>CM056059.1:242757248-245223498 GCA_029574335.1 Rana kukunoris
AATAAAGACAAAACTAGTATACGGGAAAAAAAGGAAATAAAAACACCTGCATACCACAACAATTTCTTATAAATGTACAGCTCAAAGAAATGAAAAACTATCATGATGTTAACCGCACAATAAAAAATTGTGTATTGTGACAACTGCTGTTATGCTTTGTGACCTGTCTTAGGTCAAATTATTAAGGTGAGAGTCCATCTTGCATGCGGTGGTGGAAGTCTTTGTGGTGTTATCGTCACCCTCACTTTTTCTGGATATACGTTGAAGTTTGGATTGCCTTTTCACATGGACTTTTTTGCTATCACTTGGACACTTATTATATAATTTTCTGATTATTATTGTTTTTTAGTTTAATATATTGCGCTGCACTCTTTCACTGTATATGTACTCCACCTAGGGGCCATGTTTTTCTTTACGCCGCGCATCGTTTACGGAAACGTCGGAAAGTCACTGCGTCGGGCCCGCGTACGATCGTGAATTTCCGTCTCTCGCTGATTAACATATTCTCGCCGTTAATCAGTGGGAACGCCCCGAGCGCCAGTTTTAAAATTGCAGTTCCGATGCGACGGTGAAATACAATTACGCCGCTCGTATAGGAACTCCAACCCGGCGTTTCTTGTTTTCTGCTTACAGAAAACAGAAACGCCAGCTCAAAGTGAGAGTTATGCTGGCGTATCACTGATACTCCAGCCTAACTCTACCTGAATCTGGCCCATATTGTTTATTCTTCCAAATTGCTGGAAACAAGTGCAAGCATCCAAACAGCATAAACAAAACAAAACATAAAATAAACCCTGGTCACTTGGGGCATCTACCTTCACCACACAGGAACCTATCTATGGAGTCTGGCACAGCCGACTGCTGGGCAGACACTGCTGGTCATACAGCAGAGAAACAATAGTCTTTTCGAATATTATCACACAGAAAAATCAACAACCACCTCACCTCTTCAGAAGTCTTTTTCACTGCTCTCCTTAACTCAAAAAGCCTCAGGATGCAGCAATCAGTAGTCATCCTTTGGATAACTTATAGAGGCCTTAATTGACTCATTCTGAACAGCTGAGGTTTTCCTAATGCCCTAAACCTTTCTGGCTACCTCTGTATCCGACACCTCGTAGTAATTGGTGTATTTTCTAAACAAGGCAGAAATGTATCTCCCGTCTGTGACAACACCCACAGATTTACCTGACTTCCTGTCACATACCCCCCCTCTTGTTTCAACCCTAGGGTTAGGACACAGGTTACCAGGCACGCATGCACTCAGGACAACCCATCTGCATTCCCCATTTTAATACCGGGGCGATGCGTTACCACAAAACTAAATTCCTGAGGGCCAGAAACCATCTATTTATTCTCCTATTGGTCTCTTTGTTCTGTGCCATCCACTTTAATGGGGCATGATCCGTCACCAGTTCAAACTGTCTACCCACAAGGTAGTACCAGAGAGAATCCAAAGCCCATTTCACCGCCAAACACTCTTTCTCAATGGTGGCATAATTCTCCTCATGGGCCTTTAACTTTTGGCTGAGGTACATAACAGGGTGTTCCTCCCCCTTGATAATCTGGGACAATACAGCTCCTAATCCCACATTTGACGCATCTGTCTGAATCACAAAGTCCCATGAAAAATCAGGCGAATTTAAAACTGGTTGACTACATAAGGCCTGTTTTAAAGCCTGAAAAGCTGTTTCTGCTTCGGAAGTCCATTTGGTCATGACAGACTCCTTCCCTTTGGTCAAATTGGTCAGGGGAGCAGCCTGCGAGGGAAAATGGGGGATAAAGCAGTGATAATACCACGCGATCCCCAAAAATGCACAAACCTGTTTCTTGTTTGGTGGGACATGGCCAGTCCTGAATAGCCTCAACTTTGTTTATTTGGGGCTTGATTAGACCTCTTTTAATGGTATACCCCAGATACTTCGCCTCTTCTAGCCCAAGGGTACATTTTTTTGAATTGGCTGTAAACCCGGCTTTTCCAGATGGAATCCAACACAGCCTGAACTTTTGGTAAGTGTGGTCCCAATCCTCACTGTGGATGACAAAGTCATCGAGGTATGCAGCAGCATAGGCTCGATAAGTCTGAAGGGTCATATCCATGGTGCGTTGAAATGTGGCAGGAGCCTACCCAATGCTTTTCGACGTGAGCGTAGTTTACGCACAGCCCCTTTTAACGGATGACTTACGCAAACGACGTAAAACGTGAAAAATTTGACGCTGTTCCGAGGTCCATACCTAACATTGGCTATGCCTTATAGAGCAGGGGTAACTTTACGCCGGACATACTCTTACGCAAACAACGTAAAAAAAATGCGACGGGCGCAAGTACGTTCGTGAATCGGGGTATCTAGCTCATTTGCATATTCGATGCGTAAATCGACGGAAGCGCCACCCTAGCGGCCAGCGTAAATATGCAACTAAGATACGCCGGCGTAAGAGTCTTACGCCGGCCGGATCTAAGCAAAATTCCGGCACATGTTGCTTTCTGAATACAGAAAAAAGATACGCTGGCGCATCCTAGAAGTTACGCGGTGTATCTCGAGATACGCCAACGTAACTTCTTTGAGAATCTGGCCCATTGTGTTTTTAAAAGTGTGCCCTAAATGTCTAAAAATGCAGCAAGTTTGACAGTGCAGGAACTGCAGATAAGTCACAGCAGACAGCAGAATGGACAGACAGTGCTGTATTTCATTGCTTGATGGGCATAGGTGTGCCGTGTGTGCAGCCTATTACATGAGGCATGCGATTTTCTTTGTAGGAAACGCAGGCATGGCGGCCCATTCAAATGAATGGGCTGCTGTGCCTGCACAAATGTGGGCCACCAAAACACATACATGTGAACCAGCCAGGCCCAAAATAAGCCCATGAAGCAGTTAAATACAGACAGTAATGCCATGTGCTCTGAGGCCCTACTCAACCTGGACTGCAGGTCTGTTCTGTGATTTAAAGAGTTCCTGAATTTTACACATGGCATGGCATGGGGTCCCATAGTGCTAAAGCAGAATGGACAGACGGTGCTGTGACCCCCATGCCATGCCATGTGTAAAATACAGGAACTTTTTAAAACACTGACCAGGCCTGCAGTGAATCATCAAATATTATAAAGACTTTGGGCACACTCTACAGAAAACTTCTATTTACAATATAGTTTAGCAAACAGTGACATACCTTGAGGAACAGGACATGAAGAAGTCAGCCTCGGGAAGATCAAACTAGGAATGCTAAAAAATCACATTCTAATTCACTTTTATATACAAGCAGCACCCAGTGGCAGGAAGGGAGAAGTGCACGTCTAAAGGGAAGTCAGGGGTGCTGTACATTTTAAAACACTGGAAGGGAAACAGTATTGTGTGCGGCTGATGATTTTCAGCGCTGATTTGTGGGCAGCACAGGGGCTTAACGGGCGGCTCTGCTTTGGGCCCCCAACAGTGACAGGGCCATGGGCAGCTTCCCCTGTTTGCCCGATGGTAAAGACAGCCCTGCCAACACCCTACCACAAGGTGCAAAGGAACGGACCTGGGCCCCACGATTGTAAATCCTTTGTTGAGCCAATTGGGCTTGAGCTAAATGTTCCTTCACAATCGGCATCACTTGGGCAATTCTATCTTGCATTTGGGCCACATGTTCAATCACACTTCGATGCGGGGAACTCTCACTCTCCCATGTTCCCTGGCAATGTCCAGTAGGCCCGGGGGTGCCTCCCATACAGTAGCTCAAACGGAGAGAACCCTGTGGGACGATTGGGGAACCTCTCTTATGGCAAACATCAGATAAGGGAGCAGATAATCCCAGTTCTTTCGGTCTTTATCCACCACCTTCCTCAACATTTGTTTTAAGGTTTTATTAAACCTTAGCACTAACCTGTCTGTTTGAGGGTGATATACTGATGTATGTAATTGGATCACTTTCAGGAGTTTACAAAGTTCTTTGGTCACCCTAGACATAAACGGGGTGCCCTGGTCAGTTAGGACTTCCTTAGGAAGACCCACACGGCTGAAAACCTGAAATAACTCTTTGGCAATGGTTTTAGCAGAGGTGTTTTGGAGAGGAATCGCTTCTGGGAAACGGGTGGCATAGTCCATTATTACCAAGACGTGCTGGTGCCCTCTAGTTTACTTCAGTAAGGGGCCAACCAAGTCCATGGCGATCCTCTCAAAAGGGACCTCGATAATGGGCAGGGGTACCAACGGACTGTGGAAATGTGGCATGGGTGCGGTAATCTGACCCACTGGACAGGAAGAGCAATACAATTCCACTTCCTTAGTGATCCCAGGCCAATAAAACCTCTGGGTGATCCTCTCCTGGGGTTTTTCTGCTCCCAAATGTCCCCCAAGAATGTGCCCATGGGCCAGTCCCTAAACCATCTTGCGGTATGGTTTAGGTACTACCAGTTGCTCAATGGTGTCCTCTATCCTCTGTGACACTCGATATAACAGGTCTCTTTCAATAATGAAGTAAGGGAGGGTAACCCTCTCATCAGGGTTAACTAACACCCCATCTATCTTTACTACATTCTCCCGGGCTCTTAGCAATGTGGGGTCCCTCAATTGCTCAGTGATAAAATGTTCTCCGTGCACCTCTAGGTCATCAAACCCTATCGGCTGCTGTTCCTCTTCTGAGGTAGCAGGCTCCTCCCCAAGGACTGGTGTTTCCCCTGCTAAGACTGAGAAGGAGAATCCTCACAGTTAGAGGTTTCTGGAGTAGATGTTTCAGGCTCAGAAGAACCGCCTACTGGGGAATCTGGGCAGTCCCAGAGTTCCCAGAACTTTGGGAAATCCCTTCCCACAATGGCGTCATGTGGCAGTTTGAGAACTAAACCCACCTGGTGACACAAGTTACCCAGGGAGGTTTCAAAGGAAACCGTAGTCACCGGATATTCTCGAGTGTCCCCATGTACACAAACTACAGCCATTTTCCTAGGATGTAAGGTTTTTCCCACCACTAGATCACTTTTCACTAAGGTGACCAGGCTACCTGAATCCAACAATACCACAACATCTTTACCATCTAAGCACATTCTACATAAAGGTTTCTCATTTCCCTTTACAGCAGTGCATGTGGTTGCAAATAGGGACTGTCGTCTCTCTGTCAGAAAGTCACACTGCATGGGTTCATCACCCACTGGACAAACCGCTGCTACATGTCCATCTTCACGGCATCGGTAACAAATCAATCTTCTGGTCCTCTCCTGTGGGATGGGTCTTCCAGGCCGCTCTTGCCAAACATTAGCAGTAGTCCCGATATTACCTCTAGTTGCTCTTTGGTCCCTCTCTCCATCCCCATCCCTTGATGCAGTCTTACCTATAGGTGGGGAGGGTTTGGTCTTGGGGTGGAAAGTCTGTGCGTCTCTGGTGGAAGAGGACAAATTCTCTGTCGTTAGGTACCTTTTCGACCAGGTCTACAAGTATGTCTGCGGTTTCCGGACCACCATGTTTCACCCATTTCTGCAGGGTGTTAGGAAGAGACCTAAGAAATTTGTCCATGACTACTCGCTCCAAAATTTTTGGTCCGACAGAGTTTCTGGCTGCAGCCATTTCTTAGCCAAATGGATGAGGTCATACATGTGGCTTCCTCAGCTAATAACTCCAATTGTGGACCCGCTGAGCATGGACATCCAGGGTTACACCAAAACATGCCAATATTTCCTCTTTTAACCAATCAAAGTTTTTGCGTCTGCAAGCTCCAAATCAAAATATGCCTTTTGGGCTTCTCCAGATAATAGGGGGGCCACTAGTCCAGCCCACTGTTCTTTAGGCCAACACTCTTTTTCCGCTGTTCTTTAAAACGTGGTCAGAAACATCTCAGGGTCATCATCTGCAGTCATCTTTGGCAATAAGTGTCTTACCCGAAAAGTCGGTATGTTACTGGCCTGACTCCCAGCCTCGGTCTGCTGTCTCTGAAGCTGTTTCACTATGGCCTCCATTTGGGTTTACTTTAATTGCCCGCATTCTCCAACATGTGTAAGGGGTCAGCTCGGTAGTGGGGGTGTGTGAACCCCTGGATGGGTTCACTACACACTGAACTATACAGAGAGGCAGCCAAAAACACACCTTCTCATTCCAAAAGTTTTCTTTATTTTCAAGACTATGAAAATTGTAGATTCACACTGAAAGCATCAAAACTACGAATTAAGACATGTGGAATTATATACATAACAAAAAAGTGTGAAACAACTGAAAATATGTCATATTCTAAGTTCTTCAAAGTACCCACCTTTTGCTTTGATTACTGCTTTGCACACTCTTGGCATTCTCTTGATGAGCTTCAAGAGGTAGTCATCTGAAATGGTCTTCCAACAGTCTTGAAGGAGTTCCCAGAGATGCTTAGCACTTGTTGGCCCTTTTGCCTTCACTCTGCGGTCCAGCTCACCCCAAACTATCTCGATTGGTTTCAGGTCCGGTGACTGTGGAGGCCAGGTCATCTGGCGCAGCACCCCATCACTCCCCTTCTTGGTCAAATAGCCCTTACACAGCCTGGAGGTGTGTTTGGGTTCATTGTCCTGTTGAAAATAAATGATGGTCCAACTAAACGCAAAGCAGATGGAATAGCATGCCGCTGCAAGATGCTGTGGTAGCCATGCTGGTTCAGTATGCCTTAAATTTTAAATAAATCCCCAACAGTGTCACCAGCAAAGCACCCCCACAGCATCACACCTCCTCCTCCTTGCTTCATGGTGGGAACCAGGCATGTAGAGTCCATCTGTTCACCTTTTCTGCGTCGCACAAAAACACGGTGGTTGGAACCAAAGATCTCAAATTTTGACTCATCAGACCAAAGCACAGATTTCCACTGGTCTAATGTCCATTCCTTGTGTTCTTTAGCCCAAACAAGTCTCTTCTGCTTGTTGCCTTTCTTTAGCAGTGGTTTCCTAGCAGATATTCTACCATGAAGGCCTGATTCACACAGTCTCCTCTTAACAGTAGTTCTAGAGATGCGTCTGCTGCAAAAGGTGGCTACTTTGACAAACCTAGAATATGACATATATTTTCAGTTGTTTCACACTTTTTTGTTATGTTAATAATTCCACATGTGTTAATTCATAGTTTTGATGCCTTCAGTGTGACTCTACAATTTTCATAGTCATGAAAATAAAGAAAACTCTTGGAATGAGAAGGCGTGTCCAAACTTTTGGTCTGTACTGTATATATATAGTTAGTTAGTTACAGTCCCTGAGAAAGATGGACTGAGCTTCCTCAAAAGTAAAGTACTATGATCAAGATTAATTTTGTACCATAATTGGTCTGGTCCCCTTTACTTACTGTATATATTTTTTTTTTATTGGTTTGATACAAAGGAATCACCTTGATCCAGACATGTTACTCTCGACTAGGTATTGCAAGAACATTGTCTAGGTAACATGGCAAACGTGATCCAACTGTGCAGGGTATTAAAATGGTATCAATTTCAAACATGCACTATTTTTATATTTATGTGCTTTGGCAATCTTCCAATATAATGCATGTGTGTGTGTAGCATTGTAAAAAACTATCATACTTCATTTATTTTGTGTGTATCACTGCGCTTAGAATTTCAAAATTCACCTATAGTGTTACATATTTCAGTGCTGCTACATAAATAATAAATCCCCCAAAAATTGTGACATTAATATTAGTGTACCAACCAATAATCAATTCCACAGTAGCACAATTGCCACTAAACTCTTGCCCTGATGTTTCCTTTGTCTCTGTCTACTGACTTAACCAAGTTATATTGCCCCCTAGGGCCTTACCTATGCACCCAGGCAACTCCGGGTTCTTCTGATTGAGCATAGCAGACTAGAGATTCAAACCTACAACCTCATGTTTCTGCACCAGCTGCTTAGCCCACTGCGCAATCACTAAGGTTTCAACTGTGGAATTGATTATTGGTTTGATATGTAGGAATGTGGTTTCAGTGCAGATTTTGGTGCAGAGTTCATCCCAGAATCAGACTGGTCACCAGCCTGTTCACAGTTTGCCAAACTGCCAAACCACATGGTCATAAATTACCATAATTGACAAACATTGGTGGATGGTGGATTTTTTAGGCAGTGCAGAAATATTGTTGGATGGCAGGTTATCATGACTGGGGAGGAATTACATTGCTGACTGACCTGATTGACAACAGATGTTAATTGCTCGATGACCATGATTGACAATGGTTTATATTAGGGCTGTTACTGATCAAAATTTTTGTGTTCGAATAATCATGTTTTTTTTTAAATCAATTAATCGACTAATTTCGATTAATTATAATGCACATACAGATCCAACTACTTTTAGCTGATCTCCCAGTGGATGGTTGCAGAATCCCAGGTTGATAGAGGGAAGTGATAGAGGGAAGTGTAACAGCCCTTGTGTGTGGCAGATAGTAAAGTCCCGCCAGCATGCAGATATGAAGGCACAGCAAAGGAGCCCTTCAGATGGACACGG
The DNA here is from genome assembly GCA_029574335.1 of Rana kukunoris. NCBI lineage: Eukaryota > Metazoa > Chordata > Amphibia > Anura > Ranidae > Rana > Rana kukunoris. Next base: position 242,765,657 of record CM056059.1, read on the forward strand.
CAAGCCCCGCCGGTGTCCATGACGTTACCGAATCTCCGACAGAACTCCCTGAAGGCCCAGAAGCCGGCAGGGAGGTGAATACCAATCAAAAGAATTTTAATCGATCAAAAATCTTTTGATTGATCAAAAAAAATTAAGATTAATCGATCAATTAAAAGTTAATTTGCACAGCCCTAGTTTATATATATATATATATATATATATATATATATATATATATATATATATATATATATATATATATATATTTTATTTATTTTTGTAATTTACCATTCATCATGGGTTAATTACAAACCTTTAACTTAGATTTTTGAGCAAGTGTTTAAACATTCCACTGCTTGTGAAAAATGTAACTATGACCATAACAGATGACAAACCAGGGAAATGTAGATGTGCTGATCCCGGTGTGGAGCAAGCATAATTGTTGTATTGGTATTGCTTGGGTAAAACTGTCCATATAATGTGAGTCATTTTCATCCATTAAAAAAAAATATCAAAGAAGCTCACATTTTTACAAACCCACAACTGATATTACTAATTGTTGCTTTATCCAAACACTAACTCATACATTACTCAAAGAATGTTAAAATTAAAATAAAACAGCTGGGTGTATGGTCAGATTAATGAAATACTAGTGTGTTAAAAAATGTAAGTTGGAACAAGGGCTAATGTATAAACTAAAACATATTAAATATAAACTGAAAAAAGAACAGGCATAGACTGGGTAATGAATTTAAATATCTCTGCTACTGTACACCCTATGACCCAATCTTTTTATTTTTCAGGAAAGCAATCCTGCTGTTAGACTTGGAAATGGTCATGGCTATAAAGCATTAACCTCTGTAATGACAAAAAAAAAAGAATAAGACCCTAGAAGAAGTTAAAAGAAACACAGACAAATGAAGTGCTCAAGCTATGTTTCAGAGGGGGTCGAATGGACTTTTTATCTTGATACCTTTGAATTGCGACTGGGTTAAAGTTTAAATGGCATACAAGAAAGATGAAAACTATTCTATTCGACCATTGGAACAAAGAATTTGAATGTATCTGTGTAAAGAGAAACTACCAGGACTCAGAAGTCCTAGGGATGAGCTATCCTATTGTTCCTATTAAGAATTAGAATAATTGAAAGGATTAGGAAAAAATACCCTTCTTGCATTACAGCTAAAACATTCATTTTCAATGTAGAATCAAGTGATATTGCAGTGTTCATGGTGCGTTATGTTTACAGGGTCCTCTTGATTCTAATAAAAATGAAATAAAAATATTAAAATCCAGTGCCCATATGCCTAGCGATATGGTTGGTGTGTATTGGCCACCAGAATAGTCCATAACAAAGTCTTAAAGCCTTCAGAGGAGACCTCATGCAAGAGGTGAACCCAAGACTGGTTAGCTGGTCAGCAAAGAGAATGAAAAGCAGCTTTTGACCTTGAAGCGATGTGGAGGTTTTTTTCTGGGATTTTTGAAGGCTCCAAAAAACTATAAACTATGCACTATTTTTTTAACTAGAGATGTGCTATAAACATGTAAAAATGGATGAGAGTTCTGTTGCACTGTCTATAGCGTAGTGCTCTAGACATTATTTATATGTATAGGGATCCGCTTCCCTCTTCTGTCTTTATTTGTAAATAATTGTACTTATTAATATAACAGAGTTAATTATGTATCAGCACTGTCTCCCCAGATGGAGGAAGTGGAGAGGGAGAGTCTGGGACCACATGTCATGCCATGGAGAAGCTGCTGCTGATCCAGACCAGAAGCAGGCATTATTATGCAAGTACTTATATAGTTAATAGTTTACTATTGTTTTCCATGGCTTTTGGTTGTAGCTTCAGGCATATGACTGCTTATAACTAGGGATGGGCCGAACAGACTCCTGTTCGGTTCGCACTAGAACTTTCGAACACCGCAAAAGTTTGGACCCGAATAACAATCTCCATTAAAGTCAATGGTACCCGAATGTCAAAAATCAAAAGTGCCCATTTTGAATGCTTACAGTTGTATATGCAAGAAATTGGGCAAACAGTGGTTATAGGGGTCCGGGTCCTGCCCTGGGGGACATGTATTAATAAAAAAATAGTTTGTGAAAAATATGGTGACTGGAGGGTTCCCTTGGGCCTCGTACACACAATAGGTTAGCCAGAGGACAATGGTCTGATGGACCGTTTTCATCAGTCAAAACCGATCGTGTGTGGGCCCCATAGGTTATTTAACCTTGGGTTAAAAAAAGCCAACTTGCTTTAAATTTAACCTATGGATTCCTAACCGATAGGTCAAAACCGATCGTTAGTAGGCATGTGCAAAAGTGAAAAATTTGTTTCGTTTCGTTTCAATTCGTCATTTAATAAATTTCGTTAAGTTAGGTTCGTTACATGTGTTGAATTCGTTTTCGGAATTCGTTCGTTTTCGACCGAATTTCGAAAAATACGGTCGAAATCGAAAATATTTCGACCTTTTTTCGAATTCGTTCGTTTTCGACCGAATTTCGAAAAAAAAAAAAACGGTCGAAATCGAAAATATTTCAACCAGATTAGAAAACAAATAGTCTCTTTTCGAATAGATTTTTTTTCGAATTAAATTCGAAAATATATATATTTTTTTTTTTTTTTTTCGAATTCCGATCGAATTTAGTCCGCGGGTATTCGATTCGGAATTCGAAAAAAAAAAAATTCGATTTCGACCATTTTTTTTTTTCGAAATTCGGTCGAAAATGAACGAATTCCGAAAACGGTCGAAATTTTTCGCTAATATAGCAATTCGGAAATTCGTATGCATCCGAATGTCCGAATAATGGAAAATTCGTCCGAATTTCGATTCGGAACGAAACGAAATGCACATGCCTAATCGTTAGTAGGCACGACCATCGGTTAAAAATCCAACGCATGCTTGGAAACATTAAACTTCATTTTTTTCAGCACGTCGTTGTGTTTTAGGTCACCGTGTTCTGATACGATCGTTTTTTTAACTGATGGTGTGTAGGCACATCAGACCATCAGTCAGTTTCATCGGTTAACCTAAGACAACGGTCCTTCAGACCGTTCTCATCGGATGGAAATCAAAAAAGTTGGAGTTGCGCTACATGAAAAATAAAAAAGACAAACAAAGTGAACTAACTATACAAAAATAGAGGTTCCAAGTCCGTTACGGAGCACAGTGCCTTAGCGAAAACAAATAATGTCCAAATAGAAATTGCTTAGTATAGACAGTGAAAGTAGTCCATCAGTTCCACAAAAAAGATAAGAATAAAATCCTTAATTGGAAAATGATTATAATGCAAACAGTCATAGGAAGTCCATTATGTAAACCAAAACCACCACCGAGATTGCACCAATAAATGAATGAATGGAGGCTTACCAGAAGGCAAGCTCAACAGGCTTGTGGCTATAAACCCTAGCCCGGGCCTTTAGAAATCCTCTGCAAATGATGAAGGGTTGTAGAAAACTCCAAAGATATCACCGATTATGAACAGAGAAAGAGCTCACATAGTGAAGTATGTCAGCACAACATTTATAAATTATTTAAAAAATGTGACTATGTTACCACCACCACCGTTTCACCCAGATAGATAGGAGGCTTACCAGAAGCCAGGTATTGATCTTCCTATGGCTAAAAAACCCTTAGCCAGGGCCTTGTGTTGTAACGCTGCTAGCTGGATGTCCTATAGATCCTCTCAGTATTGCATCAGCGGCGATTAACGATAAGAAATAAAAAAAGCCCACATAGTGAAGTACATAAAAATAGGCTAAAAAGTTTAATAAAGGTTACACTTACAAAACATCTTGTAAAAACAGGCCTGTTTGGTGTTTGGTGCACTTTGGTGCACTTTAATTTGAGTACTCACACTCCACTATAATATACTGAAATATAATGTGCCAAATGTACAGTGATGCACAGAACTATATGGCATTAAAGTTGCAGCGACGCATACAGAACGAAATGGTGTTAAACTTGCAGTAACGTTCACAGAACTATATGGTGTTAAACTGGCAGTAACGCACAAAAAACTATATGACGTTAAACTGGCAGTAACGCACACAGAACTATGTGGCGTTAAACTGGCAGTAACACACACAGAACTATATGGCGTTAAACTGGCAGTAACGCACACAAAATTATATGGCGTTAAACCGGCAGTACCGCACACAGAAGTAAATAGCGTTAAACTGGCAGTAACGCACAAAACTATATGGTGTTAAACTGGTAGTAATGCACACAGAAGTAAATGACATTAAACTGGCAGTAACAAACACAGAAGTAAATAGCGTTAAACTGGCAGTAATGCAATCAAATAGACAGTGGTCAACTGTCACTACACTGATGCTATCTGACCTGTCCCTATTCTAGCTATACACTAATGTAAAGATTACTGATATGGTCTCACTACACTACAGTGAAACTATCTGAGCTGTCCCTACTCTAGCTGCATACTATGCAAAGCTGGTCCTCCTCACTACACTCACACTATCCCTAGACTAACATAGTACACTAACTAATAGCACTGAACAGAGCCCTGTTTTATTTCATTCCACGACAAAATCACTCTGAAATGGCTGCTATTGAAATAATACTTTTATACTGTGGGGCCGGAATGAATCATGATTGGATAAAGTCATGATGATAGTGTACAATCATGACTCTGACAGTGCTCTGATCAGGGTTGCAATGCACTGTACAGCGCTGCAATGCCTTGTGGTCAGTTCAGGGGGCCAAACACGAACGACCCTTTTGTTCAAATGTTGCCGAACGTCCGAACAACAAAAGTTAACCCGAACTTATGCTCGGGCCGAACTGTTCTCCCATCTCTACTTATAACCCGACATATTTTGTAAGTGTAATATTTTATGAGTTTTTTTCTGTTTATAATAAACTGTGCTACACTAAGTGGTTGCCTGGCTCCTCTCTCTCTATTCTCGATTCTGTCTTCAGGTCTTCAACACCAAGATAGATGATACATCATGATCATCCTCAATGGCCCCTGCAACTGGACTTTGCTGCAACATTCATCTGGCGCTATCTTTATTAACCACTTCAGCCACGGAGGATTTGGCTGCCAAATGACCGGGTCATTTTTTGCGATTCGACACTGAGTCGCTTTAATTGACAACTGTGCAGTTGTGCAACGTGGCTCGCAAACAAAATTGACATCCTTTTTTCCCCACAAATAGAGCTTTTTTTTGGTGGTATTTGATCACCTTTGTGGTTTTTGCTCTATAAGAAAAAAAAGAGCGCCAATTTTTAAAAAATAATAATATTTTTTTAACTTTTTGTTATAATAAATATCCCCAAAAAAGATATAATTTTTTTTTCTCAGTTTAGGCCAATATGTATTCTTCTACATATTTTTGTTTAAAAAATTGCAATAAGCGTATGTTGCAAAAAGTTATTAGGTCTACAAAATAGGGAATAGTTTTATAGCATTTTTATTGTTTTTTTTATTTTTATTAGTGATGGTGGCGATCGGCAATTTTTAACATGACTGTGACATTATGGCGGACACTTTTGACGCTATTTTGGGACCATTGTCTGGAGAAAAAACGCGGTGACGTACAACGGCACTATAAAGGGAAAGTTCCATTCGAATGGTGCCACCCTTTGGGCTTCATTATGCAAATTTTCCTTCTCATAACTTGCTTCTGAGCATGCGCGTTTCCCCCCTTCATTAAAGCCTACACACGACCATTTTTCATGGCGTGAAAAACGACGAAGTGAAAAATGTCGAGAAAAAATAGAGCATGTTCTATATTTTCAATGCCAATTTTTCACGTCGAGAAAAATGCTCTGGAGCCTACACACGATCGTTTTTAATGACCAATTTAAAAAAAGTTGTGTGTACGCGGCATAAAGCTCATATTATTTTTATACTGTGCATTTAGAAACTCAGTCAAGTAATTGTCAGAAAATTCTTCCTAATTTTTACAAATAGTCTACTGACTGGAATGGTGCCAGCTAATTGGAGAAAAGCCAATGTAGCACCAATATTTAAAAAAGATCAAGATATATCCCTGGGAACAGAACAGTTAGCCTAACGTCAATGGTTTGTAAGCTCTTGGAGGGGATGATAAGGCGCTATAGACACGATTTTAGTATTGAAAATTGTATCATTAGCAGTAATTAGCATGGATTCATGAAAAATCGTTCTTGCCAAAGCAATCTATTAACCTTCTATGAGATGGTGAGCTGCCATTTGAATAAAGGAAGGCCTGTAGATGTGGTGTATCTGGATTTTGCAAAGGCATTTGATACAGTTCCCCATAAACTTTTGCTGTACAAACTAAGGTCTGTCAGCATGGACCATAGGGTGAGTTAAATGGGGAGTATTCCGATGTGGAAAGTGGGGTCCCCCAGCATTCGGTCCTGGGACTAATCCTATTTAGTTATTCATAAATGACCTGAAAGATGCGATAGGTAGCACAACCTCAGAATTTGCAGACAATACAAAGCTAAGCAGGGCAATAATTTCTCCACAGAATGTGGAAACCTTGCAAGAAGATCTGAACAAATTAATGGGGTGGGCAACTACATGGCAAATTTTAAATAATGCATTTGGGTGGCAAGAATATGAATGCAATCTCTGGGGGAATCTGGGAAAGAAAAGGACCTGGGGGTCCTAGTAGATGACAGGCTCAGCAATGGCATGTAATGCCAAGCTGCTGCAAGCAAAGCCAACAGAATATTGGCATGCATTAGAAAGGGGATTAACTCCAGAGATAAAACGATAATTCTTCCACTGTACAAGACTCTGGTCTGGCTGCACCTGGAGTGTGCCGTCCAGTTCTGGGCACCAGTCCTCAGGAAGGATGTACTGGAACTGGAGAGAGTCCAGAGAAGGGCAACACAGCTAATAAAGGGACTAGAGGACCTTAGTTACGAGAAAAGATTACAAGCATTTAACTTATTCTCTATGGAGTTGAAGCACTTGAGAGGGGACATAATTCAATGTACAAATACTGTACTGGTGACCCCACAATAGGGATAAAACTTTTCAGCGAAAAGGAAATTGAAAAAAAACACACAGCCATTAACTAAAATTAGAAGAAAAGCGGTTTAACCTTAAACTGCGTAAAGGGTTTCTTACTGTAAGAGCGGTAGTGGTTTCAGAAGGGAGCATAGATAATTTAAAAAACTATTAGATAGGCACCTGAGCAACCATAACATACAAGGATATATAATGTAACACTGACATAAAATCACACACAAAGATTGGACTTGATGGACTTGTGTCTTTTTTAAACCTCAAACAACTATGTAACGTCTCTCCTTCTGTCACACAAGGACCATGTGTGAGGAAAGGAGATCTGGATCTGTGAGGGGAGCAGTGAGTACAGTTTTACAGTGGTACGCAGTACTCTGATCATCAGTGCAGCCTCATCAGTGCCCATTAGTGCAGCTTATAAGTGCATATCAGTGCCGCCTCATTTGTTTCCATCAGTGCAGCCTCATTAGTACCCATCAGTGCAGCCACATCAGAACCCATGAGTGCAGCCTCATTAGTGCAGTCTTATCACTACACCTCAGTGAAGAAGAAAAATTACTAATTTGCTAAATTTTAAAACAGAAACTATGAAAAAATTTTGTTTGTTTTTTTCCTTTATTTAGCAAAATATTTAAAAAAAAAAAAGGCTGTGGTGATTAAATACCATCAAAAGAAGGCTCTATCTGTCTCAAAAAAACTATACAAATATAATTTGGGTACAGTGTTATGTCTGAGTAATTGTCACTGTGTGACAGCACTAAAATCTGAAAATTGGCCTGGGCAGGAAGTTGGTAAAAGTGTCCAGTAATGAAGTGTTACGATATATATATATATATATATATATATATAAAACATAAAAACTTAAAAAAAAGGACTCATGTTTTTGCTTATATGTTTGCCTTCTGTAGAAAACACTACCGTTTATGACAATTATCAATGATAAATGAGCCTTTAATGTTGCAGTGAGATACCTTCACTATTTTGTGAGCATATACTGTGTGATTATGTCAGCCACATTTGTGCCTTTGTAAGTGACACTCAGATATATGATTGTACTCAGATATGTCAGTCAGTAATTATGTATGAAGTTTTTACTTTTTTTATTCTTGTGAAACTTTTCATTAGTGTAACAGAATGGCCGTGACACCCAGAGACTTTTGAGGGATGCGGGGTGCTCCTGTGCTGGTGTCACCAATTACTCTTATGTCTAGGGTCACCCTATGTCCAATAGGGGCATAGGGTGACTGAGAAATGATATCATTAATCACATGAGATGGGACATTACTGATAAGTCATGTATTGCAGGATATCTTGAGATATTACAAGTTGTTGGCTTATTCTGACCCCACCGGTCAACAGTGACTCATTCCTCTGTGTAACAGGCTGTTGAGGTGTTAATTGAGGCTGGCTCCTGAAAGACATTTCATTGAGTGCTGATAACACTGTTTAAAGCCTATTGATGATCAGGTGTGAATATCTTATTGTAGATATTGTAGATTGTAGATATGTGTATTCTGCAGGTGAATCACTTATTGAGTCAGGACATCTGGAGGATAATTAATGCACCTGAATGCCATTATATAAAATAATGTGATTGAAGCCCCACTGTGTGATGAGGGGGGTGGAGAGTTTCATTGTTCCTTTGATAACTGTGACATGTTTGTAACTGTATAAGAACCAGCTGAGTTGACCATTAAAACATTCATACATTTTACTCAGAACACAGAGCGTATGTCTTGTCTCTCTGAGGGAATTCTTATGGATCGGGTCCTATCGGCTGGATTGTCGGATAAGCTGTCCTGTTGGGGCGATGGAATGGATTTAAGACTTAAGCCCCGGACCATTAAGCTGCCTAAAGACCAGAGGACTTCAGGCAGCCTGAATACAATTGCTGGTGTTCTCATACTAATACCACAGTCAGGGAGCTGCAATCCACAGCAGCCATTCCATAGCAACCAATCCATAGCAACCGTCCATAGCAACCAGTCCATAGCAACCAGTCCATAGCAACCATCCATAGCAACCTGTCCATAGCAACCAGTCCACTCATTACCACCAGTGTGCATGACTGGTAATTGCACGTTCATGCAATGTTGTTACATTTATAGCGTTTATAGCATTTATAGCGTCTACAAACTAGGGTACATTTTCTGGAATTTACACAGCTTTTAGTTTATGACTGCCTATCTCATTTCTTGAGGTGCTAAAATGGCAAGTCAGTACAACCCCCCCCCCCCAAATTACCCCATTTTAGAAAGTAGACACCCCAAGGAAATTGCTGAGAGGCATGTTGAGCCCTTTGAATATTACATTTTTCTAAGGGTGTACATTTTTGATTTCACTCCTCACTACCTATCACAATTTTGAAGGCCATAAAATGCCAGGATAGCACAAACCCCCCCCCCAAACATGACCCCATTTTGGAAAGTAGACACCCCAAGCTGTTTGCTAAGAGGCATGTATATACAATATATAATTTAATGACAACTGTCTGTAAAAATAATAATAATAAAAAAATCTAGAAACTTGTGGCAAAATATAAAATATTCCATGGACCCAACATCCCTTTCAGCAAATAGCTTGAAGTGTCTTCTTTCCAAAATAGGGTAATTTGGGGTGTTTTGTGCTATCTTGACTTTTCATGGCCTCTGTAAATGTGATAGGTAGTGAGAAAGTGAAATCACCATTTCACACCCTTAGAAATCCTGAAGGCGGTGATTGGTTTATGGGGTTCTGTACACGGCTAGGCTCCCAAAAAGTCTCAAGTGGTTTCCACGTACTAAGAAGAAGAAGTAGCAACATTTATTTTGGGGTGTAATTCCACATAAGCCCATGGCATATTTGAGCAATATATCATTTAGTGACAACTTTGTGCAAAAGAAATTAATAAAAAACTTGTGTCAAAATATAAAATATTCCATGGACTTAACATGCCTCTCAGCAAATAGCTTGGAGTGTCTACTTTCCAAAATTGAGTCATTTGGGGGGGGGGGGTGTTAAACTGTCCTGGCATTTTATGCACAACATTTAGAAGCTTATGTCACACATCACCCACTCTTCTAACCACTTGAAGACAAAGCCCTTTCTAACACTTTTTGTTTACATAAAAAAAAACTTTTTTTGCAGGAAAATTACTTTGAACCCCCAAACATTATATATTTTTTAAGGCAAAGGACCTACAGATTAAAATGGTGGGTGTTGCATTTTTTTCACACAGTATTTGCGTAGCGATTTTTCAAACATTTTTTGGGGGAAAAAATAAATAAAAAAGATGATCTTAGGTCACGCTTCATTAGCATGGATCACGCCCACTTCCATCTACTTCCACTTACACTGGCTTACACCTACGAATATATACGCTACGCCGGCGCAGAGTTGGGAGCATTTGCTTTGTGAATTCCATGCTTGCCTCTCCGCGCTGCGCCGGCGTAGCGTAAAAAGAGATACACTACAGTGGCATAAATATGTGCCAATGTCTGTGAATCCGGGCCTATGTATAGAAATATCAGAAAAACACCCTAAACACCTTGGTAATGTACTCACCGGACGCCAAAAGTAATATTGCCTGATAGACCCTCTCTGGATATTACTGGCAGCCCCTCTCTGGGTATGCGGTAGCCTGGTTTCAGTGGATGGATGAGTGCAGCAGTGCAGACATGTAAGTATACAATGGAAAGCTCCACATAGTGTAAAACCTTTTATTGTTGTTAATAAAACCCAGTGCTGGTACAAGGCAATTTGGTGCCCAGGGCGAAGATGGCAAACTGTGCCCCCCCAATGACATATTTTGACAGAACCACATATTTTTTACTGGCACTGCAAAAAAAAGTACCTAAATTACAGTTTTCAGTGTCAAACAGTACAAATATCAATATTAATATATTGATATATTAAACTACAGTATAAACATATAACTAGTGCTATTGACAATGGGCCAGATTCAGAAAGAACTTACGTTGGTGTATCTATTGATACGTTGCGTAAGTTCTAGGATGCGCCGGCGTATCTTTTTTCTGTATTCAGAAAGCAAGATACGCCGGAATTTTGCTAAGTTACGAGCGGCCGTCGTATCTTAGTTGCATATTTAGGCTGGCCGCTAGGGGTGCTTCCGTAGATTTACACGTAGAATATGCAAATGAGCTAGATACGCAGATTCAGAAAGTACGTGCGCCCGGCGCCTTGATTTACGTCGTTTACGTAAGGCTTTTTTCGGCGTAAAGTTACCCCTGCTATAGGAGGCGTAATCAATGTTAAGTATGGACGTCGGGACAGCGTTGAATTTTCCGTTGTTTACGTCGTTTACGTGATGTCGTACGCGAATAGGGCTGTGCGTAAGTTACGTTCAGCATTAAATATTTGCGACGTGATTCAGGGCATGCGCACTGGAAAACGTCCATGGGCGGCGCATGGACCGTTCATTAGGAGCGTCAATTGCGTAGGGTCACCATTCATTTACATACAACACGCCCATTCCAAGCCTACTTTGAATTACGCGGGCTAACGCCGGCCCATTTACACTACGCCGCCATAACTTAGAGCGCAAGTTCTTTCTGAATATGGGACCTGCTGCTCAAAGTTACGGCGGCGTAGTGTATCTGAGATACGATACGCCCGCCAAAACTTACGTGATTCTATCTGAATCTGGCCCAATGTGTTTAAGTTAAACAAAAGTAAAAAAAAAATATATATATATATATATTTTTTTTTAAGTGTATTTTGTGCGTGAACTCGAGAGAGGAGCGGGACTGCAGGAGTTGGGAGTAGGCAGACCCTCCCCCCGGAGGCAATCAAAATCCTTCTCCATGCCCCCGCTGGCAATGGCGGGTGTGAGGGGGGGCCTCCCACTTACCCCACCCTACCTGCTCCACTTGGGAGCCCAACTGGGGCCCAACGGGGCAGAGAGAGGGTCTAGCCCACCCAGCCAGCCCCATAGGTCCTTTGCCTCTCTTTATTTTATGAGACCGCATGGCCAAAGTGCGTGCGTGTTAAACCAATTTCGTGTGGGTGCAAGTGTGGTGGTTTTTGAGGGGGGGGGGGGTGGGCGTACTAAGCACAGGCGTACCTTGCATAGCACACCCACAGGGAGCCGGGCTGAGACCACCAAACTCAATTCACATGTAGCCGAGACCGGGATCCGAACCCTTGGCTGCAGAGGTGAACGGCTTGTCAGCGCAGTGCCAATCACATTGAGCCACCACAGCTCCAAAAAAAAATATTTCTCCACTGAAATGAAGGTCTGTTTACTATAACCCAGCCAGCACAAAGTTCCCTCTTACATAAGAGTCTGCAGGGACCCCCCTTACAGTGAAAGGAACTCTTATGAAAAGGGGTACGATGCAGATCATTATCTAAGGGGGAACTCTGATGTAGAGGGGGGCTCTGGTGACCAGAGACCACCTTATATCAGAGTCCACTGCTTTTATCCTTACATCAGAGTTCCCACTTAAATCAGGGTTTGCAGACCGAGTTCCCCCTTGCACTGTAAGGGGGAATTCTGCAGACTCTGATGTAAAGGGGAATTAACGCCAGAAAATCTGATGTGGGGGGCACTCTGGTGACCAGAGACCACCTTCCATAGAGTAAATACACTAAGGTGAGGGGAGATCACTAATATAGAGGGAGACCTTTATATCAGTGCCCCTTACATTATTGTATTCACTCCCCTTACATCAGAAACCCTCTCCCCCTCTCAGACTGGCCTGCCGATGCTGTCACTGACCTCCTCTTAGATGCACCGCGCAGGGCTCAGTTAGGTGGCTCCAGCTTGGTGGCTCTGGTTTTTCTCCTATAGTCTCCTCCCCATAGTCAACATGTCTGACTTCTCCTATGACCCCATCCTAACGGCGCTCCCACTCTTGACTCCTCTCCAGACTCCCCCTTTAGAAGCTGCGGACATGATACAAGAGATAGTCAGAGACTGCAGACATGATACAAGAGATGGTCAGAGGCTGCAGACATGATATAAGAGATGGTCAGAAGCTGCGGACATGATACAAGAGATAGTCAGAGGCTGTGGACATGATACAAGAGATGGTCAGAGGCTGCAGACATGATACAGGAGATGGTCAGAGACTGCACACATGATACAAGAGATGGTCAGAGGCTGCGGATTTGGTACAGGAGATGGTCAGAGAGTGTGGACATGGTCGTTTCCTCCTCTGCCCCCCCTTCATATTACCATACTTCTCTACATCAGTATCCTTCCTCCTCTCTCCCCCCATCTTTTTTTCTTCTAACTTCTACTCCACTGCAAGTTGAGAGAGAGAGAGAGAGAGAGAGAGAGAGAGAGAAAGAGAGGGATGGAGCCAGCAGTGGGGTAGGATACTGCCAAAGAGAGGGTCTAATAATACACAAGCCAGTATCCTTGCCAGCACCCTCCTAGCCCTGACATATGAGCTTGCTGTGGGAGGCTAGGAAAAGGAAAAATCTTTAGGATCAGTCCTCCTGAGTCTCCCAGATGACCGACCTCTTTGTGCAATCTGCAGTGCACAGCCACTCACCGTCCGACACCGACCAGGGCACTCTGCGTCTGTAGTGTACTGGCTAGGCAGGTTACAGGCTCATGACAGCAGTCCGACTCTGCCAAATTCTCCTTAGACTGCATTTTCACTGTAACCGCGCGTCCTGAGCCGCGAATTGCGGCGACAAATGTGAGGCGTTTTGTACCGCGATTTGCGGCTACAAAACGCCTCGTTTTTAACCCCCTTTTTGGAGAGGTCCACTATCTCCTATGCCGAACGCCGAAGCCGCCGGAAAAAAAGGGTCCGGGACTTGTTTTGAGCTTCAGGCATCTGGCGTTTCGGCGTTCGGCGTGGAGATGTGAACCATCTCCATAGAGGGGAATGTTAAATTTCCCCTCTGGCGTATGCGGCGTCGGGCGTCGGGCGTAAAAACGCCTAGATGTGAATGGAGCCTAAGAAGGTGTCTGCTGCTCTGTCCACTGACTCCAACATGAGGCTCCTCTGTCCATCTGCCCTCAGATCCTGCTCTTTTTAAGTCTGGCGGGTGGCGCGGCTGACATCATCATGTGGCGCCGGTGTCATTCCCGAGTGATAGTATTGTACTGGGGATGCACACGGGGGTGGAGCGGTATTGGGATGATTAGTATTAGGGGGTAGAGTAGGAGGAGCTGCAATGTAGAGAGCCAGGGGAAACCATTGACAGAGGGAGAAGCGGGACGGGAGGGCTCAAGCACACGAGTGAGTGAGTGAGTGAGTGAAAAACTTATCGAGCGCAACACATGCAAACTGAATCGCCTCTGGGCGCTGTTACCATTCCTATGGTAAGGAAACCACTTGACCTCAGAATAGATACGTTTTAATCCTTTTCCTGAAGGCCAAGTGGTCCGACTCCAGTCGGATGGTGGTAGGTAGTGCATTCCACAGCCGAGGTCCCTGGACAGAAAATCTCCGATCTCCTTTGGATTTGTATCTTGCTTTAGGTATTTGCAGTAGGTTTTGATTTGTCGATCGCAGAATGAAGCCCACAACTGTCCCGCTCTCCTGTTATAATTTGGCCACTGCTTGGGAGCGCGGGGGTATTGGCTGCTCTCACATGACGGCCCTGACTGCGCCCCCCTTCCTCCAGTTAATGGTCCCGCCCAGGGCATCCGTTCCTTCTGCCCACCACTTGTACCGGCCCTGATAAAACCCCCTGCATACAAGAAATGCTTACTCAATAAAACTTGGTATACAGCGTATCACTCAGTTAATGGTTCCTTACAAACGAAAAAACTGCTCCAGTGAGTCCCGGGTAGACGCGTACTCCTGTGAAAGTATAGACTGCGTGGTCACGCCCTGACGCATTCGCATTTCCGGATTGACTCACATCTTCTGAACTATTGCACTGACCACTACACTACACAGACCACTACACTACACTGTCATCTACACTGCACTGTCCACTACATTGACCACTACACTGACTATTGCACTGACCACTACACTACACAGACCACTACACTACACTGACAATTCCACTACACTGCACTGACTACTACACTGACCACTACACTGTCCACTACACTACACTTCATTGACCACTACACTACACTGTCCACCTCACTGCACTGACCACTACACCACACTGTCCACCTCACTGCACTGACCACTACACTACACTGTCCACCTCACTGCACTGACCACTACACTACACTGTCCACGTCACTGCACTGACCACTACACTACTCTGTCCACCTAACTGCACTGACCACTACACTACACTGTCCAGCTCACTGCACTGACCACTACTCTAAAATGAAAATAAATATGGAAAAAATGAATAAATATAAAATAGCAATAGAAATAAAGAGTAAGTAATGAGAGATTAAATAAAATTAAATACACAAAGTGCACGTGAATGGTGCTATGAATAAAAACAGTCCATGTGCAACTGTGTTCTCTTTAAAGGAGTGCTGGATTTTGCATAGTAAAAAGTGCTTTGTGCCAAATTCAACTCTGTTGACGTGTTCCACACAGTCACCCCTCCTGCTGTGCTCTTATGTGGCCCGCACTCACCAGATCCTCCACCCCCTCTTGGGGTGAAACACTTTCACAGTGTTTAGCCCTGTGCGGCAATTTCTCGTCCCCCTGCGTTGCTGCTGAGGTTTCTAATGTTAGCTCATATACAAAAGTGCTATTTTGATGATGTCGGATGACGAAACCGGTCGAGCAAACAGACGGCTGTCACTACACACTTCTGAAAAATGGTCTTTAATATCGCTTGTTTAATCTGCCTAAATTGTGAGTACCTACTTTTATCAATAAAGGCAAAACGTTTTTTAAATGGTTTCACACTATTGGGATTCCTTTCTTTTGTATATGAGCCAACATTTGAAACCTCAGCAGCAACGCAGGGGGACGAGAAATTGCCAGAGTGCCACACAGGGCATACACTGTGATGCCCTGTGATGCCCCCTTCGGGGGTTAAACTCACCAGATAACGAGATTAAACCAGCATTCAACACAACTCCTCCTCCGCTGTCACAACTTAAGATTGCCACGTTGAATGGTATTCAGTTCCGCAATCATGTCAGGAAAATGAAAAGTGCATATAGAGCAGTACTGCTTTAAAAGATTTATTAAACCCCATAAAACAAAACCCCCTTACATATATGCGTACCACAATGTGAAAATACATAGGCAAACAATGATACTGATGTAGTGTTTCACTTGGATTTCCACCCTGAAGACCGCCGTGGAAGGGATCCAGTTTGGCATCTTCCTGGTTACTGTCCGTGGAGCGCACACATCTAATTTCGGTTTGGATGCTGTAGAGTCACACTGACGCGTTTCGTCACTTCCGGACTTCGTCTGAGTAAAACATAACAAACATTCCTTAAAACAGGAAACAAAAATAATTAATACAATAACCAAAAATAATATTGTCAATCTTTGGAGGCAACCAGTATCAATAATCCACTTTGTATCTGCGTAACTACATACATGGTCCCCAGCCACACCACACCGACTCAGGGACTACCTCCCCATACAGCAGATAGCTCACAATTTTAACCTACCAGTTAACCCGCCATTAACTGGCATTTTACCGGGGGGTCACTACCTTAGATGGGTCCCTAATATCAGCACAGCAGGTTTTTAAAATGCCTCCAAAGACCCCAACCGCCAGGCCATTAAAAACACATAAAGAAGAACTGATCCAATACAGGGCAGGCGGGAACGTTCCTCCCCCATGATTCTTCACTGGATGCCGGGAACTGCCTGACTGCTAAGATATCCCCTGGAGCCCCTCCTCCCTGCTGGACAAACCAATAAGTCAGGTGTCCAAAACCATAACACCATTTAACCCTATCTCTCCCTGCTTACCCTGCATCATGCTAGCCCTATACTTATTTATTTTTTTGCTTTGGGCTATACCTTCTATATATAAACTGTATGTGAAGCCTGCATATATGTTAGCAGCTATCTATACTATTCCTTTTTATTTTATTACTTTTATTTTATTATTTCCTCCACTGAATACGAGCGTGGTAAATTGTGTATTTTTAATGTTATTAATTATTTCGACATACATTATTTTTCTTGACAACATAGGGAGAATTTTAAATAAAATGGTGTTGCCTGTCAGAGTGTTGACATGATACATTTGATTCAGATGCATTGATATTTTTTGTATTAAAGACATATTCCGGGTATGTATATTCCTCTAGAAGCTGGAAATACTGTAGTAGACACCTGTACTCCAGTGATCAACACTAGCTTCCAGGTCACATACCAAGCAGCTGCTCTGTTACATTATAAACACAGGAGGTTGTCTGCTCAACATGGGCCCCATTCAGAGATTTCTATGCATTTTCACAATGAAGCAAAAAGTTCTCTGATTCGATGAGGTGGAGAAATGGGGCAGTAACATCATGTTCTTTGAACCTTAGCCATGACTGTCCTCTGAATGGTGCCTGTACCAAGCAGGCAACCTCCTGTATTCAGCAAGGCACAGAGGTAGACTTTTCCACTACAGTAATCTCCATTAGCTGTAATTTCTCATGCTGAGCAGCTGCCCTGCAGCATTGTGAACACAGGAGGTTGTCCAATCAATCAAAGGGCCCTGCTCTCTCCACCTTATTAAATCAGTGCCATCAATTGCAGCCACTGTACCCATCAAACATAGCCACTGTACCCATAAATTGCTGCTACTGTGCCCATCAATTGCTGCCAGTGTGCCCATCAATTGCCACTACTGCACCCATCAATTACTGCCAGTGTGCCCATCAATTGCTGACACTGTGCCCATGAATTGTCGCTACTGTGCCCATCAAGCTGCCTTCCCCGCCCACCCGGCCCTTATCTTGTCTCGGCGGGGCAGCGTTTCACAGCAGCAGGCAGCCAACGGTGTGCAGTGTCCTCCACGCTCCTGTCTTCTCCCATCATCTCTTCCCATGCTCTGCGATAGGCGTCAATCACAGCACCTGTCATTTACGCCAATCAGGTGACAGGTAACAGACCCAAGCACCTGACTGGCTGAGAGACAGTTCAGTGTTAGGAAAGCGAACATTCATTCTGCGACTGCCACATGCGGTGGCTGTAATCCTACTGGACATCATATGACGCCTAGTCAGGATAACTGAAACACTGCCCGGCCGTCATTCTGCTATAGGCCAGATGGGAAGTGATTAAAGTAATCACACAATCACATAATCTTATAACTCTTGTTTTTTATGGATATACAATGTATTGTCAGAAGTTATACATGGTGAACAAACACAAAGTGGTGCTGGCTGTATCATCCTCTGGAGTAAGATAATGTATAGATACTCTTCTGCTTGGTCCCACAATGTGTTCACCTTCTGTGGCTATTACAAAGAAGTTATGGTTGCTGTAGATTTCTCATATTTCCTGCTGAATCAGCCGAAATGCATTCTCTACCTATGAGACCATACAATGCCAGCTTTGGAAACTCTTTGTTGATACTAATGAAAATTCTCACAAGAATAAGAAAGGGAAAACTTTATACATAATTATAGACTGACATATCTGAATACAATCATATACCTGTCACCTACAAAGGGACAGAGCCAGCAGACTTAATCTCTAATATGCTCCCAAATAGTGAGGAATTTTCATTGAAACCTTAAAAGCTTGTTTGTTATGATATATTAATTTCTGATTTTTGGACAATTTTTCAGAAGATTTGAGCCGTATTTGACCCTATCTGCACCAACAAAAGATGATTTTTCAAATAACCTTTAAGTTTTGGAGGCCACAAGAAACAAAAATCCCAAAGAAAATATTATTTAAATTTTTTTTTTTTAAACATTCCTGTAAAGAGCATAACTATAGTGCATCATATTAGTACTTGTAATTGGCTCCCAATGATGTTCCACAATTAGCTTAAAAGGATAGCTCACCTTTACAAAAAAAAAAACTGCCTATGCAGGTAAGGGATGCCTGTAGATTAAAACAAACTGAGCATCTCTGACTAAAGATAAATCATACTCTTACTATAGGTGTAGGCCATGTGCATACCTTATGAAGCCTGACTGGAATACTCCCATGATGTTGCTAAGTGAGGCCTAGTTCTTACTGCTCACCACCACTATCACAGGAGTGAGCATAATCTCTGATTCAAACCCCCTCACAGACTCTTTCTCCCCCTGATGCAGTAACTCTGAGCTCAGAATTTGAGAGATCACTCCTGTGATGGTGGAGGTGAGCAGTGATGACTAGGCCTCACTTTGCAACGTCCTGGGACATTGGGTAGAAAATTGCTCCAAATAGATGCAGTCAGTGTTTGGGTATTCTGACACTGGGCGCTGTCTGTTAGAATACAGTGGTCTCCATTCACAAAGAGGCATTTCCTCTTTAAAATTTGCAGTAAAATACCCCTCAGCTTTTTTCAAAAAGTTTTTGGGCTTTTACAAAAAAATTACAAAATAAAGCATACAGTATTTCAAAGAAATAGGCTGCATTTATCACATGAAACCATACAGTATGTTACCTCTTTTGATATCCAGTGGAATGGCTACAGTGGGGAAGAATTAGAACCCCTGTCAGCTTATATTGCTAATAAAGAGGTCAAATGGTTTAATGGTAATGGTATAAATATGTCAACTCACTAAGTCAGTGCGCTCCCTGCAGCATATGTATTAATACAAAAGAAAAAAGGTGACTGGAATTCTAGTCAAAGGACACCGGACACACGTGGTGTATCAAAAACGACTAAATTAAGTTAGTTAAATAGAAAATGTTTTTCTAAATGTCAAATATTGAAAAAAAACTGTATAAAAAAATCACACACACACATATATAAATGCCCTTCTACTACAAGTTGGTGGAAGAAGGGTATTTATGTATGTGGGTGATTTTTGATACTATTTTCTTTCAACATTTAACAGTGAGAAAAATTACTATATCTACAACTCATGATATATTAGTTTTATGGTCAGTGGGAAGAATATAAGACTTACCTCCTTATAGATAGCTAAAGATCAATGTTGTCAGTGGGAACTTGTCAGTGGGAAGGTATCTCTAAAAATAATTGGGAAAAAGTAAAGTTTCCCCACTACATACTGTATGACATATGTTCTAAGAAGGGATTAGACCAGTGGGGTATGCCTGAACATTGAATTATGTTTGGAGTGATTGGGAAATTTGCAGCAAATTAGATATACTGTATGTTTGTATATTTACAAAAAAAGTTTCTAAAAATCTGGCGAAATGACAGGAGAAAATTTGCTAAATGTAATGGGGTGGATTTACTAAATCAATGGAATGATTTGCTAGAGGCACATTGATTGAGCACTTCACATGTGAAGTTTCTCCAAAGCTTAGTAAATGAGGGAGAGCTCTGCTGTTTTTCATTATCTAATCATGTGTAAGAAAAAAAGGCTGTTTTTTTTTCCTTGCATTGTGATTGGATATTCTTTGTGAAGTGAAGCTTTACCTTGTTTACTTAGCTCTAGAGCACAGGTGTCAAACATAAGGCCCGAGGGCCAAATCCGGCCCTTTAGGCCCTTGCACCTCTCCTGCAGCTGCAGGAGAGCTCCAGCCCTCCTCTGGTCCTCCTCAAGACCCTTACTTTCTGCTTTCAAGCAATGCATCCAGCTTCTTCCCAGCAGCAGTATAAGGAAAGGGGGGACACTGAAGTAAGGGAGAGTGGGGGACTTAACTTCTGATGGTAAGGTGGCTCTTGCCATCTAAAGTAAGTGGATGGGGGGCGTGGCCGGGATGTGAAGGAGAGCAGACGTGTGCAGGCTGAGCTCTGCTCCTTCTTTTATCCTTACCTGATTTCAGCGTGGATTCCTCCTTTCAGCAACCGACCTTCAGACACCCTGGGGCGGAAGAAGACGTCCGGCACCCCTTGGCCACCTCCGCTGTCTCCGGGTAAGCTCCGTTCGTCCTCGGTGTCCAGAGACAGATCCTCCGCGGCCATCTTGCCCACGAGGCTCCCAGCAGGGAAAATGTCATCCGGTCCTACAGCCTCCCCTAATCCACCGGCATCCCTCGCCTCCTCGCATGCGGAGCTCCTGGCGGCCATCAAGGAGGGTCGGGACTCGGTGATGGTCAAGATAGATCACTTTGTTGCCGATGTCAGTTTGATCCGGCATGACATGGACAAATTTAGGGCCCGGGTTACTGAGGCGGAGGGCCGCATCTCGCAGCTGGAGGACTCCACCAGGGCTGATTCCAGAGACCCACACGTCTTACAGCTGCAGGTTAAAGCCCTGCAAGAGAAGTCCATAGACACCGAAAATAGGCTCAGGAGAAATAACATAAGGGTCCTGGGCCTCCCTGAAAAGGCGGAGGGCCTCAGGCCTGCAGAATTTACAGAGGCCTTCCTGATCTCCCTCCTGGATTTGCCTGCGATGCCGCCTACATTCGTGGTGGAAAGGGCCCACAGAGTCCCCCTCAAACCACCGATCCCAGGGGTTCAACCTCGGCCATTCCTGCTTCGCCTGCTTAACTACAGAGACAGGGATCGGATCCTGGCTGCTGCCAGGGAGAAGCGGGAGCTCCTCTACAATGTTGCCAGGATCATGCTGTTCCCAGATTACTCCCCGGAGGTTCAACATCGTCGATCCTTCACAGAGGTACGGAGACGCCTGAGAGACCAAGGCCTCAAGTTCAGCCTACTCTATCCTAGCAAGCTAAGGGTGATCGACGGGGACCGCACGCGCTTCTTTATGGAACCTGAGGCAGCTATGTCATGGCTGGATGGTCGCTAGGGTGCTGCATTTCATTTACGCCTTGCTTTTTGCTGCCTCCCGCCCCCTGCGCTTGGGGACCCAGAACTATTCCCCAGTGAGAACAAATCAGAGTGACAAATAAAAGGGGTGATTTGTCACTCTGATTTGTTCTCACTGGGGAATCCTGCCGGACTGTTCCAAGAGAAGTACTGATGCTCAGTGCACTATACAAGACACACACAACTTCAGTCTACGGACGTAGTAGCACCCCAGGACTGCTACACCCACCCCCCCTCTCCTCCCCCTGTGAATTATTATTTTTTTAATATCCCCCTTGTTTTTTTTTTCTTTCTTGGACTCCGGATGCTGACCGAGTGGTCATTTGATAACCGCCGTCGTCTGGCTGTAGTAGCAGGTGACCTGGCGCCTGCCGTGTAGGGCCCCTAGTTCCGGGGCTCATTTACACCGTGTTCTGTTTTCTGTTTGGGATAAGAACTATTCCCATCCCCCTGACCGTTGTTGGAGGGATGGGACATAGTAGGATAGGCACCCGGTGCCTGGGAAGTTTGTTTCTTTCTATGTTTGCTATGTTTTGTGGTTTACTGTTTTTTGCTGTTCTCTAGCTACTATATGCTCAAGTGCTGTCAGTATGCAATGCAATGTGCTCGGGTTCTTGCTGCTCCTGGGGTGCTCCAGGGTGTATCTGGATAGATATCCTTCTATTCCCTTACCTCCACTGCCGGATGGCTGACCTCTCACCTGACTCCTTTACAATACTTTCCTGGAATGTCAGAGGCCTGAACTCCAAGTTTAAATGCGCCCTTCTCTTTCAGTACCTGAAATCTCACTCGCCCTAGCTCATTCTCCTCCAGGAGACTTACCCCATGGGCAGCAAGGTACTGACTCTTAAGAAGCCCTGGGTATAGCGTGCTATACATGCCACATATTCTACATATGCTAGGGGTGTTTCGATGTTAATCCACAAAAATAAATTCTGTGTGATCGAAGAGGTCCGCACAGACCCCCTGGGTAAATATGTGATATTAATTTTCACGCTTTGGGCACAGAAGTATATTGTTGTCAACCTGTATATCCCCCCCCCCCCTTTTTCACCTGCTCTGTTATATGACGTGCTTGAAAAGGTTACACCCTTTTGCCCAGGAAAAGTGTTGGTAATGGGTGATTTTAATGCCATCTTGTCACCTGACCTGGATAGGCCTACGCCGCCCAGGCATAGATGTATGGACCTGCTAGCCTGGGCTCAGGCAGTGGGTCTGGAGGAGGTTTGGAGGTGGAAGCACCCCGATGTGAGGGCCTACTCATGTTTTTCGGCCTCATACAAAACCGCATCCCGGATCGATTTGGCCTTCTCCAACCCCGCACTGTTAGCAGATGTGTTGGAGGTGGACAATCTCCCTAGCGGTCTGTCGGACCATAGCCCTTTAAAGGTGGTGCTCCGCTCGCCGGCAATGCGCAATGCGGCGCTTTGGAGGCTGGGCGCGCAATGGGTCATCCATCCTGACGTTGCAGAGGTCTTGCCCTCCTTACTAGCTGAATTCTGGGAAAATAATGCGGGTTCCACTTCCCCGGGTAATGTCTGGGATACCTTTAAAGCATACACCAGAGGGCAATACATTTCTTCCATTGCCAGTGTCAAAAAGCAACATTCAGCCAAGACACTGGAATTGGAACGTTCGGTCAAAGACCATACTGACGCATATAATAATGACCCCACCTCGGATCAGTTTGATCTGATGATGGCAGCTCAGAGGGATTTGCATTTGCATCTGGCTGAGGCCACAAGCCTAGACATGTACAAAGGCAAACAAAGGGCCTTTGAACAGGGTGACCGCAATGGCTGCCTGTTGGCCATGATGGACCAGCATGACCAGCCCCTTACAACGATATCGATCCTACTGACCCCGGGGGGCGGGACTGCGTCCTCCCCCCCGTACATCCTATGGACCTTTAGTGAGTTTTACGAGTCTCTGTATTCCTCTAGCCTCCCCGCGGATTTCCGGCCTAAGGCGCTAAATGATCTGTTGGATCCGTTGGCGCTTGGCTGGCTCTCCGACCAGGAGAGGGAAGCCTTGGTGCAACCGTTCACGGCCTTAGAGGTGCAGAGGGCCATCCAATCCTTCCCGTCGGGCAAAGCGCCTGGTCCGGACGGACTTCCACTAGATTTCTATAAAGCCCACTCAGGACTCCTGGCCCCCTTGTTGGCACAGCTTTATACCACGTGTCTGGCGGATGGCAGCCTGCCTGCCTTTATGTACCATGCTTACCTAACGCTGATATACAAGCCCCCTAAGGACCCCACTTCCTGCGCCTCATACCATCCCATAGCACTCCTTAACTCGGATTTTAAAATATTAACTAAACTCCTCGGCCTTCGGTTATACCCCATGCTGCCTTCAGTGATAGACCCAGACCAAACGGGTTTCATGCCCCGGAGGTCCACAGATGTCAATCTTAGGAGACTTTTTACAAATATCCATGTTCAACACCTTAACGTGGGAACGCGAGCAGTGGCCTCATTAGACGTCGAAAAGGCCTTCAACACAGTGGAATGGCCCTTTCTGTGGGAAACTCTGCGCAGGATGGGTTTCCCACTACTTTTTATTAAGTGGCTCCAGGTGATATACAGGGCCCCCACTTCATCAATACGTCTAGGTGGTGGACTGTCTGCCCCCTTCATACTTTCCAGGGGAACGCGGCAGGGTTGCCCTCTCTCTCCGGCCTTGTTTGCCCTTGCCATTGAGGCTCTCCGCACATCACCGCATATCAAGGGTCTCCAAGTGGGTCTGCTGGAGAAGAGGGTGGCCCTGTATGTGGATGACATGCTTCTCTTCCTTAATGACACGGGTCCCTCGCTGTGGGGTGCACTGACCGTCTTGGACACGTTTGCCTCGGTCACCGGACTGAGGGTGAATTGGTCCAAGTCCCTACTCTTCCCTATAGATCAGGCGGCTAGGTCCACCTCCCTGCCTGATAGTCCCCTTAGCTGGGTCACCACCTTTAA
This sequence comes from Rana kukunoris, assembly GCA_029574335.1. Classification (NCBI taxonomy): domain Eukaryota; kingdom Metazoa; phylum Chordata; class Amphibia; order Anura; family Ranidae; genus Rana; species Rana kukunoris. The sequence goes on from CM056059.1 coordinate 242,790,293, forward strand.
ATATCTGGGGGTAATCGTCTCTCTATCTCGGCGGCCGAATTCATCTCGCAAAATTTGTCCCCGGTGCTGCTAGAAGCCCAATCCAGGCTCAAGGCATGGAACAATCTCCCCCTGTCTGTCTGGGGAAGAGTGAATTTAATTAAGATGAAGATTGTCCCTAAACTTATCTACCTTTTCCGCCATTCCCCACAGTGGGTACCAAAGTCCTTTTTTAAAAAGCTGAACCAAGTTTTTTTCTCTTTCATTTGGGGTCCCTCCCCACCCAGGTACCGGCTAACAACCTTGATGAGGTCGCGGACGCAGGGAGGCATGGCTTTCCCCGACTGCTACAAATACTACCTTGCCACGCAGTTGGTGATTGCGGCCTGGTGGCTGCGGCCGGAAGGGACGAATACTTCCACTGTACTGGAGGACTCGGTGGTCGGCTCTCTAGAGGCCCTCCGGCTCCTGCTCTATCGGGGCCCTCGCGCCCCGTATCCCTTGACCCCCTCCATGCGTACCACCCTGCGGGCGTGGCAGACTGGTTTGGCCATTGAAAAATGCAAACCCACCAAAATTTCCCCGAATGCCCCTCTCTGGATTAATCCTACCCTATCATACTTTTATAAGCTCTCAGACCCCCTTGCTTGGTCGAAGTATGGCATTAAGCTTGTATCGCACATAGTCTCGCAGAACGCTTTGATACCCTTCTCTGACCTCTCTTCCATGTTTAACTTACCCCAGCACTAAACTTTTAGATATCACCAGCTGTCACATGCCTTCGCGGCTCAGTTCCCGTTGTCGTCCTGCATCGTGGCCCAGTCGGAGTTGGAGAGAACACTAAAGTTTAATTGTGACATAAAACCCACATCGCAATTGTACTCGTACTTGATCTTTGTGTCTCTCCCCCCTCTGGATGGGCTGCGGTCCAGATGGCAGGGTGATATCCCCACGCTAGATATGGACGACTGGGATTAGGTCTGGGATCTCCCTTTCTGCTCACTTGTCTCTATTCGAGACAGGATGGTGCAATACAAGATAGTTCACAGAGCATACTTCACTCCATACAGGCTTCATAAGATGAACCCGGCGCATTCTCCCGGGGTGCTGGAGGTGCGGCGCCTCACCAGGTGACTTCTCCCACATTTTCTGGCAATGTCCCGAGGTTCAGCGGTACTGGGTGATGGTACTAGACATGATCAATGAAGTTGCAGCGACCCAGCTGCCGGTAGCGATGGAGGTGTGCTTCCTGGGAATAATTGAGAACATTGTCCCGACCTCCACGGGGCGCACGTTGGTCAGTCTGTTGCTTTTCTATGCATTCAAGAATATTGCTATGCATTGGGAAAAAAACACACCCCCTTCTCTGGTGCAGTGGAGGCGACTGGTGAACGCCAGCCTTCCCCTGTACAGAGACACGTACATTAATCGTGGTTGTCCACTGAAATATGACAGGGTTTGGCTTGCGTGGCTGGCGGAGTCTGGAACTGCAGGCTGAATACATATGGCTTGAGTTAGTAAATGATGCAATGGTCCTTGTGAGCGGTCCTTATTGAGCAGGGGCACCCTGTGGTTGATACAGTAAGGAGAGTTGATACACCCCCACCCCGACGCATCCTTTGTCAATGCACAATTGCTACAGATGTTAATTGAATCGGATGTATTGATATGTATATTGTACGCGCTTGAGTATTGTATGTCTTCTGTTCGTTGATCTGTTTTTCTCTTGAATACTGTGAAATACCTTAATAAAAAAAAACATAAAAAAAAAAAAAAAGTAAGTGGATGGGATGCCCTGGACATTTAATCTTACAGATACAACCAGCCCTTTTGAGGGCAATCATAATGCTGATGCGGCCCACAATGAAATTGAGTTTGACACCTGTGCTCTAGAGCAACTTGCACAGTCTAATTGCCTTTAAGTAGAACTATAGGCAACACTTTTTTCCCTATCTTGGATAAAGTAAGAGAGGGTTATAACTAGGGCTCAAGTCCTGCGGGAATGCATGGGAATGGTGTCCTTGTACTTTCTTTACAGCCGGAACATTATTCTCATTAGCAGCTGTGTCCTGCAGGACTGCGGTGCGGCACAACTGTGGTGAGACTACATTGCTGGGGACACTCATGGTTAGGCTGCATTGCCAGGGACACTGGTGAAGTTGCATTGCTAGGGACACTGGTGAGGCTGCATTGCTTAGGACACTGGTTAGGCTGTATTGCGGGGGATACTGGCGGTGAGGCTGCATTGCTGGGGACATTGGTGGTGAGGCTGCATTGTTGGAGTCACTGGTAAGGCTGCATTGCTGAGGACACTGGTGGTGAGGCTGCATTGCTGGGGACACTAATGGTAAGCCTGCATTGCTGGGGACACTGGTGGTAGGCCTGCATTGCTGGGGACACTGATGCAGCTGCATTGCTGGGGAAACTGGTTTTGAGGCTGCATTGCTGGGGACACTGGTAAGGCTGCATTGCTGGGCAATGATCAGACTGCATTGCTGGGCACTGATCAGGCTGCATTGATGGGCACTGGTAAGGCCGCATTGATGGGCACTGATAAGGCTGCATTAGGTGTGCACTGGTAAGGCTGCATTTGATGCACACTGATCAGGCTGCATTTGATGGGCACTAAGGAGTGAGCAGCCGGGCCTGAGCCCTACCTTGCACAATCAATACAGGGAGCCTGAGGACATTGTGTGTGTATATATGTATCTGTAACACTATTTTTCTCTCTTTCTGCAGCTACTGAGGTACCTGTATAGTATTTAGGAGCAGAGTCTTCATAATCTGTGTGATCAGGACAGGATCTTTAACAAGTACAGTGCCTCCACTCAATTGGGGCTTGTGAATAGCAAGTGAAATCCCAATTGAGAAATATATCTTCACATAGACCATAATCTACACAGCATTGTATTTGAAAGTCCATGTATTGAATAAATAACATTCAGTGAACCATCCAACATAAAGTGTTTTCCAAACAGGAACATGAAATCATTAACAGTCTCTATGTATGTATCAGTGAGATGAATATGCAGCAGCAGTACTTACACAGCCTGTGCTCCCTTAGCAGGAATTCATTGTTCTTACTCTCCTCACATGTCTGTCTCTTTCCACCCACTTACCCACAAAACCCCTTGCCATTCTCTGCTCTTCTTGATGACCTCATCCTTGGTGAGAGAGAGAGCACAGCAACCATATTGGAAAAGGGTAAACGGACACTGCATAACATGAGAATACACTTGGTAAATGGGCAAATAAATTATCACATCACTAGATATCTATATCTATCTAATCTATATCTTTTACCCTGGTTATAACTTATCAGTTTTTTTTGTGTTTTTTTTTTTTTTTTTTTTGCCACCAGTGTTTTCTATTTTGAAGATGTTTCCTCTATTACTTTCTGGTAGGGCTGTTACTGATCAAAATTTTGGTGTTCGATTAATCGTTTTTTATTTTAATCGATTAATCGACTAATTTCGATTAATTATAACGCACATACAGATCCAACTACTTTTAGCTGATCTCCTTGCCGGCTGATTCCCAGTGCAGCTCCCAACCACTGGAAAAATGGATAGCAGGATACAAAAAACACACAAAGGCAGCGCTCGATGGGAATAGCATTACAACTTTTATAATCTTCAAGTAGGTAACAAAATAAATATTGCACTGGAGATAAGAATCGATGTAGCTACATAAACTGTAAAAATGGTGCGAGTAATGCCAAACGGTACCAAAAGCAGTCATAAAAAACATGTAGCCAAGTATGATACTGGTATAAAAATGTGTACAACGATACCACTGCTGAATCCAGATGAGGAGGGGTTAACATCAGTCCGTTGGCATGTAGATGTCCCATGAAGGGAACTATCACATCTCCCAGTGGATGGTTGTAGAATCCCAGGTTGATAGAGGGAAGTGATAGAGGGAAGTGTAACAGCCCTTGTGTGTGGCAGATAATAAGGTCCCGCCGACATGCAGATATGGAGGCACAGCAAAGAAGCCCTTCAGATGGACACTGCAAGCCCCGCCGGTATCCGTGACGTTACTGGAACTCTGACGGAACTCCCTGAAGGCCCAGAAGCCGGCGGAGAGGCGAGTACCAATCAAAAGAATTTTAATCGATCAAAAATATTTTGATTGATTAATTAAAAGTTAATTTGCACAGCCCTACTTTCTGGGGATAACCCCAAATTTAGAATTTTTCATTTAATTTCACTTTTAATGCTAATGGTAAAGCAATCAAATAGAGAGGGGGAATCTTCCTAACGGAGACACAGACAGTAATAAAAGCCTGACAGGTGTTCTAATCTACCTCCTTCCACATTTAGGTTTCTATGCATTACTGTTGAAAGACCTGGTCTAAAAGGACAAAAACTACTTAAAATGACCTATTATATTTTAAAATTGTACACCTTTGCTTTTATGTTTGAATGTGTTTTTCCATCTGCGTTGATTAACAGTTTGCATGTTTTTTATGTGTTTTCCTGCATCATATATTTTTTCATGTTCTTTAGGGTTGTTTCCAGGGGCTGAAAATGCAGAAAATGCAATAAAAACATATCATACGTGCATTCTCATAGACTTCTATGAGCCTCAAAAAGAATGAAAGTGGACAAAAACAAACGAAAGCTATTTAAAAAAATCTATAACATTGCCTTTAATGACCAGTTTTAGTGCCTTCTGAAGCATGTGTTAAATTGCAAATGTGTGAGGCCGTGTACAGACGAGGAGACATGTCCGCTGAAACATGTCCGACGGACCCTTTCCAGCGGACATGTCTCCTCAGATATTTGGTCTGATGGCGTGTACACACCATCGGACCAAAATCCCCTCGGACGGATAACGCGGTGGTGACGTTGACGCTGCCACGTCACCAATCAAGGAAGTAAAATACTTCCACCCATGCGTCAAATCCATTCGACGCATGCGGGAGATTTATGTCCGCTGGTTAGGCATACTAACCAGCGGACATGTCCGACGGTCCAAAGCATGCTTTGAAATTTGTCCGCTGGAAAAACCTGTCCGCTGGGTCGTACACACGATCGGATATGTCCGCTGAAACTGGTCGGCGGACCAGTTTCAGCGGACATGTTCGATCGTGTATACGCGGCCTAAAAGTTACCTAAGGTTAACATTGAAATAATAAAATAAACAATGTACTTGCTGAAAATAAAGTTTTAACCTTGCCAATTAATATACATCCATCATCGGCCTTATAACTTGTTTATATTGGACTATTACTGAACTGTTCTACAGTTGTTGTTGCCATTATATTTTTCTATATCTAAAATGATGCAGCCTCTATATGTCACTGTGTGATAAAAGGTGAATAAAACAGGAGGAATTCCAAATAAATACATTGATAATTTCTCTTCACTTGACTGTGAGTCATAGTATGGAATACATTTAAAAGATATAACAAGTATTTCCAAGGAGAAATGGAAGGACATGTTGCCTAAACATGCATATAATTAAGATGTACATAAGATGTATATTATATATGTCCTCCACAACATACATATTATGAATAAATATGAGACATGAACTGCATGTGAATAAGAGTTCACTCCTAAAGGGAGCTGACCAACTTTAGCTTCCAGTATTGAATATTTATATTCTACCGTACAATAAATAAAATAGCAGTAACTAAATTTCAAACATATAATTGCTGATTGTAATATTTACTTAGATCTGCAAACATATATTACTGTACGTTTAAAGCAGTATACGTCAGTTAATTAGTGCATGTTTAGCGCTGTATATTTCAGTGCATTTCTGCATGTTTGACACTGTATATTTCAGTGCAATATTGCACGTTTAATGCAGTATATTTCAGTGCATTACTGTACATTTAGCCCAGTATATTTCAGCGCGGTACTGCAAGTTTAACGCAGTATATTTCAGTGCGTTATTGAACAATTAACACAGTATGTTGCAGTACGTTTCAGTGCGTTGGTGCAAATTTAACGCAGTATATTTCAGTGCGTAGGTGCATATTTAATGCAGTATATTTCAGTCCAGTATATTTCAGTGTGTTACTGTACATTTAGCACAGAATATTTCAGTGTGTTACTGCACGTTTAACGCAGTATATTTCAGTGCGTGGGTGCACGTTTAATGCAGCATATTTCAGTGCAGTATATTTCAGTATGTTAGTGCATGTTTGCCACAATTTATTGCAATGTGTCAGTGCAGTTTTCCTGCAGTATATTGTAGTCTGTTTGTGTAGTGAGTACTCAAGTTAACGTGCACCAAACACCACTTTCCATTGATTAAAGTGCATCCACATACACATTTTCAGATCTTTATTACATTTTGTTAATAAGCGCCCTCCCCCATCATGTCTGGGAGGCCAACAAGGAGAGGCAGACTCTCCCATGGCACTGTGAGGGGACCAGCAGCATACTTGTCCACAGACAAAGGTAGACATGGCCTGTCCTCAGGCAGGGCATGATTTCCTCTATTTAGTGATGTTGCCCAGGCTATACAGCCACAGTATGCAGAGAAGGTGGTAAACTGCCTTACTACACCATCCTCCTCATTCTCCATCACCCAAGCAGAGACTAGTGCACAGTCCATTGCAGCTGCCAGAATGTATTATTCTGCCTCCTTGTCCACAGCTACTCCAATCATAGCCCCAGCATCAGGTATGGAGGAGTCAGCTGAGCTATTTGAACACAGCATCAGCCTCATGCTCTTTGATGATGCACAACCATTACTTGATTCAGATCTTGGTTCTGAGGATGAGGAGGTAAGAAACATGAGCCTACAGAGGGGGATAACACTGGTAAACAACAAATTGGCAGTCATGCTCCCCCAGGTGCAGCGTATATTGCCATGTTGTCTTCAATGTTAATGAGGATGGAGGGGATGATGATGATGAGGTCACTGATGTGACTTGGGTGCCGGATTAGGCAGAGGTGGAAAGTAAGGGTGAGGCACAACCCCAAAGGGGCAGCCATAATGGAAGAGTAGCGAGCAGCCACCCTATTCCACCAGATTGTGGAGCGTTTATTCTTCAGCCCACTTCCCAAAGCTCAGCTGTTTGTGCTTTTTTAGCATATGTGCAGCCAATCGCACTGTTACAATTTACAAACTTTGCTTCAAGCACATCAAGCGTAGCAAAAACACCAGCAATTTGGGTACCACATACTTGAAAATACATTTAACCTCCCACCACTCAGCCCATTGGCAAGAGCACCTGAAAGCCATACAAAGAAATGCAATTATGCTCCTCCTCACTCCTTACCTTTCCGGTCTACCCCGCTATACCTCATGACCTCTTAGCAGCCTCCACTGACAGGAATGAGGGTATAGCGCAGGGTTTCCCAGGTCCTTTTAGCACGTCTGTCATTATCACACTACCAGCTGTAGACTATAGCAGGCAATTTTCTCTGCCCCATCTGCTGCAACAAAAAAATGCAGCAGCAGCTGCACATGCAGTAGAGGACCATCAACAAGTACCTGTGTAACAAAACGACTAGACATGTGCATTCGTTTTCATTAGAATGCATTTTCGTCCGAAAAATCTGGTATTTTCGTTATCGTTTTAACGAACGAAAACGAAAGCGCAAGAAACGCAAACCGAAAGATCCGACATAAAAAATGCTTTATTTTCGTTTTCGTTCATATCCGACGATTTTCGATGCTTTGTCGAATTTCTGTCGTTCAATTTCACAAAGTCATCGAAAATCGTCATTCTGAATACAGTGAATAGGTATATTCACTGTATTCAGAACGACGATTTTCGATGCTTTGTCGAATTTCCGTCTCAATTTCACAAAGTTATCGAAAAATCGTCATTCTGAATACAGGGAATAGGTATATTCCCTGTATTCAGAACAACGATTTTCAATGCTTTGTCGAATTTCCGTCTTTCAATTTCACAAAGTCATCGAAAATCGTCGTTCTGAATACAGGGAATAGGTATATTCCCTGTATTCAGAACGACGATTTTCGATGCTTTGTCGAATTTCTGTCGTTTAATTCGACAAAGTCATCGAAAATCATCGTTTTCGGAGGAAAACTTTCCAGACGGAAACAAAATAAATCAAAACGATTTTCGGGAGTAACTAAAAAATTTTATTTTCTGGACAAAAACGAAAAAACAAAACAAAATATTCCAGTCTGCACATGTCTAACAACGACAGGCTCAGGACGGCTCAAAATTCCCCCCACGCCGCTGATAAAGGATGCATGCACTGTACTGTCCCCATTTGAGGAGGCCACAAGGATGGTCACCTGTGACAATGAATGCATCAGTGACACAATCCCTGTTGTGTCCCTGCTGGAGCAGACTCTGAGTGGAATTATGGACAGGGCAATTGAGGCAGAGCAGCGGGAGGAAGAGGAGGACTTCCTTTCCTCTCAAGGCCCACTTTATGCAGACACCATTCTTGCTATGCCACAGAACACACAAGAGGAGAGGGAGGAGAAGGAGCACTCTGGCAGTTTTGGAGGCATTGAAGCAGAGCAAGACATACCGTGTTTCCCCGAAAATAAGACACCGTCTTATATTTTTTTTTCCTCAAGAAATCACACTATGGCTTATTTTCGGGGGGTGTCTTATTTTTATTACAGAAAATAAAGGTTGCCTACCTGAACCACACTTGCGCTTCTTAGCATTTCCTCTGTCCACCTGTAGACTGAGATTATCGTATTCTGCACGCCATTTTTGGACCATTCGGATATCCAACTTCTTCTCTTTGCAAAAAGCCGTAAGATTCTTGCCTCGGGAGTCCTCCACAATTCGTTTCTTGTACTCAACAGAATAACTCTTTCTTTTTGCACTCATCTTGTCTGGTTGTACAAAAAGATAGGCCAGCAAAGCTGATGTGGAGCACAGTGGAGCTGGGGTGATCTGTTTGTGTGGGGTGAGAGAGGGGTTTGCTGGTCAATGCTGGGAGAATCGTTTTGCTTTACAGAGTGTTCTTCTCCTCACAGCTCCTGAGCACCAGTACAGTAACATACACCTATGACGTGTTGTTTACCGCGCCGCGCCGCATACGACACGCCTATCACTACAAGATTCGACACTACATCTTATTTTCGGAGATTCGACACTACATCTTATTTTCGGAGATTCGACACTACATCTTATTTTCGGAGATTCGACACTACATCTTATTTTCGGAGATTCGACACTACATCGCTACGTCTTATTTTCGGAGGGGTGTCTTATATTTCTATCTTGCGTCGAAATCCCGCTACGGCTTATTTTCGGAGTACGTCTTATTTTCGGGGAAACACGGTAGGTCAGCCCAAACAGATAGTTTTCCATTCTCAGAACCCTTGGCAGTAGTACATGGCTGAGCGGAGGCAGCTTACAAGGGGAAAGTCTTGGAATTCATCCCATCCCCAAAAAAGGAAACTGAAGATGAAATCTTTTGAGGACACCTTAAAGAGGAGTTTATGCAATGCCTTTCACAACTGGTAGGATACAGTCCTATCCCCTCCCGTGATGCACACCTCACAAGTGGCACATGCATGACTAACATCCTCCTGTCTTTTCCCTTCAAGGTGACTCTGCATATGCATCTCATGACCCCATCTCATGCCAGCTCACATTATGCATCTTTGCACGTTACACACACACATTAATCATGGCACAATGAGAATGCATGCATGCACACCACTGTGGTCCCTAGCACACACACCCCACATCCTCATCACATTGGATTGGCACCAGTCCACCATGCAGGACTTGTGAGCTGCAACGCCACGCCACGGCTCCAATTATGTCACTGTACATTCATACACCATTCACACTGACCTGGGGATCACTTCTCCACCACAAATGAGGGTGACACCCCTTTTCCCACAGGAATATCACCCCCACATTCCAAAATCATACACAAACAGAACCAAAAAAATTAAATAAATGACGAGCAAAAAAAAAAAATGCCCAGCAAAAATATAATTTAAACAAAATAACAACAAAGAAAACACATAAAAGACAAAAATCACTCTGCAAAACAGTCCCCAAATATCTCAAAGACACGTCACAAACAAACAAAAGCACCTTGCTGTAGAGGGAGGGATACAAAGGGATGTACTTTTGCAAAGGAAGTGCATTTGTGTGTGTCTATTTATGCTGTCTGCGTAGTTCACAAAGTTGCCCTAGTCCATTTCCAATTTCACTGATTGCGCCGCTCCCGAGTTGTGAGCATGCGCACAGCGGAGCTGGCCATGGTCTCCTTCAAGCGCGCATGCGCGAGCCGGCCGGCCCTTCATTTGCATGGGGTCACGGCTCATTTCAATGTAACACGCCCACATCCTTCCCAATTAGTATTACTCCTCCTTACGCCTCTGGAAAAACGTTACGTATGCGCAATTTCCTGCGCAAAAGCTACGAGAATAGGGTGATTACGCGGAAAAATTGCGCAAGTCTAACGTAAAGGCGGTGCGCTACGCCGGTCCAATAATGCGCAGATGTACGTGAATTTGGGCCTTATATTTTAAATATTCATTTGTGTTACTTGTCTTCAAAATAGCACGGATAAAAGAACTTTGGATTTCTTGTTTTGATATTGTGGAAATATTGTTACTCTCCCAAAGCACAGATTTACATATTTCCATAAATACAATAATATTTTATATTTCAGTATAAACATTCTGACAGTATATGTAGGCACTATGCCGAGATACGTCAATGGATCTGACAGAACGCATGGTGGAGCACAGGGTGGATAGGGTGCTGCCTACGTCAATGCGTTTTACACATGTGACCGTCAGGACGTGAGCACGGTCGCGTGTGCGAAACGCATTGGGGGGGCTATCCCACTAGTATGGGGGAATCTCCCCACTAGTGTATCTATTCTGTCACAGATTTTTTTTAATAACGTTTTTTTTTCTATTTTTTGATATACCATAGTTGATCCTCGGAATTGCTATCCTTTTGAAGACATCTCTTTGTCTCATCTTTTTTGTCTTTGCACCAATTTTTCTGCAGCTGTTTTGACAGGTGCATATCATAAACATTTTTGACAGCAAGCCCAATTCTTGCTTTCATTAAGAGTACATCTATAGGGTTACAGTGGGAAGGCACCACCAACACTCAAACACCAATTTTTCCCACACCTGTTTGACAGGTGTATATCATTACATTTTTGACACCAAGGCCAATTCTTGCTTTCATCAAAAATACCTCTATAGGGTTAGTGTGTGAAGGCACCACTAACCTACCCAAAGACCAATTTTTTCCACACCTGTTTGACAGAGGCATGTCATAAAATTTGTTGATAGTAAGACCAATTGTTCCTTTCATCAAGAGTGCCTCTATAGAAGTACAATGTGTAAACACCACCAACATCCAAACACCAAATTTTATGCACCTGTTTGACAGGTGCATATCATTTAAAATGTTTGACAGCAAGGCCAATTTTTGCTTTTATCAAGAGTTCCCTATATAGGGTTACGGTGTGAAGGCACCACCAATACCTAGAGCCCATTTTTTTCACACTTGTTACTTTTAGCTCTCCAAGCTGTTGTTTATAACATAAAGAAAGTTTGAATGAAATTTTTTTATTTTCTGGCTTTATAAATGTCATTATTGGTTCTATTCAAGCACAGAAGTTCCACATTACAAGCAGACTAAGAGGATCCCCCTGGCACTACATTTAAAGGAATTTTTCATTTTAAATTTTATTGCTCATTTTTAAGCATCAGTAAAAAAGATATAACGCTTTAAATAGGGTTAAATCATTTTTGTCATTGCGGCTATTTAAATTACGTTAAAGGGTTAGTTTACCTGTTCCGAAAAAAGGTGAACAAACACTGCACACCCTGCACTGACTGTGTGGGCACTGACAGGTCATCATCACCCATGGAAACAAGTACAGTGGAGACCAGAAGGGTGGGGAGGGTGTATGGTGTTAGATTACCTTTTTCATTTTTTCTAAAAAGGTGAACTTACACTTTAACTATTTTTTTAACTGTTTACTTTCTTTTTGATATATTTTAAAACAAATTACACATTTTACACATTTTACAGTCCCATGATCTTATTGCTTGTTTGAACATTTTAGGGAGAGAGAGAGAGAGAGAGAGAGAGAGAGAGAGATATAAAAAAAGGGTTTTTACAACTTCCAATGTGTTGACAAGATATACACCTACCTAAATAAAGCACTTTGCTATGTAGATTATGTATGTGACTCACCAGGCGATAAACCAAGGTGATAATTTAATTGTCTCTGTATCATAATTAAAACGTGTATGCATGTATTATCTCTCTCTATTTTAGGATATCTTTCTGGTTGTTCGTATGTTTTCTTTTTTTTGCATTACACAAAACCTTGCAGGAGGATTAACGTGCATTTTCACTTTTGCAGCCCAATTGGGATAACACCTACTTTACATTTGTTACATTCACTGTATGGGAACAGAGAAGCTGTGAGACTGTCCGGAATTTCTTGCATTCAGCTATTAGGCCTTTTCCTTAAAAAGTAAGAAAATATATTAAAAGCTTTTTTTTTTCAAATAGTTTATTTATAGGAAACAGGAAAAGGCAGGTACAACATTTAGCATCTACATTGTACAATTGTTCACATAAATATGAAAGGTACATATGTAAGCCAGACTGAAGTCAGTATTAAGAAAATGACCCAGCATTAAAACATTACTGATATTAATTCCGTAATAGATATCACTCTTGTATCTACATGTGGGTATGTAAATAAAAACAGCCCTATGAAAAGGGTATAGAACTACCCTTTCTATATTTTTTTAAATGGTACTAAATATTGAGGCAACTTGAGAATTAGAATAGCTAAGAGAAAAAGAGAGAAGGGAGGGGGAGGGGAAAGATAAAAAAGGGGGGAGGGGTGTGGGGTCAAAAGAGGGGGTATTGGGGGGGCCAAAAGAATACCATGACTACCCATAAAGACATTATGCCAACGGTAACAGGTTTTGGGCCTTGCAGGCAGGCCCAGATTTACTCCCTTTGCCACCCCAAAACCGGGTCCTTCAGTGCCGCCCCCCGCCAAAAAAAACTGAAAGCCCCCCAACCCTGAAAAGGATTGAGGGGTGAGCTGTGTACAGGGTATAGGATCGAGGAGTGATCAGTGCATGGGGTGCAGGATTGAGGGGTGATCTGTGTATGGTGTGCAGGATTGAGGGGTGATCTGTGTATAGGGGATTGAGGGGTGATCTGTGTATGGTGTGCAGGATTGAGGTGTGATCTGTGTATGGGGGATTGAGGGGTGATCTGTGTATGGTGTGCAGGATTGAGGGGTGATCTGTGTATAGGGGATTGAGGGGTGATCTGTGTACAGTGTGCAGGAATGAAGGGTGATCTATGTATGGGGGATTGAGGGGTGATATGTGTACGGTGTGCAGGATTGAGGGGTGATCTGTGTACGGTGTGCAGGATTGAGGGGTGATCTGTATACAGTGTGCTGAAATGAGGGGGTGACAGTGGGGGGACAGGAGGGACATTTGGGATAAGTGGGGGGGACATGACGGACATTTGGGATAAGTGGGAAGAGAGGAGGGACATTTGGGATAAGTGGGAGGAGAGGAGGGACATTTGGGATAAGTAGGAGGAAGATGACGAACATTGGGAATAAGTGGGGGGAGAGCGGGGACATTGGGGTTGAGTGGGGGGTGTTATATCCTCTGTGTTGTGAGAGACACAAGACTCTGGTCTGGAACAATGGATGTTTATTTCATAATAATATATTCCAAAGTCTCCATTTCTTTCATTTTGGATAGAGGGAGGGATAGAGGGAGGGAGGGTTATAGGCCCTTTCAGTTTATTTTGTATTATCCCTGTCCAATTGGGGAGATTTACCTTCACTTCCTGCCCCAAAGCCAAACAGGAAGTGAGAGAAAAACTATGCAAATTAAGGGAATTCAGTGCCCCCTTCCCCCCAGAACTAGTGTGTCCCCTGAAAATTTCTGGGCAGGTCATAATAAAACAGGGTGTGGCCTTGACAGGAAGGGTGGGTCATTTTTCTATTATGAGGTGCAGAAATTTAGTTAGGCCTAGGGCAGCATAAAACCTAAATATACTACTGCATATTAGGGCTTATTTAGACAGGATCCGATTTACAGCTTGTTTTTATATTGTGGGAGGAAACCCGCACAGGGAGAACATGCAAACTCCAGGCAAATGTCACGGGCGGGATTTGAACCAGCGACCCTTTTTGCTGCTAGGTGAAAGTGCTATACACTACACCACTGTGCTGAACGAACAAGTTTGCCGGTGAAAGCATGAGATCAGTGTCTTTTTTTTTCCAACCCCATGCTTTACAGCCTGGAGGACAGATGTGGGGTCTTATTAACCCCGCCTCTCTTCATAAAGAGGACCTGTCACACACTAGTCCTATTACAAGGAATAAAATAAAAGTGATAAAAAAAAAAGGGACAAAAAAAAAAGGAAAGATTAAAACGCCCCTGTACCTAGTAGCTCGCACTCAGGAGCGAACACGCATGTAATTCCTACCCACATATCTAAACGCCGTTCAAACCACACATGTGAGGTATTGACACGTGCGTTAGAGCAAGAGCAATCATTGTAGCACTAGACCTCTTCTTTAACTCTAAACTGGTAACCTGAAAAAAAAATTCAAGCGTCGCCTATGAAGTTTGACGCCATTCCATGAGTGTGCGCAATATTAAAGCGTAACAAGTTAGGTATCTATTTACTTTGTGTAACATCATCATCACATTATCCCTAAAAATTGGGCTAACTTTACTGCTTTGTTATTTTTTAATTCATGAAACCGTTTTTTTTTTTGTCAAAAAAAAAGGCGTTTTAAAAATGATTGCGCAAATACAGTTGGAAATAAAAAAAAATGACCGCAACTTTATTACCTAGGGCAGGGGTGGCAAACACAAGGCCCGCCGGCCGAATCCGGCCCACCAGACCTTGCCATGTGGCCCGCGCAACGATCGGCAGGTCGCCACCTCTTTTGTCTCCCAGGCAACACGAGTAAACATCCTTTTATGTCAGGCACCCTGTAATTGGGCGTATGGGGGCCATGTGCGGCGTGGGGCTGGCCTATCACGGTTGCTCTTGAAGTCCCTCCTCCGCACATGACCCCTAAACGCCCAATCACAGTGCGGCGGGAAACACTGAATATGGCGGCAGGACTCCTCTGTCTATCCCTCTGGTGCGGCGTTGTGTGTACAGCGGACGGGGCTCGGTGGAGATGGGAGCATGGAGGCGCAGCCAGGGTCTGATAGCTGACCTTCGGCTCCCGCCCAGCAGGGACATCGTGGAGCGGGTGGATGGCGCTGGCCTGGCCCCGGCGGGGACACCATGGAGCGAGCGGGTGGATGGTGATGGAGGGGAAGCCACAAGAACAGAGGTAAGGAGGAGGATGGATCTGCACCAAGCTGTGTGGAGGGTGGTGTGTGTGAGTAGTGCAGGAAGTAGGAGTCAGGTGGGTCTGTGTAGGTGTCAGGAAGGGGGGTCAGTGTAGGTGTCAGTCATTGTAGTAGTCAGTGTAGGTGTCCGTTAGGTCAGTGTAGGTGTCAGGTCAGCGAAGGTGTGTGGAATAGTCAATGTAGGTGTCGGTTAGGTCAGTGTAGGTGTCAGTTAGTGGAATAGTCAATGTAGGTGTCAGTTAGGTCAGTGTAGGTGTCCCCATCCTAACCACCCCCATCCCATCACCATCCCATCCCACCCTACTCCACTCCATCCCATTCCACTCCATCCTACCCCATCCCAACCCATCCTACCCCATCCCGTCCCCATCCCATCCATCCCCATCCTGTCCCCACCCCACCCTATCCATCCCCATCCCATCCCCAACTACTAATGCGGCCCCTGATGAATTTGAGTTTGACACCCCTGACCTAGGGTGTCTGCTAATAAAATATATATAATGTTTGAGGGTCCTGAAAAATTTTCAAGGAACAAAATATAATTTTTACATGAAGGAGAGAAGTGCCAGAATAGGTGCGGTATGGAAGTGGTTAAAGTGAAACAATAAAAGTGAAATATTCCTTTAAATTTTGTACCTGGGGGGGGGGGGGGGTGTAAAGTCAGCATGTGAAAAGGCGCATGCACAAAATGACATTCTGAAGGAAAAAAAGGCATTTAAAATTCACTTGCGGCAATAATGAATTGTCGGCTCCCGACAATTCTGAGCAAATTCATTCATAAAAAAAAAAAAGCGTCGGGAACCCCACCGTAAAAAAAAAAAAAAAAATGACGTGGGATTCCCTCCCAAATATCCATACCAGGCCCTTCAGGTCAAGTATGGATATTAAGGGAAACTCCACCCCAAATTTTAAAAAAAATGGCGTGAACACATCTGCAAATCAGCTGCGTGCCCATAGAAGATAATGGGCCTGAATTTGCACCTGAGCCGCATCGCAAGGCCTAAAATACGCACACGTTTTTTCACCAATGTGCAGTGCGAATGCATCGCACATATGTGAACCAGCCTTATTGAAAACAATGTATTTAGAAATGTTCTGCGTATTGGATGCGGTTTAAGCCACACTCAATTCGCATAGGTGTGAACCCGGCCTAAAGGCTTTATACAGTAACCCTTTCTACCCCTAGCTTGTGCTTTTTACTGTATAAGATGTGCATTGATCATGTATTTTTATGGTGTCATTTGTTGTCCTGTGTACACAGCCTACCATAGAGAAAATCCTCACATTCCTGTGTCAGAAATGTCTGTTTGTTTGAAACATGAGGCATGCAGTATGGCAATGCACAGGTTAAAGTAGTGTTCTGGGATAAACCTAAAATAGGTAAGTATACACATCTTTCTTACACAAGTTAGTTGTGTAGGTATTAAGAGGAAGGAGGAGACATCTTTAGGTTTAGGTTTATCCTGGAATGCCACTTTACTGTATGACCTCTGTCTGTAGTCAAAGAACTGAGACTTCCTGTGAAGAAGCTATGTATTGCATAATCCCTGGGCCTCTCAGTCTTGTGCTCTGCAGGTAAGACCTAGTAATAGAGATTATCATGCTGGAAGAGATGTTTGTTTCATCATTAGTACTCACACATGTCTGATGCAACACAAACAAATGACAAGGCATGTACTGGATACTATGTGACCCAAACAAGACGTTTCTTCTCTCTGGTGACAAGCTAGATAAATAAATGTATGAATATAGGGTAATTGATCAGCCATGACACTACAAAATGCAGCAACAACATATGTCTATGCAGAAAAAGAGTCGCCCTTGGGACTTTAAATGAGGTGGTCACAGTTTGCCACTGAGTAACAAAAATAGTAACATAATTTTTTTAATTAAAATAGATGTACATACATGAATAATACAGCATGATAGCTCAGCCAATGGATTTGCACATAATAAAGAGTAATTAAAATGTATACAATGCAGCATATACAAATGCACGAATCAGAGAACCTGACGCACGTTTTGCAAGATTATTGCTCGCTCATCGGGGGTGGATGCGGATGGGATGTGTAATAGAATGGCCCGTGACACCCAGAGACTTTTTAGGGATGCGGGGTGCTCCCGTGCCGACGTCACCAATGACTCTTATGTCTAGGGTCACCCTATGTCCAATAGGGCCATAGGGTGACTGAGAAATTATATAATAAATTACATGAGATGGGACATTACTGATAATTCATGTATTGCAGGATATCTTGAGATATTACAAGTTGTTGGTTAATGTTGACCCACACCAGGTCCATAGGCTCCTAAGATATTCCATTGTCCATTGTGTAAGGCTGTTGAGATGCTATTCAAGTCTGCAAAGGTTAATGTTTCATTCAATGTGGGGACACATGCTTTTGAGGTGTTAATTCAGGTCTGCTCCTAAAACCTTTCCTTTGTGTAATGCTAATGACACTGTTAAGATGTGGAATGGAACTTGTCAAGCTGTATGCGGAGACACAACGTCTGTCTAAAATGTGGAATGTGACGTCTCAGGTGTTAAAAATGTCGGCCCGGTGCCGAAATGTCTGGATACTGATTAGTAATTAGCCCATCTGAAGGTGTATTGAAGCCCCAGTGTGTGATGAGGGGAGTGGAGAGTTTGTTTGTTCCTTTCATGCTTGAACTGTATAAAAAGCTGAGAGTGTACCATTAAAGCATTCATTCATTTGAAACCAGATAGAACGGAGCGTGTCTCGTCTTAATTCTGGGGAATGGAAGGAATCGTGTCTACATGGGTTGTCGGGGTGTCGGATAAGCTGTCTTGTCTTGGGTTGATGGAAGATCGTAACTGGTGCTGACCGTTACAGGATGCATCTAAATAGATAAAGAGATGTGTCACAGTGGTAAATGCAAGAATAATAACTTTTGTCTACTTTGCTTAGTTAGTAAGGTTTGATATACATACTCATGCCAGAGCATGCCAGAGCATATATGCTCTCACATACATACATACATACAGACACAAACATTCATGTTTACAGCTGATATCTATCAAGTCACATACTGAGACAATTATGACCAATCTCCTTCACCCATGCCATGTCTGCCGCCTGGCGTCCTGCTTGGTGGTATCTGTGTCTGTTTTCTCCCCCTCAGCTCCCGTGCCACATTTTGGCTGCTGCCGTCCATTTGGGGATTCAGCAATGGAGACACTGGTTTCGTTCATTGGTAAGTATTGGGCCAGTTTGTTCTGGCTTATTCTGCCATTGTTCTTGCATTTACCACTGTGACACATCTCTTTATCTATTTAGATTCATCCCATCCGCATCCACTTCTGATGAGCTAGCAATGATCTTGTGAAATGTGTGTCGGGTTTCTCTAAAGGGTGCATTTGTATATACTACATTGTATATCGTTTGTATAAATTGTAATTACTCTTTATTATGTGCAAAACCATTGGCTGAGCTATTATTCATGTATGTACATCTATTTTAATAAAAATGTATACTGTTACTATTTTTGTTACTCAGTGGCAAACTGTGACCATCTCATTTAAAGTCCCAAGGGCGACTCTTTTTCTGCATATACATATAGGGATGGAGGTGCATTACCGGTGACTGCAGACCTTTTTGTTTTTGTTTCCACAACATATGTCTATCATTACAAGGAAAGGCAAACAAGTGATATAGGGAGTATAACTACGCTAATACTTTGTTAAAACAACAAAAACATTTGATTCGGCTGCTGCTGCCCACCCTGCGGGGTCTGCGGCCATGCTCCTAGATCTCTCGGACAGTGAGGATGATTTCTCAGCCCCAGTGACTGCGCACAAGAAAGATTAAGGGCGCAGCCACGGCTGCGGTGGAGGTGCCAGTCCCCTTTGGCATGCACAAGCCGCCTCACACGGCAAAAGTGTTCCCCATCCCTCCTTTTTTGACAAGTTTGTCTATAAGTATTGGGAGCGTCCCAAACGCCTCTTTGTGATCCCAACATGTTTCGCTGTGCGTTGACCCTTTTGAGGAGAGTCTGCATAAAAATGTACAACTCCATTTTTCCTCCTCCAGGGAGGAATGAGGAGTGTGTTAGCCAGCCTGGAAGTAGCCAGCATTCTACGGTGGGCAGAACGTTTCGTCCCGGCCATCTCTGCTGTTCACATTCCGGGGGTGGACAACTGGCAGACGGATTACCTCAGTCGTCAAATATTGGACCAAGGGGAGTGGTCTCTCCATCAGGAAATATTTCAACAGATCTGCCTATGCTGGGGATCCCTAGAGGTAGATCTGATGGCATGCCAAATTAACAGGAAGGATCAGAGGTTTGTGGCTAGGTCTCGGGACCCTCTGCCGGATGCCTCAGATGCTCTGGTCGCTCCGTGGGGCCAGTATCGATCTACGCCTTTCCTCCTCTCAAGCTTCTGCTACGGCTGTTGCGCAGGATCGAGGCTGAAGGAATTCCGGTCATTCTACTGGCCTCTTTGGTCCTGGTACACCGACCTGGTGCGTCTGGTCGCAAACTCCCCCTGGCGGCTGCCTCTCAGAGTGGATCAGCTGTCCCAAGGGCCGATCTTCCACCCTCCCTTACCGTCGCTGGTTTTAATGGCCTGGCTATTGAAAGCCAGGTTTTGAAGGATAGGGTCTTATCTGCGTCCATAATTCCGACACTGCTCAGAGCTAGAAAGTCTTCTTCCAGGAAGGTATATTATCGGACGTGGAAAGCATATATTTCATGGTGTGAGTCAGTGAGGTTTCACCCACGTTTCTTTTTGGTGGCTTGGATTTTGACTTTTCTTCAAAAGGGCGTTAAAAAATAATTTGGCCTTGAGTACTGTCAAGGGCCAGGTGTCGGCCTTGGTGGTTTTCTTTCAATGCTCCCTGGCTTCGCATTCCCTGGTGCGTACCTGGTGCGACATGTGGTTCTACCGGTGCGATCTTCCTTGCTACCCTGGGACTTGAATTTTGTACTTTCGGTTCTACAGAAGCTTCCGTTTGAGGATATTCAAGAAATTCCCCTGCTCATGCTATCGCAGAAGGTAGTCTTTTTGGTGGCTATTACTTCTGCTCGCAGGGTGTCAGAGTTGACGGCGCTATCCTGTCCATGGTGATTCACAAGGACAATGTGGTGTTGCGCCCTTCTTTCCTTCCAAAGGTTTTCTCTGATTTCCATTTAAATGAAGACTTTGTGTTTCCTTCTCTATGTATCGACTGCAACATCCGAGGGAATTTGCCTTGCACACCTTAGATGTTGTACGAGCAGTCAAGGTGTATTTGGAGGCCACTGAGTCTTTTCGAAGGTCAATGTCCCTGTTCGTGATCACGGATGGGCCAAAGAAGGGGCTATCTGCTTCTTCGGCCACTATTTCTAGATGATCAGGCAGATGGTGACTCAGGCCTATTCTATCAAGGGTCAGGTTCCTCCCTTTCCGGTGAAGGCACACTCGACTCAGGCGCTGAGTGTCTCCTGGGCCTTCCGTACTC
This sequence comes from Rana kukunoris, assembly GCA_029574335.1. Classification (NCBI taxonomy): domain Eukaryota; kingdom Metazoa; phylum Chordata; class Amphibia; order Anura; family Ranidae; genus Rana; species Rana kukunoris. The sequence continues at coordinate 242,811,061 of CM056059.1, forward strand.
AGGCATCAGTAATGCAGTTTGCAAGGTGGCCATCTGGTCGTCGGTGCACACTTTCACAAAATGTTACAAAGTGGATGTGCTGGCATCTGCGGGTGCTTCTTTTGGCCGCAAGGTTCTGCAGGCTGCGGTCTAGAGGTTTTTTTTGTTTTTTTGTTTTGTTGGCTGCCCCACCCCTCATGTTTGGCACTACTTTGGGACATCCTTATGGTTCTGAATAAAGAAGGCTGTGTCTGTCAATTAACCAAAGAGAAAATAGGATTTTTGACTTATCGTAAAATCTATTTCTCTGAGTTCATTGACAGACACAGCACCCACCCCTCTATGGAGTTTTTATACTTCTGATACTGCTTGTTACATAACTGAAGGCCTGTAGCAGAGAGGGATCACCTGGGACTGCCCATGGGCATAGCCAAGTCTTTTGTCTGCCTAGTGTCCTACTCCTGTAGGGAGGCAATATAATCCTATGGTTCTGAATAAAGAAGGCTGTGTCAGTCCAATTTTTCCCCTCCTGGAGCAAATTGGATCATGATTTTTTTTATTTTTTTTTTGTCTTCCTCTGGATCAACTGTGGGTATAGGATAGTGTATATGGTGTTTTTTAATTTGTGTGTGTGTGTGTGTTTTTTTTTTTAACTCTGTTGATTGAACTGGATAGATTTTTGTATTTTTTCAACCAGATTAATTATGTATCTATTACACTTCCATCGCTGAGTCACAGTATCTAGTAGTGGGCAAGCTAACTGCATTTGCCAACAATGAGGACACAGACAGCAATACAAAACAAGATTCAAATAATTTCCTATCCATAAAAAATTAGGCCAGAGGGTCATACAATAATAAAAATATTTTAAACATCCATTGTAATAGCTGTGTGCAGGTTAGATACATTTCTCTATAAATTATACTATATTTGGGCTCTGGACTTTGCTTTTGATTGACAGCAGATGGCAGTGGGCAGATTAAAAAAATGCTGTTGGACTAAATAGTAGCTATAAATCTGCCCTGCAATATTTAATCAAAAGGAAGGTGGACCTGATGGTGAATTAGTCACTCAATTTCCCTTCATGCTCTACCAATCTCATCACAAAACATTTTGCCCATGCACCTATCAGTGTGATGGGGCGCAGAGGCCAGGGTGGGAGTGGACTGAGTATTCTGTTTCTGACATGTACATAAGTTGTAGAATAAAAACATTATTTGCATGGCTCCATCCATTTACAACTATTTATAATATAAGGAATTCAGTAACAATAAGAATTTCACTAGCAAGAAAGTCACCCGTACAAGACGAATTCCACAATAAAAATTAAAACCATTTAACAGGTAGATTATGTCCCCTAAGTCAGATTAATGTTAACAATGTTCATGCTGGATTAATGTGTATCTTTTTATTGTCATCCTTTAATAAAGAGTATTTGCTTGAAAGTCAGCCTGCGCCCTCATCTCATCAATGTACAGAATATTCTTTATCCTTAAAATTCATAACACTGTGCTCCCTATCTGAATTGTATTTTACACATTTTACTCAATTTTAAATGTGAAAACTTTATTTAGCAACCTCTAGTGAGAAATCCTATAAAGTCACAGTTTGTCATAAATCATCGCCAAGTAATTTGGGATCTTTGTTGCACAAAATTTCCTGAGCTGGAAGAGTGTTAAATGAAACATTTAGAAGTGGAAACACCACTCCTGTGGGGATTTCTCTCTTCTTATAAAAAAAACTTTCCCTTACGACTACTGTACTAGCTTGAGTTCAGGTATTTAAAGATATTACTCTAAGGCATTTGGGGGAAAATAAGCAGACCTTCTTTGCTCACGATTGGTCACCTAAGCAGGTTTTTTGTAAACATCATTTAGATTCACATGCTGATTAAAGCTTGACTCAATAAAACCAATAAGGAAAAATGTTCCTATAATGAAGAGAGATAATTACAAGCAGTAATGATATCACATCTAAGTTTATTGTTCATTTAAGGAGACTGCTGGTTTCAAAAGAAAACAGTAACAATTATATTTGTAGGAGCTGTCCAGTGCTGATCCTGAGCTTTGTAGGATTGGTACGGAATGATTTTATTTTCTCTTATCTATCTTGGTTTTTTTTTGTAACAGTGTAAAAGAAGTACTGTAATACTCGCATTGGTTCTTTGGTTTACTAACTGGACTAAAGTGTAAAAAAAAAAACTAGGCAAACAGTAGTAGAATTTAATTAGATTTATTTTATTTTAAGAATGCGCATTTGATTTTCTAATCAATAGATGGAAATGTTATATGCATTGAATATATTTCTGTCAGTGTATGCGGCTTATGTTTGCTATATACAATTGCTATATACAGTGGCACTATGGAGAACTAACCCTTTAACAGGAAGACAGATCACAGTTAACAATACAAACTTGAAAATATTGTTTCTTTTAACTGAAGTTTATTTTCACTTTAAAGTTTCAGTATTTATCTAGTCGGTGATGACTTGCTAATAAGTACCATATATACTCGAGTATAAGCCAAGTTTTTCAGCAATTTTTTTTTTTTGTGCTGAAAATGCCCCCCTCGGCTTATACTCAAGTCACCTTTTTGCGCCTGATCTCCTGGACTTTGGGGACCCAGTACACTTGGCAGACATATAGCCAAACTCTTTCTCTACATGTGTGCAAAGTGTGTTGTCCTGGGGACCTACGGCTGGGGAGAACCGATTTTTCAAAGTCGGGCACCCCTTCCATAGACTCCCATGTTAAACGGTAATTTCTCTGGTAACTTTGGGGACCCGATACCGGCCAGCTATAGGTTCCCTGGACCCGAAACTTGGCACACGTGTAGCCCCAGTTCTTCGCTATAAGTGTTTGCTGTCTGGGGCACCCCTTCTATATACTCCCATGTTAAACGTAAGTCTAGTCATGGACTCAGTGAGGCATTGGCACAGTGAGGCATGGGCACAGTGAGGCATGGACACAGTGAGGCATGGACACAGTGAGGCATGGGCACAGTGAGGAATGGACACAGTGAGGCATGCACATGGACACAGTGAGGCAAAGTGAGGCACAGTGAGGCATGCAGATGGACACCCTAGGCTTATACTCGAGTCAATATGTTTTCTATTTTTGGGGGGTAAAATTAGGTGCCTCGGCTTATATATTTGGGTCGGCTTATACTCGAGTATATATGGGTATATATTTAACTATAGGAGATTGATAAAGATACATTTTGTGTCTGTGTACCTTGGAGAATATATTTACTATACACTTTGAATTTACAATGATGTGGGGCACATGCACTCAACAGCCTAGGATGGCCGTGCTATAGGACTGCTCCACACTCACCAGGTACCGATCGCCATTATTTACCCAGGTGATCTGCTCCTGTCACTTAGTTTTGCTTGTCGCTGCCTTCTCCACTGGCTGGGCATACTTTTAAGTAGGGATGAGCTGAACATCGGATTATCACAGGACATAGGATTACAACGCTGGACAGACTGTATTACATCGCTGGAATGTTTTTTTTATCCCAACTGTGTCTGTGTGTTTTTTTACACTTTCTTTGTGAAATGGTAGGGGTACAATGTACCCCATTACCAATTCACATGGGGGTGGAATCTGGGGGTCCACTTTGTTAAAGGGGGCTTCCAGATTCCGATAAGCCCTCCGCCTGCAGACTCCCCACAACCCTTCCCTGGTGAGGCCCTTGTTCCCATCAACCATGTTGAGGGCGTGTGGCCTGGTATGGTTCAGGAGGGGGGCGCTCTCTCCAGGAAAGTACACTCTCATACTGCCCTGGTATTGTCCTTGTGCCCTGATCATTACCTGACTACCTGTTACCTGTTACCTGTGTTCCTGATCCTGTCTCCCTGTCCCATCCATCCTCTCCTTGTCCTGTGCTCCTTACCCCATCTGCTGATCTCCCCGGTATATGACCTTGGCCTGGCTAACGTTTATGCTTCTGGAATACCTCTTAGTCTATCTACCGATCTGCTGTGTATGACCCTGGCCTGGCTATTGCTTAAGATTCTGGCATTTGCGTTTTACTGTATATATTTGTCTGCTGTTGGTTGTGGATCTCTGTCTGCTGGTTGGTTTGTCTGCACTGTGTTCTATTGGAGGTAGTTGTATTTATATTGTTTCACTAACCTAAATAAACCTTAATATTTTCACTTATATGTGTTTGGTGTTCCTCTGTTGCTAGTCGCACAGTTCTGGTCACACTTGGTACATAACAGAATACCAGGGCCATCCCTGATCAGAAGTGGCTGCAAAGGGGAACCATTTTGGTCTAGCTCATTTGCAAAATGAATGCTGATGAAATTGTTTATTTGTCTATGCTGGCATCTGAAAGTGGTGATTATTGCTGCCAGGCTTTGAAAGGATGGTCTAGTGACCAGTTGTTTGCAGCAATCCGATCAGATCACTCCCTGGTCGATCAGGGTTATATACCGTTTGGGGAGGTGCAGCCTTTGATCAAGATTTGTACTGAGCTGGCCCTGCCCTGTATTCCAGAGGGCCATGACGATTTCACTCCTCCTTTCAATATGAATCGGGTGATTGCTGAGTGCATTGAGTCTGCTCAGTCTTTTGTTAGACAGGGAGATTTAAAACTACAGTTTGTACAACCAATACTCTCAGCATGGTCTGGCATGGTGCAATCAACCCCAGTCAAACAAACCGCCTCTGCCATCAGACACCAGCCTACCCAAATGTATGTTTCCCCATCACCCATGTCAACCTCGGTTGCAGCCCAGTATACACTGCTCCCAACCAAATACTCACATCGAGTCTCTGCTCCCTGTACCTATCCTGCATACAACCCACCTGTCTCTTCTCAGCTGCCTACAAACCCACAAAAACCTCCTCCAGCTACTGTTATCTCTTCTCTGCCATATCCCAATCCTCATTTTCGGTCTACTGCACCCATTACTTACAGAGCTTCAGTGGCTAAGCCCAATAAAAAACAAAAGTTTTTTCCAACCAAAACAATCCTGCCAGTAACCCAACCTGTCTCCACACCAAACAACCTGTCCCAGTCTACTTGCCTGCCAGCTGAACCTGATGACCCATTTAAGTCTACCAACTCTTTGCCAGCCACCCAGCCTGACGTTCCTGTGCCAGTTTGCCAGCCTGAAGTTCCAGTTTGCCAGCCTGACGTTCTAGTTTGCCGGCCTGTCATTCCTGTGTGCCAGCCTGAAGTCCTGTTGCCGTCCTTCCAGCCAGAAGTTCCTGTATGCCAGTTTGAAGTTCCTGTATGCCAGCCTGAAGCCCTGGTGCTGTCCTTCCAGCTTGAGGTTCCTGTTCCAGTCTTCCAGCCTGATGTATTGGTGCCTGCCTTCCAGCCTGATGAGCTTCTGTCTGCTGCCCAGCCTGATGAGCTTCTGTCTGCTGCCCAGCCTGATGAGCTTCGGTCTGCTGTTCAGCCTGATGAGCTTCTGTCTGCTGCCCAGCCTGATGTCTTGGTGCCTGCCTTTCAGCCTGATGAGCTTCTGTCTGCTGCCCAGCCTGATGAGCTTCTGTCTGCTGCCCAGCCTGATGAGCTTATGTCTGCTGCCCAGACTGAGGTGTTCCTGTCTGCTGCCAAGCCTGAGGTGTTCCTGTCTGCTGCTCAGCCTGAGGTGATCCTGTTTGTTGCCCAGCCTGAGGTGTTCCTGTCTGCTGCCCAGCTCGATGACCCGGAGCCTGCTGCCCAGCTCAACGACCCAGAGCCTGCTGCCCAGAGGTGCCAGCTGTCTGCCCAGAGGTGTCCGATGTCCTGCCTGAAACACCTGCTGCCCAGCTTGAGCTCCCCGACACCTGGTTTGATACTGTGGACTGTCTTCATACCCAGCTTAGTGTGACTTTGCCCGCTTTCCGATTTAAAGCTATGGACTTATCTCACCAGCAGCTAGTTGGAGCGTCCAGAGGCCGCTCCTTTGAGTGGAGGTACCGTCAGGGAAGGTTCCTCCCGCTGGTAACACTGCCTGATATTTGGCGTGCAGTACTGTGGTTCACCACCAGGCAGAGCTGTATCCTGGCCTAGGCCAACAAAGCCCAGGCCTAGGGCAGCACTTTGCAGGGGGGCAGCACGAAAAGAGTCCCCGCCGGCTTGCGCTACACTGTTAGGAAAATTAGTCTAGCGGCCGTGCTGCTTCTGGTATGCGGGCGGCCGGCATTCCACAACTGAGAGGGGGGGGCGCTTCCAATTTTGACTGTTTTATCATCCGGACCACAAACCTTTCTCACTGTGCTATATGTTTCTGCTGCACCATCTACTTAAAGTAGAACTATAGGCAACACTTTTTTTTTTCATTTTAGATAGAGTAAGGGAGGGTTATAGCCCCTGTCAGTTTATTTTTTACCATCCCTGTCCCATTGCGAAGATTTCCCTTCACTTCCTGCTCTATGGGCAACCAGGAAGTAAGAGGAAATCTAAGTAAATTAAGGGAATCCATTGCCCCCCCCCCCCCCCCCCAGGCCCTCAGAACTAGTGTCCTCACTCGAAAATCTCAGGGCAGGTCTTAAACAACACAGGGACGTGGCCGTGACAGGTAGGGGTGGGTGATATTTAAATTAGGGGGTGCAGTAGTTTAGTCAGGCCTAGGGCAGCACAAAACCTAAATACACCTCTGCTACCAGGTGTCTCCTGGCAGTCTGGAACTGACAGGGGAGCTCTCCCCTGGTGGTGGTATTATGTCATATTTGGGCTGCAGTACTGGCATCCACCAGCGGGGGGTTCCTGGCAGTGTGGGGCCGACAATATTAATATTAATATTGTGCTCACGTCAGGAGAAAAGTTTAAATGTTTGAAGATTGAAGAAAACAGAGCACAAAGATGTAATCTTTGCATTTGTGGCTTGCAGAGGAGGAGACTGTTATGCAGGGTTGCTAATGCAGTGCAGGGCTCCCTGAGGCCTAATGTATCCAGCTTCCAGCCCCCAGATGCTGCACTCCCTATCTGTCCCCTCCAGGGAAGGCTTCACTGGGATAGATGTGCGTGGAGCGGCTGCTCTTCCCACGGATTGTGGTACCCGGCGAGGAGGATGGAGTAGGCCTCAAGATGGTGGTGGGTCGCGGGTGAGTGGAGGCGGATGTGTGGGACCTTACAGCAGCCCCCAATGCAGTGCACCCGATCGGCCTCTTCTGGGGATGCTGCCACAGGTGTGAGAGTGTGGGGTGACCGCTCTGTCTGCGGATCGCGTCACTTGAGGCCGAAGGATGCTGTAGGCCTCAAGATAGTGGCAGGCCTTAGATTTGTGGAGCCAGCCGCGGGCCATATAACTTTACAATCCGCCCGCCGTGATCCAAAATTCAGGCTGGGGTTGAGGCAGGGGGTGTCTGGGGACAGGCAGGGCAGCTGTAGAGGCTCACCGGGACTCTCAGTGGGAAGGATGGCGATGGATTACTTGCAGGAGAAGCGGAGCTCTGTACCGGCACGTCCTTCTCGACTCACATCCAGACTAGGGATGAGCTTCGCGTTCGATGCGAACACATGTTCGCATCGAACATCGGCCGTTCGATTGTTCGTCGAAAACGAACAAATCGGGTTATTCGCGCCAAATTCGAATGACGCGCAACGGCTCATAATTCATTGCGCGCTGATGATTGGCCAAGCATGCACCATGACCCCGCATGCTTGGCCAATCACAGCGCCCAAAAAACGAAGAGACCTAATTGGCCAAAGCCTGGGTGCTTTGGCCAATTAGCGCTCAGGGCTTTAGCACACGCCCCACACTATAAAAGGCCGCCTCCCGGGCGGCCCTGTGTAGTGTGTTCCGGCTTGCTTTCAGAGAGAGAAGTCAGACAGACAGAGAGAGAGAGAGAGATAGATAGATAGAGACACATTGTCTTTTCAGATAAATAGATAGATAGATCAGGGAGGCTACTAGTTAGTATAGTTAAATGTACAGTTTGTAGAGAATATATTGACATCCCTAGGAGTTGTCAATATATTTATAAACTGTATAGCTTAGCTAGTTCTGCTATTAGTATCTGTCAGGCAGGAGATTGTGCTTGATGCTCTAACGTGTTAGTGTACACGTGTTAGTTCATTGCACATAGACGCATTAACTGTTACTGCACATGTGCTATTTATTTGCACAGAAAGGCAGTTGCTGTTAATGCAAGTGGGCTATTGAATTGCACAGAAACGCAGTCGCTCTCACTGTGCGTGTGCTGTGACATACCACCTGAGCGCATTTGGGGTCACCGTACGTGTGCTGTTTAATACCACCTGAGCGCATTTGGGGTCACCGTACGTGTGCTGTGACATACCACCTGAGCGCATTTGGGGTCACCGTACGTGTGCTGTGACATACAGTACCACCTGAGCGCATTTGGGGTCACTGTACGTGTGCTCCTATATACCACCTGAGTACAGATAGTGCCACTGTACGTGTGCTCCTATATACCACCTGAGTACAGATAGTGCCACTGTACGTGTGCTGCTATATACCACCTGAGCACAGATAGTGCCACTGTATGTGTGCTCCTATATACCACCTGAGCACAGATAGTGCCACTGTACGTGTGCTGCTATATACCACCTGAGCACAGATAGTGCCACTGTACATGTGCTCCTATATACCACCTGAGCAAAGATAGTGCCACTGTACGTGTGCTGCTATATACCACCCGAGCACAGATAGTGCCACTGTACGTGTGCTGCTATATACCACCTGAGCACAGATAGTGCCACTGTACGTGTGCTGCTATATACCACCTGAGCACAGATAGTGCCACTGTACGTGTGCTCCTATATACCACCTGAGCACAGATAGTGCCACTGTACGTGTGCTTCTATATACCACCCGAGCACAGATAGTGCCACTGTACGTGTGCTGCTATATACCACCTGAGCACAGATAGTGCCACTGTACGTGTGCTGCTATATACCACCTGAGCACAGATAGTGCCACTGTACGTGTGCTCCTATATACCACCTGAGCACAGATAGTGCCACTGTACGTGTGCTCCTATATACCACCTGAGCACAGATAGTGCCACTGTACGTGTGCTCCTATATATCACCTGAGCACAGATAGTGCCACTGTATGTGTGCTGCTATATACCACCTGAGCACAGATAGTGCCACTGTACGTGTGCTCCTATATACCACCTGAGCACAAATAGTGCCACTGTACGTGTGCTGCTATATACCACCTGAGCACAGATAGTGCCACTGTACGTGTGCTGCTATATACCACCTGAGCACAGATAGTGCCACTGTACGTGTGCTGCTATATACCACCTGAGCACAGATAGTGCCACTGTACGTGTGCTGCTATATACCACCTGAGCACAGATAGTGCCACTGTACTTGTGCTCCTATATACCACCTGAGCACAGATAGTGCCACTGTACGTGTGCTGCCATATACCACCTAAGCACAGATAGTGCCACTGTACGTGTGCTGCTATATACCACCTGAGCACAGATAGTGCCACTGTACGTGTGCTCCTATATACCACCTGAGCACAGATAGTGCCACAGTACGTGGGCTCCTATATACCACCTGAGCACAGATAGTGCCACTGTACGTGTGCTCCTATATACCACCTGAGCACAGATAGTGCCATTGTACGTGTGCTCCTATATACCACCTGAGCACAGATAGTGCCACTGTACGTGTGCTGCTATATACCACCTGAGCACAGATAGTGCCACTGTACGTGTGCTCCTATATACCACCTGAGCACAGATAGTGCCACTGTACGTGTGCTGCTATATACCACCTGAGCACAGATAGTGCCACTGTACGTGTGCTCCTATATACCACCTGAGCACAGATAGTGCCACTGTACGTGTGCTCCTATATACCACCTGAGCACAGATAGTGCCACTGTACGTGTGCTGCTATATACCACCTGAGCACAGATAGTGCCACTGTACGTGTGCTGCTATATACCACCTGAGCACAGATAGTGCCACTGTACGTGTGCTGCTATATAGTGGCACTATCTGTGCTCAGGTGGTATATAGGAGCACACGTACAGTGGCACTATCTGTGCTCAGGTGGTATATAGCAGCACACATACAGTGGCACTATCTGTGCTCAGGTGGTATATAGGAGCACACGTACAGTGGCACTATCTGTGCTCAGGTGGTATATTGCAGCACACGTACAGTGGCACTATCTGTGCTCAGGTGGTATATAGGAGCACACGTACAATGGCACTATCTGTGCTCAGGTGGTATATAGCAGCACACGTACAGTGGCACTATCTGTGCTCAGGTGGTATATAGCAGCCCACGTACAGTGGCACTACCTGCGCTCAGGTGGTATATAGCAGCACACGTACAGTGGCACTATCTGTGCTCAGGTGGTATATAGCAGCCCACGTACAGTGGCACTATCTGTGCTCAGGTGGTATATAGGAGCACACGTACAGTGGCACTATCTGTGCTCAGGTGGTATATAGCAGCACACGTACAGTGGCACTACCTGCGCTCAGGTGGTATATAGCAGCACACGTACAGTGGCACTGTACGTGTGCTCCTATATACCACCTGAGCACAGATAGTGCCACTGTACGTGTGCTGCTATATACCACCTGAGCACAGATAGTGCCACTGTACGTGTGCTGCTATATACCACCTGAGCACAGATAGTGCCACTGTACGTGTGCTGCTATATACCACCTGAGCGCAGGTAGTGCCACTGTACGTGTGCTGCTATATACCACCTGAGCACAGATAGTGCCACTGTACGTGTGCTGCTATATACCACCTGAGCGCAGGTAGTGCCACTGTACGTGTGCTCCTATATACCACCTGAGCACAGATAGTGCCACTGTACGTATGCTCCTATATACCACCTGAGCACAGATAGTGCCACTGTACGTGTGCTCCTATATACCACCTGAGCACAGATAGTGCCACTGTACGTGTGCTGCTATATACCACCCCAGCGCAGGTAGTGCCACTGTACGTGTGCTGTTATATATCACCTGAGCGCATTTGGTGTCACTCCGCTTGTGCTGTTACATACCACCTGAGCACTTCAATATGTCTGGAAGGAGAACAAAGAGAAGCAGAGAGTCAGGAGGGCAAGCAGGCTCTGCATGTAGAGGTAACGCTGGTAGTGGATGTGGTGCATCCTCTTCAGCCCGTGGCCGTGGCCGTGGCCGCTCGTCCTGCTTTTCGGTAGCTGGCCGTGTTGAACCTCAACATGCAGAGGAATTAGTAGAGTGGATGACCAAGCCGTCCTCATCCTCCTCATCCTCTCTCACACAGACAGATCAAAGTTTATCTGGCAAAACAGCTGCCAAGGCGTCCTCTTCCCTCTGCACAATGGCTTCACACAATACTTCCCTAGTACCACCATGTCCTCCTGAGGAGTCCCCCGAACTGTTTCAACACAGTGTGGGGTACATGCTGCAGGAAGATGCGCAGCGTTTTGTAGACTCCGATGACGGAACACTGATAGAGGAAGGTATTGGTGTGAGCCCAGGGAGAGGGGGTGGCCGAGAGGGACAGCAATTTGTCAGTGATGATGTTCCCCCAGCTGGAGCATACTGGCAGGTTGTTGACAGTGATGAGGAGGGAGGGGATGATGAGGTCACTGACTCTACCTGGGTGCCTGATAGGAGAGAGGAGGAGGAGGAGGAGGACGACGAGGCACAGGCACATCTCCAAAGAGGCAGGATGCCCTCCAGGGGTCAGCTTAAGGTCACACCCACTGTATTACAGCGCACATCTACGGCGCTTGTGCATGGCGCTGCTGTGTCTGACCGGTACAGCAAAAGTTCTTTGGTGTGGGCCTTTTTTGAAACATGTCCACAAGTTCGTACCTTTGCTATTTGCAACTTATGTCGCAAGCGTATCTCGCGTGGCCAAAACATCAACCGCCTGGGTACCACATGCTTGTCCAGACATATGTCGACCTGCCATGCAGCTCGTTGGCAAGCACACCAGAAAGACCCACACCAAAGACAAAAGCGTACCCCCCTTGCCCTTCTGGGACCTCCAACCCCAGTAGACCCCCAGTCCTTTCTGAAGCCTGCAGTGAAGGTGTAGAAATAGGTGTGTCACAAGCTAGTAGTAGCGGTCAATCTACTGATAGTACCAGGCAAATTTCCCTGCCCCAGCTGCTGCAGCGCCGAAAGAAGTACAATCCCAGCCATCCACATGCCCAGCAGTTGAATGTTAGCTTAGCAAAATTGCTAGCACTTCAACTGCTACCTTTTCAGTTGGTAGATTCTGCCCCCTTCCGTGAGTTTGTGCAATGTGCAGTACCTCAGTGGCAAGTACCAAAACGCCACTTTTTCTCACGGAAGGCTATTCCAGCTCTCTACCAGCATGTGGAAGGCAATGTCCATGCCTCGCTGGACAGGGCGGTCAGTGGTAAGGTGCATATTACCGCTGACTCATGATCCAGCAGGCATGGACAGGGACGTTACCTGTCTTTTACGGGGCATTGGGTGACTCTGCTGGCAGCTGGGAAGGACGCAGGGCAAGGTCCAGTAGTTTTGGAGGTTGTTCCGCCACCACGCCTCCAAAAAAATACTACTGCTTGTGACACACCTCTTTCCTCCACCCCCTCCTCTTCTTCTTCCTCTGTGGCCTCTTCCTGTGGGGATGTTTTCTCCAAACCAGCCGTGCTTCGTAGGCGTACGAGGGGATACGCAGGAATGCAGGCCAAGAGATGCCATGCAGTGCTAGAGCTGGTGTGCATGGGAGACAGGAGCCACACTGGGGAAGAGATTTTCTCAGCTCTGTAGGGTCAGGCTGAGAGGTGGTTGACGCCACGCCAGCTGAAGCCTGGAATGGTGGTCAGCGATAATGGCACCAACCTCCTCTCTGCCCTGCGACAGGGAAAACTCACCCACGTGCCCTGTTTTGCGCATGTCCTGAATTTGGTGGTGCAGCGGTTCTTGGGCAGGTACCCGGGCTTGCAGGATGTCCTGAAGCATGCCAAGAAAGTCTGTGTGCATTTTCAGAGGTCATATAATGCCACTGCTCGGCTGACTGACCTCCAAAGGGAATACAACCTGCCCAAGAACCGCCTAATTTGTGACATGCCCACCAGATGGAACTCAACGTTGGCCATGCTGCAGCGGCTGCACACGCAGCAGCGGGCCATCAATGAGTACCTGTGCCAATATGGCAGCAGAACTGGGTCAGGGCAGCTAGGTTTTTTTTCACCACGCCAGTGGGCCTTGATCAGGGATGCATGCACTGTCCTGTCACCATTTGAGGAGGCCACGAGGATGGTGAGCAGTGACAGTGCATGCATCAGTGAGACTGTCCCTCTTATTCACATGTTGGAGCACACGCTACGTGGAATAATGGACAGGGCCCTTGAGGCAGAACAGAGGGAGGAAGAGGAGGACTTCCTTACCTCTCAAGGCCCCCTTTACCCAGACAGTGGTCCTGCTTGCCCACCTAGCACACAGGAAGAGGATGAGGAGGAGGAGGAGGAGGATTGTATCAGCAGCATGGAGGTGGAGCCTAGCACTCAGCAGCAGCAGTCTTCAAGGGATCATTTACAGTCCCAAGGAGCACGTGAAGTTTTACGTGGCTGGGATGAGGTGCCTGTGGATCCTGTCGTCCTCAGTGACCCAGAGGACTGTGGCCCGAATGCCTCAGCAAACCTACGCTGCATGGCCTCCCTGATTCTGCAAAGCCTGCGTAAGGATCCTCGTGTACGTGCTATTAAGGAGAGGGATCATTACTGGCTGGCGACTCTCCTTGATCCACGTTACAAGAGTAAGGTTGCGGACCATATGTTGCCATCACAGAGGGAGCAGAAGATGAAACTTCTGCGGGAGGCCTTGCAGAAGGGTCTGTGCAGTGCGTTCCCAGAACCTGGGGGATTACCAAAACCTGGCTCTGGACAACGTCTTGCTGAGGCTTCGGTGAGTCACAGGAGGGGCGGTGGAGAAGGTGGTCGTCTGACCGATGCGTTCAGGCAGTTTTTTAGTCCGCAGCCCCAAGGTCTGACCGGTTCCAGCAACCATCGCCAGCGTCTGCTTTACATGGACCGGGAATACCTAGGGGCGATATCCGACTTGGACACCTTCCCCACCGAAAATCCTCTGGCTTACTGGGTCTTAAGGATGGATCACTGGCCAGAGCTTGCCCAGTACGCAATTGAGCTACTGGCTTGCCCTGCATCCAGTGTTCTTTCAGAACGGACATTCAGTGCTGCTGGAGGCTTTGTCACTGATCACAGGGTGCGCCTCTCCACCAGCTCTGTTGATCGACTGACCTTCATCAAAATGAATCAGGCTTGGATCAACACTAGCTACCAAGCACCTGATGCTGATATTAATGTATAATATATTTTTTGTTGAAATGTCGGATCCCTTTTAGACTGCTGATGCTGAGTGACTGTCCTCTTATGCTGCTGATGGAATATCCTTCTCCTCCTCACTTTTCTTGCTGATAGCTAGTAAGAAATGTTGTGTTTCTGGGCTCCGCCACCAGTGCCTAAGGCACAATTTTTCAGCCCCTGTTTAACAGGGGCGCCTAATAACACTTTTTGTTGCAATACTTTGCACGTGGCTCCTTGTTGCGCTCCAATTGCAGTTATTGAGAGGGGCTGCAAGTGTTGTGTTGTGCCCAAGGCACAATTTTTCAGCCCCTGTTTAACAGGGGCGCTTAATAACAATTTTTGATGCAATAATTTGCACATGGCTCCTTGTTGCGCTCCAATTGGAGTTATTGGGAGGGGTTGCAAGTGTTGTGTTGTGCTCAAGGCACAATTTTCCAGCCCCTGTTTAACAGGGGCGCCTAAAAAAAAATTTTGATGCAATAATTTGCACGTGGCTCCTTGTTGCGCTCCAATTGGAGTTATTGGGAGGGGTTGCAAGTGTTGTGTTGTGCCCAATGCACAATTTTTCTGCCCCTGTTTAACAGGGGCGCCTAATAACAATTTTTGATGCAATAATTTGTACGTGGCTCCTTGTTGCGCTCCAATTGAAGTTATTGGGAGGGGTTGCAAGTGTTGTGTTGTGCCCAAGGCACAATTTTTCAGCCCCTGTTTAACAGGGGCGCCTAATAACAATTTTTGATGCAATAATTTGCACGTGGCTCCTTGTTGCGCTCCAATTGGAGTTATTGGGAGGGGTTGCAAGTGTTGTGTTGTGCCCAAGGCACAATTTTCCAGCCCCTGTTTAACAGGGGCCCCTAATAAAAAATGTTGATGCAATAATTTGCACGTGGCTCCTTGTTGCGCTCCAATTGGAGTTATAGGGAGGGGTTGCAAGTGTTGTGTTGTGCCCAATGCACAATTTTTCTGCCCCTGTTTAACAGGGGCGCCTAATAACAATTTTTGATGCAATAATTTGTACGTGGCTCCTTGTTGCGCTCCAATTGGAGTTATTGGGAGGGGTTGCAAGTGTTGTTTTGTGCCCAATGCACAATTTTTCAGCCCCTGTTTAACAGGGGCGCCTAATAACAATTTTTGATGCAATAATTTGCACGTGGCTCCTTGTTGCGCTCCAATTGGAGTTATTGGGAGGTGTTTGCAAGTGTTGTGTTGTGCCCAATGCACAATGTTTCTGCCCCTGTTTAACAGGGGCGCCTAATAACAATTTTTGATGCAATACTTTGCACGTGGCTCCTTGTTGCGCTCCAATTACAGTATGTTTGAGGGGTGCCCTTTTTTCTAAAAATGTTCTTTCACACAACAATAATGCTGTGCTGGCCTGGCTTGGCAGGGACACCGTGGAGCGGGTAGATGGCGCTGGCTTGACCCTGGCAGGGACACTGTGGAGCGGGTGGATGGCGCTGGCCTGGTCCCTGAGCAGAGCCCTGATGATTATGGATGAAGCCACAAACAGCAGAGGTAAGGGAGGAGGACTGATCCTCCCCAAACTACATTGAGCTGTATGTGGTGGGGGAGGTGGTGTGTGTGAGTAGTGCAGGTAGTAGAAGTCAGGTGGGTCAGTGTATGTGTCAGGTAGGGGGGGGTCAGTGTATGTGTCAGGTGGGGGTGGTTAGTGTATTTGATTTAGGTAGGGGGGTCAGTGTATGTGTCAGGTAAGGGAGGTCAGTGTATGTGTCAGGCAGGGGGTCAGTGTATGTGTCAGGTAAGGGGGGGTCAGTGTATGTGTCGGATTAGGTGGTCAGTGTATGTGTCAGGTAGGGGGGTCAGTGTATGTGTCATGTCATTGTAGGGGACAGGTAGGTCACTGTAGGGGTCAGATAGATCACATGTGTTGCAAGGGCAGAGTAAAGTGAAGTCAGGGGCGCAGCCGGGGGGGGCGGCAAAATGAGATTTTGCCAAGGGTGTCAAAGATCCTTGCTTCAGCCCTGACTGACTCTTTGCATAGCACACACCTGAAATTTGCATTCTGTGCATAGCGCACACCTGAACTCTGCACTCACGCATTTCTGAACACCTGCAGCTTGCACATATCTCACATCAGAACTCTTTACATAGCACACCTGAACTCTGCACTCTGTGCATAGCGCCCTCTTGAACTCTGCACCCTGCACGTAGCTCACGTCTGAACTCTGTATAATCTCTGCTCACTCCTGAACTGTGTACTCTGTGTGTAGCGCACACCTGAACTCTGCACTCTACATGGCGCACTTCTAAATGATGGAAATTAGTACAAAGCACACGCTTGAACTCTGCACCCTGTACCTAGCTTACTCCTGCACTCTGTACATCTCTGAACTCTGCACCCTGTGTGTAGCTCACGCCTGATGTCTGCACTCTGTGCTGGCTCACTCCTGAAAAATACACTCTGTATGTAGCATTCTTTTTTTTTCACATCAGACTTAACCGGAAGGTTTAGAGGCTTAAAAAGAGTTCATTTTCGTCTGCCCTTCTTCCCTTTGTATTTCCTCTTCGGTTTCGCATCACTTGTGACTTATGATTTATTTTTTATTTTTTTATTATCTTTTCTTTATTCTTTCTTTCCCACTGTCTCTTTTTTTTTTATTTATTTTTTTATTTATATAATTATCGTGGGGAAGGGATACAAGGTTACAGGTTACAGATTACACATTGAGAGGGGTCACTTTACTATTATTAAACCTTACTCATACAATAACCGTTTCTCGTTACTCCCCTCTATCTCAATATCCCTAGCTTCCCCTTTTTTAGATTAGTTTCTTCCCCCCGGGCCCTTTTTTTCCCCCTCTCTGCCCCCCCCCCATGTTGTTCCCACCCCCCTCCCTGCTTCTCGAACGTTTACCTTTTCGGGTCAGGCCGCCTCTTTTTTTTTTAAAGTTTACTTGTCCGTCTCTAATATTTCCCTAATAAAACTTTCTGTTGTTTTAAAGGATCTCCAATGGTCCCAGATCTTTCCTCCCCTTCCTCCCTCTTCTTCCCCCAAGTCTACCCTTCTCAGATATTCCATCTCCGAAATATAGTCGACCCGGTGTATTAGTTCTTTTAAGGGGGGCTTCTGAGGGTATAACCAAAATTTCGGGATTAACCCCTTTGCTGCGTTTAGCAGTACCGGGACCAATGTCGAACTATTTTTTTTTCTCCTTTTACTATCCCTTGTCCGTGGAACAGACAAGTCTGAGGGTCTAGAGGAATCCTTTCTTTTGTGATTTCTTCTATTAGGTCGAGTACTTCCTTCCAATATTCCTGGACTCTCGGGCAATCCCACCAAATTTGGAATGTAGTCCCTTCTTGGTTACACTTCCTCCAACACAAAGGGGAATTAGTCGGATGTATTTTGTTTAATTTAACCGGGGTCAGGTGCCATCTCATCAAGCATTTATAATTAGCTTCTATTGTTGTAATATCTTTGGCATAACTATAAGAGGCTTTAACCACTTCAGGCCCGCGCTACCGTCGGATGACGGCAACAGCGCGGGCCTGAATATCCAACATGCCGTCATTTGACGGCATGTCTTTCAGGCGTTCCCAGCGCGCGCTGTAGAGCGCGCTGCGGGGAAGCCCTGTGTTGTCCGTGTCCCTTGGACACGGCCAATCACAGATCGTGGCGAACGGCCAATCAGAGTGGCCGTTTGCGATGCGATCTGTGGGCGAATGAGAGATGATCTCTCATAGATCATCTCTCATTGCCGTTTTACACAGAGACAGCGTCCTGTCTCTGGAGAGGAGGAGCCCGATCTGTGTTCCTTCCTACATAGGAAAAAGAAAAAGATGGAGGGCGCACCGACCTAGTGTGATACCGCTAAATTAATTTTTATTAAAATATTAAAATCAATCATTATACTCACAATGTGGAGTTAAAATCAGGCTTAAAAGGACAGTACAGCAGAGATCCAGCAACAACAGCAGAGCTTGATAATCACTTGAATCTAAAGTCGATGTTTAGGGCTGACGCGTTTCAGGGGCGTACCCCTTTCCTCAGAGCTTATACCCAACTGTGGGTATATCCTCTTTCTTTTTTTTTTCCCTTGTGTGACTATTTCCCCCAACCTTATACTACCTAATTTATTTCCAAATTTAGTCCTATTTCCTGGTGCAAAGAATTCTGTTAGCTAATGGAATTAATGGGGAATTATATTCCCATTTTTCCTGTTTACGTATTAAATCCCATATCTTTATGACCTGCTTTGTGATACTATGAGTGTCTATGTTACTTGTCCTAAATTTTGGTGGAATCCAAACTATTGTGTTTAATTGTTGCTTACTTATTTTTTTTCCATCTATGCCCATTTTCTTTTCGTGTTCCTATTTGTCCATTCCACAAGTCTTGCTAGAATTACAGCTTGATAATATCTTTTTGTATCGGGAAGGGCTAATCCTCCTCTTTTTTTTTCTCGGGTGAGGATTGTGTGACTTATTCTTTGTTTTTTATCTTGCCAAATATATTTTATTATTATGGTTTTTAGCATCTTAAAAAAGCTTTGTGGGATGTTGATTGGGAGCATTTGGAATTTATATATAATCTTAGGTAACAGCATCATTTTAAACGCATTAATCCTCCCCATCCAGGAAATCTGTCTTTTATTTAAGTTTTTTACGTCTCGTCTTATTTCGTTTAATAAAGGGATACAGTTGGCCTCATAGAGGTCTTCTACTTTGGGGGTTATTTTTATACCTAAGTAAGTTAATGATTTTTGTTCCCACGTAAAGGGGAATGCATTCTTTTGAACCCTGCACACTGTACGTAGTGCACTCCTGAGCCCTGCACTCTGTAGGAAAAAAAGTTAATCCCCCTCACCCTACCACACACACTTTTTGTTGCAATCTCCCTGGTAGGGGGTCCCACAGTGTATCACTTTGCCCAGGGGCCCATGATACTTTTAAGACCACCCTGGCTCTGTGTGTAGATGGGTCAGATCTCCCACTGATGGTTCGGCTTATAAGAGAAGTGTGGAAGCACGTATATATATATTGTACAGGACGCCAGGGTTGGGTCCTGGATGGACGCTACATATTGGAGTTTGGGCCATTTTAAACACAGGTTCAGGAGGTCACCCTGAAGGGGGTGAGAGGTTCCGGATAGATAAAATGGATCCAGAGAGAACGGGCTTAAAGTCCTCTCTGTCTTCTTTTAATGATATTTGGGGGTCCGGGATTTCGGAGGCTCTGAAGCAACAATTGGGAGGGAAGAGAGCCTCCCCTTCTGACCCCTGGCTTCAGGCACACAAGGGGTTAACCACTTCCAGAAAGTGAGTTAAAAGGAAAGGAAGTACTGACAGAGGGTGGAGTAGTTTGGAAGTGAAGCTGTGTCTGCAGGGAAGGACTGGAGGACTTCTTACTAAAACATATGTGCCTTTCTTTTGGTTGTTTTTGCTGTGCTGAAGAAAGACTTTTCTAATTTATGCTGGAAACAAGCAGGACTTTTGTTGTGACGTTTTTCTGGTGCTGAAGAAAGCATTATTTTGTTTTGTTTTGATCTCCAATAAAGACCCTTTGCTTTACTGACACGGTTTACGCACTTTTCTCGCGGAGCTAAAGAACCCCCAAAGTTCACAACTGGTGTCGAATGCGGGCAAAGTGCATTTGCAGGTGCAAAAACCGTTTAAAAACTGACATTTAAAGAGACAGTGTACTTATGGCATGTCTTGGGTGAAGTCAGCCCAGACATTACAAACAGCACGCAACGACATGGAAGAGGTCATTAGGGCTTTGGCACAAGCCACCGTGACCCAGCAGCAAGCGTCAGCAGACGCCAACCGTCGCCATGAGGAAGCGATGGCTCAGCAGCAGCAGGCCCTGGCACAGGCTATAGCTGTGCAGCAGGAAAACACGTGGCTGCTAGGCTTCCAGTTTACAGCCCAGCAGGAGTCCACTCAAGCACAGGTGGCTGCCTTGCAGGAGGCAGTACAGCGGCTGGCTCAGGGACAAGAGCAATCAGCCATTGCCGTTAGCAACCCAGTGTCTGTTAGAGCCAGCCATTTCTTGCAAAAACTAACACCCAGCAATGACGTGGAAGCCTTTCTTACCACCTTTGAAAGGATAGCAGAAAGAGAAGCATGGCCCCGGGACCAATGGGCCGGCATTATCTCCCCTTTCCTCACTGGTGACCTGCAAAAGGCCTATTTTGACCTCCCAGCTGAGCACATCAAAGACTATGAACGTCTAAAAACCGAGATCCTGGCCCGCCTGGGGGTGACCACAGCTGTCCGGGCTCAGAGGGTGCATCGCTGGCGGTACAAATCGGACCAACCACCCAGGTCCCAAATGCATGAACTAGTTTAGTTAGTTAAAAAATGGCTGCAGCCGGAAAAGTTGTCAGGCCCACAAATGGTGAAACGGGTGGTGATGGACTGGTACCTATGGTCCCTACCAGATGACCTACAACGCTGGATAAGCCATGGAAACCCTACTAACGCTGACCAGCTGGTCGAGCTGGTCGAACGGTACACCGTGGTGGAGGACCTTCTTGGGCCTGCCAAGCGTCGGGAACTCATGCCAAGGACACCCAGACCAGCCACTACCCCGAGAAGAGAAGCCTTGCCAGATGTTGGCATCCGCAGATCTACACCGTCTGCCATAGAACCACGGAGGTCGGATCCTGTGCCAAAGATGGGAGACATTCAGTGTTGGCGATGTCGGTCCTGGGGGCATACCCGGGCACAGTGCCCGCTCCAGGAGGAGCCTATGCGCAACGAGCATGTGCCACGCATCTTGACCTGGCTTCCGGACAGTTCAAGTGTGAAGTGTGGGTAAATCACCTTCCTGCCAGGGCTCTACTGGACTCTGGTAGCATGGTCACGCTGGTACATGCCAGGGTACTTGGAAGGATTGGTCCAGTAACTAAGACCCTACGGGTAGTGTGTATCCATGGGGACTATCACGGTAGTTAAAGATAAACTCACCAAGGCCAAGATGCTGAGGGCGGCTCCCTTTGTGACCTAGCGCGATCCGCCCCCTGGAGTGGGTACAGAGGGACGGACGCACCGGGAGGCACCGGTACCGACAGGTGGACGAAGACTGGGTCCGTGGAGCAGAGACTGATCCGGAAGCAGGTCACTGAGGTCAGCCGAGGAAGCACACGGAGATAGTCCGGAAGTCCAGATAGCTGGAGCTGGGAACAAGCAGAAGATTAATCCGGGAAACAAGCCGTGGTCAGGAGGGTTGGAGAGATCAGGAAGTCCGATAGTTCAAGCCAAGGGTCAAGAGCAGGAGATAGCAGCAGTCCGGTAGCAATAGCCAAAGGTCAAAAGGGTCAGGATCAAAAGGTCGTAGGTATCAGATTCACTTAGAAGCTGTGACAAGCCAGCAACCAGACAGGAGGAAGAGGCTGGCTTAAATAGCCCGCCTAAGCCATTGATTGGCCGGATGGAGAGCGTGTCCGTGCGCGCCCGTGCGCGCGCCCGCGCCGCGCGCCTATACCGCGCACGCGCGTGCCTAATACGTGCGCGCGCCCGAGCCGCGCATGCGCGCGCCCGCGGTAAACGGCCACGAACGGGCAGCTCTAATGCCCTGACAGTGCCCCCCCCAAGGGGCGGGCTCCGGACGCCCAAACTGTTCATCAACTCCGGGTGGTCTCGATGGAAAGTTCGGATCAGCCGAGGGGCATGTAAATTTCTGGAAGGCTCCCAGGAATTGTCCTCAGGAGGATAACCTTTCCACTTGATTAAGTACTGAAGTTGCCTCCCTCTTTTTCGACAACTCAGGATGGATTCCACCTCAAATTCCTTTTCGATCGGAGGCGGTGGGAGTTCTTCTCTCTCAGGGAAGGTGTCTGGTATGAAAGGCTTGAGCAGGGATGCATGAAAGACAGAATGGATCCTGTAGGAGTCTGGTAATTCTAGTTCAAAAGCCACAGGGTTGATCTTCCGCTTGATTTAAATGGGCCGATGAACCTAGGGCCAAGTTTCCGGGAAGGGATTGGTAGTTTGAGGTTTGTGGCCGATAACCAGACCTTTTCGCCAACTTCGAAGTTCGGGCAGTCCTTCCTCCCCCTGTCGAAAAACTTCTTGTAACTCTTTTGGGCTTGGTGCATGGTCTCCTGGAGTTTCTGGAAGTTTTGTTGCATGGCAACTATACGTTCCTGGACAGCTGGGACCGATATTTCAGGAATGGTGTCCGGAAAGAAGGAAGGATGGTATCCGAGGTTGGCCCAAAATGGGGTTTGGTTAGTAGACGAGTGAACCAAATTGTTGTAGGCAAACTCTGCTGCTGGTAGCAAAGATGCCCAGTCGTCTTGAGATGATGAACAAAAACAACGGAGGTATTGCTCCAACGTTTGGTTGGTCCTCTCTGTCTGGCCATTGGACTGCGGGTGGTAGGCAGACGAGAGGCAGATCTTAATTTCAAGCGACTTGCAGAGCTCCCTCCAGAACTTAGAAGTAAACTGCACACCCCTGTCTGACACGATGCTCTTGGGTGCCCCATGGAGTCTTATGATTTCCTTAAAAAAAAATTTGGCTGT
Source organism: Rana kukunoris (assembly GCA_029574335.1). Taxonomy (NCBI): domain Eukaryota; kingdom Metazoa; phylum Chordata; class Amphibia; order Anura; family Ranidae; genus Rana; species Rana kukunoris. Next base: position 242,833,780 of record CM056059.1, read on the forward strand.
CTCAGTCGCGGAGGGTGTACCAATCATAGGCAGGAAGTGTGCTAATTTAGACAGTCGGTCAATTACCACTAGAATCGTAGTAAAGCCTTCAGGGGGAGGCAGATCCACAATGAAATCCATTGAAATATCTGTCCAGGGGCATTCCGGAACAGTAAGAGGTTTGAGTAGGCCCCAGGACTTGGTGTTCGGCCCCTTACAACGCTGGCAGCGGGTACAAGAAGACACGTAGGTCTTACAGTCTAATTTCCATTTCGGCCACCAGAAAGAGCGTCCGATCAACTCCGCGGTCTTCCGTGCTCCGAAGTGGCCTGCCAGCTTGTGATCGTGGAATGTGCTTAACACCAATTGCCTTGTTTCTGTAGGTACAAAGACTTTGCCCCGTGACCACAGTAGACCGTCTTGTTTCTCCAGAGAGAGTGCCAGTGTCAGAACACAAGTACTTACCGAGGCCGAGATGCTGAGGACGGCTCACCTTTACGACCAAGCGCACCTGCCCCCTGGAATTTGAGACAGGAGGCAGAGGCACAAGGAGGTACCGGTACCGGGGGGGTTGGTAGATGGGATGCAGGCACTGGAGGTCAGAGGCTGAGATGTGCAGCAGGTGCTGGAGGGTCACCAAGGCAGGTGGAAGTGGTAAAGTCCCAGGGCACAGTTCAAAAGCCAGCAGACGAATGGAAGCAGATCCGGGTACAGGTAAAAAGTCCGGGTTCCGGGTAGCGCTAAGACAAGTCCAGGTATGTAAGCCGGAGTTCAAGGGCAGGAGACAGAAGCAAATCCAGGTCACGGTCCGAGGTCAAAGGGGTTCAAGAAGGCAGCAGAGTTCACAAACAGGCCGAGGTCAGGTTTCCAGGTGAGAGCTGAGTCGGGAAGCAAATCCAGGTCAAAGGGCACAAGTCAAAGTGTCAAAACTTTTACTCAGAGCTGACGATAAACCAGCAACCTGTGCAAAGACAGGGGCTGGTTTAAATAGGCCTGTCAGGTCTGTGATTGGTCCCGGGAGGAGGCGCGCACGTCCGCGCGCTCGTGTACGCGCCGCGCCGCTGCGCCACGCACGCGCGCGCGCCCCAGATGCGCGGGCATGCGCCGTGACGGGATTCTAACGTGCCTGTGCACAGATTGAGCGCTGTGAGCGCTGGGACCCTGACAGTGCCCCCCCAAGGGGCGGACTCCGGACGCCCAAGCTGGACATCAACTCTGGGTGTTCCTGATGAAAAGTTCGGATTAGACGTGGAGCATGCAGATTTCTTGCGGGTTCCCATGAGTTATCTTCCGGGGGATAGCCCCTCCATTTAATCAAATACTGAAGCTGTCTACCTCTTTTTCTACAGCTGATGATGGACTCAACTTCAAATTCTTCCTCTCCCTCGACCTCTACTGGTGGAGGCGGAGGTCTTTCTCTTCCTTGGAAAGGATCAGGGGTAACAGGTTTCAGGAGAGAGGCATGGAATACTGGATGGATCCTGTAGGAATCCGGCAACGAGAGTTCAAAGGCCACCGCGTTGATCTTGCGCTTGATCCTGAAAGGGCCAATGAATCTTGGACCCAACTTTCGAGAGGGGACCGGTAATTTTAAATTAGTAGCAGATAGCCAAACCTCTTTTCCGACTTCAAAAGTAGGACAATCTTTCCTTCCTTTGTCGTAAAATCTTTTGTAGTCCTCCTGGGCCCGTTGCATCACTCTTTGTAACTGTAGAAAGTTTAATTGGATAGCTGTTAAATGCTCTTGGGCCGCCGGAACAGGTGTTTCTGGGAGGGCATCAGGAAGAAAGGGCGGGTGAAAGCCATAGTTGGCCCAAAAGGGTGTTTGATTTGTGGTGGCATGGACGGAATTATTATAGGCGAATTCAGCGGAAGGTAAGAGGGACGACCAGTCATCTTGAGAGGCGGAACAGAAACATCGGAGGTACTGCTCCAGCGTTTGGTTAGTCCTTTCCGTTTGGCCGTTACTCTGGGGGTGGTAGGCAGAGGAAAGGCAGGTCTTGACTTCCAAAGATTTACAAAGTTCCCTCCAAAATTTTGAGGTGAATTGAGAACCCCTATCTGAAACGATGCTCCTGGGCACCCCATGAAGCCTGACGATTTCCCTGAAGAAGACTTTGGCTGTCTCTAGGGCAGAGGGAGTACCGATCATGGGCACAAAATGTGCCATCTTGGAGAGACGATCTACTACGACTAGGATTGTGGTGAAGCCTTCAGAAGGTGGTAAGTCGACAATAAAATCCATAGAGATTTCAGACCAAGGCCGTTCTGGAACTGGTAGAGGCTTGAGTAACCCCCAGGTCTTGGTTTTAGGACCCTTATTACATTGGCAAGTGGTACAGGAGGCAACGTAGGCTTTACAATCTTGTCTGTAGCTTGGCCACCAAAAGTATCGTAGAACCATCTCCGTGGTCTTTCGTGCTCCAAAATGACCTGCTAGTTTACGGTCGTGAAAGGTGCTCAAGACCAGTTGTCTGGATTCTGATGGAACGAAAATTTTCCCTCGGGACAAAAAGATATCGTGATGTTTTACCAATGAAGACACCTCTGGATCAGAACATTGTCTGGATGAAGCCTTAATAGAATTTAACAGGTCGATTTGAGAGACTAGTAGAAAATTCCGAGATGACAAAATGGTGCTCGGTTCAGTTGTGGATGGAGTTTCAGGGAACATTCTAGAAAGAGCGTCTGCTTTTCCATTCTTTGAACCAGGCCTGTAAGTGAGATGAAAATTAAACCGAGAAAAAAAAAGAGCCCAACGGGCTTGCCTGGGCTTTAAACGTTTTGCTGTCCGCAGATATTCAAGGTTTTTATGGTCGGTAAAGATCATTATAGGATGAGCCGATCCTTCTAGCAGATACCTCCACTCCTCTAGGGCAAATTTGATAGCAAGCAGTTCCCTGTCACCTACATCATAATTCTTTTCGGGTGGAGTTAGTCTCCGAGAGGCATAGGCCACAGGGTGTAGTAGGGACTTTGGCCCTTGTCTCTGAGATAGCACGGCTCCTGTAGCAGTCTCAGAGGCGTCTACTTCCAAGGTAAAAGGCAACATTGGATCGGGGTGTCGCAGAACAGGAGCGGAAGAAAAAACTAATTTTAGTTTCCTGAATGCTTCTTGGGCCTCCGGTGACCAGCAAAAAGGATGACCTTGGCGGGTAAGCTGAGTGATGGGGCTCACGATGGAGGAGAACCCCACAATGAACCGTCGATAGAAATTGGCGAAGCCGATGAACTGCTGCACCCCTTTCTTGTCCACCGGGGCTGGCCATTCCTGAATAGCTTTAACCTTTTGAGGGTCCATGGCGACGCCACTGGTGGATATAATGAATCCCAAGAATTGCACGGAAGATTTCTCGAATTCACATTTCTCAGCATTTAAGTAGAATCTATGTTCTCTGAGTATGGTAAGCACTCTCTTTACATGGCACCTATGTAGGTCTAAGGAAGGTGAGAAAATAAGGATGTCGTCCAGATACACGACCAGGAAATCGTCCAGGTGTTCACGGAAAATGTCGTTAACTAAATGCTGAAAAGTGGCTGGGGCATTGCAAAGTCCAAAAGGCATAACAAGGTACTCAAAGTGCCCGAATCTTGACCTGAAGGCAGTTTTCCACTCGTCTCCTGCCCTAATTCTGACGAGATTGTAAGCACCCCGTAAGTCCAACTTAGAGAATACTTGAGCTGATCGGAACCGCTGGAATAATTCTGATATGAGGGGAAGCGGGTATCTGTTTTTAATTGTAACTTTATTGAGCTCCCGATAGTCAATACAAGGTCTAAGAGTTCCATCTTTTTTCTCAACAAAAAAGATTCCCGCTCCAGCCGGGGAAGACGAGGGACGAATGAATTTCTTTTGCAGATTTTCGTCAATATAGGCCTTGAGGGCCTTTAATTCTGTCTCGGACAGCGGAAAAATGCGGCCAAAGGGAATCTCGGCGCCGGGTAAGAGGTCAATGGGGCAATCATACGGTCGGTGGGGCGGAAGGCAGTCGGCTTGCTGTTTGTCGAACACATCCGTGAATTCCAGGTAGACGGAGGGAACATTCCGGAGAGTTTCAGGCGAGGTTGTCACGGCAGAGCAGGAAACAACTGGAGGTGGAAGGCAATTCTGTGAACAATATGAGGATGTAAAGTTGACCTCTTTCTTTAGCCAGTGTATGACCGGTTGGTGTGCTTGTAGCCAGGGAAGACCCAGGATGATGGGAAACAGTGGGGAAGGAATGAGGTCCAGACGTAGAAATTCCTGGTGGCCGGAGTCGGTGGTGGCACGGATAGGTGCGGTTTCTTGCGTGATAAGTCCAGATCGGGGTAGAGAACCGTCAGCTAAATGAATTTGAAAAGGATGGTTTTTGTTGCGAAGGGGTACATGAAGCTTTTGAGCCAATGTAGCGTCCAAGAAACAGCTGCATGCCCCGGAATCAACTATGGCCGGTAGACGAGTTGCCCCTTCCAGTAACTGCAAGGAAATGAAAAGAACAACGTGAGCCTGAGAAAGGTTTGCAATATTGTAGCTGAGAGTAGGTTGTAGTTTGGACTTACGAGGCCGCCTTGTTGGACAGGAGTGAAGGAAATGACCGGCTTCTCCGCAGTACAGACATAAGTTGTTTTGACGTCTCCGCAGTCTCTCCTCGGAGGTAAGCGGGGCTCGGACCAATCCAACTTGCATAGGTTCAGGATCCGGGAGGTTTATGTTTTGAGGAGCTGCAGGTGGCTGTGGAGCCAGAGTGGGCCTTGGATGGGCCCAGGTAGAGCGTGGAACTTGATATCGTTCAGAACGACGTTCTCTCAGGCGTCGATCCAGCTGCGTGGCAGTTTGAATCAGGTCTTCAAGAGTGGCCGGGACTTCTGTCCGAGCCAGCTCGTCCTTAAGAGACTCCGACAAGCCTTGGCGAAACTGGTATTTTAGCGCAGCCTTATTCCAGCCTGTGTCGGCTGACCATTTTCGGAACTCGGCTGTATAGTCCTCGATAGGCCTTCTACCTTGGATAAGGTTATGGAGAATAGTTTCGGCAGTGGCCGTACGCTGTGGGTCATCATATAACTTCGCCATGTGTTCAAAAAAGGTATCTATGGTGTTTAGGATTGGGCTCTGTTGCTCCATTAGAGTGTGAGCCCAGGCTTGAGGTTCTTCCGAGAGAAGAGAAATGACAAAACCCACTTTCACAGTCTCTGAACAAAAGGTTCTGGGCTGAAGAGATAAATATAAGGAGCAAGCATTTTTAAACGCCCGGTATTTCCGTCGCTCACCTGAAAAACGTTCCGGGATAGGCACACGTGGTTCCGGGTGGGTCACCATTACGGCCGAGCTAGAGGCGACTTGAGGTGCTGCAGCTCCAGAGGATGGTGGTGCAGGTGGAGATGAGGGTCCAGGAATCACGGCCAGCTGTTGGAGACGGCCATCTATTTGGAGGTAGCCATCTTGCAGCTTTTGAACTGCGTCAGTAAGTGCGGACACTTGCATGCAGAGTGTTTCAAATGGTGAGCGCGCCCTGTCGGCCTCAGACATCTGGCTGGTTTATACTGTCAGAACACAAGTACTTACCGAGGCCGAGATGCTGAGGACGGCTCACCTTTACGACCAAGCGCACCTGCCCCCTGGAATTTGAGACAGGAGGCAGAGGCACAAGGAGGTACCGGTACCGGGGGGGTTGGTAGATGGGATGCAGGCACTGGAGGTCAGAGGCTGAGATGTGCAGCAGGTGCTGGAGGGTCACCAAGGCAGGTGGAAGTGGTAAAGTCCCAGGGCACAGTTCAAAAGCCAGCAGACGAATGGAAGCAGATCCGGGTACAGGTAAAAAGTCCGGGTTCCGGGTAGCGCTAAGACAAGTCCAGGTATGTAAGCCGGAGTTCAAGGGCAGGAGACAGAAGCAAATCCAGGTCACGGTCCGAGGTCAAAGGGGTTCAAGAAGGCAGCAGAGTTCACAAACAGGCCGAGGTCAGGTTTCCAGGTGAGAGCTGAGTCGGGAAGTAAATCCAGGTCAAAGGGCACAAGTCAAAGTGTCAAAACTTTTACTCAGAGCTGACGATAAACCAGCAACCTGTGCAAAGACAGGGGCTAGTTTAAATAGGCCTGTCAGGTCTGTGATTGGTCCCGGGAGGAGGCGCGCACGTCCGCGCGCTCGTGCACGCGCCGCTGCGCCACGCACGCGCGCACGCCCCAGATGCGCGGGCACGCGCCGTGACGCGATTCTAACGTGCCTGTGCACGGATTGAGCGCTGTGAGCGCTGGGACCCTGACAGCCAGTTGGTCGGTGCATTGGTCGGAGGCCCTTTTAAGAGAGGTCAGTAGGTCAATTGGAGAAATTAATAAAAAGTTCTTGGGGGTTAAGATGGTACTAGGCTCCAGCGGGTCGGGCGTTTCGGTGAACATTCTGGAAAGGGCGTCTGCTTTCCCATTCTTAGACCCCGGTCTGAAAGTGATGTGGAACTGAAAACGGGTGAAGAACAAGGCCCAGCGAGCTTGTCTTGGTCTTAGGCGTTTGGCGGATCGCAAGTATTCCAGGTTTTTATGGTCCGTAAAAATCAGAATGGGGTGAAGGTCACCTTCCAGGAGATACCTCCATTCCTCCAAGGCAAACTTAATGGCCAGTAATTCCCGGTCACCGACGTCATAGTTTCTTTCCGGAGAGCTTCGTTTCCGTGAAGCATAAGCTACAGGGTGTAGCAGGGATTTAGGTCCCTGTCTCTGCGATAAGATTGCTCCGATGGCGATTTCCGAGGCGTCCACCTCCAAGATAAAGGGCAAGGTTGGGTCTGGGTGTTTTAGAACAGGTGCGGAAGAAAACAAGGTCTTGAGCTTTGTGAATGCCTCCTGTGCTTCCTGGGACCAGTGGAAACGACATCCCTGCTGGGTTAGTTTGGTAATAGGAGACACAGTGGATGAAAAGCCGGCAATGAATCTTCGGTAAAAGTTGGCAAAGCCAATAAACCGCTGTACCCCCTTTTTGTCGGTCGGAGCTGGCCAGTCCTGGACTGCCTTGACTTTCTGCGGATCCATGAATATCCCATTGGTCGAGATGATAAAGCCCAAGAACTGAATGGTGGTCTTTTCAAATTCGCATTTCTCAGCTTTAAGATATAATTTATGTTGCCTGAGGATGGCCAGGACTTGTTTGACGTGGACCCGGTGCACTTCAAGGGATACTGAGAAGATGAGGATGTCATCTAGATAGACGACCAGGAAGTCATCCAGGAATTGGCAGAAGATGTCGTTTACCAGGTGCTGGAATGTGGCAGGGGCATTACAGAGACCGAAAGGCATCACCAGGTATTCAAAGTGGCCAAACCTTGACCTGAAAGCTGTCTTCCACTCGTCTCCAGGCCGGATTCGGATAAGGTTGTAGGCACCCCGGAGGTCAAGTTTGGAGAAGACCCGGGCTGAACGGAATCGCTGGAACAGTTCCGGGATCAGGGGTAACGGATACCGGTTCTTGATGGTTATTTTACTCAACTCCCGATAATCGATGCAAGGCCTGAGGGAGCCATCTTTTTTTTCGACGAAGAAGATTCCTGCCCCGGCTGGGGAAGAGGAAGGACGAATGAATTTTTTTTCTAATTCAGTCTCTGATAAAGGAAAAATTCTCCCGAAAGGGATCTTAGAACCAGGCAACAGGTCAATAGGGCAGTCGTATGACCGGTGCGGAGGAAGGCGGTCTGCCTGCTGTTTGTCAAACACATCTCTATATTCTGAGTAAACTGCGGGAACGTGTTGGAGGTCTTCTGACGCCGTCATCAAGGTAGCACAAACGGGTTTAGTAGGTATGAGGCAATGTTGAGCACAATAGACTGAGGGGAATTTGATCTCCTTTTCGCACCAGTCTATACTGGGTTGGTGCACTTGTAGCCATGGAAGCCCCAAGATGATGGGGGCCAGAGGAGACGGGATAAGGTCTAGGCACAGGTACTCTTGGTGTCCGGTATCCGAGACGGCAGGAATAGGTAGGGTTTCATGGGTAACAAGTCCTGAGCGGGGGAGTGAGCCGTCTGCCAGATGGATCTGTAAGGGGAGGTCCTTAGGACGACAGGGGATCTGCAGCTTCTGGGCCAGGGCGGAGTCCATAAAGCAGCTGCAGGCCCCAGAGTCAACGATGGCCGGTAGCCGGGTCGCCCCCTCCGGGAGCTGTGGGGAGAGAAAGAGGATAACATAAGTCTGAGGTAAGTTGGTAATGTGGTAATTGAAGGTGGATGATGGTCTAGACTTACTGGGTCTAATGGGACAAGTGCGGAGGAAGTGGCCTGCTCCACCGCAATACAGGCACAGATTTGACTGGCGTCTACGCTGCCTCTCTTCAGGCGTGAGGGGAGCCCGGACCATCCCGAGTTGCATGGGCTCAGGATCCTGAAGCGAGAAGGCGGGCGGAACCGGGAGAGGCGGAGAAGCTGGAGGGAACCTTGGTGGGGTCCAGCTGGGGCGAGTGGCTTGACAGCGTTCTGAACGTCGCTCTCGTAGGCGTCTGTCAAGTTGGGTAGCTGATTGAATCAATGCTTCCAAAGTGGCAGGTGGATCAATTCTAGCTAGTTCGTCCTTGAGGGACTCTGATAGACCTTGGCGGAATTGATATTTTAGGGCGGCCTCATTCCACCCTGTGTCAGCAGACCACTTTCGGAATTCCGCAATAAAGTCCTCCACTGGCCTTCTCCCCTGATTCAGCTGGTGGAAAGTAGCTTCGGCCGTGGCCGAACATAGGGGGTGATCATACAGTTCAGACATGTTTTTAAAGAAAGTGTCTATAGTGTCCAGTATTGGGCTCTTCTGTTCCAGTAAAGAAATCACAAAGCCTACTTTCACGGCTTCCGAACAGAAAGTTCTAGGTTGCAGGGCCAGGTACAGTGAGCAGGCATTTTTGAACGCCCGGAATTTCTTGCGGTCGCCAGAGAATCGCTCAGGTGTTAGGACGCGAGGTTCTGGGTGAGTAACTACCATTGCTGGCCCTGGAGAAGACTGGGAGGTGGATGCTCCCATAGCTGGAGCCGCGGGAGGGGCCGTGGGTCCAGACGTGACAGCCATTTGTTGGAGGCGACCATCCATTTGTACGTATCCGTCCTGCAACTTCAGTACCGCGTCAGTTAGTGCTGAGACTTGTAGGCAAAGAGTCTCAAAGGGAGAGCGCGCCCTGTCGGCCTCGGACATCTGGCCGGCTTGTACTATCACGGTAGTTAAAGATAAACTCACCAAGGCCAAGATGCTGAGGGCGGCTCCCTTTGCAACCTAGCGCGATCCGCCCCCTGGAGTGGGTACAGAGGGACGGACGCACCGGGAGGCACCGGTACCGACTGGTGGACGAAGACTGGGTCCGTGGAGCAGAGACTGATCCGGAAGCAGGTCACTGAGGTCAGCCGAGGAAGCACACGGAGATAGTCCGGAAGTCCAGATAGCTGGAGCTGGGAACAAGCAGAAGATTAATCCGGGAAACAAGCCGTGGTCAGGAGGGTTGGAGAGATCAGGAAGTCCGATAGTTCAAGCCAAGGGTCAAGAGCAGGAGATAGCAGCAGTCCGGTAGCAATAGCCAAAGGTCAAAAGGGTCAGGATCAAAAGGTCGTAGGTATCAGATTCACTTAGAAGCTGTGACAAGCCAGCAACCAGACAGGAGGAAGAGGCTGGCTTAAATAGCCCGCCTAAGCCATTGATTGGCTGGATGGAGAGCGTGTCCGTGCGCGCCCGTGCGTGTGCCCGCACCGCGCGCCTATACCGCGCACGCGCGCGCCTAATACGTGCACGCGCACGCCCGAGCCGCGCATGCGCGCGCCCGCGGTAAACGGCCGCGAACGGGCAGCTCTAATGCCCTGACAGGGACTCCAAGGAGTACCCCTTGGTCCCAGTAACTGTGTCCTATGGCCAAACCTCGGTTATCCAGGAGGTTGGGGTGGTAAAAAGCCTGATACATAATATCATAGTGGGGCGGGACTGTCCAATATTTTTGGAACTATGGAACCAGGTACAGACGGGTCTGCCAGGAGAACTAAGGACACTGAGTTTGGAAGGGACAGAGTCTGGGGGATCCAGGCCTGAAACCTCCACAATACACCCCTCTAATGTGGAGAGACTTGTTAGTAATAATTCTAATTAGTAATAGTTCTAATAATAATAGTCCTGTGTCCGGTCCCAAAACCGAGTTGACCTATGAGGGGGGGAAGTCTCCCCGTTACAAGTCATGCTGGGGGAGGATGACAAGGAGCTTGCCCCGGTTGAGGAGGGTGAGGGGGAAACGTCCCAGAGGCCAGTATATCCAGACCTGGACGTACCCAAGGGTGCGTTTGGCACCGCCCAGTTACAGGACCCTACCTTAGTCAACGCTCGAGAGCAGGTTTCTTTCATTGATGGGGTTTCACAAATACCAGAGGCAGATCAGAGGTTTCCTCATTTTGCATTGAAGGGGGACCTAGTCTATCGTGTGGTTGAGAGCCGAGGGGAACCCATAGAGCAGTTGCTGGTCCCTCAACCGTATAGGCGGATGCTCCTTGACCTAGCCCACAACGACGCACTAGGAGGACACCTGGGGGCGGAGAAAACTGAGGCCAGGATAACCGACCGGTTTTACTGGCCTGGGGTGAAGGCTGAGGTTAAAAGATATTGTGAGTCTTGTCCTGTTTGCCAGTTAACTGCCCCGGTGCCTCGCTATAGAAACCCCCTTGCCAATTATTGAGGTCCCGTTTGAGTGGATCGCTATGGATCTTGTAGGACCCCTGGTAAAGTCGGCAAGGGGGCACCAATACATATTGGTCATCCTGGACTACGCCACTAGATACCCAGAAGCAGTCCCGTTGAGAAAAACGTCCTCTAAGGCCATTGCCTGGGAGTTATTTCAAATGTTCTCACGAACTGGGTTCCCCAAGGAAATATTAACGGATCAGGGCACCCCTTTTATGTCAAAGGTGATGGCGTACTTGTGCAGGCTGTTTCAGATTAAGCAGTTGCGGACGTCCGTCTATCACCCGCAGACCGATGGCCTAGTTGAGAGGTTTAACAAAACTCTGAAGTCTATGTTAAAAAGAGTCGTCCAGAAAGACGGGAAAGATTGGGATATGTTGCTCCCTGCTCTATTGTTCGCTATTCGGGAGGTGCCACAGGCATCCACGGGTTTCTCACCATTTGAGCTAGTGTACGGACGGAGGCCCCGGGGGTTGCTTGATCTGGTAATGGAAACATGGGAAAGTGAGTCCTCCCCGCACAAAACCGTGGTGGAACATATTTCTCAAATGCGAGAAAGGGTGGCTAAAGTGATGCCGCTGGTAAGAGAGCACATGCAGAAGGCTCAGGATGCCCAAAGAAGGGTATATAACCGGTCAGCTAAAGTGAGACAGCTCCAAGTAGGTGACAGGGTAGCTGTCCTAATACCAACGGTAGAAAGCAAGTTCTTGGCCAAGTGGCAAGGTCCGTTTGAAATAGTGGAGAAAGTGGGTGAGGTAAACTATAAGGTACACCAACCAGGGAAAAGAAAACCCTACCAAATTTATCACATAAATTTGTTAAAGCTCTGGAAAGACAGAGAACCGGTGTCCGCAGTGGTGGCGGTACAGTTATGGGACCAGGTAGGGATCGACCTGGTGCAGGTTGCAGCTACCCTAACTAGGCCCCAAACCCAGCAAGTAAAAGAGTTGGGGACAAGAAATGGGGACATGTTTTCAGGGTTGCCAGGACTCACCAACGTCATCGAGCATGACATTGTGACCGAGCCCAAGGTGACAGTCTGGCTTAAACCCTACCGTATCCCAGAAGCTCACAGGGTGGCAGTGTCTGGAGAGGTGAAAAGGATGCTTGAACTTGGGGTTATTCGAAGAGTCGCAGAGCGAGTGGTCCAGTCCGATCGTATTAGTGCCCAAACCCAATGGTACTCTCCGCTTCTGCAACAACTTTAGAAAACTCAACGAGGTCTCCAAGTTCGATTCATACCCCATGCCACGGGTAGATGAGCTGATTGAGAGGTTGGGTCCTGTCAGGTACATCACCACACTGGACCTCACAAAAGGTTACTGGCAGATTCCCCTAACCAAAGAGGCCAGAGAGAAAACAGCTTTCTCTACCCCGGAGGGTCATTTCCAGTACAAGAGAATGCTGTTTGGTTTACACTCCGCCCCCGCCACATTCCAAAGGGCCATGGACAAAACTTTGCCTCCGTTTACCTGGATGACATTGTCATTTTCAGCACGGATTGGGATTCCCACCTTCCCCACGTACAGGCAGTGGTAGACTCCTTGAGAAGGGCAGGGTTCACCATCAATCCGGAGAAGTGTGTGGTTGGGGTGGAGGAAGCCAAGTATCTTGGATACATTGTAGGTAGAGGGTTAGTGAAGCCCCAAATGAGCAAAGTAGAGGCCATACAGGGCTGGCCCCGCCCCCTAACAAAGAAACAGGTCAGAGCGTTTTTAGGCCTAGTTGGGTACTACAGGAGGTTTGTCCCCAACTTTGCCACCATTGCGGCACCGCTGACTGACCTCACCAAAGGCCGAAAGCCCGTCATGATCAAATGGAATGCCGAGGCTGAAAAGGCATTTCAAGTGCTTAAGACGGCACTGTGCCAGGACCCGGTGCTTGTAGCACCGGACTTTTCTAAGGACTTTATAGTGCAGACAGATGCCTCAAGTGAAGGGCTAGGAGCAGTTCTGTCTCAAGAAATCAACGGAGAGGAGCATCCAATAGTTTTCCTTAGTAGGAAACTGACGCCAGCTGAGAAAAACTATGCGGTGGTGGAACGCAAATGTCTTGCCATCAAGTGGGCTTTGGACTCCCTACGGTATTTTCTCCTAGGTAGGAAGTTTCGCCTCATATCAGACCATGCTCCTCTTACGTGGATGAGACAGAACAAGCACACCAATGCCAGGGTAACAAGGTGGTTTCTGTCTTTGCAGGAGTTCAACTTTATGGTAGAGCACAGACCCGGGAGACAGGGGGGGGGATATGTACAGGACGCCAGGGTTGGGTCCTGGATGGACGCTACATAGCGCCGATTTTTGGAGTTTGGGCCATTTGAAACACAGGTTCAGGAGGTCACCCTGAAGGGGGTGAGAGGTTCCGGATAGATAAAATGGATCCAGAGAGGACGGGCTTAAAGTCCTCTCTGTCTTCTTTTAATGATATTTGGGGGTCCGGGATTTCGGAGGCTCTGAAGCGACAATTGGGAGGGAAGAGAGCCTCCCCTTCTGACCCCTGGCTTCAGGCACACAAGGGGTTAACCACTTCCAGGAAGTGAGTTAAAAGGAAAGGAAGTACTGACAGAGGGTGGAGTAGTTTGGAAGTGAAGCTGTGTCTGCAGGGAAGGACTGGAGGACTTCTTACTAAAACGTATGTGCCTTTCTTTTGGTTGTTTTTGCTGTGCTGAAGAAAGACTATTCTAATTTATGCTGGAAACAAGCAGGACTTTTGTTGTGACGTTTTTCTGGTGCTGAAGAAAGCATTATTTTGTTTTGTTTTGATCGCCAATAAAGACCCTTTGCTTTACTGACACGGTCTCGCGGAGCTAAAGAACCCCCAAAGTTCACAATATATATACACATGCATGTGTGTTGGAGGTGCACACCCTAATGCAATAGCCTGCTCACACCTATGATCCTGGATTTGTTTCTACAAACTAGTTACAGCCTTCTTTATTTTCTCAAGCTCAATCAATGCCTGCAGCATATCAGCAGTGATACGACCGATAGTCCATCTTGGTAGTTTGTGGCCTTGGAAGAAGAGAAAAAAAGTATTTAATGGGAATGATGGTCAAGTGGCTGAGGCCTTACATAGAGAATTATGGTCACGTTATTATTTTAGGCAAATTGGGAATATACTTACCTAGCCAGTCTATTCTTGCTTGCAACCTGCTTGCCCTTCAGACACCTACACTACTAGGAATGTACACACTAAAACTACTCTGGAATCTTGGCCCTGGTGCCCGTGTCTACAAAACTTGGGTACCTATAAACCCTGCCAGCTTCTTCCACATCTTCCTTCTCCATTAGACATGTCCATTCATTTTCGTTAGAATGCATTTTCATCCGAAAATCTTTTTTTTTCGTTATCGTTTTAACAAATGATAACGAAAGCGCAAGAAACGAAAACCAAAAGATCCGACATAAAAAATGCGTTATTTTAGTTTTCGCTGCAGTCGACATTATAGAGAAAAGATTCAACATTATAGAGAAAAGATTCAACATTATAGGGAAAAGATTCGACATTATAGAGAAAAGATTCGACAATATAGAGAATAGATTCGACATCCATATTATAGAGAGATTATAGATTCAAAATGATAGATTTTAATGCTCCGCCCATAGGCTATAGAAACATTCTAATGTTGGTTGACTATGACTAGTAATAATAATATAATTATTTATTATTATTACTACTAGTCATACAACATTAGAATTCTTGTAGTCGGAATATTCGACCGGAAATGTACGATTCGGCGTAAAGTTTCGAAGTTCCGTTGAATATTCTTTGACCATTCGACAGAAACCAAGTATTATTGGATTTTCGGACAAAAGCTATTCCCCGACGAAAAACAAAATAAATCAAAACGATTTTCGGGAGTAACTAAATACATTTATTTTCCAGACGAAAACGAAAAAACAAAACAAAATATTCCAGTCTGCAAATGTCTATTCTCCATACTAATGTTCAAGGCACTACATACTTTACTAATTTGTGGTGTGGGTGTTTTTTTTTTTTTGGACATCTAATCACTTGACATGTTCAGTATACACAAGCCAGATGTAAAAAATACTGGGGCAAACAAGAGGCTCAAAAGTACTTCCTTCAAGTTGTTGCACTCTTCGGCCGCGTACACACTATTAAATAAATCCGATCAAATCGGTCTGACAGACCATTTTGATCGGATTTGTCTGCTGGGATATATTGGTTTGATCATGTACACACGATCAAACCAAAATCCCTGCCGGCAGACAGAGCGGTGACGTGGCGGTGACATTGACGCCGCCACGTCACCGTCACCAGGAAGTAAAACACTTCCACGCATGCGTCGAATCCAGCATGTGCGGACAGATATGTCTGCTGGTTAGTGTACTAACCAGCAGACATGTCGGACGGACGGGTTCCCAGCAGACAGATTTTAAAGCATGCTTTAAAATTTGTCTGCTGAAAAAAACCATCTGCTCGCCCGTACACACGATCAAATTTGTCTGCTGAAACGGTCCGTCGGACGAAAGCTATTCCCCAACGAAAAACAAAATAAATCAAAACGATTTTCGGGAGTAACTAAATAAATGTATTTTCCAAACGAAAACGAAAAAATGAAACAAAATATTCCAGTCTGCACATGTCTAGTATATATGATGATCATTCTAGCAGGCATGACTCTGTGTGACTCTGATCCCCAGGGCCTCTCCTCTACCCATGTCTACCCTGGTAAGGCGTCATTAATGGGCACTGCAGAGCCACGCAGCAAACATAAAGTGTTCTTTATCCCTTAAAGTGGAGTTCCACCCAAAAATGGAACTTCCGCTTATCCCACTCCTTACCCCCTTACATGCCACATTTGGCATGTCATTTTTTTGGGGGGGGAGTGGGGGCTTCAGGAGGAGTGGGACTTCCTGTCCCATTTCCTGCATCCGCCGAGGGGCTGGTTAGGCGATTAAGCTTAATCGCCTACACCAGCCCCTCCCTGTAGGCGATCGCATGGGACACATAAAAGGTCCCATGCGATCGCCTGTCCAATCAGCGACGAGCCGCGCCGCGCGCACATGCGCAGTGCGGCTCGCGCATGAGCAGTGGGTGCTCGGCCGTGAAGCCGAAGGCTGTCACGGCTGGGTGCCCATAGTCGGGATGGAGACGCTGGCCGGGGAGGGGGGGAGAGGAGCGGAGCCCCGGTCGGCGCGTCGCTGGAACGCAGGAGCAGGTAAGTGAGTGTTTATTAAAAGCCAGCAGCTACACTTTTAGTAGCTGCTGACTTTTAATAAACACCATTTTTGGCTGGAACACCCCTTTAAGTTACGCCCTAAGCCCATGCCCTTTGTTCCCCCTAGAAACACCCCTGTCATGCCTCGTACACACGATCACTTTTTGTGATGAAAAAAAATGTAATTTTTCATCATGAAAAAAAACTAAATTTTTCAAACTTCATTTTCAAAAATTACGTTGCGTACACACCATCATTTTTGGAAAAATGACGGCACTCTAAAGGGGAAGTTCTATTTGCCTTAAGGCTGCTTTTAGCTGGTTACTTGTTAGTAAAAGACGATTCCTGCTTTTTTGTCTGTTACAGCATGATGAATGTGCTTACTCCATTATGAATGGTAGTTTTACCTCCCATCTCCTAACTTGCTTCTGGGCATGTGCGGGTTTAAAATGTAATTTTTTACGTAGTTTAGCCCACACACGATAATTTTTTATGACACAAAAAATGACATTTTGAAAAATGACATAAAAAATTTGAGCATGTTCGATTTTTTTTTGGTCGTGAAATTTTGCCCACACACCATCATTTTAAATTACATTTTTAAAAATTTCATTTTTTTTCATCACAAAAAGTGATCGTGTGTACGCGGCTTTAGTGGTTAAATGAGTGTGTTTGAAGTTGTCACTTATGATTTTGGGGGAAAGATGGACCTGTTGTCTCTCCTGTTGGGGCCCGGCCAAGGGAAGCCTCCCTTTGTCCAGTCTGGTGGCTTGTCTGGTGACTTTGCCTGTCCCTTTTTCCTGTTGAAAGAACCAAATCCAAAATAAAAACAAAATTAAAGGGGTTGTAAAGGAATTTTTTTTTCATAATAAGCATCCTTTACCTGCAGACATTCCTCTTTTCACTTCCTCATTGTTCCTCACGTCCTCTACGTGTTAGAGTCTTCAAGGAGGTGTGAATTACTGGGCGTGCCGCAATGCGTACTGGGAAATGTAGTTCTTACATGAACGAGCGCCGCAAACCAGGAAGTGAATGAGAGAACAGAAACTAAGAGGTGCTATAGATGAAGGAATTTAATAGGCATTTACTTGTTGTTTAACAGAATCATTACACTATTCTGTCTGTCTACCTTGCAGACATTAATTTCCTTTACAACTCCTTTAACTTAATCTTTACACAAAATATTCATACCTAGATTAGAGAAAACATTATGTCTATTTTTGAAGACAGCTAATTCCAACATTTACATAATGATTTCAGTTAATTATCTGGCTTATTTTTTTGTTATGATGTGATGGATGGAGTCCGTCTGGTCTTTCTCGCAGTGCTTTAAATCCCTCCAGCACTTGCGAATTTGATCCTTTGTTCGGTGCAACGAATATTCTTCCTCCAATACCGCAATGACCTTCTCTAGAATCCAGTCTTTACAGCTGTTGGGCCTATCATAATTCTGCAGCTTACAGTCGTAGTCATATTTCTCCAATATGTGCACCATCTCCACTATCTCCCCCTTGCTTATGGGGGTGGCATCGATAAGCTCCACCACCGCGGGGTCTGCTTGATTTTGGTGATTCCGCCATCATGTTGTCCCTCCCGAATGCTCCGCCGTATATTTTGCAAGCAGAATAGGGAATCTGGTCACACCCCAGCGTCATGATGCTCGGAGAGTGGCGCTTTACGCATGAGCAGGGTATATCGATCCATAACGAGTGGTCAATGTAACAGCAGTAAGGAACGCTTCCATAGGTGCGAGACAAACGCAAGCCAAAAGGAGCCATGAAAAAAGGTATGTTTGAAAATTGGGTCACCGGTGGGTAGTAGCATATACTGCTTAGATAGAGGCCTATATTGTAACCAGATTATGAGCTATAAGCCACCCATTATGGTTTGTCTTGTGTTCTGTCTTGCAGCCATCTGATTATTGACACCAAAATGAGATCAAACTTGAATTCCCACCAATTTGTGGGGCAATTTATAGAAAAATACAGGGAGCTGACCTGTCTGTGGCAGATAAACATTAAAATTATTCAAATAAAGAGAAGAGGAGGGCAGCAATAAATCAACTGGTGAAATTGGCGAATACTGTGTACCCAAAGGGAACCTACAGTTTGGTGAAGACCAAAATTGGGGACCTCAGGAGCATGTATAACAGGGAGCAAAAGAAGATTTGAGGAATCCAAACAATCTGAAGCAGCAGCAGAAGACCCAAGCTTTGGTACTTCAACAGCCTGCAATTTCTGTCAGATCAAACTGTACAATGAATATCTCTCTACACACTACCCTCCACATCAGCTGAGGCCACCGATACTGAGCCTGATCCTACACAGGATGAAAAGGAGGAGGAGGAGAAGGAGGAGGAGCTCAGCTTGAGCCAGGTATAGCACTGTTGAAAGGATTTGCAGACAAAAACACAATGAAGGAGGGAAGGCGGGATTTGGGTTTCTAGAGCACTGGGATGACTTTTCATTGGGGTGCAACCTATATGCTAAAGATGGTTTGCACTTGAATGGAAGGGGGTCTGCTGTGCTGGGGGAGAGGTTTAGGGGAATGCTGGAGGAGTATTTAAACTAGACTTGAGGGGGAGGGTGAACTAGAATTATATCGGGCACACAGGTCAGTTAGGGGTCAGACATTAGTGGAGAGTGGAATGGGGATAGATGGAGGTGGGGTTATGGCAGGTGACAAGAAAGTTCCCATGTTGCAAACAGCCATTGGAAATTATAGTGCCATTTGCACTACTAAAAATGATATGAAAAACACCAGCTAAAAATGTAACAATACATTTAAGTGTTTGTTCACCAATGCCAGAAGCCTTCCAAGCAAAACAGGTGAGTAGGAAGCTCTGGTGCATGAGGAGAGCTATGATGTAATCGGTATTGCTGAAACTTGGCTTCAATCCTCACATGACTGGGCTATTAATATTCCTGGCTATGCTCTCTTTCGGAAAGACAGGGTAAAAAGGAAAGTTGGAGGCGTCTGTCTCTATGTGAGAAGTGACCTCAAAGCAAGCGTGAAAGAGGACCTGGTTGATGGAGAGTGTGATGAAGTTGAAGCATTATGGGTGGAACTGCATACAGATGTGCGTAGTTCAAAGTTAATCATTGGAGTTTGTTATAGACCACCCAATGTTAATGAGGAGGTGGAGACTCGGCTCCTTGCACAGATGGAAAGGGCTGCAAGGGCTGGGACGGTGATAATAATGGGGAATTGACTGGAATAATGGAATTTCTGGGACAGTTAAAGGACAAAAATGTAAAAACCTATTGCAGGACAATTTTATGGTCCAGTTTATTGAGGCCCCAACTAGGAATGATGCTCTGTTGGACTTGGTAATCTCAAACCATGCAGAGCTTATTACTAATGTTCAGATAAAGGAACACCTGGGTAGCAGTGATCATAACATGATTTCATTTAATATTAACTATAAGCAAGAAATACATACAGGAAAGATAAAAACACCTAATTTCAAGAGAGCAAATTTTCAAAGCATGAGGACTGCTCTCCAGGGCTTGGACTGGGAGGGAATACTGGCACAGATGAACACAGAACAGAAATGGGAATTCTCGAAAAAGACTCTTTGGAACCTCACTGCAAAGTATATTCCCATGGGCAATAAGTTTAAAAGGCTAAAGATATAACCTATGTGGCTCACGGTCAAAGTTAAAAAAGCTATAAACAATAAGAAAATAGCCTTTAAAAAATATAAAAATGAAGGAACACTAGTGTCGTTTAAATGTTACAAAGAATATAATAGAATATGTAAAAAGGAAATCAAGGATGCAAAAATTCAAAATGAACGACAGATTGCAAAAGATAGTAGGACAAACCCCCAAATTTTTTTTAAATATATTAATAGTAAAAAGGTCAAGTCTGAGCATGTAGGCCCTTTACAAAATAATCTAGAGTGGGTGACTGAGGACATAGAGAAGGCAAATGTATTAAATACTTTCTTCAGCTCTGTGTATACAATGGAGTATGGGGGAACTCGTGTCCATAATGGGGGTGGGAGTGACACAGCCCCAAATCCACAATGGCTCAAAAGTGATATGGTCCAGAAATATTTAGACAGAATAAAGGTGGATAAAGCACCTGGACCAGATGGCATCCACCCACGGATCCTAAAAGAATTGAGCTCTGAAATTTCAAAGCCACTGTATCTAATATTTAGGGACTCATTAATGACAGGAATAGTACCACTGGATTGGCGTAGAGCCAATGTGGTGCCTATATTTAAAAAGGGAACAAAGTCTTTACCAAGTAACTATAGACCTGTTAGTTTAACTTCTATAGTTGGGAAGATACTGGAACGTTTAATAAAAGATCACATGGATGAGTTCTTGCTGGAAACAAACTATTTAAACAGCAGACAGCATTGATTCATGAAAGACAGAAGTTGTCAGACAAACCTGATTTCCTTTTCATGAAGAGGTAAGTAAAACCCTGGACAGAGGCGTGGCAGTGGACGTGGTATACTTGGATTTTGCAAAAGCGTTCGATACAGTTCCCCACACACGGCTCATGTGTAAGGTAAGGTCTACAGGATTAGATATATCAGTTTGTAAATGGATAGAAAACTGGCTGAAAGACAGGATTCAGAGAGTTGTGGTTAATGATTCATACTCTAATTGGTCCAAGGTTATCAGCGGTGTACCCCAAGGTTCAGTGTTGGGTCCCTTACTTTTCAATATATTTATAAATGATATTGGGTCTGAGATCAAAAGTAACATTTCTGTTTTTGCAGATGACACCAAGCTATGCAGTGGAATAACGTCCTTGCAGGATGTCTCCAATTTACAAGCCGACCTCAATGCTCTGTCTAATTGGGCGACTATGTGGCAGATGAGGTTTATTGTTGATAAATGTAAAGTTATGCACTTGGGGGCTAAGAATATGCATGCATCATACATGCTAGGGGGAGTTTAACTGGGGGGATCTGTAGTGGAGAAGGATCTGGGGGTTTTAGTTGATCATAAGCTCAATAATGGCATGCAATGCCAAGCTGCAGTTTCCAAAGTGAGCAAAGTCCTCTCTTGTATTAAGAGAGGTATGGACTCCAGAGATAGAGATATCATTTTGCCCCTGTACAAATCATTAGTAAGACCTCATCTGGAATATGCAGTCCAGTTTTGGGCACCAGTTCTCAAAAAGGATATCGGAGAACTGGAGAAAGTGCAGAGAAGGGCAACGAAACTGATAAGAGGCATGGTGGAGCTCAGCTATGAGGAAAGATTAGAAAAACTGAATTTATTCACCTCCAAATACGGAAAGGTTTCTTCACAGTAAGAGCTGTGAAAATGTGGAACAGACTCCCTCCAGAGGTGGTTCTGGCCAGCTCAGTAGATTGCTTTAAGAAGGGCCTGGATTCTTTCCTAAATACACATAAAATAACTGAGTACTAAGTTCTGTAGGTAAAGTTGATCCGGGGTAAATCCGATTGCCTCTCGGGGGATCAGGAAGGAATTTTTTCCCCTCCGGTAGCAAATTGGATCATGCTCTGCTGGGGTTTTTTGCCTTACTCTGGATCAACTGTGGGTATGGAGTTGGGTGTATGGGATGTACTGTGTTTTTTTTATTTTATTTTTTATGGTTGAATTGGATGGACTTGTGTCTTTTTTCAACCTGACTAACTATGTAACTATGTAACTAACTATGTAACTATGATGTTAATTAGATATTATTATGGATAATAATTTTCTGCATTAACAAAGTGAGTTGCATATCAATATACAGCAGTGGCCAAAAAGGATTAGGACAAGAATGAGAAATGCTGGAGTCAGAATGATAGTCTTTGCTATTTGCACACATTCAAGTTTAAAAAGTAATGAGCTGAAAAGCGTTTGTGATTGATGCAAAAAAAAATAAAAAATGATGTCCCATTTTCACACGCAGGAACTTTTTAGCCAAGAAGAGGCCGGGCCCAGCAGGCAGACAACAGAGTGCAGAATCCCTCCCCGATGCACACCTACCAAAAGGACCAGGAAAATTCACCACCTGAATAAGGCCACAGCTGAGTTCCTTACTAGGGCCACATAAGTCATTACAACAGCACCAGATAGTGCTGAAGAGTTTGGCTGTTTTGTAGCTAATAAGCTCCAGGAGATGGACGAGGACCAACGGGAGCTATGGAAGGGGATAATGATCCAGCTCCTCAGTAAGGCCAGGAAGCATGAGATAACCACAAAATCCCATGTGTGTGATGTGGAGCACACACTTCCACCACCTCTTCAACAACAAGCCTACCCACCCCAGAAAAAAATCCACCCCAGCAAGCCCACCCACTCCAGCAGCATGGTGGTCAGTGACAAAATCAGCCACAGGATCCCCAACAAGGCCAGTAGTCTGGGGAGTTTCGGTACTACTATTTTTTATTTATTTTTTGTTTAATTAAGTATGATTTTGTGGGTTATACTTTAGTTCCTTTTCTGTGTATCATTTGCTCTTTTGATTTCAGTTTGTTCATTTTGATGACAGAGAATATGTCTACAATTTTCTTTTTGTTCTGAATGCACAAGAAACAAAATGGCCTCAACTGATGTAGAAAGAAGTGTGGAGAGCGATGGGCGTGGTTCAGACTGGTCTGTCAAAAATCGCAGCCTGTTGTAGTACCACAGCCTGGGGACATATATGTCATCTGCTGCTGCTCTTGATCTCTCGGAGTCCACGACCTTCTATTGCTCCCTATTGTAAGCACTCCTCAGGTTCCCAATTTTGCTCTTCACATAATTGATGTCTGGCCTGAGGTACAGAGGCTTCACCAATTCCACCAGTTGATCTATTGCTGCCTTCCTTTTGATTTTGATATGCCGTTCTTGTGCTTACTTTTCAAAATAAAAAAATATAAAATGTGCTTATGTGCTTAACTTCTAATTAAAGTTTGGGAGTAGTCAGGTACATTACTTAAATATAAGAACAAGGAACACAAATAGAGTTGGAGTTTTGAGCTTCAAACCACTAGGGGATAATGGGGTTGTGCTAACTTGACACAAAAAAAATAAAAAAAAATCTTTTATTGATATCACTAGAACACAAATCCTTTGTAAATACATTTGTTATTACTCTGTCAGTATCACCAGCAAAGTAGCTTTATTATTAAGCCATCATAAAGAAGGAGAGAATGTGTACTGCATTTCGAAATTTCATAATTTGCTGAGTCACAAATGTGATATGCCCATTACGAATACTAGTTTTACAAGACCGAATGCTTTCGGCTGGTCCTTGCTTCTGAGCATGCGTGTTTGTACTTTGGACTTTAGTCCAATGGACCTGTGTACACACGATCGGATTAGCCAACGTAGGACATTTGTTGCCAGAAGGTTTGTCCGTTCTCACAGCGAACATTTGTCAGATCAAAAGGTGGAAACGTTTGTCCGATGGAGCGTACACACAGTTGGATTGTCCGAAAAAACAGGTCCTTCCGAGGTTTGTTGTCAAAAAGTCTGATCGTGTGTAGGGGCCTTTAGATTGCGCTTTTTTGCAAAACACTGAAAATCAAGGGTAGGTACAACTGTAAATAAGCAACTAACGGTATAAATCTGGAGTTTGGATTCACACTTATGTCTTTGTGGCAATGCTTGATCCGCAGTGCTGTGTTGGTGAGCAATGCAGTGTGTTGAAATGTGTGGAAATGCAGTGAAACTCATTGCTGCGCATAGTGTTGAATGAATGGCACATATTTGATGGCAGGAGCGGGGGGGGGGGGGGGGTAGGGGGTCCTAATGCTTGGCTAAAGCACATATGTGTATGTAGAGAACTCCTCTTCTGTGCTGAGAACAAACACACTCACTGTGATGTACCACAGACAGCTGCCGGTCATTAATTACAGGTGGCCCTTCCAATCATGTGACTGCTGTGTCAGCCGATCAGAGAAGTCCCATGATCAGGAAGCACATCTTCACTTCCAATAATTTTACCTAAAAAGGCTGCCATATTGTGGTGGCAAGTGGTTAGGTCTAGGTTCAAATGTATGCACTGTGGCAACGCATGTGTATTGATGTATAATTTGTTAGTGCAGCCTATTCCCCAAAAAGGTGCATGTAACTTTTTGTTTAAAATGCAGTGCACCACAATGCATGGTAATAGGTTATCATTGGTTGTTGTGCATTGCAATACATGTTTGTTTGCAAGGCACATTGGCGTTTCATTAACAATACATAGCACTGCAGCTCACCAACAAGAACAAATGTGTTTGTGTGCTGCAGCAATATGCACAATGTTGCACATGTGCCCTCATTACACAGATGGGAATCAGGAAGTATTTGTTTTTCCTTTTAAATCCTTTCAAGTTTTTATTATTTTTTCAATGCAGGGGAGCTTTAGTGAAACATCAGGCTTGACCCCTGATATCTCACTTTTGAAATAGAGAAATAGATTGAGGACACAGGGTTCTCAATGTCCTTCTCCTTTGCAGCCACAGCTGCATTTACACATTGAAAAGGAAGTGTGCTGTACTGACAATTCATGTTGACTTTTCCATCATTTATGATTGAACAATCATTGATCATCTATTCAGCCATCTTCCTGGTGCCCACTGTTTTCGCCTTACTGGGTAGGGATGAGGTTCGAGTCGAACCCCATGTTCGACTCAAACATTGTATGTTCGACTCGAATATCGTATGTTCGACTCGAATATCGTATGTTCGACCGTTCATCGAATTGCACATTTTATGGGTGTTCGTGCCAAATTCGAGTGGAGCGTCATGGCCCATAATTCAGTGTGGCATCACAGGGCATTACTGGCTGATGATTGGCCAAGCATGCACTATGACCCGCATGCTTGGCCAATCACAGCGCTGACTGTACAGAGAGCCGTAATTGGCCAAAGCCAGGGTGGCTTTTGCCAATTATGCATCAGGGGATTTAGTACACGCCCCACACTATATAAAGCGACCTGGAAGTCGGCCTTGTGTAGTGTGTTCCGGCATGCTGAGGAGAGAGAGAAAACGTGTCATTTAATTTGAGTTAAATAAAGCAGGCAGGTGAGTCAGTTAGCTGCAGTTACAGGGCCAGATTCTCAGAGGCGCTACGCCTGCGTAAATGTATATGCGCGGCGTAATTGTAAATGTGCGCCGGCGGATCGATGCGCCGTAAACACAGAACCACATACACCAGAAAATCTTTTTCGTCTGAGCGGCGAAAATGCTTTAAGCTAGCGCGGCGTAGGCGCATAGTTACGCATCGCACATATTCAGCTCCCATTGAATTAGCATGCAAATATGCAAATGAGGGAAATGCGCGTGGTGCGCGTAACACGAAAGCCTTGAGTAAACATACCCCTCATAAAAGCACAGGTAACTTTGCTCAAGACCGTGTGCAAGTCAGCTGGAGAGCACCATAACGGACGAGCTGAGCAATCACACTTACTGGACAACACATTCGTATGCCAACATGCCAGGGGCAGCCATGGTCTGCGCACTACTAATGTATGCAGAGGAAGAGGAGCATAGAAGGAGGAGGAGGAGGAGGGGGGCACGTGAGAGGATTTAGCGAGCGCGCATGAGCCTCTTTGGCATGGGTGATGAGGAGTAGTGTTGAGCGGAATACGCCATATTCGATTTCGCGATATTGCGCGAATATATAGAAGAATATTCGCGAATATTCGCTAATATCGAATATTCGTGATATTTTATCCAAAAAAAATTTTGCTAATGCGAAAATGATTGCGAAATTCTCATAAACGGAGATCATTTCCTGTATTACTAAACTAATATGCACTAAACACTAACTCTACACTAACTCTACTTAAAAGAAAGGAGAATAAGGGGGCAAAAGAAGGGCGGAGAAGATAATCGCGCAATATTCCTATTGCGCGATTATCTTCTCCGCTCTTCTTTTGCATCAGAGCCAATCAGAATAACTTGAATATTCGGCAAAAGGAATATCGCGCAATATTCCTTTTGCCGAATATTCAAGTTATTCTGATTGGCTCTGATGCAAAAGAAGGGCGGAGAAGATAATCACGCAATATTCCGTTTGCCGAATATTCGAGTTATTCTGATTGGCTCTGATGCAAAAGAAGGGCGCATCAGAGCCAATCAGAATAACTCGAATATTCGGCAAAAGGAATATTGCGCGATTATCTTCTCCGCCCTTCTTTTGCATCAGAGCCAATCAGAATAACTCGAATATTCGGCAAAAGGAATATCGGGCAATATTCCTTTTGCCGTTATTCTGATTGGCTCTGATGCAAAAGAAGGGCCGAGTAGCTGATGTGATTCTTTTATGTTGCCGAAAATTCGCAATGCGAATTTTCGACAACATAAAATAATCGCATCAGCTACTCGGCCCAGGGTCTCTCTCTAATCATACCAGCAATGCTTTTAGACGTCGATGGAGATCACTAGGATGTGATCTGTTTTAAAAATAAAATTGAAAAAATATGAATATTTGCCGCAATATTCGAGTTATTCGCGAATACTCGAATATGCAATATTCGTAGCGAATATTCGCAATGCGAATATTCGTGAGCAACACTAATGAGGAGGTGTATCGCATCTTCAGATTCAGCCCTGCTGCCATCCTGGAACTAACCACAGTCCTGCAGGATGACATCACCAGCCCAACACACCGCTCACATGCACTGCAGCCACTGGTGAAGGTACTGGCAACCCTCCATTTCCTGGCCAGTGGATCATTCCAGCGTACAAGTGGAGTGGTGGCTGGGATGTCACAAACCAGCATAATTAGATGTCTGCACCAGGTTATCCCCGCAATCCTCAGACGCATGTCCCACCACATCATCAGACCCACCACTGAGCAACTGCGGCAGAAGGCAATGACAGATTTCTACAGAATTGACGGATTCCCACGCACCATCTGGGCCATTGATTGCACACATGTGGCAGTACAGCCCCCCAGTGCTACAGAGTACATTTACCGCAATCGGAAGCATTGACATTCCATCAACGTACAGGTGATAGCTAATGCCAAATACCTCATATGGCACATCCGTGCCAAAGACCCCGGGTCCAGCCGTGACAGCTACATATACCGTCAAAGCACCATCCCAGAAGATTTTGAGCAGAACATGTATGGAGACAGCTGGCTGGTTGGTGAGTGACATGGGTGGCAGGCATGACTGTCCCCCCATGATGCACTCATCACGAGGGGCACATGCACGGCTAACATCCTCCTGTCTTTTCCCTTACAGGTGACTCTGCATATGTACTTGGACCCCATCTCATGACTCCTTTCCGGAATCCCCAAACCAGAGGAGAGAGAAGATACAATGAAGCACACATCAAAACCTGTGCAGTGGTTGAGCGCACATTTGGCCTCCTTAAGTCCCGTTTCCGATGCCTGGATAAGTCTGGGGGGGCCCTGTTGTATTCCCCAAACTTTGTGGTTCAGATCATCGGTGCATGTTGCATTCTGCACAACTTTGCCATGAGAAAAGGCCTGCAGATTGCCCTACGTGATGACCTGACCCCCCAACCAGACAGCCCCCCCCTGCCAGAGGAGACCCTGTCTGCTGATGAAAGAGCAGTCAGGAGGGTCCTCGTGTTACGAATCTTTGACCGTTAAACACACACATTCATCATGGCACACAGACAATGCAGGCGTGTACACCACTGTGGTCCCTAGATCACACACCCCACATCCACATCACATTGGATTAGCCCAAGTCCAGCATGTAGGACTTGGGAGCAGCAACGCCACGTCAAGGCTCCAATGATGTTGCTGTCCATTAATACACCATTCACACAGCCGTGGGGATAACTTCTCCCCAACGGCCAAGGGTGACACCCCTTACTGGAAGGAGTACCACCCCCACATTCACACACCATTCACACTGCACCGTGTGCAGTATCAAGAAAATAAATAAAAAGCTCTTCACCAGAGCAAAAAGCAAAAATTAAAAAGCTCTTCACCAGAGCAAAAAGCAAAAATTAAAAAGCTCTTCACCAGAGCAAAAAAAAAAAAAAAAAAATTAATGGGCCTGGCGTGGACTCCGCCTGGTGCCACGGCTCCTGCCACTCACTTGCCTGGGGGCAGCCACAGGTGGGGGGGGGGTGGGGTAGCAGGTGGAGGAGAAGCATCCCCACGTTCCTCCCTGGCTGCCTGTATGCCCTCCAAGGCGACCGCAATGCGTGTGAGCAGAGCATTCTGGTCCTGGACAGCGACACGCAGACCTTTGACCTCCCCCACAAGATCGGAGGTGGTCGCCTGCAGCTCCCCCAGGCTGGTGACTGTCGCTGCACTGTTGCCAGCGACATCCAGGATGGCATCAGTAATGGCATCCGAGGAGGCCAGGCTGTCGGACAGGCGCCTCATCTCCACCACAACCTCAGAAAGGTGGCGATTCTGCTGGTCCTGCTGCCTGGCCAGGACCTTGGGAACACCCCTGGTCTTGCAAGTCGCCTTCCGGGGAGTGGCAGGGGACCTGGCATAAGGGGAGGATGTTGAGGGGCCGGAGATGAGGGGGGTGGAAACAGAGGGACTGGAGAGGTTAGGGGTGGACCCTGAGGGGCTTGAAAAAGATGGGGGGATAGCTTGGGCTGGTCCGGGCAGCCCATGGTCCTCCTCCAAAATCAGGTAGAGCTCCTGGTCCTGGTCGACGAGCTCCTCCTCAACCGCCTCCTCCGTAGAGGTGTGCCCACTTCCCTCCAACAAGGCCTCTTCCAGGGGGGCAGCCAGAGGGACTGGATGTTCGGGGGATGTCTCTGGATGGGCTCTGGTAGCCACAGATGGCCCCGCTCCCTCCTGCACATCTGTGGATGACACAAAAGATGCCCATGTTGGTGGACCCACACACTTGGCACATGTTCCCTTTCACCCCCACACATGCTACACAACAGATAGTATATAAAACACACTTACCTGTCCTCAGGGCTGGCTTTTCAGACTCATAGCCCCCAACTCCCTCAACCTGCTCCCTCTGCAGGCAGCGGGCGACCACCTTCTCCTCCTCAGTCAGGGGGATGGTACAGGGTGGGCCCCCTCCAGTGCCCCTGGCATGCCGACTAATTCCAGCCAGCTTGCCCTTGACCAGACGCCGCAGGTCATTCATCTTTTTTTGAATATCCTGCGGGGTCCAGATCTCATGTGAGAGGGCATTCACTTGGCAAGCCACCTTCATGAGGATTTGATCCCTCCGGGACTTGCTGGTCCAGGCACTGTCAGCACCATGGAGCCTGAAATCGTACTTTTCCATGGCTGATATTACAATGGCCCTCTCCTTTGGGGAGACATTTTTCTTCCTCCTCTCCTTCCCAACAGAAGTCATGGTACAGCAAAAAGTTTTCCCGTGACAATACAAAAAATGGGAGACTTTTGCGCTGCACGGGAGCATGTGTGGGCGCATTATATACCCAGCGAATCGTAGGGAGGCTTTGCGCATGCGCAGAAGGCATCCACGTCACGGCGCGGGTCAACCACGTCACGGCGCGGGTCATCCACGTCACGGCGCATGCTCCGTTCGTCCCGGCCTTCATTTGCATGGGGTCACGCTTCATTAGAATGCAACACGCCCACTTCCCTCCTACTTTGGAGTTGCGCCGGATTAAGCCGATGAATTTCCGCTACGCAGGCGCATCTTGGAGCGCATTTGCTTAGGGAATACGGTACTTGCTGCTCCGTGTTACGTCGGCGTAGTGCATCTGAGATGCGCTACGCCTGCATAATTAGACACGCATATACGAGAATCTGGCCCACAGTGTGTAGAGGATATATATGCATCCCAGGTGTTGTATATATATTTATACACTGTATTCAGTTTAGCTAGATTCATTCCTGTATTCTCTTCATAATATACTGACAGGCAGGCAGGCAGGTGATTGTGCCAGCTGCAGTATTTTCACTTAATGTACTGTGTCATTTGCACAGTGTGCACCTAAAGCTTACCTGAATACAATTGCTGGTGTTCTCATACAAATACAGGCAGGGACCTCCAGTATTCAGTTTTAGTGTCCTTTGTACAGTGTACACCTAAAGCTTATCTGAATACAATTGCTGGTGTTCTCATACAAATACAGGCAGGGACCTCCAGTATTTTGTTTTAGTGTCCTGTGCACAGTGTGCACCTAAAGCTTACCTGAATACAATAGCTGGTGTTCTCATACAAATACAGGCAGGGACCTGCAGTATTTTGTTTTAGTGTCCTTTGCACAGTGTGCACCTAAAGCTTAACAATTCTACTTAACAACAAACCTACAGTCCCTGTGTAACAGCTGTATACTGCTGTTCAGAGTATATAGGGCCTGGGGGCCCACGCCTTTCCTTTTTTTTAATTTGGGTGCGGGGTTCCCCTTAATATCCATACAAGACCCAAAGGGGCTGATAATGGGCTGGGGGGTACCCATGCTATTTTTCTCAATGATTTTTATCCATATTGCCGGGACCAGACATTACATTAAAGCTGCAAGCAGTTTTAAATGACTTTTTTCCTATAGAAATTTCATTTTGTTCAGGGACATTTCTAAACACGGGAAACACGTGCCACTTCACAGGCATACTATAGACACCCAGCAGTTACGATAGATAAACGAATATTTCATTTTTTTTCACTTTAAGCATCATTAAAATCACTTTTCCCAAAAAAACTGCAGTTTCTAAAACTTTTTTTGCATTGATACATGTTCCCTGGGGCAGGGCCCAGGTCCCCAAACCATTTTTAGGACAATGACTTGCATATTAGCCTTTAAAATTAGCAGTTTTGATTTTGAACGTTCGAGCCTCATAGACTTTAATGGGGTTCTAAAGTACGCACGAACGTTTGGTCCGTTCGAAGGTCCTGATGCGAACTGAACCGGGGGGTGTTTGGCTCATCCTTACTGCTGGGCATCGACTGCTTCTCACCTGCATAGATCAGTGTTCATGCTATACATTTGTGGGAGAGAAGCATGGAGATTGGAGGGCACAGTGGGTGGATCAGACTGAGCAGAGGCCATTAAATGTAATTGTTTGCAGATTCCTAATGGGGAGGATTCATGATAGCAGAGTGAACAACATGGCACATACACGAATAAAGCCATACACATAGCTTACCAATGAAGTCATTGGCTGGTCAAAAGACAGACATAACATACCAGAATACTTATCCACCTTCCTTTCCCTCCTGTTTTACCCTCAGCATCTCTGCTGACAGAGAGGCTGGGGGGGTAGAATGGGGGGGGGGGGAGGTGGATAAGAATAGAGAAGGGGAAGAATTGTGTGCGTAGGGAAACGAGGTGTGAAGGTAAAAGGAGCTGAGTGGAACAAGTAGAGAACTTTATGAGAAAGAATCCCAAGTACTGTAAGAGAGGTGGAAGTAGAAAGGCCTAGTGGTTTAAAATGATGAGGATGGAGGCAACTACTCACTAAATACTCACTAAAATACACGACAGTCAAGAGAGTATCAAAAGTCAATCCGATAAAACCAAGTGTATCGAAATGTCACTTCAAGATTGTAAAAGTTAGAGGTAAGATCTTCCATGTACATGATGTAATTTATTCTGGAGAACCACTGGCCCATTAAGGGGGTCTGTTTGTTTCCATAGGGCAGGAATACAGGCTCTTGCCACATTGAAAAGGTGGATAAGTAAAGATTATCTGTATTTGTTAATGGAGAGAGTTATAATGAGAAATAGGTAGGCTGTTGGATCATCCCCTAGGTTGTTTGTTAGAACGGGCAAGTCCAAACATATTCTGGACATGGTTTTGTGTACAATCTGACAATTAACCGGAATAAATGCTAAATAAAGGGTCTGGTAAATATGTAATTTACGGACCCTTTCTTGCCTGAATGAACTCAGTAAATGATTGGTACTGATTACTCCTGTGTCCATTCATCACTAAACCATAGTAAACGGTGTTTACTATGCTTCAGTTTGTGAATGAATAGTAAGCCTGTGAGCGCTTCCTATTAATTAATCTGTGCAGCTAAGGTTGCAAGAAAATGGACTGATAATGTCCCTCAATAAATGTTCTAGTGGATTTTTGTGGGGATTTATTGTTTGCACACTTAAATTGGGGAAGGAATTTTGACATGGAATACTCTAAAATGCTTAGCAGTATTTAGTGACCAGAGTACAGAGTCTTTCTGGTAGCAGTAGTAGCAGCAGCAGCTAATATTGAATTGGCCCAAGGCCCCGCAGTTGAAGACAATGGGCCAAATATTTGGGCATCTGGTTACCCTGCGCCACAACTGTCTGTACCCACTGCAGTGTCCAGCACACAGTCTCAGGAATCAGTTGCGGTCACTACTCACAAGTCCCCAGGACTTTCTCCAGACACAACCCAGTGAGTGAGAATATATGTGGTATCAAACAACTTTTTATATCTGACCGCATCCCCCAATATTGCTCCATTACTGAAAAGATTTCAAATTAAAAGTAGGGTTTGGTGTACACTTTCTTTTTCAATAATAGGTCGCATTACTTTATTCAGATTAACAGGATATTTAGAAATTTGATTTGGGAGAATAAGGAGGAAGTTAGCAGCTCGAAACTTGAGAATTTATTTTCTTGCTGTTCAATTGCAGCATCTCCCTCATTTTACTTAGTCTCTTTTGGTTTTCAGGGACGCCAGCCACTGCTAGCCCTGGAGAGGGTATCGGGGTGCTCTCCCTTCTCTAAGATACCCACCCTGGTACTTATATATAAGGTGTGGGAATCTGTTAAGGGGATACTGGGGGATTCCTCCTTAATTAAATATACCCCTATTTGGGGCAATGAAAGGCTACCCAGGATATTCACCCTCCAGGGTTTCCAGCGATGGGAACAAGCAGGGATTCTTACTCTCTCTCAACTCCATGAGAAGGGTGTACTTAATAGTGTTGAGCAGAATATGCCATATTCGATTTCGCGATATATCTCGAATATATAGTCGAATATTCGAGATATATTCGCTAAATACGAATATTCGTGATATTTTTTGGAAATGAAATGATTGCGAATTTTCGCTATTGCGAATTTTCGCTATTGCGAATGCGAATGCGAATGCGAATTGCGAATGCGAAATCATTCGGCGCATGTGCGAGAAGACATGTCTGCTGGTTAGCATACTAACCAGCAGACATGTCGGGCGGACGGGTTCCCAGCCGACAGATTTCAAAGCATGCTTTGAAATCTGTCGGGTGGCCAAATCCGTCTGTTTGCCCGTACACACGATCGAATCTGTCTGCTGAAACGGTCTAGCAGACCGTTTCCAGCAGACAGATTTGATCGTGTGTACGAGGCCTTAAAGGGATCTTAGATTTTAATTTTTTTTGTAGATCCTTTATACACTTGCCAACCAGGCCAATTCTGACATTTCTCTCCTACATGTAAACATATTTTTTTTTTTTTGCTAGAAAATTACATAGAACCCCCAAACATTATATGTTTTTTTTTTTTTAGCAGAGATCCTACAGAATACAATGGCAAACACTGCAACTTTTTATCTCGCCTGGTATTTGGGCAACAATTTTAGATTCATATTAAACATATTTAGAAAATAGATAAAATAATTAGTGCGTAGGTGTGTGATTTTCCCACGATGGTCCAGTAGAGCCCAACTCGTTTCAGGACACCGTCCCTTTGTCAGGGGCTAGTATCAATGTGGAATCACACTATATAATACAAATAACAACATTTAAAATATTAGACAAAGTCACATTGAATATCTGTACATATAAACAATAGGAAAACTCGGTAATCGCTCAGCACACAGATCTCATACCCATTACTACACTGTGCAGAATCTTGGCTGAATTGACGCATATCCCAGCAATGGCAGAGACGGCCCCCCAAAAAGAGGCACACACATGAGTGGGATCCACCAAGCAACTCCCAACAAATCCAAAAGGCATCAATCAGAGGTGTGCAGGAGCGTCAGTAAATCGGCTCTTTTATCCTAAACTCAAAAATTAATGAATATAAATCAAAAATATGTATAAAGTGTTATGGACACTGTTCTTCCAAGATGAGTCCCTTTGGGCTAGCGAACCCCCACCAATACCGCAAACGAGCGTCATGTTGTAATACTGTCAGGCGCCGCACAGCCTCCGTATTAAGGAAGGGATCCATATCTGCATAGTGCAAATGCAAGCCTAGCAACCAAGCGTGACATCCACGCCGGAATGTCATTATACGGGACACAATCAACATCCGGGGTCAACATTTCATCATGTAATAGCCGGCACATTTTTCCCCCGGAAATTAGACCAATAGCCGTATCCCAGGGGCACAAGAACCAGCAAACACCCACAGATGACAGATCCATCCTCCCAAAAGGGAAGGGAGGGAAATACAAACAGCAATCTTTTGTTAGAAAACTGACACCATACACAAAGGCACGCATAACAGCTGTGCCTAGTGACCGCCTCAGAGCAGCACCAGAAGGACCTAGGCATGATACAGAAAGGAAAACACACATGTCCACCCCCGCCCACCCATTGAAGGGGGGGCAGGGCAACAATGCGCCAAGCCCCTCACATGCCTGCCGATGCACGCTTAGCCCCAGGACAAGTTTCCTCCAAAATTCAGAGGAAGCCTGCCAGGCTAAAATATGGGCCGCCCCCTTAGAGGGGGTCGGCCTACGTGCGTCGGGTA
Organism: Rana kukunoris; assembly: GCA_029574335.1. Taxonomy (NCBI): domain Eukaryota; kingdom Metazoa; phylum Chordata; class Amphibia; order Anura; family Ranidae; genus Rana; species Rana kukunoris. Next base: position 242,868,098 of record CM056059.1, read on the forward strand.
GGAGAAAGAAGGATAGACCACAGGGTTGCCCATACCAATGTCAAGACACTCGCCAAGCAGCCATAGCCAGACACAAGGTAAATGTAGACATATACATACACATTACATTGGAAAAAATGGTACAACATATTTAATAAATAATAATCATGAATAAAAATGTATAACAAAGCAGAATACATGAAATGGGTAGTACACCGAAATTAACGGTATATACATGATGGCATCACTGGGTCACTCTTTCTCACACCCTCCCGAGGCAAAACCTTCCTAAAAAAAGACCTAAAAATGTATTTGTTTAGTCCTGGGGGCATAGTAGCCCCAGGGTCTACAATCCAGCGGGTCTCCCTCTGGTGCAGCACTTTATTCCAATCTCCTCCCCTGGAATTAGGATGAATCCTATCCAGGATCAGAAACTGAATCCTGGGGAATTTTCCTTCATGTTGTTGCATAACATGTCTCCCTAATAGGAGCTCAGGGTTTGCCATTTTCATGGAACTTATGTGTTTAGAAGCTTGCTTGTAGAACTGCAACTTGGTTTTCCCCACATAAAATCTATTACACTGACACATAAGAAGATATACCACCCCCTCGGTCTTACAGTTAAAAAAATGGCGAGGTTTGTATGGTCGTCCGTATATTACCTTGTCGAATATTCATATATTGACAGACTGGACAGCCCCCACATGTAAAGGAACCCCATCTTTTGTAAGGATCTTTGCGAAACACTCCTTTAAATTTACTCTTGACTAGTTGGTCCTTAAGTGAGGATGCCCGCCGATAAGTAATCATGGGTTCCTTGGTCACAAATGGACCCAACTGTCAGAATAGGGTACTTACCAAGGCCGAGAGCGGTTCGCTGTTGTGACTAAGCGCAGTCCGCCCCCTGGAGGTGGTACAGAGGATGGATGGCACCAAGAGGCACAAGCTACCAGCAGGCAGGGTAGAGCTTGTGTGGAAGTCCTGTGAACAGGGACCGATGGGTATCAGGGTCCAACAGAAGAAGACAGGTAGAAAGTCCAGAGCAGGCTGAGGCTCAAACACAGGTAAGCAGACAATCCAGGATACAGACTGGGGGTCAAGGCCCTGGAGACAGGAGGCACAACCAGGACACAAGCAGAAAGTCAAAGCACAGGAGACTGAAGGTGAATCCGGGTCACAGGCTGAGGGTCAAGCACAGTAGGCAGGAACAAAGTCCATAAAACAAGCCGAGGTCGGGTCCAGAAGAAGATCAGAGTAAGTCAGGGTCAATTTGGGTCACAGCAGGCAATCAATCAGGAAACAGGAACTCAGGTACAGGAAGCTGAAGACAAACCAGCAATTTCCTTTGGGCATCTGCTCAGCTTTATAGGCAGCCAGGAAGTCATGTGGAAGTCATGTGGTGTGTGTCATGTGACAGCCAGTCTGCAGCTGAAGGTTTCTTTGACAGCTCCCACTTACAACTTTGCTGCCATCTAGTGTTCAGAATCCAATATGTTTCTCTGACACCAACATTGGATCGATGGACAAAAGGTGCCAAAACCTTTACAGCTCTGTGCAGATTGTGGTATTTTTTGATGATCCTTACTGTATCGAGTGCATCACTTTTCTTTTTCTTTGGACCGAACAACAGTTTGTGTCTTACATGTCCATTAGCCCGTCTAAAGGCTTTTTTCAGACTGGTGTGTCAGTAGCCTCTTTGTAACAACCTATCCCTTAGGGCAACAGCCTCCAAGAGAAACGTATCTTGGCTAGAGCAGTTACGCTTTAGCCGCAGATACTGGCTGTATAGAATGGATCTGACTAAAGCTTGAGGATGCAAACTTGTCGCATGGAGGACGGTGTTTCCTGCAGTGGACTTCCTGTATAGTCCACTTGACAGACTTCCATAAATATTTTTGGTCAAGGTTACGTCCAGGAAGATAATACTGGTTTCACTGAAGGCAACGGTAAATTTAAGATTGAAGTAATTTTCATTCATAATGGAAACACATTTCTCCAAATCCTCTGCCGAGCCTTCCCATAAAAGCAAAATATCGTCAATGTAGCGGAACCAAGCCCACACATGATGAATCTAAGGCTTGACTAACTCACTGGACAAAAATGACTTCTTCCACTCCCCCAGGTGAAGGTTGGCATACGAGGGGGAACACAAGGTTCCCATCGCAACCCCCTGCACCTGGAGGAAGTGGGAGCTGTCAAAGGTAAAAACACCATGCCAAGTATAAATTCAAGGGCCATGATGATAAATTCACAAAGTTTAGGATCTCCCCGTTGTATAGGGGTGATCACATGTCTGATGGCCGCTAACCCTAAATGGTGGGGAATGGAGCTGTAAAGAGCTTTGATACAATAGCAACCAAATAAAGTGTGTTCAGACATATGAAGATCCTCCAATTTCTGTAGTAAGTGGATGGTATCCCTAACATATGAGGGTAACTGGACCACAAATGGTCTCAGATGAACATCAATATACACAGATATCAGTTGGTATCCAATGTTAACATAACAACTAAGTTATCTAAGAGAAGTAATGTAATTTCCACTATAGACAAAGGTAACGTAACTTAACCTATTATTAACCATGAACATGCAAGATATAGTTATCGAAGGGAGAGGGGGAGGGGAAAGGGGGGCCAGGCTAGTCACCAGCTTGAAGTATACCCGTATTAGTGATTCTTGGGTTGATTTACATTACCTTGAATATTAACCTCCCTGGCAGTATGATTTTGTCAGATTTTTGATGCTGAAAGCGGTACAATGTTTTGCATGGAAATTTGTCGTTTCATATTGTAGGCCTGTAATTCTTAGGAATAACTTAAATCTGTCCAAACAAGAGTCTAGTAGACATCCCGGGTATAATAAAGTTTGAAACACAAAATCATAAATTATAATATAATAAATAACTATAAATAATTATAATAAATTATAATAATAAACATTATTCAATAATGTAATCAAAACAAAAACACTGAAATTTGCTTAGTTGCAGAATTGTCGCTGTCATTACTTTCAGTGTTTGATGACGAATTTCCCCACAGATCACTATCGCTCAATTCTGCAAGTGATTCTAATTTATTATTGCTCTTTTCTAGCTGGTCTAAAATCACTTTTGACATAAAGGGAAACTTTTTGGTTGCTATGGACAATGTCATGTTTTCAGGCAGAAAGAAAAGTATTTATTATATAGAACTGCATGCAGGGCACTGGGCAAACCACTAGGGACAAATGGAATTTGAAATAATTTGATACAGTACTGTAATCTGTAAGATTACAGTGTACTGTATGTATACTGTGTTTTAAGTTGTTTGAATTTGGCGCCGAACTGGCACTCGGGTACTGTGAATCGAGCGGAAGGAGGAGACAGCTCAGACACAGCACGGAGACATCGCAGGATCCAGGGGACAAGGTAAGTAACTTTGCAAGGATCCTACGATGCGATCCCGAGTGTGCATTGGGATTACCACTTTTGGTACTGAAATTTCACCCCGAGTCCCACTTGGAATTACCGCTAAGAAGGTTAAACAACAGTTTTCAGATCTTGACTGTACATTTAGAGTTGCATAGCCATAGATTCCACTTATCTTTGAATGGTGTGACTGTGAGATCTTGCATTGGTAGTTTAGGGTAGCCAGATTGTGAGTTTTGCTGCTAGTAGAAGTTGTGTAGCTACTACTCGCATATTGGGTGGTCGTTCCTGGATAGTCAGGTATAAGATTGCTAGTTCAGGGTTAGAAGCTATGTGTTGCCCACCTATGTCTGACAGTATGGAGAAAATTTGGTCCAAAATCACCTTATTGATATGCAGGACCATAATAAATGGAATAATGTACCTGATTTTCCACACTTTCTCCAGCAGAGGGCTGTATGCGAAGGGTAAAACTTAGAGAGTTTAAATGGAGTAAAATACCAGGAGTGCACAACTTTTGGGAATAGTTCCCAGTGATTCATGCACCTAGTTGAGGCATACATGATAGAGAAGGTTTTTTTTCCATTAGGTTTCTGTAAAGGTCTTACCTAAGGTTGCCTCCCATTTAGTGATGATAGTGGTCTTTGAAAAGGAGGCCTGGTTATTGAACACTTTATAGAATAGGGAGATACTTCTTAATGGAGTTTTAGATTCTTGGAGGAGTTTAAGTATCGTGGCTGGTATTTCTAATTACAAGGGTAGGGGGTGTTTATGAAGGAAGGTCCAAACTCGTAGGTAAGTAAAGTGTGCTAAAGGAGGAAGATTAAAGTGAGAGTAGAGGTGTTTAAAAGTGTGTAGGGTTGTTTCCTGGTATAGGTCTTTCATTAGGTTAGACCTTTAGATTCCCATAGGTTCAGGTCAATACAGAGTATAAAGTGGTAGAGTACCGATAGTGGGAGAGAGAGTTTGCATAGTGACCCTTTAGATGGAGATGAAAGGGGAGTTTCTAACCTCATCTTGATAGAGGTTTGCACAGTTGGGATAAGGGAACAAGGAGGTGGGGCACCTATCTTAACAGCAATTAGGGTTGATTTAAGATCTTTATGCAGAGCAGTTTTGGATTCCATGACTGTCCATGTTTTATGTTTGGGGGTTGTCCACCAATATTTAATTTGGTCTATAATGCAGGCTTTGTAATAAGCTGCAACATTGGGGACGCCCATTCCACCATTCTTCCTATGCCTCATCATAATGTTGAGAGACCATCTAGAGGGTTTGTGGTTCCATATGTACTGTGTGAAGAGTTTTTGGAGGGAGGTGAAAAAAGTACGTGGCAGGGGGATTGTTAAAGTGTGGAATAGGTAGAGAAGTTGAGGTAGAAGTAAAATTTTCAGGGTCGCTATTTTCCCTGCTGTTGAGAGTTCTTGGGTTCTTAGATGAGAGAGTTCTTGAATCCAGGAAAGGTTTGTGTTTGTAAAGCTGTGAGGTATATGGGATCAATTGGATGCCTAGAAATGAGAGGGACCAAAAAAAAAAGAGGCCCGGATGTTAATACCTAGAATTTGGGACTTTGTGGCAATCAATTTGTAGTAGGACACGGCACTGAACCCTCCACTATGGAGACTGGACACCTCCCTCTTGGAGAATTGTAATTGCAATTGTACCAAAAGATTGTGCAGGAACATCATAACTGCTTTATGTATAATGGTACTCCAGAAATTAGTAAATATACTTAATGGAATACCTATAAGGCGTATATGAGGGGGATACTAATTAAATTAGCTTCATATACCAAGAAACAAAGGATGAGGCAGATTTAAAAGAGCGAGATAATAAAACCAACCCTACCGTTTAACAAATGATATCTTTCAAGATAGACAAAAATTTAGATCCCTGTTACTTATAAATTTGACAACCACCTAAAATATCTCAAAGCGAACTAATATGGCCTGCATAACAAAGCAGGAGCTTGGTTTGCTAAAAAAAAAAGTCAAAGCAAAACAGCTTAAGCACATAATAGCTGGTTTTACTCACCCCCTATCCCGCAAAACCCTTTTTAATCCCAAAGATATAGCCAACACCTTTGCAGACTACTATGAGTCTCTCTATGATCTCTGCAGCGATAAGGCCACTCCCCAACCCTCTCCTGAGCTTATCAATGGCTTTTTGAACAAAGTGAAGCTTCCTAACCTACTGATGATGAACTTGAGTCCATCTCCCAACCATTAACGACCCAGAAATTTTTTTGATCATCACAAAACTCCCCAATTACAAATCCCCAGGAGACGATGGTTTCTCAAACAAATATTATCAATGCCTCCCTAATGAAACTGCTCCTCATCTACAAGCCGGGTGAAGGTGAAGTCCTTCTCAGACATGTGGAAACAGCGCCAGATGTCATATAACTCATGCTTGTGGAGTAATGGGGCAATGAAGTGTTTAGATCTCCATGTGGAGGTGGTAGAGTCCATGGCAGGGTTTAGGATTGTATTGAAGTCTCCACTGATAATCAGGGTGCCTTGTTTTTCCTCCAGGGCCTTGGCAAGTAGTGGGGCTAGGAATCTTCTCTGTTTTGTGTTTGGGGCATAAAGGTTGACTAGTGTGAAAACCGTTTGGTTCAGTTCACAAATGAGGATAATGTATCATCCCTGGGGATCCGGAATGATGCGAATGTGGCGAAAAACAACAGTCCCAGGTGGCAATAAAAACCATGCAAGCCTTTTTGGGGCCATTGGCTAAGTATAGATGAGGGAAGTGTTGTAAATTCAGTCGCAGACATTAGTTGGCAGCAAAATGCGTTTCCTGAGCAAAAATGATGTCTGCTTTGAGGGAGCGAGCTTCCTTTGACAGTGCTGAACGCTTAAAGGGGCTGTTGAGGCCTTTAGAGTTATTCGACATAATCTTTAGAGGCATGTTGAGAATTTATTATAAGCTAGGGTGTTGCCGTATAAGACTGTGTCATATGGAGGAAGAAAGGAAAGGAGTACCTGATGGGTGGGATGTTCAATATCTGTGGAATGGTGCTGTATATGGTAGAGTTGTTCAGGTTGATCACTTCTGGCGTAGCAGGTAGAGGTTCCGCAGATCCAAAAGGTATCGCATTTGACATTGTTTGCAGCATCTTGATTGGTGACTAGAGGGGTACAGAGTGTCAAACAAGGGGTAGGTGGGAGAAAAACAAATTTTAAGAAACTCCTGGCAATGCAGGCACAATGGGCAGCCAAGGCTGCTGTAGGATCATAAGGGGTAAGCAAACTAGCAGTGCTGCACACTGAACTGTGAAAAAATAGAACAAATTGTGTGAATAAGCTCCCAGCCTCACGCTTTTGTGACAGGTATGGTGGCAGGGAGAGGCCTATTTAAGGGGAAGAGGACCATGTTAGCACCATTGAGCTTGCAGGTGTTCAGGAGAGGACTGAGCTGGAGGCTGCGCATCAGGAGGGAGGAGTTGCCACTGTTTGAAGAGTTGAATGCTTTTTTCCACACTAAATATATGGGGTATGTTTTTCCATTTCAAGTGACGAGCAGTTAAGTGTGGAAGCCCCACCGATAGACAATGCTATTGTTAAATAGGATTTTTGTAAGTGGAGTGAGTTTCTTCCTGTTCATCGATGTCTGCTGTGATATGTCTGTGAATAGGGATATCTTTCTTCTGGGACTGCTGGACTTTGCTTGGCCGCCGCCATAACATGTTCTTTTACATGGTAGTAGTGAATGCGTGCCAGTGTATCCCTGGGCCCAGTATCAGGTAAAAACTTAGGTTTAGGTATGCGGTGGGCTTTATCGACACATAGTTTGATATCACTCAGGGATGCAATCAGGGCCTTCATGAGGCGCTAAACAAAATTAGTGAGCTCATTGGGGATATGGATTTAGGTATTCCCCTAAATTTAATGTTGTTTCGGCTCGAGCGGGCTTCTAAATCTGCCATTTTGTTTTGAAGGCGCTGGAGCTCAGATTCCTGATCAGCGTATGCATCAACAAGATTGTTATATGCAGAATAAAGATCTGCCATCTATGGGCCAGATTCAGGTAGATGAGAGTATCTTTCCTCTGGAGTAACGCTTCTCATTTACGTTACTCTGAAGACCATTTCAGCGCAAGTCCTGTAATTCACATAGCAGTTGCGCGTAAACTTGCGCCAGAGTAACGATAATGCGCTGGCGTAACCCGACGCAAGTGGAACTGGGTGTGATCATATGTAAATGATGGGCGGAGCCCAGCGCAGAGGCTTACGTTCAGCGCATCATCCACGGAGCATGCGCAGTGAGTGCGGCTCCACTCGCCCCCCTTGTGCGCATGCTCACAACTTCCGTCGGCACCACTTCCTGGGAAACGTCAGCGCAATGCGTTCCGCTGGGCGCTTAAAAGCGCTGGCGGAAACGCCATTCCGGCGCAAAAGTAGTTCCATTTCCCCCCACCCCAGGGAAGATACTTTTGCCCTGTAATGGCTGCTCCCGCTACCCCCAAAGAGAGGAGGAACCTAAATTATAATGCCCAGGAGGTCACAGTGATAATATCGGCTATGGAGGCATTTAATGATTTTCTCCATGGGAAAAAAAGCAGGAAGACCAGCCGGGAGAGAAAGCAGGGCATCCTGGACACCATAGCTGCCAGGGTCAATGTGCTGGGGTACTCCACCCGGAGTGCTTCAGACATTCAAAAAAAAATAAATGACCTGCGGCGCAAGGTGAGGGGCAAGGTGTCCACCATTAGGAGCCATGAGAGGGGCACAGGTGGTGGTCCCCCATGTCCTGTCACCCTGACCGCGGAGGAGGAGGTGGTCGCCCGCTGCCTGGACAGGGAGCAGTTGGAGGGGGTCCCTGGCTATGACTCCGTAGAGGAAGGCTCCAGGACAGGTAAGTGATTTTTACCCCCTTTTTGGTGTGTTGCATGTGGGGGGGGGGTGGGTACATGTGCCAAGTGTGTGGGACCACCAACATGTGTCTGCTTTGTGTCATCCACAGATGACGGTGCTGGGCCATCTCGTGCCGGCCAGTCCACCCCAACCCCCCAACGGGATGCTGAAGACGAGGCCCTGGGTGCTGGAGACACCGAGGTGGAGGAGGAGAGTGCCCACACCACTTCAGCAGAGGTGGTTGTGGAGGAGCCTGTCCCTGAACAGGATTTTATTTTAATGTTGGAGGAGTCCTCCTCCTCTGCAGGGCCCTCTGTGATCCCCTCCCCCATCCTAGGTAGCCCCTCAAGGGCGACTCCATCCCCACGGGGACAACCTTCCTCTGCCCCCAGGAAGGCCACCCGGAAGACCAGGGGGGTGTGTGATTTGGTCGAGGACCAGGTGCTGTTGGACCATGCCAAACAGACCCAGCAAATGGGGGAGATGGCTGGCCACCTGGACAGGGTCGCAGACAGCCTGGGCTCTCTGTCACAGCTGCCCAGTCGCGTGCAGGGCGTTGTGACCAGCCTGGGGGAGGTGCAGGCTGATATCCGGCACTTGACAGCAGCTGTTCGAGACAACACAGCTGCCATCCGGGAAGAGGGGAGGCAGCGGCAACGTGACCAGCGGCATCAGATCACCCGCCAGCTGAGGATGCAGGCCCAAACAAATCTGTATCTGAGCCGTATCGCTGTGGCATTGGAGGGCATGCAGCCAACAGCTCCCAGGAGTGGCCCACCCGGGGATCAGCCTCCTCCTGATGCCCCCCCACCCCCACCACCACCCACTCCCTCCAGGCAGATGAGGAGCCCGAGAGTGCCCCCAAGGAGGAGCCCCCGTCATCCCAGATGAGGGTTGTTTTTTTTTTTGGTTGTTATATATTTTTGTTTATACTCAGGACATGAGTTTTTGTTTATTTTTTATTATTATTGTTTATACTCAGGACATGAGTTTTTGTTTATTTTTTATTATTATTGTTTATACTCAGGACATGAGTTTTTGTTTATTTTTTGGTTCTCATGTTATGAGATATTTTTTTTTTTTTGATACTGCACACGTTGCAGTGTGAATGGTGTGTGAATGTGAGAGGGTGGCACTCCTGAAAGTAAGGGGTGTCACCCTCGGCCGTGGTGGTGAAGTTAACCCCACGGCTGTATGAATGACGTGTGAAAGGTGTGTGAATGGACAGTGACATCATTGGGGCCTTGACGCTGGCGTTGCTGCTCCCAACTCCTACATGCTGGACTTGGGCTAATCCAATGCGATGTGCATGTGGTGTGTGTGATCTTGGGACATCAGTGGTGTACACGCGTGCATTGTCTGTGTGATTAATGTTTTGGTTTAGTGTCCAAAGATGCCTACGGCGAGGACCCTCCTGACTGCTCTTCCATCAGCAGACTGGGTGTCCTCTGGCAGGTGGGGACTGTGTGGGTCGGGGGTCAGGTCATCACGTATGTCAATCTGCAGGCCTTTTCTCATAGCAAAGTTGTGCAGAATACAACATGCAGCGATGATCTGACACACGAAGGTAGGGGAATACAATAGGGTCCCCCCAGACTTATCCAGGCATCGGAAACGGGACTTCAGGAGCCCGAATGTTTGCTCCACCACTCCACGGGTTTTGATGTGTGCTTCATTGTATTTTCTCTCTCCTCTGGTTTGGGGGTTCCGGAAAGGAGTCATTAGATGGGGTCCCAGTGCATATGCAGAGTCACCTGTAAGGTAAAAGACAGGAGAATGTTAGTCATGCATGTGCGACTTCTGTTGTGCATCACGGGAGGGGATAGTCATGCCTGACTCCCTTGTCACTCACCAACCAGCCAGCTGTCCCCATACATGTTCTGCTCGAATTCTGCTGGGATGGGGCTCTGACGGTATATGAAGCTGTCATGGCTGGACCCGGGGTGTTTGGCACGGACGTGCCATATGAGGCGTTGGGCATCAGCTATCACCTGTACGTTGATGGAATGCCAATGCTTCCGATTGCGGTATATGTGCTCTGTGGCACTGGGGGGCTGTAGGGCCACATGTGTGCAATCAATGGCCCCGATGGTGCGTGGGAATCTGGCAATGTTGTAGAAATCTGTCATTGCCTTCAGCCGCAGCTCCTCAGTGGTGGGTCTGATGAACTGGTTGGACATGCGTCTGAGGATTGCGGGGACAACCTGGTGCACACATCTGCTTATGGAGGACTGTGACATCCCAGCCACCACTCCACTTGTACGCTGGAATGATCCACTGGCAAGGAAATGAAGTGTTGCCAGGACCTTCACCAGTGGCTGCACTGCTTGTGAGCGGTGTGTCTTGCTGGTGATGTCATCCTGCAGGGTTGTGGTTAGTTCAAGTATTACATCAGGGCTGAATCTGAAGAGGCGATACACCTCCTCATCCCCCATGCCAAAGAGGTTCATACGAGTGCGGTATATCCTCTCACGTGCCCGCCTCCTCCGTAGCGAGGGACCCAGTACTAGTCTTAGGACCACGAGTGCCCCTGGCATGTTGGCACACAGAGGTGTTGTCCTTGCAAGTGTTGTTGTTCAGCTTGCTAGTTTCGTCGGTAACGCTGCTGTAGCTGCTCTCCTGCTGACCTGTGACCGTCTGGAGTAAAGATAAAGCAGCCTTTTGTAGAAATAACTTTGCGCCGGACGGACCAGATACGCGCGGCGCATGTAGCCAGCGTATGGTGCTAATCCGTTTGTGAATTGGGAAAAATACCTCATTTGCATATTTGCATGGGAAATCAATGGGCGCGACTGATGCGCCCAGCGAAAATAAGCGCTGACGATACTCTGGCGTCGGAACGTTCCGCCGGTCGCAAATGACCCGTTATTGGGCGCATCTAGTTTGGTGGGTACGGGCACATAGAAACGACGGCGCATCATCACAGTTACGCGGCGCATATCCAAATACTCCAGCGCAAGTGTTCGTGAATCTGGCCCTATGATTCTAAATGCTGGATTTTATCAGTATGAGTTTGAACCGTATCATTCAAAGGGGCAAACATATCTGAAAAGTCACTGAATAATGTTCTCTTCTGAGTGAGAGGAGCATGTTCTTCATGGTGGTTTCTGAGATAGTTTGCTCTGTGGCTGGAAAAAGCCCTATAAGGGACTCTTGCTTTTTAGCCTGCACAGATAGATGCCTGTGAGAGAGCCTGCTGCAGCCCAGGAGAGAACTCATCTTTCTCCATGCGTAGCCTGGTTTTTGCTGGGCTGAGGGTGGTGGGAGTACAAGGGAGGGAGAACTCACCCAGCTCCTCAAGCTGGGTGTTAGCCTGGCTCCCTGCAGCTTGGTGTGTGGGCCACTCTGCCGTAGCTAGGTCCGGAGCCATTTTGCCTACCTTGTGGTGGAACCACCGGGTAGAAGTCCGTGAGGTGCTGGGGTTAAATTTGCCTTCCGCCACTTTGTCATCTCTCCCACGGGTGCTCGGCAGTGTGGGGAGGCTCTCAGTTATGCGGCCATCTTCTCTGCCCGCCGGACAACCGCCCCTTTTTTTTGGGGGGGCTTTTTGAATGTTTCTATTATGAATGTTTGTATATTTTGATATTAATATTTTTTGTGTACATGTTATTGTGGTATACATTTTTTTTAAAAATAAAATCTGAAGTAAAAAAAAAAAAATGTATATCTAATGTTACATACAGTCTGTGAAAAGCAGCACTCACGCCTTGAATATCAATGCTGTGGCTTACAGTATAGCTCCTATATCTAGAAATCCAGAGAGAGAATTGCAGCAGACTCCTGTCATTTGTTCAATCCATAGGAGTATACAAGGTAATAACTAGGGTTGTCCCGATACCACTTTTTTAGGACCGAGTACAAGTACCGATACTTTTTTCAAGTACTCGCCGATACCGAATACCGATACTTTTTTTTTAAATGTGTCCCCAAATGCAGCCATGTCCTTCCACATATGCAGCCATGTCCCCCACATATGCCGCCATGTCCACCACATATGCAGCCATGTCCCCCCACATATGCAGCCATGTCCCCCCACATATGCAGCCATGTCCCCCCACATATGCAGCCATGTCCCCCCACATATGCAGCCATCGGATCTGGCATCGGGAGCATTTGCGGGAGTACAAGTACTCCCGCAAATGCTCAGTATCGGTCCCGTTACTGGTATCGGTATCGGGACAACACTGGTAATAACAATGGTTTTGAGTATACTATTCTCTTTATCAAGCGTGTTTATTTAATTATTTTTCCCTGGATTTAATAAACAACAGAAATCAGCTGCAACCGTACATTTGGATATCACAATTTATGCATATACTGTATTTATATATATATATACACACACTGTATAATTTATTTATTTTTTCAAATGTTGCTGTTTTTAAACTATTTAGAGGAAGGAAGAAAGTGGAAGGGATTTGGGAGCAGACATACTGCTTATCTCAGCAGGAAACAAAAGTGTAAGGCACGGGTTTTCTAATCTTTTTGAATGATGCTCCACTTGAGAGTAAATGGATGATTGACACTATTCTTGTCATCCATAGACAGGGGATCATTGGTTGATGTGGCCATTTTTCTGTAATAACAATGAGCAGCTTAAGGATTCTATGTCCAGAATTATAAAAAAAAATCCAATTATTATAGTATAATATTTTATTATATTATTGGTTGTCTCCTTCTCCTGCTGTTTAAGTCAGCCCAGATGGAGATAGTACCCAATGAAACACAAGAACAGTACACGCATATATGACATTTTTTGCAACCATGGCCATATCTAGTAAAATGCTTCTAGAATCTCCATATTTAAAATTAGAGGTAATTTCTTTATCAACTGGCCAGCTGTTTCCATTTTAATTATTGACTCATGCTAATGTGACGTAAATAGGAAAACAGCATAGCGGTGTGGTTGTATTCTGTTTTTACAGTAATCATGAAGGTTGTGGAGTGAACAAAAGTATAAAATGTAAGTGGAGAAGTAAGAACAATTACAGGACCCAGACGAATATTAAATCAGTAAACACAGATTTTTTTGTTAGAACGATGTAAGCATAAAAATGCATACCCCTAACTAATTTGGATAACAAAACCTTTTTAATGAAATATAACATTTGTCATTTCAAACTGCATATATTTATTGTAACTTTGGCATATTGTTTCTTATGTTATTGTTGTTGTTTTATGTCTTTGTTTATTTTTCTATTATGTCTGCTTCTGCAAATAGGCCTCAGAATAAATGTTAGGCAAGACAATTTAAATGTTCCTAAAATTAGAAAAAATGTAATAATATAACCTAATTGTGTGTTGAATTTGCTGCTACTGTTAATGCTCTTTTCTACTTTCAGTAACTAGAATTATGGCTGCTGATTTTGCCTGAGGCACGGTTCACCAGGGAGTATAAACCTGGGGTTCTGTTGATATCCCTGTCATTGGCAAGGTAAAGAGGAATTGACTTGAATTCAATATGAGCCCCATTCCAACAAAAAGACATTTTAATAAGGCACAGACAAGAGACACACTGCAAAATATCTTACCTGTGACATGAAACTGTAATTAAACAATCACAGGTTGTTGTTTAATATTTGAATCAATTGTTTCCACTATACAGTAACTATTAAAATATAATCAGAATAATCTACATTTTTAACTATAGTGAATTTTACAAAATGTGGTAAAAGACCACTGTATCGTTAACCTTTAAATAAAATATAAAAATCACTACACCCAGAATAATATTTTGCAGGAAACATTGCAGCATGATCTTTATTTTATAATTTAAGATAGTAAGAATATAAAAGTAAATTTTACTAAAGTCCACATTAACAAACAAAAACAGCAAATTCCTTTCTACTGTGATCAATATTCCCAAAAATAAATAATTAAACAAATAAATAAATATGCTCAAAATATTGTATATTTAAAATCACAGTTCTCTGCTCACTGTTTATGTATGTGTATATATATATATATATATATATATATATATATATACATACACACACACATATATATATATATATATATATATATATTGTGACAGGAAGTCAGGTAAATCTGCGTGTGTTGTCACAGACGGGAGATATATTTCTGCCTTGTTTAGACAATACACCAATAACTATTAGGCGTCGGCTGCAGAGATGGCCAGAGAGGTTTGGGGCGTTAAAAGGTTTTAGCTGTTCAGAATTAAGCAATTAAAGCCCCTATAAAGACAGCCTAAGGATAACAACTGATTGCTGCATCCTGAGGCTTTGTGAGTGAAGGAGCAGTCACAAACTCTACTGAAGAGCTGAGGTGCTGATGGATATTTCTGTGTGAGAAATATCAAAGAGACATTTTTGTTGTTTTCTGCTATAGGACCAGCAGTGTCTGCCCAGCAGTAGGCTGTGCCAGACTCCATAGGTAGGTTCCTGTGTTGGAAAGGTAGATGCCCCAAGTGGCAAGGGTTTATTTTATGTTTTGTTTTGTTTATGCTGTTTTGATGCTTGCACGTGTATCCAGCAATATGGAAAAATAAACCATATCATTTGTTTTCAACCATCCTCTACTGCCTTTTTGTACAGTTCAGCGTGTAGTGAACCCATCCAGGGGGTCACACACACCCGCTACTGAGTTAATCCCTCACAATATATATATATACTGTATATATATATATATATATATATATATATATATATTTTAATGTTTCACCTTTTTTGTGTTTTTCATAAACTTTCTTTTGTTACAGACAATATATATATATAGTAAATATTTGTTAATGTGGGTCTTGATTTTTCTGAAAATGTCAGATACTGGTGCTTTTCTTGGCTGCTAACTGCTCAATCTATTGTCTATTGCAATATTGCACATCAAGGAATTCATTTGGGCACCCCTTTCCCCTTATGTACATTACTTTACAAAACCAAACATCTATTTTGCATGTTCCTCTTTTAAATAGTTGTCATATGCATCCCAAAGACTTTCCGTATTGTTACACACAGAATTTTTTTTTTTTTATCCAGATAAATACCCACTTTTCAGTTAAGCATCACAGCCTAGGCACAACCTCTGAGGCCGTGTACACACGGCAGAGATCCTCGACGGGCAGAACACATCGTTCCGCCCGTCGAGGTTCTCTGCCGGCCGTCGAAATCGGCGACCCGCCCGTCGGGAATGGCAACCAGCCATTCATCCAGGCGGGCCGTCGAGCAAATAGAGAGCGAGAACCTCGGTCGTGTGTACGCCGCCTGAGGGTTAATGCACAAACTGTGCCCTTTAACCACTAGCTTACTGGGCACTTAAACCCCCTTCCTGCCCAGACCAATGTTCAGCTTTCAGCGCTGTTACACTTTGAATGACAGTTGCGCAGTCATGCGGCAATGTACCCAAATAAAAATGTTATATATTTTATTTCATACAAATAGAGCTTTCTTTTGGTGGTATTTAATCACTGTTGGGTTTCAAATTTTTTGCAAAAACAAAAAACGAAAAAAAAAAAATAGTTTCATAGTTTTTTTTTATAACAGGTGGCACTGATAGGCACTGATAGGCACTGATGATCACTGATAGGTGGCACTGATAGTGTCACTGATCAGTGCTGCCTACCAGTGCCTAACGATGAGGCACTGGTGGGCTATGATTGGCAGCACTGGGTGGCATTGATAGGTGGCACTGTTGGGCAAAAGTAGGTGGCACTCTGGGCACTGGGATGTGGCACTGGTGGGTACTGAGAGTTGGCAAGTGCAGGTGGCACTGGTGGGCACAGATGAGGCAGCCACGGTTCTCTGTGTGAGGTACCGATGTCCCTCTGTAAAATGCCGGTGATCTGTTTACATTATGAACATCTGTTTACATCACGTGATCAGCTGTCATTGGCTGACAGTTGATCACGTGGTAAGGGGCCAAGATCGAAGTCTCATAAACTCAGTGATCACAGAGGACACGGCACGTGCCCCACAGGGGGCACACAGGCAGTTCATGTACAAGAGGATGTAATATGATGGCCTCCAGGTAATTGAGGCCATCGCTGTTTTCTGTACTTTGCTTATTTTTACATTTGCAAAGTCATGTATTTGCCTAATTGTATTTGACACATCCTTCATATAAATAAACACCTGAAGTTGTTGTATTATTTGGTATATTTTGTTATATTTTACTTTAAAAAAATTCAACCATGACACCCAACATCTCTTTTTTTTTAACGATCGTAAATGTTTAGAGATGTATTTTTGTCAACAGATACAGAAATCTTGGCAAGATTCCATTTCTGATTATTGTTGATACCTGTTCTTACTTGTTCAAAGTTCCTTATTTGGTCCTCTATAAAAATAATAGAATATTTATAAATATGAATACAAACAGATGAATATGATTTTCTAGCTAAGGTCTATCAGTTGAAAGACTAAAGCCCTGTACACACATGATCAGTCAAACCGATGAGAACGGTCTGATGGATTTTTCCATCAGTTAACTGATGAAGCTGACTGATGGTCAGTCGTGCCTACACATGGTTAAAAAAACGATTGTGTCAGAACGCGGTGACGTAAAACACAACAACGTGCTGAAAAAAGTTCAATGCTTCCAAGCATGCGTCGACTTGATTCTGAGCATGCATGGATTTTTAACCGATGGACGTGCCTACAGACGATTGTTTTTTTTACTATCGGTTAGGTATCCTTCGGTTAATTTTAAAACAAGTTTGAATTTTTTTAACTGATGGATAAATAACCGATGGGGCCCACACACGATCGGTTTGGTCTTATGAAAACGGTCTATCAGACCGTTCTCATCGGTTTGAACGGTCGTGTGTACGCGGCATCAGAAAACTCAAATGTCAGGTCTAAAAAAGCATTTCTGCTGTATTTTTTTTCTTTGCTTCTCATTTTAAGTATAAGAAAATTTAGACCCAAAATATTTTCTAAATCCAGCTGTAGCATAGACAATAGCACCCAATAAGTTATAGAATAGTGTAGCGCTATTATAAACATTATTATCCTCTTGCCGACCGCGCTATAGCAAAAATACTGCTACAGCGAGGTCGAGTTACTTTGACACGGCGTGCCTGGGACGTCGTCCTGCACTTCCACGATTGCGCGTCCCCTGGGACGCGCTCGCGGAAGTGTCCGTGCTCGCCGGGTCTAGAAGACCCGGCGCATCACGGATCACGGTAAATTGCCACTGATAGCGGCGTTTACCACGTGATCGTTTCGTCAAATGACGGCGCGATCACTTGTAAACAAACCGGCGTCATTTGATGACGCCGGTTCCTCCCTCTCCTTCCTCTCCTCTCTGTACCGTTCAGTACAGTGTGCAAGGAGAGGGGGGCGGGGTGTCAGCAGCAGCGCCGTGGCTGGATCTGTGACAAATGCAGTCACAGATCCAGCCATCCCTCCATCCATCCCAGCTCTGCAATCCCCCAGTACCCTGCAATCCCCCAGTACCCTGCAATACCCCAGTACCCTGCAATACCCCAGTACTCTGCAGTACCCTAATACACTGCAATACCCCAGTACCCTGCAATACCCCAGTACCCTGCAATACCCCAGTACCCTGCAATACACCAGTACCCTGCAGTACCCCAGTACCCTGCAATACCCCAGTACCCTGCAGTACCCTGCAATACCCCAGTACCCTGCAGTACCCCAGTACTCTGCAGTACCCCAGTACCCTGCAGTACCCCAGTACTCTGCAATACCCCAGTACCCTGCAGTACCCCAGTACCCTGCAGTACCCCAATACTATGCAATACCCTGCTCAATACTCTGCAATACCCCAATACCCTGTGCGATACTCTGCAATACCTCAATACCCTGCAGTACCCCAATACTCTGCAGTACCCCAATACCCTGCAGTACCCCAATACTCTGCAGTACCCAATACTCTGCAATACCCTGCGCGATACTCTGCAATACCCCAATACTCTGCAATACCTTGCGTGATACTCTGCAATACTCTGCAATACTTTGCAATACCCTGCGCAATACCCCAATACTCTGCAATACCCCAATACCCTGCGCGATACTCTCCAATACTCTGCAATACCCCAATACTCTGCAATACCCCAATACTCTGCAATTCCCCGATACTCTGCAATACCCTGCGTGATACTCTGCAATACCCCAATACTCTGCAATACCCCAATACTCTGCAATACCCAAATACTCTGCAATACCCATTTTTTTAAAGCACCCCTGTCCCAGCGTGCTCGCATGCAGAAGCGAACGCATACGTAAGTCCCGCCCACATATGAAAACAGTGTTCAAGCTACACATGTGAGGTATCTCTGCGAACGTTAGAACGAGAGCAATCATTTTGGCCTTAGACCTCCTCCGTAACTAAAAACATGTAACCAATAAAAGTAATTAAAGCGTCGCCTATGGGGATTTTTAAGTAGCGAAGTTTGGCGCCATTCCATGAGTGTGCGCAATTTTGAAGGGTGACATGTTGGGTATCTATTTACTCGGCATAACTTCATCTTTCACATTATGAAAAAAAATTGGGCTAACTTTACTGTTTTTTTTGTTTTTTTTAGTACAAAACTGTTTTTTTTTAAAAACACGCGTTCAAAAAATTTCTACGAAAGTACCATGCGAGATAAAAAGTTGTAACCGCCGCCATTGTATTCTCTAGGGTCTTTGCTAAAAAAGCATATATAATGTTTTGGGGTTCTATGTAATTTTCTAGCAAATAAATGATGATTTTTCCATGTAGGAGAGAAATGTCAGAATTGGTCTGGGTGTTCCAGAACGCCTGATGGCGTTCCCTGCATTTTGGGCCTCTGTATGTGGCCACACTGTGTAAAAGTCCCACACATGGGGTATCGCCATATTCGGGAGGAATAGCAGAATGTTTTTTGGGGTGTAATTTGTGGTATGCATATGCTGTGTGTGAGAAATAACCTGCTAATATGACAGAAACAAGATTTTTTTTTTTTTACAGAATTTTCAGTCGTTTTTCTTTTATAGCGCAAAAAATAAAAAACCCAGAGGTTATACCACCAAAAGAAAGCTCTATTTGTGTGAAAAAAAGGACAACAATTTCAAATGGGTACAATGTTGTATGACTGAGTAATTGTCATTCAAATTGTGAGAGCACCGAAAGGTGAAAATTGGTCTGGTTAGGAAGGGGGTTTAAGTGCCCAGTGGTCAAGTGGTTAATTAACAACAGCTGTTAAATAAGTACAGCTGTAATAATGGTTAATGAGGCAATATATATTTAAAGTAAACTTGTTATGGGAAAATTTTTGAGAGCATCTATTGCTGACTTGTTTTAAAAAAAATGCTACTTCCCCCACATAAACTATGATTTTGCCATGGTCACTATAAGCTATCACATTTGCTAAAATCAACCAAAATGGCAGTCACTTACATCATCACCAAGTGGCCATCCAGGCTCCTGGAAAAACAAGTACACAGGAAGTAAAACTTGTGCTCTGCAAGTGTCAGCATTTAATACACTGAAAAAAAAACATGTTCCAGTCCAGTGTCCTCTCCCTCTCTGTTTGTCCTGACCTGTTGCAGAGTACGATTGATAGGTGCAGCGGAGTCAATTGAGATGAGACGTTGTGTAGTAACAGGATCTGGCTTCTTTATTGAAACATCATCACACACACAAAGATGTCTCTGCCATGGTAAGTAGAACACACACAGACAACAAGGCAGGAAAACAAGAACAAGTAGATCACTGTGGATAGGAAATACAACACATATCTTAGAGTATACCTAGCATAGCATATCATTAAGCATTAGCGAAATCTTGTGTCCTTTTTGTAAACTGCATTCCATACAATAGGCTAAGCTGAAGTTTTGTTGTATCTCCAACACCCCTTCTCAACAACTAAGGCTTAGTCTGTTAAACCTATCTTCTTTGTGAGCCTTGAATGTCTTTCAGCGGTCAGAGGCTTTGTAAGGATATCTGCTGTCATATCCTCGGTCGGGCAATAAATTAACTCAAGAAGACCTTGCTCTTGAAGATCCCTAAGAAAGTGAAACCTCACATCAATGTGCTTGGTTCTTGAATTAACTCCTTCCCTATGTGCAAGTGCAATGCATCCTTGATTGTCCTCATAGATTTCTGGTCCCAAATGTGGTTTACCCAAATCTGTTAATAGCTGTCTCAGCCATATAACTTCTTTGCTTGCCTGCGCTGCAGCAATGTATTCTGTTTCAGTAGACGACAGTGAAACAGAGAGTTGCTTTTTACTAGTCCAACTCATGGCGCCTCCTGACAGGAAAAAAAAGTAGCCACTGGTAGATTTTCTGTCACTGTTGTCTCCTGCCCAGTCAGCATCCACATATCCTGTTAAGGTGCTTTTATTGCTTGCTGGTAACTTGAGCTTGTAGTGCAAAGTCCCTTTAGGATAGCGAATGATTCGTTTTACAGCATTTCAGTCCTTTTGATTTGGCATTGAAACCTTTCTGCATAGAATTTCAACTGTTGCTGCAATGTCTGGCCTTGTAGCAGTGGTAAGGTACAAAAATTTCACTATTGCTTTCCTGTATTGAGTATTAGTAGGTAATGGGTTATCCTGACAATTCATCTCCTTTAGGTAGTTGGTTCCATGGGAGATTTCACTGGTTTGGCATCTTCCATTCCAAAAGTTTCAATTATTTCTTGTACGCAAAGTCTTTGATTCAGAAGAAAGCTGCCATCTTCCTCTCTCTCGATCTGGATGCCAAGGCAATTCTTTATGTTGCCGAGGTCTTTGATGCCAAAGTGCTGATTTCGTTTTTCCAGTATTTCTGCTTCATCCCCTTCTTGCTCAAAGCAAATCAGGATATCATCCACATAAATAAGCATATAGACCCATCTGTTTGCCAGTCTCTTTGTGTATAAGCAGGGGTCTGCTTTGCTCCTTTGAAAGTTTTGATGTGTAAGCACTTCATTTATTTTTATATTCCACGCTCTGGCTGCCTGTTTTAGGCCATATATACTCCTGCAAAGTTTGCATACTAGGTCTGACCTTTGTTCATCTTTGAATCCTGGCGGCTGTTCCATGTAGATTTCTTCTGTTAATCGCCATGTAGAAACACAGTTTTCACATCAAAATGTTTCACTTGCATTCTCCTTGTGTGTGTGCTTGACTACTTGACTACTGGTGAAAATGTCCCATCATAGTCTTCTCCGTATTTTTGAGACTAGCTTTTGGCTACTAGTCTTGCTTTGTATCGTTCAATTGTGCCATCTGCATTGTATTTCATTTTAAAAGTCCATTTACAGCCTATGAGCCAGATTCATCAAGCCGCGCGTAAAGTTGCGGCGGTGTAACTTTTCTTATTTACGTTACGCCGCCGCAACTTAACATGCAAGTGCTGTATTCACAAAGCACTTGCGTGTTAAGTTGCGGCGGTGTAGCGTAAATTGGGCGGCCTAATTCAAAATAGGTGGGTAGGGGGCGTTTTTTATTTAAATTAGGTGCGTCCTCGCGCCGAACGTACTGCGCATGCACCGGCCATAGAAAAAAAACAGTGCGCATGCTCCAAATCTCATCGCTACTTGTCAATGAAAGCGACGTAAACGTAACTTACGCCAGCCCCATTCTGAATCGACTTACGCAAACGACGTAACTTACGTCCAATACAACGAGGTCATGACGTCCATACTTAACTTGGGATGCACCTGCTTTGGGCAGCTTTATCTTTACGCCGGGCTAAACCCTTACGTAAACAGCGTAAAGTGACTGCATCGGGCCCGCGTACAATCGGGAATTGGCGTATCTCGCTGATTTACATATTATTGGCATAAATCAGCGAGAATGCCCCCGGCGGCCATTTTAAAACTGCATTTAAGATCCGACGGTGTAAAACAATTACGCCTGTCGGATCTTTGCTGCAAACCGGCGTATCTTGTTTTCTGCATACAGAAAACAGATAAGCCGGCGCAAAGTGTGAGTTATGCCGGCGTATCACTGATACGCCGGCATAACTCTACCTGAATCTGGCCCTATGGCTTTTTTTTCCGGGTGGTAGTTCTGTAAGTGTCCATGTTTTAGTGTCATGCATGGATTTTATCTCTTCCTCAGCAGCCTTAATCGATTTAGTTGCTTCTTGTTCTGAAAGTTGAGATATGTCTTCCCAGTTTAGTTCATTGATACTGGCAGTACTTGCTTTGTATGAGAGACGTATAGGTGGTTTACCTTTGTTTTCTCTTGTTGACCGTCACGTTTTTGTGTCTGAGCCTTCTTGTATCTGCTTTTCAGTACTGGTTGAGTCTACACTCACTTCAACTGTTTGTTCGGAAGGTACAGAGATGGGCTGGTCAATGTTAGTTTTCTCTTCTTTTCTTGCTTCTACTGTTGTCATTACATTGTCTCTTAAATCTTCAACAAAAGTTACGCTGTTGCTAATGGTAACCTTGGCTGTTTTGGGATTTAGGATTCTGTAACCCTTGACATTGTCACTGTATCCAACGAAGATACCTTCAAATGCTCCATTTTGGAGTTTGGTGAGTTTTTCTTCAGGTATGTAGATGAATGCTTTGCATCCAAAAACTCTTAGGTGTTTTACACTTGGCTTCTCAATGTGCCATAGTTCATATGGGGTTTTCTCCACTGTTCTGGAAAGAAGTCTGTTCTGCAAATATGTAGCTGTCACGGCTGCCTCACCCCAGTATTTTTGTGGTAGTCCAGAGTCTGTCAGCATACATCTGATCATTTCAGTCAGAGTTCTGTTCTTTCTTTCAGCTACTCCATTTTGTTATATGGGACTGTCTTTTGCTGTTCTATTCCATGCCTATTAAAGTACTCTTGTATCTTGCCTCCTGTAAATTCACCTCCATTATTGCTCCGAAGTATGAGAGGCTTCCTCTGAAACTTGTTACTTGTCTTTGTTATATAGTCTTGCAATTTGTTGAAAATTCACTCTTGTGTTGCATTAGGTAGGTGACTGTATATCTTGAGTAATCGTCTATGAAAGTCACTATATACCTGTTGCCTCCAGGTGTTGGTGGGTTTAGGGGACCACACACGTCACTGTGAACTAAGTCAAGTGGTCTTGAGGCTCTCTTCTGACTGACTTTGGGAAGTGTTTCTCTCGTAGCTTTGGATTTAATGCAACATTCAGGCCTCGTACACACGAGCAGACAGATTTGTTCAAATCTGTCCGTCCGACAGATTTGAACAAATCTGTCTGCTGGGATTTTGGTTTGCTCGCGTGTACACACGAGCAAACCAAAATCCCCGCCAGCAGAGAGCGCGCTGACGTGTCGGTGACGTGGCGGTGACGTTGACGCCGCCACGTCACCGCACCAGGAAGTAAAACACTTCCGCGCATGCGCCGAATCCATTCGGCGGCGGTGCGGCGGCGGTGCGGGGATGACATGTCTGCTGGTAAGTGTACTAACCAGCAGACATGTCGGGCGGACGGATTCCCACCCGATAGATTTCAAAGCATGCTTTGAAATCTGTCGGGTGGCCAAATCCGTCGGCTCGGCCGTACACACGATCGAATCTGTCTGCTGAAACGGTCCAGCGGACAGATTTGATCGTGTGTACGAGGCCTCACATTTAGCAATGACTGGACAAGGGGATACTATTATATCCTCTGTAGTTCCAGTATGCATTCTGGGTGTCTGTTATCTAGACGTCTGTGCCATATATGTATACAGTCATTGTGCTTGTGTGTACATAGTCTCACCTTTTCCTTCACTGTGTCGAGGTGATATAGATGATCATCCAGCTTGGCACTTGCTATTGTCTGTTTGCCATTTAGAATGGAACACTTGTCACCTTGGAATTTCACAGTGAGCCCTCTGGCTGTCAGGTGCTTCACATATAAGAGTCCTCCTTCTAGATTAGAAACATAAAGCACATCTTTCACTGGTATGGTTAAATTGTGTCCCGCATCATCAGGGCATACAAGGGTTCCATGCCCACATCATTCTGCATATATTATGCTTCCATCTGCAAGGTAAATAATTTCTTTGTTGTTCGGTTCAATTTCTGTGAAGAAACTTCTATCACTTGTCATGTGACTGGTTGCCCCTGAATCGATGCACCAGTCTTGGCATTTATTGTTGCCTGTCGCTTTAAATGTGGCATTCCAGTTGCCTTCCCTTGGTTCATCGATTGTAGTTTTGACCTTTTGTTTAGAACAAGAGGGACATTGTCTCATTTGCTCTGCTTTCCAAATAGTACAGTCTTTCTTTATGTTTCCATGTTTCTGGCATCTAAAACACACTCAGGTTTCTTTCCTGTGTAACCTTGTGTCTGTAGCTTTAAGAGCGGTGCTGGTGTCGGATTCTGAGGAGTCATGCATTAATTCCTTTCTTCTCTGATACTCATCTACGAGCCTGGTTTTTACAAATGCTACCGTCAGATCTGTTTCAGGTCGTGTCTCCAGTGCATTGATTAGTGCAGTGTATGTATCGGGCAAACTGCATTACAACATGGCTGCATCGTGACTTTCTGTTATATTCTCCCCGCTTGATCTGAGTTGCGCAATCACTTCCAGCATTGCTTTTATATGCTCCTACATGTCCTGTTCTCTGCCAAGTCTAATTTTATAAAGTTTCCGCAGCATAAACAGCTTGTTGTTTAACCACTTAAGGACCGCCTCCTGCACATTTACATCGGCAGAATGGCACGGCTGGGCACATGCACGTACAGGTACGTGCTGTGCTAGTACCCAGCCGTGGGTCGCGGGCGCCCCCCGCGGCGCGCTCCCGTGACCCGGGACCGGGACCGCGTGACTCGCGGACCCGATCGCCACTGGAGTCCGGCGATCGGTCCCCGGTGCTGAAGAACGGGGAGAGCCGTGTGTAAACACGGCTTCTCCGTTCTTCACTGTGGCGGCAATACATTATAGGCATACACAATCGATTACGTCACACCTACAGCCACACCCCCCTACAGTTGTAAACACACATAAGGTCACACATAACCCCTTCTGCAAACCAACCGATAAAAAAAATTATATATATTTTTGGGGGATATTTATTATAGCAAAAAGTAAAAAATATTGTTTTTTTTTCAAAATTGTCGCTCTATTTTTGTTTATAGCGCAAAAAATAAAAACCGCAGAGGTGATCAAATACCACCAAAAGAAAGCTCTATTTGTGGGAAAAAAAGGACGCAAATTTTGTTTGGGAGCCACGTCGCACAACCGCGCAATTGTCTGTTAAAGCGACGCAGTGCCGAATCGCAAAACCTGGCCAGGTCATTTGGCTGCCTAAAGGTCCGGGTCTTAAGTGGTTAAACTGGATCTTTCATGCATCCCGCATGCCTTTCGCTGTGTCCTCATTGCATATATGAATGAGCTGATCATCTTCTACTAGTAAACTTATTGTGGCACATGCTTGTCTGTTTTTCTTATCCCAGTCCTGATTATTATCCTGTGGCCTCTCTGTAGTGGTAACCTCCCACAAGTCATCTCTGGATAACAGAATTTCCACTTTAAACTTCCATAGCTGATAATTGTCATTGTTCAGCTTGGCCACTGAGAGTTTAAGTTCTGAGTTTCTGGCCATTTTATTCCTCCTTTATATATAAACAGTCTTACTTGTCTAAAGAAGATGTCACTGGAAAGCTTCCTTATGTCGATCTCCGCATCAGCCACGCTGTCTTCCCTTGGAGGCTTTGTTCTGCTTAGGCTGCACCTGGTCATAAGACTTTACCTGGACACTGGGCACATAACCTGTTGCAGAGTACGATTGATAGGTGCAGCAGAGTCAATTGAGATCAGACGCTGTGTAGTAACAGGAACTAGCTTCTTTATTGGAACATCATCACACACACAAAGATGTCTCTGCCATGGTAAGTAGAACACACACAGACAACAAGGCAGGAAAAAAAAAACAACAAGTAGATCACTGTGGATAGGAAATACAACACATATCATAGAGCATACATAGCATAGCATATCATTAAGCATTAGCGACATCTTGTGTCCTTTTTGTAAACGGCATTCCATACAATAGGCTAAGCTGAAGTTTTGTTGTATCTCCAACATGACCAACTGCCAATTAGTGGACATGCTAAGGACATTTAGCAGCACATTTGCACACTTCCCATTTTTAATTTTTTTATAATCATTTCTTTATTCTTATATCATCTTACAACACAAAAAAATAAAAACAAAGGGGGAGAACCCTAGCTTCCCTCCATCTCCTCTCTTCCCAGGCCACCCAGCCCCAATTTCAAGAGAATAGTTTATCCATCCTGCCCATATATCTTTAAATTTAGTCTGCTGATCCTTGACTGTATGTATCCATCTCTCGGTCTCCATTATCCTTTCTACCTCTCCCTTCCAATCCATTATATTGGGGACTCTGGATTGCTTCCAAAATCTGGGTATTAATACCTTTGCTCCATTCAACAGTGTGGTGTTACACTTTTTTTTATAAAACTTTATGGATGATGGCATCCCATGGAACAGGAAGTGTAGTGGAGATAGCTCTATAGGTCTTAGTGTCAATTTTTTTTATCCAAGGGGATATCTCCTCCCAGAATATCCTGATCCCTGGACATTATAAGACACCTCTTGTATATAGAAGCTTATTGAGGAGTGGTGTATTGTTTCTATCAACCTCTTTACTTGTTCTAACGTAAAATTATAACCCAACTCTCTTTCCCATGCATGGATATAGTATGGAGTTGTCCTATTTTGTGCACTCTGGGCCAATCTGTACATCCGAGATAACATATGGCCCGGTTACGGAGGGTTAACACACCAATCCTCAAAAATACTCATCGAATTTGATGGTCTCATTTGATGTTTCCATTTGTTAAACAAATCTTTCAGCTGCCAGTATTTTCAGTCCACCATTGATACTTCTCCTAGCTTTTGAACCAGATCTCACAGAGAAAGCAATTTACCTTGTGGGGCAACTCCTGCACAATTCCCCTCTCCTTTCCGTCCCAAAACTTCTAAACTTCCCTTCTCCTCCCCTGGGGGAAACCATGGGAAGCTCTCCAGCTGGGTTATAGGTATTGGAGGGGTGAACTTTCCTGTCTTACTCATTCTATCCCAGAAAGATAACGTTGTTGTGGTTAATGGTGAGGCGTATTCTCCAGGGGAACCCATTATTTACCTTTCGCATCATTTCGCCAGTTCATAATGCAAACCAGGGCCATGGCTCTATGGTAGAATTCTATATCTGGAAAGTCTACCCCCTCCCCCTTTGGTCTCCTCAAAATCTCGTATGCCAAACAAAGGTCATAAACGCTTTCCTTATTTGTTTAAAGAATATCTGTGGGAGGGCTATAGGGATGGTTTGCAGATCATAAATAAGCCTGGGGATTACACTCATTTTTAAAGCGCATTTACTCTCCCAAACCACGTCAAAGTATGGCTTCTCCATTTCTGTAAATCCTTTATTATTAAAGCAGGGGTCCATAATTTAAATCGTATAGACATTTAACATCTGGGGTTATATGTGTCCCTAGATAAAATATGGAGTCCACACACCATACAAAGGGAAAGGATCTTTGTAACTTTTTCCTCATTCTCAAGGACACCTGACTCGGCATCAATACCGATTTCTCCATATTTATTTTAAAGTTGGAGATACGACCAAACCTGTCTATCTCTCCCACTTTACCAACCAGCATTCGGCTGGAGGAAAACCACCTGAGCTTCAGAAGACAGATTAAAAGTCTGCTCTTTTGATGACCAGAGAGACAGAAACAACAAGCGCCCAGAGGCGATTTAGTTCGCATGTGCCACGCTATATAAGTTTTTCATTCATTTATTCATTCATCTCTCCCATCAATTCCGTCAGGGACTCTTGAGGCGAGGAAAGATATAATAATAGATCATCCGCATATGCGGATATTTTATGTTCCGTTGATCCTATAACAATCCTTTTAATCTTTTTATTCCATCTAATTGTGCACAGGAAAGGTTCCAATACCATAGCAAATAACAATGGGGACAAAGGGCACCCCTGCCTAGTCCCATTCCTTATTTTAAAAAAGTCTGATAGTCTACCATTAACTTTAACCCTTATAATGCCATAACCAATCCCATCATCCGTTCCCTCAGGCCCATCTCCCTCAGAACTCCGACTATAAATCCCCACCCTATTTTATCGAAAGCTTTCTCAGTGTCCATTGAGACCACCACTGCCAGGGTCTGGTTTGGGCCTTTATGCATCCAATGTAATACATGAAGAGCCCATCATGAAGAGCTTATATTGTATTATCTCTGGCCTCTCTGGCCTTTCATAAATCTTGTTTGATCCGGGTGGATCAATCTTGTAGCCTCAAAGCTAGAATTTTAGACAGGAACTTGGTAATCGGAGTTCAAGAGGGAGATGGGCCTGTAGCTGGCACAACACTGCGGGTCCTTCCCTGCCTTCGGGAGGACCGTCACATACGCCAGTAATGCCTCTGGCGGCAATGGATTGTATACCGAGACTGAGTTAATATATCTACAGAGGGGGGCTAGGAGTATTGAAGCAAATTTTTTATAATACCCATAAGTGAAACCGTCCGGTCCCGGGATTTTGCCCTGTGCTGCTGATGATATCACTCTACCTAACTCCTCTACAGTGGGGATTGAAAGTCTGGGCACCCCAGGTAAAAACATGTATTAATGTGCATAACAAAGCCAAGGAAAGATGGAGAAAAAGGCATCAAATTACAGATTAGACATTCTTATAATATGTCAAAAAAAGTTAGATTTTATTTTCATCATTTACACTTTTAAAATTACAGAAAACAAAAAAATGGTGTCTGCAAAAGTTTGGGCACCCTGCAGAGTTAATCTTTGCCCATTCTTCCTTGCAAAAGTCTTCCAGTTCTTTGAGATGTAAGGTCTATCCATAGATTTTAAATTATGTTGAGGTCAGGAGATTGTGAAGGACATGGCAAAACCTTCAGTTTACCTCTCTTGATGTAATCCCCCATGGATTTTGAGGTGTGTTTAGGATCATTATCCATTTGTAGAAGCCATCCTCTCTTTAACTTCAGCTTTTTCACAGATGGCATCAAGTTAGCATCCAAAATTTGCTGAAATTTTATTGAATCAATTTTTCCTTCTACCCGTGAAATGTTCCCTGTGCCACTGGCTGCAATACAACCCCAAAGCATGATTGATCCACCCCCATGCTCAACAGTTGGACAGAGGCTCTTTTCATTAAATTCTGTGCCCTTTCTTCTCCAAATGTACCTTTGCTCATTCCGGGCAAAAAGTTATATTTTAACCTCATCGGTCCACAGAACGTGTTTCCAAAATGCATCAGGCGTGTCTATATGTTAATTTGCAAAGTTCAAACACTGATTTTTGTGGTGAGGATGTAGAAGAGGTTTGCTTCTGATGACTCTTCCATAAAGACCATATTTGTTCAAGTATCTCTTTATATTGGAATAGTGTACCACAACTCCAGTGTCTGCCAGATCTTTCTGGAGGGATCGTGCAGTCAAACGCGGGTTTTGAATTGCTTTTCTCACAATCCTGTAAGCTGTTCTGTCTGATATTTTTCTTGGTCTTCCAGATCTTGCTTTAACTTCCACTTTTCCTGATGACTGCCATTTCTTAATTACATTCCGAACAGAGGATTTTGACATCTGAAAACGCTTTGCTATCTTCTTATAGCCTTCTCAAGCTTTGTGAGCTATTTTCAGTTTCAGTTTTCTAGACAACTGCTTAGCCCACGGTGCTGATTGTTGGGGCAAGGTCAGATGAGTCTGGACATTTAAAACTTTTGAGATTGACATCACCTGGTCTGCCCAGACGATTATTGAGTACAATCCATGACACTGGCAGGTCTCAGCTTTGCAAAGGGGGCAGTGCATGCTATAAATTCTGCAGGGTGCCCAAACTTTTGCAGATGCCATTTTTTTGTTTTCTGTAATTTTGAAAGTGTAAATGATGGAAATAAAATCTAACTTTTTTTGACATATTATAAGAATGTCTAATCTAATTTGATGCCTTTTGGAGATTTTTCCATCTGTCCTTGGCTTCGTTATGCACATTAATAAACATTTTTACCTGGATTGCCCAAACTTTGATCCCCACTGTATGGAAATGGCCTTTTCCTGTTCCTCCAAGGCTCCAGTTGGTATTGCCTGTAGCCCTGAGGCCTTCAGGTATTCCCGGACCCTATCCTCCTGTCCCTTCCTATCTACCTCCCCCAAAACCGGATCTATATTATATAGCAGTGGTCTCCAGCGGCCCTTTGCTTGCCTTTATCTGGCCCTTGGGGCAGTATCCCTCACACTGATACGAGACACTATTCTGACATCTGACACAGACAGTGGAGCACCATTTCTCCCACTGACACCACTAATGGGGCACTATTCCTCCCTATGATACCAACGATGGGGCACTATTTCTCCCCCTAAGCCCATATGTTTAGTTCCACTGATGCCAGGAAAATTTCCACCTCCCGCTGGCCAAAGTCCGACCCTCCAAGATTCTAAAGGACAATAAACCGGCCCTTTGTTTAGAATATTTGGAGACCCCTGTTGTATAGTGATGAATAGAAACAATGAAATTCAGCTGCTATTGCCTTGGAGTCCACTATCTGGTTGTTACCTGCCTTTATAGTGTGTACATGGTGAGCTTACTGCTGTTTCTTTATTTGTCTGGCCATTAACCTCCTACTCTTATTTCCCTGCTCATAAAAATGAGGGCAAAATATCTGCTTTTATTTTGAACTTTTCGATCTAAGAGCTTTTTTTGGTCTGCCCATAGCTTCTCTAGGTTCTGAGCGTCTCCCGGCTTTAAATGGGTTTTATGTTTAATTTTGGTTTTATGTATCTCCTCTAGGAGTTCTACCAATTCCTTTTGTCTTTCTCTTTCAATGTGCGCCCCCATTGAGATTAGCTCCTCTCTCATAACTGCCTTGTGGGCCTACCATACCACTTGGTTCATTACCTCACCTGACATATTCATCTCAAAATATGATGACAATGAGCCTGATAGGGACTCAACATTTTGCTTATCATCCAATATCGCTTCATTTAACCTCCAAATTTTCTCCCTGCTCCCGGCCAATACTGGGTTCATCTCCAAGCTTATTGAGGAGTGGTCTGATATTGTAATCGACTCAATAGTTGCTAAGCCCACCTGACTCAAGTAATATTGGTCAATCACCAACATATCAATCCTTGAATACACACTATGGGCCAGATTCAGATACATTTTCATATCTTTACGGCGGCGTATCGTATCTTCTTTACGCTACGCCGTATTTACAAAGCACTTGCTCCCTAAGTTACGGCGGCATAGCGTAGATGGGCCACCATAAGTCCGCGTAATTCAAAGTAGGTGGAAGGTGGGCGTGATACATGTTAATGAACTGTGACCCCATGTAAATGAGGTGCCGAACGAACGAAGCATTCGCCATCCGTGGACGTATCCCAGTGCGCATGCTCCCAAATCACATTGCAAATACTCAATGCTTTCGACGTGAACGTCACTTATGCACAGCCCTATTCACGTACGACTTATGTACAATTCAACGCTGTTCTGACGTCCATACTTAACATTGCCTGCGCCTCATATAGCAGGGGTAACTTTACGCCGGTCATACGCCTTACGTAAACGATGTATATCAATGCGCTGGGCGCACGTAAGTTCGTGAATCGGCGTATCTAGCTCATTTGCATATTTTTAATGGGAACGTTTAATGCGTCCAGCGTAACTATGTGCCCATGTTTTTCGACGTATCTTGCTTTCTGAATCGGCGTAAAGATGGGACGGCGCACATTTGAATTTACGGTGGCGTATCGGGAGATTCTTTCTGAATCTGGCCCTATGTGTCTTGGAAAAATAACTATAATCCCTATCCCGCTCATGTGTCACCCTCCCAGTATCCACCAGGTGCAGGGAGAAGAAGGCGCTGCTTTATACATCTTAATGCCTTCTGTGACAAGAAAGTCTTCCCGGAAGAGGTATCAAGGCTTGGTGTCACCGTCGCTACCGTGCCAAACAGACAGCAAGGCTCTGGGTGGAATTGAACCCAGGACCTCTCCATTGCTGCTCCAGGTCTTTGCCTCTGAGCCACTCCTCAGTTGGTATTCTGCTTGCTGTCCATCGAAGCCTGGTTCTGAAATATGTGCTGATTGCCTTCTTTTTGCAATCTGCACCTGTCTATTCTGGTCCAGCTGAGGCAGGTTAGCCAATTAACGGGTTAAGGGTATAAAACACTGCCTCATTCTGAGATTCGTCAGTTCATTGTTCTGCAATTGTCCTGTCTTTGCCAATGGTTCCTGTGTTCCTGTGGTTGTCTCCGGCTTTTTGTACCTGCTGCCAGATCGCTTACGTACCTTGGATTGCTGCTGTCTCCTGCCCTTTGACCCCTGCCTGTACCTTCGGACTTTCTCTGCTGTCTCCAGCCCTTGACCCACGGCTTGTGCCCCGGACTTGTCTTTGGTTCCTGTTTGCGAACCCTGAACTTTCCGTCGGTAGTTACCTGACACTCTGACGTCATCAGTGTACCACGTCTGTTCAGCTACAAGACCCCGGCTTCTGACCTTACTCTGAATCCTGGACCACGGCTATACTATGACTATCCTTGGCAAATCCCTATCTAGCCCCCTTACCTTTTTTTTTTAAGTGTATTTTGTGCGTGTACTCAAGAGAGGAGCCAGACTGCAGGAGTTGGGAGTAGGCATTTCGCAGTACAAGCTCTGCCATCTTTCTCCATGCCCCCAGGTGGCATGGCGGGTGTGAGGGGTCCTCCCACACAGCCCGCCCTACCTGCTCCGCTTTGAAGCCCAACGGGGCAGAGGGACTCCCCAATGAGGGAGTGAGAGGACCTAGCCTGCTCAGCCAGCCCTGTTAGTCCTTCGCCTCTCTTTTTTAGAGACCGTGTGGCCAAAGTGCGTGCATGTTAACCCAATTTCGGGTGCGGGTAAGTGTGGTGGTTTTGTGGGAGGGGGGTACTAAGCGCAGGCCACCGGGAGCCGGGCTGAGACCACCAAACTCAATTCACATGCAGCCGAGACCGGGATCCGAACCCTTAGCTGCAGAGGTGAACGATTTGTCAGTGCAGTGACAATCGCGTTGAGCCACCGCAGCTCCCTGTGTCTTACCTTATTACTGTGGGATGTGTGTACCTGCAAGGGTGAGCTTACAAATCTGCAAAATGGACTCCACTCAAGGTAAGCACTTACACTTGGATTCAAGGTGATATTAAAGTATCCTCACAAAATCAATAAACATTCTCTAAATTTCTTCAGTTTATCTAAAATTCTAATTACAAAATTTAACAGTTTGACTATTCGGGGTGTAAATCATCGCTACGGTGTAGCACTGACCCCGGATCTTCCCTTTGACAAAAAGATAGACCCTCAGGGTCCTCTTGTGTTTCTATAGGTATTAGAGGGCATTGTTTATGTATTGCAATTGTGACTCCTCTTGCCCTCAAAATGGGTGAGGGTGCATGAAACCACTGGCTATGCACACTCCCATTCTAATTCAGCAGTGCTGAAAATAAGAGCAATACACCTGTCTCCAGCATTACGCATTTGGGTGAAGTTGACAATGCTCAGTAAACAGGCAAGATTTTGCCAATGTTTGGGTTCCAGTCAATCAGCTTTATTTATGTTTATCCCACCCACATGTTATCTGATTGGTTGGCTAAGTTTCCCCAAGCCAATTAAATGCTGGGACTTGAAGACAATAGGAGAGTACTTCCTAGGTACCTGTTTCTCCACAGGAGATGGATGGTCAGTTAGGGAATGTGTAAACAGACACTATTTTAAAAACTGGCTAGTAAAGCTGGATTGACGATATCCGGAAGACACGCCGAGGCAAGATGACATGGACCAGGTAAGTTCTCTACACCTCGTTTTAAGGTAAGTATTTCATAATGAGCTAGTATGCGGTGCATACTAGCTCATTATGGCTTTTGCCTTACAGGTGTAAAAAAAAAAAAATTGCGGGTATACAACCGCTTTAAGGAAATGCACACTAAAGTATTTACATGTTTCAAAAACAAGCAGTAAAGGCTTTTTTAACAAACAAGCCCTTATTCTTCTTTTCAAATTTCTGATTTAATATGTTTGCTAAGCTAAATACAGTGGAACCTCGGATTGCGAGTAACGCGGCTAACGAGCATTTCGCAGTACAAGCTTATTTTTTTCGAGCCACTTCTGTGTGCGGTACCACATTTGGCCAGAGGTGCGGGGGCGCCAGTGACACTTGGAGCCGCACGGAAACACTGGGAAATACTCAGTTCCTGAGTGTTTCTGAGCCTTTACGAGGGTTTCCAACTGCATCCGCACGGTCTCTGAGTATTTCTGAGTCTCTCCGACACCCCCCACATCTGGCCACATGTGGTATTGCATGCAATAGAAGTCAATGTGGAACAAATTAACTTTGTTTCCATTGACTTCTATGGGGAAACACGCTTTGATATGCGAGTGCTTTGGATTACAAGAATTCTCCTGGGATGGATTATGCTCATAATCCAAGGTTCCACTGTACATTACTTTTTGAAAAGAAAAGTATGGTTGTCTTTTAAATGCATGCTCATAAACATGAAGAACAACCAACATATTCCAGCAGCAGCACCACCAGCACAGCATTGTTAATTTTAAGTTGCAGATCAATTTGGCACAATTGGGAGTATTTTTTATTCTCTAATCTTTCACATGGATATGCAAGATGTGACGTGGAGTGAGATTTTAAGATGGTCTCTTGTCTCTGCTGAATTTAGGATCATGCATGTATCATGCATGATCTTAAATTGATCTAATCTAATGTTATTATATTTTATATACTGAACTCAGATCCTAAATTGATTTAATCAATTCTTATGTGCCATCAGGTATAAGTCCAGTAGAAGGTCTGGAAGGTTATAAGCATAGGGAGAAGTAGTCTGATGTTCACTCAACCTTTACTGATATCCCATGATAGGTAACAAGAAGAGCACACTACCAGTGGTTTATGACCCCTGGATTGTTGTGTGTTAACAAAGGTAAAATTCCAATGTGATTTTATTACAGTACCTCCTTCAACTGCATTTATGGTGCTAGTTAAAAATGAAAATAGATTAATTCAATGGTGCAGAAGTTAGGTTGTTACCATTATACAAGCAGGTTTCAACAGCTTCTTCTGTGCCCTTTTGAATTGTTGGATTTTTACCTTAAATTTTCATGAAGTAAACAATTTAGGATTTCTTAACCATTGGTGTGGCACTCTTTGTTTCATCCTAAATCTTTGATCTAAAGTTGTCTATACACTAGCAGACACCTCATTGTTGATCCAATCTGTTGGATTTAATCCTAATAAAACTTTTTGTAAAAGAAAATAAGTTTGAAACTAAAACACATTCTAATCAACCTAACCTGCCATTGGGACGGTGCACACTGACGTCACCGCGCTCAACGTAAGGAGGAAGGGCTCCTATAGTGCCGGATGGCATTTGTTTATACGCTTTTAAACTAATCATGTTTGTAAGTACGATTCTTTTTTGATTTTATTACATTTTATACAGAATTATGCTACGGTCCATTTCTTCTCTATATCCATGAACCGGAACCTTTTATCTATGAGCAATTAAGCTCACCATTGGATATCTGCTCATTGGAATCCTTGTAATCCAGTGTCTCAACCCACGGATGGAGTTTATGCTTAATGCTTATATGCCTGGTTGTTCTGGTAAGCAGCTTTCCATAAAGTGGTGGTTTTCTCACAGAAGTCCAATTCACAGTGGTGCTGTTTGTCCTATCTGTGGGCTCTGATGTGATTCATTGTGCACATTAGGGACTCTTTTTTTATCATTTGCAACCCTAACTATTCATCTAAATTTGGGAGTTAAAGACTTTGGCCCAAATCCACAAAGGAATTACGCCGGCGTATCTCCAGATACGCCGTCGTAATTTCAAATGTGCGCCGTCGTATCTTTGCGCTGATTCTCAAAGCAAGATACGCCTGAAAACATGGCTTTAGTCATCCGGTGTAACTTGCCTACGCCGGCGTATCGTGGGCGCATAGTTACGCTGGACGCATTAGACTTTCCCATAAAAAATATGCAAATGAGCTAGATACACCGATTCACGGTGCATGCGTTGTTCGTTCGGTGCGTCATTTACGCGGGGTCACGATTCATTTACATACAACACGCCCACTACCAGCCTACCTTGAATTACGCAGACTTACACTGGCCCATTTACGATACGCTGCCGTCACTTAGGACGCAAGTGCTTTGAAAATATGGCACTTGCCTCTCTAAGTTGCGGCAGCGAAGCGTAAAGAAGATACGCTACCCCTGCACAAAGATCCGCTAATGTCTGTGGATCTGGCCCTTTATTCTTTAGCATTTTAGTACTAGCAACTGGTTGCTAGTTTTTTCTATTGGCGCAGTTTTTACTTGTATAATGTTGTTTGTGTTTATCTCATCAAATTGCTGCCTTTGATCTTTATTGATGTAATTTTTATTGTTTAGCGCAGTTTTTTCCTCTTGCAAACTCTCATGAGAGTGAGAGAGAGAGAGAGAGAGCTGTGTATGATGTCATAAGCCTAGGCTTTTTACCAGACAAGAAACCGGAAGTGGGATGTATAGGTTATTTACTGGCAGAAAAAAATAATGTTTTACTAATAATGTTTTACTATCCAAAGTTAAAACAACAAGGGCAGAAGATTTAATAGATGGGCAGTTGAAAAAATTGGTGAAGGCCGCTTTAAAGAGAGTGAAGCAATGGTAAGACTATATTAAAAACAACTTGAAACTGTTACATGAAAAAAATACATTAAGTGTGGAAAGATTATAACAGCATTGGAGAAAATAAAAAATAGCTCAGAAATAGTGTAATAGTTAGCTGGGTATGTACTCCAGAAATAGTTTTACAGAAACGTAAGAACCTTACTAATGTAACTATATGAGATGGATCATGTGTACAAATGTATCATTACACATACAAAAAAATAGG
This sequence comes from Rana kukunoris, assembly GCA_029574335.1. Classification (NCBI taxonomy): domain Eukaryota; kingdom Metazoa; phylum Chordata; class Amphibia; order Anura; family Ranidae; genus Rana; species Rana kukunoris. The sequence goes on from CM056059.1 coordinate 242,905,136, forward strand.
ACATATTTTTTACTTTCTTGATACTTGGGGGAGGCCCAAGCTCATCTTCTATACAGGCCAATGCCTCAACACCAGGTATTTTCAGGGGTAACCCTAATTAGTATGTTTATTCATTGTGTACTGTTTTCTATTACATCATTTGCTCCAGTGTTATTCTTTGGCTGAGGCTGATGATTAAATCAACTTGGAACATTCTGACCTGGGTCAGCTCAGTTGTTTTTTCCCAATAGCTAATTATCAGGTTTATCAGTGGACCGATGTTGGTTCTTAATTTGGGCTTTGTGCTTCTTGTCCTATGTCCTTTGTTATTCCCAGTTTTGAAGATGAAGAACACTATTTTTTGGGGAAAATGTATTTCTGTTTTTTCTACCACATATAGTATGACAGATATATTGATGATCTATTATTTATCTGTAGGGGAGGCATGGTTAGAATTGCAGATAATTTATTGTGTATGAACAAGATGCCCCTGATTTTTGCATGCAACTTGAGATGGACAAAAAAAATATTTTCTTGATCTCACGTTAGTGGAAGATGCAAATGAGTCTTTCAGAAAATTAACAGCTGGTAATATCCCTTTAAGGGTAGAGAACTGTCATCCAAGTCACTGCATCAAGGCTTTCTCTGTTGGGAAAAAGACTGGTATTCAAAGCAAATGTTCTAATGAAGATATTTTATATTCTAATTGTTTAGGTACCATGGATGGAATTAGAGAAATAAGTATTCCTTGATGTTTCAGTCCTCATTTCAAGAATGTATAGTCAGGAATAATGGGATGAAGCTAACACAATAAAGAATAATTTACCTTTAATGTGTACAGATCCCACATATCAGGAACTATCCAATGCATGCAGATTTGTGAGTAGAAGAGCACCCACCTTGGGTAGTATGTTGTCCAACAGTTTGTTTCTGGAAAAGGCTGGCTAAAAGAATCATTTATGGTTAGACCATAAATAGGGAACTTACAAATGTGGAGGAAATAGTTGTAATTGTTACAACTTTATTAAGCTTGATCAGGAAATTAAATCTATTGTTATTAAAAGCATTATAAAACAAACTCATAGACTAATTGCACTGCCGGTTATGTAGTTTAGCCTGCAACATGTTCAAAATGTACTATACAATTTGTGGCCAACTACAGAATCTTTTAAAAATAGAGTGGGTAAACAATTATCAGTTTTTGGAAATCCTAAGTTCAATAAACCTACTAGTGTGCTACTGCTAAATGAAGTCAATTAAAAAAATTGTGCTTTGACACTTTTTTTTTAAAAAGTGCTCAGTTTATTTTTCTCCCCTAAAAGTGTCCTGTGCTCTTAAAGCAAAATGGAATCAGCAGCACTCAATTTGCTAACCAGGTTGCACAAGCACAGTTGAAAATGCAACAAACCATGATGCAAATAATGGAGGTCCATGTAAGCATGCAAAAGTCTCTGACAAATATGAAGCAGACTGTGTCCACTCTAATGCCGCGTACACACGATCATTTTTTTGTAATGAAAAAAAACTACGTTTTCTGTGAAGAAAAAACGATGTTTTTGAAACGTCACTTTTCAAAGACGATGTTGCATACCACACCATCGTTTTTTTAACAAAAAGCGAGGTTACGTTGACCACTCTTTTCCATTGAAGCTCGCTTCATAACTAGCTTCTGGGCACGCGCGGGTTGAAAAAACGTTGTTTTAAACAACGTTTTTGCTACACACAGTGACTTTTTGTGAAACAAAAAACGACGTTTTGAAAAACGACACAAAAAATTCAAGCATGTTGGAATTTTTTTTGGGTCGTTTTTTTTAAGACAAAAAACAACGTTTTGCCCACACACGATCAATTTAAATGAAGTTTTTAAAAAACAACTTTTTTTTTCATCGCAAAAAACGACCGTGTGTACATGGCATTACTTCAGAGAAAGGAACCAAACAAGGTAACATGTTATTACCTCCAGTAAGAATATGTTATTATTGCAGGAAGCTGGATGTTTCAGGGCACATTACCCTAACAAAGAGACTGTGTCTTACCTAACTGTTGAAGTTCTAATAGCATTACAGAAACCGTTCCCCCGGAAGTCAGAGCAAAACTTCTAAGGACCTCAGTGAAGGAGCCAACTGAGAGTCCATCCATCACAGCGTGCTCCAAAACTTAAGAGGTGAAGAATCCTCAATGGGAGTCCAAAGTACCAAAGCAAGCCTCCTCTGCGGCTCACTTTGCACTCTTTGCTCTCAGGTAGACAGGCACATACAGCCAATGCATACTATTCCCTCAGGTTAGCTACGGGAAGGTGAGGAAAAGAGAAGAGTGCAAGTCAAGACTGCTGAGCCCACTCTAAACAATTAGTAGGTTTTTTGCCTATAGTCCTATTTCAAGCAGAAAGGGTCTACACCAAGGTGTGCCTTAACACGGGGGCACAAGTGATGTTACTGTATCGAGACTTTTTTGACAAGTATCTGAATCATTTACCCCATGGAAGTTGATAGACTTGAAGATTTGGGGTAATGGATTGAAGAAATTCCCATATGATGGGAACTTCCCAATCCGACTGACATTCGGTTGTTCCGTGGTCGGGAAAACAGAGACATTACATACATTAGCAGTCATGTGTCTTTGGCCTCCTGGGAAAAAAAACAGAACTCTTGTTGATAGGGGGCAAATACTAATCTAGTGAGAAGACTGCTCACCACCATAGCCATGAAGAGTGACTCATCATTTCACAGTCAGCTACATCAGGCTTATCAATGTGTTCTGCAGGAGCAGAAGTCTCCAATGGAAGAGGTAAGGAAGACTATGCTTGCTTTGAAGAAAGGGAGCTGCACCCCAGAAAAATAGCTTGCTTGAGAGCCACTGTCAAATTATCCTGGGGCAAGCCAGGGATCTTTGTTATATATGAAAATCCCACATACAGCCAAAGTTAACCAAAGATGGTTGTCAGCCCCAATTTTGTATAAAACACAATACACAAGGAAAATGGGGAGTGGTGAGATGCACCAGGGCGTTGTGACACCCTGGGGGTAGGTAAGACAGTGTACAGACAAAATTTGGCATAAAAACAAATATTTATTTAGAAAAGGCTAACATTTTATTTGGCTGTGGAGGAGTTAAAGGGGTCATAAAAGTACAATTTTTTTCTCTGAGTAGCTTCCTTTACCTTAGTGCAGTCCTCCTTCACTTACCTCATCCTTTGATTTTGCTTTTAAATGTCTTTATTTCTTCTGAGAAATCCTCACATCCTGTCCCTCTGTCTGTAACTACACACAGAAATGCAAGGCTTTCTCCCTGGTGTGGAGTGTCGTGCTTGCCCCCTCCCTTGGACTACAGGAGAGTCAGGGCGCTCTATACGTTGCAGATTGAGAAAGGAGCTGTGTGTTAGTGGGCATCCTGACTTTCCTGTAGTCCAAGGGAAGGGGGAGCACAATACTCCACACCAGGGAGAAAGCCTCACATTACTCTGTGGAGTTACAGACAGAAGAACAGGAAGTGAGGATTTCTCAGAAGAAATAAGGAAATTTAAAAGCAAAATCAAAGGATGATGTGTCAGGAAAGGTTCCATCCGCTGGTAATATTTATTATTATTTGGGTTGCAGTACTGTGGTCCACCAGCAGGTGTCTCCTGGAACTGTCAGAAGAACTTCTCCCTGCTGGTGTTATATCTTCTTTGGGATGCAGTACTGGTCTCCACCAGCTGATGGATCCTGGCAGTGTGGAGCGTACTGCTCTTTCTGTGCTCAGGTGTGACTTGAAGCTAATTACTGACATTCCCATTTATGCCCCAGCGAGTGCAAGCACACCTCGCCTTGGTATCTATCTCCCTGACCTTGAGCCTGCTATCTTGACTTTGAGCCTGCATTCTCACCAGACCTGATCTGACCCGATCCTTATCCCGAGCCCATCCTGTACCTGTCCCTCCTGTCCCCTGATTACTATAGATACCTGTCCTCCTGTTACCTGATAACTTTGGATCCCTACTCTGCAGCTTTTCCATTCGACCCCTCCCTGTTCCTGTTGGTTTTCCATCCTTACCCACCTGCTGATATCCCCTTGTGTAAGACCTCGGCCTGGCTTTTACTACGATTCTGGTATCTCCCATTTTGTACATATTGTCTATAGTTATTTTTGGGTCACTGTTTATTGGTTGTGTGTTGTTCACTTATCTTAATAAATTATTATATTTTCACGTACATGCGTCTTTGGTCTCCTCTGTGCAGTCACACAGTCTGGTCTACTAGCTTCCCTGACATGGGGTAAGTAAAGGAGAACTGCACTAAGTTAAAGGAAGCTATTTAGGAAAAAAATTGTACCCTTACAACCCCTTTAAGGGAGGATATAGGGGCACTGGGACAGAGTGGGGGAAATGGAGATGGGCCAGAATGATATTAAACAAGGAGTGGCTGATATCCAAGATATGACAAAATACCATGAGGAAGTGTTGGACCCTCCATTGGTTTTGATGAATAATCAAGAAAAATTAGATTGTAGGCAAAATATACGTATAAGGGGCCTGCCTGAAATATAACAACATTTTGAATTGCTTCCAAATGTGATCAGTCTGTTCCAGCTAATTCTGGGGCCATCTGCACTGGATACGATTGAAATAGAGTCCACCGTGCTTTCACTCCTACCCCCCAAAATGCAGAAAGACCAAGAGTTATTTGTAAAATACATAGATATCCAGTGAAAGAAGCCATTCGGCAAAAAATGCACAGTTGACTTTGAAGTGTGCTCAAATAGCTTTATTTCCAGATCTATCATATAGAACACTTATGCAACAAAGAATGATCAAACGCTTGTTGGAAGTCCAACAAGCAGTTGATTTTAAATAACGTTTGGGGTACCCCTTCAGGGTTATAGCAACATGGAATGGGAAAACAGCAACACTGTTTCAGGTCGCTTTGCAGGCGCTATTTTTAGCGCAATAGCGCCTGTAAAACGACCCAGTGTGAAAGGAGTCTTAGACCTATAGAATCTTCCCCATTATTATTCATCTCATTCTCTCAGCTTCGGGCTCTGAAGGACATCCCCCTAAGGGAATACTACAGATATTTGCAGGTCCGTCACTTTTTTCGGACACACTATGCTACTGTACCCTCTGACACCAGAACGGCGTTTGAGACCCTATGTTCTACTTCCCCGAGGCAGAAGGGTCTTATTTCGATCCTATACGGTTATATGGGGGGGGGGAGATTCCATTTTGAAACACATGACCTAATGAGAACAGGAGATGGACCTTGGCTATGACCGGGGGGACTGGGATGCTTGCTGGCAAAACTTGAGAAAATGTTCAATTTCCCTTTCGGTTAGGAAAACGGCCATTAAACTATTCACTCGCTGGTACCTCACACCTCTTCGCCTAAGCAAGATCTTCCCTCAGAGCTCCCCCTTGTGCTTCCGAGGTTGCCCCCAACAGGGGTCTTTTTTACATTTATTTTGGGAGTGCGAGAAGTTACGGCCCACTTGGAGGGAGGTCTTGGATTTGCTGGACAAGTTAGCTGGGAGTAGCTTGGCTCTAACGCACACTCATTGTTTACTATTCAAAAGAATTCCAGATGTCCCTAAACCCCTGATGCGTCTTTTCCACACTATCTGTGTGGCAGTTTTATGGACGATTGCGCTCCATTGGAAATCTAGCACTGTTCCTCTGGCACAAATTATGTCTAGGGTGGACCAAATTATGCTCTCGGAAAAGATTCATCACACACTTAGAGATACCATGCCTCTTCATGATGCTAAATGGAATCCCTGGTTTTTACACTGCATCTTAAATCAACCATAGATTGATTTCTGTGTAACCCATTTCTTCCCTTTTTTTCTTTTTCCCTTTGCATTTTCTTATATTCTCTTTTGTTTTCACCGTGATATCTGTATTTGCTTCGTGTCATTTTCTTTTTATGAAGTTTCGTTCGATTGTTCTCTCACCAAGTGCTACCCTTCTGGCATTCATGATAGATGTTGTTCACAGACTTTGGTTGGTAACTCATGTTATTTAGTGATCACTTTGTTAGTTGATGCTCACAAAAGTCTGTATTTTTTTTTTATGTGCTTTATCTTGCCTGTCATGATTACTGGATACCTTGTTTGAAGTATTTTGTATCTTGTTTACTTCCAAATAAAGAAAACTTTTAAGTCAAAAAAAAAAATTGTCATTGGGGAAATGTAAATTTTTTAAACCCTCAGTTACCTCTCTGGCACATGCAGAGGGAGTTTCCGTTGACTCAAAAAAGGTAGAAGCTGTCAATTCCTGGCCTAAACTGAAAAACTTCACTGAACTAATGTAATTTTTAGAATTCTGCTCCTACTACTGAAGATTTGTCAAAAGGTTAGCTAAAATCAAGCCTGATCCCCAAATGAGTTGTTAAAGAATGAGGAGGAAGGTGTGGATGCACGAAAGCCAAATAAGCCATGTAAAGGATTCAGAAAGCCTCAACAATCTATTCAAGACCAGTGGACAGATCAGTGCCAGCAGGTATTTCCCCAGCTGAAGAGCAGTCTAAATAATACTCTGGTGCTAGCCTATGATGACCCCCTCTAAACCACATGAACTACACTTCAATGCTAGAATAAATGCACTGGTTGAGGTACTATATCAAGAACATGATGAACAGTCACATATTTGAGAAGTCTGACCTCTTCTGAAAAGAAACTTCCCCACTTATAAGTTGGGAGTTTCTAGCTTGAAAGTGGGTTGTGGTAGACAAGCTAAAGGACTATCTGTACAGTGCAGACCTTGTGGTCTAAACCGACAACAGCCCACTTACCTATGTACCCACCACAAGCTAGATGCTACTAGGTACCAGTGGTTGGCTGTAGACATGTGCAATTTGTTTAGTTGCAAATTCGTTGTTTAACAAATTTCAACAAATGAGTTAGAGTCAGTTCACACTGGGGCGACTTGGGATCAGACTTGAAGTCGTCTCAAGTCGTCCCAAGTCGCGCTGTCCAGAAAAGCAATGTAAGTGAATGGGAGCGGTGTTAATACACATTACTCATGTCGCTCCGACTTCAGAAGAGGTTCCTGTACTACTTCAATCAGACTTCTAGGCGATTTGTACCCATTGATTTCAATGGAAGTCGCTTCCAAGTCTGATCACTGTTTTAATTGAAGCTACTTTTCAGCAAGATAACATACATTTCTCAGGCAAACCCCTCCCTCCCCTTCCCTCTCCCAGAGCTGATTGTTGTTTTATTGGCCACTGGAATGTCTCCTGACCAGAAAAGGACTTCAAGTCGTGTTGTAAATCTCCCCAGATCGCCCTGTGGTTCATGCTCAAGTTGTGTTGAAGTTGCTTCTGAAAGTCGTGCTGGAAGTCGTGTCGCCCCAGTGTGAACCGACTCTTAATTCTGAAATATCCTAATTAACGAAAACCCGTTTAACAACATTTTCAGAATTTTTGTCAATTGGAATATTTAAAAATTTGTCAATTTGAATATTCAAAAATTTGAAAATCCAGAAATTTGGAAATTCTAAATTCGAAAATCCAAAAATCATGAAATAAGAACAAAAATTTAAAAGAACAAAAATCCAAAAATAAGAACGAAAATCAGAAAATTTGAAAACCTGAAAATCCAAAAATCTGAAATAATAATTAATAAGATCTTAACTATTACTAACGATTAAATTATAGGTATTGGAATTTATTTTCAAATTTGTCAAATTTAATGAATACAAATTTGCGAATTATCCAAAATAACGAATGCCGTATCCAAACAAATGGAAGGCAACAAATTATTAATAAAAATAAAAATGTTTAATTTTTATTATTACAGTATTTATCGGCGTATAACACCCACAGGTGTATAACACGCACCTTAACTTTAAGAGGGAAGTTTTCAGGAAAAAAACGTTCCACTGCCACCTGCGTATAACACGCAGCCACAGTTTACCCTCTTTTTTCATGGTAAAAAAGTGAGTGTTATACACCAATAAATACAGTATTTATTATTAATTTGTTCCGTTTAATTTGTTTAGATGCGGCATTTTGTTATTTTGGATAATTTGCAACTTCGGATAAATTTGTATTTGTTACGTTCACTAATAGCCAAATTTGAAAGGAAATTCCAATACCTATAATTTATTAGTTAGTTATTAAAATATCGGTAAAATATTGGTAAAACACTGCTTTCTTACCGTCGGATTTGCACCGCATTTTGGCCACTAGCGGGGTTAAAGGGTTAATACCGCCTGCAATGTGATGCTACAGCAGCGTATTGCCAGCGGTATGGTGGCACTGCCCATTGATTTCAATGGGTAGGAGCAATGAGTTCACCTGTCCTAATGCGCTCCAAAGAAGGACTTTTTCTGATGCCCTGCCAGCGCACCGCCAGCACACACTCAGGCTTTCACACTGGAGTGAATAAAGCAGCTGTTTTAGGGCGGATTGCAGGTGCTATTTTTAACGCTATAGTGCCTACAAAATGCCCTTTCTTCTAACAAATACTCTGTAAGAAGCATGATTAGTCCACAGGTAGTGGAATCTGCTGCAGTTAAGAGATGAGATGGCCTACCGAAGAGGCCCCTTGGACAACCCTGAAGACAGATGGCATTTGTTCCTACCAAAAAAAAACAGAGAGTTGGTATTAACAGTTTACATGATAAGCTTGGCCCCCTCGACCAAGAGAGGTCTTTCAAGGTAGTCAGACACCACCTCTATTGCCATTGCATGCAAAAGTTGAGGGCTACTGACACTCTTAGAAAATGTGTGTGTGTAAATATTGCGCAAAGCCTAAAACCATGTGTATATAGGCAGCCAACACAATGGACTCTTACTTTCCATTTCTGTGACTTATTTTGGATCAAGTTGGGGTGTCCTGGGTGGACTTTCCTAGCGCACATGGTTCATACCAGTGTATTTATGTGTGCTGTTTGACTCTAAAGGGTTATTACCCATTAATACCAACCTTTGAGTTGTGGGCTAGACACGTTTGGGGTGTTCTCTTGATCGCTTAAAGTTTATCACTTGTTTACTAGCCCAGGTTTCTTTCCTTGTGGCTTCTTCTCTTAACAATTTTGGGATACGTTCCAACAGATTGTAAATAATTTTCACTATTGTAATTTTTTATGATAAGGTTGATAACCATTGCATATTGTGGACACGCATGTTTTATTATATTCATCTGTCTTTTCTTTTATGATACACAGACCACTTAAGTGTGAGGTACTTGTTTTACTTTTAGTTTTCGGGGAAAAGGAGCACAAGCCCCTACCTCTACTAACATTCCACCTCAAAAGGGGAGTTGTTGTTTCTTTGGCGCTACACTTACTGACACTCTTGCCTAAGCTGTATTCAGGGAAAGCTGGACTCATGGACCATCTCCAAAGTCAAGGACCAATGGATTTTGGCGTGCATTCATTTCCAACCAAAGACCAACATGCCTTAACTGTAGCCAGAGTTCTTGTGGAAACATTCTTTACCCATTGTGGCCTGCCTCAGCAAATGTGACTGGCAGGGAAGGGGTTAACACTAGGGGGCGGTCAAGGGGTTAAATGTGTATCCTAGGGAGTGATTCTAACTGTAGGGGGTGGTGACTCACAAGGGGAGGAGACTGATCTGTGTTCCTCTGTACTGGGAACACACTTACCTCTGACAGGACATGGATCTGTGTGTTTACACTTACAGATCCACAGTCCTGCTGTGTTCACGGGCAATCGCAGGTGCCCGGCGGACATCACTACCGGTTGCAAGACGCTAGGTCACGCAGATTTGATGTCCACCAATGACCTGCGATTGCCTAGTACAGAGACAAAATGGGGATCTGCCTTTGTAAACAAGGCGAATGCCAGTTCTGACAGGGGACATGATAGAGATCTACTGTCCCCAGTCACCGGGTACAGAGATCTATGTCATCCCTGGCAGCTTATCTCCCCTACAGTTAGAACACACCTAGGTAATACAGTTAACCCTTTGATAGCCCCCTACAGTTAAAGGGTCACAAAAGGATTTTTTTTCCAGCTAAATAGCTTCCTTTACCTTACTGCAGTCCTGTTTTTATGTCCTCATTGTTCATTTTTGCTTTGATGTTGGTGTAATTCCTCTCTGTTATGGACACTTCCTGGTTGTCTGTTTCCTTATAACCACAGTACTGAGAGCTTTCTCACTGTGGTCACTAATCAAGGAGGTGTGATTACTGTGTGTCTAAACCAATCCAGTTTCGTTTTACAAACCATCACTGCCCTCTATTGGCTCTCTGGCTCTGTACATCAGAGAGACAGGAAACAACAGCAAAATCAAAACTAAACTGTAGGTTCATTATATGATTGATTGATTGATTTTTATCTATTTTTAATCATTTTTAAAAGGAATCAGTTAACTATTATGTCTCTATACCCTGTAAACAGTAATTTCAGCAAAAAAAAAAAATTCCTTTACAACTCTTTTAACACCTTTCCTGCCAGTGTCATTTTTATATTGATCAGTGCATTTTTATAGCACTGATCAATGTAATAATGTCATTGGTCCCCACAAAGTTTGATTTGGGGTCAGATTTGTCTGCCACGATGTAGCAGTCCCACTAAAAATTGCAGATTGCAACCATTACTAGTAAAAACAATAAAAAAAAATAAAAGTCCCTAAATCTATCCCATAGTTTATAGACGCGATAACTTTCGCGCAAACCAATCAATATACGTCTATTGGGATTTTTTTTTTACCAAAAACATATTGAAGAATACAGTGCAGAAAATAAGTATTTGAACACCCTGCTATTTCTCCCACTTGGAAATCATGGAGGGGTCTGAAATTGTCATCGTAGGTGCATGTCCACTGTGAGAGACATAATCAAAAAAAAAAATCCAGAAATCGCAATGTATTTTTTAACTATTTATTTGTATGATACAGCTGCAAATAAGTATTTGAACACCTGAGAAAATCAATGTTAATATTTGGTACAGTAGCCTTTGTTTGCAATTACAGAGGTCAAACGTTTCTTGTAGTTTTTCACCAGGTTTGCACACACTGGAGGAGGGATTTTGGCCCACTCCTCCACACAGATCTTCTCTAGATCAGTCAGGTTTCTGGGCTGTCGCTGAGAAACACGGAGTTTGAGCTCCCTCCAAAGATTCTCTATTGGGTTTAGGTCTGGAGACTGGCTAGGCCACACCAGAACCTTGATATGCTTCTTACAGAGCCACTCCTTGGTTATCCTGGCTGTGTGCTTCGGGTCATTGTCATGTTGGAAGACCCAGCCTCGACCTATCTTCAAAGCTCTAACTGAGAGAAGGAGGTTGTTGCCCAAAATCTTGCAATACATGGCCCCGGTCATCCTCTCCTTAATACAGTGCAGTCACCCTGTCCCATGTGCAGAAAAACACCCCCAAAGCATGATGCTACCACCCCCATGCTTCACAGTAGGGATGGTGTTCTTGGGATGGTACTCATCATTCTTCTTCCTCCAAACACGGTTAGTGGAATTATGACCAAAAAGTTCTATTTTGGTCACATCTGACCACATGACTTTCTCCCATGACTCCTCTGGATCATCCAAATGGTCATTGGCAAACTTAAGACGGGCCTTGACATGTGCTGGTTTAAGCAGGGGAACCTTCCGTGCCATGCATGATTTCAAACCATGACGTCTTAGTGTATTACCAACAGTAACCTTGGAAACGGTGGTCCCAGCTCTTTTCAGGTCATTGACCAGCTCCTCCTGGGCTGATTTCTCACCTTTCTTAGGATCATTGAGACCCCACGAGGTGAGATTTTGCATGGAGCCCCAGTCCGAGGGAGATTGACAGTCATGTTTAGCTTCTTCCATTTTCTAATGATTGCTCCAACAGTGGACCTTTTTTCACCAAGCTGCTTGGCAATTTCCCCGTAGCCCTTTCCAGCCTTGTGGAGGTGTACAATTTTGTCTCTAGTGTCATTGGACAGCTCTTTGGTCTTGGCCATGTTAGTAGTTGGATTCTTACTGATTGTATGGGGTGGACAGGTGTCTTTATGCAGCTAATGACCTCAAACAGGTGCATCTAATTTAGGATAATAAATGGAGTGGAGGTGGACATTTTAAAGGCAGACTAACAGGTCTTTGAGGGTCAGAATTCTAGCTGATAGACAGGTGTTCAAATACTTCTTTGCAGCTGTATCAAACAAATAAATAGTTAAAAAAATCATACATTGTGATTTCTGGATTTTTTTTTTTATTATGTCTCTCACAGTGGACATGCACCTACGGTGACAATTTCAGACTCCTCCATGATTTCCAAGTGGGAGAACTTGCAAAATAGCAGGGTGTTCAACTACTTATTTTCTGCACTGTATATATTGGCCTAAACGGATGAATATTTGTATTTAGTTTTTTTGGATATTTATTATAGCAAAAAGTAAGAAAAAAAAGTAATTTTTTTCAAAAATGTTGCTGTTTGTTTGTTTATAGCGCAAAACATAAAAACCGCAGAGATGATCAAATATCACCAAAAGAAAGCTCTATTTGTGGTAAGAAAAGGGACATAAATTTTGTTTGGGTACAGTATCGAATGACCAAGCTATTATCATTTAAAGCTACACAGTAACCTATTACGAAAACTGGCCTGTTGGGGCAAATCCTTCCTGGGGTTCAAGTGGTTAAAATACTGTAGCATTACAACTAGGTACTAAGCATTACTTTCAATGAATTTTTGGGATATTGTATCGTTCACTCAACCTGCTGTGTTAGAGGGGCTGAGGTTTTATGGAAAAGGTTGAGGTTCTCATAATGATCATTGCCTGCTCTGTCATGCTAGATCCATACCTCCAATTTGAGAAATGCTGGGTAATGGCATTATTATCTGTGCAAAGGATTCAAACATATTCCTCTGTTTTGGCTGACAAAATGTTACTGTTTAAATCTAGTACATTGTAATCTTTTCTGTGAAATAATAGGCAATATATGGGAGTGATTAACATTATATAATATTTTTGGGGTGTTATGTGACACTTGGGTTACAATCATGTTTTTAAGCGAATGCTGGCCATATTTAATTTCACAACAACTACCTTGTTTGTTTCAGGTCGAATCTTTAAAAAATGATGTATGTGGTCAGATTAACTTTCCACAAATATTATCGACCATTGGCATATATCCTGTATAAATGGTTTAAATGTCTGGAAGATGAAGAAATACTTTTGTAAGGTGAATTAAACCTAAAATTAAATCTGAAAAAACAATTTAGAATGTTAGCAAACAAAAAATAGATACAAATGGATGGGCATTTTAGTTGTAATGTTTGAAAACATTAGTTAGGGAGACCAAGTATTACATGTACCTACGAGAACCAAAAAGAAATAAAACACCAAACTTAAGTGACTATATAAAGTGTAGCATTCCAAAAACAGCGCTGAGAAAATATATTGCAATTCTCCTAAAATAACATTGAAAATCACAGTGCAAAAAAGAATGTAAGAATCTGTAAGAAAGATAAGTGCATAAATCAAGCCGTGAGAATCATGTGTATTTAGACAAACAGTCCATAGAGTGATCTGAATCCTTCAGAGATCTTCCACCACACCAAGGTGAACAGTGTTTCCACCACCTGTCAAAATGGTCACTCACCGGAACTAATTGCCTCAGCACTTGCGTACCTAGGCAGTTCAGCTTAATATCATCAAGGGAAATCCTCAAGCGATAATGTGATGTCCTCTAAAGTGCTCCAAAAACGTAAAGGAAATAAAGGAAAATACCATAGTGTAATACCGTAAAAAAGTTTTAATAACACACCAAAGCAAGTCCAGAAGTTAAACTCACAAGCAAAGCTCACACACTGAGCAGTGAAATGAAGCAGTTAACTTAATCCTAAAAACATCTCTGCATGGTGAAGCACTTGGCCACGGCGGACCCACGATTAAATAGACACGATCTCACCACTCAGTAGGTCATGTCAGCTGGCAGAAAGGCTTTCCAGGTAGATGGTTAATCCGAACACAGCACAGCACAGCAAGCGTGATAGTAACTTTTAGTCACTGACTATGTAGCCACGCCCCGACATGTTTCATCATTCCTGATTTCCTCATGGGGTTGGCTACACAGTCTACAACCCTCCCTTTTGAGTCAGTGACTCGTTTGAACACCCCGCCCCCCCGTGACGTGTCCGAAAGAGTACGCCCCGCTGTCTCTCATACAGCGGAGATCGCGAACGGACTTCCACGCCAACGAGTGGCCAGCATTGCAAAAGCGTCAGTCACCGTCACATGACCGCACCGCCTACCTAGTTCTCCGATGTCCTGGCTGATCCCAATGCACATAGGGGAGCGCGCCAACATCGTCCACTACGGTCCCTCCCATCCATGACGCTGCGACGCGATAGCGTCACACGTAGGCGGAAGGGCGGAAGTCTAATAATAGATTCCAGATCCCCGTGGACATAACTAAGGGCGGAAGTGGTGACTTGAAACAGTGCAAAAAAATAGAAGGTTTTTAGGTAGTGATACGCTAATCGAGTGTCCCCGTGGCCAGGAGCTGTACAAGTCATCATATCATCATATCAAAAACCTATTAAAACAATGAAATTAAATATAACACTGAATGCTCGCCTTATATGAAAGAGAGCATGTCACATAAAACTAAGAATGTTAAGCATATCTATATACATTCATTAAAACAGTACAGATGGGTAAGCTTTATGGTTGATTGTTACAGACATCTTTCACATGAGGTGGATAATAGTGTGAAACTGAAACCGAGGGGAGATCACTGGTATGATGCACAATCTATGTGTGCACATCACAACGATATCTCCCTATCAGAGAATCCAGGTCCACATAAATAAACTATGAGTATAGCCATTGTCCCTATCCTGCACATAAAGCTGAAAAAACTGGTCAGCAGATTGCAAAAGCATATAGTGCAGGACATATAGGGTGAATGGTAAATGGGAAACTAGAAAGGTCACAGGATAGATAGATTGGTCAATTTCTATGGTGACTTGGAAAGAAGACACAATATTCTAAGAATTATTAATGAAACAGTTGAGATCTACTTCTATATTAAGGCCCTTAGGCCATAAACATTTCAATAAGAAGATCCATTGGGTTTCACGTTGAGATAGATCTCGCACTCTGTTCGAGCCCCTCCAAGAGGGGTAAACACACTCTAACCCACAGAATTGTAACAGAGACGGATCACTGTTATGTTGTTTTTTGAAGTGCATAGAGACACTATGATCCTCATATTTTTTCCTAATGTTAGCCAGATGTTCAGCTATCCTGATTCTCAACAATCTCTTGGTTCTACCTACATAAAGTAGGCCGCATGGGCACCACATGAGGTAGACAATATATGAGGAATTGCATGTGCTGAATTCTTTAATTGCAAAGGTTTTACCATCTGAGCTCGTCACTTCATTCTTTCCTCTGTTGTGGGTTTTCACAGTCCGGCAGCAGATGCATTTTCTGCACGGGAAGAACCCTTTAAGGTCAATTTTGATCCGCTGGTCAGGTGGATCCAAAATCTTTCTGACGACCTGATCTCCAAAGTTAGGGGCTCGACGGTAGATAAATCTTGGTGTCTCTGACAGCACCCCCCCCCCCCCCAGATGTCTATCTCTCGTTAGGATGTGCCAGTGATTCTTAAAGATAGTTTCTATCGCCTTGTATTGGTTGTGAAAACCCGATAGGAAACTTAATTGATGTTGTGAGTCAGATTGTTGTGTTACTCTCTTTGTAAAACATTGTTCTCTTGGAGTCTCTGCTACTTGATCAATCACTTTATCCAAATGGGATTCATCGTATCCCTTCTGCATGAACCTTCCCTTCAGTTTAAGTGATTGGTCTATATAGTCATTAACCTCTGTACAATTTCGTCGTACCCTTAAGAATTGACCTTTTGGTATGTTCTTAATCCAGGACGGATGGTGTCCACTCCGGATTGACAGGTAGCTGTTGCGATCGGTTGTTTTAAAGAACACTTTAGTTTTCAACTTTTTTGCAGAATACTCAATCAGCACATCTAGGAAACTCACAGAGGTCTTACTAATAACATATTCCAGTTTGATATTGTTGTTATTAATATTAAGATCTTCCAAAAAGAGTCTCACCTCTGCCTCACTGCCCTCCCAAATGATCAAAAGGTCGTCAATAAATCTTCGATAAAAGATCAATTGGGGTTTCTGATTTAGAAAAATCCGCCTATCCTCCCACTCAGCCATAAAGAGATTAGCTATACTGGGGGCAAATTTAGCCCCCATAGCAACTCCCACCTGCTGAGAAAAAAAGAAACCATTAAACCAAAAATAATTATGTGTCATACAGAATTCCAAAGCTGAGCCCAAGAATTTCTTCTGTGTATGAGGTATATCATCCCTCTTGCTCAGTGCCCAGTTTAGTGCGAGTGCCGCATCATCATGTTGGATTATAGTATATAGGGACGCTACGTCCGCTGTTACCAGGCAAATTTCTGATTCTGTATTAATTTTTAGTTTCTCCAAGGACATCAGTAAATCGGTAGTATCTTTCAGATACGCTTTGGTTTCTCGGACACTGGGCTGAAGGAATTTGTAGATATGTGCGTTCCCGTTCGTAACGAATGGATTTTCGTACGAATTTGTTAGTATTCGTACATTCGTATCAATTCAAACATCCGAACAGCTGAAAGACCCAAAATACGAAAATCACGCAATTACGAATAAGCAAAATAACGAACAAACGAAAATACGAACGTACGAATGGACAATCTTACTAAAATACGAAACACCGAAAAAGCAAAAGAACGAAAATTACATCTATAACGAACGATTTGCATTCCGCATTTTAAATCCATTGTCTGTTAGTATTTTCATTCGTATGTTCGTATTTTCATTTGTGTGTTTTGTAAATCTGTTTCTTTGTCTGTTTGTAAATTTGTGTACTTGTAAGTTGTAACGTTCTTTCGAATGGGCAGTGTAGTTAGTAAGTGATGTATCTTACTTAATATCTTAGCCAATCAGCTTATCTCTTTTGTGCTGAGTCACCTTGTTGGCAAAAAGTCCGACCGTGTGTACGGGGCTTAAGAGAAAGCATTTCTTAATATGGATTAGCCACGTGTTGCTATGTATTTACGAAAGTACAAAATTACGAATCCATTAAACGAAAATTATTATCTAACAAAATTACGAATTTCGAATCAACGAACATGAATTAGACAGAATTACGAATCATTCAGTATAAACGAAAATAAAACTGTTACGAAAATACGAACGGATCCGAATAGGAAAACTTGCATCTTACGAAATACGAACGGGTCCGAATAGGAAAACTTGAATCTTACGAAATTATGAATCTTTACGAATCTACGGAACGAGACAAAACGGAACAAAAAAATACGAAATTTTTTGTTGTGCACATGTCTAGGAATTTGTCCAAGTACTCTCCCAGTCTTGCAGTAACCGATCCGATCCCATTGACAATTGGGCGAGCTGGTGGCAGTGTGGCATGTTTGTGAATTTTAGGGAGCGTGTATATGACTGGTATCCTACATGTAGAGGGGGCTAAATAAGCCCTTTCTTTACTATTCAAAGCACCCGTATGAGAACCTGATTTGACAAGTGATTCAAGCTGTGTTTTATAGGCATCAGTTGGATCAGTGGTCAGTCTTCTATAGGTGGTTCGATCATTTAGTAAAGAAGATAGTTGGTTAAGATAGAAAGCCTTATCCAGTACTACAACACCACCTCCCTTATCAGCCGGACGTACAATAATTTGTTTGTTACTTTCCAAAGCTTTAATGCCTTCTCTAATGTACTGGGGGTTGACATTTTTCTTTTGTGGCAGCGCTTCTAAATCCTTCAACACTAGGTTTTTAAAGACTTCAATGTAATGGTTGTTAGAATTTTGGGGGTTAAACAAAGATTTATTCTTTAAACCGCTATTGATTCTTTTAAACCCATCATTACTTCTCATAGTGGCTTCTACAGGATGGCACAGAAAGTACTTCTTCATATTTAATGTTCTCACAAATTTCAATGTGTCAATATAGATGTCGAACTTGTTCATAACTTTTTTTGGGGCACACTTTAAGCCCATGTTCAAAATGCTGAGCTCTTTTGGGCCCAATATTGCTTGGCTTAAATTATATATGCCCGTGTTCAAGTTTTTCTCATCCGTTTTTTGGGATTGCTTTCGCCTTCCAGCCCTACACCCCCTTCTTCTCTTTGGGGGTGCATGCCATTCGTAGTTGGAGGATATACTGGCCCATTCCTGACCTCTCCCCTGATCTTCTGTATTTGGGGGGTCCTCTTTGGGGTTCCCCTCCTTCTACCCCTCCCCCTCTGTCTTCTTTACTAAATGATCGAACCACCTATAGAAGACTGACCACTGATCCAACTGATGCCTATAAAACACAGCTTGAATCACTTGTCAAATCAGGTTCTCATACGGGTGCTTTGAATAGTAAAGAAAGGGCTTATTTAGCCCCCTCTACATGTAGGATACCAGTCATATACACGCTCCCTAAAATTCACAAACATGCCACACTGCCACCAGCTTGCCCAATTGTCAATGGGATCGGATCGGTTACTGCAAGACTGGGAGAGTACTTGGACAAATTCCTTCAGCCCAGTGTCCGAGAAACCAAAGCGTATCTGAAAGATACTACCGATTTACTGATGTCCTTGGAGAAACTAAAAATTAATACAGAATCAGAAATTTGCCTGGTAACAGCGGACATAGCGTCCCTATATACTATAATCCAGCATGATGATGCGGCACTCGCACTACACTGGGCACTGAGCAAGAGGGATGATATACCTCATACACAGAAGAAATTCTTGGGCTCAGCTTTGGAATTCTGTATGACACATAATTATTTTTGGTTTAATGGTTTCTTTTTTTCTCAGCAGGTGGGAGTTGCTATGGGGGCTAAATTTGCCCCCAGTATAGCTAATCTCTTTATGGCTGAGTGGGAGGATAGGCGGATTTTTCTAAATCAGAAACCCCAATTGATCTTTTATCGAAGATTTATTGACGACCTTTTGATCATTTGGGAGGGCAGTGAGGCAGAGGTGAGACTCTTTTTGGAAGATCTTAATATCAATAACAACAATATCAAACTGGAATATGTTATTAGTAAGACCTCTGTGAGTTTCCTAGATGTGCTGATTGAGTATTCTGCAAAAAAGTTGAAAACTAAAGTGTTCTTTAAAACAACCGATCGCAACAGCTACCTGTCAATCCGGAGTGGACACCATCCGTCCTGGATTAAGAACATACCAAAAGGTCAATTCTTAAGGGTACGATGACTAGTGTTGCTCACGAATATTCGAATTGCGAATATTCGGCTCGAATATTGCATATTCGAGAAATCGCGCAATATCTCGAATATTGTGCCGAATATTCGCAATGTCGAATATTCGGATTTTTCTCAATTTTTTTTAACACAGATCACATGCTAGTGATCTCCATCGACGTGTAAAAGCAATGGTGGTATGATGAGAGGGACCCTGGGCCGAGTAGCGCATGTGATCCTTTTATGCTGCCGAATATTCGCAATGCGAATATTCGGCAATAGCAATATCGCGCGATTTTTTTCCCCGCCCTTCATTCACATCAGAGCCAATCAGAGTTCCATTTCCACAGGTGTCAGAGGTTAGCAACCTCCACATCAACCAATAGGAACCTGCCTCACGACCATTATATAAACTAAGTGCCAGCATGTGCTCATTGCAGATTCACAAGGTGGATATAGAGGGAGAAGTGTTTCTGTGCTCTGTGTTATATTGCATCAGCATTGCAGTGCCTTTCAGTTCTGTGCTCCTGTTCAGTGTTCAGTTCATTTGAGTATTAGCAGCTGCTAGTGCTTATATTTCTAAACTGCTTTTTTAAAAGCAAGAAGAGACCAAACAGCTTTTTTTAAAGCTACTATTTGTGTGTTTGTGTTCCAGTTTCATTTAGTGTTAGATAGATAGGTTTGAGTGTACTTGTACACCTCTGTAAGCTAGCTAGCTTAGTTTAGTGTGTTTATTTAGTTAGATAGTTATCTGTTTTATAAAAAAAAAAAAATAAAAATAAAAAGTTATTTTTAGTTTATTCAGATCTCTGGCTCTGCTGTGTTAGCAGAGTCACTGTTCTATCTATATTAGTTTCTTTATTGCTCTTATTCGTTGCCCAGTCAGTTTTTGTCTGTTGTCTGTCAGTCAGTTAGTTAGTTTAAAAAAAAAAAAAATTTTAAAAAAATTTACCTTTCGTTTAATTGTTGTTTAGTGGCATAGCTACTAGTTGTTTGTCTGCGCGCCTGTTTTTTCTATTATCACATTTACCCCCCCCCCCCAATAAAGTTTACCCACCCCCCCATATCAGCATGAGCAGCATCCGTGGTCGTGGCAGCAGGGGTAGGGGAGTTACTCCCAGTGCTGGGTCGCTGCCAGCACGGGGTACCTCTCGCGCCCCTACTACTGGTAGAGGATCGGGTGGAAGGGGAGTCCGCCTCATCCGGGAGTTTTTTACTTCGGGCAGCCGCCCGATATTGCCTTCCCAGGCTCCAGCAGTGGTGGAGTACATGGGGCACAGCAGTGCCACTCAGTCATCACCAAGTAGCACCACCACCATCAGTACACCGGTGCCTTTAGTACCCAGCCCCAGCGAGTCCAGCCTCATGCTGTTTGATGGTGAAAGTGACATGGATATCTTGGGGGAGGCCCTCGATCATGCAGACATTGATTTATGTGCTGATGGTCAGGACCTTTTTGAAGGGTTAATGGAGGAGGAGGAGGATGGGGTACTGGCTGTCAGTAGCCCAGAGACCTCCCTTCATGGTGGTGCTGGTGGTTTTCTGCAGGAAACACCAGCACCTAGTCAGACCCATGCGTCTGTGAGGGGACATCGGAGCCAGGCTAGCGGCTCCATGTCAGATGTCTCCTTCAGACCACCACATGTCAGCCCTGGGTCTGACATATCTGGGGGCGAAGAGGAGGGTGACCCAACATGGGTGCCACCTGCCTCGTCGGTTCACAGCATCAGTGACGACGAGGAAGGTAGGCACCCTGGGGAAACGGTGCGCCAGGTCACCAGGGAGACCAACGTCAGGGTCTCCACTGGTGATGGCAGCAGGAGGTGTCAGCAGCAGCAGCAGCAGGCAGCTCCACCTGTGCGCACTGAGTCCCAGCAGGTGGAAGTCAGCGTCACCCCATCTGACAGGAGGGCGACGCTGAAGTCACCTCTCTGGGCCTACTTCACCTTGGTAGCAGATAACCCGACAGTAGCCATCTGCCAGCTCTGTCGTGCCAAGGTGAAGAGAGGGAAGTGTTTGGCTCGGGTGGGTACCACGGCACTCAACCAGCACCTGCGGATTAATCACTGGCAGGAGCATGACCAGATGAAGCGTGCTGGTGGTAGCAGCGCCACCACCACAAGTGTGCAGGGTACAGCAGCCCCTGCCACAGCTTCATCGGCTACCAGCAGGTCATGCCCCCCCGCTCCCTCTAGTAGAGGTACTGCTACCGACAGCCAGACCTCCACATCATCACCCTCCTCTTCGGTGTCCCGCACTGCCGTCCGGCGCCAGGCGTCTCTTTCTGACGCCTTTGAACGCAACACTCCCTTCCCCCCTTCAGACCGACGTGTGCGTTCCCTCAATGGGCTCCTGGCAAGGGTTATTGCCCAACATCTGCTTCCCTTTAACATAGTGGACTGCAACCCCTTCAGGCAGATGTTGGAGCAGGCCCAACCCCAATGGCGTGTCCCCAGCCGCCATTTCTTTGCCAGGACTGGTGTCCCTGCCCTACACCAGCACATTGTGCAGAATGTAACCCTGTCGCTGGATCATGCTGTCAGCAACAGGGTGCATCTGACAATGGATGGCTGGACCAGCAGGCATGGGCAGGGGCGCTACATAAGCTTCACGGCCCATTGGGTTTCCCTCCGAGGCGCCGGGGAGGGGATTGGCGGCATCTGATTTTGTGGTGCCGCCCCGGGGTGTCCAGGGGAGAAGTGCTGGTCTCCCTCAAGCCACTGTCTCCGCAGCTGCTGAGCCTCCCAGCAAGCGCCCCCGTAGCTATTCAAGTGTGGGGCACGTGCGCTGTCAGGCCGTGCTCCAGCTTGTTAGTTTAGGGGAACGGAGACACACTGGACGAGAAGTGCTGAGCGCACTTCAGGCTCAGGTCCAGAAGTGGCTGACACCCCGAAGGCTCCAAGCAGGTCTGGTTGTCTGTGACAATGGCAGCAACCTCCTCTCCGCCCTCCAGGCTGGCAGTCTGACACACGTGCCCTGTCTGGCACATGTCCTCAACCTAGTGGTGCAGAAGTTCCTGCGCACCTATCCCGGGTTGAGTGACATTGTGCTAAGGGTACGCAGGATTGCCAGCCACTTCAGGCGCTCCCCAACCGCTACCGCGTCCCTGTCAAAGTTGCAGCGGGACAACAGCCTGCCCCTTCACAGGCTGATTGTGGACAGTGTGACGCGGTGGAACTCCAGTCTCTACATGCTGGAGAGGTTGTGGGAGCAGCGAAGGGCGGTGAAGGAGTACCTGCTGGAGCAAGGCACTGGCGGGCCATCACAACACACACTCCCGTACATCACCAGTCTGGAGTGGGGGCAGATACACCAAGTCTGCCATGTGTTGGCCCCTTTTGAGCAGGCGACCAAGATGGTGAGCAGGGAGCATGTCGGCCTCAACGACGTGCTCCCTATAGTGTTCCTGCTGGACAGGGCACTAGATCGCCTGCTCGGAGCTGGGGAGAGTGCCTTGGTGGAGCAGGAGGAGGCAACACTGCTCCACCAAGACCAGGCCCAGGACGAGGAGGAGGAGGAGGATCATGATGATGATCAGGAGGTGACTGGTGGCGTCCTGGAGTCAGGGCCTGGTCAGGAGGGAGAGCCGGTGTTGGGGGCACCGATAGTCCGGGGGTTTGGCATGACTGACCGCGAACAGCAGCGCCTCCATGACGAGGAAGCGGACGTCATGGACCCAGGCAGCCATGAGGAGTCACAGCGGGCTGTGCTCTTCCCCATGGCTGCCCACATGCTGAGATGCCTCAGGAGGGACCCCCGGGTTAAAGCCATCAAGGAGAGGGACGAGTTTTGGCTGGCCACCCTTGTAGATCCCAGATTTAAGGGGAAACTGGAGCAGTTCCTCCCAGCCAGACGGAGGCAGCCCCGGATGGAGGAACTGCAGGCATGCCTAGTCAGCCGTTTGGAGCAGGCAACTCCCCGGCCTCCAGTTGTCCCCCCTCATCTCACCCAGCAGGTGGCTGCACCCAGCAGCAACATCAGCAGCCGAGCAGGGGACCTAATGGGTGAGATGAGGATGTTCATGCAAACTGAGCGACCCAGTACCAGCAGCAGCAGCAGCAGCAGCAGCCATCACCACCAGCGGCTGGCCCACATGGTGGCAGACTACATGGGGTCCGTCAGTGCTTCTGACAGTATGAGCACCGACGACCCCATGGAGTACTGGGTTGCCAGATTGGACACCTGCCGCGAGCTCGCTCAGTATGCGCTGGAGTTATTGTCTTGCCCCCCCTCCAGCGTACTATCTGAGCGGACATTCAGCGCGGCAGGTGGGGTGGTCACGGACAAGAGGACCCGTCTGTCCACAGACTCCGTGGACAGACTCACATTCATCAAAATGAATGAGTCCTGGATCGGCGGTGACTTTCTGGCACCCGCCGTCGGTTCAGGGCGCTGAATGGTCCCTTGTCAGTTACCAATACCTCTCCTATCTCTTTATACCAGGGGTGTCAAACTCAATTTCATCGTGGTCCGCATCAGCATTATGGTTGCCCTCAAAAGGGCCGGTTATATCTGTAATATTATATGTCCAGCGCATCCCCTCCCCTTACATTCGATGTCAAAGGCCACCCCACCATCCTACCCCCCACCATCAGAAGTGGAGTTCCCCCTCTCCCTTACATCACAGTGCATCTCCCTTTCCTTATGCTGCTGCTGGGAAGAAGGTGGATATTTTTTTGTTTTTTTGAAAAGCCTGTGGCGTGCAAAACACAACCCAAAAACTACACCCGGTGCCACAGCTACTTAAGGCCTGTGTCATTCTGCTTTTCAAATGTAATCACCATGCTAATGCAATTTCAAGCTTTTGTAATTTTGGCACTATATGGGCTCCTACTGCTAATGCCAAAAGGCTGAGTGATTATGTACCGATATATTACTCATACTGGTGCTGTCACCTTTTGTCTGTGAGATTTGCCACTTTCTTACTACTGCTGGTGCTGCTGGCCACCTCTTCCACGACCACGAGTGAAAAAAACACTTAATTGTGTACTGGTACTACTATGCTGCTGCTGCTGCCAGTGCTCAGATACTTATGTGTCAAGTTCTTCGGCACTATATGCTACAATTATCAATGCTGCTGCCCCTATGCTGCTGCCACCTCTTCCACGACCACGAGTGAAAAAAAACACTTAGTTGTGTACTGGTACTACTATGCTGCTGCTTCTGCCAGTGCTCAGATACTTATGTGTCAAGTTCTTTGGCACTATATGCTACAATTATCAATGCTGCTGCTCCTATGCTGCTGCCCACCTCTTCCACGACCACGAGTGAAAAAAACACTATATTGTGTACTGTTACTACTACTATACTGCTGCTGCTGCCAGTGCTCACTTACCTATGTGACAAGTTCTTTGCCACTATATGCTACATATATCAATGCTGCTGCTCCTATGCTGCTGCCACCTCTTCCACGACCACGAGTGAAAGAAACGCTTAATTATGTACTGTTACTACTACTATACTGCTGATGCTGCCAGTGCTCACTTACCTATGTGACAAGTTCTTTGCCACTATATGCTACATATATCAATGCTGCTGCTCCTATGCTGCTGCCACCTCTTCCACGACCACGAGTGAAAGAAACACTTAATTATGTACTGTTTACTACTACTATACTGCTGATGCTGCCAGTGCTCACTTACCTATGTGACAAGTTCTTTGCCACTATATGCTACATATATCAATGCTGCTGCTCCTATGCTGCTGCCACCTCTTCCATGACCACGAGTGAAAGAAACACTTAATTATGTACTGTTACTACTACTATAACTGCTGATGCTGCCAGTGCTTACTTACCTATGTGACAAGTTCTTTGCCACTATATGCTACATATATCAATGCTGCTGCTCCTATGCTGCTGCCACCTCTTCCACGACCACGAGTGAAAGAAAACACTTAATTATGTACTGTTACTACTACTATACTGCTGATGCTGCCAGTGCTCACTTACCTATGTGACAAGTTCTTTGCCACTATATGCTACATATATCAATGCTGCTGCTCCTATGCTGCTGCCACCTCTTCCACGACCACGAGTGAAAGAAAACACTTATATTATGTACTGTTACTACTACTATACTGCTGATGCTGCCAGTGCTCACTTACCTATGTGACAAGTTCTTTGCCACTATATGCTACATATATCAATGCTGCTGCTCCTATGCTGCTGCCACCTCTTCCACGACCACGAGTGAAAAAAACACTATATTGTGTACTGTTACTACTACTATACTGCTGCTGCTGCCAGTGCTCACTTACCTATGTGACAAGTTCTTTGCCACTATATGCTACATATATCAATGCTGCTGCTCCTATGCTGCTGCCACCTCTTCCACGACCACGAGTGAAAGAAACGCTTAATTATGTACTGTTACTACTACTATACTGCTGATGCTGCCAGTGCTCACTTACCTATGTGACAAGTTCTTTGCCACTATATGCTACATATATCAATGCTGCTGCTCCTATGCTGCTGCCACCTCTTCCACGACCACGAGTGAAAAGAAACACTAATTGTGTACTGTTACTACTACTATACTGCTGATGCTGCCAGTGCTCACTTACCTATGTGACAAGTTCTTTGCCACTATATGCTACATATATCAATGCTGCTGCTCCTATGCTGCTGCCACCTCTTCCACGACCACGAGTGAAAAAAACACTATATTGTGTACTGTTACTACTACTATACTGCTGCTGCTGCCAGTGCTCACTTACCTATGTGACAAGTTCTTTGCCACTATATGCTACATATATCAATGCTGCTGCTCCTATGCTGCTGCCACCTCTTCCACGACCACGAGTGAAAGAAACACTTAATTATGTACTGTTACTACTACTATACTGCTGATGCTGCCCAGTGCTCACTTACCTATGTGACAAGTTCTTTGCCACTATATGCTACATATATCAATGCTGCTGCTCCTATGCTGCTGCCACCTCTTCCACGACCACGAGTGAAAGAAACACTTAATTATGTACTGTTACTACTACTATACTGCTGATGCTGCCAGTGCTTACTTACCTATGTGACAAGTTCTTTGCCACTATATGCTACATATATCAATGCTGCTGCTCCTATGCTGCTGCCACCTCTTCCATGACCACGAGTGAAAGAAACACTTAATTATGTACTGTTACTACTACTATATACTGCTGATGCTGCCAGTGCTCACTTACCTATGTGACAAGTTCTTTGCCACTATATGCTACATATATCAATGCTGCTGCTCCTATGCTGCTGCCACCTCTTCCACGACCACGAGTGAAAGAAACACTTAATTATGTACTGTTACTACTACTATACTGCTGATGCTGCCAGTGCTCACTTACCTATGTGACAAGTTCTTTGCCACTATATGCTACATATATCAATGCTGCTGCTCCTATGCTGCTGCCACCTCTTCCACGACCACGAGTGAAAGAAAACACTTAATTATGTACTGTTACTACTACTATACTGCTGATGCTGCCAGTGCTCACTTACCTATGTGACAAGTTCTTTGCCACTATATGCTACATATATCAATGCTGCTGCTCCTATGCTGCTGCCACCTCTTCCACGACCACGAGTGAAAGAAACACTTAATTATGTACTGTTACTACTACTATACTGCTGATGCTGCCAGTGCTCACTTACCTATGTGACAAGTTCTTTGCCACTATATGCTACATATATCAATGCTGCTGCTCCTATGCTGCTGCCACCTCTTCCACGACCACGAGTGAAAGAAACACTTAATTATGTACTGTTACTACTACTACTACTGCTGATGCTGCCAGTGCTCACTTACCTATGTGACAAGTTCTTTGCCACTATATGCTACATATATCAATGCTGCTGCTCTCTATGCTGCTGCCACCTCTTCCACGACCACGAGTGAAAGAAAACACTTAATTATGTACTGTTACTACTACTATACTGCTGCTGCTGCCAGTGCTCACTTACCTATGTGACAAGTTCTTTGCCACTATATGCTACATATATCAATGCTGCTGCTCCTATGCTGCTGCCACCTCTTCCACGACCACGAGTGAAAGAAACACTTAATTATGTACT
This sequence comes from Rana kukunoris, assembly GCA_029574335.1. Lineage (NCBI taxonomy): Eukaryota > Metazoa > Chordata > Amphibia > Anura > Ranidae > Rana > Rana kukunoris. The sequence goes on from CM056059.1 coordinate 242,932,347, forward strand.
GTTACTACTACTATACTGCTGATGCTGCCAGTGCTCACTTACCTATGTGACAAGTTCTTTGCCACTATATGCTACATATATCAATGCTGCTGCTCTACTATGCTGCTGCCACCTCTTCCACGACCACGAGTGAAAGAAAAGAAACACTTAATTATGTACTGTTACTACTACTATACTGCTGATGCTGCCAGTGCTCACTTACCTATGTGACAAGTTCTTTGCCACTATATGCTACATATATCAATGCTGCTGCTCCTATGCTGCTGCCACCTCTTCCACGACCACGAGTGAAAGAAACACTTAATTATGTACTGTTACTACTACTATACTGCTGATGCTGCCAGTGCTCACTTACCTATGTGACAAGTTCTTTGCCACTATATGCTACATATATCAATGCTGCTGCTCCTATGCTGCTGCCACCTCTTCCACGACCACGAGTGAAAGAAACACTTAATTATGTACTGTTACTACTACTATACTGCTGATGCTGCCAGTGCTCACTTACCTATGTGACAAGTTCTTTGCCACTATATGCTACATATATCAATGCTGCTGCTCCTATGCTGCTGCCACCTCTTCCATGACCACGAGTGAAAGAAACACTTAATTATGTACTGTTACTACTACTATACTGCTGATGCTGCCAGTGCTTACTTACCTATGTGACAAGTTCTTTGCCACTATATGCTACATATATCAATGCTGCTGCTCCTATGCTGCTGCCACCTCTTCCACGACCACGAGTGAAAGAAACACTTAATTATGTACTGTTACTACTACTATACTGCTGATGCTGCCAGTGCTCACTTACCTATGTGACAAGTTCTTTGCCACTATATGCTACATATATCAATGCTGCTGCTCCTATGCTGCTGCCACCTCTTCCACGACCACGAGTGAAAGAAAACACTTAATTATGTACTGTTACTACTACTATACTGCTGATGCTGCCAGTGCTTACTTACCTATGTGACAAGTTCTTTGCCACTATATGCTACATATATCAATGCTGCTGCTCCTATGCTGCTGCCACCTCTTCCACGACCACGAGTGAAAGAAACACTTAATTATGTACTGTTACTACTACTATACTGCTGATGCTGCCAGTGCTCACTTACCTATGTGACAAGTTCTTTGCCACTATATGCTACATATATCAATGCTGCTGCTCCTATGCTGCTGCCACCTCTTCCACGACCACGAGTGAAAGAAACACTTTAATTATGTACTGTTACTACTACTATACTGCTGATGCTGCCAGTGCTCACTTTACCTATGTGACAAGTTCTTTGCCACTATATGCTACATATATCAATGCTGCTGCTCCTATGCTGCTGCCACCTCTTCCACGACCACGAGTGAAAGAAAACACTTAATTATGTACTGTTACTACTACTATACTGCTGATGCTGCCAGTGCTTACTTACCTATGTGACAAGTTCTTTGCCACTATATGCTACATATATCAATGCTGCTGCTCCTATGCTGCTGCCACCTCTTCCACGACCACGAGTGAAAGAAAACACTTAATTATGTACTGTTACTACTACTATACTGCTGATGCTGCCAGTGCTCACTTACCTATGTGACAAGTTCTTTGCCACTATATGCTACATATATCAATGCTGCTGCTCCTATGCTGCTGCCACCTCTTCCATGACCACGAGTGAAAGAAACACTTTATTATGTACTGTTACTACTACTATACTGCTGATGCTGCCAGTGCTTACTTACCTATGTGACAAGTTCTTTGCCACTATATGCTACATATATCAATGCTGCTGCTCCTATGCTGCTGCCACCTCTTCCACGACCACGAGTGAAAAAAACACTTAATTGTGTACTGGTACTACTATGCTCCTGCTGCTGCCAGTGCTCAGATACTTATGTGTCAAGTTCTTTGGCACTATATGCTACAATTATCAATGCTGCTGCTCCTATGCTGCTGCCACCTCTTCCACGACCACGAGTGAAAAAAACACTTTATTGTGTACTGGTACTACTATGCTGCTGCCTCTGCCAGTGCTCAGATACTTATGTGTCAACTTCTTTGGCACTATATGCTACAATTATCAATGCTGCTGCTCCTATGCTGCTGCCACCTCTTCCACGACCATGAGTGAAAAAAATACTATATTGTGTACTGTTACTACTACTATACTGCTGCTGCTGCCAGTGCTCACTTACCTATGTGACAAGTTCTTTGCCACTATCTGCTACATATATCAATGCTGCTGCTCCTATGCTGCTGCCACCTCTTCCACGACCACGAGTGAAAGAAACACTTAATTATGTACTGTTACTACTACTATACTGCTGATGCTGCCAGTGCTCACTTACCTATGTGACAAGTTCTTCGGCACTATGTGCTACAATTATCAATGCTGCTGCTGTCCTGCTGCCACCTCTTCCACGACCACGAGTGAAAAAAACACTTTATTGTGTACTGTTACTACTACTATACTGCTGATGCTGCCAGTGCTCACTTACCTATGTGACAAGTTCTTTGGCACTGTATGCTACAGTTATCAAAGCTGCTGCTGTGCTGCTGCCACCTCTTCCACGACCACGAGTGAAAAAAACACTTTATTGTGTACTGTTACTACTATACTGCTGCTCAGATACCTATGTGACAGGTTCTTTGCCACTATATACTACTATTACCACTACTGCTGGTGTCAAGTCTTGGCCAACTGTTTAGATAATGTTGTGTGTGTGATTATTAGTTTATATTTGAATACTAATGCTGCTGCCTTCATGCTGGTTAATGCTTCATGACCTCTCTGGCACAGCGGATCCACCAACAGCCTCCGCTACAAGCTACCAGACCGGATCGTAACAGCAAGTGTGACTAAAACAATGAACTTTATGTTAAACCCTGGTTTGCGGCCTGTTGATGTTGATGTGGATGTTGATGTGTGAAGTTAGATGTGTTGAAAAACCTAACAATCTAAGTAAGAAAGGAAACATTTGACAAAAAAACTTTTTTTATTAAAATAAAACAAATAATCAAACATGATTCTTAATTTTCTTGTGGTCTTCTCCCATCAGAGCCAAAATGTCTCCTTGGCGTTGAAACAGCTGCTCATTTTGAGAAATTAAAAATTGCATCTTCCGTTCGTTTGCTAGTATTTTGGCTGCAATTTTTTCAAGTTCGGTTTTTCTGTCAACCATCTTTTTTAAACCTGTTAGGATAAAAGAAAAAAACATTTGGATTTCAAAGAGCGTTACAAAATCAATATAATATTTATGTTGCTTATTAAACAATCATTATCATGTCTATACAATTGTTATGTGTCTAGCACATATACTTGTATCATAAATACCATATTATTGTTGTGAAATCTGACGGGTAAGCTTTAAATGCTGTCCTTTTTTTTTCTACATCTTATTAGGTGGTCTTGCATAGCAAGATCACTTACTATTCTCTCACATATATATTATTATTATTATTATTATAGCCAAATTTACCACCCTAACTTCTCCCACAGTTTTTACGCTACATAGACGAGTAATATATCAAAATGAGCAGATTGTTCCCGAATAGTGGACCATTACTTTGTGGAACGTTTCGCCAAATCGTTTGCGAAATATCGTTGTTATTATGGCAAAATTTTCCCATAGAAATGAATGGTGAAGCTTAGAGTGTGAGATTTTTAAAACTGAAAAATCATTACAAGATTTCAAAACTGCGACCACTCCCTCATTTTCAGGCCGACCTACACAAATCTTATATCAAAATGTTCAGCTGTCCCTGCTGCTACTGCACGTGTCGACGGCTAAGTGATCGGTCAAATGGTTTTCAGGATACAGACATTTGATTGCAAAACACGCCAGTCCATAGCAACCAGTCCATTGCAAACAGTTTTTGAAGGGGCTAATAGGATGTTGCAGTTTTGATGGGATAGGTTTTGATGGAGCAGTTTTTAATGGATCAATGGATAGACACATTGTTGCATCACATTTACATCTGCAGGGGCACCGTCTCCCGTCTGGAGTATTGGTGAAGGCAAGAACACGTCACGCAATTTCCTTAGAAATATTACCATTTCTAGTTTTTGAAATGTTATTAATCTTTGTGCACATATTTACCCTCCTGACCGTAGGTCACAGGAAGAGTGTCATTCTCCTGCTCCTCTTCTCCTACACCACCAGAAGTTTGGGGGGGGGCGGGTTGCAGCTCCTCATCTTCCTCCTCCACAAGAGCTGTGGCTGACGAGTTGGAGGGCCCTGGATGCTCCTCATTACTCTCCTCCTCTGCATCCTCCTCCTGCTCCTCCTCCTCTACATCCTCCTCTGCGGCCTGTCGCCTTTTGCGTTTATGGCGCACAGATGGTAGAGCAACATCTATAATAACACAATGTCCATATATGTGAAAATGTTTTATAATAACATATGCAAATTCTGTGAACTCTGCTGTATTGTATATGAATACAAATAAATTTATATAGACAGTTAACCAATGGGACAATGTTATATTAAAGGGTCTTGCGGGCACTACAGGGGACTGAGTGTGAGCTGGGCTGCCACCATGGTAAAATGAACTGTTTTTGTCTCCTTTGTTTTGTTCACACGATCTCATGTTAAAAAAAGGGCCTGATGGATCACACGGGATTACTATGAGAAGCCCACGCCTAACACAGGAATTTAGTGGGAATCTATATATATAAAACTCAACGTGTGTGTGTGTGTGTGTGTACAGTATGTATGTATGTACCAGCATCGTGTCCAAATGACTAAAGATATTTACATGAAACTTGGCACACAGTCAGCCACAAACATAGGATAGGTGGTTTAACCCTTAGCCACCCCCATTTGCCATGGTCAGGGTTTTTCTTTAAAGTCCCATTCTACTCTATGGAAAATACATGTTACTTCATAACAGCTGTAGATATTTCGATAACACTTGGTCATATGTTACTTTTACGTCCACTTAAAGTATAGGATCGTTAATTTATCCCTTAACTATCCCCATTTGTGAGGGTTGGGGTTTTTGTTTAAAGTCCCATGCAAAGCAATGGGAAAAGTATGTTCCCACATAACTTCTGCGTTCCTGTCTGCTGTCCCATGTCTTTTTTCAACAGTACTATAAATACCTTGGCTGGTGGTGGTGATATATGTTACCACAACATGGCGTCTGGGTTAACAACATCTGCCCTTACATTAATTACATATGACCTTACATAACTGTCACCAAAGGAGCTGCGGTGGCTCAATGCGATTGGCACTGCGCTGACAAGCCATTCACCTCTGCAGCTAGGGGTTCGGATCCCGCTCTCGGCTACATGTGAATTGAGTTTGGTGGTCTCAGCCCGGCATCCGGTGGGAGTGCTATGCGAGGTAAGCCTGCGCTTAGTACGCCCACCCCCCTCCCACAAAAACCACCACACTTACACACGCACTCGAAATTGGTTTAACATGCACGCACTCTGACCACGCGGTCTCTAAAAAGAGAGGCGAAGGACTAACGTGGCTGGTTGAGCGGGCAAATACTCTCACTCCCTTATAGGGAGTCCCTCTGCCCCGTTGAGGTTCAAAGCCACCCGGGGCATGGAGAAAGGTGGCAGATTGCCTCTGGGGGAGGCCTGCCTACTCCCAACTCCTGCAGTCCGGCTCCTCTCTCGAGTACATGCACAAAATACACTTTAGAAAAAAAAAATACATAACTCTCACCAATAACTTACCTGGATGATATTCCTCCCTTATACGCTTTACCTGGTCCATGTGGCGCCTCTTCAGGTCGGACCATTTTTTTAATACGGCTGAGCGTTCATGTGTGCGGCCATATTGCTCGTGTAACTCCTGAATTATGGAGCTGATCATTTTATTTTTTTCTGCATGCGTCCGCTCCTCATCATAGCCCTTTTGCAGGAAACTCTGCGAGATGAAGAACAAAGTATATTACAATACTTTTGTTTAAACCCTTATGGATATATGACGGAAATCTATGGTATTCAACAATTGGAAGCATTCTCGCCTTATTAATCAATGACAGTTAATGGCTGTCCGGTAATACTGGGGAGTTGTTTTGCAACAGCTGGAGGCTCCGTTTAGTAAACAGTGCCGTACCAGATGTTTTTTTTTGTTGTGGAGGGTGGCTATGTAGGGGTACGTGTATATGTTTTGTTTTTTAATTTATATTTAGTGTGGTGGCGTGTTTGTAAGGTACAGTCAGAGGGGCTTGGGGTTCATAGTAGTTTCCCGCTGAGGGTTTGAGCTGCAGCGCCAAATTTGCTTCAGCTAGAAGCACACTGTAAGTCCCAGCCCATGTGAATGTACCCTGTACATTCACATTGGGGAAGAGGGGGGGGGGTTATTGCAGCCAGTTGCATGCAGGGAGTTATACTTTTGCAACAGCTGGAGGCAGAATGGTTGCAAAACACTGCGCGTTTGTTACCTAACTCAGGGTTTCAAGACCAGTCCACCTCCAGCTGTTGCAAAACTACTACTACCATCAGCCATGGTCTGTCAGTGCATGGTAAGAATTTTACTTTTGCTGCATCTAGGGTGCCACAGTTTAGAGACCGGTGTATAGTGGTCTGAAAAATGTGGGCCTGCAGAACTTGCAAAACTAGAAGTGCCAGCATGCCCATTAGGGTTGCCACCTGTCCGGTTTTCACCCGGACAGTCCGGGTTTGGACACATGTGCACGAATTTGAAGCCATCTGAAACCCGGGCACATTTAAAAATGGGGAGGTCGAGTTGTATGCTAATAAAAGGGGGGCCCTGGGGGAGGTCGATGCATGCTGATATAAAGGGGGGCCCTGGAGGAGGTCTGGTCTATGCATGCTGCCAGTGGCGGCTGGTGCCATGCCATGAAACCGCAGCCACCGTGCCATCAAAACGCAGCCACTGTGCCATGCCATCAAAACTCAGCAACCGTGCCATCAAAACGCAACCACTGTGCCATCCCATAAAACGCAGCCACCATGCCATAAAAATTCAGCCACTGTGCCATCCCATCAAACGCAGTCACTGTGCCATCAAACGCAACCACTGTGCCATGCCATCAAAACGCAGCTACCATGCCATCACAACGCAGCCACTGTGCCATGCCATCAAAACTCAGCAGCCGTGCCATCAAAATGCAACCACTGTGCCATTCCATAAAACGCAGCCACCATGCTATCAAAACGCAGCCACCATGCCATAAAAATTCAGCCACTGTGCCATCCCATCTAACGCAGTCACTGTGCCATCAAACGCAACCACTGTGCCATGCCATCAAAACGCAGCCACCATGCCATCACAACGCAGCAACCATGCCATCAAAATGCAGCCACTGTGCCATGCCATCAAAACGCAGCCACCATGCCATCACAACGCAGCAACCATGCCATCAAAACGCAGCCACTGTGCCATGTCATCAAAACGCAGCCACCATGCCATCACAACGCAGCAACCATGCCATCAAAACGCAGCCACTGTGCCATGTCATCAAAACGCAGCCACCATGCCATCACAACGCAGCAACCATGCCATCAAAACGCAGCCACTGTGCCATGCCATCAAAACGCAGCCACCATGCCATCACAACGCAGCAACCATGCCATCAAAATGCAGCCACTGTGCCATGCCATCAAAACGCAGCCACCGTGCCATCAAAACACAGCTACCGTGCCATCAAAACGCAGCCACTGTGCCATGCCATCAAAACGCAGCCACCGTGCCATCAAAACACAGCCACTGTGCCATGCCATCAATTTTCAACACTATGCCATCAAATGCAGCCACTGTGCCCCCAATTGTCGACACTGTACCCCCCTGGCACTTACCTTTCTGGCTTCTATGTCCCTCGATGTCCCTCGTCCTGCCCTCGATGACGCTTCAGCCAATCAGGTTACCTGATTGGCTGAGACGCCTGTCAGTCTTATCCTCAGAACGCACGGTTGGTACCTCCAGAGGATAAGCTACAAAAAAATTGACGTGCGTCGCTAAAGTGTTCGGGTTTGGCTTGACGAAAACGTGGCAACCCTAATGCCCAGGCATGCTGGAAGTTGTAGTTCTGCAACATCTAAAGGGCAATATGTATTCGAACGTCCTTGGGCCTTAAGGACCCTGAAGTCAGGACGTTCGCATACATACTATGTCCACAACATGTTAAATTAATTATGCTAAATAGCAAGGAAAGTGCATAAATACACATTTACCAACCAGGGTTTCTTCAGCTGTGCAGGCATGCTGGTAGTTGTAGTTTTGCAACAGCAGAAGACACAATGTTTGGGAAATACTAATATCTGAACTTATATACTAACTTTTAAACTAGTCTAAAATGCAGTTAAAGCTAAGGAAATAACAGTGGTGAAAATACTTACATTAATCATCATATTTTCCTCACTGGGTGTAAAATTGCTTCCCACCATATTCACTCCCAAGGATTAGGCAAGTAGGCAGCACAAAATTGCGATAAAGAGCTGTCAGGTAACTGGCACGGATCCAGGAAATGGTCGCGTGTTGGTCGCGTGTTGTTCTCGCGATTGCGCATGCGCGAACGAGAATCGCAATAACCGCAATATCAATCGCAACCCCAATCGCAATCGCATTAGCGAAAAATCGCAATATTGTTTATTCGCTAAAATATCACGAATATTCGATTTTAGCGAATATTTCTCGAATATTCTACTATATATTCGTGATATATTGCGAAATCGAATATGGGGTATTCTGCTCAACACTAACGATGACATTGTACAGAGGTTAATGACTATATAGACCAATCACTTAAACTGAAGGGAAGGTTCATGCAGAAGGGATACGATGAATCCCATTTGGATAAAGTGATTGATCAAGTAGCAGAGACTCCAAGAGAACAATGTTTTACAAAGAGAGTAACACAACAATCTGACTCACAACATCAATTAAGTTTCCTATCGGGTTTTCACAACCAATACAAGGCGATAGAAACTATCTTTAAGAATCACTGGCACATCCTAACGAGAGATAGACATCTGGGGGGGGTGCTGTCAGAGACACCAAGATTTATCTACCGTCGAGCCCCTAACTTTGGAGATCAGGTCGTCAGAAAGATTTTGGATCCACCTGACCAGCGGATCAAAATTGACCTTAAAGGGTTCTTCCCGTGCAGAAAATGCATCTGCTGCCGGACTGTGAAAACCCACAACAGAGGAAAGAATGAAGTGACGAGCTCAGATGGTAAAACCTTTGCAATTAAAGAATTCAGCACATGCAATTCCTCATATATTGTCTACCTCATGTGGTGCCCATGCGGCCTACTTTATGTAGGTAGAACCAAGAGATTGTTGAGAATCAGGATAGCTGAACATCTGGCTAACATTAGGAAAAAATATGAGGATCATAGTGTCTCTATGCACTTCAAAAAACAACATAACAGTGATCCGTCTCTGTTACAATTCTGTGGGTTAGAGTGTGTTTACCCCTCTTGGAGGGGCTCGAACAGAGTGCGAGATCTATCTCAACGTGAAACCCAATGGATCTTCTTATTGAAATGTTTATGGCCTAAGGGCCTTAATATAGAAGTAGATCTCAACTGTTTCATTAATAATTCTTAGAATATTGTGTCTTCTTTCCAAGTCACCATAGGAATTGACCAATCTATCTATCCTGTGACCTTTCTAGTTTCCCATTTACCATTCACCCTATATGTCCTGCACTATATGCTTTTGCAATCTGCTGACCAGTTTTTTCAGCTTTATGTGCAGGATAGGGACAATGGCTATACTCATAGTTTATTTATGTGGACCTGGATTCTCTGATAGGGAGATATCGTTGTGATGTGCACACATAGATTGTGCATCATACCAGTGATCTCCCCTCGGTTTCAGTTTCACACTATTATACACCTCATGTGAAAGATGTCTGTAACAATCAACCATAAAGCTTACCCATCTGTACTGTTTTAATGAATGTATATAGATATGCTTAACATTCTTAGTTTTATGTGACATGCTCTCTTTCATATAAGGCGAGCATTCAGTGTTATATTTAATTTCATTGTTTTAATAGGTTTTTGATATGATGATATGATGACTTGTACAGCTCCTGGCCACGGGGACACTCGATTAGCGTATCACTACCTAAAAACCTTCTATTTTTTTGCACTGTTTCAAGTCACCACTTCCGCCCTTAGTTATGTCCACGGGGATCTGGAATCTATCATTAGACTTCCGCCCTTCCGCCTACGTGTGACGCTATCGCGTCGCAGCGTCATGGATGGGAGGGACCGTAGTGGACGATGTTGGCGTGCTCCCCTATGTGCATTGGGATCAGCCAGGACATCGGAGAACTAGGTAGGCGGTGCGGTCATGTGACGGTGACTGACGCTTTTGCAATGCTGGCCACTCGTTGGCGTGGAAGTCCGTTCGCGATCTCCAATGTATGAGAGACAGCGGGGCGTACTCTTTCGGACACGTCACGGGGGGGCGGGGTGTTCAAACGAGTCACTGACTCAAAAGGGAGGGTTGTAGACTGTGTAGCCAACCCCATGAGGAAATCAGGAATGATGAAACATGTCGGGGCGTGGCTACATAGTCAGTGACTAAAAGTTACTATCACGCTTGCTGTGCTGTGCTGTGTTCGGATTAACCATCTACCTGGAAAGCCTTTCTGCCAGCTGACACGACCTACTGAGTGGTGAGATCGTGTCTATTTAATCGTGGGTCCGCCGTGGCCAAGTGCTTCACCATGCAGAGATGTTTTTAGGATTAAGTTAACTGCTTCATTTCACTGCTCAGTGTGTGAGCTTTGCTTGTGAGTTTAACTTTTGGACTTGCTTTGGTGTGTTATTAAAACTTTTTTACGGTATTACACTATGGTATTTTCCTTTATTTCCTTTACGTTTTTGGAGCACTTTAGAGGACATCACATTATCGCTTGAGGATTTCCCTTGATGATATTAAGCTGAACTGCCTAGGTACGCAAGTGCTGAGGCAATTAGTTCCGGTGAGTGACCATTTTGACGGGTGGTGGAAACACTGTTCACCTTGGTGTGGTGGAAGATCTCTGAAGGATTCAGATCACTCTATGGACTGTTTGTCTAAATACACATGATTCTTACGGCTTGATTTATGCACTTATCTTTCTTACAGATTCTTACATTCTTTTTTGCACTGTGATTTTCAATGTTATTTTAGGAGAATTGCAATATGTTTTCTCAGCGCTGTTTTTGGAATGCTACACTTTATATAGTCACTTAAGTTTGGTGTTTTATTTCTTTTTGGTTCTCACATTTATTTATCTACAAAACAGCAGCTAGGCTAGTTCTACTCACATCTCCTTGTGCGCAGCGGTGGATGATCAGAAAGGGGGCGCATTATTCAGATCATTCAGACTTTTTTACAGTTTTTTGCTTTCTAACCGCTTGCAGCCATGGAGGCTATTAACTATCTGCTTAATAGGCAGTTTAGTGCTGATTCTATCTTCACCACCAGCCATGAAATGACTGATGGTGATGAAGATTTTCCGGGCTTACTCAAATCATTGGATAATTTGTTAGAAAAACAAATCAAAGCCTGGTGGGATGTTTTTAGGTTTGAACACTATATTAAAGAAGGTATTATTTTTAGAAACCTGAGGTGGGATGGTCTTACTGATGCTAAATATATGGATGAATGGAAGTCATTTTTTAACAAGATGGGTAAAGAATTACAACTATTGGTCCTTAAGAGGAAACAAATCAAGTTATCTCTGATAGGGGACAAAATTCAAGCCATACAGTTGAAATTGGAAACAATTAAAGACTCTACTTTGATGATAGAATTTAATAACAATATGAAAAAGAAACTAGAGAAAGTGGATAGGGAAACTCAGAAAAGGAAAGTGAAGAAATTTAACCGTGACTCTGAGGACTTCAAAAATAACCAAATTTATGCCTGGCAAGCTAATAGGAATCCTGAAGGAGAGGCGACTGATCTCACACAAAAAGAGAACACGGTTACTTCTAAAAAAGTCTCTGGGAAGATTGGGGGTACTAAAACAGCCTTAAAGAAAACTGAACACTCTTCTTCCAGTCAGACTAAGAATGATGGCAGACAGAATATAGGAAATGCTTCGTATGTACCCCAATACCAATCACCAGGGATACAATGCCAAGATAGGTCAAGAAATTACTCTATTCAACAATACCAATCCCCCCGCCCATACCAAACATATGGGAAGAATGATCAACCTCAGTACTACTCTCAACAAGAATACCAACAATGGCATCAATACCCTCCACCTGATTATTATCACCAACAACCCCCACCTTTTTTAGGACAGAGGGGGAGGGGTGGAAGGAGGGGAACCCCAAAGAGGACCCCCCAAATACAGAAGATCAGGGGAGAGGTCAGGAATGGGCCAGTATATCCTCCAACTACGAATGGCATGCACCCCCAAAGAGAAGAAGGGGGTGTAGGGCTGGAAGGCGAAAGCAATCCCAAAAAACGGATGAGAAAAACTTGAACACGGGCATATATAATTTAAGCCAAGCAATATTGGGCCCGAAAGAGCTCAGCATTTTGAACATGGGCTTAAAGTGTGCCCCAAAAAAAGTTATGAACAAGTTCGACATCTATATTGACACATTGAAATTTGTGAGAACATTAAATATGAAGAAGTACTTTCTGTGCCATCCTGTAGAAGCCACTATGAGAAGTAATGATGGGTTTAAAAGAATCAATAGCGGTTTAAAGAATAAATCTTTGTTTAACCCCCAAAATTCTAACAACCATTACATTGAAGTCTTTAAAAACCTAGTGTTGAAGGATTTAGAAGCGCTGCCACAAAAGAAAAATGTCAACCCCCAGTACATTAGAGAAGGCATTAAAGCTTTGGAAAGTAACAAACAAATTATTGTACGTCCGGCTGATAAGGGAGGTGGTGTTGTAGTACTGGATAAGGCTTTCTATCTTAACCAACTATCTTCTTTACTAAATGATCGAACCACCTATAGAAGACTGACCACTGATCCAACTGATGCCTATAAAACACAGCTTGAATCACTTGTCAAATCAGGTTCTCATATGGGTGCTTTGAATAGTAAAGAAAGGGCTTATTTAGCCCCCTCTACATGTAGGATACCAGTCATATACACGCTCCCTAAAATTCACAAACATGCCACACTGCCACCAGCTCGCCCAATTGTCAATGGGATCGGATCGGTTACTGCAAGACTGGGAGAGTACTTGGACAAATTCCTTCAGCCCAGTGTCCGAGAAACCAAAGCGTATCTGAAAGATACTACCGATTTACTGATGTCCTTGGAGAAACTAAAAATTAATACAGAATCAGAAATTTGCCTGGTAACAGCGGACGTAGCGTCCCTATATACTATAATCCAGCATGATGATGCGGCACTCTCACTAAACTGGGCACTGAGCAAGAGGGATGATATACCTCATACACAGAAGAAATTCTTGGGCTCAGCTTTGGAATTCTGTATGACACATAATTATTTTTGGTTTAATGGTTTCTTTTTTTCTCAGCAGGTGGGAGTTGCTATGGGGGCTAAATTTGCCCCCAGTATAGCTAATCTCTTTATGGCTGAGTGGGAGGATAGGCGGATTTTTCTAAATCAGAAACCCCAATTGATCTTTTATCGAAGATTTATTGACGACCTTTTGATCATTTGGGAGGGCAGTGAGGCAGAGGTGAGACTCTTTTTGGAAGATCTTAATATCAATAACAACAATATCAAACTGGAATATGTTATTAGTAAGACCTCTGTGAGTTTCCTAGATGTGCTGATTGAGTATTCTGCAAAAAAGTTGAAAACTAAAGTGTTCTTTAAAACAACCGATCGCAACAGCTACCTGTCAATCCGGAGTGGACACCATCCGTCCTGGATTAAGAACATACCAAAAGGTCAATTCTTAAGGGTACGATGAAATTGTACAGAGGTTAATGACTATATAGACCAATCACTTAAACTGAAGGGAAGGTTCATGCAGAAGGGATACGATGAATCCCATTTGGATAAAGTGATTGATCAAGTAGCAGAGACTCCAAGAGAACAATGTTTTACAAAGAGAGTAACACAACAATCTGACTCACAACATCAATTAAGTTTCCTATCGGGTTTTCACAACCAATACAAGGCGATAGAAACTATCTGTAAGAATCACTGGCACATCCTAACGAGAATAGACATCTGGGGGGGGTGCTGTCAGAGACACCAAGATTTATCTACCGTCGAGCCCCTAACTTTGGAGATCAGGTCGTCAGAAAGATTTTGGATCCACCTGACCAGCGGATCAAAATTGACCTTAAAGGGTTCTTCCCGTGCAGAAACTGCATCTGCTGCCAGACTGTGAAAACCCACAACAGAGGAAAGAATGAAGTGACGAGCTCAGATGGTAAAACCTTTGCAATTAAAGAATTCAGCACATGCAATTCCTCATATATTGTCTACCTCATGTGGTGCCCATGCGGCCTACTTTATGTAGGTAGAACCAAGAGATTGTTGAGAATCAGGATAGCTGAACATCTGGCTAACATTAGGAAAAAATATGAGGATCATAGTGTCTCTATGCACTTCAAAAAACAACATAACAGTGATCCGTCTCTGTTACAATTCTGTGGGTTAGAGTGTGTTTACCCCTCTTGGAGGGGCTCGAACAGAGTGCGAGATCTATCTCAACGTGAAACCCAATGGATCTTCTTATTGAAATGTTTATGGCCTAAGGGCCTTAATATAGAAGTAGATCTCAACTGTTTCATTAATAATTCTTAGAATATTGTGTCTTCTTTCCAAGTCACCATAGGAATTGACCAATCTATCTATCCTGTGACCTTTCTAGTTTCCCATTTACCATTCACCCTATATGTCCTGCACTATATGCTTTTGCAATCTGCTGACCAGTTTTTTCAGCTTTATGTGCAGGATAGGGACAATGGCTATACTCATAGTTTATTTATGTGGACCTGGATTCTCTGATAGGGAGATATCGTTGTGATGTGCACACATAGATTGTGCATCATACCAGTGATCTCCCCTCGGTTTCAGTTTCACACTATTATACACCTCATGTGAAAGATGTCTGTAACAATCAACCATAAAGCTTACCCATCTGTACTGTTTTAATGAATGTATATAGATATGCTTAACATTCTTAGTTTTATGTGACATGCTCTCTTTCATATAAGGCGAGCATTCAGTGTTATATTTAATTTCATTGTTTTAATAGGTTTTTGATATGATGATATGATGACTTGTACAGCTCCTGGCCACGGGGACACTCGATTAGCGTATCACTACCTAAAAACCTTCTATTTTTTTGCACTGTTTCAAGTCACCACTTCCGCCCTTAGTTATGTCCACGGGGATCTGGAATCTATCATTAGACTTCCGCCCTTCCGCCTACGTGTGACGCTATCGCGTCGCAGCGTCATGGATGGGAGGGACCGTAGTGGACGATGTTGGCGCGCTCCCCTATGTGCATTGGGATCAGCCAGGACATCGGAGAACTAGGTAGGCGGTGCGGTCATGTGACGGTGACTGACGCTTTTGCAATGCTGGCCACTCGTTGGCATGGAAGTCCGTTCGCGATCTCCGATGTATGAGAGACAGCGGGGCGTACTCTTTCGGACACGTCACGGGGGGGCGGGGTGTTCAAACGAGTCACTGACTCAAAAGGGAGGGTTGTAGACTGTGTAGCCAACCCCATGAGGAAATCAGGAATGATGAAACATGTCGGGGCGTGGCTACATAGTCAGTGACTAAAAGTTACTATCACGCTTGCTGTGCTGTGCTGTGTTCGGATTAACCATCTACCTGGAAAGCCTTTCTGCCAGCTGACACGACCTACTGAGTGGTGAGATTGTGTCTATTTAATCGTGGGTCCGCCGTGGCCAAGTGCTTCACCATGCAGAGATGTTTTTAGGATTAAGTTAACTGCTTCATTTCACTGCTCAGTGTGTGAGCTTTGCTTGTGAGTTTAACTTTTGGACTTGCTTTGGTGTGTTATTAAAACTTTTTTACGGTATTACACTATGGTATTTTCCTTTATTTCCTTTACGTTTTTGGAGCACTTTAGAGGACATCACATTATCGCTTGAGGATTTCCCTTGATGATATTAAGCTGAACTGCCTAGGTACGCAAGTGCTGAGGCAATTAGTTCCGGTGAGTGACCATTTTGACGGGTGGTGGAAACACTGTTCACCTTGGTGTGGTGGAAGATCTCTGAAGGATTCAGATCACTCTATGGACTGTTTGTCTAAATACACATGATTCTCACGGCTTGATTTATGCACTTATCTTTCTTACAGATTCTTACATTCTTTTTTGCACTGTGATTTTCAATGTTATTTTAGGAGAATTGCAATGTATTTTCTCAGCGCTGTTTTTGGAATGCTACACTTTATATAGTCACTTAAGTTTGGTGTTTTATTTCTTTTTGGTTCTCACATTTATTTATCTACAAAACAGCAGCTAGGCTAGTTCTACTCACATCTCCTTGTGCGCAGCGGTGGATGATCAGAAAGGGGGCGCATTATTCAGATCATTCAGACTTTATTACATGTACCTGTTAATGACCCATTCCAGGGGGTACCTTATTAAAAATATTTTTAAATAAATGGGCACATATAGTGTAAGTTTAGAATTACAACATACATTTTTTGTCTGTGATGAATTCTTGTTATTATTTGATTTTGAACTTCAATAAAAATGACTGAACCCTGCTTGCTTTTGTCCTTTCTTGTGCAAAACATATAGGGGTAGATTCACATACATCAGCGCATATTTATGCAGCCGTAGCACATCTCTTTTACGCTACGCCGGCATAAGCCAGCGTAGGTGTAAGTGGGTGTGACCTTATGCAAATGATGGTCCGAGCGTGTTTCAATGCTTTACGCCCGGCGTATCTTAAACGGTGCATGCGCCGTGAAGTGGATGTATGTCCCGCACCCCTGTGCGCATGCTCACAACTACGCCGCCGTAACTTCCTGAGATGCGCCTGCCCACCAGCTTACGCCGAGTGCATAAATACGCCCAGCCATACGCCCGTCCGGTGCAAAAGTACATCCGTTTGTTCCCCCCCTGAAGCAAAATACTTTTGCTGAGCGATGCCAGCTGCTAATGTGGGCAAGGAGAGGAGGAAGAGAAATTTCTCGAGTGAGGAGAGGGCTATCGTCATATCGGCAATAGCCAAATATGATGTTTATCTCCATGGTGCCCACAGTGCCCGGACCAGCAAGGCACGTAAGAAGGAGATCTTGCAGCAGATCACCCTCGATGTGAATGCCATTGGGCATGAGACCTGGACACCTGATGACATCATGAAGAAGATCAATGATCTGAGACGTCGGGTCGGGGATAAGTTGGCCCTTAGGAGGAGGCATGCCAGGGGCACGAGAAGAGGACCAGCCTCATCTGTGCCGTTGACCGATGAGGAGGAGGTCATCACCAGGTCTCTGTCGCAGGAGCAGGTAGAGGGCATGGAGGGCTTTGACTCCGGTGAGCAGACGTTGAGGACAGGTTAGTGTGTTTTATGCTCCATTTGGTGTGTAGCATGTGAGGGGGTGGCAGGGGACATGTGACAAGTGTGTGGATCCACCAACATGAGAAATATTTGTGTCACCCACAGATGTGCTGGAGGGAGCGGGGCTGTCTGATGCCGGTGTCCAACCCACGCCATCCCCGGAACATCCTGTACCTCCTTCTGACCCCGTGGGAAGCCGCGTACCAACGGTGGAGGGGAGTGCCCACACCTTTCCTCTAGAGGTTGTTTTTGAGGAGCCAGTGGATCTCCACCAGGAGCACTGCCTCTATATTTAGAAGGCTTCCACCTTCCCTGGACCCTCACACACCTCCCCGCCCATGAGGTCTACCCTATCCAGGGGAACCCCCTCCAGGGCTACCCCATCCAGGGGAACCCCCTCCAGGGCTACCCCATCCAGGGGAACCCCCTCCAGGTCTACCCCATCCAGGGGAACCCCCTCCAGGTCTACCCCATCCAGGGGAACCCCCTCCAGGGCTACCCCATATGGACGGGCACAAGCCTCTCCATCCCCCAGGAAGGCTCTTCAGAAGACCAGGGGTGTACCCCAAGTCCTCCAAGAGGGGCTGCAGAGGGAGCAGGCCTGGCAGACGCACCAGATGGGTGCTATAGCGGGTGACCTGCGCCGTGTGGCGGACAGCCTGGCCTCCTCGGCCCAGAACCAGGCTGAATGCACATTGGCTGTGCAGGCCACCACAGCCGCTGTGCAGAAGTGCCTCACTCAGCAGGCTGATCAGAGCAGCTCCATCTCGGACAGCCTGCAGGATGTGAGTGGAAACTGCGCTGCCATAGTCACCAGCATTGGGGAGCTGCAGGCCACAACATCAGGCCTCATGGCGGAGGTGAGGAGCCTGGCAGTGGCTGTAGAGGCAAACACGGCTGCCATCGAGGCGGAGGGGAGACAGACGAGGCGCCACCAGCAGCAGACCACCAGCAGAGGTATGTGCCGTCCTCCTATAAGGGCATGCCATGTCGGCCAATGGCATGTTGCTTTCTTTTTTTTGTAGTCACTGCACACGGTGAGGTGTGCAGGCTACAGTGTGACTGGTGTATGAGTGTGGGTGGCATTCCTGCCAGTAAGGTGTGTCACCCTGGGTCGCCGGGGAGAGGTTATACCCACGACCGTGTGAATGTGGTATGAATGGACAGCAACATCATTGGTGCCATGGCGTGCCATGGCGTGGCCTTGCTGCTCCCAAGTCCCATGTGGTGGACTTGGGCTAAACCAATGTGAGGTGGATGTGGTGTGTGTGAGCTAGGGACCACAGTGGTGTGCATGCATACAAAGTTTGGTGAATACAACAGGGCCCCCCCGGAATTATCCAGGCATCGGAAACGGGACTTCAGGATGCCAAATGTGCGCTCCACCACTGCACGGGTACGTATGTGTGCAGCATTGTATCTTCTCTCTCCTCTGGTTTGGGGATTCCGCTATGGAGTCAGGAAGTGCCCAAGTGCACATGCCGAGTCACCTGGAAGGGAAAAGACAGGAGGATGTTAGCCGTGCATGTGCCCCTCGTGATGTCGGCGTCATGGGGTCGGACAGTCATGCCTGACTGCCATGTCACTCACCAACCAGCCAGCTGTCCCTGTACACGTTCTGTTCGAATTCCATTGGGATGTTGCTTTGACGGTATATGTAGCTGTCGTAGCTGGCCCAGGGTGTTTGGCACGGACGTGCCATATTAAGCATTGGGCATCGCCTATCACCTGTACGTTGATGGAATGCCTCTGCTTCTGATTGCGGCATATGTGCTCTGTGGCACGGGGGGGCCGTATTGCCACATGTGTGCAATCAATGGCCCCGATGGTGCGTGGGAATCTGGCAATTCTGTAGAAATCCTGCATTTCCTTCTGCCGCAGATGCTCATGGGTGGGTTTGATGATGTGGTGGGACATGCATGTGAGGATTGCGGGGACAACCTGGTGCACATATCTGCTCATGGTGGATTGTGACATCCCAGACACGACTCCAATTGTACGCTGGAAAGATCCACTGGCAAGGAAATGGAGTGTTGCCAGTACCTTGACCAGTGGCTGCACTGCATGTGAGCATCGTGTCTGGCTGGTGATTTCCTCATGCAGGGTTGTGGCTAATTCCAGGATGGCATCAGGGCTGAATCTGAAGATGCGATACACCTCCGATTCCCCCATGTCAAAGACATTAATGCATGGTCGGTATATACTCTACCGTGCCCTCCTACGTGCCTGTGGACACAGTAGTAGTGCTATGACCATGGCTGCCCCTGGCATGTTGGCATACAAATGTGTTGTCCTGCAAGTGTGGTTGCTCAGCTCGTCCGTAACGGTGCTGCTGCAGCTGCTCTCCACTGACCTGTGCACGTCTGTTGCTGAGTTACACCTGCTTTATGAGGAATAACTTTGCGCCAGGCGTAAAACTTACACGCACATCACGTAGCCTGCGCCAGGCACATGTACGTTCGTGAATTGCCGTATCTCCCTCATTTGCATATTTGAATAGGAAATCAATGGGAGCACCAGATGCGTCCAGCGTAAATATGCCCCTACGATACGCCGGCGTAGGAAAGTTACGTCGGTCGGAAGAAGCCTATTTTCAGGCGTATCTAGTTTTGTGGGCACGGCGCACAGATACGACGGCGCATATTTGCACTTAAGCGGCGTATCTCGAGATACGTTGGCGTAAGTGCTTTGTGAATCTGGGCCATAGTTTATTGGATGCATTTTTCATTTTATAACGCATTTTGTGAAAGGCTTCCATTTTATTTGATTTGAGACTATTCCTTATGCCGCGTACACACGATCACTTTTTGTGATAAAAAAAAACGACGTTTTCAAACTTCATTTTCCAAAACGACGTTGCATACACACCATCGTTTTTCCAAAACGCTCTAGCAAAGCGTGGTGACGTACACCACGTTCGACGGCACTCTGTTCCATTGAAGCTCCGTCTCATAACTTGCTTCTGAGTATGCGTGGGTTTAAAAACGTTGTTTTCAACATCGTTTTGCCCACACACGATCACTTTTTATGACACAAAAAATGACATTTTGAAAAACGACACAAAAAATTCAAGCATGTTCGAATTTTTTTTTGTTTTTTTTTTGAAGACATAAACGACGTTTTGCCCACACACGATCATTTTAAATGATGTTTTTGAAAACTTTTTGTTTTTTTTATCACAAAAAGTGATCGTGTGTACGCGGCATTATTGTTGAGTTGCTTTATTTATTTTGACTTTTGATCATTAATGTATTTTTGTCAATCTATTTTACAGCCAGAAACCAATGAAAAAAATGCTGCAACATTTACGGTTTAAATGCTTTTCATTTATATACATTTTGTAAGAGACTTTTTCTTGTCAAAAGAGGAAACAAGATATTGTAAAATAATAATTTTTTATACTTTGATTTGGAGAATTTAGTAAATCAGCAGGTTGCATCTGCAGTGTTAACTAAACTAATCTAAAATACCAAGGTGCCTGCAGAGGCATAGAAATATTTGAACCCATGGAGACTTGAACTATATTTGCCCATATTTACTTTTGCTATTAAAAATAAGACTTTTTAGAGAAAAAAAAGTGGGAATTTCTTTTTTTAAAGCCCAACCCTTGGCAAACAACTAAATACATGGATAAAATACACAGGTTTGTACACAGACAATTATGTGACTTTTACACCTTTGCAGACAGGGTGATAGCACCTTCTTTGTTAAGGTGCATTCATACATGTGAATGTACCCGATGCTGATTAGATGGGAGTACTCCAGGCGAGGTCCCAGCAATTAGCTACAGAAGGCAGCACCCTTGAAACCCTAGTGCCAGCTCCCACAGCCACTAGCATGAGATAATTCATGCAGTGATAAGCCTATGTCCACGGCCAATTACTTGAATGTGATTGGTGCATGTGAGTCTGGTATGGATGTCTGGGGGAACCCACATAAAAAAACAAATAAAAATGTTGTAGGGCCCCCAAAAATTGAACTAGAACCTTATTTGAGCATGCAGCCTGACTGCCCAGAAATGTGAGGAAATGATCATGCTTCCTCCTCCTCCTTAACATGAGGACAATGTGCTTTGCTAGGAAAGTCTTCCCTAACAAGACACCATCCTCATTTGAGGGCATGTGGCCTGGTGTAGTTTAGGAGGCTTGTGCCCCCTATTCCTGGCCAGCTAGTCTGCATGCTCAGTTAAAGGCCTGGTATGGATTTTGCAGAACCCCACACAGTTTTTACACTATGCCTGTCTTTCTGTTTTGGACTCGGCTGACGGCTGAATGGGCCAGAAAGGGATACATCACTGGTAGTTAGGATGCCAGGCACCACCAGCTCGCTAAAAACCAGGAGCCCTGGGCAGCCGGCTGTCAAATTTTGCAGTGGTAGTAATACCGCTGTTAAATGTTTTATTTTCTGCTGCAGCCAGAAGTTAGACTTGGTCAAACACCAATTTCTTTTGGCCACCCTGAATCTCAGAACAGCCAAACTGGCAGCTCCTCCCGCACCTAAGGTGCCCCTACTTCTACCAGTGCTCACTGCTTTTCATGGAATGGCACAGACTGGACAGATTAGAATACTTCTAATTTGTTTGTAAAAATACACTTTGGTAAAAGTAATTTTGTTATATTATTACTTATAACTTTAGTGTTAGCTTTGTAAGGTGTGCGGATGATTGTGTTATATGCCTAATTGATCCAGGCACATTGTTCTCTTAAGGTGCCTCTCGGTGAGGTCACCAGCACATTGACTTTGGCTATTTAATTAAATACCCAGTGATTTGTATAATTTATTCAGTGCTGTATTTCTCTGGCTTTCATTTGTTTCTAAATGTAGCCAGGATCGGCTAATATGCTTACAATTTAGATACATTTTCTGTGTTGTTAATGTGGGGTTGGCTCCATCTGGTGTTTGCTGGACTCG
Source organism: Rana kukunoris (assembly GCA_029574335.1). Lineage (NCBI taxonomy): Eukaryota > Metazoa > Chordata > Amphibia > Anura > Ranidae > Rana > Rana kukunoris. The sequence goes on from CM056059.1 coordinate 242,954,700, forward strand.
ATGGGCCAGATTCAGGTAGATCAGAGCATCTTTGCTCTGGAGTAACGCTTCTCATTTACGTTACTCTGACGACCCTTTCAGCGCAAGTACTGTTATTCACATAGCAGTTGCGCGTAAACTTGCGCCGGAGTAACGATAATGCGCTGGCGTAACCCGACGCAAGTGGAAGTGGGTGTGATCATATGTAAATGATGGGCGGAGCCCAGCGCAGAGGCTTACGTTCAGCGCATCATCCACGGAGCATGCGCAGTGAGTGCGGCTCCAACCGCCCCCTTGTGCGCATGCTCACAACTTCCGTCGGCACCACTTCCCGGGAAACGTCAGCGCAATGCCTTCCGTTGGGCGCTTAAAAGCGCAGGCGGAAACGCCATTCCGGCGCAAAAGTATATCCGTTTCCCCCCACCCAAGGGAAGATACTTTTGTGCTGTGATGGCTGCTCCCGCTACCCCCAGAGAGAGGAGGAACCTCAACTTTAATTCACAGGAGGTGTCTGTGATCATATCCGCGATGGAGAGTTTTAATAATTTTCTCCATGGGAAAAAAAGCCGTAAGACCAGCCGGGAGAGGAAGCAGGGCATCCTGGACACCATTGCTGGCCGGGTCAATATTTTGGGGTACTCCACCCGGACTGCTTCTGACATTCAAAAAAAAATTAATGATCTGCGGCGCAAGGTCAGGGGCAAGGTGGCCACCATCAGGAGGCATGAGAGGGGCACAGGTGGTGGTCCCCCATGTCCGGTCACCCTGACCGCGGAGGAGGAGGTGGTCTCTCGCTGTCTGGAGAGGGAGCAGGTGGAGGGGGTCCCTGGCTATGACTCCATGGAGGAAGGCTCCAGGACAGGTAAGTGTTTTTTATCCCCTATTTGATGTGTTGCATTGGGGGGGGGGAGGGTACATGTGCCAAGTGTGTGGGACCACCAACATGTGTCTGCTTTGTGTCATCCACAGATGATGGAGCTGGGCCATCATCTGTCAGCGTCCAGTCCACCCCATCCCCCCAACGCCATCGTGTGCCCGAGCCTCTGGGTGGTGAAGACACCGAGGTGGAGGAGGAGAGTGGCCACACCACACCTGCCGAGGTGGTTGTGGAGGATCCTGCTGTGGCAGAGCAGGACTTTTCTTTAGTTTTGGAGGTCTCCTCCCCTTCTCCTGGGCCGTCTGTCATCCCCTCCCCCATCCCTGGAAGCCCCTCAAGGGCGACTCCATCCCCCCGGGGACAACCATCTTCTGCCCCCAGGAAGGCGACCCAGAAGACCAGGGGGGTGTCGGATGTTGTCCAGGACCAGTTGGCGAGGGATCACGCCAGACAGACCCAACAAATGGGGGAACTAGTTGGGCACTTAGAGAAAGTGGCTGACAGCCTGGGCTCCGTTGCCCAGATAAGCAACGCAGTGCAGGATGTCAGCTGCAACTGAGCTGCAGTGGTGACCAGTTTGGGGGAGGTGCAGGGGGATATTAGGCACCTCACTGCAGCCGTCCAGGCCAACACTGCTGCCATCTATGGGAACAGTGCTGCCATCCGGGACCAGGGGAGGCTGAGTCGGCGGGCCCAGCACTACCAAGTGACCCGGCAGCTCAGGATGCAGGCCCAGCAGCTGAGGATGCAGGGCCAGACAAACAATTTGCTCGGCCGGATAGCCATGGCCTTGGAGGGCATGCAGGCCACACCTGCCAGGAGTGGCCCACCCGGGGATCAGCCACCTCCAGATGCCCCCCCACCCCCACCCACTCCATCCAGGCAGCTGAGGAGCCAGAGAGGTTCGGCAAGAAGGAGCCCCCGGCATCCCCGATGATTTTTTTATTTTGGATTTCTGATTTATACTCAGGTTATGAGTTTTTTATTTTGGATTTCTGATTTATACTCAGGTTATGAGATTTTTATTTTGGATTTCTGATTTATACTCAGGTTATGAGATTTTTATTTTTGATACTGCACACGTTGCAGTGTGAATGGTGTGTGAATGTGAGAGGGTGGCACTCCTGACAGTAAGGGGTGTCACCCTCGGCCGTGGTGGTGAAGTTAACCCCACGGCTGTATGAATGACGTGTGAAAGGTGTATGAATGGACAGTGACATCATTGGGGCCTTGACGCTGGCGTTGCTGCTCCCAAGTCCTACATGCTGGACTTGGGCTAATCCAATGTGATGTGCATGTGGTGTGTGTGATCTAGGGACATCAGTGGTGTACACGCGTGCATTGTCTGTGTGATAAATGTTTTGGATCAGTGTCCAAAGATGCCTACGGCGAGGACCCTCCTGACTGCTCTTCCATCAGCAGACTGGTTCTCCTCTGGCAGGGGGGGATTGTCTGGTTCGGGGGTCAGGTCATCACGTATGTCAATCTGCAGGCCTTTTCTCATAGCAAAGTTGTGCAGAATGCAACATGCACCGATGATCTGACACACAAAGGTAGGGGAATACAATAGGGTCCCCCCAGACTTATCCAGGCAGCGGAAACGGGACTTCAGGAGCCCGAATGTTTGCTCCACCACTGCACGGGTTTTGATGTGTGCTTCATTGTATTTTCTCTCTCCTCTGGTTTGGGGGTTCCGGAAAGGAGTCATTAGATGGGGTCCCAGTGCATATGCAGAGTCACCTGTAAGGGAAAAGACAGGAGGATGTTAGTCATGCATGTGCCACTTCTGTTGTGCATCACGGGAGGGGATAGTCATGCCTGCCACCCATGTCACTCACCAACCAGCCAGCTGTCCCCATACATGTTCTGTTCGAATTCTGCTGGGATGGGGCTCTGATTGTATATGAAGCTGTCATGGCTGGACCTGGGGTGTTTGGCACGGACGTGCCATATGAGGCGTTGGGCATCGGCTATCATCTGTACGTTGATGGAATGCCAATGCTTCCGATTGCGGTATATGTGCTCTGTGGCACTGGGGGGCTGGAGTGCCACATGTGTGCAATCAATGGCCCCCACAGTGCGTGGGAATCTGGCAATGCTGTAGAAATCTGTCATTGCCTTCAGCCGCAGCTCCTCAGTGGTTGGTCTGATGAAGTGGTTGGACATGCGTCTGAGGATTGCAGGGACAACCTGGTGCACACATCTGCTCACGGAGTATTGTGACATCCCAGCCACCACTCCACTTGTACGCTGGAATGATCCACTTGCAAGGAAATGAAGTGTTGCCAGTACCTTCACCAGTGGCTGCACTGCTTGTGAGCGGTGTGTCTTGCTGGTGATGTCATCCTGCAGGGTTGTGGTTAGTTCAAGTATTGCAACAGGGCTGAATCTGAAGAGGCGATACACCTCCTCATCCCCCATGCCAAAGAGGCTCATACGTGTGCGGTATATCCTCTCACGTGCCCGCCTCCTTCGTTCCGGGGGACCCATCAGTAGTTCTAGGACCACGATTGCCCCTGGCATGTTGGCACACAGAGGTGTTGTCCTTGCAAGTGTGGGTGCTCAGCTTGCTAGTTTCGTCGGTAACGCTGCTGTAGCTGCTCTCCTGCTGACCTGTGACCATCTGTAGTAAAGATAAAGCAGCCTTTTGTAGAAATAACTTTGCGCCGGACGGACGAGATACGCGCGGCGCATGTAGCCAGCGTATGGTGCTAATCCGTTTGCGAATTGGGAAATCTCCCTCATTTGCATATTTGCAGGGGAAATCAATAGGCGCGACTGATGCGCCAAACGAAATTATGCGCTGACGGGACTCTGGCGCCGGAAAGTTAAGCCGATCGGAAATGGCCCGTTTTCCGGCGCATCTAGTTTGGTGGGTACGGCCACATAGAAACGACGGCGCATCTTCACAGTTACGCGGCGCATATCGAAATACTCCAGCGCAACTCTACCTGAATCTGGCCCAATGTGTGAATTTCCTTTCTTCCTGTGTGAGGATGTAGAGCAAAGCATCTTGAGACGTGTAGCTCAGAATGCTGAAGTGACTCTGCCAGTAGAACTGATTTGAACTACAAGAATGCTGAGTGAACAGAACAGACTGCTGGGAGAGGATATAAAAGGGGTTGGAGTGGCCTACACAGCGGGGAGTCGGACAGCTATGCCCAGAGGGATCTCTGTGGACAGAACCGCTTCTTCAGTGCAGCGGAGGGTGTTCCAGGTCATTCCAAGGCGCCTGCATTTCAGATTTCAGTGGGCTGCAGCGTGGAATGGCGGACACATTATCCAGCTCCAAGACACAGGAAAAGTTCCAGCTGGAGTCTGCTCATCCTCTGCATTGTTATCTAATCTATCTGAGATACAGAGTGGTGAGCGGGCATAGCCTATGCTATAATTAAAGACACTGGGCCAGATTCAGGTAGATGAGAGTATCTTTCCTCTGGAGTAACGCTTCTCATTTACGTTACTCTGAAGACCCTTTCAGCGCAAGTCCTGTAATTCACATAGCAGTTGCGCGTAAACTTGCGCCAGAGTAACGATAATGCGCTGGCGTAACCCGACGCAAGTGGAAGTGGGTGTGATCATATGTAAATGATGGGCGTAGCCCAGCACAGAGGCTTACGTTCAGCGCATTATCCACGGAGCATGCGCAGTGAGTGCGGCTCCACTCGCCCCCCTTGTGCGCATGCTCACAACTTCCGTCGGCACCACTTCCTGGGAAACGTCAGCGCAATGCGTTCCGCTGGGCGCTTAAAAGCGCTGGCGGAAACGCCATTCCGGCGCAAAAGTAGTTCCGCTTCCCCCCACCCCAGGGAAGATACTTTTGTGCTGTGATGGCTGCTCCCGCTACCCCCAGAGAGAGGAGGAACCTTAATTTTAATGCCCAGGAGGTCTCAGTGATCATTTCGGCAATGGAGAGGGATAATGATTTTCTCCATGGCAAAAAAAGCCGGAAGACCAGCCGGGAAAGGAAGCAGGGCATCCTGGAGTCGATTGCTGCCAGGGTCAATGTCCTGGGCTACTCCACCCGGACTGCTGGGGACATACAAAAAAAAATAAATGACCTGCGGCGCAAGGTGAGGGACAAGGTGGCCTCCATCAGGAGGTATGAGAGGGGCACAGGTGGTGGTCCCCCATGTCCTGTCACCCTGACCGCAGAGGAGGAGGTGGTTGCTCGCTGCCTGGAGAGGGAGCAGGTGGAGGGGGTCGCAGGCTATGACTCCGTGGAGGAAGGCACAAGGACAGGTAAGTGTTTTATAATCCCCTATTTGTTGTTTTGCATTTGGGGGGGGGGTACATGTGCCAAGTGTGTGGGACCACCAACATGTGTCTGCTTTGTGTCATCCACAGATGACGGAGCTGGGCCATCATCTGTCAGCGTGCATTCCACCCCATCCCCCCCACGCCATCGTGTGCCTGAGCCACTGGGTGGTGAAGAGGTTGTGGAGGAGGAGAGTGGCCACACCACACCTGCCGAGGTGGTTGTGGAGGATCCTGCTGTGGCAGAGCAGGACTTTTCATTAGTGTTGTCAGTCTCCTCCCCTTCTCCTGGGCCGTCTGTCGTCCCCTCCCCCATCCTTGGAAGCCCCTCAAGGGCGACTCCTTCCACCCGAGGACATCCATCTTCTGGCCCCAGGAAGGCGACCCAGAAGACCAGGGGGGTGTCTGATGGTATACAGGACCAGTTGGCGAGGGATCACGCCAGGCAGACGGAACAGATGGGGGCCATAGCGGTGCACTTGGAGAAAGTGTCTGACAGCCTGGGCTCCGTTGCCAACCTCAGCAACGCAGTGCAGGATGTCAGCTGTAATTGCGCTGCAGTGGTCACCACTTTGGGGGAGGTGCAGGGGGATATTCGGCACCTTACTGCAGCCGTCCAGGCCAACAGTGCTGCCATCCGGGACCAGGGGAGGCTGAGTCGGCGGGCCCAGCACTACCAGGTCACCCGTCAGCTCCGGATGCAGGCCCAGACCAACTCCTACCTTGGACGGATAGCCAGGGCCTTGGAGGGCACGCAGGCCACACCTGCCAGGAGTGGCCCACCTGGGGATCAGCCACCTCCAGATGCCCCCCCACCCCCACCCACTCCATCCAGGCAGCTGAGGAGCCAGAGAGGGGCCCCCAGAAGAAGCCCCCGGCATCCCCGATGAGGCCTTTTTTTTTTGTTGTTTTATATTTTTGATTTGGACATACTCAGGTCATGAGTTTATTTTTTCTTTTTCTCAGGTTATGAGATTTTGTTTCTTTTTATTATCAGGATATGATATTATTAATTTCTTTTTGTACTGCACACGGTCAGGAGTGCAGGGGACAGTGTGAATGGTGTGTGAATGTGAGAGGGTGGCACTCCTGAAAGTAAGGGGTGTCACCCTCGGCCGTGGTGGTGAAGTTAACCCCACGGCTGAATGAATCACGTGTGAAAGGTGTGTGAATGGACAGTGACATCATTGGGGCCTTGACGCTGGCGTTACTGCTCCCAACTCCTACATGCTGGACTTGGGCTAATCCAATGCGATGTGCCTGTGGTGTGTGTGATCCAGTGGTGTACACGCGTGCACTGTCTGTGTGATTAATGTTTTGGATTAGTGTCCAAAGATGCCTACGGCGAGGACCCTCCTGACTGCTCTTCCATCAGCAGACTGGGTGTCCTCTGGCAGGGGGGGGCTGTGTGGGTCGGGGGTCAGGTCATCACGTATGTCAATATGCAGGCCTTTTTTCATAGCAAAGTTATGTAGTATGCAACATGCAGCGATGATCTGACACACAAAGGTAGGGGAATACAATAGGGTCCCCCCGGACTTATCCAGGCAGCGGAAACGGGACTTCAGGAGCCCAAATGTTTGCTCCACCACTGCACGGGTTTTGATGTGTGCTTCATTGTATTTTCTCTCTCCTCTGGTTTGGGGGTTCCGGAAAGGAGTCATTAGATGGGGTCCCAGTGCATATGCAGAGTCACCTGTAAGGTAAAAGACAGGAGAATGTTAGTCATGCATGTGCGATTTCTGTTGTGCATCACGGGAGGGGATAGTCATGCCTGCCACCCATGTCACTCACCAACCAGCCAGCTGTCCCCATACATGTTCTGGTTAAATTCCGTTGGGATGGGGCTCTGATTCTATATGTAGCTGTCATGGCTGGATCCGGGGTGTTTGGCACGGACGTGCCATATGAGGCGTTGGGCATCGGCTATCACCTGTACGTTGATGGAATGCCAATGCTTCCGATTGCGGTATATGTGCTCTGTGGCACTGGGGGGCTGTAGGGCCACATGTGTGCAATCAATGGCCCCCACAGTGCGTGGGAATCTGGAAATGTTGTAGAAATCTGTCATTGCCTTCTGCCGCAGCTCCTCATTGGTGGGTCTGATGAACTGGTTGGACATGCGTCTGAGGATTGCAGGGACAACCTGGTGCACACATCTGCTTATGGAGGATTGTGACATCCCAGCCACCACTCCACTTGTACGCTGGAATGATCCACTGGCAAGGAAATTAAGTGTTGCCAGGACCTTCACCAGTGGCTGCACTGCTTGTGAGCGGTATGTCTTGCTGGTGATGTCACCCTGCAGGGTTGTGGTTAGTTCAAGTATTGCAACAGGGCTGAATCTGAAGAGGCGATACACCTCCTCCTCCCCCATGCCAAAGAGGTTCATACGAGTGCGGTATATCCTCTCACGTGGCCGCCTTCTTGGTTCCGGGGGACCCATCAGTAGTTCTAGGACCACAATTGCCCCTGGCATGTTGGCACACAGAGGTGTTGTCCTTGCAAGTGGGGGTGCTCAGCAAGCTCCTATCGTCGGTAACGCTGCTGTAGCTGCTCTCCTGCTGACCTGTGACCGTCTGGAGTAAAGATAAAGCAGCCTTTTGTAGAAATAACTTTGCGCCGGACGGACCAGATACGCGCGGCGCATGTAGCCAGCGTATGGTGCTAATCCGTTCGTGAATTGGGAAAAATACCTCATTTGCATATTTGCAGGGGAAATCAATGGGCGCGACTGATGCGCCCAGCGAAAATAAGCGCTGACGATACTCTGGCGTCGGAACGTTCCGCCGGTCGCAAATGACCCGTTATTGGGCGCATCTAGTTTGCTGGGTACGGGCACATAGAAACGACGGCGCATCATCACAGTTACGCGGCGCATATCCAAATACTCCAGCGCAAGTGTTCGTGAATCTGGCCCACTGCTGTTAACCATCACCCACACAGTTTAGCTGGTGGTACATGTAGTCCTACAGAAGTTAAAACACAACAAGCAGATGTAATATAAAAAAGTAATTTAAATCCACTTGCGGCTATAATGAATTGTTGGCTCCCGGCAATACAGAGAAAAGTCATTGATAAAAATGTTTTAAAATGTGTGGGGGTCCCCCCAAATTAAAATACCAGTCCCTTCAGGTCTGGTATGGATATTAAGGGGAACCCTGCGTCAATTAAAAAAAATGGCATGGCGTTCCTCCCCAAAAATTCATACCAGACCCTTTAACCGCAACCTGGTATGCCACAGGGAAAGAGGGGGTGATGAGAGAGCGCCCCCCCTCCTGAACCGTAGCAGTTTTTCCGGGAGCAGTGATTTTAATAATGCTTAGAGTGAAACAATAAAAGTGAAATACTCCTTTAAATTTTGTACCTGGGGGGGGGGGGCGGGGGTTGTATAGTATGTTTGTAAAGTAGCACATGTTTCCTGTGTTTAGAACTGTTCCTGCACAAAATGTAATTTCTAAAGGAAAAGTCATTTAAAACTACAACTCGCGGCTATTCATGAATTGTTGGGTCCTGGCAGTACAGATCAAAGTCATTGAAAAAATATCAGGGGTTTCCCGTGACGTGCCAGAGGGGGCGGGGTCACCCGTGACACCACAGGGAAGCCGCCGCAAACACCTGTACGTCAGAACAGGGCGAGGTCACACATCCATGTCAAGGACGGCCCCGCCCTCGGCTTTAAAAGAAACGTCACACGGCTCACGCGTCATTTGCGTGGGAGCCTTCTATGGAGGAGGCTGTATCATTAGTAGCGGCGGGTAGCGCGGGTCTGAATCGTGGAAGGATTTACATCGCTGGAATTTTATTTATTTTTTATTAAAGGACCCGCCCCCTCTAACACAAGGGGAAATGCTGAGGTTACCCATTGACGTGTACAACGGGAAACCTGTGTTGCGTTAGAGGGGGAGGGGTCACCCATACACGTCACTGGGTAACCCCAGTGTTTCCCCTTGCGTCACGGGTGTCCCCACCCTCAGCTCTATAAGAGCTGTCAGGCTGGAGCACGTCATTCGCCGGGTGCCTCCAGGGGAGGCAGGATCGTGTGCGTTGTATCCTCGCTGGAGATCGAGAATGGATTACATCGCTTGAGATCGAGAATGGATTACATTGCAGAATTCTTTTTTTTCTTTTTTCTTTTTAATAAAGGACCCAAGCTGTCTCCTGTGGTTTTTAACGTTTTGACACTTTTTTTGTGAATGAATGAATAAATGAATGAATGAATGAATGAATCCCTTACCAATTCACATAGGGGGGGCTGGGATCTGGAGGTCCCCTTTGTTAAAGAGGGCTTCCAGATTCTGATAAGCCCCCCCACCCACAGACCCCCACAACCACCGGGCAATGGTTGTGGGGATGAGGCCCTTGTCCCCATCAACATGTGGACATCCTCCCCATGTTGAGGGCATGTGGCCTGGTACGGTTCAGGAGGGGGGCGCTCTCTAGTCCCTTATATTTTCCTGCGGCCTGCCAGGTTGCGTGCTCGGATAAGGGTCTGATAAGGATTTTTTGGTTTTATATTGGCGCGGGGTTCTTCTTAAAATCCAAACCAGACCTGAAGGGTCTCATAAGGATTTTGAGGGGGACCCCTACACCATTTAAATAAAAAATTGGCGCAGGGTTTCCCTTAATATCCATACCAGACCTGAAGGGCCTGATATGGAATTTGGGGGGACCCCCACACATTTAAAAAAAAAATTGGTTTGGAGTTCCCCATAATATTCATACCAGACCCAGAGGGCCTGGTAATAGACTAAGGGGTAACCCATGCTGTTTTTTTCAATGACTTTAACCGTATTGCCGGGACCCGACAATTCATTATAGCCGTGAGTAGTTTTAGATGACTTTTTTCGTTTAGAAATGTCATTTTGTGCAGAGACTGTTATAAACGCGGGAAACATGCGTTACTTTACAGGCATACTATAGATACCCCCCAGGTACAAAATTTTAAGTAATATTTCACTTTTATTGTTTAGTGAAAATAAAGTGCAGCACCAAATATAAGAAGCACTTTCCATATGCTGGCAAAGGCTATAAGGATAACAAATACAGTTTGTCAAATCACACACCCAACATGTGAGACTGCAAAAGTAGTACTAATTATAAAGTCCACAGTGCAGACTGGTGCTAGTGATCATGAAAACACAATTCAATGTGCATACATAATGTCCATCCAAATATGATGAAGCCTGTGTAGGGGATGGTGCCTGCTTCCTCTAAATAATATCACTGTGTCAGGAATCCCATTTAGAGATATTGGTAATCATCAAGGTAAGAAGAGATAAAATACCCTTACCGACTGTGATGGACCCAGGAGCACCGTACGGTGATGGGTCGAATCCGCATAATCAACCCAACGGATGGGGAGTGGCTTCTCTCGATGGCCCTGGACTGCGATTCTCCACGGTGGTGAAATCCAAATAGACTCGAATCCTGGTCGTAGTGGGATTAATCACTGTTTCATCGATATCATAGGATGGACTCACCACATAAAAAAAAAAAAAAGAAAAAGAGGACGCCTCCTCATAGTGTAAAAAAAGGGTGCAAAATGTATTGTTCAAAAAGGTGATCAATCAAACATGAACACAGCCAATAACAAATGCATATCCACATTAAAAAGGAAAAAATAAAAAGCTTTAAAAATTCCCTGTATAAGAAAAAATAGCACAGTATAGGAATGGCTGGGGCCAAATGTATTTTTTCCTTTTTCATGTGCATATGCATTTTTATTGCGTGTGTTCATGTTTGTTCATGCGAACAGCCAATGTTCAAGGCAAACTCATGTTCGACCTGAACATAAAGCTCATCCCTACTTAAAAAAATAATACACAATTTGCAACCTGGAAATCGGGGTGGCCGATCGATGGCGACCGCAACCTTATGTTATTTGTAAACAGCTTACTGGGTTACCAGTCTACCAAAAGACCTGAAGGAGAAAAAGAGCCTCTGAAGGTGTGGCATCTAAATCATCTGCTTTCCTTGTCTGATGCAGTTAGAATGCCTCAAGTACCTCTTTTGTCTCTTCCAAAGCCAATTTCACTAAGGACTCGTTCACAGAAACAAATGTCTATTCCTTCTGTTTTGTCAGAAGAGGATGAAGATCAGGAAGATTATGTAACACTGCAAGTTCCTAGCCCTACTTTATCATCAGGAAGAAGGAGAGATAAGGTAGAAGAGGAAGAAGATATAGGGCCAGATTCAGGTAGATGAGAGTATCTTTCCTCTGGAGTAACGCTTCTCATTTACGTTACTCTGAAGACCCTTTCAGCGCAAGTCCTGTAATTCACATAGCAGTTGCGCGTAAACTTGCGCCAGAGTAACGATAATGCGCTGGCGTAACCCGACGCAAGTGGAAGTGGGTGTGATCATATGTAAATGATGGGCGGAGCCCAGCGCAGAGGCTTACGTTCAGCGCATCATCCACGGAGCATGCGCAGTGAGTGCGGCTCCACTCGCCCCCTTGTGCGCATGCTCACAACTTCCGTCGGCACCACTTCCTGGGAAACGTCAGCGCAATGCGTTCCGCTGGGCGCTTAAAAGCGCTGGCGGAAACGCCATTCCGGCGCAAAAGTATTTCCGCTTCCCCCCACCCCAGGGAAGATACTTTTGTTTGGTGATGGCTGCTCCCGCTACCCCCAGAGAGAGGAGGAACCTGAATTTTAATGCCCAGGAGGTCTCGCTCATCATTTCGGCAATGGAGACGGATAATGCTTTTCTCCATGGCAAAAAAAGCCGGAAGACCAGCCGGGAGAGGAAGCAGGGCATCCTGGAGTCCATTGCTGGGGACATACAAAAAAAAATTAATGATCTGCGGCGCAAGGTGAGGGACAAGGTGGCCTCCATCAGGAGGTATGAGAGGGGCACAGGTGGTGGTCCCCCATGTCCTGTCACCCTGACCGCAGAGGAGGAGGTGGTCGCACGCTGCCTGGAGAGGGAGCAGGTGGAGGGGGTCGCAGGCTATGACTCCGTGGAGGAAGGCACAAGGACAGGTAAGTGTTTTATAGTCCCCTATTTGTTGTTTTGCATTTGGGGGGGGGGGGAGGGTACATGTGCCAAGTGTGTGGGACCACCAACATGTGTCTGCTTTGTGTCATCCACAGATGACGGAGCTGGGCCATCATCTGTCAGCGTGCATTCCACCCCATCCCCCCCACGCCATCGTGTGCCCGAGCCACTGGGTGGTGAAGAGGTTGTGGAGGAGAGTGGCCACACCACACCTGCCGAGGTGGTTGTAGAGGAGCCTGCTGTGGCAGAGCAGGACTTTACCTTAGTTTTGTCTGTCTCCTCCCCTTCTCCTGGGCCGTCTGTCGTCCCCTCCCCCATCCTTGGAAGCCCCTCAAGGGCGACTCCCTCCCCCCGAGGACAACCATCTTCTGGCCCCAGGAAGGCGACCCAGAAGACCAGGGGGGTGTCTGATGGTGTCCAGGACCAGTTGGCGAGGGATCACGCCAGGCAGACGGAACAGATGGGGGCCATAGTTGGGCACTTACAGAAAGTGTCTGACAGCCTGGGCTCCGTTGCCAACCTCAGCAACGCAGTGCAGGATGTAAGCTGCAACTGCGCTGCAGTGGTCACCACTTTGGGGGAGGTGCAGGGGGATATTCGGCACCTTACTGCAGCCGTCCAGGCCAACACTGCTGCCATCCGGGACCAGGGGAGGCTGAGTCGGCGGGCCCAGCATTATCAGGTCACCCGTCAGCTCCGGATGCAGGGCCAGACGAACTCCTACCTTGGACGGATAGCCAGGGCCTTGGAGGGCATGCAGGCCACACCTGCCAGGAGTGGCCCACCTGGGGATCAGCCACCTCCAGATGCCCCCCCACCCCCACCCACTCCATCCAGGCAGCTGAGGAGCCAGAGAGGGGCCCCCAGAAGAAGCCCCCGGCATCCCCGATGAGGCCTTTTTTTTTTTTCTTGTTTTATATTTTTGGTTTGGACATACTCAGGTCATGAGTTTCTTTTTTCTTTTTCTCAGGTTATGAGATTTTGTTTATTTTATTTATCAGGATATGATATTTTTAATATCTTTTTGTACTGCACACGGTCAGGAGTGCAGGGGACAGTGTGAATGGTGTGTGAATGTGAGGGGGTGGCACTCCTGAAAGTAAGGGGTGTCACCCTCGGCCGTGGTGGTGAAGTTAACCCCACGGCTGTATGAATGACGTGTGAAAGGTGTGTGAATGGACAGTGACATCATTGGGGCCTTGACGCGGCGTTACTGCTCCCAACTCCTACATGCTGGACTTGGGCTAATCCAATGCGATGTGCATGTGGTGTGTGTGATGTAGGGACATCAGTGGTGTACACGCGTGCACTGTCTGTGTTATTAATGTTTTGGTTTAGTGGCCAAAGATGCCTACGGCGAGGACCCTCCTGACTGCTCTTCCATCAGCAGACTGGTTCTCCTCTGGCAGGTGGGGACTGTGTGGGTCGGGGGTCAGGTCATCACGTATGTCAATCTGCAGGCCTTTTTTCATAGCAAAGTTATGTAGTATGCAACATGCACCGATGATCTGACACACAAAGGTAGGTGAATACAATAGGGCCCCCCCAGACTTATCCAGGCATCGGAAACGGGACTTCAGGAGCCCGAATGTTTGCTCCACCACTGCACGGGTTTTGATGTGTGCTTCATTGTATTTTCTCTCTCCTCTGGTTTGGGGGTTCCGGAAAGGAGTCATTAGATGGGGTCCCAGTGCATATGCAGAGTCATCTGGAAGGGAAAAGACAGGAGAATGTTAGTCATGCATGTGCGACTTCTGTTGTGCATCACGGGAGGGGATAGTCATGCCTGACTCCCTTGTCACTCACCAACCAGCCAGCTGTCCCCATACATGTTCTGGTTAAATTCTGCTGGGATGGGGCTCTGATTGTATATGAAGCTGTCATGGCTGGACCCGGGGTGTTTGGCACGGACGTGCCATATGAGGCGTTGGGCATCAGCTATCACCTGTACGTTGATGGAATGCCAATGCTTCCGATTGCGGTATATGTGCTCTGTGGCACTGGGGGGCTGTAGGGCCACATGTGTGCAATCAATGGCCCCCACAGTGCGAGGGAATCTGGCAATGTTGTAGAAATCTGTCATTGCCTTCTGCCGCAGCTCCTCAGTGGTGGGTCTGATGAACTGGTTGGACATGCGTCTGAGGATTGCAGGGACAACCTGGTGCACACATCTGCTCAAAGAGGACTGTGACATCCCAGCCACCACTCCACTTGTACGCTGGAATGATCCACTTGCAAGGAAATGGAGTGTTGCCAGGACCTTCACCAGTGGCTGCACTGCTTGTGAGCGGTGTGTCTTGCTGGTGATGTCATCCTGCAGGGTTGTGGTTAGTTCAAGTATTGCATCTGGGCTGAATCTGAAGAGGCGATACACCTCCTCATCCCCCATGCCAAAGAGGTTCATACGAGTGCGGTATATCCTCTCACGTGGCCGCCTTCTTGGTTCCAGGGGACCCATCAGTAGTTCTAGGACCACAATTGCCCCTGGCATGTTGGCACACAGAGGTGTTGTCCTTGCAAGTGTTGTTGTTCAGCAAGCTCCTATCGTCGGTAACGCTGCTGTAGCTGCTCTCCTGCTGACCTGTGACCGTCTGGAGTAAAGATAAAGCAGCCTTTTGTAGAAATAACTTTGCGCCGGACGGACCAGATACGCGCGGCGCATGTAGCCAGCGTATGGTGCTAATCCGTTCGCGAATTGGGAAATCTCCCTCATTTGCATATTTGCAGGGGAAATCAATGGGCGCGACAGATGCGCCCAGCGAAAATAAGCGCTGACGATACTCTGGCGTCGGAACGTTCCGCCGGTCGCAAATGACCCGTTATTGGGCGCATCTAGTTTGGTGGGTACGGGCACATAGAAACGACGGCGCATCATCACAGTTACGCGGCGCATATCCAAATACTCCAGCGCAAGTGTTCGTGAATCTGGCCCCATAGTGGCTTGCAGAAAACGAACCTGATGCTGGGATTATGAATGAGAAAGGAGGAAAAAGGCTAACTAAAGTGTCGCCTGGAGAGCCAACTGGACTACATGCAGATCTCAGAATTGGAGATTCTACCATCTTTCAGAGAAGCTGATAAAAATTGAGAGTAATAGCCCAACTTCTGAAAAGGAAACTAGAGATTTGATTTTTTTTTCTGATGAAACTTTGCCAGAACCTGAAGCAAGTTGCCCTGCTGAGGTTGGAGATCTTTGCATGGGTGTGGAGAATGGGGAATGTCAGATACCTCTTTTGGCTCCCTTTGAGGAGGTTAACATATCTTTCCCACTGCCAAGTTCTGAGTCTGCAGTCATGGATCTTCATTTAGAGCCTTGCAACGACAGAGAAGTATTCCCCAGTTTGATTGATATGAGATGTACATCCTCCCAAGAGACTCACTTACGATACTTTAGGAGAGAACTCTGATGAACTAATTCATACTATTTGCAGGAAAGATCCCATGCCTAAACCCCCTATTGTTAATTGGGTAGGGAGTGGCTCTGATCTGACCTCAGACACCAATGGATGGTACACAACAATTGCCCTGTCCTGTTCAAAAACATTGAACACTGAACACTGAATTAACTGAGAGTGTATATAAATGGTTTCAGCAAAATCCAGAGGTGTGTCAATACCTGTTGAATTTAGACTGTGGTAGATGTTATTACAAATTTGTTATTAGAGTGGATGTCTCCATGTCTTTGGGGACCAAAGAGTTCAAGTGGGGGGGGGGAAGAATGTAGACAGGGTCGACTAATATGCTTACAATTTAAAGACAGGGGTGCTGTGTCACATCTAGTACAGCTGTGCATGGTAGCCAATCACATTCTAACTTCAGCTGTGCAAAAAATAAACTGGATGCTGACTGGTTTCAATGCAGAGCTGGACCCCATTTTGAACTCCGGTTTTAGTAAATCAACCCTTATTGCTGTTCAGCATTAGGAAACAATTAGTAATAGGTGGAATATTCAACTTCCTCCTGAAACAAGGGTATTGCATGCTTTACTAAAGTGCAGTGGAAGTTGGCTAAAAAGACACATTCAGAGATTCCCTTATGACTTGTAAAGGCATCTGTCTTACAGAATACTGCTACTAAATGTGGCAGCTTCCTGTTCATGCTAGTTGCTATGGACCTATTGTAAATAAAAAAAAATGCAACCACCCCAAACTATTACTAACCTTTGCAGCAAGGTGCACATGAAATAGCAATACACATTGCAAAAAGCAAAAAGCAAAAGATTTCCCAGCACGCTTACCGGCCAGCCTGCAAACAAATTGGCCCTATCTAATGCCGCGTACACACGATCATTTTTCAGGTTGTAAAAAACTATGTTTTTCAGGCTCTAGAAAAAACAAAGTTTTTTTCAACTTTGTTCTTTAAAACGGCCTTGCCTACACACAATCGTGGAAAAAAAAATCCTCTAGCAAAGCACGGTGACGTACACTTGCTTCTGAGCATGCACAGATTTTTCACGTCATTAAAGCCCACACACGAACATTTTTTACAACCAGTAAAATGACAACTTTTAAAACATTGTGAAAAAATATTTTGCCCGTTTTTCAGAACCCGAAAAATGCTCTGAAGCCCACACACGATCGTTTTTAATGACATAAAAAAAAAATATGTTTTTTAAAACCCGGAAAATGATCGTGTGTATGCTGCATAACAGTTTGCATTAAAAGCAAAGGGCCAGATTCTCAGAAGAGATACGACGGCGTATCTTCGGGTACGCCGTCGTATCTCTGTTTCTGAGGCGGTGTATCTATGCGACTGATTCTTAGAATCAGTTACGCATAGATTTGGCGTAGATCCGACTGACGTAACTCACTTACACTGTCGTATCTAAGTTGCAATTTTACGCTGGCCGCTAGGTGGCGTTTCCGTCGATTTCTGCGTCGAATATGCAAATGAGCTAGATATGCGTATTCCCGAGCATATTTGCGCCCCACCGTCGTAGTTTACGTCATTTGCGTAAGGTTACCCCTGCTAAATGAGGGGTAACCTTGCGTAGGTTCGGTGTACGCCATGTTAAGTATGGACGTCAGGACAGCGCCGTGTTTTTCCATTGTTTACGTTGTTTGCGTAACTCGTTCTCGAATAGGGCTTTGCGTAAGTCATGTTCACGTCGAAACCAATGTATTTGCGGCGTAATTTGGAGCATGCGCAGTGGAATACATCCACGGACGGCGCATGCGCCGTTCGTTCAGCATGGGGGCGTGCTTCATTTAAATACAAGACGCCCACCTCCTTCCTACTTTGAATTACGTGGGCTTATGCCGGCCCTTTTACTCTACGCTGCCGCAAGTTACGGAGCAAGTGCTTTGAGAATACAGCACTTGCCCGTAAAAGCTGCGGAGGCGTAGCGTAAATGGGATACGCTACGCCAGAAGAAAAATACGCCAATCTACGAGAATCTGGCCCAAAGGGTTTTGTTTGCACACATTTGCAAATACATGTGTAAGCCACAGCGCTCACGTCAAGGGACCTTTGTAGCTACTGTGGTCCTAACTCCATAGTAGGAGCACATATATCAATGGATAGGTTAAGGGCAGGTGTCCCTGGAGGGAGCCAATCCCTCTTAAAAAAGGCACAGGGAAGCATGTGATGCCCAGTAGGGATGAGTCGAACACCCCCTCCTTCGGTTTGCACCAGAACCTGCGAACACACCAAAAGTTTGTGTGAACTTTAGAACCCCATTAAAGTCTATGGAACTCAAACGTTTGAAATCTAAAGTGCAAATTTTAAAGGCTAATATGGAAGTTATTGTCCTAAAAAGTGTTTGGGGACCCGGGTCCTGCCCCAGGAGACATGTATCAATGCAATTATTTTTTTTAAACTGACATTTTTTCAGGAGCAGTGAATTTAATAATGCTTAAAGTGAAACAATAAAAGTGAAATATTCCTTTAAATTTCATACCTAGGGGGGGGGGGGGGTTCTATAGTATGTCTGTGAAGTAGCGCTTGTTTTACTGTGCTTAGAAAAGTGTCACCTGCAAGTCACTGGGAAAGCCTGGGTGGAGACAGGTGATGCTCTGCGCTGCAGACATCTCATCGCTGGATCCTGGACCTGGAGATCTTCTCATTACTGGACCCTGGAGAGGAGATCAACCATCGCAGGATACTGACAGTGTTGGAGCGGAGACCGAGAGTCCCCTGCTGGAATCTTTTTTTTTTTTTTTAATAAAAGGACTTTCCCAACGGTGTTTTTTTTTACAATTTGTTACACTGTCTTTGTAAAATGGTAGGGGTACATTGTACCCCATGACCAATTCACATAGGTAGGAGCCGGGATCTGGGGGTCCCCTTTGTTAACCTGACCTCATGCCCACAACCCCCGCCCACAGACCCCCACAACCACCAGGCAAGGGTTGTGGGCATAAGGTCATTGTCCCCATCAACATGGGGACATGGTGCTTTGAGGGGTCAAAGACCCCCAAAGCATCCTCCCCATGTTGAGGGCCTGTGGTCTGGTATGGTTTGGGGGGGCGCGCTCTCTCGTCCCCCCTCTTTTCCTGCGGCCTGCCAGTTTGCGTGCTTGGATAAAGGGTCTGGTATGGATTTTTAGGGGGAACTCCACGCCATTTTTTTTTATTTGGGGTGGAGTTCCCCTTAATATCCATACCAGACCTGAAGGGCCAGGTAATTGAATTTGAGGGGACCCCCACGCATTTAAAAAAAAAAATGATATGAATAATTTTTCTCTAAATTTCCGGGAGCCGACAATTCATTATAGCCAGGAGTGGTTTTAAATTACTTTTTTTTCTTCAGAAATAACAGTTTGTGCAGGGACAGTTCTAAGCATGAGAAACAAGCGCTGCTTCACAGGCATACTATACACCCCCCCCCCCCCAGGTACGAAATTTAAAGGAAAATTTCACTTTTATTGTTTCACTTTAAGCATTATTAAAATCACTGCTCCCAAAAAAAAACGCAGTTTAAAAAAATAAAATTATTTGCATTGATACATGTCCCCTGGGGCAGGACCTTTAAAATTAACACTTTAGATTTCTCCCATAGATTTTACATGGTGTTCCGCGTCTGTTCGAATTTGCCGCAAACACTCAAAATAGTTCGCTGTTCGGCGAACAGGCAATGTTCGAGTCGAACATGAGTTTAACTCAAACTCAAAACTCATCCCTAATTCCCAGCAATAGCACAATAGCATCAGAGGCATCCAGTGTGTGAAGGGAATCCTTGGCTGTATGTTTATAAAAAAGCAGCCACAAATTGTCATTTACCAACAATTTTATTGGCATTTTTTCTTTGTCACTTTTGCTGTAGTACGTTGTATACACTGAACAGATTCACCATTTCAATGGCAGGTTCAGGGCATCCCTCAAGCATGCAATTTAAAGTCATTTAGCATTTTAAACTTTTAACTAGGGATGAGCCGAACACCCCCGCGTACGGTTCGCACCAGAACCGTCGAACAGACCGACCGTTCGCGCGAACATTTAGAACCCCATTAAAGTCTATGGGACTCGAACGTTCGAATTCAAAACCGATCATTTTAAAGATCAATATTCAAGTTATTGTTGGAAAACGTCTTTGAGAACCCGGGTCTTGCCCCAGGGAACATATATCAATGGAAAAAAGTTTAAAAAACTGTCGTTTTTTTAGGAGCAGGACTCCTGACAAAGTGACCGTTTTTAAAACTTTTTTTTCAATTGATACATGTTCCCTCGGGCAAGACCCGGGTTCTCAAAGACATTTTCACAGGCAAACTATAGACACCCAGCAGGTACAATATTTAAAGGAATTTTTCATTATTTTTTTTTTAAGTTAAGCATCATTAAAATCACTGCTCCAGGAGCAGTGATTTTATTGATGCTTAAATAAAAAAATAAAAAAATTATTTTAAATATTGTACCTGCTGAGTGTCTATACGTGTGATAACGTCTTCAAATAGCACAATCACCTGCCTGCCAGTAAATTGGCCAAATTGGCCAAAGCCACCCTGGATTTGGCCAATTATGGCTCTCTGATTTTTGCGCGCTGTGATTGGCCAAGCATGCAGGGTCATAGTGCACGTTTGGCCAATCATCATCACGCAATGCCGCAGTGAATTATGGGCCGTTGCGCGTCACTCGAATTTGGCGCGAATGACCCGTTTTGTTCTAAATTCGTCAAACGTACGAACAGACAGACAATGTTCGAGTTGAACATACGTTCCTATCGAACGCGGAGCTCATCCCTACTTTTAACCTTTTCTTTTGCTACTGTTAACTATCTCCAGCCCACCATGTACTTGCCTATTAGCTTAGAATCAAAAGAACAAAAAAGGGAAAGGTAAGGAAAAAGGGGGAAGACCAGGAAGTAGGAAAAAGCACTCACATTAGCCACATCCAAAATTAGGTAGACAAAAAAAGGGAAACAATTGTTTAAAAAAGTAATTGATGGTCGGACTTTGAAGGCAAGGCGGAAGTATATAAAAAGTATAAATCCATTACAAAACTATAAATTGAACAAACCACAATAAAGATAGTTAAAAAAAACATATAAATTGATAAATAAATATGGACAATATCCTCTGTATGTCGTCTACGCATTTCGCCATTGGGCTTCTTCAGGAAGAATAGAAGAGTTTTAACAGAGTAAAGATATATTTCATTATCTATAACACCGTGACGGACATAGCCATCCAGAATCTCTGCAGAGAATTCCACAAAGGCGTATAGAGATTTAAAAAAAAGGGGTGAGAAGAATTTTTGTTTGTTGTGGAAATTCCAAAGGATATCAAAGAAGTCTCCAAAATCTGTAGCAGGAATTGGTTACACCTATAATAGGGATCCAATTGTGCCCAGGAAAAAAAAAGGATTTTATATGTGGGGCATAGGCAAAAAGTAAGCCCAATCTAAAAATCCAGATAGAGGATTAAAGCTGGGGCAAGATGCAGCGTTTGGTAGATTAACATTAATGGAGCGTGGATCCAAGTGCTATTCAAATAGTCAGCAAGGAGGGACAATATAGTCCAAGGAATCAACAAACCCTTGTAAGTAAATACACCAACGTGTGCCCCAGGGTAATAGCCCGTGCCTATTAGCTTAGGAAAAGCCTGATACTGACTTCTAATACACACAATAATTTTTCGGCATGAAAAAAAAAAACAACATTTTTTAAAACGACGTGAAAAAATGCAGCATGTTCGAATTTTTTTTTTTGTCGTTTTTTAGAACATGAAAAACAATGTGAAGCCCACACACGATCATTTTAAATGACGTTTTTAAAAACTTTTTTTTTTTCATGCCTGAAAAATGATCGTGTGTACGCGGCATAAGATTCAGCTCCCATTGATTTCAATGAGGTTCATATTCAAAATGAAGACAAAGAAAAATAGATAGCCGCACTCCAAAACCTGATGGGTGGTCTTTTATTCAATAGACAGCATGTACAAAAATAGGGTCACAGCAGTAGAAACAAGGAACAGCCGACGCGTTTCGCACTGGATCAGTGCTTATTCAGTGCTTATTCAGCCATGAATAAGCACTGATCCAGTGCGAAACGCGTCGGCTGTTCCTTGTTTCTACTGCTGTGACCCTATTTTTGTACATGCTGTCTATTGAATAAAAGACCACCCATCAGGTTTTGGAGTGCGGCTATCCATTTGTCTTTGTCTTCATTTTGCTTAGTGCACCGCCAGCACCCTCGGTATCCTGCACCACCTGTAACCATTTAGTGATCCCACCTGGAGCGGTGACTCCTTTCTCTCTATAGGTTCATATTCAGTATTAAAATTTTGGATCCGAGGATGGCTGACCGAGAAAGGTAAGTGCCAGGCGGGCGGGGTAATCTGGTGGCATTTTAGGGGCAAACTGGCAGCAATTGATGGGCACAGTGGCATAAATTGTTGGCACAGCGGCTGCGTTTTTTATGGCACAATGGCGACAATTGATGGGCACAGTGGTGACAATGGCATGGCACAGTGGCTGCGTTTGGCATGGCACAATGGTGACAATTAATGGGCACAGTGGCGACAATGGCATGGCAGAGTGGCTGCGTTTGGCATGGCACAGTGGCGACAATTGATGGCACAGTGGCTGTGTTTTGGCATGGCACAGTGGCGACAATTGATGGGCACAGTGACAACAATGGCATGGCACAGTAGCAACAATTGATGGCATGGCACAGTGGCGACAATTGATGGGCACAGTGGAGACAATTGATGACACAGTGGCTGCATTTGATGGCATGGCACAGTGGCGACAATTGATGGACACAGTGGCTGCGTTTGATGGCATGGCACAGTGGCGACAATTTTATGGCACAGTGGCTGCGTTTGATGGGCACAGTGGCGGCAATTGATGGGCACAATGAGGCTGCAAAATATATAAAAGATAGTGCAGCGCTAATAAAGTTCATCAAATAGTCATCCCAGTGATGTTCAAATGGTGACTAGATGCAATCACATGCAGGTGATGAACGTGGATGAAAGGAACACCTCCACCAATAACAGAAATGGCCTCTCACCTCCCAAGCAGGACCCTCTATTAGACAGGGTCAATTGCGCGTTCCCATAGGGATATATCCAGGCAGTAGTGCAACACCGATAAATCCAAGACCAAGAGCTCATATGTACAGGAAACGCCAAAGGGAAGTGGATCCATTCATAAAAAAAGAGGACATACCATAGTGCTCTCCATATATAAACAGTTTTAATGAAATACAATTTTTAAAAACTCACAATCATAGGCACTAATCCAGTGCCAGGATGTACAGCGAGGAACTAGTGTGATAGTGGACGGCTGCGGGTGATGTCACGTCGTATCCCTACCAAACGTTACATCCCTAGGGCAGGACTTCTTCAGCGGAGTATAGAGAAGGACGGAGTACACCCGATATATAAAGGATAGTTGCCATTGGGTATCAATCAGCATGTGGGGAAAGATGTGAAAACTATGTGTCACATGACCAGAAATAGCCTGAGTAATAAAGCTATGTGCAGAGCTCTGACCCCTAGTGGGGAAAACATATAATAGAAATATATAATAGAAATATACAGTGAGGCTGCAATTGATGTTTTTTATTTTTTTTGTTTGTTTGTTTGCGCCCCCCCCCAAAATTACTATTACTACTATTACTAGTGTCATGGCAATGGCTGTGAATACTTATGTACATGTGATTTTTTGGTTTTTAACCTAACCCCCGCTAGCAGCCGAAGAAGGGGCTGAAAGCGCTCCTGTTGCAGGGCTTGAGAAGTGCTTTAAAGGTGCTTTAGAAATCATTTCAATTAGCAGGAGTGTTGTGGGAGCGCTCCAAAACCGCCCCAAAGATGCTGCTTGCAGGACTTTTCCTAACATCCCGCAAGTGCACCGCCCAGTGTGAAAAGTCACACTGAAATGAAGGAAAGGCGGATTTTTTTAGATGCTATTTCTAGCGCTAAAATGACTGAAAACGACCTCAGTGTGAAAGGGGTCTAAGCTAGAGATTTTTAGGTACCGTAGTTTGGTGCAGTTCCATGTGCATACGCAATTTGAAGCATGACATGTTTGGTAACTATTTACCCAACGTAACATCATCTTTTATATTTTAATAAAACATAGTGGGTTATTTACGAAAGGCAAATCCACTTTGCACTACAAGTGCAAAATACAAGTGCAAAGTGCACTTGGAAGTGCAGTCGCTGTAGATCCGAGGGGGACATGCAATATAAATAAAAAAACAGCATTTTAGCTTGCACATGATTGGATAATTAAATCAGCAGAGCTTCCCCTCATTTCAGATTTACCCATCAGATTTACGGCGACTGCACTTTCAGTGCAAAGTGGATTTGCTTTCCGTAAATAACCCTCAGAGAATAATATACAGCAGATGAAAAAATATCCAAGAGGAAAAAACTGATTTCAACAAGTTATTATTTGTAACATAGCACCATCTTCTGGCCGTGTAATGGAAAGACACATTTATGTCTGTTTCTTTAGCTTACAAAAATATAATATACTGCAGCTTATCAATTTTTAGATATGGCAATTACATTTATCACCATTTTCATCGGACCAAATCCCCCGCATGCGCAGAATCAAGTCGACGCATGCTTGGAAGCATTGGACTTCGTTTTTTCATCACGTCGTTGTGTTCTACGTCACCGCGTTCTGGTCCGAGGGGATTTTGGTCCGATGGTCTGTACACACATCAGACCAACAGACAATTCAGCCTTGTCCGATGAAAACGGTCCGTTGGACATGTTTCCTCGGACATGTCTGATTGTGTGTACAGGGCCTTATGCCGCGTACACACGGTCGTTTTTTGCGATGAAAAAAAAACTTAGTTTTTTAAAACGTCATTTAAATTGATCGTGTGTGGGCAAAACTTTGTTTTTTGTCTTCAAAAAAACGACAAAAAAAAAATTCCAACATGCTTGAATTTTTTGTGTCGTTTTTCAAAACGTCGTTTTTTGTTTCACAAAAAGTCACCGTGTGTAGCAAAAACGTTGTTTAAAACGACGTTTTTCAACCCGCGCATGCCCAGAAGCTAGTTATGAAGCGAGCTTCAATGGAAAAGAGTGGTGAACGTAACCTCGCTTTTTGTGAAAAAAACGATGGTGTGTATGCAACATCGTCTTTGAAAAGTGACGTTTCAAAAACGTTGTTTTTTACTTCACAGAAAACGTCGTTTTTTTTCATCACAAAAAATGATCGTGTGTTCACTGAGCCCCAAATGTTATTTCAAAGTTTCCTTCATGTTAAAAAGGTTGAAAAAGGCTGAGTTAGAGGGTTAAGACAAACCATTTAATGCTGACAGGGGTGCTTACAATGGTCAGCTTTTATTAATAATATAAAACCTTTATCTCAAAAGGGATAAGGTTAACTGCTTAAAACATGTTAGCTGGGGTTTAGCTTTTTAGTCAAGTTCAAGAAAATCTGCTAGTCAATCTAAAGCTACCCTCTGTCCAGATTGACAAGGCTGATGTTGGTCCAAAAGTGTCTCTCTGTTGCTCCTACATCCAGAGTGAAGATATCATAACATAAGACAGGAAGTGCATACTTGCAAACTGTCATGGATTGCCTGGGACAGTCACAATTTTTTGGCCTCTGTTTCGCCATTGCTCAGTCCCAACCTGTGTCCTGGAATCTAGGATCAGAGCTGGGGGTGGGGACTTTTCAGCAAACCTAGATAAATAAAAAAATAAATAAAAACCTTTTTCTGACTTTATTTGTTTAGCTGCAAGGAAAGAAAGAGGACTCTTTTTCCATTTTCAGTTGCGGTGGAGAGATCTGCATGTAGCGGCTCTCAATACCATAGTTGCCAACATTCCAAAAAAATTGGTAGGGAAATATTTTTTGCCGTGTGTCCAGCAAGCCATTGTAGGTAAAGCATGTACTTGTCATTCATTTAAAATAGGCGTGGTCCTACAAGAAGCATATCATTAACATGTTCATTTATTTGTTGCCGTTTATGTAGTGCCTTTTATCCTCAGGGGGCTCAAAGACTTGTTACAAGCTTCTCAGATATTTGGGGAACTACAAGTCGCAGCATTGTCATTTATTACCTTGGACAGACAATGTTGGAAGCACTTTTGTTACTAGTGTGTTGGTAATCTGAGGAACTACAAGTCCCAGGTTGGTGAGATAAACAAAATGTTGAAACTTTCTGTAATATTGCAGACCTGGGACAATGTTGTCTTCTTTGAATAACTACAAGATCCAGCATGCCCATTCTTCTGACACTTATTGTACATTTAGCCCATCTTTGGCATTAGAACTTTCCAGAAACATGTCCCTCACACATGTTCTGTACAGAGGCATGTTGAAATGGTGTGGTAATGCTGCAACTTGTAGTTCCTCAGCAGCTGCTTCTCCTCCCTGGCCCTTCTGCTCACATCATCCTGGTTGTTATTTCAACAGCAAATTATATGTGAGAAAGGTTTAGCTTTGCTGGCGGAGAGGAATGTCAGATACTGTAACAGGCACATGGGAAGGCCTGAAGGAGCTTGGCATGGAGGAGACATTTGTTTACTTTGTGTGCCACTGTCACTGTGTTCCTTCCCTCTGCCAGTGACTCTCTGTGGGTCCCCTCACCTCAGAGTCAGATCTGTTGTAGGCAGGGAGGAAGAGAAGCCAGGACCTGGAGCACTAGGAAGCGGCACAGGGACTTGGAAGTTACATCTTCCTCCTTCGCTGGAGCTTGTGCATCAAGTAACCAATTATTTTGACAGTGGTGACAAATAGGACTCCCTAAGGATGCTTTCACACAGGCTTGTCCGCCTGGTGGGCTCAACTTTCTAAGTGGGGGATCGATCCGCTGATCACCAATGAACAGACAGATGACAGGTCCATATCTGCTCACTGTGCTGAGATGGACCTGTTAGCTTCCCGCTCTACTCTATGGGGAGATCGGATGAAAACAGAGCCAAAGACGCACAGGACTCCTATGCAATGCGCTCCGCAGCCGACCCGGAGATGTGTGAACCGACTCTATTGAGAGTCGGGCACACTCTTCTGTCATGCAAATTGGATGCGGGGAAATCCACATCCAATTTGCATAAGTGTGAATCAAGAGACTGGGACTTTAAAGAGGAAGTAAACCCTGATGGGGTTTACTTCCTCTATGTCTCCCTACAAAGGTAAAGCATAATGGGCTACTATGCTTCGCAAAGTAGCCCATTATGTGACACTTACCTGCAGAAGAATCCTGCAATGTCACCGTCTTCCTCCATGGCAGCGAGCATCTATTCTTCATCCATCTTCTTCCGGGGGCCGCAAACTCTGGCTCTGTGACTGGCCGGAGTTGCGTGACGCCACTCCAGCGCATGCGCGCAGGAGCCACCTTTAACGACATGACCCCGGCTTGAAGGAGTCACTCAGGGAAAATATTAAAAATATCTCCAAGACTGTGTAGGTCTCTGAGATATTGCAAGCACCTACAGGTAAGCCTTATGCCGCGTACACACGATCATTTTTTGTGATGAAAAAAAACGACGTTTTCTGTGAAATAAAAAACAATGTTTTTGAAACGTCACTTTCAAAGACGATATTGCATACACACCATCGTTTTTTTCACAAAAAGCGAGGTTACGTTCACCACACTTTTCCATTGAAGCTCGCTTCATAACTAGCTTCTGGGCATGCGCGGGTTGAAAAACGTCGTTTTAAACGTCGTTTTTGCTACACACGGTGACTTTTTGTGAAACAAAAAACGACGTTTTGAAAAACGACACAAAAAATTCAAGCATGTTGGAATTTTTTTTTGGTCGTTTTTTTTAAGACAAAAAACGACGTTTTGCCCACACACGATCAATTTAAATGACGTTTTAAAAAACGACGTTTTTTTTCATCGCAAAAAACGACCGTGTGTACGCGGCATAAATCTAGGCTTACCTGTAGGTGTAAGTTCTCCCTGAGGGTTTACAACCACTTTAGGTCCCAGAGTATAAAATAGAGGGGAAAAAATGGAAAATAGAATGCCTATAAATGTTAAAGGGGCACAACATTTTGGGCCCACCTTTGTGGCACTCCGGCCACCCCACCTGGTAAATTAGGCTTGAGTTCTTATAACTGAGCTAACATTGTTTATGTATATTTGATGTATTGTACTTCAATAAAACAATATATTTCTTTGGTATTATTATAAGAATATAAATAATAAAACAATAAAGTGTTAGATCCATTTTCATGCCATATTATTGTGTGTTTGTCATTTATTATTTAGTTTATATTTAGAGAGGAATTTGGTTGTTTTGGGGGCTGCTGCAGCCTGCAGTCCTATGCAATAATAGTAAACAAATGAGCATAAACCAACGCTTGTGAAAAACACAGCTATATTACCATCTCTAGAGAAAGGAACAGGCGGGAATTTAAATGAAGCATGTGCGGGAAAGGTTTGCAATAAGTTGGGGGAAATAAATAATGATAATAAATCTGAACCCCTCCCCCCTTTTTCACAGCTATATAACCATGTTTTTTATGCTGTTTTTCTTCTGTAATGCGTTAAAAGGAAAACAGTATGCAAGAAGCTTAGAGGTCACATTTATTTCTACCCATGTGCATAAGACAGTTTTGACACGTGGTGGTTAATAATTATAACCTTTAGGCCTCTTTCATGTGGGTCCCTCCATTTTTCAGAATCCACACATTTTTTCTGGGACACTTTTTATGGGTTTCCCAAATTCACTGCCTTTTTATCACATAGTATGTAGTATTGCCAACCTTTTAATTCTGGAAAATAGATATACATAATGATGTAAAACTATAGCAATGTAACAAAGGAGAGAAACATTACAATTTGTATTCACAGGCCCCTATGGACTAATAGAATTCCATCTGTAGTAACAGCTGTGGTCAGCAGGTGGCAATACAGTATAGGTACTGCTAACTTGATTATTGCAAACAAGGGTCTGCAGGCTTCCGCACTTCTGTTTGGAATTGTGTGGTTGTGATATAGCCAATATTATAGTACAAACCCAGCCAAAACATACAATTCAACCTTATGTTGCTTTAACACTTGCATGTACTGTATATGCTTGATGTCTGTAAAATAATTTTTTGATACTTGTAGGTTGCTATTACAGTATGCTAAGTACCATCCACATGGGAAGAATTGTGTTCCTTGCAGTAGTCTGTACCTGGCAAAGTCTTTAAGGAGAAGCTTGTAGATTTTTTAGAAATCTGTTTTTTATTTAACTGAATACGCTATGTATTTATTCCTAGGATCCCGTACCACGATGTCTTAATTTCATTTGTAAAGTTAAGTC
Source organism: Rana kukunoris (assembly GCA_029574335.1). Classification (NCBI taxonomy): domain Eukaryota; kingdom Metazoa; phylum Chordata; class Amphibia; order Anura; family Ranidae; genus Rana; species Rana kukunoris. The sequence continues at coordinate 242,983,484 of CM056059.1, forward strand.
TATAACCATTTTAACCACTTGACCTCCAGAAGGTTTTACCCCCTTCATGACCAGGGCAGTTTTTGCTATTCAGCACTATGCTATTTTTACTGGCAATTGCGCGGTCATGTAACACTGTACCAAAATGAAATGTATTTTTTCACACAATTAGAGCTTTCTTTTGGTGGTATTTAAAGTGATTGTAAATGATCACCAGGTAAAACAACCCACTTCGTTTAACCACTCAATACCGCCCACGTCATATGATGTCCTGGTATTGAGGTGGGGATATCTGAATGATGCCTGCAGCTGCAGGCATCATTTAGATATCCTTCTTTTCTGCCAGTGATTCTGCACACCATAAGAATGATCGTAGCAGCAGTTCCGCCGCTTGATCGTTCTTTTAAGTAGCGGGAGGGGACATCCCCCGCCTCCCACCACCATCCAGTGTTTCTCCGGGCCCTCCCGTGCCACCGGGGCCCGGAGAACGAATCGTTAGAGATTTCCGGTGACCAGATGACCAGAGAGCAGAAAGCCGACATTAAGCAAGATGACAGGAAAGGGGTGGATCAAGAATCCCATTGTCGGTATGATGCTTCATGAAAGTCTCTACACCCTCCCACAGGTAGTTAGCTAGATTTTAACAGAATGGGTGCACTTTTAAAAGGGCTTTCAAGATTTTTACATATCAGCAGCTCACATAGTGAGTGAGTGAGTGAAAACTTATATAGCGCTGCACATGCAAACTGAATCGTCTCTGGGTGCTTGTTTGTTCATTTCTCCATTGAACTCAAAAGAGATGGGTTTTGATCTTTCTTCTAAAGGCCAAGTGGTTCTCCTCCAACCAAATGCTGGTTGGTAGAGCGTTCCTTGGACCGCAAATCTTCGCTCTCCTTTGGACTTGTATCTGGCTTTGGGTATTTGGAGTAGATTTTGATTGGTGGATTGCAGAACGCGATTGGGGTTATAAGCTTTAAGTTTTTCGCATAGATATTGGGGGGCATTTCCCAGAATACACTTATGCATTAGACAGAGTGCTTTGAAAGTAATTCTGTCTTTTACTGGCAACCAATGAAGGCTTCTCAGTGAAGGTGAGATTGATTCCAATGTTTTTTTCCCAGTCACAAGTCTAGCAGCCGTGTTTTGAACGACTTGCAGACGAGTGATTTGGTACTTTGGGAGTCTGAGGTAGAGGGCATTTGCATAGTCCAGTCTGGAGTTAACAGTTGTTCCCACCACAACTGCTATGTCTTCTTTTGGGACATAGAATAGATGTAAGCAAAAAAAAAAGGAAACCCATACTTCTCTATAAAGCCTAACCTGCAATTTGCGTACTGTTCGGCCAACATAATGAAGCCCACATGGGAATGTGATATGATACACCACATTCTTGGTTGAGCAGAACATAAAACAATTAGTATTGTAACTTTTGGACGCGATGTTTGAACCAAAAGATAAATATTTCCTATTTTTAAGGCAATTATTTTTACATACTTCACACTTCCTACATGGATAAAAGCCCTTTAGTTTCTTAAATAAACTGAGTTTCGCTGGGTGTTTGACAACTATATTTGGAGCTATTTGCAGACACCTCTAAAGATAACTACATGGGTTTCAGGAAGTAAAGGTCCTAGAACTTTATCGTTCTTCAGGTCGTTCCGATGTTTTATAAAAATCTGTTTAATAAAAAAAAATACTGATTAGTATATGTGGTAAAAAAAGAATTGAATTTCAAGGAAAAAGCTGAATCTCCCATTCTATCCTTGTGTTTTAACATATCATAAAGGAAAAATGGGGAAAATATTGCGCTGATCTGGATAAATGTGAAAATTAAAATAAAAGGAGTAAAGCTGCCACACTACAGTATGACAAATATTGGACAGTGATGTGGAGAAAAAATGTAGCGCTAAGTGAAAAAATAGAGACAATGGGCCAGATTCACATACACTTAATATTGCGCTGCGTAATCGAAATACTCTACGCTGCCGTATTTTTCCAGGCTCTACACCGAATTCTGGTAGACTTTTGCCCGTACGCTACGGCGGCATAGTCTATTTCTCGCCGCATAATCGAAATACGCGATTAGGGGGCGTGAAGCATTTAAATTAAGCGCGTCCCCACGGCAATCGAACTGCGCATGCTCCGTTCAGAAAATTCCCGCCGTGCATTGCGCGAAATCACGTCATTACGTCATTCGTTGTTTGAGTAGTGTCGTTTACGAACATTCCTATTCCCGGACGACTTACATAAAAAATAATTAAAGACGTCGGAAAACGTAGAAATTCGACGCGGAAACGACGGCCATACTTAACATGGGCTGTCTAATATTAGACCAGCAAAAAGCTGGTATAGTGTTACGCAAAAAAAGGATGACTAAAGGTGCCGTAAGAGATTGCGAATGAAGATCGTAATTTCGGGGATCGCCAGCAAAAGCTCAAACGACGGGAAGTCCACCCAGTGGCTGCAATTTTATTGCAGCGTAGATCCGAAGGCGTACTAACACGTAATCCAGTCGAATTGAAGCCCGCAGCCATCTATTCATGGTTTGAGGTTTCCGACTAGCTAGAAAACGCGCGTAATTTGAAATTACTCCAGTCTAACACCAGTTAGACAGGCGTAATGGCTCTGTGAATCTGGCCCAATAATTTCTCTAGTTAGATACAAAAATGAATACACTATAATGAAATGGTGATAAAGTGACAGAAAACAACTATCACAATGAAGTGAATGAATGTGCAAATATTGAAAACAAACAAAAAATTTGGACAATATAAAGTCCGTAAAAAACTGGTGTAAGAAGAAATGGTGGTATGACCACTTAGATCCTCAAAGGCAAATAATCATTATTGAATTCAATGAAGATTTAAATGCGCTTACCAGAAGGCGTGGATCTGTATGTCTGTGACACCAGATCAGTCAGGCATGAACACTCTTGGGGCAAACTCTGCTTGGCTTCCTCGAACTGGACCAACTAGTGGAATATATCTTCAGTAGAGGGCCATGGATGCACGATGTCCTAGAGTGATGTCCCAGATAATCCAAGGTACAGTATCCAACCCCAAATGAATGAGGGGTGTGATGGTATAACCCCTGAGGGGATGGGACAAGGCAGGGATAGAAAGCTCCAAACAACATGTGGGGGAGAGAAAGAAACACGCAACCCCAATGGTGCAAAAAATTTTTTTAAGGTTTTATTGTAATAAAACCACAAGTTACATAAAAAGTGATCACAAGTAATAAAAGGGGCAATATGAGAAATGGTGAAAAACCAACCCCTACGCATTTCGTCCTAGAGGAACTTCAACTGGGGCATCAACCTGAGAAATTATTGTCTCTATTTTTTCACTCAGCGCTAAATTTTTCTCCACTTTTAACATATCATTCCTGCTTCTATGTGGCCCCACAGAAGAAGACCCACTTCAGTGTACACATAGTAGGAAGGTGTTAAGGGTGTACAAACATGCTCTAATCAACTTAACCAAAAAGAACATTACCAAAAATAAATGGGGATTTTTTAATTTTTACTTTTTAAATTAAATCCTCTCGAAAAACTGATGATTAACATTGTTCAATTGTACATATTTCTAATCTCTTTTAACAATACTTGTCCACATAAAAATTCTAATAATTTAACCTCAATCACTACTCATCAGACCTATTGGGTCTCATGGACATGGGTCAGAAGGTGGCAGAAAAATACCTCTAATGTAATTTATGCATGTATGGCATACATAAATGTACTCGACTGGCCTAAATATTAATTTATTCTGTGCGTTTATGCCTATAAATGCATGAATTATGCTCATAACCTCCACTTCCTTCCTTTCATAACACCACACATGTAATAATAGAAAATAAATTACATGGTTTGCCCCCTAAACATACATACCAGACCCTTATCCTTGATGAGGTTGCGCTCTATAAGTTTTTCACTCACTCACTCACTCACTCACTCAAAACATGCAGTGACGTACAACACGTACAACACTACGACGAGCCAAGAAAAATTAAATTCAACTATTCCAAGTATGCATCAAATTGATTCCGAGCATGCGTAGAATTTTTGCGCGTGGAATTGTGTACACACGGTCAGAATTTCCGACAACGTCTTTTGTTGTCGTAAAATTTGAGAACCAGCTCTCAAATTCCGACAGCAAATGTCTGATGGAGCATTAACAACAAGCTCACATCGAACATTTGTTGTCGGAAATTCCGACCGTGTGTATGTGGCATTAGACTACTTTCACACTGAGGCGTTTTACAGGCGTTTTTTTTTGTGCTAAAAATTGTACCTGTAAACTTCCTTTTCTGCAGCCCCAGTTTGATAGCCCGAGTGCGCTTGCAGGACAGGAAAAAAAATGCAAGCAGTATCTTTGTGGCAGTGCTGGGGCGGTGAATACATCGCTCCTAAACCGCCTCTGCCATTGAAAACAATGGGCAGCGTGGCTGAAACGCCTGCAAAGCCATTAAGTAGCAGGGCTTTGTGGGCATTTTTAACCCTTTTTTGGCCACTAGCGGGGGTTAAAAGTGGCTGAAAAGTACCTCTAAAATGACAGTAAAGCACTGCTAAAACTAGCGGGGGCAGGCCTAAAGCTGTGTAATGGGTCCCAAAATTTCTGATGGCTGCCCTGGTTGTGTGTGTGTATAGAGATGCTTGTTATTGTGTTTTTTTTTTTTTTTTAACCTTTACAATTACTTAAAGCAACACAGCTTTTTTTGTTAAAGGAGTGGTGTCAGTCCTGCTCAATGTATTTTTTTTTTTTTTTTAATAAAAGCTTTTCCAGGCTCTTTGACTTTGGAGAGCTTTCAATAGAGTGCAGAAAATCTTAAAGGCTTGTTTGGATGAACATGTAAGGCCGCGTACACATGATCAAACAAGTCTGCTGAAACTAGTCTGCGGACCAGTTTCAGCGGACATATTCGATCGTGTGTATGGCTTAGCGGACAGGTTTTCAGCGGACAAAAGTTTTAAAGCATGCTTTAAAACTTGTCCTCTGAAAACATGTCCGTCAGATATGTCCGCTGGTTAGTACGACTAACCAGCGGACAGAAATGCCCCGCATGCGTCGAATGGATTTGACGAATGCGCGGAAACATTTTATTTCCTGGTTTGGTGACGTGGCGGCGTCAACATCACCGCCACGTCACCGCGTTCTCTGTCCGAGGGGATTTTCGTCCGATGGTGTGTACACACTGCCGGACCAAAATCCTGCAGGAGACATGTCCGATGAAAACAGTCCACCGTTTTCATCGGACATGTCTCCTTGAATGAACGAATGAATGAATGAAAACTTATATAGCGCGGCACATGCGAACTGAATCGCCTCTGGGCGCTTGTTGTTCCTGTCTCCTTTGATATCAAAAGAGAAAAGTCTTGACCTTTTTCCTAAATGCTAGGTGGTTCTCCTCCAACCGAATGCTGGTTGGTAAAGCGTTCCATAGTCTGGGACCTTGGACCGCGAATCTTCTTTCTCCTTTGGACTTGAAGTTGGCTTTCGGAACCTGGAGTAGGTTCTGATTTGTGGATCGCAAAACGCGATTGGGATTATGCGCTTTTATTAATTCGCATAAGTAAAGGGGGGCATTCCCATGGACACATCTATGCGTAAGACAGAGAGCTTTAAAAGTAATTCTGTCTTTGACTGGCAGCCAATGAAGGGCTCTCAGTGATGGTGAAATGGATTCCCAGGGTTTTTTCCCAGTCACAAGTCTGGCGGCTGTATTCTGAACGACTTGCAGACGAGCGATTTGGTACTTGGGAAGGCCGAGGTAAAGGGCATTTGCATAATCCAGCCTGGAGTTTACAATTGTTCCCACCACGACCGCTAAATCTTCTTTAGGGATGAACGGAGTGAGTCTGCGTAGTAGGCGCAGTAGATGGTGAGATCCGCTGACTACTGACCCTATTTGTGCGTCCATTGTCATAAAGGAGTCAAAAATGACCCCTAGGCTTTTGACTTTGGCGCTAGGGGTGATGCGCTTGCCCAAAATAGGTGGGGGGGTCCACGCTGTTGAAAGTTGATTCCTGCGCTTGGCGTGAAACAGGAGAATTTCTGTTTTCGCTCCATTGAGTTTAAGATAACTCTTTGTCATCCAGTCCTCTATCAAAGAGAGGCATGTCTCTAGATTGAGGTGGTGATCCTGTCTGTTGCAGATGCGGAAATACAGTTGCGTATCATCTGCATATGAGTGGTAGAGCAGTTTTTGGCTGCTGATAATCTCAAAAAGAGGACGAAGATAGATGTTAAACAGCACTGGTGACAGAGGCGATCCTTGAGGGACTCCGCATGTTACTGTGCGTTTTTCTGACGTAAAAGGTCCTAACTTTACTGTTTGCGATCGGTTTTCCAAAAAAGAGGAGAACCAAGATAAATCGCCTTCTGCGACTCTGGCTACTTCAGCAAGCCGAGTCAGTAACAGTTTGTGGTCTACAGTGTCGAAAGCTGCACTTAGGTCCAACAGAACTAAAAGACAAGATTCTCCTTCGTCTGCGGACTGGAGAACATCGTCCCATACTTTCAGCAGTGCTGTTTCCGTCCCGTGTCCGGGACGGAAGCCTGATTGCAATGGGTCAAGTAGCTTGTAGGTATCTAGATGTCCTTGTGTGTACGGGGCCTAACAGAGTGATTTACAGACAGAAGATTGTGGGAGACAGAAGCAGAGCATTGTTACCCCATAACACAAGTGCCCAGACAAGGACCTTATCAGTGTCAACTATTTTTGTCATGAAAGTAAGCAATAAAAATAAAAATAGGCTGCCCAAGTGAAATTTTTTAATGTTAAAGCCATCAATTCTTTGTTTTCTTTGTCTGAATTTCTCACTTCCTGTTCCTCCTCAGTAAGGTGTTCAGTTCTAAATGACTTTCCACCACACTTTCCACCACATGATGGTGGAAAGCTTACTGAGGAGAAACAGGAAGTGAGAAATTCAAACAAAGTAAAAAAAAAACATTCAGAAGGGAAATCGAAGGAAAAAGTACGTGAACCAACAATGCACTAGCTTAGAGGAACCTATTTAGAAAATAAAAGACAAACCTTTACAACCCCTTTAAGTTCTTTGAATCAAAGTGCTGGGGTACATTTCTGTGCATCCAAAATAGGATTTTTAATACAGCTTACCTGTAAAATCCTTTTCTTGGGAATACATCACGGGACACAGAGCCTTAATTACTTAATGGGTTATGTAGTCACCACAGGTGATTGGACACTGGAAAACACAATTAAACTTGAGTTCCTCCCCTATATAATCCCTCCCAAATGGAGATTACCTCCGTTTTGTAGCAAAGCAATAGGTGTTCCACGGTAATTCCGAAGAGGGGTGGGAGCTCTGTGTCCCATGATGTATTTCCAAGAAAATAATTTTACAGGTAAGCTGTATTTAAAATGCTATTTTATTGATCATGCATCACGGGACTCAGAGCTTTAATCACTTAATGGGATGTCCCATAGCAATGCTACATTTTTAGGGGAGGGAGACACAGATCAGAATTAGACCGCCATCGAGCCAGAGGATCTATACTGCTGCCTGCAGCACACTGCGCCTGAAGGCGGTATCCTCGTAACCTCTCACATCTACCTGGTAGAATTTAGTAAATGTATGGAACGAAGACCAAGTAGCAGCCTTACAGATCTGAGCCATGGAGGCCTGGTGATGCACTGCCCATGAAGCACCAACTTCTCTAGTCGAGTGCGCTTTCACCTGAAAAGGAGGGATCTTCTTCTCTAAACCATAGGCCTGAATAATGACTTGTCAAATCCACCTTGCAATAGTGAATTTTGACGCTGCCTGGCCCTTATTTGGGCCTTGTGGCAGAATGAATAGACAATCAGTCTTCCTTATCTGAGCCGTAGCTTGCAGATAAACCTTTACCGCTCTTACAATATCTAGAGAGTGTAGACTATCTTCCTCCGCAGACTGCAGATCTGGAAAAAAAGATGGTAGGACTATATTTTGGTTCAGATGAAAACCTGAATCCACCTTAGGTAAGAATTAGGTGAGGATGCAGCACCACCCTGTTTTCATGAATAATCATATGCGGTTCTTTAAGAGCTACCAATTCTGATATCCTCCTAGCTGAGGATATGGCTACAAGAAACAACAGTTTCTGTGTCAACAGACTTAGAGAAACCTGGTGTAAAGGTTTAAAAGGTAGCTTCTGTAAGACAGATAACACCAAATTCAAATCCCACGGGCACACGGGAGACTGAAATCGGTAGATTCAACCGCAGTGCACCCTAAACAAAGGCCCTGACTAGGGAATGAGAGGCAATCGGTTTTTGAAAAAATACAGTCAAGGCCGCGATTTGGCCCTTGATAGTGCTCAAGGTCAACTTTATATTTAAGCCCAACTGAAGAAAGGCAAGAATCCTATTAATGGCAAACATTCTAGGATGCCGCTTTCTGGGTTCACACCAGGAAACATATGCCTTTCTGATTCTGTAGTAGATGAGCCTGGAGGCCGGCTTCCTAGTATTAACCAGAGTGGATAGGACTGGACCTGAGAGTCCACATTTTCTCAGAATGTGGGTCTCAACAGCCAAACCGTCAAATTTTGATTTTGTAGGGCAGGATGGAATATTGGACCCTGCGATAGTAAGTCTGGGTGTAATGGAAGAACCAAACGTCTTCCTACTGCCATCCTTACGACTGCAATCCAGGGTCTCCTGGGCCAAGTCAGGGCGACCAAAATCACTGACTTCCTTTCCTTCTTCACTCTCTGAAGGAATCGTGGGAGAAGCGGAACTGGAGGGAACACATAAATCAGGGAATACTGATCTCATGAGATCGTCAGGGCATCTGACCCTTGAGCATAGGGATCTCTTGTTCTTGACACAAAACTGTATAGTTTTGCCTTGAACCTGGAATCCAACAGGTTCACATCTGGGGTTCCCCATTTCTGACATATGATTTGAAACATGTTGGGGTGTAGAGACCATTTTCCTGGACTTAAAAAATCCGCCTGCCAATTTTCTACCTCTGAAATGAAGACCGCAGATGGGCGAGAAATATGCCTTTCTGCACAGGCCAAGATGTGATGTGATTCACCTCTTTTTGGGCATTGTTACGTACCTGGGTGTGAGCCTGAAGCGTGGAGGGAGACCTCCCATACAACCCTGACTCAGAGACCACTGGAATGGAGACAGTGGTGGTAAGAGCATGGTGAAGTAAAGGTGCCTGTTCTGGTTGTTGTTGCTGGTGAAGCTGGAACCGCTGGACAGGAAGCAGGTGATGCAGGTCGGCAGACTAAAGAATGCAGGAACAGCAGGTGCAGGTCGGCAGAGCAGCAGATGTGGGTCAGATGTGGGTCAGCAGAGCAGCAGATGCAGGTCAGCAGAGTCAGACAAGCCAGGTCATACACTTCGGAGTAATCAGCATAAACGGTAGGCAGGAGAATAGTCAGAGTCCAGGCCGGGTACAAGCAGGGTCAACAAGCCGGAGTCAGGATTGGAGATGGAAGCAAGGTCAGGAAGCCGGTTCATACACTGGAACAGAATGCTTCATGCAAGAACAGGAACCTTTTATAGGCTGCTGGACGCTGCATATTATGTGCGCGCATGGTTTATTCAAAAGGAGATAAATTACAAATCCTTTAGTAAGCGTTAAAGTCTATGGGACTCAAATATTTGAAATCTAAAGTGCTAATTTTAAAAGCTAATATGCAAGTTATTGACCTAAGAAGAGTTTGGGGACCCGGATCCTGTCCCAGGGGACATGTATCAATGCAAAAAAAGTTTTAAAAACTGCACACGCCTCAGGGCTGTTTGTCGCCAATGGACCTTTAAAAGAACAGCAGCTGCACTTGTGCAGTGCTGTTTGATCTGCAGCTCATGTGCCTTATAACCGTATCTGCTATCTGATTACCTGGACCGACCTGGCTCTGTTGACCTACCTCCTACCGGTTGTCTCTCACTGCTCCAGCCTGCTACTAATTCTGCTGCCATCAGCTCACCAGGTCGCCGACCTGCACCTGCTCTGCTGTCACCTGCAGTCATACCTGGAGGATCATCATCCAACCGTACAGTAGTGGGGGCAGGTGGATTGTTTGCCCCCCCAAAAAAATATATACCACCAGCCATCACTGCTTATAGGGGGTACTTCTGTGCACTAGGGTTTATATAGTCTTACACTCTGCTATCTGTACTTTACCCACTTTTCACTTCTAGGTATGAGCTCCGCATTTGAGTCGAGCGTATGTTCGACTCGAACATCGTCTGTTCATACGTTAGACGAAATTTGAACAAAACGGGTCGTTCGCGCCAAATTCGAGTGACGCACAATGGCCCATAATTCACTGCGGCATTGCGCGCTGATGATTGGCCAAGCATGCTGTATGTCCCGCATGCTTGACCAATCACAGCGTGCAAAAAACGAAGAGCCATAGTTGGCCAAAGCCTGGGTGGCTTTGGCCAATTATGGCTCAGGGCTTTAGCACACGCCCCACACTATATAAGGCTGCCTGCTGGGCGGCCTCGTATAGTGTGCTGCGGCGTTGTTAATGAGAGCAGTCAGAGAGACAGAGAGATAGTCTTTTTAAATAGCTAGATAGGGCAGGCAGGCTAGTCAGTTTAGCTTAATTTACAGTGTGTAGAGGATATATATACATCCTTAGGAGTTGTACATATATGTATACACTGTATAGCTTAGCTATATCTTCAATTCCTATTTGTCAGGCAGGAGATTGTGCCAACTGCAGTGTTCTAACGTGTTGTATTGCCTGTGTGCTGTTTAGTTTACACCTAAACGTACTCAGTGTTACTGCACTTGTCCTGTTTAATAGCACCTAAACGCATTTGCTGTTACTGCACGTGTGCTGTTTAATAGCAACTAAACACATTTGCTGTTACTGCATGTGTGCTGTTTAATAGCACCTAAATGCATTTGCTGTTACTGCACGTGTGCTGTTTAATAGCAACTAAACCCATTTGCTTTTACTGCACGTGTGTTGTTTAATAGCACCTAAACGCAGTTGCTGTTACTGCATGTGTGCTGTTTAATATCACCTAAACGCATTTGCTGTTACTGCACGTGTGCTGTTTAATAGCAACTAAACACATTTGCTGTTACTGCACGTTTGCTGTTTAATAGCACCTAAACGCAGTTGCTGTAACTGCACGTTTGCTGTTTAATAGCACCTAATCGCATTTGCTGTTACTGCATGTGTGTTGTTTAATAACACCTAAACGCAGTTGCTGTTACTGCACGTTTGCTGTTTAATAGCACCTAAACACATTTGCTGTTACTGCACGTGTGCTGTTTAATAGCAACTAAACGCATTTGCTGTTACTGCACGTGTGCTGTTTAATAGAACCTAAACGCATTTGCTGTTACCGCATGTGTGCTGTTTAATAGCAACTAAGCGCAGTTGCTGTTACTGCACATTTTCTGTTTAATAGCACCTAAACGCAGTTGCTGTTACGGCACGTGTGCTGTTTAATATCACCTAAATGCATTTGCTGTTACTGCACGTTTACTGTTTAATAGCACCTAAACGCATTTGCTGTTACTGCACGTGTGCTGTTTAAAAGCACCTAAACGCAGTTGCTGTTACTGCATGTGTGCTGTTTAATATCACCTAAACGCATTTGCTGTTACTGCACGTTTGCTGTTTAATAGCACCTAAACGCAGTTGCTGTTACTGCACGTGTGCTGTTTAAAAGCACCTAAACGCAGTTGCTGTTACTGCATGTGTGCTGTTTAATATCACCTAAACGCATTTGCTGTTACTGCACGTTTGCTGTTTAATAGCACCTAAACGCAGTTGCTGTTACTGCACGTTTGTTGTTTAATAGGACCTAAACGCATTTGCTGTTACTGCATGTGTGTTGTTTAACTACTTAAGACCCGGACCAAAATGCAGGTAAAGGACCTTGCCCCTTTTTGCGATTCGGCACTGTGTCGTTTTAACTGACAATTGCGCGGTCGTGCGACGTGGCTCCCAAACAAAATTGGCGTCCTTTTTTCTCCACAAATAGAGCTTTCTTTTGGTGGTATTTGATCACCTCTGCGGTTTTTATTTTTTGCGCTATAAACAAAAATAGAGCGACAATTTTTAAAAAAATGCAATATTTTTTACTTTTTGCTATAATAAATATCCCCCAAAAATATATAAAAAAACTTTTTTTTTCTCAGTTTAGGCCGATACGTATTCTTCTACGTATTTTTGGTAAAAAAAATCGCAATAAGCGTTTATCAGTTGGTTTTCGCAAAATTTATAGCGTTTACAAAATAAGGGATAGTTTTATTGCATTTTTATAAAAAAAAATTTTTACTACTAATAGCGGCGATCAGCGTTTTTTTTTCGTGACTGCGACAATATGGCGGACACTTCGGACAATTTTGACACATTTTTGGGACAATTGTCATTTTCACAGCAAAAAATGCATTTAAATTGCATTGTTTACTGTGGAAATGACAGTTGCAGTTTGGGAGTTAACCACAGGTGGCGCTGTAGGGGATGTGTGACCTATGTGTTGTGTTTACAACTGTAGGGGGTGTGGCTGTAGGTTTGACGTCATCGATCGCGTCCCCCTATTACAGGGATGACGCGATCGATGCTACAGCCACAGAGAAGCACAGGGAAGCCGTGTGTACACACGGCTCTCTCCGTTCTTCCGCTCCAGGGATGGATCGCCGCACTGCAGCGGCGATCGGGTCCGCGAATCCCGCGGTCCCGGTCCCGGAGCTTCGGACCCACGGCTGGGTACTAAAATCAACGTATATATACGTTGATGTGCCCAGCCGTGCCATTATGCCGACGTAAATGTGCAGTAGGCGGTCCTTAAGTGGTTAATAGCACCTAAACGCATTTGCTGTTACTGCACGTTTGCTGTTTAATAGCACCTAAACGCATTTGCTGTTACTGAATGTGTGCTGTTTAATATCACCTAAACGCATTTGCTGTTACTGCACGTTTGCTGTTTAATAGCACATAAACGCAGTTGCTGTTACTGCACGTTTGCTGTTTAATAGCACCTAAACACATTTGCTGTTACTGCACGTGTGTTGTTTAATAGCACCTAAACGCAGTTGGTGTTACTGCACGTGTGCTGTTTAATATCACCTAAATGCAGTTGCTGTTACTGCACGTTTGCTGTTTTATAGCACCTAAACGCATTTGCTGTTTTTGCACGTGTGCTGTTTAATATCACCTAAACGCATTTGCTGTTACTGCACGTTTGCTGTTTAATAGCACCTAAACGCAGTTGCTGTTACTGCACGTTTGCTGTTTAATAGCACCTAAACGCATTTGCTGTTACTGCATGTGTGTTGTTTAATAGCACCTAAACGCAGTTGCTGTTACTGCACATGTGTTGTTTAATGTCACCTAAATGCTTTTGCTGTTACTGCATGTGTGCTGTTCAATAGCAACTAAACGCATTTGCTGTTACTGCACATGTGCTGTTTAATAGCACCTAAACACAGTTGCTGTTACTGCAAGTTTGCTGTTTAATAGCACCTAATCACATTTGCTGTTACTGCACGTGTGTTGTTTAATAACACCTAAATGCAGTTGCTGTTACTGCACGTTTGATGTTTAATAGCCCCTAAACGCATTTGCTGTTACTGCACGTGTGCTGTTTAATAGCACCTAAACGCAGTTGCTGTTACTGAACTTGTGCTGTTTAATAGCACCTAAACGTCCTTTGTGTTACTGCACTTGTGCTGTTTATAAGCACCTAAACTTACTTTTTGTTACTGCACTTCTGCTGTTTTTTTGCACCTAAACGTAGTTGGTGTTACTGCACTTGTGCTGTTTATTAGCAACTAAACGTACTTGGTGTTACTGCACTTGTGCTGTTCAGTTGCACCTAAACGTACTTGGTGTTACTGCACTTGTGCTGTTTATTAGCACCTAAACATAGTTGTGTTACTGCAGTGCAGTGCTGTTTGATCTGCAGCTCCTGTGCCTTATAACCGTATCTGCTATCTGATTACCTGGACCGACCTGGCTCTGTTGACCTACCCCTACCGGTTGTCTCTCACTGCTCCAGCCTGCTACTAATTCTGCTGCCATCAGCTCACCAGGTCGCCGACCTGCACCTGCTCTGCTGTCACCTGCAGTCATACCTGGAGAATCATCATCCAACCGTACAGTAGTGGGGGCAGGTGGATTGTTTGCCCCCCAAAAAAATATATACCACCAGCCATCACTGCTTATAGGGGGTACTTCTGTGCACTAGGGTTTATATAGTCTTACACTCTGCTATCTGTACTTTACCCACTTTTCACTTCTAGGTATGAGCTCCGCATTTGAGTCGAACGTATGTTCGACTCGAACATCGTCTGTTCATACGTTAGACGAAATTTGAACAAATCGGGTCGTTCGCGCCAAATTCGAGTGACGCACAATGGCCCATAATTCACTGCGGCATTGCACGCCGATGATTGGCCAAGCATGCTGTATGTCCCGCATGCTTGACCAATCACAGCGTGCAAAAAACGAAGAGCCATAATTGGCCAAAGCCTGGGTGGCTTTGGCCAATTATGGCTCAGGGCTTTAGCACACGCCCCACACTATATAAGGCTGCCTGCTGGGCGGCCTCGTGTAGTGTGTTGCGGCGTTGTTAATGAGAGCTTCAATTCCTATTTGTCAGACAGGAGATTGTGCCAACTGCAGTGTTCTAACGTGTTGTATTGCCTGTGTGCTGTTTAGTTTACACCTAAACGTACTCAGTGTTACTGCACTTGTCCTGTTTAATAGCACCTAAATGCATTTGCTGTTACTGCACGTGTGCTGTTTAATAGCAACTAAACACATTTGCTGTTACTGCATGTGTGCTGTTTAATAGAAACTAAACACATTTGCTGTCACTGCATGTTTGCTGTTTAATAGCACCTAAATGCATTTGCTGTTACTGCACGTGTCCTGTTTAATAGCAACTAAACGCATTTGCTTTTACTGCACATGTGTTGTTTAATAGCACCTAAACACAGTTGCTGTTACTGCACGTGTGCTGTTTAATATCACCTAAACGCATTTGCTGTTACTGCACGTGTGCTGTTTAATAGCAACTAAACACATTTGCTGTTACTGCACGTTTGCTGTTTAATAGCACCTAAACGCAGTTGCTGTAACTGCACGTTTGCTGTTTAATAGCACCTAATCGCATTTGCTGTTACTGCACGTGTGTTGTTTAATAACACCTAAACGCAGTTGCTGTTACTGCACGTTTGCTGTTTAATAGCACCTAAACACATTTGCTGTTACTGCACGTGTGCTGTTTAATAGCAACTAAACGCATTTGCTGTTACTGCACGTGTGCTGTTTAATAGAACCTAAACGCATTTGCTGTTACTGCATGTGTGTTGTTTAATAGCACCTAAACGCAGTTGCTGTTACTGCACATGTGTTGTTTAATGTCACCTAAACGCATTTGCTGTTACTGCATGTGTGCTGTTCAATAGCAACTAAACTCACTTGCTGTTACTGCACGTGTGCTGTTTAATAGCACATAAACACAGTTGCTGTTACTGCAAGTTTGCTGTTTAATAGCACCTAATCACATTTGCTGTTACTGCACGTGTGCTGTTTAATAGCACCTAAACGCAGTTGCTGTTACTGAACTTGTGCTGTTTAATAGCATCTAAACGTCCTTTGTGTTACTGCACTTGTGCTGTTTATAAGCACCTAAACTTACTTTTTGTTACTGCACTTCTGCTGTTTATTTGCACCTAAACGTAGTTGGTGTTACTGCACTTGTGCTGTTTATTAGCACCTAAACGTACTTGGTGTTACTGCACTTGTGCTGTTCAGTTGCACCTAAACGTCCTTTGTGTTACTGCACGTGTGCTGTTTATTAGCACCTAAACATAGTTGTGTTACTGCACTTGTGCTGTATATTTTTCACTTAAACCTACTTGGAGTTTACTGCACTTGTCCTCTCCAGTTTGTACCTAAAGGTACGAGGTGTGTGTACTGATTTTGTCCTGTGCAGGCCATTAAAATGTCTGGAAGGACAACAAAGAGAGGCAGAGAGTCAAGAGGACAAGCAGGCTATGCATCTAGAGGCAACACTGGTGGTGGACACGGTGCATCCTCTTCAGCACGTGGCCGTGGCCGCTCGTCCTTCTTTTCGGGAGCTGGCCGTGTTGAGCCTCAACGTGCAGAGAAATTAGTAGGGTGGATGACCAAGCCGTCCTCATCCTCCTCATCCTCTCTCACCCAGGCTGAGCTTAGTTTGTCTGGCAAAGCAGCTGCCAATATACAAGTGAAAAATTCAGCGCTGGGAAATAAGTAAATACAAACAAATTACAAATATAAATATGCAAGCCAGCACTGAAGATAAATTCATAGAAAATTCCCAAAGCATAAACTAAAATTAAAAAGTGCAGCGCAAAAATGTATAAAATTTAAATACAAAATAATGACATATGTGTATAAACCAGTGAAAATAAATGTCCATGTGTCCGCAAAATATCCTTTAAGTGAAGAGTAAATCACATAAACAAATCCAGCAGGAGTGAAGGTGAAGAGGAAACACCAAGAGAAAATCCACCACCGCAAGCAAGATGGACTCTCACCTCATTGCTTTGACCCATCAGAGTCACAAAGCATATCTGCAGATAATCTCAGTCAGATCCGATCTCCAAGACAAATCACCATTCCATATCAGATAGCAGCGAACCACCATATAAAGAAACACAGAAATATCTAGTGCTCTCTGTATAGACCAGTTTAATGTAACATAAGCATAAAAAGCGGGTACTCACATTTAAAAGCACTCGTGAGCCAAGTGCAAGCTTTTTATGCTTATGTTACATTAAACTGGTCTATACAGAGAGCACTAGATATTTCTGTGTTTCTTTATATGGTGGTTCGCTGCTATCTGATATGGAATGGTGATTTGTCTTGGAGATCGGATCTGACTGAGATTATCTGCAGATATGCTTTGTGGGTCAAAGCAATGAGGTGAAAGCAGCTGCCAAGGCGTCCTCTTCGCTCTGCAAAATGGAATCACACAATCCTTCTCTAGTCCCACCATGTCCTCCTGAGGAGTCCCCCGAACTGTTTCAACACAGTGTTGGGTACATGCTGCATGAAGATGCACAGCGTTTTGAAGGCTCCGATGATGGAACACAGATAGAGGAAGGCATTGATGTGAGCCCAGAGAGACGGGGTGTCCTTAGAGGGACAGCAATCTAGCAGTGATGTTCCCCCAGCTGGAGCATACTGCCAGGTTTTTGACAGTGATGAGGAGGGAGGGGATGATGAGGTCACTGACTCTACGTGAGTGCCTGATAGGAGAGAGGAGGAGGAAGAGGAGGAAGAGGAGGAGGAGGACGACGAGCCACAGGCACATCTCCAAAGAGGCAGGATGCCCTCCAGGGGCCAGCTTAAGGGCAGCACACCAACTGCATTACATCGCAGAGCTACGCCTGTGCAGGGCGCTGCTGTGTCTCAACATTACTGAAAAAGTTCTTTGGTGTGGGCCTTTTTTGAGACATGTGCATCAGATCGCACCGTTGCTTTTTGCAACATATGTCTCAAGCATATCTCGCGTGGCCAAAACTTTACCCGCTTGGGCACCACATGCTTGACCAGACATATGTCGACCTGCCATGCAGTTCGTTGGCAAGCATACCAGAAAGACCCACACCAAAGAACAAAGCAGACCTCCCCTTTCCCCTCATCATCTGGGACCTCCAACCCCACTAGACCCTCAGTCCTCTCTGAAGCCTGCACTGATAGGACTGAAGGTGTAGAAATAGGTGTGTCACAATCTAGTAGTACATGCGGGCAATTTACTGATAGTACCAGACACATTTCCCTGCCCCAGCTGCTGCAGCGTCGAAAGAAGTACTCTCCCAACCATCCACATGCCCAGCGGTTGAATGCTAGTGTTACCTTTAAAATATTATATTTGAGATTTAATATCTCGCATATATGATATATGGTTTAATGAGAGTTCTGTGATCAGAGTGGAAGCTTTAACATAACACACATTTATTAGAGAAAAGATATTAGCTATCTAATACACTGCATACATTTACAGTATTTAAAATAAGGGAGTAAAAGTTAGTTTGTTAATACAAATTAAAGTACAGCATACAAAACTATCACACAGTACAAATTATGACAAAGATATGGTAAGTGCGTGGGAGAGGATTCCTTGATATTACCTTAAGAATGGTCTTTCCTGGGCCCAGATCTGTTCTGATTCTCTCTCTACCATCTACTAGATTCAGCCTACTTAATTTATATCTCTGGGACCCAACTCTGATTGGCTCTGGGTCTTGCGCCCAAATTTGGTGTTTCCTTCCTTAAATTCAGGGATAAATAGATTTTGTAGACCAGAGGAATCACCTCATGGGTTCGTTAACTTCCTTACAATGGCTATTCATGTTAAAGAAAAAGGCCATTAGGATGTCTCCACGAATTCTAACGTCCCGTGGTGATTCCTCTTCCTGGGTCGTTTGATATTCAAAAAGGTATAGTAGACAGGTCGTCTTTTGCCACCTTTATCCCCTTCCCTTAATGCATATCAAACGGAGGGTGTTAAATAGATATTTTCAGACAAGACTGTGAAACCAATTAACCCCTTCCTGAAATCCTTCCATCACACTATCCATCTTATCATATCGATTATTATATTTATATGTACATTTATTCCCAGTTGCTAATGGCGATTAGACATAACATTTTTTCATAAGGCAACACTAGCTTAGCAAAATTGCTAGCACTTCATCTGCTACCTTTTCAGTTGGTAGATTCTGCCCCCTTCCGTAAGTTTGTGGAATGTGCGTTACCTCAGTTGCAAGTACCCAAAGGCGATTCCGGCTCTCTACCAGCATGTGGAAGGCAATGTCCATGCCTCGCTGGACAAGGTGGTCAGTGGTAAGATACATCTTACCACTGACTCATGGTCCATCAGGCATGGACAGGGACGTTCCCTTTCTTTCACGGCGCATTAGGTGACTCTGCTGGCAGCTGGGAAGGATGCAGGGCAAGGTACAGTAGTGTTGGAGGTTGTTCCGCCACCACACCTCCAAAACACTACTACTGGTTGTGACACACCTCTCTCCTCCACCCCCTCCTCTTCTTCTTCCTCTGTGGCCTCTTCCTGTGCTGATGTCCCCTCGGAACCAGCCGCGCTCCGTAGCCGTACGAGGGGCTACACAGGAATGCAGGCCAAGAGATGCCATGCGGTGCTAGAGCTGGTGTGCTTGGGAGACAGGAGCCACACTGGGGCAGAGGTTCTGGCTCAGAGGTGGTTGACGCTACGCCAGCTTAAGCCTGGAATGGTGGTTAGCGACAATGGCACCAACCTCCTCTCTGCCCTGCGACAGGGAAAACGGACCCATGTGCCCTGTTTTGCTCATGTCCTTAATTTGGTGGTGCAGCGGTTCTTGGGCAGGTACCCAGGGTTACAGGATGTCCTGAAGCAGGCCAGGAAAGTCTGTGTGCATTTCCAGAGGTCATATAATGCCACAGCTGACAGACCTCCAAAGGGAATACAACCTGCCCAAGAACAATCTAATCTGTGACATGCCCACCAGATGGAACTCTACATTGGCCATGCTGCAGCGGCTGCACACGCAGCAGAGGGACATCAATGAGTACCTGTGCCAATATGGCAGCAGAACTGGGTCAGGGGAGCTTGTTTTCCCTTGATCAGGGATGCATGCACTGTCCTGTCACCATTTGAGGAGGCCACGAGTGAGCAGTGACAGTGCATGCATCAGTGAGACTGTCCCTCTTATTCACATGTTGGAGCACACGCTACGTGGAATAATGGACAGGGCCCTTGAGGCAGAACAGAGGGAGGAAGAGGAGGACTTCCTTACCTCTCAAAGCCCCCTTTATCCAGACAGTGGTCCTGATTGCCTACCTAGCACACAGGAAGAGGACGAGGAGGAGGAGGAGGATGATTGTATCAGCAGCAAGGAGGTGGAGCCTAGCACTCAGCATCAGCAGCAGTCTTCAAGGAATCACTTACAGTCCCAAGGAACCCATGGACTTTTACGTGGCTGGGATGAGGTGGCTGCAGATCCTGTCATCCTCAGTGACCCAGAGGACTGTGCTCCGAATGCCTTAGCAAACCTACGCTGCATGGCCTCCCTGATCCTGCAAAGCCTGCGTAAGGATCCTCACGTTCGTGGTATCAAGGAGAGGGATGGAGGTAAGATAGTAGGTGATGGCGCCTCTCAATTGATATGAAAAAGTACGAATGGAAAAATTAAAATATATTAAATATAAAGTCCTTATCCTGGATAACTTGATTATGGTGTGCAGATCAAACCATGTATTAAACCATAAAGATTGAAGTCAAAGTAAACATTTAAAAAATACTGTGGTGATTCAAGAAAACATATAATAACATATAATAATAAAACAATTAAAGTTCTCTGTGCAGTGAAAATCAACTAATGCTATTTTTACAGTCCATGCAAAAAAAAGTGCTATGTGATTCATATGGTGTATTGCAGATGACAGTGTTCACTCTGTGATTCCTCTTTTCATGCTCTGGTGGGTCCCTCACTCACCAGATCCAGGTACCCAATTAAGGGTAAGAAGCCTTCACAGTATTAGCTCTGTGTCACTCTCTGGCAAGTATCAACTTGTTTGGACCCCTTCAGTCTAACATATAGCTCAAAAGAGAGAGAATGCCCACATGGTGTAGTATCATTGGTAAAAAATGTATTTACATAAAAGGTCAGGTACTTACATTTAAAAAGTTAAAATCAGGCGTATCATGTAAGATATCTCACGAGTGTTTGCGTCTGGAAATATATTGAAAAGTAAGGGACCCAACACTGAACCTTGGGGTACACCGCTGATAACCTTGGACCAATCAGAGTAAGAATCATTAACCACAACTCTCTGAATCCTGTCTTTCAGCCAGTTTTCTATCCATTTACAAACTGATATATCTAATTCTGTAGACCTTACCTTACACATGAGCCGTGTGTGGGGAACTGTATCGAACGCTTTTGCAAAATCCAAGTATATCACGTCCACTGCCACGCCTCTGTCCAGAGTTTTACTTACCTCTTCATAAAAGGAAATCAGGTTTGTCTGACAACTTCTGTCTTTCATGAATCCATGCTGTCTGCTGCTTAAATAGTTTGTTTCCAGCAAGAACTCATCCATGTGGTCTTTTATTAAACGTCCCAGTATCTTCCCAACTATAGAAGTTAAACTAACAGGTCTATAGTTACTTGGCAAAGACTTTGTTCCCTTTTTAAATATAGGCACCACATTGGCTCTACACCAATCCAGTGGTACTATTTCTGTCATTAATGAGTCCCTAAATATTAGATACAGTGGCTTTGAAATTTCAGAGCTCAATTCTTTTAGGATCTGTGGGTGGATGCCATCTGGTCCAGGTGCTTTATCCACCTTTTTTCTGTCTAAATATTTCTGGACCATATCAAAGCAGATGTGGAAGATCCTTTCGAACGCACTAAGAACTATGTTCTAAACCACGGCAGTGAACACTCAATTACCTCCACGTTTCATGGCAACGCAAGGACTTCACCACACCACCAGGTAAAAGCTGTTCCAGCCACTTCTTACATGCAAAACCACCCCAGTGCATCTCCCGACTGTCATGCTAATCCTGCATATGTCACAGAACGACACACTAATCTGCAAGCAAGTCACCAACCTCCTGCTAACAGTACCATTCCAGACCTTAACTCACCAATTCAGCTGAATTCCCTTGCTGCACAACAACCAAGTCAGGCCTAGTATGCTTCGACGACCATCCTGAAAACTACAGAAGCTGGAAAACCGCTTTCAAAACTACAATAGACGGTCTCGGTATTACTGCTGTTCAGGAGCTGGATCTGCTGATCAGGTGGCTTGGCCCACAATCTACAGAACGTGTCAAGAGCCTCAGGTCAGTCTACATCGACAATCCAACTGCAGGTCTCAGCGCAGCATGGGAACATCTAGAAAAGAGTTACGGTAGTCCTGAAGCCATAGAGAATGCATTGCTCAAACGATTGGAAAATTTCCCAACGATATCCGGTAAGGACAATAAAGAGTTAAAGAGACTCAGTGACCTATTTCTCGAAGTCCAGCTTGCCAAAAATTGACTCTAAACTACCTGGCCTCAGTTACCTGGACACTGCCCAAGGAGTTAACCCTATCATTTACAAGCTTCCGCATGGCTCACGAGAAAAGTGAATCCAAATTGGGTCATCATACAAACGGGAAAAAAAGGTTTCCTTTCCCCCCTTTTCCTACTTCTGCGATTTTGTCAGGAACATTGCTGACACCAAGAATGATCCTAGTTTTGCATTCAGTGAGTTTAATACTCCCTCACCTAAAGGTGAAAACCTACATACTAGCTACAGGAACCGCAGAGGTCCTGTGTCTGTTAAGAAGACAGACATTATTCCCACTCCCACCTCAAACAAGAGCGTCAAGATCGAAAACCCAAACCGATTATGTCCTATCCACAAGAAGCCTCTTACCCTCAAAAAATGTATCAGCTTCAGGAAGAAGCCCCTACAAGAAATAAGGGAACTCCTAAAGACTTTTGGGGTATGTTATAGATGCTGTGCTTCCACCGATCAACTTGCCAAGGAATGTAAAATCCCTCAAGTGCATGGAGTGTGGTTCCGAGGACCACGTGCAAGCACTCCACACTTGAGTCCAATCCTTCACAACCTGCAAACCTTTCTCCTGGGCAGAATCACAGCGGGAAGAGTACAGATCAGGTACCTAATTCCACCACTGTATTTTCCTTGTGCACTGAAGCATGTAGGGAAGGCCACTGTGACAAGTCTTGCGCTAAAATGGAGGTTCACCCTTACACCTTAGGCACTTGTAGTGGCATTACAGAGGTCTTTGGAAGAAGTGCCCGTGGATTTATTGTGTCCTCTCTAGAAGATAACCTACAATTACCCTTACCTACACTTGTAGAGTGCAACCAGATACCAGCCAACAAAGAAGAAATACCTACACCAGAAGTTGCCTTCTACCACCCTCACCTAAAGTCAATAGCAAGTGAGATCCCACCACTTGACAAAGATGCTAAAATCCTTCTTCTGCTGGGAAGAGATATTCTAATGCCGCGTACACACGATCACTTTTTGTGATGAAAGAAAACGACGTTTTAAAAAACGTAATTTAAAATGATCGTGTGTGGGCAAAATGTTGTTTTATGTCTTCAAAAAAACAACCAAAAAAAAATTTGAACATGCTTGAATTTTTTGTGTCGTTTTTCAAAATGTCATTTTTTGTGTCAGAAAAAGTGATTGTGTGTGGGCAAAACGACGTCTAAAACGGCGTTTTTAAACCCGCGCATGCTCAGAAGCAAGTTATGAGACGGAGCTTCAATGGAACAGAGTGCCGTCGAACGTGGTGTACGTCACCACGCTTTGCTAGAGCATTTTGGAAAAACGATGGTGTGTATGCAACGTCGTTTTGGAAAATGAAATTTGAAAAATGTTGTTTTGTTTCGTCACATAAAACGTTGTTTTTTTTCATCACAAAAAGTGATCGTGTGTACGCGGCATGAGGGTCCACAAGGTGTACAGGCAGGTCAGCGGACCTCCAGAGGCTCCATTTGCCCAGTATGGGTCATCATAGGCAATGTCTGTATAGGCAAAATGAAAAGGCCTACTAGCATTTCTTCATTCAAGACAAATTTATTGCCAAATGGTCGTAATACTTACT
Organism: Rana kukunoris; assembly: GCA_029574335.1. Lineage (NCBI taxonomy): Eukaryota > Metazoa > Chordata > Amphibia > Anura > Ranidae > Rana > Rana kukunoris. The sequence goes on from CM056059.1 coordinate 243,007,093, forward strand.
TTGAGCCATGCTTACATCACTACTAGGTAAAGGAGAATGTAACTAGCTGCACGTTGCAACATTGCAACCCAAACATTTCCCCCACCTACGATGACAGCTTTCGTTCTACAGTTTTCAATGTAAGCAGTGAAAACACTTTAGCTCCTTCAGCAGAAGACAAAGAATTCTTTAACTACTTGAGCCCCGGGCCATAGTCAAAAAACGGCCTCAAGGTGGCTCTAGAAATCCAGGAGGAAGTCTTTTGATGGTCGCCATGTCCGCTAGGTACCCGCAATCGGCAGTGACAGAGCAAGGACATGGAGCTCTGTGTGTAAACACAGAGCTCCATGTCCTGTCAGGGAGAGGAGACAGATGCTGTGTCCCTTGTACATAGGGACACAGCATCGGTCACTTCGCCCAGTCAGTCCCCCTCCACACACAGTTAGAACACACCCAGGATACACATTTAACGCCTTCCTCGCCCCCTAGTGTTAACCCCTTTACTGCCAGTCACATTTATACAGTAATCAATGCATTTTATAGCACTGTTCGCTGTATTAATGTGAATGGTCCCAAAAATGTGTCAAAAGTGTCCGATGTGTCCGCCACAATATCGCAGTCCTGACAAAATTAACAGATCGCTCTATTACTAGTAAAAAAAAATAATAATAAAAAAAATCAGAATTCTATCCCCTATTTTGTAGCCACTATAACTTTTGCGCAAACCAATCACTATACGGTTATTGCGATTTTTTTTTTACCAAAAATATGTAGAACACATATCGGCCTAAACTGAGAAAAAAAAATATTTTTTTAAAAAAAATGGGATATTTTATTATAGCAAAAAGTAAAAACAAAATTTTTTTTGTATTTTTTTCAAAATTGTCGCTCTTTTTTTGTTTATAGCACAAAAAATAAAAACTGCAGAGGTGATCAAATGCCACCAAAAGAAAGCTCTATTTGTGGGGAAAAAAGGAAGTAATTTTGTTTGAGAGCCACGTCGCACGACCGTGCAATTTTAATTTAATGTGACGCAGTGCTGAAAGCTGAAATTTCGCCTGGGCAGGAGGGGGGTATATGTGCCCAGTAAGTAAGTGGTTAAAGTAATAGACCAGGGGGTAGATTCATGTAAAATGGCGCATCGTTGCTCCGGCGTGGCGCATCTTTTTTCCGCTACGCCGTACCCGCGCGGAGAGGCATTTACTGTATTTGTCATTTTTTCACTCACCTGCGTAGCGGTTTTTCAACGGCGTAAGGCGGCGGAACTGGAAGTGGGCGTCACCACATGCAAATGATGGTCTGACAGTGGCGCAGAGAGATCCGTACAGTGTATCTTAAACGGCGCATGCGCACTGATGGCACCTGGCTGTCGGGCTCCTGTGCACATGCGCAGTACGGCGCGACGTCACCACCAAGTTCCGCCGCACCACTTCCTACTAGTGACCAGCATTTTTTATGAATTGCCAGGGCTTTTGGATTTAGTATGGCTGCACCAGACACTGCCGGTAACCGCAGAATGTTCAACTTCAGCCCTCAGGAGAAGGCTGTGATAACGGATGCGCTCTCCCAACATGGGTCCCGCCTCTATGGGCCACAGAGTGCCCACACTGGCAAAGCGGAGAAGACACGCATTTATGCGGAAATCACCAGGCAGGTGAAGGTTGTTGGTGTTGCGGAGAGGGAGCCCAAGCATATCCGCAAAAAAATAAATGATATGCGGCGACTGGTGAAAGATAAACTTGTGGCCATGAGAAAGCATGCCAGTGCCACAGGTGGAGGACCAGCCAGAAGAATTACCCTGACTGCAAAGGACATGGTGGTGGCCAGGTTGCTGGATAGGGAGCTGGTGGAGGGTCTTCCTGGCTTTGAATCAGGGGATCAGCCTTTGAGGTCAGGTAAGTCTGTTTTATCTGCTATGTGGTGTGTTGCATGGGTGGGGGGGGGGATACATGTGACAAGTGTGTGGCTCCTCCAACCTGTGTTTGTTTTGTGTCATCCACAGATGTGCAGGATGGAGCTGGCCCGTCAGTTGATGCAGGGCAAAGCACCCCATCCATGCTGGAGATCGCCCCTACAGCAGTGCTTGAGGAGGTTGAGGAGGAGCACGTCGGGGTAGAAGAGGCTGCTGTTTATATTCTGGAGGAGACCCCCATACCTGGCCACTCCCCAAACCACCCCCCCCCCCCATGCAAGATTCCCCCTCAAGGGACACCATCCCCTCCAGGGATTCCCCCTCAAGGGACACCATCCCCTCCATGGATTCCCCCTCAAGGGACACCATCCCCTCCATGGATTCCCCCTCAAGGGACCTCCCCTACACCCGTCCTCCAGCCTCTCAGGCCTCTAGGAAGGCAACGAGGAAAACCAGAGGAGTCCCTGATGATTTTGAAGATCACCTGGCAAGGGACCAGACAAGACAGACCCGCCATATTGGTTCTCTTATGGGTGATCTCCATCGGGTGGCAGATAGCCTGGCGTCCTCGGCCACGAGCCAGGCTGCTTGCACTGTGGCAGTGCAGGAAGCCATCACCCAGCAGGCTGGGCATAATACTGCTATCAATGATAGTCTGCAGGACGTTGTGGGGAACGGGGCAGCCCTTCTGTCCTGCCTGGTGGACCTGCAGACCACCACATCTGGCCTGGTCTCCGAGGTCCGGAGCCTGGCAGCTGCTGTCCGTGAGGAGGGGAGGCAGACACGGCGACAGCAGCGCAGCAATACTACCCGCCGGCTGCGGATGCAGGCTGCCACCAATACGTACCTCCACCAGCTAGCCGTGGCAATGGAGGGCAGCCAGGCAGCCAGGGAGAGACTGGTTGAGGTTCAACCACCTGCCCCCCCAGCCCCCCCACCTGTGGCTCGCCCCAGGCAACTGCGCCCCAGGAGCCTAGGGACAAGAAGGAGCCCACGACAGGGCCGTTGATTTTTCTAAAATTATTTTTGATACTCAGATTATGAGTTTTATTTTTGTTTATCTCCCTGCACACGGTGAGGAGTGCAGGCTACAGTGTGAATGAGGTGTGAATGTGTGGGGGTGACACTCCTGCCATTAAGGGGTGTCACCCTCAGTCCTTGGTGAGAAATTATCACCACGACACGTGTGAATGGTGTATTAATGTACAGCAACATAATTGGAGCCGTGGCATGGCGTTGCTGCTCCCAAGTCCCATGTGGTGTACTTGGGTCTAATCCAATTTGATGTGGATGTGGTGTGTGTGTGCGCTAGGGATCACAGTGGTGTGCATGCATGCATTCTCATTGTGGCATGATTAATGTGTGTGTTTAACGTGAAAAGTAGCCTACCACAAGGACCCTCCTGACTGCTCTTCCCTCAGCAGACGGGGGACCCTCGGGCAAGGGGGGACTGTGTGGTTCGGGGGTCAGGTCATCACGTAGCTCAATCTGCAGGCCCTTTCTCACGGCAAAGTTGTGCAGCATGCAACATGCCCCAATGATCTGGCACACAAAGTTTGGGGAATACAACAGGGTACCCCCAGACTTATCCAGGCATCGGAAACGTGACTTCAGGAGGCCAAAGGTGCGCTCCACCACTGCATGGGTTTTGATGTGTGCTTCATTGTATCTTTGCTCTCCTCTGGTTTGGGGATCCCGGAATGGAGTCATGAGATGGGGTCCCAGTGCATATGCCGCGTCACCTAGCAATGAAAAGACAGGAGGATGTTAGTAGTGCATGTGCCCGTTGTAAGGTGTGCATCACGGGAGGGGATAGTCATGCCTGCCACCCATATCACTCACCAACCAGCCAATGCCTGTCCCCATTACACGTTCTGTTCAAATTCTGTGGAGATGGTGCTTTGACGGTATATGTAGCTGTCATGGCTGGACCCGCGGTCCTTGGCACGGACGTGCCATATGAGGCCTTGGGCATCGACTATCACCTGTACATTGATGGAATGCCAATGCTTCCGATTGCAGTATATGTGCTCTGTGTCCCGGGGGGGGCCGTAGTGCCACATGTGTGCAATCAATGGCCCCCACAGTGCGAGGGAATCTGGCAAGGTTGTAGAAATCTGTCATTGCCTTCCTCCGCAGGTCCTCAGTGGTGGGTTTGATGATTTGGTTGGCCATGCGTCTGAGGATTGCGGGGACAACCTGGTGCACACATCTGCTCATGGTGGACTGTGACATCCCAGCCACCACTCCACTTGTACGCTGGAATGATCCACTGGCAAGGACATGGAGTGTTTCCAGTACCTTCACCAGTGGCTGCACTGCTTGTGAGCGCTGTGTCTGGCTGGTGATGTCATCCTGCAGGGTTGTGGTAAGTTCCAGGATGGCTTCAGGGCTGAATCTTAATAGGCGAAACACCTCCAATTCACTCATGCCAAACACGTCAATGCGCGTGCGGAATATCCTCTCCCGTGCCCTCCTACGTGCACGTCGACGCTGTAGGGCTATGAGCAAGGCTGCCCCTGGCATGTTGGCAGACAGATGTGTTGTCCAGCAAGTGTATGAGCTCAATTCGTCTGTAACAGTGTTGCTTTAGCTGCTCTCCAGCTGATCTGTTCAACTCCTGTGAAAAGTTACCCCTGCTTTATGAGGGGTGACTTTCCGCAGAAAATTGCAGTTACGCGCACAGGGTTACGCCGGCGCCAGAGAAAGGTGCGTTTCTGAATCGGCGGTTCTCCCTCATTTGCATATTTGAATAGATTATCCATGGGAACGGTTGATCTGTCCCGCGTAAAGATGCGCCAATGACACGCCGGCGTGGAAAAGTTATGCCGAAAAAAAGTAGCCGATTTGAAGGCGGATCTGGTATAGTAGGTACGGCGCATTGATCGGACGGCGCAAAATAACAGTTACGCCGCACATCTCTAAAAACGCTGGAGTAATTGCTACATGAATCTACCCCAATGAGTTCTTTCAGGAAGATTCCAATAGCTGGGTAGCACCCCTACCCTTTCGCCTTCCGAGAGAGAAGCTACCGAACAATCTACGTCAAGTAGTTAAAAGATTCTCCTCCTTAAAGCGTACCTTAAGCAGGAAGCCAGAGATGGAAAGACATTTGGTGGACTTTATACAGAATATCTTTGATAGGGATCATGCCGAACCCACACCCCCATTGAAAGAAGGAGAAGAATGCTTGCACCTCCCTTTCTTCGGTGTGTATCACCCACGAAAGCCAGACCAAATCAGAGTTGTCTTTGACTCCAGTGCCCAACATGAAGGCTTCTCACTTAACAACATGCTCATCACAGGGCCCAACTTGAACAACAGCCTCATTTGAGTCCTAATTCGCTTTAGACAAGAACCTGTAGCAGTGACGGTCGACATTCAACAAATGTTCCACTGCTTCATGAACAGTCCTTCCCCAGCTGTAGCAATCTATGGACTAAAAAAGACAGCTCAGCTTGGAGAAGCTGAGTATGGATCCGACGCTCATCATTTTGTTGAAAGGAAATTTTACGTAGACGACGGGCTCAAATCCTTTTCTACTGTTAAAGAAGCAATTGATCTTCTTAACAGAACAAAGGAGATTCTATCTGTAGCAAACTTGAGACTTCACAAAATTATATCTAACAGCCAAGAGCTAATGAATGCATTTCACCCTGAGGACTATGCTGCCAGTGTGAAAGACCTTGACCTTGGGTCAGACACGCCCCCTATGCAGAGAAGGTGGAACATCAAATAAGACACATTCACCTTTCAAGTGTCAACCTGTGACAAACCCTTCACCAAGAGAGGAGTCTTGTCCATAGTGACCAGCCTCTACGATCCACTGGGATTGAATAAGTATGAAGTAAAACCTGCGCTTAGGATCTAGATATAGGCTGCTGCCTCCCCTGAACTGACCCCTAGAGGTTAGTGACTGTGAAAATATAAAAAGTAGGGAGGGGAATGGCGCTGCTTCCAAGATAGTGAACTAGTACACTCCTACTGTGCCTAGAAATGTGGCACAGTACCTTTGAAATAGTGTGCGTATAAATAAATATATATGGACCACCCTAATATCCAGGGGTGGGGAAATATGTGCAAAAATTATATAACATAAACCGTTATAAACCAAAAAATGCTATAAGATAAAGGTGCTGTGCATACATATAATGTGCATACAAACAAAATGCATCCAAATGAAAGTGCATCCAGAATAAAGTCCTAGGGTTAAAGCAGATACTGCAGTCCACTGGGAGGAACACCAGTAATCAATCAAAGTGCTGAGAGTCTGGAAGTTCTGTCAGTAACACAGACACATGTATCCAAGCAATATGCATATAAATCCAAACAATGGGTCTTATATCTCCGTGGGGGGTGTGATGCTGCCTTCATACACAGGTTCGCAGTGGTCCCGGTGCTCCCCTTAGGGGTTCTCACTCACCAGACGTTGCTCCCCAATAAGGGGTGATGGGCATTAAGATACAATTGACCTCTGCTCCAGCTCCAGGGTAATCGGGGTCACACACCTAATGAAAGAGGCAGAGCTACTAGGGATTTTCCCAGGAGCAGCACCTACACCAGACCCCCGGGCCGTTGGAACGGGAGAACAACATACAACAACATATGGCGGAGGGGCACGGGTGGCCACCAGGGCAATACCCGAGGCAACATACGGCGACCAGAAGAACCCCAACGCTCCATGGCACAAATGAGCCGAGAAGACACCACCAGTTATGGGAGGTATTCCAACCAGAGTGTAGGTTTCTCTCAGAGACACCCTGAAAGAGAATATGGCGAAGAGGATGCAGGGGAGGGAAGAAGAAAAAGACCCAGACAGAACTAGGAAAAGGCATCTTCAATTTAAGCGGAGTGGAGTTTAATAGGGAAGAACTGAAAATGTTGGATCTTGGTCTGAAGTATGCACCAGACAAACCCTTGGATCAATTTGAGGTGTATATCGACTTCCAAAAGTTTCTTAGAAAGATAAATGTACAAAAATATTTTAGTACCAATGTAGACATGGAGAGAGACAATGTGTCCCCCTATGTACAAACGCAACTCAAGAATAATTCTACCTTTAATCCCACAAATTCGGGCAACCAATGTGTGGTCGCCTTCAAGAAGATGGTGGAGGGTGACTTAAGGAAACTTGAAAGGAGAGTGAACAACAAAAGTAAAAATACTTGGAAAACTATTAAAGAAATAGGGAATAAAAAGGGAGTAGTTATAAGGCCCGCAGATAAGGGGGGAGGATTAGTCATTCTTAGCCAAAGCAACTATGAAGAGGAGATGAACAACTTTCTTAGAATAGAAAACACCTATCAGAAATTAAAGGGGAACCCCAAGCAGAAGTTTCAAAAGCGACTGGAGAAATTTGTGAGAAAAGGGAAAAAAATGGGGATACTTAGTAAGCACGAGGCTGACTACTTGGTATCCAATTCTACCAAAACACCCGTTATATATTATACTCCCAAAATCCACAAAAGGTTAATAAAGCCACCCGGGAGACCAATTATTAGTGGTATTAACTCTGTCTTCTCGCGCCTAGGCGAATATCTGGATACCTTCCTAAAACCCCTGGTCAAACAGGATAAATCGTACCTAAGGGACAGCCTGCAGCTGATACAAGAGTTGCAAACCATACAAGGGGCAGAAAATTACATCTTAGTAACTATAGATGTCAATTCCCTGTACACTAGTATTGTACAAAAAGATTGATTAATAGGTGTTGCGACAGCCCTACATGAGAAAACGCAACTAAGACAGGAACAGATACAATACATCCTGGAAGGCCTGAAGCTCGCAATGGAATGCAACTACTTCTGGTATGACAAACATTATTATGCCCAAACCAAGGGGGTTGCAATGGGGGCCCGTTATGCCCCCAGTGTGGCCAACTTGCAAATGGACATGTGGGAAGATGAGTATGTACATAGTAAGAATTTAGCAGAGATCAAACTATTCCAAAGATACATTGACGATCTCATCATTCTTTGGGATGGATCAATGGATGATTTACACCAGTTCCTTTCCGGACTAGATAACAACAGGTATGGGCTCACATTTACTGGGAAAAGCAGCATGGAGAGTATTGAGTACCTAGATTTGGAGATCTATAAACAAGGTACATCACTGCATACAAAGACGTACTTTAAGAGCACAGACCGTAACGGGTAAATCCCCGTCTCCAGCTGCCACCATCCTAGATGGAAGTCAAATATTCCCAAAGGACAACTGTTAAGACTCAGGAGAAATTGTGATTCCGAAGAAAACTTCCTAACACAATCAGATACAATTATTGAGAGGTTCCATGAGAAAGGTTACCCATTGGAAAACCTGCACAAACTCAGCACACTAGTGGCTGGCAAAGATCATGCCAATCTGTTAACACAGAAACCTAATAAAGCCAAAAAAGGCGGGTTGGCATTCATTACTGGGTTCAACACCCAATATAAGGCATTTGAAGGCATATTGAAGAAATATTGGCCTATATTGATAGAAAACCCAATCCTCTCAAAAACTCTCCCGAGAAAACCTGCATTTATATACAGGAAGGCTCCATCTCTTAGACAACAGCTTGTACACAATATTGTTAACCCCCCCAAACAGGTAGAATTATGCCCCGAGCTGAAAGGGTTTTAGAAATGCCAAAGGTGCTTACCGTGCAGAGTCAGGAAAAAACAATCAAGATGGAAAACAGAATATAAATCAAGCACAGACCATAAAACATATAAAATCAGAAACCTCATCACTTGTAATTCCACACATGTGACCTACATAGTGGAATGTCCATGCCATCTTCAATATGTGGGACATACAACTAGAGAACTTTGTGTACGCATACGTGAACACATAAAGAATATAAGGAAGGGGTTCACCAAACATAACTTATCTCGACACTTGACGCTGAATTCCATGACCCAACTGGACTCATCTTTTATGGGATAGATATTATTAAGGACAACTGGAGGGGGGGCAATAAACAAATAGCAGTTTCCCAAAATGAGATCAGCTGGATTTATAGATTAGGGAGTCTTGTACCCCATGGCCTCAACGTAGAAATAGATCTGAACTGTTTCTTGGCTAATCCTTAGGTAGATGGTCACCTTAATACCATTCGGGGTACAAACCCTTTCAGGGCATTTGGTCTTTATGCCATTTTCATATAGGTATAACCCATATTATAGTCCTGTAATATTAATGAGCCTGGTACATTTAAATACCTACGTTTAACTAACTCCTCTATCCAACCAGGACACATTCTAGGACTCCCATACACGTATCACCCTAATATGGGGCCCCATTTTATGGTCCGTCTATTATGTCAGTGTTGCCATACACACATGACATTCTCTGTAACTTTCAGATTTTCACACACCCATACAGGTATAGGAGGTGGTTTACTGGGTATGTTTACCCAGATACTAAGATCCCAACACATTATATAGTTATTTAAAAGAAACAGTACTGACACAGTGGTTTAATATTCTAGCTATTCAGTAAGTCTGCCACAAGGGTACTGGCATCTAAGGATACATGTGTGGGTCTCTGGTGTCTATGTTGGGGTCTATTAACCCGACACCGGGACCCCTTTATCTTTATGCGGCTCACTCACTTAAACTAGTATAGTAGTGTTCTTGCTTCTTTAGTTTAATGATTTGCCAATTTTTCATATGATATTTTATACAAGCATGTCACTATTTGTATGTATTTTAATTACTATATTATTATTTTCCAATTACATGTATCTGTAATACAATTACAGCTGCACTAGGTATGTGTAATATGCAACGTGCCGATAATTAGGTAACACAAGGGTTAACCTCTATCCCCCTGAAGTATCCTCCCACTTCCTTGTAGTGAAGGAGGCGTACATGTAACCCGATTCGTTGATTGCCTATGGGGAGGGCGGGGATCTCTGCGCGATGTCCTCCTTACATATACTCAGCTACAGCTATGACAGGCAACGCCTCAGAAGACGATCAGAATCGAAACGTACGTCAGGCGGCACCTGTCACACACATACTTCCGGGTTTATGCTAGTTGGAACGCAGCTGAAGCGCACGGCGCACCACGCTGCTAGTACAACACAAACATCCCGGAGAGCTTGGAGTCCACCCAGCTCTATTTTATCTATTGTTTTATACATTTTTTATTTTATTTTTATTTTAATAGTTTCCTGTATCTCTGGTACTGTTTACAGACAGTTTACTTAAGGCTGAATACATTTTATACACTTTTTCGATACTCTTGCACTATTGGTGTACTTTTTTGTCCTTCCCGAGGGGATTACCGAGGAACTATTGATGGTGGATGCTGATCCTGGAAACCAACAGCAGCTGGAGCAGAGGTCAATTGTATCTTAATGCCCATCACCCCTTATTGGGGAGCAACGTATGGTGAGTGAGAACCCCTAAGGGGAGCACCGGGACCACTGCGAACCTGTGTATGAAGGCAGCATCACACCCCCCACGGAGATATAAGACCCATTGTTTGGATTTGTATGCATATTGCTTGGATACATGTGTCTGTGTTACTGACAGAACTTCCTGACTCTCAGCACTTTGATTGATTACTGGTGTTCCTCCCAGCGGACTGCAGTATCTGCTTTAACCCTAGGAATTTATTCTGGATGCACTTTCATTTGGATGCATTTTGTTTGTATGCACATTATATGTATGCACAGCACCTTTATCTTATAGCATTTTTTGGTTTACAATGGTTTATGTTATATAATTTCCATTCCCCTCCCTACTTTTTATATTTTCACTGGGATTTATAGCCCCAGTCACCACCCTAGGTAAGATGCTTTTAAGACAGCTTACTACTGATAACATAGATTGGGACACTCCATTACCTATTAAGAAACAACAAAGAGAGGCGCATGCGCGGCAGCTCCCAAGATGGCCACCGGCTGCTAGAGCTCCGCTCCACCACGGCCCAACGTTAACCCCCGGAGCTTACCGAGCGCTCCACCGGACCGTCCACCGGACCGTCCACCGAGAGATTCGAGGAAGGCATACCCTCAGGAGCAGGCAGATGTCAGCCCCGCTGGTCAGGAGGGACCTATCGAGCCAGATGGCGGACGCGCCCGGCTCCCTCAGCTATGCTAAGATGGCGGCGGCTACACGAGGCTCACCTGCTTTGAATCCGGCGGACGATTCCATAGCCGACCAGGACCTGGCTCCACTACACTCTCCAGGTACCGAATACCCCCTGCTGCTACCGGCCAGCTCCCCGACCTCCACAGAATCCTTACTAGGTAGGATGGGGGCGGGCTGTCCCTCTACCCCCATGATGGATCCTCACACAGGCCTGTTGCTATCAGTGAGTGAGGCACAGGAGGAAGCACCTATACCCACAGACTTTCCCTCTATGATGTCTGCTTTTTCACAGATGCTCTCTAAAAGTCTGGCTCTGAATGCAGCACAGATTACCTCCTCTATACATGCGGACCTACAACAGTTTGGACTGAGGATGGACAGTATTGAGCAGAAGGCAGACCAGGCAGTCCTTAGAATTAATCAGAACACAGACAGACTCCAAGATGTGCAGGACCAGCTAGAAACTGCCTTTGCAAAGATCGACGACCTCGAGAACAGAACGAGAAGATACAATTTTAGGGTGAGGGGGCTCCCTGAATCCGAAAAGGATGTGCAGTCTGCGGTAAAAGCCCTTATTAGACAGCTGATCCCTGACATTCCTGACGACCGCCTTGAGCTGGACAGGGCTCATAGAGCGCTCCAGGCCCCTCGCTCAGACGGTCTGCCTAGAGACATTATAGTTAAACCACATTTCTATTCGGTGAAGGAGGATGTAATGAGAAAATCTAGATCGGTTGATAGTATCACCCTCCATGGGCACAAGATCCAAATTTTTGCAGACCTATCCCCATATACAATTCAGAGGAGGCGTGCACTTAAACCGTTGCTCCAGGTCCTGTTGGACAGAGGAATTACCTACAGATGGTCCTTCCCTCTCCGCCTGAACTTCTCCTACAAAACCAAGAACCTCGGCTTCTCCTCGTTCGCGGAGGGAGAACATCTCCTGGCCCAACTTGGGCTGATCCACCTGGGCCCACCCCCGGCACTGGCTAATAGAGGTACCCCCACATCATCAAAGAGGCCACCACCAGCAAGTCCACTGCAGCAGACCTGGCTGAAACACGGTTCCAAACGTCCTAAGGAGAACCTGACGACGTGAACATTCTATCCACCTCTTTGATTGGTTGAGACCTATTCTGGTTTGTGGTTTCGGAACTTGGACTGGGACTGGTCCACCTTGGACCATTTTTGGAACTTACCCTTGCTCTCCGGGCAAGGATGGCTCCTACTAGTTCGGGTTTGGGCTGAATTATTTTTTCTTTTCTCTTGTTCTTTTTTTTATTTTTTTTTGCCTAGCTTATCATACAGGTTCTGGTCAGTGGTTCTGTTAGATTTTACTGACAATTTATTACATGTTTGGAACCGCTAGGCGGTCTCCTCTTCTTGGGGGTTGAGGGTTGATTTTTGCCCTAGGTGGAACAGTGTTCTGGCTGGAATCTACTGTTTTCTCCCTCGGCTCTGTTTGCTATATAACTCCCAATAATATTGTGGGATAGTGTAACTCATTGCTAATAGGCGCTCGGTAACTACGGGATCATGGGTCTCTTTGAGACCTTCAGTTTTTGCTTTCAACAGGGGGGCGGGGTCGTGGTGGAATTAATGCCCCTCCTTTGGATCAGAGGCACTTTTAGTGCCTTTTGTTCCGTTTCTGGGTTCCCTGACAACAGGGACTCTCGGATCCTTTAGGTTGTGGGGCTGGGGATGGCTAGTCCACTCCTCCCCAGGAGGGGGTCGGGGGACCCCCGGGTATTGTTATGTATTGTTATCTTATTCCAATTGTCTCCTCAGGTATATAATGTTGTCTTCTTCTTTTCTTTCTTTCTTTTCTCCTCCCCTCTTGGTTCTTCTCCTCTCGCTCATACAGCTCCAGGTATCCACAGGCCCCTCGGCTGTCTCTGGTCTCCACTCCCGGGTCCCGGGCCACGGTTTCTCCGCCTCTTCAGAATGCTTCGGTTATGCTCCCCTCTCGATCCAGGTAAGTCTCAGAACCACTGCGCAGTGCACTACATCCTGACTCATGACTAATACTCATTGCCCCTCACCAACTCTTAAGATTATCTCACACAACACCCAAGGTCTCAATTCCCCGGTTAAACGCAGGAAGCTCCTGCAACTGTATACCACCATGCACGCAGACGTTCTCTTATTACAGGAGACCCACTTCCCGTCCACCTTTACTCCCAAGTTCCTACATCAACGCTTCCCTCAATTTTTTCTGGCATCTGCGGAAAACAAAACCAAAGGTGTTGCGGTATGTTTTGCTAGAAATATCAACATATCGCAACCTGAGACTATTGTAGATCCTCAGGGTCGCTACATTCTGGTCTCTGGGAATATCGATGGTGGACTTTACACCTTTGTAACCTATTATGCGCCCAACAGGGGACAAAAGATATTTTTCGAATCACTGCTAGATAAGCTACAAAACCACCTTAAAGGTACCGTGGTCATTGGAGGGGACTCGAACATTGCCTTCGATTTCGCCCTGGACAAATTAGCAAACGGTTCCTCAAAACCTAAGCGCCCAACTAAACAGAGTGTCAGCATAGCTAAATCTCTTAACTCGGTAGGACTAGTGGACATTTGGAGGGAATGCAATCCGCGCACCAAAGATTATACGCACTTTTCGGCACCCCACAACTCCTTTGCTAGGATTGACCACATTTTTGTTCGCGCAGCACTGATCCCTCTCATTAAAAGCTCCAAGATTGTGGAGTCCTCCCTCTCTGACCATTCCATGGTCACCTTGATAACAAATAGGCCCTCGGCGTCGGGTGGCCCTCCTCGTTGGCGCTTACGGGAGTCTCTATTAAGCGACCCAGCGCAATGCTCCTTACTGGAGGAGTCCATTAATGAATATTTCCTGTATAATGCTACGAGTGAGGTATCCCCTATTTCAGTCTGGGCGGCGCACAAGCCGGTCATCAGGGGGAAACTAATCCAGATGGCTTCTAGGCTTAAAGCTGAACACAATGCGACAACGCGTAAACTTACAGAGGACTTTCGGAAACTAGCCAGGGCTCACAGGTCCCACCCCACCCCCGAATCGCTAGAGGATTTAGACAAGGCCCGGGCTCTTCTGAATCTTTCCCTGACCACAGCAGCGGAGCAACACCTTAGGTGGACGGGGGCTAGATTTTATGCACAAACGGACAGAATGGGAGCCAGGCTAGCCACGAAACTGAACCCCAAACAGCGCACTCATGCATTTCCTAAACTTCGGGTTGCCTCGGGGGAGCTGACTCAGAACCCTTCCAAGATAATGGACGCCTTCCTACATTTTTATTCTGACTTATATAATTCTAAATGCACTCCCCCTCACTCGGTGCGTAATACATTTTTAGATGGTCTCCATTTGCCCATGCTGACCAAAGACCACAGTGATCTCCTGGAGAGTCCGTTCACGCAGGAGGAAGTTCTAAATACCATCCAGACCCTTAAACTAGGTTCCTCCCCGGGACCCGACGGTTTCTCTACTGGTTATTACAAGAAATTTAGCACCAGCCTGGCCCCCCATCTGACAAGACTGTTTAACTGTCTCCGGGACGGAGCCCCCCTGAATGCAGATTTAAACTCTGCTTACATCTCAGTGATCCCGAAACCGGATAAGGACCCTAGCGAGGTGGGCAATTATCGCCCTATATCACTAATCAACAATGATGTTAAGATTATGACCAAAATAATGGCGAACAGATTATCGGGTTTCATTGCCGAGTATGTCCATAAGGACCAGGTGGGCTTCATCCCCGGAAGACAGGGCCCGGACCAGATCCGGCGCGCTATTGACATTGTTTCCCTGCTCAAGTCAGGATGGGACGGGGGGTCCCCACAAAAAGGTTTCTTACTTTCCATAGACTTACATAAAGCTTTCGACTCTATAGACTGGGCATACCTGTCTGATGTCCTGGGAAGATGGGGCTTCGGCCCTCACTTTCTTAATCTCATCAATTCCCTCTACTCATGCCCCACTGCGCAGATTCGCCTGCTGGGCAGATTTTCAGACTCCTTTTCTATAGGCCGGGGAACCAGACAGGGATGCCCACTATCCCCCCTCCTGTTTGCGGTAGCTATAGAGACACTGGCAGTGGCGCTACGATCGAACCCCGATATTAAAGGGGTAACTTGCGGGTCACAGGAACATAAATGCGCCCTGTATGCGGACGACCTCCTCTTTTTTGTAACCTCCCCCTTGACTTCCACGCCCGTAATCCTCAAGACGCTGCGGGTCTTCAGTGAAACTTCTGGTCTACAGGTTAACATGGACAAATCGATCGCGTTGAATATATCGGTTCCTCCGGACCTTCTTGCCCCACTTACCAATAAGTTTGCATTTTCGTGGGCTCCCTCACACATCCCTTATTTGGGTGTCAAACTGACACCTGATATCTACAACCTCTTCAAAACTAATTATCCCCCTATGATCCTTAAGTGCCAGGGTGACATGGAAAGGTGGTCCAGGGCAGGATTATCCTGGTTGGGCAGGATACACGCGGTCAAAATGACCATCCTTCCACGCCTTTTATACTTATTTCGTTCTCTCCCAATACCAGTCCCGAAAAAAGTCCTCTGTAGGTTACAGTCAGGGATAGTTCGCTTCGTTTGGGGTAAGAAGGGGTACAGGTGTCCCTTAAGTGTACTGGCTCGACTAAGATCGCAGGGTGGTTTAGGCCTCCCGAGCCTGTGGAACTACTATCAGGCTGCTCAATTAGCTCAAATATTGATAGCCTTTTCCAGGGGCCCTAAACCGGATTGGTTACTTATGGAAAGACAGGCAGTCCCGTTACACACCGTTGATTACCTTTTGGGTTGCGATCCTAAATGCAGACCGGCCATAATGGCCCCAACTCTCTCGCATTCTGTGACTCTTTGTTCCAAGCTTTATGACAGACAAACCCTGATATCGCCATGGAGGTCTTTGAGGCATTTGTTTCATAATAAGGAGTTTCCCCCGGGATTGGATATTGTTGCCTTTAAATGGTGGACAGATAAGGGTCTTTATCGGATCGGGCACTTTCTCAATCGAGTAGGTCCTTTCTCCCTCTCACACTGCAGGAAGACACTAGACATGCCGGACACAGAGCTTTTTAGGTTCTCTCAAATCTCACACTTTCTGCACTCCATCTGGACCAACAAACCTCTGCCCCCCTCCATTACCCCCTATGAACAGTGGTGTACGGACGCGGTGGATCAGAGGGGAGGAATATCGTTGATCTATACTGCATTGATGACAAAGACGGATAAGCCGACCTATGCTCGAGCCTGGGAGGAAGACGTGGGCGGCTCGTGGGATCCTGAAGTGTGGTTCGGTGCTTCTAATAGAGCATATAAAGGTATACTCAATGTCTCCCTCATCGAGGCTAGCCTTAAAGTACTGTTGAGATGGTACTATGTTCCTTCCAGGCTGGCAAAAATGTACCCGGGAACCTCGCCAGTCTGCTTTAGAGGCTGTGAACTTGAAGGCACCATGCTGCACGTTTGGTGGACCTGTCCTCGCATAAGACCGTTTTGGCGGAAGGTGTTCCGTACTATGGGTTCGGTGTTAGGGATATCGATAGGCCCTCATCCTAATGTAGCACGACTTAACCATCGTATCCCGAACCTATCCAAACACTCACAGGCACTGGCGTTCTTCTTACTGCTAGGTGCTAAATTGACCATTGCTAAAGCCTGGAAGAAACCTACCGCATCCTTTCAAGGGTTCAGGAGGAAAGTCTCCTGGATCATGGTACAGGAACAACTAGTAGCTAAACTCAATGATAGAACGGAGAGATTCAACAACATTTGGGAACCATGGGCCTCTTACAGTAATATCTCTCTCATACCTGGGATACAATTGGGAGATGTGTCTGTCGATTCCCCACATGGATAGCTGGTGTCAGTATTTCTCTTCTAATCTCACACATCTTCCCCTTTACTTTCTCTCCTTTCCCTCGCCTATCTTGGCATACCTGAGGTGACCCTCTGTCACGGAGGATTTTCGTTGCATTTCCTTACACTTGTTTGCTAGGAAGGATCAACAGGAAGGGGAGGTGGTCCCCTTCTGTGTGGGCTCGGGTGGGGAGCTGGCGGCCACGTGGGAGGGGGGGTTCGGGCAGCCCCGTCTCCTGGGATGCAGCTTGTTCCCGTTGGGGCTTCCGGGGGAGTGGGGGTATGTGGGCCTCTCCCATTGTGGTAAGATATACTTTCGCATGGCTTGGTTGCTGGGTCTGTACCTGGGTCCGGGTGTGGGGGACACAACTTGTTAGACTTACTGCTCTATGTTAAAGATCACTGTTGTGTAAGGTTTACATGAGCTGGGCTTAGGTGCCAGGCTGTAATGTTTGTTTTATTCTATCTGCAAGCACCTTGTCTTTTGACTACTTCATTGCTGTTCTCATTTTAAACTTCAATAAAAAAATTTGAACTAAAAGAAACAACAAAGATGGGAGAGAGGGAGAAGTTCTCTGAAGACACTAGAACAGCTCCAAATTCCACGTTGCTATGCCCCAGTCTCCATCTTAGCCGCTGTCCAGAGGGAAATCCATATTTTCTCAGATGCATCAGTTGAAGCTATAGCTGCAGTGGCCTATTTGAAGACCTCAGAGGTTAATGGAGACATACACTGCAACTTTGTTCTAGGCAAGACAAAGCTAACACCAAAACCTGCACATACCATACCCAGACTTGAACTTTGTGCAAGCAGTGGAAATAGCTGAAGTCATAAAGAGTGAAATGGACATTAAAATTGATTCTTCACATATGGGAAGATCCTGAGAGCGAATGATTGGAATCGCTCAAAGAATTCTCGATTCCATGTTACAGGACCACATGTCTTCACTATTGACTCATGAGACTTTGAGTACCTTTCTCTCGGAAGTATCCGCCATCATTAATGCAAGGCTTCTAGTACCAGTATCTTCTGATTCTGATGCTCCAGTGATTCTTACCCCAGCCATACTCCTTACTCAGATGATTGGAACTACCCTGATATCTTCTGATGAGATTGACTCGAAGGATATCTATTGGCGTCAATTGAAATGAGTGCAACACCTAGCCCAACGTTTTTTGGCACCGCTGGAGAAAGGAGTACCTGCATATCCTTCAAAGCCGTTCCTAATGACAAACACCCAAGCCTAACCTCAAAGTAGGCGACCTTGTTCTTCTAAAAGATAGAGAAGCCTGTCGCAATGAGTGGCCTATGGGTCTTGTAACAAGCGTAATGCCCAGCGATGACGGAAAGGTTCGAAAGGTTGAGATTAAGATAACCAAAGGAGGTTCTGCTCGGACTTTCTCACGACCAATCACGGAATTGGGGCTTCTTCTCCCAAGTGAGTGACTTATGCAGGAGTACCGGCTGTACGTGCTATGGTGGAGAGAATATCACTATAGTTATTAACTATGCTACTGTTGAAGTTCCACGACTATAAACTGTAAACTACAGGACTCAAGACATCTGTTTTTTGGACTTCATATTTTGTCATTTACTGCACACTTTCTTGTTTATGCGGGTATCTCGTATCTATGGTATACACACCAGTTTTACTTTCAATGTTTCTTCCCTGACAGGTTCAAGTTGGACTTTTGACATTGGGACTTATGTTTATATATGTAATAGACTTTGAAATCTAAAGATTTCAGGCGGGGAGTGTCATGTTACATGATATTGTTTTATTATAATGTACTGTTTGTTTAATGTTCAACTTAAGTTTGTCTCTTGTGCCACTCCGTAGTTTGCATGCTGCTGAGTTTTCTCCTCCCCTCTTCTCTATATCAGCCATTTTATGCTGTACATTCAGTGTGACCTGTTGCATCTTCTAAATCTGCATGGAAGAATCTTTTACCTGTTGTAACTGCACATTCTACGGGTCATGCGACGAATAAACATCGCCAGATCTTCTTTCATGTGAGTTGTGACTGAGTAAGCTATTTGGAAAGGTGATTTGGTATGGATAATCTCATCAGGGCAATAAGCGCCATGTGCTCCTGAAAACCACATTCATAGCCTTTGCAGCTGATCCAGAATAATATGTATTTTGATACGGCATGGCTATCAGGCGTGAGTAAGAATATTGGTCAAGCGTAACACAGAGGAAGTGTGGGGGTTCAATTTGGCATGTTTGCCCTGGGCTCTGAAACTGTATAGCACCCTGTGACTAACTAAACATGCTGCACTTCATGCCAAAGTGAGCACCTATCATATGATTCAACCCCTGAAGCAAACATTACAGACCAACCTCATGCAGTGGGGTTTAGGTATGGCCCCTCAGCGTGTTATTAAAAAGGAATGGTGTTTTTCTCATATTGCTCTTGAAGTCACATTAAAAAGACCCTCTCACCATTCTTTATTTATATTTATAACGCATAAAGGACTGTTTCTTGTCAAACTATTTTCTTATATAAAAACATAAAAAAATATTTTTTATCTTAACAGGATTTATTCTGTTTTTCTCATTTTAAACATCATGTACTATGAAAAGCCAGAAGTATATGGGTCATTCACTACAGTGACATAGTGTTTGTGTTTGCTGAAGACATCACTGTGTTAATGTCAATGTCAGATTCTTTCATATGTGGGTGGATGCCAACATGAATTCCTGAGTCCTTACACCTTTGTAATAATTCAGCTATTTTACTTTCTGGTAGACGTAGATACCTGCAGGATAATAGATTTGAATTAAAAATGATATATCCACTATACTAGGTTCATTTATATACTTCCCATACAGTTTAGGAATGTTCATTCATTCATTCTTTCTTTGAGATTCTTAACACAGTAAATGTTTGCTATAATGGTAATGGTAAGATTGTTTAGCTACAAGAATCTGTTTTCCTGTTCACTGTTCCCACATTAACCATTATGCCGCACACACACGACCGTTTTTCGGGTTGTAAAAAATGATGTTTTTTTTGTATGTCATTAAAAACGATTGTGTGTGGGCTCCAGAGCATTTTTCACGATGTAAAAAATGGCAATTAAATTTTTTGAACATGCTCTAATTTTTCACGCCGTTTTTAACATTGTCGTTTTTAACGTCGTGAAAAATGGTCGTGTGTGGGCTTTAACGACGTGAAAAAAACGTGCATGCTCAGAAGCAAGTTATGAGACGGGAGCGCTCGTTCTGGTAAAACTAGTGTTCGTAGTAAGCACATTCATCACACTGTAACAGACTGAAAAGCGCAAATCGTCTTTTACTAACACAAAATCATCAAAAGCAGCCCAAAGGGCCCCTTTATAGTGCCGTTGTACGTGTTGTACGTCACTGCGCTTTGCTAGAGCAATTTCTTCCCGATCGCGCGTAGGCAAGGCCGTTTTACCGATTGAGTTGAAAAAAACTTTGTTTTTTTCTAGACCATTTAAAATTAAATTTTTTACAACCCGAACAACAGGCCTTTTTTTCCCTAAATCCCCAGAGTGCTGTTTTCAATTCGGCAATGTCTCAGTTCCACGATCACCATGGTCAGGAGTTGAAAACACTGTTTCCCTGGCCTAGGATCATCCTCATTTTATACCTTCAGTTTTATCACCTTTTGCCTGTAAAATATACAATCAGCTTTGCCAATCTTGACAATTAGACAGACCAACTTTTTCTGATGGTTTTCAGAAGGCAGAACTGTTTTGCAATGACATCTTTAATTGTATTTGTTAGTCAAAAAAGCAGGCAAGTTGTCTTTTATGTGGGGAAAAGGTGCAGGCTCGCCGCTCCAGAGCTGGGCTGTGTGTGAATCAGCCACCCTCCCCTCATTGCACACTGGATTTGGTTTTGACAGCAGCAGGAGGCACAAATGGATTATGCTGAGAAAAGATAGGGAAGAAGACTTGCAGATGGGAACAGTGCTACATTCATTCAAGACTCACTTAAGTGTTTTGAGGGGGAGGGGGGTACAGCAGATGGCAAAACTTTATTTTAGCTTCATACAGAGACTGCATTAAGGTAAAAAGAGTTTAAAGTAGTTGTAAAGCTTTGTTTTTTTTTAAAGACAAACATCATACTTGCCAATCTTGACAATTAGACAGACCAACTTTTTCTGATGGTTTTCAGAAGGCAGAACTGTTTTGCAATGACATCTTTAATTGTATTTGTTAGTCAAAAAAGCAGGCAAGTTGTCTTTTATGTGGGGAAAAGGTGCAGGCTCGCCGCTCCAGAGCTGGGCTGTGTGTGAATCAGCCACCCTCCCCTCATTGCACACTGGATTTGGTTTTGACAGCAGCAGGAGGCACAAATGGATTATGCTGAGAAAAGATAGGGAAGAAGACTTGCAGATGGGAACAGTGCTACATTCATTCAAGACTCACTTAAGTGTTTTGAGGGGGAGGGGGGTACAGCAGATGGCAAAACTTTATTTTAGCTTCATACAGAGACTGCATTAAGGTAAAAAGAGTTTAAAGTAGTTGTAAAGCTTTGTTTTTTTTTAAAGACAAACATCATACTTGCCTCCACTGTGCAGTTTGTTTTGCACAGCGTGGCTTGATCTGCGACTTCTGGGGTCCCCCGGCAACTCTCACGGCTCCTCTTCTCAACAGGTAATCCCCTAAAAGAAGCGCTCTCCTGGGAGGTTACTTTGCGGGCGTGCTCCCGAGTCATTCATTCGGCATCCATAGCTGCCAAATGTATGACTCTCTCTGCCCCCCGTGTCATTGGATTTGATTGACAGCAGCAGGAGCCGATGGCTGTTCTGCTATCAATCTATCCAATCAAGAGCCAAAGACCCCGGGATGAGGAAGAGCGCATGTCCACCGGGTGAAGTTCAAGGGCTCAGGCAAATAAAACGAGGGCTCGGGGGGCGATTACAGATATAGGGTAAGATTATTTTAGATGCCGGCGTAGCGTAGCGTAAGCTATTTACACTATGCCGCCGCAGGAACAAGTGCCGTATTCTCCAAGCACTTGCTCCGTAATTTGCTCCGTAATTTGCAATGGCGTAAGGCCGCATAATTCAAAGGGGGCGGCTTGTATTTAAATTAAGCACGCCCCCGTGCCGAACGAACTGCGCATGAGCCGGCCTTAAACGTAGGCTACTGCACATGCTCCATAGTATGCCGCAAATACATTGATTACGACGGCAACGTAATTAACGTACAGTCCTATTCGCAAAAGAGTTACGTAAACAACATAAACGACGGAAAAACACGACGCTGTCCCGGGCCCATACTTAACATGGCATTCGGCGGACTGACATGAGGTTACCCCTCATATAGCAGGGGTAACCTTACGCTTACAGAAACGACGTAAACTACGGCGAAGCGGAGCAAAAACGTTCGGGAATCGGCGTATCAGGCTCATTTGCATATTCAACGCGGAAATCAACGGGAGCGCCACCTAGTGGCCAGCGTAGAATTACATCTAAGATCCGACGGTGTAAGTCACTTTCGCCAGTCAGATCTACACCGTATCTATGCGTAAATGATTCTAGGAATCAGACGCATAGATACCCGGGGACAAAAAAAGAGATACACCGTCGTATCTCAGCTGAGAATCTGGCCCATAGGATGCATTATGATGAAAAACATGAGGGTTTTCAACCCCTTTAAGCTTTAGAACCACTTAGTGAGAGCCCCTGGGCCTGTCATAAACTCTCGTCAAGTCAAGTCAGTGCCAACTATGGGCCAGATCCACGTACATCGGCGTATATATACACCGGCGTATCGCATCTCCTTTCTGTTACGCCGGCTCAACTTAGAGATGCAAGTACCGTATCCTCGTCGTATTTGCGCCCAAATTTGCGCCGGCGCGACGTAAATTCCGAGGCGTAAGGCTGCGTAATTCAAAGTGGGAAGGACGTGGGTGTGTTCAATTGAAATGAGCCGTGACCCCATGCAAATGAAGGGCCGGCCAGACTGCGCATGAGCATTACGCTGACTATGGCCAGCGCCTCTCTGCGCATGCTCACAACTCGGCCCGCCGTAATCAGTGAGATTAGAACTAGGCCCGACGTACTTAGTGAGCTACGCCCAGGGCATAAATAGGCCCAGACAAACGCCCTTCCATTGCAAAAATACATCCATTTGTTTCCCTCCCTGAAGCAAGGTGCTTTTGTTCCGTTGTCTGTTGCTGTTTGTAGGTTTGTGTCGTGTCTGTGTGTTTTTTGGATCGTGTGTTTGTGAGAGATGTCAGAGAGGAAGAGAAAGTCAAACTACTCCCAGCGGGAGAAGGTCATTATTTTGAGGGCCATCACCCAATTTGGGCGGCTTCTTCATGGGCCTGAGAGTGGCAACACCACCACGGCCAGGAGGAGGCAGATCCTGCAGGACATTGCAGATGATGTAAATGCGTTGGGGGGTGAGACCAGAACCCGCAATGAGATCCAAAAAAAGATCAATGATCTCAGGCGCGTGGTCCGTGGGAAGCTGGCAAAGATTTCAGCTCATGCCAGGGGCACTGGAGGGGGACCTGCATGCCCTATCAGGCTCAATGCTGAGGAGCATGTGGTTGCCCAGTGCTTCCACAGGCAGCAAGTGGAGGGGCTGCCTGGCTTTGACTCCATTGAGGAGGTCTTAAGGACAGGTAAGTGTTTTTTTTTTCTATCTGGTATGTAGCATGTGTGGGGGGGGGGGATATGTGACAAGTGTGTGGATCCTCCAACCTGTGAATGTTTTGCGTCATCCACAGATGTGCAGGAGGGTGCTGGGCCATCTGACCAGTCCGCAGCCTCCCCCGGACATGAGTCTGGGGCAGACCCCCAGCCAAGCCCGGAGTGCTATGTGCAGGGGAGTGACCCCAGCTCACCTCATGAGGGGGTTGAGGAGGAGGAGGTGATGTCGGGGATTGAGCGACTTCTCCATGTGGAGGAGTCTCCCCCTAGGGCTGGCAGCAGTCAGGCCTCCATCAGAGGTAGCCCCTCCCACTCCTCCCCCAACAGGGCTTCCCCCCAAGCGGCTCCCCTTCGCCCAGGCCACAAGTCTCATCAGGAGGCAGGAAGGCGACCAGGGGGTGGCAGAGGTTCTGCCGGAAAATCTGAGGAGGTACCAGGCCCGTCAGACCCACCATCTGGGTCAGGTCACCCAGACTTTGGACAGGATGGAGGAGAGCCTGGCTTCCATCAAGGAGTCCATGCAGGACATGAGCTGCAACTCCCTGGCTGTGATTACCTGCGTCCAAAACCTGCAGACCGCCACAGCAGGCGTGGGTCAGGAGGTGCGTGCCCTGACCCAGGCTGTCCAGGCCAACACGGCAGCCCTCAATGTGGGCCTCACGCGCCTCGCCGTGGCCTTGGAGGGCAGGCCGCCAGGTGGGCAGAGACCAGGGGATGCTCCTCCTTCCCCTGATCCCCCCCCCATGATAGTTGTGTTTTTACAGTGATTATGATTTGTTTTCTTTTTGTGAATGATGTTTGATCGTGGGGGTGACATTCCTGCCGGAAAAGGGGTGTCACCCTCGGTTGTGGTGGAGAAGGGATCCCCAGGACCAGGGAGAAGTGATCCCCAGGTCCGTGTGAATGGTGTATGAATGTACAGTGACATAATTGGAGCCTTGGCGTGGCGTTGGTGCTCCCAAGTCCTGCATGGTGGGCTTGTACTAATCCAATTAGATGAGGATGTGGGGTGTGTGTGCTAGGGACCACAGTGGTTTGCATGCGTGCCTTTTTTCTTGTGCCATGATAAATGTGTGTGTTTAACGTGCAAAGATGCCTAATGCAAGGCATCTCCTGTATGCTCTACCCTCATAAGATGGGGTAGCCTCGGTCAGGG
This sequence comes from Rana kukunoris, assembly GCA_029574335.1. Classification (NCBI taxonomy): domain Eukaryota; kingdom Metazoa; phylum Chordata; class Amphibia; order Anura; family Ranidae; genus Rana; species Rana kukunoris. The sequence continues at coordinate 243,031,736 of CM056059.1, forward strand.
GGGGATTGTCTGGTTGGGGGTCAGGTCATCACGTATGTCAATCTCCAGGCCCTTTCTCACGGCGAAGTTGTGCAGCATTCAACATGCACCGATGATCTGGCACACAAAGTTTGGGGAATACCACAGGGTACCCCCAGACTTATCCAGGCATCAGAAACGGGACTTCAGGAGGCCAAAGGTTTGTTCCACCACTGCACGGGTACGTGCATGTGCTTCATTGTATCTTTGCTCTCCTGGGGTTTGGGGACTCCGGAATGGAGTCATGAGATGGGGTCCCAGTGCATATGCAGATCTGGAAGAGAAGAAAAAAGACAGGAGGATGTTAGTCGTGCGTGTGCCCCTCGTGATGTGTGCATCATGGGGGGGGGGGGGACAGTCATGCCTGATACCCATGTCACTCACCAACCAGCCAGCTGTCCCCATACACGTTCTGACCATAAAATTACTATGGTCAGAAAAATCAAGTTTTCAGGCGTATCTCGTTTTGGGAAAATAGTGTAATAATATATTGCGCTAACTAAAAAAGAAAGTGGATATAGATCAAGCAGCCAACACAACAAAATGGATATTTGTGAACTGAACAATGATGGAAGAAAGTGTAGCGCTCACATGGGGATTTTAAATAGAATCCTCTCAGTGTAATCAAAAAGTAGGTGTATGAAGCCTACTAACACAAAAGCAAAAAGGGAAAAATAATCAAAAACTTTTCCTTATACGTGACTATATGAAGGTATCATCTAATAATACTCAGACTTATCTAACAAGATGATATTAATAAAACTATTGTGAATGTGTCATAAGATCATGCGATATGAGAGCACATAACAGCACAGAGTCCACTGTGGAAAAAATAGGGACAATCAATCCCAAAGAACTTCAGTCCCGACACCTAATAGGTGTGACACATATGTCCTTTCTTGTTAACCAACTTGAGTGCGATATGTATTTTTCAAGACGTAGTCTTCACACTATGGACATATAGAAATAGATGGGTACCCTTACCGGATCAGGTGGACCCTCAACTCACCATACGGCGGGGGGTCTTACGAGCTTATATAGACCGATTGTCTAATCCGGTTGTCCTCGAGATTGTAGTCCCAAGTAGGAATGTTTCCCAAAATGTATCGGTGTCCACAGGGTATATCGGTTTAGGGGTTCGCACTGTGATGGTGCCCAGTAGCTCTCAAACGCAGGAAGGGAAAAATAAAGAAAAAATAGCTCCTCATAGTGTTAAAAATGCTTAATTTAATAAAAATTCCAAAACATCACACACTTGTAATAGGAACCACATAAAAATAAAAAGGAATTGAAACTGCAAAACCACACGTGAAAGGAAATAATTTGTAGAAAAAACAGCAGCAACTCTCCCCCTTGATGGGTGGACAAGAGTGTTTTCCAAAAAATGCAGTGGAGACTTTCAGCAAGTCAGCAACCTGACCGGTTTCGTCTAAAATAGACTTCAACTGGGGTATCTGGCAAAGACTTACTGCTCACCTGCATTTAAATCTATTGGCTCCTCCTCCATGAGACCCCCTGGACTCCTCATCATGCCTGTCTTGGCGTGTGTGTCAGAATACATCTACCTGTCGCCATTGTGCGTTTCAGAGGCCGGAAATGCTAGGGCAGGGACTTCCGTTGTGTGTCACAATTATTACGTTGATGTTGTGGCTATCCTATCTCAGATGGGGGTGGCAGCTGTCAGGCACTCAATGTACCAATAGGTAGGCCGTATCGGTGCGCATGGTCAGCGTGACGTGTGACGTCAACGATGTGCATAACGGTGCGCTCCAGTCTAGTCCAAAAGGAGGGTTGGACACTTCCTGTGCGTGACCGACGTGGCGTTGCGGTGCGTTCCACGGTACATCCAGCTGTATTAGCATGGGTGTCACTTAATCAGTTGGAACGAGGGTGTCTCGCTTTGGGGATACGGCGCATAGATACGCCGGCGCATTTTTACACTTACGCCGTGCATCTCGAGATACGTCGGCGTAAGTGCTTGGTGGATCTGGCCCTATGTCTGCCCTTTCTGCCCCCTTCTCCACTCATACATCTTTTACTTAAAGTGATTGTAACCCAAGTGATTGTGGACGTACATATACATGCAGCGGGCGTTAAGTGGTTAACTGACAATTGCACGGTCGTGTGACATGACTCCCAAACAAAATATTTTTTGCGCTATAAACAAAAATAGAGAGACAATTTTGAAAAAAAATCTATATTTTTTACTTTTTGCTATAATAAATATCCCTAAAAAAAAAATATATATATATATCAGTTTAGGCCGATACGTATTCTTCTACTTATTTTTGGTTAAAAAAAACCCACAATAAGCGTTTATTGATTGGTTTTCGCAAAAGTTATTGGGCCGGATTCACGTTGGGTGGCGTATATTTATGCCGGGGTAGCGCATCTCATATACGCTATGCCAAGGTAACATAGAGAGGCAAGTACAGTATTCACAAAGCACTTGCTCCGTAAGTTGCGGCGGCGTAGCGTAAATTGTCCGGCGTAAGCCTGCCTAATTCAAATTAGGAAGGAGGTGGCCGTAATCTATTTAAATTAAGCGTGACCCCATGCAAATGAATGGCCGATCGAACGGCGCATGCGCGCGCATGCTCAGAATCACGTTGCATATACTCCCTAAGATACGACGGCTCAATGCCTACGACGTGAACGTAACCTACGCACAGCCCTATTCACGTAGTACTACATAAACGGCGTACGCGATGTAAAATTCAACGGCGTCGTTCCCTGGCCCATACCTTTGCATTACCTGTGCCTGCTATATGAGGGGTAACATTTACGTTTGTGAATCGGTGTATCTTAGTCATTTGCATATTTAAAATGGGAACGCCGAATGCGTCCAACGTAACTATGCGCCCACGATACGCCGGCGTAGGCAAGTTACGTCGGGCGGCTGAAGCTTTGCTTTTCGACGTATCTAGCTTTGTGAATCGGCACAGAGATGCGACGGCGCACATTTGTACTTACGACGGCGTATCTTTTGATACGCCGTCATAAATCCTTTGTGAATCCGGGCCATAGCGTTTACAAAATAGGGGATAGTTTTATGGCATTTTTATTAATAGTTTTTTTTACTAGTAATGGCGGCGAACAGCTATTTTTTTACGTGACTGTGACATTATGGTGGACACATAATTGACTTTTGACAAATTTTTGGGACCATTGTCATTTTCACAGCGAAAAGTGCTATAAAAATGCACTGATTACTGTGAAAATTACAATGGCAGTGAATGGGTTAAACACTAGGGAGCGCTAAGGGGTTAAGTGTGCCATAAGGGAGTGATTCTTACTGTAGGGGGCGTGGCTGGACGTGTGACGTCACTGATCGTCGTTCCTTATGACAGGGAACAGACGATCAGTGACACTGCCACAGAGAAGAATGGGGAAGGTGTGTTTACACTCACCTCTCCCCGTTCTTCAGCTCCTGTGACCCGATTGTGGGACACCGGTGGCGATCTGGTCCACAGGTCCTGTGGGCGCGGTCACGGAGCTTCAGACAGGGTCGCGAGCGCGCCGCCAGCTAGGCTCTCAAAGGGCAACATACCTGTACGTGCCTGTGCCCAGCCAAGCCATTCTGCCAACGTATATCGGCGTTAGACGGTCCTTAAGTGGTTAAAGGAAAATGAAACCTATAAGGAATATGTTAGCTTCCACCCTCTGATCTCAATAATTTCTGTGTCAAACTATGCAGCAGATGAAGTCCAAGTGATGGCAGGGGAGTCCAGAATTTAGTCTGCATCAAACAAAGATATGAACAGAAGATGTCCTTTAAAACAATAGACCAACCTCCTTGATACTGGTGCGCCTGCATTTAGTTTTGAACACAGGAAAAGTGATCTAGAAAATATAAACAGCTTTTCAGCCTTCTTTTTAAACTTCCCAGATCACTTTTCCCAGCGTTTAGATATTTCTGCTTCAAAACAGGTTTAGCTTTGTTTAATTAAATGCATTTAGCCCCGGATCACACACATGCGGTGCAAGAAACGCAGAGATCCATGTGCGTTTTCAGCAAGGCATTGAAATCGCACTGCATGTGCGATCCACTGCAGCTGTCAATCCAAATGTAACAACAGCCCAAAAGGTTCACAAACGCAGTGCAGTTTGCCTGCACTGGATCGCATGGTGACACATGTCATGCAGTTGTGGTGCTGCTCTAAAAAAGGGGCCTGCAATTTGTAGGTGCGATACCGTGTGATTTGAGCCCAATACAAAATGAATGGGCTCAAATCGCACGCCACGAATCGCATGTGAATTTACAAGCAAATTATAGTGTTAACCAAGGCATAGAGACTAATTGGATCCTGAATACACAGAATTACATTTTCTCTAAATGCAGCTAAATTGACTGCACCTACAGTAAATGCAGCTAAATGATTAGTGTAATTGGCACCAATGAAAAATCATTACGTGCATTTATTTGTCCTCTAAACAAAAGGTCTAATACGTACAACTATAAAAAAAAAACACATTTACAAGAGTTTTTTATTTACTGATCTGAATGTAGCTGCATTGTTTTTAATGGAGACATTCACCATTCACACAGATGCCTAATCAGATGCCTGCTCGAGGACATACATGTATGCCAGATGTGGGTATTGGGAAAAAAACAGGACAGTTTTATGCAAGTATTTATTGATCATTATACAGGAATGTTTGTGCTAGAAAAAACATGCATAATAAGGTCTGTAAAGTTTCATGTGAATGTCAATGTAGCCTTTCAAATGCAGGTTTGACACTGGCAGTGCAAATGAAGACCTCTTGAACCTCCTTTTAGGGAAATGGAGCCTTTGCTGGAAGCATGGCATCACTGTGAGCGTGAACCTAAAAGGGAAGTTAAAGTGACACTAAAGGTTAATTTATTTTAAATAACAAACATTTCATACTTACCCCCACTGTGCAGTTAGTTTTGCACAGAGTGGCCCGATCGTCCTCTTCTGGGGTCCCACGGCGGCTCCTCCCCACAAGAGCTAACCCCCTCTGGAAAGCTCTATCCCGAGGGGGCTAGCTTGCGGGTGCGCTCCCATGCCATACAATCAGCGTCCATAGCCACCGATTGTATGACTCTGCCCTGCCCCCCCCAGCGGCCGCGTCATTGGATTTTATTGACAGCAGTGGGAGCCAATGGCTGCACTGCTGTCTATCAAATTAAGAGATGATCATGCATGGGGAGAGCGACGCGGGATCGCGCTCTCGGAAATTTTGGTCTGAGGTTAGTAAAACGGGGGCTTGGGAGGGGGGGGGGGGCATTGACTGCAAGGTGTATTTTTACCTCAATGCACAACCCCTCACTCCTTGACAGTCAGCACCTCTCATCAAGATGTATTTGAGACTGCTGGACTTCAAATTGCCCCTGTTGCAAATAACATAAATATCTGAATTTTGACCATTCTCTGGTTCCAATCAGAACAGCTGGCTTCTTGGTAAGACAAGATGCCCCAACAACCCCCCCCCCCCCCCCCCCCCCCACAGGAATGACACTCGACTTTAATGAGTCTAGGAAACAAAACATCTGTTAGGCAATCTCCACAAACAAAGGACATTGATTAGGTCAACATGATTACAAGGATCAAAAGGAAATCAAAAGGAGGGAGGAGTCTAGGAATGGCGCGGTCCGTGCGCCGTGGTAGCTAGACGCAAGCTCCGGCCAGCAGGTCTCCAGTAAAATGAGGTTCGCTCTCCACGCCACTGACGACTCCCCTCCGCAGTGAGGCTGTCTGTCTCCCGCTACCCCGCCCGCTCGCCCAGTACCGGACCCCTCTCGCAGACACCGTCGGTTTGAGGATTTGCGGATCTGCGACCCTGCGATCTCCGGGTTTAAGCACCCGCACTGCAGCGCGATTCGGGCGAGACTCCACGTGGGGCATCCAGGAGTCTGCTACAGGAGCCAGCCACAGCCAAGAAGGAGGAGGAGTGTCTGTGAGGGAGCATTCATCTCTGCCTGGACCGAGAGAGAGAAGAACGGGGCACTAATACCACTAAGGGTTTCAGGTGAAGAACAGCAGTTGCCGGGTCCCCCCCCTGCTTATCTCCTCTGTGCCTTGCAGCACACCCCCAAAAGATCAAGGCACAGTCGTAAAATGTAAGTAAAGAAGCATAACTTGTGCACTCCACAAGCAGTGTCCCGGACCAGAGAAGCAACAAAGCGTGAGTACCGCATTACTGCATGTTACTTTGTTATATTATCTGGAAAAAAGGAATTATCTAGACCAGCCATTCTCAATCCAGAGGTGGCTAGGGGTTCCTTGAGCTGTGGCTGATTTACCTCCTATTTGATGGTGCCTACATAGTTCTGAGCTAATGCCACTTGGAGAAGCCAGTGGTATGACACCAATGATCGTTATAGCTCTCTGTAAGTGTGTCATGCTTACCACCACTGTAAAACAAATGTCATTCTTCTCACTGACCACCATAGTAAGGGTCATTGTTCCCACTGACCCCCAATGAAAGGTTTTATCAGGGGTTCCCTGAGACATGAAAATTATTTTAAGGGTTCCCCTGGGGTAAAAAGGTTGAGAAAGGCTGATCTAGACAATATCACTCTGCTTTTAAACATACAACAGAAAAGTATGGAACTGTTTCAAAACCTGCTTAGATGGTTCTAAATTTCTCCAGTTCACTATCCCTTTTTTTTTTTTTTTAATTTGCAATCAAAATCTCAACTGAATTTTATAGGCAAAACGCTGTTACCTCTTTGGCTTGAATGGCTTTCAAGATTGCTCTAATCCCCATATTTCTCTATATTGCGCTCTTGAAGTTTACACCGCAAGGAGAGTGAGAGGAGAGTACAGGAATGGTATTAGGATCTAATGATCGATGTAAAGATCTGAGAGTGCTTTTTTTAGCGCATAGAGAAAAGAGAGAGAAGAAAAGGGGGCAAGGGTGATAGAACCATAAATGTTAAACTGAGAGGTGATGATAGACTAAGGGACGTTGCGCTCTGTGAAGGAAAAATAAAAAAAGGGAAATAATATATAAAAACAGAGGAAGCCAGATCCCTTTTTTTTCTCTTCCCGTTTTTATTTTTTTATTTTTATTGCTCTCCTCTCAACACACGTCGCATACCTATACACTGAAATATAGAGGTGAAATGGGGCAACTCATTTTTGGTTATTATTCACCCCGGTCTGGGAGGTTATCCTATTAAGGGGCCTTGGGTATTCCTCTGTCCCCTCTATCTCCTTTTTTTTCTCTCTCAGCTGCCCAGACCTCCCTCACCCTTGAGACAAGCGAGTCGCCCAGTTGCATAAACCGGGGCTATGGTATAGTCGTGGGGAGGACGGGCTAAGATACTAAACACCAAGGCGGAGTTAAAAAGAGCAAACCACTTGGGCCAAGAATGAGTACAAGGGCCAGAGGAGCGAGAGGGGGGGTACTTCAAACCTCAGACTAAGTCATAGCCCGGGCCCAATGAATAAACACGTAACGGAGACAAACAAGCAGCTGAAAAACAACTGGGTGCCAAAAACACCCAGACTGAGAAGGAGAAGAAAAAAGACAAGATAAAAATGGCTTCTAAAAACCCAGTAGATCAGGACACACTCTCTGAGACTAGGATTGACCATGAGCTGGAAACGGTAGATCATTACTACCAACAAAAATTGAAATACAAGGTGTGTTTTCAGCATTAGAAAAATCACTTAAATCACTTAAATCACAAGAGAAATATGGGACATATGCTGGAGAGGCTGGAGGAAGTGAAAAAAAAAAACAGATTTGAATATAAGCACCATTAGAAAATTGGAGGAAGAAATTAAAATTATAAAAAAAGAACAACAGGAACAAGCGTATAAAGTAGAAGACCAGGAGAAGAGAGACAGAAGGAAAAATATTAGAATACGCTGAGTCCCAGAATCCTCTCAGTCAGAAAATCTCCCAGAAATAATACAGAAAATTTGTAATTCACTACTGGATAGGGAAATAACTTCCCCACTCAGAATTGAACGGGCTCAAAGGATAAGAAGGCCAAGAGAGATACCACAGGAGAGCCCTAGAGATATCATCATAAGATTTGAAAGTTGGGAATAGAAAAAATCAAAGAGAAACCTGAGAGGAAAGTCTCCAATAAAATTTGAAGACCACAACATCCAAATATACCAGGACTTATCCCAAGAGACACTTAGAAGAAGAAGAAGTCTAAGACCATTATTACGGGTGCTGCAAGAGCAAAGAATATAATATAATTGGGGTTTTCCCGCATGTCTGATTGGCAGGAAAAATGGGGTCACGGCAAGACTAAGATTCATGAAAGAAATACCAGACTTCTGCCAAAAACTAGATATTTCTAAGGAAGGGGGTGGGGGAGGGAGGGGGGATAGAGTGGAGGGGTAGGACATTAGGTTCGGTTATCTGTCTAAAAAGCATTAAAAAAAACCATGTCTAACGTAAATTTTATTACATATAACGTAAGAGGCCTCTGTTCCCCAGAAAAAAGACATATGGTCTTAAAAGAAATCGAAAGATACTCTGCAGAAATAGTCTTTTTACAAGAAACACATATAACAGTAGACTCTAGTGTCAGACTTTATTCCCAGGAAGTCCCAACCTGGTACTATGGAGACTCCCCACAGAAAAGATCTAAGGGGGTCATCATAGGGATAAGGAAAAATATTAGCTTTAAGGTGGAAGAAAGGAAAGTCGACCCTGCGGGTCGCTACCTGTTCTTAAGGGGGCCCTACAAGGGAAAAAATATACGTTGGCAAACATATATTGTCCCAATAAACACCCCCTAAAATATCTAAGGGGGATTCTAAATGCACTAATGGATTTTAAACAAGGGTATGTAATTCTAACAGGTGACTTCAACTTTGCATTGGAACATCATCTTGACAAAACGTCTGGTGCACAGATGCGAGATTCTAAGTAACTGCGATTATTGGAAAAAAAAACTGTATAATCATCAATTAATAGACCCTTGGAGAATTGCACATCCTAACAAATAGGGACTATACATACTATTCATCTGTGCACAACACATATTCAAGATTAGATTATCTAATGGTAGATCACGGTATATTGGAATATGTAAATAAATCCTTAATAGGCACAATATCAATCTCTGACCATGCCTCGGTAATAGTTAGAATACGTTTCAATGATATAGAACAAAGAAAAGCGATGTGGAATTTAAACGAAGATCTGATAGACGATATAGAAGAATGCTATATAGTAAAAAAAGAGATCGAACAATATTTTTTCACAAATAACACACCGGACGTTAGCTCGGCGACAATATGGGAAGCCCACAAGGCATGCATCAGGGGTAAGCTAATCTCCATAAGGGCAGGGTAAAAAAAAGGCAAGAAAAGCACAAGCCCCGCTCCTCAGAAAAAAGTAAAAACATTCCTTCAGCATTGAACATAACAAAAACAGTAACCCAGAACAACAGAACCCCATCCCCCCACCCTATGCAACCACCCCAACTGCGATGCATTTGGATCCCAGTAACAAACATGGTTAACTAACACAGAGGGTCATATACAACAGACAAGTAGGCGAGTACATCCCAGGCCAAAGGCGCTGAGGTACATTGCAGAGACGCTGCCAGTGGGGGCACATCGCAATAGAACTACTTCACTCGACCAATGTCGGGGGCACATACTTATTTACATGTGAGTCCATAGAGAGGGGGGGAACCATCGGTTCCAGCAGTTTTAACAGCAAAGCATCCCAGAAACAAGGTAATCGCCGTCCGCAGTTCAGGCACCCTGCAAGCAACAAGTCTGCACGGTGGGGACATCAGCAGCTCCCCCCACCCCCACACCACAGGGCTACCCCGACAGGGCTGAGAGTCTATTCCAGGGCACATAAAGGGGAAAAGAGAAAAAATAATGTAAACCCCTCACCTCCCCCAAAAAATATATATGTAAAAAATAAAAGTTAGGGTAGGATAAGAGTCTCGTGGATCAGTACTCACATGACGATTTGCAGGAGTCCAAGAGAAGGGGCCCAAGCCCAGGGCAAAGTGTTCACCCAGCGTGCAGCCTCCTCCGGAGAAACAAAAAAACGGGTAGATTCTCCATCCACCACCCGGAGGCGAGAGGGAAAGAGCATACTATACTTGATGTTGCGGGCTCTCAGGGACTGTTTAACCGCATCAAAGGACTTCCGACGCCTCTGTGTATCCACGGAGAAATCCGGAAAGAACATCAGGCGCGCGTCTTCATGTCGGATGTCATCCATCTTCCTCACCCCCCGGAGAATTGGATCCCGGTCTCTGAAATTCAATAGCTTGAATATAAAGGTGCGAGGTGGCGCTCCCGGTGGTCCGCGAGCAGGCGGCATCCTGTGGGCCCTCTCCACCACAAACTGGGGGCAAAAAAGCCGCGGTCGGGAAGAATGTGCGGAGAAGGCGTTCCATATAGGCCGTGGTGTCCGACCCTTCTCTGCCCTCAGGCAGTCCGACTATGCAGAGATTATTGCGCCTGCTGCGATTTTCGGCGTCTTCAGCACGGGACTCAAGGTGTTTCAGCCTCTGCTGTACCATATAGAGAGTGGCCGAGTGATCTCTAACAATGTCCTCAGTGTCACTCACCCGGCGCTCCACTTCATCCACTCGGCCCCAGATCTTATCAAAGTCCCTCCACACGAGACTCACCTCCATATGCAGGGAGTAAATTTTGGAGGTGAGCGTGGCCTGGCACCCGCCTATCGCCTGCATCAGCGCATCAAAGTTGGCTTGGGCCGAGAGAGCCGGAGCCACGTCAGGGGCAGCTGCCGAGGCCTGCAAAGCCATGCTCCAGGCCTCAGACACGTGCACGATGTCTCCGGCGGGCTTAGCGGGTGTAGATTTGGGCGTCTGAAGTCCAGACTGGTACCTCCGCCTCGTCATCATCTGCCGGAGCAGAATGGTAGGCTCCCCGACAGGATCGAAGATGTGCAGGATGAGAAAATCGGATTAAAGACCCCCTTGGCTGCGGAGCTCTGCACCTAGACGTCCGTCCTGGTCGACATCTTGGACACGCCCCCGCTCGAGAAGACTCCGCATAACAAACGTAGTCACGTCGTTCTCCTTATATACCCTGCGCATGCGTGAAACGCTGCCCTCTTCGCCCGCCCATGATGGATCTTTTCCTCTATTCCACGCCCCTTTAATCAATGTGATACGACAATATGGCAGCGTCACAGGTGCGTAGTATAAAAAAGTGTGCACAAAGAAAAAACAATCGAGAGAGACCTCCCCAATCAGGAGTTTGGAGAGAAGAAAGAGAGGATGTCGGGCTGGGAGAAGGATCCAACAACAGAAAAAGAAGAAGGAGGGAACACGAGTAGGCGGTATTTTTAACCTTAGTGATACGATTTTAACAACCAAAGAAACTAACATTTTGAATCTCGGTCTCAAATGTGGCCTCAACCGTCCAATAAACAAGTTTAATGTATTTATTGATGTCCATAAGTACGTAAGAAAACTGAATATAAAGAAATATTTTTTGAATAAGAATTCTAACCCATCATCAGGTTTATCAGCAGTACCTATGGATAGTGGGCTTCGGAATAAATCTTTATTCAATCCCATGATGAGTACCAATCAACCACTAGAAGTTTTCAAAGGCCTCTATACTAAGAGATCTTGAACACATAAAACCAAAGAGAAACGTGAATCCAAGACACATTAAAGAAGGCATAGAAGCATTAGAAGAAAGAAATTGATATCGTCATCAGACCAGCCTAAGGGAGGGGGGGCGGGAGGTGGCGGTTCATTTTAACAAAGGACTTTTATCACACACAGATGATGGACATGCTCATGAATGGATCGACCTACAAAAAACTAAGTAAGGACCCAACCTTGCAATATGAAGAAGAGTTGAAACATCTGATAAAATCAGGTTATCGGAACCGGGCTCTTTCAATAAAAGAACGAAAATTCCTAGTCCCTAGTAGTAGTAGGATTCCAACGATCTATACCCTGCCTAAAATACATAAGGATGTGAATTTCCCTCCGGGCAGGCCAATCGTTAATGGGATTGGATCCCTTTCATCGCGGTTGGGCCAATTCTTGGACCATTTTCTACAAAAAAGTGTGGTCCAAACTAAAGCCTATTTGAAAGATACAAAAGATCTACTCATACTTTTACAAAGTATAGATCTATCAACACTAGGAGATGAAGTCTTTTTGGTTACAGCCGATGTATCCTCCCTTTATACTGTGATTCAGCATGATGATGCACTACTAGCTCTGAATTGGGCATTATCACAAAGGGACGATTTATCCCACGATTTAAAAGTATTCTTACGTAACTCATTAGATTTTTTGCCTCAGTCATAATTATTTTTGGTATGATGGACAATTCTACTGCAAAAAACGGGTGTTGCTATGGGGGCCAAATTTGCCCCAAGCATAGCAAACCTTTTCATGGCTGAATGGGAAGATAAGACGGTTTTTAATAAAACAAAAAGATCAACTGATTGTATACAGAAGATATATATGATGACCTTTTTTTCATTTGGGCAGGATCAACGGTTTCTTTGGAGGAGTTCTTAAAAGAACTTAATAACAATAAGTGTAATATCTCTCTAACAAGTGAGTTTAATCACGACAGTATTCACTTTTTAGATTTGAATATTTATCGTAATGGCAATAGTCTAGGAACCAAGGTTTACTTTAAACCTACTGATTCAAATAGCTATTTGCCAACCTTAAGTGGCCACCACCCTATGTGGCTACAAAATATCCCAAAAGGTCAGTTCTCAAGAGTCAGGCGTAATTGCACCAATGATGAAGACTTCATTTCTCAGTCATGTATACTAAAAGAAAAATTTCTGGAAAAGGGATATCAAGATAAGCAATTGACGAAAGCTATCAACGAACTTTTAGTGTTACCGAGATCTGAATATCTAAAAATTAAACCAAAGTCTATATTAAAAATAAATCCATGAATGGAGTTTCCTTTCCGGTTATCACTCTCAATACAAAGAAGTGGAATCTATCTTTCTTTCACACTGGCATGTACTATTCTTGGACAAAGTATTAAGAACTGTTATTCCCACCAAACCAAGCTTTATTTACAAAAAAGCACAGAACTTTGGAGATAGGGTTGTAAAGAAAGTGTTGGACCCTCCAAAAAAAGCCCTCACTTTCTGGGATAAAGATGGATTCTTTGCATGCCGCAAATGTCGTCCCTGTAAAGTAGTAGAAAGACCCATGAGAGCTATAGAGAGCATTACCTCCACAACAAATCATGTAAATTTCCCCATTAAGGAATTCATTACATGCAATACCTCTTATGTAGTTTATATTTTAGAGTGTCCTTGCAAACTCATGTATGTAGGCCGCACAAAGAGGGAATTAAAAGTCAGGATAGCTGAACATATAGCGAATATCATACTGGGGTACTGTAATATCACACCGAGCTACTCTAGCACTTAATTAGATCCCCCGTATCGCTGCAGCGGTAACTCAGATATGACCACTAGTTCACTCTCAGATTCACAGAAAGTTTAGGGTTAAATCATCATGCCCACTGAGTACAGGATCTGCGGTCTGCCAAAACCCTAGGCTATTAAGTCATACGCCGGGGTTTAAAGAAATAAATTCAGACACGTAAAAACAAGGAAGTCTCTGCCATGCACAGATCAAGATAATGCAGGGTTAGACAGAGTTAATAAACAAAATTACTATGGTGTAATGTTGCTGCACATTAACCTAGAACAGCTTAAGAGATACTAGAATGGCACAGGATAGAAAACTGAGGAGATATGGGCTGGAAATCATAAGGCTATACTTATGGATGGAAAGTCCGTCAGAAGAGAAATACTTGCGGTTAAGCAGTCATCTGTGGAAGTTTCAGGGGGAAGAGGAGGAAGCAGTCTTCATCCAGGGGAGGTGCTTGAGGACTTTGCAGGGCTGGTGTAGGGAGAGCTGGAAACCTGGGCTATGCAGCATGTGTTGATCCAGCCTTGGCTTGGTTGTAGGTACTCAGGGGGTGACGTCCGTCTGAGGACTCCTCTTGGGTGTTTGCTGGGGTGCAGCAGGACGCTGGGTGTCTGTGCACAATAACAGAACACCCAGCCGTCATCTCCGGAGGTTTAAATACCCGGAACTCGCGGGCAAAAGGAAAGTGTGCTCGGCGCACTTCCGCGTTCCAAGCTGGAACGCAAACTCCGCGCACCGGAAGTGACGCGGAGGTATGTGAGGACGGAGCGCAGCCGTTTGTTATGGAAACGGCTGCGCTAAAGGGGTGAAAATAGGGAATCTTATTACATACTCCCCTCCTCAGGGGAGCTCCTACAGAGCAGCCAACAGGACCGGGTCTGTTAGGATATCTAAGATGAAATTGTCTGATTAAACGTGGAGCATGTATATTGGAAGAGTTTTCCCAGGAGTCATCAGATTGATCATAGCCTTTCCAACGTATGAGGTATTGAAGGTTAGAAGCTCTTTTCCTAGAATCTAAAATTTTTTCAATCACGTATTCGGTCTCCCCGAGAACCTGTACAGGAGGTGGAGGAAGTGTCTTCCGGTTAGGAAAAGGGTTAGGAATGTAGGGTTTGATAAGTGACACATGGAAGGAAGGATGTATTTTCCAGTCTGGTGGTAATGTAAGTTTGACAGCATTAGGATTAATGATGTGAGATATTGGGAATGGTCCCGTGAATTGCATTCCAAGTTTCCTGGAAGGAATTTTGAGATGGAGATTACGGGTGGAGAGCCAAACTAGATCCCCCACCTTGTATACTGGTGGTGTAGATCGGTGAGAGTCAAAATATTTCTTTTGTCTTGATTTCGCAAGCTTTAGGTTGGTGTGGAGGAGATCGAGTGTCTCTTTTATGGTAGAGAGATAGTCTGTAACTGCGGGTACACTATTCGGAAGGAATGTGGAAGGTAGGCTGTTGGGGTGAAACCCATAGTTGGCAAAAAATGGGGAAAAGCCGGAAGAAGCACTAGTGGAGTTATTGTAGGCATATTCAGCTAAAGAGAGTAATGGATTCCAGTCGTCTTGAAGATACGTACAATAACAGCGGAGGTATTGCTCCAGAATTTGGTTAACACGTTCTGTTTGCCCATTTGTCTGGGGATGGTAAGCAGTTGATAATCGATGGTCTATCTGTAGCGAGGCAATGAGGGCTCTCCAGAATTTGGAGATAAATTGAGATCCACGATCCGAGATGACATGGGAAGGTAAGCCATGTAGTTTAAGGACAGTATCAATAAATGCCTATGCTGTCTCTGAAGAGGTTGGTAATTTTTTTAATGGAGTAAAGTGGGCCATTTTTGTTAAGAGGTCTACCGTGACCATGATGGTATTAGTACCGTTAGACCTAGGGAGATCTACAATGAAGTCAATGGAGACTACTTCCCAGGGTCTATTAGGAACTGGAAGAGGAATCAATAAGCCGGATGGTGGTCTCCTAGATAATTTGTTTCGAGCACAAGTGTCACATGAATTTACATACTGATGTACAAACTTTGAGAGAGAAGGCCACCAGTAATGTCTCTTGACAATATGAATAGTATTAGTAATTCCAGGATGGCCTGCCAAAGGGGAGTCATGAAGGAGTCTGAGCAAAGGAATCTGTAGATTGGGAGGTACATAGATCTTATTTTGATAGGTATAAATTCCATCTGGTTGTTTGATAAGTCCTGGTGGAAGGTTAGGAGTCTCTGAGGAAAGAGCCTGGGAAAGTAACTGTCTGAATGAAGTGGTATTGCCAATGAAGCGATGAGGAGGAATGATAGAAACGGGTGGGCTCTCGGTGGAAAGATCTTCATGCATTCGTGAAAGAGAGTCGGCTTTAATGTTTTGTGAGGCAGGTCGATAGGTGATAGAAAAGTCAAATCTGTCGAAGAAGAGAGACCATCTAACCTGACGAGCAGATAGAGTCTTACAGGATTTGAGATGCTGTAAGTTACGGTGGTCAGTAAGTATAATTATTGAATGGGTTGAGCCTTCAAGTAGATGTCTCCAGTTTTCTAAAGCATCCTTAATAGCTAAGAGTTCCTTTTCCCCAATGGGGTAATTCCTTTCAGCTTGAGATAATGTTCTGGAATAGAAAGCCACAGGATGCAAGGGCTCAGAGAGAGTTGGCTGTTGGGAAAGTACTGCTCCTAAGGCGTAATGGGAAGCATCAACTTCTAAAGTGTAATGGTACAAGGGATTAGGAAGTTGAAGTACAGGAGCTGAGGAGAAACAATGCTTCAAGGTGGAGAAGGAAGTTTGTGCTTCGGGAGTCCAAGTGAAAGATGTTTTTGAACTAGTAAGGGCATTCAATGGTTTAACTATCGCAGAGAAATCTTTAATAAACTTGCGATAGTAATTAGAGAAACCTAGGAAACGTTGAAGAGCTTTTCTTGAATTTGGAATTGGCCAAGAGATAATAGTGTCCACCTTGGAATGGTCCATCTGTATACCCTGAGGGGTGATCTGATAGCCCAAGAAGGTGATAGTGGTTTGACTGAAAAGGCATTTCTCCAACTTTGCGTATAAAGAATGAGTTCTGAGTCTGGCTAAAACCCAGCGGACATGTTTAATATGAAGCTCAAGGGAGTCTGAGTAAATTAGTATATCGTCCAGGTAAATTACCACGCAGATGTCGAGCAAATCTCTAAATATATCATTTATGAACCACTGGAAGGTGGCCGGTGCATTGCACAGGCCAAAAGGCATTACAGTGTATTCATATAAGCCGTACCTGGTCTTAAAGGCAGTCTTCCACTCATCACCAGGTCGAATCCTGATTAAATTGTACGCACCCCGGAGGTCCAATTTTGTAAAGATTGTTGAAGATTGGAGGCGCTCTAAAAGTTCTGGGATGAGTGGTAAAGGATAGCGATTTTTAACAGTAATATTGTTTAAGCTTCGATAATCGATGATGGGACGGAGAGAACCATCCTTGTTTTTGACAAAAAACATAGCGGAAGAGGCAGGTGAGGTGGAATGCCTAATGAAACCTCTTTTTAGATTCTCGTCTATGTACTCCTTTAGGTGAGAGAGTTCGGGTTGTGATAGTGGATAAATGTGAGCAGTTGGAATAGTACTATCCGGTATCAGATCAATTGGGCAGTCATAAATTCTGTGAGGGGGAAGTCTCTCTGAGTTACTCTTACTGAATACATCACTGAAGTCAAGGAGGTAATCCGGGAGGACTTTGTTTTGTTGCTGGAGACACATCAATGGGTAGGTGGGATAGCAATTGTGTTTACAATGTAAGGAATCCAAACTAAGAGACAAGTTGGCCCATATGAAAGTTGGTTGATGCAATAACAACCATGGGAGACCAAGAACAACAGGGAACAGAGGGGAAGGAATGATATCAAAAACTAGGGTCTCTACATGGTTGTTGCCACAGGTAACCAGAATAGGGGTAGTTTGGGACAAGATGGGACCTGAAGTGGAGGTAGATCCATCTATGAAGGTGACAGAGAGGGGAAATTGCTTTGGCTCAGAGGGAATCTTGTTAGACTTTACAATCTCCAAATCAATAAAATTTCCACAGGCTCCTGTATCAACCATGGCATCAATGGTCGTTTTACTGTGTTCCCACTGTAAGACAAGAGTAATAAAAGTGAATTGGTTAGAAGGAGAATGAGGGTGTTTGTTATAGTAGATGTTGGAGATAGTACCTTCATTATTCCTCTTAAGAACGGGACAAGTGGATACTATATGATCTGGAGATGAGCAATAGAGACAGAGGTTCTGAGCTCTGCGACGTTGTTTTTCTGTGGGAGAAAGAGGCCCTTTAATAGTTCCGAGTTCCATAGGAACCGCTTTAGGTGAGGTATTAAATCTCTTGGGAGGTGAAACGGGAAAGGAGCTAGCACGTTCAGCCTTTCTTTCTCTTAGTCGACGATCAATGGTGAGCGATAATTGCATTAAATCTTCCAGAGAAGAAGGGAGCTCTATGCGAGCAATCTCATCCTTCATGCCCTCAGAAAGGCCAATGCGGAATTGGTTACGTAAAGTAATATCAGTCCATTGAGTATCCCTGCACCAACACTTGAATTCTGATATGTATTCCTCTACAGGTCTCTTCCCTTGCTTGAGGTTTCTAATAGTATTTTCTGCAGTGAGTTGTTTATTTGGGTCCTCGTATAAGAGGGACATTTCATCTAAGAAACTATTAAATGATCCTAGAAGGTCTCCATGCTCTTCAACATATGCGTCAGCCCAGACCCTGGGTTCTCCTTTGAGATAAGAAACCATAGTAAGAATCTTAACCCTATCTGAAAAATAGGTACGCGGGCGTAGTTCATACATAAGCCGACAGGAGCTGACGAACTGGCGAAAAAGTTTTCTGTTCCCAGTGAAGGGTTCCGGGGGACAAACCTTGGGTTCAGGCCTATCACGGTGTTGGGCAACAGCTTGATTCCGCATGACTTCATTTTCTAAGCGAAGTTCATTCATAGAGGCAGTAAGGGTCTCTACTCTCTGTGATAGGGCAACTAAATGATTAGCGAGATCTCCTGGATCCATCTGAAAAATATATCTTTTTTTTTTTTTTTTTTTTTTTTTATATGGTTCTGTTATTATGTAATATCACACCGAGCTACTCTAGCACTTAATTAGATCCCCCGTATCGCTGCAGCGGTAACTCAGATATGACCACTAGTTCACTCTCAGATTCACAGAAAGTTTAGGGTTAAATCATCATGCCCACTGAGTACAGGATCTGCGGTCTGCCAAAACCCTAGGCTATTAAGTCATACGCCGGGGTTTAAAGAAATAAATTCAGACACGTAAAAACAAGGAAGTCTCTGCCATGCACAGATCAAGATAATGCAGGGTTAGACAGAGTTAATAAACAAAATTACTATGGTGTAATGTTGCTGCACATTAACCTAGAACAGCTTAAGAGATACTAGAATGGCACAGGATAGAAAACTGAGGAGATATGGGCTGGAAATCATAAGGCTATACTTATGGATGGAAAGTCCGTCAGAAGAGAAATACTTGCGGTTAAGCAGTCATCTGTGGAAGTTTCAGGGGGAAGAGGAGGAAGCAGTCTTCATCCAGGGGAGGTGCTTGAGGACTTTGCAGGGTTGGTGTAGGGAGAGCTGGAAACCTGGGCTATGCAGCATGTGTTGATCCAGCCTTGGCTTGGTTGTAGGTACTCAGGGGGTGACGTCCGTCTGAGGACTCCTCTTGGGTGTTTGCTGGGGTGCAGCAGGACGCTGGGTGTCTGTGCACAATAACAGAACACCCAGCCGTCATCTCCGGAGGTTTAAATACCCGGAACTCGCGGGCAAAAGGAAAGTGTGCTCGGCGCACTTCCGCGTTCCAAGCTGGAACGCAAACTCCGCGCACCGGAAGTGACGCGGAGGTATGTGAGGACGGAGCGCAGCCGTTTGTTATGGAAACGGCTGCGCTAAAGGGGTGAAAATAGGGAATCTTATTACAGGTACAAGGACCACAACGTTTCCTTACACTTCAAGCTGTTTCACGATAAGAACCCAGCAGGCCTTAAATTTTGGGGAGTTCGCCACTTGAAACCTTCCTGGAGGGGCTCTAATCGTGTAAGAGAATTGTCCAAGCTTGAAACTGAATGGATATACTCTGTGGACACTCTAGTGCCCAAAGGGTTAAACGTTGAACTAGATATCAACTGTTTCATTAGTGACCATTAGTATTACACATTATAGTAGATATACATTATTTCCCTGATTAGGTGTATATATAATTAGACAGCACCTCTCTAATGAGATGACTGATCTTTGTGTACCTATGGCATTGTCTATTTTAATTTGTATGTGTGGATTGTGTTTATTTTTATACACACTGATTTTTATACACACTTATTTATACACACATATATATAAGACAGTATGAGTTATCTCACACAAGTATCTACTGACTTTACAGATGTCTTATGTTGCGACTCCTAGGACATCTATGTATATGGTACCTATCAGTTTTGCCCACTCTGACTGATAATTTATCCTAGACCAAATGCATCATTTTGCTATCTCCTATTTTCTCCAGCCTTTTATTAATATTTTATTAATATATTTTTATTAATATATTTTTTATTAATATTTTGAATATTTCTATTAATGTTTTTATTGGTATTTTATTGATGACTTAATTTCTATTAATATTTATTATATATATGTTTTTTTTTTTTCTAATGATCATTTATTGATTTTTAATTACTATCCATTATGGAAATTCAATTTATTGATGAGGTGTCCTCATCATTTTCCTGTATTTCTAGGTTTGAGATATATATATATACATATATATTCTCAACATGGTTTGTTGTTTTTTTAGCATGTACTTTATTATTTTATATTTTTTATAGCAATTGTTGCTAGCATGCTTTATTATGTAGTTCCAGCTGACTTTGTGGTGGAGTGTAGATCTCTGTCACACATCTTCAAAGTCCTGGGTTGTTTTCTTCATCCAACAGTAAAAGCGGATGGATATTTAACAGCCTAGTTAGATAACTGGACTACTTGTCAAACCCATGACTAATCACTATATATTGACAGATACGTTTTAAGCAGCCAACTAATGGTTAAAACACGAGCGGCTGACTAGTGGTCAAACATGAGTGATGCCGGTGCAGTGTTTGTTGTTGTTTTTTTCCTTAAAGACCTTTGTGGTTTACAGGGATTATGGTTACTTACTTAAACAATCGGGTATATGTTGTTTAATCAACTATCCCTATGATCAATTTGTGCAGGCCTTTTCATTATAATCACAGCACTGGTGCTTCCTCGACGTCTGGATATTGGTGACGTCCGCTACTCTTCCTGTCTCCTGACTTACCAATAGGAGCGAATGAGCGCGGATGGATTATCCAATGACAGACGATTGAGGAGCATAAAGACGTGATGAACGCCGAGTAGCCACGCCCTCTGTTGAAGTCGGATGTGACGAAACGCGTCAGGGCGTGGCTACGACGGCGTAACCAAGATACACAAAGAGTGCGTTCCACCATCTCACCATCGCTACCAAGAGAGGCGCCTTCAGCATCGCGATCGCGGGACAAGCGCGACCTCCAGCGTGCGGAGGAGACGGGTGAACCTCACACTCTATTTTTTTGTTCATTTACTTATAATATTATGTACGTAGATATGCTGCAGGGCGGTGTTAAATGGGTCTTTCTATAATGAATTAAACAGTATTACACTATATAGTGCTTCTGTTTCCTTTATGATCCATATCACTGGAGCTTTATTATTAACCCCCGCTGCCCCGTGACTGATGTTGGAAGTCTGGACAGGATGGTCCACTGATATACAAGGCTTGTTCTGTTTGTATTTTTGGTGAGTTTGAACCCCTGAGGGGGCGTGTGCCTCACGTTTTTGGTGGAAATTGGAGACCGGTGGAGGGTATATCACCATTTTGTTCCCAAGCATTCCTCACGCCTTTCTCAAGTTCACATACTGATCTATGGACTTTATCTAACACTTTATATCTACATTGGACTTTATATGCGCTGTTTATCATGTTTTAATCAACTGTATTTTATTGGTTAATTAGTGTGATACTTTGTTCTATAGGTGCGTAGTATACCCTGTCCCGACGAGGAAACCCCGGAGGCGGGAACATCATGATCCAGGCCCAGATGCTACAAAGCAACAATTATGTCACTTGAAGAGATGGTGGAGATGGTGGACATACTACGAAGGAAAGAATATGATGGAGTTCATGGCCCATACCACACCCCTAATCGGAGGAAGGACAAAATAATGGACAAGGTGGCGAGGAGACTTTATGACATATTTGGGGTCAGGAGGTCCAAAGAGCAGCTCAGAAATAGGTGGTCGGACTTGAAATTGCGGGAGCCAAAGCAGTATAGGAAGATCAAGAGAATTATTGAGAAAAGTAGGTAATTTTCATGTGTGTTTTGCAATTGTCTTTCTAATTTGTGGCCATGTTTTTCTCCATGTGCTTCTTTGGCCTGGTTGTACTTTTGAACATGGCAAATTTCTGGTTAGAAGTTGGCAAAGTGTAGTATTTTCCGTTTGTAGTAAACATTGTTCGTCAAAAACCCTGATGTTTTCCACTGTTCCTGGAAAAGCACACCTGGTCATGCCGATTTGGCATAAAACAACGTTTATAAACATTGTTATCAAGATGATGTATTTGTTCAACCTTACTAGAATGTGAAATGCAAACCGGATTCATTCACACAGTGTTAATAAGCAGCTGTTTACACATCTGGACTCAGGAGCACCCGTGTGCCCCCCATAACTAAAATTTTAAATAGGGTCTCCAACAAATGATTCTTTGGGGGTGCATCCATGTGTGTCACTTTGCCAAAAAGCATCAGTATTCCAGCTTGGGGTAACTCAGAATCCAAATGGTTATGTTTTTAGGTTTGATCCCAAACAGACAATTGTACCCCACTAAGCAATGTTTTCTATTTCTGCCCTTCAATATCTGTGTGCTGAGTATATATTTTGTTTCATTTTATTTTAGGGGAAAGAAGAGGACACCATTTGGAGGAGACAAGGAGGCACAGACAGGAAAAACCCCAACAACCTCAGCATGTGAAAGTGAAAGAGAAGTGGAAGAAATAGAGGAGGAAGAAGGAGTTGTGGAAGAAAGAGAAGTGGAAGAAATAGAGGAGGAAGAAGGAGTTGTGGAAGAAAGAGAAGTGGAAGAAATAGAGGAGGAAGAAACAGAGCTGGAGATTATTAGCACAACAGGTCAGTGTCTGTGACCCCAGCTGCACAGGGAAAAAGATATATAGGTAGGGCTGCACATTTCGAATAAACCTTTTTTTATTTTTTGGGGGATGAACATGGTGGTGTCACAGCATGGGAACTAGCACTGGAGAAAGGTGTGCTATCAGCACACCTTTCTCCAGTGCTAGTGCCCAAATTGTAATACTGGAAATCATGGAATGCAGTAGTGAAATGGACATTATGAGGAATGATATAGACATGATGAAAAAAAGGATGGATCTCATTGAGCAAAAATATAAGAACATCCTTGACATGATGGGCCGAATAAAAGATTAACCCCCCCCACAAACCATTTTTGATGTTATGTTTTGCACACCAATTTGTATGGGATAATCTGCCATCACAGGATATCGATTGTCTGTGCTTTGTGGGTGCAACTCCTTCTTCGCTACTCAAGTACGTGAAAGGAAGGGTTTTCACCCCCTAATCACATCCATTGATCACCCATGATGGCAGATAGCACATGTTGACATTTGGCATGGGATCAGGATTCAAATACCCAGTTTGCCACTCAAAATGTGTGCATCTTTGAATTTTGGCTTGTTCCGGGGTGACATCACCCCTTCACATGTGTTTCTAATAAGGTTGAACTTTGTAAGATTGTAAAATTAAAAAACGCACAAGTTGTGCACAGAAAAAAAAAAAAAAAAGGAAACCTGAAAATTACCAAAACCTCACACGTTGTGCACAGAATAAAACACCACACCAAATAAATTTGAGTGGCTTCTTCTTTCTATGCTCAATACCAGTTTGTAGATTTAAAAAAGTAAGTGATTACTGTGCAATTGTGGTTATTTACTAAAACAGAGAAAAACATTTGGCACTAGAAGTGCAATAGTTGGTGAACCAGGGAGACAGATAAGATAAAAGAAACCAAAGCAAGAACGACAAACAACTGTATATAAATTCCAATGGTCAAATTATTTATTAAATAATATTTCTTTCTTTTGGGGGCCGAATTAGACAGAAATATTGTCTGGCATAGCAATCGCCCCCCTACCCACAAAGTACTCAACATATTTGTCTCGTGCCTCACAAGCAGCTTGGGGTGCTAAGCCAAATCTCCCAGTGTCCAGGCCCGGAAAGGTATCTGAGGGTAGTCCTGCCTTAGCACCAATGTTGGCTAGGTACGACTGGGAGTGCCTGCGTAAAAAATTATGCAAAATGCAATAGGCAAAAACAACGGAGTTCAATTTATATTCTGCCAGGTGTATAGCTGTCTGGAATAGGCGGAACCGGCTGGCGAGCATCCCGAAGGCATTCTCGACTACCCTCTGGGCTCTGGCCAGCCGATAATTGAAAATCCTCCTCTCTGGGGTAAGGGTTCTCTGGGGAAAAGGTCGCACGAGGTGAGGTCTAAGCCCGAAAGCTTCATCCGCGAGAAAAACAAACGGAAGTCCCTCCAAATTGTCTTCATCCAGTGGCAATGCCAGACCACCAGACTGTAGACACTTGGCAAACTCCGCACAAACACTCCCCCACCAGACAGTCGTTCTTCCCTACGTCCACATACAAAAATTCATACTGTGCCGACACCACCGCCATCAACACGATACTATGAAAACCTTTGTAGTTGTAATAGTACGACCCCGAAAGGGGTGGCGGCACTATGCGGACGTGTTTCCCATCTATTGCCCCTCCGCAGTTCAGAAAGTCCCAACGCTGGGAAAATTGGGAGGCCACAGTCTGCCATTCCTGTGGCGTGGAGGGAAACTGTGGGGACAAAAAATAATTAAATAAGTACTTTGGCACATAAACATTGCAATCACAATCACAACATCAGTATAACATTTATTATTGGAGTGAGTTTTTTTATGGCAAAAAACATAGACCCACTTATCAGACTCCTCACCCCTCTGATGGGCCATTAAACCTTTTTAGGGGGGGGGGGTTCTAGCTGAGTTTAGGCCCAGAAAAAAAAAGGTAGCACTCTGCCTAAAATTTCATGAGAGAAAATACATTTTAGGGGGGGGGGGGCAGAAATACAATGGAGCAGACAAAAATCAGGTTGTAAAAAGACTAGGCTAGGTGTGTTTGAGCCTAGGATAGCATGCTGGACAGGTTAGTGAAGGGAAAGATGCATGTAGGCCAAATAAAGAGCATGGAAAGCTTACAGCATGCATGGGGACAAAAGGGGACATTCACAGCATAATCCAATCATGGTAATTAGGGAAAAAAGCTGGAAAAAATAAATATTAGCATACATTAAAGACATAGATTGTGATGATAAAGGAGGAAACTTTACCTTAATATGCTCCTTCTGCATGACTTGTATGATGGCAGGACACGTCTCCGGTATGATGATCCCAAGTGCCTGGGGAGAGATGCCTGTCGAGAACTTGAGGTCCTGCAGGCTTCTCTCAGGCACCAGCTACCGCAACGTGGCAATAAGCCTCTGCTCGGCCGTGATGGCTTGGCGCATCACAGTGTGCTGCCTCGTGATATAGGGGGACAGAAGATCCAATAGACGGTAGAAAACGGGGTCTGTCATCCGAAGAAAGTTCCTGAAGTCCTCAGGATTATTCTCTTGGATTTCCCTAAGCAGAGGCATGTGAGAAAATTGGTCATGCTGACGCAACCAAGTCTTGGCCCATGATCTCCTCCTCTCCCTGTTCATGGGCCAAGCCCTTGAGAGAGTATGAAATGCAGAAGACATCACATACCCAGCACGAACTCTAGCATGAGCATGCTGCTCCATAATGGCTTCAAACCGGACGGCTGGTCAGAACGCACTTACAACAGAAAGCACACCAAATCCAGCTATACCTGTAAAGAACACACTGAAAAACAGATACGAGCAGACAGGACAACACTGCAAAGCAGAAACGACCCGGCAGCCTGCACTGAATGCCAATATGATCCCACAAGCACACACTGATCTGTGTAAAGCATGGAGACTGAAAAGCGCGATTCGGCTCTAACCAAACTTTCACTAACACGCGGGAACACAGAATTAGCAAAAGCAGACTCAAGGGTGGCGCCGAAGGCTTTGGCCTTCCTCTTTATAGTGACGTTGTATGTGGTTTATGTGTCCGCGTTCTGACATGATCAGTTCATTAACCGATGGTGTGTAGGTACATCAGTCCATCAGTCAGTTTCATCGGTGAACCGATGAAAACGGTCCTTCAGACCGTTCTTATCGGATGGACTGATCGTGTGTACAAGGTCTAAGGGTTCAAATGTTTTTTCTTTCTTTTTTCTTCTAAACAAATTGTATTAAAAATATATTTTTCTGCTTACAAACACTGCAATAACAAAACAAACATTTGTTCGATATGGTATAAAGAATCAGTATAGGAAATATTACATCAATAACGAAACATGAATTATTAATACTGTTGCTAAATAGTCATAGTAATTGTAGCAGTCTGTGGTCTATTGTATGCAAGTATTTATCAGTCAAATGTAACCCAGTGGCATTGCAGGAGATATATTCAAAGGGTCCAATAAAAAAAGGGGGGGGGTAAAGAAAGGGTTGAAGGAAAAGAGCGCAGCTATTTGGAAGAAGGAGGGTGTAGTGAGAGAACAGAGCACGTGTTAAGGGATTTTTAAGACAATAGCCAATGAGGCCCTCCTAGTAAAGGGGTATGTAGGCCAACATAGTTGGTATATCCAGGGAGAGAGGAAAAAAAGGGGGGAAGATGGGGGGCAGGGGTGGGACAGGTTAGATGGGGATAGCTATAGCACGTGGCCATTCCGGTGGGGTCCCCCTATCTTATTCAGAAGAATATAAGCCTTATGTCGTTCAGAAAATATATTAACAAATATATTACAAATTCTCATATCAAGTATTTATTATTGCGAGAAGAGATCTTATCTAATGATGGTTCAAGGGGTAAGACCTATCAAGCCAACAAACCCAGGTGGCTGAGAATTTAGCAGGGGCGTCTTTAGCTAGGCTAACGAGTTCTTCTATGTCAGCAATTTTTTATAAGCGTATGAGCCATTACTTTATGGAGGGGGTGTGAATTATACCCCAATGAATCAGAATACACTTTCTGGCATTATAGCAAGTGATGTATGGACATTTTTGTGAGAAATTGGGGTGTGGTGGACTAGAAGTTGTGCTGGGGAGTACTCTAAGGTGTAGGTCGTCACTTGAGAGATAACAGAGTGCACCTCAGTCCAGAAGAGCTGACGCCGCCAACAATGATTTTGGATATTTGGATCAATTTTGTGCAATTGAGCAGGAGGTCTATACCATCTTGATACAATTTTATAACAGCTTTCTTGCATAGTGACATTAATAGACCCTTTATGAGTGTTATTGAAAATGTTTTTCCATCCTTCGGGGGAGAGGGTTATATTTATGACATGCTTTATATGATGTCCTCCGCTTTCCGCCAGCATAGAGGGTGCGCATGCACCGCCACATTATTGAGGAGCCGATGCGCATGCCCAGCGCTGCGCAATGTCTGCCGGGCACCTGCGATCGCTCTTGACAAAGCAGGAACATGGATCTGTGTGTGTAAACACACAAATCCACGTTCTGTCAGGGGAGAGGAGACAGATCGTGTGTTCCTAGTACAGTATTAAGGAAAACTAATTTGTCTCCTCCCCCAGCTAGTCCCACCCCCCCATTGTTAGAACACACAGTGAGGGAACACATTTAACCCCTTGACCCCCCCTAGTGTTATCCCATTCCCTGCCAGTGACATTTATACAGTAATCAGTGACTATTTATAGCACTGATCGCTGTATAAACGTCAATGGTTTAAAAAATGTGTCAAAAGTGTCAAATCTGTCCGCCCCAATGTGCTGATAAATATCGCTGCCATTACTAGTAAAAAATGTTTTTTAAAGAAAAATGCCATAAATCAATAACTTATTTTGTAGGCGCTATAACTTTTGTGCAAACCAATCAATATACATTTTTTTTTCAAAATTGTCGCTCTTTTTTTGGTTTATAGCGCAAAAAAATAAAAACCTCAGAGGTGATCAAATACCACCAAAAGAAAACTCTACCTGTGGGAAAAAAAGGACATCATATTTGTTTGGGTACAGCGTCGCACAACTGCACAATTGTCAGTTAAAGCGATGCATTGCCGTATCACAAAAATGGGATGGTCATGGGTACATTTTACACTTTTTTTTACACATTTTACACATTACACTTAATTGGCGCAATACATCTATTTCAACAGATGGCATAATTTTTGCCATTGGCCTACTTTAGGTTAGTGGTGGGGGGGGGCTGCAGCTCAACTGCTTTCTGTTATTGCCCCCTGGCCACCAATGTGAACAAGCATTAACTCTGCGTTCCATGTTTGTACAGCAGCTGTGTTGCAAAAATTCAGTCATAGCAATTACTACTACTTAAAAGAGAAGTCTGATTTTTTTTTCTCCATAATCATACTTACCCAGGTGGATGCTGCATCTGTCCCCCAGCACCTATACACTGAGACCAGAGTGCTCAAACACCACTGATAGCTTGGTTCTCACAGCTCCCGAGCAATCAGCAGCTCTCCAATCTTCCCCCCCCCCACGCTCACTGGAGCGCTGAGCTGTGGAGGGGCGGGAACGGGCGTCTTAGGTAGAGGTCGACCGATATATCGGTCGGCTGATATATCAGCCGATATTCGGCCATTTTGGAGAAATCGTCATCGGCCGATTATTATCCAAATCAGGCCGATATTTGACACTAAATATAAAAAATATAGTGAAAAAGTAGAAAAGTCAATTAAAATAGAATAGAAAAGTCCATATGTGTTGGAAAAGTCCATATAATGCAAACGTGCAGTGCACAAAAGTAACTTTCAGTGAAGCTGTAAAGCTGGCGATAAAGTGCTAGTGCTCCTCCGTGCATTCAGCCTCTCAGGCCTCTCACCTTAGTGGCATATATACATGCCGTGATACTAAATCGTGCCACTCTCAACACACAGCCTCACAGGCCTCTCACCTCTCAGTAGAACAATATAGGCCTCCAAACAAATCCTCTGGGTAAATTCAAAGATAGTGGGCGACACCAGGAGCTATTCAATCATCTCTATGTCTTGTAGTGCCCCTTCGCTGTGTCACAAGAAATGATGGCTGAGCACCCAGCAAAGGGTGACCTGTGTGCAGGATCAGGTGTGTGGTTCCTTGTAGTTGAATCAAGTTGATTCAACTACAAGGAACCACACACCTGATCCTGCACACAGGTCACCCTTTGCTGGGTGCTCAGCCATCATTTCTTGTGACACAGCGAAGGGGTACTACAAGACATAGAGATGATTGAATAGCTCCTGGTGTCGCCCACTATCTTTGAATTTACCCAGAGGATTTGTTTGGAGGCCTATATTGTTCTACTGAGAGGTGAGAGGCCTGTGAGGCTGTGTGTTGGGAGTGGCACGATTTAGTATCACGGCATGTATATATGCCACTAAGGTGAGAGGCCTGAGAGGCTGAATGCACGGAGGAGCACTAGCACTTTATCGCCAGCTTTACAGCTTCACTGAAAGTTACTTTTGTGCACTGCACGTTTGCATTATATGGACTTTTCCAACACATATGGACTTTTCTATTCTATTTTAATTGACTTTTCTACTTTTTCACTATATTTTTTATATTTATATCACTTATGTTTGATATGGATTGATGTGTGTTTTTTTGCGCAAATTCACTTTTATATTTATGCTTCACTTGTGTATAGTAAACACTATTAGTTTTTGCTGCAATCTGAGCATTGTTATATAGTCACATTGATTGTTTTAGCGCGAAGGATTTCACAATTTTATTTCGATATTTGACACTGCCCGAATCTGTGTCAGCAGCGTGTGGAAAAGGGAGGAGGAACGTGGGGTGCAGAGCAGCCGCGATGTGTGAAACCTATGGAGAGCGAGAAGGCAGCTGTCACTGGCGAGGTCTGATGTCGGGGTGGGCGGGACCCGGGGTGGGCGGGATCCAGTTATCCAACACCAGCCCGACCATTGGCTGGATAGCTGGGTCCCGCCCACCCTGGGTCCGGCCCACCCCCGACATCACACTGAATCTGCCAGCTCCCTCTCTGCTCTCTGCAGCGTCGTGAAACTATGGAGAGAGAGAGAGAGTTTAATCATCGGCTGTGAAATCTGCCAGTGCCCACCTGCCAATGCCATCCAGTGCCAACCTGCCAGTGCCAATGCCATCCAGTGCCACCTGCCAATGCCACCCAGTGCCAACCTGCCAGTGCCACCTGCCAATGCCATCAAGTGCCACCTGCCAACGCCATACAGTGCCACCTGCCAATGCCATCCAGTGCCAACCTGCCAGTGCCATCCAGTGCCAACCTGCCAATACCATCCAGTGCCCACCTGCCAATGCCAACCTGCCAATGCTAACTATTGCAAACCAGTGCCACCTGCCAATGCCATCCAGTGCCACATGCCATCCAGTGCCACCTGCCAATGCTAACCAGTGCCATCCAGTGCCAATCTGCCAATGCCATCCAGTGCCAATTCTATCCAGTGCCACCTGCCAATTCCATCCAGTGCCACCTGCCAATTCCATTCAGTGCCATTTAGTGCCATCTGCCAGTGCAAACTATTGCTTACCAGTGCCACCTGCTAGTGCTAACCAGTGCCACCTGCAATGCCATCCAGTGCCACGTGCCATCCAGTGCCACTTGCCAGTGTCAATTAGTGCCAACCAGTACGACTTGCCAGTGCCACCTACCAGTACCAGCCACGTGCCAATGCCATCCAGTGCCACCCGCCAATGCCAACCAGTGTCATCTGCCAGTGCTTACTATTGCCATCCAGTGCAACCTGCCAGTGCCAATTAGTGCCACCTGCCAATCAGTGCCACTTGCCAGTGTAACCTGTAAGTGCCACAAGCCAGTGCCAACCAGTGGCACCTGCCAAATTTTTTTTAAAAATCGGTCTAAAATATCGGCTGCAAAAATCGGCATCATATATCGGCCATCGGCCGCCCTGATTTCTAAATATCGGCATCAGCCAGAGAAAAACCCATATCGGTCAACCTCTAGTCTCAGGCTCTCAGGCTCGCTGAGAGGCTAAGGTGGGTGTCAGTCCAGTGCCTGGACTGATTCCTGTGATGTCAGCAGAGAGCAGACTTCAGCCCGCTCTCTCCGCTGAAAACGGGTCACAGGAGTGCAAAACGTATAGGAGAAGCCCAGCCAAACGAGCTCAGGCTGCACTTCTCCTTTTAATACTTTCAAAGTTCATGTTGGAAAAATCACAAAATAAGCAAATATTCTAAAAAATATGTTCTTTCTTATGCCGCGTACACACGATAACTTTTTGTGATGTAAAAAATGTTGTTTTATCTCATGAAACAAAACGACGTTTTTCAAACTTCATTTTAAAAAACGATGTTGCATACACACCATCGTTTTCTGAAAATGCTCTTGCAAAGCGCGGTTACGTAAGACACTTTCGACGGCACTCTGTTCAATTGAAGCTCCCGTCTCATAACTTGCTTCTGGGCATGCGCGGGTTTAAAAACGTAGTTTTAAACGTCGTTTTGCCCACACACGATCATTTTTTGTGAAACGAAAGACGACATTCTGAAAAACGACATAAAAAATTCAAGCATGTTCAAATTTTTTTTTGGTCGTTTTTTTGAAGACATAAAACGACGTTTTGCCCACACACGATCATTTTAAATGAAGTTTTTTAAAACGTCGTTTTGTTTCATCACAAAAAACGACCGCGTGTACGCAGCATTAGGTCATGTTCCGACTAAGCAGAAATGAGACAAAACTGGAACTGTTTATTGTACAATTACTGGAAAGCTGTTAACAAAGTAACATATGCTGTTCAGGCACAGCATATGTGAGGAGACGAGAGCTCAGATAATTCAGATTCAAGAAGCTTTATTACTGGTGGGCCACCAACCGAACTAAGGGCTTTATGTACCGCAAATAAGGTTTTACAAGTTGCCAACGACTGTTATAACTTGTAAGTTCTCAGGGACAGGGTCCTCCTAACCCTTTTGTCTTGAATTGTAACTGTATTGTCTGTCTTTTTATTGTAAATACAAACTGTTAACACTATATACAGTAAATCCTAAATAATAATAGTGATTATAATAAAAATAAAGGAAAATTAAATTTTCTTTTTGTGAAAAAGTTTACTCGTAGTTCTCTATGCACCTTTTTTATGCAGAATACAACAGTTTATTAAACATATTATATTATGTTTGCATGCTATTTTTATATCTGTATTTAGCAGAAAAGGGATAATATTTAGTCACTAGTTGGAGTATATTATTTTTTAGTAATAAGCAGTAATTATGAAATAAATCAACATTTTCTCCATAGCCCTCCACAAGTTGCTCGAGAAATATGAAAAATTGTTTTGCCAGAGAGCCTTACATGTCCACAGATACAATATTTCAAATATTAAAATCATATATAAGGTGCAATTATAAGCACACTAATCAACTAAGTTGGGCATGGCCAGCTGCATATAACCTGAACATGGAAATGCCCACAGGCGAGACAAAACGCGATAGACCATATTTCCAGTTTGGTGACATCCAGGGGTGGACTGACCATTCGGGCACGTGGGCACTGCCTGAGGGCCCCATGCCACTAGGGGCCCCATCAGGGTTGGCAGCCTCAGTAAAACCAGGGGCAGTATGTAAAAATCTGTGTTATAAAAAAAATCCCAAGATTATAGCTGCCCCACCTCTCCAGTACCGTTTCATTGTGTGTATGTGTATTCTGTGTGTATGTATGTTGTGTGTATTCTGTGTATGTATACTGTATGTGTGTTTGTGTATACTGTGTGGCCCCATAATCTATTGCCTGAGGGCCCCATAGTCTCCTATTGCCCGGGGGCCCCATAAGTTGTCAGTCCACCCCTGGTGACATCACATCCGGTCTGTGGAGCACATGCCGTGGTGGTGCTTCCAGGTCTTGGATAATTGTAATCTTACATGCTAACTATTCATGTTCAAGTGTATTTTATGATGTGAGTGCGGGCAGTGTTGTAAGTAACGGAGTTACAATAAACGCAGTTACCTAACGCAGCCCCTTTTCAGGGTAACCAGTAATCTACCTGATTACTCTTCCCCTCACAGTAACGCAGTTCCCATTACTTGGGCAGCATTACCACAATTACATCTACCGCCACTAGATGGCAGCAGAGTAATTGCTTCTGCTGGCGCTGTGAACATAAATATGGGTGGAACTCTGCTTTAGAATTATGTGACCGCTGTGATGGCCTGTCACAGCGGTCTGAAAACTCCCAATCGCAAGGAGCCCTGGATACAATGAGCCCCACCCGCCTCACACTGACCTATCTCCGGGGAACAACTCACATCGATCACACACACTGTGTGTGCAACCTGATCAACGATCCGGGGGAACACATGGCTGGAACAAAATGTTCCACAGAACAAACATTTCCTATACAACACAGTGTACACAGCGACATCTAGTGGTCAACATGGTAAGTGCAGGACACCTATACAGACCAATGATGAGCAGGTTATTTTTGGTCAGTGATTTTATCTCTTCATCAGACAACAAAGAAAAATCTGACATCCCCATTCCAGATCCCTTGCATCTAATAAAGCTTATATAAGATAAATAAAATAATAAACAATAAACTATAGAAAATTCTAATAAAGCCTAATATAATATTTTAAATTACACACTCTGTAAACGTCAAGGGAATGTATATTATAAACATACATTTTACTCCAGCTTATAATTTGGATGTAATATGTAGCAGATGGATAAGGGTTTTAAGTCCTATTAGCTGCACATACATGGTGGGACGGATGCACCTAGGCTGGGATATACACGAGATCACCATTTGTTTCCAGTTTTCTTCTCTCAAGGATCTGGCATTCTTTTGTCTTGGAGTATTAACTCACTGCTCCCTGGCAAGCGCTCGTCATCTGCTTCTCAACAAAGCATTGTAGAATATTAAAAAAAATTCAGTTACTTTGCTGAGTAACTAATTACTTTTTCAATGTAGTAACTGAGTCACTAACGCAATTACTTTTTCGGAGAAGTAATTTGTAACTGTAACTAATTACTTTTTTAAAGTAAGATGAGCAACACTGAGTGCGGGGGCACCTGAGGGGAGTGCAACTATCACAATATTGGTGTAAAGAGGATGCAGTGGAACTGCATATGAGCACAGTGCACTTTATATCGAGTTTGGCACCTGTGACTCATATTTGTATATAAAGACTGTCACGTATCATTTATTTTTGCATTTTCTGCATCTTCATATTTGATAGTAGCAAGGAGCACTTTATTATTTCTATCAGGATTGTATATTTTACTATACAGTGCTGTGAAAATGTATTCATACCCCTTGAAATGTTCCCCATTTTGTCATGTTACAACCAAAAAACGTTAATGTATTTTATTGGGATTTTATGTGATAGACCAACACAAAGTGCCACATAATTGTAAAGTGGAAGGGAAATTATAAATGGTTTTGAAAATGTTTTACAAATAAATGTGAAAAGTGTGGCATGCTTTTGTATTCGGCCCCCTGTATTCGGTCAATACTTTGTAAAACCACCTTTTGCTGCAATTACAGCTGAAAATCTATTTGGGGATATCTCTACCAGCTTTGCACAACTAGAGAGTAACATTTTTTCTCATTCTTCTTTGCAAAATAGCTCAAGCTCTGTTAGATTGGGTGGAGAGCGTCTGGGAACAGCAATTTTCAAATCTTGCCACAAATTCTCAATTTGATTTAGGTCTGGACTTTGACTGGGCCATTCTAATACATGAATATGCTTTGATCTAAATCATTCTATTTTAGCTCTGGCTGTATGTTTAGGGTAGTTGTCCTGTAGTAAGATGAATCTCCATCCCCAACATTTCATAGTGGGGATGGTGTGTTCTGGGTGATGTGCAGTGTTGGTTTTCCTCCACATATAGCATTTTGCTTTTAGGCCAAAAAGTTAAATTTTGGTCTCATCTGACTAGAACACCTTCTTCCACGTGTTTGCCGTGTCCCCCACATGGCTTCTTGCAAAAACAGGCCTTCTTATGGCTTTCCTTTAACAATGCCTTTCTTCTTGTTCATCTTCCATAAGGGCCAGATTTCCTGAGTGTACGGCTAAAAGTTGTCTTGTGGACAGATTCTTCCACCTGGGTTGTGAATCTCTGCAGCTCCTCCAGACTTACCATGGGCCTCTTGGCTGCTTCTCTGATTAATGCTCTCCTTGCCCAGCCTGTCAGTTTAGGTGGATGGCCATATCTTAGTAGTTTTAAAATTGTGCCATACGCTTTCCATTTTTGGATGATGGATTGAACAGTGCTCTCTGTGAAATGTTCAAAGCTTGGGATATTTTTTTAATATCTGAGGAAAGTTCTCTTTTTATAACTTAGAAGCTCCTGAGGAAGCGATTATATAGATCGCGAAACATGTAGAGCTTAATTTTAAAACCCTTTCAAGGATCCTGTGGATATATACCCAGGAGACACTCTACTAGGTGTGGGCACTTATGACAAGACTGCAGCAAGTCTTCAATATTATCATTGAGTTACTCTCCCTGGGATTTACCACGTGACCTCCTCATTGTCCATTTTTTATTATTGTATTCTAATAGATGCATTTGTTTTATAGCATGTTACATTATGTGAACCATTAAAATTTTTATATTTTTTAAATATGCCTATAAAGTCAAATTTTTCCATATTATTTTTCAATCCAGATTTTATTTAGGGGAATCAGAGTAAAGGCAATTGAACTAAGATCTGAACTTAAAAGTTAATATACAAAGAAATATTAGTGTAAACCACCTATTCAAAAAAGTATGACATAGGAATGGCATAAAAAGATGTAACAGTCAATGAAGGTGGTTTATCAAAACAAGCAATATAGTAGTGAAAGTGTCCAAAAAGGTGATTCTAATAAAGATGAATTTGAGCATCGGTGTATATTGAAAACAAAAGGATGTACCAGGGAACTTATTAATAGTAGATCAACCACCAGATAAATTGAAGGCTTACTGGAGAGATTGAACTCAAATAGATGTATACCTAATGAGTCAATCTGGCTTTGTGGTGTAATACACCCAAGAAAGGCTGCCTCTGCAGATAGACCCCTTCCAGTAAATGATAAATTCAGACGGTGGACGTCAAATAAGACTCGTTGTTGGTCGGAAGACCAGATGATTAAATATTCCAGGGTAATACACTTAAAAGAAGAAGGGAGGCACATAGTGTAATTCCGTTTAAGATAAAAATAAATATTTATTGTAAAAAAGAGAGGTTGCACTTACATTTTAGTGCTTGGGATTAAATTCACTTGCCCCAGCAGAGACGCTCTGCTGAAGAGAAAATAGCCAAATAACATTTGATTCATTCTCTGTTCACAGAATGAATGTCTAGTTTCATAAAAGGAACAGATCTGCTTTTTTTTTATAAATACACCCTAACTGTTTTAGAAAGTTGTGTTGGTTTCTGGTGGGCCCCTAAAAGGTTTTAAACCTACATTAAATCCACTGCATTTTCAACAGGTAAGGATAAATCATCCTTATTAGTAGGCAGAGATGGAGGCATAATAAAAGATGAAGTGATAACAGCCCAATAATAGCAATTTTATAGCAAATATTTGTTAATATCTAGCAGGGCCGCCATCAGGGGGGTACAGGCATTACACCTGTAAGGGGCCCGATGGTCCCCATGGGCCTGGTGCCCCCCCTGCCCATTTTTTTATATATTTTTTTTCGTCTGACCCTCCCTTTAGCAAATCACGGCAGGGGTAACTTGTTACCATACCCCCCCCCCCCCTCGCTTCTCGTGGCTGCCCTGATATCTAGTACAGATGGCTTCCATCTACAAGTGGGCAGCCTATAGATCCATGCACGAGTTGGTATATATCCAGAATGTTTATACAGGACTCACAGTGCACTGTCAAAGCATAGGATATGGTGAACGCAAGCCATCTGAGCATGTGCATAGGCAAGCAGCATCTGTTAGTAGCAGGCCCGTTGCTACAGGACAGGCAAAGGAAACAATTGCTTGGGGCCCCGAGCTGGCCTGGGGCCCCCAACTAGGGTGCCCACGTACATTGTCCCGGAATGAAAAGAACACTGGGAACATTCAGGACATCATGGGACAGAGGCGGACTGAGCCACCATAGCTTTG
Source organism: Rana kukunoris (assembly GCA_029574335.1). Lineage (NCBI taxonomy): Eukaryota > Metazoa > Chordata > Amphibia > Anura > Ranidae > Rana > Rana kukunoris. Next base: position 243,068,440 of record CM056059.1, read on the forward strand.
GCTCTGGCTCCGCCTCCGCCTCCACCTGACTATACACCAAATCACTGGTTGCTATAGCCACCTAGCGTCTGGCAACCAGTGACGTCACTGCCCAGCTTGAAGGTGGAGGAGGATTTCACTTCCGCCTCCTTTGCGCTAGTGCTTAGGGTTTTGAATTTGCCTGAGACCCGATCAAATCAGTGGCAGCCCTGTAGCACCAATCCTCCTCTCCCTTACTATATGCTTTCACAGCTTTGACCAATAAGGGAAGGGGGCACTTCAACTCCATGCACATATTTCTCCCCGCCTCCCGCCTAGCCCCTCCCCCTTGTGCAGAGCCCCGGATCGTCTGTCCACACTTGGTGAAGCGAGAGAAGTTTCAGCAGCATGGAGAACACAGAAGCAGCAGTGACAGCCCAGAGCTGCAGACATCGGAGCTGTGCAGGAATTCCTCCTTATCTTGCTGTGAGTCACCCCCTCCTCCCCCTCTGGGGCTGCTGTGTGTATAATGACTTTCTGCATCTGTTCACAGTCACTAGAAACCACAAACTATTCACCTTCTGGGGGGGTGTCTGCAGTCTTCCTGGCCAGTGCTCTTTTTTTTCTATTAGAAGGGGTGAGCAGGGTCCTGCCATTACCCCCTGCAGTTCTCCAAGCTGGGGGTCTTTTTTAACTGGTGGGGGAGGGAGGGGAGTTCCTATTTTCCTGGATGAGGGCCCTCTAATATCACCCCCTGCAATCCTCATAACTGGAGGGTGAAGAGAGGGGGATTCCTTTATTAGGGTCCCTTCTTATCACACCCCCCACACACACACAGTCCTCCTAGCTGGGGGTCTTGTTTATCTAGAGGCAGTGTGTCCATAAGGGCGCCACCCCCTCTATCAGACAGCGGGCGGGGGATGGGGCACAGTGGGAGCATTTGATGGAACAGTGGCAGCGTAGGGATCCGAGTAGGTCAGTGCTGGCATCTTTATTCTTCCCACATTGCCTTTATTCATATTTTACCATTTTGTGATAACTTTTATTGGCTATATTTACACTGATTTGTAAGTTATTATTATAAATAAAATTCATTGGTTAATTTACACCATATGGAGCCCTCTTTTATATTTCATGCTATGCTGGGGCACTAGTGAATTATCTTGCCCCACCATCACCCCTTCCATCCACCTGGCTGTTGGTTTTCTGCTTGCTGTGGTTCTGCGCTGTACGTGCGGGGGGGGGGGGGGCCTCCATGTCCATTTTGCTTGGGGCCCCCTAATTTCTTCAAACGGCCCTGGTTAGTAGAGAGCATGCAGGTTAATGCAGATACTTGCACATGTCAGATCCAAGTGGCTGCTGTCTCTAAGCAGGCAGTGTAGAAATTTGTTTTCACTCCAAATGATAGTGCTAAGTACATGAATATGTATAAGGTCTATGCTTACAAGATCCAAGTGGGTACTTTTCAGGGGGTTCTGATACAACTTATCAACAATCAGCAGATAAATGAAGGTGAAGCCAGAGAATAGTAACATGGTCAGAAATCTGGAGGCAGTCACAATGAGAGATACACATGGAAATGTGGCAGAGGAGTGAACGCCAGGCTGAAATTTGTGTATCCTCAACTGATAAATAGACTGATAAACCTCAATGTGGATCAAGAGAGGTATTAAATGCAATGGGTGGACATCAAATTGCCCTAATTATTTAAAAAGTATACATGGTTAAATGTGGCTTATACCCACAGTTTATTTTATTGTTTTTTTCTAGAAATGTTTATAAACAATATATTCTTATACAGTATAGGACTACAACTACGATTATTTTCATAATCAATTAGTTGGTTGTTGATTAATCGGATAAATTGTTTTGATTAATCGGATAAAAAAACGTAAAAAAAGTAGGGTGTACAAAAACGGATAAATAGTACTATAAGGAGTTCATTTATGCGGTGAAACTGTGAAAGTAATAATAATATAAATCTTTTACCTTAAATTTATTTGTAATGCCTTATATTACCTCCAGGCTATCAGCCTCTAGCTCAGTGTTTCTCAACTCGAGTCCTCAAGGCGCCCCAACAGGTACATTTTCAGGATTTCCCTCATATGAAACGGCTGTGGTAGGTATGACCTGTTGGGGTGCCTTGAGGACTCGAGTTGAGAAACACTGAGCTAGAGGCTGATAGTAGAGAGCATGCAGGTGAATAGTAGAGAGCATGCAGGAGGTAATATAAGGCATTACAAATAAATTGAGAAAGTTGAGTTGAGAAACACTGCTCTAGCTTCTCTGGGTACAGATGAAAATCTTTCATGCACAGAGCCCTTAAAGTAATTGCAAATGGATTTTTTTTTAATAACAAGCATGTTATATTTATCTGTTCTGTGCAGTTGTTTTGCACAGAATAGCCTTGATCCTTTTCTTCTGGGGTCCCCCGCCAACTCTACTGGCTCCACCTGCATTCAGAGTGCACACATAGCAAGCCACTTGCTTTGGGGGCACACATGAGGGCTTGATCCCTAGCCACACTGTGTGCTTCAGTTGACACACACAGTACGGCCCTGCTCTGTCCCCCGATCCCTCCTCACAAGCTGTGATTGACAACAGCAGGAGCCAATTGCTCCCACTGCTGCATCTGAGTTCTTTCAAGAGTGAGAGAGAGTGGGGGTTGGGGGGATCTTGTAGTCAGGTAGAGGTTATGCTGCTACAGTGGGAAGTAAATTGACTTCCCAGATTTTTCTGCTGGGTCCTGTCCACTAGTTCCATGTGATATAAAAGGAATAGGGGGTCCCCATCCAAAGGGAGCCTGAGCCCAAAAAAAAAGGAAACAGCTGAAGTCAGATAGAGCCCACGGAGGGCTGTCGGATAGGAATGTGGGTGGGCTAGGAACACTGCTATGCTGTAACGGAGCCTGGAGGACCAGAAAATGTAAAACACTATGAACTCTACAACTTTGGACATCAGTACAAGAGTTAATACAGTGTAAAGACAAGTGGTTACCAAGGGTAACAAAGGTTTTTCTTGCAGCGAGGGAGATGTCGCCTTACTCCTTTAGCCACAATTTGCCTCTCATAGCAACAGGAGCAGATCTGCACAGCTGGGACTCTCATCCTGTACACAGGTACGGAACAGAAAAAGCTAAGTGAAGTGAAGTACATGCATGGAGTCCAACCTAAGTGCACAGCAGGATCCCATACAGTTACTGGGAGTGAGGTAGTGGTGATACGCTGAACAGGTGGAGAAGGCATTGGCATAGAGTGCATTTATAATCACTTTAAATCACTTCCTTCTCTTTCCCAGAAATACATGTCCCATGAGGCAATGCTCCTCACACTTTCACATTCCCAAGTTCTCAGGCACATACTGACGTGTGTTATGAGCTGTATGTGTACTGCACTGTGTTTCCTGATATGTAAACCAGTAATGCATGGGATAGCACAAAGGGCGTCAATGCAATCATAAATAAGGAGACAAACTTAAACATTACAATTTTATAATATTTCTTTGGCAAATATTTAAATCAGTCACAGTGTTATTCAAGGGGTGACCTTAATAGAATATCTCAAAAAACCTATAACTGAAAATTAAGCCATTCAAGATATCAACAAAACATCCCAGTAAATCAAGACAGTGTCCATCCAGACTAAACCGGACGACTAATCCCCCAATATGAGAGGGTGGATGGGGACCGCCCTCCGATCCTCTTTCCTCAATGCTGCGACTGAGCTGCTGGTGCCAGCTGGCTTTTAAATGCTCCATCCGCACGGGCTGAGCGAGCCTGCCAATTTTAACCAATCTTGCTCCTTTTGCCAAGCAGAAAAGTCAGGTGTTGTAGCTTGTAGCAACCTGAGAATAGAACGCAGGGAATAAACACCTGACCCCTTTGAGCTACCCCATGGGGGTCCCACCGAACACTTGGGACCCATACATTCTGTATGCAGACCAACTAATCAGCTGATCAACTAATTGATAATGCAATATTTATTTTTCGATAACAGATTACGTTGATTACTTGTTTCAGTCCTATCGTTATAGCCATGCCCAACTTAATATATTTTTTTACCTTATATAGATTTTGAATATTTGAAATAAGCTCTTCTTTTTTTCAAATACAAATCTATGGATATGTAGGGTCCTTTGGGACAGACAAACCTCTGTTTCTCATATTTCCTTTGCATTTGAATATCTGTCACTAAACAAGCTCTCACTTATTATTTATCGTTCAATAATTTTTATTGAATTTTTCAATAGAGAACAAACATCACAAAGAATAACATGTCAACTTACAGTCAGTCAATCTCTATACAGTATCTTCCGTGTCCTAGGACAAAAGTTACAACACTAGTGCAAAAGGGAAAAAAAACAAAAAACAAACGGAAGGGAGGAGAGAAACAATCAGACAGCGGCCCTGTGTAGGCCTGGTAGCAATCAGCTCGTATAGGCATGAACTGTTAACTACTCAAGGTCCCCCAAGAGACAACTCCCCGGTGAGGGAGGGGCTCAGTACCCCAGTTCCCGATAGGCCCCAAAGGGATCACACTGCCCCTCGGGAACAGGGGACCCTGCGCCCCATCCTACGCGTGTCCCAAGGCCATCGCCGTGTGGGAGACCCATGAGGCCGTTTACCAGAAGGGTGCACAATCGGCCTTGTTGACTGTCACTCGGGGGGGCTAGTCTCCACCCTAGAAAAACATACCAGTAACCGGAAAATCATATAACAGAATGGTAACCGGGGGGGGGTAGAAGAAAAAGAAGAGGTACAGATGCATAGGAAAGGAATGGGAAGTGAAAAAGAGGGAGAGAAGACGAGGGGAAGGATGCCTGCTCTGTTAGGGAATTGAACGGTCGGTCGGCCCGCTAGGCAGAACTCCCGGTATGAGGGATATGTTACAGTAGGTGGCCCAGGGTTCCCAGATGGCCAGAAATCTCTCAGATTTGTCATTAATTCTAGCAACGATCTGCTCCTGTGCCATAATCCAAGAGACTTTTCTCCTGAACCCCTGAAGGGATACCGAAGGTTTCTTCCAGGCTTTAGCTATAGACATTTTGGCTCCCAACAGTATGAAAAAGGATAAGGTTTGGCAATGTTTAGATAATCCAGGAATGCTTTGGTTTAGAAGAGCAATGCCTGGGTGGGGGGTCACCACCGATGCTGTCACGGAGCGAATGATCCGGAACACCTTCCGCCAGAATGATCTGATGCGGGGGCAGGTCCACCAAATGTGGAGCATAGACCCTTCCAACTCACAGCCTCTGTAACAGACCGGTGATGCCCCTGGGAACATCCTAGCCAGCCTGGAAGGAACATAATACCACCTGAGTAAGACTTTTAAGCCAGCCTCTATTAGGGAGACGTTGAGAATACCTTTATACGCTCTAATAGTCGCTCTGTGCCAGACCTCAATGTCCCACGAACCGTCCAGCTCCTCCTCCCAGGCAGGACGATGGTTTTACCTCCCTAGAGACAAGCGCTGTATAGATCAAGGAGATGCCACCCTTCTGATCCGCTGCGGCAATGCACCAGTGTTCATATGGCGAGATTGTGGGGGGTACCTTTCTATTGGTCCAGATTGAGTGCATGAAATGGGAGATTTGTGAGAACCTGAACAGTTCCGAGTCCGGTATGTCCAGTTTCTGTCTGCAAAAGGCTAGGGAAACAGGGCCCGTCGGGGAGAGGAAGTGGCCAATCCGGTAGAGGCCTTTGTCCGTCCACCATCGAAAGGCCTCAATACTCATTCCCGGGGGGAATTCCGCATTATGGAACAAGTGTGCTAACGGTTTCAAGGGGGACGTAAGGGAGTGCGCGCCAAATAGTTTGGAGCTTAAAGAAACCGAATGCGATAGGGTGGGAGATAGAATTTTGAACATAGGTGAAACGTGAATGACATGACAAATTCAAAAAATATCACATTTGAATACAACTAATAAATAATAAAGTCCATGTGTGTCAAACTTGCACCCGAAGTGTGTTTGAAAAAAGTTCTTAGCGTAAGATCAGACAAAGGACACCTCCACCTCTAGTAAAATTGCCTGCTTACCGACTCCCAATGATCTTATTGCTAAGATCACAATCGCATGTAGCTCTATACTTCTATGGTCTGCTTGCTTCTACTTTTCATCTACTTCAACTCCATATGTAGATGACCATAAATCGGTGCATGCCAGATCCCGGAGTGTAGATAAAAATAAAGAGAAGGCCAAAATAGAGTAGTACCGTAGATAAATTTGAAGTTTAATAATAAAAAAAGTTACACTCACATGGTAGGTGTACAAAATTAGCGTCTTAAAATATGTAGCCGGCCGGCTTCAACATTCGCTCGTCCTTCCGGATAGTCGATAGCGGTGACGTCAGCACGCCGCTTTCCCTGGCAGGCAATTTTACTAGAGGTGGAGGTGCCCTTTGTCTGATCTTACTCTAAGAACTTTTTTCAAACACACTTCGGGTGCAAGTTTGACACACATGGACTTTATTATTTATTAGTTGTATTCAAATGTGATATTTTTTGAATTTGTCATGTCATTCACGTTTCACCTATGTTCACAATAAGAAGAATGGTCACATTTTCAATTTATGTTTCACCTGTTAGTGCAGCGCAGCATATTTTTTTGATTTTATAGGTAATTTATGTGTATCGCACATTATTTATGCAGCAGCAGCAACCAATCACTTTATTGTTTTGTTTATTATTATTTTTCATAGACCTGCGCAGTAATTTTTTCCACAGATGGGAGATAAAATTGCGGGTCTGACCTTTGGGTCACAGCAAAGGAGGAAGTCAATGGTATTCTTGGGGGTGGCTTGTCTCTCCATTGAGAGCCAGTCAGGTTTAGGTCCTTGGCGGAAAGCCATCGAGATTTGTGCGAGTTGGGCTGCCCGGTAATAACCCCAGAGATTCGGGAGTCCCAGCCCACCCTGTGATTTCAACCGATAGAGGATGACTGAAGGGCATCTATACCCCTTGTTACCCCAGACAAAACGGACTATTCGGGATTGGACAGAACTGAGAAAACGTTTTGGAATCGGGACCGGAAGGGAGCGGAATAGATATAGCAGACGGGGGAGGAGTGTCATTTTCACTGCGTGTATCCTACCCAGCCAGGATAGACCACACTTCGACCACGCATCCAAATCCTCTCTACACTTGCGTATTATAGGGGGATAGTTGGCTTCAAAGAGACTTGTTATGTCTGGTGTAAGTTTGATGCCTAAGTAAGGAATCGACCCGGATGCCCATTTAAAGGCGAAATTGTTAGAGAGCTGGTAGAGAATGTCGGGGGGGACAGTAATGTTCAAGGCTGTTGACTTGGTCATATTAACTTTCAGTCCCGAAACGTCACTAAAGGCCCGTAGAGTCTTAAGTATCACGGGGGTAGAGGTCAGTGGGGAGGTGATGAAAAGGAGCAGGTCATCTGCATACAGCGCGCACTTGTGCTCACCCTGTCCGCACGTCACCCCCTTGAAATCCGGGTTCGATCTAAGCGCAATTGCTAGTGTCTCTATGGCCAACGCGAATAAGAGGGGGGAGATTGGACACCCGTGTCTGGTTCCCCGACCAATAGTAAACGATTCCGAATATCTGCCCAACAGGCGAACTTGGGCCGTGGGGTTCGAATAAAGAGCACGGATTAGATTCAAAAAGTATGGGCCGAAACCCCACTTCCCCAATATGTCGGTTAGGTAATTCCAGTCAATCGAGTCAAAGGCCTTGTGAAGGTCTATAGAAAGGATAAAGCCTTTCTGCGGGGTTCCCCCATCCCATTGGGATCTAAGAAGCGAAATGATGTCAATGGCCCTCCTGACCTGATCCGGACCCTGTCTCCCAGGAATGAACCCCACCTGGTCCCCATGTATGTATGTAGCGATAAAACTCGCCACCCTATTGGCCATGATCTTGGTCATAATTTTGATGTCGTTATTGATAAGCGAGATTGGGCGGTAATTGCTAACCTCACTAGCGTCCTTGTCCGGCTTGGGAATCACGGAAATGTATGCAGAGTTTAGGTCTGCACCCAGGAGGTTTCCCTCCCGTAGGGAGTTAAATAACCGAGCCATATGTGGAGCCAGGCAAGGGCCAAATTTCTTGTAGTAGCTATTTGAAAATCCATCGGGACCAGGCGACGAGCCAAGTTTGAGGGATTTTATGGTGTCCAAAATCTCGGCAGAGGTAAACGGTTCCTCCAAGAGAGTCCTATGCTCAGGAGAGAGGGTGGGAAGAGGGAGAGCGTCCAAGAATGTCTCGCTCAGGGAGGCCTGAGCCGGGCCAACAGGTTTGTATAAGTCAGAGTAGAACTGTAGAAAAGTGTCCATAAATTTTGGCCTAGTGTTCAACTTCACTGCCAGCTTAGATCCAATTCTATCCTTCTGAGAGTAGAATTTAGCCCCAGTCCATCTAAGGTGCCTTTCTGCGTCAGTGGTCAGTTTCAGATTGAGAAGGGCCCTAGCTCCTTCCAATTGTCTAAGGGAATCCGCCGTAGGGTGTCGCTTGTGTGCTTTCGCTAGAGCACGGAATTCCTCAGTGAGCTTCAGCGTGTCCGCCCTGTGTTCTGCCCTACATATCGAGATCATTTGTATGATCTTCCCCCGGATCACCGATTTGTGTGCTGCCCAAACGGTAGCCTCCGAGACCTCGCCCGTCGCATTGAGAAGGAAGTATTCCTTGATCGCTGCTTCCAAAAGGGTGCACTGTATGGGGTCACTCAATAATGACTCCTGCAGACGCCAGCGAGGGGCCGTTCGTACTCCCGAAGGTCTCAGCGTGGTCAACACGACCATCGAGTGGTCCGAAAGGGAAGATTCAATAATCTTGGAGCCTCTAATTAAGGGGATCGACGAGGAACGCGTGAAAATGTGGTCTATCCTGGCAAATGAGTTGTGTGGGGCAGAGAAGTGCGTATAGTCCTTCGTGTGAGGATTAACCTCTCTCCAGACGTCAATCAACCCCGCCGAGTGTAATAGTTCGGCAATTTTAACACTTTGTTTGGAGGGTCGTTTTGGTATCGGCTTCCCAGACCTGGACTTATCCAGCGAGAAATCGAAAGCGATGTTAGAGTCCCCACAAATGTAAACCGTTCCCTTGAGATGTTCGCTCAGAGTGTGCAGTAGAGAGTCAAAAAAGGGCTTCTGACCCTTATTTGGGGAGTAATAGGAAACAAAGGTGTAGGTTTCTCCATCAATTTGACCAGAGACCAAGATGTAGCGTCCCTGCGGGTCGGCTTTGACAACCGGTTGGGATAAATTAATGTGTTTAGCGAGACAAATGGCCACTCCCTTAGTTTTATTGTCTGCGGATGCCAGAAAAAATTGAGGATAATGCTGGTGAAGGAAAGTAGGCTTAAAAGTGACCGGGAAATGAGTCTCCTGTAACAATAACACGTCCGCATGCATAGAGTGGTATAGCTGATACAGCTTCCTACGCTTAATTGGAGAGTTAAGGCCCTGGACGTTATGAGAAACTATCTTGAGGGATGGAGGTGGGGAATGTGTATTAGGCATGGGTCAGAATGGTTAGAACTAGTGTGATGTATCGGTGCACTCCTTGATCTAAAAAGCGGTACTCACCACATAGCCTGAGGAACAGACACAGCGAGAGCTTGGGTCCTGGGAGGCGAGGTCCCCGACGATCGAAGGCACCGAAGAGACTCAGATAGGAGGTAGCATGTGGAGCAGGCAGGACAGGAGGGAGAGAAGAAGGGAAGAAAAAGAGACCGGTTACAAATTGATAAACCGAACAAAAAGGACTGAAACAATAATAAATAATAAAAAAACAATAAGACATAAACAAAGGACCCTGAGGTCCCCTAACCCCACCCCACCCCTGGGTCGAGATGGGCTATCCATCCCTACCCTCAATCCTGAGAGGATCGGAGTTCCCTAGAGACAGGGACTCCGTGACAGAGCCGAAGAGCACGATAAGCGCTGCCGGCCCTAGTATGAGGTGCACTGGGTCCACCACAACCCAACCACCCATAATAGATCATCCGTTGTACCAAAGGCCCACACTGGGACCTAACGTATTCTAAAGGAACAAGCAGAACGCCCCCATGTATGTCACTGGCTAGTAAACTGTGATAACCAGGAACCCCCCCGGTCCCCGATCCCCACCCCGCAGGGCCCAGGTTCCTGGAAGGGAGGGAAGAGAAAAAAAAAAAAATTACATTAAGACTTAAAACTGCATTGCCGTTAACCATAAATTGCACCAGGAACTGATCGGCACACAAAAGGGGAAAGGCCACCCTAGTCGGTCTGCCACCCCCTCAAGCTCCCCAGCCCCAAGTCGTGTAGAGCCCACCCGCCCCAGTCCCAGTCAGGAAGTAACGCCCAGCCGGGCAACCTGCAACAAAAGGAGAACATTAAAGGAGACAAGATTATAAGTGCTGTCCGCTGGAAGTCTTCAGCAACAGGTACCCCCAGTAAGGGGCGGCGGGTGGAGTACCCCCAAATCCGGGCATCATGGGAAGTGAGAAGTCACCGAGCCCAAAGAGGGACAGAAGGGGGAGAGTCTTCAGGTCTGTAGATTGTCCTTGGACCGCTTGTAGCCTTGCTTGAGCCAGGTGTGCTGCAAAGGGCTTGCCGGCGAGGGTCTCTTTGTAGAAGCCGGGTTGCTCCTGCCGGTCTGCATAGGAGGGGGGTCTTGGGGCAGGATCCCTAGATGTGCCAACAGTCGCTCCCCTTCAGACAAGGATGAGAAGCCATAGTGTTTGTTCTTGAAGGAGAAGTTCAGCCGTAGGGGAAAAGACCATCTGTATGTGATTTCCCTCTCCATCAATAGATGCAGCAGTGGTTTAAGTGATCGCCGTCTCTGCACTGTGTAGGGGGAGAGATCAGCAAAAATTTGGATTTTATGACCGTTTAGCGTAAGATTTTCAGAGTACCTGGATTTCCTCATCACCTCCTCCTTCACCGAATAAAAGTGTGGTTTCACTATAATATCTCTGGGGAGTCCGTCCGCGCGAGGGGGTTGCAGGGCCCTGTGTGCCCTGTCCAGCTCCAGGCGGTGTTCCGCTATATCAGGAATGAGACTTTTAATAAAGGATTTCACAGCCGCCTGCACCTCCTTTTCGGATTCGGGGAGCCCCCTTATCCTAAAATTATAGCGTCTGGTTCTATTCTCGAGGTCATCGATCTTGGCAAAGGCAGTCTCTAATTGATCCTGGACATCTTGTAGCCTGGCCGTGTTTTGGTTAATGCGTGCTACGGCCTGGTCAGCCTTTTTCTCTATAGTGTCCATTCTCAATCCAATCTGCTGCAGGTCTGCATGAATGGATGAAGTGATTTGGGCTGCATTGAGGGCCAAGCTCTTGGAGAGCATCTGTGCAAAGGCCTCCATCATGGAAGGAAAGTCAGTGGGGATAGGAGTGGACTCTGCTGTTTCACTCACAGTCAGCAGCATGCCTGTATGGGGATCCAGCAGGGGGGTGGAGGGGGGCCCCGCGCTCATTCGTCCCAACAGGGATTCTGTGAAGGCTGGGGAGGCAGCCTGAGGCAGGGAGGGGAAGTCAGTACCTGGTGATGGCGGTAGGACCAGATCCTGGTCAGCAATAGAGTCCCCTGCGTCTCCCGCGGCATGTAAGCCTTGCTGCGCCGCCGCCACCAACTTGGCATAACTGAGGGGTCCGGGAGAAGCCGCCATCTGCCGCGATAGATTCCTCCTCACCGACGCCGATAACATCCGCTTGTTCCCGGGGTCTTCCCCTACTCGTGGGACCCGATGAGAGCGCTGGGGGGGCGTCCTGAGAGCTCCGGTGGTTATTACAGGGCCGTGGTGGAGCGGAGCTCTAGAAGCCGGCGGCCATCTTAGGAGCTGCCGCGCATGCGCCCTCTCTCACTTATTATTTAATATCAATAACACCCTGTACAATAATTTCTTTGTATACAGTATTTGTCAGTAAATGTGTTTTTTTCTTACCTGTAATGGCTAGTTCTTGGAAACGGATGTAGCATGGATGTTATCATATTGTTTATCCTGTCAGGGGTCATCTGAATGCACCTTGGTTTCTGGCTGCATCCCTCTGTTCTGTGTTTTAATTTGTCTTCCCTGTTTAGCTCCCTGTGGCTCCCTTTACCATATGACTGCGGAAAGCCTCTTCTCCTGTGTCCGTATTGTCTATGACAGTTCCATCTCCCTCTTGTATTACAATTTTCTGTGACATGTCTGCATCCTCGAGCCTAATCTGTCTTTTTCTCTCTCGGGTTCTAATTGTAGAGTTCATTGGGTGATAATGTATAATCTGTGAGTCACAGACTTTATTACTTGTGTCTGATCCTTGCTTGTGATCTAAACATATGAAGCGAGAAAGCAGAGAAGTCCCTTCCAATGATAATCAAGTTTTTAGCTGAAACAGAAATCAGGAGTTCATGCAAGAGATATGTGAAGTGAAGGAAGTAGTGCATAACACCTGGCTGAGATTTAGGCACATGGTCATATGCCAGGGTATTCTTAGGCCGCATACACACGATCAGACCGGTCCGATGAAACTGGCCTGAAGACTAGTTTCATCGGACCAAATTGATCGTGTGTACGGCCCATCGGACCAAAGTTTGAAAACTTGCTTTAAAATCTGTCTGATGGACACCTGTCCGTCGGACCAAAACGATGGTTAGTACACAAAAGCATCGGACCAAAAACCCGTGCATGCTCAGAATCAAGTCGATGCATGCTTGGAAGCATTGAACTTCGTTTCTTCAGCACGTTGTTGTGTTCTACGTCACCGCGTTCTGGCCCAATGGGATTTTGGACTGATGGTGTGTACGCACATCAGACCACTTCAGCGGTGGTCCGATGAAAACGGTCCGTCGGACCAGTCTCATCGGTTTGGTCTGATCGTGTGTACGTGTGTACGTGGCCTTATAGAAATATTTTTTGATGGGTTCTCTTTAAAATAATTCAGATTTGGCTGTTCAATAACAGGAAGCAAACTAGTATCAATGTGAATGTGATAAGATACATGACACCATTGCTATGTCCCTGTAACATACCTAGTTTTGTCCATTCGTGTTGGTTATCTTCTAGGTGGAACTTCTTTAGAGTAATGCCACACGATCACTTTTTGTGATGAAAAAAAACGACGTTTTAAAAAACGACATTTAAAATGATCGTGTGTGGGGAAAACGTCGTTTTATGTCTTCAAAAAAACGACCAAAAAAAAATTCCAACATGCTTGAATTTTTTGTGTCGTTTTTCAGAATGTCGTCTTTTGTTTCACAAAAAATGATCGTGTGCGGGCAAAACGACGTTTAAAACTACGTTTTTAAACCCGCGCATGCCCAGAAGCAAGTTATGAGACGGGAGCTTCAATGGAACAGAGTGCCGTCGAAAGTGTCTTACGTAACCGCGCTTTGCAAGAGCATTTTCAGAAAACGATGGTGTGTATGCAACATCGTTTTTTTAAATGAAGTTTGAAAAACGTCGTTTTGTTTCATGAGATAAAACGAAGTTTTTTACATCACAAAAAACGACCGTGTGTACGCGTCATTACAATCCTGATTTTGTTTCTCTCACAACAGCAGCATTGATGCATTGGTGATAACAGAGGACATTTTTCATTCTAAATGTGACCTTTTTGTAAAACAAATTTGCATTAATGAGCCCTGATTTACTGTAGACCACATGGATTTAACCTCAGGACAGTTCTCTTATGTCGCGTACACACGACCGTTTTTCATGACGAGAAAAATGCAATTTTTTTAATTGGTTGTTAAATAGGTCGTGTGTAGGCTCCAGAGCAGTTTTCTCGTTGAAAAAAAATGGGCATTAAAAATTTAGAACATGCTCTTTTAGAACATGCTCTTTTTTCTCTCTTTGTGAAAAACGGTCGTGTGTACACTTTAACAATGGGGAAAAAATGTGCTTGCTCAGAAGCAAGTTGTGAGAAGGGAAATTTGCATAATAAGCCCATGGGGTGGCGCCATTGGAATGGAACTTCCCCTTTATAGTGTCGTCGGACGTGTTGTACGTCACCGTGCTTTGCTCAAGCATTTTTTTCCACAATCGTGTGTATGCAAGGCAGGCTTGACAAGAATCACGTTGAGAAAAACTTAGGGCCAGATTCACGTACATCTGCGCATTATTGGACCGGCGTAGCGCACCGCCTTTACGTTAGACTGGCGCAATGTAGCGGCGCAATCACCCTATTCTCGTAGGTTTTGTGCAGAAATTTGCGCCTGTGCAACGTTATTTCAGAGGCGCAAGGCGGAGTAATTCAAATTGGGAAGGACGTGGGCGTGTTACATTGAAATGAGCTGTGACCCCATGCAAATGAAGGCCTGGCCGGATCGCGCATGCGCGCTTGAAGCAGACCATGGTCATCACCTCTGTGCGCATGCTCCCAACTCGGGAACGGCGCAATCAGTGAAATTGGAAGTGGACCCGGGCAACTTTGTGAACTACGCAGACAGCATAAATAGACAGACAGAAACGCACTTCCTTTGCAAAAGTACATCCCTTTATATCCCTCCCTATACAGCAAGGTGCTTTTGTTCTGTTGTTTGTTGCGTTGTGACTTGTCTTTGTGATATTTGTTGACTGTTTGATCTAGTGTTTGGTAGAATATATTTGAAAGTGTTTTTTGCTGACTGGTTGTGAGACTTTTTGGTTGTTAGATTTTGGTTTGTTTGTTTGTTTTGTTGCTTGATTTTTCATTCTTGTTTTTGTGAGTGATTTTTGTTGATTGTTTGGGAGAGAGTTGTTGGATGAGTATGACTGAGAGGAAGAGGAAGTTAAATTTTACTTTGGGGGAGAAACAAATAATTGCCCGGGCCATTACCCAATATGGGCGTTTCCTCCACGGCCCGGAGAGTGCCAACCCCACCCCGGCCAGGAGCAGAGAGATTTTGCTGCTCATTACTGACCAGGTGAATTCAGCAGGGGGGGAGACCCGGACACGCGAGGGGATCGAAAAGAAAATCAATGATCTCCGCCGTTTGGTCCGAAAGAAGCTGGCCAAAATGGCAGCCCATGCCAGGGGCACAGAAGGGGGCCCACCATGCCCTGTTAGGCTGACAGCGGAGGAGCGTGCAGTGGCCCAGACCTTTCATAGACAACAGGTGGAGGGCCTGCCTGGCTATGACTCAAGTCATGAAGCCGTGATGCCAGGTAAGGTTTTTTTGTCCTATCAGGTGTGTAGCATGTGGGGGGGGAGGGAATATGTGGCAAGTGTGTGGATCCTCCAACCTGTGAATGTTTTGTGTCATCCACAGATGTGCAGGAGGGTGCTGGGCCATCTGGCCTGACCGCACCATCCCCAGGACAGCAGCCTGATGAGGACCCCCTGACAAGGCCGGAGTCCTCGGAGGAGGTTGAAGAGGAGGAGGTTGAGGAGGAGGAGGAGTTCACAGGGCTCCCCTCCCAAGGGGCTCCCCTTCTCCCCGGCCACAAGCCTCAGCTGGAGGCAGGAAGTCGTCCCAGAAGACCAGGGGGGTGGCCGAGGTTCTGCCCGCCAATCTGAGAAGGGACCAGGCCCTTCAGACCCGCCATCTTGGAAAGGTCAGCCAGACTTTGGGGCGGATGGAGGAGAGTCTGTCCTCCATAAAGGATACGCTTGGGGATCTGGACTGCCACTCCCGGGCTCTTACAAACTGCCTAAACGTACTGCAGACTACAACAGCAGACGTTGGGCAGGATGTGAAGACCCTCACCCAGGCCATCTAGGACAACACGGCAACACTAAGTGCTGGCCTTAACAGAATTGCCGTGGCCTTGGAGGGCAGGCGGCCAGGTGGGCAGAGACCAGGGGCTGCTCCTCCTTCCCCGGATTTTTTTTTTTTTTGCTGGGCAATTTATATTTTTTTTGTGTTCTGAATGTTTTTGAAATGTGGGGGTGATATTTCTGAGGGAAAAGGGGTGTCACCCTCAGTTTTGGTGGAGAAGGGTTCCCCAGGACCAGGGAGAAGTGATCCCCAGGTCCGTGTGAATGGTGTATGAATGTACAGTGACATAATTGGAGCCGTGGCGTGGCGTTGCTGCTCACATGTCCAGCATGGTGGGCTTGTGCTAATCCAATTTGATGAGGATGTGGGGTGTGTGTGCTAGGGACCACAGTGGTGTGCATGCATGCATTCTCATTGTGCCATGATAAATGTGTGTGTTTAACGTGCAAAGATGCCTAATGTGAGCTGTCTCCTGGCTGCTCTTCCCTCAGAAGACGGGGTAACCTCGGTTAGGGGGGGATTGTCTGGTTTGGGGGTCAGGTCATCACGTAGGTCAATCTGCAGGCCCTTTCTCACTGCGAAGTTGTGCAGCAGGCAACATGCACCGATGATCTGGCACACAAAGTTTGGGGAATACAACAGGGTACCCCCAGACTTATCCAGGCATCGGAAACGTGACTTCAGGAGGCCAAAGGTGCGCTCCACCACTGCACGTGTTTGGGCGTGGGCTTCATTGTATCTTTCCTCTCCTAGGGTTTGAGGGTTCCGGATAGGAGCCATGAGATGGGGTCCCAGTGCATATGCAGAGTCACCTGTAAGGGAAAAGACAGGAGGATGTAAGTCATGCATGTGCCCCTTGTGATGTGTGCATCATGGGGGGGGGGCAGTCATGCCTGCCACCCATGTCACTCACTAACCAACCAGCCAGGTGTCCCCATACACGTTCTGTTCGAATTCCATTCGGATGGGGCTCTGATTGTATATGCAGCTGTCATGGCTGGATCCGGGGTGTTTGGCACGGACGTGCCATATGAGGCCTTTGGCATTGACTATCACCTGTACGTTGATGGAATGCCAATGCTTCCGATTGCGGTATATGTGCTCTGTCTCATGGGGGGGCTGGAGTGCCACATGTGTGCAATCAATGGCCCCGATGGTGCGTGGGAATCTGACAATTCTGTAGAAATCTGTCATTGCCTTCAGCCGCAGCTCCTCAGTGGTGGGTTTGATGATTTGGTTGGCCATGCGTCTTAGGATTGGAGGGACAACCTAGTGCACACATCTGCTCATGGAGGATTGTGACATCCCAGCCACCACTCCACTTGTTCTTTGAAAAGAGCCCCTGGCTAGGAAATGGAGTGTTGCCATGACCTTGACCAGTGGCTGCACTGCATGTGAGCGGTGTGTTAGGCTGGTGATGTCCTCCTGCAAGGTTATGGTTAATTCCAGGATGGCATGAGGGGTGAATCTGAAGATGTGATACACCTCAGAATCACTCATGCCAAAGAGGTCTATGCGGGTGCGGTATATCCTCTCCCGTGCCCTCCTCCGTGCCCTCCTCCGTACTCTCCTCCGTGCCCTCCTCCATGCCCTCCTCCTTCTTTCCTCCGTGCCCTCCTCCATGCCCTCCTCCTTCTTTGCTCCTCTAAAGTCAGTAGTATAGTTATGAGCAAGGATGTCCCTGGCATGTTGGCATACAGATTGTTGTGCAACAAGTGTGACTGCTCAGCTCCTCACTAACAGTGTTGCTTTCTCTGACATATAGACGGAAGGTCTAATTTTATACCACCTTTTATATGGTCTAATTTTAGACAGGACGTGCAGCTGTTGCGCACAGCGCGTAGCCTGCACTGCAACAACGTTCTTTTGTGGATCCCCGTAACTCCCTCATTAGCATATTTGACTAGCAAATCAATGGTGTGTCTAGCGCAGTTTGGCGTGGAAGGATCCGCCTGTCTATCGAAATTACGCCGGGCAAAAAAAAAGTAGATTTCTTGCGTATCTCGTTTTGGGGATGCCGCGCATCGAAACGCACGCGCAAATTTAGACTTATGCCGCGCATCTCCTGTAATGCCGGCGTAATCGCTATGTGAATCTGGCCCCTAGTTTTTTTCTATGACATGAAAAATGGTTGCGTGTACACGGCTTTCCAGTAATTAAGCGTTCAATGTAATTTGTGGTGAAAACATTTTTCTCCCAGACCTTTTTCATTCTTTCTGACAGTAACTGTGATGGATCAGGTAAAACGCCCATTTTCTATGCATTCCTTATATACCACAAAGCCTATATTTTTGTATATAAAAATATGTTTTCCTATTCCTTACTAAAAAATCAGCAGCTTCTCTCACTGCCTGAATGAATGAATGAATGAATGAATGAAAAACTTATATAGCGCGGCACATGCGAACCAAATCGCCTCTGGGCGCTAGTTGTATCCGACTCTCTTGCCATCAAAAGAGCAGAGTCTTAATCTGTCTTCTGAAGGTCAGGTGGTTTTCCTCCAACCGAATGCTGGTTGGTAAAGCGTTCCAGAGTCTGGGACCCTGGACAGCAAACCTTCTTTCTCCTTTGGACTTGAATCTGGCTTTGGGTACTTTGACCAAATTTTGGTCACTGGATCGCA
The DNA here is from genome assembly GCA_029574335.1 of Rana kukunoris. Classification (NCBI taxonomy): domain Eukaryota; kingdom Metazoa; phylum Chordata; class Amphibia; order Anura; family Ranidae; genus Rana; species Rana kukunoris. The sequence continues at coordinate 243,086,664 of CM056059.1, forward strand.
GAGCGCGATTGGGGTTGTGGGGTTCTATTTTATCGCAAAGATATTGCGGGGCTTTTCCATGGACGCATTTATGGGTCAGACAGAGTGCTTTAAAAGCAATTCTGTCTTTTACCGGCAACCAGTGAAGGGATCTCAGCGACGGTGAGATTGATTCCCAGGGTTTTTTCCCAGTCACCAGTCTGGCGGCCGTATTTTGTACGACTTGCAGGCGAGCGATTTGGTACTTTGGGAGTCCGAGGTAGAGAGCGTTTGCATAATCCAGTCTGGAGTTCACAATCGTTCCCACCACGACTGGCACATCTCCTTTGGGAATAAATGGGATCAGTCTGCGGAGTAGGCGCAGCAGATGGTGAGATCCGCTGACTACTGACCCTATTTGTGCGTCCATAGTCATGTGGGTGTCAAAAATGATCCCAAGACTTTTGACTTTGGCGCTCGGGGAGATGATCTGGCCCAGAATGGGCGGAGGTGTCCAGGTAGTTGTGAGTTGCCTCTTGTGACTGGCCTGAAACAGAAGAAGTTCTGTTTTAGAATTGTTGAGTTTGAGATAACTCCTCGTCATCCACTTTTCTATTGAAGAGAGACAATTCTCTAAGCTGAGATGACGATCTTTCCTATTGCAGATGCGAAAATACAGTTGTGTATCGTCTGCATATGAGTGATAAAGTAGTTGTTGACTACTGATGACTTCAAAGAGAGGTCGAAGATAGATGTTGAAAAGCACCGGTGATAGAGGTGAGCCTTGGGGGACTCCACATGACACAGTGCGTTTTCTAGAAATGAACGGTCCTAGTTTCACCGTTTGAGATCGGTTTCCCAAAAAAGAGGAAAATCATGGTAAATCACTCTCTGTGACTCCGGCTACCTCAGTCAGCCGAGTCAGTAGCAGTTTGTGATCTACGGTGTCAAAGGCTGCGCTTAGGTCCAGCAGAACCAGGAGAGAAGATTCTCCTTCGTCTGCGGCCTCCAGAACATCGTCCCATATTTTGAGCAGTGCAGTTTCCGTCCCGTGTCCGGGACGGAATCCCGATTGCAGTGGATCGAGTAAGTTGTGGGTATCTAGATGCTGTTGCAGCTGTTGTACCACCACTTTCTCCATTACCTTAGAGAAAACGTTTAGCATTGTTATGGGACGGCGATGATTTGGGTCCTTGGGATCCAGGGTAGGTTTCTTCAAGATGGGCTGGATTGTGCCCTCTTTCAGCAAGGAGGGCACTATGCCTTCCTTAAATGACTGGTTTATAAGCTGCGTAATGGGAGGCGCCAGGATATCGGCACATTCCTTTAGCAGCTTAGTGGGGATAATATCATTTGGCGCAGTGCTGTTCCGCAAAGCGCCGATGATATTTTCTGTGTTCTCAATGGAAACGGGTTCCAAAGTGAACTTTGTTGGTTGTAGTGTGTTCCTCTGGGTGCTGTGTGGTAGCTCCGGGGCATTATTTTGCGAAATGCTTTCCCGGATTCCCTCAATTTTATTGATGAAGAAATCCGACAATTCATCGCAAAATTCTTGGGTGTCTGTGTTGGGGGCTTCAAGACAGTGTGGATTCATGGTCTGTGAGACCAGCTTGAAGAGATCCCGAGGGCGGTTTAAAGCACTGTTGATAGCCATGGAAAAATAGTTTTTCTTGGCTTTGAAGATTTCTATGTGGTATCTTCTAGTTGCTGCTTTGTAGACGGCGAGGTTCGTCTCAGAAGCGTTTCTTTTCCAGGCGGCTTCTGCCCTTCTACGCTCTTGCTTCAGTAGCGATAGCTGGTTGTTGAACCAGCCTGCCTTGTTTTTCCGGGTAAGGACTTTGTGTTCAGGCGCTACTACGTCGGCTGACTGTAGTAGGGCTGTATTTATGGCCTCCAGAATATCTGTGGCCGTTTGTCTTGGTTGCATTGTTTTTATTTTATTTTCCAAGGTAGATTTGAAGAGTTCCGAATGGAGCTTCTTCTGAGATCTAGTCCAGTGTGTTGTCACTGGCTTGGGTGTTTTTATCAATAGGGCCGTATTGGAAATTATGAATTTAATTGCATGGTGATCTGTCCATGGCAATGGTTCATTCTCCAAAATACTTACTTTCAGATTTTGTCTGAAGATAAGATCGAGTGTGTGACCTGAAGCATGTGTGGGCTCATGAACTAGTTGCTGAAGGCCTAACCCTTCCAGATGGTCGATACAGGCGTCGGCCACGGGGTCTTGTGAGGAGTTGGCCCAGAGATTGAAATCTCCGAGCAGCAAAAGGTGTTTGCTGGTTATGGCATAAGTGGAGATGAATTCTGACCATGGAGGTAAAAACTGCGATTTAGGCCCTGGTGGCCTATAGCAGAGTAGAATACGGACGGTCTCCTGGGGGTTTGTTTGCAGTTGCAGAGTAAGGGTTTCCATAAATGGAAGCGAGTACTGAAGGGCTGGTTTAGAGATCCCAAGATGCGTCTTATGAATCACCGCCAGTCCTCCACCTCTTTGCCCTATTCTGTTTTCAGTGATAATCCGGTAGTGTTCTGGCACCAGTTCTCCAAGAATGGTGTTACAGTCGGCTGTAAGCCAGCTTTCTGTAATGAAAAGACAGTCTAAGTTGTTCTGTAGAATGAAATCATGGATTTCTAATCGGTGCCTTACTGCCGATCTTGTATTGATCAAAGCACATGATATGTGCTTCGCTTGGGGTGGGTTCGCTAATTTTTTTTCCTGATGATCGACGATCGATCCTCAAGAGTTGCTCAAAGCTTAGGGCCCTTTTAGTGACGGCTGGTAGCTTTGTGGCAAATTGCCTCAGGCTCCTAATGATTTCTGCCGAATATTGCCAGACGGCCATATTCCGCCGGGGGGGGGGGGGGGGGGGGGGAGTGTGGTGGGTGGCGATGGGGAGTAGATTCCTTGAATCCTTTCTCCTGGAATTTTTATTTGGTCCAGAGTAAGGCAAATAAACTCTGGTTCAGCTAAGCCAATCTGCTGGGCAGGGAAAAAAATTCCTTCCTGATCCCTCAGAGGCGATCGGTTGAGCCCTGGATCAAATCTAATGGACTGGTGAGGGAGTGATGTGAAGGGAGTAGATTCCTGCTTGGGGGGTTCACCAAGCTGGGCCACCAATCTGGTGCAAATAGCCCCAGAGAGGGGTAGTTGGCTGTTGAGGAGGTGGATGGGGACCCCTGTGGGTAGGGGGGTGAGTTGGGTGACAGCACTAGGGCAGAAACGGCTTGCTGTCGCCGTGCGCCGCTAGGCCGCAGTTGAAGCCGCGGACTTTCCTAAGCCGCGGCTCCCGCGGACCTAGCGTGGCTGGCGCGGACCAGCGAGAACAGCCAGGGTACAGTGGGAGGGGTGTGGGGATGGGTTGGGAGTACCTTGAGTGCGGTCTGGGCTAAAGCACCGGGGTGATGCACCGAGCTGAGGCCGAGCGCCGCTAGGCCGCAGTTGAAGCCGCGGACTTTCCTAAGCCACGGCTCCCGCGGACCTAGCGTGGTTGGCGCGGACCGGCAAAAAAACGGCCAGGGAAGCAGCTGGGGGGGATGTGGGTGCGGGCAGGGGGGCCTCGATTGCGGCCTGGGTGAGACGAGCTGAGTTTCTAGTCAGGTTAGGGCGGTTATCCTGACAAGGACGGCCGACCTTGATCCTGGGGGGGACAGGCTGGATTACCTGTGTGAGGGCTGTATGACGGCTCGGAAGGCTCAGCTGTTCAGATGTTGTTCAGATGCTCAGATGCTCCAAGAGGGGGGGGGGAAGGAGTGCTGGAGGCGGCTAGAGGTGGAGGAGATCCGGGATCCAGGTAAGATGCAGGCTGGCTGGACAGGGGAACCCTGACTACCTGCTGGCTACACCTGCCTGGAGCTATAGCTCGCACGCTCCTACTCCTAGGAGAACGTGTGCCGTGTGAGCTCCTGTAGCTAATCCTCTGCCTCACTCTGCTCTCTAGTGAATGGACCCCTTTCACACTGTGTGAGGCATCATGTTTCAGTATAGTAGCGGACTCTTATCAACTTTTTTTTTACATTCCTGGCTCAGCTTGCATACCAGGCAGCTTTCTTCTCTGTCTGCTTTTTCATAGCAACAGGTAATTTCAGCGTCATAGACTCTCCAGGACCACCCCTCCCATCGAGTCAAGAATGTAACTAAAACATGGCGCCTTCAACCAGGACTACGCCTGAATTGGTGACGCCCAGATCCTGGAGGAAGTTCACCTTACACGGACACAACCAATCACAAACTAATAATTCCTAGATAACATTATGCTAATGATACATATTCTCATCGTCTTAGTAGCTTAACCTCCCTGGCGGTATGATTCTTTCTGGTTTTAGGTGCTAAAAGCTGTACAATTATTTGCAAGAAAATTTGGCGTTTTATACTGTAGGCCTGTAATTCTTAGGAATAACTCACTTAAATCTGACCACACAAGAGTCTAGTAGGCATCCCGGGTATGATTTAAAAAAAAAAAAAAATTATAAATTATAATATAATAAATAATTATAAATAATTATAAGAAATAATATAATTATAATAAAAATTATTCAATAATGTAATCAACTCAAAATCACTGAAATTTTCTCAGTTTCAGAATTGTCGCTGTAATTATTATTATTTTTTTAGGACGAATTTCCCCACAATTACTATCGCTCATTTTTGACATAAAGGGACACTTTGGTTGCTAAGGACAATCTACAGTTTGCAGGCAGAAAGAACAGTTTTTATTATACAAAAGAACATGTAAGACACTGGGCAGATCACTAAGGGACAAGGGGGGTGTGTATTTTTTACATACAGTACTGCAACCTATAAGATTACAGTATACTGTATGTACTGTGTTTGTTTACTTTTTTGAATTTGGTGCCGATCTCCGTCCCCATGCGTTGTAACATCGCAGGGAACGGAGATCGGCGGCACACAGGCACTGTGTGAATCAAGCGAGGACACCGCTCGCTCACACAGCGGAGAGGCATCGCTGGATCCAGGGACAAGGCAAGTAAACCATGCCTGTGGACACTGCGAGGTGAGCCCGAGTCTGACTCGGGGTTACCAATCGCAGCACAGAAATGTATCCCCGAGTCAGACTCGGGAATACCGCAAGGGGGGGTTAACTATAAAACCCCCATGTATCCGGGAACCAATAAAGGGAGTATCATCAATCTGAGGACAGTCTCAGTGTGATCTCTTCTCGTGCATGCACTAAGTCAGGGATCCTCAAACTACGGCCCTCCAGATGTTGTAGAACTACACATCCCATGAGGCATTGTAACACACTGACATTCACAGACATCACTAGGCATTATGGGAATTGTAGTTCCTGAACAACTGGAGGGCCGTAGTTTGAAGACCCATGCACTAAGTCATATAGGTCTAATCAGGACGGGGCCAGATACTCATCAGACGATTGGTCTGTTCCAAAACAATACCAATGATGTTACAGGTGATGAGGAAAGATGCCAGTGTCTAGTATCGTTTTTCAAACAGTGAACCCACCACAGCATTCAATCACCTCTTCACTATTGGAGCAGACTTACAAAAACTTGTAATTACAGTGGGCTCTGTGGTCTGTTGTACTTTCCTACATTTAGCACAACTCATGCCCTGTACACACGATCGGTTCATCCGATGAAAACGGTCTGATGGATTTTTTCATCAGATATCTGATGAAGCTGACTTTCATCAGTCTTGCCTACACACTATCAGGTAAAAAAACGATTGTGTCAGAACGCAGTGACGTAAAACACAACGACGTGCTGATAAAAATGAAGGTCAATGCTTCCAAGCATGCGTTGACTTGATTCTGAGCATGCGCAGATTCTTAACCGATGGACGTGCCCACGATCGTTTTTTTCTATCGTTTTTTTTACCCATCAGATAATTTTAAAACAAGTTCCTAGTTTTTTCACCGATGGATAAAAAAAACGATGGGGCCCACACACAATCGGTTCGTCTGATGAAAACGGTCCATCATACCGTTTTCATCAGACGAACGATCGCGTGTACGCGGCATCACTGGGAAGCCACATAAACCCTCCTTTTCTTTTTTTAATCTGTGGATTTCATCACCTGTCCTTGGAGCAATACAGACATGACTACCATGCTTCTCAGAATAGGGAAACCCTATTATGCTCCCAACTGGTGGACCTAGATAATTTCTTCTATCATTTCCATCATAAACAAGAAGATTTTACCGCACCTGTTTCTTCTGTTAGACCCCTTTTACACTGGGGCGCTTTGCAGGCGCTATAACGCTAAAAATAGCACTTGCAAAGCACACCCTGAAACAGCCGCTGCTGTCTCTCTAGGGCTTTCACACTGGAGCAGTGCGCTAGCAGGACGGTAAAAAAAAAGTCCTGCTAGCAACATCTTTGGAGCGGTTAAGGAGCAGTGTGTTTACCACTCCTCAACTGCCCATTGAAATCATTGGGCAGCGTGGCTATACTACCTAGTGCCTCCAACTTTGGCATCCAGCCGCACTCAGCGTTCAGTGAGATCCCCGAATGGAGAGCTTTTGCTACGCTACAGTCCCAGTGCCAGGCAGGCACCCGCCATAGTAAGAGGCCATTTTGCTGTACATGCGATTTTATTTATTTTAAATAAAGGTAATACACTATGATTTTTTCCGTATCTGTTTCTGCCATCCTGTGAGCATTATGGTCGCACCTATGGTCCCATCGTGATCCAGCAACGCCCCCAGTGTGAACAGGCACATATCCTGTCCTGCTTTTCTGACCTACTTTTAATTAAGAGGTCTCGCCGTCTGGTAAGAGCATAGCATCCCCTTAGCACTTTGGGTGGAGCACATTATGCAGTGGTGAAGGATTCAGACACATCCACGAATCAACTCCATATCATTCAGTCACTGATCCATCTGTGGCGTTTATGGGACTTTACACAATTATTTTTGCACTGTGAATTTATTATCGCACATTATCCTCACTAAGACCTATTAATTTATTTATTTTTCTTCACTGGTGACCTCTATATGCAATTGTGTGTTTTTTTGTGCAGTTAATTTGCCCAAGACTATCACATGTCATTCAAGTATGTTATGCATTTGTGTTGTTTGCAATTACTCACCTACATAGTTGATGTTGCACTTTAATTATAGACAGGTGTTACACTGAATTTATCCACTAGCGCCCTCTATATCCTTTTTATTTCCAGCGTGGCTATACCACTGGCAAAGCACCACTGCAAGGGTGCTTTGCGGATGGGTTTAACCCTTTTTCGGATGGTAACGGGGGTTAAAAGCACCCGCTATCGGCCGAATACCCCCAAAATACGACGATAAGGCGCCAATAAAAATAGTGACGCTTTACCGCCGATGCCCCCACCACCCCAGTGTGAAAGGGGCCTTAAAGGTGAAATAATTAGGTTATTATTATGAAGAAGACATTGCTAAGTTAATAATGTCAACTCTGTTTTCTACATGAATGCACAATGAAGGATGTCATGGTAACATCTCCTTAGGGAGTGGAGCTATGACACCCTAAATTCATAATATCTCCTCAGTGCCATTGGACCCAGTAGACAGAGGACATCTTGTGGGAAAAAGTACTGGTGGAGACAGTTATTACAGCCTAAACTGCTATTTTGTGCACTGGTTGGAGCCCCATTTTATAAAAAAATAAGTACACCTAGACTTAAGTCTTGTACACACGATCGGATTATCCAACAGGAATTGTGTGATCCAATCATGTGTACACAAGTCCGTCAGACAAAACTCCAAAAGTACAAACACGCATGCTCAGAAGCAATGCTCACCATAAGGCCCCATACACACGATCGGACATATCCGATGAAAACGGTCCGCGGACCATTTCCATCGGATATGTCCGATCGGGAGTTTGATCCGATGGCGTGTACACACCATCGGATCAAATTCCCCGCCGCCGGATGGCGCGGTGACGTTGACGCCGCCGCGTCACCGCCACGTCACCGCACCAGGAAGTAAAACACTTCCACGCATGCGCCGAATCCATTCGGCGGCGGCGCGGCGGCGGTGGGGGACGACATGTCTGCTGGTAAGTGTACTAACCAGCAGACATGTCGGGCGGACAGATTCCACCGGATGGATTTCAAAGCATGCTTTGAAATCTGTCGGGTGGAGAAATCTGTCCGCTAGCCCATACACACGAGCTGAGATGTCTGCTGAAACGGTCCATCGGACCGTTTTCAGCGGACATATCCCCTCGTGTGTACGAGGCCTAACACAACATTAGTAGAAGTTGCCCAAAGGGTGGTGCTGAAAAGCAGAAAAAAACACGTAATTTTATGTTTGTTGGCCGACAACTCTTTGCCGTTTGTATGCAATGAAGGGAAGAGGGGAATGGCAGCCTCTAGCCCCCCTCTTCCTCATGGGAAAATGGCGGGATAGAAGAGTTAGAAGGCTAGGAATTTGGCCTGCTTGCTCAGGTCTGAGGGGTTAAGTGACCTCTCTGTGACCTGTGAAAGCCAGCTCAAATATAAGGTTCAGGTCAGTTACATTCAATTGAGCCTGCTGCTATCAGGGAATTTTGGCGGGCTCTCAGGTCTGAGGGGTTAAGTGACCTCTCTGTGACCTGTAAAAGCCCGCTCAAATAAGGGTCAGAATTAGGTCAGTCACTAGCCTGGGGGAAAAGTCTGCGCAAATCCAGTTCAAACTAGTTAATCTTGGCGGGTTTTTGTGCTATATAAAGCGGGTTCCGTAGGAGAAGGGCTCAGCCGCTTCAGAGGACAGAAGAACTGTGGTGTTCTTCCCCACCCCCCCTCCCCCTATTCTACTATGTCGCGGGTGTTGTTATGTGGTTGGGTCACCTTTGCATTTTGCATAGGGGGACAAGCTTTTGGTTAATAAAAAAAAAAAAAAAGGTTTTCGCTTACAATTTAAGTGTTTGTAAGTTATTTTGGGTATTTTGCAGCCTGAGCCGTGGTGGTTAGGCTTGCTAAAGTTATATATATATATATTTATTGCTATATTTATTTATTGTTTACCCAAGAGTTGTTTATTTATTTATCTATTTACCTTTTTATTTATTTATTTATTTGTTTTAAAACCAATAATAAACATCCGCGGCCTTTAATATCCAAATAAAGTTGTCTGCTGTCAAGTTATTTCTATTTGTTAAAATTGGTTTATTTCCCGTCTATTTTCCCATACAAGTTCCTGGCCAACGCTCTTAAGACAAAAGCCCTACGCTTTGTCCACAGAAAATCCGATTGTGTGTATGAGGCTTTAAAGTACAGCCAACAAAAAACAAAAACAGCCGATCCCCTTTTGTCCCCTAATGTAACCTAGGTTCTGAGTTAGCAAGGAGTATATTGGAGTTATTCTTTTATAAATCTTTTTATTTAATTTTTTAGACAAACATAACAAAACAAAACATCATACACATTGAATCTAAAATATATTGATAAAATGTCAAGATCCAATCACATTGCATAGCAACTGACAATCCAAAAAAAAAGAAACCTGAATATAATAATTAACAGAGAGAATATTTTATCTGGTCTTAGATCTAGGACGTCCCATATTGTTCTTTATTGTTAGGGCTAGAATGGAGTTATTCTTTAATGTTAGGTCTAGATTAAAGAGGAAAGAGTGATTCTAGGTCACGTTTATTGATTTTATGAGCTTTTTTAAATATGTTTTTTTTTTGTACATCATATAAAGTATAACATTTATTCTAAAAATAATCATTTAATACAAGGTGTGGTTGTGACACAAAATTATTAATTTTCTAAAAAAGAGAACAACAGTATTGATTTGCTGTCAGAACATAGCAAGCAGAAACATGATGGGAAGGAGTATGAGCTACTGAGCTCTGTAAACAACAAGATAGTCCGAATAACAATCGAAAAACAATCGAAAAGGAACATAGAATTTAATTTGCTGTTGAAAAGTGAAAAATTAAATATGTATATGCAGTATTTCATATGTACCTGACAAAAGTAAACAAACTTTTTATTTTATGCAGACATTATACAAGAAAGATCACAACATTATGCATTCCCTTTCATTGTTAATGTAGGATTCACCTTAACTATTTGGGTTTAGGCTATGTTTTAAAGGGGTTGTAAAGGAAACAATTTTTTTCCCCTAAATAGCTTCATTTACTTTAGTGCAGGCCTCCTTTACTTACCTCATCCTTCGATTTTGCTTTTAAATGTCCTTATTTCTTCTGAGAAATACTTACTTCCTGTTCTTCTGTCTGTAACTACACACAGTAATGCGAGGCTTTCTCCCTGGTGTGGAGAAAGTCTCCTGAGAGGAGAGGGGTTGAGCAGGAGGGTCAGGACACTCTCTACTTTGCAGATAGAGAAGGGAGCTGTGTGTTAGTGTGTGTCCTGACACTCCTGCTTGCCCCCTCCCCCCTCAAGAGGCTTTTTCCACACCAGGAAGAAAGCCTTCTCATTATGGTGGTGAGTTACAGACAGAAGAACAGGAAGTGAGCATTTCTCAGAAGAAATAAGGACATTTAAAAGCAAAATCGAAGGATGAGGTAAGTGAAGGAGGACTGCACTAAGGTAAAGGAAGCTATTTAGGGGGAAAAAATCCTTTACAACCCCTTTAAGTGGAAATCAAGTAAAAAATAGGAGAAAAAAAAAAACATATAGCTCAATAAAAGATGAAACAAGTAGAAAAAGATGATAAAAACACAGGAATGCGCTACAAACGTGAAAGAAACAAAATGAATTGTCCAAAGGTGACTGTCATAAAAAAATTGTCCATCTGGGTCCAGACGAGACCAAATTGATTAAATAATAGTCATATAATAAACAATGTGGATGCAATACACCAGTGAAATAAGTGTAAAAACATAAATCGTGGTGACATAAGTAAATAAAAGACAATATATTTCGTCTTCAATCTGAAGTTGTCCCCACAGTATTTATTTTTCATCAAAAGATGTAAAAAGACTTCTGGCTTGAAAGATAACCAGCATCTTTTAACCAATTTCCTCTGAGCCCAAGCTGTCATGGATGTTCGCTAAGCCTGTCACTCTGCTTGCTACTCCTATCAGCATGTTCTATGTCAGCACATAAACTGATTGTCTTATTCTGCTTACACTGCTTGCTTAAAAAATAAATGTAATGATGTATTAATGAGAGCTGTATAAAGTTGGGTCTTTTATATTTGTCTGGAGATTAGCTATAAGGGTAGAGTTAAAAGCAGTATTAGGTCTATTGTCTGGAATAGCATATGTGTTGAGGGCATATGGGGCTCATATTGGTTAGGGTGTATGGGTTTCATGCAGAAAATTACTTTTGTTTTTGGTGCTGAAAGCCCTGTGCAAAAATCCACTGTGCTAAGCTCTATGTCCTGAAAGCTACTATGGGTGCATATTTTATATTAACCTGTGCCTTGACTTCCAGTTAAAGGACAGAATAACCTTGCACAAAGCAGGCCAACCTCAGCAGTCCCCAGTTAGACATGTAATTGATTATCTCAGTGGTTGTGCACTGTCAGATTGCTTTGGAAATTAGGTGGACAGGCTGACCCCAGGTGCCAGCATTTACTATCGTAAGCAAAATCCTCCCGAATGCTGTGTCCATATGTCATAGGGGAACTCTGCCTCACTCCAACTGTCATCACTTACCAGGAACAAAATCTCTGCTGGAAACAATTACAACTATAGAAATGACAGTAGCTTTGAATGTGTGATGACTTTTACATTCATATGCTAATGTCATATTATCTATGGTAAGCATTGGCAGGGTATAGTTACTAAGGTTTTTCCTTTTTTTATATATATATTTGGAGTATGTTGCTGTTAACAGTCTTCTAGGGATCATTTAAGGTTATACTTTAGCTAAAGGCTACCCTACCCTTAAAGGCTAACTCCACCATTTACAAATAAACAATACAATAATAATTTATAAAAAAAAAAAAAAATGTGTAATTATTTGTTTGCATTTAAGCCTGAAAATGATTGCAACATTGATTAGTGGATTGATGATTCAATGCTTGGGCTCCTACAGAGTAGGACCTTTAGTTGTAGGGGTTGGGGGCAGTAGTGTATTTAGGTTTTGTGCTGCCCTAGGCCCGACTAAACTCGTGCACCCCATCATTTAAATATGACCCACCCCTTCCTGTTAAGGCCACACCCCTTGCTATTTAAGACCTGCCCTGAAATTTTGGGACAGTAAGTGAAGGGAAATCTCTGTCATGGGACAGGGATGGTAAAAAATAAACTTACAGGGGCTATAACCCTCCCTTACTCTATCCAAAATGAAAAAAAAAAAAGTTTTGCTTATAGTTTACTCTAGTCTACTTTAAGCACACATTTCTGATAATTTTATGGAGAGGACTAAGAAGATATAACCATGCCAATGGTGCAGCAGAAAACATATAGCACAGCGAGGAAGGTATGTGGTCCAGGATGATTGGACAGTCAAAATTAGAAGTGGCACCCTCCCTCCCCCACAGTTGTGGAATGCCGACTGCCCGCATACTGGAAGCAGTGCGGCCGATTTATGGGGGCGCTTGACTAATTTGCTCCTCAGCCCAGTCTGCCCCTTAACCACTTAAGGACCGCCTCCTGCACATATACGTCGGCAGAATGGCACGGCTGGGCACATGCACGTACAGCTACGTGCTGTGCTAGTACCCAGCCGTGAAGCTCCGGGACCGGAACTGCGGGACTCGGTCCCCGGAGCTGAAGAACGGGGAGAGCCGTGTGTAAACACGGCTTCACCGTTCTTCACTGTGGCAGCGCCATCGATCGCGTGATCCCTTTTATAGGGATACACAATCGATGACGTCACACCTACAGCCACAACCCCCTACAATTGTAAACACACATTAGGTCACACATAACCCCTTCAGCGCCCCCTTGTGGTTAACTCCCAAACTGCAAATGTAATTTTCACAACAAACAATGCATTTTAACTACTTCAGACTGATGGCTGAATGATGGCTACAGCGCGGACCTGAATTGCCAACAAGCCGTCAATTGACGGCCTCCCCTTTGGGTGTTCCCCCCGCGCTTCTGAGCACGCAGCGGGGAAACTCTGTGTTGGCCGTGTCCCTTGGACACAGCCAATTACAGATCGCCGTGAACAGCCAATCAGAGTGGCTGTTTGTGATGCGATCTGTGCGGCCAATGAGAGATGATCTCACATGTAAACATATGAGATCATCTCTCATTGCCGTTTTACACAGAGACTGCGTCCTGTCTCTGGAGAGGAGACCGATCTGTGTCCCTTGTACATAGGGACACAGATCGGTCACCTCCCCCAGTCACCCCCCCTCCAGAACACTATACAGGGAACATATTTAACCCCTTCCTCACCCCCTAGTGTTAACCCCTTCAATGGCAGTCACATTTATACAGTAATTAGTGCATATTTATAGCACTGATCGCAGTATAAATGTGACTGGCGCCAAAAATGTGTCAAAAGTGTCCGATGTGTCCGCCATAACGTCGCAGTCCCAATAAAAATCTCAGATCGCCGCCATTTCTAGTAAAAAAAAATAATAAAAAATAATAATTCGGTCCCCTATTTTGTAGGCGCTATAACTTTTGCACAAACCAGTCGCTTATTGCAATTTTTTTTACTAAAAATATGTAGAAGAATGAGTATCGCCCTAAACTGAGAAAAAAAATATATTTATTTTTTTTGAAATTGAGATTTTTATTATAGCAACAAGTAAAAAATATTGTATTTTTTTTCAAAGTTGTCGCTCTTTTTTGTTTATAGTGCAAAAAATAAAAACCGCACAGGCAATCAAATACCACCAAAAGAAAGCTCTATTTGTGGGGAAAAAAGGACGTCAATTTTGTTTGGGAGCCACGTTGCACGACCACGCAATTGTCAGTTAAAGCGACGCAGTGCCGGAAGCTGAAATTTCACCTGGGCAGGAGGGGGGGTATATGTGCCCAGTAAGCAAGTGGTTAAATGCATTTTTTGCTGTGAAAATGACAATTGTCCCAAAAATGTGTCAAAATTGTCCGTAGTGTCCGCCATAGTGTTGCAGTCATGAAAAAAATTGCTGATCGCTGTCATTATTAGTAAAAAAAAAAAAAATTTAATAAAAATGCAATAAAACTATCCCCGATTTTGTAAACGCTATAAATTTTGCGCAAACCAACCGATAAACGCTTATTGCGATTTTTTTTACCAAAAATAGGTAGAAGAACATGTATCGGCCTACACTATTTTTTTATATATTTTTGGGGTATATTTATTATAGCATTTTTTTCAAAATTGTCGCTCTATTTTTGTTTATAGCGCAAAAAATAAAAACTGTAGAGGTGATCAAATACCACCAAAATAAAGCTCTATTTGTGGTAAAAAAAAGGACGGCAATTTTGTTTGGGAGCCACATCCCACGACCGCGCAATTGTCTGTTAAAGCGACGCAGTGCCGAATCGCAAAACCTGGCCGGGTCCTTTAGCTGAATAAAGGTCCGGGTCTTAAGTGGTTAAAATGTAGCTCAAGCCGGTGGGGACTCTTTCCGTGCTGTGCTGCAAAGTGCTGCCCTAGGCCTGGGCCTTGTAGGCCTAGGCCAGGATACAGCATTGGTTGGGGGAAGTATCATTGGATTGCAAGTGAGGTGACATCACCGCACTTGTACTACACCTGCAGTGGCAGAGAGGACTAGTCACAAATTCCTGTGAATGAATACAATGGCTGTGAGGACAGATCCAAATAATGACAGCCAGGGAGAAGAACCCCTGATTCTGTGCATGTGTGTGTGTTGGAGAGGGGGAGAGGCAGAGGGGGATTGAAAATGTGACCATGTTTCATGTTACACTCTAAATATGGGTGCAACACAGGGTTTTCAACCGCCAGTAAATTTCCTGACAGTTTGTAAAAATCAGTGAACTGCCAGTAAAAATCAGGGGCTGATAATTTCATGCTGTGTTGACTTTGAGTGTAAATCAAGCAAATAATTTTTTTATAGGTATTGTCAGTGTTTCCATATTTACTGTGTTAGTTTTCAATAGGAGTTCTGTAATTTCTTAGGTTTTCAGTAAAAAATGTGTTTCACCAGTAAATTTCCCACGTTTTGTCAGTAAAAAATGCTGCGGGAAGTTGGCAACCCTGGTGTAACATGGTACAAAAGATGTACTTCTCTTTTAACTACCTACTTGACCAGCACATTAAACCCCCTTAGGGCTTGTTTACACTAGAAAATTTGATCTACAATTTGTACTGTCAAAGGGGTTTTTACCTAAATAACTCCCTTTACCTTAGTGCAGTCTTTCTTCACTTACCTCATCTTTCGATTTTGCTTTTAAATGTCCTTATCTCTTCTGAAAAATCCTCACTTCTTGTTCTTCTGTCTGTAATTACACACAGTAATGCTAGACTTTGTCCCTGGTGTGGAGTGTCGTGCTCGCCCCCTCCCTTGGACTACAGGAGAGTTAGGACGCCCACTAACACACAGCTCCTTTCTCTATCTGCAACGTAGGGAGCAAACCACTTTAACCTACAGGTAAGCCTAGATTAAGGCTTACCTGTAGGTGCTTGAAATTTCTACCAGACCTGCATGGTCTAGGAGATATTTGCGAATCACCATACAGCGATTTGTTCTATGGCGTGAAGACGGAGATGGGCGTTTCCAGGTGGTGAATAGTGTTGCTCACGAATATTCGCATTGCGAATATTCGTTACGAATATTGCATATTCGAGTATTCGCGAATAACGCGAATATCGCGGCGAATATTCGCTATTTCGAATATTCGTATTTTTTCAATTTTTTTTTAGAACAGATCACATCCTAGAGATCCCCATCGACGTCTAAAAGCATTGCTGGTATGATTAGAGACCTTGGGCCGAGTAGCTGCAGCGCTCATTTTATATTGCCGAAAAATCGCAATGCGATTATTCGGCAATAGCGATATCGCGCGATTATTTTGTATTGTAATATATCACGAATATTCTGAGCCAATCAGAGTGCTCCATTCCGCATTTCTCGAAATTTCGCAATTATTTTATATTGTAATATATCACGAATATTCTGAGCCAATCAGAGTGCTCCTTCCGCATTTCTCGAATATTCGCAATTATTTTATATTGTAATATATCACGAATATTCTGAGCCAATCAGAGTGCTCCTTCCGCATTTCTCGAATATTCGCAATTATTTTATATTGTAATATATCACGAATTTTCTGAGCCAATCAGAGTGCTCCTTCCGCATTTCTCGAATATTCGCAATTATTGTGTATTGTAATATATCACGAATATTCTGAGCCAATCAGAGTGCTCCATTCCGCATTTCTCGAATATTCGCAATTATTTTATATTGTAATATATCACGAATATTCTGAGCCAATCAGAGTGCTCCATTCCGCATTTCTCGAAATTTCGCATTCGCAATTCGCAATTCGCATTCGCATTCGCGATAGCGAAAATTCGCAATGATTTCATTTCCAAAATATATCACGAATATTCGTATTTAGCGAATATATCTCGAATATTCGACTATATATTCGAGATATATCGCGAAATCGAATATGGCATATTCTGCTCAACACTAGTGGTGAAGTGCATGGTCTGTGTGTCTGGGCGTGATGTGTAGAATGGAGGAGGAGGGGTGCGGTCCCAGGTGGCTCTTGCAAGTATAGTGCAGTGCACAGTCTGTGTGTCTGGGCAGGGATGTGCAGCAGAACAAAGGCAGAGAGGGGTGGTCCCAGGTGGCGAAGTGCACGATCTGTGTGTCTGGGCGGGGATGTGCAGCAGAATGAGGTGGCGAGGGGCGTCCCAGTGGCTCTTTCATGCCTAATAAACAGCACACTCTGCAAGCCTGCGTGGGGATGTGTGGCAGTAGGTGGAGATGGGGGGTCCTAGTCGGCTGACTGTATGAATTGAAATATCCGCGTTACGAGCCTGTGCGTGGCAGAGGAGCACTTGGTATTGTCACGGAAGGTCCCCGCATCCAGACCGAATGCTTCCGTCAGATACTGCTTCCCATAGTCTCGATACCCGATATTTTAGCTGCCTTGAAACACACAACGAGACGAGACTTGTATGTGTGCTAAGTATGGAACACTTTAATGGTACATTCTGCTTTATATCTAGTTACAAGCTTATCAGTAATCAAAGGAACAATGACACTCTCCGCCCCCTCCTCACACAGGGGAGGCTTCAAGGTAGACACTTTGGCACCAGTCTAAAGAAGTCACATTGCTATAGATAATGACATTTAGTTGAGTTAATTACTAATTGTAACAAAATGTGTTACCCAGACAGCCTGGCCCCGCATTGCTTGGCAAGTTCCCTTGAACATAATTGACATGCTAATTCAATACACCTGATAATCAAAAGGCTTTAAACAGTGTTATCACACAATAGAAAGGTCTAGGAGCAGACCTGAATTAACACCTCTACAGCCTACACAATGGACAATTAGTATATCTTCTGAGTCTATTGACCTGGTTGGGGGTCAGAATAAAATCACCTGTAATATCTCAAGACATCCTGGAATATGAACTACCAGTAATGTCCCATCCTCTGCAATACATGAATTATGATTTATTAGCCACCCTATGCCCCTATTGGACATAAGGTGACCTTAGACACAAGAGTGCCGGAGTCTGTCACAGGTATACATTCCCGTGATAGCACAGCCCTTCCATTACTCGCCCTTCTCATTTGTTTACTCGCCAAATGCGAGTGCAAATTTTGATGGCAGATGTAAGGTAAGTAACTTTGCCTGGATCCTGGCATGCAATCCGGAGTGTTGTTCAGGGTTACCGCTTTTAGTTGTGAAAATTCACCTCGAGCCACACTCGGGATTACCGCCAGGGAGGGTAAAGATAATGTTTTTTTTGCCACAAGTTTTTGGAATATGAAGAAAGAATGTGTTTTTTTTATGCAGGGCTTTTTTTTATTTTTTATACCTTGTTATTAATAGGAATTTCACCCCAAAACACATTCTGCTATTTCTCTCAAGTTTAGGGATGCCACATATGTGAACATTATTGCAGCCTAGGGTCCCAAAAACAAAAGAGCACGTTAAGGCCCCATACACACGAGCAGACAGATTTGTTCAAATCGGTCGGGCCGACCGATTTGAACAAATCTGTCTGCTGGGGACATATTGGTTTGATCGTGTACACACGATCAAACCAAAATCCCCGCCGCCAGATGGCGCGGTGACGTGGCGGTGACGTTGACGCCGCCACGTCACCGCACCAGGAAGTAAAACACTTCCGCGCATGCGTCGAAACCATTCGGCGCGTGTGCGAGAAGACATGTCTGCTGGTTAGCGTACTAACCAGCAGACATGTCGGGTGGACGGGTTCCCAGCCGACAGATTGGTAAGCATGCTTTCCAATCTGTCGGGTGGCCAAATCCGTCCGTTTGCCCGTACACACGATCGAATCTGTCTGCTGAAACGGTCTGGCAGACAGATTTGATCGTGTGTACGAGGCCTTAGGCTTTCACCGGTCTAATTTCCTGACTACCTATCACCTTTTTAGAGGCCCTGGAGCACCAGGACAATTGACTTTTAGGATGCATGGTGAGTCATTTGTAAATTAAATTTTTTGTTACAAGTTTTTGGAAAGAGAAAAAAAAATAACACTAGGTTGTCAATTTAATACAATATTTCTCACACATAACATGGATATATTTAGAATTTCACCCCAAAACTCATTTTGCTACTCCTCCTAAGTATGGGAATACCACATGTGTTAGACTTTGTCTGGGCTGATTATGTCTCATGCCGCGTACACACGATCATTTTTCGGCATGAAAAAACAATGGGCCAGATTCACATACACTTAATATTGCGCTGCGTAATCGAAATACTCTACGCTGACGTATTTTACCAGGCTCTACACCGAATCCTGGTAGATTTTTGCCCGTACGCTACGGCGGGGTAGTCTATTTCTCGCCGCGTAATCGAAATACGCGATTAGGGGGCGTGAAGCATTTAAATTAAGCGCGTCCCCGCGGCGATCGAACTGTGCATGCTCCGTTCAGAAATTTCCCGCTGTGCATTGCACGAAATCACGTCGTTACGTCATTCGTTGTTTGAGTAGCGTCGTTTACGAACATTCCTATTCCTGGACGACTTACGTAAAAAATAATAAAAGACGTCGGAAAACGTAGAAATTCGACGCGGGAACGACGGCCATACTTAACATGGGCTGTCTAATATTAGAGCAGCAAAAAGCTGGTATAGTGTTACGCAAAAAAAAGATGACTAAAGGTGCCGTAAGAGATTGCGAATGAAGATCGTAATTTCGGGGAACGCCGGCAAAAGCTCATTTGCATACCCCGACGCGGAAAACGACGGGAAGTCCACCCAGTGCCCGCAATTTTATTGCAGCGTAGATCCGAAGGCGTACGAACACGTAATCCAGTCGAAATGAAGCCCGCAGCCGTCTATTCATGGTTTGAGGTTTTCGACTAGCTAAAAAACGCGGGTAATTTGAAATTACTCCAGTCTAACACCAGTTAGACAGGAGTAAGGGCTCTGTGAATCTGGCCCAATGTTTTTAAAAAATGTCATTTAAAATTATGGTGTGGGGGCGCATGCGCGGCGCGATGCAGGAAGGACTCGCCTGAGCTCAGCTCCGTCCGACCCGGTCCTTCCAGGCCAGCTACCCAGGGCTATACCGCACACAAACGAGTGATTTCACCCTGCACCCCTGTGGGAAGCATCCGTGCATGTCACCAGCCGGAAAACAGCGGAAACGGCGCAACGTACATACCCTAACTAACTTCCTCCTAGACATGGAGCAAAGAACAAGCAAGGCCTCCCAAGATGGCGCCGACGCTGCACAACATGCGGACTCAGGGAGAGACCCTACAGATCCCTCACCATGGCGCTCTAACAGTGAGTACAGTGCCCCCCTATCCAAGGCAGACTTAGATGCCAGCCTCACAGCTATATTTGAGAAGCTAGTTGAGAAGATAGAAAAGGAGGTACATAGCTAACATAGGCAATCGCACAGATCTTCTGGAGACAAAACACGATGAACTTGCATTATCACATAATGATTTAAGGAAAGATTATGAGAATCTTGCTGATAACTTTGCCTATATGCAAGCCCAAGTCGAAGATTTGGACAATAGAAATCGCAGCCACAACATTAGAATTCGCGGGGTCCCAGAAACGGTCACGGACCTCATGCCTGCAGCGGTCAGAATTTTTCATGACCTCCTGCCAGATAAACCTACGGCTGCGTTCACCTGCGATAGAATCCACAGGGCCCTTCGCCCCAAGCCCACTCCTGATCAACCCCCTAGGGACATTGTTTTGTGTATGAAGGACTTCCTGGTCAAAGAGGACATCATGCGAGCCTCTAGGAATTCTCCTAATATCACACTAGATGGTAAAAGGCTGCAGTTATACCCGGATATCTCCCCTGCCACCCTTGACAGAAGACGCAGAATGAAAGAAGTCACCAGCATATTACAATCAGCAAGAATCAAGTACCGCTGGGGTTTCCCCTTCAAGCTATCTATCCCTTTTAATGGCACGACATACACAGTGTATAATGTGAATGAGAGCAAAGAGCTTTTGATGAAGTTGGGCTTGCTAGCTCATGAGCCCTCCAACCGCCTCCCATCCACTCCCAGGCCCTCCCCAATATGGTCCACACCTGCCTCCAGGCGCAGCCAGAGAGATCAAAGAAGAATGTTTCATCCTCTACAAGATCTTGCTGCTTGATTGCCCTCCAACAGAGGACACAATATCCCATACCTATTCCCCCGGGGGATGCTGCAATATAGACTGGCCCATAAACACTCATTGGAATACGTCCACAGGCCCTGTTTGGTCTCCCCCCCCTCCCCACTTGCCTTCCCCTCCCTCTGCCCAGGACTTTTTTTTTTTTTTTTTTCCTTGTTTTTTTTTTTTTGTTTTTTGTTTTTGTTTTGTTTTGTGACTCACTCACCAATGTATATCCTTGGTAGCCTCTGGACCTAGCTCCCCCTCTGGGGGCCTTTTTCCCTTTTTTTTTTTTTTTTTCTTTTCCTTTTCTGTTCTGTTTTTTTGTCCTATCTGACCTCCCAAAATTCCTCTACAGGTACCTGGCTCAAATACGAGGTTGGAACGAGAAAACCTCCACGCACATCCTTATAACTATCCTCGCTGTTGTTCGGCTCTAGGTTCTATTATGTGTTTTTTTTTTCTTTTCTTAATATATACGTATAGTTATATATATATATATATATATATATATATATATATATATATATTTGTTTGAATATTTCTCTCTCTATGATCCGTTGCAATTGTGCTGTTTCGCTGCTGATTCCCCAAATACTACAGCTTTATATGTATGCACTTCATTTGCTATCACTCTTTATAGGCCTGGAACATCCGCTGTCGCTGGATTGTCCCCCACCTGCTCTGTGGTTGGCCTTTGCACCATTTTTGGTGTGACGGCCCGCCTGGTTGCGGGTTTTGGACTTTAATTGTCCTTGGTTCAATATACTTTGATTGTTTGACAAGCATTTCTTGTCCCCATGTTTTTTTTTGTTATATTTTTTTTTCTTAAATGTTGCGGCCCTTCCGGCCAGTTATTTGTGCTACATGCTTACAGGTTGCTATGACACATTTTTACATATGTTCCATTACTTGGTACTCATTGCTCTCTATATGCTCTTGGTGCTCTCCTTATATGTTGGCAGAGATCTTTTTCCTCACCCTCCATTTAGTTTGCCCACAATGGTCCTAGATGTGTTGGTCCATACCAGTACAACTCTATCCATTTCCTTCAGGTCATTTTTCATGGCTCCCCCTGTATGATTATTCAAATTTATCGGTCTTTTTTTTACACCTTAACTCCCTAAATTTATTCGCTAATGGGTATTAAGATCATTTCCCACAATGTCCAGGGCTTCAACTCCCCCCACAAAAGAAAAAAGGCGTTCCAACATTACAAAAGACTTAAAGCAGATATTATCCTGCTTCAGGAATCACACTTCGCAACCAACAACCACCCCAAATACTTTGACAGGGCCTATAGCCAATTTTATTATACAACCTTCTCTAATAAAACCCGATGGGTGGCCATCTTTGTCCGTAATTCTATCATTTTTGACATCCAAAAAACATTTAAAGACCCAGAAGGCCTGCTTTATTATTCTCAAAGGATGTATAAATAACCGTGCCATTACTATAGCATCAATATACGCCCCGAATGAGTCTCAATCCACATTTTTTACATCGTTTTTTGAAATACTGGACCGGTTCAACTCTTCCCATATGATTTTAGGGGGAGACTTCAACCTCTCTGCCAACCCCACTTTTGATCGTAGTAAGGTCACCCCTTCCTCCAAGGCCTTTTCCAAGTCTATGAGTCGCTCCTTGAATAAACTTCAATTGGTCGACTCGTGGAGGGCTCATAACACGGGTCTAAAGTCATACACCCACTACTCTCATCCCCATGACTGTTATGCCAGGCTCGACTATTAGATATGTGCATTCCCGTTCGTACGAATGTTATTTTCGTACGAAAATGTTCATTTTCGTACCCGCGGGATAATGTGTACATACGAAAACGGTAAAGCACCAAAATACGAAAACGACGGGATAACGGATGAGCCGCATAACGAACGACCGCAAATACGAACGAACGATCCGACGGGAAAAAACGACAAAACGAAAATGGCAAAATAACGAAAATTAAATCTGTATCAAGAGGTTTGCATTGTGTATTTTGTTTGAATCTGTTTTGTGTTCGTTTTCAGTTGTATGTTCATTGTTCAATGACATCTATAACAAAAGAATTTCATTATGTATATTGAATGAATTCTTTTTTCTTTTTTCTGTGTATTCAAAATACTGAATGCAATTTTTTTGTTATAGGTGTCATATCAACATACGAAAATAACAAAAGAAACAGGTTCAAATGCAAATCTTTTGTTTATGGGTTTTTTAATGGCCAGAGAGTTAGGCTGGCCATACATGATTTTCTGTGCAATTTTCTTTAGATTTACCTTCAACTATGTAGTGCAAGGGCCTGCCTGATTGCATACAATTAAAAGTGTTGTTTAGTTTGACCTCATATATGGTTTTTGGTAAATCTAAAAGAAAATTGTACAAGAAAATTGAACATGTATGGCCAGCCTCAGTGACTGAAAGCAGCTTCTCTTTTGTGCAGAGTAGTGAGTACACTTGTATAGTAAAGCCTAATAAACTTTTCTGTGGATTTTCATCTGAGGGGAGATCAGTTGGCCAGACTTCTGAACCCAAAAATGGTTTTCTGATGCAGTTTAAAAACGAACGAATTTTCTGAGAACGATCGGAAAACGATCGTTTTTATGTGTGTTGTTAAAATAGTCTGACCAAGTGTATGGGGCTTAACAATACTATTGTTAAGCCCCATACACTTGGTCAGACTATTTTAACAACACACATAAAAACGATCGTTTTCCGATCGTTCTCAGAAAATTCGTTCGTTTTTAAACTGCATCAGAAAACCATTTTTGGGTTCAAAAGTCTGGCCAACTGATCTCCCTTCAGATGAAAATCCACAGAAAAGTTTATTAGGCTTTACTGTACACGTGTACTCACTATTCTGCACAAAAGAGAAGCTGCTTTCAGTCACTGAGGCTGGCCATACATGTTCAATTTTCTTGTACAATTTTCTTTTAGATTTACCAAAAACCATATATGAGGTCAAACTAAACAACACTTTCAATTGTATGCAATCAGGCAGGCCCTTGCACTACATAGTTGAAGGTAAATCTAAAGAAAATTGCACAGAAAATTGTATCATGTATGGCCAGCCTAACTCTCTGGCCATTCAAAAAAAACATAAACAAAAGATTTGCATTTGAACACGTTTCTTTTGTTATTTTCGTATGTTGATATGACACCTATAACAGAAAAAGGAATTCATTCAATATACATAATGAAATTCTTTTGTTATAGATGTCATTGAACAATGAACATACAACTGACACTAACAAAAGAAAAGCATTCAAGATACACAGAATGCAAATTGACGAAAATTCACGATAATTATTGTCTAACAAGAAACGAACATGAATTAAACAGAATAACGAATCATCCCGCATGTACGAAAATAAAACGGTAACGGAAATACGAAACGATCGGAAAACGAAAAAATCGCGTCGTACGACGAACGAACGGGAAAACGGGCGTCTTACGAAAAACGAACGGAAACGAACAGACGGGACCATACGAAACGGAACAAAAAAAAACGAAAATTTTTTCTGTGCACATGTCTATCGACTATATCTTCTGCACCCCCATCCTGCTAGCCAACTCATCACAAGCACTCATCCATCCCTGCCCGTGGTCTGATCACAACATCACCTCTTTAGAAACCTCTTCTATAGGCCTCTCTCCTTCACCCTTCAACTGGCGCCTCAACGACTCACTTTTGACGGATGTGCAGGACACCCGCGATGTGGCCACACACATTGAAAACTACTTCACTGAAAATGTCAATGAGGATACCCCGCCATCCACGTTATGGGTAGCCCACAAGGCTGTCCTAAGGGGAC
Source organism: Rana kukunoris (assembly GCA_029574335.1). NCBI lineage: Eukaryota > Metazoa > Chordata > Amphibia > Anura > Ranidae > Rana > Rana kukunoris. The sequence continues at coordinate 243,111,046 of CM056059.1, forward strand.
ATTTGATCTCCCTAGCTGCGTCTAAAAACAAAGCTAGACTAGCAGACATTAAATATCTTACCAAAGACCTGGAGCACCTGTATAACAAACTTCATCAATCCCCCTCTCAGGAAATCACACAACAAATCAGGACTAAGAGTCATGCCCTTGACCTTATCCTATCTGCAAAAACTGAAAGATCCCTTAGATTTTCCAAGGCTAAATTCCTCCTTCACAGCAACTCCCCGTCCACTATGTTCGCAAGGAAACTTAACCAGGACAACAAGCCCACCCACGTTTACAAGCTTAGAGACAATAATGGGAACTCAGTTACTCACCCACAGGAGGTACTTAAAATATTCACAGACTTTTACAAAAATCTGCTAGGTGGCCCCCAAGTCCCCCCTGACCCTTCCTCTAGAGCCTGGCTTGACAACATACAGCTCCCTTCCCTCTCCCAACAACAGACCGATTCCCTCAACGAACCCTGTTCTACAACTGAGGTTCTCCGGGTCATTAACTCATTGAAAACCTCCACAGCCCCTGGTCCTGATGGATACTCTTCCTCCTACTATAAAAAATTTGCTAGTATCCTAGCCCCCCACCTTACTAACTTGTTCAACCACGTTTTGGCCGGCAATCAGTTCCCAGGGGAGATGCTCCTCGCTAACATGTCTCTCATCCCCAAACCCCATAAGGACCACTCCCTTCCCCAAAATTTTCGCCCCATTTCGGTGTTGAACAATGATATAACATTTTTTGGCAGACTATTGGCAGATAGGTTATCCAAGGTCATTTCCCCATTAGTTCACTCGGACCAAACGGGCTTCATTCCTGGCCATCAAATTGTAGATAACATCAGGCTGGCAACCAATATTATACAAGACGCTAATCTACACTCTCGGCAAGCTTGTCTACTAAGTCTAGACATTAACAAGGCCTTCGATAGCGTAGATTGGTCTTATCTCAATTACCTCCTCCCCAGATATGGTATTCCAGACAAATTTCTCCAAGGATTCAATGCCCTATATCATTCCCCTCAAACCAGGATCAGGATCCCTGGCAACAACTCCAAATTCTTCTCCTTAAGTAGAGGCACTAGGCAGGGGTGCCCTTTGTCCCCCCTCCTTTTTGCCCTAGCTATCGAGCCTTTGGCCCAAGCTATAAGGAACAATTCCGATATCAGGGGCTACACCAAGTGCCAAAATACATATAAAATTAGTTTATATGCAGATGATGCACTTTTATTTCTCACTGAACCTCTCATCTCTATCCCCGTCCTTCTAAGGGAACTCGATAAATTCAAACACATTTCTGGCCTCGGCATAAACCCTAATAAATGTTCAGCCCTTCCTATTAACCTCCCTCAGAACTTATATGTTCTTTTAAAATCAAACTTTTCATTTATATGGTGTCCCCAGTCCCTTAAATACTTAGGTGTTCACATCTCATCCTCTCATAAGCTCTTATACAAATCTAATTACACCCCCCTCTTCTCACATATCGAACACCTTCTCAAAACCTGGTCCACCTACCATATATCCTTTTTAGGCCGCATATGTGCCATCAAAATGAACGTTATTCCTAAGCTCCTTTATTTTTTTCGTTCCCTCCCCATTAACATCTCCAAATCCAAGCTGGACTCTCTCCAGAGAGCATTTAATAAATTTATTTGGTCCGGGAAAAAACCTAGATGCAGTTATTCTCTTCTACACAGACCCCAATCCAGTGGAGGCCTGGGCCTCCCTAACCTCTGGCACTACTTCCTCGCCGCACGACTAGTGCAACTTGCTCAGTGGTTTTCCCCTTCCCAGGATGTCCCCTGGAGGGAGTTCGAGGCTGCTTCCATTAGCCCGTACCGTCTCCAGGGTGTCCTATGGGCGAACTCCATTTTGTACCGCAATCTCCTCAAATGTAATACTATTGTGGCCCACTCTGTGCAAATATGGCGTAGGATTGAGGCCCCACTCGGCCTTTCCTCCAATCCACCCCCACTTGCCTCCTTTCTGGGCGACCCCAGATTCCCAACTGCCTTTATTGATGAGAGTCAATTTTCTTGGTGGTCCACCAATGACCTGACCTCCCTGAGATCACTCCTTACTAAATGGGAGTTCTCGCCATTCTCCACATTACAGTTGTAACATCCCTGCTACGCAACTACAGTATACAGTTGGTCTTTAAAACTATAGAGGTCTCTCAGATACAACCACCACTTCTCACTCAGAGTAATCAGAGAGAGATTGGGGTTAATTCATCACAACCTCTAGTGAATAACCAACTGAGAGACTGCAGTAGTTTATTCCCCTATAACCAACTACCTCAGGGGAAAACAGGGTTGTATCTCTGATACACACAAGGTAGTACTACAAATCTACAAGCACAGACTATAGTATGTGGTACTTGCGGTTAGGAGAGTAAAGCCTGGTATGCTGGTGGTCCCGGAGGGGGTGTAGAGCGAACTGTGGTGTCCACTGAGGTTCAGAGCGGGTACAGCAAGGTGGCGTGAAAGGGGTTCTCAGGACAGCAGGCGTCCTTTCGCAATAGGGAAAGCAAGAGATAAATCCGGGTCACAAGCCGTGGTCAGGTGTTGGAGAAGTCACAGGTATCTGAAGTCCAAGCCGGGTCAAGGGTTCAGGCAAACAGCAGTCCAGAAAGCAAAGCCAAGGGTCAAAAGCCGGGGTCAGTCAAGGAGCTTAATATATAAGCAGTTTGCTTTAGCACAGACAGGGAGATCAAACCAAAATGAACTGACACTGCTCTCTAAGTGAGGTAGGGCTTTATAGGTTGGCTAACTGGTTAAGCTGTGTCAGCTGTAGCAAGAATCTCAGGTGTGGAAGGTAATGAAATCCAGCTAAGGTGAACATTCCATTCAGCACCACCATAGCTGGAAAGCAACATGAATTTCTAATTCAACAGTGGCTGAGAGGTAAGGGTTTGGGCTGGTAACAAAGAGGTCCCAGGTTCAATTCCACCCTAAGCCACCTGGAGCACGGCCACGCCTGGCCGTCTGCCTGACACGATGGGGATCGTGACATATCCCCCTCCTCAAAGACGCCCTCCGGGCGTTGGAAGGAGCTACCTCATAAGTGTAGTCATCAATGTGCAAACTACCCTGTTCACTAGAGTAGTCAGGCACATCATCCGTCAGGAGAGATATGTTGCCATAGGCATCCATGCCATACAGACAGTTCTCATCTAATCCATGGGGAAACAAAGTTCCAACAACGGGGTCTGAAGATTTTTTCTTTTTCCTCTTGGTCTTTGAAATTTTTGAAGTTCTGGTAGGGGGTGCACTTACTGCTTGTAAAGCTCGCTCAAACATCTGTAAATCCTGTTTACGGACGATATTACCATTTGAGGCATATGTGCAGTCAGGTGGAAGAATTTTATTTGGGGACACTGGTGAGACAAGACCTGGAGACACTGAAACCGGTGAGACAGGAGCGGGAGACTCTGAAACGGGAGACTCTGAAACGGGAGACTCTGAAACGGGAGACTCTGAAACGGGAGACTCTGAAACGGGAGACTCTGAAACGGGAGACTCTGAAACGGGAGACTCTGAAACGGGAGACTCTGAAAGTGGGACTGGAGACACAGGAAGTGGGACTGGAGACACAGGATTCGGGAACACTGGAGCCGGAATCTGGGACACTGGAGCAGGAAAAAGACTCCCAATAGTAGCCACCTGTAAAATCTTTGGCCGAGGTGGGCGAGTTGGGCAAAAAGATATAAAGTGCCCGCTTAACCCACAGTAAAAGCAGAGTCCATAATCTCTCCTCCGGTCTCTCTCTATCTTAGATAATGCGGACCGGATGGTTCCGATCTGCATGGGTTCCTCATCATCCTGGGTTGGGCTGTGGGCATCCACAGGGACGTCAAAGCTCTGTGGGGTTGGAGCTTCATGGCTGGGCATGTACTGGATTTGCTGTCTTGGCACATACTGGTATGACTTGGTGTCATCTCTGTATTGGGAATTCTTCTCTCTGGGAACCCGTAGGCCACGTGAACCGAAAGTGGACTTGGGAACACTGGTTCTCTTAGAACCAGAAATATGGGAGTCCAGAGCAGACATGAAAGTTTTCCAGGTGTCCAAGACTGGATTATTTTCCTGCAACAACTGATGAGCCCATGTTTTAATTTTCCCTGTAAGCAAGTTTATGGTAGCGCGAACCTTAACATAGTCCTTGGCATAGGTCCTAGGTTTAAGAGCAAACAACAGCTCACAATCTATTTTGAAACATGAGAAGGCTGCACGACTACCATCAAATCTCTCTGGCATTATAACATATGGTTCCGGACATGCTGGTTCCGGGGCTGGGCGTGCTGCCCCTTTAAGTAAATGAACTTCTTGTTGAAGTTCCATAATAGTATGGTGCAGGCTGGAGACTTGCAGAGTCAGGGAGCTGAGCATTTTATTAAACTCTGCAGGCTCCATGTTTTGGGTCAGTTCATTATGTAACATCCCTGCTACGCAACTACAGTATACAGTTGGTCTTTAAAACTATAGAGGTCTCTCAGATACAACCACCACTTCTCACTCAGAGTAATCAGAGAGATTGGGGTTAATTCATCACAACCTCTAGTGAATAACCAACTGAGAGACTGCAGTAGTTTATTCCCCTATAACCAACTACCTCAGGGGAAAACAGGGTTGTATCTCTGATACACACAAGGTAGTACTACAAATCTACAAGCACAGACTATAGTATGTGGTACTTGCGGTTAGGAGAGTAAAGCCTGGTATGCTGGTGGTCCCGGAGGGGGTGTAGAGCGAACTGTGGTGTCCACTGAGGTTCAGAGCGGGTACAGCAATGTGGCGTGAAAGGGGTTCTCAGGACAGCAGGCGTCCTTTCGCAATAGGGAAAGCAAGAGATAAATCCGGGTCACAAGCCGTGGTCAGGTGTTGGAGAAGTCACAGGTATCTGAAGTCCAAGCCGGGTCAAGGGTTCAGGCAAACAGCAGTCCAGAAAGCAAAGCCAAGGGTCAAAAGCCGGGGTCAGTCAAGGAGCTTAATATATAAGCAGTTTGCTTTAGCACAGACAGGGAGATCAAACCAAAATGAACTGACACTGCTCTCTAAGTGAGGTAGGGCTTTATAGGTTGGCTAACTGGTTAAGCTGTGTCAGCTGTAGCAAGAATCTCAGGTGTGGAAGGTAATGAAATCCAGCTAAGGTGAACATTCCATTCAGCACCACCATAGCTGGAAAGCAACATGAATTTCTAATTCAACAGTGGCTGAGAGGTAAGGGTTTGGGCTGGTAACAAAGAGGTCCCAGGTTCAATTCCACCCTAAGCCACCTGGAGCACGGCCACGCCTGGCCGTCTGCCTGACACGATGGGGATCGTGACAACAGTCAAGATTTGGTCTCCCAAACTCAGAACATGAACACTACACCAACATCAAAGCCTTTTTTGCCAAATATTATTCGCTGAAAACAACTGTCACCAACACAGTGTTCGAACGAATCTGTATCTCCTCCTCTAGAGACAAGGGTTTAATATCTAGGCTGTACAAGTCCCTTAATGATACCATCCAACCGGATAAGTCAGAACCCATGCTCCGCTGGGAGGCCGAACTTGGCTGTTCCTTCTCAGTGGACACATGGAATAGCATGGCCGATAACCTACGCAAATGTAACAAGGCCATCTCTTTTAGAGAAACCCCTTTAAAATTATTCTCCAGGTGGTATCTAACCCCCTCCAGGATTTATACCTTCTACCCCACAGCTTCCCCTGATTGTTTCCGGGGATGCCCAGATCCGGGTACATTTATTCACACTTTCTGGGACTGCCCACATCTCGTTCAGATTTGGCACATGGCCACGGACAGATTCGAATCCTCTTCAAAATTCAAATTGAATATCACACCTAGTATATGCCTGCTATTTAACGATATCCCAGATATTCCTAAACCTTGTACTAGCCTGTTCCACTCCCTGTGTAGTTGCATCCTGTGGATGATCGCCTTGAACTGGAGATCAAAGAACTTGTTATGGTCACAGGTCCTCGCTAGGATGGAGATGGTAAAAATTTCAGAAAAAATATTCCACACCCTCAATGATAGCCTTCATGTCTATGATGCGAAATGGTCATACTGGAGTCTCTTATAAGGTCCCTCCCCACTCTCCCCCTATTTCCCCATCTATTTTGCTCCTCCCAATATTATTCAATTTTGCTTGGTCTAATTGTTGTCATGTATTCGTTTCACCACTCTCCCTTGCCTTAAGATGCAATGTTTGTACTATTACCGATCTAAAGTGTATTTTACCATATTTCTCTTTATATGTCCCAACCTGTCATGTAATCTTTTATTTTGTACCATTTCAATAAAACTTTTGTAAACAAAAAAAAATAAAATTATGGTGTGTGGGCTTCACATAATTTTTCGGGTTCTGAAAAATGACCAAATTTTTTTTCGAACATGCTGCATTTTTTAACGGCGTTTTAAATTATGTCATTTTTCGGGTTGTAATAAATGATCGTGTGGGCTAAAACGACATTAAAAACCCGCGCATGCTCAGAAGCAAGTTATGAGACGGGAGCGCTCGTTCTGGTAAAACTACCTTTCGTAATGGAGTAAGCACGGTAATCACGCTGTAACAGACAAAAAAGTGTGAATCGTCTTTTACTAACAGGAAATCAGCTAAAGCAGCCCCAAGGGTGGCGTCATCCCCATTGACTTCCCCTTTATAGTGCCGTCGTACGTGTTGTACGTCGCCGCGCTTTGCTAGAGCATTTTTTAAAAACAATGGTGTGTGGGCAACGTCGTTTTAATGATGAAGTTGGAAAAAACAAAGTTTTTTCTACATGCCTGAAAAACGTTGTTTTGTTCATGCCAAAAAATGATCGTGTGTACTCGGCATTGGACATTGTATCTTGTGTATCACAAAAATCAACTAATTTTATCAAAATCAGTGTCCACAAGGGACTTGCAGAAATATAGTCATTGGCTTGTGCAAATTGATCAGTTCAGGCAGTAAGTGGAGACATGGTCAACAATCGAGCAAAGGATCAGTCCATGTGGCAGAAACATGGTCAATAAACAGGCCAGGGTCATTAATAGTGGCAGACAGAGGCAACTCTGCACTAGTGTGGTGGTGCTAAGGAACACTGTTGCTAGCTGCACTGGTACTGGCGATGCTGTACTAATTTGGAAGTGATCAGGGATACTGTTGATGGCATCACAGACTTTGGTAACACTGACATTCGTGTAGCTAGTGATCAGGCACAGAGATGCTGTCTTACACTGGTCTGGTGACATTGGGATTTTAAAACTTTCTAATTTTAAAATCAATTACTCGAAGTCCGAAATACTCCCTATACAATTGTCACCCTCACTGGCTGACCGGCTACGGACCGCCTTCCCATTTACCTGGGCTAGATCCTCTTTGAAATACCTAGGTGTTAGGTTGACGGATAGGTATGACGCCCTTTATGCAGCCAATTTCCCCCCTTTGTTAGCAACAGTGAAAAACGATTTGGCCACTTGGACTAAGACGGCCTTTACCTGGTTGGGGAGACTGGTTGTAGTAAAGATGAACATTCTCCCAGGCATTCTGTTCTATATGCAGATGATACCCATATCCCTACCTGGGGTTTTTTTTTCCAAACGTTGGGTCTCCCTGGAAAAGTGTATGGCAGGTAGGAACCTCTCTCATGCCCCGTGGCTGTCCTGGGGAGATAGGGGGCTGTCGGAATCTGCTTCCCCGCTTACGACACAGACCCTGAGGATCTGGGACCGGCTCAATGCTCGGCTGGACCTGGCCCCTCCGGTGTCCCCATTAGCCCCGCTGGGTGGCTTTCTGTGGTTCCCACCGGGGGAACAGATGGCCTTTTTTGGGCCATGGGAAAAGGACTTTTTTTCTGTGGTAAGCTCCTGCGAGACGGTAAGCTTTTGTCTCTAGAGACACTTAGAGAACGACATGGGACCTTTCCCATGGACTTTTGGCGCTACAGACAGCTGCTTCACTTTTTTACGACCCGCGGGGACTCAATCCAAGACGCCTCAACGCTCAGGGCCTTTGAACGCCTCTTTACTGAAGAGGAACCGATCCCACATATGATCTCTGTACTCTATTGGTTGCTCAGTTTTGCGACCTCTACACAGAAACCCACTTTTGTCTGGACCTGGGAGAGGGACTTAGAAAGGACTTTTACCCCTAGCCAGCTGACGCATTTGTATCAATTTACCCGATCTAGCTCGATTGATTCTAAGACCCGGGAAACTAACTACAAAATACTGTCGCACTGGTATCGGGTGCCTGTAGACTTAGCGAGGATTTACCCTTCTGTGTCGGACCGGTGCTGGAGAGGATGCAGCCACAGGGGTATGCTCCTGCACATCTGGTGGACCTGTCCAGTGATCAGACCTTTCTGGTTGGACATACAGTACCAGATTAAGGCAATTCTGGACCTGGACGTCCCGTTCTCCCCGACCCATATTCTGTTGCACATTCCTCACCTGCCGGCGGGCCAGTATAGACGTAGTCTACTGCCCCACCTTTTGAATACGGCGAAGCGGCTACTTCCGATGTATTGGAAGCGCCCGCAGGTCCCCAGCAGGGAGGAATGGATCCCTAAAGTTGGTGAGATACGGGAGGCGGAAGACTGGATTGCAACCTGCAGGGGTACCCAGGAGCGTTTTTCTAGCACTTGGTCGGCATGGACTACGTATTTCTCGAACCCGGGATATGTTTCTTCCAGTCTGGATGTGGCTTTGTTAGAACTGGCAGACCCCTCTCTTAAGCAAAGACCCCGGGCCCCATAGCCTGCAGCGGAACCCTTGGTTAAGCCGTCTTGACCTTCTTGAGTTTCTGGGGGTGACAGGGGGCTGCCGCAGCTCTTGTCCCCATTTCCCCCCCCCATTTCTCTTTTTTCCCAGCCTCTAGGACTGCAAGGGGGCGGCGGCAAGCGGTGCGGAGGTGGAGCTGGACGTCTGACCTCAGGTGCGTTTCTTCTGAATCTATTTTCTTTCTACTTTCTCGTTTCTTTCCCTTTCTCTCTTTCCCTCTCTTTCTCTGCCTCTCTCTCTTTTTTGTCTCCTTTGCCCTGTTGTTGCCTGCTTCTCTCCTTACGCCCTATTGACATTGAGAGACCTGTTAACTGATGTGCCGGTGAGCGGTGTACGCTGGGGGCCCTAGCTGGTCGAACGGACTCGATGACCCACTACCGGGAGGCAGCCCGGCCCCTTCTGGGGTTGGGCACTTGTTTTGCCACCACGGGGTGGACTCGTTGGAGTTGCTGCACGTGGGGAGATCAGATGGAGGTCTATGGAGGCCCCCCTTCCCTCACGCGCACTCAGCCGGCCTACCTTTTATTTTACATAAGGTATTTTGCTGGACTTGTTGTCCAGTGGACTGGCGGGGGGCCCCCGGTCCTTGCCCCTCCTTTAGCGAGTATTAATTTTATTACGGGATGTGAAGCCAGGGATGTATCGCCCCTATACTTTAAGTTTCAGCTTCTATGTTTTTTATGTTGGGGTGACATCCACTTTCAGCTCGCTACCCGATCTTTGGGCCTTTGAGGCTCAGTACTCATGGTAGCATCACAATGTGTTTATACTGTATGTATCCTTGTCCTCAACGTCTGCTTTGTTGTCTTTTTCTTTCTTTCTTTTTTATGTTATGCGGTATGATGCTTCTGACAACGTGTGTTGAGATGTACCACCATGCCGTTCACAAATAAAGATTTTACAAAAAAAAAGCTGTTATAACTGTAAAAAGATGTTGTACTAAGTACTAAGATTAAATGTCACTTGGGGGTTGAATACAACTGATAATGATGTGAGCACAGAAAATACATTTGTGGTTATTTCATTATAAATGTTATGTTATATTTGTCTGACCTGCACGTGCCTCTTTGATTTAATTGTAAGCAGGATGACTGAATGATCAAAATCAATGTCAAACTGACCAAAACAATCAATTTCAGTGGGGGTTGAATACTTTTGAATACAACTGTATTATGTGGTGTTTTTTCACATTACACTAATACACATTCACCTACACAAGCTAGAAAATGTGTTGGTATTGTTGGTATATTAATGTTAGTAATTGATAATATTTAGTAAATATTTTTATTATATATATATACCTATAATAAAAGGCTGCAGGCATTTAAATCCACACATATGAGTCCAGTATTGTATTTTATTATTTATATGTTAATTTTTATTGAAAAATTCTGCCTAGCATACCATCCTCTTAATGACAACCAGGAGCACCAGCAGCAAAAACATGCAAACAAAGCATTGGGGGCACTTGTGGTCTTGACTGTTTAAAAAAAAAAAAAACTTTGAGCACCATTTAATTTCTTCCCAAAGGCTGCTGCCACAAATTCTGATAATGAAAGGGCATGTATAGGTTAACCTATTTAAAACAAATTCATATTGATTAATGGCATGTCTTGCTATTACAACTGTTTTTGAATATTCCCTTAGCTTGTCTAAAGGTTAGTTGTGAACAAGAACAAAGGAAGCTTGTCTGTTAGATTGTTTTTTTCTTAAAATTATATTTCTGTCCATATAAAAAATAAAAGGGGAATTCAGAAGAGAAGGAGTTAAAAATAAAAGTTAGTATACAGAGAAGAAACATTTCAAATGTACAAATGAATTGAATTGTTTCCTTGGGACCGAAAGTTACACATGACATTTTTTAATTGGTTTACATGTTGTGGCTGCAGTTTGTAGTGTCATTGTTGATCTGTTCCCCTATGTCCATGTATTCATTCACCTAGCTTGTTCTTCTTCATTAAAGTGGAGTTCCACCCAAATGTGGAACTTACGCTTTAAGCACTCCTCGCCCCCTGACATGCCACATTTGGCATGTCATTTCTTTTGGGGGGGGGGGTGTACCCTCTTTTTAGTGGGATGTTCTGTCCCACTTCCTTTCTTCGGCCACCTAGGCAACTCCTCCTCTCGCCCTAGGCTGCCCCTCTCTGCCAGCGATCTTCTGGGACACAACTCAGGTCACAACAGATCGGCTGGCCAATAGGAGAGCGCAGCACGACTGTGCGCATGTGCAGAGATTCCCCACAGGAGCAAAGACTCTTATCAACACCAATGACATGTTTGCTCTCAACCCGACTCTTGTGGTGTACATGTACCCCTAGGATAACATACTGACTCTTGAGAATAGAAATCCCAAGAGTCAGGAGGGCCCAGCCTATGCCAGAAAGCAGAAAGTACTGCTTTGCAGACCAAAAAGGATACTGTACTTTGAAAAAAAATAGTAATTTTTTTTACCAGTTTTGTAAGGGGGAGGAGACCAAAAGAGAAAAAAAGGTAATTTACTGGATTGAGTTCTGCGTTAAGCTCTGTGTTTAATATCCCCAATCGTCAGCAACACTCGTCATTGTCTATATGCATAGAGGCCAATATAATGACTTGTTTGTACAATGTGTGCAAACATAATGATGTCAAATACACAACCAAAGCAATACATATTCATTTAATTGAAGTAAGTATATTTTAGTTAACCAATAACAGTTATGTTTAAGTCCAGCACAATTGAAGGTGTAGCGAGGTCCCGTACCCTCAGAGGCCTGATGGTGACCTCCAAAGTTAGGGACAGCTGACATCGTTCTGTGCAGAGTTGGTTACAAGGCATGGTGTGTGTAATGCAAGGTGGATTGATGGGTGCCAGAAATTTTTTGAATGCAAAGGGATTTATTGTGGGAGAGTGGGTTAGGGTCAGGACACCTTTAGTAGTTGCAATGTTAACCACTTAAGGACCGAGCCTCTTTCTGAGATTTGTTGTTTACAAGTTAAAAACAGTTTTTTTTTTGCTAAAAAAACGACTCCAAACATTAAAAAAAAAATTCTAACACCCTATAGAATAAAATGGCAGTCTTTGCAATACTTTCTTTCACACCGTATTTGCGCAGCGGTCTTACAAGAGCATTTTCTTTGGAAAGATACACTTTTTCGTATAAAAAAATAACAGTAAAGTTAGCCCATTTTTTTTTTTATATTGTGAAAGATAATGTTACAGCAAGTAAATTGATACCCAACATGTCACACTTCAAAATTGTGCCTGCTCGTTGAATGGCGACAAACTTTTACCCTTAAAAATCTCCAATGGCGACATTTAAAAAATTCAACAGGTTGCATGTTTTGAATTACAGAGAAGATCAAGGGCTAGAATTATTTCTCTCGCTCTACCGATCATGGTGATACCTCATGTGTGGTTTTCATATGCGGGTGCTGCTCAAGTATGCGTTCGCTTCTGCACACGAGCTAGGTGTGAAGGGGAGCGTTTACATTTTTTTTTCTTATTTATTTCACCTTTTATTTTTTATTTTTACACTGTCCTTTTAAAAAAAAAAAAATGTGTCCCTTTTATTCCTATTACAAGGAATGTAAACATCCCTTGTAGTGGAAAAAATGCATGACAGGACCTCTTAAATATGAGATCTGGGGGCAAAAAGACCTCAGATCTCATATTTACACTAAAATGCATGTAATGCAAATTTGTCACTTGAAAAAAATGACAAAAAAGTCCCTTTAAGAGTCCCTTTAAGAGCTATGGGCAGAAGTGAAGTTTTGACGGCGCTTTCGCCCTGCAATGATATGGAGATGGGTGGGAGCCCTCTTCCCCTGCTCTGGTTTTTGCTTCAACTACTCATGGTTCGATGGTTTTTTAGTGGTCGACGACTTCCCCTTCTATTTTCGACCACAACTGGTTATCCGGCCAGAATCTGCAGTCCCAATCCTATGCTGCTCTCTTGCTTCTGAATAGGCCCTCAGACAGCCTAGCAGACAGATGTCCTAAAGCTCATGGCATAGCAGCCCGGGGCAATACGACACATGTCCACCAAGACAGCCATCCATGTGGCACAGAACCTCAGTCACCTGACTCCACCCAAATTAATAGGCTCTCCCAGCAGAACAAGGGACCTAGGAAATCCCTGGCCACTGGCTGAGACACCCCATACATTCCTAATCTGTCCTTGCAATGCTCTTGTCTTATATAATGTCACTAGATACCAGGCCACCCAGCGACAGAAGAGAGAAGTGTAGCAATTTCAGAGTTTGGGCAAAATCAATTGACATCCTAACAATTAGCCATGGCAACTATCACTTGGCAAATACATTTAGTGCTACACAGGTTAAGACGCATGTCACCAGAATGAATTAGGATCATTTGTATTCATATCCCTCAAGGACAATTCCAATTAATATTTGAAATAAAGACTGCAATAAAGATTTTTCATAGATTCTTCACCCTTTTCTAACCACATAATGAATAACCTTACTCAGCATTCCCTCCTCCTAAAAAAACGAAAGTTCCCCATTTAAGTGATAAACTGCAAGGTGAATATTTGCTGGCATTGAGTGTTTTGTGTTCAATACACTTCAGTGGAATGCAGAGTGCATTTTATTTGGTGCACTAATAGCTGGTAGCCACTCACCTGCTTTCACGTGGCCCTGTCCTCCCCAGACCCCTGTCTTTGGATGCCTATGAATATTTCTCACCCTCTGATTAGTAAACAAAACCTGAAAGAAAGAAGAAAAGCCACAAAACAGAGCAGGTAAGTGTATGAGGAGAGTAGGAAGCAGCAATACAAAGTTGCCCGTGTTGTAGCAAAATGAAGGAGAAGTGTAGGCAGCCCTCCACCATAAGTACCTGGGTAAAGTGAATACCTGTGTATTGTGAGTACCTGTGGTCCCTGACATCACTACGAGCTAGGGAGGAGGTGGGATACTTATGGGTAGAGGTCCAAAGGGAAAATAATACTGGAAGCATGCTATAGAACCCCTAACCTGAGGGAGGAGGGGGAGGGGGACCTCCAATCACAATTTGGGTATTCGTAGCAAGGATAGGAAGTGTTATCATAATGGGGGATATGAACCACTTCCATACCTGACCTATTCTGGCACTCCTCTGATACATGCAAAAATCATAATTTTTTTGCTAGAAAATAAATTAGAACCCCCCAAACACTATATATGTTTTTAACAAACACCCTAGGGCATGGGTCTTCAAACTACGGCCCTCCAGTTGTTTAGGAACTACAATTCCCATAATGCCTAGTGATGTCTGTGAATGTCAGTGTGTTACAATGCCTCATGGGATGTGTAGTTCTACAACATCTGGAGGGCCGTAGTTTGAGGATCCCTGCCCTAGGGAATAAAATGCTGGTAATTTTGGAGGACAAAAAAAAAAACAGTTTAATGAATTAAAAAATAACAAAACAGTAAAGTTAGTCCAATTTTTTTATATAATGTGAAAGATTATGTTACGCTGAGTAAATAAATACCTAACATGTCATGCTTTAAAATTGCGCACACTCTTGGTATGGCACCAAACTTCAGTACTTAAAAATCCCTATAGGTGACGCTTACATATTTTACATGTTACCAGTTTAGAGTTACAGAGGAGGTCTAGTGCTAGAATTGTTGCTTGCGCTCTAACGCACGCGGTGATACCTAAAATGTGGGGTTTGAACACCGTTTACATATGTGGGTGGGATTTGCGTGTATGTTCGCTTCTGAGTGTGAGCTACTGGGGACAGGGGCGTTTTATTTTTATTTTTTTATTTTACTTAATTTTTTCATCTTTGCACTTTTTTAACATTTAAATTTTTTTTGATCACTTTGATCACCACTTATAGTCCTGCCCCTTTCTGGGACCTATGACTCGTCCTAAAAGGCTGTGGGGGAAGGAGGGGGGACTAAATTCCACTCTGGTCAAAACCAGGTTCCCGCTCCTCCCCAAAAAATGTATGTGCCAAATGTAAAAGAGGAAGGGGGGAGGAGGAGGAAGAGCAGAGCTTCCCCTATTGGGTGAAGTTCTGCTTTAAATTGGATGTTAATAGAGATGGCCCGGCGGTTCGCCCGGCGGTCATTTTGCAGCAAACTTTGCTTGTTCGCAGTTCGCTGAACAGGCGGACATCTGGCGATATTCGCGGCTGTCCGCCATTTTACATTGAGTAGAACTTTGACCCATGACACATCCATCAGGTGGTACAGGACAGCCAATTGAGACATTTCAGCAATGGAAGTAACAAAGAACGGATGGACGGCTGTACACCGGAAAACTCTTGAGTTGTCTTTATTGAAAAAGCATAAGCAGGCACCACAGATACACAGTAAGAATCAAAAAACAGCCGACGCGTTTCACACTTTAATAGTGCTTATTCATGGAAATTGAGACATTTCAGCACATGGACATACCCCCTACCTTATAAATAGACCTGATCATTTTATGTTCTGCTTTTTGTCAGTATAGAGAGAGGTTGCTGGGTGTGGAGCAGGGACAGACTGTAGTGACACAAATCGTTACCTGACAGGTCCACACAAGTCCTTTTTAAGGACTGGTATAGGTGTACTATTTGGTGTGCAGTGTATAAGGGTGTAATACACCCTTGACGTAGATGATGATGACGTGTCTACAGACATTACGTGGGTGCCCACAAGAGAGAAAAACGAGGGGAGTTCAGAGGGGGAGATGGACCAGCAGATAGGGAGGAGAAGCAGGCCGAACTTAGATTGCATAGGAGAACAAACCTGACTGCTAATGTATCAGATTTCTGTGGCCATTTGATGAGATCACCAAACTGTTCAGTCGCAGCCAGTCGTGCCATCAGTGACATCGTACCTTACGCCTTATTTCTGGAGCGTGCATTGCGTTGTGTCATTGATCAAGCCATCAAGTAGCAGGAGCAGGAAGATGAGAAAGTCGCAATGCTGGATGAATTCCCAGGGGGGCCTACTCCACCTGAGACAAGTCAACAAAGGGAGTCTGAAGAGGAGTCAGAGGAGGATAGTGTCGGGGCGGATGAGGAGGAGCAAGAAGAGCATGCTTTAAACCTTTCTGGGATCCCTGGTGTTGTCTGTGAATGGGGGGAGGAGAACGAGGACGACATTATCCTGGATGCTGAACAGGAGCCAGGCCACTACACCGCTTCCAGTTTAGTGCAAATGGGGGCCCTACATGCTCCAGTGTTTTAAGAGGGACCCCCGTATAAGAAGCATAAAGGGCAAGGACCAGTACTGGGTGGCAACATACTTAGACCCCCGGTACAAACAAAACATGGCAGAAATGTTACCACCATCACAGAGGGCTAGCAGAATGCAGCACTTCCAGGCCATGCTTTGAGAAATGCTGCATTCTGCTTTTGCGTGCGCTGGCAGAGGAATTTTCACTCACAGAGAAACAGTACCAATCCAACAGCGCCTGCAAAAATAGGGCGGTTTGAAGATGTGTTGATCATTCTTTCAGCCGACCCATCGACAGCTGTCCTCCGGATCCAGCATCAGGGAATGCCTAGAATGCCTAGAATGACAGGTGTCCGACTACATCGGGTTAACGGCCGATTTAGACGCACTGAGAAGTGATGAACCCCTGGACTACTAGGTCGGCAGGCTTGACCTCTGGCCAGAGCTTGAACAATTTGCAATGGAACTGTTGGCTTGCCCCTCGTCCAGTATCCTGTTTGTAAGGACATTCAGCGCAGCAGGAGGGGTCGTGACCGATAAGCACACTCGCCTAGCTCACGACAGTGTTGACTACCTCACATTTCTAAAAATGAATGAGGCATGGATTTCGGAGGAATTCAATAGTGATGAGCGGAATACGCCATATTCGATTTCGCGATATTTCACGAATATATAGAAGAATATTCGCAAAATATTCGTTAATATCGAATATTCGTGATATTTTATCAAAAAAAAAAATTTGCAAAATTTTGCTAATGCGAATGCAAAATTGATTGCGAAATTCTCGTCAACACGCGAAAACGGAGATCATTTCCTGGATTACTAAACTAATATGCACTAAACACTAACTCTACTTACACAAACTTATATGACTAAAATAAAGCTATTTTTTTTTTATACCCAAAACACAGAAGGGCAGAGAAAGTATTCGCGAATATTCGTAATACGAATATTCGCATTGCGAATATTCGGCAACATAAAAGGATCGCCTCAGCTACTCGGCCCAGGGTCTCTAATCATACCAGCAATGCTTTTAGACTTCGATGGAGATCACTAGGATGTGATCTGTTTTAAAAATAAATTTGAAAAAATACGAATATTCGCAATATCGAATATTCACCGCGATATTCGATTTATTTGCGAATACTCGAATATGCAATATTCGTTACGAATATTCGCAATGCGAATATTCGTGAGCAACACTAGAATTCAACACATGTGACCAGTAGACCATGTTTAATTCATGGCTAATTTTTGGAGCCTGTAATGTCCGGCACTTACTTCTGTATCTGGTTTTTCGCTTGATACTTCTGGTAGGTCAGTGTCCATGTTGTGGGACTATTTGTGCACAGCTAGTAAGTATTTTGTGGCTGCAAATATGACCTGTAGGTTTTTAATGTTTGTTTGCCATTAAAGACAATTTGGCCCGCTGCGAACTTGCGGTTCACGAACATTTGCAAAAGTTTGCGGTTAGCGTTTGCCAACCGTCCCATCAGATGTTAATCCACAGTGTCTTTTTGCTACAAACTATTCTGTTATAGTAAAGGATGTGCCCCAGTGTATGTGTTTTGTAAAAAATAAGCCGCTGTATACCTTAATTTATAGCACCCCTCAGCGCTCACGTGACCGACCACCTCTCTCCTGTCTTTATCTGAGAGAAAAGCGGGTGGGGCTGAGAATCCCCCCCCTAATATCAGCCAGGAGACGTAGAGGAGGAGAGAGGCAGCCAGTTACGTGAGCACAGAGCGGTGCTATGAAAAAAGTACACAGCCGCTTATTTTTTACAAAACATATACACTGGGGCACAACATTTAGTATAATAGACAAAACTGTAGCAAGAAGACTGTTATTTTAGCAGAAGGGGTTGAGGGCCAGGGAGCGGATGGAGCTATCAGGCAGGGAGGGAAGGATGAGAGAGACAGGGTTACAAACACTTTTTTACAAATTGCTTAACACATGTCTCTAGTCCCTTTTCTTCAATATTGTTGCTAAGATATTCATGCTTTGCATTCTTTTTAAAGCTTTACATCTGGCAAAACAAGTTAGAACAATCTTTTGCGAATACACAGATGTATATTTTAGAGTGTAAAAATATACAAAATGTTACCTACAAACTGCAAGGTATGTATAATATATTATGTAATTATGATTCTTGAAAACACACAATGATTCATAGCATGTATTTTAACAGTTTACATGATGTTTTCACTAGGTGTATATTTTAATCACTAAACTAAATTCATTATTGAATTAAATAGGCTGCAAAGATGCAATAAGGACATCTCAAATATAAATCTATGAGAGCTCCCTCCAATAAAACACAATACAGGTGATTAAGGATATGTTCACTTCAGGCATCTCAGGTATTCCTATGTTTTAAATTTCTATGATAACAATTAAATCATGTACTTCAAGTAATGCAGGAAAAGCTTCAATGACCCCTGGATTCTGTGAGAGACCAAATGAGACACAAGGAAACAGATTTGAGTGTGATCATAAGATCTCAAAACTTTACTGAATACCACAAGGCTTATATGCAAAAGAAAGAAGAGAGGAGCCGTGTTTTAATGCATACAATTCTAAAAGTTATTTTCTTATCATGATTAAACTGCTGAATTTTAGTATAACAAGAACTAGTTGATGATTTTGCTTACACAACAGGCTGTTCCATGAATAAGCTTTATCCGCAATGACTTGCAGGGCGTGTTTCTATGCAAACTATTAGTTTAGATAATTATGTGAAAACACACATTGAAGTTAATTCCTACTTAAAATGGAGTCGGTTATTTATAGATTCTATTACAATCCCCTCTTTCAGCCATGACTTTAAATGGCTCTTTCTCCCCTTGTTGTAACATAGGTAGTTTCCTTATTGTATTCACATACTGAAGTAAGCTTTATTAGCATAGCTATATTTAAATTTTAATAAAAGCATCCTATCAGTAAAACTGTCTTCCTTATTTCCCTCAGCTTGTATATCTCTCTTATATCTTATATGTGTTATTATTAGATGGTTCTGAGGTGACCCGCATATGCCTTTTATGGCTCCCAAGTCCTCTGGATGAAATTTACAGTTAGTTATGACCCAGATGGGTAGGAACACAATCAGAGTGATCAGGAACAGAAAGCAGAACGCTTTCCCAAAAGCCTGTGGTGAAATAAGTGAGGTCATTTCTTTCACAGACTTGACCACCTTCTTCACGCATTATTCAAGGATTTGTACTGCTTTCTTCACCTCCTTTGTCCTTATCTTTGCCTTGTTTCTTAGGCTCCTGGTTGACCTTCTTTACTCGACTGGCATGGATCCAAGACTGTTGTTCTTTCACAAGGATTGCTGTCCTGGTTACTGCATTACTGCGATCACAGTAGTTGGGGGTCCAAAAGTAAATTTTGCTTTTTGGTTTGGTTCACCTGCTGGGCCACCACAAGGTCATCGACCTTAAAGGGGTGTGTTGGTTCCTGTGAAGAGGAAGGGGAGGTGCGAGCGACATTTCTTTCAACTTTGTCCAACATTTCAAGGCTACCTGGCTTGTGCTACATAACAACAAATCGTCAACATATTGGAGTAGGACAGAACCATGACGGGGAGTCCAGGACCACAGTGTGGCCTGGAGCACAACTAAGTAGACTACAGGGGGGTCCACATAATCCTTGGGAATTCTACAACATTTGGAGATTTTGAAAACAAATATCGAAAATGGGCTGTGTCTCTTCGTCCACAGGAATAGAAAACAATGAGTTTGTCAAGTAAATAATAGAAAAATATTCCGCATTGGATGGTATGGAAATAAGAAAGGATGGCACGTCAGGCACTATAGGTGCTATGGGGACAATTCAATTATTGACTGCTCTAAGATCTTGCACAAATCTATAAGAACCAACAGGCTTTACAGGGTTAATTGGTGTATTCCATTTGATTTCTCTCACTATGCCTTGTTTCAGGAAATTTTCAATCATAGGCACAATCCCCTCTTTAGAAAGAGGATATTGTTTATGATAAATGGGTTGGGCTCTGGGTTGTAATGTGTGTTTATACAGGGTGCTTAAGATGAGACCAACATCTAAGCTATTTATAGACCAGACTTTATGATTGGGACCAGGTAGGTCACCATTATCAGGTTCTGAAAAGAAAAAAATGGGAAACCTTTTTAGAATACACTATGATTCCTCATTCCTCTGTCATTTGTATAACTATTCCAATTTTGCCCAACCAGATTCTTCCCAAAAGATTAACATGGCAATCTGGGGAAAATCTGAAAGAGTGTTTAAAGGGATCTATGACAGTTAGGCCGGGTGTTTTCCAGGTTTCCGTAGGTATCCCATTAATTACCATTGAAGGCTCAGTATTTATGGTTTCATCTCTATAATATGAGGATGAAAACAGGGGAAATGTTTTTTTTCTTTTTTATTTCACCTTTTTTTTTACACTGTCCTTTTAAAAAAAGGTGCCACGTTCGACTGGGTGGCTTTGGCCAATTATGGCTCAGGGGGTTCAGCACACACCTCACACTATAAAAAGCCGCCTGCAGGTCGGCCTTGTGTAATGTGTTGCAGAGGTTAAGAGAGAGAGAAAAAGTGTAATTTTTTGTAGGTAGATAGAGCAGGCAGGCTAGTCAGTTAAAGTTACAGTGTGTAGAGGGTATATATGCATCCCAGGTGTTGTATATATATTTATACACTGTTTAGTATAGCTATATTTGCTCTTCCTAATTTACTGGCAGGCAGGTGATTGTGCTAGCTGCAGTATTCTCACGTGGTGTACTGCCTGTGTCCTCTGTAATGTGCACCTAAAGCTACATGGTGTGTACTGCCCATGTCCTCTGCACTGTGCACCTAAAGCTACGCGGTGTGTACTGCCTGTGTCCTCTGCAGTTTTCACCTAAAGCTACGTGGTGCGTACTGCCCATGTCCTCTGCAGGTTGTACCTAAAACTATGTGGTGTGTACTGCCTGTGTCCTCTGCAGTTTGCACCTAAAGCTACATGGTGTGTACTGCCTGTGTTGTCTGCAGTTTGCACCTAAAGCTACGTGGTGTGTACTGCCTGTGTCCACTGAAGTGTGCACCTAAAGCTACGTGGTCCTCTGCAGTGTGCAGGCCATTAGTATGTCTGGAAGGACAACAAGGAAAGGCAGAGAGTCACAAGCCAATAAAACAGGACAAGCAGGCTCTGCAGCTAGAGGCAACAGTGCTGGTCGTGGACACGGTGCATCCTCATCAGCACGTGGCCGTGGGCCACACTCGTACTTTTTTTCAGCAGCTGGCCGTGTTGAGCCGCAACATGCCGAAGACTTGGTAGAGTGGATGACCAATCCGTCCTCATCCTCCTCATCCTCTCTCACCCAGGCTCAGGCTACCTGTCTGGCAAAGCAGCTGCCAAGGCGGACTCTTCCCTCTGCTCAATGGCATCAGTCACTCCTTCCCTAGGCCCACTATGTCCTCCTGAGGAGTCCCCCCAACTGTTTGACCACAGTGTTGGGTACATACTGCATGAGGATGCACAGCCTTTTGAAGGCTCCGATGATAGTACACAGCTAGAGGAAGGCAGTAACTTGAGCCTAGAGAGAGGGGGTGCCCAAGAAGGACAGCAATCTGGCAGTCATGTTCCCCCAGCTGCAGCATACTGCCAGGTTTTCTACAGTGATGAGGAGGGAGGGGATGATGAGGTCACTGACTCTACGTCAGTGCCTGATAGGAGAGAGGAGGCACAGGCACATCTCCAATGAGGCAGGATGCCCTCCAGGGGCCAGCTTAAGGGCAGCACACCGACTGCATCACAACACAAAGCTGTGTGTCTCAGCGTTATTCCAAAAGTTCTTTGGTGTGGGCCTTTTTTGAAATTAGTGCATCAGGTCGCACCGCTGCTATTTGCAACATATGTCTCAAGCATATCTCGCATTGCCAAAACATCACCCGCTTGGGCACCACATGCTTGACCAGACATATGTCGACCTGCCATGCAGTTCGTTGGCAAGCGTACCTCAAAAACCCACACCAAAGAACAAAACGGACCTCCCCTTGCTCCTCATCAGCTGTGATCTCTAACCCCACTATACCATCAGTCCTCTCTGAAGCCTGCACTGATAGGACTGAGGGTGTAGAATTAGGTGTGTCACAGCGAAGTACTTGCAGGAAATCTACTATCGGTACACCGATGGCAGATTGTACCAGGCAAATTTCCCTGCCCCAACTGCTTCAGCACCTAAAGAAGTTCTCTCCCAGCCATCTTTTTTGCGAAATTTCGCTAATGCGAATGCGAAATTGATTGCGAAATTCTCGTCCGCGCATGCGCGTGAACAACACGCGAAACTGGAGATCATTTCCTGGATCTTTGCCAGTCTATTTTTGGATCACTATTTTGTGGTGGGGAGTAACTTTTCATCCAGTGAGGAAAAACTGCTGATTAGTGTAAGTAATTTCACCACTGTTATTTCATTATCTTTAACTACATTTTAGACTAGTTTAAAAGTTAGGGTATAAGATCAGATATTAGTATTTCCCAAACAGTGTGTCTCCAGCTGTTGCAAAACTACAACTCCCAGCATGCCTGGACTGCTGCAGACACCCTGGTTGGTAAATGTGTATTTAGGCACTTCCCTTGCTATTTAGCATAATTAACATGTTGTGGACATAGGACGTATGCGAACTTCCTGACTTCAGGGTCCTTAAGGCCCAAGACGTTCGAATACATATTGCCCTCTAGATGTTGCAGAACTACAACTTCCAGCATGCCTGGGCATGCTGGGACTTCTAGTTTTGGAAGTTCTGCAGGCCCACATTTTTCAGACCACTATACACGGGTCTCTAAACGGTGGCACTCTAGATGCAGCAAAAGTAAAATTCTTAGCCTGCACTGACAGACCATGCCTGATGGGAGTAGTAGTTTTGCAACAGCTGGAGGCGCACTGGTCTTGAAACCCTGAGTTAGGTAACAAACTCGCAGTGTTTTGCAACCATTGTGCCTCCAGCTGTTGCAAAACTACAACTCCCTGCATGCAACTGGCTGCAATAACCCCCCCCTCTCCCCCAATGTGAATGTACAGGGTACATTCACATGGGCTGGGGCTTACAGTGTGCTTCTAGCTGAAGCAAATTCAGCGCTGCAGCTCAAACCCTCAGCAGGAAACTACTGTGAACCCCACGCCCCTCTGACTGTACCCTAAAAACACTACACCACACTACATAAAAATTTAAAAACACAACATATACACATACCCCTACATAGCCCCCCTCCCCTCCACACTAAAAAAGAAAACCGTCTGGTACGGCACTGTTTACTAAACGGAGCCTACAGCTGTTGCAAAACAACTCCCCAGTATTACCGGACAGCCATTGACTGTCCAGGCATGCTGGGAGTTAAAGTATAATTGTGGTACAGCTGGTGACGGTGAGCTACATGGTGTATCAGAGCATGCTGGTAGTTGTAGTTTTTTTTTTTTTTTACTTATCTTTTATTTTAGTTTTCAAGAAAAAGAAACAATAGTATACAACATCTTATAGCTGATATACATACATTTACAAACCAAAATACCAATTCCTTATACTTCACCATATACCTAATATTGGTCTATACATTTATCCTTTCTATTCCCTTATTCTCTTAAATTACCCCCCTCTCCGCCCGCCCCCCACCCCCCCCCCCCAAAATAAAAAAAAAGGGAACCCACCCCCCCAAAGAGGAGAAAAAAAAACAAAACAAAAAAAAAATTATATCAATCCTAGGTTCTCTCCCTGCCACCTCTCCCCTCATTCCTCCACCATAAGTCTCCTCCCTTCCTCTGTTCTTGTAAAATGATTCCAATTTGACCAAGTTTCTTTATATTGCGTCCTCCTGTTATGAGCAGAAAGAACCAGGTCTTCCATTGCTCCTACCTCCTGGGTCCGATTAAGCCATCCCGCGACATATGGGGGCCTTGGGTCCCTCCACCTCAAGGTAATACCCGCCCTTGCTGTATTAACCAGATGGCACACTACTGACTTCCTATACTTCTGCCCCGGAATCTGTGATAAGTGCAGCAAGAAGAAGGCAGGGTCATCTGGGATTTGATCTTCAATACATTTTTGGGAGATTCTCCGTACTTCTTCCCAATACTGTCTGACCTTTCGGCATGACCAAAACACATGTAAAAGCGTTCCTTGTTCCTCCTCACATCTCCAGCAGTTTTCCTCTACTTCGTTATTGAATTTATGTAGCCTTTCTGGGGTATAATACCACTGGGTGAGAAGCTTGTAGTTAGCTTCTTGGGTTTTCGAACATCTTGAGGTGTTAAGAGCCAGAGCAATTATTTGCTTATGCTGGTCTGGACTGAAACTTCTCCCCAGATCCCTCTCCCACTTACTAATGCTCGGCATCACATATTCTTCTGGGGGTGTGTTCAAAAACCCGTACATTTTGGATAACACTCCTGAGAGTGGCTCCACCCCACTACAGCTTCTCTCCAGTGGCGTCAATTGCCTTTGAAATTCCGTTGCATGGCCCAATGATCTCAGGAAATGGCTTACCTGCAGTGCTTGCCACATCCTAAGCTCAAATGGGCCACCAACCCTCATTAGCTCCCCTATGGAAGGCCACAAACCCGATATCACAAAATCTGAGGCCTGGCTAAGGCCTTTCTCTCTAAACTTCCCAGCTGTGTCCCTCTCCATCCCTGGTGGGAAGTTGGGATTTCCTATTATAGGTAATAATGGTGATTTACCTGATGAAAATTTCTTGTTTCTGCATATTTTTGCTGAAACTCGTAAGGTAGTCCCTATTATAGGGTGTCTCCTAAGGTCCCCCGGGAGTGCTTCATAGCACCACGGTGCTCTATTCAAAGGAACCTGGCTGACATATTGCTCTATTTCAACCCAACGTTTACCCTCCCTATGTCTGCACCAGTCTACCAACCTTGTTAAATGTGCTGCTCTATAGTATTTAACTATATTTGGGACTGCCATCCCCCCGACAGCCTTTGGCATTCTCAACAGATCTCTTTTAATTCTGGCTCGCTTCCCTGCCCATATATACTTCATGAATAAGGCATTCACCTGTCGGAGAAAGACTGCTGGGATGGAGATTGGCAGGGCCTGGAACAAGTACAGCACCTTTGGTAGAATACACATTTTAACTATACTTCCCCTCCCAAACCACGAATGCATCCCGTGTCCCCATTTGTCTAGGAGTGCTCTTATTTCATTATATAATGGGGGGAAATTCAATCTATAAGTGTTTTTTATGTCCGATGCAATATGTGTCCCCAGATATTTTAAGGCCTTTTCCCATTTAAATTTATAGTTCTTTTTTAGTACCTCTCCCATTGGGCCTGGGACCTCGATGCTCATTGCTTCTGATTTGGTGTTATTGATTTTCAGGTTAGATAGTCTTCCATACATCTCAATTTCTCTTATTAGGTTGGGTAATGAAACATGGGGGTTAGTCACTGAAAAGAGCAGGTCGTCAGCATATGCTGCCACCTTATGTGTCCGCTCTCCCATCTGTAACCCCTGAATATCCGGGTTTTGCCAGATTTTATTTAATAGGGGTTCCAATGAGAGCGCGAACAGCAGTGGTGACAGGGGACATCCCTGTCTTGTTCCGTTCGAGATCTTAAAGGGACGTGATATTACACCGTTTACTCTTACTGAGGCCCGTGGGTTCGTGTAAACACTCATGATCCATCTGACCATCCGGTTTCCCAAACCCACCTGTCTCAGTACTTCTTCCAAAAACCGCCAATTCACCCTATCAAACGCCTTTTCGGCATCGGTGTTCAAAAATACACAGGGGATCTTTTTTTCTCCAGCCCAGTGCACCAGGTTAAGAGTTTTAATCGTGTTGTCCCTGGCCTCACGTCCAGGGACAAACCCTACCTGGTCTAGATCTACTAACTGTGTTATCCATGGTTGGAGTCTAGAGGCAATAATTTTTGAAAAAAGTTTTAAGTCCGCGTTTAACAATGAGATTGGCCTGTAGCTGCCGCATTCCGCCGGATCCTTCCCGTCTTTAGGAATCACGGTGATATGGGCTAAAAGTGCATCCGGAGGGAATGCCGCAGTACAGCCCAACTCATTGTAAAATTTTGACATCTGTCCTGTTAGAATCGTGGGGAATTCTTTATAGTAACTTATTGGGAAACCGTCAGGCCCTGGGGATTTCCCGGATTTTACCTTTTTAAGGGTTTCCTCAACCTCTACCGCGGTGATAGGACTCTCTAAACACTCCCGGGCTGGGGGTGGCAGTCTAGACATTCCTGCATCAGAGAGGTATTCTTTTATCCCCCCCTTTATATTGTCTGCTGGAGGCAGGTTATATAATGAGGAATAAAAATCCCCGAATATCTGGGCTATTTCTCTTGTTTTTTTTACTAACTGTCCCCCTTTTCCTTTGATTTGCGGTACATAAGTTGCCCTGTTCTTTTCCTTCAGTTTCCCTGCCAGTAATTTACTGCATTTATCCCCCAGCTCATAATTCATCTTTTTACCTCTTTGTATAGTGGCTTTGGCTTTAAATCGCATAATCTCTGAGAACTGTCTTCTTAATTGACCTAATTCCCTTCCTACTGTAGGTAGTTGTATTTTTTTATGTTGGAGTTCCAGTCTTTGGATCTTCAGTAATATTTCCCTGATCTGTTTCTCCCGTTTTTTTTTCAAGTATGATCCATGTTTTATCATGATTCCCCTGATGACTGTCTTGTGTGCCTCCCACACCATTCCTGGATCACTTCCTGGCGTGTCATTGACCTGAAAGTATGCCTCAATCTCCTTTGCCACATCCTTTTTAACCTCTGGATTATGCAGCAAACTTTCATTCATCCGCCAGTATCTATCTTGAATGAATACTGCACTGGAGAGAGAGAGACACAGACTAATCGGGGCATGATCTGACCACGTTATGTTTCCAATTGTTATATCCTTAACTACTGTAAT
The DNA here is from genome assembly GCA_029574335.1 of Rana kukunoris. Taxonomy (NCBI): domain Eukaryota; kingdom Metazoa; phylum Chordata; class Amphibia; order Anura; family Ranidae; genus Rana; species Rana kukunoris. The sequence continues at coordinate 243,137,867 of CM056059.1, forward strand.
CAGATAGTGGGGAATCAGGAAAAGATCAATTCGGGAGTATCTCTGGTGTGGGTTTGAGAAAAAGGTATAATCTTTTTCATCTGGGTGTAATATCCTCCAGGCGTCTACTAGCTGCTCATCGTGTAGTTTCCTTATTATCCCCCTTCTAGTATTCCCTGGGATTGATGATGTCCCCGAGGATGTGTCTAGTCTAGGATCAAGCGTGATGTTAAAGTCGCCCCCCAATATTAATTTACCCTCTGCAAAATCTCTTAGCTCTGTTAGGGCTCTTCTAATAAATACATCCTGATTAGTGTTTGGTACATACATAGTAGCCAGAGTCACTTTGACATCTCCTATATTCCCTTTCAGGAAAAGGAACCTACCATTGGGATCTAGATATTTATCTTGTAGCCTCCAGGCCACTCGGTTGGAGATCAGAATAGAAACTCCTTTAGACTTTGCCTCCTGATTCATCGCATGGTATACGCATGGGAAGAATCTATTCTGTAAAAATGGTAGGTCCCCTGCCCTGAAGTGGGTCTCTTGCACGTATGCTACGTCTGTCCCCCAATTCCTTAAGTCTTTCAGCATCATCCTGCGCTTTTCTGGAGTATTTAATCCTTTGGCATTCAATGAAGTTACTTTTAATGCCTCCATCTCCAGATTCAGGTAGGAGTCTGGTAGATAGAAAAAACGGAGAGAGAGAGCTAGGAAAAAAACCCAAAAGAGAGAAAAAAAAAAAAAAAAACCCCAACCACCCCCCTTCCTCCCTTAATCTATCCCCCTCCCCCTTCTATGTCCCTAACGGGAAAAACAACACCCTGGACTGGATCCTTCCTCCAATCACCACCGTGGGTGTATGCCTACTATAGGGGAAGTAACAAGACCGGTCAGGTGGCTCCCACCCCGTCTCCTTCTACACCCCCCCCCCGACTCCAGTTCAATCTCTGCCTCTCCCAGAGACTACTTGTTGTCTTCTCTCCCTCCTATTCACGCCCCCGTACAGGCCTACACATTTTTTTTTCCCCTCACTACCCTTCTCCCTCTCACTTCTTCTCAGCTAATTCCCCCCCCCCTTATTCCCCTATCTCGGTCCCCATAGTCCCGAGCGGGACAGGGTAGGGAAAAAGTCCATCTAGGATTCCAATAGGGTCCAAGTGGTCAACTTTTATAGGAGTGAGAGAAGAAAACAACCAGTATAACTACTATAGAACCACCCACTGCAGAGTCCCCTTTCTTAAATGCCAGCCTATTCTGTGCTGAGATTACACACTCTGAGTACCTATTGTGCGCCAGCCTATTCTAGAGGAGGCAACTTTCAGCTCTACTTATGCTGCCTCCCCTATTCCTTCATTCAGACCACCCTCAGCGCCCCCAAAGACAACCCTCCAAAGGTGCCCATGGTTTGAGGAGCCAGAGGTGGCAGACCTCGCTCCAAATTCCTTCTCTCCGAACCCACCTCCCCCCCACAACGAGTACCCCCCCGCCTCCCCCCACTAGTTGTAGTTTTTAAATAACATCAACTCCATTATTTACTCAAAATTAATTAATCAAAAAGTCAAAAGAAACAAACATATTATTGTTCATATATAAAGATAGGGATGAAAAAAAATAATCTATTGTACAGGCCCAGTATAAGGGTCAAAAAATAATTATAGCGGTCAGATGAATAGCAACTCATTTCTCCCCTATACATGTATCCTGTGATGTTACTCATATATACATAATTATGCAAATGATAATGGCTGCTATATTTATGCAAAAAAGGTGGCGACCAAAATGGCAAGATATAAAATCTGTCATGTTATACCTGTCAGTGATTAATAAGGCGAGAATGCTTCCAATTGTTGAATACCATACATTTACGTCATATATCCATAAGGGTTTAAACAAAAGGGATATGATGAAACCTGGATATGATGAAACTGCTGCTGTGAACCGACAAGTCAGGTGGCACCCATGTTGGGTCACCCTCCTCTTCGCCCCCAGATATGTCAGACCCAGGGCTGAAATGTGGTGGTCTGAGGGAAACAGCTGACATGGAGCCGCTAGCCTGGCTCCGCTGTCCCCTCACCGACGCCTGGGTCTGACTAGGTGCGGGTGTTTCCTGCCCAAAAACACCAGCACCACTTGGAAGGGATGTCTCTGGGATACTGACAGCAGGTACCCGATCCTCCTCCTCCATCATCCCTTCCAAAAGGTCCTGACCATCAGTACAGAACTGGATGTCTGCCTGATGCAGGACCTCCCCCAAGATATCCCTCTCACTGTCGCTGTCAAACAGTAAGAGGCTGGACCCTTGGGGGCTGGGGGCGGATCCTAAAGGCACCGGTGTACTGGTGGTGCTACTGGGAGTCGGGACTGACGACTCTGTGGCACTGCTGTGCCCCATATACTCCAACACTACTGGAGCCTGAGAAGGCAATATCGGGCGGCTGCCCGAGGGAAAAAACTTGCGGATGAGGCGGACTTCCCTTCCACCTGATCCACTACCACTAGTAGGGGCGCGAGAGGTACCCCGTGCTGGCATCGACCCAGCACTGGGAGTAACTCCCCTACCCCTGCTGCCACGGCCACGGCCACGTATGCTGCTCATACTTGCTGATGTGGGGGGGACTTTATTGGGGGGGGGAATGTGAGAAAGGAGTGTTTTTTGTTTTTCTAGAAAGACAGGCACGCAGACAAAGACGCAGACAAAGACGCAGACAAAGACGTAGACAGCTACTAAACTAGAATAAAACTACTACACCTACATTTTTTTTTTTTTTACACGGACAAAGACGTAGACTACGACACGGACAGCTACTAAACAGGAACTAAAATACTACTGCTGAAACTTTTTTTTAGACTGAAGGACGCAGACAAGGACGAGGACTACAAATACTAAACTAATATGCACTAAACACTAACTCTACTTACACAAACTTATATGACTAAACTAAAGCTAATTTTTTTTTTTTTTTACACTGACTGACAAGGACAAAGACGAGGACTACAAATAATAAACTAATATGCACTAAACACTAACTCTACTTACACAAACTTATATGACTAAACTAAAGCTAATTTTTTTTTTTTTTTTTTTTTTTTATACACAAAACACAGAGACTAAACACACACTAAACTAAGCTACCTTAAAGAAATGTACACTTACACTAACTACACAGAAATCTATCTAACACTAAGCTACACTAACCTGGACAAAACAACACAAATCTGAGCTTTTAGAAAAGCTGTTGGGTCTTTTGCTTGAAAAAAGCATTTGGTTTTAGAAGCAGGAAACTCAGAACTGAAAGCACTATAGGAAGCACAATGCTAAGCTCTAAGATCGCAATACACAGGAAAAACGCACAGAAACACTCCACTCTCTCTAGCCACCTTGTGAATCTGCACTGAAATACTGCTGGGAGTGATCTTATATAATGGTCGTGCAGGCAGGTTCCTATTGGTTGCTATGGAGGTTGCTAACCTCTGACAACTGTGGTAGGAGAACTCTGATTGGCTCTGATGCAAAAGAAAGGCAGAGAAAGTATTCGCGAATATTCGTAATACGAATATTCGCATTGCGAATATTCGGCAACATAAAAGGATCGCCTCAGCTACTCGGCCCAGGGTCTCTAATCATACCAGCAATGCTTTTAGACGTCGATGAAGATCACTAGGATGTGATCTGTTTTAAAAATAAATTTGAAAAAATAAGAATATTCGCAATAGCGAATATTCACCGCGATATTCGAGTTATTCGCGAATACTCGAATATGCAATATTTGTAACGAATATTCGTAATTCGAAAATACTTGATCAACACTAAACATTACCGCTGACTCATGGTCCAGCAGGCATGGACAGGGACGTTACCTATCTTTCACGGCGCATTGGGTGACTCTGCTGGCAGCTGGAAAGGACGCAGGACAAGGTACAGTAGTGTTGGAGGTTGTTCCACCACCACGCCTCCAAAATGCTACTACTGGTTGTTACACACCTCTCTTCTCCACCCTCTCCTCATCTTCTTCCTCTGTGGCCTCTTCCTGTGCTGATGTGTCCTCGGAACCAGCGGTGCTCCATAGGCGTTCAAGGGGCTACGCAGGAATGCAGGCAAAGAGATGCCATGCTGGTGTGTTTGGGGGACAGGAGCCACACTGGGCCAGAGGTTCTGTCAGCTCTGCGGGGTCAGGCTCAGAGGTGGTTGATGCCACGCCATCTTAAGCCAGGAATGGTGGTTTGCGACAAAGGAATACAATCTACCCAAGAACTGTCTAATCTGTGACATGCCCACCAGGTGGAACTCTACGTTGACCATGCTGCAGCGGCTGCACACACAGCAGAGGGCCATCAATGAGTACTTGTGCCAATATGGCAGCAGGACAGGGTCAGGGGAGCTTGTTTTTTCCCCACGCAATTCCTCACAATTTGAGGAGGATGGAGGATGGTGAGCAGTGACAGTGCGTGCATCAGTGAGACTGTCCCTCCTATTCACCAGTTGGAGCACATGCTGCATGAAATAATGGACAGGGCCGAGGCAGAACAGAGGGAGGAAGAAGAGGACTTCCTTACCTCTCAAGGCCCCCTTTATCCAGACAGTGTTCCTGCTTGCCTGCCTTTCACACAGGAAGAGGACGAGGAGGAGGAGGATTGTGTCAGCATGGAGGTGGAGCCTAGCACTTAGCAACAGCAGCAGTCTTCAAGGGATCAATTACAGTCCCAAGGAACCCATGGACTTGTACATGGCTGGGACAAGGTGGCTGCGGATCATGTCATCCTCAGTGACCCAGAGGACTCCGCATCGAATGCCTCAGCAAACCTACGTTGTATAGCCTCCCCGATCCTGCAAAGCCTGCGGAAGGATCCTCGTATTCATGCTTTCAAGGAGAGGGATCATTACTAACTGGCAAACCTCCTTGATCCATGTTACAGGAGTAAGGTTGTGGACCTTATCTTGCCGGCACAGAGAGAGCAGAAGCTGAAACATCTTCAGGAGGCCTTGCAGAAAGGTCTGTGCAACGCATTCCCAGATACTGGTAGGTTACAAAATCCTGGTCCTGGAAAATTAACATTCCTGGCTATGCTCTCTTTCGGAAAGACAGGGTAAAAAGGAAAGGTGGAGGGGTCTGTCTCTATGTGAGAAGTGACTTCAATGCAAGCATGAAAGAGAACCTGGTTGATGGAGAGTGTGATGAAGTTGAAGCATTATGGGTGGAACTGCATACAGGTGTGAGTAGTTCAAAGTTAATCATTGGCGTTTGTTATAGACCACCCAATGTAAATGAGGAGGTGGAGACTCGGCTCCTTGCACAGATGGAAAGGGCTGCAAGGGCTGGGACGGTGATAATAATGGGGGATTTTAACTACCCAGAAATTTACTGGAATAATGGAATTTCTGGGACAGTTAAAGGACAAAAATTTAAAAATCTATTGCAGGACAATTTTATGGTCCAGTTTATTGAGGCCCAAACTAGGAATGATGCTCTGTTGGACCTGGTAATCTCAAACCATGCAGAGCTTATTACTAATGTTCAGATAAAGGAACACCTGGGTAGCGGTGATCATAACATGATTTCATTTAATGTTAACTATAAGCAAGAAATACATACAGGAAAGATAAAAACACTTCATTTCAAGAGAGCAAATTTTCAAAGGATGAGGACTGCTCTCCAGGACTTGGACTGGGAGGGAATATTGGCACAGATGAACACAGAACAGAAATGGGAATTCTTCAAAAAGACTCCTTGGGACCTCACTGTAAAGTATATTCCCATGGGCAATAAGTTTAAAAGGCTAAAGATAAAACCTATGTGGCTCACGGTCAAAGTATAACTGAGTACTAAGATTTGTAGGTAAAGTTGATCCGGGGTAAATTCGATTGCCTCTCGGGGGATCAGGAAGGAATTTTTTCCCCTCCTGTAGCAAATTGGATCATCGCTCTGCTGGTTTTTTTTGCCTTCCTCTGGATCAACTGTGGGCATGAAGTTGGGTTGTATGTGATGTACTGTGTTTTATTTTGTTTGTTTATTTATTTTTATTTTTTTTTATGGTTGAACTGGATGGACTTGTGTCTTTTTTCAACCTGACTAACTATGTAACTATGTAACGTGTTACTGAGGCTTTCGTCAGTCACAGAAGGAGCGGTGGAGAAGGTGGCCATCTGAGCGATGCGTTCAGACAATTTTTTAGTCCGCAGCCCCAAGGTATGACCGGTTCCAACAACCATCGTCAGCATCTGTTTTACATGTTGCAGGAATACCTAGGGGCAAGATCAGACTTGGACACCTTTCCCACCGAAAATCCTTAGGTTTACTGGATCTTGAGGATGGATCACTGGGCAAAGCTTGCACAGTGCACAATTGAGCTACTGGCTTGTCCTGCATCCAGCGTTCTTTCAGAACGCACATTTAGTGCTGCTGGAGGCTTTGTAACCGATCACAGGGTGCGCCTCTCCACCGACTCGGTCGATTAACTGACCTTCATAAAAATTAATCAGACTTGGATCACCACCAGCTACCAAGCACCTGATGCTGATGTAACTGAATATTTTTTTTTGAAATGTCAGATCCCTTCAAGACTATGCTGATGCTGAGTGACTATCCTGTTATGCTGAGTGACTATCCTTTTCCTCCTCAATGATCATGCTGATAGCTTGTAAGAACACTTTTGGCTCTGGGCACCAGCACCAGTGCCTAAGGCCCAATTTTTCTGCCCCTGTTTAATAGGGGCGTGTAATTACAATTTTTGATGCAATACTGCAAAACCGGAGTTATGGCCGCTAGCTGCTGCCGTAACAAAGATATCCCTCTTTAATGTGCTGATGTATATTGGCATGAGCCAGTCTGGAAGTGGTTAATTGGAAGACTCTGAGGCCGCGTACACACGATCCAACTTATCCGATGAAAACGGTCCGAAGGACCGTTTTCATTGGATATGTCTGCTGGGCTGTTTTGGTCTGATGGTTGTACACACCATTAAACCAAAATCCCCGCAGACAGACAGCGTGGTGGCGTGGCGGTGATGTTGATGCCGCCACGTGACCAATCCAGGAAGTAAAATACTTCCACGCATGCGTCGAATCCATTTGGCGCATGTGGGGGATTCTGTCCGCTGGTTAGGCGTACTAACCAGCGGACATGTCCGACGGACATGTTTGCAGCGGACAAATTTCAAAGCATGCTTTGAAATTTGTCCGCTGGACAAACCTGTCCGCTAGGTCGTACACACGATCGGAGATGTCCGCTGAAACTGGTCGGCGGACCAGTTTTAGCAGATAAATTTGATCATGTGTACGCGGCCTGAGACTTCTATAGTCAGACAGCCATGCAGGGAAGGGCATCCAGCTAGACACCACATCTGCATGAGTATGACCGCTGTCTCCTAGGGCAAAAATCTTGTAACAGTTTCTAACAAAGGTTGCAATGAACTCCTCCACTTCTTATACAATCTCCTATTGCTAAACTCCACCCAGCTGAGCTTTGAGTCTTTCACTAGACTACCAGATCCACTCGCCAGTGGATCTCCTGAGCTACTTCAATCTTTTCACTCAGTATTTTCCTCAAGCATCACCCCCGCGTGCCTGCTCGGTCCCTAGCTTTGCACTCACAGATACTCCTCAAGCATCACCCCGCTGGCCTGCTTGGTCCCTGGCTTGGCGCACAATAATGCTTTGCAAGTCTCACCTCCACTGGCTGGATCCCGGGCTTGGCACTTTATGAAGTTTTCACCAATTCTTCACCGTCCCTGGCTGGTGAGAATACTGCTCTGGTACTTGCTTCAAATACTCATAGTGGTTGATGTTTTTGTTTTTCTTTTAAAGATTTTTATTAATGTCTCAAGGATAAAAGGAGAACAAAAATAAACAAACAGGAATTGTACATCATAAAGTAGTCTTCATACAGATTCAAACATTCAAATTTGCCAGCGGCCTTAAGGACAAAAAGAATACAAAAGAACAGAATTTGGAAAACAAAACCACACAAAAAATTCAGAAAATCATGAAATCAGAATCAAGAACCCTGGAAGGACGCCCTAGCACCCTTGCTGGGTACTAACTTTGCCAGGACATCCAACACAAGGCCCTTTAAAAATACTCAACAACAAAAAGTTATTCCAAAACTGTATCAATATGGAAGAACTATGTGCAACCAATTTGTAAGCCCCTAGAGAGGTCCCCAGGGAACAAACATCACTGAACAAACAGTTCTAGGACTAATGTCCATTGAAGAAAATGGAGGTCCTGTTGCAGATCCACGGCAAAAAAAGAGATAACTATAACCGTAAAATGATAAAGATGAAGAAGAGAAGAGAAAAAGGGAAATTAGAGTAGAAATGGGGAGAGGGGGGGAGGAATAGAGCCAGACTGCAGAAATCCGACCAATTAAGCATAGAAAAAATGTATACTTTAAGCCAGGATGCCCGGCTGGAGAGCAATGCCTACATGATGGGCCCAGGGTTCCCAAATAGATTCAAACCGGTCTTTAGAGTCAAGCAAGATGCTAGACAACTTTTCTTGGGTCATGATCCAGGAAATTTTGCATTTGGCAGCTAGGAAAGAGACTCTGGGCTGTTTCCAGGCCTTGGCTAGCGTTGATTTGGCACCTAACAAAATAAAATGAATTAAAATTTGTGTGAATTTTGGAGTTTTGGGAATGTAGGGGTTAAGGAGGGCTACGTCAGGGGACCTTAAGACCTGTAGGCCCGTTACTACATAGATTAGATTAAATACTTTTTTCCAGCAGGGCTTAATTCTAGGGCATTCCCACCAGATGTGGGCCATAGAACCAACTATTTCACGTCCTCTAAAGCAGAGTGGGTTTGCGAGTGGGTACATGAGTGATAATTTGGTGGGGGTAAGGTACCATCTTGTCAGCACTTTGAGATTGGCTTCTATTAGGGAGATATTTTGGATTCCTTTATATGCTCTCGAGAAGGCCAAGACTCCAGATCCCACTGTAACTAAAAATCGTTTTACCAAGCTGACATAAAAGTATCCTTGCAACCTTGTTGGGCCAGAGATTGATATATGACAGAGATTCCACCCCTCTGTTCTTCCGCCCTTCCGCACCACAGCTCATAAGCCGTGAAGCGTGGGGGAAAGGGTTTCCCCTTCCAGATTTTATGGAGAAAATACTGTATCGGACCAAACCTAAAGAGTTCTGATGTCGGGAGCTTAAGTTGTCGCGTGCAGTGTTTTAGAGTCATAGGTCCCGAAGCTAAAAAGAAATGTTGAATCCGGTACAGCCCCTTGTCCAGGTACCACTAGAAAAAATGGATATCCCGACCCGGGATAAAGTCTGGATTGTTGAATATGTGGGCAATCCGAGGTCAGGGAGGTATCAGATTTTAACCTGAATCCAGTCTGTTTTTTTTAAATTTCGAATAGACCGCTGAGAGCTGGGCCAGTCGCGCTGCTTGGAAATACCAGATCAGTCTTGGCAGACCCAGTCCCCCAGTCTTTTTAGGTCTAAAGAGCGTGTTACAGAGCAACCTATGTCCTGACCCACCCCAAATGAACTGGTTAGCTTTCTTCTGTAGAGATTGGAGGTGATCCCTCCTGATATTAATTGGGATTGCTCTAAATAGATTTAACAGATGGGGGAGGAGAGTCAATTTAATAGAATGAATTCTACCTAGCCAGTATAGATCACCTTTTGCCCAATTTTTCAGATCTGACTCGAGTTTCTTGTAAGTGGGGGGGGGGGGAGTTTACTGAGTATAATTGTTCTATTTTAGGGGAGAGATTAATCCCTAGGTATTCTAAATAAGTGTCTTTCCATTTAAAATCAAAGTTATCCTTTAATGCTGCCACTGTGCTTGGATGTAAAGAGTTATTGAGAGCATGGGATTTCGCATAATTTACCTGAAGACCAGAAGCTTTAGAGAAATCTTTAAGGCCGCGTACACACGGGGAGACATGTCCGCTGAAACATGTCCGACAGACCGTTTCCAGCGGACATGTCTCCTCGGATTTTGGTCCGATGGCGTGTACACACCATCGGACGAAAATCCCCTCGGACTGAGGACGCAGTGACATGGCGGTGACGTTGACGCCGCCACGTCACCACTCCAGGAAGTAAAATACTTCCACGCATGCGTCGAATCCATTCGACGCATGCAGGAGATTTATGTCCGCTGGTTAGGCGTACTAACCAGCGGACATGTCCGACGGACAGGTTTCCAGCAGACAAATTTCAAAGCATTGGGGAGAGAAGTGACGGGGGAGGTAATAAAAAGCAGCATATCATCTGCAAATAGACCACATTTATGGGTCTGGGATCCGCATGAGACGCCTAGAATGTTGGGATTTGAGCGTATAGCAATGGCGATGGCAAAAATCAAGGGAGAGAGGGGGCATCTCTGTCTAGTCCCCCTGAAAATATGAAATGAAGAGGAATAATGTCATTGGAGGCGAATCATTGCTCTCGGTGTGGAGTAGAGTGAATGAAGAACTCCTAGGAATTTATGACCAAACCCCCATTGTTTCATAAGAAAAAACAAGTAGGGCCATTCTATGGAGTCGAATGCCTTATGCAAGTCGAGAGATAAAAGCATTCCTTATTGTTTGAGGCCTCCGTCCCAATTTGACTGTAAAAGGGAGACAACATCAATGGCCCTTCTTATTTGATCTAGTCCCTGACGACCCGGAATGAACCCCACCTGGTCCTTATGAATGTATCTACTTATGAAGGAGGCCAGGCAGTTGGCTAAAATTTTTGTTAGTATCTTTAAATCCTTATTTATAAGGGATATGGGCCTGTAGTTCTCCACCTCCTCCGGGTTCTTATTGGGTTTGGGAATTACTGTAATATAGGCGGTGTTGAGATGAGGATCTAGAGGAGTCCCTTTGGTTTTCGCATTACAAAAATGTAGCCATATAAGGTGCTAAAGTTTCTGAAAAAGCTTTATAATATGGCGCTGAGAGGCCATCCGGTCCAGAAGCTGAAGCTGTCTTTACATTCTTTATGACCTCCACTATCTCCTCAACTGAAAAGTCCACTTCTAGGATATCTTCATGGTTAGATGCGATTACTGGAATGGAAAGGTCCCAGAGGAAGTTGCACACCCCCAGGCCCCCATCCACGTGTGACGAGCTATTGGGTTTGGATTAGAACCCTTGGAAGGCCTTAATGATCCTATTGGGATTAGCTAAGAGGGTCTGGTCCTCAACCCTGATTTTGTGAAAAGCATGAGATCGGACTCGAGGGGTTAACTTGGATGCCAAGATGGAACCAATTTTGTCCTTCTAGCAGTCGAATTTTACACCGCTCCAGCGGATGTCCTTTTCCACTTTTGCAGTCAGCACTAGGTTGAGTTCCAACCTGGTGGCATCTATTTTATCTGCTAAGTCTTTGGAAGGGGACTTCTTATGTTGGGATTTCAGTGTTGTAAATTTATCTTCTAGTTTTTTGATATCTAGTAGCCTCTCCTTTTTAAGACGCGTTGCAATGCCGATTATTTTACCACTAATTGCTACTTTGTGGGCTTCCCAGAGAACTTCTGGGGAAACATCCTCAACATTATTAAAAAGGAAATATTCCTTTAGGGAGTTCTCTATGTTCTTGGAAATGGAGGGGTCATTTAGGAGGGATTCATTGAGACGCCAATGGTTCCATTCTGTCTTGGTAAGGGAGTTTATCAGTGATAGGCAGACAATAGAGTGGTCTGACCAGGTGGTGTCAGCAATGGTTGCTTTGTTAGCAGAGGAGATAAGGTTTGGGGGAACCAGGATGAGATCCATCCTGGCATAAGATTGGTGGGGGGCGGAGCAGTGGGTATAATCCCTTTTTGTCTGGTTCAGCTCTCTCCAAATGTCGACCAAGCCGTGTGCATGGAGGGTACGGGCTATATTCAAACTGGCCCTAGTGGGACGTGTTAATTGCGACTTAGGAGGTCTAGACTTGTTGAGGCCCTGATCGAAGGCGATATTTGAGTCTCCACCAAAGACAACCCTGCCCTCAATAAGAGGGAGCAGGGTCTTAAGGAGAACTTGGAAAAAATTAGCTTGGCCCTTATTGGGAGCATTATACGAAACAAAAGAATATAGATTGCCCTAGATCAACCCCTTGAAAAGAATATATCTGCCCTCCGGGTCCTTGTGTGGCGGTGTGATGGAATTTTCAATTTTTGGAGAAAATGACCGCCACCCCCTTAGTCTTATTTTCTGCATTCGCTATAAAGAAGGATGGATAATGTGAGTGGAGGAATTTGGGGCTGTACCGGACCGGAAAGTGAGTCTCCTGGAGCATGACAACATCAAATTTCGAAGAGTGATAATGTTCAAACGCTATTCTCCTTTTTCTGGGGGAGTTCAACCCCTGCATGTTATGGGTGGCCCTTATTGGGAGCATTATACGAAACAAAAGAATATAGATTGCCCTAGATCAACCCCTTGAAAAGAATATATCTGCCCTCCGGGTCCTTGTGTGGCGGTGTGATGGAATTTTCAATTTTTGGAGAAAATGACCGCCACCCCCTTAGTCTTATTTTCTGCATTCGCTATAAAGAAGGATGGATAATGTGAGTGGAGGAATTTGGGGCTGTACCGGACCGGAAAGTGAGTCTCCTGGAGCATGACAACATCAAATTTCGAAGAGTGATAATGTTCAAACGCTATTCTCCTTTTTCTGGGGGAGTTCAACCCCTGCATGTTATGGGTGGCCCTTATTGGGAGCATTATACGAAACAAAAGAATATAGATTGCCCTAGATCAACCCCTTGAAAAGAATATATCTGCCCTCCGGGTCCTTGTGTGGCGGTGTGATGGAATTTTCAATTTTTGGAGAAAATGACCGCCACCCCCTTAGTCTTATTTTCTGCATTCGCTATAAAGAAGGATGGATAATGTGAGTGGAGGAATTTGGGGCTGTACCGGACCGGAAAGTGAGTCTCCTGGAGCATGACAACATCAAATTTCGAAGAGTGATAATGTTCAAACGCTATTCTCCTTTTTCTGGGGGAGTTCAAACCCTGCATGTTATGGGTGGCAATCCTAAGCTCCCTACCCGAATGGTTTGGTTCAGACATTGAAGCAGGGGGGTGGAGAGCTGCTGTAACATGCATCACTTACCCTTCGGTGTCTTCTCACTACAGAATCCAGAAGCAAGGGCTGGAAAATTGTAGACCAGGTCTGGCTTCTAAGGCCGTGTACACACGATCAGACCTGTCCGATGAAACTGGTCTGCAGACCAGTTTCATCGGACCAATTCGATGGTGTGTACGGCCCATCGGACAGTTGTCCGTCGGACGAAAGATTTAAAACTTGCTTTAAAATCTGTCCGTCGGACAGATTCGATCGTTAGTACGCCAAAGCCACGGACTAAAAACCCGCGCATGCTCAGAATCAAGTTGACGCATGCTTGGAAGCATTGAACTTCCTTTTTTCAGCACGTCGGTGTGTTCTACGTCACCGCTTTCTGGTCTGATCAGATTTTTGGTCCGATGGTGTGTACACACATCAGGCCATCAGACCACTTCAGCCTGGTCCGATTAAAACGGTCCATTGGACCAGTCTCATCGGACCAGTCTGATAGTTAAAACATAACGAAAACCATTAATACTGTAAGGCTCCAATATGAGGTAGGACAAAGGAGGAACCAGGCAAAAAAAAAAGAATTTAAATGTAAATGAAAAATGTGGTGAGGAGGGGGTAAGGGGGAACTTCTTGCCAGGATAGTCAATAATGCCCTGAAATGACAGATTAAGTTCCTAGAGGGCAAAAGGATGTCTATCAAAAGTGCCCTTAAAGGTCATCTCGGAGTCCTCTACAAAGGGGGATGGGTTTAAACAGACACTAGCTAGCCACTACTTTTGTCCCTTCCAGTGAAGAACCAGAAGAGCCTCTGGAATTGTCTTACACATTACTAGAGTGAAGCTCATACCAACAACATGAAAAACTTGAGCTATATAAAAAACAGGAAGAATCAAAACAAACCAAAAAAAAAACACAAACTAAAAGTAGAGGGGCCATCCATGACCCATTCCGGGTTAGGGGCAATAAGCCCCTTCAACAGTGATAGATGACTCTCAAAGCCCAGGGACTAAAGGGGGAAAAACAGGAGCTAAGCGACCACTCTATGGGGGACCACCATCTTTGTTTTTTTTGGACTTTCCGACATTCCACATTGGAGATACTGGGCTCGTGGGGGATGGGCGCTTTGAAGAAAATGCTGAAGCAGCTGAAAAATTTATAGGAGCTTCCTGGGATATAAACTTGAGATGAAGCAAAAGTCTCTCACCCTCCGACAGGCTGGAGAAGACATAAGTTTTGCCCTGGAAAGAAAATTTTACTGCAAAGGGGAAGTTCCAGCGATACTTGATGTCCCGTTTAGAGAGAGCAATGAGAAGTGGTTTAAGAGCTTGCCTCTTTTGGATGGTGGATGGGGACAGGTCCGCAAAGATGTTGTTGAAGTCGGGAATGTCTCATGACTTCCTCTTTGGTGGCTTAAATGTGCGGCTTTACTACGATATCCTTCGGGAGACCATCTTTCTTGGGTGGGCCCAGAGTTCTGTGAGCCCTGTCCAATTCCAGGCGATGAGGTGGGATATTCGGAATGAGCTCTTTAACAAGGTCCTGCACTGCTTCTGTGACATCTATGATGGTCTCAGGGAGACCCCTGACCCTGAAATTGTACCTTCTGGACCTATTCTCAAGTTCATCGATCCTGGAAAGAGCCATTTCTAACTGATCCTGAAGGGTCTGGAAATTAGTTGCATTTTGGTTAGTGCGAGATACAGTCATGTCCAGTTTGTTCTCTATTGCTTCCATTCTAGAGCCGAGATTTGCAAAGTCAGACTTCTTATCTCTTGTAATCTGAGCAGCTGTGTTGGCTAGGTCTCTTTGAAGTAGGGCAGACAGTTTAACAAAGAGATCTCCCTGTGGAGAGTAGTGATCCTGATCATGCAGGCATGGTGAGGGTGCTGCCAGCTGGGAAGGAAAAGCAGGCCCTGCTGGAGTCAGGACGTATTCCTCCATGGTGCGGCCCAAGAGAGATTCCCAAGAGGATGGCCGGGGCTATCACTTGCCTGTGTTCCGGCTTCCTCTCTCCTGATGCCGCGCGTGGCTGTGTGGAGGCTGGAGCCACAGCCATCTTGGAGCTCCCATTCCCGATGGATTTGTTAAATTCTGGTCCAAGATTGCGTCGGACTGCCGGTCCAGCCATGCGAGGGGGTGCCAGGCAGGTTCCTGGAGATGTAGGCGGAGAAGCTGGGAATCTATTTTCAGCAATGTGCCCGCTTAGACAAACGAGGGGCTGGGGTGATGCGGAGCTCCCGGCTTAATCTGCCATCACGGAGCTCCCGCACATGCTCTCTGATCGATGTTTGTTTTTTTAGTAGTCAACGACTTCCCCTTCTACTTCTGACCACAGCTGGTTCTGGCCGGCATCTGCAGTCCCAACCCTATGCTGCTCTCATGCTTCTAAATAGGCCCTCAGACAGCCTAGCAGACAGATGTCCCCGGGATAGGCCTAAAGCTCATGGCATAGCAGCCCGGGGCAATACGACACATGTCCACCCAGACAGCCATCCATGTGGCACAGAACCCCGGTGACCTGACTCCAACCAAATGAATAGGCTCTCCCAGCAGACCAAGGGACCTAGAAAATCCCTGGCCATTGGCTGAGACACCCCATACATTCCTAATCTGTCCTTGCAATGCTCTTGTCTTATATAATGTGACTAGATACCAGGCCACCCAGCGACAGAAGAGAGAAGTATAGCAATTCTAGAGTTAGGGCGAAATCAATTGACCTCCTAACAATTAGCCATGGCAACTATCACTTGGCAAATAAATTTAATAGCAACCCTGTCTAAACATCCGGGTGCTACACAGGTTGAGAAGCATGTCACCAGAATGAATTAGGATCATTTGTATTCATATCCCTCAAGGACAATTCCAATTAATATTTACAATAAAGACAGCAATAAAGATGTTTTATAGATTTTTCACCCTTTTCTATCCACAAAATCAAAACGAAGCTTACTTAGCATTCCCTCCTCCTAAATGAACTAAAGTTCCCCATTTAAGTGATAAACTGCAATATTTGCTGGCATTGAGTGTTTTGTGTTCAATACACTTCAGTGGAATGCAGAGTGCATTTTATTTGGTGCACTAATAGCTGGTGGCCACTCACCTGCTTTCACGTGGCCCTGTCCTCCCCAGACCCCTGTCTTTGGATGCCTATGAATATTTCTCACCCTCTGATTAGTAAACAAAACCTGAAAGAAAGAAAGAAGAGAAGCCACAAAACAGAGCAGGCAAGTGTATGAGGAGAGTAGGAAGCAGCAATACAAAGTTGCCTGTGTTGTAGCAAAATGAAGGAGAAGTGTAGGCAGCCCTCCACCATAAGTACCTGGGTATAGTGAATACCTGTGTATTGTGAGTACCTGTGGTCCCTGACATCACTAAGAGCTAGGGAGGAGGTGGGATCCTTATGGGTAGAGGTCCAAAGGGATGAAGCCAACAGGAAAAAATGCTGGAAGTATGCTATAGGCCCCCTAACCTGAGGGAGGAGGGGGAAACAGACCTCCTATCACAATTTGGGTATTAGTAGCAAGGATGGCAAGTGTTATAATAATGGGGCATTTGAACCACTTCCATACCGGGCCTATTCTGGCACTCCTCTACTACATGCAAAAATCATATTTTTTTTGCTAGAAAATTACTCAGAACCCCCCAAACACTATATATGTTTTTTTTAAAAACACCCTAGGGAATTAAATGCTGGTCATTTTGTAAAAAAAAAAAAAAAAACGGTTTAATGATTTAAAAAATAACAAAACAGTTAAAAAAAATAACAAAACAAGTTAGTCCAGTTGTTTTGTATAATGTGAGTAAATAAATACCAAACAGGTCATGCTTTAAAATTACGCACACATGGAATGGCACCAAACTTCAGTACTTAAAAATCTCCATAGGCGACGCTTACATTTTTTACAGGTTACCAGTTTAGAGGGGGCAGCACAGTGGTCCAGTGAGTAGCACTTTCACCTAGCAGCAAAAGGGTCGCTGGTTCGAATCTCGACCACGACACCATCTGCCTGGAGTTTGCATGTTCTCCCTGTGTCTGCCTGGGTTTCCTCCGGGTACTCCGGTTTCCTCTCACACTCCAAAGACATGCTGGTAGGTAAATTGGATCATCCAAAAATTGACCCAGTATATATGTATATATGTGTGTTTGACTGTGTGTCCATAGCGTGTCAAGATCCTACATGGTAAAAATGACCGCACCAGCCAAGCAGGCACTGGCTGGAAAAAGCGCCCAGAGGTGATTCAGTTTGCATGCGTTGTGCTATACAAGTCATTCATTCATTCAGAGTTACAGAGGAGGTCTAGTGCTAGAATTTTTGCTTGCGCTCTAACGCACGCGGTGATACCTCAAATGTGGGGTTTAAACAGTGTTTACATATGTGGGCGGGACTTGCGTGTATGTTCGCTTCTGAGTGTGAGCTACCGGGGACAGGGGCGTTTTAAATATTTGTATATTTTATTTTATTTTTTTATGTTATTTAATTTTTTTTTTATCTTTGCACTTTTTTTACATTTTAATTTTTTTGATCACCACTCATAGCCCCGCCCCTTTCAGGGACCTATGACTTGTCCTAAAAGGCTGTGGGGGAAAGAGGGGGGACTAAATTCCACTCTGATCAAAACCAGGTTCCTGCCCCTCCCCAAAAAATGTATGTGCCAATTGTAAAGGAGTAATGGGGGGAGGAGGAGGAAGAGCAGAACTTCCCCTATTGGGTGAAGTTCTGCTTTAAAGTGGTTGTTAATCCACAGTGTCTTTTTGCTACAATCTCTTCTGTTATAGTAAACAATGTGCCCCAGAGTAAGTGTTTTCTAAAAAATAAGCCGTTGTATACCTTATTTTATAGCACCTGTAGTAGTCTGGTACCCCAGGGATGTGGTGACTCAGGGTTCTCAGCCGGTCTGGTTGAGGGGCTCCAGGAAACTAGTAATTTACAGAGGAAACTGGCGTTTCAGTTTTCTCATTTTAATAAAGTCCACTTTGGGATCTGGAGCCCGGGGATTTCAAAGAGATCGGGGTGGGATGAAATCCCCAGTCCTGAGTCCAGATTTTCAAGGTTTCCAGCACACAGACTGGTCAGGTGTGTGCTGGCCTACTTATGGACACCTGACTATGATTCTGGGCTCCACCCTCCCGAGGAGACCAGGATTGCAAGGGAGACCCCAGAGAGTGCAGGTGTGCACTGGAGCTGGAGAGTGCAGGCTGCACTGTGAGACCTGAGTGAGGTTGCTGACAGGAGTCAGGAAGGTTCCATGCTGGAGCTTGAGCAGTTGTGCTACTGCTAAGGAGAGCCAGGTAGCTCTGTATTTTCTTTTGCACGTGTAAGCCAGGAGGCTGAAAATATCATTTTTGTGGACAGTGAAAACCCCCTGCGTGGGAAACATATGTTTGGACTTTTGTTTATTTTTGCCTTTTCAATAAAAGTGGGCCAACAAGCCCTTAAAGAGAGTTCCTGACTGGCGTGAATCGCTTAAAAACGCATATCCCACTTGAGCTAACAACCCCCAATATCACAAGTGGTGGATTCAGCGGGCACAAGACGGTGAAATTCGGGTCCTTGCTCTACAAGTGAGTTCACGCCAGGAACTGTTGGCTGTGTGCGGAAGGGCAGCCAGGCAAAAGGCATTGCATGTTGCTGTGAAAGCAGAATCTTGGCAGAATTGGAGATCCCTGCAAAAGTGAGTTCATCTGTTATATGAACTGTTTGTGTGCTTGAGACAGCACAATCTGTGTGTGCAGCTGAGGAGAGCTTGCACAAACTGAAAATCAACTTGCTTTAAAGTGACAGTGCTTAATTTTTTGCTGGACGGCGCAAAAGTTTGGTGTAGTTACTGCAAAGATGATGCAAGGATTTGAGCCTGCCGGAGAGTATTGCAGACTGTTTTTTGCTACACCCACACCAGTTAAAGGGGAAGTGCATGCTGTTGCCCCTGGTAACGCTAGTACAAGCAGGCCAGCTATTAATGTGAAAAGTCCCATGCTTTCAAGAGGATACAGTTGGGGAAGTCCTGCTAAGGCTCTGAAGCAAGAGCGCTGTTTGCGGTGCAGAGATTGGGGCATGTTGTCTCCAAGTGCCCTTTGTCTCAGGCCGCGTACACACGAGGGGATATGTCCGCTGAAAACGGTCCGATGGACCGTTTCAGCAGACATCTCCGCTCGTGTGTATGGGCTAGCGGACAGATTTCTCCACCCGACAGATTTCAAAGCATGCTTTGAAATCTATCCGGTGGGAATCTGTCCGCCCGACATGTCTGCTGGTTAGTACACTTACCAGCAGACATGTCGGCCCCCACCGCCGCCGCGCCGCTGCCGAATGGATTCGGCGCATGCGCGGAAGTGTTTTACTTCCTGGTGCGGTGACGTGGCGGTGGCGCGGCGGCGTCAACGTCACCGCCGCGTCACCACTACGTCACCGCGCCGTCTGGCGGCGGGGAATTTGATCCGATGGTGTGTACACGCCATCGGATCAAACTCCCGATCGGACATATCCGATGGAAATGGTCCGCGGACCGTTTTCATCGGATATATCCGATCGTGTGTACGCCGCCTCAGTTCCCAAGACAAGGTGACATGGCCAGAAAAAGATCTGCAACAATGTTTGGGAAACCTGATTTGAGTGCCAGGAATGTTCAAAAGGCGGAACAGAAGTTCGAGAGGTATGTGGTTGCTCATAGCAACGGTGGTAATATCAAGTCTGCAAACCACGTGAGGAACGTATTGCCGGCAGAGGATCGAGGCAAGTTGGGAGCAACAGTGCGTCAGGGATCGCAGGATCACTGCGTTTGGGAGAGTCAGCAAAGTACAGCTGGAAGAGTGCCATCTCCCATGGCAACGAGAGATCAAATGGTATCCGGAAGGAGGAGCTACAGTGGAGATGTGGAGAGGCGTCCCACTAAAGATATGTGCAAAAATGTACCCTGCCTGGAATGTGGTCGGCTTGGGCATGGAATTTTTTCTTGTCCTAGGTTATGGAACATGGCTGGAGACATGGCTACTGGGCAGAAGTCTTTGTCTGCAAGCCCAGGTTCCTGTTTAAAAATGTTTTCATTCCCCTCTGACAACAGTGAGGAAGTACCTGTTGTGCCTCCTGGGAGTGCTAAGGAGTCAGCAGAGGTTGCTGCAGTTTCATCCCATGGCCACCGGGGAGAGTTGGCCAGTGAAAGTGTGGTAAAGGAGGGACAACGTACTCAAATGAACATGGCAACCCCTGTTACGGTGATTGGTAAGACTGTTGCTAGTAAATACATGGAAAAGATTGACTATGTGAATGTGCACACTGGAGTTGAAGTGACCCCAAATGGGAGATCCACTGTCTGTGTGGAAAAGGACTTGCCTCGCTGCAGTGCCCTGTTCAGTGGGGAGGCAAGTGGTAAACTTGAATATGACAATGTGATGGGTAAAGCTGATAATATTGTGTTGGCTAAAGTTGATGGCCCAGCTGCTATGTGCTAGTGCAGCTCACTAGAGATAAAAATGTTGCTATGACTGCAGTTAAAGATGTGCTATCTCCCCTAGCAACCGTGATGAAGGCCACAGAGGTGTCCCTAGAAACCCCCAGGAGCTCTGCGTTTTGGATCCGGAGGTTGCCCGGGAAAACTATGGTGCCGCTCTGAGGGATAAGACGGTACCTGAACATTGTAATAATGAAATGTTAAATGCTAAAACTGATATGTTTGAAAGCGCTCATGATGGTAATGGGTTAATGCAGTCTGGCAATGACAGGTGTGAAGGTCTTCATGCATTTAATGAAGCGCCACCAGAAGGTGAGGGTGTGGTATTGCAGCCTGCTCTGGTTAAAAATGTATTACCGCAGTCTGATTTAAACGAAAGTGACATGTGCAATGTGTCTGTTGCTGTGCCACTCTGTCCCTCTGGTAGTGCAGAGATAACAGACTGGGACAGGTGGGCAAAAAGCCTGTTGGATTTGTTGGAAAAGGCCTCTGTTGGTAAAAGTGGAGCAGACATGATTTCTGCAGTGCCAGATGAAGGACCTGCAGAGCAACTTGTATGCAATGGTATATTTGCTGCTGCAGATGATGTTGCTCACAAGATAGAAACGCCAAGTAACGGCGACCGCACAGAGGAGGTCATGTCTGTGATCCACAAAGGTTCTAATGACATAGTAATGGATGATGCCGCACCAAAGGAGCTGGTGTTGATGGAAGTGCCAGGTGGCACAGCTGTAAATGAAGTGATTGTAGTCACAGGTCCAAAGGTTTTATGTGATGATGTTCAGCGGTCGGGACAGTTGCTGGCAGAGGATCTCATGCCAATGGAGTTGATGTATAGTGAAGCTGCCATAGACAACCACTCCGCTGGGTGCAGTTCCTCTCCAGACACTGCCCTGCTGAACATGGGTGAGATTAAATATGACAAGTGCATTGATATTTCTGACCATGATGAAAAATGCAGCATGTTGGCGATTTTTGATGGTTTGGTTACCATGGGTGACAACAAAAACAATGGTAGACCTGGTGGTCTTGGTCAAGTTGATATGGTTGTAGAAAACCCTGAAAATGGTAGTGAGACAGGGAATGGTATGTTTGACACAGAGGTAAAAGGTAAAGCAGAATTAGGCCCCCTACAGGTTCAGATGGGTAATTCTGAGGAAGGTTTCCTGAGGTTTGAGGAACTTCTAGGATCTGAGAAGGATCCTGGTAAACAATGGTCAGAAGGAAATAGCCCAAAGCTTAGCAAGGTGTCACATGACTTAGAAACCTTGGAGTGGCGAGAAAGTCAGGAT
The DNA here is from genome assembly GCA_029574335.1 of Rana kukunoris. Lineage (NCBI taxonomy): Eukaryota > Metazoa > Chordata > Amphibia > Anura > Ranidae > Rana > Rana kukunoris. The sequence goes on from CM056059.1 coordinate 243,159,602, forward strand.
GTCCTACAGAGGGAGACTAGAACGAAGCATGCAGTGTACATGGGGAAACAAGTGACGCTAAGTTTGGACAGTAAGTGGGTGCCGGTACATAGAGCTCAGAGAGGGACCAGTGTCACCCCAATAAAAGAGCCCCCGCTTATTACTAAACAAGTGTGTAAAAATCTGATCCTTTCCAAATTAAATAAAGGGAAAAGGGGTGGTCTATCGAAAATTGAGGAAGCTCTTGGTAACCTTAATTGTATCGGACCCTCCAAGCTCAGTAATCAGCCTTGGGTGCAAAATGGTGCCAAGAGTAGTAAACTCCCTACTGATAAGATGACTAGTGTAGGTCCAAGGGAAATGGGAAGACGGTACTTTTGGAAGCGTACACGAAAAAAGGCATGGGAGTGTCTTTGCAGACCCTGAGTAAATGTAGCAGGGGGACGCGGAGAAAGTCACCTGATGGGACAAGGTTTGGCCCATGTGGGTGGTAGCTTGCGGGGTCAAGTGAGGAGGTTGTACTGGTGTGTTCCGCCCTCTGGGTCGAAACAAGGGGGGGGGATATGTAGTAGTCTGGTACCCCAGGGATGTGGTGACTCAGGGTTCTCAGCTGGTCTGGTTGAGGGGCTCCAGGAAACTAGTAATTTACAGAGGAAACTGGCGTTTCGGTTTTCTCATTTTAATAAAGTCCACTTTGGGATCTGGAGCCCGGGGATTTCAAAGAGATCGGGGTGGGATGAAATCCCCAGTCCTGAGTCCAGATTTTCAAGGTTTCCAGCACACAGACTGGTCAGGTGTGTGCTGGCCTACTTATGGACACCTGACAATGATTCTGGGCTCCACCCTCCCGAGGAGACCAGGATTGCAAGGGAGACCCCAGAGAGTGCAGGTGTGCACTGGAGCTGGAGAGTGCAGGCTGCACTGTGAGACCTGAGTGAGGTTGCTGAAAGGAGTCAGGAAGGTTCCATGCTGGAGCTTGAGCAGTTGTGCTACTGCTAAGGAGAGCCAGGTAGCTCTGTATTTTCTTTTGCACGTGTAAGCCAGGAGGCTGAAAATATAATTTTTGTGGACAGTGAAAACCCCCTGCGTGGGAAACTTATGTTTGGACTTTTGTTTATTTTTGCCTTTTCAATAAAAGTGGGCCAACAAGCCCTTAAAGAGAGTTCCTGACTGGCGTGAATCGCTTAAAAACGCATATCCCACTTGAGCTAACAACCCCCAATATCACACACCCCTCGACACTCACATGACCGACCGCCTCTCTCCTCTCTCAATCTGAGAGCAAAGCAGGCGGGGCTGAGAATCTCCCCCGCTAATGTCAGCCAGGAGAAGTGGAGGAGAGAGGCAGCCGGTTATGTGAGCACCGAGCGCCGAGCGGTGCTATGAAAAAAGTACACAGCGGCTTATTTTTTACAAAACATATACACTGGGGCACATCATTTACTATAATATATGAAACTGTAGCAAGAAGACACTGTTATTTTAGCAGAAGGAGGTGAGGACCAGGGAGCGGATGGAGCTATCAGGCAGGGAGGGGGGGATGAGAGAGGACAGAGGAGAGACAGGGTTACAAACACTTTTTTACAAATTGCTTAACACATGTCTCTAGTCCCTTTGCTTCATTATTGTTGCTAAGATATTCATGCTTTGCATTCTTTTTAAGGCTTTACATCTGGCAAAACTAGTTAGCACATTCTTTTGCGAATACACAGCTGTATATTTTAGAGTGTAAAAATATACAAATTGTTACCTACAAACTACAAGGTATGTATAATATATTATACAATGATTCATAGCATGTATTTAAACTGTTTACATGATGTTTTCACTAGGTGTATATTTTTATCACTAAACTACATACATTATTGAATTAAATGGGCTGCAAAGATGCAATAAGGACATCTCAAAAATAAATCTATGAGAGCTCCCTCCATTAAAACACAATACAGGTGATTAAAGAGATGTTCAATTCAGGCATCAGATTATGTAAAATATTTATGTTCCTATGTTTTGAAATTTCTATCATAACAATTAAATCATGTACTTCAGGTAATGCAGGAAAAGCTTCAATGACCCCTGGATTCTGTGAGAGACCAAATAAGACAAAAGGAAACAGATTTGAGTGTGTTCAAAAGATCTCTAAACTCTACTGAATACCACAAAGAAGTTAAATAATCCAAGAACAAAAGGAAAAAGGATCAGGATCAAAAAATAAATAAATAAAAACAATATCAATCACCAGAGTTAGCCAGTAGGCACAGTTTTGAATTATAACACTAATACCTCATATTCCCTTATTTCTTGCAAACCATTTCAACCATGGCTTCTATAATAAATCCAATTTGTAATGAGACTCTTGAGCAGAGGCATACATTAGCTCATATATGGCATGAGTGTGTGTGGTAGTTATAACCTCCTGTATAGATGGGGACATTTGTTGTTTCCAATGGCGGGCGAGCACCAGTCTAGCGCTAAGGAGGATATGGGAGATTATTGTCCTGGTGTCAACCAGGAGACTATCAATGGTAAGGGACAGAAGAGCCAAATCCGGCTCGGCTGGGATAACAAGGTTCAAGACTCGGGAGAGTAAATGGAACACCTCCTTCCAGAATCCGGTCAGTGCAGGACAGGACAACAACGTGTGGAAGAGAGTACCCACCTCCCCACAATTACTTCAGCACAAGGCTGAGGAGCAAGGAGCAAATTTAGCGATCCTATATGGGGTCAGGTACCATCTGAGCGAGATCTTGTGTGTCAGTTCCCACAAATTCAAACATTTAGTAGCCACATATGTTACCTTGTATGCCCTGCACCATTGGTCGGAGGTAAACTCAGCCCCCATCTCCCTTTCCCATGCCACATTGATGAAGATTTGATGTTTCCCTCTGAAAGGGAATATTAAAGCAGCTCGCAAGAAGGTGATGGTACAAGTTCTGATCAGGTATTTGTGAACTCTCCAGTTCCACCCATCGCTTCTGTATAGAGGCAGGAAACCAATCTTTAATTTGAGCTAAAAGGTTTGCTGTATAGTAATCTTTCAGCAACACCATCCCCACCCCTCCTACTCTCCTGGACTTAACCAATTTAGAGAAGGCGCACCTTGCCATCTTACCCCTCCAAAGATACTTGTCAATGATAGATTGAGCCATTTAAAAAAAGGAGTTGGGTGCCGGTATTGGTAGTGTCCCGAATAAATAGATTAATTGGGGTAGAATAGTCATCTTAAACGCTGCCAACCTACCTGACCAGGAGAGTTCCACTTTCGTCAATTCCTGAAGTTTAGACCTCAGTTTGTCAAGGAATGGGGTGTAGTTAGCTTTACAAAGGTTAGCTGTGGTAAGCATTAGCGTAATACCCAGGTATTTTATCCCCCTATTGTCCCAAGTTTATGGATAGGTGGCAGCCAATTCCTCCTCCAAGTCGCATTTAACATTAAGACCCAGTATATATGTTTTTGATTCATTTACTTTATAGTAAGAAAGATGACTAAACATTTGCAACACTTGATGTACTGAAGCCAGGGAATTCTCTACATCCCTTTAGCATTAAATTAATGTCGTCGGCAAATAAGCTAATAACATGAGAAGATTTTTGGGATCTAAACCCAGATATTCGAGGGGGATTGTGAATGTGACACGCCAGGGGCTCCATCATTAAATTGAAAATCAGAGGAGATAACGGGCATGACGTGTCCCATTCGCAATGTCAAAGGGGTCCGACAAGGCTCCCGATGTGTAAACCTGTGCCGAAGAGTTAGTGTACAAGGCCATGATAGCTGAAAGTACCCTGGCCAAGTAACCCCAATTCACGTGGTCGAACGCCTTCTCTGCGTCCAATGCAGGGAGCAGAGAAGGCGTCCCTGAACTATTTGCGTTGTGTATGATGTTGATCAGACGCCTAGTGGCATCCGAAGTCTGACGTCCCCTCATGAAACCTGATTGATCAGGATGGATTAGGTCTGGAAGAACCTTTGTCAACCTGCGAGCGATGAGCTTTGCATAAAGCTTCAGATCAGTGTTGAGAAGCGAAATACTGTAGGCCTAAAATTTTTTGGGACAGATGAGTCCTTCCCTGGCTTGGGTAAGGTAATTATCAGCGTCTTTAACATTTCATGGGAAAAGGAGGAAGAGGCAACCGCGCCATTGAAGTCAACCAGATGAGGCGATAGGATTAATTTAAATGTCTTAGGCCTCGTACACACGATCAAATCTGTCTGCTGGAAACGGTCTGCTAGACAGTTTCAGCAGACAGATTCGATCGTGTGTATGGGCAAACAGACGGATTTGGCCACCCGACAGATTGGAAAGCATGCTTACCAATCTGTCGGCTGGGGACCCGTCTGCCCGACATGTCTGCTGGTTAGTACGCTAACCAGCAGAGATGTCTTCTCGCACACGCGCCGAATGGTTTCGACGCATGCGCGGAAGTGTTTTACTTCCTGGTGGCGTGGCGGCGTCAACGTCACCGCCACGTCACCGCGCCGTCTGGCGGCGGGGATTTTGGTTTGATCGTGTGTATACGATCAAACCAATATGTCCCCAGCAGACAGATTTGTTCAAATCGGTCGGCCCGACCGATTTGAACAAATCTGTCTGCTCGTGTGTATGGGGCCTAAGGCCACGTACACACGATCAAATTTATCTGCTGAAACTGGTCCGACAGACTGTTTCAGCAGACATCTCCGATCGTGTGTACGGGCTAGCGGACATGTTTTCCCAGCGGACAAATTTTAAAGCATGCTTTGAAATTTGTCCGCCGGAGACATGTCCGTCGGATATGTCCGCTGGTTAGTACACTAACCAGCGGACAAAAATCTTCGCCCATGCATCGAATGGATTCGACGCATGCGTGGAAGTATTTTACTTCCTGGAAGTAGACTTAGGTAGCCTAGAGGACTTCTCAAAGTCCTCCATGAGACACATCCTAAGATCAAATCTAAGTTGTGACAATAGTGAAACAGTGAAGGCGAGGGAGCGAGTTTGTTTTGGATTTCCAAAACCTTAATTCTGTCAGTAAGCTCTTTCATGTGCTTATGCCTCTGTCTCTTTACCCCAGCACCCACCTTTAGAAGGATGCCTCGCATAAATGCTTTGTGCGTATTCCACAAGACAGAGCGAGTTTACATTAGTAGCAAAATATTCCTTCAAATGTGCTTCTAAAATAGCTCTAGTGTCCTCCCTTTGCAGAAGAGATGATTAGCTCTCCAAACCGACTTAACACCAGGTGTAAGAGAGTCAGACAAGGTAAGGGACACAGGAATCGTAGAGGCCAAAATGGTGCAAAGTACTTTGAAGCGATGGGCCCACTCTAGGGGATGAGGTGGTTGAGTCCACCGATTTATCAGGAACTAGGTTGAAGTCCCCACATAGCACTAAGGCTCCTTTCTTGACACTCTCTATCTTCTTCAGTAATTTATTAAGGAATCTTATCTGGTGTGAATTAGGAGTATACACATTAACAATTGTGTAAGTGGAGGAATTGAGATCGCAAATTAGTATAAGATATCTTCCATCAACATCCTTGATTTCTTCATGGAGCTGGAATGAGACTGTATCCCTAATAGCGGTAAGAACCCCCCCTTTTTTTGCCCCAGCACTTGCAGTGAAAACATGGGAAGTGGCTATTAAAACATTTAGGCTGTGTATTGGCACAGAAGTGGGTCTCCTGCGCACACAGGACATCACATTTATAATATAAGGCCTCAGACCACAGTGACTTCCGTTTGGCTGGGTGGTTAAGGCCATTGGCATTAACAGATAAGAAAGTCACTCCCATTGATGCAGTTCAAGAGTGTTGTGAGAGCAAGAGGTTACTCACAATCAGATGAAGACTCACAGGTAAGTAGAAACTTATGCTGGCAGGATCCGGGAGCCACACTCCTAGAGCCATTCCGTGTTGCAGACGGTAGAAGAGACGACACCGTTGGCCCAATCGTGCAAAACTCTTCATACTATGTCGCAGAAGACCCGGGCAACCTCTGGCGAAAAAAGAAAGATCAGATCCAAAAGAAAAAAAAAACAACACCAAAAAAAAAAAATAACATAACCGCCATGTGGTGGAGAAAAAATGAGAGACAGTCATCTCCAGGCTAGGCCGCCTAGGACTGAACAAAAAAAAGAAGAAAGTTTCCTCGAGTGCAGCTATTCGCTGCTCAAATATTATTGAGGGACAAGTTTGTGCATAGGAGAGACAAGATCCCCCTCAGGGACTCAGAATTCCAGGTCAAACCCGTCAGATTCAGGTATGTTCCTTAGAATTTTTCGCCGTGACCAACTGCCACTCCGGCTCCAACGGTTGAGGTCCACGGGGGAGATTGGCATCAACCTCCGTATCTGGAATGATGTGCCACTCTTTAAGTAGAGCCATGCCTTTATCCAATGATGATACCACATGAGTTTTCCCTTCTATAGTAATGGAAATGTTAGTAGGGAACCCCCACCTCCTCCTCTTCTTTAGCGTATATTGCGACAAGTCAGCATATAATTGCAAATGCTGATACTGGGAAAGAATGTGGTCTTTGGAGCGCATAGCCGTCATGAGTTGCTCTTTGACATGAAAAAGGTGTAGCCTCAATATCACATCTCTCGGCGTTTGGTCCGTTAGGACGGTTTTGGGAAGCGGTGGATTCTATCAATGGTGACCTCCATGTCGTTAAGGTTGGGGAGGATAGCAGTGAACATTGTGGCAGCATAAGCCCTCAGATCCCCCTGCTGAACAGACTCTGGGACACCTCTAATTTTCATGTTGTTCCTCCTGCTTCTATCTTCCATGTCTGCCATATTTGCTTTAATACTTTCCATTTCATCCTAATCTCTTTCCTGGGCATCCACTAAATTGTTAATAGTGGTGGCAAATTCCCCCATTTTTGACTCTATGATCCACCCTTGTTTCCACCTCCTAAATATCAGTATGACATTTTTTCATGCAGGACACCATGTCAGCTTGTAATGTGCTACTCAATGAGAGCAGCATATCTTTCAAGACCGTGTCCATAACTGGTTGGTTGGTGGTGGGAAACATCTAAATTCTATCAGGTAGCACCCTTGTGTCATCCCCGAATCTGCCTCTGGCCCTGCCACTGGACTGCAGCCAGAACCATCCATCCTAAACCAAGCTTTAGATGGGCTAGCTGTCTGTGGGGTGTTAGGACAGGATTAAGGGCTGCCCAGGGACCCACTGTGTTTTTTGAGGGAAGTGGAGGAAGCTGGAGGAGAAAAAGCATGTGCGCCGTGTGCTGGGGTAGATGACGAGCCGGCGCCATCTTGCCTACCTCCATGCTGACATAGCGGGAAGAACTCCGTGAGCCTCTGTGGCCGCCTTTCCTCCTTGCGCTTCCTCGTCATGTTCCCCCCGATCACCTCGAGTGTCAGACATCAGGTAGGGTGTAGAATAACCCGACAGTGAAGCTGTGCTGTGCCGCTGTAAGTCCCGATCATGTGGAGCTCCTCTATCAGGCTACCATCGTGGTCCGTGGCTAGCCACGCCCCCAGGAGCCGTGTTTTAATGCATACGTTTTTGAAAGTTATTTTTTTTTTTTTTCATGAAGATTTTATTGAGAAAAAGTATATATTAACAGACATCTTAAAAACATCAACAGGAGTAACCATAAGATATAGAGACCAAGGGGCCCCGGTAATACATGAGTTACAATAACATATGGCATAATCTTAAAGAGGCCCGAATAACACTTACAGCCAGTGTAAAATCGTCAGCAGCCTAAGGAAAAAGGAGATTATGTTCCCCAACTATCACGAAAGGCTCAAGATAACACGGGTATACCGCAGTGTATCGAGGTTCTCCGACCCATAGATGGGGGGAGACGTATAGACGTACAAGGAGCCCTCATATAGATGGGATAATAATGCAGGTTGCCTGTTACGCCAGGACAGGGCCTTTGGTTTACTTTCGCCTTAGTCCTAGGAGGACCGTTTCCTCTAGCAGGGATGGTCGGAGAGATCCGCCAAGCGCAGACCCATGAAAGTTATTTTCTTATCATGAGGCTGCTCCATGAATAAGCTTTAACCGCAAAGACTTGCAGGGCGTGTTTCAATGCAAATTGTTAGTTAAGCTAATTATGTCGAAACACATATTGAAGTTAATTTCTACTTAACCACTTAAGACCCGGACCAAAATGCAGATAAAGGACCGGCCCCTTTTTGCGATTCGGCACTGCGTCGCTTTAACTGACAATTGTGCGGTCGTGCGACGTGACTCCCAAACAAAATTGGCGTCCTTTTTTTTCCACAAATAGAGCTTTCTTTTGGTGGTATTTGATCACCTCTGCGGTTTTTATTTTTTGCGCTATAAACAAAAATATACCGACAATTTTGAAAAAAATTAAATAATTTTTACTTTTTGCTATAATATCCCCAAAAAAGATATAAAAAAAAATGTTTCCTCAGTTTAGGCCGATACGTATACTTCTACCTATTTTGGGTAAAAAAAATGTTTTTTTACTACTAATGGCGGCGATCAGCAAACTTTTCCATGCGACATTATGGCAGACACTTTGGACAATTTTGACACATTTTTGGGACCATTGTCATTTTCACAGCAAAAGATGCATTTAAAATGCATTGTTTACTATGAAAATGCAGTTTTTTGAGTTAACCACAAGGGGGTGCTAAAGGGGTTATGTATGACCTCATCTGTGTTTCTAACTGTAGGGGAATGTGGTTGTAGGTGTGACATCATCGATTGTATTTTCCTATAAAAGGGATCACACGATCGAAGACGGCACCACAGTGAAGAACGGGGAAGCTGTGTTTGCACACAGCTCTCCCCGTTCTTTAGCTCCGGGGATGGATCTCGGGACTCCAGCGGCGATTGGGTCCCGCGACCCACGGCTGGGCATTAACCAATCACGTACCGGTATGTTATTGTGCCAAGCCGTGCCATTCTGCCAACGTATATCGGTGTTAGGCACTCCTTAAGTGGTTAAAATGGAGTCGGTTATTTATACTATACATTCTATTACAATCCCCTCTTTCAGCCATGACTTTAAATGGCCCATTCTCCCCTTGTTGTAACATAGGTAGTTTCCTTATTGTAATACATACTGAAGTAAGCTTTATTAGCATAGTATATTTTAATTTTAATAAAAGCATCCTATCAGTGAAACCGTCTTCCTCATTTCCTTCAGCTTGTTTATCTCTCTTATATATTATATGTGTTATTATAAGATTGGTTCTGAGATGACCCACATATGCCTTTTAAGGCTCCCAAGTCCTCTGGATGATATATACAGTTAGTTATGACCCAGGTGGGTAGGAACACAATCAGAGTGATCAGGAACAGAAAACAGAATGCTTTCCCAGAAGTCTGTGGTGAAGTAAGTGATGTCATCTTTCACAGACTTGACCACCTTCCTCACTCACTATTCAGGGATTTTTACTGCTTTCTTCACCTCCTTTGTCTTTATCTTTGCCTTGTTTCTTAGGCTCCTAGTTGACCTTCTTTACTCGACTGGCATGAATCTAAGACTGTTGTTCTTCCACAAGGATTGCTGTCCTGGTTACTGCATTACTGTGATCACAGTAGTAGATATTCTTGTTTTTTGGTTTGGTTTACCTGCTGGGCCACCATGAGGTCACCGACCTTAAAGGGGTGTGTTGGTTCCTGTGAAGAGGAAGGAGAGGTGCGAGCGACATTTCTTTCAACTTTGTCCAACATTTCAAGGTCACTTTGCTTGGGCTACATAACAACAAATCATCAACATATTGGAGTAGGACAGAACCATGATGGGGAGTCCAGGACCACAATGTGGCCTGGAGCACAACTGAGTAGACTACAGGGGAGTCCACATAACCCTGGGGCATTCTACACCATGTCATTTGGAGATTTTGAAAACAAAAAGCGAGAATGGGCTGTGTCTCTTCGTCCACAGGAACAGAAAAAATGCGTTTGTCAAACAAATAACAGAATAATATTCTGCATCTGATGGTATAGAAGTAAGGAGGGATGGCACGTCAGGCACTATAGGAGCTATGTAAAAATTAAAATTATTGACCACTCTAAGATCTTGCACAAATCTATAAGAACCATCAGGCTTCATTACAGGGTTTATTGGTGTATTCCATTTGTTTCTCTCACTATGCCTTGTTTTAGGAAATTTTCAATCATAGGCACAATCCCCTCTTTATTTTCTTTAGAAAGAGGATATTATTTATGATAAATAGGTTGGGCTCTGGGTTTCAGTGTGTCTTTATACAGGGTGCATTAGATAAGACCAAAATATAGGCTATTTATAGACCAGACTTTATGATTGGGACCAGGTAGGTCACCATCATCAGGTTCTGAAAAGAAAAAAATGCCTTTGAAGTGAAACCTTTTTAGAATACACTATGATTCCTCCTTCCTCTGTCATTTTCACAACTAGTCCAAGTTTGCCCAACTGGATTCTTCCCAAAATATTAACATGGCAATCTGGGGAAAATCTAAAAGAGTGTTTGTTTAAAGGGATCTATAACAGTTAGGCCGGGTGATTTCCAGGTTTCGGTAAGTATCCCATTAATTACCATTGAAGGCTCAGTATTTGTGGTTTCATCTCTATAATATGAGGATGAAAACAGGGGAAATGCTGAGATACTACCTTCCAGGCATCCTCATTGGGTTTGAGGTTGCTTCCATTGGATGGGGTATTTTGGCTCTTGATGTTGTTGGTTTTAGGAAGGTTGTGTGACTTGTGTGGTGCTTTGTTAAGGTATGTCATATGGACATTGGTTTTTCCAATGACCCAAGTCCCCACAGTTAATACAACCTCTTTGTGAGGGCTTTGTCCTGGGGAAACCACGGCCTTTACCTCTTCCTCTCCCTCTGCCCCTACTTCTATTGTGCTGTGTACCATTCCCTGGGTTGGACTGCTGCTGTTGTGGCAGTCTTCCCTGGAAGTGTGTACCTGAACCCTTCAGTATGTCAAAACATCCTGCTGCATCCTTCTCTGTGAATTCTGGTATGGTCTTTGTAGGCCAATCAGAATTAATTTGCTTAACCATTAAAACATGTTATGGTTTTAGGCTACTAATGAAAGTTTGAATCATCAAACTATGCATATTCAGTAGTATTGATAATCCAGCTTCCTGTGGCCACACAACCATACATCTCTTCCAAAATTCTAAAACACTTTCTCCTGACTTTTGTTTACAAGCTATGGCAGTAGGAAGGGAAGTTCTGTTTTTAAAGGCATTATTTAATTCTGCTTCTAGTTGATCCCACATGGTGTTTTTTTCCCTTTCAGTATTTAATTTATATGCATCAGCCTTAACTTTTTTTGGACCTTAAATATTATTTATGGATGCTGCTTTAGTCCAATCATAATGCAGATGTGTATCCAATGATACCATCCACAATCAATCACATATCTTTCTGTGTAAAATGTCTCCCTTTACAAACTTTTTTTCAAATAGGACAAGGTTGCAGAGGCAGACTGAGTTGGTTTTGGACAGTGTTTAACAACGCGGTCGATAGCTTCAATATCAATCACCCTTTTCAACATGTAATTTCCTATAGTCATAAAAGGATGGAATTGAGTTCCCTCTATCTCATCATCATCTAGTCTCATCTGTCTATTTGGTCAATTTCTTAGTTCCATTTGGGTATTCATGATAGCAGATCCTACAATTATTAATCCTCTGGGAAACATATCTCTTACGAAGCTATCTACTTGTTCTTCCTGACCAGAACCTTTTTTCGGATCCAGGTGGAGAAGTTGTTGATGAAGAAACGGGGGAATCAGAACCTCCCAAAGCCCCACCTTGAGGTGAGCCTCCAGAAGTTCCCAAAACAGGACTTTGTAAAAAGGGGTTCTGGTTGGGTGACCACAGGAGCTCTTTGAGGTGGGTACTCCTCTTCCCTGTAGAGGTGGTTGTGGTGGGTTGGGGTTCTTTGTTGTACAGCATAATGTCTGGCCAGTAAGTCTATTTCCTCCTTAGTTAACCACTTTAGCCCCGGACCATATTGCTGTCCAAAGACCAGAGCACTTTTTGTGATTCGGCACTGCGCCGCTTTAACTGACAATTGCGCGGTCGTGCGACGTGGCTCCCAAACAAAATTGCCGTCCTTTTTTTCCCACAAATAGAGCTTTCTTTTGGTGGTATTTGATCATCTTTGCGGTTTTTATTTTTTGCGTTTTAAACAAAAATAGAGCGACTATTTTGAAAAAAATGCAATATTTTTTACATTTTGCTATAATAAATATCCCCAAAAAAGATATAAAAAAACATTTTTTTTCCTCAGTTTAGGCCAATACGTATTCTTCTACATATTTTTCGTAAAAAAAAATCGCAATTAGCGTTTATTGATTGGTTAGCGCAAAATTTATAGCATTTACAAAAAAGGGGGTAGTTTTATGGCATTTTTATTAATATTTTTTTTTTACTAGTAATGGCAGCGATCAGCGTTTTTTTTCGGTACTGCGATATTATGGCGGACACATCGGACACTTTTGACACATTTTTGGGACCATTGGAATTTTTAAAGCGATCAATGCTATAAAAATGCATTGGATTACTATAAAAATGCCATTGGCAGTGAAGGGGTTAACACTAGGGGGCAGGGAAGGGGTTAAGTGTGTTACTATTTCTGTTCTAACTGTATGGGGGGGGTGGACTCACTAGGGGAAATCACTGATCTTCTGTTCATACATTGTATGAACAGAAAATCAGCGTTTCCCCCGCTGACAGGAACGAGAGGTATACCTCCCGTTCCCCGCTCTGTAACGAGCGCACGCCCCCTAGTGGCCGAAAAGGAGAGGACGTAGAGCTACGTGCTCCCGCGAGACCGCGCCACCGTCCCGCAGTAATATGACGGTGGGCGGTCGGGAACCAGTTAAACTGAGGTATACTAAGCGGGTGGGGGATCCGGAGCAGTAGTAGACACAGTTACATAAGAAAAAGGGGGTGCTGTAGAACTGGGTCGTTTGCCTCTCGGGAGTGCTTCAGATCACATTCCTCTTTGGTCATACAATTTTTTGGCTTACCGTTCCTTTGGAACCAGTAAGGTGCATATTGTAGCCAATTTTTACCACCTTTTCTCACGTATTCCATGTCCCACTGTGGGTATCCCTGACCGGGAAAAGCTTTCTTATCCCCAAGACATGAACTTTTTACCATATACATGTGAAACAAATTATTTGCTCCATCTGATTTATAAATTCATTATCAGTACCACAAACTCTAGCAACATAATCTTTACAATTTTCCCTGGGATTGGGAGGTTCTTGACCCATATTAAAACAGTGACAGTGAGAGTATGCCTGTCTTACCTTACAGGCCTCCTTCTCCCACACAAACAAATTTTCTTATACTTCTAATATTTCTTATACTTTATGCAAAAGAAAGAAAAGCAAAATTAGGTTGGGTCACTGAAATATAATCCTCATTACCTATTTCAGATGCTTCCCAAAATGACTCTACAATACTGTATTATTCAATTAAGACCTTCTCAGAGGTACTTTTAGGATTTCCCAGCGGAAATCCCCTATACTTTCAAAGGCGGATTTTCCCCAAAAAATCCCCTATACAGAAGGTGTGGTTCGTATCCCTCTTCTACATAAATTTAGTTTGAGATTAAATTTAAATTAGAGCTAAGGCAAGAGGAACAGTCTGTCTATAAGACAAAGGCATCCTTCTTGCGAAAGGTGATTATTTCATCCAGAGATTTTTTTCTTAGAAAATAGGTGCAGGAACTCAACCACGACCCCGTTTAGATTTCAAAAACAGTACAAGGGTCTTAAAGGGGCATTAAATACTGGGATTGTATTACATACAGAGTGCAGAGTTCAGGGGCTTACACACAGAGTTCAGAGCTATCACTTGTAAACACAGAAAACCGACTTCTGTGTTTAAAAGCGATTGTGGTGAGCAGGCACCAAAGGGTCTGAGCCAGAGGGGGGAACTCAGTTCCACCACAAGTTCCCCCTGAAAAAAAAGCCCTAATTTCATCCCACCGCTGCTACCATCTGAAGAGGGAACACTTAATACGGCCACCAGGTGTACTTCAGCTAATGCAGGAAAAGCTTCAATAACCCCTGGATTCCGTAAGAGACCAAATGAGACACAAGGAAATAGATTTGAGTGTGTTCATAAGATCTCTAACCTTTACTAAATACTGGCTTATATGCAAAAGAAAGAAGGGAGAAGTCGTGTTTTAATGCATATGTTTCTAAAATACGTTTCTAAAAATTATACACACTCATTATATTCTTATCATGATTAAACTGCTGAATTTTAGTTTAACAAGAACTAGTTGATGATTTTGCTTACACAACAGGCTGCTCCATGAATTGGCTTTAACCAATGACTTGCAGGACATGTTTCTATGCAAACTGTTAGTTAAGCTAATTATGTCAAAACACATATTGAAAAGTTAATTTCTACTTAAAATGGAGTCAGTTATTTTTACATTTTATTATATCTTATAGCGGAGCTTCAGTGTTGTCCCATGATAGCATCCTTCTTTAAGGTTTTGTGCAGGCCTTTTATATCTGAAAAGTCTGTTGCCCATTTTCACTGGGCTATAGCTCTTCCCACTTACATTCATTTATTTAAGGGAAACTCTTTTTTTTATTTTTTTATTTAATCTTTATTTATTTTTAATACCATACAAAAATTTCAATTGATTTTCACAGACGAGAAAAACTTGTTCCATGCAAATATAACACTTATTCTAGGCATTGGTATATGATAACCTTTAGATCTTAATTTACCATGTTTAGAAGGTGGGTTGATTCTTGATTAAGACGGTACCCGGGCTCTTAGTTCTATGTGGTGGTAGCAATCTTTTTTTTTTTCTTTCCTCGTCCTCCCTCCCTCTCAACCTTAGCTGTTTCTCTCTCTCGTTCTTAACCCCACAGGGGCGGCTCCCTTTTTCTCCAGCCATGGTTTCCACATGGTTTCGAATTCTCTTAGGTTTCCTCTTTTTATATAAATTGCCCTTTCTTTGCATATGGACTCATTTATTGCCCTAATCCATGCACTTACTGTCGGTGGTGAGGATGCCTGCCACCTCATTGCTATTAATTTTCTAGCGTGGAGTAAACATCTTAGTATTACCACTGTGACATTTCTTTGCTCCCCCCGTTTCTGCCTGTGGCCCAGTACGCACAGTGTGGCCTCCATCTCCAGTGGGATTCCAAATGTATCTCTTAGGGTGTCCAGCACTCCCTCCCAGTATCGTACCAACTTCGGACAGCGCCACACCATGTGTACTAGGTCACCATGCTCCTGGCATCTAGGACACTTGTCATCTGGTCTTTTACCAAATTTAGATAGCCGGCTAGGTGTGTAATAAGCTCTGTTTATCAACATCAGGTGGGAGATTTTCTGAGGGGGTGAAAGTGAAACCTTTGATCCCATCTCTAATATTCTCTTCCATTGTTCTTGCGATATCTCGCCTAGATCTTCCTCCCAACTTTCTTTTACTTTAAGCAGGTGTCTCCCTGTGTTCATCTTTTTGGATATCTGTGTATACATTTCAGATATGAGGCCCTTAGTTGGGCCCCCTGTAACTAACTTTTGAAGTATAATCATTTTATTCCACTTTAATTTTTGTATCCTGAACTGGGCTTCGAGGGCATGTCCTACCTGGAGGTAGGTAAAGAATGAATGTTGCGGGATATCAAACTCCTCCTTCAGATCCTGGAAGGTCCTATAGGTAACTCCCTTATACAAGTGTGACAGCCTTTTTATACCACGACTTTCCCATTCTCCCATCTTACCTATCTGTAGTATTTCATATAGCTTAGGGTTATTCCATAGAGGGGTGTGTTCGCTGAATCCTGTGTAGCCCATTAGTTTTTTAACTTTTTCCCATATTTTAATTATCATTTTAATTTTTGGGGTCTTATATCTAAAGGAATCTGCTTCTAGTGATTCAATAATCGAGTCGTGTGGGGCTCCAGCCAACATTATTCTCCCACTGGGGGTCTCCCCACCCAATATGTTACCTCCCCTTAGTTGTTGCAGTTGTGCCGATAGGAAGTAAGCCTCAGGTAGAGGGACAGCCAGACCCCCCTCCATTACCGGGAGCTGCAATGTGCGTAATCGAATCCTGGGTTGTCCCCCTTTCCAAATTAATTCTCTGAAGAGCGTTTCAATTTTATTAAACCAATTTCTACCAATCCAAACCGGACTATTATGCAATATATACAACAATTGTGGCTGCCAGATCATCTTGATTAAGCTGCATCTGCCAGCCACAGATAACGGGAGCCGTTTCCAGATGCCAATTTTTTGTTTAAATTTAACCAGTAGGGGGGTTAGGTTTTTATCTATGTATTGTTTGGGATCTTTCGTTACCCGTATTCCTAAATATTTCAGTGTATCCACCACCTTTAGTTGTGTTATACCCACTACCCCCGCTTCCCCCATTGGGTCTAGGGCGAAGAGCAGGGGCGACAAGGGGCACCCCTGTCTCGTCCCCCTCCCTAATAAGAATTTTTGAGAGAGTTCATTGTTAATTCTAATTTTGGCACTGGGGCTGTCATAGAGCATTTTTATCCAGCCAGTAAATTTAAGGGAAACTCTAGATGGCCGTGCAGTATCATGAATCCCATAGATCAGCTGAGACAAAAGGACAAACTTTTGTTGATTCTTATTCACATAGCTGCTATAAAGCTTGGGTTCAGTATTTGACCAAAACACCTCTAAACAATGGAAGCAGATAAATATGTATACTTTTTCAGCAAATGGTTTACTGCAGATTCACATTAACCACTTCCCACCCGCCCGTCGACTTTTTACGGCCACAAGGTGGTCTACTGACCCCATGTCTTTCATCCTACTGACCCCTGTACCCCACCCTACTGACTCCCTGCCCTACTGACCCTCTGCCTTCCATCCTGCTGACCCCTGTACTCTGTCCTACTGACTCCCTATCTTCCATCCTGCTGATATGGTTGTAATATGGTTGTGGCCAAACTATTGATAGTGGGAGGGGTTTAAGGAGTGTGGTGGACACGAATGGCAGAGGAGAAGGGTCTGCAGGGCAATGTACAAGGGTCAGAAGGGCAGAGAAAAGGCATCACAGGGGTAGAGGATAGAGGGTCAGTAGGGCAGTGTAATGGAGTCAGCAGGGTGGAAGACAGGGAGTCAGTAGGGCAGGGTACAGGGGTTAGTAGAATGGAAGACAGGGGGTAAGTAGGGCAGGGAGTCAGTAGGGTGGGGTACAGGGGCCAGTAGGATGAAAGACATGGGGTCAGTAGGAAGTGGGAAGTGGTTAATGTGAATCTGCAGTAAACCATTTGCTGAAAAGGTATACATATTTATCTGCTTCCATTGTTTAGAGGTGTTTTGGTCAAATACTGATCCCAAGCTTTATAGCAGCTATGTGAATAAGAATCAACAAAAGTTTGTCCTTTTGTCTCAGCTGATCTATGGGATTCATGATACAGCACGGCCATCTAGAGTTTCACTTAAATAAATTAATGTAAGTGTGAAGAGCTATAGCCCAGTGGAAATGGGCAACAGACTTTTCAGATAAAAAAGGCCTGCACAAAACCTTAAAGAAGGATGCTATCATGGGACAACACTGAAGCTACGCTATAAGATGTAATAAAATGTATAAATAACAGAATCCATTTTAAGTAGAAATTAACTTTTCAATATGTGTTTTGACATAATTAGCTTAACTAACAGTTTGCATAGAAACATGTCCTGCAAGTCATTGGTTAGAGGCAATTCATTGAGCAGCCTGTTGTGTAAGCAAAATCATCAACTAGTTCTTGTTAAACTAAAATTCAGCAGTTTAATCATGATAAGAATATACTGAGTGTGTATGACTTTTAGAAACGTATTTTAGAAACATATGCATTAAAACATGACTCAGAAAACGAATCAGAAAACCATTTTTGGGTTTAAAAGTCTGGCCAACTGATCTCCCTTCAGATGAAAATCCACAGAAAAGTTTATTTGTCTTTACTGTACAAGTGTACTCACTAGTTACTACTCAGCACAAAAGAGAAGCTGCTTTCAGTCACTGAGGC
This sequence comes from Rana kukunoris, assembly GCA_029574335.1. Taxonomy (NCBI): domain Eukaryota; kingdom Metazoa; phylum Chordata; class Amphibia; order Anura; family Ranidae; genus Rana; species Rana kukunoris. Next base: position 243,177,561 of record CM056059.1, read on the forward strand.
TGGCCATACATGTTCAATTTTCTTGTACAATTTTCTTTTAGATTTACCAAAAACCATATAATATGAGGTCAAACTAAACAACACTTTCAATTGTATGCAATCAGGCAGGCCCTTGCACTACATAGTTGAAGGTAAATCTAAAGAAAATTGCACAGAAAATTGTATCATGTATGGCCAGCCTAATGCCGCGTACACACGATCATTTTTTGTGATGAAAAAAAACGACGTTTTCTGTGAAGTAAGAAACTACGTTTTTGAAACGTCACTTTCAAAGACGATGTTGCATACACACCATCGTTTTTTTCACAAAAAGCGAGGTTACGTTCACCACTCTTTTCCATTGAAGCTCGCTTCATAACTAGCTTCTGGGCATGTGCGGGTTGAAAAACGTCGTTTTAAACAACGTTTTTGCTACACACGGTGACTTTTTGTGAAACAAAAAACGACGTTTTGAAAAACGACACAAAAAATTCAAGCATGTTGGAATTTTTTTTTGGTCGTTTTTTTGAAGACAAAAAACGACGTTTTGCCCACACACGATCAATTTAAATGACGTTTTAAATAGTGTGTACGCGGCATCACTCTCTGGCCATTCAAAAAAACCATAAACAAAAGATTTGCATTTGAACCCGTTTCTTTTGTTATTTTCGTTTGTTGATATGACACCTATAACAAAAGATTTGCCTTCAGTATTTTGAATACACAGAAAACAGAAAAAGGAATTCATTCAATATACATAATAAAATTCTTTTGTTATAGATGTCATTGAACAATGAACATACAACTGACACTAACAAAAGAAAAGCATTCAAGATACACAGAATGCAAATTGACGAAAATTCACGATAATTATTGTCTAACAAGTAACGAACATGAATTAAACAGAATAACGAATCATCCCGCATGTACGAAAATAAAACGGTAACGGAAATACGAAACGATCGGAATACGAAAAAATCACGGCAAACGACAAACGAACGGGAACGAACAGGAAAACGGGCGTCTTACGAAAAACGAACGGAAACGAGCAGATGGGACCATACGAAAACGGAACAAAAAAAACTATTTTTTTTTCTGTGCACATGTCTATTGGCAAATTAAGTTACCTCTGTGGTGTCTAGGAGTAGATGTAGTGAGCAAAGCAGTAACGAATGTCCAACCTGTAGCTGAAGTTTTCTGAATGCTTTATTTCTCCGGTCCAACATGACCAACACATCAACTTGAGGTAGATAGAAAAAAAGGTTGATGAAGGAAGAGTAACTTTGCAGAGTCAGGCTTGGGTAGAGAAAGCAGTCCTGCCTTCTGTAATTAAATCGGTCACGTCGCCACTCCAGCCGAAGTGGGTGCGGTGCACCTGAACAGGCCTCTCACACAGACCTGGCAGCCAGAAAGCTGAGAAGGAACAAGTCATAGTGGTGGGGCCTGTGATGTGCGCACACCCTAAAGGTGGGTGCAGCACCTGGAACCAGGAACCTGTGAAGAACCCCGAAAAATTGGCGTCTGCCACAGATATAATCCTCCCCAGCATGCCCCGCGTGGGAAACGCTCCTCCAATTGGCTGCTGGGGAAAAGTGGCTCTGCCTGAACCCCTGTAGCACCACCTGCCGCCCAGAGATGGGATCACATCCCTGGAGCGCAGAATGACCCATAGGACCATTCAGAACTGACAGCTGCCAAACCTTAACAAATTAACCTGGGCGAGAGCAAGTAAGTCTCTCACCATACTAATTTTAGCGCAACACCCTTTCTGAAAGTAAGGGGGCGCTACATGTAGAATATACAGTTTCCTTGCATTAAACATGTATTCCTGTTTCCAGATGCCATACCTATTGTAGCTTGGTTCTGGCACAACTGGAGGAGCATCGGCAGTAAACATCGGCAGAGCGGCACAGCTATGAGCTGTGTGTGCCTGCTCTCTCTCTTCCTTCTCATGTTAAGCTGCTTTGCTTGATTCTGCTTCCTACTCCTCCCTTCCTGGCAGCAGAAGATTTTGGCCAATCAGAAAAAGAAGAAATTGTTATGTAGCTGGAATGGATTATGTGACATGTAGTCCTTAAAAGGGCGCTGCACCATACAAGTGAATAGAGTTTATGGACTTCACTACCCAGGATTCCCTGCACAACAGAGAAAGAGAGAGAGGTCTTCTCCCAGGCAACTCTGGAGCGATCTGGGCCTCTGGCAGAAGGAAGCCATGTCATAAAGATGTGTTGCCTTGGGTGGGACTGTGCAAAGATCAGGGTGCCATCTCAGAGTGGTGCAGGGACCAAAGAAGGCAGACCGGTTGCCTTTGCTGAACCTGTGCAGAGATTGGGTGTCCTTGCTGAGTCTCTAAGAGCCTGAGGACTGAGATTGTTTGCTGAATGGGGACTGGAGCTGGGAGGAGGGCAGAGGTTGGTGTCAGTAAGACAATGGACAGTGTCTGTAGTTTTTTATTATTTTTATTTACAATTTAATAAACTTTGATAATTTTTTACAGTTTATTTCAGCAGCCCTGTTGAGGGGCTTTGGTGAAATATCAGGGGTCTAATCATCGACCATGCATACATATTCTGGGCTTATCAGAGGGCTTTAGATAGAGTGTGTGGTTCAAATTTTAGGTTTTCCAATTGATACATTTTGTATTTGGTAGTATAGGTTATGGAGCATGAAATTAAGTGGACTTTGTCCTTTTTATTAAGTTCCTGGCCTCAGCCTCAGATTGTTATTTACCATTTATCAGGTAATGATACCGTCATGTTGATCTTCAAGGGGGTTTTGGTTGGTTTTAACAGTCCATTTATTTGATGTGGCTTTTGATATCTTTAATTTAGATATGCAGAATTTTGTTGAAATGGCCGTGGTGCGGGAAGGGGTGCCAGGCTCATGTTAGATGAGCCTTGGCATATGGGACAGTTCTGTATATATAGGGACATGTGTTGGTATGCTTTTAAGGCTGAGTCAAAGTTGGTATAAAGTGTAACTTGATGTATATTATATGGGTTACTTCATAAAAGTTTATATAAAATAGATTGTTTTTATTAAATACCAATAAAATGGGCCGCGACCATTTCAAATCCAAATCAATTATATAGTGTATGCTTATTATTTAAATAAGTTATGGTATGGGAAGCTCTGCCTTAAGTGTCATTTGATGATCAGGAAAGCATCGGACCCCCTGCTGCTAGCCACTCTGCAAATAGTGTGAACCCAGCCTCAAACCCAATCTAGTGATGTTTAAGAATTATACAAAATGCAGATTTATTAATATTGTTATTTTTAATTCAATTCTATTTCAAATGCATTAAACCTTATGATCCATTTTTTGTTTTTGACAAGATTACTTTAAGCAAAAAAAGCTATTTTATCTACAGTGATCAGTGCAAACATGTCTCTTTACTGGTAATAACAAAATACACTATACTACATTTTTGTATTTTGAGAGGTTACAAGAAAGGTGGAAAGTGTCAGTGCTGCATGGAAAGAACTGCACAAAACATTCATTTTAATTTGTTAGACAAATTAAAATCCTTGTCCAGAGTAACTACATCACATTCAATTTTGCAGCTGTTTGAATAAAATATGTCCTGCTCTATGTAATGACAAGGCTTTGACAGTTTAAGGTTACAATACAATAGAAGGGCCTTGGACAGACGTAGAGCGTGGTTTACTTCTGTCTTCTACAATGAAGACACAAGCATAGTCACATTATTCAAGGTTTTCAATTCATCAATTCATTTGACTGCTCATACTGAAACAGAAAAAAAGAGATTCGGGTGAAAATTTCATTACACTCAAAGCAGCATATTCATTAAAGGCTAAGTTCACCTTTTTTTTTCTAAATTCCATCTTCCTCATGTACCAATATGCCATTAATGTACCTCTGCTGAATAGTAAAGTAAAAGCTTTCTCTATATTCTAGCACAGCCGTATACCTCTGTCTCCTATAGAAAACTCCTCCATTAATTACATCTCTCTCTGTCCTGGTATTTGGGATAGAGAAAACATTATAAAGAAGTACTTCAGTAGCTGATCTCATTAACACACACCTTGCAACTGTCCTCCCTCTCCAAGAGATTACTCCACCTCTGCAGTTACATACAGTCAACTTTCAGTGAGTACCATTCTCCCAGAATACACAGCCAGTGTCTTCCTCTGTTGATGTATTGTTTAGTACCTGACCCTATTCTTGCATAGATCGTTCATTTGGCAGAGTGCACACACTGAAGCAGGAGAAGGAGTTGAACGATCATCTAACAGTCTATGTGGAGCAGATTGTACAATCTCCTTTAAATCTACCATCAACTATGTAATGCAAGGGCCTACCTGACTGGATAAAGAGTGCATGGATAAATAGGTGTGTTCCCCCTGTTATATAATTTTGGTAAATCTAAGAGGATTGTAAAGAGATTGTACAATGGGTAAGTAATGCGCAAAACGCAACGCACTAACATTTCCGGTGAGCTACTTTGCCTGGTTTGTTACATGTAGGGCATACCATTAAAATCAATGGGCTTCCCTATGCTAGTTGTGGAAAAAAGCACACCAAAAACATGCATTCCCGCTACGCTGTGTGAACAGGGCCTGAATATAAAATTGGTGTGTTTACACCTCCCCCTCTCTTAGCTGGACCTGGATTACAAAAACATTGACCGCTGAATGTCCCCCTCCCATGTACTTGTATAAAGCTGGCCATACACTATGCAATTTTATTGTACATTCTCTGTACAATTTCCTAGATTTACAAAAACTATGTAATAGAAGAACCCACCCAAACAATCTATTCAGCTTGTATCAAATCAGGCAGACCCTTGCACTACATAGCTTATGGTAGACCTAAAGAAGATTGTACTATCAGATTGTACAGTGTATGACCACCTTAAAGGAAGAAGTAGAAAAGTGTGTGGAAATATAAAAGCGGTGGTATAGTAATGAAAGAGGTGTGGTCCACACAAGTAAAACATGCCCTATTCTGTGATGCAGTAAGGCATATGAAGTTTCCTGGACGGTCATATGATGATATAGGAAATGATTGACTAAGAAAGCATTATTTTTTATGTATTTATTTCAAACTGAGAGATAATGTTTCAAAGCCGATGAGCGCATTTTTATGGTTTGGACAAAAAAAACACACGAAAAGGCTTCTACTTATGAAAGGTGAAACTCTGTTTTCAAAGGTGAGCCTGACATCTGGAGTCTATAGTTTAGTCTATGTTAAATTTAGTGAGTGTCTGAGCTGATATTTAGCTCAGACTTTGTTAATTAAGGCTAAATCAGACTCTGTTCCGGCTCTTGCTGTGCTTGGAGGGATTTTCCTTTGTTTGCCTGTCGGTGGCATTGCCACCATAGGCCAATGTTGGAACTCAAGCACCCAGGGTGTATTGGGTGTCTTACTCCGGGAACAGCCCAGTGGGAGTGGTCTCCCCACTGGGCATGCTGGGGAAGGATACTTAAGGGCAGACACCATGTTTTTGGTTCCCTTTTTCCTTCCTCTGGGGCCTCCTGGCGCGGGGTATGTGCTACATGATTTTTGGTCTCGGGGCCTAGTTGGCCCGAGGCTGTGTTCCTGACAGGTAGGCCCAGTCGTCCTGACTGGGGCCTACGCTCGGAAGGTGATCCTGTGCTGTCTGTCCTGTGGGAGGAAGCCACTCAATGGAGGAAACCAGGGGAGGACCTAGCGAAAGGCTGGTACTTTGGGAGAGGCCTGGTAACCTTATTGGAGGATGCCCCATAGTCTACTGAAACTTTATAAGCGGGTTGGCTTAAAGGCTCTAATACTGTAAGGCGGGATATCCGGGTATCAAATCCTGTGGCAGAGGATTCCGAAATCGTTCACTTAAGCTTGCAACCAGTCTGTGGCAGAGACTGTGACTGATCATTGTTTGTGCTTCATTCCAGCTGCTAGGCCAGGTGAGAGGGGCCTATCCGGGTGAGCAATACCCACTCGAGAAGTGGTGAGTGACTTTTTGGAACTTGGACGTTTTCCCCAGTGATCTGTACTATGCACCTGAACCTTCCACTGCTCCTCCATCCTTCTACTTTCCTGCAAGTTAGAGGAAAGAAATAAAACCTAACAGCTAAAGGTTTTACAACTTGTGTGGACATTGAAGTTCTTTACAGACTTTCTTCCCCTAGACAATGTATAGGGGAAGGCTCAAATCTAATCCAGCAGCTCCTACGGGGGTAGTGCTACACGGTTCTATATGAATATGATGTATTGAATTGCTAATATTAAATAATATGACATCAATCATTATCCATTGTGGTGACAATGTAACAGATATAACATAGTTACATAGTTAGTCAGGTTGAAAAAAAGACACAAGTCCATCCAGTTCAACCATAAAAAAAATAACAATAATAATATACAATCCCATATACCCAATTGTGCTACTGAGTCCATATGTGTAACCAACGGCTGAGCATACTCTCCTTTTACTGTATATTGACTTAAGTTGGATTATTTAAATCTAGTTAAGAACACATGTACATTAAATAAAAAATTGGTCTCACATAAATAGATCAAGATGTCTCAAGTTTCATGTTTGTGTGTAGTGGGCACAATAATTGGTCGTATGAGTCGTCGTTTATTTGCTCACTCACTATTAATAAAATACCATCTTTTTGTCTGTATTTTATTATTAGTGAAATAGTGAGCGAATGAACGATGACTCATACAACCAATTATTATGCCGACAAACATGAACCTTGAGACATCTATTCTTGAACTGTATATATACAACCTGAAAGAATAAAGATAAATAATCAGAGTACACAAGAAAATGACTTACTTCTTCTAATGACTTTTTTAATCTTCTCCATTTCTCCATTTGCTCCGGCTCTCTTAATTTAATGTCAGACCACCTTTTGCGGAGCTGTTACCTTGACCTGCGCACCCCGAATTTATGGTGGAGACTCTTCAGAACATTTTCCATGATTTGGGCCCCTTCACTTTGTTTGGATTCTTGTAAGGGCCATGTTTTCCGTCATAATCCTCCCTTCTTAAAATTGCAACCATTTCCACCATCTCCTCAAATGCCATATTTGTGGCCATGTACCTCCTGCTTCTGTGTCTGGTGTGTGCTGTAGCCTGGCTTCGCTCCTGGCTTGAGGTCGCAACTTGCTGAGTGTCCTCCATGTTGTATTGCATTGAACGACCGAGAAGGGGTGAGAAAAGTACTAGAACGATCGTCAGGGGCAGGGAAACGTGCAGAGCTTCTCGCATGCGCAGTATATGAAGGGAAAACATCGTTCACAGTCTGTGGAAGAAGGCGGAAGAAACGATCGTGTACTACGACGGTACGTAACTTGATTTTGGACTTCATGATCAGTGGATGAGTTTGTGGGTTAGATATGGGGAGAAAGCTTAGTAGTAGAGGCTTGACTGACATTAGCTTTTTCTTTGCTTAATTTTTGAGTTGCACAAATAATGGAGGCCTTCAGAGAACAGGAGTTCTTCACAGAATTTGTTCAAAGGGGGCCCCGGATGGCAACCCCCCTTTTTTCTAGAATTTTTCTTTCCCAAAAAAAGTTTTATTCTGCCAAGATCTGGCATTGGAATGGCCCCCTTACCCCTAAAATAATCGACATATTGTTGCCGCACAGCACGTGCGCTTTGGGGGGCCAAGCCTGTATGGCCAGCCTCATGGGCCACCACTGGAACATCAATGGCCTCATCAGGCACAAGTGTCATGTAATTTGTTGAGTGTCTCTTTAGGAAATTGTGCAATATGCAGCAGCAAAGTATGACATGGTTCAGATTCTACTAAACAACAAACGTACAGTCACTGTCTTGTTTGTATACTGCTGTTCAAAGTATATAGGGCCAAAGGGTCTTGTAATGACCTGGGGGGAGTGGGGGCAGGGAAACCCATGCTATTTTCTTCAGTGATTTTCATCCATATTGCAGGGACCAAACATTACATTAAAGCCGCAAGCAGTATTAAATTGCTTTTTTCTTATAGTAATCTCATTTTGTGCAGGGACAGTTCTAAACACGTGCCACCTCACAGGCATACTATAGACACCCAGCAGGTACGATATTTAAAGGATTTTTTTTTTTCACTTTAAGCTTAATTAAAATTGCTGCTGCAGAAAAAACAACAGTTTTTAAAACTTTTTTTTCGATTGATACATGTTCCTAGGGCAAGACCCGGGTCCCCTAACCTGTTTTCCGACAATAACTTGTATATTGGGCTTTAAAATGAGCACTTTTGAATTCGAACGTTCGAGTTCCATAGACGTCAATGGGGTTCGAAATGTTCGCGCGAACATTCGGTGCGTTTGAAGAACCAAACGCTCATTCCTACCAACAATACAGGCCTGATGACGGATGTGGAAATACTGGGCAATTTAGGAAACTGCAATCACAGGTCAATTGGCTTCAGTATAAATCACACAAATAGGAAACATAAAGGGAATACACAGACAATGAATCTCAAATGAGCCAACTTCCCTAAACTACAAACCTTGCTAGAAGATATAAATTGGGATAAAATCTTAGGAACTAAGAATGCGGAGGAGAGATGGGTTTGCTTTAAGAGCATATTAAATAAGGACAGTAGCCAGTGCATCCCATTGGGTAATACATTTAAAAGAGCGAACAAAAGTCCTGGATGGCTTAACTCCAAAGTAAAAATGCATATAAAAGCGAAGGAGAAGGCCTTCATAATATACAAGGTTGAGAGATCATCATCAGCATTCAGACTTTATAAACAATGCAACAATAAATGTAAGGGTGCAATTAGGGCGGCTAAGATAGAACACGAAAGACGCAAAAAAAATTCCCAAGGTATTATTTTAGTATGTAAACAGTAAAACAGGAAAGACAGACCTTATTGGCCCCATAAAGAATCAGGAAGGATATCTGGTTACTAAGGATGGGGAGATGGCCAAGGCATTGAATTTATTATTCTCCTCAGTCTTCACAAGGGAATCGCGGGGCTTTTGTAACCAAAACTGTAGTATTTAGCCTCATGACACATCAGAGGAAATACCTTCATGGCTAACAGAGGACAGAATTAGAATTAGACTTGGGAAACTTAACTTTACTAAATGACCAGGACCGGATTGGCTTGCACCCGAGGGTACATAGGGAGCTATATAATTTTTTAGACCATTGTTCCTAATTTTTACTGACAGTCTACTGACTGGAATGGTACCGGCAGATTGGAGAAAAGCCAATGTAGCACCAATATTAAAAAAAGGGCCCAAAATACATCCCTGGGAATTACAGACCAGTTAGCCTAACATTAATAGTATGCAAGCTCTTGGAGGGGATGATAAGGGACTATATACAAGATTTTAGTAATGAAAACGGTATCATTAGCAAAAATCGTTCTTACCAAACCAATCTAATAACCTTGTATGAGGAGATGAGTTGCCATCTAGATAAAGGAAGGCCCATAGACGTGGTGTTATCTGGATTTTGCAAAAGCATTCCCCATAAACGTTTACTGTACAAAATAAGGTCCGTTGGCATGGACCATAGGGTGAGTACATGGATTGAAACCTGGTGTCATGGACAGTCTGGTTCACTTGTGGGCACATCGGCGCGCATTCGCGATAACGGCGCGCGCGATCGCGATAGCGGCGCGCGCATTCGCGGCACCATAGCGTGCACGGGAGCGCGCACTAGCGGCGGCGGCGCGCGTGCACGTGGAGACGCCGTTTTGGCGCCAAATCTGGCTTTAAAAGAATCCTGATCCCTGTGCTTCTTGCTGTCCTGTCTATAACGTTTCTGTGAGACACCAGCATCTGTGAACCTGATTGAATCTGATCCTGACTACCCGGCTTGTACCTGTTGACCCGTCTGCTTCCTGCCCTGACTTCGGCTTGTCTGACTTCTCCTCTGGTTAACCCGCTGTACCTCCGCTGCCCGCCTGTTGAACGACCCGGACTGAACCTGACCACGTTTATACTACCACTGTCTTCTACTGAACCCTTACCCCGCTAGAGGGCTTACCTGCAAGGACTTGTTCCAGTCGGTACTACAGGACACCTCCCCCGCTTCTGCTGCACTCCCGTTTCCAACTGCCCGACAGTGAGCTTGGATTTCCTACCTGCACCAGCCTGTAATCTGACTCCAAGAACCACCGACTCAGCTCACGGGCCCCGCACTCGCCAGTACCAGGCGCTTGTGCGACTCTGTAGTCCCGAATCTCCTGTCTGCACTATCAGGGGTCCCGGGATCAGAGAAGCAAGGGCTGCCGCTCCCTGCACGCCGGGCTCGCACCACCAGGTACGTGACAGTACAGGACAGCCATGACCGAGCCCACGCAGGGAGCGGATCCAATGCAGGAACTATGCCGACACCTTGACGGACTGACTCAAGCCGTCCGAACTTTACAAGAGGGTTACACCCGACTGGAAACCCGAGTCCAGGCCTTGTCCGCTCCAGCTGCCACCTCCGCCACAACAGGCACCTCTACTTCACCTGCCGTAATCATGCTGCCACCTGAACCTAAGGTTCCCATGCCAGAAAGATTCACTGGGGAACGAAACAAATATCGAGCGTTCCAGAATGCCTGTGAACTTTATTTCGCACTCCAGCCACGGACTTTCTCCCTGGAGGCCACCAAAGTGGGATTTGTCATTTCCCTTCTGTCTGGGGAACCACAAGCTTGGGCTCACCGCCTGTTGGAGCAGAAAGATGTGTCCCTTGACAACTTGACCACCTTTTTCCAGGCCATGTCCCTATTGTACGAGGACCCTCATCAAACGGCCACCGCGGAGGCATCCTTACATGCCCTCCAACAGGGACGCAGACCAGCGGAGGACTATGTATCCGAATTCCGTAGATGGAGTTCGGATACGAATTGGAATGATGCGGCCCTTTGCTACCAGTTCCGCCTGGGACTGTCGGAACCGTTAAAAGATGAACTTGCTAGGGTGGGTGTTCCTGGAACTCTGGATGCCCTGATCAACTTAACTATCCAAATCGACAGGCGCCTAAGAGAGCGTAGGACTGAAAGGGCCACTGGTCCGTCTCGCCCCACCTGGATGATGCCGCGGGTACCTACCTACCCAAGCCCAACTCCGCTGGCTCCCACACCCCCGCAGCCTCATAACCTTGCTGAACCTATGCAACTAGGACTTCTTCGCCCTACTCTGACACCCGAAGAACGCCAGCGACGCCGGCTCAACAATCTGTGCCTGTATTGCGGGGGTTCCGGACACTATGTGAGGTCTTGCCCTGTAAAGATCCGTAAGTGCCTGTCCATGTCTACTACTCATGTACCTGTTGGACCACCCAACCCTACTCACCTGGCTGTTTCCGTTCTCTTTCAGCTTCCAGAGGGGAACATCCAGGCCAGCGCTATCCTTGACTCAGGAGCATGTAGCTGTTTCTTGGACCGGAATTTCGCCATCAGACATCAGATCCCTCTTCGCTCCAGAGCCTCGGGACTTTCAGTATACTTAGCGGACGGATCAATCTTAAAATCTGGACCGGTCACCCAAGAAACCCAGCCACTGGCCACATCTATTGCCGGAACCCATCACGAACTGTTATGCCTAGATGTGATTGATTCCCCGCTGTTCCCTATCATTCTGGGCATGCCATGGCTTCACGCCCACAACCCTCAAATCAACTGGGTTACAGGGGCAATTCACTTCAACTCTCCTTATTGCCTGGAACATTGTCTGCAAGTGTCCCCATCAGCCCCCTCTCTGCTCTGCATGGATTCTGATACAGAGGCCCGTCAAGCCGTCCCAGAACCTTACCATGACTTTCTAGACGTGTTCAGTAAAAAGGGAGCTGAGACTCTCCCACCACATAGGGCCTATGATTGCCCCATCGAACTCCTCCCGGGAGCGGAGGTCCCTTTCGGCAGGATCTTCCCTCTAACAGAGCTTGAACTGGAAGCCTTAAAAACTTACTTAGACGACAGTCTCCGGAAAGGATTTATCCGCCCGTCCACTTCACCTGCAGGAGCAGGTATCTTCTTTGTTCAGAAGAAAGACCTCTCTCTCCGCCCATGTGTGGACTATCGGGAACTTAACAAAGTAACCATCAAAAATCGGTACCCGCTTCCCTTGGTACCCGAATTGTTCCAACGCCTAGGATCCGCAGTAATTTTCACCAAACTAGATCTTCGTGGGGCCTATAACCTTGTGCGTATCAAAGACGGACACGAGTGGAAAACCGCTTTTCGCACACGCTTCGGGCACTTCGAATACTTGGCCATGCCCTTTGGTCTTTGCAACGCCCCGGCCACTTTCCAGCACTTTGTAAACGATATCTTCAGGGATTATCTAGACCTTTTCGTTATCGTTTACTTAGATGACATCCTTATCTTTTCTTCTTCTTTAGAAAGACACCGGGAGCACGTCAAGAAGGTGCTCAGTCGGCTTCGAGTTCACGGTCTCTATGCTAAACCGGAGAAGTGTGAATTCGAGCAGTCAAGCATACAATTTCTGGGACTCATAATTTCAGTAAAAGGCATTCAGATGGATCCCCAGAAGGTTTCCGCAATCCTTGACTGGCCAGCACCCACTGACAAAAAGGGCATTCAGCGATTCGTTGGTTTCGCCAACTTTTATAGAAAGTTTATCAAGGGCTTCTCTACCATCATCTCTCCGATCACCAACCTCACTAAACAGACTGTCCGATTCCGTTGGTCACCAGAAGCCCAATCGGCCTTTGAAACCCTTAAAGGACTGTTCACCTCCGCATCTGTCCTCAGACATCCTGACGCAAGTTTGCCTTACATTTTAGAAGTTGACGCTTCCGAAATAGCGGTAGGGGCAGTTCTTTCACAAAGACAGGGCCCTAAGGCTCTCTTACACCCCGTTGCTTTTTTTTCTCGCAAGCTATCTGACCCAGAAATAAATTACGATGTAGGGGACCGAGAACTATTGGCCATCAAGGCCGCCTTGGAAGAATGGCGATATCTCTTGGAAGGTGCAGCGCACCCGATCTTGATCTTTACCGACCATAAGAATCTCGAGTATCTGAAGGCCGCCAAGAGATTGAAGCCACGCCAGGCCAGGTGGGCACTATTCTTCTCTAGATTTTCGTTCCATATCACGTACAGGCCAGGATCGAAAAACACCAAACCTGATGCCCTCTCACGCATGTACGGGGACTCGGAAAACCATGCCCCTCCGGATACCATTCTGTCAGCAGGAAACTTTCTGTTACTACAAGAAGACCTACTAGCCCAAATCAGACAAGCCTCGTCCGGAAACACCTCCTTACCCGATCCGGACCTACAACTCAAAGACGGCCTACTGTGGCACCAAGACAGAATCTTCGTGCCAGAAGGTCTACGGGTCAAGGTCTTGAATTTGTGCCACGATCATGAGTTGGCAGGTCATTTTGGTGTGCACAAGACATCCGAACTCCTACAACGCATGTTCTGGTGGCCCCAACTCTCAAATGACTGCAGGAAATATGTGGAATCTTGCAGTACCTGTATTCGGAACAAGGGAGGCAACTCAAGAGCCTGGGGGTTGCTTAAGCCATTGCCAGTACCAGAGAAGCCATGGAGGATGATCTCCATGGACTTCATCGTGGAGCTTCCTCCTTCAGAGTGCTTTACCACTATCTTTGTGGTAGTGGACAGACTAACAAAAATGGCACACTTTCTGCCTATGAAAGGCACACCCTCGGCCCCGGAAACGGCCAAAGTATTTATCAAAGAGATCGTAAGGCTCCATGGAATCCCGGCAAACATTGTGTCTGATCGTGGAGTACAGTTTACCTCCAGATTCTGGAGGGCTCTCTGTGGGTCCCTCAAGATCGGCCTGTCCTTCTCGTCGGCTTATCACCCGCAGTCCAACGGCCAGACGGAGAGAACGAACCAGACTCTGGAGCAGTACCTGCGTTGTTTTTCCTCCTTCTCTCAAGAAGATTGGGTATCCCTGCTGCCGTTGGCCGAATTTGCTTACAATAACTCTGTCCATTCAGCCACCAAACAGTCTCCGTTTTATGCGAATTATGGCTTCCACCCGCTGTTCATGTCCAACTCCATCCCAGAGTGTTCGGTACCTGCCGCCCAGGAAACTTTACATTTTTTCAACACAAACAATAAAATCTTACAGGAGACAATGACCAAAACTCAACAGTACAACAAAGAAGTATTTGACAAAAAGAGGAGAGGAGAACTTAATTTAGAACCTGGAGACCTAGTGTTGCTGTCTACCGCGAACCTAAAGCTTGCCTGCCCATCCAAGAAACTGGGTCCCAGATTCATAGGTCCCTTCCCAGTCAAAAGAAAAATTAATAGCGTGGCCTACGAACTGGAACTGCCCGAAACATTCCGCATCCACCCGGTCTTCCATGTAGCCCTCCTCAAACCTGACGTTTCGGACCCCTTTCCTGACCGGAACACTGGTCCCCCCAAACCAGTGCTAGTTGACGGAGAGGAGGAGTTTGAGGTCGAGTCCATCCTGGACTGCAGAAAGAGACGCAACCAGGTTCAGTATCTAGTGAAATGGAAAGGCTATGGGCCTGAAGACAATTCGTGGGAACCAGAGTGTAACATACATGCGAAAAAGCTGATCCAGTCCTTTAAAAATGCTCACCCACTCAAGCTGGCCCAGTTGGGCATCCGGAGGCTGCCCCTTGGGGGGGGGCAATGTCATGGACAGTCTGGTTCACTTGTGGGCACATCGGCGCGCATTCGCGATAACGGCGCGCGCGATCGCGATAGCGGCGCGCGCATTCGCGGCACCATAGCGTGCACGGGAGCGCGCACTAGCGGCGGCGGCGCGCGTGCACGTGGAGACGCCGTTTTGGCGCCAAATCTGGCTTTAAAAGAATCCTGATCCCTGTGCTTCTTGCTGTCCTGTCTATAACGTTTCTGTGAGACACCAGCATCTGTGAACCTGATTGAATCTGATCCTGACTACCCGGCTTGTACCTGTTGACCCGTCTGCTTCCTGCCCTGACTTCGGCTTGTCTGACTTCTCCTCTGGTTAACCCGCTGTACCTCCGCTGCCCGCCTGTTGAACGACCCGGACTGAACCTGACCACGTTTATACTACCACTGTCTTCTACTGAACCCTTACCCCGCTAGAGGGCTTACCTGCAAGGACTTGTTCCAGTCGGTACTACAGGACACCTCCCCCGCTTCTGCTGCACTCCCGTTTCCAACTGCCCGACAGTGAGCTTGGATTTCCTACCTGCACCAGCCTGTAATCTGACTCCAAGAACCACCGACTCAGCTCACGGGCCCCGCACTCGCCAGTACCAGGCGCTTGTGCGACTCTGTAGTCCCGATCCTCCTGTCTGCACTATCAGGGGTCCCGGGATCAGAGAAGCAAGGGCTGCCGCTCCCTGCACGCCGGGCTCGCACCACCAGGTACGTGACACCTGGCTACAAGGGCGAGTTTAGAGGGTGGTGATAAATGGGGAATACTCTGAATGGTCAGGGGTGGGTAGTGGGATTCCACAGGATTCTGTGCTGGAAACCAATCCTATTTAATTTGTTTATAAATGACCTGGAGGATGGGGTAAACAGTTCAATCTCTGCATTTGCGGAGGATACTAAGCTAAGCAGGGCAATAAATTCAACGCAGGATGTGGAACAAATTAATGGGGTGGGCAACTACATGACATATAAGGTTTAATGTAGAAAAATGTAAAATAATCCATTTGACAAAAGTATGAACGCAATCTATACACTAGAGGGAGAAACTCTGGGGGTCCTAGTAGATGATAGGCTCAGCAATGGCATGCACTGCCAAGCTGCTGTTAACAAAGCAAACAGAATATTGGCATGCATTAAAAAGGGATTAACTGCAGGGATAAAGCAATAATTCTCCCAATCTACAAGACTCTGGCACCTACAGTATGCTGTCCAGTTCTGGGCACCAGTACTCAGGAAGGATGTGCTGGAAATGGAACAAGTACAAAGAAGGACAACAAAGCTAATAAAGGGTCTGGAGGATATTAGTTATAAAGAAAGGTTGCGAGCACTGAACTTATTCTCTCTGTAGAAGAGATGCTTGAGAGGGGATATGATTTAAATTTACACATACCATACTGGTGACCCCACAATAGGGATAAATGTTTCTCGTGGAAGGGAGTTTAACAAGACACGTGGCCACTCATTAAAAATAAGAAAAGAGGTTTATCCCTAAACTACATAAAGGGTTCTTTACTGTAAGAGCGGCAAGGATGTGAAATTCCCTTCCACAGGCGGTGGTCTCAGCGGGGGGCATCGATAGTTTAAAAAAAACTATTAGATAAGCACCTGAATGACCACAACATAGGGATTTACAATGTAGTACTGACATAAAATCACACACATAGGTTGGACTTTTTCAACCTCACCTACTATGTAACTGTGTAACTACTGTATATAACCCACTTAATCTGTCCTTTCACCGGAAGATCAAACAAGCAGATTTAGAGCAGACTCTACTTCAGTTGGAAGACAAAGCTCCTCTCTAATGATGAACTTTTATTGTTTCTTACTCCTTTGTTTCTTCAATCCATTTTTTCAGTTGATTTTTTTTTTTTTTTAGAGAGATTATTACTTTAACCATTTCAATTAATAAAAAAACTTAAGGCCTGGTTCACACAAGTGCAATATTTAGATGTGACTTGAGTCACACAGAATCATATGACAATGGCAATCACATTGTTTTCAATGTTGCCCATTCACATTAATGTGATTCAGCATGGAGTGATTTTGGAAAAGTTTCCTGTACTACTTTGGTGTAATTGTAGCACAATGTTGGCCCTAGAATATGCAAATGACATCCAAGTAGCGTCCAAGTAGCATCCAAATAGCACTGCATAAGTGCACTGAAAGTTGGATTGCAGCAGTGTGAACCTAGCCTTAATATGGCATTAGATCCTGCATTATGCTTCTATATCTTGCACATCTTTGAATAACACATCTTACCAGAGGCACATTTGACCTTTTCCAAGACAGTTCTGACACACATGATCCCCTACATCTGCCACATGTTTCTAGTGCTGCCTGATTGGGAGCAGTGAGTGTCTTGTCTGATCTGGGTTTGCTTTTGTTAAAATATGTCTTGGGTTGTACATCAGGCTTCAAGAAAAAATAGGCAATTACACAAAATATTGTATTAAAGATATACAAGAGGGTGCAGAGAGTTGAATAGGCACAAAGGAAATAGGTGGAAGAATTATTAAAATCCCCAAAATATAATACATTTTAAGAAAGCAAACATCCTGGAGAATAAAATAGTGACAGTTAAAATGTTTTATATAACAAAATATCAGCGCAATGGTTTATCAAGCACAAGTTCAGTAGAAAATGCACCGAAGTTCATTTTAGTGGTCACAAATGCAATATATACATTTTTGGTAACATATTAAATATGAGATTGTGCCAGGTAAATAGATACCCAAGTATGTCAAGCCTTACGATTGCGTGTGCCTGTGAAATGGCGTCAAACTTCTTAATGTTCAAAATTTTCCATATTGTGTGAAGGCGTCCCTGATGCATGTTTATATTTGAATATGTGTGAATGTGGGGTGGGCTAAAATATTGGGGTGGGGGGTTTAAGTGATTTGGTGTAAATTTTATTTTTACATCTTTTTCACTAAACTTTATTATTATCACAGCTGCCAGGAATGTGTGTAAAAGCTATAGCAGCCAGAAGTGTGTGTGTGTGTGTAAAACCCCCTGCTGCTGACATATGACTTCTGTCAGTGGCAGCGAGAGGGTGAAGCATATAGCAATAATGAAAACAATTAATTGCTCCTTAAAGTCGTTGTAAAGGCAGAAGCTTTTTTTGTACCTTAATGCCTTTTCTGAATTAGGGTAAAAAAATAAAAGTTGTGATCAGGTTTCCCCCCAGCCCCAAAGCACTTACCTGAGCCTGACCTTGATCCAGGGCTGTCTGAGAACAGCAGAACTGCTCTCTCTCCTCACTGGACATGGAGAAATCAGTGGGATCCATTGGTTCCTGTTGCTGTCAATCAAGTCCAGTGAGGAGGGAGCAGGGGTTGGGCGGGGGTTGGGCCAAGCCACAATGTGTGTGTCAATAGATGCACGAATCCCAGCTTGAGATCGAGCTTGTGCGAGTGCTGACAAGGGGGCGCTCGGAAGTGAGGAAGAGCCAGGAGCACAGAGAGAGTACCCCAGAAGAAGAGGATCGGGCTATGTGTCACAGAGCAGGTAAGTATGACATGTTTATTTTTTTTTAATGTACCTTTACAATCACTTTAGCCTGAAATCAGGGACTCTAGTCAGTTCTGATAATTGATGCTTGCTACTGCAATGGTTAATATAAAGTCCTCAGTCACAGCACACATGGCAATTGCTGCTCAGTTCCTTACATTTTGAAGCTTTGTGTTCCCCTCAAAGACACGTGGTGAAGTGTACTCACTTCCTACCTCCCTCCATTTGCTGCCAACCTCACTTTATGTTTACCTGCCTTTTTTTTTCTAACTATAAAGGTAAGTTCATTAGCTTTTAAAAAGAGAATGTCTGATCACTGACTGAAGCCCTTTAGAAAACATAATTAGGCTTTTAACTTCCAGATAGTCCAGACCAGCCTCTACTTCAGTCTGAAGCCAAAGCTCAATTCTAATGATGAGTTGTCATTATTCCTTACTTCTTTCTTTCAGTCAATTTTTTTTCCTTTTCTTTTGGTTTAAAAAATGAATGTGCAAAGAAAGAATATGTACAAGTTAAAGCAGCCAGCCAGAAGTGTGTGTAAAACCTCCTGCTACTGCAGACAAAGATCAGGGCCGATCCTGGTTGGGTGCGCGGGGTGGCCGGCACCCAGGCGCCCAGAGGGGGGAGGCGCCAAAGTGTCAGAGTGCTTCCTCCCTCCTCCTCTCCTTGATCCGTGCCAAAGAGTCACTCTCGCGTGCGGTGCAGTCCGCGAGCAGACACAAGACCAGTAGCACTGTTAGGGGCGGCGCCGGGAGCGCAAGGAGCCGCGGCTGCCCGCTTACATTTTTTTTTCTTGTAGCTTCACTCCAAGCGAGCAAATCAATCGTCTGTCTCGGAGGAAGTTGCGGACTACAGCTCCCAGAAGCCACGGCGGCGTCTGTCACGTCAGTGAAGTCAGCTGACGTGGCGGCCGCCGCTGTGCCTTCTGGGAGCTGTAGTTCGCAACTTCCTCCAAGACAGACGATGGACTCACTCGGAGTGAAGCCACAAGAAAAAAAATGTAAGTGAGCGGCCATGGCTCCTGGCGTTCCCGGCACCGGTGGGAATGCCAGGACTGGAGGAAGCCATGCAACTTGAGAGTAGGAGGACCTGTCCTGCTGAGCTGGCAGCTGCCATTGGATCATGGCTGAGGTGAGAGATCCTGACCCCCACATGATCATTCTATTTATTTCCTCCCTTGCTGGGAGCTGCCCATTACCTGTGGGTCCTGCTGGAAGCTAGCCATGGCCTACAGGCCAGCAGGGCCCACAGGTCATGACCAGCTCCCAGCAGGACCCACAGGTCCGCTGCCAGCCCCCTGCAGGACCCACAGATCACCAGCCATCTCCCTGCAGAACCCACAGGTCCACGGTCAGCTCCCTGCAGGACCCACAGGTCCGCAGCCAGCCCCCTGCAGGACCCACAGATCTGTAGCCAGCCCCATGCAGGACCCACAGATCCATAGCCAGCCCCCTGCAGGACCCACAGATCCGCAGCCACTTCCCAGCAGGACCCACAGGCTGTAGGTCCTGCTGGGAACTGTCTGCGGACCCGTGGTTCCTGCTGGCCGCTGACCCGTGGTTCCTGCTGGCCGCTGACCTGTTGTTCCTGCTGGCCACTGACCTGTTGTTCCTGCTGGCCGCTGACCTGTGGTTCCTGCTGGCCGCACCAGGTGACATCAACCCTAGCGATGCCACTGCTTGTATGTGTCTCGCACATCGCACAAGCTTTGGTCTGAAATTCCTGCCGGAACTGTAACAAAGTCCTGCCTCCTGTGAGATAAACGGAACATTGATCCAATGCAGTAAAATGTAATCAGTGTGACATGTATCATAGAAGCCACAAGCTGGTCTAGGAGGTGGGACTTTGTTACAGTGGCTGCCCGGGAGATTCAAATCCAAGCTCTGTGACAGTGAGAGATCGTCGCTGCTCTGTGTGATCCAGGAGCACTGACAGGCTGCATTTGGTGGGCAGAGAGCTGGATTTGGTGGGAACTGGTAGGTTGCATTTGATGGGCGCTGATGGGGCTGCAATTGGTGGGCACTGGTAGGCTGCATTTGATGCATTGATTTCTTGTATCATTTCTCCAGTCTCTGACCATCTCTTGTATAATTTCCGCAGTCTCTTACCATCTCTTGTATCATGCCTGCAGTCTCTTACCATCTCTTGTATCATGCCTGCAGTCTCTTACCATCTCTTGTTTCATGTCTGTAGTCTCTGACTATCTCCTGTATCATGTGTTCAGTCTCTGACCATCTTTTGTACCATGTCTGCAGTCTCTTACCATCTCTTGTATCATGCCTGCAGTCTCTTACCATCTCTTGTTTCATGTCTGCAGTCTCTGACCATCTCTTGTTTCATGTCTGTAGTCTCTGACCATCTCCTGTAATATGTCTGCAGTCTCTGACCATCTCTTTTACCATGTTTGCAGTCTCTGACCATCTCTTGTACCATGCCTGCAGTCTCTGACCATCTCTTGTACCATGTCTGCAGTCTCTGACCATCTCCTGTATCATGTCTGCAGTCGCTGACCATCTCTTGTATCATGCCTGCAGTCTCTGACCATCTCTTGTACCATGTCTGCAGTCTCTGACCATCTCTTGTACCATGTCTGCAGTCTCTGACCATCTCTTGTACCATGTCTGCAGTCTCTGACCATCTCTTGTACCATGTCTGAAGTCTCTGACCATCTCCTGTATCATGTTTTCAGTCTCTGACCATCTTTTGTACCATATCTGCAGTCTCTGACCATCTCTTGTACCATGTCTGCAGTCTCTGACCATCTCCTGTATCATATCTGCAGTCTCTGATCATCTCTTGTATCATGCCTGCACTCTCTGACCATCTCTTGTACCATGTCTGCAGTCTCTGACCAACATATTGTACCATGTCTGCAGTCTCTGACCATCTCTTGTATCATGTTTTCAGTCTCTGACCATCTCCTGTATCATGTTTTCAGTCTCTGACCATCTCTTGTATCATGATTTCAGTCTCTGACCATCTCCTGTATTATGTCTGCAGTCTCTGACCGTACTCTCTCCTGTACTATGTATGTAGTATGTCTGGGGGCTCTTTCTACCAGACCTCCTAACATAAACCCTCTCTGTATCCATCAGAGAGACCCCCCCCCCCAGGTTCCATTAGTGTACTCTCTTCTTGTAAGTTTATTGTTAAGAGGATCCCAGGATAATGAAGACTTCTTAAGGGAGCATCTCTGTGTCTGAGTCGTTGCCATAGAAACATTTGTAAAGGGGAGGAGTTAGTAAAGATGACCAGGCACCTGTGACCCTAGAATGAGCCCTGCAAAAGATCAAATGTCAGTGGCAGCAAGAGGCTGAAGCATATACTGTAGCAATGATATACACAATGAATTATTGAATTATTACTTTATTTAAAATCAGGGGGCCAGATTCTCAGTAGAGATACGACGGTGTAGATACACCGTCGTATCTCTGTTTCTGAGCCCTCCTATCTATGCAACTGATTCTTAGAATCAGTTGTGCATAGATTTGGCATAGATCCGACTGGCGTAAGTCACTTACACCGTCGGATCTAAGTTGCAATGTTACACTTAGCGTACGCCATGTTAAGTATGGACGTCGGGACAGCGTCGCGTTTTTCCGTCGTTTACGTAACTCGTCGCGAATAGGGCTTTGCGTTAATTACGTTGATGTCGAAATCAATGTATTTGTGGCGTACTATGGAGCCTGCGCAGTGGGCTACGTTTATGGCCGGCGCATGCGCAGATGGTTCGGTGCAGGGGCGCGCTTAATTTAAATACAGCACGCCCACCTCCTTCCTACTTTGAATTACGCGGCCTTACGCCGGCCCATTTACGCTACGCCGCCGCAAATTACGGAGCAAGTGCTTTGAGAATATAGCACTGTCCCATAAATAGTGCGGAGGCGTAGCGTAAATGGGATACGCTACGCTACTCCGAAAAAACTGAAAACTACGTGAATCTGGCGCAGGGACTTCAGTCAGTTCTGATAATTGATGCTTGGTACTGCAATGTTTAACGTGAAGTCCTCAGTCATAGCATGCATTGCAATTGCTGCTCACTTTTCTTCTATTCTATAGCTTTGTGTTCTCCCCAAAGTCACATGGTAAAGTGTACTCATTCTCTCCCTCCTCCATTTCCTGCCAACATCACTTTCTGTTTAAGCATTTTTTTTTAAACTAGCTAGGCAAGTTCATTAGCTTTTAGGCCCCTTTCACACAGCGTTCCCGTGAGTGTCCTGTTTCCTGTTAACCTGCATCTGATACCAGTTACCTACCCGGCTTGCTCTGACTACACCTACTTTCCGCCTGCATCGACCACGGCCTAAACTTTGACTACTCTCCAGCTTCTGTACCTCATCTGACCATCCTGTGTATGACCCAGCTTGTCTGACCCTGCTCCAGCCCGGCCTTCTAGTCTGTGAAGTTCTGCTACAGATGACCTGCATATTCAGCATACCAGCAACCGCTGTCATCTGGCACACCACTAAACTTGAAGCCCAGCAGCTAGCATGACTACCAGCCCTTGTGCGACTCTGCACTCCTGTTTGCTCTACCAGGGGCCCGAAGTCAGAGGAGTAAGAGAAGCCTTCCTCTGCAAACCAGGCTCATCCCACCAGGTATGTGACACTGGCCATTGGGTGTAAATGGTCAGTCGGTCTGTTTACATCCGACAGCTCATAGCGGACAGTGGGCGGTGTCTGTTCTGCATAAGCGGAGTAGACACAGCCAAGCTATCTTCCTGCTCAGTGGGGATCAGTGGACAAATTCCCTGCTGAGCAGGCAGACTTGGATAAGGGTCTGGTATGGATTTTTTGGGGGACCCCACGCCATTTTTTTTTATTTTGGTGCGGGGACCCCCTCGCTTTTTTTTTGGTTTAGGGTTCCCCTTAATATTCATACCAGACCCAAATGGCCTGTTAATGGACTGGGGGGGGCTGCCATTTTTTTCAATGACTTTGATCTGTATTGTCGGGACCCGCGAGTAGTTTTGAATGACTTTTTCCTTAAGAATTTACATTTTGGGGAATATTGGTGTGAGAGTGTGAGCTAGGTGGGCGGGCTCTTTGTTTTGAACTCTTCCAGCGGCACGAGACGCCAAGCCTAGCTGAGCCATCGAATCCATCTCTAGGCATGGAATTAAGCACCGCACTGCCCTCAATTACCGGCAGTCTGTTGGGTCCCTGCGCGGTGTCTCGGCTGTCGGCTCCCTGGCTCCTGGCCAGGGCCGGATTAACAGAGGGGCTGATGGAGCTGCAGCTCCAGGCCCCTTTCTCAAGATAGGCCCATTTGCCCCAAAAAAAAAAAAAAAGGTTCCGGAGATACGGGCCTGCTTGCACAGCCTGTCAGAAGCTACATACAGAGCGGCCATTATAAATACAAGCTGACACACTGCAGCACACTGAGAAAAAAAAAAATCATCATTTGTTTTTTGCTAGAAAATTACTCTATGGTGGTCTTTGCAACTTTTTATGTTGCACGGTATAGAGCTGCATGATTCTGGCTAAAACGACAACTGCAATTTTTTTGCTTAGAAGATAGATCACGATTCTCTCACGATTCGTACGGCATAACATCATCTTTTACATTATAATGAAAAAAAAATAAAAATGGGCCAACTTTACTGTTTTGTTTTTATGGTTTTTATTATTCAATGAAGTGGGCAAATGCAGCGTGACATAAAATATTGCAGCAATTGCCATTTTTGTCTCTGCTAAAATATATATAATGTTTGGCGGTTCCAAGTAATTTTCTAGCAAAAAATATTGCTTTTTAACTTAAACAAGTGTTGGACTTTAAGTGGTTACATTTCTTGCATTTACACACAGAAGTTTGATCTAAAAAGGAAGTTGATTACAATGTTTCATGTTGTTTACAAACTTGGCAGACAGTCGGATATTTTCTTTACACACAGAAGTTTATCCCTTTGATATAAGAAGAAAGCGTTAGTTACAATGGGCCAGATTCATAGAGCAATTACGCCTGTCTAACTGGTGTTAGACAGGAGTAATTTCAAATTTCGCGCGCCGTATCACTAGTTTGAATCCTCAAACCATGATACGGCGGCTTCGGGCTTCGATCCGAGAGGCTTACGTCTTCGTAAGCCTTCGGATCTACGCTGCCATCTATTTGCGGCCGCTGGGAGGAGTTCGCGTCGTTTTGATGCGTCGGGATATGCAAATGTTTTTTTACGGCGATTCCCGAAGATACGAGTGGTCGTCGCAATCGCTTTCGTCTATTTTTTTGTACGTAATGTTAGAGCAGCTTTTTGCTGCTCTAACGTTACGTAGCCCATGTTAAGTATGGCCGTCGTTCCCGCTTCGAATTTAATTTTTTTTTATTTTTGTTTACGTAACTCGTTCGGGACTAGGATCGCCCGTAAACGACGCTACATAAACAACGAATGACGTCACGACGTGATTTTGCGCAATGCACGGCGGGAAATTTGGGAACGGAGCATGCGCAGTTCGATCGCCGCGAGAACGCGCCTATTTTAAATGATTCACGCCCCCTACTCGCGCAGATGGATTGCGACGGGAGAAATACACTACGCCGCCGTCGTTTACTGGACAAAATCTACCTGAATTCCACGTAGAGCCAGGTAAAAACCGGCGGCGTAGTGTATTTCTGATACGCTACGATAATCTATTTCTATGTGAATCTGCCCCAATGTTTCCTGCTAAGAACTTAGCAGACTGTCCAGATATTTTCTTTTGACAGCTGAAAGTCTCTCCACTTGTTATATGAAAGAATCAGCAAACTCTGCATTGGAGATGTCAGGGGGGTTGAATCAAGATCACAATTTTAACGATTAATTGTGCAGCTCTAGCACGGTACTGTATTTGCGCAGTCATTTTTCAAACATGTTTTTTTTGGAAATAAACTGTTTCATACATTAAAAAAACACTAAAGTTAGCACGATTTTTTTTTTTGGTATCCTAAGCGATGCTTTAAACATTTTTTAGGTTACATGTTTAGAGTTACAGAGGAAGTCTAGTGCTAGAATTATTGCTCTCGCTCTAACGATCGCGACATATGTAACCTGTGTGTATCTGGCTCTGATACTAGCCAGTGCCTACCCAGCCACTGACTGGTATCTCTCCCTAGCCTGTCCCCACACACCCTCTCACCTGCTTACCTGTAGATGGGGGAATCACTCCTGTAGTGTTCTGCCAGTGAGTACAATGATCAGTGTTGCTATCTATAACTGGCAGCACTGATTGTTTTTGGAAAAACAGGCTGGTTGTACTCAAGTCGATTAATAGATTGACTTGTGTAAAACCAGCTAGCCCATTCATAAATCGACTATGGCTGGTCTCTGCATAATTGGTGTAATTTCAATTCATGTATGACCCGCTTAACCACTATGCAGTCCCTAAACATCCTTCCACTCCTATACATTGTGCCCACTGTCATACCCTCCACACTCCTCTCCTGTACATAGTGCCCACTGTCATACCCTCCACACTCCTCTCCTGTACATAGTGACCACTGTCATACTCTCCACACTCCTCTCCTGTACATAGTGCCCACTATCATACCCTCAACACTCCTCTCCTGTACATACTGCCTGCTGTCATAGACTCCTCTTCTGTACATACTTCCCACTGTCGCACCCTCCACACTCCTCTCCTATACATAGTGCCCACTATCATACCATCCCCATTCCTCTCTTGTACATACTGCCCACTGTCATACCCTCCACACTTCTCTCCTGTACATACTGCCCACTGTTATACCCTCCACACTTCTCACTGGTACATACTACCCTCTGTCATACCCCCACACTCCTCCTGTACATACTGCCCACTGTCATACCCTTCACACTCCTCTCCTGTACAAACTGCCCACTGTCATACTCTTCACACTCCTCTCCTGTACATAGTACCTGCTGTCATACACTTCTCTCCTGTACATACTGCCCACTGTCATACCCTCCACATTCCTCTCCTGTACATACTGCCCACTGTTATACCCTCCACACTCCTTTCCCATACATAGTGCCCACTATCATACCGTCCACACTGCTCTCCTGTACATACTGCCCACTGTCATACCCTCCACACTCCTCTCCTATACATAGTGCCCACTATCATACCATCCACACTCCTCTCCTATACATAGTGCCCACTGTCATACCCTCCACACTCCTCTCCTGTACATGGTGCCTGCTGTCATACACTTCTCTCCTGTACATACTGCCCACTGTCGTACCCTCCATGCTTCTCTCCTGTACATGATGCCCACTGTCATACCCTCCACACTTCTCTCCTGTACATTGTGCCTTTTGCCGTACCCTTTGCACTCTTCTCCTGTACATAGTGCCCAATGTTAGACCCTCCACATTCCTCTCACTCACCTGCACATACTTCCCACTTATATACCGTCCGTACTCCTCCCCTATGTCGCTTACCCACAAAAACAGTTCTTTAAAATGATACTGAATACCCTCAATGTTACCAGCTCTAGAATAGACACACTTTTGTTAGTTCAACTAAAGGAAATCTCAGTTCTCATATTTGTTCTGTTCCATTATTAGAACTTATTTAATTTTGTGATTACTACTGTGATGTACAGAGGAACATAGGGGATCTCAGCTACTCTAAATATAGCACTTGTGAAAAAGTGTCCCTGAAAACAATTTTTTAAATGTTGGCAACTATGCACTTATGCACTGCCCAAGGGCCACTGGGTCAGTAGTGGGCCCCATGAGAGGTTTCTGGGATCCTGTGATATTAAAGCGGTAGTAAACTTTCCTGACATTACTACTTTTTAGAGGCCCTGGGGTAGGTTATGCCACAATGTACAAGTATGAACAGCATATTAGCACATTAGGGTACACTTCAATTTTCAGACTGGGCCCTCCAAACTGCGCTGTGATTTTTATTTATTATTTATAAAAGGCCCCACCAAAATCCTCAGCACCAGGCCCAGGCCCATGATGTTCTTAATCTGGCCCTGCTCCTGGCTGTTGGCCCTTGCTCCTCCTCCCACCGATCCGGTGGTGTGTGGTCTGGGACTGCGTGCAGCTGCCGTGATTGCGGTAGTCAGCCGTACCACTTTGGCTTCCTGATCTCCGGGTTGCATCCCCTATTTCGAAAAGAGCAGTAAAATATGCGCTGGGCTGTGCTGTACTGAGGGGCTGTCACCAGATACGGGTCCATTTCGAGTACTGCTGCAAACAACGAGCATGCAAGCAGGGTGCAGTGGATCTCGGTGAGACCAACAGCAAGGTGAGAGTTTGGCTTCTGCTGTGTATATATTGTGGGGGTTGTTATACGGCTGCCCCCCCCCCCCCCCGAGCCATCTGAGCCCTTTGAGCCAAGAAGCAGTAAGGGAACAGTAGATGCCTGGCCCCTTGAGTTGTAACCACTTCCAGTTATCACCTTCTGACTCCTGACTCTCTGGCTACTGGCGATAGACTGTTATCTATTTGGAGGAAAAAGGGGGTGAAGTGAAAGGAGAGAAAATACTTTGTGACACCCTGTGAAGAAGGAAGAGAGGGAACTGTGGACTGCAGATTAATAAGGGAGACTGGGTGCTATTGTATGGCAAAGATGGCTCCCAGCAAGACCCGTACTAAGTCACAAACCGTCACCCCTTGTTTTTGCCCTGCAGCTATGGTGGGGAAAACAACAGGGAAAACAACAATAAAATCCCCACAAGTAGGAACTTCAGCAGACAAACAGAATGTGGCAAAGAAGCTGGAAGTAGAGGTAATGCCATCAGGTAAGAATATCCTGAAAGCTATCCGAATAAGCAGCGAGTCCCTCACGCAGAAAATTGATGCTTTGGCTATCAACGTTGGTGCAATAAAACACAAATTTGATAAAATTCAGCAAAAATTTACAGAAATGCAGTCTCGTATCTCAAAGGTAGAAGACGAGTTAAAAGCAGAAAATAGAGAATGGCATATGTTAAAAAAACAAACAAGTATATTACAGGACAGAGCAATTGACACAGAAAGTCGGTTAAGAAGAAATAATATACGGATCATAGGGCTACCTAAAGGGGGTGGAAGGAGATAATACAGTTGAATTTGCAGAAAAATTAATAACAACAACTTTGGGCCTGATAAATGCATCAGTATCTTTTGTAATAGAGAGGGCGCATAGGATCTCTTAAACCTTTGATGCGTATACTACATTGTAGAGATCGAGATCGTATCTTATAGGAAGTTAGGATGAGGGGGGACATACAATATGTGAATGCCAGATTACTATTTTTTCCGGACTACCCCCCAGAGATACATCAGCAAAAATCTTATACGGAAGTTCGTAAAGGACAGAGAGAAGGGGATTACATTGTGTCTGCTATACCCTAGCAAACTAAGGCCCTGTACACACGATCAGACATTTCGGGGGAAACATGTCCGACGGACCGTTTTCATCGGACAAGGCTGAAGTGGTCTGTTGGTCTGATGTGCGTACACACCATTGGACCAAAATCCCCTCGGACCAGAACGCGGTGACGTAGAACACAACAACGTGATGATAAAACGAAGTTCAATGCTTCCAAGCATGCGTCAACTTGATTCTGAGCATGCGCAGGATTTTGGTCCGATGATTTCGTGTACTAACCATCGAACATGTCCGACGGACAGGTTTCCAGCGGACAGGTTTCTAAGCATGATTGGAAACTTTTGTCCGCTGGAAAACGGTCCGATAGGCCGTACACACGATCGAACATGTTCGCTGAAACTGGTCTGCGGACCAGATTCAGCGGACATGTTCGATCGTGTGTACGCGGCCTAAGGGTGATTAATGGAACACATACAAGGTTTTTTGAAACTGCACTAGTGGCTGCAGAGTGGTTGGAATCTAGATAAATTATTGCTTCCGGGAAAATTTGTATTTTTTTTCTTCCCCCCCTTTTTTTTTTCTTCTCCGTTATCGGTAGGAATTTTGAACGAGATAATGGAAAAAATTATTCAATATCTTCTAGCAAAGTTATTGTTTATTGGAGATTTTAACTCAATTTTATCACAAGAGTTGGATAGACCAAAACCTCCTAAACAATACTCGCCAGATTTACATAAATGGGCACAAGTGATGGGGGTAACAGAGATTTGGAGATGGAAGAATCCTGGAAAAAGAATGTACTCTTGTTTCTCTACCTCCTATAAAACAGCATCTAGGATAGACCTAGCATTTGCAGATTCCGCGATGCTGACAGACATTGTGGAGGCCACATATTTACCGAGCAGCCTCTCAGACCATTCCCTTTTATATCTGACAGTACGTATCCCTATATCGAGAAATGCATCCATGTGGAGATTAACTCCGCAATGGGTGGTATGTCCAGAAAAAGAGGAAAAAATGACATCTATAATAATGGAATACTGGGAGAATAATGCAGGATCAACTTCGGTGGACATTGTATGGGATGCGTTTAAAGCGTATTTGCGGGGACAGTATATTTCAAACATTTCGGCGGTTAAAAAAAACAGAAGGTTAAAATACAGGAGTTACAAAACAAGATAGAATTTCAGAAGCAAGAGCATGGTCAAGACTCTAGTGACATTAATTTTTATTTAATGATGGCTGCACAAAGAGATTTACATCTGCACATGGAGGAAATAACAAGGCTCAAAATGCATAAAAATAGACAGAATATTTTTGAGCAAGGAGATAAAAGTGGGAGATTTCTGGCGAAGTTAGCACAACAAGAATATCAAACCACAGTTATACCAGAAATTGAGACTTTAAATGGACAGAAAGTAAAAGAACCTGAGGAGATATTGGAGGCTTTTAGAGAATATTATAGTTCATTGTATACCTCCTCTCTCCCCTCCGACTTCTGCCCAGAAGCTATGACAGGTCTTTTAGACTGGGTAGCCCTTGGGTAGCTGTCGGATGAGAAGAGGAGGACATTGGTATGCCCTATTAGTACCGAGGAGATTATGGAGGTTATATGTACACTTCCGGGGGAAAAGGCACCAGGCCCGATGGAATCCCGGGGGAAGTTTATAAAAAATATAGAGCCATAATAGCCCATAAATTAGCAGAAGTATTTACACATGGATTATCGAAAGGGGCTCTCCCAGATTCAATGAGAGAAGCACACATAACACTAATATATAAAAAAACAAAAGATCCAAAACTATGCTCTTCATACAGGCCAATCGCGTTATTAAATATAGATCTTAAAATATCAACAAAGATATTAACATTAAGAATACAACCCCTGCTCAGAAATATTATAGATTCAGACCAGACAGGATTTATGTCTCAGAGAACAGATATTAACCTACGTAGGTTAAACACGAATGTACATACTCATCATATACAGGAAGGGTCTAGGACGGTGGTCGCTCTAGATATAGAGAAGGCCTTCAATACAATCGAATGGCCCTTCTTATGGGAAATATTTGGGAGAATGGGATTCCCATTAGTGTTTATTAAGTGGATTCAAACAATATATGGGAGACTCATGTCAGCCGTTAATTGGGGAGGAAAGCTGTCATCTTTCTTTCAGTTGTACGAGGCAGGGCTGCCCTCTCTCTCCAGCACTCTTTGCGATAGCAATAGAACCAGTGGCAGAGGCTCTTAGGACCTTTCAAAATATTCAAGGACTTCGAGTAGGGGGGCTGGAGGAGTAGGTAGCCCTGTATGCTGATGATATGCTATTATTTCTGAGAGATGCGGGTCCATCTTTGGAGGGAGCTTTAGAATTACTGGATATTTTTTCATCCTTCACAGGGCTTAAAGTTAATTGGGGGAAGTCTCTGTTATTTCCTATTGATCGGGGAGCACAGGATACTGCGGACCCAAATATACCACTAAAATGGGTGAGAGAATTTAAATATCTTGGTATAATAATATCTAGACAAGATGAGGACTTCCGAACACTAAACTTAGACCCGGTGATACAGGAACTTGGGAGGAAATTAAAGATATGGGTATCGTTACCACTGTCCTTATTAGGACGTATAAATCTAGTGAAGATGAATATTCTTTCTAAGTTTCTGTACATATTCAGGAATCCCCCGCAATGGCTGCCCAAAAGTTTTTTTGTACAACTACATGGAATGCTCTCCACATTTATATGGGCAAACAAATCAGTAAGAATTAAACTAAGCACACTTATGAGACTGGCAGAACAGGGGGGGTGGGACTTTCCAGACTTTCACAAGTATTTAGTCACACAGTTGATGACGGTGGGGAGATGGTTGAACCCGGATGGGTTTGATTCTGCTACTATGTTAGAAGCAGCAGTGGTTCAGTCGGTAGAGGCACTGCAGGGTTTGTTGTATAGGGGGCTAAAATCTAGACGAGAGTTGACCAACAACAGCTAAAATATGGAAAGCTGCTATAGTAAAAAAAGGAGTGTTCGGAAAGCAATCTATCCCCAAATACCCCATTATGGAGAAATCCTGAACAGCCACATCTGGACTCCATTCAGGATCCAGGGGCATGGACTAAATATGGAGTAAAAATGCTATCGCAAATAATACAGGGAGAAAGATTCTCCTCATTTGAAGAAATTAGGAAGTCCTGGAATATCCCCGAGAACTATATTTTTAGATATATGCAACTTACCCATGCATTATTGGCTCAGTTTCCAGGGGGAACTCCGCAAATAATGAAAGGAGGTCTCGAAAAAATTGTGAAAAGTGGAAAAAGGTCAACTTCAATCCGATATAAGCATTTATTAAAAGATACAACATTTGATACAAGTAAATTAAGTGAACAGTTGAGAAGGGACGTTCCAAACTTGGTAGGGGAGAATTGGGAGGAAGTTTGGAGGTCTCCATTGCAGATTGGTATCACTTTGAGATAAATTAATACAATACAAGTTAATACATAGGAGCCACTATACACCACATAAGTTATATACGATCTCCCTATCACACCCTCAGAATTGTTGGAGATGTGCAGACATCCCAGGAAACTTTATGCATAGATTTTGGTTATGCCCAAAGACAGTGATATTTTGAAAGGAAGTTTTGAGAATAATTGCTATAGTAACATCAATAGTTTTGGAACAGGAGGCAGAGATCTGCCTACTGGGACTGGTAAGGAAGAAGATTGCCCTGATGGGAAGGAGAACACAGGTGGGATTACTATTATTCTATGATGGAAAGACGATAGTCCTAAATTGGAAAAAGGTAGAAGCCCCTTCGGTAGCACATTGGAAAAATCTAGTAAACAATAATTTGCCATTATATAGGGAGACATACTGCAATAGAGGACAGGAGGAGAAATACGAGAGAGTATGGGCAAGCTGGATAGAAAATCCTATGACAGCTTCAGGATAAACAGGATATAGGGGGAGGTTAAACACACCATTGAAGAAAGGGAGGGTAATGAATGTAAGAAGATGACTGTGTTAGATGAAATGAATGTTAGGGGGAAATTTTAGAATGCTATTGTTAAAGTTGAAATGTATATGTATATGCATGTTTTATTATGTATGGAAAATGGAAAAAAATAATAAAGAGATCAAAAAAAAAAAAAATTACATTTTGTGCAGGGACAGTTCTAAACACCGGAAACATGCGCTACTTTACAGGCATACTTTACACCTCCCCCCCCCCCCCCCCCCCCAGGTATGAAATTTAAATGAATACTTCACTTTTATTGTTTCACTTTAAGCATTATTAAAATCTCTGCTCCTGAAAAAACTGCAGTTTTCTAAAACTTTTATTTGCATTGATCCATGTCCCCTGGGTTATTATGACAATAACTTGCATAGTAACCTTTAAAATTAGCACGTTTGACTTTTCATGTTCGTGTCCCATAGACTTTAACAGTGTTCATGTGTCCTAACAAATGTTTTGCCTGTTTGCATTTTCCAGTGCGAACCGAACCGGGGGGCGTTCGGCTCATCCCTAGTCTGGACTAAGGATCTGTAGCCGGGAGGACAGGCTTTCAATCATGTTACCACATCCTGGGTGTTCAGAACTGTTTAAAGAGATGCAAAGGGGTTAAATGGGTTGTAAAGGTAAAACAAAACTCCCTAAATAGCTTCCTTTACGTTAGTGCAGTCCTCCTTCACTTACCGCATCCTTCGATTTTGCTTTTAAATGTCCTTATTTCTTCTGAGAAATCCTTACTTCCTGTTTTTCTGTCTGTAACTACACACAGTAATGCAAGACTTTATCCCTGGTGTGGAGAAATCCTGTTGAGGGGGGAGGGGGCAAGCAGGAGAGTCAGAACGTCCACCAACACACAGCTCCTTTCTCTATCTGCAAAGTAGAGAGTGTCCTGACACTCCTCCTCTCCCCTTCCCCCCTCGAGAGGCTTTCTCCACACCAGGGAGAAAGCCTTGCATTATGATGTGTAGTTACAGACAGAAGAACAGGAAGTGAGGATTTCTCAGAAGAAATAAGGACATTTAAAAGCAAAGGATAAGGTAAGTGAAGGAGGACTGCACTAAAGTAAAGGAAGCTAATTAGGGAAAAAAATGTACCTTTACAACTCCTTTAAAGACAATGTTGACTTGTTCTTTATAATTTTCTAATGCTAATAAATATTTATACTGTTTAATGCTGGAAGGTGTTGTCCCATTAAGCTTCATTTTTTTTTTAAAGTACTATTTTATAGCACAAAAAAATGAAACTGCAGAGGGGATCAAACACCACCAAAATAAAGCTCTATTTGTGGGGAAAAAAAGGACAAAATTTTGTTTGGGTACAGCTTTCCACGACCACACAATTGTCAGTTAAAGCGTAGCAGTGGCGTATCGCAAAGAATGGCCTGGTCATTAAGGGGGCAAATCCTTCCAGTCTTTAAAGGGGTTGTAAAGAAAATGTTTTTCCTAAATAGCTTCCTTTACCTTAGTGCAGTCCTCCTTTTCTTACCTCATCCTTCGATTTTGCTTTTAAATGTCCTTATTTCTTCTGAGAAATGCTCACTTCCTGTTCTTCTGTCTGTAACTCATCACTGTAATGTGAGGCTTTTTCCCTGGTGTGGAGAAAGCCTCTTGAGGGGGGCGAGCAGGCAAGTCAGGACACTCTCTACTTTGCAGATAAAGAAAGGAGCTGTGTGTTAGTGGGCGTCCTGACACTCCTGCTCACCCCCACCCGCCTCAAGAGTCATTCTCCACACCAGGAAGAACGCCTCACATTACGGTGGTGAGTTACAGACAGAAGAACAGGAAGTGAGCATTTCTCAGAAGAAATAAGGACATTTAAAAGCAAAATCGAAGGATGAGGTAAGTAAAGGAGGACTGCACTAAGGTAAAGGAAGCTATTTAGGGAAAAAATGTTTTTCCTTTACAACCCCTTTAAGTGGTTAAAGGTTCGGCTTTTTAAAAAACAAAACAAAAACAAACATGTTATACTTACCTGCACTGTGCAGTGGTTTTGCACAGAGTAGCCCAGATCCTTTTCTTCTCAAGCCACTTGCTATGGGGGCACTGGTGCCTGTTCGCTCCCAAGCCCTGTTCACATAGAGCCACGGCACAGTGCTCGGTTGAAAAAAGACATCCAGTTCAACCATAAAAAAAAAACAAATAAAAAACAAACAAAATAACTCAGTGGCCGTGATTGACAGCCAATGAGGAGAGGGAGTCCCCGGACAGCCGAGGCTCTTGTGCACATCGCTGGATTGAGAGGGGGCTCATGTGAGTATTAGGGGGGCCTTCATACATAGAATGAATAAATGTAAAAAACCTCCAACCTTTACAGACACTTTAAAGAAGTATCATAAAAAGTACCATGACATTTTTTTTTACTGTCTGTTCCCGTGGGACAAAATAAATGTGGTACTGTATCCCATGTTGCTATGAGGTTGTGCTGAGAGCTTCCCTCTACCCCATTACTTTACAAATGCCTTGCCTTAATTTCCAAACAAATGCTATATCTCAAGAGTTGTACTGTAGATGTTATTTGTTCCATATAATGCTGAAACACACAGCTGTATGTAGTTCTAACCTATATCATTGGCACTCATTATTTTTATACATAAAAAAAAGTAAACACTGCACCACCAAAGGTCCTGAAATATTTTAAACTCCCCGTTTGACTCTTTAAAACTGTTTCTTACTTATAACAACACATTGGATAACAATTTGGTTTAACAGATAAGCAGCAGGCCAACAGTATGATCTCCTTACTTTAATGGCACAGAGGCTGCAGTAATTACAGAAGCAATACAAAGCACGAGTTGAAGTAAAGAAAATCACTCAATTCCACAGTTAGCATTGATGGGAGAATGCCTCCCACAGCGTTACTGCATTCTGACAGCAGGAGGTCCCCCCCCCATCAGAATACAATGCTATAGCCAGCTCTAGTAATCATATGGACAGGCTGGTTATACTAAAATGAATTGATAGATTGATTTCAGTACAACCAGTCTAAATTCAACTATTTTAAATCTGTATATGGCTGGCTTAGGTCTTCATGCTCCACAGCATGCACATGGCTCAAATACATATACAATAGATAAATGGCAGGTAGTGCTGTATTGTGTGCTCTATACTGTAGACAGTGGTTGGTGGGAGTTTTTTTGTTTAATATACACAAATGTAGACACTTGCGTTGTTGCATGCATACTAGGTTTTATGTACACATAAGTGTGTTTTTATAAGCTTTTTCACTATTTCATGCAGAGAGACTGTTAAGTTAGGTTTGTAACTTCATTTTAGGAAATCAATAAAAAATACTTCCTAAGCAAGAAAAGCTTTAATTGTGACTTAAATAGTATGGTTTTCTACAGCTGTATATTTGTAACTTTGTAAAAATGTAATGCATTAATGTCATCCACTGATAATAACAACATTTTACTCATTTTCTACCGACTGACTTTGTTTGGTACCATTTGAATGCAGCAGATGGTGCTGGTGTAACAATGCTTCTGAAAGAACAATTAGCCTGGTGACATTTAATGAAAGAAAAAGGGGCCTAGATTAACGTGCATCGATCGTAGGGTGATACTGAGGATGCACCAGTATCTGATGTGCCACCGCCCCGATAGTATTGGAAATGGCTGAGGGCTAGTAAGTTGGGCTTTAAAGGCACACGGTAAGTAGTAGTATAAAAAACTAGACATTTCTAATTATTCGTATAGAAATATCATAAAAGCAGTTATAAAAATAAAATCACAAAAGAAATTAAATTAATAGCTGGTTCCACATAGGTTAATACACAGGTTATATGATTCTAACATAGACAGCTTAGATATAAAGCATAATTATGAGGTAGGTTATTGCTCAAAAATGACATTAAAGAGTACATCAACAGTTTCATTACTTGTTGTATTACCATTTTAAGTTTGAAGGAAAAAAAAAGACTTGTCTAATTTAATATTTCTAAATTCATACGGCATTGTTATAAGTTAAATGCCTAAAGTTTAGGAGATCATAAACATAATCTACTACAGTACTGCATGCCAAACATGAAGATGGTATTGTCAATTGTATCAGAAAATTTCTTTGAAGGATGAATTCTTTCAGGTAAAGAAGTTGGCTAAAATGTGGGGACCTGAGGCAAATAGAGAAGATATTTTTTATATTTAAAGTTTGTTGTTCCCAATTAGATACTTTACTTTTTGCTTACTAGTCTACCAGGGTAGTATTTATACACCCGGCCCACCAGCAAGTCACCTTTTTTTGTTCTTCCCCTAACTGCTTAATGTGTCTGCGCTTTATACCTCCAGTAGTTTTTTTCTGACAGATTCTCTTTAACCAGTTCATGACCCCCCCCCCATAACAGATATATTGCTACAGGGTGGCCCTCCTGCACAGATTCACATATACAGTATATATGTGATTCTGTACTCCCGCCTAGGGGGTATGCACATGTGCAGGGAATAAAATCCATCACTTCCCTTAGTAAAATCACCTAACACAGTGCACTGGCTAGTCACAAAGTTAACCCTTTGATCTCCCTAGATGTTTAACCTCTTCCCAGCCAGTGTCATTAATACAGCGACAGTGCATACTTTTAGTACTGATTACCGTTTTGGGGTTACTGATTCCCAAGTGTCAAAATTGTCAGTTAGTGTCCGATTGGCCGCTGCAATATCACAGTCCCGCTTTAAGTCACTGATTACCTCCATTACTAATATATATATATATATATATATATATATATATATATATATATATATTTATATATAACAATTATAACAATTCCAGTATATATCCCATAGTTTGGGAAAAAAATACATATATTTTATTTGGGTACAGCATTACATAATCATGCAATTTTAAGTTATAGTAACACAGTGCCGTATCATAAACAAAAGGCCTGGTCATGAAGGTGGGTAAATCTCTCAAAGGTCAAGTGGTTAAAGTGATCCTATTGCCATAGTACAAAATGTCAAAGAGATTTGACCTGTGAAATAAAAGCCTTAAAGCCTAAGTTTAGGTAAAAGATGTTTGTAAAAAATCAGTACAAGGGATATTACTTACATTTAATTTGAAGTGTCTCTTCTGCTGGTACCAATTATCATAGTGGAAATCTAAAGTCTGCTGCCTCCCTCCTACACCCCACAGTCATATTCTTCCAGTGTTGTGGGTGTTATTACCAGCACTGGACCTTTGAGAAAGCACTCATCAAGCGTGCCAGCTATGCCCCCTTTTTCCATTCATACAAGCTGTACTGTAGCTTCCATGAATGAAAAGCAGCTGGAGGATGATTGGGTGAATGAGAATTCACCTCCTCCATTCATCAGGAGGAATATTGCCCCTACTAGCCAGCTGTCCAGCTTTTAATGCTTGGTTCACTACCACAACAAACTGTTTTCACAAACAAGGAATTACGAATAATTGTGCCTCCCGCTAGATCATCTAAAACCAATAGCTATTCTCTTGCACAGCATATGGTTCCAGCTTATAAGAAGGGGTCATTTGTTATCAGTATTATATTTGAATGGTGGAGGATACTGGTGTGGTAATGGCGTTTTCCATCTCATATTGTGGGTTACAAAACTTACAGTCCTCATCAACCTTTTAGAAATGTTCAGTAGCCTTAGATGAGTGAGCCAAATGCCTAGCAACTTGGTCCTGAATTTACACCCCCAAATGACGGTTCAACATAAACAGACAACATGCGCTACCTTCTTATCAAATTCATTGCCATTAGACCTTTTCTCATACCATTGTTTGGTTAGTACGATATCTTGATGCTTCTGATGGGCTAGCCAAAAAGGCTTGTGTGCACAATTTATACAATATAAGGATGTGGTTCATATGCTCATTCTTTAAATTCTGATAAATGAGTGCTTATTAATTTCATGTCACAAGTTAAATCTATTCCCATAGCTGCAACATATTTCTCTGAATTGGCATGATTTGGGTTTGAACATAAAAACAGGCTTTGGACTTGTGTCAAGGGCATATGTTTGCAATCAGTTTGGGATGCTTCTTAGATCATTCAGAATTCATTGACATGTGCATTTCACCTGTAGTTGATCTCTTTCTGAACAGCATTTGACCTTCTTCAAGTGGGTTTTGTATTCCCATTGACTTGTCTAATGCAAACAAATGTCTGTTAATGCAGATCCTTAGGCCTTGTACACACGATCAGAACGGTCTGATGAGACTGGTCTGATGGACCGTTTTCATCAGACAACTCTGAACTTGTCTGATGGTCCAAAATCTGATCAGACCAGAATGATGTGCTGAAAAAAACGAAGTTCAATGCTTCCAAGCATGCGTCTACTTGATTCTGAGCATGCACAGGTTTTTGGTCCGATGCTTTTGTGTACTAACCATCGAATCTGTCACAGGTGTCCATCAGACAGATTTTAAAGCATGTTTTAAAACTTTGGTCAGATGGACAACAGTCTGATGGGCCGTACACACCATCGAACTGGTCCGATGAAACTGGTCTGCAGAC
The DNA here is from genome assembly GCA_029574335.1 of Rana kukunoris. Lineage (NCBI taxonomy): Eukaryota > Metazoa > Chordata > Amphibia > Anura > Ranidae > Rana > Rana kukunoris. The sequence continues at coordinate 243,216,414 of CM056059.1, forward strand.
CAGTTTCATCAGACCGGTCTGATCGTGTGTACAGGGCCTTAAAGGTGCATTTGCTATGTAGATGGCAGTTCACTTGAAATTGTCAAGACAGAATAATATATTAGATCAAATGGTGTTCAGAATTTCAAAATCAAATCAATGAAGATATGTTCATTTGCCATCCGGCTACAATACATTTCCTGCGGCAGGTTTTTTCAGGTTAGCGTTGTGCAGTGCACCACTCCCTCAACTGCTGTGTCCACAGGACACAGAGTATTGCAGATGCTGCAGCTACTGATACACAGTAACTTTGAGCAGATGGGGGATCATGTAATAGATATGTGATCACAGCACCCTGAACCATGTGATAGCTGTGAGCCAATTACAGCACACAAATATTAAATTCACAGTTGTTTTTATTGTAACCCATTCATGACAGTTAAAAACATTGCTGTTACAGTGATCACAGCAATACAATTGTAAAGAAACGTAGAATAGTATTGATCAGTTTTCAAATATATATACACAATAGTTTGTATACAGAAAACAACAAACATACACTTATTAGATTTTTTTTTTTTTTACCAAAGACATGGAGCAGAAAACATTTTGCCCTAAATTCATGAAGACATTTATTTTATTGGATATGTTTTATAACAGAAAGTAGAAAATATTGTTCTCTATTTCAAACTTTTCGATCTTTTTATGCTTATATATAAAAAAATAAATAAAAAAAACAGTGGAGATGAAATGCCATAAAAAAAAAAACTCTATTTGTGTGAAAAAAAAATTATATAAATTTACTTTGTGTACAATTTTGCCTGACCACACAATTGCCATTTAAATTAGCACAGTGCAAAAAATGGCCTAATCATGAAGGGGGTAAAACCTTCTCTAGGTAAAGTGGTTAAAAACATTTAAATCCCCAAGACAACAAAGATCTTTTTTTTTTTTTTTCAATCAAGTTTATTATCTTAACGCTAAATATTCAGTTTGCATATTAAATAGTTATGTAATCCCTAACATGTTGTTTTTGAACTAGGATTGCACCATTAAAACAAGCTAAAGTCATAGCATAAATAAGTAATATTTTCAGTTCAGTAAAGGCATGCTTGCAAATAATTGTTACACAGGTTTACCAATAGTTTTCATGTCTGAAATACATTTGCCAGATTGAGTCTCTAACAAATGAAACTTGGACACTTCAGTTAGATTCCAACACTACAGTATTTATTTTAACCACTTTAGCCCCGGACCATTTGGCAGCCCAAAGACCAGAGGACTTTTTACAATTTGTCACTGCGCTGTTTTACCTGGTTAATGGCGCGGTCATGCAATGTTGTACCCAAACTAAATTTGCGTCCTTTTTTCCCCACAAAAAAAGCTTTCTTTTGATGGTGTTTGATTGCCTCTTTTTTTGCGATATAAATGAAAAAAGACCGAAAATTTCGAAAAAAATATATATTTTCTAATTTTGGTTATAAGAAGAATCCAATAAACTCAATTTTAGTCATACATTTAGGCCAAAATGTATTCAGCCGCATGTCTTTTGTAAAACAAATTCAATAAGCGTATATTTATTGGTTTGCGCAAAAGTTAAAGCGTCTACAAACTAGGGTACATTTTCTGGAATTTACACACCTTTTAGTTTATATCTCATTTCTTGAGGTGCCAAAAGGGCAGGGCAGTACAACATCCCCCCAAATGACCCCATTTTGGAAAGTAGACACCCCAAAAAATTGCTAAAAGGCATGTTGAGCCCATTGAATAATACATTTTTTTGTCCCAAGTGATTGAAAAATTATTTATTTTTTACATAAAGTTGTCACTAAATTATATATTATTCAAGCATGCTATGGTTATATGTGGAATTACACCCCAAAATACATTCTGCTGATTCTCCTGAGTATGGCGATACCACATGTGTGAGACTTTTTTTGAGCCTTGCCGTGTACCGGGGCCCTGAAAACCAAGCACTGCCTTCAGGATTTCTAAGGGCCAAATTTTTGATTTCACTCCTCACTATTTATCACAGTTTTGAAGGCCATAAAATGCCCAGATAGCACAATGACCCCATTTTGGAAAGTGGACACCCCAAGCTATTTGCTGAGAGGCATGTTGAGTCCATGGAATATTTTATATTTATGATTTCACTCCTCACTACCTATCACATTTTCAAAGGCCATAAAATGCCAAGATAGCACAACCCCCCTCCCCCCAAATTACCCAATTTTGGAAAGTAGACACCCCAAGTTATTTTCTGAAAGGCATTGTGATTATTTTGCAGCTCTCATTTTTTTTTGAAAATGAAGAAAGAAAATAAAAATGTTTATTGTCACCATACCTCTCAGCAAATAGCTTGGGGTGTCTACTTTCCAAAATTGGGTCATTTGGGGGGGTTGTGCCATCTGGGCATTCCATGGCTGTGATAGGTTGTGAGGAAGTGAAATCACCATTTACACCTTTAGAAAGCCTGAAGGCGGTGATTTGTTTTAGAGGTGCTGTACACTGCTAGGCTCCCAAAAAGTCTCACAATGTGGTATCCCCGTACTCAGTAGAAGCAGCAGAATGTATTTTGGGCTGCAATTCCACGTATGTCCATGGTATGTTTGAGCAATATAAAATTTAGTGACAACTTTGTGCAAAAAAATTGTCTTTTTCCCACAACTTGTGTTAAAATATAAAATATTCGACATGCCTCTCAGCAAATAGCTTGGGGTGTCTACTTTCCAAAATGGGGTCATTTGAGGGGGTTTTGAACTGTCCTGGCATTTTATGCACAACATTTAGAAGCTTATGTCCCAAATCACCCACTCACACTTGAAGACAAAGCCCTTTCAGACGCTTTTTGTTTACATGAAAAAAAAAATTTTTTGCAAGAAAATTACTTTGAACCCCCAAACATTATATATTTTTTTTAAACAAAGGTCCTACAGATTAAAATGGTTGGTGTTGCATTTTTTTTTCACACCGTATTTGCGCAAGCGATTTTTTTAACACATTTTTATTGGAAAAACACACTTTTTTATTTTAATGCAGTAAAACACACTATATTGCCCAAATGTTTTATGAAATAAAAAATATGATCTCAGTCTTTGTACATGGATACCAAACATGACATGCTTTAAAATTGCACACAAACTACATTTCTTTTTTAAAAGCCTTTACAGGTTACCACTTTAGATTTACAGAGGAGGTATACTGCTAAAATTACTGCCGTCGATCTGACCTTCGCAGTGATACCTCACATGCATGGTGCAATTGCTGTTTACATATGACGCCAGACTGATGCATGCGTTTGCCTTTGTGCGAGAGCAGGGGGGGGGACAGGGGTGCTTTTTCTATTATTATTATTTATTTTGCTTTTTTATTTTATTTTTAAATGTTCTTTTATTTTATTTTTTCATTTTTATTGTTATCTCAGGGAATGTAAATATCCCCTATGATAGCAATAGGTAGTGATAGGTACCCTTTTTAGAAAAAATTGCGGTCTATTAGACTGTAGACCTCTCCTCTGCCCTCAAAGCATCTGACCACACCAATATCAGTGTGATAAAATTCTCTCCCAATTTCCCAATGGCGCTGTTTATATTCGACAAAATCTAAGTCATGAAATGCTCGTAGCTTCCAGTTTCTTAGGCCATAGAGATGATTGGAGCCATTCTGGTCTCTGATCAGCTCTACAGAGAACCACCGTTGGGACAGAAGAGCCAGAGAAAACCATGGAAGATTGTGTGGGGGGGGGGACATTCCCTCCCACTGCTTGTAAATGCAGTCTAGAGGCTAATTAGCTGCTAGGATTGCTTTTACATGAAAGCCGACCGCTGGATGAAAAGAATGATACCAAGATGATACCTAAACCTGCAGGCATCATTCTGGTATAACCACTCAAATTCCAGCAACGTACCAGTACGTTGCTGGTACTTGTTGGGCATATATTGTAATTTTTTTTTTCATGCAGCAAGTAGGCCTAACGAAAAAAAGAGATTGATCGGTGGGTATGCCCACCATTAGAATACCTCCCTTCATCCACCCACTTCTAATGATGTTCATACATGCACCATTTATAAATGCCGAAACATGGGGGCATCCTCCCGCAAAACTTAGGAGCAAATCGCTCCTCCGACCCTGCTGCCCCCATGCTTCGGTATATATGCTCTTTTTTTAACTGTGGTGGTAAAATAATCTCCTACGGCGGTTAATGGCTTTATGTATCATGGGAGCAAACGCTGTTGCTGCCAAGATAAATAAATCTGCGCTGCAACTGAATGGCGTACTGTACCTGCTAGCAAATGATGGTTAACAATAATTCAAAGTAACATTACAGTATAACAGTAAAGCCCTGTACACACAATCGGATATCTGATGGAATCTAATCTGATTGATTTTTTTGTCGGATATCCGATGAAGCTGACTTTCATCAGTCTTGCATACACTCCATCGGTCAAAAATCCGACCGTGTCCAAACGCGGTGACGTAAAAAAACTACGACGTGCTGAAAAAAATGAAGTTCAATGCTTCTGAGCATGCGTCGACTTGATTCTGAGAATGCGTGGATTTTTGACCGATGGACTTCCACACAGACGATCGTTTTTTTCTATTGTTTTTTTATCCATTGTCCATTTTCATCAGACAAACCAATTGTGTGTACAGTGCTTGAGACATACCATACGTGCAAAGCAATTACAAAACATTTTTTAACGCAACCTGTGCCTAAAATATATATATGCCGAAGCATGGGGGCATCCTCCCGCAAAAGTTAGGAGCAAATTGCTCCTCCGCCCCTGCTGCCCCATGCTTCGGCATATATGCTCTTTTTTTAACTGCACTGGAGTCATGGCTTTATGTATCATGGGAGCAAACGCGGTTGCTGTCAAGATAAATAAACTGTGCTGCAGCTGACTGGCATACCTTCTAAGCAAATGATGGTTAACAATACAACAAATATTACAGTATAACATACCATACCATACCATGCCTGCAATGCAAGCACAATAAACATTGTAAAAATAGAGAGAACGATAGTTATAAAACAATAGTGAGTGAACAGTAGAGCCGACAGTAGAGAGCGAACTTAAGAGAGAGAACAATAGAGAGAGAAGAGAAAAATACAACTACTTTTGGAATTTTTATTTTTTATATTTTTTTGTGTTTTTATGCGTGTGTATTTTTTTTCTTCACTTTTTTCACTTTTATAAAAACTGTAAAAAAAACTGTAAACTGAACATTGCAGATTAGGGTGTCTCAAAATGTGATGGCCATCACATCTTTCGAGACCCCGAGACCCTGTGTTAGTGTGCCTAGGACTGTGTGGTGCTGTACCCTATGCTAAAACTCAACTAGTATGTAGTAGCAGAAGTTGGCGCCTGCCTGGCAAATTCTATTCAGTGAGTGTAAAAAGATGAATAAATACATTTATAAATTTGCTGCCCAATGGCGTGCTAAGAAATAATATATATATATTAAATATTGATACAGAATAAGATATTACAAAGGTGCACGTGAAGGTGCTAAGTTATAGTAAATTATAGTAAAATTACAGTGAACAGTCCATGTGCAACTATATTATCAAAGAAAGGAGTGCTGGATGTTGCATAAAAAGTGCTTTGTGTCTTCATTCAGAGAATGCTGGATGTTATATAATATGTGCTTTGTGCCAGTTTCAAAACTGTTGCCGTGTTTCACACAGTGCCCCCTTCTTTTGTGCTCTGATATGGCCCACACTCACCAGATCCTACACCCCCTCTTGGGGTGAAAAGCTTTCACAGTGTATGCCCTGTGTGGAACTCTGGCAATTTCTCGTCCCCCTGTATTGCTCTTCAGTTTCCAATGTTAATTCATATGCAAAGAGAGAGGGATCCCGATAGTGTGATACCATTAAAAAGCATTTGACTTTAATGTTAAAAACTGGGTACTCACAATTTGGCAGATTGAACAAGCGGTAAAAAGATTGCATGTGAATTAACGTACGGTCGTTGAGGTCCACCCCTCCAATGTTAAGGTTGTATTCGTGGACACAGAGGGGTTTCTCCACAAAACCAGTCGCCGTAGGAATTTGGACTGCCGTGTCTGCGCGAAGCAAGGACAGAACAAAAACATTCCATGAATCCCTCCACTTCACTGCTAACAAATTATTACACCTCAAGCAAGTTCCCCTTGCCTAAGACAGGAATCTACAAGCCCCAGCAATTAGATCGCACAGTGACACATGCGCCAAATCCACAATCAAAAAGGTGAATAAAAAGTGGCACACTCATGTAATAATTGTCCATGTACAAGTGGTACCCCTTTTCAAAATAAGGGTGACACCAAGTCCCACACTATCTTACCAGTGCTCCCTATGTAATCTGGGCAGTTCTCCGGCTCTATGTGACTATCTTTTCCCTCGTAAGCCATAAAACTATATGCATAGACTGTTGCCTTGTCACAGAGCTTGAACATCTTGACACCGTATTTGGCACGCTCGCTGGGAAGATACTGTTTGATAGACAAGTGGCCAGAAAACGTAATCAGGGACTCATCAACGCAGTCAACTTGATCGGGAGTAAACAAGGCTGGAAAACGTTGGTTGAAGTGGTTTACGAGGGGCTGAATTTTGTAGAGCCGATCCAATCCAGATTCTCCTCGAGGACGACAGAGTTCATTGTCACTGAAGTGCATGAAACACAAGATCTGCTCGTATCATGTCCATGTCATGAAGACAGAGAATACGGGCATATGGTGAATCGAGTCAGTGGACCAATATGACCGCAAATCACTCTTTTTGATTATGCGCACGAGGCCCAGAAAGGTCTTAAATACGCCCCCAATCTCTGGCAAGGGGATTAGCGGCAACGTAGTGACCAGCATACAAATTGCTTTGGTCCACAATAGATCTATAGAGATCTTCTGTGAAAAACTGCGTTTTTTTTAAGACAAAAAGCGACGTTTTGCCCACACACGATCAATTTAAATGACGTTTTAAAAAACGACCAAAAAAAAATTCCAACATGCTTGAATTTTTTGTGTCGTTTTTCAAAATGTCATTTTTTGTGTCATAACGTTTTTAAACCCGCGCATGCTCAGAAGCAAGTTATGAGACGGAGCTTCAATGGAAAAGAGTGCCGTCGAACGTGGTGTACGTCACCACGCTTTGCTAGAGCTTTGTAGAAAAACAATGGTGTGTATGCAACGTCGTTTTGGAAAATGAAGTTTGAAAAACGTCGTTTTTTTTCATGATTGAAAACGTCGTTTTTTTTAATCGCAAAAAATGATCGTGTGTACGCGGCATAAGTGTTACACTACAGCACATAGTTTCTCCTCATGCTTATATTTGGTTTTACCCAAACAGCAATAATTTTTCATTTGGTAAATAACATGTACATAAACCTCAGAGACAGACAATTTGACAAACATCATTTATTTGATATTAAAGAGACCTTTAAGGTTGAAAAAATATGATTGTGGTACTTAAAGCGGAGTTCCACCCAAAATGGAACTTACGCTTTTCGGAACCCTTCCCCCTCCAGTGTCACATTTGGCACATTTTGGGGGGGGTGCAGATACCTGTATAATACAGGTATTTGCATCCACTTCCAGGAATGACTCCCGCGGGAGTCACTCCACTTCCCATCCCCCGCTGTCTTCTGGGAAACACACTGGTCACAGGAGACAGCGGGGACCCTTGAAAAAGTGCCAAGCTACTTGTACATGCGCAGTAGGGAACCGGGCAGTGAAGCAGCAAGACTTTACTTCCTGATTCCCTCACCGAGGATGGTGGCGGGGACAGCAGAGAGATGAGCGATTGCTCATTTTCTGCTGCCGACATCGTAGGTGTGCTGGACACTCTCAAAAGTTTAACTGTTCTCAAAAGTTGGGTTTCAATAGCCATGCCTTTAAAAAACAATCGCCATCTAAAGAATTGAAAAAAAAAAAAAGTCACTTTAAATCAGGGAGATAGACTGTTTTTTCAGGTAGATCGAGTTGATTTTGGAGAGCCCACAAGCTCTCTGCTAGAAGCATCAGTATCGGTTCACATTAACACATCTAACTGGGCCAGGATTCCTGGAATGCCCTGGAATGATCCTGTAGAGTAGACGAGGAAGAAGTATATCAGCCTGTACTGATCCCACTAAGCCAACAAAGCATCCAATGCTTCTGCTAAAGGATCTCTGCACCTGGTGACATACCTGTATAGTTTTATTTGTGACACAGATCCTAAAACACTTCCAGGTGCAGTAACCATGGGATGGAACTGAGCAAATGGAAATGTCCTAAAGAAGGATTCCATTAAGTATGGAACTCTCAAAGAGAAGCTCAAATTTGGAGAGCTGCTGAACCGAATAGTCCTAGTTTAGGAGTAGAGTGTCAACGGTTTTCCTGAACAGAATTTTTTCCTGAGCCATATCTAGGATGAGACCCACATACTTCTAGTGTTGTGTTAGTTGCATCACTGAAGGTTCGGGATCCAACCAATCATTTTAGGCTTTGGACTGCCTGCATCACATTGTCTGTCAGAAACTGGGCTGACTGTTCTCCCAGCAGGAGGTCTTTTATCTATCCCACGATGACAATGTTCTGGGAGCAGAACATGGCTAGTACAGCAGCATGGTAAACACTCGGGTGTGGAAGACAGACCAAATGGTAGGCCAAAATCTGTTATTGTAGTGAACCTGGAACAAAGCATAGGTAACACTGATGAGCTAGAAAGATGGGAACATGCAAGTAAGCATCTTTGATGTCTACAGAGGCTAAAAAATCCTGATGAAAACAAACAGACCTGAAAGCTTTTATGCAAAAGTTGAGGGTCTGAAAGAAGACCTTTAAAACTCAACTCCAGGCGAATAAAAAAAATATCCCTTGCATCAGCATTATGATTGTCCTGAAAAGAGAGGGTTGTATCTGTAAGATGTCCAGCGCATCCCCATCCCTGACATTAAATGTCAAGAGCCACCCCACAAATGTCAAGAGTCCCCTACTCTCCCTTACATCACAGTGCAGTCCCTTTCCTTCTGCTGCTGCTGCTGGGAAGAAGCTGGATGCATTGCTTGAAAGCAGAAAGTAGAGGTCTGGAGGAGGACCAAAGGAGGGCTGGAGCTCCCCTGCAGCTGCAGGAGAGGTGCGAAGGCCACATGAAATGGCCTGGTGGGACAAATTCGGCCCACAGGCCTTGTGTTTAACACCTGTGAACTATGGAAACAAAAAAGTAATATTTACCCGATCTTCTGCTTTTCCCTGCAGCTAGATCAGTTGTCACAGCCTTCTCTCCTCTTCACTGTAGCAGTCTAGGATCTTGACGCCATCAAGACTAAAGCACTAGCCATAGCCCTGCATTGAACATGTTGATAATCTAGATAAAGGAAGGCCCGTAGACGTGGTGTATCTGGATTTTGCAAAAGCATTTGACACCATAGATGTTTACTATACAAAATAAGGTCCGTTGGCATGGACCATAGGGTGAGTACATGGATTGAAAACTGGCTACAAGGGCGAGTTCAGAGGGTGGTGACAAATGGGGAATACTAGGAATGGTCAGGGGTGGGTAGTGGGGTCCCCCATGGTTCTGTGCTGGAAACCAATCCTGTTTAATTTGTTCATAAATGACCTGGAGGATGGGGTAAGCAGTGCAATCTCTGTATTTGTGGATGATACTAATCTAAGCAGGGCAAAAACTTCTCTGCAGGATGTGGAAACCTTGCAAAAATATCTGAACAAATTAATGGGGTGGGCAACTACATGGCAAATGAGGTTCAATGTAGAAAAATGTATGCATGGTCTGAAGAAGCTTGAAAACGCATAAGCATCATGCTAATACGCTTGCCATAGTGAGGACATGGATGCTCCACTCACATAACTAACCATCCGACCATCTCCAGTATGATACCGGCACCACCTCAGGATAGTGCTGGGTTGACGCAGTGCAATCACGCCGCCTCACGCTGCATCACGCTGTACTATCTGCAAAGAAGGTCTAACTACCTGGACATTATCTCCTTGAATAGACACAAACCAACGCACGCTAAGTCTGTGATATCAGACACTTGCATCCGACCCTATCCCGTGGTCTGGAACTGCCCTCTATCCCAAATGAACATTCGCCTCAGTACTTGTTGATGCTAACTGGGGGAAAAATTTTAGTTTCGGTGTACAGCACAGGCTGTCTCCTGGGTGAGGCAAACGCTGCTTTCTGATATGCCATATTGTGTCCACAAGGCTTGCTATAGCCTTTGATTTTCAGGAGTCTGCATTGGGACCTTGACTTGAAGTCACCTGTGGAGCTTATAAGTTTCCTTGATCCCTATTCCTGGATTGCCCCCCCCCCCCCCGATCAATACATCTTTGCTTCTGAGCCAATTTGTTTTTCCATACTGGATCTGAGGTATTTCCTCATATCAACAATTTCTCCTTATAGAGAGAATTTGTTATGACTACTCAATGCTCCTTTGATTTTGGAGATATCTTTGTGAAAACGTGTTTTCCTGTTTTTTTGCATGGAATTTCCCTACCTGTAAAGTTCTTGACTGTAACAGCTCTAGGGAATGTAAGTGAACCACAACTGCGGTAGCAAGGATTTCAATGCTCTTCCTTATGTGAGAATTCAGTATTAAGCCCCAGGCGTCACTCCACACAAACAGGAGTTTGGGGGTTCGCTACATCATCTCTCTCTCTCACATAAAGATAGGCGTTAAGCAACTGAGCTTGGACGCATTACAACATGCGACGAGAGCTTAGCGTTTAAAATTATAGTATGCACTAAAAGATTCCAATGCACAACTGCATGTAAGCGATTATGAGTATTACATATTGTCGTGCATTAGGCGACTAAGGGAGAAGGTATGAAATACGTCAACCCTTAGCATAGAAGGTTTAGGCAAACATGATCCGCAACTTAGGGCATAGGCCCATAAACAAGTAGTACTTCTGTCAAGCACGTAGTAAATATGAGTTGTAGTGACAACTAATAGTTGCGTACAACAGGTAAATATAGCTGAGATAGTAATAGTTGCACATGAGGGCAAATATCGCACAGATAATTTGAGAGTAAATGTCCCATTAAGATATACCTTAGCAAACAGTCCTAGCACAACAGTATATCCCAAATAGTATGTTGATAGCCACAAGACATGATAAATAACAGCAATTGTTTTAGATGGATCATAAGCAGCAAATCTTCCTATAGCACTACAAGTGACACAATAGGTACTTATCCGTTTGCAGGCTTTAGAAACAACTGATTCTGTAGTGTAGGGTGTCCAAGAAGGAAGATCTCTTTAGGGGGTGCAGCGTAGATGTAGGAGAAGATGGTTTCCAGCCTGGTTGCAGGGGATGCCATGAAGTCCAGGGATTGCTGGTACCTGTAGTTCTTCTGTAGCCTAGCCGGCTACGGCCGACAATAATAGAACAATGTTTCTATTTAATATGAATGCCTTTATAGGCATGGCACAAGTGCAGTCCAGGTGTAGTGCATCAGCACTGAATCCACGAGAAGCGCTGATTCGCTGTGCACTTTCGCGTTCCAAGCTGGAACGCACGCCGCACCAGACGATGACATCATTGTGCTGTCGCCGTAATGCGTTCCAGTGTGGAAAACATTACAAGGAAGTAATAGGCGCGAGGAGCGCCTGTTACACCGACATATGGATATATTTATACCTATGTGATTCGGATGACGCGTAGATGCTGCACAGGGGACATTTTTCATACCTCACATCTTGTATGGTTTCCTTTTAATGTTGTTTTATGTAACTATTTTGTAATAAAATTATATTTTTTGCTATTCCTGTCTGTGTTGCCTGTAAAGTCCGACCATTGGTTGCTTTTTCTTAAGCAATTTTGTCTTTATCAACCATTTAGGTTCTTTAAAGAGGGCAAGGATAAACACAACATACCTTGCCATTTTTTCATTTTTCAGAAGAAGAATTACAAAGAAGCGTTTGTTTTGGCCACTGAGCATGTATCCCAGGGGTTCTATAAGGATGAAAAAATACCAAAGACATTGGATCAGCATTTCATAAGGAGGGGTTAGTAATTGCAGCCTCCATATTTCCTTAGGTTAGAATCTATGAAGGGCTTTAAAATTAAGTCATAGTAATAAGAAATAAAAAAGGGGTGCAACGATTAGCAACAGCGGCTGGTGCTCAACATTTTTGGGGGGGCGCAAACAAACTGAAAACTAAAAAAAAAATACTGAAAAAAAAACCTCAATTGCAGCCTCACTGTGCCATCAGTTGCAGCCACTGAACATAGAACAAAACATCAAAGAGAGACCGATTTGTGTTGTCAACATCCCTGGGTTACAATAGGAAAAAAAAAAAAAGAAAATTAGGACTTTTAGGGCAACAACACAGCAAAATAGCCCCCCATATACATTAGCCCCCCCCCCTACACACACCAATCCCTTTCATTAAAGAGCCCAAAGATCCTCAATTCATACCTTCAAAAAGGCAGATTTATCTGATAGCAGAAGGATCACCAATCCTGTGGCAAACTTGAGCAAATAAAGTGACCTCAATATTGCTGTTATCTGTAAATACAGTTAAAAGTATTATGTATAAATATCAGTCCACTAGGAGTATACTTGGACTGGGACATATACTGTTTGTAAGGACACCTACCTCCACATAGTCCTCCAAGCATGTATCATCGGCGTCGGCCATGGGGCGATCGGCGATGCTGCTTAAGTAGGAGACAGGGGGCAGAGATAAGACTTCATGACGCAATCGTGTCAGCCGTCACCGCATTAACCCCAGCCACAAGAACAAGGCAGGAGAGGGGGCGTCAGTCGTCACTGCATAAATAAAGGGGAAGAGAAGGCAGTAATGGGAGGTCCGGCGTCATGACGTGATTCACATCAGACGTCGCCGCCCATAAGCATTACCACGGGGACAGAAAGGGAAAAAGGGCGGAAGCGGGAGGGACCACATTGTGACGCAATTACGTCAGACGTCACCACACAAAAAAATTAGGTCATAGTAATACAGCAATAAAAAAGGGCTGCAACGATTAGCAACAGCAGCTGGTGCTCAAAAATTTTTGAGGGGCGCAAACAAACTGAAAAATAAAAAAAAAATACTGAAAAAAACCCCCCATCAATTGCAGCCTCACTGCGCCATGAATTGCAGCTACTGTGCCCATAAAATACAGACACTGTGCCCCATGAATTGCAGCCACTGTGCCCATCATATGCAGTCTGTACCCATCATATGCAGCCTCTGTGCCCATCATATGCAGCCTCTGTGCCCATCATATGTAGCCTCTGTGACCCCCCGCTTGCCGCCTGACCGGCACACACTTACCCCATCCTGGTGGCGGGTGACGGCAACGAGCTGTGGGACATCCAGCAGGTCTGGCGACAGCTCCTTTCGACACAGGCAACAGCTCCTGTGTTACCCCATGGTTTTTTATCCTCCCGTGCGTCTTTTCTTCCATTCTGTTAGTCGTCCAATCGGAGTGCCTGTGCCTTCAGCCAATCAGGTGATGGGTATTAGATCCACGCCTCCTGAGAGGCGGTTCAGTGTTAGAAAAGCAAATATTAATTTTCATTTGCTTTGTTAACACCGACGTTCGAAAAGGGGCCTGATACCTGAATAGGGGGTGGCTACAGCGCCCATTGATAAATTCATGCTATGTATGAATCTATCTATTCTACACAGAAGGGGTGGCGTGACAGAGGGGTACACTGCCACTGGCGATGAGGTTGTTAAACTAATAATGACCAAGTGCTCCATTTTTAAACAAGGTTTGTCGATATTTCTAATTTTCTGATCATTTGTCTAAGGGCATGCAGATTTCCATGTGTAGAAGTAGGAGTTTTTATATTGTACAGTATTAGATTTTCTTGCAATATGAAACTGTATAATAGACGTCCAGTCAGGATTTCACAACCACTTCCCTGACGTCAATTGTCTATTGACCGGGCGGGAAGTGGTTAATTTACTCATCTATTTATTTCTTGCAATTACTAAGAACGGTTATGGTGGAGGAATAATGGTATAGAGTGCTGCTGGGCAGGGAATAGTACATAATGTGCTGCCTCTTGTGACATAATTGGGCACAGCATGCCTGCATCCAAAAGTGAAAAGGAGGAAAGAAATCAAAATAGAAATATGCAATTTATTCCATTATGAATTTAACAAATTCTTAACAAAATATTCTGTTATGCTTTCAAGGATTTGTGTTGCCAAAACATTTACAGAGATTAATTTGTAATTTGAGCAGTTGTTTTATTTGAAAGAATTGAGTTGATTTTTCAAATACACAAACAATTTGCTTTCTTAGTAGGGCCTTACTTTGGTAACATTTTTCTGATTTGACAGGTGGAATAGACAAATGTCATTCCTGACCTTTTCATTTATACAGCTTCTTCAGTCCCATTTTTCATACTAGCACCTGTGCTGCATGAACTGGGAATTTAATCATATTTCATAACCTCTTGAAAGCTAAAAAATAAAGACTATATTAACTGCAGCTAAATCGCTGGGCATGTCTCACATCAATAAAGAACCTTAATTTCTCTAGTGTTTAATCTATACTCAATTAAAAGGCAAGCAGTTATTTACTCACTGTCTCCATATACCAAAGAGAATGAAATTGCCAGACTGGGTACTGCGGCACTACTGACATCTGTAAAACTACACTTTGAAGGCAAATTAATGCATTTTTTTCATTTTATACATTGCAGTTTTTCTTTCTATTTTCTTCCTCTACCCACAAGAACCACCACACATTTATCCACCCTCTCCACCTATTCAATAAAGAAATCACCAATTTTATTTTCACATCATCAGTAATATGCATGGATGACATGTGTAGCGTCACCCCCGCAAGGGCCGCTGGATTAATATGGGATCGGCAGATTAAGTTACCCTTGCTTGGTCTAGGGGTGCACCAGAAGTCACTAAGTAATAATTGAGTGTCCACACCGCCAATAAAGATTTTCTCAATGCTTTAATTCCAGGCCAACACAGCCAAACATCAACTCGGTGAAAGAAGAATAGATTGATGAGAAGATGGAGATTCTCGATGTCAGGCCTGGATATATGTACAGCAAAGATCAGCCACTTTACAGATACAATTTTGCACGCGTCGCCACTTTAACTACTTACAGATCGCCCACCGTGGTTATACGTCGGTACTTTAAAGATAGATATCTTGGTAACGGTAGCTGCTGCCACAACCAAGATATCCATCTCTTCAGTAGGCGGTCCTGTCAACTATAACGTCGAACACATACACGAGTAGCGCCCGCATATGAAAGCGGTGTTCAAACCACACAAGTGAGGCATCGCCGCGATCGTTAGACCGAGAGCAATAATTCTAGCCCTAGACCTCCTCTGTAACTCAAAAAATG
The DNA here is from genome assembly GCA_029574335.1 of Rana kukunoris. Classification (NCBI taxonomy): domain Eukaryota; kingdom Metazoa; phylum Chordata; class Amphibia; order Anura; family Ranidae; genus Rana; species Rana kukunoris. Next base: position 243,231,721 of record CM056059.1, read on the forward strand.
CAACCTGTAGAATTTTTTTAAACGTTGCCTATCGAGATTTTTAAAGATAAAAGTTTGACGCCATGCCACGAGCGGGCTCAATTTTTAAGTGTGACTTGTTGGTTATCATTTTACTCGGCGTAACATTATCTTTCACAATATGTAAAAAAGTTGGGCCAAATTTATTGTTGTCTTATTTTTTAATTTAAAAAAAGTGAATTGTTTCCAAAAAAAGTGCGCTTGTAAGACTGCTGCGCAAATACGGTGTGACAAAAAGTATTGCAATGACCGCCATTTTATTCTCTATCTTGTATATATATAATGCTTGGGGGTTTTAAGTAATTTTATAGCAAAAAAAAAATGTTTTAGTCTCGTAAACACTGAATCTGAAAAACAGGCTCGGGGCTTAAGTGGTTAAATGCTGGTTGGGAGGAACAGGTCTCTCTCACTGACCTGGCTCTAGGCCTCTGCCACAGGCCAATGTAGTATAGATAATTTGTCAACGTCCGAACAGAGCAAATCCTCCCAGCAATTACCTCAGCACGGGTCACCGGGCGACAGCAGCGCGCACCTGTCTTTGGCCTGGGCGCTGGATCCTCTCTACTGCATCGGGAACCCAGTAGGTCACTGGGTTCCCTTTGGTTTCGTCCCAGACCGAGACTCAGCAAGGCCTGGAAGTCTGGCCAGGAGGGCCACGCTGGCAGGGTCCATGGATGCGCACACCCTGAAGGTGGGTGCCGCACCCCGACTCCGGGACCCCGCGCAGGAGAAGGAAAAAAGAACCCCCGAACACATGACCTCCATCACAGATATACCCCTCCCCAGCATGCCCAGTGGGGAAAACCCCCTCCAATTGGCCGCTGGGGAAGACTCCATCCTCCAGAAACCCCTCTGGCTCCCACTGCTGGCCAAAGATGATACTTACATCCCCAGACTGCAGTCCGAGCCAGTGGACCTTTCCAGAATGACACAGGTCATTAACCTGAACAAATGACAACCGGGAGCAAGGTAACTCTCCCAGTCAACTAGTTTTTTAGCGTAGTGCCCATGCTACAAGCAAGGGGGCGCTACACATGTGTTCTTGCAGTTTCTTCTAGATGTTAAGCTGGCCATAGATGACGTTTTCTTTCTTTGGTCAGCTAGGGTGCTGGTAAAATACAAGTAAATACATTTAAAAAAAGGATTCCTCCATCTATTTTTTTTATTCAAGTGAGGAGGATAGTGGAATCCTCCCTGCTGAGATATTGGTGGTTATTTACGAAAGGCAAATCCACTTTGCACTACAAGTGCAAGCTAAAAATGCAAAGTGCACTGAAAGCACTTGAAAGTGCAGTCGCTTTAAATCTGAGGGGGAGATCTGAAATGAGGGGAAGCTCTGCTGATTTTATCATCCAATCATGTGCAAGCTAAAATGCTGATTTTTATTTTCCTTGCATGTCCCTCTTGGATCTACAGTGACTGCAATTCCAAGTGCACTTTGCACTTGTAGTCCAAAATGGATTTGCCTTTTGTAAATAACCCCCATTGTATTCTGACAGCAGGATTTCTCTGCCCAGTGGTTCATTCCCTTGCCCTAGACTGTACCTGTTTTTTTTTTTTTTTGTATATCGATATGCGCTTCTTCATTCTCAGTCCTTGCCTAGGAGAGGATGATATCCCTTGACCCATTCCCTCACCGCAGTCTCCTGGGACAAATCACATGTCTTAAGAGGATGCAGGGCCATTCACAGAGCACAATGCAAGCTGCGTACAGGGTCAGTGGAAGGCTGTCTATGGCTCCCATATTCAAGATGGCGGCACCAGAAACCCACAGCAAAGACAGCACTGGAGTTTAGGCATTGGAAGGAACCTGAAGAAAAAAACTGATGTTCCTCTAATTCCCCTGATAAAAATTCAACTTTTTTTCAGTATACTCTCATAACTGCAGCAAATATATATTTTTTATTATGTAACAAATGTGACCAACCTATAAAATCATAGGAAAGCTTTATTAATTAAAAATAAGTAAAAAGGAAACATAATAATGTTGCAGTACACATATTCCCAATGCATTATTTGACAAACGTATCCTGTTTTATAGTTTATTACATAATTACAGGCTCTAATGAAAGAGTTTTTTATCCACCTCCATAACAGGCTGTTTCTAAGAAACATGCAATAATAGACAAAAAACAAAAGTGTTTGTAAACCCTAAGGATAGAGTTTGATTCTGCCTTTTTCAAAGGAGTTATATGGTCTCTAACATTATAGACATATCACTGGTCTGTTTTTTATATATTCGTATTTTCAAATAAATCACAGGTTTATTTATTGGGGGGGGTTTCTGGCTATCAATGTTGCAATATGCAATAATAGACAAAAAACAAAAGTGTTTGTAAACCCTAAGGATAGATTTAGATGTGCATCTAAATGTCCTATGCCTCTGAAGCGGTGAGGATATAATGTGACGCCAACTCATCACCTGTTTTAACCTTTTTTTAGCCAACAAATGCTCCTCAATCACATGCATTGCACATGGGTTCGGTAGCCACTCCCCTCCCTGTAACTTGAGTCAAGCCATCAGACAGTTCCAAATCAGTGTCATGCTATTAGACAAGTTTTTTGGTTGGATATTCAACAGACAAAAATGAGATTCAGTCGGGATCTGCATTGTAAACATATTTGTCCAATGGGAGATTTTGTTTCTGACCCATTTCGAAGTATTGCAAAAATGTCATGTATAACTAATGGGTTGTTATTTGGGGCTCTATATTAGAGCTGCACGATTAATCGCGGAGAGAATCGCAATCTCGATTCTCCCGCCCACGATCTCCCCGCGGGATGACCCGCAATTCTTATGTGTTACCGCCATTCCACGTAACCAGCGTGGAACGCAAATGCAGCAGAAGCAGTACCGCCGGCAACCACTGGGTGGCGTATGGATACATACAGTTGTACAGAACTGTAAGAAAGATTAATACAACTGTGTGTATCCATGCGCCAACCCAGTGGTTGCCGGCGGTACTGCTTCTGATGTATAAAAAACAGACTAGTGATATATCTATATTGTTAAAGACCATATAACTCCTATGAAAAAAGCAGAATCAAAGTTTGATTCTGCTTTTTTCAAAGGAGTTATATGGTCTTTAACATTATAGACATATCACTGGTCTGTTTTTTATATATTCGTATTTTCAAATAAATCACAGGTTTATTTATTTGGGGGGGGGGGGGGTTCTGGCTATCAATTTTTGAGAATCGTGAGAGAATCGTGATCTTTAGTCTAAGCAAAAGAATCGCGATTCTCATTTTAACCAGAATGGTGCAGCCCTACTCTATACATTTCAATTTCCACTGTAAAATCATACAGCATTGTAAGATATCATAGAGGGGGTGTGTATGACACAACTGCATTGTATACGTATTGGTCCAATGGGAAATGTTGTTTCTGACCCATTTGGAAGTATTGCAAAAATGTTTTGTATAACTAATGGGTTGGTATTTGTGGCTCTATATCTTTAAATCTCCACAGTAAAAACATACCGCATTGTAAAATATCATAGAGGAGGGGGTGTATGACATATCTGCATTGTAAACATATTAGTCCAATGGAAGATTTTGTTTCTGATCCATTTAGTAGTGTAAAAATTTCATTTTGTAACCAATGGGTAGGTATTTGGGGCTCTGTATCTTTACATTTAAACAGTAAAATCATATTATAGAGGGGGGTGTGTATGACACATCTGCATTGTAAACATATTAATCCAACGGCATATTTTATTTCCCACCCATTTAGTAGTGTCAGTTTGTAACCAACGGGTTGGTATTTGGGGCTCTGTACCTTTAAATTTCCACAGTAAAATCATACTATATTGCAAAATATCATAGAGGAGGGTGTGTATGACACATCTGCGTTGTAAACATATTGATCCAATGGGAGATCTTGTTTCTGACCCATTTAGAATACTACAAAAATGTCATTATGTACCAATAAGTTGGTATTTGGGACTCTGAATCCCTCCTTGGATAAGGGTCCCCAGAGAGGCCCTCCTTACATCAAGGTCCCCAGAGAGCCCCTCCTTACATCAGGGTCCCCAGAGAGCCTCCCTGTACATCAGGGTCCCCAGAGAGCCCCTCCTTACATCAGGGTCCCCAGAGAGCCTCCCCTTACACCAGGGTCCCCAGACAGTCTCCCTATTTACATCAGGGTCCCCAGAGAGCCTCCCTCTACTTTAGGGTCCCCAGAGAGCCTCCCAGTACATCAGGGTCCCCAGAGAGCCCCTCCTTACATCAGGGTCCCCTGAAAGCCCCTCCTTACATCATGGTCCCCAGAGAGCCCCTCCTTACATCAGGGCCCTTAGAGAGCTCCTCCTTACATCAGGGCCCTTAGAGAGCCCCTCCTTACATTATGGTCCCCAGAGAGCCCCTCCTTACATCAGGGTCCCCAGAGAGCCTCCCCTTACATCAGGGTCCCCAGACAGTCTCCCTACTTACATCAGGGTCCCCAGAGAGCCTCCCCCTACTTTAGGGTCCCCAGAGAGCCTCCCAGTACATCAGGGTCCCCAGAGAGCCTCCCAGTACATCAGGGTCCCCAGAGAGCCCCTCCTTACATCAGGGTCCCCAGAGAGCCCCCTTACATCAGTGTCCCCAGAGAGCCCCCCTTACATCAAGGTCCCCAGCAAAGTTAGACTGGGAATCCAGCCCCTACCCATTTCATCATCAACCAGATGTCACTCTATCCTGATACAGAGTAGGCAGTTGTCACACTGACATCAGAGCTGCACTGATTATAACTTGTCTGCCAGTGTAATATCAACAGGACTCAGCTGTCAGTTTGATAGGAGACAACTAGGATGGTGTCGATGCAACCCCAGCTGCCTCCTCCCTAGAACAATGTCCAAGGTTCGTGCCTCTCCTGTCTGGCTCTGAGGTCAATGGTCAACCATTGTTGAAGATAAAATCATTATTACATATACAATTAGCTGGACCCAATGAATTCTAGAAAAATACAGTCACACAGATCTCAGACCCAAAATTGCCATTTCATTGTTACAGATGATGTCATTATTTGTATTTGGCGTAACTATTAAAGGGAAATTTTAAAAAGCAAAGTAAAGGGTTTACTTAACTCTGAAGCTCCTGCCACTCCCCTCAGCAGGATATGCTAACCTTTTCTTGTTCCCCCGCTTATCTGCTGATTAGGGAAATTTGTCTGCTTAGAAAATGTCATGTGTAGGCTGCAAACTGACTTTTCACGGTTTGGGAGATATTTGCCATATACGCTTACGCTTATTTTAGTGGGATTTTATGTGATAGACTATCACAAAGTGGCACATAATTGTGAAGTGAAAGAAATGTTATAAATGTTTTTTCAGAATTATTTACAAATAAATATCTGAAAAGTGTGGCGTGCATTAGTATTCAGCCCCCTTTACTCTGATACCCCTAACTAGAATCTAGTTGAACCAATTGCCTTCAGAAGTCACCTAATTGGTAAATAGAGTCCACTTGTGCATAATTTAATCTCAGTATTAATACAGCTGTTCTGTTAAGCCCTCAGAGGTTTGTTTGAGAACCTTATTGAACAAACAGCATCATGAAGGCCAAGGAACACACCAGACAGGTCAGGGATAAAGTTGTGCAGAAGACTAAAGAATGGTTAGGTTATACAAAAAATATCCCAAGCTTTGAACATCTCATAGAGCACTGTTCAATGCATCATCCGAAAATGGAGAGTATGGCACAAATGCAAACCTACCAAGACATGGCAGTCCACCTAACTGAGAGGCAAGGCCAGGAGAGCATTAATCAGAGAAGCAGCCAAGAGGCCCATGGTAACCCTGGAGGAGCTGCAGAGATCCACAGCTCAGGTGGGAGAATCTGTCCACAGGGCAACTAGAAGTCGTGTACACAAATCTGGCCTTTATGGAAGAGTGGCAAGAAGAAAGCCATTATCCAAAGAATGACATCACAAGTCCCATTTGCAGTTTGAGAGGAACCATGTGGGGGACACAGCAAACATATGGAAGAAGGTGCTTTGGTCAGATGAGATCAAAATTGAACTTTTTGGCCTGAAAGCAAAACGCTATATGTGGCAGAAAACGAACACTGCACATCACCCCGAACACACCTTCCCCACCGTGAAACATGGTGGTGGCAGCATCATGTTGAGGGGTTGCCTTTCTTCAGCAGGGTTAGGGAAGCTGGTCAGAGTTGATAGGAATATGGATGGAGACAAAAACAGAGCAATTTTAGAAGAAAACCTGTTAAAGTCTGCAACATAGGGCAGTCTTTAATATTGATTGGACCCTGGGCTGGGTAAACATTTTATTTGGGCTCCCCCAGCTGCAATCATGCCCCCCCCCCACGCTCTAAAACATACAATAAATAGCAGCTAGACTCAAAATCAGGTCAAGCAGCAATTGTAATTGGTTGCCAGAGGTTACAGCATATCATTACTGCTCAATAACTGGATGTTAGAGGTTACAGCACACATTACAACTCATTGATTATTTGCGCGAGGTTACTGCACATCATTTCTGCTAACCAATTTGTTGCTAGAGGTTACTGCACATCCTTACCGCTCACTGGTTGCTAGAGGTTACATGCTTACCACTCACTGATTGGTTGCAAGAGGTTACTGTACTTTATGACCGCTCAGTGATTGGTTGCTAGAGGTTACTGTGCATCATTTCCACTTACATATTGATTGCTAGAGGTTACTGTGCATCTCTAGGCAATAAAAACAAGTCAGAGAATTCATCCAATGTCATTGGCCAATTTTAACGGACGATGCAAAAATTAAAAAATTTGTAACCAATGTTCCTTCTATCACTTTAAGAAGGGCTACGTCTAACAAGGACTAGTCCAGAGCAAGTTTAAAGGGAAACTTCCTAAAGAACACTGCCCAGCACAAGGTTGTGTCCCGTGCAGCCACTGTTCCCATTGTCCCCTTATTAGAAAAACATTTCTGCTTCCTAATGGAGAGGTATTTTGACCTCTCCATTTTGCTAATTGTCAGACTTGTGTCCTAGTGCAGGGCTCAAAATTTTAAGTCTTGAGCCACTAGCCAGGGTTTCACGCCATCAGTTGCCCAACCCAATCACTACCCTGCTCCGCCCCTAATTCTTCCGCTAATCACGCCCTCATAAATTATCTCATGAAATGACACTTAAATGCTTTATACAGAACTAAGTTACGGAAATAAATATTAACAACAACTTTATCAGTTCCCCTCAGCACAGCCTCACCTGTGATCATCAATGCAGCCTCACTGTGCCCCACATTGCAGCCTCACTGTGCCCCCATTGCAAACTCATTGTGCCCCCCCCATTGCAGAGTCATTGTGCCCCCCATTGCAGAGTCCTTGTGCCCCCCCATTGGCGGCCAGATCATGACAAGATGAAAAGGATGGCAGAGCGGTATTGCCTGCTGTTAGAACTTACATTGAAATTTTCTCTACTTTGCTCGCTCACACTGCCCCGCCTCCTCCTGACCTCACGCCTGTGATAGACAACACGTCCCAGCATTGCACCCGCATTCTATCTATCTCAGGGGTGGGGTCAGGAGGAGCTGGGGCTGTGTGAGCGAGCAGAGCAGAGGAAATTTCAATGTAAGTTCTAACAGCAGGCACTACCACTCTGCGATCCGCAGCTCTCCTCTTCCTCTGTGATCTCTGCCATCGGGGCGATCGCTGGGAGAACAGCTCCCCATCAACCCAGCCCGCCGTGGTGCTCGCCCCCCCCCCCCACTCCCAGGTAGCCCAGCTCCTCGCCAGACCTTATTTTCCACTCGCAAAATGCGAGTGGAAAATTTGAGCTCTGTCCTACTGTATATGATGCTTTGTGAATGCAATGCATTCTACATAGGAAAAACCAATCATGAGTCCTGGCGTCGCATTGCAAAACATGTATATAGCATGCGGATAGGAAACCGCTACTTACCCCTTGGTAGACACATGGGGACAGATTCAGATACACTTATTTTTGCGCTGCATAATCAAAATAATCTACGCTGCCGTATTTTACCAGGCTCTACATCGAATTCTGGTAGATTTTTGCCCATACGCTACAGCGGCGTAGTCTATTTCTCGCCGTGTAATCGAAATACGCGATTAGGGGGCATGAAGCATTTAAATTAAGCGCGTCCCCGCGGCGATTGAACTGCGCATGCTCCGTTCAGAAATTTCCCGCCGTGCATTTGCGCGAAATCACGTCGTTACGTCATTCGTTGTTTGAGTAGCGTCGTTTACGAACATTCCTATTCCCGGACGACTTACGTTAAAAATAATAAAAGACGTCGGAAAACTTAGAAATTCGACGCGGGAACGACGGCCATACTTAACATGGGCTGTCTAATATTAGACCAGCAAAAAGCTGGTATAGTGTTACGCAAAAAACAAAAGATGAGTAAAGATGCCGTAAGAGATTGCGATTGAAGATCGTAATTTCGGGGATCGCCAGCAAAAGCTCATTAGCATACCCCGACGCGGAAAACGACGGGAAGTCCACCCAGTGGCCGCAATTTTATTGCAGCGTAGATCCGAAGGCGTACGAACACGTAATCCAGTTGAATTGAAGACCGCAGCCGTCTATTGAGGTTTGAGGTTTCCGACTAGCTAAAAAACGCGTGTAATTTGAAATTACTCCAGTCTAACACCAGTTAGACAGGTGTTACGGCTCTCTGAATCTGGCCCATGGTTTTTGAACATAATTACAAAATGGCCAAAAATGTATTTTGTCACCATTGATCATATACATATTCCGGTCAGAGGCGGCGATTGGAATAGAGCAGAAGAGGATCTTCAGGCTAAAAGCTACTGCTTAGCCAGGCCTTAACAAATCCATTTATTTTGCTCCCTTTTAAAGGGCTTTGTATCTGGCAAAACAGAATGACATTTTAACTATTGATATAGGACTCAAAAGTCTTTAATTCTTAATATGTTGTTCCAATGTACATTACTGTGAATATGATGTTTTGTTTGTTTGTTGTCGAATGCAGTATCAGCCATGTTGTGTATATGGATACAAATATGTTAATTCTATTTAGAATTTACTTATGATCTTAACTTCAAAAAGGTTTTTCTAATCTGATGCACACAAATGTGTACCTCGTTGTGCTTGACCCTGTCTATGGCCTTGCCGGTGGTTGGCATGCACTGCAAGCCACTGTTGGTAGGGGGTGCTGTTGCTGTGTAATTCAGCCAACCTCCAGGCTTCACAGCAGGTTTGGCTTTTTTTAGGCTTGTACTGTCTCTTCCTATTCATACTCAACAGTGGACTTCCTTTGTTTGGAGATCTCACCTGCATGCGGTGTCCGTATGATCTTTCTGGGTACCAATGACTTGCCACGCCTGCACATAATCACTGTGCGCGGCACGTCATGACGCCACGGGTGGAAGAAGTGACGGCAGCGGTCGGGGAATTCTCCTTTCCGGAACACGGGGAGGCCGCACATGAGCCGCCTATTGACGACTGTTTGTTCCCCTGCTATCCATTGGGGGGGGGTGGAGCCATTGGATCCGAGGGCTATCAGGTATGCCCAATGCCCAACATATAAATAGCCAGTCTCATGGGGATCCATTCCAGAGCCTATGCAGCTACTTTGACAGACAGACCCTCAATATTACCCAGTTGAAAGTAAGTAATGCCCCACTCTATACATGGCCACTTGCCAAAGTTTTTTTACTTAATTCTGCTCCGTCTTACACTATATTCTAACTTAATTTATTCCTATACCTCTTCTAGATCCCTTGGTTCATACAGTGCCGATCCTAGGATCACAGGCGCCTGGGTGCAAACATATTTCTGGCGCCCCCACATGGGTGTGGTCATTATACTAACACCTCCCCTTTACACATGTTTCTATGGTAATGACTCAACCACAGAGACGCTCCCCCATGAAGTCTATATTACCCTGGGATCCTTACATGATTTCTTAACAATAAACAAAATACAGGAAGAGAAGCAGAATTCTTTATTGGGACCTTGAGTTGGGCCTCTCTGATGGTCAAAATTTGGATTCTGTTAGAAAGACCCCCAGACATACTACAGACATGATACAGGAGTTGAGCTGTGTACGGAGTGCAGGATCAAGGGGTGAGCTGTGTACAGTTCAGAGCTTTCCTCACCCTGGATTCCAGTTTGAAGCTCACCCCCCATCAATACACAGCACTCCTCTGGCATCAACCCCCCCTCTTCTCCCTTCCAATACTGAGCATTCTGACCACCTAAATTACATCAGAGTGGGACTGCGGAAGAGAAGTTGTAACTTACTGCATGTCCATGGAGCAACTACTGCCTGTGTACATCCCCGACCCCTCCCCCTTTGCTCTCTCCCCTCTCTGCTCTAGTATAGAGATAGATAGACAAGTTGTTTTTCAGAGTAGGGAGGGATCTAAATGGATGCTGGGCAGAGAGCGCGGTCACTTGTAATTATAGAAGCATCACTTCTATATTTACAAGTGACAGTAGTGAGCAGCTCAGCAGCCAGCACCAGATCATTGAGCTGGAGGAACTCAGCTAAAAAAGCCAGTGGGCAGCATGGTCTCCAGTGGGCAGCTGCTTTGGGTCCCCAACATGGCAGGGCCCTGGGCAGATGCCCCGTTTCCCGGCTTTAAAGACAGCCCTGACAGCCAAAGCTTAAAGCGGAGGTTCACCCTGAAAATCAACTATCTACCATTAGATCCAGCATACTGCTGACATCTGCAGTATGCTGTTTTCTTCTTTTTTTTTGTACGTTTTGTTTTGATTGACGTGCTGCTAAAGCGCGTCACGCCTTTCGAAAATACCCGAAGTGACACTCGGCTGTTTAAGGCGCTATACGGCGCCTGCGCCTGCCGTGTAGAGCTGGGTGCGCAGGCGCCATAAATTGCCAAGTGTCACTTTGCGTATTTTCGAAAGGCGTGATGCGCTTTAGCAGAACGTCACTCAACTACGCCTTGTCTTAGGAACGCCTATTCCCTGCAGGAATCCCCGTTTGGAGCCGGATAAGAACCATGATAAACCGATAAGTACAGAAAAAAAAACAGCATACTGCAGATGTCAGCAGTATGCTGGATCTAATGGTAGATGATTTTCAGGGTGAACCTCCGCTTTAAGCTCTGGCTGTCAGGGCTGTCTTTAAAGCCACACAGCTCACCCTTCAATAAAAACTCCTCCTACAAGCTTTAACCAGACATTTATAGCAGTCACAAGACTCTAATATACTGCTCATGAGAAAGAGTATTTAGCCGTTTATATTTACTAAAATAAGTGTATTTCCTTGTTCTGTGTACTGCGGAAGACCAGATATAGTGAATGCAGGCTCCTGGGTTTAGTAACACTTTAAGTATGTTTGTGTCGGCTCCTAAAAGGATGCCCTCTAATGGTTTACCAGCACATTCTTCTTTCTGTCAGTAGTCAGCCTATTCACCCTTCAGCAGGCTCTCAGGCCTCGTACACACGATCGGACATATCCGATGAAAACGGTCCGCGGACCATTTCCATCGGATATGTCCGATCGGGAGTTTGATCCGATGGCGTGTACACACCATCGGATCAAATTCCCCGCCGCCGGACGGCGCGGTGACGTGGCGGTGACCCGGCGGTGACGTTGACCGCCACGTCACCGCACCAGGAAGTAAAACACTTCCGCGCATGCGCCGAATCCATTCGGCAGCGGCGCGGCGGCGGTGGGGGCCGACATGTCTGCTGGTAAGTGTACTAACCAGCAGACATGTCGGGCGGACAGATTCCCACCGGATAGATTTCAAAGCTTGCTTTGAAATCTGTCGGGTGGAGAAATCTGTCCGCTAGCCCATACACACGAGCGGAGATGTCTGCTGAAACGGTCCATCGGACCGTTTTCAGCGGACATATCCCCTCGTGTGTACGCCGCCTCACAGAAGAGAAAGTGAGAGAGAGCCTCTAGCATAAGTCAGCTCATTCATAAAAACCCTATGGCTATCTAACTAATTAGTAACATCTGATCAACAGGTAAGATGTGGGACTAGGGCTGGAGGCTTATTCCACTCAAAACTATACAAAGCATCTAGGCTTCAGGATGTAGACCAGAACTTATTAAGATCTGAGAAAACATTTTTTTTTACCTCCATATTAGACACAAACTCTGAAGACCCTCACCTTGCCTAGGTAAAATGTACAGTATGTGACAGGTATTTCGACAATTCTGTCAGACAGTGCCTCCCAATATACAATATATCCCAGGGACGTGCAGTGAGGTCAGTGGCTGGTGAGGCACTGGCTAGTATTAGAGCCAAATACACACAGGTTACATACGCAGCAAACATTAGAGTGAGAGCAATAATTCTAGCACTAGTCCTCCTCTGTAACTCTAAACATGCAACCTGTAAACATTTTTAAAGTGTCGCCTATGGAGAATTAAATATTTTTAATAAATTTCTTTCCTAAATTTCCTAAATTATGAATTTCCTAAATATGATTTCCAAACCACTGGAGTTCCATTTATGTTAAAAACGGATATAAGGTTTTTTGAATCAGCACACCTGAGATATCCAAACCAGTAATTAATGCAACACAAGCGGGTTGAATGCCCATCGGAGTAATCCAATGCTCTGGTCCTCTGAATCACCCAATTCCAAGTATCTTTTGAAGCATATGGATATGAGAGAGCTGAGAGAGTAACATCTAAACCAGTGGTTATGTTCACACAGTGAGTCTGATCTCTGTAAAAGGGATCCACCATATCCGGTAAGAGGCCAATTTTTATTAAATGGAACATAATTTTTCAAAACATAGGAGATTATTCTAAAGTGGAATATATTAGACACCTTGCAACATTCAGTGCTATATATAAGCACAGGAGATAAGTCTGAATGGATTCCATTTGATGCGTTGTATTTCACTTATGGGCACAAACTTTGGCCCGGATTCACAAAGCACTTGCGCCGACGTATCTGGAAATATGCTGCGTAAGTGTAAATATGCGCCGTCGTATCTGTGCGCCGTGCCCACAGAACTAAGATACGCCTAAAAACTGGCTTCAGTCCACCAACGTAACTTGCCTACGCCGGCGTATTGTGGGCGCATAGTTACGCTGGACGCATCTGGCGCTCCCATTGATTTCCTATTTAAATATGGAAATGAGGGAGATACGTTGATTCACGAACGTACTTGCGCCCGGCGCATAATATACGCGGTTTGCATAAGTCGTACGTCCAGCGTAAAGTTATTCCCCATATTGGAGGCGCAAATCATGCAAAGGTATGAGCCAGGGGACGAATGCCATCGAATTTTACGTAGTTTACGTTGTAGGTGAATAGGGCAGTGATTCAACGTATCTTAGGCAGTTGTTTAGCCATGATTGTGAACTTGCACACTGCGATACGTCCACGGAACGGCAAATGTGACGTTCGTTTTAAGTACCTGCCTAGCACTCGGCACATCATTTGCATTGGGTCACACTTCATTACCATGTATCACGCCCACTTCCAGCCTACGTCCACTTACGCTGACTTACGCCAACGAATATACGATACGCCGGCGCAGAGTTGGGAGCATTTGCTTTGTGAATTCCAGGCTCCCCTTTCTGCATTGCGCCGGCGTAGCGTAAAAAAGATACGCTGTGGCGGCATATATATGCGCCGATGTATGTGAATCCGGGCCTTTGTGTTTTTGAATTAACAGTCACATAGGCACCAATTCATTCTTTGAGACGCAAGTTGGATGTGTGCACATATCAAATCCATATTGTTGTTAATGCACCAGTCACTTTATTGCTAGTCACTGTTTCACTATATTAAGGGCACATTGCTTTTTATTGTTGTTTATGTATTAAGTTAACCACTTTACAAAATTTTTTTTTGTATCACATCGAGTCACATTGTTTGGCTTTGGAATAGCGCTCCATTTATATTATCTCCTTTTTGACTCCCTTCCTGGTCTTGAGTAGCAGCTGTTCCTTCAATTCAGACCAGCACAAATACTTAAACAAAGTATTGATTTCTGCCTATATACAGTATGCCGTGCCTCTCTCCCTCCCTTACTTGTTTTTCTATGTACCTGTTTATTTGTTTTTGCTAAAGCACTATCAGATTGAAAGGACCACAATAGACAAAATGGAACTAGGAAAGCACATCTCCATACACCACTAGGGAGGTATGTCTAGCCCTTCTCACTTTTCGACATTGTAAACCCCCCTAACCAATGAAAGAGATTAAAAGAAGGCTTATATTTGCATCTACAGAGGTATAACATGTACTCCTTAGTAGTGTTGAGCGGAATACGCCATATTCGATTTCGCGATATTTCACGAATATATAGAAGAATATTCGTGAAATATTCGTTAATATCGAATATTCGTGATATTTTATCAAAAAAAAAGTATTCGCGAATAATCGTAATTCGGCAACATAAAAGGATCGCCTCAGCTACTCAGCCCAGGGTCTCTAATCATACCAGCAATGCTTTTAGACGTCGATGGAGATCACTAGGATGTGATCTGTTTTAAAAATAAATTTGAAAAAATATGAATATTCGCAATATCGAATATTCACCGCGATATTCGATTTATTCGCGAATACTCGAATATGCAATATTCGTTACGAATATTCGCAATGCGAATATTCGTGAGCAACACTACTCCTTAGGTCGAAGCCAACACTTCTTTCAATGTAATACGATGAACTACAGTGCTAACTTGTCTATTAACCACTTAAGTCCCGGACCAATACGCTGGCAAATGACCCAAGGGGTTTTTGCGATTCGGCACTGCGTCGCTTTAACAGACAATTGCGCGGTCGTGCGACGTGGCTCCCAAACAAAATTTGCGTCCTTTTTTTCCCACAAATAGAGCTTTCTTTTGGTGGTATTTGATCACCTCTGCGGTTTTTATTTTTTGCGCTATAAACAAAAATAGAGCGTCAATTTAAAAAAAAATTCAATATTTTTTACTTTTTGCTATAATAAATATCCCCCAAAAATATATAAAAAAACATTTTTTTTCCTCAGTTTAGGCCGATACGTATTCTTCTACATATTTTTGGTAAAAAAAATCGCAATAAGCGTTTATCGGTTGGTTTTCGCAAAATTTATAGCGTTTACAAAATAAGGGATAGTTTTATTGCATTTTTATTAATTTTTTTTTTTTTTACTACTAATAGCGGCGATCAGCGATTTTTTTTGTGACTGCGACAATATGGCGGACACTTCGGACAATTTTGACACATTTTTGGGACAATTGTCATTTTCACAGCAAAAAATGCATTTAAATTGCATTGTTTACTGTGGAAATGACAGTTGCAGTTTGGGAGTTAACCAAAGGGGGCACTGTAGGGAATGTGTGCCCTAATGTGTGTGTTTACAACTGTAGGGGGGTGTGGCTGTAGGTGTGACGTCATCGATCGCGTCCCCCTATTACAGGGATGACGCGATCGATGCTCCGGCCACAGAGAAGCACGGGGAAGCCGTGTGTACACACGGCTCTCCCCGTTCTTCCGCTCCAGGGACGGATCGCCGCACTGCAGTGGCGATCGGGTCCGCGAATCCCGCGGTCCTGGTCCTGGAGCTTCGGACCGGGTCGCGGGCGCGCGCCCGCGGGCGCGCGCCCGCGACCCACGGCTGGGTACTAAAACCAACGTATATATACGTTGATGTGCCCAGCCGTGCCATTCTGCCGACGTATATGTGCAGGAGGCGGTCCTTAAGTGGTTAATGTGATTTCTGAATATACTCTGTTATATTTTCTTTATGAAAACCCAATAAATATGATTGAAAATATAATACCATGGCTGTGTGCATAAAAGCATATTTAGTCGCAGACTTACAATTTTTTTTTTTAAATGAACATGCTGAGTTTTGTACCTGTCTGTTGGACTCGTGGCATAGTAATTAAAACATGTTTTGTAGTAAATGGAATTTGGCATATTTGTGCTTGGTAGATAGAAATTTAGGGGTTCTTTAACAATACATCTTTAAATCCCACCCAATGTGAATTCAAATTGGCCACACTCATCATTTGATGTGACTTACTAAGTGTCCCCCTCTTTCTTCACCTCTGGGTGCCTACAAGGGAAATTGTGGTTTCAGTGTAATCTCTGTCATTTGCTTTGCAAAAGTATCATAAGCTAATGTTCTCATCTTGCTTTTCTTTTTACTATGCAATATTTTGGTAAATATTCTCTTACCTTTATAATTTTTTTATGGGCAGGAAAATGAAAAAACATTGGCCCGGATTCACAGAGAGTGGGCGCACATTTACGCTGGCGTAGCGCACACACATACGCTACGCCGGCGCAGCGCGGAGAGGCATGCACTGTATTCAGCAAGCTATTGCTCACCAAGATATGCCGGCGTAGAGTATTTTCGAAGGCACAGGCCAGCGTAAGTGGAAGTGGGAGTGACCCCATGCAAATGATGGTCTGAGCATGGTGCAGTGTTTTATCACAAACGCGCATGCGCCGTGACGTAGTCGTGACGTGAACGCATGAAACTGCACCCTTATGGGCATGCTCACAACTACGCCGGCACAACTGCCTAAGCTACGCCGGATCACTACATACGCCGTAAACATAACGTACGCCCAATACGCCTGCCTGTGTTCTCTGGGGCAGACCTTTACATGTCTATTGCTGGGTTGAGCCTCATATATGGGGAATAACTTTACGCTGGACGTACACTTAT
This sequence comes from Rana kukunoris, assembly GCA_029574335.1. Classification (NCBI taxonomy): domain Eukaryota; kingdom Metazoa; phylum Chordata; class Amphibia; order Anura; family Ranidae; genus Rana; species Rana kukunoris. The sequence goes on from CM056059.1 coordinate 243,248,319, forward strand.
GCACACCGTGCGTAGCCTGCGTCGGGCGCACGTACGTTCGTGAATCGCTGTATTTCCCTCATTTGCATATTTGAATGCCTAATCAATGGGAGAAGCAACATGCGTCCAAGCCATATTTGCGCCCACGCTACGCCGGCGTAAGCAAGATACGTCGGGGTAGGATGGCCTGTTTTTGGACGTATGTTGGATTGTGACTCTGGCACACACATTTGCACTATGTCGGTGTAAAGTGATTTACGTCGGCGTAACTGCTTTGTGAATCCGGGCCATTGTCTACAGTATGTTCTGATCATCTGTCCTGCACTAATGTACACTTGGGAAAATGCTTTCAGATTCATGCAGATCCATGCAGCTGTCTGCCATTCATTGAATTCAACACATTTTTGAATTAATAGTTAATAATCATTTTATTTCCTAAAAAGTGATTTAAAAACAACAATAACTAAAACATGTGTACATCACGGTATTTGAAAAACCTCCCTTTGGACCCCATGAAAAGGATATATATTTTTGTTCAGACATGTACTATTTCAATTTGTACAATATTCCAAATCAGGGTTGCCGACTTTCAGTAAATTTACAAACAGTTTGTAAAATCCAAATTTGTTGCATTTGTCCATGAATGTCAGTTACAGACATGCAGCCTATATGTCCGCAATGGATATTCAAGGACAGATGCAAAAAGTATGGATATTACAAACTGTTCATAAATTTACTGAAAGAAACATACATTTTGTGTATACATTTATTTATGAATATAATATTAGGGAAGACTGCAGGGGGTGGAGAAAGGCCATCATGGCATAGCTGGAATCATATAGCATAACTGTATATTAATAAAAGTAATAACTATAATATTTATGCAATTTTTCCCACTTATGAAAAATGTAAGTGTCCAAATATAGTTGATACCATAGGCATGTGCAGAGTGGCAGGTGTGCCTGGGCACCCTAATAGCCATGTGTGATGCAGATTCCCCCTGTTTAACCACTTAACCCCCGGACCATATTGCTGGTCAAAGACCAGAGCACTTTTTGCGATTCGGCACTGCGACGCTTTAACTGACAATTGCGCAGTCGTGCGTCGTGGCTCCCAAACAAATTTGGCGTTCCTTTTTTCCCACAAATAGAGCTTTCTTTTGGTGGTATTTTATCGCCTCTGCGGTTTTTAGTTTTTGCGCTATAAACAAAAATAGAGTGAAAATTTTGAAAAAAATGAAAAAATTGTACTTTTTGCTATAATAAATATCCCCAAATATATATATATACACATTTTTTTCCTCAGTTTAGGCCGATACCTATTCTACATATTTTTCATAAAAAATTAGCAATAAGCGTTTATTGATTGGTTTGCACAAAAGTTATAGCGTTTACAAAATAGGGGGTAGTTTTGTGGCATTTTTATTAATATTTTTTTTTACTAGTAATGGCGGTGATCAGCAATTTTTTTCTGTACTGCGACATTATGGCGGACACTTCGGAGACTTTTGACACATTTTTGGAAATATTGGCATTTTTATAGCGATCGGTGCTATAAAAATGCATTGGATTACTATAAAAATGCCACTGGCAGGGAATGGGTTAACACTGGGGGGCGAGGAAGGGGTTAATGTTCCCTGGGTGTGTTCTAACTGTAGGGGGGTGGACTCACTAGGAGAAATGACTGATCGCTGTTCATACAGGACCGGGAGCTGTTTACACACACAACTCCCAGTCCTCACTCTGTAATGAGCGATCGCGGGTGCCCAGCAAAGATCACGCCCCCTGGGCATGCGCACGGGAGTCGGGGCGAGCGGGGGCGCGCGTGCCGCTATTGGCTGCTGGGCGAGGTGACGTAATATTACGTGCTCTCACCCAACAGAGCCGACCTGCCGCCGTATAAGTTATACGGTGGCTGGTCAGCAAGCAGTTAAGCCCCTACTATTTCAACAAAGCTCACTAACACGGCTCCTAAAAAAAATGTGTAAAAAGGGAATAAAAAAAATAAAATTGTAAAAAAAAAAAAAAAAAAATGACTGACACCATCCACTGTCCTATTGACACCATCAGTAACACATATGTGTTTGAGCTTTGAGGTGCACACCCAAATACAATAGGCTACAAAAGGAATCAGTAATTGTATGCATTTTACTTTACAGCTAATATCAGTCCATCATATAAGATCTTCTTTATCCCTGACTACCGTCTCCCATGCAAACTGCAAGGCTCAGGTACAATTAGAAGAGCATAAAAAAAATAGCAAACAGATTGAAAATTATATTAAAAACAGTATAATCAATATGCAATAGAACTAGCTGTGTCTTCCTTTGCTTGAACTTTCCCCTTTTTTCTGACTCCAGTGAGTTTGTTGGTATAACCATCATCTGCGGTGCAGAGAGAAAATTGGTAGTCGCCCCTGGGGGACAGATACTGATATATGATCATTTTTTATAACAAGTCTATTGAAGATCATTTGATCAGAGTGGGGAGTCAGAACGCAGCCTCTCTAAAACCTCTCTGTTTTTAAATGAATGGAATGTAAAATTCATCACTATCTTTCTATGTGTAAGTGTATATTTACGGACCCTTTATGTAAGAGTTCTATGTAAAGATGGATGCTTACTAATATACCTATTTTTTTGTTCGGTTTAGGGCGATACGTATTCTTCTACATATTTTTGGTAAAAAAAAAAGAATCGCAATAAGCGACTGGTTTGCGCAAAAGTTATATCGCTTACAAAATAGGGGACAGATTTATTATTTTTTATTATTATTTTTTTACTAGAAATGGCGGCGATCTGTGATTTTTGATTTTTATTGGGACTGCGACGTTATGGCGGACACATCGGACACTTTTGACACATTTTTGGCGCCATTCACATTTATACTGGGATCAGTGCTATAAATATGCACCAATTACTAAATAAATGTGACTGGCATTAAAGGGGTTAACACTAGGGGGTGAGGAAGGGGTTAAATCTATAGCCTACATAGTGTTCTAACTGTGGGGGGAGGGGGGGTGACTGGGGGAGGTGACTGATATGTGTCCCTATGTACAAGGGACACAGATCGGTCTCCTCTCCAGAGACAGGACGCTGTCTCTGTGTAAAACGGCAATGAGAGATGATTTCATATGTTTACATATGAGATCATCTCTCATTCGCCGCACAGATCGCATTGCAAACGGCCACTCTGATTGGCCGTACGCCGCGATCTGTGATTGGCTGTGTCCAAGGGGCGGCCGTCAAAAGATGACGGCTTGGATATTCAGACCCACGCTGTAGCTGTCATTCATTAATACTCACTATTGTATAAATAGTGTCTTAAAGGGATTGTAAAAGTTTGTTTTTTATTTTCTAAATAGGTTCCTTTAAGCTAGTGCATTGTTGGTTGACTTACCTTTTCCATTCGATTTCCCTTCTAAATGTTTTTTTTTTTCTTTGTCTGAATTTCTCACTTCCTGTCCCTCTTCAGTAAGCTTGCTCTCATCATCCGAGTCGTTCTGGCTTGGGTTTAGTCAGTGTGCTCGCCCATTCCCTTGGGACTACATCCCTGCGGGGAGATGCTGAGGGGGTGAGTACGCTGACTAACCCCCAGCCAGAACGGCTCGGATGATGAGAGCAAGCTTACTGAGGAGGAACAGGAAGTAAGAAATTAAGAAATTCAGACAAAGAAAAAAAACATTTAGAAGGGAAATTGAAGGAAAAGGTTAGTGAACCAACAATGCACTAGCTTTTTTAATGCAATAGGCTTTGCACACCTATGGTTGGAACAGTTTATTGTATAAAGAGGGATCCAAAAGAATTCAACTGTTCAATGTCAATTGCAGGGGCTCTTAAGGGGGATCCAAAACATGCAAACATGAACCCACATATCAATTGCTATGGTTCAAATGGTCAAATAGCAAACAAAAAAGTTGTACAAAGAAAAATATTATTATTTTGCACCCTCACACCTCGTTTCTATAGATTCCCCATCTACAGCCACTATCCAAGTCTCATCTTCCAAACAGCAGATGGAGCGATAAAGCTTAAAATTACGATGGTGGACATCACATCTATTGCCACTGCATTTTTCATTAATCCACAACAGAGGTGGCAAACTTGAATTCATCGGGGGCCTCATCATCATTATGGTTACCCTGAAAGGGCCGGGTGCATTACATATACAGTGCATGGGTCAGGATTGCGCTACGTATACATTGCAGGGGTCAGGATTGCGCCAAAAAATTCCTCACATCTGTACTCTCTCCTACCTTCCTACCTTGCCCAGCTTTGGTACCTCCCTGTATAGGTGGCTCCTTCCCTTTGTATTGGGCTATAATACCCTTTTTTTATTGGGCTATAGTGGTACCATCCCTCTGTGGGCGGATCTCCTGTGTTTAGGGTCAGTACTTTGCTTCTTTTTTTTTTTTCACCATAACTGTAAAATAGCAGCACACTTTATTAAGACAAGCCACAGGACACAGCCCGGTGGATGAGGAAAAAAAAAGTCCAATAGCTGCCAACAATCTCTGCCACTATGCACAGTCAGTGGCATGCAAAAAAGCCGGCATCGCTGGCAGGAGGGACTGGGGAGGCGGGGTGGAGGCAGAGAAAGGGAGGAGGAGGAGGCAGAGACCAGAGCGGCATTGTAAGCCGACATGGTTGGAGACAGAGCGGAGGCAGCGGTGGAGGCGGAGACAGGGCGGAGGCCAGCCTAAGCCAAGATGGGTGGAGATGCGGCGGTGGAGGTGGGGCGGAGGCAGAGACAGAGTGGCACAGTAAGGGGAAAATGTTTATACCTGTGCTCAAACTGACTGGCCGCGCATGTGCTAATTTGCCGTGCCGCTCGCGGGACTGAGGGACTGGGATCCCAACCTGCCAAAGTGAGGAGGCTGCTCACAAGGTCCAGCGGGCCGGATTCGGCTCGTGGGCCTTGTGTTTGCCACCCCTGATCTACAACTATGGCTGAACATAGAATTTATCTACTACGTAAATATTGAACCATACTTTGTCAAGGTTTTTCTTTCTCTACTCACTCAATATTGACAATTTGACATGTGTGGCACTTTAAAATAAATTTTAATGGATTTACCAAGATCTGCTGAATATGCAAATATTCATCACACAAGGTGGAATCTAGTATGCATTTTCAAGACTTGAAATAACCCTCTACAACCCTGTCTGAAACATTTTTAATGGTAATCTGGTGTGCTGCTCTGACAAACAAAACAGGCAACATTCAGACTGTGGTACCCCATTTTTTAAGTGCTTTGCCCACTGAGATAGTAATAGCCGGAGCCATTCAGAATTTAAACACAGCTGCTGAAGATTTGTTGGCTTCTGCTGCCCAAAATACCGAAAGTCCATCACAAAACCCAAGCCTAAAAGAAAAGAGGTTTGATTTTCAACTGGGGGAACAGATTCTTTGTATTAAGTACTATAAGGCCTCGTACACACGATGGAATTTTTCCGCTGGAAATGGTCCGACCGACCATTTCAGCTGAAAAATCCGCTCATCTGTAGAGGCAAACGGAAGGATTCGGACTGTTTTCTCCAGCGGAAAATTTCCAAAGCATGCTTTGAAACTTTTCCGCCGGACACATGTCCGTCGGATATGTCCGCTGGTCAGTATACTCACCAGCGGACATATCCACCCGCGCAAGCGGCGTATGGATGCAACGCATGCGTGGAAGTTGATTTACTTCCTGGTGCGGTGACGTGGCGGCGTCAACGTCACCGCCACGTCACCTCGCTGTCTGCCGGCGGGGATTTTGATCCGATGGTGTGTACACGCCATCGAACTAAAATAGCCCGGCGGACATATCCGATGAAAACGGTCCGAGGACCGTTTGCATCGGATATATCCATCCGTGTGTACAAGGCCTAAACGTACATTTAAACACCTAATAAAATGTGGAGCCAGGGATTAAACTGATATCAGGAAGGATTTATTTTCTTTGTTAAAGTACTGGAAACATTATGTTATCAATTTTGTGTACTATTGTATGAATACAAATTGTAATGCCGCGTACACATGATCACTTTATGTGATGAAAAAAAATGACGTTTTTAAAAAACGTCAATTTCATTGACCGTGTGTAGGGGAAAAAGTTGTTTTATGTCTTGTAAAAAACGACAAAAAAAAATTGAAGCATGCTTCAATTTTATGTGTCGTTTTTCAAAACGTCATTTTTTGTTTCACAAAAAGTCACCGTGTGTGCCAAAAAACGTTGTTTAAAACAACGTTTTTCAACCCGCGCATGCCCAGAAGCTAGTTATGAAGCGAGCTTCAATGGAAAAGAGTGGTGAACGTAACCTCGCTTTTTGTGAAAAAACGATGGTGTGTATGCAACATCGTCTTTGAAAAGTGAAGTTTCAAAAACGTTGTTTTTTACTTCACAGAAAACGTCGTTTTTTTTCATCACATAAAGTGATCGTGTGTACGGGGCATAATAGGTTGACATATGTGATCTTTTAAAAAAAAATCCATTGGGTTTAGCAAGATCTGATCAATGGAGCTACTCCTAACTTTTCTATTTAAAGGAGATAAAGGTGTATGTTGACCTTCCAGTCCATTGGCAGTTGTCTTAGGCCGCGTACACACGACCGAGGAACTCGTCGGGCGAAACACATAATTTCCCTCGTCGAGTTCCTTGTTAGGCTTGTCGAGGAACTCGACAAGCTTGCTTTGCGTACACACGTTAAAGACCAAATCTCCTCGTTCTCAAACGCGGTGACTTCAACACATACGACAGCAGGGGAAGTTCGATTCCACTGGCACAACCCTTAGGGCTGCTTTTGCTAATCTCATGTTACTGAAAAGTTTGGTAAGAGACATTTTCATTTTTCAGTCTGTTACAGCGTGACAAATGTGCTATTTCCATTACAAACGCTACTTTTACAGAAGGTGCACGTGTTTCTTAGCATACACACACTCGAGTTTCTCGTCGGAAACCAGCCCGAAGAGGGACTCGACGAGCCAAATTTGACTCCCGTCGAGGAAAAAGAGAACATGCTCTCTTTTTGGCTCGTCGAGTTTCTTGACAGTTTCCTCGTCGAAAAATGTACACACGACTGGTTTCCTTGGCAAAACACGTCTCCCAACAAGTTTCTTGCTGGATTCTGCCGTGGAAACTGGTTGTGTGTACGCGGCCTGCACAGGGGTGGGACCTTGAATGACTTTTTTATGTTATTCAAGCACATTGGACCCCACTTTTTAAAGGTCTTCTTTGCCCTCTTCTGGATCAATTAGGTTTCCAAAGATGCAGTATGTTTTAAAAATATGCTTTAATCATTAAAATGATTACTATTGAAGTATAAAAACAATGAACATCTGGGCACTTTTTTAAACTGTTAATTGCATTTCCACCAAAATGCCTAGTGAAGCATGGGGATAAATGTAGTGCCATACACTCCTGCTGAGGGTGCTAACAGATGGCAATAATTTAACAATGCTTGATTAATTTCATGTAAAGTGTATATAAAACCAAATGTGTTGATTATGCAAATCGCTTCACTGTAGCATTGACTAGCCAGTAATTATTTTTGCTAACAATAAATATACCACTGGTGCCCTGCCTAATCTTTTAGGTTTAATCACTGTGCACTGACAAGTACAGCTAATCAATTTATGGTATGCCTACTTGTAATAACTGGTATAATTCACATACAGAATTCTGTCATGATTAGCTATTGCATGTTTGATCCTTTAAATGCTGGTAAATAAGTTCTATAAATTATGTGAATAAAAAACAAAAACAACAAAAAAATAATAATTATGTAGTGTGGTCCATTTTGTTTAGGCTAAGAAAAGACTGACCAAGCTTTTAATTTTCTTCTTTTCACTGGTTTCGTAAAAGCACAAATACAAAAATTAGACACAAACAGAAAGACAGCAATTGTACAATACATACTCATACAGACATAATTGTAGTCAGCATTAAAAAAAAACGAGTGACTATTAGTATGACCCAGCTCTTACAGGCAGGTGTCCTCTTGGGGGACCTATTTAGAAATAGTTGAATCAGGTATTTTCCTTTTACTGGATTCTTTTGTCCTTTTGACTGATTTTGCTGGTTGCTCTTTTCATAAATGTATAAATAAGGGAAATAAAGAATAATATAAATTGAGCATGAAGATGCTTTATGTCTTGTGAAAAGATGAACATTTGGGAGAGAATAGGGGGGAGGAGGGTGGGGTGCAGAGGTGAACAAAAAAGACAGCAGTTACCTTTTCTGTATCTAGTACTGAAAATAAAAAGGAAATTGGGCCACTGTAGAACATTATAGTTAACCTCACAAAATCTTTATGTTTTATTTTCATAATTGCAATGCCTCAGAAAATGTCACCATAGAAATAAAGAGCAATGTGTTTGCGATCCTATAAATAAAAACCTTAAAAAGGGGGAACGTTAAAGGGGTTGTAAAGGAAAACATTTTTTTCATAATAAGCATCCTTTACCTGCAGACATTCCTCTTTTCACTTCCTCATTGTTCGTTTTTTTCTCAGAAGTTGCTCTATTTCTTCTCTGTTATGTTCACTTCCTGCTTGTCTGATTTTACTGACAACCGTGAAGGGAGACTTTACTGCGGTGGTCAGTAACGTGATCACTCCCTCCTGGGAAGTACATCTGTGTGGCAGGATGCTCTCTGCGTATTAGGCCACATACACACGATCGGTCACAACCGATGAAAACGGACTGAAGTTCAGTTTCATCGGTCAAAACCGATCGTGTGTAGGCGGCTAGGCCCCATCGGTCAGTTGTCCTTCGGTCTAAAAACAGAGAACTTGCTTTAAAATTGAACCGATGGACGCCTGACCGATGGGTCAAAACTGAACATTAGTATGCAAAGGCATCGGTCAAAAGGCTGCGCATGCTCAGAATCAAGTCGACGCAAGTTTGGAAGCATTAAACTTCGTTTTTTCAGCACATCGCAGGTGTTTTAAGTCACCGCGTTCTGACACAATCGTTTTTTTAACCAATGGTGTGTAGGCACATCAGACCATCAGTCGGTTAACCGATGAAAACGGTCCTTCGGACAGTTCTCGTCAGATGGACTGATTGTGTTTACGCAGCCTTAGAGACTTCAAGGAGGTGTGAATTACTGGGCGTGCCGCAATTCATACTGGGAAATGTAGTTCTTACATGAACAAGTGATGCAAACCAGGAAGTGAATGAGAGAACAGAAACTAGAGCGCCGGAGGTGATATAGATGAAGGAATTTAATAGGTATTTACTCGTTTGTTAACAGAATCATTACACTATTCTGTCTGTCTACCTTGCAGACATTAATTTAAGACAAAACTATTTTTTCCTTGACAACTCCTTTAAGTGAAGTGCACAGGAGAATACAGTAAATTTCTTACCTTTATTTTTTGTTTAGCCCCAGTAGCAGCACAATGTTCTCATCTGGGCAGAAGACGCCAGGAACATGCTGCTTCTTTTTACAATGAGAGCTGCAATATTTTTTCAGTGGTCCAACATCACTGTGCCAACTTTAGGACAACCTGATTTTCTGATGTCTCTAAATATGTGTCCTGCCCTCAGTCAGTGTAAATCCCCCTATTTCATGAAACTTTGGTAAGAATTCAATACTGTAGTTGGCTGCCATAAATGTCTTCATTACATTGTTATTCAATAGCAGTAGAGCCCTGTTCAATTGGAACTGATATATATATATATATAAGTTCCCCCAGATTATTTTGTTTTAAGCTGGACTCTATTACATTGGTGCTATAGGTGAAGGGCCCCCGTTAATTGGTGCCAGTGGAAAAAATACCCCAATTAATTGGTAATGAGTGACCTGAAACAGGAGCTCCTCTGGACATTCTGATTCCCTCACTGCTCCAGAGCTATGGGGTATTGTAAGGTTACACCCACTGACCTCTATAATTACATGCACCAAAAAATAAAAGATAGGACTTTTCAGGTGCCATTTGTATATACACTACACGCCTTTAGCCATTTATATAAAACATATTTTTTTTTTCACACAAAATGTCAAGTTATGCTAAAAACACTTTCAAAATAGTGTGCCTCATATATAAAATAGGTATATAATGCGCAAAATATAAAGATTTCTTAATGGTTGATACCTATTAATGTCTTCAAAGTTCATACAAAATTTTGGGTTAAAATAAAAATTATGTTTTATGCAAATGTTTAACAGCATGTATCTTGGGAGCAAGAAGCATTTGGAAATTTCCTTTAAATATATGTTATTTTTTTTTTGTGGTAAATATACTGTCTATTAGTTGACTGGAAATATACATCCAGACTTTTCTGTTGTGAGGGATTAACTCGGTAGCGGGTGTGTGTGACCCCCTCTATGGGTTCACTACACGCTGAACTGTACAAAAAAGGCACTTGAGGATGACAGAAAACAAATGATATGGTTTATTTTTCCATCTTGCGGGATGCACGTGCAAGCATCAAAACAGTATAAACATAAAATAAACCCTTGCCACTTGGGGTGTCTACCTTCCCAACACAGGAACCTACCTATTGAGTCTGGCACAGCCTTCTGCTGGGCAGACACTGCTGGTCCTACAGCAGAAAACAACAAAAACGTCTCTTTGATATTTCTCACACAGAAATATCCATCAGCACCTCACCTCTTCACAAGTCTTTGTGACTGCTCCTTCACTCCCAAAGCCCCAGGATCCAGCAATCAGTCGTTATTCTTAGGCTTTATTTATAGGGGCTTTAATTGCTTAATTTTGAACATCTGAAGGCTTCTAACTCCCCAAACCTCTCTGGCCATCTCTGCAGCCGACGCCTAATAGTAATTGGTGTATTGTCTACACAAGGCAGGAAAGTATCTTCCATTTGGGACAACACACACAGATTTACCTGATTTCCTGTCACTCTGTGTAGACCAAGGTTAGAATAATATTATTAACAACTTTAATACCGGGCACTTATACACCTTCCTGCCCAGACCAATTTTCAGCTTTCAGCGCCGTTGCACTTTGAATGACAATTGCGCAGTTATGCAACACTGTACCCAAACTAAATTTGTATCATTTTGTTCCCACAAATAGAGCTTTATTTTGGTGGTATTTGATCACCTCTGGGATTTTGATTTTCTGAAAAAAAAAGACCAAAAATATTGAAAAAAAAAATGTTTTTGTTTAAGTTACAAAACTTTGTAAATAAGTACATTTTCTCCTTCACGGATAGGCACTGATAAGGCGGCACTGATGGGCATTGATGAGGTCGCACCAATGAGGTGACACTGATGAGGTGTCATTGATGGGCACTGATGATGGACACTAACATGCGGCACTGATGGGCACTGATAGGTGGCATGGATGGGCACAGATAGGCGGCATTAATGGGCACGGACAGTCGGCACGGATGGGCACTGATAGGCAACACAGATGGGCACTGGTAGGCGACACAGATGGGCACTGATAGGTGGCATGGGTGGGCACTGATAGGTGGCACGGGTGGGCATGGATGGGCATTGATAGGTGGCACGGATGGGCAAGGATGGACACTGGTAGGTGTCACTGATGTACTGTAATGTATTGTACTGATGGATGCCAATCAGTGCCAAACAATAATGCCTGTCAATCAGTGTTGCCTATTGTGGGCACTGATTGCCATCCATTGTGGGCACTGATTGGTATCCATTAGGGGCACTGATTGGCATCCCTGGTGGTCTAGGTAGCATACCTGGTGGTGGGCATCCCTGGTGGTCTGGTGGCATCCCTGGGGGGCTGCACTAATAATGGATCAGCACAAACCCCCCCTCTCAACCAATCAGCTCTCCTCTGCTCGCATCTGACAGACGCAAGTGAGGAAAAGCCAATCACTGGCTCTTCCTGTTTACATCGTGATCAGCCATGATTGGACACGGCTGATTACGTGGTAAAGAGTCTCCGCCAGAGACTGTTTAACTTGATCGGTGTTGTGGGGTGTCAGACTGACACCCCGCATACAAAGATCGGCGCGACACGCGCCCTTGGGGGCACACAGCGGCTTAATATCCCAAAGGCGCCATATGACGTCCGGTCAGGATATTGAAACCACTTTGCCGCCATCATTTTGCATAAGGTGGGTGGCAAGTGGTTAAATATTTGAGCAGAGTAGTGCAATGTTGGAATAATATTAGTAAATCTTTGTGCCAGATTTTTTGAAAACATATGCAATATCGAAATATTTCTGGTGCATTGCTGGAAGAATGGTTATCTTTTTCATGTGTATAGTCTGCAGAAACTAGAAATATTTTAAATAAGAACTGCTGTACCTGAGTTTTGTCTCTTTTTTTGTGACTTTTTTCCTTTCAAAAGGAAGTCCTGAATGAATGAATGAATGAATGAAAACTTATATAGCGCAGCACATGCGAACTGAATCGCCTCTGGGCGCTTGTTGTTCCTGTCTCCTTTGATATCAAAAGAGATGAGTCTTGACCTTTTTCCTGAATGCTAGGTGGTTCTCCTCCAACCGAATACTGATTGGTAAAGCGTTCCATAGTCTGGGACCTTGGATCGCGAATCTTCTATCTCCTTTGGACTTGTAGTTGGCTTTCGGAACCTGGAGCAGGTTTTGATTGGTGGATCGCAAAATGCGATTGGAATTATGAGCTTTTATTTTTTCGCATAAATAATGGGGGGCATTTCCATGGACACATCTATGCGTAAGACAGAGAGCTTTAAAAGCAATCCTGTCTTTAACTGGTAACCAGTGAAGGGCTCTCAGAGAAGGTGAGATGGATTCCCAGGGTTTTTTCCCGGTCACAAGTCTGGCGTCCGTATTCTGAACGACTTGCAGACGAGCGATTTGGTACTTGGGGAGTCCGAGGTAAAGGGCATTTGCATAATCCAGTCTGGAGTTAACAATTGCTCCCACCACGACCGCCAAATCTTCTTTGGGGATGAAAGGGGTAAGTCTGCGTAGTAGGCGCAGCAGATGGTGAGATCCGCTGACTACTGACCCTATTTGTGCGTCCATTGTCATAAAGGAGTCAAAAATGACCCCGAGACTTTTGACTTTGGCGCTAGGGGTGATGATTTTGCCCAGAATAGGCGGGGGTGTCCATGCTGTTGAAGGTTGATTCCTGCGCTTGGCGTGAAACAGAAGAAGTTCTGTTTTCGCTCCGTTGAGTTTAAGATAACTCTTTGTCATCCAGTCCTCTATCAAAGAGAGGCATGTCTCTAGATTGAGGTGGTGATCCTTTCTGTTGCAAATGCGGAAATACAGTTGCGTGTCGTCTGCATATGAGTGATAGAGCAGTTTTTGGCTGCTGATAATCTCAAAAAGAGGACGAAGATATATGTTAAACAGCACTGGTGACAGAGGCGATCCTTGAGGGACTCCGCATGATACTGTGCGTTTTTCAGACGTAAAAGGTCCTAACTTCACTGTTTGCGATCGGTTTTCCAGAAAAGAGGAGAACCAAGATAAATCGCCTTCTGCGACTCTGGCTACTTCAGCAAGCCGAGTCAGTAACAGTTTGTGGTCTACAGTGTCGAAAGCTGCGCTTAGGTCCAACAGAACTAGAAGACAAGATTCTCCTTCGTCTGCGGCCTCGAGAACATCATCCCATATTTTGAGCAATGCGGTTTCAGTCCCGTGTCCGGGACGGAACCCTGATTGCAATGGGTCAAGTAGCTTGTGGGTATCCAGATGCTGTTGCAGCTGCTGTACCACTACTTTTTCCATTACCTTTGAGAGTACATTGAGGCTTGTTATGGGACGGCGGTGAAGTGGGTCCTTTGGATCCAGATTGGGTTTCTTCAGGATGGGTTGGATTATACCCTCTTTCAACTGTGAGGGCACTATGCCCTCCAAGAAAGACTGGTTGATAAGCTGCGTGATGGGAGGAGCCAGGATGTAGGCGCATTCCTTCAGCAGTTTTGTGGGGATAATGTCATTTGGCGCTGTACTATTGCGCAGTGTACAAATGACATTCTTAGTGGTCTCGATGGAGATGGGTTCCAGGGTGAACTTACCTGATATAGGGGAATTACTATGGGTGTTGTGTGAGCGGCTGCAGGGGGGATTGAGGGGGGAATTGTTTTGCTGAATGCTTTCACGGATTGCCTCGATTTTATTAATGAAGCAATCCGATAGTTCATTGCAAAAATCTTGTGTGTCTGTATTGGGGGCTTCAATACATCCTGGTTTCATGGTCTGAGTGACCATCTGAGTGAAGTCCTACATGTAGATATTATGTGTTGTGTTGTGAAAGTCAGTCACTGGAAAAATTGTTGGTCTGTGTCAGACAGCATTGATTCCCACATCTTTAGTCCTTTGTGAGAATTTTGAAGCCTGCCTGATTCTGTCTCTGATGTCCATTTAGCAGTACAAGACCTTATCAAGCACCTCATCCCTGATATACCATCTCACAGGCTGGAATTAGACAGGGCTCACAGACCTCTAGGTCCACCCAGGAAGGATGGTAATCCTAGAGATATTATTGTCAAACCCCATTTCTATGCCATGAAGGAGAAGATTATGTGAAAATATAGATGGCAATCCCCACTTTCTTGTCTGGGATTTCCCATACAAATCTTCTACCACTATCCAGAGAGTAAGATCCCTCCCGATTCTGTTGCAAAAGGAAATAAAATACTGGTGGGCCTTCCCATTTGCCCTTAAATTCTTATATAAGAGTAAAACCTTCTCTTCACTACATTCCTGGAGGGTAAACTCAAAGATATTGCAGGCCTCGGCCCTTCTCTGCTCCATGGTGCCTAACACTTTAACACCTCCACCTCTCAGAGTGGTCTCTTATAATACTCATGGATTAAATTCCCCGGTGAAGCGACGCAAAGCTTTTAACTTTTACTACTCTGAGGCCTTGTACACACGAGGGAATGTATCCGGTCGGAAACATCCGACGGATATTTCCCAGCGGATAAGTCAAATTTGTCCGTTGGTCTGATGAGCGTACACACCATCGGACCGAAATCCCAGCGGACCAGAACGCGGGCACGTAAACCACGTACGACGTCACTATAAAGGGGAATGACGAAGCCATCGGCGCCGCCCTCTGTTCCGCTTCTGCTAGTTCCGTGTTAGCGAAGGTTTGGTTAGAGCTGATTCGTGCTTTTCAGTCTCCGCGCTTAACAGGTCGTATTTTCAGGTTCAGTGTGTGCTTGTGGGCTCGTATTTGTCATTCAGTGTCGCCGTACGGGGCGTTTCTGCTTTGCAGTGCCGTCCTGTACGGTCGTATCTGTTTGACGTGCGATCTTTGCAGGTCTTGCTGGATTTGGGGGTGCTTTCTGTTTGAGTGTGTTCTTGACTGACCAGCCGGCCGGTTTGAAGCCATGATGGAGCAGCAGCGCAACTTTTCACGAGTTCGTGCTGTTTATGGGTTTTGTTCTGGAGTCTGTGTGCATTCCAGTGATTTGGACAGGAACAGTAGGAGGAGGAGTTCCTGGGCCAAGAATTGGTTGCGGCAGCGTAATCGATTCTCTCATATGTCTCTGCTTAGGGAGATCCGGGAGAATAATCCTGATGACTTCAGGAACTTTCTCCGTATGACGGACCCCGTTTTCCACCGTCTGCTGGATCTCCTGTCCCCCTATATCACGAGGCAGGACACTGCCATTCCGGCTGAGCAGAGGCTTATTGCCACGTTGCGGTACCTGGCGACTGGGAGGAGCCTGCAGGACCTCAAGTTCTCAACAGGCATCTCTCCCCAGGCGCTTGGGATCATCATACCGGAGACGTGTTCTGCCATCATACAAGTCATGCAGGAGGAGTTTATTAAGGTAAGTTTCCTCCTTTAACATCACAATCTGTGTCTTTAATAATGTTTGCATATTTTTCTCACCTTTTTGTGTTGGTTTTCCTAGTCGCCATGATTGTAATATGCTGTGTGCTTAATGTTCCCTTTTCTCCCCATGCATGTTGTTAAGCTTTCCAGGTTAATGTGGTTTGGCCTACCTGCATATTTTTACCTTCAACACTACTAACCTGTCCAGCATCATCTCCTAGGGACAAAAACACCTTTTTTTTTTTTGGTGTCCTGCTCCATTGTAGTTCAACTCCCTCCCCCTAAAAAACTGTATTGCCCTATCAGCGGGATGTTGAGTCTGATAATAATTGTCTCTAGATTTGTTGCCCTAAATACTCTCTATACACTAATTATTTGAAATGTTAATACCGTGATGTTGCAGAATGTTTTTTTTTTACTAGTGTTTGCAATGTTGTTTCTGTGCCAAAGTGCTAATTGTTTTTTTGCTTTTGTCCCCACAGTTTCCCTCCACGCCGCAGGAATGGCAGACTGTGGCTGCCCACTTTGCCCAGCGTTGTGATTTTCCAAACTGCGGAGGGGCAATTGATGGGAAGCACGTCCGCATAGTGCCGCCACCTCTTTCGGGCTCGTACTATTATAACTACAAAGGTTTTCATAGTATCGTGTTGATGGCGGTGGTGTCGGCAGACTACGAATTTTTGTATGTGGACGTGGGGAAGAATGGCCGGCTGTCTGATGGGGGAGTGTTCGCGCGGACCGAATTTTACAGGCGTCTACAAACTGGTGGTCTTGAACTGCCACCGGATGAAGACAATGTGGAAGGACTTCCGTTTGTTTTTTTAGCGGACGAGGCTTTTGGACTTGGACCTCACCTCATGCGGCCTTTTCCCCAGAGGACCCTCAACCCGGAGAGGAGAGTCTTCAATTTCCGGCTGGCCAGGGCCCGGAGGGTAGTCGAGAATGCCTTTGGGATACTCGCCAGCCGGTTCCGCCTGTTCCAGACAGCGATACATCTGGCGGAATATAAATTTAACTCTGTTATTTTGGCCTGCTGCATATTGCATAATTTTTTACGCAGGCATTCCCAGACGTACCTACCCAACATCGGTGCTGAGGCAGGACTACCCTCAGATACCCTTCCTGGGCTGGACACTGGTCGCGCTGGCTCGGTCACTCAATCTGCTCGTGAGGTACGCGACAAATATGTTGAGTACTTTATGGGTCGGGGGGCCATAGCTATGCCAGATTAATATTTCTTTATAATTCGGCCCCCAAAATAAAGAAATATTACCAAGAAATAATAAATAATTTGACCATTGGACTTTATACAGTTGTTTGTCATTATTGCTTTTTCTCTTTTTATCTGTCTTCCAGGTTCTGAAACTAGTGCATTTCTTGTGCCCAATTTAGTTAGCAGGTTTTAGTAAATACACACAATTGCACATTCTAGTCACTCTTCTACAAACTGGGTATTGAGGTTAGAAATAAGAAGCCACTGGTGTGTGTGTGTTTTTAAAAGGTTTTTTTATTTCTTTTTTATTTACGAAAATCTTTGTGTTTTAATTAGAACACTTGGTTTAGAAAGTATTTATTTATTCAAAAAATATTTTGTGGTTTTGACAAACATATATAACAATCGAACTTACAAAGTTCAACCTTTTATTTGGCATAACAAACCCAGACAACATGGTCTTAGGTCACGCCGGAATCCCCCAAAATTTGAGGATGCACACATGCTGTGTGTGTGATGGGCCAAATGGTGTTTTTTCACATGAGATCCCATGCGAAATGTTCACATGTGCTATCTGCCATCATGGGTGATCAATGTATGTGCTTTGTGGGTGCAACCCCTTTCTGTCACCTACTTGATAAGTAAGGAAGGGGTTGCACCCACAAAGCACATACAATTGATGTCCTGTGATGGCAGATCGCACATGTGAACACACATTGGGGTTTATTTACTAAACAGTGCAAACTCCGGCTTATTTGTGCATATAAGCCAATAAGCTTCTAAATTAAGCTTAGTCAATTAAGACTTCGCATCCAAACATGGAAGATGATTGTTTTATATGCCAAGTGATGCTGCTTTTGCCCCTTATAGCTTTAGTAAATAAACCCGTGTGTGTGTGTGCATCCTCAAATTTTGGTGGATATTAAACGAACATTATACAACATCTTTGAGAGTGGGGTGGTTAGAGGTGAGGGCAGGGGGGGCAGGGGGGGGGGGGGCATGGGGGGCAGCTGGGGGGGATAGTCTTCTATATACGTCCCAAAATATCGAGCATGTTTTTTAAGTTTTGGTCCATCACCACCATCCTTTCCCTCATATTGGCCAGATCGGTGCTGCACTCCATTATCTGCTGTATTAGGATTTGTGCACTTGCACGAGAAAAAATAGGAGCGACAGATGTGCTAATCCCATCTTCATCCCCTAAAAATGCCAAAGGAAAAACACAACATTGTAAGTAAGTAAGGTGCAGGCCTATCTACATCTCTTTTTCCCTGCAAAGCTGGGGTGTCACTGACCTGTTGTACTGACAAGTTCAACATCTTCTACAACTTCTCCTTCTTCTTCAACTTCTCCTTCCTCCACAAATCCGCCTTCCTCCTCCAATCCGCCTTCCTCCACTAATCCGCCAAATTCCACCAAACCGCCTTCCTCCATTAATCCACCAAATTCCACCAATCCGCCTTCCTCCACCAATCCGCCTTCCTCCACCAATCCGCCTTCCTCCACCAATCCGCCTTCCTCCACCAATCCGCCTTCCTCCTCTCTCCCTTCCTCCTCTCCTTCTTCCTCCTCTCCTTCTTCATCATCCTCCTGCTCAACAATTTTTTCGGGCCGTTTGGGAGACAGTGTGGGCCTCCCTGACTCCTCATAGCGCTGTCCTCTTCTTTCCCCTAAAAACAACCAAAAAAATAAAAAAAAACATCAGCAAACAGATCTTTTTGGAGGGACTAATTTGCAAACATTGCTTAGAAGTGGCGTTACAATTCTAGTTTTGGCCTTATTACAGCACAAACCATGTTCCTTTTTTTTGCTAGCTGACGTCTCCCTAGCTGTGATATAATGAGGCTTTTTGGGGAAGTGACACACATGTCTGGCCTCCTGAATAAGTGTTTTTTGGAGTCCCTTCTCCTAAACTCCAAATTACTATTTTATGTGGGTAGACAGGTTTTCTAAATTACAGATGTCCAAACAGCTGCATATTAAGTTATCTCAGCACTGTGTGAATTACAGAATCCTGATTGCCTTTTTCATTAAACTTATTAGTTTGCACAAACACATCATATCTTCAACATTGTTTCTGAAAACGATGTTTTTCGCCAAATAGCCTCGTCCAGGTGTGATGTTCCTGGACCCGCGGATTGAGGATAAACGATGTGATTGGAACGAGGTTGACTACGATCGTGGCAAGTCGTCGGATTTATATTAGACAAACATTATTAAATTTACAAGGCAGGGTTTAAAAAATACAAGCAGGCCAACGAGGCAGATGGCGAAATATACATGGCAAAACATTTTCGCCAAAAATAGGCACTCCAAAGACATTTTAAAGTACTTACTTTTTTCAATGATTTTTTTTATTTTGCGATACTGCTCTGGCTCTCGCAGTTTTAAGTCGGACCAGCGTTTCCGGAGCTGCTCTTTGGACCTGGTGACCCCAAACATCTCATAAAGTTTCCTTGCTGCCTTATCCATAATTTTTGACTTCCTCCGGTTAGGGGTGCTGTATGGGCCATGCTCACCATCATAGTCCTTCCGTCGCAGGATGGACACCAACTCCACCATCTCTTGTAGAGACATGTTTGTGGCCTTGTAACGTTTTGCCCTGGATCGGGACGTTCCGGCCTGTGTCCCTTCCTGATCCCGATCAGAGGCTAATGTGCGCTCGTGTGACATCGCCATATTTTCCAATCAACGTTGCAGATGGGCGTGGAAAGCAGAAATTGTTACGTCATGGGCGGAGACGAGGGCGGCGTTTCTGGATTGCGTGGGGAATATAATGGAAACGACGTGATTACGTAGGTTACGCGGAGATTACTCGAGCGGAAACGAGGAGAGAGAGAGACGAAGGTAAATGCAAACATCAGATCAGAGGCCTATAATTTGAACAGGCATGGGGGATGGAGCTTTTCTATGTTTTTTGCACCCTTTTTAGGCCACTGTTATTTATGTATATTGGGGCCCACCATAACATTTAGAGAGTAAAGTGCTTGGACACATCACTTCATCAAGATATATGTAGAGAATGCTCTTTCCTCTTTATTTGTATTTTAGAGTATGCAGTCAGATCATGCCAGCAGTGTTGTGTATTGGTTGGACAGAGATAAGTAGGTAGTGTTTTCTGCCATGAATGCTGAGGGGCATGATAGCTACACATGAACTAGTGCCTTGAGGTGAATGCTAGCATTCATATTCATGGTGGATGTGTTCTTAACTACATGCTACAACTTGCAACATGGACTCTGAATGCCAACTTTTTGGGGGGTACAACAATGCGGCAGAGCAGGCCAGCTATGTAGCAGCATAAGACACTGTGTTTGTATAAAGTAGATGCTCTAAAATGAAGGAATGTGCACATATTTTAAGAATGACAAAGCTGAGCCTTTGGAAAGTTGTGCTTTGTGTTTGATTGGCAATTTCTATTCTAGACATTACTATTGAGAAGCGACATTTCTAGAAGCAGCCCAAAAGAATGGATTTGCTCAAAGGGAAGGAGGCAACAATGGAGTTAATAACACGGTATCGGGATATGCCCCTTCTTTGGGACACCAGGCACACCCATTATTTGGACACTGGAAAGAGAGAGGCAGCACTTGATGAGATTGCGACATACCTGCACACTTGGGTGCCAAGTTGCACAGGCGACATGGTGAAGGACAAATTCAGTAACCTCAGGAGAAGCTACAGGAATGTATATAAAAAGCGGAAATATCCAAAATCAGGATCAGCAGCAGCTAAGAAGAAGGAACCCAAGCTCTGGTACTACAAAGAGCTCAGTTTTTTGAATGATGAACTGGATGGCAGGGCTTCGGTTTCAACACTTCCTCCCAGCGGAACTTCCCCGGATCCCAGGAGCCCTGCAGAATCAGAAGCAGGGCTGGCTGACATGGAGCCAGATCTGGCCATCTTCAGTGAGGTCTAGTATTTTCAAAACTAGTTTTGTGCTGCTATTTATTTTGAATTCGTGAGTTGATCTTGTAAAAAAAAAACAAACAGGGATGCCAAATGCAGGGGTCAGAAGGACAGTCTGTTTAATTTCAATTAATACTAACTAAAAAAGTCAAGAGAAATAAAATGTGTGTGCTTGATTGTGCCAAAAATTACAACATGTTGCCTTTTTTATACACAGGAAGAAGAGACCAGCCAGGAGGTGGCAGCTCCTGAGGCCCATGTCAGCCAGGCGGAAGGGGTGAGTGGCAGCCAGGAGGAGGCCGGGTCAAGTGAGGTGCAGCAGGTCCCCAGGCCCAGGCTGAGCACAATCAGCCAAGTTCCTCCCCTCCAAATGAGGCCACCAGCTGCAAGGAGGCGCAGAAGGGAGGTGCATGATGAAAGCCTTCAGGTCATCCGGGAGGCTGCCGAAATCATGAGAGCCCCCCTCAACCCCACGGAATGCTATGAATGAATGAATGAATGAAAACTTATATAGCGCGGCACATGCGAACTGAATCGCCTCTGGGCGCTTGTTGTTCCTGTCTCCTTTGATATCAAAAGAGAAAAGTCTTGACCTTTTTCCTGAATGCTAGGTGGTTCTCCTCCAACCGAATGCTGGTTGGTAAAGCGTTCCATAGTCTAGGACCTTGGATCGCGAATCTTCTTTCTCCTTTGGACTTGAAGTTGGCTTTCGGAACCTGGAGCAGGTTCTGATTAGTGGATCGCAAAACGCGATTGGGGTTATGCGCTTTTATTATTTCGCATAAATAAAGGGGGGCATTCCCATGGACACATCTATGTGTAAGACAGAGAGCTTTAAAAGCAATTCTGTCTTTAACTGGCAGCCAATGGAGGGCTCTCAGTGAAGGTGAGATGGATTCCCAGGGTTTTTTCCCAGTCACAAGTCTGGCGGCCGTATTCTGAACGACTTGCAGACGAGCGATTTGGTATTTGGGGAGGCCGAGGTAAAGGGCATTTGCATAATCCAACCTGGAGTTTACAATTGCTCCCACCACGACCGCTAAATCCTCTTTAGGGATGAATGGAGTGAGTCTACGTAGTAGGCGCAGCAGATGGTGAGATCCGCTGACTACTGACCCTATTTGTGCGTCCATTGTCATAAAGGAGTCAAAAATGACCCCTAGGCTTTTGACTTTGGCGCTAGGGGTGATGAGTTTGCCCAAAATAGGCGGGGGGGTCCACGCTGTTGAAAGTTGATTCCTGCGCTTGGCGTGAAACAGAAGAAGCTATAGTGCATTTGTGGCCAATGAGCTGAACCAAGGGGGGGAGGAGCAAAAAAGCCTGGCCAAGGACATTATAAATCAGGTCCTGGCAAGGATGAAAAGGAACGAGCTGACCAGGGACACTGTGCTGTGGGACCCGGCTTGGCCTGCTCCCCATCATCATCATCCTCCTTCTGCCACATCAGCCCCACCTGCAAGGTTCCGTGGACGGACCCGTGGAAGTTTCGCTGGAAGGAAGTCTGCTAGGAAGTCGAGAAGATGAATCCCTGCCATCCAGTTTATTGTCCAAAAAACTGAGCTCGTTGTAGTAGCACAGCTTGGGTTCCTTTGTTCATGTGCTGCTGATCCTGATTTTTGATATTGACTCCTGAGGTTACTTAATTTGTCCTTCATCATGTTGTAATTCCCAATTATGCATGTATGTTGCAATCTCATCAAGTGCTGCCGTTCTGGTGATTTCTAATTTATTTTTTGGCCGGAAATAAATGGCTTTTGTATTTACTTTCAAACCTTGTCTATTGTGTTTTATACTGTGGTGAGTAAGCATCAGACATTTGGCAAAGAAAATGTGGCATTTGCAAAGGACCCAAACTCCTTTTAGGGGGGGGGGGGACCTTTTATGTTTGAACTTGGTAAACCCAAAAGAAGCGTACATTTTTGATAACCAAAAAAAAAAAAAAGGATGAAAATACTAAATTACATAAGTTGGTGAAAAAAGGGACATTAAAAATAAAATAAAAATAAGGTGAAACAAGAAAAAATAAATACATTTGAAATATTCCAAACACGTTAAATCCAAATCTTAAAAAAAAAAAAAAAAAGCCCAACATTAAGTCCAAATAGACATTTTAAAAATGTGGAGAACAGAAACAAATGTGGGGACATCTGGCAAGCAAACTGTGTCAAATAGAAAACAAAATAATGAAAATGCAAGCTAGCAGTATGTGACATCTGGAGAAAATTGCTACAGCAAAAAACGGGTTCATTCTAGCAAGAGAAGAAAGCACAAAAAAACGATCTAAACGGAACACTATATAGAGAGTTTAGGTGACGAATGTGCCAGGTCCCAAACAAACGCGAGTTTTACCTGAACGAGTGCTCCCGTCCCATCGTTTTGACTGAGCATGCGCGGGTTTTTGGTCCGAGGCTTTTGTGTACTAACGAGCGGACATATCCGACGGACATGGGTCCGGCGGAAATATTTCAAAGCATGCTTTGAAATTTTTCCGCTGGAAAAATCCGGCCGAAACGGTCCGTTTGACCATACAAACGACCGGATCTTTCGGATGAAATTTCAGTTTCAGCGGATTTATTCCCTCGTGTGTACAAGGCCTGATAGGTCAGATGTGATTCTATTACAGGAAACTCACTTTCCTGGGCGGTACAGTCCCTGGGGGGAGACTTAAATGTAGCATTCAATCAAGGATTGGATAAAACTAGTCCCAACCATTCCAGTCTCACCCGCCCCTTTAATAGAAGCTCTAAATTAGCCAAGAAGATTTCCTCACTGTGCTTGGCAGATATTTAAAGGGAACTAAATACCACAAAATGTGATTTTACCCACTACTCCTTCCCCCATAACACCTACGCCAAAATTGACCAAATATTTTCCGCTCTATTCCCCACGTCCCAAGGGCACTCAAATCCACCATCAAATATGTTGTTTCATCAGATCACTCCATGGTCACCCTGCTACTACATAAGGGACCTTATTAGACTAGAGAAAATGTCTGGAGACTCAACAAATATCTCCACAGCGACCCAATTAGGGTTACTGAACTTGAGTATGCCCTTATAGAATACTTAACACTGAATAAAGTTGAAGGGGTCTCTAAAGAGACGTTATGGGCAGCGCACAAGGCCACAATCAGAGACAGACTCATCCAAATGGCATCATGTGTTAAGGGGGAGAAGCACATAGATATTGAGAGATTAGAAAAATAATTTCTATCCTTTAAGAAACAACATAAGATGCATGCATCAACCTCCCTCCTGTTCTGTCTGGATGCAGCATGCCTAGCTTTAAATTTAGCCCTTACCACTAAGGCTGAAAAATACCTTCGCTGGTCGGTGGCTAAATTCTACCACCAGAGGGATAAGCTTGGTCACATGCTGGTGTCTAAACTTTTTTCTCACCAAAGCTCCCATACCTTCCCCAAGATACGAACCCTGGAAGGCACTATGGCCCAGATTCACAGAGCGATTACGCAACAGGAGAAGCGCGTGCGTAAGTGTAAATGTGCGCTTGCGTTTCGATGCACGGCATCCCCGAAACGAGATACGCAAAAAATCTACTTTTTTTGTCCAGCGTAATTTCGTTAGACAGGCGCATCCGTCCGCGCAAAACTGGGCGAAAAAGACCATTGATTTGCTAGTCAAATATGCTAATGAGGGACTTACGGGGATCCCAAAAGAACGTTGGGGCAGCGCAGGCTACGCAGTGTGCGCAACAGCAAAATGTCCTGTCTAAAATTAGACCATATAAAAGCTGGTCTAAAAAGAGAAAAAAAGTCTACATGTCAGATAAAGCAACACTGTTAGTGAGGAGCTCAGCAGTCACACGTGTTGCACAACAATCTGTATGCCAACATGCCAGGGGCATCGTCGCGCATAGCTATACTACTGACTTTAGATGAGCAAAGAAGGAGGAGGACACGGAGGATGGCACGGGAGAGGATATACCGCACCCGCATAGACCTGTTTGGCATGAGTGATTCTGAGGTGTATCGCATCTTCAGATTCACCCCTCATGCCATCCTGGAATTAACCACAACCCTGCAGGAGGACATCACCAGCCCAACACAACGCTCACATGCAGTGCAGCCACTGGTCAAGGTCATGGCAACACTCCATGTCCTTGCCAGTGGCTCTTTTCAGCGTACAAGTGGAGTGGTGGCTGGGATGTCACAATCCTCCATGAGCAGATGTGTGCACCAGGTTGTCCCAGCAATCCTCAGACGCATGGCCAACCAAATCATTAAACCCACCACTGAGGACCTGCGGCTGAAGGCAATGACAGATTTCTACAGAATTGCCAGATTCCCACGCACCATCTGGGCCATTGATTGCACACATGTGGCACTCCAGCCCCCCCATGAGACAGAGCACATGTACCGCAATCGGAAGCATTGGCATTCCATCAACGTACAGGTGATAGTCGATGCCCAAGGCCTCATATTGCACGTCCGTGCCAAACACCCCGGGTCCAGCCATGACAGCTACATATACAATCAAAGCCACATCCGAATGGAATTCGATCAGAACGTGTATGGGGCCACCTGGCTGGTTGGTAAGTGACATGGGTGGCAGGCATGACTGTACCCCCCCATGATGCACACATCACAAGGGGCACATGCATGACTAACATCCTCCTGTCTTTTCCCTTACAGGTGACTCTGCATATCCACTGGGACCCCATCTCATGACTCCTATCCGGAACCCCCAAACCCCAGGAGAGGAAAGATACAATCAAGCACATGCCCAAACACGAGCAGTGGTGGAGCGCACCTTTGGCCTCCTGAAGTCACGTTTCCTTTTTTTTTCCACATCAGCTCATACCTTACGTGTGAGACCCGCTCATGTTTGAGGCTTCGATCGTCTCGACTAGCGGTTTTGCATCATCTGTGAGTCAATTTAAGGATATGCTTGCGTCGCTAAATTGTTATCCTTAGTGTTTGTTTTTTTTCCCCTCGGAAGATCTTGCCGCCAATATCGAAAATGAGAATAGAAAAAAAACATGGAAAGGAACAGGCAGGAAACAGATCCGAGGAGTGCAAAAGATTGCCCCGCTCCCCCCAAAATCCCACCCCCTTCCCCCTAGGTGGCTCCCCGGGCTCCCCTATATGTTCTTTTACCTCAAGAAAAAACAAAAAAAAACAAAAAAAAATGTCATTCCAGGCCTACTCCTGTTGCATATCATTTCCATCTGTCTCCCCCAACCTCCTCTGGCCGGTGACAAAATTCCATGTTGTTTTAAAGAGTCTCCACTTGTGCCATCTGGAGCGATAGTCATTGTTCATTCCCGTGGCAGAGTCTTTCAGTTCCTCCATCCTATAAATTTGTTCCACTGCTTCTATCCATTCCCAGATCCGTGGACCTTCCTTTTTCTGCCATTTTGTGGGAATCAGCTTTTTAGCTGCATTTAATAGGTGCGGGAGTAGTGATTGTTTGTATCTCTTTACTCCTTCCTCATTACAATGAAAAAGGCAAGTCCACGGATCATTCTTCAACTCGACACCCATGATCTTTTTGATATAGAGCAACACCGAGTCCCAATACTTTTTGATTATGGGGCATGTCCACCAAAGGTGGGCCATAGTGCCTCTCTCGCGGCACCCCCGCCAACAATCCGCCGACTGATCTCTTTTGTACTTGCACGTTTGTGCAGGGGTGAGATACCATCCGGAGATACATTTATAATTCATCTCCGCCATCGAGGAATCTATGGCGGAGGCGTGGGTCAGGTGCATTATCCTGTTGATCGAGTTGTTCCCTCTGTCAATCCCTAACTCCTTTTCCCATTTTTCTACTAATGGTGAAGCCCCTCGTGCTCCTATCTTTGTGAGTATTTTGTACAACTTTGATATCGTGCCCCTAGTGTTCCCTGTGATACATAACTTTTCTAAGGGAGTCAGCTCCGTCCCTGCTCGTAGTGGTTGGGGTAGCTTCCTAGTGAAGTGTTTGATTTGTGAGTAGTGCCAGCAATCTAAGTTCCATATGTCTGCTCTTAGTTTCAGATCCTCGAAAGCCGACAGCTCGCCTCCTAATATAATATCTCCTAAATATACCGTGTCTTTTTTAATCCACTTCCCTCCTATTTTATCTTCACCTGGTGCAAAATATGGATTATTTTTTAAGTTTATGAGTGGAGAGTTAAATGGACTCTTAGTGAGTGTCAGAACCCTATCCCACATTTTCAAAGTGCTTTTTGTGAGTTGGAGTAGTTTGTGCTTCGGTGATCGGTATTGAGTAGGAATCCATATAATTTTACTTAGTTGATTCTTGGTTTGGGATTTCTCGATTTGGACCCACCTTTTCTCTTTTTTGTCTCTGGCCCATTCAACTACTCGGGAGAGTACTGCCGCCTTATAATAACTTTTGATGTCTGGGGCCGCAAGGCCTCCATCTAGTTTGTCCTGTTTCAGGTTTAAGAGGGAGATTCTATACTTTTTGTTTTTCCAAATGAAGTTCATTGCCACAGAATTTAATTTATTCAAATATTGAGAGGGTATAGGGATTGGTAATAGCTGGAATTTGTATAGTATTTTGGGAATATATATCATCTTTAGGATGTTTATTCGGCCCATCCATGAAATGGGTTTATTTTTTATTCTTGTTAGTTCACTTTTAATTTCATTTAGTAAGGATATAAAGTTGATCTTATAGATCTTCCTTTCCGTATTTGCCAATTTAATCCCCAAATAATTTAATTATTTCTGCCAGGGAAAGAGAGAAATCTCCTTTACCGATCTAACTTGATTTTTATTGAGATTAATATTTAAGATCTCTGATTTAGTCATATTAATTTTAAAATGTGAGATAGCCCCATATTGTTCTAACGTCAGGAGGATCTTGGGAATAGTTTTTTTCCGGGTCGGTGATGTAGAACAGAATGTCATCCGCAAAGGCGGATAGCTTATGTTCCTCCCCGCCGACCCGGATTCCTTTGATTTCAGGGTCATTTCTTATCACGGACAAAAGGGGTTCAAGGGACAGAATAAAAAGAAGGGGAGATAGGGGACACCCCTGTCTAGTCCCGTTGCTCAACTTGATGGTTTCTGAAAGAGTGCCATTTATCTTACATCTTGCTGTCGGCTGATGATATAATGTCTTGGTCCAGTTTAAAAACCTGTTCCCCATTCCTACTACACCTAAGGTGTGTAACATGAGTCCCCAGTCTACCCTGTCAAAGGCTTTCTCTGCATCAATTGACAGGAATAGACTGGGGATCTCATCTCTCTGGGTCTTTTGCATCAGCAGCAGGGCCCTAATAGCATTGTCCTTTCCTATCCTGTTGGGGACGAACCCCACTTGGTCTGGATGGACCAGATCTTGCATTACGCCCTTCAAACGTTCGGCCAAGACTTTAGAAAAAAGTTTAGTATCGATATTCAGGAGGGATATAGGCCTATATCCAGAACAGAGAGATCCATCCTTCCCTTCTTTAAGAATGATGGCCACTGCAGCAGATGAGGTTTCCAAGCTAAGTTGGTATTGTATACCCAGGCCATTGAAGTACTTACATAATCTAGGTATCAGAATTTCGCTGAACCTCTTGTAGTACAGAACCGTAAACCCGTCTGGACCCGGGCTCTTATCAACTGTCATATTTTTGAGGGCGTTTTTAATTTCTATTTCTGTGATAGGTCTATCTAGGTGGGCACTTACATCTTCATTGATTCTTGGTAATTTCGCCCTGTCTAGAAAGGCCCTTAATTTTTGCCCCCTAGCTTCTTCTTGCCCAACAGGTCTTTTTATCGTGTATAGTTCTTCATAGTACTTTTTAAAAGTATCAGCTATATCTGCAGTTGCATACACTAATTCCCCATTTTGTCGCTTGATTTTTTCAATATAGTTCCTAGTAGTTTTCTTTTTTGCCATTTTAGCAAGGTATTTATTGGGTTTGTTTCCCCACATATACCTCTCCCTGGCAATATTATTAAGTTTAATCCTAGCATCTGATTCCATTATATCTTTTAATTCATTTCTCTTTATTATTAGGTTGAGATATGTGTTTTTTTGGCCCCTTTCTTTGTGCATTTTCTCTAGATCTGCTATCTCTCTGATCAAGATTTCCCGCTGTTTGTTTCTCTCCTTTTTCCTGCGTGAGCCTTCCCTAATTAAAATCCCTCTGATATAAGCCTTGTGCGAATCCCATAACGTTGCCATGGAGATTTCATCTGTTTCGTTTATGTCGAAGAATTGCTTTAGTTCTGCCCCCACCCTCTCAACTCCATCATCGTCTCGGATCAGATAGTCATTTAGACGCCAGGGCATACGCTTGAAATCTGTGGTTGTGGTTTTAATTTTCATCGTAATGGGAGCATGGTCTGATATGGTCATTATCCCTATGCCTATTTCAGTAATATAGTCCAACAACCTATGGGCTACCAACGCGTAGTCGATCCTGGAGTACGTTCCGTGGGGGGACGAGAAGAACGTGTAATCCCGCTCCCCAGGATGGAGAGCCCTCCAGGCATCGACCACCTGACAGTTCACCATTTTTCGTGTGATTCGTTGTAGATTCATATTATTAATATCTCTCCTCGGGCAGGTGCTGTCCTCTTTGGGATCCAGAACGAAATTTAAATCCCCCATCAGTATTATAAGACCCTCGGCAAATGTACTAATTTTATCCAGGATCATGCATACATACTTTATAGGGTGTCTATTGGGGGCGTAGATATTGGCAAATGTGAAAACATTGTTTCCAATTGTCCCTTTTAGAAATAAGAACCTACCCTCTGGATCTGTCAGTCTTGCCATAAGGGTGAAGTCCACCCCCCTGTCAAAACCGATAGCTACCCCTCTGGCACGATTTGTTACCACATCGCCATAATACCAAATGGGGCATGTAGGAGAGTAAAGTTTTATATTTGAATTCAGGGTCAGGTGTGTTTCCTGTATAAGGATCACGTCTGCCCTATATTGTTTGATTTCCTCTAAGATCTGTGTTCTTTTTCCCCTAGAGTGCAGCCCTTTTACGTTGTAGGATAAAAACTTTACCTCCGCCATTTGGCGCTGTCTATCCTGAATTTTCCTAAGGAGTCCCTGAGAGCCACCTTCCCCTTGTCCCCTCCTTCCCACCACCCACCATTCCCCCCCTCCTCCCTCGAACCCCCTTCCCTCTGTGCCCTACCCTCCATCCCCCTCCCCCCCTTCCCTGCCTGTCTAAGGCCTCAGATCTGTGGGGGTCATCGTGCCCCATGCCCACTAGATCGAAATTGTGAGGTGGCACTGACCCATGCCTCCCCCGCCTGGGGCTCTTCCCCTTCACCTTTGGCCCTAGTTTTTACTAGACGGGGGAGCTGGCCTATGCTAGGGGTTACCCCACTCCCCACCCCTCCCCCCAGCCCTCCACCCCCCCCCTCCTCGTTCACTCGGACCATCCAGGGATTTCTATTTTAGGTAAGTCCAGTTTGTCACAGAAAATGGGAAGATCTTCTGGGAAGATTAATTTTGCAGAAATCCCGTCCTTTTGAGCTATCAAACATGCCGGGAAGCCCCACTGGTCCTTTATATTGTGAATCCTCAGTTGCTCAGTAATGGGTTTAAGATGTCTCCTCCTAGCTAGGGTCTCCCAGGCCAGATCTGGAAAGATTTGTATCTCAGAGTCGTTATGAGTTAGGGGCGGTTTTCCTCTTAATTTCGACCAGATCTCCTCCTTGTCCTCGTAGTGCCTGAACCTCACAATTACGTCTCTTGGTCGTTCACTAGTGTTATCTTTAAATCTGCCTAGACGATGGACTCGCTCAATTTTGAGGGGTTTCCCCGCCTTGTCCTCCAAGAGGGGGGCGAACAGCATGTTCATGATATTTTTTAGGTCTTCTCCCCTTGCTTCCTTGATGGATCTAATTCTCAAATTTTGTCTGCGGTACCTGTTTTCTTGGTCCTCTAGACGGTATTGTAAATTCCTTTGACTGGACTTCATTGCACAGAATTGATTCTTTAATTGATCTAACACGGAGTCTAGTTTTTCCATATTTTTTTCTACTTCTTCTACTCTTGGCAAAATGTGATTAATGTCTGCTCTCAGGGCGTTGATTTCCTCCTTAATGGTGTCTTCCAATCTCCTTAACATTCTATCCAGGTCTCCCATCGTGATCGTATGCCGCTCTACGTTTCCTTCATCCCCATGGCTTGTTTCCATCTCTCCGTCCATAGATACATCCGTGGACTGTGGCTGTGTACCCACCCCTCCCTTTCTAGGGGCACCTGTTTTTCCGGTTTTCTTTTCATTTGCAGGACTATTAATGCCGGCACCCTGGGACATGTATTGTCTAATGGTACTGGTTACAGGGGGGTCTTTGGGAGTTTTTGGGGCCGAGCCCCTAGTTATCTTACTCATGTTATGCTTGGGTCTAGTTCTAATACGCTTCCCCAGCTTTCCAACTCTCTTATACCCGGGGGGTGGGTATCAATGCTCTAATGTCCGTTAGGAAATGTTTTCCTGGCGGTATCGTGGTCACTTTGTTGTTAAGAAACGGTCTGTCTATATATATCTATTTATTTAATTTCAGCCAGGACCACCCGTTGATGATTAGAGATTTTCGACAAAAGTAAGTTTTGCACTATGAGCTCTTCAAGATGAGTTGGAAAGTGTAAGGGCCTGTTATATGGTCCACAACAAAAAAAGTCAATGCCCCTCAGATATTGTTGGGTGAGCACCTACTTCTTTTAGACCGTTGTTGACAACTTGTTAGGGGCTTCCGGAATAGTTATAGACTCGCCTATGAAGCGCAAGTCTTAGACAGGGGGGGAGGACTAGTTCCTCTGGGCCCAGTGCTGAAAACGGATCATTGACCCAGTATTGTCCGATCCAGCTTATTGTCGGATCAAACATGTGGCAGATCTCTTCAGAGTCGTAGCGGACTACCCGCATGGAGAAATGGAAGGCCGGAATGGGGAGAGGGAGGGGGGGGATTCAAAAGAGGTTGTTAGCTAATGTAGTGCCAAATCTGCACAGGGCTTGCCTCTAGTGTTGTAATATTGTTGTAATAGCTCTTCCTCTATCTCATACAACCTCTATAGTTGAAGGCAAGTGGGAGAATTTTTAGAACCGAGTCCTGGACGGGAGGGAAAGGAAGAAAAAAAAGGGCCAAAAAAAGACCCTGCCTGTGCGTCTTGGCCGCCTGTCTCCAAGCTCTACCCTTCTCTTATTTATTGGTTGTGTCCATGGGGGAACTGGGATACACCGAGCGGCTTTCCTCGAAGCGCCCCTCCCCACTTCATCCCCTAGGGGTGTGGAAGTCCATTGACACAGTGCAGCAAGCCAATATTACGGATCATGTAGTGATTACTAGATTTTCCCCTGAAGCAGTTGCCATACACTCAAAGTAGAAACTTACTGCAGTGCACGGAGTATGGTATACGGAGGATCACATGTAAAGGTGCATATCAGTCAGCAGACATAAAAAAAAATTGGAATAATCTTACCGCTGGGCTTCCCTTCTCAGCACAACTGCAGCCTCTGGTGGATAGTTGTAGTACCAGGGATCGGGAGCTGGATTGGCTGACCCGTATGATTTCCCCGAGGAGTGATAGAGGGGGGGTCAGGGGAGAGCCTGAAACTGTCCCCTATCGCTGACCCAGCTGGAAGCTAATGTGCAGCCCCCACAAGGACCGCGTCAGCTCCGGTGGCTGCGAGGGAGGGGGGGTTGGCGCATTGGTGTTGCGAGCTGGTGGGGTGGAGGGGAGCAGTCAGCTGTCGGCCTCCATATCGCAGCCTCTCACGCTGCGGAGGTGTCGGCGGCTCTCCATGGATCTTCCGGGACGGAACGTTCCTCCTACCTCCTTCCCCTAGCCTCGGTCGTGGCGCGGGCTGGTCCCTCCCTCTGCACGCGTGCGTCACGTACCGCACGTCATGCCTAAGCAGGCAGCACTCAGGCTTTCCACGTAAACTGTGTTTACTATACCTCAGTTTGTGGTTGAACGGGAAGCCTGAAGTCACGTTTCCGATGCCTGGATAAGTCTGGGGGTACCCTCTTGTATTCCCCAAACTTTGTGTGCCAGATCATCGGTGCATGTTGCATGCTGCACAACTTCGCAGTAAGAAAGGGCCTGCAGATTGACCTACGTGATGACCTGACCCCTGAACCAGACAATCCCCCCCTAACCGAGGGTCCCCCGTCTTCTGAGGGAAGAGCAGCCAGGAGACAGCTCACATTGGGCATCTTTGCACGTTAAACACACACATTAATCATGGCACAATGAGAATGCATGCATGCACACCACTGTGGTCCCTAGCACACACACCCCACATCCTCATCAAATTGGATTGGCACCAGTCCACCATGCAGGACTTGTGAGCAGCAACGCCACGCCAAGGCTCCAATTATGTCACTGTACATTCATACACCATTCACACGGACCTGGGGATCACTTCTCCCTGGTCCTGGGGAACCCTACTCCACCAAAATTGAGGGTGACACCCCTTTTCCGGCAGGAATGTCATCCCCACATTCAAACAGCATTCACAACCCCCCAAAAAAAAAATGACCAGCAAAATCAAAAAATTTCCAGCAAAAAAAATAAAAGGGGAAAAAATAATTAGTGCCCTTGACGTGAGCCACGCTTGGGGTGCCCCCGGCCACGGCCCCGGCTCCTCAGGGGAGACTCATGGGGAGGGGGAAAACCGTGGAAGGAGGAGCAGCCCCTGATCTCTGCCCACCTGGCGGCCTGCCCTCCAAGGCCACGGCTATTCTGTCCAGGGCACCACCTAGTGTTGCCGTGTTGGCCTGGATAGCTTGGGTGAGGGCCCTCACATCCTGCCCAACGCCTGCTGATGTAGTCTGCAGCTCGTTAAGGCAGGTTGTGGGAGTCCAGGTTCCCCAGCGTATCCTTGATGGAGGACAGGCTCTCCTCCATCCGCACCAATGTCTGGCTGACCTGTCCCAGATGGCGGGTCTGGAGGAACTGGTCCCTTCTCAGAGTGGCGGGCAGGAGATCGGCCACCCCCCTGGTCTTCTGGGACGATTTCCTGCCTCCAGCTGATGCTTGTGGCCGGAGAGAAGGGGAGGCCCTTGGGAGGGGAGCCATGTTGGGGGGGGGGGCTCCCCCTTAGGGAGGGCTGCCTGCTGCCAGCCAGAGGGGAAAAGTCCTCAAAAACCAAAAGTCCAGTGCCTGACATGGACTCCTCCTCCTCATGAAACTCCTCCTCCTCAACCTCCTCCTCCTCCTCAACCTCCTCCTCCTCCTCTTCAACCTCCTCCGCGGACTCCGGCCTTGTCGGGGGGGCCTCATTAGGCTGCTGTCCTGGGGATGGTGCGGTCAGGCCAGATGGCCCTGCACCCTCCTGCACATTTGTGGATGATACAAGACATTCACAGGTTGGAGGATCCACACACTTGCCACATATTCCCTTTCCCCCCCTCCCCCACACATGCTACACACCTGATATAAAAAAAAAACGTACCTGGCACCACGGGCTCCTCCGCTGTCAGCCTAATACGGCATGGTGGGCCCCCTCCTGTGCCCCTGGCATGGGCAAGCATTTTGGCCAGCTTCTGTTTGACCAGACGCCGGAGGTCATTAATCTTGTTGTCAATCCCAGACCGGGTCCGTGTCTCCCCCTCCCCCGCTGAATTGACCTGCTCAGTGATGAGGTCCAAAATCTCCCTCCTCCTGGCCGGGATGGTGTTGGCACTGTCCGGGCCGTGGAGGAAACGCCCATAATCGCTAATGGCCCGGGCAAGAATTATTTTTTCCCCCAAAGTAAAATTTCGTTTTTGCTTTCTCTCTGTCATACTGCAAAAAAACACTCCCAGTCAACAAAAATCAGTCACCAAAACAAGCACAACCAATCAAGCAAGAACACACACAAAGAGAAAACTAACACCCAAAAAAATCACACAAGCACTCAGCAAAAAAACAGTCACAAAAACAAACAGCAAAAATTAAGCAAGAAAACAAACGAGCAGAAATACAGTATATCAAACAAACAGTCTCTCAAACACTTATCAAAAACACTTTCAAAGATCTACTAACAAACACTTGATCACACAGTACACTAATCTGACAAATACAAAACACAACGCAACGAACAACAAGACAAAAGCACTTGGTTAAATGGGAAGGGACAAAGGGATGTACTTTTGCAATGCAAGTGCGTTTGTGTCTGTCTATTTATGCTGTCTGCGTAGTCCTTAGTCAATTTCCAATTTCACTGATTGCGCCGCTCCTGAGTTGTGAGCATGCGCACAGCGAAGCTCACCATGGTCTCCTTCAAGCGCGCATGCGCGAGCCAGCCGGCCCTTCATTTACATGGGGTCACGGCTCATTTCAATGTAACACGCCCACGTCCTTCCCAATTTGTATTACTCCGCCTTACGCCTCTGAAATAACATTACGCATGCGCAATTTTCTGCGCAAAAGCTACGAGAATAGGGTGATTACGCGGCTACATTGCGCAAGTCTAACGTAAAGGCGGTGTGCTACACCGGTCCAATAATGCGCAGATGTACCTGAATCTGGCCCTTTGTCTCTAAACGCTCCATGCATAATGGAAACTTTCCATTCACTTTACAGTGTATCTCCTACGGAAAGTGCCCAAGGCATTTCGGAATTCCTCAACAATCTGGCCCTGCCCACTCTACAAGACAAACACTGAGATTTTCTTGAAGCCCCTTTTTCCTCAGATGAGGTATTAGAGGTCATCAAACAGTAACTGGGAATATTACACATTTCCAGAGCAGCTCCAGTGTGACTTGCACAGGAGCCCTGTGGCTCTTTTGGTCCATTTCAGGCCAGAATTCTGCCAAGAATTTGGGCAGAAATCGGACCTGAAATGATGAATGGAGACGCACCTTGCTATAAACTGCATGCAGTTTAGATGTGAGCCCAGCCTAAGCCTTCCCCACTTTTTTTTTTTCAAGAAAAAAAAGGATGCATTTACAACTGCTTGAGGTAAGTACATTTCAAAAATTATAAGACAAGGAGAAAAATTTGCTGAATCTAAAGATTTTTGCATAATGAGACTTAAAAGCAAATCATTTAGATTCAGAAAAAAAATTAAGGAATATAACATATATAATAAAGTTATGCACTTGGGGCTAGAAACATGTATGCATCATATATACTTGGAGGAGAATAGCTGGGTGAGTCAATGCTGGAGAAGTATCTGGGTGTTCTGGTAGATCATACGCCTAATAATAGCATGCAATGCCAAGCTGCAGTTTCCAAAGCAAGCAAAATCCTTTCTTGTATTAAGAGAGGTACAGTATAGATTCCAGAGAGATATCATTTTGCCCCTGTACAAATCATTAGTAATACCTCATCTGGAATATGCAGTTCAGTTTTGTGCACCAGTTCATGAAACGGATATCAGGGAACTGGAGAAAGAGAAGGATAACCAAACTGATAGGAGGCATGGAGAAGCTACGCTATGAGGAAAGATTAGCTGAACTGAATTTATTTTCTCTTGAGAAGAGGAGATTAAGGGGGGAT
The DNA here is from genome assembly GCA_029574335.1 of Rana kukunoris. Classification (NCBI taxonomy): domain Eukaryota; kingdom Metazoa; phylum Chordata; class Amphibia; order Anura; family Ranidae; genus Rana; species Rana kukunoris. Next base: position 243,284,559 of record CM056059.1, read on the forward strand.
ATGATCAACATGTGTAAATAAATACATAAGTGATCCATACAGTGATCTTGGTGGTGTGTTTCACTTTAACCACTTCGGGTCCGCGCCATTGACAGAATACGTCAACAGCGTGGACCTGAGGCGCCGGGGTCACGTCTTTGGACGTGATTTACTTGACGTCAGGTACACACGATCGGCGGTGACAGAGCAGGGACGTGGAGCTCTGTGTGTAAACACAGAGCTCCACGTCCTGTCAGTGAGAGGCGACTGATGCTGTTTCCCTTGTACATAGGGAGACAGCATCGGTCATCTCCCCCAGTCACCCCCCTCCCCCCACACAGTTAGAACACACCCAGGCAATATATTTAACCCCTTCCTCACCCCCTAGTGTTAACCCCTTCAATGCCAGTCACATTTATACAGTAATTAGTAGGGGTGTTGAAAATGATCGCCGCATCGATGCATCGAGATTATTCCTTTCCCGATTCTGCATCAATGTGGGGATGTAGCATAATCGATTATTAATGACGTCATTTTGGCCCCTCCCCCTCGCCCGGACAGCAGTGTCTTTTCTGGTCATGACACTGTAGAGATCGGCTGGCTGCGTCTGGTGCCGTTCCCCCTGTAGCCTCTGCACTCACCCACGCTCTCCCCCTCCTCAGGATTTGTAGCTGTGTGGACTGTGGAGTGACACTGGTCATCTCCTCAATGGGCGGGCACAGATCACTGCACGGAGATGTGAGACAGATCACAGCAGCTCTTATCACACGTGGTATAAGGCACAGCGTCGGCTTCAGAAAAGTAAACAAGCTGTGAGGAGAAGAGGGGGGATGGTAGAAGTGCTCCGGAGGTGAGATAAGTTTGCCATGCTTTGATTTATGTGAATGTTTCACCAGTGCTATTGAATTGCTGTACACAGAGCACCAACTGGGAAAAGTGACATGCTAATCTTTTTGCTCATTCCTATTACATATAAACATGTACTGGTCCAGTCCCTTCATGGGTTTTATCAAATAAACAGTTTTTCTTTATTACTGTCACTAATGGATTGACTTCATTCTTGTCTTAACCCATTGGGCGCTGACTCATATTGGGGGATGCACAGTGCACACTCTTTTTCTGTCTAATTTCTTCCAAAGATTTCCCTATCACCTCTCCCCTCTGGAATGCACTGATCTTCAAGCAGTATATCATTTCTTGCTGATTGGAATGTCTTCCCTTTTTTTTTTTTTTTGCACTGATGTTGACCTGTTTACTAAGTTGCTGCCAAAAGACTAAGGGTATTATTTTTTCCTTAAAAATAAAAAATATTATATTTACCTGCTGACTGTCTCCTGTACTATGTCTGTAGTCTCTTGACTGTCTCCTGTACTATGTCTGCAGTCTCTTGACTGTCTCCTGTACTATGTCTGCAGTCTCTGACCGTCTCCTGTACTATGTCTGCAGTCTCTGACCGTCTCCTGTACTATGTCTGCAGCCTCTGACCGTCTCCTGTAGCATGTCTGCAGCCTCTGACCGTCTCCTGTAGCATGTCTGCAGCCTCTGACCGTCTCCTGTAGCATGTCTGCAGCCTCTGACCGTCTCCTGTAGCATGTCTGCAGCCTCTGACCGTCTCCTGTAGCATGTCTGCAGCCTCTGACCGTCTCCTGTAGCATGTCTGCAGCCTCTGACCGTCTCCTGTAGCATGTCTGCCGCCTCTGTCCGTCTCCTGTAGCATGTCTGCAGCCTCTGACCGTCTCCTGTAGCATGTCTGCAGCCTCTGACCGTCTCCTGTAGCATGTCTGCCGCCTCTGACCGTCTCCTGTAGCATGTCTGCAGCCTCTGACCATCTCCTGTAGCATGTCTGCAGCCTCTGACCGTCTCCTGTAGCATGTCTGCCGCCTCTGACCGTCTCCTGTAGCATGTCTGCAGCCTCTGACCGTCTCCTGTAGCATGTCTGCAGCCTCTGACCGTCTCCTGTAGCATGTCTGCAGCCTCTGACCGTCTCCTGTAGCATGTCTGCAGCCTCTGACCGTCTCCTGTAGCATGTCTGCAGCCTCTGACCGTCTCCTGTAGCATGTCTGCAGCCTCTGACCGTCTCCTGTAGCATGTCTGCAGCCTCTGAGCCTCTGACCGTCTCCTGTCTCCTGTAGCATGTCTGCAGCCTCTGACCGTCTCCTGTAGCATGTCTGCCGCCTCTGACCGTCTCCTGTAGCATGTCTGCAGCCTCTGACCGTCTCCTGTAGCATGTCTGCAGCCTCTGACCGTCTCCTGTAGCATGTCTGCAGTCTCTGACCGTCTCCTGTAGCATGTCTGCCGCCTCTGACCGTCTCCTGTAGCATGTCTGCCGCCTCTGACCGTCTCCTGTAGCATGTCTGCAGCCTCTGACCGTCTCCTGTAGCATGTCTGCAGCCTCTGACCGTCTCCTGTAGCATGTCTGCAGTCTCTGACCGTCTCCTGTAGCATGTCCGCAGTCTCTGACCGTCTCTTGTAGCATGTCCGCAGTCTCTGACCGTCTCCTGTAGCATGTCCGCTGTGTTTAGACTTTGCTAAATGCAGGAAGTGTTATTGTGTGTGTGTATGTATGTGTTTTTTTTTTTTAAGAACAGATAGAAAAAAAAAATGGAGGAGTACTTAATTTTTTTTTTTGATGAAAGCAATGCGCACTTGCGCTGCAATCGTGATGCATCGTGATGCATCGCGGAATCAAATCGAATCGTGGACTTGATAATCGTAATCGCATCGAATCGTGAGACCGGTGAAGATGCGCAGCCCTAGTAATTAGTGCATACTTATAGCACTGGTCGCTGTATAAATGTGAATGGCGCCAAAAATGTGTCAAAAGTGTCCGATGTGTCCGCCGCAATATCGCAGTCCCAATAAAAATCGCAGATCGCCGCCATTACTAGTAAAAAAAATATATAAAAAAAAACATAATTCTGTCCCCTATTTTGTAGGTGCTATAACTTTTGCGCAAAGCAGTCACTTATTGTGATTTTTTTTTTTTTTTTTTACAAAAATACGTAGAAGAATACATATCGGCCTTCACTGAGAAAAAAAAAATATTTTTTTTAAAAAAAAAATTGGGATATTTATTATCGCTCTTTTTTTTGTTTATAACGCAAAAAATAAAAACCGCACGGGCGATCAAATACCACCAAAAGAAAGCTCTATTTGTGGGGGAAAAAAGGGCGCCAATTTTGTTTGGGTGCCACGTCGCACGACCGCGCAATTGTCAGTTAAAGCAACGCAGTGCCAGATGCTGAAATTTCGCCTGGGCACGAAGGGGGTTTATGTGCCCACTAAGCACGTGGTTAAGGTCATCACAGAGGACAAGGGGTGCATGCTTTACATCAGGAGAAAAGAAATGTAATCTCCAAATACAGAAAGGCTTCTTTAAAGTAAGAGCTGTGAAAATGTTTAACAGATTCCCACAAAAGTTCGTTCTGGCCAGCTAAGTAGAATGTTTTAAGAAAGGCCTGAATTATTTCCTAGATACACATAATATAACTGAATACTAGTATGTATAGGTAACGTTGTTCCAGGAAAGAAAAAAAGTTGATCCAGGGAATATCCGATTGCCTCTTGGTGGATCAGGAAGGAATTTCTTTCCCCTCATGGAGCAAATTGAATCATTTTTATTTTTTTATTTTTTTACACTGTTCTTTAACCACTTCAATCCTCCTTCACGTCCAAAGACGTGAACAGCGCAAACCTGAGGCGCCGGGTTGACGTCTTTGGACGTGATTTGCTTGTAATTCCCCGCGCGCGCCACAGGGTGGCGCGCGGCGGGGAAAAACAGTCCCGACGCATCACCGAGGATCCGATGCGTGTACCCGGCGGCCGCGATGTCCGTCAGGTACACGCGATCGTCGGTGAGACAGCAGGGACGTGGAGCTCTGAGTGTAAACACAGAGCTTCACGTCCTGTCAGTGAGGTGACAGATGCTGTTTCTCTTGTACATAGGGAGACAGCATCGGTCACCTCCCCCAGTCACCCCCCTCCCCCCATACAGTTAGAACACACCCAGGCAATACATTTAACCCCTTCCTCACCCCCTAGTGTTAACCCCTTCAATGCCAGTCACATTTATACAGTAATTAGTGCATTTTTATAGCACTGGTCGCTGTATAAATGTGAATGGCGCCAAAAATGTGTCAAAAGTGTCCGATGTGTCCGTCGCAATATCGCAGTCCCAATAAAAATCGCAGATCGCCGCCATTACTAGTAAAAAAAAAATATATAAAAAAAAAATCATAATTATGTCCCCTATTTTGTAGGCGCTATAACTTTTGCACAAAGCAGTCACTTATTGTGATTTTTTTTTTTTTTTTTTACAAAAATACGTAGAAGAATACGTATCGACCTTAACTGAGAAAAAAAAATATAAAAAAAAAAAAAAAAATGGGATATTTATTATAGCAACAAGTAAAAAATATATATATATTTTTAAATTGTCGCTCTTTTTTTCATTATAACGCAAAAAATAAAAACCGCACGGGCGATCAAATACCACCAAAAGAAAGCTCTATTTGTGGGGAAAAAAGGGACGCCAATTTTGTTTGGGTGCCACGTCGCACTACCGCGCAATTGTCAGTTAAAGCGACGCAGTGCCGGAAGCTGAAATTTCGCCTGGGCACGAAGGGGGTTTATGTGCCCAGTAAGCAAGTGGTTAACCACTTGAGGCCTGCGCTACCGTCGGATGACGGCAACAGCACGGGCCTCAATATCCAACATGCCGTCATTTGACGGCATGTCTTTCTGGCGTTCCCAGCGCGCGCTGTAGTGCGCGCTGCGGGGAAGCCCTGTGTTGTCCGTGTCCCTTGGACACGGCCAATCACAGATCGCGGCAAACGGCCAATCAGAGCGGCCGTTTGCAATGCGATCTGTGGGCGAATGAGAGATGATCTCTCATAGATCATCTCTCATTGCCGGCTCACGCAGAGACAATGTCCTGTCTCTGGAGGGGAGGAGCCCGATCTGTGTTCCTTCCTACATAGGGACACAGATCGGTCACCCCCCCAGTCACCCCCCCTCCCCCTACAGTTAGAACACACCTAGCATACACATTTAACCCCTTCCTCACCCCCTAGTGTTAACCCCTTCAATGCCAGTCACATTTATACTGTAATTAGTGCATATTTATAGCACTGATCGCAGTATAAATGTGAATGGCGCCAAAAATGTGTCAAAAGTGTCCGATGTGTCCACCATAACGTCGCAGTACCAATAAAAATCGCAGATCGCCGCCATTTCTAGTAAAAAAAAAATAATAAAAAATAATAATTCTCTCCCCTATTTTGTAAGCGCTATAACTTTTGCGCAAACCAGTCGCTTATTGCGATTTTTTTTTTTTTTTTTTACCAAAAATATGTAGAAGAATACGTATCGCCCTAAACTGAGAAAAAAAAATGTGTTTTTTTTTTTAATTGGGATATTTATTATAGCAACAAATAAAAAATATTGTATTTTTCTTCAAAATTGTCGCACTTTTTTGTTTATAGCGCAAAAAATAAAAATCGCACAGGCGATCAAATACCACCAAAAGAAAGCTCTACTTGTGGGGAAAAAAGGACGTAAATTTTGTTTGGGAGCCACGTCGCACGACTGCGCAATTGTCAGTTAAAGCGACGCAGTGCCGGAAGCTGAAATTTCACCTGGGCAGGAGGGGGGTGTAAGTGCCCAGTATGCAAGTGGTTAAAAAAAATGGTATCACTTGTATTCCTATTACAAGGAATGTAAACATCCCTTGTAATAGAAAAAAACGCATGACAGGTCCTCTTACATATGAGATCTGGGGTCAAAAAGACCTCAGATCTCATATTTACACTAAAATTCAATTAAAAAAACATTTATTTGAAAAAGCATGTCCCTTTAAGGCCTCGTACACACGATCAAATCTGTCCGCTGGACCGTTTCAGCAGACAGATTCGATCGTGTGTACGGCCGAGCCGACGGATTTGGCCACCCGACAGATTTCAAAGCATGCTTTGAAATCTATCGGGTGGGAATCCGTCCGCCCGACATGTCTGCTGGTTAGTACACTTACCAGCAGACATGTCGTCCCGCACCGCCGCCGCCGAATGGATTCGGCGCATGCGCGGAAGTGTTTTACTTCCTGGTGCGGTGACGTGGCGGCGTCAACGTCATCGCCACGTCACCGACACTTCAGCGCGCTCTCTGCTGGCGGGGATTTTGGTTTGCTCGTGTGTACACGCGAGCAAACCAAAATCCCAGCAGACAGATTTGTTCAAATCTGTCGGACGGACAGATTTGAACAAATCTGTCTGCTCGTGTGTACGAGGCCTAAGAGGTATGGGTAGAAGTTTTGACATTGCTTCCATCCTGCTATGGTATGGAGATGGGTAGGAGCCATCTTCCCCTCACTCGTCTCCTTACCAAGCAGCAGAGAGGACCCGATCACCTACGCCGCTGCCGACGGCTCCATTAAGCGCCGGAGGGTGCGGGAGAGCGACGGGAGGTGGTCCCATCTCCCGCCGCCGATAAAAGTGATCTCGGGGTGCGAATCTGCCACAGAAACCACCAATATTGGAAACCGGACCGTCGGCTGAAGAAGAGCAAACCTGGGTTATGGCAGCTAGCTGCTGCCATAATAGAGATATCCCTCTTCAAACAGCCGACGTATATCAGCATGTGGCGTTATGCGGCGGTCCGGTCCAGTCTGCACTGCCCCGCAAGGGCTCTTTTGTTTCTCCTTTAACTTTCCTTTTTCTTGCCAGTCCTGGACTCCCCCCACCTACAAATGTCCTGGAGATGATCGAATGAGCAAATTGGATCATTTATTGTTTTAAAAAAAAAATGCCTTCCTTTGGATCAACTGTGGCCTCTGGATCAACTGTGGGTATAGGATTGTATAAGATAATTCTTTGGCAGATTCACTTTCTCGCTTCCAGATTGCTTATTTTACCTGATGCCCAAGGCAGATTTGTGTGAAGTACCATGCCCTTGTCTTTTGTGAGAGCTGATCTTGTTTCTGCTAATATCCAACGATCTATAGCTAAATCTACTAGGGTAAGTTATGTTTCAGAAATGGTATAGAAAATACTGCGCTAACAGAAAATAAAGTAACACCTAAATGAGCAGCAGCTAAAAAAAGGGATTTTTAAATACAGCTTACCTGTAAAATCCTTTTCTTGAAGTACATCACGGGACACAGAGCGGCATATTCATTACTATATGGGTTATATGGAGTACCTTCAGGTGTGGACACTGGCAATCTCAAACAGGAAGTCCCCTCCCTATATAACCCCCTCCCCTAGAGGGAGTCCCTCAGTTTTGTAGCAAGCAGTATGCCTCCCAAAAATGTTCCCCAAAAGAGGGGTGGGAGCTCTGTGTCCCGTGATGTACTTCAAGAAAAGGATTTTACAGGTAAGCTGTATTTAAAAATCCCTTTTTCTTTCTCGTACATCACGGGACACAGAGCGGCATATTCATTACTATATGGGATGTCCGAAAGCAATGCTTTAATGAGGGGAGGGAGACATCTTCTCAAAAAGGGATTTAATTTAGAGGTATACTCAAATAATAATAATAAATCCAACTTAGTCAAGAAATAATTTTTTTTTTTTTTTTACAACCAAGGGTGCCCCCGATCCAGAGGATCTTAAACCGCAGCCTGTAGTACTGCCTGCCCAAAGGCTGAATCCGCATTCCTTCTCACGCCTAGTTGACAAAACCTTGTAAACGTGTGGACTGATGACCACGTCGCCGCCTTGCATATCTGAGCCATAGAGATCTGATGGTGTGCTGCCCAGGAGGCGCCCATGGCCCTGGTAGAATGGGCTTTTACCGACAAAGGAGGAGGCAACCTCTTCAAACCGTAGGCCTGAATGATTATTTGTCTAATCCATCTCGAGATGGTGGATTTTGCAGCTGCTTGCCCCTTCTTGGGGCCATCTGGTAAAACGAACAACACCTCTGTTTTCCGGATCTTTTCTGTAGCTTTAAGATAGGCCTTCATGGCCCGGACAATATCTAAGGTATGCAGCAACCCCTCCTTTCTAGATGTGGGTTTCGGAAAGAAGGATGGAAGTACCAAATCCTGGTTCAAGTGAAAATTGGATATAACCTTTGGTAGAAAGGAAGGATGAGGCCGGAGAACTGCCCTGTCCTTATGTAGAATGAGATATGGTTCCTTACACGATAAGGCTGCCAACTCTGACACTCTCCTGGCCGAAACTATGGCGACCAAGAATACCAACTTTCTTGTCAGCAAAACTAAAGGAATCTCAGCCAACGGCTCAAAGGGTTGTTTCTGTAGAGTGGACAGGACAAGATTTAAGTCCCATGGACAAATTGGTGACTTGACAGGAGGATTAATACGCAAGACCCCCTGTATGAAGGTCTTTACCAGCGAGTGGGTGGCCAGCGGCCTCTGAAACCACACTGACAGAGCTGAAATCTGTCCCTTGATTGTGCTTAATGCCAGGCCTTTATCCACTCCTAGCTGGAGAAAACTTAACACCCTATCAATGGTATATTTGCGGGAATTCCATCTTTTGGATTCACACCAGCCTACGTAGTTCCTCCACACCCTGTAATAAATCACCCTGGAGGCCGGCTTTCTAGCCCTAATCAGGGTAGGAATTACCTGCCTAGACAGACCTCTACCCCTGAGAATCAGGGATTCAGCCTCCAGGCCGTCAAATTTAGACGCTGTAATGTAGGGTGGAGGATCGGGCCTTGTGAGAGTAGGTCTGGTCGTAGAGGAAGAGTCCAAGGGTCTCCCACTGCCATCTTCAGGACTAGTGAGTACCATGTCCTCCGGGGCCAAGCTGGAGCTACTAGAATGACTGGCTTGTGCTCCACTCTGATCCTGCGCAACAGGCGAGGAAGTAACTGTAGCGGAGGGAATGCATATAGAAGTTTGAATTGATGCCAAGGGCAAACCAACGCATCGGTTCCGCAGGCCATAGGGTCCCTCTCTCGAGACACGAACCTGTCTAGTTTCTTGTTGAACCTGGATGCCATTATATCTATGTCTGGCATTCCCCACTTCTGGCAGATTGTTTGAAAGACCTGGGGATGCAGAGACCACTCCCCCGGCGACAGAATCTGGCGACTTAAGAAGTCTGCCTGCAGGTTGTCCACTCCGGGAATGAATATCGCCGAAATGCAGGGTACATAAACCTCTGCCCACTGAAAAATCAAGCTCACCTCCCTCTGAGCGGCCTGACTCCTGGTTCCCCCTTGGTGGTTTATGTATGCCACCGCTGTGGCATTGTCTGACTGGATTCTCACCGGGGACCCCTGTAATCTGGAAGTCCATGCCAGGAGGGCTAGGCGAGCAGCTCTGATCTCCAAGACATTGATGGGTAGCTGCCTCTCTGCTTCCGCCCAAGTTCCCTGGCGAGAGAACCCCTCCAAGACCGCCCCCCAGCCTGCCAGGCTGGCATCTGTGGTAACTACCTTCCAGACAACGGGGCTGAAGGACCTTCCCTTTAGAAGATTCTGAGGGTTTAACCACCAGGCCAGGCTTTGTCGGACCTTTGATGATAGCGTCAAAGGGGACTCCAAGGCATGTGCTCTCTTGCCCCAGGCTGCTAGAATGGCTGCCTGTAGGACGCGAGTGTGGATCTGAGCGTATGGTACTGCCTCGAACGTGGCCACTAGCTTGCCTAGTAATCGCATACACAGGCGAATAGTTGTTTTTTTCTTGCTTAGAACCAACTGAACCAACCCCTTGATAGCCTCGACCTTTACAAGGGGCAGGAACACCTTTTGCTGTTCTGTGTCTAACCTCATGCCGAGGTATTCCAACTGCTTTGTAGGATGGAAAGCTGACTTTTCCCGGTTTAGGACCCAGCCGAACCTTTCGAGGTACTGAACCGTGAGGTTTACTGCCTGTTGCAGACACGGCCGTGAGTGATCTATGATTAAAATGTCGTCCAAGTATGCTAGGACTGTGACCCCTTGGATCCTTAGATTGGCCAGAACTGGGGCTAGGATCTTCGTGAATACCCGGGGGGCCGTGGCTAGCCCGAAGGGGAGCGCCCTGAATTGGAAGTGTCGCTGCCCTACTGCGAAGCGTAAAAATCTTTGATGCGACTGAAAGATTGGTACATGAAGGTAAGCATCCTTTATGTCTATGGAAGCCAGAAAATCGTCCCTCTGGAGCGTGGCGACTGCTGACCGGATGGATTCCATCCGGAAGGAACGAACCCTTAGGTAAACGTTTAAACTCTTTAGGTCCAAGATTGGCCTGACATCGCCGTTGGACTTTGGTATGACAAAGAGATTGGAATAGAAACCTAGCCCCTGCTCTTGGGCTGGCACCTCTATTATCACGCCCTGGCAAAGCAGGTGATCCAAAGCTGCCAGCATCGAGGCCTTCTTTGCTGGATCCTTTGGTAGCCTTGACTCTTGAAAATGAGGCGGAGGAAACTTTAGAAACTCCAGTCTGTAGCCTGTGGTTACAGACGCCCGGACCCATTTGACGGGGATCTTGGCTTCCCAAACTTCTGAGAAGAAACGAAGCCTTCCCCCCACCCACGAGAGTGGGGGCGCCCCTTCATAAGGCAGACTTAGGGGCTGGTTTTGTCGGCTTGCGATACCATGCCTGTCCCTGCGATCTACTGTTAAAGTTGGATCGCGCAGGCGGCCGTCGATACTGCCTGGAATTTGAGGGCCCTGAGACAGGAAAGAGCTGCCTTTTAAATGTAGGACCCCGGAATGTCTTTTTGACTGGTAAAAGGGTACTTTTGCCACTTGAAATAGTCTGAATGTATTTATCCAGATCCTCTCCGAAGAGTCGTCCTCCATGGAAGGGAAACCCTGCCAGAAGCTTTTTGCATGGGGGCTCCGCCGCCCAGTTCTTCAACCATAAGAGCCTTCTCATGTGCACCAAAAATAGTGATAAACGAGAGGCCTGCTGGATGGAATCCTTTATAGCATCTACCGCAAAACACAGAGCTCTGGGAATGTCAGAAAACTCTTCTGCCTGTTGGGTAGGCATGTCTTTTAGCATTTCTTTTGTCTGGTCCTTTAACGCCTGACAAACTCCAATTGCAGCCACAGCTGGCTGTACCACTGCTCCTGCCGTAGCAAAGGATGCTTTTAAAAGTGTCTCTAACCGTTTATCAACCGGATCTTTAAACATTTGTATGTTTTCCACCGGGCAAGTTAGTGATTTATTCACACATGAGATGGCTGCATCCACCACTGGGAGCTTCCACCTCTTCGAGAATTTTTCCTCCATAGGGTAAATGACCGCAAATCTCTTCGGCGGCAGAAAAATCCTGTCCGGTCGTACCCAATCCTAAAAGATCAATTCCTCCAAGAGAGGATGGACCGGAAAAACCGCGTTGCTCAAAGGAGCTTTCAAAGAGCCCAGAGAGGATACCGCAGGAACCTGAGGCTCTGGCAATGGTAAATTAAATGCCGAGCGGACCATGTCCGTCAAAGACTGCACCCACAGTCTCTCTGTCTGGGAGTCTGAAAATGGTTCCTCAGAGGTAGATCCCTCAATCCCTGAACCCTCTTGGTTCAGGTCTAGTTGATCCTCCTGAGATTACAATTCCTCCGGAGAGAGAATTTCAGCATCTGAGGATACACCTCTTGGCGATGGGGATCTAGCCCGTTTCTTGCAAGGAATAGATCTAGCGATCAACGCTGCTAATCTTTCTTCTAGCCCCCCTAGGGATACAGCTAGCATCTCCTCTGTGATAAACACAGGGCTGGGCTGATCTGGGCCAGCCTCAGCACCAGACCCCCCCAATGGCTCATCCAAGGCGACCTTCATGGGAATAAGCTGCAGGGAAAGTATCGGCATATCATCATAATCAGAGGGGGAACCCCTTTGTTTCTTGGTCTTTTTTGTACCCTTTGACCCCGAACTTTTGGAAGCCATAATACAAAATCGAGGGACTCCGCCTACAACAGCAGACTGTAGTGGCCAGGAGTACAAAACTAGGGTTTAGGGGACAATAGATCACTAATGCCCAAAAACTGATGGGGCCCCGTATGTTTTTTTTTTTTTTTAAACATACAGCGTCCCCAAACTTAGTTTGCCAGCCTCCAACCTGTTGCAAAAGGGGATTTTTTGGCTTAACAGAAAAGCATTGGAACCAAGTCCAGCATGTACTACCCCTCTTCCGCCACCGGGAGTCACTGTTCTGCCGCTCTGCGTCCTCTCCCCAGATCAGCCTCAGACTGAGCACTGACTATAGCCTGCTGATTTATAACAGCACACAAGGCGCGCCCCTGATGACGCTGCAGGCACGCCCCCCCCGCCCTCCCCTCCGAACGGCGCGAGAAACGTCTATAAGACGTGCGCGCGCACGCCGGAGAAGGAAGCATATGGAGGAGCCGCGCTGCTGGAGACCCAGGACTGCAGTACCAGGCGGCAGAATCAAACCCCCGGCCAGGTAGGACTCTCCAAAAGGCCCCATAGGGGTCCTTACTAGCCCTGGGAAGAAAGCAGCAGGTAGCTAGCAAACACAATTGTTTCTTAGACAGGGGAACCTAGTGATGGGGGAATGAGATCATCCTGTCTTCTCAGACATAGTGAGCAAGGTTGCCAATGCAGAGCATACTTAGGCTACCCCCCTTTTAGGTCACCCCGGAGAGCCTGCTGTCGAACCAAGTCCCGCAGGCTCCCCTCTTACCTGCTCCATGCTGCAGGATGTTTGTCTAGCAAAACGATCCAATCTTCTCCCATCTCCGTGGGTAGCGTAATAGACCTTCAGGCCCTGGGGTCCTATGAAGGTACCCACTGTCCTGGACCTATATAGCACCCTGGCAAACAGGAACTTATGGTCTTTACGAACTCCAAGTCCTGGGCCCAGGGTCCAGCCCTCCAAAGAGGAGCATTATAGGCAAAACCCCACGGTTTGGGGCCCGGGTACTGTCCACTTTGGCACTGAGGCTCCTTGGACAGATCCGGTTAGCCCGCCCTTAATCCCAAGGATGTGGAGCAAAGCTATTCCGTGACCAACACCTAAGACACTGGCGAAAAAACTGAGGGACTCCCTCTAGGGGAGGGGGTTATATAGGGAGGGGACTTCCTGTTTGAGATTGCCAGTGTCCACACCTGAAGGTACTCCATATAACCCATATAGTAATGAATATGCCGCTCTGTGTCCCGTGATGTACGAGAAAGAAAGTGAAATACTAATATACAAGAAAATTGGTTGTAGCCACGCTAGCCCAATGATAAAGTGAAACACATATAAAAATTATGTTCAATGATTGGAATGAAAAACACAAACTATTTTTGAAAAATATATAACTAAATAAAGTTCATAAATGTGCATAAATCTCAAAATAAATATCCAAATAAATGTCCAGTATTGAGTGATGTCCTAAACAGATATCGTGCCTAGGTGACTTAGTAACGGCAATTCCACCACCAAAAAGTGCCAGCATCACACAGATTACGTGCTTACCACACGGCAAGCAAGGTAAGCTTGCGGCTGTAAACCCCAGCCAGGGCCTTGATCCAGGAACTTGCTATGGTAGCAGCTTCAAATGATCAAAGATAGTGAATGACTGGATACTTGCAGTGATTCAGGTATCATGCGAATATGCCAATGGTACCAAGAAGGGAAAAAAAGGGCTCACCATAGCGTATATCCAATATATGAAAAGTGTTTAAAAAGGTTAAAAACCCTTTCATCAATATGGTAGATAAAAGCAACGAATATCAACAAGTAGCCGGCCAGCTAGCGAATGCCCGTCCGCTCAGACTGGAAAACGTGATGCCGACAGCACGTCAACTCGTTGCTTTTATCTACCATTTTGATGTAAGTGTTTTTAACCTTATTAAACACTTTTTATATATCAGATTTATGCTATGGTGAACACTTTTTTCCTTAAAAGACATACAAACAACACCCTATACGGACACGGTAAACAAATACCCAATAACACAAATACAGAGGTTGAATCTTTTGTAATATGCCACGTACACACAAGTGGTTTTCCCTTCAGAAAAAAAACCAATGGTTTTCCCTGCGGAATTCCTCTCAACTAGGGATGAGCTTCGCATTCGATGTGAACACATGTTCGCATTGAACATCGGCTGTTCGATCGTTCGTCGAAAACGAACAAATCGGGTCGTTCGCACCAAATTCGAATGACGCGCAACGGCCCATAATTCACTGCGGCGTTGCGTGCTGATGATTGGCCTAGCATGCACCATGACCCCTGTGTGCTTTGGCCAATTAGGGCTCAGGGCTTTAGCACACACCCCTCACTATAAAAGGCCGCCTCCCAGGCGGCCTCGTGTAGTGTGTTCCGGCTTGCTTAGAGAAGTGAGACAGACAGACAGAGAGAGAGAGAGATAGATAGATAGATAGATAGAGACACAGGGCCAGATTCAGGTAGATGGGCACATATTTTTGCCAGCGTATCGCAGCGCATATACGCTGCGCTGACGCAAACTAGCGAGTGAAGTACAGTATTCACCAAGCGCATGTCCGTTACATTGCGCCGGAGTAACGAATATGAGCTGGCGTAACCCGACGCAAGTGGAAGTGGGTGTGATCATATGTAAATGATGGGCGGAGCCCAGCGCAGAGGCTTACGTTCAGCGCATCATCCACGGAGCATGCGCAGTGAGTGAGGCTTCACTCGGCCCCCTGTGCGCATGCTCACAACTTCCGTCGGCACCACTTCACGGTAAACGTCAGCGCAATGAGTTCCGTTGAGCGTTTAAAAGCGCTAGCGGAAACGCCATTCCGGCGCAAAAGTATTTCCGTTTCCCCCCACCCCAGGGAAGTTACTTTTGCTAAGAGATGGCTGCTCCCGTCCCCCCCAAAGAGAGGAGAAACCTAAATTTCAATTCCCAGGAGGTCTCTGTTATAATATCCGCTATGGAGACTTATAATGACCTCCTCCACGGCAATAAAAGTCGGAAGACCAGCCGGGATAGGAAGCAAGCCATCCTGGAGACCATTGCTGGCAGGGTGAATGTTTTGGGGTACTCCACCCGGACTGCTGGCGATATTCAAAAAAAAAATGACCTGCGGCGCAAGGTCCGTGGCAAGGTGGCCACCATCAGCAGGCATGAGAGGGGCACGGGGGGTGGACCCCCATGTGCGGTCAGCCTGACCACGGAGGAGGAGGTGGTCGCCCGCTGCCTGGAGAGGGAGAAGTTGGAGGGGGTACCAGGCTATGATTCTATGGAGGAAGGCTCCAGGACAGGTAAGTGTTTTTTATCCCCTATTTGGTGTGTTGCATGTGGGGGGGGAGGGTACATGTGCCAAGTGTGTGGGACCACCAACATGTGTCTGCTTTGTGTCATCCACAGATGACGCATCTGTTGGCAGCCAGTCCACCCCATCCTCCCAACGGGATCCTGAAGCCGAGCCCCTGGGTGTTGAAGAGACCGAGGTGGAGGAGAGTGCCCACACCTCACCTGAAGAGGTGGTTGAGGAGGAGCCTGTTATTCCTGAGCAGGACTTTATTTTGTTTTTGGAGGAGTCCTCCCCTTCTGCAGGGCCCTCTGTAATACCCTCCCCCATCCTCGGAAGCCCCTCAAGGGCGACTCCATCTCCTGGCCCCAGAAAGGCGACCCGGAAGACCAGGGGGGTGTCTGATCTGGTCCAGGACCAGGTGGCGATGGACCACGCCAGGCAGACCCAGCAGATGGGGGAGATTGCTGGGCACCTGGACCGGGTCGCTGACAGCCTGGGCTCCGTGTCGCAGCTGACCAGTGCTGTGCATGACGTCGTGACCAGGCTGGGGGAGGTGAAGGCTGATGTTAAACACCTCACTGCAGCCGTCCACGCCAACACAGCTGCCATCCGGGAAGAGGGGAGGCAGAGGCAGCGTGACCAGCGGCATCATGTCACCCGCCAGCTGAGGATGCAGGCCCAGACTAATCACTTTCTGAGCCGGATTGCCGTGGCCTTGGAGGGCATGCAGCCAAGAGCTGCCAGGAGTGGCCCACCCGGGGATCAGCCTCCTCCAGATGCCCCCCCACCCCCACCCACTCCCTCCAGGCAGCTGAGGAACCCGAGAGTGCCCACAAGAAGGAGCCCCCTTCAGCCCAGAAGAGGTTTTTTTTTGTTTTTGTTTATTGCTCAGGTTATGAGTATTTTATTATTTTTGTTTAGTGCTCAGGTTATGAGTATTTTATTATTTTTGTTTAGTGCTCAGGTTATGAGATATTTATTTTATTTTTAACTGCACACGGTCAGGAGTGGAGGGGACAGTGTGAATGGTGTGTGAATGTGAGGGGGTGCCACTCCTGCCAGTAAGGGGTGTCACCCTCAGCCGTGGTGGAGAAGTTATCCCCACGGCTGTATGAATGACGTGTGAATGGCGTATGAATGGACAGCGACATCATTGGGGCCTTGACGCTGGCGTTGCTGCTCCCAAGTCCTACATGCTTGACTTGGGCTAATCCAATGTGATGTGGATGTGGTGTGTGTGATCTAGGGACATCAGTGGTGTACATGCGTGCATTGTCTGTGTGATTAATGTTTTGGTTTAGTGTCCAAAGATGCCTACGGCGAGGACCCTCCTGACTGCTCTTCCATCAGCAGACTGTGTAGCCTCTGGCAGGTGGGGACTGTGCGGGTCAGGGGTCAGGTCATCACGTATGTCAATCTGCAGGCCCTTTCTCATGGCAAAGTTGTGCAGAATGCAACATGCACCGATGATCTGACACACAAAGGTAGGGGAATACAATAGGGTCCTCCCGGACTTATCCAGGCATCGGAAACGGACTTTAGGAGCCCAAATGTTTGCTCCACCACTGCACGAGTTTTGATATGTGCCACATTGTATCTTCTCTCTCCTCTGGTTTGGGGGTTCCGGAAAGGAGTCATTAGATGGGGTCCCAGTGCATATGCAGAGTCACTTGGAAGAGAAAAGACAGGAGGATGTTAGTAGTGCATGTGCCCCTTGTGATGTGTGCATCATGGGAGGGGATAGTCATGCCTGACTCCCATGTCACTCACCAATCAGCCAGCTGTCCCCATACATGTTCTGTTCGAATTCTGCTGGGATGGGACTCTGATTGTATATGAAGCTGTCATGGCTGGACCCGGGGTGTTTGGCACGGACGTGCCATATGAGGCGTTGGGCATCAGCTATCACCTGTACGTTGATGGAATGCCAATGCTTCCGATTGTGGTATATGTGCTCTGTGGCACTGTGGGGCTGAAGGGCCACATGTGTGCAATCAATGGCCCCCACTGTGCGTGGGAATCTGGCAATGCTGTAGAAATCTGTCATTGTCTTCAGCCGCAGCTCCTCAGTGGTTGGTCTGATGAACTGGTTGGACATGCGTCTGAGGATTGCGGGGACAACCTGGTGCACACATCTGCTCATGGAGGACTGTGACATCCCAGCCACCACTCCACTTGTACGCTGGAATGATCCACTGGCAAGGAAATGGAGTGTTGCCAGTACCTTCACCAGTGGCTGCACTGCTTGTGAGCGGTGTGTCTTGCTGGTGATGTCACCCTGCAGGGTTGTGGTTAGTTCAAGGATTGCATCAGGGCTGAATCTGAAGAGGCGATACACCTCCTCATTACCCATGCCAAAGAGGCTCATGCGCGTGCGGTATATGACTCTCACGTGCCCGCCTCCTCCGTACCGGGGGACCCAGTACTAGTGCTAGGACCGCGACTGCCCCTGGCATGTTGGCACACAGAGGTGTTGTCCTTGCAAGTGTGGTTGTTCAGCTTGCTATTTTCGTCGGTAACGCTGCTGCTGTAGCTGCTCTCCTGCTGACCTTTGGCCGTCTGGAGTAAAGATAAAGCAGCTATTTGTAGAAATAACTTTGCGACGGACGAGATACGCGCGGCGCATGTAGCCAGCGTCTGGTGCTAATCCGTTCGCGAATCGGGAAATCTCCCTAATTTGCATATTTGCATGGCAAATCAATAGGCGCGACGGATGCGACAAGCGAAAATATGCGCTAACGATACTCTGGCGAGGGAAAGTTAAGCCGATCGGAAATGGCCCGTTTTCTGGCGCATCTAGGTTGGTGGGTACGGCCACATAGATACTACGGCGCATCTTTACAGTTACGCGGCGCATATCGATATACTCCAGTGCAAGTCTTGCTGAATCTGGCCCACAGTGTCTTTTCACATAGATAGATAGATATATAGATAGATAGATAGATAGACAGACAGACAGACAGACAGACAGACAGACAGACAGACAGACAGACAGATAGATAGATAGATAGATAGATAGATAGATAGATAGATAGATAGATAGATAGATAGATAGATAGATAGATAGATAGATAGATAGATAGATAGACAGATAGATAGATAGATCAGGGAGGCTACTAGTTAGTATAGTTAAATGTACAGTTTGTAGAGAATATATTGACATCCCTAGGAGTTGTCAATATATTTATAAACTGTATAGCTTAGCTAGTTCTGCTATTAGTATCTGTCAGGCAGGAGATTGTGCTTGATGCTCTAACGTGTTAGTGTACACGTGTTAGTTAATTGCACATAGACGCATTAACTGTTACTGCACGTGTGCTATTTATTTGCACAGAAAGGCAGTTGCTGTTAATGCAAGTGGGCTATTGAATTGCACAGAAACGTTTGGGGTCACCGCACATGTGCTGTTACATACCACTTGAACGCAGTTGGTGTCACTGCGCTTGTGCTGTTACATACCACCTGAACGCATAAACATGTCTGGAAGGACAACAAAGAGAGGCAGAGAGTCACAAAGGGCAAGCAGGCTCTGCATGTAGAGGTAACGCTGGTAGTGGATGTGGTGCATCCTCTTCAGCACGTGGCCATGGCCGTGGCCGTGGCCGCTCGTCCTTCTTTTCGGGAGCTGGCCGTGTTGAGCCTCAACATGCAGAGAAATTAGTAGAGTGGATGACCAAGCCATCCTCATCCTCCTCATCCTTTCTCACACAGACTGATCAAAGTTTATCTGGCAAAGCAGCTGCCAAGGCGTCCTCTTCCCTCTGCACAATGGCTTCACACAATACTTCCCTAGTACCACCATGTCCTCCTGAAGAGTCCGCCGAACTGTTTCAACACAGTGTTGGGTACATGCTGCAGGAAGATGCGCATCGTTTTGAAGACTCCGATGACGGAACACTGATAGAGGAAGGCATTGATGTGAGCCCAGGGAGAGGGGGTGGCCGAGAGGGACAGCAATTTGTCAGTGATGATGTTCCCCCAGCTGGAGCATACTGCCAGGTTGTTGACAGTGATGAGGAGGGAGGGGATGATGAGGTCACTGACTCTACCTGGGTGCCTGATAGGAGAGAGGAGGAGGAGGAGGAGGAGGAGGACGGGGCACAGGCACATCTCCAAAGAGGCAGGATGCGCTCCAGGGGTCAGCTTAAGGTCACACCCACTGCATTACAGCGCACATCTACGACGCTTGTGCATGGCGCTGCTGTGTCTGACCGGTATAGCAAAAGTTCTTTGGTGTGGGCCTTTTTTGAAACATGTCCACAAGATCGTACCTTTGCTATTTGCAACTTATGTCGCAAGCGTATCTCGCGTGGCCAAAACATCAACCGCCTGGGTACCACATGCTTGTCCAGACATATGTCGACCTGCCATGCAGCTCGTTGGCAAGCACACCAGAAAGACCCACACCAAAGACAAAAGCGTACCCCCCTTGCCCTTCTGGGACCTCCAACCCCAGTAGACCCCCAGTCCTCTCTGAAGCCTGCAGTGAAGGTGTAGAAATAGGTGTGTCACAAGCTAGTAGTAGCGGTCAATCTACTGATAGTACCAGGCAAATTTCCCTGCCCCAGCTGCTGCAGCACCGAAAGAAGTACAATTCCAGCCATCCACATGCCCAGCAGTTGAATGCTAGCTTAGTGAAATTGCTAGCACTTAAACTGCTACCTTTTCAGTTGGTAGATTCTGCCCCCATCTGTGAGTTTGTGCAATGTGCAGTACCTCAGTGGCAAGTACCAAAACGCCACTTTTTCTCACGGAAGGCTATTCCGGCTCTCTACCGGCATGTGGAAGGCAATGTCCATGCCTCGCTGGACAGGGCGATCAGTGGTAAGGTGCATCTTACCGCTGACTCATGGTCCAGCAGGCATGGACAGGGATGTTACCTGTCTTTTACGGCGCATTGGGTGACTCTGCTGGCAGCTGGGAAGGACGCAGGGCAAGGTCCAGTAGTTTTGGAGGTTGTTCCACCACCACGCCTCCAAAACACTACTACTTCTTGTGACACACCTCTCTCCTCCACCCCCTCCTCTTCTTCTTCCTCTGTGGCCTCTTCCTGTGGTGAGATTTTCTCCGAACCAGCCGTGCTCCGTAGGTGTACGAGGGGCTACGCAGGAATGCAGGCCAAGAGATGCCATGCGGTGCTAGAGCTGGTGTGCTTGGGAGACAGGAGCCACACTGGGGAAGAGGTTTTATCAGCTCTGCAGGGTCAGGCTGAGAGGTGGTTGACGCCACGCCAGCTGAAGCCTGGAATGGTGGTCAGCGATAATGGCACCAACCTCCTCTCTGCCCTGCGACAGGGAAAACTCACCCACGTGCCCTGTTTTGCGCATGTCCTCAATTTGGTGGTGCAGCGGTTCTTGGGCAGGTTCCCGGGATTGCAGGATGTCCTGAAGCAGGCCAGGAAAGTCTGTGTGCATTTCCAGAGGTCATATAATGCCACTGCTCGGCTGACTGACCTCCAAAGGGAATACAACCTGCCCAAGAACCGCCTAATTTGTGACATGCCCACCAGATGGAACTCAACGTTGGCCATGCTGCAGCGGCTGCACACGCAGCAACGGGCCATCAATGAGTACCTGTGCCAATATGGCAGCAGAACTGGGTCAGGGGAGCTAGGTTTTTTTTCCCCACGCCAGTGGGCCTTGATCAGGGATGCATGCACTGTCCTGTCACCATTTGAGGAGGCCACGAGGATGGTGAACAGTGACAGTGCATGCATCAGTGAGACTGTCCCTCTTATTCACATGTTGGAGCACACGCTACGTGGAATAATGGACAGGGCCCGTGAGGCAGAACAGAGGGAGGAAGAGGAGGACTTCCTTACCTCTCAAGGCCCCCTTTACCCAGACAGTGGTCCTGCTTGCCCACCTAGCACACAGGAAGAGGATGAGGAGGAGGAGGAGGAGAGTTGTATCAGCAGCATGGAGGTGGAGCCTAGCACTCAGCAGCAGCAGTCTTCAAGGGATCATTTACAGTCCCAAGGAGCACGTGGAGTTTTACGTGGCTGGGATGAGGTGCCTGTGGATCCTGTTGTCCTCAGTGACCCAGAGGACTGTGGTCCGAATGCCTCAGCAAACCTACGCTGCATGGCCTCCCTGATTCTGCAAAGCCTGCGTAAGGATCCTCGTGTACGTGCTATTAAGGAGAGGGATCATTACTGGCTGGTGACTCTCCTTGATCCACGTTACAAGAGTAAGGTTGCGGACCTTATGTTGCCATCGCAGAGGGAGCAGAAGATGAAACTTCTGCGGGAGGCCTTGCAGAAGGGTCTGTGCAATGCGTTCCCAGAACCAGGGGGATTACCAAAACCTGGCTCTGGACAACGTCTTGCTGAGGCTTCGGTGAATCACAGAAGGGGCGGTGGAGAAGGTGGTCGTCTGACCGATGCATTCAGGCAGTTTTTTAGTCCGCAGCCCCAAGGTCTGACCGGTTCCAGCAACCATTGCCAGCGTCTGGTTTACATGGCCCGGGAATACCTAGGGGCAAGATCCGACTTGGACACCTTCCCCACTGAAAATCATCTGGCTTACTGGGTCTTGAGGATGGATCACTGGCCAGAGCTTGCCCAGTACGCAATTGAGCTACTGGCTTGCCCTGCATCCAGTGTTCTTTCAGAACGGACATTCAGTGCTGCTGGAGGCTTTGTCACTGATCACAGGGTGTGCCTCTCCACCGGCTCTGTTGATCGACTGACCTTCATCATAATGAATCAGGCTTGGATCAACACCAGCTACCAAGCAACTGATGCTGATATTAATGAATACTATCTTTTTGTTGAAAAGTCGGATCCCTTTTAGACTGCTGATGCTGAGTGACTGTCCTCTTATGCTGCTGATGGAATATCCTTCTCCTCCTCACTTTTCTTGCTGATAGCTAGTAAGAAATGTTGTGTTTCTGGGCTCCGCCACCAGTGCCTAAGGCACAATTTTTCAGCCCCTGTTTAACAGGGGCGCCTAATAATTTTTGATGCAATACTTTGCATGTGGCTCCTTGTTGCGCTCCAATTGGAGTTATTGTGAGGGGTTGCAGTGTTGTGTTGTGCCCAAGGCCCAATTTTTCTGCCCTTGTTTAACAGGGGCGCCTAATAACAATTTTTGATGCAATACTTTGCACGTGGCTCCTTGTTGCGCTCCAATTGGAGTTATTGGGAGGGGTTGCAAGTGTTGTGTTGTGCCCAAGGCCCAATTTTTCAGCCCCTGTTTAACAGGGGCGCCTAATAACAATTTTTGATGCAATACTTTGCATGTGGCTCCTTGCTGCGCTCCAATTGGAGTTATTGGGAGGGGTTGCAGTGTTGTGTTGTGCCCAAGGCACAATTTTTCAGCCCCTGTTTAACAGGGGTGCCCAATAACAATTGTTGATGCAATACTTTGCATGTGGCTCCTTGTTGCGCTCCAATTACAGTATGTTTGAGTTGTGCCCTTTTTTCTAAAAAATTTCTTTCACAAAATAATAATGGCCCCCCACCACCACTAAAATATTCGACATATTGTTGCCACACAGAACGTGAGCAAGTAGCATTAATTACTTTTTTTTTATAGTCCTCTCATGTTGTGCAGGGACATTTCTAAACACGTGCCACTACTATAGACACCCATCAGGTGTGATATTTAAAGGATTTTTTTTTTTCACTTTGAGCATCATTAAAATGGCTGCTCCGCAAAAAAAGGCCGTTTTAAAAAAAATGTTTTCCATTGATACATGTTCCCTGGGGCAAGACCTGGGTTCTGAACGACGTTTTCCAACATTTAATTGAATTTTGGTCTTTAAAACGACAGTTTTTGAATTCGAACGTTCGGGTCCCATAGACTTCAATGGGGTTCGAAATGTTCGCGCGAACCCGCGGTCTGTTCGAACGTTCTGGTGCGAACCGAACCCGGGGGTGTTCAGCTCATCCCTACTCTCAACGGAATCCAAGTAGTCTGCTCTCCTACATCCATTTGTTGAAGTGCTGTACACACACACTGCCAAGCATCTGCTAATTAAGCGTTGTGGAAATTCAATTAAAACTGTTTACACTTCCCCCCTTCAATGTCTCCATTTTAAATGAGGGTTTAGCTTTTATGGCGCAGCACCCTTCTGTACAAGTGGTATGGCTGGGAGACTTTAATGCCACAATGAATGACACATTAGATAGGATGTCTCCTTCCCAATCCCTGATGGGTACTGTAGCAATGACCAAGTTCTTCAAGCTGACCATCGCATTCCACCTAATAGATTCTTGGAGGCATAAATACTCTGATGCCCGGGCATATTCCTGCTTCTCGTCTACCAATAAAACACTGTCTAGGATAGACTACATCCTCCTTTCTGGGGGGCTAACGTCGCGCCTTATAGACGCGGCCTTTGGTCCCAGCATGCTCTCAGACCACAGCCCATACCATGTTACTTTGAGTGTCCCCCTGGACAAACCCCCCCGGACGTGGCGCTTGAACCCCTTCTGGCTGTCCCTACTTCCAGAGGAGGATGACCTTTCAGATGAAAGGAGGGGGTTCTTTGCTGATAATGACCACTCAGCCAGCCCATCGATTGTTTGGGACCCGTTCAAACTTCATGCCCGGTCTCAACTAATCTCCCGTATAAACAGAATCAAGGCAGACTCTTTGGGGGCATTTGACCTGGCAGTCGCAGAGCTCTCTGCGGCTGAGCATGCCTACATGGATGATCTGTCAGACTCAAATGCAACACTCCTGAAACTCCAGACCAGAGTGGTAGACCAGCTACAATACACCAAGGCTAGACAGAAGATGTTTTTTAATAGGCAGAAGATGTTTGAATACAGCGAGAAAGCCGGGAAACTACTGGCTTACCTGGTCCACTGTGAAGATAGGCCACCCATAGTCATCTCTTTGCAGGACCCGGGGGGTGAGGGGGTGTCGGATCCACCTCTAGTATGCTCCAGGTTTAAAACTTTCTTTGCTAACCTTTACAGGTTCACGGCACCGTTAGACAGTGCGCCCATGACCCGATTCCTGGAAGTGCTTGATTACCCTCCTAGAGTCCCCTCTTACTTTGGGCGAGACAGGCCTTGCAATCGCGGGGTTTGCTCGTTCCAAATCTCCAGGATCAGACGGACTACCAGTGGAATTCTACTCCCACTATAGTGAGATACTCGCACCTAAGCTATTGGCGCTGTATAATGATCTCTTTAAGACACATGTACTGCCGCCATCCATGCGGGAAGCCACTATTGTCCTAATACCCAAACCTGGGAAAGACCCGGGTTTCCCGGAATCATACCGCCCCATATCACTCTTGCAAGTGGACATTAAAATATTAGCTAAAGTCCTCTCCATGCGCCTTAATCAGGTAATACTCTCCCTAATTCACTCCGATCAGGCGGGTTTCACGCAACACCTCCTTTAACCTACGCAGACTTTTTATTAATCTACAAGCCAAACACGAAGACCCAGGAACACGAGTGGTGGTGACGCTCGACACCGCCAAAGCGTTCGACTCAGTAGAGTGGGGTTATCTCTGGAGGTGCCTCGAGAGCTATGGATTCAGACCAAATTTTGTCCGGTGGACACAACTATTGTATCAGGCCCCGTCTGCCAGGGTAGTGGCCAATGGATGGCCCTCTGACCCCTTCGACCTCAGTAGAGGCACACAACAGGGATGTCCGCTCTCCCCATTGCTATATGCGTTGGCGGCGGAACCCTTGGCTATGGCTATTCGGCCAGATCCAGAGATAAGAGGACTATGTATGGGACCACTTACAGAAAAGATCAGCCTTTATGCAGACGACACACTCCTTTATTTAGCAGATTCTGGCCCCTCACTACATAAAGCCTTGGAGACCATAGAACAGTTCGGAATATTTTCCGGACTGAAAATTAATTGGGATAAGTCCCAGATCCTACCGCTTGACAGCTTCCCCCCCTCTGAATCCCAAGCTAACTTACCGCTACAGAGAGTTGAGAAGATAAAATATCTGGGGATAAACATAACCCGCAACACGACAGATTACACTGCTCTCAATATCGAGCCCCTTTTCTCTATGGTTAGGCTTAAACTCCAAACGTGGGCCCGACTGCCCTTGGGGGTGTGGGGTCGTATAAACATTATAAAGATGGTCCTGCTGCCTAAGGTACTGTATGCACTCTGGCACTCCCCAACATATCTCCCGTTAAGACATTTCAAAACTCTGGAAGCCCTCCTTAGGCCCTTTGTCTGGGGAAATAATAGACACAAACTGTCCTGGCAGGCGCTCAAGAACTTGACGGATATGGGGGGCACAGCTTTACCTGACTTCAATAATTACTACATCACAGCCCAACTTTCACAATTTTTCCATCTTGACAAGACTGATAGTGACCGCTTTAGAATTTTGATATGCCCAGAATGGGCACAGCGAACCGGTGATCCACTCTATGCTATAGCTGCCAGGACCGGCAGAGTCAGATGGAGAGGTCAAACCTTTACTGCAACACTATAGGCGCATATGGGATTTAGCAGCCACCAAAATTGGGATACCAATGCACAATGCCTACACACCACTATGGCACAACAAACGTTTGGAGGAACTCAGCGAGATCCAGGATTCTGGAATCTGGAGCTCGCGGGGAATTCTTTACCTGCACCAATTTTTTATGAATGGTAACCTTAAAACGTTTGACAGATTACGTGAAGAATATGCCCTCCCTAACCATATGTTTTTTAGATTCCTACAAGTGCGCCATGCTCTGGGGACCCAATTCCCACAGCCCATCCTTCAGCTCACTCCAAACCACATCATGTCCATTGCTAGGAGCCAAGACCCCAAGGGCCTAATCTCATCATATTACGGTCTGCTGTCCGCCCCTATACGTGGCAGAGTGGCTTTTGCTCTCAAGCCACGCTGGGAAAGGGAGGTAGGGGAGATGGACAACGAGGAGTGGGAAGAAGCTCTAGAGTCCTGCCGGGAAGTATCACCTAGGT
Source organism: Rana kukunoris (assembly GCA_029574335.1). NCBI lineage: Eukaryota > Metazoa > Chordata > Amphibia > Anura > Ranidae > Rana > Rana kukunoris. The sequence goes on from CM056059.1 coordinate 243,310,592, forward strand.
TGTCAGATAGACTCACTCAAACCTTTATAGTGCACAGGACTTATCTCACCCCGATCAGGCTAGCCAGATATAAGAGGGAACATTCTACACTCTGCCCAATGTGTGGGGATGAAACAGGTACCTTTTTTCACCTAATATGGTCGTGCCCCAGGATCCAGGGATACTGGTCCCAGGTGGTCACCTTTCTCCACGACAATATGGGCTCACCGATATCCCTGGACCCCAAGCAGTGCCTCTTGGGTGTATTCCCAGCAGTCCTGGATAGACACACTAAAACTTTCTTGCAGGAGACACTGTTTACGGCAAGAAAGATCATAGCTAGACACTGGATGAGGCCCTTACCACCCAAATGGTCGGAATGGAAGGCAGGTGTGAATGAGACTCTGCCATACAAGAAGTACATGTACATAAATAGGGAGTGCCCGGAGAAATATAATAAAATTTGGGACCGCTGGCTCAATGATCCTGACACATGCACGTGAGTGGGAGGGAACAATTCGGAGGTTATGGGTACTTGAGGTGAGGTGTAACTGCGTTTCTCCTCCTACATTACTAAGGTATTGATACGCCCTTGTACCGGCAGATGTCCTTCATGTACATGTTTAACCATGCTCTATAACACTGTTTGTAGATGTGTTGTTGGATGGTCTTTAACTGAACATTGTAGCCTTTTTTCTGTTACTGCAATTTTTATGTGCATGCCAATTTTTTGTCTCAATAAAAACCTTTGTTTAAAAAAAAAAAACAAAAAAAACTGTTTACACTTACAGTACCGCAGTGTTTACTGTATTATCAGGACCTCCTGTTATTGAATAAGTAGGCATACTATGGACTGCTCTTTGCCAAAACTAATGATTTGACCAATATAATTAAAAATTTGTAATATTCAACATTTGTTGGACTAACCAAGGCAAATGGCTTATAAAGCCACCAGTGTCAATGCAAGTTAACCCTGTTTGAATATGCAAGCTTTGAAATCATTAATCAATACCAGCGCTCCTCCTCCCATTAACCCAATACCCAAACTCCCTTGGAGCCACACACAACAAGCCTGTCTTTCCTTTCTTGACTGGCTACTGATACCAGTCTTTGGTGAAAAGATTCTTAAAGCGGATGTCCGCCAAAAATAATATTAAAAGCCAGTAGCTACAAATACTGCAGCTGCTGTTTTTTTTTTTTAAAAGTGTATTTTGTGCATGCGAGTTAGAGAGGAGCCGGACTGCAGGAGTTGGGTGTAGGCAGACCCTCCCCCGGAGGCAATCGCCATCCTTCTCCATGCCCCCGTTGGCAATGGCGGGTGTGAGGGGGGGCCTCCCAGTCACCCTGCCCTACCTGCTCCACTTGGGAGCCCAACAGGGCAGAGGGACTCCCCCTATGAGGGAGTGAGGGGGTCTAGCCCACCTAGCCAGCCCTGTAGGTCCTTTGCCTCTCTTTAATTTAGGAGACCGCATGGCCAAAGTGCATGCGTGTTAAACCAATTTTGTGTGCGTGCAAGTGTGGTGGTTTTTGTGGGGGGGTGGGTGTACTAAGCACAGGCGTACCTTGCATAGCACACCCACCGAGAGCCAGGCTGAGACCACCAAACTCAATTCACATGTAGCCAAGACCGGGATCCGAACCCTTGGCTGCAGAGGTGAACGGCTTGTCAGCGCAAAGCCAATCACGTTGAGCCACCACAGCTTACCTGTCCTGGACTTCAGCACCATCGGCAGCAGAGGATGAGCGATTACTCGTCACTCTGCTTCCCCCCACTGCCATCCTCGGTAAGGGAATCAGAAAGTGATTCCCTACAGTGCATGCGCGAGTCGCACAGCTCCGTCCTTACTGGTCCCCGTTGTGTTCTGGGAGCCGAGTGTTTCCCAGAACACAACGGGCGGGGGCGGGAAGTGACGCACTACCCGCAGACTCCCTGCAGTGAGGACTCCCGGAAGTGGGTGCAAATACCCCCCCCCCTGAAAGGTGTCAAATGTGACACCGGAGATAGGGAGGGTTCCGATGAGCGGAAGTTCCACTTTAGGGTGGAGCTCCACTTTAAGATGAAATACTTTTTCATCTGACAGACTGACTGTGTGTTGATACACGGCGTCCGGATATTTATTTGTACTTATTTGTACTGTTGTATGCAGTGTCTTTTGTCAGTATGTGTTTATGTGGTGTTTAATCAATAGGTGCCAATTGCAATTGGTCTATTTTTAGTGATACTGCACTTTTCTACAACTTTTCTTCATAATTGTAAGCAATAATTTTTTGCATTTACAAATAAAATCAGACATTTTATGATAAACTTGGTGTGATCCAATTACTGTTACCATAAGTAGGTATGAGCCGAACACCCCCTGGTTCGGTTCTCGGCAGAACATACAAACTGTCAAAAAGTTGGTGCAAACACGTGAACACCGTTAAAAGCTATGGGACCCGAACGTGAAAAAACAAAATTGATGATTTTAAAGGCTAATATGCAATTTATTGTCATAAAAAAGTGTTTGGGGTCCTGCCCCAGGGGACATGTATCAATGCAAAACAAGTTTTAAAAATTGAAGTTTTTTTCGGGAGCAGTGATTTTAATAATACTTAAAGTGAAACAATAAAAGTGAAATATTCCTTTAAATATTGTGCCTGGGGGGTGACTATAGTATGACTGGAACATTTGTCCTATGTTTAGAACAGTTCCTGCAGCAAAATGACATTTCTAAAGGAATAAAAGTAATTTAAAACTGCTTGCAGCTGTAATGTATTGTCGGGTCCTGGCAATATAGATGAAAATCATTAAGAAAAACAGCATGGGTATGGTATGGATATTAACCACTTGAATCCCCGTTTATCGTCAAATGACGGCGGCAAAGGGGATCTGAATATCCCAGCCGCCGTCATTTGACAGCATCGTCTTCTCCGGCCACTGGAGATGGCCCCGAGATGCCGACGCGCGTGCCTGGTGGTCACGATGTCCGTCAGGTACCCGCCGATCGGCAGTTTTAGAGCAGGGACGTGGAGCTCTGTGTGTAAACACAGAGCTCCACGTCCTGTCAGGGAGAGGAGACTGATGCTGTGTCCTTTGTACATAGGGACACAGCATTGGTCACCTCCCCAGTCAGTCCCCTCCCCCCACACAGTTAGAACACACCCAGGATACACATTTAACCCCTTCCTCACCCCCAAGTGTTAACCCCTTCCCTGCCAGTCACATTTATACAGTAATTAGTGCGTTTTTATAGCACTGGTCTCTGTATAAATGTGAATGGTCCCAAAAATGTGCCAAAAGTGTCCGATGTGTCCGTCGCAATATCGCAGTCCTGACAAAATTCGCAGATCGCCGTATTACTAGTAAAAAAAAAAATTGTCAGCATTCTATCCCTTATTTTGTAGCCACTTTAACCTTTGCGCTAACCAATTACTATACGCTTATTGCGATTTTTTTTTACCAAAAATATGTAGAATACATATCAGCCTAAACTGAGAAAAAAAAATATTTTTTTTTAAAAAAATGGGATTTTTATTATAGCAAAAATTAAAAAATATTATGTTTTTTTTTAAATTGTCGCACTTTTTTGTTTATAGCGCAAAAAATAAAAACCGCAGAGGTGATCAAATACCACCAAAAGAAAGCTCTATTTGTGGGGAAAAAAGGATGGCAGTATACAGACGGTCCCCAGGTTATAAACAAGATAGGGACTGTAGGTTTTGGGTTATTAGGGAAACAAGGATTGGCGAAAAAGCATCAGTGGAGACAGCTTTTCCCATATTAACTCTTACAGGAGAGAATTTCCCTTCCCAGGGGTAGAATTTCCCTTCCCAGGGGTAGATTTCCTCTCACTTCCTGTTCCTGTGAAAAGGCTAATTTATTAAATACTTTCTTCAGCTCTGTGTATACAATGGAGCATGGGGGTGATCCACAATGGCTCAAAATTGATATGGTCCAGAAATATTTAGACTGGTGGATAAAGCACCTGGACCAGGTGGCATCCACCCACAGATCCTATAAGAATTGAGCTCTGTAATTTCAAAGCCATTGTATCAAATTTTTAGGGACTCATTAATGATGGGAATAGTACCACTGGATTGGTGCAGGGCCAATGTGGTGCCTATATTAAAAAAGAGGACCAAAGTCTTTAACAAGTATCTATAGACCTGTTAGGCCCCGTACACACGAGCAAATTTATCTGTTCAAATTGGTCGGACAGTGTACACAAGATCAAACCAAAATCCCCACCGGCAGACAGCGCGCTGATGTGGCGGTGACGTTGACGCCACCACGTCACCACAACAGGAAGTAAATTACTGTCCGACGGGTTTCCAGCAGACAGATTTGAAAGCATGCTTGCATGCATGCTTTCAAATCTGTCGGCTGGCCAAATCTGTCTGTTTGCCCGTACACACGATCGAATCTGTCTGCTGAAACGGTCTGGCAGACCGTTTCCAGCAGACAGATTTGATCGTGTGTACGCGGCCTTAGTTTAACTTCTATAGTTGGGAAGATACTGGAGAGATTAATAAAAGACCACATAGATGCGTTCTTGCAGAAAAAAAACAAAAGATTTACTGTATATTTAAGCAACAGACAGCATGGATTCATGAAAGACAGACGTTGTCAGACAAACCTTATTTATTTTTATAAAGAGGTAAGTAAAACCCTGGACAGAGGTGTGTCAGTGGCAGTGGACGTGGTATACTTGGATTTTGCAAAAGTTATACAGTTCCACACACACTGCTCATGTGTAAGGTAAAGTCTATAGGTTTAGAAATATCAGTTTGTAAATGGATAGAAAACTGTCTAAAAGAAAGAATTCAGAGAGTAGTAGTTAATGATTCTTACTTTGAATGGTCTAAAAAAGAGGGGGGGTGGGATCCAGTGAGTCTAGTTAATTGAACAAAGATATGCACCTCATCCCAAAAAGTAATAGATTTTATGGTATGGATGGTGAGGGACTATATCGGTGCTTGTTCACAACATAAATTATTAAAAACGAAACGAATAGTGTATTAAAAAGATTATCAAAACACATGGTACAATATAAAGGTTAACACAGTTACAGGAGTCTGATTAACAAATTATCCAGGTAGCTGTACATCCCGAATATGAAAATGGAGCGTATTGTAAACGGTCACAACCAGAGTGGTATTATGCCCAATATATTTCGCCTAGATTCCGGCTTCCTCAGGGGCGAGGTTGAGATCGAGAAATTGAGAACAGCTCTATTAATAAAATAATTCACATATTACAAACAAGAACCAAATATAGACAAATATATACTTTTTGCCAATACATGTGTGAATTGAGCTGACCTTACAAGGCGGGATGGATGTCCGGACCCAGAGATGGTGGGGGGGGGAAGAGAGGGGGGCAGGGCTGGGGACGGAGGAGCCTAGGGAAGGAAGGTGGCTACACCTCAAATCCAGATGGACAGCAAAACTCGCCCTATTGTCCAGTGCGTCGCAGATTAGGGCCGAGGGTGCGTCTCCATAGGAGGGGAGAGAAAACGGGCTAGAGGAGACACAGAACACCTAATGAGAAGTGTGTCCCAAATGCATTATAAACACAAAATAATAAAATACTAATTGTATCAATTTAAACTTACAGAAATTAATAGATCAGTGCACTACTGGGAGTAGCCACAAGAGTCAACCCAGACATTGCTGACAACATCCATAGAAGAAAGAGTGTCAATTTAGATTTCTGGTTCGGTATATGAAAATGAGACATAAAAAGAGAAAGTTTTCAATTACTAGTAAATTCCGCTTAAAAAGTCATAAAATAAAAAACTAGAAAACTATACTCATAGACAGTCAAGCAGACAGATTTTCATCCAAGAGTCAAAGACTCAATGAGAACAAGAGTAAAAGCAGGGTCTGGTTAACTGTGGTGTTGATTAGGGATGAGCTTCGAGTTCGAGTAGAACTCATGTTCGACTCAAACATTGCCTGTTCGCCGGCAAGTTCGTGTGAACTTTAGAACCCTGTTAAAGTCTATGGGACTCGAACGTTTGAAATCTAAAGTGCTAATTTTAAAGGCTAATATGCAAGTTATTGTAATAAAAAGTGTTTGGGGACCTGGATCAATACAAAACAATAAAACAATAAAAGTGAAATATTCCTTTAAATTTCGTACCTAGGGGGTGTATGGTATGCCTGTAAAGTAGCGCTTGTTTCCCATTCTTATTACTGTCCCTGTGTCATTTCTGAAGGAAAAAAAGTAATTCAAAATTACTCGCGGCTATAATGAATTGTCGGCTCCCGGCAATACAGAGAAAAGTCATTCATAAAAAAAAAAATGTGTGGGGGTCCACGGCATTTAAAAAAAAAATCGGATGGAGTTCCCCTTAAAATCCATACCAGACCTGAATGGATATTTGGGGAAACCCCACATAATTTTTTTTTTTATTTGACCCAGGGTTCCTCTTAATACCCATACCAGACCCGAAGGGCCTGGTAATTGAATTTGGGGGGACCCCCACGCATTCTTTATGAATGATTTTTCTCTGTATTGCTGGTATCCAACAATTCATTATAGCCACGAGTGATTTTAAATTACTTTTTTCCTTCAGAAATTAAATTTTGTTCTAAGCACAGGAAACAAGCGCTACTTTACAGGCATACTATACACCCCCCTAGGTACAAAATTTAAAGGAATATTTCAATTTTACTGTTTCACTTTAAGCATTATTAAAATCAATGCTCCTGAAAAAATGGCAGTTTTTAAAACATTTTTGCATTGATACATGTCCCCTGGGGCAGAACTCGGGTCCCCAAACACTCCCCTGGGGCAGGACCGGGTCCCCAAACACTTTTTAGGACAATAACTTGCATATTAGCCTTTAAAATTAGTACTTTAGATTTCAAAAGTTTGAGTCCCATAGACTTTAACAGGGTTCTAAAGTTCACACAAACTTTTGGTCTGTTCGCAGATTCTGGTGCGAACCGAACCCAGGGGTGTTCAGCTCATCCCTAGTGTTGATGATATAAAGTAGCTCACTTTGCAAGTGTAGCACAGAAAGGGAGATATAGTTGCTCGTTTATATATCTCCCTTCCCACAGGCCCGAGCATCTGACGTCATCGGGCGTGTGAGGACACATCAAAGTCCGCGCGCATTCGTCGAAAGGAGACGTTTTCCGGTGCCTACAATACCCACAACGCACCGCGGGATACAGGGAGACAGAAAGAACAATCATCTGCAGCGCGATGAAACGCAGGCAGGCTTGAGAGCGGCGAGAACCACATCCCATTGGGCGGGCTCACTCGCAGATTGAGCCAATGGGAGAGGCACAGAATGACACACCGAAGAAGAGGGGCGGGGAAAGTCCCATAATGCGATGGCGCGGAGACAAGTGGGCTACGTGATGTAAAAGAGCCCTCGGGTTTCCATATGGAGAAAGCACACCCACCCACATATCGGCGCACAGGGTCAAAGGGGAGGAGGAGGGAGTGGATATCAGGAATGTAAGTCCTGGTCCCACAGAGGGCAGCCAGAAACCCACACCAGCTCCAGGGAGACAATAAAGGAGACCCTCACCTGCATGCATCACTGCACCCCTAACCCCACCATGTCAGATCAGCACCCTCAAACCAAAGTGGGAGAGGGAAAAAAATGTCAGAAGCAAATCACACATGCAATGGCACAAAAGCAATACATAACACAGATATATATTACATATAGAGATCGAATACATAGTATCAGAATACGTAGGCTAATTTGAACATCATATGAAATGTGGTACTAATAACATCAGATAAATCGTAACTCAACATATCAAAGGAACCCTTATAATTAGGGTTGTCCCGATACCGATACCAGTATCGGTATCGGGACCGATTCCGAGTATTTGCGGGAGTACTTGTACTCCCGCAAATACCCCCGATACTTAAATAGAATACTTAACCCCCCCCCTCCGGCCGCTCGCCGCCCGCCGTCCGCTGCTCGCCGCTCGTCTCCCGCCGCTCTCCGCCCACCGCTGACCTCCGATTATCCCCGTGCAACACAGCGAGCATTACAAGTTTTCGTTGGTAAACTTGTAATACCCGCGGCGCCATGTATAGACACGCGATTGGACGGATCCGTCCAATCCCGAGCAAGGGGGGAGTGTCTATACATGGATACGTGCATAGACACTCCCCCCTTGCTCACGATTGGACGGATCCGTCCAATCGCGTGTCTATACATGGCGCCGCGGATATTACAAGTTTACCAACGAAAACTTGTAATGCTCGCTGTGTTGCACGGGGATTGCACGGTGAATGATGATATGAGGCAAAACAGATGTTCAGATATAAGACCCTAGCATTTGTGGCTTCTTTAAAGAAAGGATTTATAGCTAATATACTCATTCAGCCCTGGGTATTGAGTGGCATTTAAGGATTGAATCCATTTAGTTTCTAATTGAAGTAACGTACGGTCAATGTCGCCGCCTCTAACATGTTGGGGTACATGTTCGAGAGCCGCGAATTGGATCATTGAAAGTTCACAATTATGTTCCTTGCCCATATGTCGGCTGATGGCAGTAGTCATTAACTTTTTACAGATAGGTCCTATATGGTCAGAGATACGTTTATGAAAAGGCCTTTTGGTCTTCCCTACATAGAAACATCCGCAGAGACATTTTGCCAAGTATACTACACCAATCGTTTGGCATGAGACGTGGTGCCTGATGCTATGTGTATGTCCATTGGGTAGTAAAGTGGTAGAACCATATAGTATATATGGGCACATTTTACATTTTCTACACGGATATGTACCGGGTTTTGTTTTGACACATCACCTCCAGGGTCAAAGTGGCTTTGGACCAGTTTGTCCCTGAGTGAGGGCACCCGTCGATAAGTAATCTCCGGACGATCTTTAATGAATTTGCGTACTGTGTCATCTGCTAGAAGTAGGGGCCAGAATTGTCCCAGAATAGTTTTGAATCTCAAATGGTCAGTAGAATATTGGGTAAGAACACGTATTGTTTGTAGAGTATTCTTTCTTCTGTTCGGAAAAATTAGATCTCTACGCTCAATTTGAGCTGCTCTGTTGTATGCCTTTTTAAGGTTTTTGTGGCTATACCCCCTCTTTCTCAAGCGGGAGTATAAGTCTCTAGCAGCTATTTCGTAGTCTTGGCTCAAAGCACAATTTCTTTTTAATCTAATGTATTGGCTGTAAGGTATACTTTTAACTAGAGAAAGAGGGTGGCCACTAGAGGCGTGAAGAATAGTGTTTCCTGATGAAGGTTTACGATATAAGGAGGAAAATACAGTTCCATCCTGACCAATAGAAATTTTAAGGTCCAAGAAGTTGATAATTTTCTGGCTACATTCCATAGTAAATTTTAGGTTGTACGAATTGTCCATCAGGCCATTCAAAAATTGGTCTAATTCTGGTCTCGTACCAGACCACAAAAGTAAGACATCGTCGATGTACCTGTACCACAATATAATGTGGCACAGGCACATCGACGGATCATCACTTGAAAAAAGTTCCTTCTCCCACCCCCAGGTACAGGTTGGCATACGATGGGGCACACTTATTCTTAAGAATAGAGGAGATCAGGCTCAGCCGTATAATCTTTTCATTCTGGGTCTTTTTAGGTTTATCTTAACGAGGAATTTGTTTTTGTTTGGACTCTCCCACTACCTCCAAGTGCAGGGGGCTGCGATGGGGACTTAGTGTGCCCCATCATATGCCAACCTGTACCTGGGGGGTGGGAGAAGGAACTTTTTTCAAGTGATGATCAGTCGATGTGCCTGTGCCGCATTATAGCGTGGTACAGGTACATCGACGATGTCTTACTTTTGTAGTCTGGTACGAGTCTGGTACCAATTTATGAATGCCTGATGGACAATTTGTACAACCTAAAATTTACTATGGAATGTAGCCAGAAAAGTATCAACTTCTTGGACCCTAAAATTTCTATTGGTCAGGATGGAACTGTATTTTCCTCCTTATATCGTAAACCTTCATCAGGAAACACTATTCTTCACGCCTCTAGTGGCCACCCTCTTTCTCTAGTTAATAGTATACCTTACAGCCCATACATTAGATTAAAAAGAAATTGTGCTTTTAGCCAAGACTACAAAATAGCTGCTAGAGACTTATACTCCTGCTTGAGAAAGAGGGGGTATAGCCACAAAAACCTTAAAAAGGCATACAACAGAGCAGCTCAAATTGAGCGTATAGATCTAATTTTTCCGAACAGAAGAAAGAATACTCTACAAACAATATGTGTTCTTACCCAATATTCTACTGACCATTTGAGATTCAAAACTATTCTGGGACAATTCGGGCCCCTACTTCTAGCAGATGACACAGTACGCAAATTCATTAAAGATCGTCCGGAGATTACTTATCGACAGGCGCCCTCACTCAGGGACAAACTGGTTCAAAGCCACTTTGACCCTGGAGGTGATGTGTCAAAACAAACCCCGGAACATATCCGTGTAGAAAATGTAAAATGTGCCCATATATACTATATGGTTCTACCACTTTACTACCCAATGGACATACACATAGCATCAGGTACCATGTAGCATCAGGCACCACGTCTCATGCCAAACGATTGGTGTAGTATACTTGGCAAAATGTCTCTGCGGATGTTTCTATGTAGGGAAGACCAAAAGGCCTTTTCATAAACGTATCTCTGACCATATAGGACCTCTGTAAAAAGTTAATGACTACTGCCATCAGCCGACATATGGGCAAGGAACATAACTTTGAACTTTCAATGATCCAATTTGCGGCTCTCGAACATGTACGCCAACATGTTAGAGGCAGCGACATTGACCGTACGTTACTTCAATTAGAAACTAAATGGATTCAATCCTTAAATGCCACTCAATACCCAGGGCTGAATGAGTATATTAGCTATAAATCCTTTCTTTAAAGAAGTCACGAATGCTAGGGTCTTATATCTGAACATCTGTTTTGCCTCATGTCATCATTAAATCATCTCCTCACGCCCATGGAGATGTACCTGAATGTTCCACCTGGCTTTATGACCATGAACTTTTTCCTTCCCTTGTCATTATCCTCTGTTTCCCATCTATGTTTTCATACTATACAGGCCCATCATTATAAGGGATTATTTTGATATGTTGAGTTACTATTTATTTGATGTTATTAGTACCACATTTCATATGATGTTCAAATTAGCCTACGTATTCTGATACTATGTAGTCGATCTCTATATGTAATATATATATCTGTGTTATGTATTGCTTTTGTGCCATTGCATGTGTGATTTGCTTCTGTCATCTTTTTCCCCCTCCCACTTTGGTTTGAGGGTGCTGAACTGACATGGTGGGGTTATGGGTGCAGTGATGCATGCAGGTGGGGGTCTCCTTTATTGTCTCCCTGGAGCTGGTGTGGGTTTCTGGCTGCCCTCTGTGGGACCAGGACTTACATTTCTGATATCCACTCTCTCCTCCTCCCCTTTGACCCTGTGCGCCGATATGTGGGTGGGTGTGCTTTCTCCATATGGACACCTGAGGGCTCTTTTACATCACGTAGCCCACTTGTCTCCGCGCCATCTCATTATGGGACTTTCCCGCCCCTCTTCTTCGGTGTGTCATTCTGTGCCTCTCCCATTGGCTCAAGCTGCGGGTGAGCCTGCCCAATGTGATGTGGTTCTCCGCCGCTCTCAAGCCCGCCTGCGTTTCATCGCGCTGCAGATGATTGTTCCTTCTGTCTCCCTGTAGCCCGCGGTGCGTTGTGGGTATTGTAGGCACCGGGAAACGTCTCCTTTCGACGAATGCGCGCAGACATTGATGTGTCCTCACACGCCCGATGACGTCAGATGCTCTGGCCTGTGGGAGGGGATCTATATAAATGAGCAACTATATCTCCCTTTCTGTGCTGCACTTGCAAAGGGAGCTACTTTATATCATCAACACCACAGGTAACCAGACTCTGCTTTTACTTTTGTTCTCATTGAGTCTTTGACTCTTGGATGAAAATCCGTCTGCTTGACTGTCTATGAGTATAGTTTTCTAGTTTTTTTATTTTATGACTTTTTAAGCGGAATTGACTAGTAATTGAAAACTTTCTCTTTTTATGTCTCATTTACATATACCGAACCTGAAATCTAAATTGACACTCTTTCTTCTATGGATGTTGTCAGCAATGTCTGGGTTGACTATTGTGGCTGCTCCCAGTAGTGCACTGATCTATTAATTTCTGTAAGTTTAAATTGATACAATTAGTATTTTATTATTTTGTGTTTATAATGCATTTGGGACACACTTCTCATTAGGTGTTCTGTGTCTCCTCTAGCCTGGCTTCTCTCCCCTCCTATGGAGACGCACCCTCGGCCCTAATCTGCGACGCACTGGATAATAGGGCGAGTTTTGCTGTCCATCTGGATTTGAGGTGTAGCCACCTTCCTTCCCTTGGTTTCTCCGTCCCCAGCCCTGCCCCCCTCTCCCCCCCAACATCTCTGGGTCCGGACATCCATCCTGCCTTGTAAGGTCAGCTCAATTCACACATGTATTGGCAAAAAGTATATATTTGTCTATATTTGGTTCTTGTTTGTCTTGTAATATGTGAATTCTTTTATTAATAGAGCTGTTCTCAATTTATCGATCTCAACCTCGCCCCTGAGGAAGCCGGAATCTAGGCGAAATATATTGGACATAATACCACTCTAGTTGTGACCGTTTACAATACGCTCCATTTACATATTCGGGATGTACAGCTACCTGGATAATTTGTTAATCAGACTCCTGTAACTGTTTTAACCTTTGTATTGTACCATGTGTTTTGATAATCTTTTTTAATAAACTATTAAAAACGAACGAATAGTGTATATTGTGAACATGCACCGATATAGTCCCTCACCGTCCATACCATACAATTTGAATGGTCTAAGGCTATCAGTGGTGTACCCCAAGGATCAGTGCTGGGACCTTTACTTTTTAATATCTTTATAAATTATTTTGGGTCTGGGATCAAAAGTAAATTTTTTGTCTTTGCAGATGACACCAAGCTATGCAGTGGAATAAGGTCCTTACAAGATGTCTCCAATTTACAAGCCAAGCTCAATGCACTGTCAAAGTGGGTGACTATGTGGCAGATAAGGTTAAATGTTGATAAATATTATTCACTTGGGAGCTAAGAATATGCATGCATACATACTAGGAGGGGTACAACTGGGGAGATCCATAGTGGAGAAGGATCATGGGGTTTTGGTAGATCATAAGCTCAATAATGGCATACAATGCCAAGCTGCGGTTTTCAAAGCGAGCAAAGTCTTTTCTTGTATTAAGACTCCAGAGAGAAATACAATTTTGCCCCTGTTCAAATGATTAGTAATACCTCATCTGGAATATGCAGTTTAGTTTTGGGCACCAGTTATCAAAAAGGATATCAGGGAACTGGAGAAAGTACAGAGAAGGGCAAGCAAAGTTATAAGAGGCATGGAGAAGCTCAGCTATGAGGAAAGATTAGAGGAACTGAATTGATTAACTCTTGAGAAGAGGAGAATAAGGGGGGATATGAGCAAAATGTACAAATATATTAGGGGTCCATATAGTGAACTTGGTGTTGAGTTACTCACTTTACAGTCAACACAAAAGACAAAAGACAAAGGGGCACTCTTTACGTCTAGAGGAAAAACAATTTAATCTCCAAATAAGGAAAGGAATGTGAAATAATGATTTCTATTGCGTTCCACAAAGATATACCTCACCAAATAATAAAAAGTTGGAAGGGTAAAGACAGGAGATGCTTAATTATAAGGGCCATGCTATATGGAAAAATATTTACAATCATACATTTATATTTACCAAATTATGAACAAATTAAGCGTGGAATTAAATCTGTTGTGGAGACAATGAAAAAATTAGGAAAGTAGGGTAATTATGGGCGGACAGTTCAATTTTATACTGGATCCAACAATAGATACAACTAGTACTTATTCCCATAGGAAACATAATCAACTACAATAATTTAAACAATTACTGCAAAGACATCAAATGATATATGGAGGGCTCAACACCAGATGGAAAAAAAAACAATACATATTATTTAAATATACATAACTCATACCATAGAATAAATGATTTCTGTATCAACCAATCTGCTCTGATGACTCCATCATCAGATATTGGTAATTTTACCTGGTCAGATCAAGCCCTGATATATGTGGAACTTAGGATAGTCGAATATAAAAAACCAACAGGGACATGGAGACTGAATGATAATTTAATAAAAAATAAAGAATGTGAAATTGATATACGACAAGTAGTGAATGAATTTTTGGTAAACCATCAAGAGGATGATACCTCAGTCCCCATACAATGGGAAACACATAAATGTATACTGAGAGGAATCTTTATCAAGCATGGATCAAAACTGAAAAAGAAAAAGAACAGAAACAGTCTCCACTTATGAAGGAAATTATAAAACTTAAGAATAAAACACAAACAAAGCGCCAGATTCTCGTACATTTGTGTATTTTTATTCTGGCGTAGCGTATCCCATTTACGCTACGCCTCCGCAGCTTTTACAGGCAAGTGCTATATTCTCAAAGCACTTGCTCCGTAACTTGCGGCGGTGTAGCGTAAATGGGCCGGCGTAAGCCCGCGTTATTCAAAGTAGGAAGGAGGTGGGTGTTTTTTATTTAAATTAAGCGCGCCCCCGCACCAAACGAACTGCGCATGCACCGGCCGTAAACGTAGCCCAGTGCGCATGCTTCAAATCACGTCGCTAAAAGTCAATAAAACAGACGTGAACGTCACTTACGCAAAGCCCTATTCAAGAACGTGTTACGCAAACAACGTAAATGACGGAAAAACACGACACTGTTCCGACGTCCATACTTAACATGGCATACGCCGAACCTACGCAAGGTTACCCCTCATATAGCGGGGGTAACCTTACGTTTACGCAAACGACATAAACTACGACGACGATGGGGCGCAAATACGTTCGGGAATCTGCGTATCTAGCTCATTTGCATATTCAACGCAGAAATCGACGGAAACGCCACCTAGCAGCCAGCGTAACATTGCAACTTAGATACGACGGTGTAAGTGACTTACGTTAGTGGGATCTACGCCAAATCTATGCGTAACTGATTCTAAGAATCAGTCGCATAGATAGGACGCCTCAGAAACAGAGATACAATGGTGTATCTGGAGATACGCCGTCGTATCTCTTCTGAGAATCTGGCCCAAAGTCTTAAAAAGGGAGCTAAAATAGCATTGAAAGAAAAACAAATGCATTTACAAAAGCTGCTTGATATGGATTCCCTTAGGGATAAAAAATAAAATACAATGGTATCAAGAAGGTAAAAAAACAGGGAAGCTATTAGCCATAACTATAAAAAATCAACAACCTACAACTTCCATAGTTAAAATTTTAAAAACAAACAGGGAATTGGCATACGACCCTACTAAAATATTAAAAACTTTCCATACATATAATTCTAAACTATATAATTTGAATACTCAACAGGAGAATAAAGATACAAATAAGAATGAGGAGGAAATTCGTAAATATATAATAGATACAGCTCTACCAAGATTTCTACAGGAAATAATGGAGGAACTGGAAAAAGATATTTCAACAGAGGAAATTCAACATGCTATCTCTGAATTGGCCCTGAGACGAATATACTGCTAGATTTTATAAATCATTTCAAGACATAATAATACCTATTCTTAAGAAAACATATAACTCTATATCCAGAACACAAATTTTTACACCACAAAATATGGAAGTTCACATTGTATTAATACCAAAACCTGAGAAAGATCATACATTATGTAATAACTATTGATCAATCGCCCCAACAAATATCGATATAAGATTATATTCAAAGATAATTTTGAATAGATTAAAACCCATATTACCAGAATACATAGACCTAGCTCAAACAGGCTTCACAAAAGAAGGAGAAACAAGGGTCAACTTTATAAAAACCTGTAAATTGATTGAATATGTCCAGAAAAATGCAACCTCAACATGTTTATTATCTATTGATGCTGAAAAGGCATTTGATAGGGTGAGATGGCAGTGATTGGAGAAAACATTAGTTCAGATAGGATTGGGCCCAAAAATGTTATCAGATTATATAGAAATTTCAAACAGAACCTGACAGGAATGTATATTATCACCCTTATTATATACCAGGGGTCCTCAAACTACGGCCCGCGGGCCACATGCGGCCCGCGGAGGACTTGTAACCGGCCCACCTGACCCTGACAGGCAACGCCGGTTACACTGCAGATTGTAACACAGCAATCCCGCTGTGTCACGGACATGACAGTGTTAACGGCGCGCTGTGATAAATGTCCGGCCCTCCTCCTCCTAGACTAGCTCGTGTGATAGAGCCGGTGTTATGTCTATCACACAAGCTGGTCTAGGAGGAGGAGGGCGGGACATTTATCACAGCGCGCCAGAACTGTTACCTTCGTGACACAGCGGCAGTTTAGTGAGCAGTGTGGCACGGTAAGGAGAAAGTGCTGTGCAGGGCTTACAATGGTGAGGGAGGGAGGGGGCTTGCGATGGTGAGGGGGGCTGATATTGATGTAATAATGATGGTGGAGGGCTGATGATAAAATGATGATGGGGGGGCTTGCAATGAAGGGCTGATGATGTTATGATGAAGGTGGGGGGGCTTGCAATCAGGGGCTTGCAATGGTGAGGGGGGCTTGCAAAGGTGAGGGGAGTTGCAACGAGGGACTGATGATAATGATGATGATGATGTAATGATGATTTGGGGGGCTTGCAATGATCTTGATCGGCTTGCAATTATGATTGTGAGGGGGGGCTTGTAATGAGGGGCTTACAATTATAATGGCGAGGGGGGGCTTGCAATGAGGGGATGATGATGATGGTGATGTAATGATGGTGAGGTGGGGGGGCTTGCAATGATCATGATCAGTTTGCAATTAATGATTGCGAGGGGGGCTTGCAATGAGGGGCTTATAATGATGAAGGGGGGCTTGCAATGTTCGTGAGGGGCTTGCAATGGTGAGGGGAGGCTTGAAATGATGGCTTGAATTTGAAATGGTGGTGGTGGGGGGCTTGCAATGATGGTCTGAATGACAGTGAGGGTGGGCTTGCAATGATGGCTTGAAATGACGATGAGGGGGGCTTTCAATGATGGTGAGGGGGACTTGCAATGATGGCGAGGCAGGCACTGATTGGGCTGGACTGGCGAGCATTGATGGTCAAAGAGCGTTCTTGCTGGTATATTTGTTTTGTAGCGCTGTGTGTGTGTATATACTTCAAAATAACATATGTGCAGTGTGCATAGGAAATTGTTCATAGTTTTTTTTTTTTATAGTCCGGCCCTCTAACGGTCTGAGGGACAGTGAACCGGCCCCCTGTTTAAAAAGTTTGAGGACCCCTGTTATATACAGTATACTAGTGATGGAACATCTCATACAAGCAATTAGGAAAAACAAAGATATACAAGGTATTAGCATTAAAGATAAAGAATATAAAACAGCAACCTAGGCAGATGACTTGTTAATATACGTCACCAACCCCATTATAACAATACCTAATTTAATAAAAGAATTTAAAAGATTTGGGGAATTGAGTAACTTTAAAGGTAAAAATCTGAAATGCTAAATGTATCATTAAAAGAAAAAATACAAATATTATTGCAAAATTATTTTTTGTTTAAAATGGCAACACATTAAATTAAAGTAGCTGGGAATTTATATTCTGAGAGACTTGAATAATTTACAAGAATTGAATTACAATGCGACTGTCCGAAAAATAATAAAACTATTACAAAAACATGAAAAGGTAACACACTCGTGGATGGGGAGAATCAACATAATAAAAATGGATATATTGCCAAAATTGTTATACATCTTTCAAACAATTCCCCTAGTCATTTCGAAAAAAATTAAAATTGAATTAACCTCCCTGGCGGTATGATTCTTTCAGATTTTAGGTGCCATTATTTGCAAGGAAATTTGGCGTTTTATACTGTAGGCTTGTAATTCTTAGGGATAACTCACTTAAATCTGACCAAACACAAGTCTAATAGGCATCCCGGGTATGACATTTATTTTAAAACAAAATTATAAATTATAATATAATAAATAATATTAAATAATTATAACAAATAATAATATAATTATAATAAAAATTATTCAATAATGTAATCAACTCAAAAACACTGAAATTTGCTCAGTTGCAGAATTGTCGCTGTCATTATTTTTTTTTTAATGACGAATTTCCCCACAAATCGCTATCGCTCAATTCTGCAAGTGATTATAATTTATTATCGCTGTTTTCTAGCTGATGTAAAACCATTTTTGACATAAAGGGACACTTTGGTTGCAATGGACAATCTCCAGTTTGCAGGGGGAAAGAACAGTTTTTATTATATAAAAGGACATGCAGGGCACAGGGCAGACCACTAGGGACAAGGGGGGGGGGGTGTATTTTTTACATACAGTACTGTAATCTATAAGATTACAGTATACTGTATGTAATGTGTTTGTTTACTTTTTTGAATTCGGTGCCGTTCTCGGCCCCTGTGAGTCCTAACGTCACAGGGAACGGAGATCGGCGGCACACAGGGACACTGTGTGAATCAAGCGAGCACCCGCTTGCTCACACAGCGTGGATGCATGGCTGGATCCAGAGACAAGGTAAGCCAGCGCGCCCTGCAGGCTCTGCATAGCTACCCCGAGCCTGACTCGGGGTTACCGATAATGGCACAAAAAAAACACCCCGAGTCACGCTCGGGAATACCGCCAGGGGGTTAAGGAAAGCGATAGGAAGCTTTATATGGGCCCATAAAACACTGCGAATTAGAGACATTTTAATTAGAACCAAGAAAAATGGAGGGTTAGCACTTCCAGACTTCTCAAAATATCTACAAGCTGTCTCCTTGACTAGGATTATAGACTGGTATTATAATGGGAAGGATAAACAATGGGTTTAACTAGAAGAAGATATAATAGGAACTCAACTGAAAGTATTTCTTTGGATAAAAACTCATCTAAGACCTGGAAACAAGAAATTAACTATTTTTGTAAGAGCCACATTAAAAATATGGGATATACAATTAAAAAAGGAGAACATATCCACTATGATGGGACCAATGACCCCACTGTTCTCCAATCCAGAATTTTAGCCAGCCTTAGCAACCACAAAATACTTAAAATGGAAAATTTTGCAGAACACAAGGGTCACCTAGATCCTAGTGGATGGGAAACTGCCAAAAATACAAGATCTGGGACTGGAACATAAACATAAATGGCTACAATATCATTAATTAGCTACATATATTGCAACAAAGATAGAACTACCTCTAATAAATAGATCAAAAACTAAATTTGAACACATATTAACAGATGAACAAAAGTCAACCAAAAAGTTATCTAATATATATGCCGTATTACTCCCTTCAGGACCCATTAGAGAGTTAACAGGAATGAAAATATGGGAAAAGGAAATAGGAATATCAATATCAGAGACAGAATGGAAGAAAATAGTTGAAATAATTCACAAAACATCTATAGAAAATAAATATCAAGAAAGTAATTATAAAATAGCAATGAGATGGTATTTGAGCCCTGTAGCGTTAAATAAAATAAATAGTGGACAGACAGATATTTGCTGGAGATGGACAGGGGGACTATGGACCATATTTGATATGATTGTCATAGATATATGAAAAAGTATCAGGAATAGAATAGAAAGGAATTCAAATATAGATATCTCATTGTTATCCCTGATGTCAGAATCAAATACAAGTATTAAGAAGGATATCTTTCATCCTATGACATCAGAACAAAAATAGCTCCCAATTGGAGAAAAATAAAAGCCCCAACATTGCAGCTTGGATATGTGAAGTGAACGAAATACAATGTATCGAAAGACAGATAAGAGAAGAAGGATATACAGTACAGACCAAAAGTTTGGACACACCTTCTCATTCAAAGAGTTTTCTTTATTTTCATGACTATGAAAATTGTAGATTCACACTGAAGGCATCAAAACTATGAATTAACACATGTGGAATTATATACATAACAAAAAAAAGTGTGAAACAACTGAAAATATGTCATATTCTAGGTTCTTCAAAGTAGCCACCTTTTGCTTTGATTACTGCTTTGCACACTCTTGGCATTCTCTTGATGAGCTTTAAGAGGTAGTCATCTGAAATGGTCTTCCAACAGTCTTGAAGGAGTTCCCAGAGATGCTTAGCACTTGTTGGCCCTTTTGCCTTCTCTCTGTGGTCCAGCTCACCCCAAACCATCTCGATTGGGTTCAGGTCCATTGACTGTGGAGGCCAGGTCATCTGGCGCAGCAACCCATCACTCTCCTTCTTGGTAAAATAGCCCTTACACAGCCTGGAGGTATGTTTGGGATCATTGTCCTGTTGAAAAATAAATGATGGTCCAACTAAATGCAAACCGGATGGAATTTGCAGTCTTGCCTGCATATTTGTACGTGTGAGATACACACTTTACATACTGTTTTCTATTGTGCTATTCCAAAAAACATTTTTTTTGGGCAAATTCATTTTTTTTTTTGGTGTGTTTCCTGCATATCTGTAGGTGTGAGATAAACACCTTAGCTAGTGTTCTTCTATTGTTGTATTAAAAAAACAGCCATTTAGGGCAAAAAAATATATTTTGCAGTTTTTCCTCCAGTGTTTGCAGTCTTGCCTGCATATTTGTACGTGTGAGATGCACAATAGAAAACAGTATGTAAAGTGTGTTATTCCAAAAAAACAATTATTTTGGGCAAATATTTTTTTGGTGCGTTTCCTGCATATCTGAAAGGTGTGAGATAAACACTTTAGCTAGTGTTCCTCTATTGTTGCTTTGAAAAAACACCCATTTAGGGCAAGATCCTACATTTGAGAAATATGAGGAGAACGTCATATAAGGGATGTGGCCGTGGTTGTGGTGCTGCTGGTGGAGCTCCTGTTGCAGGGAGAGGACGTGGTTGATCTGTGCCAGCTACACGCACAAGTGAAACACCTTTCTCAGGTGCGAGTAGGCGACAGAGCCTGCAGCGGTATTTGGTGGGGCCTAATCCAGCTCTACGAATGTTGAGGCCAGGAGCAGAACAGGCGATAGTAGTTTGGGTTGCTGACAGTGCCTCCAGTTCCTTCACATTGTCTCCCAACTAGTCTTGTGCTGAAAGATCGGAGTTGGCACCTGCAGCCGATGTCCATCAGTGTTTCACCTCACCCCCTTGCAAATCAGCCAAGCAGTCTGAGCCCCAAATCATGCAGCAGTCTCTTCTGCTTTTTGATGACTCCGTTAGCATGTTTTCCCAGGGCCATCCACCTAGCCCTGCCCCAGAAGTGGAAGAGATTTAGTGCACCGATGCCCAACCACTTATGTTTCAAGATGAGTATATGGGGGGACCATCACAGCACGTCTCGGATGATGAAGAGTGGTGAAGACTGCCTGGAAGATGATGTGGTGGACGATGAGGTCCTCGTCCCCACATGGAATCAACCTCATGCAGGTGACCCATGTAGTTTGGAGGAAGAGGCGGTGGTCGGACAGAGCAACCAGCACAGCAGAAGAGGGAGCATGGTGCCAAAGCGGAGCGTCCATCCCCTAGACAGTACGCCCGCTACTGCCAAACGCAGCAAGGGATCAAGCACACCAAAGCCAGGTCCAAGGAGTTCCCTAGCGTGGCAGTTCTTCACACAATGTGCTGATGACAAGGCACAAGTGGTTTGCATGCTGTGCAATAAGAGGCTGAAGCCAGGCATAAATCTGCTCAACCTGAGCACAACCTGCATGACCAGGCATCTAAGTTCAAAGCACGAGCTGCAGTGGAGTAGACACCTCAAAAACCAAGACAGGTCTCTGGCTCCTCCTGCTTCCTCTTCTGCTTCAGTCTCGGGCCGCTCGGCCTCTTCATCCACCTCAGTAGTGACAGTGCCACCTGCCACCCCACAATTAGAGGACCGGCAAGCAACACTACCTGGGTCACCAAACATCTCCACAATGTCCCATGGAAGCATTCAGCTCTCTATCTCCCAAACACTGGAGCGGAAAAGGAAATACCCCCCTACCCACCCACGATCCCTAGCCCTGAATGCCAGCATTTCAAAACTCCTGGCCTTTGAAATGCTGTTATTCCGTCTGGTGGAGACGCAGAGTTTTAAAAGCCTGATGGCATTGGCTGTCCCACAGTAAGTCGTGCCCAGCCACCACTACTTTTCCAGACGAGCCATCCCTTCCCTGCACAACCAAGTGGGGGACAAAATCAGGTGTGCACTGCACAACGCCATTTGTGCCAAGGTCCATCTAACTATGGATACGTGTACCAGTAAGCACGGTTAGGGACGTTATATCTCCCTAACAGCGCACTGGGTAAATGCAGTGGTGGCTGGGCCTGAGGTGGATAGCAGTTTGGCGCATGTCCTTCCACCACCGAGGATTGCAGGGTGCTACAGTTTGCTAACTCCTCCTACTCCGCTTCCTCAATCCTCACCCTCTACCGCCTCCTCATCTAGTCAGCGTAACACATTCACCACCAAATTCAGCACAGCCATTGGTAAACACCAGCAGGCAGTTTTAAAACGTTCGTGTTTGGGGGAAAAACCCCACACCACGCAAGAGTTGTGGAGGGACATGGAACAACAGACTGATGAGTGGTTGGCATCAGTGAGCCTCAAGCCGGGCCTGGTGGTGTGAGATAACGGGTGAAATCTCATAGCAGTTCTGGGGCTAGCCAGTTTGACGCACATCCCTTGCCTTAGGCATGTGCTGAATTTGGTGGTGCAGGGGTTCCTTAAAACTTACCCCGATATGCCACAGCTGCTGCAGAAAGTGCGGGCCATCTGTGAGCACTTTCGGCATTCTCACCCTGCTACTGCTCGCTTGGCAGCGCTGCAGTGTAACTTCGGCCTTCCCGCTCACCGCCTCATATGTGACGTGCCCACAAGGTGGAACTCCACCTTGCACATGCTGGCCAGACTGTGCAAGCAGCAGCAGGCGATGATGGAAGAGGATGTGGCACAGGAGGAGAAGGAGGAGGAGGAATCGGGATAATTTCCAAGGCTTTCAGGGCAGTCATTCATAAGTGGCTCCAAGGGTGGGTTCCTGCACCAATAAAGGCCAGGTACACAATTGTCCAGCAAGGGCACTGTTCTCGAGGATAACGAGGTGGAGGATGAGGAGGAGGAGGAGATGGAGGAGGAGGAACCATGTTCACAACAGGGTGGCACCCAGACCAGCTCATGGCCATCACTGGTGCGTGGCTGGGGGGATACAGAGGACACAGATGCCTCTGGGCAGCCTGGCACACATGAGCCATTACATGCTGCAGTGTCTCCGCAACGACCGCCGTGTTTCGCACATTTTAACAGGTGCCGATTACTGGGTGGCCACGCTGCTGGATCCCCGTTACAAGGACAGTGTACCATCCTTAATTCCCTCATTGGAGCGTGATCGCAAGATGCGCGCGTACAAGCGCACGCTGGTAGACGCGCTGCTGGTGCAATTCCCACCCGACAGCGGGGGCACAGTGGAATCACAAGGCGAAGGCAGAGGAGGAGGAAGAGGTCACCAACGCAGCAGGGGCACCGCCAGCACCTCAGAAGGCTGGGTAAGCATGGCCGAAATGTGGAAAAGCTTTGTCAGCACGCCACAACAAACAGCACCATCAGCTTATATGGAACGTTTTAGCAGGAGGCAGCATTTCAGCAACATGGTGGAGCAGTATGTGTGCACACGCCTACACATACTGAATGAGGGGTCTGCCCCCTTAAACTTCTGGGACTCCAAATTGGGCACATGGCCTGAGCTTGCCCTTTACGCCTTGGAGGTGCTGGCCTGCCCTGCAGCCAGTGTATTGTTTTAACGTGTATTTAGCACGGTAGGGGGCGTTATCACAGACAAGCGCATACGCCTGTCCAGAGCCAATGTGGACAAGCTTGCGTTCATTAAAATGAACCAGGCATGGATCTCACAGGACTTGTCCGTACCCTGTGCAGAATAGACATGTATACCGGCCTTACCCAGCCATTCTTGTATTTCTGATCTTTCTAGGGTTGCCACCTCATCACTTTAATAGCGAAAACATATTAATTACACAGATTCTCTGGCTGATTAAGGTGCTAATTAAACTCACTTGGTGCCTAATCGACATTAAATTAGCCCCAGAACCTGTGTAATTACTATATGTTTTCGGGGTTTAAAGGGATGAGGTGGCAAACCTTATATCTTTCTCACTCTTTTGGGGTGTACCCTAATTTAAAAAATAAATTAATTAAAAACAAAAAGCTGTGTTGGCTACCTCATCCTCCTCCACCGCAGCTTCCACCTACACCGCCACATCCACCGCTACCTCAACCTCCTACTCCATATGGACCTCGTCCTCCTAGGTCAAAATTATTTTATTTAATTTTTTCAAAAAAATTAAGTTATTTTAAGTTATTTCCCTATCCACATTTATTTTCAGAGTAGCTTACCATGCTCTTACCGACATTTTGCTGCCATTTTTAGCCCTCTAACCCTTTCCCTTCGTTTTTTAGAGACATTTTAGTAGTCAAAAATTCGGGTCCCCATTGACTTCAATGGGGTTCGGGTTCAGGTCCCGAACCCGGACTTTTTTCTGAAGTTCGGCCGAACCCAAACCTCCAGGTGTTCGCTCAACTCTAATCACAAGCCAAAAAGAAAAGAAGTCAGTATGGGAGAACTCTGTCTAAATACCATCAACAAAACCGACTTTGATTCACATAGGGCGGCGTATCTTTAGAGCGGCGTAGTGCATCTCATATACGCTACGCCGACGTAACTTAGAGAGGCAAGTGCAGTATTCACAAAGCACTTGCTCCGTAAGTTGAGGCGGCGTAGCATAAATTGGCTGGCGTAAGCCCGCCTAATTCAAAGTAGGAAGGAGGTTGGCTTCAGAACTCACTTCCATTCATGGAAACCCTCACTCTGCAATTCCAATCAAATCCCCAGGACACCGTTCACATACTACTCTGCTATAGACCACCTGGACCAAAAACACACCTCCTCACGTTATTGACAGAATTCATCTCCACCTATACCTTAAACATTTCCTGCTACTTGGGGATTTCAACCTCTGGGCCAACTCCTCACAGGACCCTGTCGCTGACGCCTGCATTGACTATTTGGAACGATTAGGCCTGAGCAGCTGGTATGTGGACCTACACATATTTCAGACCACACGCTCGATCTTATCTTCAGACAAGATTTGGAAATTAACATATTGGGAAATCAGCCCTTACCATGGACAGATCACCATGCAAAAAAAAAATCAAAGTCACTACAAATGCCCCCTTAAAAAAAAAAAACATTGACAACACACTGGACAAGATCCAAGAAGAAGCTTCATTCGGAACTCTTCAAAACTACATTGCACAACTAAATAAAAACAACATCAACATCAAACAGCGACAGAACCACTCAACTTCATCAATAAGGCTCTACTACAGACAGCAGACATAGTAGCGCCGAAACGCAGAATGCGCGGCGCATCCGAAAAAAACAAGCAGGAGAGCAGAAGAGCGGAAGTAGCCTGGAGAAGAAGCTCTACAGAGGAAAACCACATTATTTTTAAGGTAATAACTAAGAAATATCACAAAGAGATCTTTAAGGCCAAAAAAAGAAAATTTTTCTAATATCATCGCAAATGCCCTGACCCGCCCCGGCAAATGTTTTTATTTAGTCGCTCAGTCCATGAACCCAGCCTGCCTAGAGGCTCCGAATTTTGAATACACAAGAATTTTGCAACGAATTATTGGATTACTTCATTAACAACATTTAAAAAATCCGTGAAATTATTCAGCAAAAGAGATCCCCCATCGACTCCCCTTTAAACCAAGAAGCTAATATCCACACAAATATGCCGCTATCAACTAAATTTACTCTTAACCCCATCTCCATCGATACCACTAAAAAAATCATTAGTACTCTGCGAGACAGCACAGCGCCTAATGATATCATCCCCACCAAACTGCTGAAAGAATGTGCTGATATTATGGCACTGGCTATCACACACCTCATAAACCAGTCATTCAAGGAAGGCATGGTGCCAACCTTGCTGAAACAAGGCATAATTAAACCAATTCTAAAAAAAAACACCCTTGACCCCAAAGACCCAAACAATCGTTGACCCATAACAGGCCTAAATGTCTTCTCCAAGGTTATGGAGAAAGACGTTGTACAACAGCTACAACAGCATTTAGACACCCACAAATTACTCCATTTCAATCAGGTTTCCGCCCTGGTCACGGAACTGAAACAGGACTTCTCAAAATATGGGATGACGCTCGAGGCAACAGACGAAGGAGAATCTTGTCTTCTGATACTGTTGGACCTAAGTGCAGCATTTGATACTGTAGACCACAAATTAGACATGTGCACAGAAAAAAAAACGTTTTTGTATTCCGTTTCGTATCGTTCCGTAGGTTCGTTTCCGTTCGTTTTTCGTAAGACGCCCGTTTTCCTGTTCGTTCCCGTTCGTTTTTCGTACGACGCAATTTTTTCGTATTCCGATCGTTTCGTATTTTCATTACCGTTTTATTTTTGTACATGCGGGATAGTTCGTTATTCTGTTTAATTCATGTTTGTTACTTGTTAGACAATAATTTTCGTGAATTTTCGTCAATGATTTGCATTCTGTATTTTGAATTCCTTTTTCTGTTCGTATTTTCAGTCGTATGTTCATATGACATCTATAACAAAAGATTTGCATTCTGTATTTTGAATTCCTTTTTTTCTGTTCGTATTTTGGATTCAAAATATAGGGCCAGATTCAGGTACATGGGCGCTTCTTTACTTTGGAGTAACGTTTCTCATTTACGTTACTCCGCCGACACTTTCGGCGCAAGTACTGTTATTCACATAGCAGTTGCGCGTAAACTTGTGCCAGAGTAACGACAATGCGCTGGCCTAACCCGACGCAAGTGGAAGTGGGTGTGATCATATGTAATTGATGGGCGGAGCCCAGCGCAGAGGCTTACGTTCAGCGCATCATCCACGGAGCATGCGCAGTAAGTGAGGCTTCACTCGGCCCCCTTGTGCGCATGCTCACAACTTCCGTCGGCACCACTTCACGGGAAACGTCATCGCAATGCGTTCAGTTGGGCGTTTAAATGCGCCCGTAGATGCGCCATTCCGGCACTAAAGTATATCCTGTTCCCCCTCCCCGCAGTGAAGTTACTTTTGTTCTGAGATGGCTGCTCCCGTTCCCCGCAAACACACAGGAGAAAGCTGAACTCTAAAGGCCAGGAGCTGTCAGCCGTCATCTCGGCTATGGAGACCTATGATGTCTTCCTCCATGGCTGTAAAAGTTGACAGACAAGCATGGACAGAGGTGTTGTCCTGCAAGTGGGGGTGCTCAGCTAGCTCTTATCGTCGGTAACGCTGCTGTAGCTGCTCTCCTGCTGACCTGTGGCCGTCTGGAGTAAAGATAAAGCAGCTATTTGTAGAAATAACTTTGCGCCGGACGGACGAGATACGCGCGGCGCATGTAGCCGGCGTATGGTGCTAATCCGTTCGCGAATCGGGAAATCTCCCTCATTTGCATATTTGCAGGGGAAATCAATAGGCGCGACTGATGTGCCAAGCGAAATTATGCGCTGACGAGACTCTGGCGTCGGAAAGTTAAGCCGATCGGAAATGGCCGGTTTTCTGTCGCATCTAGTTTGGTGAGTACGGCCACATAGAAACGACGGCGCATCTTCACAGTTACGCGGCGCATATCAAATTACTCCAGCGCAACTCTACCTGAATCTGGCCCATAGATGTCATACAAACAGAAAAAGGATTTTCATCATTTTGTACTTTCGTAAATATATTGCGGGATTTGCGGCACTTTCAACATGCGGCTCATCCATATTAACTATTGTTAACACTTGGTCAAACTTTTTTAACAACAAACATAAAAACGATCGTTTTCAGTTCGTTCTCAGAAAATTTGTTCGTTTTTAAACTTCATCAGAAAACCATTTTTGGGTTCAAAAGTCTGGCCAATTGATCTCCCTTCAGATGAAAATCCACAGAAAAGTTTATTTGGCCTTACTGTACTACTCACTGTTAGGGATGAGCTTCGTGTTCGATGCGAACACATGTTCGCATCGAACATTGGCCGTTCGATTGTTTGTCGGAAACGAACAAATCGGGTCGTTCGCGCCAAATTCGAATGACCCATAATTCACTGCGGCGTTGCGCGCTGATGATTGGCCAAGCATGCACCATGACCCCGCATGCTTGGCCAATCACAGCGCCCAAAAAACGAAGAGACCTAATTGGCCAAAGCCTGGGTGCTTTGGCCAATTAGGGCTCAGGGCTTTAGCACACGCCCCACACTATAAAAGGCCGCCTCCCGGGCGGCCTCGTGTAGTGTGTTTCGGCTTGCTTTGCAGTCAGACAGACAGAGAGAGAGAGAGAGATAGATAGATAGAGACACAGGGCCAGATTCAGCAAGACTTGCGCTGGAGTATTTCGATAAGCGCCGCGTAACTGTGAAGATGCGCCGTCGTATCTATGTGGCCGTACCCACCAAACTAGATGCGACAGAAAACAGGCCATTTCCGATCGGCTTAACTTTCCGACGCCAGAGTCTCGTCAGCGCATAATTTCGCTTGGCGCATCAGTCGCGCCTATTGATTTCCCCTGCAAATATGCAAATGAGGGAGATTTCCCGATTCGCGAACGGATTAGCACCATATGCTGGCTACATGCGCCGCGCGTATCTCGTCCGTCCGGCGGAAAGTTATTTCTACAAATAGCTGCTTTATCTTTACTCCAGACGGCCACAGGTCAGAAGGAGAGCAGCTACAGCAGCGTTACCGACGATAAGAGCTAGCTGAGCACCCCCACTTGCAGGACAACACCTCTGTCCCTGCTTGTCTGTCAACTTTTACAGCCATGGAGGAAGACATTATAGGTCTCCATAGCCGAGATGACGGCTGACAGCTCCTGGCCTTTAAAGTTCAGCTTTCTCCTGTGTTTGCGGGGAACGGGAGCAGCCATCTCAGAACAAAAGTAACTTCACTGTGGGGAGGGGGAACAGGATATACTTTAGTGCCGGAATGGCACATCTACGGGCGCATTTAAACGTCCAACGGAACTGTAACGGTCACCACCGCTTACAACCTTCCATCCAACCACGACAAGCTTATCTGACACACTCCGACAATATTGCATACGCGATCCATATCCTTTCCCAGAATAAGACGAGACAGAGCTCCGTTCTTGCTTTCAAAGATATGACAATTTATTAGTATTTTCTCAGCTTCTTATATCCAGTACAGCATAATTCAGTTAATCACAGGACAATGCAATCTCCACCCCCCTATTCACTCACTGAGGATAATTCTTTAATTGGTAGCTAGACATGACGGCACCGTATTATCAATAGGGTTCAATTAACCTTGAATAGTAACACAGACATCTGAATGAATGAATGAATGAAAACTTATATAGCGCAGCACATGCGAACTTAATCGCCTCTGGGCGCTTGTTGAATAAGTTGAATAAGTTATCCAAGACAGCTTTATCACACAATGGCAGAGTCTTGTGAGAGTGGGTGCAATCCACACCTTCAACGGAATGTCTTTCACATGAATGCCAACACCTTAAGATATTTCAATAGCATATTATACAAAGGTATGACTCACTCTGGTCTTGTAGACCTGGATTAACACCTTTCCAAATCATGTGTGCCCAGATTGAATAGCTAACCGCTTTTGGTATTTGAAGACATCCTGCAAACATGAATTATTATTAATGTCCCTTATTAATGTCTTCTGTAATATATGAATTATGATTCTTTGTCACCCTATGGCCCTAGTGGACATAAGGTGACCCTAGACATAGGAATATCTCAGTCCGTCACGGTGCATTCCGTTACATCTCTCCCCTTTCGGTGGGAGACGGACACAGGTGGTAACCCCAAACGGGTTGACTCCGAAGTCCGTCAGTAGTTCCCGTCATCCAATGCTGGTATCCATTATGTCCTCCAAGCGCCACTCCCGATCATCCCCAAAGTCGGGATCACTGGACATCGTCCAATACAACAATCCCAGGCCATCATAGTCATAGCCTTCTGTGGTAAAAAATATAGGTAGATGGCGCACGACTTAAAGAATGCAATCAAAAGAATTAATAATATAATTAACAATTAGTAGATCATAAGGTCCATGTCAATATCAAAGAAAAAAATAATAATAAATGACCATATAATGATAGTCCAAATAAATGACCATACAAAAGATGGTCACAATAAAAAGTCCCAAAAGTTTAATGTTTAGTCCAGCAACACTAGTGGCAGCACAGTCCTGAAGCAGAAGCAGACTCTGAAAAATATATGTAGACAAGGAGGACATGCGCCAAACTAAGTGTAGTAAAATAGGGATTTAATGAGGTAAAAATAGTAGTAAACAGTAGATTGGCTACTCACAAAACAATTAAGAGCAAGGGCACATCAGGGGTTAACGGCTGGTCAAGGGTCACAACGATCGTTTACAGCTGCAGGCAGGCTGACTTGGCCAAGTCATGGGAGATTTGGAGACCCATCCTGGGGAAGCCTGGGAGAAGCAACAGGGGATCCAGAAGCTGTGTTTCCTGAATAGGACGCGCTATGCGTTCCAGCATGAAGCGCAGTCTATCGCCGTACGACCGGAAGTGACGTCGAACCTCGGGCCAGCCAATGGGATGACGCGTTTCTCAGCATCCGCTGGTTCATCAGATCCAAAACGTCCAATAGGAGCGGACGTACTATATATGCAGGGGATTATCGTGATTGGTCAGCGGGGCTTAGTAAACAAGTGCACACAGGAAGTGCTGGGAAATACTGACATAGATAGTAAAGGACACTAGAATTATATATATATATAAAAGCAAAATGCGGAAAAATGGAATATATATAAAATGTTAAAGATAATATATATAATTATAAAGAGGTATATATGTAAATAAATGAATGAATATATATATATATATATATATATAAAAAGAGCACATATATATATATAAAGAGATTTATGACAACATTTAAAAAATTATTCAAAAAATTCCTAGAAAAATTACTAAAAAAATATATATATATATACATATTAAAAAATATATATGTATATATACATATATAACATATGCTAAAAAATATATATATACTAAAACATACACACTAAAAAATACCATAAAGTGCCATAGTCACAGAGACCTAGTATAAGATGAAATAAAATAGAATAATATAATAAGTAATAATCAAGCACATAAATTCGGTATGTATATATATAGGAGATATAAAGTCACCGTACGCAGATGCGCAAAGCAAACATAACTATGTGCGTATGGGTGACTACAGATGACACATCCACAGACCAAGGTAATATATACACATATATACATGTAGGTGGGGTGTAATACACATACACACACATGTATATACATAAAAATGTTAAATCAAAAAATCAGTTTGGACAGTAATATGCGGGGGGAAATAATATAATGTAAAGCTGATGCACAAACAAGGCAATCCTGTATAGTCATGAGTGCGCAGCAACATATGTATTCTCTAGAAGAAATTATGTACGAAAAAATTATTATTATTATACTATGTATATGTGTATACATACAAATGCATGTGTAATCGCATGCACACATGCATACCCACACACATAATACGGTGCAAGGAAGTATATCGTCAGTCACCAAAAATAATAAAGACGATAATACAGGAAAAAATGATTATAAAAGTCATAACAGCAAGAAGATAATTATAAGAATGGATCATTAAGAAAAAAGTCTTAGATAATGTTGTTTGTTTCTATTTCCTCATTGAGTCCATGTGGCGTCATCGTATTGAGGGAATAGATCCAGAAGGTTTCTTGTCTGCATAGTCGTTGAAATCTCTCGACTGCAGTAGGGGTTTCAGGAATGGCCTCAATAACCCAAACCTGTAAAAGGGAAATGTCCCCATGATGGTGAATAGCAAAGTGTCGTGCGATACTAGATTTGGGGTCACCAGCATGAACTGCACGTCGGTGCTCCCCAAATCTAGTACGAAGGGCTCTAATCGTCCTACCCACATAAAGGAGTCCGCAAGGGCAAGAAATACAGTAAATGACATATGTCGTCGAGCAATTATAAAACGAACTCAGATTATAGGTCTTGTAGTTGGCTGTAAAATTCTTTTTACCATGTTTAACATAAGAACAAGTTAAACATTTGGCCTTTTTGCATTGAAACATCCCTACTAAGGGTATAAGGGTTAGTTGTTTAAGCCTATGAAGTTTGGTGTTAGTATTGGACTTTATTTTGCTAGGGGCTATCTTGCTCTTGATATTTGGGGCCCTACGGTACGCAAATTTTGGCTGGATAGTGATAGATGAAGACAAGAGGGGATCCTGAGTTAGAATAGACCAATGTTTTTTAATGATATTTTCCATTTTTTTATGTTTAGCATGGTACTGGGTAATGAACCTGGTGGTGGGGGCCTGTTCAATTTTCTTAGATATAGGTGGAGAATTAGAATCATACATAATGCAAGCAGACTCAACAAGGTTCGGAGGGTAGCCTTTGACAATAAATTTCTCTTTAAGATTGACACTCAAAGATTTGTAATCTTCCAATCTAGTACAATTCCGTCTAAGTCGATGGAATTGACTTTTCGGAACATTATTGATCCATTTGGGGTGGTGACAACTAGAATGATGGAGGTAAGAATTCAAGGCTGTAGGTTTAGTAAAATTCTTGGCACTGATAGTATTCCGGTCATGGAACAGTTCAAGGTCTAAATAACATATGGACTCAGGATCACTAGCTGAAGTGAAGGTCAAGCCAAAAGGGTTGTTGTTGCAGTAGGCTACAAAGTTGGTGATAGAATCAATGGAACCATCCCAGATCATGATTATGTCATCTATATATCGGCCAAAAAAAACGATATGTGCAGAAAATGGGTTGTTCTTGTCTATATAAATGGCTTCCCAACGACCCATAGTGAGGTTGGCATAACTGGGTGCAAAATTAGCACCCATCGCTGTGCCTTGCTTTTGTAGGTAAAATTCATCATCGAACAGGAAGTAATTGTGTTCGAGACAAAAGCGAGTAGACAGCAAGATGAATTCTATTTGTAATGTGTTTAAACTAGGGTCTGCATTAAGGAAATGTGAGACAGCCTCAAGTCCCACCGAGTGTGGTATAGAGGTGTAGAGCGAGCAAACATCAAGAGATAACCAATGGTAAGAAGGTTCCCATGAATAGGGAGATAGCAAGTCAATAAGATGAGTACCATCCCGAATATAGGATGGGAGAGCTTGGGCAAGCGGTTGTAAAAAATGGTCAATATAGAGAGAAAAACTGGTGGTGATGCTATCCATCGAGGCGACAATCGGGCGACCTGGTGGATTATTAACATCCTTATGTATTTTAGGCAAATGATATAGGTAGGGGACTTGAAAAAAGGGTTTTAAAAAGAAAGCAGCCTCCAATTTGTTCAGGGTGCCAACAGCAAGGGCCTCCCGAACAATATTAGATGACTCAATAGTGAATTTTGGCAGAGGATCGTATTTAAGTTTCTCATAAGTATTTTCATCTGCGAGTAATCGTCTGGCATCAGACTTAGACGGAATTGTACTAGATTGGAAGATTACAAATCTTTGAGTGTCAATCTTAAAGAGAAATTTATTGTCAAAGGCTACCCTCCGAACCTTGTTGAGTCTGCTTGCATTATGTATGATTCTAATTCTAGAATAGCCCCTAGCAAAATAAAGTCCAATACTAACACCAAACTTCATAGGCTTAAACAACTAACCCTTATACCCTTAGTAGGGATGTTTCAATGCAAAAAGGCCAAATGTTTAACTTGTTCTTATGTTAAACATGGTAAAAAGAATTTTACAGCCAACTACAAGACCTATAATCTGAGTTCGTTTTATAATTGCTCGACGACATATGTCATTTACTGTATTTCTTGCCCTTGCGGACTCCTTTATGTGGGTAGGACGATTAGAGCCCTTCGTACTAGATTTGGGGAGCACCGACGTGCAGTTCATGCTGGTGACCCCAAATCTAGTATCGCACGACACTTTGCTATTCACCATCATGGGGACATTTCCCTTTTACAGGTTTGGGTTATTGAGGCCATTCCTGAAACCCCTACTGCAGTCGAGAGATTTCAACGACTATGCAGACAAGAAACCTTCTGGATCTATTCCCTCAATACGATGACGCCACATGGACTCAATGAGGAAATAGAAACAAACAACATTATCTAAGACTTTTTTCTTAATGATCCATTCTTATAATTATCTTCTTGCTGTTATGACTTTTATAATCATTTTTTCCTGTATTATCGTCTTTATTATTTTTGGTGACTGACAATATACTTCCTTGCACCGTATTATGTGTGTGGGTATGCATGTGTGCATGCGATTACACATGCATTTGTATGTATACACATATACATAGTATAATAATAATAATTTTTTCGTACATAATTTCTTCTAGAGAATACATATGTTGCTGCGCACTCATGACTATACAGGATTGCCTTGTTTGTGCATCAGCTTTACATTATATTATTTCCCCCCGCATATTACTGTCCAAACTGATTTTTTGATTTAACATTTTTATGTATATACATGTGTGTGTATGTGTATTACACCCCACCTACATGTATATATGTGTATATATTACCTTGGTCTGTGGATGTGTCATCTGTAGTCACCCATACGCACATAGTTATGTTTGCTTTGCGCATCTGCGTACGGTGACTTTATATCTCCTATATATATACATACCGAATTTATGTGCTTGATTATTACTTATTATATTATTCTATATTATTTCATCTTATACTAGGTCTCTGTGACTATGGCACTTTATGGTATTTTTTAGTGTGTATGTTTTAGTATATATATATTTTTTAGCATATGTTATATATGTATATATACATATATATTTTTTAATATGTATATATATATTTTTTTTTTTTTTTTTTTTTAGTAATTTTTCTAGGAATTTTTTGAATAATTTTTTAAATGTTGTCATAAATCTCTTTATATATATATATATATATGTGCTCTTTATATATATATATATATATTCATTCATTTATTTACATATATACCTCTTTATAATTATATATATTATCTTTAACATTTTATATATATTCCATTTTTCCGCATTTTGCTTTTATATATATATATAATTCTAGTGTCCTTTACTATCTATGTCAGTATTTCCCAGCACTTCCTGTGTGCACTTGTTTACTAAGCCCCGCTGACCAATCACGATAATCCCCTGCATATATAGTACGTCCGCTCCTATTGGACGTTTTGGATCTGATGAACCAGCGGATGCTGAGAAACGCGTCATCCCATTGGCTGGCCCGAGGTTCGACGTCACTTCCGGTCGTACGGCGATAGACTGCGCTTCATGCTGGAACGCATAGCGCGTCCTATTCAGGAAACACAGCTTCTGGATCCCCTGTTGCTTCTCCCAGGCTTCCCCAGGATGGGTCTCCAAATCTCCCATGACTTGGCCAAGTCAGCCTGCCTGCAGCTGTAAACGATCGTTGTGACCCTTGACCAGCCGTTAACCCCTGATGTGCCCTTGCTCTTAATTGTTTTGTGAGTAGCCAATCTACTGTTTACTACTATTTTTACCTCATTAAATCCCTATTTTACTACACTTAGTTTGGCGCATGTCCTCCTTGTCTACATATAGCCTTCTGTGGGGCTGTCATCCGCTGGCCACGGGCACTCTTGGGCTACATACCACCGGAGGGCTCTGTAGCTCTCGTCCAGCTGCATCCCTGCCCTGATCAGCCTGCTTAACTCTGCTATCCACTCCTGCTTCGGTTGTTCCCCCAACAACGGCATTCGTACGTCATACTGCGGCCAGTACCTTGCATAGATGGAGGGCAGGACCTTTCCTTGGTGTTGCTGCTCCAGAGCTAGCGCTTCCTTCCAGAGTTGGCACCGAATAACATCCGACCATCCCAACAGGACCTCCTCTGCTACTGGTCCTCTATGCTGTATCCGCATCTCTTGTAACCTTCTTTGGAATTCCTCTTCCATGGAGACTGGTATCTGCACCTTTCCTCTCCCTTTAGCTGGTGCTGCTGTGACTTCAGCTGCTGCAGCACTTCTTCGCTGTAGCAAGGTGGCATTCAGAGCCGCAATAACCCGGTCTATGATCTCCGGCGGAGGATTAGGACCATATTGTGCCAGTCTTAGGCCCCGTACACACGATCAGATATATCCGATGAAAACGGTCCGCGGACCATTTCCATCGGATATGTCCGATCGGGAGTTTGATCCGATGGCGTGTACACACCATCGGATCAAATTCCCCGCCGCCGGACGGCGCGGTGACGTAGTGGTGACGCGGCGGTGACGTTGACGCCGCCGCGTCACCGCCACGTCACCGCACCAGGAAGTAAAACACTTCCGCGCATGCGCCGAATCCATTCGGCAGCGGCGCGGCGGTGGTGGGAGCCGACATGTCTGCTGGTAAGTGTACTAACCAGCAGACATGTCGGGCGGACAGATTCCCACCGGATAGATTTCAAAGCTTGCTTTGAAATCTGTCGGGTGGACAAATCTGTCCGCTAGCCCATACACACGAGCGGAGATGTCTGCTGAAACGGTCCATCGGACCGTTTTCAGCGGACATATCCCCTCGTGTGTACGCGGCCTAAGGTTAACAGCCCGATCAAAACTTTCTTCCTCGGGTGTCCTGTCCGTTACGGCGGGCCTTTTAGCTCTATCCATTTCGACCAGTTCTGCGATAATGTCCCTTTTCTTACGGTTGCTGGCCGGTCTGCCCCGGCTCTCCAGTAAGTACATGAGGGAAGAGAGCTTAATCCGTTCATACACCGTCTCCATTGTCATGTGCCCTTGTAGCCGTCCTTCTGGTGATGGAATCATCCCACTGCTGCCACCAATGTAACGGTCACCACCGCTTACGACCTTCCATCCACCCACGACAAGCTTATCTGACACACTCCGACAATATTGCCTACACGATCCATATCCTTTCCCAGAATAAGACGAGACAGAGCTCCGTTCTTGCTTCCAAAGATATGACAATTTATTAGTATTTTCTCAGCTTCTTATATCCAGTACAGCATAATTCAGTTAATCACAGGACAATGCAATCTCCACCCCCCTATTCACTCACTGAGGATAATTCTTTAATTGGTAGCTAGACATGACGGCACCGTATTATCAATAGGGTTCAATTAACCTTGAATAGTAACACAGACATCTAGTTGAATAAGTTATCCAAGACTGTGGGGAGGGGGAACAGGATATACTTTAGTGCCGGAATGGCACATCTACGGGCGCATTTAAACGTCCAACGGAACTGTAACGGTCACCACCGCTTACAACCTTCCATCCAACCACGACAAG
This sequence comes from Rana kukunoris, assembly GCA_029574335.1. Lineage (NCBI taxonomy): Eukaryota > Metazoa > Chordata > Amphibia > Anura > Ranidae > Rana > Rana kukunoris. The sequence goes on from CM056059.1 coordinate 243,347,903, forward strand.
CTTATCTGACACACTCCGACAATATTGCATACGCGATCCATATCCTTTCCCAGAATAAGACGAGACAGAGCTCCGTTCTTGCTTTCAAAGATATGACAATTTATTAGTATTTTCTCAGCTTCTTATATCCAGTACAGCATAATTCAGTTAATCACAGGACAATGCAATCTCCACCCCCCTATTCACTCACTGAGGATAATTCTTTAATTGGTAGCTAGACATGACGGCACCGTATTATCAATAGGGTTCAATTAACCTTGAATAGTAACACAGACATCTGAATGAATGAATGAATGAAAACTTATATAGCGCAGCACATGCGAACTTAATCGCCTCTGGGCGCTTGTTGAATAAGTTGAATAAGTTATCCAAGACAGCTTTATCACACAATGGCAGAGTCTTGTGAGAGTGGGTGCAATCCACACCTTCAACGGAATGTCTTTCACATGAATGCCAACACCTTAAGATATTTCAATAGCATATTATACAAAGGTATGACTCACTCTGGTCTTGTAGACCTGGATTAACACCTTTCCAAATCATGTGTGCCCAGATTGAATAGCTAACCGCTTTTGGTATTTGAAGACATCCTGCAAACATGAATTATTATTAATGTCCCTTATTAATGTCTTCTGTAATATATGAATTATGATTCTTTGTCACCCTATGGCCCTAGTGGACATAAGGTGACCCTAGACATAGGAATATCTCAGTCCGTCACGGTGCATTCCGTTACAGGAACACATTGCGCTGTCGTTTCCAAGGAAGTGGTGCCGACGGAAGTTGTGAGCATGCGCACTGGGATGCATTGACAGTCGACGCATGTGCAGTACGTTCGCCGCGGGATCGCGCCTAGTTTTAATAATACACGCCCCGTACCCGCCCAATTTGAATAACGCTGGCTCATTTTCGATACGCTGCCGCAACTTTAGGAGCAAGTGCTTCATGAATAACAGCACTTGCTTCTAAAATTTTGCCAGAGTAATGTAAATGAGAAACGTTACTCCAGATTAAAGATGCGCCCATCTACCTGAATCTGGCCCACAGTGTCTTTTCACATAGATAGATAGATAGATAGATAGATAGATAGATAGATAGATAGATAGATAGATATATAGATAGATAGATAGATAGATAGATAGATAGATAGATAGATAGATAGATAGATAGATAGATAGATAGATAGATAGATAGATAGATCAGGGAGGCTACTAGTTTGTATAGTTAAATGTACAGTTTGTAGAGAATATATTGACATCCCTAGGAGTTGTCAATATATTTATAAACTGTATAGCTTAGCTAGTTCTGCTATTAGTATCTGTCAGGCAGGAAATTGTGATGATGCTCTAACGTGTTAGTCAACGTGTGCTAGTTAATTGCACATAGATGCATTAACTGTTACTGCACGTGTGCTATTTATTTGCACAGAAAGGCAGTTGCTGTTAATGCAAGTGGGCTATTGAATTGCACAGAAACGCAGTCGCTCTGACTGTGCGTGCGCTGTTTAATACCACCTTAGCGCATTTGGTGTCACCGCACGTGTGCTTTTATATACCACCTGAGCGCAGTTAGTGTCACTGTACGTGTGCTTTTATATACCACTTGAGCGCAGTTAGTGTCACTGGACATGTGCTTTTATATACCACCTGAGCGCAGTTAGTGTCACTGGACATGTGCTTTTATATACCACCTGAGCGCAGTTAGTGTCACTGTACGTGTGCTTTTATATACCACCTGAGCGCAGTTAGTGGCACTGGACGTGTGCTTTTATATACCACCTGAGCGCAGTTAGTGTCACTGGACCTGTGCTTTTATATACCACCTGAGCGCAGTTAGTGTCACTGTACGTGTGCTTTTATATACCACCTGAGCGCAGTTAGTGTCACTGTACGTGTGCTTTTATATACCACCTGAGTGCAGTTAGTGTCACTGGACGTGTGCTTTTATGTACCACCTGAGCGCAGTTAGTGTCACTGGACGTGTGCTTTTATATACCACCTGAGCGCAGTTGGTGTCACTGTACGTTTGCTTTTATATACCACCTGAGCGCAGTTAGTGTCACTGGACGTGTGCTTTTATATACCACCTGAGCGCAGTTAGTGTCACTGGACATGTGCTTTTATATACCACCTGAGCGCAGTTAGTGTCACTGTACATGTGCTTTTATATACCACCTGAGCGCAGTTAGTGTCACTGGACGTGTGCTTTTATATACCACCTGAGCGCAGTTAGTGTCACTATACGTGTGCTTTTATATACCACCTGAGCGCAGTTAGTGTTACTGGACGTGTGCTGTTCTATACTAGTGATGAGCGGAATACGCCATATTCGATTTCGCGATATTTCTCAAATATTTCGAAGAATATTCGCGAATATTCGTTAATATCGAATATTCGTGATATTTTATAAAAAAAAAAAAAGCCAAATTTCACATGTGCGATCGCGAATATTCGTTAATATCGAATATTCGTGATATTTTATTAAAAAAAAAAAAATTGCGAATTTTCGCCAATGCGAATTTTCGTCAATGCGAAATTTCGCTAATGCAAAATTTTGAGATTTTTTTTTTTTTATAAAATATCACGAATATTCGATATTTACGAAATTTGAAAAATACGAATATTCGAAATAGCGAATATTCGCCGCGATATTCGAGTTATTCGCAAATACTCGAATATGCAATATTCGTAGCGAATATTCGCAATGCGAATATTCGTGAGCAACACTATTCTATACCACCTGAGCGCATAAATATGTCTGGAAGGACAACAAAGAGAGGCAGAGAGTCACGAGGGCAAGCAGGCTCTGCATGTAGAGTTAACGCTGGTAGTGTATGTGGTGCATCCTCTTCAGCACGTGGCTGTGGCCGTGGCCGCTCGTCCTTCTTTTCGGGAGCTGGCCGTGTTGAGCCTCAACATGCAGAGAAATTATGGGAGTGGATGACCAAGCCGTCCTCATCCTCCTCATCCTCTCTCACACAGACTGATCAAAGTTCATCTGGCAAAGCAGCTGCCAAGGCGTCCTCTTCCCTCTGCGCAATGGCTTCACACAATACTTCCCTAGTACCACCATGTCCTCCTGAGGAGTCCCCCGAACTGTTTCAACACAGTGTTGGGTACATGCTGCAGGAAGATGCGCAGCGTTTTGAAGACTCCGATGACGGAACACTGATAGAGGAAGGCATTGATGTGAGCCCAGGGAGAGGGGGTGTCCGAGAGGGACAGCAATTTCTCAGTGATGATGTTCCCACAGCAGGAGCATACTGCCAGGTTGTTGACAGTGATGAGGAGGGAGGGGATGATGAGGTCACTGACTCTACCTGGGTGCCTGATAGGAGAGAGGAGGAGGAGGAGGAGTAGGAAGGAGGAGGACAAGGCACAGGCACATCTCCAAAGAGGCAGGATACCCTCCAGGGGTCAGCTTAAGGTCACACCCACTGCATTACAGCGCACATCTACGGCGATTGTGCATGGCGCTGCTGTGTCTGACCGGTACAGCAAAAGTTCTTTGGTGTGGGCCTTTTTTGAAACATGTCCACAAGATCGTACCTTTGCTATTTGCAACTTATGTTGCAAGCGTATCTCGCGTGGCCAAAACATCAACCGCCTGGGTACCACATGCTTGTCCAGACATATGTCGACCTGCCATGCAGCTCATTGGCAAGCACAACAGAAAGACCAACACCAAAGACAAAAGCGTACCCCCCTTGCCCTTCTGGGACCTCCAACCCCAGTAGACCCCCAGTCTTCTCTGAAGCCTGCAGTGAAGGTGTAGAAATAGGTGTGTCACAAGCTAGTAGTAGCGGTCAATCTACTGATAGTACCAGGCAAATTTCCCTGCCCCAGCTGCTGCAGCACCGAAAGAAGTACAATCCCAGCAATCCACATGCACAGCAGTTGAATGCTAGCTTAGCGAAATTGCTAGCACTTCAACTGCTACCTTTTCAGTTGGTAGATTCTGCCCCCTTCCGTGAGCTTGTGCAATGTGCAGTACCTCAGTGGCAAGTACCAAAACGCCACTTTTTCTCACGGAAGGCTATTCCGGCTCTCTACCGGCATGTGGAAGGCAATGTCCATGCCTCGCTGGACAGGGCGGTCAGTGGTAAGGTGCATATTACCGCTGACTCATGGTCCAGCAGGCATGGACAGGGATGTTACCTGTCTTTTACGGCGCATTGGGTGACTCTGCTGGCAGCTGGGAAGGACGCAGGGCAAGGTCCAGTAGTTTTGGAGGTTGTTCCGCCACCACGCCTCCAAAACAATATTACTGCTTGTTACACACCTCTTTCCTCCACCCCCTCCTCTACTTCTTCCTCTGTGGCCTCTTCCTGTGGGTATTTTTTCTCCGAACCAGCCATGCTCCGTAGGCGTATGAGGGGATACACAGGAATGCAGGCCAAGAGATGCCATGCGGTGCTAGAGCTGGTGTGCTTGGGAGACAGGAGCCACACTGGGGAAGAGGTTTTGTCAGCTCTGCAGGGTCAGGCTGAGAGGTGGTTGACGCCACGCCAGCTGAAGCCTGGAATGGTGGTCAGCGATAATGGCACCAACCTCCTCTCTGCCCTGCGACAGGGAAAACTCACCCACGTGCCCTGTTTTGCACATGTCCTCAATTTGGTGGTGCAGCGGTTCTTGGGCAGGTACCCGGTCTTGCAGGATGTCCTGAAGCAGGCCAGGAAAGTCTGTGTGCATTTTCGGAGGTCATATAATGCCACAGCTCGGCTGACTGACCTCCAAAGGGAATACAACCTGCCCAAGAACCGCCTAATTTGTGACATGCCCACCAGATGGAACTCAACGTTGGCCATGCTGCAGCGGCTGCACACGCAGCAGCGGGCCATCAATGAGTACCTGTGCCAATATGGCAGCAGAACTGGGTCAGGGCAGCTAGGTTTTTTTACCCCACGCCAGTGGGCCTTGATCAGGGATGCATGCACTGTCCTGTCACCATTTGAGGAGGCCACGAGGATGGTGAGCAGTGACAGTGCATGCATCAGTGAGACTGTCCCTCTTATTCACATGTTGGAGCACACGCTACGTGAAATAATGGACAGGGCCCTTGAGGCAGAACAGAGGGAGGAAGAGGATGACTTCCTTACCTCTCAAGGCCCCCTTTACCCAGACAGTGGTCCTGCTTGCCCACCTAGCACACAGGAAGAGGAGGAGGAGGAGGAGGATTGTATCAGCAGCATGGAGGTGGAGCCTAGCACTCAGCAGCAGCAGTCTTCAAGGGATCATTTACAGTCCTAAGGAGCACGTGGAGTTTTACGTGGCTGGGATAAGGTGCCTGTGGATCCTGTCGTCCTCAGTGACCCAGAGGACTGTGGCCCGAATGCCTCTGCAAACCTATGCTGCATGGCCTCCCTGATCCTGAAAAGCCTGCGTAAGGATCCTCGTGTACGTGCTATTAAGGAGAGGGATCATTACTGGCTGGCGACTTTCCTTGATCCACGTTACAAGAGTAAGGTTGCAGACCTTATTTTGCCATTGCAGAGGGAGCAGAAGATGAAACTTCTGCGGGAGGCCTTGCAGAAGGGTCTGTGCAATGCGTTCCCAGAACCGGGGGGATTACCAAAACCTGGCTCTGGACAACGTCTTGCTGAGGCTTCGGTGAGTCACAGAAGGGGCGGTGGAGAAGGTGGTCGTCTGACGGATGCGTTCAGGCCGGTTTTGAGTCCGCAGCCCCAAGGTCTGACCGGTTCCAGCAACCATCGCCAGCGTCTGGTTTACATGGTCCGGGAATACCTAGGGGCAAGATCCGACTTGGACACCTTCCCCGCCGAAAATCTTCTGGCTTACTGGGTCTTGAGGATGGATCACTGGCCAGAGCTTGCCCAGTACGCAATTGAGCTACTGGCTTGCCCTGCATCCAGTTTTCTTTCAGAATGGACATTCAGTGCTACCAACCACCTGATGCTGATAATAATGAATAATATATACTTTTTGAAATTGTCGGATCCCTTTTAGACTGCTGATGCTGAGTGACTGTACTCTTATGCTGCTGATGGAATATCCTTCTCCTCCTCACTTTTCTTGCTGATAGCTAGTAAGAAATGTTGTGTTTCTGGGCTCCGCCACCAGTGCCTAAGGCCCAATTTTTCAGCCCCTGTTTAACAGGGGAGCCTAATAACAATTTTTGATGCAATACTTTGCACGTGACTCCTTGTTGCGCTCCAATTGCAGTTATTGTGAGGGGTTGCAGTGTTGTGTTGTGCCCAAGGCCCAATTTTTCTGCCCCTGTTTTAACAGGGGCGCCTAATAACAATTTTTGATGCAATAATTTGCACGTGGCTCCTTGTTGCGCTCCAATTGGAGTTATTGGGAGGGGTTGCAAGTGTTGTGTTGTGCCCAAGGCACAATTTGCCTAATAACAATTTTTGATGCAATAATTTGCATGTGGCTCCTTGTTGCGCTCCAATTGGAGTTATTGGGAGGGGTTGCAAGTGTTGTGTTGTGCCCAAGGCACAATTTTTTAGCCCCTTGTTTAACAGGGGCGCCTAATAAAAATTTTTGATGCAATAATTTGCACGTGGCTCCTTGTTGCGCTCCAATTGGAGTTATTGGGAGGGGTTGCAAGTGTTGTGTTGTGCCCAAGGCACAATTTTTCAGCCCCTGTTTAACAGGGGCGTCTAATAACAATTTTTGATGCAATAATTTGCACGTGGCTCCTTGTTGCGCTCCAATTGGAGTTATTGGGAGGGGTTGCAAGTGTTGTGTTGTGCCCAAGGCACAATTTGCCTAATAACAATTTTTGATGCAATAATTTGCACGTGGCTCCTTGTTGCGCTCCAATTGGAGTTATTGGGAGGGGTTGCAAGTGTTGTGTTGTGCCCAAGGCACAATTTTTTAGCCCCTTGTTTAACAGGGGCGCCTAATAAAATTTTTTGATGCAATAATTTGCACGTGGCTCCTTGTTGCGCTACAATTGGAGTTATTGGGAGGGGTTGCAAGTGTTGTGTTGTGCCCAAGGCACAATTTTTCAGCCCCTGTTTAACAGGGGCGTCTAATAACAATTTTTGATGCAATAATTTGCACGTGGCTCCTTGTTGCGCTCCAATTGGAGTTATTGGGAGGGGTTGCAGTGTTGTGTTGTGCCCAAGGCACAATTTTTCAGCCCCTGTTTAACAGGGGCGCCTAATAACAATTTTTGATGCAATAATTTGCACGTGGCTCCTTGTTGCGCTCCAATTGGAGTTATTGGGAAGGGTTGCAAGTGTTGTGTTGTGCCCAAGGCACAATTTTTCAGCCCCTGTTTAACAGGGGCGCCTAATAACAATTTTTGATGCAATAATTTGCACGTGGCTCCTTGTTGCGCTCCAATTGGAGTTATTGGGAAGGGTTGCAAGTGTTGTGTTGTGCCCAAGGCACAATTTTTCAGCCCCTGTTTAACAGGGGCGCCTAATAACAATTTTTGATGCAATAATTTGCACGTGGCTCCTTGTTGCGCTCCAATTGGAGTTATTGGGAGGGGTTGCAAGTGTTGTGTTGTGCCCAAGGCACAATTTTTCAGCCCCTGGTTAACAGGGGCGCCTAATAACAATTTTTGATGCAATACTTTGCACGTGGCTCCTTGTTGCGCTCCAATTACAGTTTGTTTGAGGGGTGCCCTTTTTTTCTTAAAATTTTCTTTCACAAAACAATAATGGCCCCCCACCACCGCAAAATATTCAACATAATGTTGCCACACAGAACTTGCGCAAGTAGCATTAATTACTTTTTTTTATAGTCCTCTCATGTTGTGCAGGGACATTTCTGAACACGTGCCACTACTATAGACACCCAGAAGGTGTGATATTTAAAGGATTTTTTTTTTCACTTTAAGCATCATTAAAATGGCTGCTCCGCAAACAACGGCCGTTTAAAAAAAAAAATTCCATTGATACATGTTCCCTGGGGCAAGACCCGGGTTCTGAACGATGTTTTCCAACATTTGATTGAATTTTGGTCTTTAAAACGACCGTTTTTGAATTTGAACGTTCAGGTCCCATAGACTTCAATGGGGTTCAAAATATTCGTGCGAACCCGCGGTCTGTTCGAACGTTCTGGTGCGAACCGAACCCGGGGGTGTTCGGCTCATCCCTACTCACTGTACTAGTGTACTCAGCACAAAAGTGAAGCTGCTTCACTAACTACACTCACTCACTGCCCATTCAAAAAAACGAAACTAACATCAATGACAAAAGATTTGCATTCTGTATCTTGAATCCTGTTTCTTTTGGTATTTTCAGTCGTATGTTCATATGACATCTATAACAAAAGATTTGCATTCTGTATTTTGAATCCAAAATACGAACAAAAAAAAGGAATTCAAAATACAGAATGCAACTTTTTTGTTATAAATGTCATATGAACAATGAACATACGACTGAAAATACGAACAGAAAAAGGATTCAAACAAAATACAGAATGCAAATCTTTTGTTATAGATGTCATTTTTGTTCTTTTGCCGTTTTCGTTTTGTCGTATTTTCGTCGGATCGTTCGTTTGTATTTGCGGTTGTTCGTTATGTGGCTCATTCGTAATCCCGTCTTTTTTGTATTTTGGTGCTTTAATTTTTTCGTATTTACACATTATCCCGCGGGTACGAAAATGAACATTTTCGTACGAAAATAACATTCGTACGAACGGGAATGCACATGTCTACCACAAATTATTGCTGACTCGCCTAGCTGAAGTAGCTAGAGTTGCTGTCTCGGATTTACCCTGGTTCTCCTCCTTCTTGGAAAACCGATCTCAAATAGTGAAACTGGGTTCTTTCACTTCTGAAAAACGCACAATGTCATGCGCCGTACTATTTTAATATCTATCTCTGCCCTCTTTTTGAAATCATCAGTAACCAGAAGTTACTCTACCACTCCTACGCAGATGACACCCAACTATATTTTTGCATCTGCAACAATAAGGATCATAATCTCAGACTAGAGAAATGCCTTACTTTGATAGAAAATTGGATGACGGAGAGTTACCTTAAACTCAACGGCTCAAAAACAGAACTTCTCTTGTTTCACGCCAACTGAAAGAGACTTCCTGCACCAATATGGACACCGCCGCCACCAATATGGACAATCATTTTTGACACCCACATGACAATGGATGCACAAATAGGGTCAGTAGTCAGCGGATCCAACCATCTGCTGCGCCTGCTACGTAGACTCATTCCCTTTATCCCGAAAGAAGACATAGCAGTCGTGGTGGGTACAATTATCAACTCCAGACTCGACTATGCAAATGCCCTCTACCTCGGACTCCCAAAAAAACAAATAACTCGTCTGCAAGTCGTTCAAAATATGGCCGCTCGACTAGTGACTGGGGAAAAAAACATGGGAATCAATCTCACCTTCACTGAGATCCCTTCATTGGTTGCCAGTAAAAGACAGAATCACCTTTAAGGCACTCTGTCTGACACATAAGTGTGTTCAAGGAAATGCCCCCCAATATCTATGCGAAAAATTTAAATGTCACAACCCAAACGCGTTCTGCGATCCACCAACCAAAATCTACTCCAGATACCCAAAGCCAGATACAAGTCCAAAAGAGAACGTAGATTTGGAATCCAAGGGCCTAGACTATGGAACTCTTTACCAAACAGCATCTGGTTGGAGGTGAATCACCTGGCCTTCAGAAAAAAACTCAAAACCCATCTTTTCTGAGAGCAAAAGTACAGTAGGGAAGGATACTAAGCGCCCAGAGGTGATTCAGTTCGCATGTGTTGCGCTATATAAGTTTCTCACTCAGCAATAGAAGAAAGAAAAAATGTGCTGCAATAAACGAGGCACTAATTTTAAAAATGTAGAATGTGCAATCTCTATAACGAACGCTAGTTTTACCAGAACGTCCCCTAATTTAGTCTGAGCATGCGTGGATTTTTAACCAATCGTTTTTTTCCCCATCGGTTAGGAATCCATCAGTTAAATTTAAAACAAGTTAGCTTTTTTTTTAACCGATGTTGCCCACACACGAACGGTTTGGACCGATGAAAACGGTCCATCAGACCATTCTCATCGGTTTGAGGGTACGAGGACCGCTGCGGGAGCTTTGATCTAAGTTAGGTAATTCATAATGAGCTGGTATGCTATGCATACCAGCTCATTATGCCTTTATCTTGCAGTGCTTTTTTTTAACAGGGTGTACAACCACTTTAACCAAGGTTACATGAAACCCTGAAGACAAAGAAAAATGGATAGCCGCACTCCAAAACCTGATGGGTGGTCTTTTATTCAATAGACAGCATGTACAAAAATAGGGTCACAGCAGTAGAAACAAGGAACAGCCGACGCGTTTTGCACTGGATCAGTGCTTATTCATGGCCATTCAGCCATGAATAAGCACTGATCCAGTGCGAAACGCGTCGGCTGTTCCTTGTTTCTACTGCTGTGACCCTATTTTTGTACATGCTGTCTATTGAATAAAAGACCACCCATCAGGTTTTGGAGTGCGGCTATCCATTTTTCTTTGTCTTCATTTTGCTTAGTGCACCGCCAGCACCCTCGGTATCCTGCACCACCTGTTACCATTTAGTGATCCCACCTGGAGCGGTGACTTCTTTCTCTCTTACATGAAACCCTAGGGTTTTCTTCAGAGATTGAGTTGTGACTGACTGACCACCATCTCATGGTGCATGCATAGTTTCAGGGCCATTGCCACTTGGCGGAGCCAGTAACATGACAAATGTCTTACCACATATTTTCATTATAGAAATATTATAGAGCACCCACTAATTAATGACAAAAACAAAAGACCATCGGCATCTAAATCCCTCAATAAATAAGGGTTAGAAATATTTCCCAAAACGGGATGTGGTTTAGGGATTCTTACGGATGCATCATGGATAGCAAATGAGTATATTTGTGGATCTGATCAAACCCCAAACATCTGAGTCATGAAAACATTCAATCTTTAGTAGAAAAGTAAAAAAAGATTTATTAATACATATAGGACACACATATTTATACAGATACTAAAACCATTCATAATTGAAGAAAGAGTGTTATATATGCAGTAAACTGCCAACCATCTTCTTCATTCCAATCGTGTTACAGGTTCAACTAGTTTCAGGAACCCACGGTGGAATATATTCTATATAAATGAAAAGTATACAATGAGATGACATAACAAAAAAATTGGAAAATTGGCCAATAGAAGGAGCAGTGGCTCCGAGCCCGTAGCCCAATCAACCTTTATCCTCCCTGTCTGACCCTCCTCCTGGAAGTGTTCCTCGGAAGTAACCACGTGACCTGTCACGTGACCCGTGAGGCTGGAACAGGCCTCATCCTGATGGCCACAGGACAAGCCTGAAGACTCAACACATTCTGCTATCTTTACTTCTAAGCAGCCCATGGATCCGGGACGAGGACTACAGGATGTTACAGATGAGCCGTCTTTCCTTACCTTCTTGTAAGTGTGTTTTGTACAATGTGTCATTAAAAGAACCTCTTTAATACTGCACTTAGGTGGCGCTTCCTTTTTCTACCCCTCTTTTTTTTACCACAGAGTCAGCTCTCGGAGGACAGCAGCCGCCATTGAACAGCCAAATCACCTGCATTTTTAACCATTGAACTGCTTGTTACTATTACTTCTAATGGACTAATCACCATACCCCTACCATACATGTACTTTGTATATGCGCTGATAGTTACCTCTCCTATCGATCGTCTGTACGGCCTAGCGGACAGGTTTCCAGCGGACAACAGTTTCTAAGAATGCTTAGAAACTTGTCCGCTGGAAACCTGTCCGTCGGACATGTCCAATTGATTCGACGCATGCGTAAAATCATTGAACTTCCTGGTTAGGGCACATCGGTGTCTTCTTCACCGCGTTCTCTGTCCGCGGGGATTTTGGTCTGATGGCGTGTACACACATCAGACCAAAATATCCCAGGAGACATGTCCGATGAAAACCGTTTTCATCGGACCTGTCTCCTCGTGTGTACAGGGCCTTAGACTTTGCTTCAGTCTTGGCAGGGACAGCTTCCTTCTTCGCCTTCGGTGCCATCCTGGGGAAAAGGGCAAAAGTTATAGCATCTGCAAAATAGGGGATAGAATTATGGCAATTTTAATACAATTTTTTTCTTAATAGTAATGGCGGCGATCTGTGATTTTTATCGTGACTGCGACTTTATGGCAGGCACATCGGACACTTTTGACACATTTTTGGGACCATTGTCATTTTTACAGCGATCAGTGCTATAAAAATGCACTGATTACTGTGAAAATTACACTGGCAGCGAAGGGCTTAACCACTAGGTAGCGCTGAAGGGGTTAAGTGTGCCCTAGGGAGTGCTTCTAACTGCAGGGAGGGATGGGCTGTGTGTGACAGGACAGTGATCACTGCTTCCAATTACAGGAAGCTGTGAACACTGTCCTGTCACTAAGAAAACTGGGGAAATGCTTGTTTACATCAGCATTTCCCCATTCTTCCTCACCATGACATGATCGCAGGTATGCCTGTGGACATCGAGTCCGCGGCACCCGCAGTTGCCGCTATCTTAAAAGGGATGTATATATATGTCATTTTGCCTGCCCATGCATTGCTGCTGACGTGTATCTGTGTGCGGCGGGCAGCAAGCGGTTAAACACACAAGTTAAATTATTTAATTTTGCCAACCTCTGTTTGGTGGCACACTAATTTAAAATGTTATCATTTAGGAAGTGAACAGAAACAAAAACATCGAGCAACTGTTCGAAGTCTGCCTTTAGTAGTATCAAAGATAACTGTGGCTTTGGGGCAGTACTTTGGGGACTTGATGTAAAGTAAATAGTCAAGTTAAATATGTGCAAGATCCTTCCTCTCAGCTCGGATAAGCATTTACATTTCTTCCTGTTAACATCATATATATATAGTGTATTAAAGATGCAAAAAGAAAAATTATGAACCCATATATTTCTATATATTATTAAATATAGCAACAAGCCAGCTTAAAAAACGCTTGAAATATTTTTTTCAGTGTATTCTTCCTCTGGGAATGTGCTTTAGTCGTGTTACTTTAGCATTTATTCATGTCAAGAAGCTAAGAGATTCTGTATGTTACACCAGGGAGATTCCAAAAGCAAGACTACTACAGAACATACCAAACGTTTTCTTTGTTTAAAAAAAGTAAGTACAGTGCTTAATCATAGCTGATAACAGCTATGATTATGCACTGTATGATAGTGTGAAACGCGTCAGGTTTTTTCTGATTTTCTGCTGTGACCTGTTACTTTTGTGACCAGTTTTATTAAAAGGAACATTTTTTGGTGTGCGGCCTTCCTAGTTTTTCTCTTCAGTTTTGCATATCATTGCCGGCACCCAAGTGTTTGGATTCATCCAACTAGTTCTTTGGGATTTCTGAGCAGTTAAACTTTTCTTCTGTAGGTCTGAGTAGTTGAGTAAAGAAAACATGGCAGGGCCAGCAATTCTCATGCCTTGTACACACAACCATTTTTTTTGTCGGCATGAAAAATACAACATTGTTCCCGACGAGATTCCTTTCACGCCTGCCTTGCATACACATGTTTAGGTCAAATACCGCCCGTCCAAAGCGCAGTGATGTACAACACATACGACTGGACTATAAAGGGGAAGTTCTATTCAAACTGCGCCACCCTTTGGGCTGCTTTTGCTGATCTTGTGTTACCGCGTGTTAGTAAAAGTTTGGTGAGAGACGATTTGTGCTTTTCAGTCTTTGTGCTTTCCAGACTGTTTTCTGCTGTTCAGTAGGTGCTTGTGGGTTTGTATCTGTCTTTTAGTGCATGTAGTGAGTTTGTATCTGTTTTTCAGTGCGTTCTTGTCCGCTCATTTCTGAATTTCAGGTCATTCTTTATAGACCTTGCTGTTCTTCAGTGCGTTCTGATTGTTTTCTAGCCATGTTGCGGGTACGTACTCGTCGTAGAGTTCATGCTGCACGTGGGCTTGTTTTGGGGGTTTATGGTTTAACCCAAGTTCAGTCCATGAACAGGGTGAGGAGGAGTTCATGGACGAAGAATTGGTTGCTCCAGCGGGACCAATTCTATCTGCTGCGGGAGAGCCAGGAGAATCTCCCCATTTTTAACCATCTGTTGGCTTTGGTGTCCCCCTATATCACGAGGCAGTACACCGTAATACGGGAAGCCATCACTGCCAAGCAGAGGCTAGTGGCACATTGAGATAGTTGGTGACTGGGAGAAGTTTGCAGGACCTGAAGTTCTCGACAGGCATCTCCCTCCAGGATCTGGGACTCATTATACCAGATACCTGTTCTGCCATCATTCAAGTCCTACATTCAGGTAAGTTTTCTCCTTTAACATCACATTCTTTCTATTTAATGTTTGCTAATGTATTTCTTTCATCATTCCCTAATTACCATGATTGTAATATGCTGTGAATGTCCCCTTTGTCCCCATGCATGCTGTACATTTTAAATGCTCCTTTTTTGGCCTACATGCATATTTGCCTTCACAAGCCTCTCCGTCATGCTATCCTGGGCTCATACGCACCTAGCCTAGTCACTTAACAATGTATTTTGTCAGCTACATTGTAGTGTTTTATCCTAAACACCCCGTAAAATGTGTACAAATGTTATTTTTCTCATTAATTTCAGGTAGAGTGGCAGAGGCTTTTTTGGGCTCCCAAGCTCAGCTTAAACCCCCCCCCCTCTAAAATGTGTACAAGTGTTTTTCTTATCATTAAATTCAGGCAGAGTGCCAGAGACTTTATTTTTTAGGGCCCCAAACTCATCTATAACCCTCCCCCCTCAAACTTTTACAATGGTCCATCAGAGGGGGTGAGGAATCTGATAAGTGGACCTTATATATTTTACCTTAATTATTGGCTAAAATCATCTCTAACAGATGTAATCCTATTATAGGCAAGATCAGACTGGATTTATTCCCTATAGACAAATAGGAGATACATACATCGAGCTGCAATCTTAGCCCACACAGCCCGTATCCAAAATATCCCAACCTGCTTCCTTTCACTAGATATTAGAAAGGCATTCGATTCCTTGTCCTGGCTAGGGATGAGCTTAGAGTTAAGTTAACTTAAGTTCGACTCAAACATCGGTGGTTCAAGCATTTCTTCGAATTACGAACTTTATGGGCCGTTCGTGCCAAATTTGAGTGGAGCGCCACGTTCCATAATTCACTGCAGCATCGCAGTGCATTGCTGGTTGATGATTGGCCAAGCATGCACTATCACCCGCATGCTTGGCCAATAACAGAGCCGTCTGTACAGAGAGCCGTAATTGGCCAAAGCCAGGGTGATTGTGCTAGATGCAGTATTTTCACTTAGTTTACTGTGTCCTTTGCACAGTGTGCACCTAAAGCTTACCTAAATACAATTGCTGGTGTTCTCATACAAATACAGCCAGGGACCTGCAGTATTTTGATTTAGTGTCGTTTGCACTAATTGAACTGTTGTATAACACTAGTCAGACAGCTTAACAATAATTTAGACGTCAAGAATTGTGAGACATCAGATATGTATGTATTCTTTTTTCTGAATAACTTTGTAAAACTGCAACATAAGCATAAACAAAATATATGTGTCAATACATTAAACATTATAATGCAGCCTCACTCCATCAGTGAGAGTACTCACAGACCATTCCATCATTAGTCCAGGAGTAGATCGAGAGCTCCTCTGCATGAACTATAAGTCTGCTAGATCCTGAAGCAGTCATGAAATGGAGTAAATACAGTTCCATGTTAAAGGTTTCTGCCTCTCACTCTGAGGAAAATACCACTCCCTGTCAAGCTTTGGCAAAATAATGACTAACCACTAGATGGCAGCAACATCAAACTAACATTGCAGTATAATCTGTAATAACACATTGCACACATTTACTATGAACAATATGGGCAGAACACTCCCTGTCTGGCATAATTTATTACGTCACTACCTTAATAACTACTGCTATGCAGAAAAAAACATATAAACAGGAAAATGGAATTCTAGCTAGTCTGAGATCAAAACTATAATGTCAGTTATAGGTCTGAAATAAATTCTGGCAGTCTTATTTTTTTTACAATCTTGACCTCCACCTTTCTAACCTTGCCATCCCTGCTTAGTAAAGCATTGACAATAAGTCCTACAGGCCACTGGTTCCTGCACTTTTGGATGTCTTTCAACAGAACAACACACCCACTTTTACATTTGGGCGATCCTCAGTCCATATCCTATGGCATTGCAGATTTGACAGATACTCTCTCTTCCATCTTTTCCAAAAGGTGTCTGCCAAGCATTGTACTTGCTTCCATTGTTTTGCATGAACTTGTGTTGTACTTATGGTTCCAGATGGAGCAGACCAAGAGTTCACCTTTTGAGTCAACAACATTGCTGGGGTAAGGACCATACAGTTGCAAGAAAAAGTATTTGAACCCTTTTGGAATGATATGGATTTCTGCACAAATTGGTCATAAAATGTGATCTGATCTTCATCTAAGTCACAACAATAGACAATCACAGTCTGCTTAAACTAATAACACACAAATAATTAAATGTTACCATGTTTTTTATTGAACACACCATTTAAACATTCACAATGCACTCCTTGCACAGATGGAAAGGGCTGCAAGGGCTGGGACGGTGATAATAATGGGGGATTTTAACTACCCAGAAATTGACTGAAATAATGGAATTTCTGGGACAGTTAAAGGACAAAAATTTAAAAACCTATTGCAGGACAATTTTATGGTCCAGTTTATTAAAGGCCCCAACTAGGAATGATGCTCTGTTGGACCTGGTAATCTCAAACCATGCAGAGCTTATTACTAATGTTCAGATAAAGGAACACCTGGGTAGCAGTGATCATAACATGATTTCATTTAATATTAACTATAAGCAATAAATACATAGAGGAAAGATAAAAACACTTAATTTCAAGAGAGCACAATTTCTCAAAGCATGAGGACTGCTCTCCAGGGCTTGGACTGGGAGGGAATATTGGCACCGATGAACACAGAACAGAAATGGGAATTCTTCAAAAAGACTCTTTGGAACCTCACTGCAAAGTATATTCCCATAAGTTTAAAAGGCTAACGGTCAAAGTTAAAAAAGCTATAAACAATAAGAAAATAGCTTTTAAAAAATATAAAAATGAAGGAACACTAGTGTCGTTTAAATGTTACAAAAAATATAATAGAATATGTAAAAAGGAAATCAAGGATGCACAAATTCAAAATGAACCACAGCTTGCAAAAGATAGTAGGACAAACCCCAAAAAAATATTTAAATATATTAAAAGTAAAAAGGTCAAGTCTGAGCATGTATGCCCTTTACAAAATAGTGGGTGACTGAGGACATAGAGAAGGCACATTTATTAAATGCTTTCTTCAGCTCTGTTTATACAATGGAGAATGGGGGAGCTCATGTCCATAATGGGGGTGGGAGTGACAAAGCCCCAAATCCACAATGGCTCAAAAGTGATATGGTCCAGAAATATTTAGACAGAATAAAGGTGGATAAAGCACCTGGACCAGATGGCATCCACCCACGGATCCTAAAATAATTGAGCTCTGAAATTTCAAAGCCACTGTATCTAATATTTAGGGACTCATTAATGACAGGAATAGTACCACTGGATTGGCGTAGAGCCAATGTGGTGCCCATATTTAAAAAGGGAACAAAGTCTTTACCAAGTAACTATAGACCTGTTAGTTTAACTTCTATAGTTGGGAAGATACTGGAACGTTTAATAAAAGACCACATGGATGAGTTCTTGCTGGAAACAAACTATTTAAGCAGCAGACAGCATGGATTCATGAAAGACAGAAGTTGTCAGACAAACCTGATTTCCTTTTATGAAGAGGTAAGTAAAACCCTGGACAGAGGCCTGGCAATGGACGTGGTATACTTGGATTTTGCAAAAGCTTTCAATACAGTTCCACACACACACGGCTCATGTGTAAGGTAAGGTCTACAGGATTGGATATATCAATTTGTAAATGGATAGAAAACTGGCTGAAAGACAGAATTCAGAGAGTCGTTGTTAATGATTCTTACTCTGAATGGTCCAAGGTTATCAGCGGTGTACCCCAAGGTTCGGTGCTGGGTCCCTTACTTTTCAATATATTTATAAATGATATTGGGTCTGAGATCCAAAGTAACATTTCTGTATTTGCAGATGACACCAAGCTATGCAGTGGAATAACGTCCTTGCAGCATGTCTCCAATTTACAAGCCGACCTCAATGCTCTGTCTAATTGGGCGACTATGTGGCAGATGAGGTTTAATGTTGATAAATGTAAAGTTATGCACTTGGGGGCTAAGAATATGCATGCATCATACATGCTAGGGGGAGTTCAACTGGGGGGATCTGTAGTGGAGAAGGATCTGGGGGTTTTAGTTGATCATAAGCTCAATAATGGCATGCAATGCCAAGCTGCGGTTTCCAAAGCGAGCAAAGTCCTTTCTTGTATTAAGAGAGGTATGGACTTCAGAGATAGAGATATAATTTTGCCCCTGTACAAATCATTAGTAAGACCTCATCTGGAATATGCAGTCCAGTTTTGGGCACCAGTTCTCAAAAAGGATATCGGAGATCTGGAGAAAGAGCAGATAAGGGCAACCAAACTGATAAGAGGCATGGAGGAGCTCAGCTATGAGGAAAGATTAGAAAAACTGAATTTATTCACTCTTGGGAAGAGGAGAATAAGGGGGGATATGATCAACATGTATAAATATATAAGAGGTCCATATAGTGAACTTGGTGTTGAGTTATTCACTTTAAGGTCAACACTGAGGACAAGGGGGCACTCTTTACGTCTGAAAGAAAAGAGATTTCACCTCCAAATACAGAAAGGTTTCTTCACAGTAAGAGCTGTGAAAATGTGGAACAGACTCCCTCCAGAGGTGGCTCTGGCCAGCTCAGTAGATTGCTTTAAGAAGGGCCTGGATTCTTTCCTAAATGCACATAATATAACTGAGTACTAAGTTTTGTAGGTAAAGTTGATCCGGGGTAAATCCGATTGCCGTCTTGGGGGATCAGGAAGGAATTTTTTCCCCTCCGGTAGAAAATTGGATCATGCTCTGCTGGGGTTTTTTGCCTTCCTCTGGATCAACTGTGGGTATGGAGTTGGGTGTATGGGATGTACTGTGTTTTATTTTGTTTGTTTATTTTTTTTATGGTTGAACTGGATAGACTTGTGTCTTTTTTCAACCTGATTAAACTATGTAACTATGTAATGCTACACAAAAATAGAGTTTGAAATTTGCATAGAAATAATTGTTGATGATAGGGAGAGTACGGAAATTAATGTTACTGTACAAATAATGAAATACACTGTAAGGTTGCATGGTAATACACAATGGGAGGAAGATTGTTACACAAAAATAGAGTTTGAAATTCGCATAGAAATAATTTTTTATGATATATTTATATACCTCTTTTTAGGAGTCATAATATTTAAAAAGGCATAGTTAATGAGTAGTAGGCACAGGATCACTGGTCACAATAATGAAATAGGGGTAGTGTTGAGCTATGTATCTGAGTTTTTTTCTTTTTTTTTTGTAGTGTTTTTTTGCCTCTGGGTCAGTTTCTTGGGTCAGGTATCTATGATCCTTCACGATATACTCCACGCCTCTGAATGCAGAATAGGATATTAAAGATGGGCTAATGGAATGTTAGGGGCCTGGGGACAAAAGAGCAGCAGTACTCTCTACTATGGAAAAATATGGGGTGGATCTGATCTGCCTGCAGGAAACACACTTAACAAGGGATACAATCCAACACCTCCAAAGCAAAAAATGTCCAATCTAGTTTCACTCAGTACACTCTTCTTTATTCGAGAGGGGTGGGAGTTATGGTGAGAGCTGGGGTGGGTTTTCCTGCAGGCAGACCAGCATAGATGAGAATGGTCGATATGTATTTTTGCATTGTACAATTCATAGTAGAACCTATGTAATAGCAAATCTATATATTCCTCCGCCTTTTAAAATAGATATAATGTTAAGATTAAATTAATTTATTCAAGGTAAGAGAGATATACCGGTAGTAGTGTTAGGAGATTTCAATGAGGTCTTAGACCCAGGGTTTGATAGGTTTCCGGTACCGGCGTATCCAGACTCTATAGGGAAAAGCCGCTTGAGCCAATTTATGGAAGAAGTTGGACTAGTTTATATGTGGAGAGTGAGGTGCCCGGGCATCCAGCAATACTCTTGTTATTCAAGCACGCACTCTACACTCTCCAGGATAGATATGGCCCTGGGGAATGAGAGAGCATTAAGGATCATAGGAAAGATAGAATATTTGCCAAGAGGAGTGTCGGACCATTCCCCAATGGTTCTAATAGTAAATTTAGAAGGACTAAAAATTGGGAAAGAATGGCAAATTAACCCTTACTGGTTTGAGCTAATAAAGGAAGCAGATGGGATTTTGCCCAAACTGTGGGAATTTGTGGATCTGAATGAAGGTTTTACAGGGACGGGAATAATATGGGATACCCTGAAGGCATACCTGAGGGGTATCCTGATCCAGCAAGTGGCCACATTTAATAAACAAGCGAGAGAAGGAGAACAAAATACCTGTAGAGAAGTATTGGAGGCAGAAAATAACTAATGTTAGAGAGGAAAGCAACATGGCTAGAAAAACAACTAGCGTATAGGAAGGTAATTATGAGAGAGGTGGAGACTAGACAAATCTTTTTGCGACAGTCCTCCTTCGCAGAGGGTGAAAGTGTTGGAAGGCTGCTGGCGCAACTGGTGAAGTCGAACTCCCCACCCTCTGATATCCGGGCCATCAGAGCTGCAGGAGGGGCAATAACAGCAGAAACAGCAGAGATAGTGCAGACCTTCCAGGGATACTATGAAAAGCTGTATACCGCACAGAAGGTGGGGATGGACGTAGAAATGGAGGAGTTCCTGGGGAGGTTAGAGATCCCATCTATCACACAAGCAGAAATAGATGAGTTGGAAACTCCAATATCACTCATAGAAATCCAGCATGCAGTGGCTGATATGGCAAATCAAAAGCCTGGTCCAGATGGACTTCCAACAGAAACGTATATAAATACTACGAAGAAATATTATTACCTGAGCTGTTAAAAGCATTGAATGGAGCGGCCATGGAGCGGAGAATCCCTGTGTCAATGTCGGAGGCAACTATAATACTCATTTTAAAAGAAGGCAAGAACCCCTTAGACCTGGCTGCATACAGACCAATTTCCCTTCTGTGCTCGGATGCTAAGATAGTGGCCAAAGTTTTGGCAGCGAGGCTTAATAGATTGATCTCAAAACTGATTCATCCAGATCAAACTGGATTCATAGCTAATAGATCTACCAGCATGAATATAAAAAGGACCTTCTTAAATTTACAAACCCCGACGGAGTCAAAGGGAATGAGAGCCGTTTTGTCATTAGATGTGACAAAAGCATTTGATAGTGTAGAATGGGGATATATTTGGAGGGTGCTGGGAAAGTTCGGATTTGGTCCGAAATGTATTGGCTGGATAAAAATGCTTTATGATAACCCTAGTGCCAAAATTAGAATTAACAATGAATTTTCAAAAAAGATCCTATTAGAGAGGGGGACGAGACAGGGGTGCCCCTTGTTGCTCCTGCTCTTCGCCCTAGCGATGGAACCATTGGCGATTGCCATAAGGTCAAGTACTGAGATAGTTGGATTCCAAAGGAAGAAGGGAGACGAAAGAATCACGTTCTATGCTGATGATATTCTCCTCTCCTCTAAGCTACATGAAATACTACAGATAGGAAAGGTGGGGGAATGGGAAAGGTGCGGTAGAAAAAGGCTGATACACCTGTATAAGGGAGAAACCTATAGGAAATTCCAGGACCTGAGGGAGGAATTTAATATCCCGCAACACTCATTCTTTACCTATCTCCAGGTAGGACATGCTCTTGAAGCCCAGTTTAGGACACAAAAATTAGTATGGAACAAAATGCTCCTATTTCAAAAGTTAGTTAAAGGGGGCCCAACTAAGGGCCTCATATGTGAAATATATACGCAGATAATCCAAAAGATCAACACAGGGGCACACCTGTTCAAAGTAAGAGAAAGTTGGGAGGAAGATATAGGGGAAATATCACAAGAACAGTGGAAGAGAATACTAGAGATTGGATCAAAGGTTTCAGTTTAACCTCCTCCGAAAATTTCCCACTTGATGCTAATAAATAGAGCTTATTATACGCCAAAGCGACTATTTAAATTTGGTAAAAGACCAGATGATAAGTGTCCTAGATGTCAGGGGAATGGAGACCTAGTGCACATGGTGTGGCGCGTGGGAGGGTGTGCTTGACACCCTGAGAGACACATTTGGAACCCCGCTGGAGATGGAGGCCACAGTAAATGGATTAGGGCAATAAACGAGTCTATTTGTAAAGAAAGAGCAGTCTGTATAAAAAGAGGAAACCTTAGGGATTTTGAGGAAATGTGGAAACCATGACTGGAGAAAAAGGGCGCTTTCCCTGAGGGGATAAGAACGATAGCAGAGAATAACTAAATGGAGAGTGGCCAAAGAGTAAAAATTACAATATTAGATAGAACTAACAGTCCGGGTGTCTCCTTAACCACTTAAGGACCCCCGCACGCACATTTACGGCCACAACATGGCTCGTACAGGCACAAGGGCATAAATTTACGTCCTCGCCTTCATGCGGTTCGGGGGTCCCATCGGGACCCCCTCCGCGGCGTGCGGCGGTCCCCCTGGCTCTGGGAGCGATCGCCGACGAGCGGGCGGATGTCCGTGTTTTCCGCCCCCCCCGCGATCGCTCCCAGCCAATGGGAGCGCTCCCCCTTCGTTTCAGTTCCTCCTCCTGTGTTTACACAGGAAGGAGGAAATGATGTCACCTCTCATCGCAGCGGTGTTTCCCACCGCTGCTGATGAGAGAAGACATCCACAGTAAGTGTGCACCAACACAACACTGACACACACACACTTAGGCACATTAACCCCTTGTGATCGCCCCCCCCCCACCCCCCTGTCACAGTGTCACTGAATGCAGTGATCTAATCACTGCATTTAGTGTCAGTGTGACAGGCAGTGTAAAAGTCAGTTAGTGTTAGGTCCAGGATAGCCCCCCCACCCCCCCCTAATATAGTTTTAACCCCCTGATCACTGCCCTAGTTAACCATTTCACTCCCTATTGCCAGCATCACTAAGCGATCATTTTTCTTTCCGCTAGGTAGCTATTTTTTTTATTGCGATTTTTTTTTTACTAAAGACATGTGGCTGAATTAATTTTGGCCTAAATGTTTTACTAAAATTTAGTTTATTTGATTTTTTTATAACAAAAAGTAAAAAAATAGTGATTTTTTTCAAAATTGTCGCTTTATTTTAGTTTATAGCGCAAAAAATAAAAATCGCAGAGGCGATCAAATACCACCGAAAGAAAGCTCTATTTGTGGGAAGAAAAGGACGCAAATTTTGTTTGGGAGCCACGTCGCACGACCGTGCAATTGTCTGTTAAAGCGACGCAGCGCCGAATTGTAAAAACACCTTGGGTCATTTAGCAGCGTATGTGTCCGGGTCTTAAGTGGTTAATTAAGAGACTATCTACCTCCCAGTAATGTAAAGTTAGATTTATTACATTATATTGTATATCAGTGTTTAAAATATGTGATATATTTATAAAGAACAGTTTTTTTCTCGTTTTTTAATGAACAATTGAAAATCTGTATGTTATTAAAATAAATAAAGAATTAATTATAAAAAAAAAAAAGATTATCTCTATAGGGTTACGGTGGGAATGCGCCACGACACCCAATGACCAATTTTCTATCCAAAGTCAAAGTGACACCAGAATGTATTCAACAATTCTCTAATCTTGTTCCCAGTGCACTACATTGTGGTCTCATCATACACATTGGCTCCCAATTGTTGCTGAGCAAAATAAAGGCACCTTGCAGAAAAAAAAACATGTTCACAAACTTTTTTTATTGATACATGTCCCCCAGGGCAGGACCCGGACCTCTATAACCATTGTATGCCCAATTTCTTACATTTTAGCCTTCAAAATGGGAACCTATCTATTCTCAATCAAGTTTTCCAAACTAATGTGCCTCTAGACCCAAAATGTTGTCTACTAGGTGTTTTTAAAGAAGCAATCCCAGAGGAGATAAGAGTGGCCTTTACTTGTGCCCTGCTTCAAGCTTGTAAAGTGATGTTTTTATGCTGAAAATCTATGGATTCATCCTCTCTTAAAACCTGGGTGACCCATATGGGGAATGCCCTTCTCCTTTTTAGGTATATATACACCAACACAGGGGATGCATGGGCAAGTTTGAGAGGTTGTGGGCCCCCTGGCTAGATACGCCTGGGTTGAGTCCTAGGGAACTTATTCCGATGAGATTGTTGCCATGTCCAGACGTATAAGTCTGTTAAAAAGCACTGCAAATATGTATGGTTTTCTTTAATTGATTGTGTAATACTTTTTCTGTTTTTTCTTTTGAGATGGCTTACTCTATGATTGACATGCTAGAGTATTGTTATGTTCTCAAACTATTGAGGTATGTCTGGGAGTTTATGTTCTTCAATGTACTGTCCCGTGTACATCACGAGAAAGTTTTGTTTTATTCAATAAAAATGTCTTGATATAAAAAAAAGTAACCCACATGTATCTGGGCCAGAGGCTGGTGTAGTGGGCAGATAAAGCACTAATCAAATGGGTCACATAGAGTCTGCAAAGGCAGGATGGTATATGTAAAAAAAAAAAACACACACACACACATCAGTAGTGCAAATGACAAAAGTCTACCAAAATAAAAACCTCAATTATCTAGTAGTTGTGCTACTTAATAACCAACGGGAGACATGCTGTTTGGATGCATGCAGGCTTTTGGATGGGACCGTATCTTCCAGGAGTTTCCACCAAGGTGTCTTTGTGGATGGTGGACAGGATGTACACATCTCTCCTATCCTTCCACTTCACAGCCAACACTTCAACGTTACTCAGACTTGATGATTCCCCCTGTTGTAGACTTCTGGTCACTAAACTTTTTGCAAGGCCAAGGTTTTCTTAACGTTTAGATGGCGGAAAAGGGGTAGACTAGTATAGAAATGATCTATGTAGATATGATAACATAGTTGGTCTGGTTAAAAAAAGACACAAATCCATCTACAGTAGTTCAACCAATAAATGGAAAAAAATAAACAAAAAAAATACATATATCTATATAGATATATATATATAGGTATATACAATCCTATACCCACAGTTGATCCAGAGGAAGGCAAAAAAAACGCTAATCGTTCCTCATAGCTGAGCTTCTTCATGCCTTGTATCAGTTTAGTTGATCTTTTCTGCACTTTCCCCAGTTCTTTTTTTGAACTGGTGACCAAAACTGAACTGCATATTCCAGATGAGGTCTTACTAATGATTTGTACAGGGGCACAATTATCTCTCTCTCTCTCTCTCTCTGCAGTCTCTGTACAGAGCCCCTTAAATCTGCTGCCCAGCCAGTGCATGAGCCAAGCCCTACAATCCTAAATGAGGTGTATGCTCCAAGAACAGATAGCAGACCGTGTAGCAAATCCTGAGGAAAAACCTTTCACCTCTCTTCTCCCTCCACCACACCAATGACCATTAAAAACACCAGTGGAAGTAAGAGGGAGAAGAGGAAACAATGGTCATTTAAACCTGGTTCTTATAAAGCCCATATGATTTCTGGAGGCTATAAACCGCAAGTTAATTCAATCTGGGCCACCCCAAGGCAATCTACTTCTAGGGATATGCAGTCACATACCTTACCCTGGGGGGATATATTTTCTTGGAGCTGATGCATCCAACTCATCTCAATTTGCAATAACTGTCAGTCCTTTTCACTCCCTCTTGGCTCTACCTGGACCTGATCTAAGGCAAAAGGACTTTAAGCATGATTGATTATGCTTATGAGGCATTAATCCATGTCTATCTAGATGAGATGATAAATCCCCATTTTGTATGATGTATATGTGGTCATATATCCTTGTCATAGTTGTCTTTTGTTTTGTTTTTTACATATAGGAATATAGATTACCCCAGCATGTCTCATCGTACGTGTTTACCATTAGGTAAAACACATAAGATGAAAATAATCTCAATTGTAATGGCTATACGCTCATTGATCTTTGATGCATATATTCCTTCTATAGACTTTTTCTGAAGAGTGAATGAAATTTGAGACCAGTGTGTATGCTTGTAGCAGGCACCATATTTTGTGAAAATAAAAAATGTGACTGCACTATATGGTCAAAGAAAGAATAAAAAAAATATATAATAAAAAATCTTCTAGCACATACAGTATATAGGATATATGATTTCTACATCCCCTTTTCCAAAAAACGTGTAGTGCTAATCAATCAAAACAAACAATTTGCCACATAATCAATAATAAAATAGCAGAAATATGGGGGCAGATTCACATAGATGTAATCTTCCGCTGCGTAATCGAAATACGCTACGCTGCCGTCTATCACCAGACTCTACGCCGAATTCAGGTAGTTTTTTTGCGCGTACGCTATTGTATCGTATTTTTTTTCCGCCGCGCAATCGAAATACGTGAGTAGGGGGCGTGAAGCATTTAAATTAAGCGCGTCCCCGCGACGATCGAACTGCGCATGCTCTGTTCAGGAATTTCCCGCCGTGCATTGCGCGAAATCACGTCGTGACGTCATTCGTTGTTTGAGTAGCGGCGTTTACGAACATTCCTATTCCGGACGACTTACGTTAAAAATAATAAAAGAAATCGAAAAACGTTGAAATTCGACGCGGGAACGACGGCCATACTTAACATGGGCTGTCTAATATTAGACCAGCAAAAAGCTGGTATAGTGAAACGGAAAAAAAAGATGACTAAAGGTGCCGTAAGAGATTGCGTTTGAAGAGCGAAATTTTGTGGATTCCAGGCAAAAGCTCATTAGCATACCATGAAGGTGAAAAACAACAGGAAGTCCGCCCAGTGGCCGCAATTTTCAGGCAGCGTAGATCTGAAGGCGTACTAACACGTAATAAAGTCGAAATTTAGCACGCAGGTGTCTTTTCATGGTTTGAGGATTTCGACTAGCGTAAAAACGCTCGTAAATCGAAATTACTCCTGTCTAACAACATTTACACAGGCGTAATCGCTTTGTGAATCTAGGCCATGGTGAACAAATCAAAACAGTGCCAATATAGTGTCACTCAAACCAGTCATGCACAGTTAGTGGCATACAATGGTAACATTTAAAAAGTGCAAACTCTATTCCATTTGCATGCAATGTCCAATTCTGTAACTGTGACTATGAGTAAATTACATAACCATCTTTATGCATAGTTCACCATGTGTCACTCCACCTCCACTTCTGCATAAAGGCTTACCAGAGAAAATGAGACCCCAAAATATGAGAAGTCAAAACAGTGTTTGATGTAAACACTGCTCCGTGGTTGCTAAATGTAAACTTCCACCTCTTATTCAGCCCGATTATTCTCAGCAACAATTTTTGTATCCTTTGTAGCATTGCAGTACTTTGGGTCTCCTGCAGCTTATTTACAGCCACGCACTGTCTACATGCATGCACTTCTGAGTTGACTACATGACTTTTTTAGGATGGATTCCTGATGATAATGAAGGCTCCCTAAAGCTGCTATATTACATCTCTAGATCTTTAGAGATCTCCTTTAAAGCAATAGCAAAGACAAGCCCCGCTGTACAAAGATGCATTTAAAGGGGTGGATCCTGCAATTTTAACTACTTGCCGACCAGCTGCTGCAGATATACTGCAGCAGGGTGGCTCTATTGCACGAATCGCTGTACAGGTACGAAGCCAATGTATGTGGCCGATGACCGCGATGTCCGCTGGCCACCCGCGATCGCTCCACAGATAGCCAGAATGGGGATCTTCCAGTGTAAACAAAGCGGATCCCCGTTCTGACAGGAAAATAGAGAGAGAGAGAAGCGGATCCCCGTTCTGACAGGAAAATAGAGAGAGAGAGAGAGAGAGATTATCTGTTTCTAGTAAACAAGAACAGTGATCGCTCTCTACTCCCAGCCAGTCCACTTCCCCTACAGTTAGAAACACCTTCCTAGGACACACTTAACCCATTGATCGCCCCCTAGTGTTAACACCTTCTCTGCCAGTGTCATTTATACAGTGATCAGTGGCTATTTTTATCTCTGTTCACTGTAATAATGTCACTGGTCCAAAAAAGTGTCAAAAGTGTCACTGTCCTCCGCAATGTTGCAGTCCTTCTAAAAATTACTGATCACGCCCATTACAAGTAAAAAAATATATAATAAAAAGGCCATACATCTATCCCCTATTTTGTAGACGCTATAACTTTTGCGCAAACCAATCAATATATGCGTATTGAATTTTTTTTAACCAAAAATATGTAGAAGAATACATATGGCCTAAACTGATGAAGAAATTTGTTTTTGTTTTTTTTAATTTTTTTAAAATTATTAAGAGCAAAATTTTTTTTTTTTTCAAAATTGTCAGTCTTTTTATGTTTATAGCGCAAAAATAAAATCTGCAGAGGTGATCAAATACTGCCAAGAGCAAACTCTAAAAAGAATATTAATTCTGTTTGTGTACTACTTTGCAGGACCGAACAATTGTCAGTTAAAGTGATGCAGTGCCGTATCGCAAAAAATGGCCTGGTCATTAAAAGGGTAAATCCTAATGGTACTGAAGTGGTTAATGAAGCCATCATGCTAATGGGTGCTCAGGATCCTTGAGAGTAGTGGTAAGCCATGCAATTGGTGCCGTCAGTTTTGTATATATATATATATATATATATTGGATAGGTTATACATGTGCCTTTTCTACTCTGCTTGTGAGTGTTTTTAATCTTTATTGTTGCTGAATAAAGCATTCAGAGAGCAGAATGAGAATTATTTCTCTTTCATATGGATGTGGTGATGAGTATCATGCAAATTAATTTTGTAATGTTAGACCTCATTATCATCTAGAGGTCATATTATGAAGAGAAGAGCAGCACCTGCCACTGGATGTGTCTTTGCTTTTACAGAAAGTGGCTCCAAATAATCTACAGGAAGTCCAAAGCACTGAGATGCTACAAAGAATAAAATGTTTTTGCTGAGTACAATTGGGCTGAAGGAGACGTACTACCTCATATTTATGAACCATGGAGCAGTGTTTACATCAAGCACTATGTTAACCTCTTATATTTTGAGGGTCCTACTTGCTTTAGTAAGCCTTTATGTGGATGTGGAGGTGGAGTGTCACTGTCACATACCTTGTTGGTGAGACTGATAGTGAAACAGTAAGGCGGTGTACACAAGACCGATTTTCTCGGCAGAATCCAGCAAGAACCTCGATGGGAGATGTATTCTGCCGAGGAAACCGGTTGTGTGTACACTTTTTGCCGAGCAACTCGTCGAGCCAAAAAGAGAGCAGGTTCTCTATTTCCTCACTGTTCAATGGGAAAATTTGGCTCGACAAACTTTTTGACTGCCGAACTAGGAACTTGACGGGCAGAACGATGAGTTTCGCCCGACGAGTTTCTCGGTCGTGTGTACGCTGCCTAACCGCTAGAGCACAGCGAGATAAAATTGCCTAGTATCAGTCCAGTATTCTGCGCTGGTAGTAGCCAATAATTCAAGGAAGGGAAGCCAGGAGCACCTGACAACAGGCAGATGAGGCAGCAGGCAGATGTGACAGCCAGATTGCTGGATGCAGGCAGACTGGCTTGGGGTTTGGCTGGTGATAGACTGTGGATGTACAGCAGGAAGTAGGAACCCAAAGATGATGAGCTGGACTGAAGGAGCTGTAGCAGGCTGAAAGAGCAGGAACCAGGGTCTGTAATCAGCGGGCAGATCAGGCATAGATGACAGACAGCAGAATAGTCAGGTCACAAGTAGGGATGAGCCGAACATACCCACGTTCGGTTCGCACCAGAACCGTCGAACAGACCGATCGTTCGCGCGAACATTTAGAACCCCATTGAAGTCTATGGGACTCAAACGTTCTAATTCAAAAACGCTCATTTTAAAGACCAATATTCAAGTTATTGTTGGAAAACGTATTTGAGAACCCGGGTCTTGCCCCAGGGAACATGTATCAATGGAAAAAAGTTTAAAAAACGGTTGCTCCAGGAGCAGTGATTTTAATGATGCTTAAATTAAAAAAATTAAAATAAAATTCCTTTAAATATTGTACCTGCTGGGTGTCTATACGTGTGATAACGTCTTTAAATAGCACAATCACCTGCCTGCCAGTAAATTAGGAAGAACTGATCTATCTAAGCTATACAGTGTATAAATATATGTACAACTCCTAGGGATGTATATATATTCTCTACACACTGTAAATTAAGCTAAACTGACTAGCCTGCCTGCCTGCTCTATCTAGCTATATAAAAAGACAATCTCTCTGTCTCTCTGACTTCTCTCATTAACAAGCCGGAACACACTACACAAGACCGTCCAACAGGCGGCCTTATATAGTGTGGGGTGTGTGCTAAAGCCCTGAGCCATAATTGGCCAAAGCCACCCAGGCTTTGGCCAATTATGGCTCTTCGTTTTTTGCATGCTGTGATTGGCCAAGCATGCGGGACATACAGAATGGTTGGCCAATCATCAGCGCGCAATGCCGCAGTGAATTATGGGCCATTTTGCGTCACTCGAATTTGGTGCGAACGACTGCTTTTGTTCGAATTTCGTCGAACGTACGAACAGACAATGTTCAAGTTGAACGTACGTCTGTATCGAACGCAAAGCTCATCCCTAGTCACAAGCAATGTAGGCAAAAGATGAAGGATCAAACAGGAGGCAGAAGCAGACTCAGGGGTCAAGCCAGGGGTCAGGGAAGGTAGCAGACAGGAATAGTCAGGAGCAAGCCAGGTCAAGATCAGAGGTCAAACACAGGAATCAAGAACATACACAGAACGCTATAGACCAAACAGCAATTAGCCAGTGCAGAAGCTCAGTTTGGCTCCAGCATTGGTGACACACGGCTGGCTCATATGCACATGTGTGCACCTAGAAACTGCATCTGCACTATGGCGAAGCCTCTCCTGACAGGCACAAAGTAAATTACCCATGAAGATGAATATGTAAAATACTTGTAGTCACATTCATAGAATTGAAATGTATATGTGCTTGGGCTTTACACTTTTTAAATGTCACCTTTGAATGTTACTAACTGTGCATGGCTGGTTTGAGTGACACTATTTTGGCACTGTTTTGTTTTGTTCACCATATTTCTGTTATTTTATTATTGATTATGTGGCGAATATAGGTGGTTGTTTTTTTATTTATTTTTTGTAAATTCTTTATTTTTCATAATTTTTCTTCACATAATTCCAGTTACCGTATTTTCCGGCATATAAGACGACTGGGCATATAAGACGACCCCCTATTTTTCCAGTGAAAACTTGTGTTTTAGGCTATACTCGCCGTATAAGACTACCCCCTTCCGAGACAACACCATTTAAAAAAAAATCAGAAACATCAAAAAAAAAAAACATCAGATTTGATTTAAACATGGTCATTTTAATTAAAACGGTTGACTTTCTGGTACTTAAAATCACTAAAAAACATCAGACTTAACAGATTTTTTTGGAACATTCAGGTTTTATTGAAGAGACACATGAATAAGGGATTACATAAAATATTAAACAGCATGTCACATGCAAGTAAATTACAGCCAAAGGCAAAGTTATACAATGTGGAAATAAAACTGTGAGGCCTTTAAGGTGTTCCTCTTATCTAAGGCGATAGTCTGAGGCTGAGACCCAGCCTACATAGGTAAGTCCTACAGAGAACAGTTATTCGGGAAATGGTTCCGCCTCGAGGCAGCAGTGTAAATTAACTACTGCGGATGGCGGGAATAAACACAAGTTATCAGCCTAGAATTTCTATGGATCATCGACATACATTGCAAGTGAGTCTGTATCTTAAAGAGTGTTAGGTGGGGGGGAAGGGGAGGGAGAAGAGGAGAAGGAAACTAGAAGAGGAATGTGGACAGCAGGCGGATAATGGGCGTGGTCCCGAGGGGGGAAGGGATTGGCGAGGCGACGACGCCCGGCAACTGATCAGTTGAATCTAACATGGGGAGAGGAAAAGGGAAGGACTACAGATCGACAGTTGCGGGCCAACGGCCGCGCAGGGTCTCACACAGCCAGCCGGTCATTAGTGAGGGTTTAGCATGATGTCATCATATTCCTGTGAATAACGGAAAGTGAACAATGGTCTCCAAGTAATCTGGAAGGCCTCTACTCTGCAGTTGTCCTGTGCTATGGTGTCCTCCATCTCACAGGTGTCCCTGATTTTCTTTAGCCAATCTGCCACGGAGGGCACCCTGGACGACCTCCAGTGAATAGGGACCAAGGATCTCGCTGCATTAATCAAGTGTCAGGTTCGGACAGGTTCGATGGTTAGTACACAAAAGCATCGGACCAAAAACCTGCGCATGCTCAGAATCAAGTCGAAGCATTCATTGAACTTTGTTTTTTCATCACGTCATTGTGTTCTACATCACCGCCTTCTGGTCTGATCGCATTTTAGTCCGATGGTGTGTACGCACATCAGACCATCAGACAAGTTCAGAGTTGTCTGATAAAAACGGTCCGTCAGACAAGTCTCATCAGACATGTCTGATCATGTGTACAGGGCATAATACGCTGGAAAATACGGTAATCTTACATAGTCTTGATATGACACTTATATTACATTCTACTATTCTGCAGAGGGCCTATCCTCTGCATTGCATTCTCCCTCGCTCTCCACCGACCAGCATAGTCACTTACTCCTCTACTCTTGTCTCTTCCCTATACGCATCGGGCCCATGTCTTTCGGTACCTCCCATCTTGGTCCTTCATTGTCAGGGTAAGATTCTCCATTTGTTGAATTTCTGCAATTCTCACAAACCACTGTGCTCTTGATGGAGGGCTTTCGCACTTCCACAGGACAGGGACACACGCCCTTGCTGCCACCAGCAAATGTCTCAATAAAGAGTTTTTATATTTTTCCAATGAGATAGGGATATCAGACAATAGACACTGTGGGGTAGATTCACATAGATCAGCGGATCTTTTGATCCGCGTGATCTATCTTTTTTACGATCTGCCTGCGCCAGTTTTTGAGGCAAGTGCTGTATTTAGAAAGCACTTGCCTCGTAAGTTGCCCTGGCTGATCGTAAATCCCCCGGCGGAATGCAAATTCCGCGGCTAGGGGGAGTTTACTATTTAAATCACGCTCGTCCCCGCGCCGATCGTACTGCGCATGCGCCGCCGGCTAAATTTCCCAGCGTGCAATGCCTCAAATCACGTCGCAAGGACGTCATTGTTTTCGACGTTAACGCTATTAACGTATGGCCGTATTCCCGAACGACTTACGTAAACGACGTAAAAAATTAAAAATTCGACGCGGGAACGACGGCCATACTTAACATAGCATACGCCGCACTTACCCCGCATATAGCAGGGGTAACGATCCGCCTGAAAAAGCCGAACGCAAACGACGTAAAAAAAAAACGACGGCCGGGCGTTCGTTTCAGAATCGGCGGTTCTCCTCATTTGCATATTCGTCGCCTATAGTAATAGAAGCGTCACCTAGCGGACGGCGGGAGATTGCAGCCTAAGATCCGACAGTGTAACTCACTTACACCAGTCGGCTCTAAGGGAGATCTATGCGGAACCTGATTCGAGGAATCAGCCGCATAGATCCGAGCGTCGGATCTCACAGATACGACAGTGTATCAGTAGATACACCGTCGTATCTCTATGTGAATCTACCCCAATTTTTCACTGAAATATTTTGTTTCGGAATTTAGTTTTCATCCAAAAAATAAATGTATTTAGCTACTCCTGAAATTCGTTTTTATTTTTTATTTTTTTCATAAAAAAATGCATTAGTCCGAAAATCGAAATTAATTAAGGTCGAATCTGTCATTGAAGGCTTATGGTGTCTGTTGAATGTTCTAAGAAGATTCGACGGAATCTTAAAAAAAAAAAAGAATAGGGGAGTGTCTGAGCATGAAGGAGGGAGCGTGCTAGCCGCGCTCCGATTCTCGCAGAGATTTGGGCTCATCTGATGTTAATTTGCCCAGGAATCTGATCTCTGTCTCGGCTTCTGGTTATCCACGTGCATCGTGCAGCGTGTAGCTTGTTATTCTCCTTGGCTGTCCCGCTTGGTTGCTCAAAGTCGAGTCGGTTTAGGATCCATGGGACGGAGGAGGGGGAGAGGAACACAGAGAGGAGTTCAAGGAGTTCAAAGAGCAGTTCAAAGAGTAGTGTGTGCAGCTCAGCGTGACACGGTGAGAACGCCTGGTCCCTTGTCCTTATCTGATCGTCCGTCATCCACGGCTGCCTCTGATTGTGCTCAGCAGGGTATAGCTGAGTTCTTTCCTGTCAGTGGACGGACTCGCTCACGTACCTCTAAAGCAGTGTCAGACAACAGCATGTTGATCTTCATCTTCATCTACATTAAAACTATCACTGCCGTCTGCATTGCCACTAGCACAGCCTCTGCCGTTGTCACTGTCTATTCCATCTCTAACCCCTCTAACCCCACTATATGCCTAAATCCTCTGAGGACAACAGATCGTCAGAACGTATGTTATCTGTTTCGCTTACTTTACTTTCTGCTACTGCTGCTGCTGCTGTTGGGGCTACTGCTACTGCTATGTCTAATGCTAACGCTAACGCTATACCAACTATACTTACTGACTCACAATCAAATATATTGGACATAAATATTAATATTGGAGGATTTGGGACTGTTTCTACCCCTAGCAATCCATCTACTTTTAGCAAGTCACCCCCCCCCATCTCCCCCACCATCCTTATCCTCATCCCCATCCTCATCCTTACTACCTTGTTCCGGCCGAAGTGGAGTTGGTAATCCAGTGGACACGGTTGATCCAGCTAACATAGGCAGAGTTTTGGATGTAGGTCTAGATGGGGATCTAGATGGGGGTTTAAAGCAGACAGCGATAGCAGCAGTATTGGGTACAGAGTTGGGTGATCTGCGGGAATATCTTCGTGCCCTGCCCACCCGTAATGAGATGGAACCATTTGTACAACGGTTAGAGCATGGTTATCGCAAGGAGCTTGAATCTGTTAAACTTATTACAAATGAATTACAGGCTGAATCGCAAGCATCCAAGATAAAATTGGCAGAAGTGGAAAATTCTGTAGCAGGTTTAGCGGACTCTATGCACTTACAGGAGCAGCGTATAGATGCCCATGAATCCCAACTACATACCCTGTTTCAGATCTGGGAAGACCAGGACAACCGCAATAGAAGAAATAATATTAGGATCAGGGGACTACCAGAGACAGGGCTCTTAGGTCTGGTATGGGTTGTAAGGAGACCCCCCTACGCCGAAAAAATGGCTTTAATAAGGGGGCCCCCAGATACCGGCCCCCCACCCTAAGTGAATGAGTATGGGGTACATTGTACCCCTACCCATTCACCTGCAAGAAAAGTGTAAACACAAATAAACCACACAGTGTATTGAAATATTTATTATATTTATTATAAAAGCGCCCCCCTCCGGCGGGCTTCTGGGGGGGGGTGGGTGCCGCTGTTCTTCACCGCCGTCTGGTTCTCTTCCGTCGACGGGAGGGCGCTTTGATAAAAGCGCCCACCACCCGGCGGGCTTCCTTCGACATCTTCGGCGGCGGGTGGGGGTCTTCTCCCACTCTCCGGAGTCTTCTCCAACTCTCCGGGGTCTTCTCCGGCTCTCCGGGGGTCTTCTCCGCTCTCCGGGGGTCTTCTTCTTCTTCAGGACTCGCAGCCGCTATCTTCGTATGTTAGCTCAATTACTGGCGGTGGCGAGTCCCCTCTTCTGTGAAGTCTTCTTCTTCTCTTCTCCAGATGTTGACGCGACGCTTCCTTCCGCTGTTATGGCTGGCGCGTGGCTCGCAGCGAGTTATATAGGCCTGTCTTGTGACGTCGCAGTCCCATCATGCTCCGGTAGGTACCACGTGCTACCTACCGGAGCATGATGGGACTGCGACGTCACAAGACAGGCCTATATAACTCACTGCGAGCCGCGCGCCAGCCATAACAGCGGAAGGAAGCGGAGAAGAGAAGAAGAAGAAGACGTCACAGAAGAGGGGACTCGCCGCCGCCAGTTATTGAGCTAACACACGAAGATAGCGGCAGCGAGTCCTGAAGAAGACCCCCGGAGAGCGGAGAAGTGCCCCGGAGAAGACCCTGGAGAGTGGGAGAAGACCCCCCCCCCGCCGCCGAAGATGTCGAAGAAAGCCCGCCGGGTGGTGGGCGCTTTTATCAAAGAGAACCAGACGGCAGTGAAGAACAGCGGCACCCACCCCCCGCAAAAGTGATCATACACACCCCCCCGGCGGCCAACTAATACAATAATTCAATACACTGTGTGGTTTATTTGTGTTTACACTTTTCTTGCAGGTGAATGGGTAGGGGTACAATGTACCCCATACTCATTCACTTATGGTGGGGGGCCGGTATCTGGGAGCCCCCTTATTAAAGGGGGCTTCCAGATTCTGATAAGCCTCCCGCCCACATACCCCGACAACCAACGGCCAGGGTTGTCGGGAAGGGGCCCTGTCCTCATCAACATGGGACAGGGTGCTCTGGGGTGGGGGGCCGCAGTGCGCCCCCTGCCCCAGAGCACCTGACCCCACCATGTTGAGGGCATGCTGCCTGGTATGGCTCAGGAGGGGGCGCTCGCTCGCCCCCACTCCCCTCCTGACCGGCCGGCCGGCATGCTTTGGATACGTGTCTGGTATGGATTGTGGGGGGACCACCACGCCGTTTTTTCGGCATAGGGGGGTCTCCTTACAACCCATGCCAGACCTAAGGGCCCGTTATGCTCCTGAGGGGGGAACCCATGCCAGATTTTTATTTAAAATCCGGCGGGGACTTCCTTCTCAGGATTCATAACAAACTCCGCCCACGGGTAGAATTGGCGGGAATCCGCGTCGGATCCCCGTCGCTTCTATGACGGCTTTGTCTCCATCGCGGCAAGCCAGCTCGGCGCTGGCTCCCGCGATGGGGCTCGCAAGTGCTCAATCTCGCCGAGAAAGGGAGCGAGATTGACACAATTTCGCGGTCAACCACTGTATATCGTTGGAATTTTCCTTTTCTACTTCAAATTAAGAAAGATGGCAGGTGGTATAATCTACGAGACCCATCAGATATCCCTACTATACAACTTGCTTTGGACTTACCAGATATCCCACTAATAATCTGGCCTAGGACATATACACTATTTAGAAGGACTGAACACCAGGGTAGGGATATGATGAACCAGCATGGGAATCAGTTAGAGAATCAATAATAGATGTTACAGTAATATTGTAGCAACAATCTAGTGCTGGATGGAGTATGGATCAAGAGTCGCTAAAGAAGAGTGGAGAGATTGGCTTTGCCCCTCTCCCCCCTTCTTTCCTTCTCTTTTTTTTTTTCTTCCTCTTTTATTTATTCTTTATTTTTCTCTCTTTACCTCAACTTTACACTCTTTTTTTTTCTTCTTCTTTTTTCTTTTTTTCTTGTCCTTCTC
Organism: Rana kukunoris; assembly: GCA_029574335.1. Lineage (NCBI taxonomy): Eukaryota > Metazoa > Chordata > Amphibia > Anura > Ranidae > Rana > Rana kukunoris. The sequence continues at coordinate 243,385,284 of CM056059.1, forward strand.
CTTTTCTCTGGCTTACCCTTTGTTTACACTATATATATATATATATATATATATATATATATATATATATATATATTGTGCATTATCTGCCCATTGTTCATTATGGAAGGTGGGGTCAGGGGCAAGGGAAAAGAGAAGAGGAAATTATCATAATTTTTTTTTTTCAGTTTTTGGAAATACACTTGGCAATGTCTTTGCTATATTGTCAAATTTAAGTTGCAATAATTGGCATATTGTTGTTGGGGTGCTTTTTTTTTCTCTTTTTCCCTTCTCTTCTTCTATTGGGTCAGAGCAGTGAATGTTGTATGATATGCAAGTATATGGATAAAATAATATGACTTACTATAATTTGATTATACTGTTATTTTTTTTTTTTTTTGGCTCTGCCCATTGAGGAGGGGGGAAGAAAGGAAAGGGGAAAATATGTAGAGCTATTGTACCCATGATTAATTATATGTCAGCTATAGTTTGTGAAATATTAGTGATGATGTGATCATAGGCTGGGAATACTGCTATTAGTTCACACCCGAGAGACAGATAAGGTCAGAATTTATTGTTTTTTATTTTTTGCTTTATATATATATCTTGAAATTTATTTGACAATATCTATGTGACATGGCCAAATTTGAGTTGCAACTATTGGTATATTGTTGTTGGGTTTTTTTTTTTTTTCTCTTCCTCTTCTCTTTCCAAGTTATAGGTAAGAAGAAAGAATATTAAGGCTATATTGCCAAAATTGAGCCGCAACGATTGGTATATTGAGCTCGATCTATTAATTTATTAATTTATTTATTTAGTGACTAATTTACTAAGTTATTGATTTATTGACTTATTGATTTATTTAAACTGTTAGTCCCATTTTGTATGTTTGATTAGCGGTGTATATGTATATTCACTTAATTATCTGTATATACGAGCGGTGTCATTTAGCTATAATATAATATCCACATGTTTTGACAGCCCTAAATACCTGCGGTGAGGTATCCTTTATGCCCATTAATTTTCCCCCTTGTAGGTACATCAGTCCTCTGGTAGGACTTGGTGTCTTTTTTTTTTGGATATATTCCATTTCCCTTTGTTTTGGGGGGTGATTCAGGTTTTTTTTTCTCTGTTATCACCACTTTTATCTATTTTCCCTGAGTGTTTATTTGTGTGTGTTTTTTTTCCTTCCCACTTTCTTCTCCCCTTTGTTATTCCTTTTGTATTCTTCTGGTAGTACGAAGATTTTGGAGAGGGAGCCTCTCTTTTTATTAATTCCCCCCCCCCTTTTTTTTTCTTCTCTTTGTTCATGTGTTTTTGTTTATGGCAGCAACTTACTCTTCTATAGCATCTCTGAAACTTTGTACCTACAATGTTAAAGGTCTTAATAATGAATCAAAAAGAGGCCAGATTCTATATAGTTTGCACAAAGCCAAGGTAGATATTATACTCCTCCAGGAGACTCATTACCGTACTGGTGGTGTTCCTGTGTGTCCGCGTAAACATTACTCTCAATGGTTCCATAGTTCTACGCCGGGTTCAAAAGCAAGAGGAGTGTCAATAGCACTTCATAAACATATGCCAATACAATATTTGAATCATATAGCTGACCCAAATGGTAGATACATTTTTCTCAAAATTCGCTTATGGAATAAGATTATCACCATTGCAAACCTTTATATCCCGAACTGTGACCAAACAACAAAAATCTCACATTACCTTAATCTGTTAGCAGATTTTGCAGAAGGAATTATTATTGTGGGAGGAGATCTTAACTTAGCCTTAGATCCCATACTAGATAGCTCTACTCAACGATCAAACATCTCATACTCTCGCTTGAGGGCTCTTAAAACTAAATTCTATGAACATAGGCTATTGGATCTATGGCGGATTTTATATCCCAAAGATCGTAACTACACGTATTTTTCATTGGCCCATAAAACATATACTAGACTGGACTATTTCTTAACTGGACAAAGGGTCCATTAGAATGGGATCCTTCAATGGAAATAGGCTCATTTACTTGGTCTGACCATTCTCCAGTATTTTTAACAATAAATCCACCGCAGACCCATCGAACAAATTGGTCTTGGCGTTTAAACGATACACTTATGTCAGATCCAACATGTCATAAGGCAGTTATAGAAGCGATTTAGTAACTTTATCTCTGACCATGCCCAAGGTGAAACAGCACTCCCCTTAAAATGGGAAGCTCTAAAAGCAGTATTACGGGGTCTGTTTATTCAACATGGCTCACGACTTAAAAAAGAAAAAAACATAATTATCCAAAACACTCTATCAAAGCTTCAATCTTTAGAAACTTTACATAAAACCAGTCATTGTGCAGAAATATTAGCTAATATTTCATCTACAAGGGCCTCTCTTTTGCAGCTATTTGAAACATCCCATAAATCATACGAACAGAGAAGAGCATTGGAAAGATATAGATCAAGGGATAAATGCGGGAGACTATTATCACGAACATTGCATCCCCGTCCATCCCAGACCTTTATACCCAGTATAAAAAAGCCATCTAGAAAAATTACATCAGACCCACAATCTATTCAACATATTTTTAAAGATTATTTTTCAGGTCTCTATAACTTGGCTCCATCACCATCCTCGGAAGATGTAGTTGGAGTCAAACAACAAATTAAAGATTATGTACAGGAAACAGCTATTCCAGTATTAGATGATGACAAAAGAAAATTGTTAGATCGTCCTTTTCAACTTGAGGAATTATTGGATGTGATTGCCGATATTCCATCAGGAAAGAGTCCAGGCCCAGATGGACTCACCCCAAAATTTTATAAAACCTATAAGGAATATCTATCCCCATTTTTGCTCCAAGTATTAAATTCTATTTCCCCTAGGAACCAATTCTCAACTCAGACATTAGAAGCTCATATCACCCTGATTCCAAAACCGGAAAAGGACCTAACATTATGTTCCAGTTTTCGCCCGATCTCGTTAATTGGGATAGACTTAAAAATCTTTGCGAAACTAATTGCATTACGTCTCCAACCTCTCTTTCCAAACCTGGTACATTTAGACCAGACGGGTTTTGTACAAGGTAGAGAAGCACGGGACAATACTATAAAAACCTTTTTATTAATGAATTATGCCCAAACAGCAAAAATACCAGTATGTCTCCTTTCAGTTGATGCAGAGAAGGCCTTTGACCGGATTGGATGGCGCTTCTTAAAACAATCATTAATGCAAATAGGTCTGGGCCCAAATGTACTTCACAAGATTCTGGCATTATATACTAAACCTGAGGCTAGGATAAAGATCAATGGATCGTTATCAACAAGTTTCACTATAAAAAATGGTACTCGACAAGGATGCCCTCTATCACCTTTACTTTATGTCCTGGTAATGGAGCATCTAGCAATAGCAATTAGACAGAACCCTTTAATTGCGGGCATACAGATAAACCAAACGGAAATAAAATTAGCCTTGTTTGCCGACGATCTATTGCTATATGTCACTAATCCACATGTTTCCATACCCGCTATCTTATCTGAATTTAAACGTTTTGGTACCCTTAGTAACTTTAAAGTAAATATATCAAAATCAGTTATTCTCAATGTGTCACTCAGTCCACAACAAATGATGGTACTTAAAAATAGTTTCTCTTTCAAAATTTGCTCTTCGATATTAAAATACTTAGGTATTTTAATCCCCTCCGACTTGAACCATTTATATCTAACAAACTATATTCCCCTTATGCAACGAACCTTACAAGATCTAAAAAAATACGATCACAATCAATGTTCGTGGTTTGGGAGGATTAATATTCTAAAAATGGATATAATACCTCGGTTTCTGTATCTTTTCCAAACCATGCCTGTCTTTATTCCTAGATCTTATTTTTCTACTTTACAGTCGGCCTTTACAAAATTTATCTGGGGCCATAAAAAACATAGATTAAAAAAGAATTTACTATCACTGCCCAAAGTGAACGGAGGAGCGGGTGCACCTGATCTTTACCATTACTATGTAGCGGCAATATTAACAAGGATAGTGAACTGGTTCCACTCTTCCAACACTAAACAATGGGTACTAATAGAGCAAGGGTTAAATCAATTTGATCTTACCGCTCTTCCTTGGTTAGATTTTGGGAATAGTGATATCTATCGAGATTCATCTTTTACTATGCCTTCTCTAACATCCCACCTATTAAAAATTTGGACCAAAACAATCTTACAATTAGAACTATCATTAGTAGGACCTATGACACCTTTATTTGGTAACCCACGATTTCCGCCGGCTTTAAAATGTAAAGATTTCCTCATTTGGAACAAAGAATCACATCGTAGAGTGTGCCAGATTACTTGCCAGGCAGCATTCCCACCCATATTAAACCTAATCTTTACACAGAAACCCTCACTTACGCAATGGTTGGAATATCGGCAACTATTATCTTTCTTGTCCTCTATTCCCTCAAATACATTTTTGTATAGAGACACAACTCAGTTTGAACTTCTGTTGCTACAAGACTCAAAACCAAAACATGTCTTATCCTCAATCCATAAGATATTAGCCATAAAAAAAACACCCTGAACCCCCTGAATACACAAGGAAATGGGCGAATGAGTTAAATGTTCAAATTGAAGATGCAGAGTGGAAGAAAGCATTTAATTTAACACAATGTATGTCACTAACAATTAAAGCACAAGAGACAAATTACTAACTTCTTTCCAGGTGGTATTGGAGCCCAATGTCATTAAAGCGTATATATCCAGACAAATCAGACATATGTTGGCGGTGCCATACATTTAAAGGTTCATTGCTCCACATTTGGTGGGAATGTCCCCAAATCTTACATTTTGGGGAAAAAATTATGCAGCTCTATACTTTAGTTACTGGGGAACCAATATTAAATACACCACAAATCACTTTGCTCTTGGAGGGTATATAGAGAAACAACAAGAATTTAGAAATTACTTGTGGGAACAGAACAAATTAGTGGTGAGTGGTGGGGGTTTTTGCTGCCAATTTTTAATTTTTAACCCTGTCCTATTTATTTTTTATTTATTTAGTGGTTTTTCTCCCTCCCCTTTTTTTTATTTTTTTTTGTTTGGGGATGTTGTTTTGTCTTGTCTTGCCCCGTTTTGTTTTGTCTTGACTTGTCCTGGCTAGTCTTGTCTTGTCTTGTCTTGTCTTGTTTAGTCTTGTCTTGTCTTGTCTTGTTTAGTCTTGTCTTGTCTTGTACTGTCCTGTCTAGTCTTGTCTTCCCCAGTCTTGTTTTGTATAGTCTTTTTGAATAATATATGGAAACAAAAATATATCCGAAATTGATTAGATGAAATAACTTTATTACTTATACGAACACATCAATGTCCGTATTATACTCTATAATGTATTGTCATAATATAATAAAATCAGAATTAACTAAAAAAAAAAAGAATATTCGACAGAATCTTTTTAAAAAAAAAAAAGATTTGGCGGAGCAGCGAAAAAGTTTGAGTTTTTGATTGAACATCAGGATCCTGTTTCTCTGTTGTTGGGAAAATCTTACTCCCAGATCTCTCTCCCACTCCTGTAGGAAGGAAAGTTCTTGCAGTGTTTCCAAATCAGTTAATGCAGCATAAAAATATGAAAGCGCATGTTTTAATGTTTCCCCCTTCAAACATGTCTCCTCAAACCCTGTCAGTAGCCTAAGGCCTTGTACACATGATGTAATTTTTCCGGTCGGAAATATCCGACGGATACTTCCCAGCGGACAAGGCAAATTTGTCCGTTGGTCTGATGAGCGTACACACCATCGGACAGAAATCCCAGCGGACCAGAACGCGGGCACGTAAACCACGTACAACGTCACTATAAAGGGGAATGCCAAAGCCTACGGCGCCGCCCTCTGTTCCATGTTTGCTAGTTCCGTGTTAGTGAAGGTTTGGTTAGAGCTGATTCGTGCTTTTCAGTCTCCACGCTTAACAGGTCGTATTTTTCGGTTCAGTGTGTGCTTGTTGGCTCGTATTTGTCATTCAGTGTCGCCGTGCGCGGCGTTTCTGCATTACAGTGCCGTCCTGTACGGTCGTATCTGTTTGACGTGCGATCTTTGCAGGTATTGCTGGATTTGGGGGTGCTTTCTGTTTGAGTGTGTTCTTGACTGACCAGCCGGCCGGTTTGAAGCCATGATGGAGCAGCAGCGCAACTTTTCACGAGTTCGTGCTGTTTATGGGTTTTGTTCTGGAGTCTGTGTGCATTCCAGTGATTTGGACAGGAACAGTAGGAGGAGTTCCTGGGTCAAGAATTGGTTGCGGCAGCGTAACCGATTCTCTCATATGTCTCTGCTTAGGGAGATCCGGGAGAATAATCCTGATGACTTCAGGAACTTTCTCTGTATGACGGACCCCGTTTTCCACCGTCTGCTGGATCTCCTGTCCCCCTATATCACGAGGCAGGACACTGTAATGCGCCAAGCCATTCCGGCTGAGCAGAGGCTTATTGCCACGTTGCGGTACCTGGCGACTGGGAGGAGCCTGCAGGACCTCAAGTTCTCAACAGGCATCTCTCCCCAGGCGCTTGGGGTCATCATACCGGAAACGTGTTCTTCCATCATACAAGTGATGCAGGAGGAGTTTATTACGGTAAGTTTCCTCCTTTAATGTGTCTTTAATAATGTATGCCAATTTTAGAAACTTTTTTGTTGGTTTTCCTAATTGCCATGATTGTAATATGCTGTGTGCTGAATGTTCCCTTTTCTCCCCATGCATGTTGTTAAGCTTTCCAGGTTAATTTTGTTTGGCCTACCTGCATATTTTTACCTTCAACACTATTAACCTATGCAGCATCATCTCCTAGGGACAAACACACCTTTTTTTTTTTGTCCTGCTCCATTGTAGTTCAACTCCCCCCTAAAAAGGTTTATTGCCCCATCAGCGGGATGTGTAGTCTGATAATAATTGGCTCTGGATTTGTTGCCCTAAATACTCACTACACACTAATATTTAGAAATGTTAATACTGTGATGTTGCAGAATGTTGTTTTTTTACTAGTGTTTGCAATGTTTTTTATGTGCCAAAGTGCTAATTTTTTTTTTGCTTTTGTCCCTACAGTTTCCCTCCACGCCACAGGAATGGCAGACTGTGGCTGCCCACTTTGCCCAGCGTTGTGATTTTACAAACTGCGGAGGGGCAATTGATGGGAAGCACGTCCGCATAGTGCCGCCACCTCTTTCGGGGTTGTACTATTATAACTACAAAGGTTTTCATAGTATCGTATTGATGGCGGTGGTGTCGGCAGACTACGAATTTTTGTATGGGGACGTGGGGAAGAATGGCCGGCTGTCTGATGGGGGAGTGTTCGCGCGGACCGAATTTTACAGGCGTCTACAAACTGGTGGTCTTGAACTGCCACCGGATGAAGACAATGTGGAAGGACTTCCGTTTGTTTTTTTAGCGGACGAGGCTTTCAGGCTTGGACCTCACCTCATGCGGCCTTTTCCCCAGAGGACCCTCACCCCGGAGAGGAGGGTCTTCAATTTCCGGCTGGCCAGGGCCCGGAGGGTAGTCGAGAATGCGATACATCTGGCGGAATATAAATTTAACTCTGTTATTTTGGCCTGCTGCATATTGCATAATTTTTTACGCAGGCATTCCCAGACGTACCTACCCAACATCGGTGCTGAGGCAGGACTACCCTCAGATACCCTTCCTGGGCTCCACACTGGTCGCGCTGGCTCGGTCACCGAATCTGCTCGTGAGGTACGCGACAAATATATTGAGTACTTTATGGGTCGGGGGGTCATAGCTATGCCAGATTAATATTTCTTTCTAATTCGGCCCCCAAAAGAAAGAAATATTCCAAAGAACTAATAAATAATTTGACCATTGGACTTTATTCAGTTGTTTGTCATTATTGCTTTTTCTCTTTTGATCTGTCTTCCAGGTTCTGAAACTAGTGCACTTCTTGTGCCCAATTTAGTTAGCAGGTTTTAGTAAATACACACAATTGCACATTCTAGTCACTCTTCTACAAACTGGGTATTGAGCCTACAAATAAGAAGCCACTGCTTTTTGAGTTTTTTTTTTAATTTGGTGTTTTTACCAAAAACTTATGCCGCGTACACACGATCATTTTTTGTGATGAAAAAAAACGACACTTTTCAAAGACGATGTTGCATACACACCATCTTTTTTTCACAAAAAGCGATGTTACGTTCACCACTCTTTTCCATTGAAGCTCGCTTCATAACTAGCTTCTGGGCATGCGCGGGTTAAAAAACGTTGTTTTAAACAAAGTTTTTGCTACACAAGGTGACTTTTTGTGAAACAAAAAACAACGTTTTGAAAAATGACACAAAAAATTCAAGCATGTTGGAATTTTTTTTTGGTCGTTTTTTTTTAAGACAAAAAATGACGTTTTGCCCACACACGATCAATTTAAATGACGTTTTCAAAAACGTTGTTTTTTTTCATCGCCAAAACCATGACCGTGTGTACGCGGCATTAGGCTTTTCTTAGAAAAATGTGTTTAGAAAGGATTTATTTCTTCAATAAAAATTTTTTGGTTTTGACAAACATATGTAACAATGGAACTTACAAAGTTCAACCTTTTATTTAGCATACCAAACCCAGACGACATGGTCTTATGTCACCCCGGAATCCGCCAAAATTTGAGGATGCACACATGCTGTGTGTGTGATGGGCCAAATGGTGAATTCTCGCCTGAGATCCCATGCCAAATGTTCACATGTGCTATCTGCCATCATGGGTGATCAATGTATGTGGTTTGTGGGTGCAACCCCTTTCTCTCACCTACTTGATAAGCGAGGAAGGGGTTGCACCCACAAAGCACAGACAATCGATGTACTGTGATGGCAGATAACACATGTGAACACACACTGGGGTTTATTTACTAAACAGCTTATTTCTGCATATAAGCCAATCAGCTTCTAAATTGAGCTTATTCAATTCAGCTTTTGCATCTAAACATGGAAGCTGATTGGTTTATATGCCAAGTGAGGCTGCTTTTTCACATTATAGCTTTACTAAATAAACCCAAGTGTGTGTGTGTGCATCCTCAAATTTTGGCGTATTTTAATGTAAAAATATACAACATCTTTGAGAGTGGGGTGGTTGGGGGTGAGGGCAGGGGGGGGGGGGGATAGTCTTCTATATACATCACAAAATATCTAGCATGTTTTTGAAGTTTTGGTCCATCACCACCATCCGTCATATTGGCCAGCTCCGTGCTGCACTCCATTATCTGCTGTATTAGGATTTGTGCACTTGCACGAGAAAAATTAGGAGCAACAGATGTGCTAATCCCATTTTCATCCCCTAAAAATGACAAAATCAAAAAAAAAACATTGTAAGTAAGTAAGGTGCAGGCCTATCTACATCTCTTTTTCCCTGCAAAGCTGGAGTGTCATTGACCTGTTGTACTGAGAAGTTCAACATCTTCTACAACTTCTCCTTCTTCTTCAACTTCTCCTTCCTCCACCAATCCGACATCATCCACCAATCCGCCTAATTCCACCAATCCGCCTTCCTCCACCAATCCACCTTCCTCCACCAATCCGCCTTCCTCCACCAATCCGCCTTCCTCCTCTCTCCCTTGCTCCTCTACTTCTTCCTCCTCTCCTTCTTCATCATCCTCCTCCTCCACATTTTTTTTTTGCCGTTTTGGAGACAGTGTGGGCCTCCCTGACTCCTCATAGCGCTGTCCTCTTCTTTCCCCTAAAAACCAACAAAAAAAAGGAAACTCATAAGCAACCAGATATTTTTGGAGGGCTTAATTTGCAAACATTGCTTAGAAGTGGCGTTACAATTGTAGTTTTGGGCTTATTCCAGCAAAAAGCATATTTTTTTGGTGGTAGATGACTTGTCCCAAGCTGTGATATAATGAGCCTTTTTGGTGAAGTGACACACATGGCTGGCCTCCTGAATAAGTAGTTTTTGGAGTCCCTTCACCAAAAGTACAAATTAGTCTTTTATGGGGGGAGACACAGGTTCTCTAAATTACAGATGTGAAAACAGCTGCTTACATTACTGTGTGAATGAATGAATCCTGTTTGCCTTTTAAAATCAACTTAGTTTGCACAAACACATCATATTTTCCACATTGTTTCTCTAAACGATGTTTTTCGCCAAATAGCCACGTCCAGATGTGATGTTCCTGGACCCGCGGATTTTGGAGAAACTAGGTGATGGAACGATGTTGCCTACGATCGTGGCAAGTCATCGGATTTATTAGACAAACATTACTAATTTTACAATGCAGGGGTTCAAAAATACAAGCAGGCCAACGAGGCAGATGGCGAAATAGACATGGCAAAACATTTAAAAAAACAATAGGCACTCCAAAGAAATTTTTAAGTACTTACTTTTTTCTATGATTTTCTTGATTTTGCGATACTGCTCTGGCTCGCGCAGTTTTAAGTCGGACCAGCGTTTCCGGAGCTGCTCTTTTGACCTGGTGACCCCAAACATCTCATAAAGTTTCCTCGCCACCTTATCCATAATTTTGGACTTCCTCCGGTTAGGGGTGCTGTATGGCCCATGCTCACCATCATAGTCCTTCCATCGCAGTATGGACACCATCTCCACCATCTCTTGTAGAGACATGTTTGTGGCCTTGTATCATTTTAGCCTGGATCTGGACGTTCCGGCCTCTGTCCCTTCCAGATCCCAATCAGAGGCTAATGTGCGCTCGCGTGACATCGCCATATTTTCCAATCTACATTGCATAGGGGCGTGGAAAACAGGAATTGGTACGTCATGGGCGGAGACGAGGGCGGCGCTTCTTTATTGCGTGGGGATATAATGGAAACGACGTGATTACGTAGGTTACACAGAGATTACTCGAGCGGAAACGAGGAGAGAGAGAGACAAAGGTAAATGAAAACATCGGATCAGAAGCCTAGAATTTGAACAGCTATGGGGGATGGTGCTTTTCAATGTTGTTTGCACCCTTTTTGTGCTACTGTTATTTAGGCATTTTGGGGCACACCATAAAATTTAGAGAGCCAAGTGCTTGTACACATCACTTCATCAAGATATATGTAGAGAATGCTCTATCCTCTTTATTTGGATTTTAGAGTATGCAGTCAGATCATGCAAGTATTGTTGTGTGTTGGTTGTACAGAGATAAGTAGTTAGTGTTTTCTACCATCAATGCTGAGGGGCATGATAGCTACACACAGGGCCGCCATCAGGGGGGTACAGGCATTACACTTGTAAGGGGTCCAAAGGTCTCCAGGGGCCCGGAGGCCACCAAGGGCCCCAGATGGCAAGCCCATTTTTTTATAAAAAAAAATATATTTTTGAAAACAAAATATATTTTTTTAATATATTTTTATTTTATTTTTTATTAAAGGGCCAATTTTTTTTTTTAGAGGTCCGGAGGTCCCCAGTGCCCCGGATGGCTACCCCCCTTTTTTATATATATTTTCCTTTATTGCTTCTTTTTATAAAGGGCCCCCCCGCTTCAATTCGCAGCAGCAGCCCTCCCCCGCTTCTCTATTTCATCATGCGGCAGCACCCCCCCCCGGTTCCCTGCTCCAGGGGGCCCATGCCTGAAGCTGTGTAAGGGGCCCCAAAATTCCTTATGGCGGCCCCATGAACTAGTGCCTTGATGAGTGCTAGCATTAATACATGCTACATGCTACAACTTAAACAGATGGCTCTGAATGATACCTTTTTTGTGGGCTACAACAATGCGGCAGAGCTGGCCAGCTATGTAGCAGCAGAAGACACTGTGTTAGTATACTGTAGTTGCTGTAAAATGAATGTATGTGCACATATTTTTAGAATCTCAAAGCTGAGCCTTTTTTAAGTTGTGCTTTGTGTTTGTTTGTCATTTTCTATTCTAGACATTACTATTGAAGGAAATTTTAGGAGCTGAAAGCTGTTCAAAATTGATTTGCTCAAAGGGGAGGAGGCAACAATGCAGCTTATCAACCGCTATCGGGATATGCCCCTTCTTTGGGACACCAAGCACCCAGAATATTTAGACACCCAGAAGAGAGCGGCAGCACTTGACAAGATTGCTACATACCTGCACACTTGGGTGCCAAGTTGCACAGGCGACATGGTGAAGGATAAATTTAGTAACCTCAGGAGAAGCTACAGAAATGTCTATAAAAAATGCAAATATCAAAAATCAGGATCAGCAGCAGCTAAGAAAAAGGAACCCAAGCTCTGGTACTACAACGAGCTCAGTTTTTTGAACGATGAACTGGATGGCAGGCCTTCTGATTCAACACTACCTTCCAGCCTTCCTCCCAGCGGAACTTCCCCGGATCCCAGGAGCCCTGCAGAATCTGAAGCGGGGCTGGCTGACATGGAGCCAGATCTGGCCATCTTCGATGAGGTATAGTATTTTCCAACACATTTTGGTGCTGCTATTTATTTTGAATTAGTGAGTTGATCTGGTAAACAAAAAACAAACCTTGGGAAGAAAAACCAAAGTTGTGGGCCTACAAATAGGTGTCAGGGATGCCAAATGCAGGGGTCAGAAGGACAGTCTGTTTAATTAAAATTAATACTAACTAAAACAGTCTAGAGAAAGAAAATGTGTGTGATTGATTGTGCAAAATATTACAACATGTCCCTTTTTTATACACAGGAGGAAGAGACCAGCCAGGAGGTGGCAGCTCCTGAGGCCCATGTCAGCCAGGCGGAAGGGGGGAGTGGCAGCCAGGAGGAGGCCGGGCCAAGTGAGGTGCAGCAGGTCCCCAGGCCCAGGCTGAGCACCATCAGCCAAGTTCCTCCCCTCCAGATGAGGCCACCAGCTGCAAGGAGGCACAGGAGGGTGGTGCAGGATGAGAGCCTGGAGGTTATACGGGAGGCTGCTGAAATCATGAGGGCCCCCCTCAACCCAACCGAATGCTATAGTGCATTTGTGGCCAATGAGCTCAACCAAGGGGGGGAGGAGCAAAAAAGCCTGGCCAAGGACCTGATTAATCAGGTCCTGGCCAGGATGAAAAGGGACGAGCTGAGCAGGGACACTGTGCTGTGTGACCCGGCCTGGCCTGCTCCCCATCATCATCATCCTCCTCCTGCTGCCACATCACCCCCACCTGCAAGAGTCCGTGGACAGACCCGTGGAAGTTTCGCTGGAAGGAAGTCTGGAAAGAAGTCGAGAAGATGATTCCCTGCCATCCAGTTGATTGTCCAAAAAACTGAGCTCGTTGGAGTAGCACAGCTTGGGTTCCTTTGTTCATGTGCTGCTGATCCTGATTTTTGACTCCTGAGGTCACTAAATTTATCCTTAATCATGTTGTAATTCCCAAGTATGCATGTATGTTGCAATCTCATCAAGTGCTGTCGTTCTGGTGATTTATAATTTCTTTTTTGGCCGGAAATAAATGGCTTTTGTAGTTACTTTCAAACCTTGTCCATTGTGTTTTATACTGTGGTGAATAAGCATCAGACATTTGTAAAATAAAATGTGGCATTTGCAAAGGACACAAACTCCTGGGGGGGGGGAACCTTTTGTGGTCGAACTTGGTAAACCCAAAAGAAGCCTAAAAAATTAGAAAAAAGAAACCCCCCCCCCAAAAAAAAGGGAAAAAATAAAGGATGAAACAACAAAATGACATAAGTTGGGAAAATAAAAGGAAATTTTAACAAAAAAAAAAAAAACATGATGAAACAACAAAAATAACATAATTTGGAAATATTCCTAAACCGTAAAATACAACAAAAAAAAAAAACACATCAAAAAAATAAATATGATACCCTCAACATTTATTTAAAATAGACATAATAAAAATGTGGAGAACGGAAACAAATGTGGGGACATCTGGCTAGCAAACAGTGTCAAATAGAAAAAACACTAACGAAAATGCAAGCTTTCAGTATGTGACATCGGGACAAAATTGCATCAGCAAGAGAACGGGTTTCTTCTAGCAAGAGAACAAAGAACAAAAAAACGCTAGAAACGGGACACTATATAGAGAGTTTAGGTGACGAATGTGCCAGATCCCAAACAAACGCGAGTTTTACCTGAACGAGTGCTCCCGTCCCATCGTTTTGACTGAGCATGCGCGGGTTTTTGGTCCGATGCTTTTGTGTACTCACGAGCGGACATATCCGACGGACATGTGTCCGGCGGAAATATTTTAAAGCATGCTTTGGAATTTGTCCGCAGGAGAAATCCGGCCAAAACGGTCCGTTTGCCCATACAGACGAGCGGATTTTTTGGATGAAATGGTCCGTCGGACCAGTTTCAGCGGATTTATTCCCTCGTGTGTACAAGGCCTAACTTCCACGTACGTATTTACCTTAGTTCTGATGAAGGTATCTAATTGCATCTTCCTTAGAATATCTAGATCTGGTATTATCTCTCTTTCGATCTCTTTTTTTGTCATTAGCTGATTGTTTATAGAAAAATTGACAATCCTACTAATACCTCTTTGATATATTTCTTTAAATCTTGGGTCTTTAAGGCCTGGTTGAAATGCTGGTGTACCTTAAATCGGGGTCATCGGGCTGGAATATGTTGATTTTTTTTTTTATATCTTTTTAGTTGCTAATAGAGTGGCATAAAGTGTATGGTAAGGTAATGCATATAAGTTTTTTAGGTAGGTGACTAAGGGGAAGAGTCTCTAAAGCCCTGTACACACGATCAGGCTTTAGCCCGACCAAACTCACAAAGGAATTCCAATGGAGGAAGAGAGAACATGTTCTCTATGTAAACTCCGACGGAATTCCTCGGAATATCTGATGGAAAAACTCTGAGGCCGCGTACACACGATCGAACATATCTGCTGAAACTGGCTCGTTGGAATGCCCTCCTTTCCTCTCCGCCCCCCCGGCTGCCGTCTACCAAAGGTAACAATGTGACAGCACAAGAAAAGTGGTGAAAGCCTGAGACGTGAGGCGGCGGCACTTGTATGTCCCCCGCCCCTCGCAGACGCTGACGCATCCTTCGGTATCTATATCCATCCATCAGGTAAAATCTATGCTTCCCACAATTTACCTTTACCTTTACAATCCCTTTAAAAAAATGCTGTCTGTCTCATGTTAGGTGCATATAGTTTGCTCTGGGTAAGATTTGTGTCCACTTTTATTTTGTTTTTATCTATTAAACAGGCGATAACTAAAATGAAAAGCAACCTCATAACTTCAAAAGTATAGCAAATCATGTGTTTTTAGCTCCTGGAGTTTTGGAGTATACTGTTGTATACTGTTTCTGTATTCATATAGAATTGCCTTGGGCATCAAAATTGGTTTCTAGTAAAAATGTTGTTTTAGATTTCAGTTATTATTTAGATTTAGTTTAGATTCCAATCTGGTTTACTAAATACTGGAACAAATTGTAAAAGTTAAGTTCTTTCCAATCACTAATATCCTAAAGATGTCTTTCTGCAACTTAAAGTGTAAGTAAAGCCTAACATTATCTGTTCCTAAAAATATTACTTTCCTCCTCCTACTACCTATCCTGCCTACCCTTTGTAAAAAAGATCTGTACACCTACCTTTTTTTCATTCACTCTGGTCCTTTCACGTGATCTCACAGCTCTGACTCTCCTGTTTCAGTGAGCATTGCCTGCAGGGAATGGGGGGGGGGGGGGGTAGGCAATGCCGACAATGTCTGGGACATAGGAGTCTATGGGTAATGTTACATGCTTCTACAATTCCCAGCAGATGTTGAGCTTTTCATGCCTCAGGGGACTCAGAGCTGCAGGATCACATGACCGGACCAGAACAGACTGAAAAAAATAAGTATGCAGATCTCTTTTTACACATCGTAGATTGGATAGGTAGGACCAGGGGGAGGGCAGGGGAAGGGAAGTTAGGATTAAATTCCACTCTAATAGTCCTCTAGTAGTTTTAATTTCAGTAACACATAACTGGCAGCATGTTTTGGATGTGCATAGAATTTAATTTTGCACAAGCTTGCACAAGCTTGAAAGGCAGACATCAACCAAATCTGACATTTCAGTGTTCAATGGGTCCTGTGAAAGTTGAAATTTTTCCATGTTGCTTACACCAGTAAACTGGTGGCATTTTCCAACACACATAACTAAGTAGTTTGGGGTTCTGTCCCCTGTAAGGCCTCGTACACACGATTTCAGCAGACATCTCCGATCGTGTGTATGGGCTAGCGGACAGATTTGTCCACCCGACAGATTTCAAAGCATGCTTTGAAATCTATCCGGTGGGAATCTGTCCGCCCGACATGTCTGCTGGTTAGTACACTTACCAGCAGACATGTCGTCCCGATCCGCTGCCGCACCGCCGCCGAATGGATTCGGCGCATGCGCGGAAGTGTTTTACTTCCTGGTGCGGTGACGCGGCGGCGTCAACGTCACCGCCACGTCATCGCGCCGTCCGCCGGCGGGGAATTTGATCCGATGGTGTGTACACGCCATCGGACCAAACTCCAGATCAGACATATCCGATGGAAACGGTCCGCGGACCGTTTTCATCGGATATGTCCGATCGTGTGTACAAGGCCTAACAAGTTGACATGTGCAGACTGGAATATTTTGTTTTGTTTTTTCGTTTTCGCCTGGAAAATAAATTTATTTAGTTACTCCCGAAAATCCAATAATACTTGTTTTATGTCGAATGGTCAAAGAATATTCGACGGAACTTCGAAACTTTACGCCAAATCGTACATTTCCGGACAAATATTCCGCCTACAAGAATTCTAATGTCATTGTCTAGTAATAATAATAATAAATAATTATATTATTATTACTAGTCATAGTCAACCAACATTAGAATGTTTCTATAGCTTTTGGGCGGAGCATTAAAATGTACCAGTGCAGTAGATCTTCTCCGTCAAATCTGCTTAGCATTTTGGATATACACCATAAGCCTTCTATTCGCTATAATGTCGAATCTTTTCTCTATAACCGCTTATGGACCGCCGCATGTACATTTACGTCGGCAGAATGGCACGTACAGGCACATTGGCTAACCTGTACATCCCTGCCTAGACGCGGGTCGGGGTTTGATCGGGACCCCCCCCGGTACATGCGACGGTCTCTGTGGCTCTGGGAGCGATCCGGGATGAGGGGGCGGCTATTAGTTTTTGTCCGCCCCCTCACGATCGCTCCCAGCCAATGCGCGCGCTCCCCCTGCTCTACAGTTCCTCCTCCTGTGTAAACACAGGAAGGGGGAAGTGATGTGATCTCTGCTCTCGGCAGGTTTTTTCAACCGCCGCTGAGAAGAGATCACAACTCACAGTAAGTCTGCACAACACTACACTGACACCAGGACACGCAGGCACATTAACCCCTTGCGATCACCCCCCCTCCCCCTATCACAGTGTCACTTAATGCAGTGATTATATGTATGATCACTGCAGTTAGTGTCATTGTGACAGGCAGTGTGACAGTCAGTGTAGCCCTCGTACCGTAGCCCCCGTACCCCCCCTAATAAAGTTTTAACCCCTTGATCACCGCCCTAGTTAACCCTTTCACTTCCTATTGCCAGTGTCACTAAGCGATAATTTTTTTGATCGCTGTATTAGTGTCACTGTTCCCGCTAGGTAGCTAATTTTTTTTTATTGCGATTTTTTTTTTACTAAAGACATGTGGCTGAATTAATTTTAGCCTAAATGTTTGACTAAAATTTAGTTTATTTGATTTTTCTTATAACAAAAATTAAAACATATAGATTTTTTTCAAAAATGTTGCTCTATTTTTGTATATAGCGCAAAAAATAAAAATCGCAGAGGCGATCAAATACCACCAAAAGAAAGCTCTATTTGTGGGAAGAAAAGGACGCAAATTTTGTTTGGGAGCCACGTCGCACGACTGCGCAATCGTCTGTTAAAGTGACGCAGTGCCGAATTGTAAAAACCCCTTGGGTCATTTACCAGCATATTGGTCCGGTCCTTAAGTGGATAATGTCAAAAAGTACCATATGTGTGTGTATATCAGGTTCGATAGACAGATTGCTATTCATTCACTGTATTCAGTCAGCGTCATGTCGAATCTTTCTATATCTAATTTTTACCACAACGAAAACGAAAATAAAGCATTTTTTATGTTGGATCTTTCGGTTTTTGTTTCTTATGCTTTCGTTATCGTTTGTTAAAACGATAATGAAAAAACCTGATTTTCGGACGAAAATGCATTCTAACGAAAACGAATGCACATGTCTAGTAACGAGGTCATAAGGAAGGCATAACCTTCATGCAGCTTAACTTCTAATGTTTCTGTTCATCCCATGTTATATTAAAAATGTTTTTTTTTTTTTTTATGGTTAAGGCAGTTGATAGCAATTACATAATTAGACTGTAATTTTTGTGGCTAGCTTAAAATGCTTGTTTCCAGCATAACTTGACACCCATTTACGAGCTGGTATTCAGTGGTACAAGGTATAAAATACTAGATGAGCCGTTGTAGTTACTTCTCATGAGCATTAGCATAAAATTAAATAACAAAAACTGTATAAGTGTAAAGTACTTAGAACAAAGCCATCATAATATCACAGCTTGTAAAGTAACATTGATAAATGATTTGTCATATTAGGTAAAGTATGCAGCTGATCTAATGCTTAGCCATCAGTGATGGAATATACTTTTTTTTACAATGTAGGATTATCCATCACATCAAATGACTACATTAGGCTGAGAGTTCTCTGAGCAATTCAAGGCAGCTCATGCACTCCATGATTAAGCCATATGTTTCAACTTCTCTGTAGTTTAATGAACACACCTGGGACAGAGCATGAAACAGAAATTATTAGGTGCAATAAAAAGTTAAAAGATGATTCAAGTGATTTGGCAAAGTCAGTTAATAGCACAAAAAAAAAGAAAACCCAGAAATTTGCTGAATCGGCTTAGATAGTAAATTCACAAAAATGGTCTGCAGCAATTCACTGGGGTTGTCTATTGCTGCAGTTAATAGAAAATGATCACTCAGCTCCTGCAAATGATATTATTACTCTCTTTATGGAGCTAATTAGTTTAATGGTAAATTAATTTGGGGTTCTAGCAAAGATAAACTAAGGGATCTCTTAAAAAGTGTCCTGTGCACACGTAAATGCACTAAATAGTTAAACAAGTGAATATACTTAGCAGAAAGTCGTCCTAATTTAAAAACGTGCCATGTTTCTACATGCTAAAAGACACTCTGGCCGGGATTCAGAAACAATTTACGTTGGCGTATCATAAGATACGCCGTCGTAATTTCAAATCTGCGCCGTCGCATCTCTGCGCCGATTCACAAAGCGAGATACATTGAAAAACATGGCTTCAGCCGTCCGACGTAACTTGCCTACGCCGCCGTATTGTGGGCACATAGTTAAGCTGGAGGCATTCGGCGTTCCCATTTTAAATATGCAAATGAGTAAGATAAGCCGATTCACGAACGTAGATGTGCCCGGCCGCTTCATATATGCGATATGCGTAAGGCTTACGTCTGGCGTAAAGTTACCCCTCATAAAGCAGGCGCAGGTAATGCAAAGGTATGGGCCAGGGAACGACACAGTTGAATTTTACGTTGCGTACGCCGTTTACGTAGTACTACGTGAATAGGGCTGTGCGTATGTTACGTTCACGTCGTAGGCATTGAGCCGACTTATCTTAGGGAGTATATGCAACGTGATTCTAAACATGCGCACGCATGCGCTGTTCAATCGGCCATTCATTTGCATGGGGTCACGCTTAATTTAAATAGATGACGCCCACCTCCTTCCTACTTTGAATTAGGCGGGCTTACGCCGGCCAATTTACGCTACGCCGCCGCAACTTACCGAACAAGTGCTTTGTGAATACTGTACTTGCCTCTCTAGGTTACGTCGGCGTAGCGTATATGAGATGCGCTACGCCGCTCTAAGGATAAGCCGATGTATCTGAATCCCGGCCTAAATGTTTGTGTGCACTAGATTATTGTCAACAGGCCACAATTTTCTTTAAAGCCCAACTCCAAGCAACTTGCAAATTCTCACTTGCTGTGGGGCTGCATTCACACTGCAAGTGTTAAAAGTACACGTAAGTCTAGGAGGCATGGAAAAATACTTTTACTCTCCCCTAGAAGGAACTAGCATAGCTCCACTACAAGGAAGAATTTTCAGGTTTCCCATAGTTGGGCTTTAAAATAAATAAAAAAAAAAAAAGTAGTTTAATGTGTGAATTAATGACTGTGGTAAGCATTAAAATCACTTTGTTGTTCGTTTCATCACAAGTGGCCATTTAATATTTAGTTTGTGTAATATAGCGCGATCTCCTCCCCTTTTTTCTTGTAACTTTTTGTGTTGTATAACACTTTTGAGACGCAGCTTAATTTTCTTTTTGTATGGTATGCGCAATTGTTTTTTTTCTATATAAGCATTAAAATGTACTATATGTAAATCCTAACAATGTAAAATGTACGTATTTGCTCCCTTTTGGTCTATGGAATTTCTTATTTTTCAAAAAGGAAATTCAAAAAAGGGGGAGTTCTGTCCTTGACTGAGAACACCTTTTTTGTAGTCATAGCTGCAGGTTTTGTGCTGTGAGGAGTCATCCAGCATGTGAATTTGAATGGGTCAGGATGGACCTTTATTCTTGGAGCCTAGTGAACTTAGTTATCCAATAAAAGCATAGGTGGTGGAATTTGCCACGTCGACCATTAAGGCCCCTTTCACATGGGGCAGTGAAGGTGCGCTATACCATTGGAATTGCTGCGAGTTGCGGCCGCTAGCGGTGCGGTATTAACCCCCGCTAGCGGCCGTGAAAGGGTTAATACCGCCCGCAATGTGCCTCTATAGAGATTGGCGCATTGCGGGCAGTATTGCCATGGTCTCCCATTGTTTTCAATGGGAGGGAGCGGTGAAGGAGCGGTATACATGCCGCTCCTCTCACTGCTCCAAAGATGCTGCTGACAGGTGATTTTTTCTCTCCTGCCAGTGCATCGCCTCAGTGTGAAAGCCTGAGGGCTTTCACATTGAGGTTGCTGGGGCAGGAGTTTTTCAGGTGGTATAGCAGCACTATATTTAGCGCTGTACTGCCTGAAAAACTCCTTAATGTGAAAGGGGTCTTAGTGACAGAGTTAGGTCTTCCATTAGCATAGTTTTGATGATCTCACTGAACTTTAGATCTATTTACAGGGGACCTTTTTAAAAAAAAAAAAGGAATTCATTCCTGAGTGGCATAAAGTGTATGGTAAGGTAATGCATATAAGTTTTTTAGGTAGGTGACTAAGGGGAAGAGGAAAAGCTGCTGTATTGTCTCTAAAGCCCTGTACACACGATCAGGCTTTAGCCTGACCAAACTCACATCGGAATTCCAAAGGAATTCCAATGGAGGAAGAGAGAACATGTTCTCTATGTAAACTCCGATGGAATTCCTCGGAATATCTGATGGAAAAACTCTGAGGCCGCGTACACACGATCGAACATATCTGCTGAAACTGGCTCGTTAGAATGCTCTCCTTTCCTCTCCGCCCCCCCGGCTGCCGTCTACCAAAGGTAACAATGTGACAGCACAAGAAAAGTGGTGAAAGCCTGAGACGTGAGGCGGCGGCACTTGTATGTCCCCCGCCCCTCGCAGACGCTGACGCATCCTTCGGCATCTATATCCATCCATCAGGTAAAATCTATGCTTCCCACAATTTTGTATGCGGCTAATGCTTGCTTGGAAAACAGTGACTTTATCCTGGAGACTGAAGATATGAGAGACGGGTATGACTTTTGCTTTTCTTAGCTGTGGTTTCTACCGCTGTGAATGTGTCCCCCTCCCTCTATGAAACTCTCTTATACAATGGTACATCTGACAAAGAGGTGCAATAAGGTCCGGCGAATGCTTCATTATTTAGAGGCCTGACTTTTGTTTTGATCTATCAGAAAATCTTACTGTTAATTGACTCTCTCCTGTTCCAAAAAAAACACACACCCCTCACTCAGCCAGGGGTAGACAAAAAACTTTGTAATCAACATAGTTAGAAGACAACTTCAAACTTGTCTCTGATACAATTGCGTGGACAGAGGGCCACAGTGTTTGGGGAGAACAGCGCAGTTTAGTTGCTAAATAGCAAGCTGGAATGTACAGGACAGCTACCTGCTATCTTTCTTGACCCTCGGTCTCTAGCGCTCCGTGCGAGGTTACGAAGTAAGGACGAAGGGGAGAGAGTTAACAGGGATGGTGTGCGGGGAGGAGGATGCACCAGGCTGGATCATAACTTTAATTAACGATTTACTTGCCTGCCCAAGCCTGTCCTTATTCCAACTTCGACGCCTAGGTCTATCGAACCCTGAGGACCTCAGGTTAAATAGGAGTCTATAATATCCCCCCTGTTTTGGGGGACAAGGGGGTCGACAGACTGGGTCATATTAACCTGCGTGTTTATCAAGGACCAATATACTCTCTGTGGGGGCCTTCCTAGAGAGAACTGACACTCCCACTCAATTATTTGAGTGGGGGCTATTTCCTCATCTGTATGCCTATAGTGAACCCGACCTAGAGAATATTCTAAGGAGAGTTCTAAGTATAGCTACAACCTCGTATACTTTCTCCGGGTTTTTTGTGGACTACCCCATGTATAATAGGTCAGAAAGGCAAAGCGTTTTTTCCGGCAGCCTTAATCCTGGAGGACACCCAACAGTGGAACCAAGGTTTCTTGATAGGCCACGTAAATGCCATAAATCCTGGTGTCTTTTATGATCATAAGATAAGAGGGTAGCTTGCATTAAAACTGGGGAAGCGAATCAGAGCCAGGAAAAAATACACTATGAGAAAAGTAACAAGGGGCTCTGCCCCAAAAATCCCCAAAGAAAACCCCAATACTAGCACTATAAGGCAATACATGACCCCGGAAGGTAGCAATAAAAGTCAAAGCAATGTAAAAAAAGCAGAAAAAACGGGGGCAACCAAAAAAGGTGCTGCGGGGGGAAACCCGCCAATTATGTATACGTCAATTGAAGGGGACCAGGACCCCAGCCAACTTGACGAGACAAGAATGGACACGCACATACCAACAATGGTCGAACTAGATGGGATGTTAAGGCGAATGGAGAAAGCGATCAGAGACGACATCAGGGCTTTAAGAACCGATCTCGGTCACACCTTGTCGCGGGTAGAGGCTGCGGAGACCAGACTAGACAAGCAGAATGCAGAAATAAATCTCTTAAAGAACCAATATCATACAATTAATTAGAACCAGCGTCTTTTGAAATACCGCTTAGAAGATCAAGAGAACCGTAATAGAAGGCAAAACCTGAGAATTAGATCCATTAAGGAAGAAAGGGGGGAAGACCTTAGAAAAATTCAGAACAACTTGTTTCTCCCCCTTCTGGAAAATGGCAAGGATGAACCCCTCAAAATAGAGTGTGTACACCGCATAGGGAGAATAAAGGATAGAGTGGGCGAAAGACCAATAGACATAATAGTTAGGTTTAGATTATATGAAGATAAGGCAGAAATCTGGTCACAATTAAGAAAAAAGTCTCCCCTGTTTTATGAGGGTGTTGAAATCCAGACTTTCGCAGACCTATCATGGGAAACCCTGGCCAGGTGGCAGCATCTTAAACCTCTACGGGAACAAATGCGCTTACAAGATATTAAATACCAGTGGGGTTTTCCAGCCTGCCTCATCGGGCAGAAAGATGGGAAATCCGCAAAACTAACATTTCCTGAGGAACTATTAGATTTCTGTCAGAAATTAGACATCCACCCACTGGAATTACCAGATTGGGTTGATTAAGTCCCCTCAGTCTTAAAATGCAATACTAGAAAGGGGGGCATGGGGGGTGGAGGGGAGCTGATGAGGAGTTCCTCATTGGGAGGGTCTCACATAGGGTCTCACTGGGTGGTTTCAATGTACGGGGTCTATGTTCTTTTGTATTTTTTTCTTTTTTTTCGGTCTCCCCCCCAGTTAAGGGTCTAATTAAGAGAGGAGAATAGGCATTATACCACTATTTCGATCAGTGGGGGATTCAATTTCACCCTACTCATTATACCCTGTAAAAAGATAAGAATTACCACGAATGATGCAAACCGGAATAGAGACGAAAATGAGCACTATATCATGAGCTGGTCTCTTGAGCTTGGTCTAGGCTGAGGTGGTAAAAAAAAAAAAAAAAAGAATATCCAATGGAAAAAGTCCATCTGACTTTTTCCATTGGATATTCTAATCGTGTGTACGAGGCATTAGCTGAACATCTGTAAGTTTGCTATGACAGTATTGGCCTTATACCAGTAGTCTTCCCGTGAAGGATACATTCAAAAGAGAAGGAGAAGGTTCCTAACCATTAAAACATTTAAGTATATCTGTTCAATAAGTACAGAAGAATTGCTGATCCTGACAAAAATCGTGTAAGCTGATAACTGCCTGTTCTCTTTGCCTATACTACTATAAGTTAGTATGTTTTATAATTCACTTTATGGAATACAGAACACCTGCTTCCATGTTATCCAGATGGGGGGGGGGGGTGTTTATAGTCCTAGCACAGTTCTAGACCAAGGGTGAGAGCACTATTTCATCACAGACACACTGCAAGTGAGCAAGTATTGACAATAAAAGCAACAATCAGCGCACAAATAATCCAGTTAAACTAAAAATATTGCAAGCTGAACACGAAAAAAAGGTAATCACAACCTCAAATGTAGCAAATGAAAAATAATATATGTGAGTACAGCGCAATAAAATCTACATAAAAGTAACTGAACATGACACCCAGTGATATAGCGAAAACTCTTAATTTTTCATCAGTTTTTTTCATCCTCCAGCTAGAGTCCTTACCCACTAGATATAGACAGATAGGTTTTTGTCAGAAATCAGAAAGGGAGACCATACTTGATTACAGCTATACAATATAGCTATACGCCGACCACTCACGGTAGTTTTACAGTGGCAGGTCGGCTCGGCTGGGCAAAATCACGTAATCTAAAGTGATTTTGCATTGCAGCCACTAGAGGCACGCGTGCCCCCTGCTCACTCCTTGTGCCGATGTGAGTGCCGGGCACTTGCGATCGCTCGTTACAGAGCGAGAACCGGGAGCTGTGTGTGGGAGAAATGACTGAACAGCGATCTGTGATTTCCCCTAGTCAGCCCCATCCACCCTTCAGTTAGAATACAATGAGGTAACATAATTAACCCCTTGATCGCCCCCTAGTGTTAACCCCTTCCCTGCCAGTGACATTTTTACAATAATCAATGCATTTTTATAGCACTGATCGCTATAAAAATGGCAATGGTCCCAAAAATGTGTCAAAAGTGTCCGATGTGTCTGCCATAAGGTCGCAGTATCGATAAAAAATCGCAAATTGGCGCCATTACTAGTAAAAAAAAAAATATTAATAAAAATGCCATAAAACTATCCCCTATTTTGTAGACAGTATGGGCCAGATTCACGAACACTTGCGCTGGAGTATTTGGATATGCGCCGCGTAACTGTGATGATGCGCCGTCGTTTCTATGTGCCCGTACCCACCAAACTAGATGCGCCCAATAACGGGTCATTTGCGACCGGCGGAACGTTCCGACGCCAGAGTATCGTCAGCGCTTATTTTCGCTGGGCGCATCAGTCGCGCCCATTGATTTCCCCTGCAAATATGCAAATGAGGGATTTTTCCCAATTCACGAACGGATTAGCACCATACGCTGGCTACATGCGCCACGCGTATCTCGTCCGTCCGGCGCAAAGTTATTTCTACAAAAGGCTGCTTTATCTTTACTCCAGATGGCCACAGGTCAGCAGGAGAGCAGCTACAGCAGCGTTACCGACGATAAGAGCTAGCTGAGCACCCCCACTTGCAGGACAACACCTCTGTCCCTGCTTGTCTGTCAAATTTTACAGCCATGGAGGAAGACATCATAGGTCTCCATAGCCGAGATGATGGCTGACAGCTCCTGGCCATTAAAGTTCAGCTTTCTCCTGTGTGTTTGCGGGGAACGGGAGCAGCCATCTCAGAACAAAAGTAACATCACTGCGGGGAGGGGGAGCAGGATATACTTTAGTGCCGGAATGGCGCTTCTACGGGCGCATTTAAACGCCCAACGGAAGGCATTGCGCTGACGTTTCCCGTGCAGTGGTGCCGACGGAAGTTGTGAGCATGCGCACAAAGGGGGCGAGTGGAGCCTCACTCACTGCGCATGCTCCGTGGTTGATGCGCTGAACGTAAGCCTCTGCGCTGGGCTCCGCCCATCATTTACATATGATCACACCCACTTCCACTTGCGTCGGGTTACGCCAGCGCATTATCGTTACTCTGGCGCAAGTTTACGCGCAACTGCTATGTGAATTACAGGACTTGCGCTGAAAGGGTCTTCAGAGTAACGTAAATGAGAAGCGTTACTCCAGAGGAAAGATACTCTCATCTACCTGAATCTGGCCCTATAACTTTTGCGCAAACCAATCAGTATCGGCCTAAACTGAGGAAAAAAAATAATGTTTTTATATATTTTTGGGGAATATTTATTATAGCAAAAAGTAAAAAATATGATTTTTTTTTTCAAAATTGTCTCTCTATTTTTTTATATAGCGCAAAAAATAAAAACCACAGAGGTGATCAAATACCACCAAAAGAAGGCTCTATTTGTGGGGAAAAAAAGGATGTAATTTTGTTTGAGAGCCACGTTGCACGACCGTGCAATTGTCAGTTAAAGCGACGCAGTGCCGAATCGCATAAAATTCACTGTGTGGAACACAGGCATCTGTTCATCTATGCAGCACATGCTCAGAGACTGACTGTCCCATGGACTCCATCCATATGCCTAAATACAGTAATTTTAATGTGAGTACTTTGATGCTGTTTATACATTAAAGTTTACACTCTTTTCTAAGTGGCGCCTGTTTTTGTTGTTTCTCTTTATTACATGTTTGGAGTTTGGCTTCAGCTCCCCATACAAGGCAGCCCAGATCTTCCAGACTGTTATCTCACTTCAGAGCCAGGGCCGGCACTAGGCATGGGCAAGTCAGGCGGCTGCCTAGAGCGCCAGGGTAGGGGGAGCGGAAAAATCCGGAACCCCAGCCACTTGCTGGGGATCCGGATCATTAAAATACCTCCTGGACCTTAATTTTTTAAATATTCCCAGCCTACAGTGCCGCCCGTAGCATCGGCAGTGAGATGAGGGGAGAGAGCCGGGAGAGCAGCTGGCCGGAAGTGCTGGTGGTCGGACGGGTCGGTGGAAGTTGAAGCAGCCAGTGCAGGAGGCGAGATAGTGACTGAAGCCCTGCATAGGGGCTGCGCGCTTTTTCCCCCGCTTTTGTCACTGGATTGCAGGCAGGGGCCGTGGGGTCTAACTCCATTCTGCGGTCACTGATTTTCTCCCCCTGCAGTGCTGATTCAGCCCCGATCCCCCCAAGTGGCGCACAGCTGATTGTACACAGACACACATAGCTGTGAATGAATGAATGGAAGGAAGGAGAGAGGAGGAGACGGGTCTTGGAGGAGCGTTCAGAGACCACGCTGCTACACCCGACTGTTGTCTGCAGCCTGCAGAGTGATTACACAGGATGAAGAGCCAGAAGAACCACATTATTGAGGTACAGAGAGAGAAAGGGGGGTTATAGTATACAGAGAGGGGGGGTTATAGTATACAGAGAGGGAGGGGGAGTTGTAGTATACCGAGAGGGAGGGGTGGGAGTTATAGTATACAGAGGGAGAGGGGGGGAGTTATAGTATACAGAGAGGGAGGGGGGAGTTATAGTATACAGAGAGGGAGGGGAATTATAGTATACAGAGAGGGAGGGGAGTTATAGTATACAGAGAGGGAGAGGGGGGAGTTATAGTATATAGAGAGGGAGAGGGGGGAGTTATAGTATACAGAGAGGGAGAGAAGGAGGTATAGTATACAGAGAGGGAGGGGAGTTATAGTATACAGAGAGAGAGAGGGTGGGGGTGTTTACAGTATAGAGAGGGGGAGTTATAGTATACAGAGAGGGAGAGGGGGGGGAGTTATAGTATACAGAGAGGGGGGAGTTATAGTATACAGCGAGGGGGAGGGGGAGTTATAGTATACAGAGAGGGAGAGGGGGGAGTTATAGTATACAGAGGGGGGAGTTATAGTATACAGAGAGGGAGAGGGGGGGTTACAGTAGACAGAGAGGGAGAGGGGGGTTACAGTAGACAGAGAGGGAGAGGGGGGTGTTACAGTAGACAGAGAGGGAGAGGGGGGGTTACAGTAGACAGAGAGGGAGAGGGGGGGTTACAGTATACAGAGAGGGAGAGGGGGGTGTTACATTATACAGAAAGAGGTAGAGATACAGTATATACAGAGAGATGTGGTACAGTATATACAGAGAGAGAGATAGATGGGGTACAGTATATACAGAGAGATGGGGTACAGTATATACAGAGAGAGAGGGGACACAGTATATACAGAGAGAGAGAGAGGGGACACAGTATATACAGAGAGAGAGAGAGGGTACAGTATATACAGAGAGAGGGGGTACAGTATATACAGAGAGATAGAGGGGACATAGTATATACAGAGAGAGGGGGTACAGTAAATACAGAGAGAGAGAGGGGGTACAGTATATACAGAGAGAAAGATGGGGTACGGTATATACAGAGAGAGAGAGAGAGAGGGGGGACACAGTATATATACAGAGAGAGAGAGAGGGGACACTGTATATATACAGAGAGAGGGAGGGGACACAGTATACTGTATATACAGAGAGAGAGAGAGGGGGTACAGTATATACAGAGAGAGATGGGGGAGATGCAGTATATAGAGAAATATATAATTATGTATAATATCAATAAATGCATTGAAAATTATGTTTTCTATCGTATCTTCTTAACATTTGGTAGTCATATCTCCAAAAACAATCATTCCATAAACACACACCACATACCTATGATTTGAGGGGAAAAAAAATGTCTCCGGATTTAATTTAAAAAATCTGGTCACCTTACCCTAATGACCCTGTTCAGCACTGAATCCCCCTGCTGGTATTTCACCAAAGCTTCTAAAAAAATAAAAAAAAATATTCAAAATATAAATAAAATTGTATTTAAAAAAAAAAAAAAAAAATAATAAAAAAATAAAAAACTACTAACACTGTCCACTACCCTACTAAATTGTAAAATTATTAAATTTATTTAGAGTGTGTGTGTGTGTATATGTATATGTACACACACACATGAGTGTTTGCGTTTTGGGGTGCACACCCTAATGCATTAGGCTGCACGCACCTATGAAGCCCTGCATGCAAGTTCGGGCTTGCCGCGATGACCGATTCCCCCCCCCTCCTCCTGGCCGCTCGGGTCGGGGATCTGTAGTGAGAAGAGGAGACAGACGGGCAGCAACACCGATGTGGCTCAGGTATATTAGTGGAAGCACAGGCAGGACGCTCAGTGCTGCAGCCTGCACCCACTCACAAATTAAAAAAATGTACAGAGGGGGAACTGGTTTGTGTGTGGGGGGGGCAGATATATATGTTTGTGGGGGGGACAAATGTGTGGGGGGGCAGAGTGGGAACTGGTGGGTGGCAGACTTGTGCAGGGGGGGGCAGTGGTTACTGGTGTTTGGGACAGATGTGTGTGTGTGTGGGGGGGTACAGAATGGTAACTGGTGTGGGGGGGACAGATGTGCAGGGGGTACAGAGTGGGGGGGAGACAGGTGTGTGTGTGTGTGTGTGGGGGGGTACAGGGTGG
This sequence comes from Rana kukunoris, assembly GCA_029574335.1. Classification (NCBI taxonomy): domain Eukaryota; kingdom Metazoa; phylum Chordata; class Amphibia; order Anura; family Ranidae; genus Rana; species Rana kukunoris. The sequence continues at coordinate 243,414,761 of CM056059.1, forward strand.
AAACTGGTGTGTGTGTGTGGGGGGGACAGATGTGTGTGGGGCTGTACAGGGTGGAAACTGGTGTGTGTGGGGGGGACAGAGTGGGCAGATGTGCAGGGAGGTACAGAGTGGGAACTGGTGTGTATGTGGGGGGGGGGCAGATGTGCAGGGGGATACGGACGGGGAGCGAATGGCGTGCGCGCTCGGGGTGGGGGGGCTTGGCGTCAAAATGAGGCTTCATCTAGGGTGTCAAAAATCCTTGCACCAGCCCTGTTCAGAGCTCGTTGCTCAAAGGACTTTTACTTGAAATGTGTTATATCATCTAATGTCAGAGTGCGTCATTATTGTATATTTAGTGTCCTGACTTGCCTGCTCGCCCCCTCCCCCCTCAAGAGGCTTTCTCCACACCAGATGCTTGTTTTCTGATAAAAAAATATTTTTTATTATCTTTTATCACCAGTATGAGATTTTTTATTTAATCCCATACACGATAGTATTCCATGTGTGACACATCAGGGTTCATCAAAGTGTTCCATTGACTAACAATCATCTGTGGGCTAATTGGTGAAACACCCTATTCACCCCTTTGCCCTCCTCTTTTTAAACACAGTTTTTGTCATTGTTCACTAGCTACGAGTAAGCATCACATGATGTGAAACATGTCAGCCACCTTTTTCCTGTTGTTCACTTTATTTTGACTGCATAGCTTTAGTTGTTTTTTGGATTTTATTTGTATAACAAAGACATTTTCTTAAGGAGTGCGGCAGTCCAGGACCTACATCTATCCAATGGATACGTCTTCATGCTACTATAAATTTTGGATTACTTTGCAATTTCAATGAGACTATCTTTTTGCACATTATTCATGGGAGTATTATATTGCTATTCGCACATTTTGTGTTAAGATTGCACATGTTCTATTGGAAGCACTATTGTTGGCACTGTGATATACACATTTCTGTGAAGTTTGCACATGTTGTCTGTACTATATGCACTTTAATCTGTATGAACTATATAAACGTGAGATTTTATGTATTTTATGAGGTTCAATTATTTAATGTATTTAGTAAGCACCACATTCCCTTCATTGTTACTCCTACCTCCACAATACCTAGGGCCAGATTCAGGTAGATGGGAGCATCTTTGCTCTGGAGTAACGCTTCTCATTTACGTTACTCTGCCGAAAATTTAGGAGCAAGTGCTGTTATTCATGAAGCACTTGCTCCTAAAGTTGCGGCAGCGCATCGCAAATGAGCCGGCAGAATTCAAATTGGGCGGGTACAGGGCGTGTATTATTTTAACTAAGCGCGATCCCGCGGCGAACGTACTGCGCATGCGTCGAGTGTCAATACATCCCAGTGCGCATGCTCCAAATTCTGTCAGTGAACGTCAATGACGTCACATCCCCATTCATGAACGTTTTACGCAAACGACGCGAATTTTTTTTTCCCGACGTGATGACGACGGCTATACCTAACATAGGATACTCCACTAGGGGGCTGCTTTATCTTTATGTCGCGTATCGCTTACGGAAACGTCGGAAAGTCACTGCGTCGTGCCCGAAAACGATCGTAAATTTCCGATTCCCGCTGATTAACATATTTTTTCAGCGTTAATCAGCGGGAACGCCCCCGGCGCCATTTTTAAATTTAATTTGTGATACGATGGCGGAATTCAATTGCGCCGATCGTATCGGAACACCAACCCGGCGTTTCTTGTTTTCTGGTTACAGAAAACAAAAACGCCGGCTTAAAGTGACAGTTAGGCTGGAGTATCACAGATACTCCAGCCTAACTCTACCTGAATCTGGCCCCTAGTGTTTCGGGACATCTGTGATAAAAAGAATGCTGATCAGCTAGTTCCTCTTATTTATTTATTTTTTTAAAGTTTATTGAAAAGCAGTACAATATAGCATAATGCCACCATTTCAAACTGGGCACAAAACAACCTTAATAAATCAGTGCAGCTAAGTCTCCACATTAAAAATAAAATTTTCAACCTTAGTTAGTAAAGCTACACCACAACTTCTTCTGTATTCAAGGAAAGACTAAGTCCGCGTACACACGATCAAATCTGTCTGCTGGAAACGGTCTGCTAGACCGTCGCAGCAGACAGATTTGATCGTGTGTACGGGCGAGCCGACGGATTTGGCTACCCGACAGATTTCAAAGCATGCTTTGAAATCTATCGGGTGGGAACCCGTCCGCCCAACATGTCTGCTGGTTAATACACTTACCAGCAGACATGTCGTCTCGCACCGTTGCTGAATGGATTCGGCGCATGCGCGAAAGGGGTTTAACTTCCTGGTGCGGTGACGTGGCGGCGTCAACGTCACCGCCACGTCACCGACACGTCAGCGCGCCGTCTGCTGGCGGGGATTTTGGTTTGCTCGTGTGTACACGCGAGCAAACCAAAATCCAAAGAGACAGATTTGTTCAAATCGGTCGGACAGACCGTTTTGAACAAATCTATTGCCTTGTGTGTACGAGGCCTTAGATTTCAACATAAAAAGACATCACAGTGGAGTGTAGAACCAATGATCGCCGGACCAGGTGCCCCATTTGGGTGCTAACTATGCCTGGAGCCGACTAAGTTGCTCAGGAAACAAAAGACTCCACTCTCAATGGGGTCGACCCTAGAGCTCCGGAATAACAGTGGTCTCCAGAGCTGAACGAGCGACCCAAATTCAAAACTAGTAATCGTCTAAGGTCTAAACGCCTTTCCCAGAAGACAGGGGAGATCATTACAATTGCTTGAAAGCCCTTAAAAGAAAACTATTAAAAAAGGTGAGGCTTTCAGCCAGTGACAAATATGATAAATTCTAACATTGTTTGTCAACTTCAAAAAACTACCATAATAAAAAAAGATAGAAGAGACAAGGATAGAGAGGAAAAAAGGGAAAGAAGAGAAAGGAAGTGCCAGCTTGTATACTAGAGAGACTCATCATGTCTCAATAACACCTAGAACCAGGGATATTCCCATGTGTTTGGCCCAGGGTTCCCATGTCGCCTCAAATGCTTTGGTGGTCTTCATTAAGAGCTGACTAATTTCTCCTGGGTCATTATCCACAAGATATTTCTCTTGGCAGCCGTCAAAGACACCTTTGGAAGCTTCCATGCTCTTTGGCTATAACAACTTTTGCCCCTAAAAGCATAAAGGCTATACATTTTTGAGTATATTTAGAGATCTTAGGTATATTAGCTTTCAGGAGAGCTATTTGGGGAGACTGCACTACTGGGGTACCCGTAACTTTTCGAATAAGGCAGAACATCTTTTTTCAGTAACTTCGAATTTTCGGGCATTCCCACCAAATGTGCAACATGGAACCCAGGGCCTGACAGCCTCTGAAATAGACATGTGCACAGCAAATTTTTTCGTTTATTTCTGTTTCGTTTCTGTTCGTTTATCGTGATTCGTAACGAGTCATAGTTTCGTAAGACGTTAGTTATCGTATTCGTACTCTTTAGTATTTTCGTAACAGTTTTTTTTCCGTTTACGTTTTTTTATGTTAGTTTATTTTTCGTTGATTCGAGATTAGTATTTTCGTTAAATTTTGTATTCTGCCTCGTTCGTATTTTTACAATGAATTTATTCGTTCATTCGTTTTTACGTTGGTTTATTTTTCGTTGTTTTGATATTCGTATTTACATTATATTTTCATCATGCCGCGTTCGTATTTTCGTAAGAAATAATCTTCGTTGCTTTATGATCATTCGTATTTTCGTGTCTAATTTCATTTGATTGTAACAACATTCTTTTGTAGATTTTATTGCATTCGTAATTCTGTTAAAATACATTTTACGTTTATTCGACACACTACTCGTCGTAATTTTGTAAATCGTACTTTACTGCGATTGACTTGACCGATCCACAAAACCGGTGCAACCTACCCAAACACACCCTATCTGGATGGAATGCACTGCAGTCTAACACAGATAAAGACACACGGTCAAGGAGCCACTAGGTAATAAGAAGAAAGAAGCTCATTGGGGGGGAAGGAACAAACCTCTTCAGGGTAAGGGACAGTGCTGAGTGGCTATTGGTCACAGTACTAATGAAAGTGAATTTGCATTATTTTGTATAATTGTTGTTTTCATTTCCGTTTTCCAAAGATTTGTAATTTATTTTTCGTTAGTTTTGTTTTTCGTTTTTTATTCTTTGTTCGGCTTTTCGGTTGTTTTCTTTTCGTAAGTTTGCATTTTCGTTTATTTTTCGTAATCATGATTTTTTTTTTGGGTGTTCGGTATTTTCGTTATTTCTATGTTTTCGTTTCTTTTTTCTTTCGTTGTGTGGTTCTTTTACATTTAGTAGTTTCGTATCTTCGTAGTTTTCCATATTAGTTCATTTTGGAAATATCGTTATTCGTTATTATTTGCGCTAAAACTTTCGTTCATTCGTAGGTTAACGAATCAACGAAAATAACGAATAATGACGGAAAACGTATTCGTAACTTAAAAAATTGCACATGTCTACTCTGAAACAAACAGATGACGTGGAGGGATACATCAATGCCAGTCTGGTGGGGACCAAGTACCATCTAATAAAGACCTTTAAATTAGCTTCTATTAATGCAATATTCACAATACCTTTAAACGCTTTTGTTCCCGCTTTGTGCCAATCCTCAAGGTCCCAGGTTTCCTGCAAGTCTCTCTCCCATGCTTCCATATAGGGGAATTTGGAGGTAGGTTCCGACAGTGATAGGTATATGATAGAGATACCCCCTCTATGGTCCCTTCCCTGACCACATGAGCATTCATAATTTGTGAACTCTAGTGGTTTCGATTTATTTTTCCATAAGGATGTTAGAAAGTGGAAAATTTGGAGGTGTCTAAATTTCTGAGATTCTGGAAGATCCAGTTTTTTCAGGCAATGCTTAAGAGAAATAGGGCCAGAGGAGGTAAAACAGTGTCCTATTCTATACATCTCTTTGTCTAGCCACCATTGGAAAGATTGTATGTCCATTCCTGGGCTGGACTGTGGACTGTGAAATAAGTGGGATAATGGTTTAATATCCAAAGTCAGAGAGCAAAGTTGTTTCATATCATCCCAAAGTTTCAATAATTGTGACAATGTAGGGGATAAGATCAATGGTCTGGATTTGCGGGACACCACAGAAGAAGTCTAGGGTATGAGAAGGAGGCATCTGCCTTTCTATATTTATCCAATCAGGTTTTTCATATCTAGAATATATTATTGATAGTTGAGCCATTCTAGCTGCCTGATAATATCTGAATAGATTGGGAAGGCCCAATCCCCCCTTTGTTTTAGGACTGTAAAGGACGCTATAACACTTCTTCCCCCATACAAATTTAACTATTTTTCCCTGAAAAGATTTAAGGTGTTCCCTGCTTAACGTTATTGGAAGGGATCTGAACAGGTAAAGGAGTCTTGGGAGCAGAGTCATTTTTATCTAATTAATTTTACCTAGTGTGAGGATGGGACCCTGTCCGGGGTGAGAAATGTCTACTTTACGCCAGATTCTCTAAAGAAACACATGTTAATGGGTCAGCTGTGTTTTGGGCTTTTTAAGGCTCACCTGAACAGTATTCAGGGCCCCACCCACAGACAGGAAGTCTGGTCCCTGGGAGCCAGGTGAGCTCCCAACTCTCTGAAAGGAGTCAGAGAGGCTGCATGGATTGCAGCTAGTGTGTGCAGATCTGCAGGTTGCAGATGCCGCTTTATGTTTGAGCAGCAAGTCGCTGACTAGGAGAAAAGCAAGGATTGAGCTTATCTCTGGGAAACGCTGTGTGTTCTGAGGAACAGAACTTGGGCTTAGGCTAGAGGCCTGAAGCCGTCTGATGCCAGGATTGAAAGCCAGGAGGCTAAGCTCTTTAGTTTGTACAATGCAGTAATGGTGGAAACCCCCTGCGAGGGATGCTATTGCATATGTGAACCTTTTGTGAGTTTTTAAATAAAAGTGGGCTACCAAGCCCTTAAAAACGCACCTGCCACTGGAGCCTGATTCCCCAAATCTTACACTAGCCATGAAATATTATAGTGTGACCAAGACCTAAGGTCATTCTCCAGTTTGCTATACATGGGGGGGGGGGGGGAATTAGCCTTATACAATTGTTCAATCTTGGGGGTCAAATTGATCCCCAAATATCGGATCAAGGAGGTACTCCAATTGTGTTTGAAAGAGGGTTTCAGTTGATCGATTAACGCGGATTGTAGGGACACATTTAGAGCTTGGGATTTGGACATGTTGACCCGTAGTCCGGATATGTTCCCGAAGGACTCGAGTTTATTTATGTTGGGTAAAGATGTGATTGGGGAAGTGACGGAAAGTAGGACATCATCAGCGAACAAGGCACACTTGTGGACTGCCTGTCCGCAGCTGACGCCTTTAATGTTGTGATCTGTACTTATTGCTATTGCCAGTGTCTCAATTGCTATTGAGACACTGGCAATACGGATGAGATCAGAATAGTACCCCTGTAACTTGATTCTAGCTTCTGGTTCGGAATAGAGAGCTTTTAAAAGCCCCAAAAAAGAGTCGCAAAAACCCCACCGTCTCAATACTGTGAATAAATATGACCAAGAGAGGGAGTCAAAGGCCTTTTGAAGATCTAATGAAAGCAAAAGGCCTTCCTGCTTAGGACCCCCATCCCACCCTAATTGGAGGATAGATATGATATCCACTGCTCTCCTAACTTGGTCCGGGCCTTGCCTCCCAGGGATAAACCCCACCTGGTCCTTATGGATGGATATAATGATTAATAAATTAACCCATTCTATTAGCTAAAATTTTAGTAAGAAGGGAAGGAAAATAGGCCTAATTTTTTTTTACTCGTTCAGGATCTTTATCGGGTTTGGGAATAATGAATGAATGAATGAAAACTTATATAGCGCAGCACATGCAAACTTAATCGCCTCTGGGCACTTGTTGTTCCTGTCTCCTTTGGTATCAAAAGAGATGAGTCTTGATCTTTCTCCTGAACGCTAAGTGGTTCTCCTCCAACCGAATGCTAGTTGGTAAAGCGTTCCATAGTCTGGGACCTTGGACCGCAAATCTCCTTTCTCCTTTGGACTTGTACTTGGCTTTCGGTATCTGGAGGAGATTTTGATTGGTGGATCGCAAAACGCGATTGGGATTATGAGCTTTTATTTTTTCGCATAGATAATGGGGTGCATTCCCATGGATACATCTATGAGTGCTTTAAAAGTGATTCTGTCTTTTACTGGTAACCAGTGAAGGGATCTCAGCGAAGGTGAGATTGATTCCCAAGGTTTTTTTCCAGCCACAAGTCTAGCGGCCGTATTTTGAACGACTTGTAGACGAGCGATTTGGTACTTGGGGAGTCCGAGGTAAAGGGCATTTGCATAGTCCAATCTTGAGTTTACAATTGCTCCCACCACAACCGCTATGTCTTCCTTGGGAATAAAAGGAGTAAGTCTGCGTAGTAATAACAGATATGTAGGCCGCATTGAGATGAGAATCAATCCGATCCCCCTTACGTTTTGAATTAAAACATTTGGTGAGGTGAGGAGAGACTGTGTTCAGAAAGGATTTGTAGTATTGGGTGGAGAAGCCATTGGGTCCAGGGGCCGACCCCACTTTTAAATCTTTAATTACTCCTATAGTTTTTTCATTGGTGATTGGGGCTTCCAATAAGGAAATGTGTTCCCTACTGAGGGAAGGTATAGGAAGATTATCCAAAAATGAGTTTATGATGGGGACCCTAGCTGTATCGTTCTCCTGGTACAGCTTAGCATAGAAATCCTGAAAAGAATGCAATATACGTTGGGGATTGTGAGTTGTAGTACCGTCCTGCAATCTTATTTTAGGAAGAGCGAATGTGCGAAGTTTGGAGGAGAGTCTATTGGCTAACATCGTGCTCATTTTGTCTGACTCCAAATAAAAGTTAGCCCCTGACCATCTGATGGACTTCTCGGCTTTGACCGTGAGCGCCAGGTTTAACGCTAGTCTTGCATTGTCAAGTTGTGCAATTTGAACCTTTAACCACTTAAGCCCCGGACCGATATGCTGCTAAATGCCCAGAGGCGTTTTTACAATTCGGCACTGCGTCGCTTTAACAGACAATTGCGCGGTCGTGCGACGTGGCTCCCAAACAAAATTTGCTTCCTTTTCTTCCCACAAATAGAGCTTTATTTTGATGGTATTTGATTGCCTCTGCGGTTTTTATTTTTTGCACTATAAACAAAAATAGACTGACATTTTTGAAAAAAAATCAATATTTTTTACTTTTTGTTATAAGAAAAATCGAATAAACTAAATTTTACTCAAACATTTAAGCCAAAATGTATTCAGCCACATGTCTAGTAAAAAAAAAATCCAAAAAAAAAATATTAGCTACCTAGCGGCAACAGCGACACTAATACAGCGATCAGAAAAACGATCACTTAGTGAAGCTGGCAATAGGGGGTGAAAAGGGTTAACTAGGGCGGTGATCAAGGGGTTAAACCTTTATATAGGGGGGTACGGAGCTACCCTGGACCTAACACTAACTGTCTGTCACACTAACTGTCACACTGACACTAAATGCAGTGATCAGTAAATATATGATCACTGCAATCAGTGACAGTGTGACAGGGGGCTGGGGGGGTGATCGGAAGGGGTTAAGTGTGCCTATGTGTGTGGTGTCAGTGTAGTGTTGGTGCGACTTACTGTGATGTCTTCTCTCCTCTTGTCGGATTGAAAATACTGCCGAGAAGAGAGGCGACATCACTTCCTCTGCCAGTGTGTACATTACACAGGCAGAGGAAGTGACACGGCGGAGGCTCAGGGGATTGGCCGGGAGCGATCACGAGGGGGCGTACAAAAACGAACAGCCGCCCCCTCGTCCAGGATCGTTCCTGCAGGTAAGACGCCCGCCGTACGTAGCGGGGAGGGGGATCCCGATTGGACCCCCGACCCACAAGAAGGCAGGGACGTACATGTATGCCCATCTGCCTGTACGTGCCATTCTGTGGACGTGCATAATCGTGCGGCGGGCGTTAAGCGGTTAATGGGTCCTCTTTATGCTGTTTGCTGAGAATTGCAAACTCCTTCTCAAGTTTCTCGACTTCCGAGGCCTTTTCTTTTTTCAGTTTAGAAGCTATTTGAATGATCTTTCCCCTGGTCGATGTCTTGTGAGCAGCCCACAGAGTCCCCGCCGAGATTCCATCCGTGTCATTAATAAGGAAATATTCCTTTAGAGCTTTTTCTATTTCAATTACTGTTATAGGATCATCAAGTAAGAATTCATTAAGTCTCCAATGGGACACATGAGGTCTATTGAAGAGACCACGTTAGGTCATGACAACCATGGAATGATCTGACAGGGCTGTGTCGTTTACATAGGCCTTGTGTACTGCAAGAATGTGTATAGAATAAATAAATATGTGGTCTATCCTGGAGTAACATAAATGGGGGTTTGAGAAGTGTGTGTAGTCTCGTTTAGTGGGATTTAGTTCCCTCCAGATGTCAACCAAACCGTGTTGGTAGATCAATTTCGCTATCTTAGAGCTAATCCTAGTGGGGCGGGTCAGTTGTTTAGACGGGATCTTTGATTTATCCAGACTTTGGTCAAAAGCGGTATTAGAATCGCCTCCAAATATCACAGTTCCCTCCAACAATGCCTCTAATGCATGAAACATTGTCCGAAAGGACGCTGTTTGACCCTTATTAGGTGCGTAGTAGGAAATAAAGGAGAATAAATGATCATCAATCAACCCCTTCACCAAGATAAACCTCCCCTCTGGGTCTTTGTGTACTAAAGTAGCCTTGAACTTACTCGTTTTGGCGAATAGAATCGCTACTCCTTTTGTTTTGTTTTCTGCATTTGCTAAGAAGAATTGAGGATAGTGGGCATGTAGGAAGGACGGGGAATACCTTATGGGGAAATGTGACAACTTCCATTTTTTGGGTGTGATATGACTGAAGAATTGTCCTCCTCTTGGTAGCTGAGTTTAGACCCTGAACATTGTGTGAAACCATTTTCAATGATGGGTGTGTCGTGTTGTTAATAGGCATGGTGTATGGTAAGGAAGAACTTAACAGTAGAGAAAAAACTCACCCCCAACAGCCGAGGACGATGAAAAGTCGAGCGATGCAGGAACCAGGGACCTGGAGTAGCTCGGCGGAGATGAGACGCGTGTGAACTGGCAAATGAGAAAGAGAAAAGAGAGAAACTGAGATAAAAGAAGAGAAACATGTCGACCCAACTGGGGTCTGCGAGGCTGGGAGGGGAAAGAATCCCCCCCAACTTCACCAAGTAATCAACCTTTGTATCCCTTAATACGGGCCACAGATCCATTCTCCAAGCATAATGAGACCATGGTCAGAAGATGGATGGAGGTGCATGACTTCTGCCCCAGCCAGAACCATCCCTGTGAAACAGTAAAAAATAATGGGTAATGTAAGACAACATATTAATACAACTACATCGAAATGACGGATCCAAGAGTAGGGAAAGATAAAACATAAGTCTACAATATTAAAATCGGGTGGAGGTGGGGGAGGGGTAGGGGAAAAAGATGGGTAAGGATGGGGAGAATGGGGTGCGAGCAGGACCAGGAAGGGAAGAGGAATGGGGGGGAGTGAATAGAATGGAGCTGTGGGAAGCAAAAATTGTTCGAAAAATAATCAAAAAACCTGTGAGGGGGTTAGATCTTCAAAAATGCAGACGGTTGTTTCCTTAGAGACTGGAATGGAGATAGGTATGTGCCACCTCTTTAACACGGAGAACATAGTGGAGCTAGAAGGGGGAAGAGAACAAAAAATAAATAAAAAATAAACGAGGTAGGTCCACAAGAAGACTCAAGCAATGTCACATCCCAAGGGTGATGCGGAGAAGTCCAGGGACTAGAGGCAATGTCAATAATAGAACATTTAGCTGAGCCAGACCCTGAGTGAAGGTAAAGGAGAGATAATAATCCCTTTTTATTTCAGGTGGGAAGTGAAGTCTTTGTACGCCTAGATTTGTTGGATTTCCACATGGGGGAAATTGGGCTAGTAGGAGTGGGACGTTTGGAAGAACCCGCTTGAAGATTGGAGGTGTCCATTGCTAAATCTTGCAAAATAAATTTTAGATCCAGTAAGAGCCATTCGCCCTCAGGGAAGGTGGTGAATGTGTGGGTTTTAATGCAAAGGGGAAGGCCCACCAACATTTGATTTCCCTTTGTGAGAGAATCGAAAGCAGAGATTTGAGAGCCCTGCTCCTTTGGATGGTCATGGGAGACATATCAGCAAAAATCTGGATCTCATGGTCTTGGAATGATAAGTGGGAACGTTGACGCAATATTTTCATAATTCCCTCCTTCACACTGTAGAAGTGTGGTTTTAGTACCACATCCCTGAGGGCCCAGGGATTTATGGGCTCTGTCTAACTCCAACGTGTGTGGGGTTATTGCTGGTATAAGGGTTTTATTGAGGTCCCTGACTGCCGTGGAGACGTCTGAGATGGATTCTGGGAGCCCTCTAACTCTAAAATTGTCCCTCCTGGAGTGATTTTCAAGGTCATCAATCTTGCTTAAAGCCACCTTTAATTGCTCCTGTATGACTTGGATGTGATCTGTGTTTTGATTGGCTCTGAATACTGTAATGTCAAGTTTATGCTTAATTGCTTCCATTCTGGAACCCAGATTTTGAAAAAGTCAGAACAAATATTATTAGTGATTTTGCTAGCAGTGTGTGCAAGCCCCTTCTCCAGCAGATCTGATAGTTTCAGAAATAAATCACCTGCATTCTGTTGTATATCGTGGTCCGGGCCTCCTGGGGTGTTAATGTCTTCCATGTGGGGAGAGGTAGCTCCTAGAGGAGTGAGCATGTAGTTTCCCAGCGATCGCTCTAAGAGCGATTCTGTAGAGGGTGTGGGGGATATTGTGGGTTGCCTGCGGTGTGAAGGCCAGAGTGGCAGGTGCAATTACTTGCCTGCATCCCGAGAGACCTTCACTGTGTGCGTCTCGCTGCTGAGACACGGCCGCCATCTTAGATTCGACCTGGGCCCCCTCGGCGGTGAAGCTCGGTCCCAGATCGTGGCGGACTGAGCTGCCTAGCATGGGGAGGCAGCTGAGATGTTCCCCGATCGATTTCCGCAATCTGCAGGTGTCCCTCTAGCGTGGATCCAGCTCTGGGGAGGCTGGCTGGCTGAGGCAGAGCGGAGCTCCCGGCTTACGCGGCCATCTTGGAAGCCTCGCACATGCGCCTCCTCTTATTTTTTAGGAGTACATTTTCCTTCAGCGTTTAGATCTGTTGTGAATGCAACTTCCACGTTTTCATATCTGTTTCATATCTGTTACTGCTGAATAAAAAAAATCAGGTGTTGCATTAAAAACAACCTAAAAATTCTATAGTTTAAGTAGAGAAGATTGGGGTTCTTCTGCATTTAAACAACACAATAATGTAAAATGTAAAAAATATATTACCCATGCAAAATATGTGAATGCAGAATTCTAAATGGCAGATGCTGTACATGGGAATCGTGTTTTATAACACCACATACATCTTAAAGGCATTTCTCAAGTTTGTAATTGAAGAGATTGTTTTCTTTCCCACTTTGCCTTCAAAGTCCTACAAAAAGTGAACCCTATCCCCACTAATTGGTATTTTTTCAATTTATTTTTGCATTGGTGCATGTCCCCCATGGGATTACCCAGCTCTCTATGCCCTTTGTTTAACAGTTCCTAGTGTTGAAAACTACTAAAATAGTTTTTAATAATATTTTCTTTATTAAATGAAAAAAAATATGTTATACTTACCTGCTCTGTGCAGTGGTTTTGCACAGGGCAGCACGGATCCTCTGGGGGCACCTGAGCTGCAGCTCTGTGTATCCATTTAGACATGGAGCTCCATTTTGTTGCCAGCGGTTTAGACATTAATGGCTGTGTGTTGAGTTGTTTTAAGGGTACAGCAAATTTACACTGTTATACAAGCTGTACACTCACTACTTTACATTTTAGCAAAGTGCTTCAGTGTTGTCACATGAAAATATATAATAACATTTTTACAAAAAATGTGAGGGGTATACTCACTTTTGTGAGATACTGTATGGTGGCCTTCTTCAAGTCTCATCTTGTATAACTTTCATAGCAAAAACTGTTTGTTGTTTAGCCTTGAACTCTCATGCAGCTTTTGTAATGAAGTCCACATACCTTTGACCATTTTCTCTGTTGTTATGTAGATAAGTTGGTCATCTTCCACTATAAATCTTATAATTGCTTTTGCTTGTTTGTCCTTCCTATCCCAGTTCTCTGTCTCTCTGTCTGTGGGTCTGTCTGTATTCAGCACTTGCCACAAGTCCTCTTTGCCAAGAAACATTTGTAGTTTAAACTTCCACAGCTGGTAATTGGCATTGTTCAGCTTTGCTATTGGAAACATCACATCTGGACTGCTTGCCATCTTTCAGTAGCCTGTATACAGTACTCACTGATTCACTGTAAGATTATTTTTCCAGTGCCTGGATGCTGCTGGGTGTCCTGGGTGCTGCTGGGTTATCTGCTACTTGTAATATCCTCTCAAATGCCTGGATGCTGCTGGGTGCCTGAACCAATAACCCATTTTGAAGAGTATTGCAATAAGTACTGGAAGCTTCTTGGATGCAGTAATATGGTATAACACAGAGAAATATATTTCATGTCTTACAGCATTGAGAAACAATGACAAGGAAGCTGGAATATACAAGTGCATGCACTGAGATAGACAATACATCCTGTTATATCATAGAAAACATGAACTATACACTCTAAGGCCGCGTACACACGATGAGACATGTCCGAGGAAACCTTTCCAACCTGCGTCGACTTGATTCTGCGCATGCGGGGGATTTTTGTCTGCTGATTTCGTGTACTAACCATCGAACATGTCCGACGAACAGGTTTCCAGCGGACAGGTTTCTAAGCATGTTTAGAAACTTTTGTCCGCTGGAAAATGGTCCGATAGGCTGTACACAGGATCGAACATGTCCGCTGAAACTGGTCCGCGGACCAGTTTCAGCGGACATGTTCGATCGTGTGTACGCGGCCTAATACTACAGCACCACCTGCTGCATAAATAGGTATAATACATACAGTATTGTCAGTTTATTAACAACTTTACATTACATGCTGTTTTTTGTTCTTTTCCAATAAACAGGGCATTTCACTCTCACTTAAATGGTGGTCAACTTGCATAAGATGATGCAGGCAGGATAGCGATATAAAGGGATCATCAGCTGGCTTGGTGACAATGGCTTTCTTATAGGAGGGCTTACAGTTGAGTTCCTTGGTTCCTCTAATTCTGTCCCCACAGAGAAATCAGCAGTTGCAGAGCAGTGCTTTATGACACTGCTGGGCTACTTAGTAGTAGACTTTACACCTACTTCCTCCTCATCATTCTCATCATCCTTTAGAACAAGAATGTCACATTTGTCAAAGTTGTTTTCTGTTCTGATAACATCTGAAAGCATGAATCTGGAAGCTTTAATTCTAGTGATAAATCTCAAAAAATATTGCCAACTTATTTCCGCAAATTCGAAAGGTAGAAGTGTCTATAGAGCAATCTTTGACTTACCCCAGCCCCAGCCCCAGCCCCATTTAACTTGTTTCTTTGTAGTGTAAGCTACAAAAAATATTTTTGACTACAGAGATACAGGAAATATTTCTGACTACAGATGTATGTACATTGATGTCAGATGTTATGGTAACAGCAGCAGTGATTCATACATCTTTAACTACTCAATGTTTGGCAAGTGCTTAAAGAATAACCAACTCAATCTTCTAAAATATAAACCATCTTCTAAAATATAAACCATGAAACAGGACAAAATGAGCTTGCATATCTATTTGCCTTTGTGGGAGATGAGGCCTTTGGGATAGATGAACATCTAATGCACCTCTTTTCCTAGAAAGGGCTGAGCCAGCTAAAACATATTTTTAATTACAAACTCTGTGCCTTTGGGATAGTGGAATGCACATTTGAGACACTCACCAATGCATGGAGTATCTTACTATCATCTACTCAGATGAATGTAGAGAATGCAGTCAATGCTGTTAAGGCAAATTTCATGATACCTAATTATGTCTGTGAAAATAATGGGTATACTTATTTACAGTTTTCATCACAGCTTGTAATAAGCTCAGTAAACAGCAACTAGGGGTCCAAAGTGTGCACAATAGATACAAGATCGTATATGAAACAAAATGGCAGAACACTTCATGCCCTCAGCAGGGAAAACTTTCCTAGCAGGACCAACTTCATTTATTTTGTTTTAAATAATAAAAAAAAGGAATTTGGTAAGCTTGTCACTTCCGGTTGTAGGTTCATAAAAATGAAGCTTGTCATATCGATGTGATTGTGTTTGTTAAAAACATTGTAAAATATTTTCTGTGATAATGACATTTTTGAGAAAATACTTAGGCATCGCTCTCTTTCTCTATCCTTTGTGTCTCTCCTGGAAAAATAGTGCTGGACCCATATGGTTATCATATTGGTATTGCTATCTTAAAGTGTTGATGTAAAATATCTGGCCCAGACCAGCGGATTTATACCCCAGAGGATCGCCAATTATAGTGCAGTATATGGCTTGTAGTTTAATATAACAAAAATGGAAACTGAATCACCACACCATTGCTAAGAGGGACAGATACAACTTTATTTGAAAATAATCTGTCAGGAAAGGTTCCATCCGCTGGTGCTATTTATGTTCTGTCTTGCAGTGCTGCGTCCCACCAGCAGGGGTCTCCTGGCAGTTCGGAGCTGTCAGGGGAACTTCCCCCTGCTGGTATATCACCTTTGGGACACAGTACTGGCCTCCACCAGCGGATGGACCCTGGCAGTGTGGAGCACCTGGCCTATGCTGCGTTCAGGTGTGACCTGAACATAATTAACACGCCCCTATTTATACCCGGCAAGTTCAAGCAGAACTCGCCCTGGTATCTGTCTATTTACCGGACCCTGAGCCTGATACCTGACCCTGAGCCTGCTGTCCCCGTTCTGGACTTTTGACCCAAACCGATCCGATCTGTCCCGACCTGATCCCTCTCCTGGACATTTCCTTCCTGCCCATTCCCTGTCTGCAGCTTCTTTGGTGATCTCCTGGTATTTGACCCCGGCTTGGCTTTTGGTTTATGATTACGGCATTTCCCCTGGACTTGTATATATGCTTTGTGTTATTCGTGCACTGGTTGTCGTCACCTGTTTGTTCACCTTTGTAAATAAAACACCTTTTTATTCCACTATATACATTGTCGGTCTCCTCTGTGTAGGCACACAGTACTGGTCCATTTAGAATCTCTGAAAGTATACCAGGGCCAGTTGACCAGACGTGCCTGCATAGGGAACCATCCTGTTGTAGTGCGTTTTTGTTGAAACATGGATTTCAATGTAATTACTTACTTTTCTCTGCTAGCAAAGGAGGATGAGGAGTATTGTCGTCAGGTGTTGGAAGGATGGACAAGTGATCAGCTGATGGAAGCCATCTGATCAGCCCATTCCATGGTGGATCTGGGTTATATGTCTTACGATGATGTTCAGCCATTAATCAAGTTATGTGTTAAACCGGCCCTGTCAGTTATTCCAGTTGGTTGTGATGACTTCTCTCTCCCCTTCAGTCCCGACCAAGTTGAATCCCTGGTATGGTTGATGGAGGATGATCCAGCCTCCTTTGATGAACACTATTGCTCTTGTTCCCAGCAGAAGTTATCTGACTGCATTAGTTCAGTGCAGTCTCTGATTAAACAAGGTGTGTGTGAACCAGCCTTTGTTCAACCTGTGCTGCAGTCATGGTCAGATCTCCTGATTCCAGCCAAGCCACTGCATCCCAGCCCTGCCATTAACCACTTACCTTCCCAAGGATCTAGTTGTCCATTACCAATGACAACCTCAGCTATAGCCCAGTTAATTCCGCTTCCTACCAAGTATTATCCAGTCTCTACTTGTTGTACCTACCCCGCCTTTAATCCACCTGTTTCTTCATTTTCACCAGTAACAACTCCACAAAAACCTCCTCCAGTCACCATCCCTGTGTCTCTGCCATATTCCAATCCTTCCTCCTACTTAATTCCATCCTCTTCATACATCACTTCTGTTAGCAAACCTGCAGTGTCTAAATCTAAAAAGAAACAGAAGTACTTCCCAACCCACACCATCGTGCCAGTTACCCAGCCTGACGTTTCAGTGCCAGTTACCCAGCCTGATGTTTCAGTGCCAGTTACCCAGCCTGACGTTTCAGTGCCAGTTACCCAGCCTAACGTTTCAGTGCCAGTTACCCAGCTGACTTTTCAGTGCCAGTTACCCAGCCTGACGTTTCAGTGCCAGTTACCCAGCCTGACGTTTCAGTGCCAGTTACCCAACCTGATGTTTCAGTGCCAGTTACCCAGCCTGACGTTTCAGTGCCAGTTACCCAGCCTGACGTTTCAGTGCCAGTTACCCAGCTCGATGTTCCTGTGCCAGCCTGCCAGCCTGATGTTCCTGTGCCAGCCTGCCAGCCTGATGTTTCTGTGCCAGCCTGATGTTTCTGTGCCAGCCTGCCAGCCCGATGTTCCTGTGCCAGCCTGCCAGCCCGATGTTCCTGTGCCAGCCTGCCAGCCCGATGTTCCTGTGCCAGCCTGCCGGCCTGATGTTCCTGTGTCAGCCTGCCGGTCTGATGTCCCTGCACCAGCCTGCCAGTCTGATGTCCCTGTGCCAGCCTGCCAGTCTGATGTTCCCATGCCAGTTTGCCAGCCTGCTGTTCCTGTGCCAGTCTGCCAGCCTGCTTTTCCTGTGCCAGTCTGCCAGCCTGCTGTTCCTGTGCCAGTTTGCCAGCCTGCTGTTCCTGTGCTAGTCTGCCAGCCTGCTGTTCAGGTGCCAGTTTGCCAGCCTGCTGTTCCTGTGCTAGTCTGCCAGCCTGCTGTTCCTGTGCCAATCTGCCAGCCTGCTGTTCCTGTGCCAGTCTGCCAGCCTGCTGTTCCTGTGCCAGTCTGCCAGCCTGCTGTTCCTGTGCCAGTCTGCCAGCCTGCTGTTCCTGTGCCAGTCTGCCAGCCGCTTGTTCCTGTGCCAGCCGTCCAGCCGCTTGTTCCTGTGCCAGTCTGCCAGCCTGCTGTTCCTGTGCCTGCTGCCCAGCTCGACGACCCGGAGCCTGCTGCCCAGCTCGACGACCCGGAGCCTGCTGCCCAGCTCGACGACCCGGAGCCTGCTGCCCAGCTCGACGACTCGGAGCCTGCTGCCCAGCTCGACGACCCGGAGCCTGCTGCCCAGTTAGACGACCCGGAGCCTGCTGCCCAGCTCGACGACCCGGAGCCTGCTGCCCAGCTCGACAACCCGGAGCCTGCTGCCAAGCTCGACGACCCAGAGCCTTCGTCCGCTGCCCAGCTCGATGACTCTGAGCCTGCTCGACGACCCGGAGCCTGCTGCCCAGCTCGACGACCCGGAGCCTTCGTCCGCTGCCCAGCTCGATGACTCTGAGCCTGCTGCCCAGCTCGATGACTCGGAGCCTGCTGCCCAGCTCGATGACCCGGAGCCTTCGTCCGCTGCCCAGCTCGATGACCCGGTGCCTGCCGCCCAGTTCGATGACCCGGTGCCTGCCGCCCAGTTCGATGACCCGGAGCCTGCTGCCCAGTTCGATGACCCGGAGCCTGCTGCCCAGCTCGACGACCTGGAGCCTGCTCCCCAGCTCGACGACTCGGATGTACCCACCTCTCGGTTCAAGCCTCCCATTGCCCAGTTGGTCACCCTGGACTTTCCCCGGCAATGGATAGGCCGCTCCTTTGAGGGGGGGTACTGTCAGGAAAGGTTCCATCCGCTGGTGCTATTTATGTTCTGTCTTGCAGTGCTGCGTCCCACCAGCAGGGGTCTCCTGGCAGTTCGGAGCTGTCAGGGGAACTTCCCCCTGCTGGTATATCACCTTTGGGATGCAGTACTGGCCTCCACCAGTGGATGGACCCTGGCAGTGTGAAGCACCTGGCCCTTGCTGCGTTCAGGTGTGACCTGAACATAATTAACACGCCCCTATTTATACCCAGCAAGTTCATGCAGAACTCGCCCTGGTATCTGTCTATTTACCGGACCCTGAGCCTGATACCTGACCCTGAGCCTGCTGTCCCCGTTCTGGACTTCTGTCCCGACCTGATCCCTCTCCTGGACATTTCCTTCCTGCCCATTCCCTGTCTGCAGCTTCTTTGGTGATCTCCTGGTATTTGACCCCGGCTTGGCTTTTGGTTTATGATTACGGCATTTCCCCTGGACTTGTATATATGCTTTGTGTTATTTGTGCACTGGTTGTCGTCACCTGTTTGTTCACCTTTGTAAATAAAACACCTTTTTATTCCACTATATGCAGTGTTGGTCTCCTCTGTGTAGGCACACAGTACTGGTCCATTTACTGTAGAATCCCTGACATAATCTTTGGCCTGTACTCTAGCAATACATCCTGCAAATTTCTAAAGAAACAGGAAAATGTTCACATGTGTTCACAACTGTGTGTTGAAAATCACACAGCAATTTAAGGTAGGATATTTGTCAATTTTTTCACACTGCAAGCCAATGCTAAATAGTAGCAGCTACTTGACAACTACAACCACAAGTTTTTTTTCTGTGGACACTGTAAAGCTTAGACCCAGATAGGTTAATGTTTAAGTTAATTAAACAAAAAATGTCTGTTTATTCCAGTCAGGGCAGCCATCATAATTTTGGGGCCCCTTACAAAGATTTAGGCCTGTGCTTCCCTATGGACTGACCACCAACATTCTTCAAGGCCTGCCCACTGGCCACTCCACCGAATCTGCCCACTGGCCATCCCACCGAATCGTTCAAAGCACCCACTTTTGTTTTAACACTTTTTCAAGGTAATATATGAAAATGAAAAGTGAATTCCATCAGTGCTTTTAAGATTTAACAGTAGGTAATCATATTTTGGTTTTAAAAATGAAGCATTGCACCTCAACAAGGTAGACTCTTTTGAGCAGGACCCTACACTAACACTAGCTTTCCAATGCCCCCTCCCATCTATTCTCCCCTAGCAGATCTAATTAAACAAAATACAAAAAAAAAGAAGAACAAATACGTTCAGCAAAGAGATATCTCAATCCAGCATGGAGACATCCCAATCCAGCAAAAACACATCCCATATATTTAGCAAAAACACAGCCCAATCCAGCAAATAGATGGTCTAATCCAGCACCTGTTCACTCTAAGCCCCTACTCACACCTGCACACACTTAGACCCACCTCAAACCTGTACACACTTAGCCCCCCCCACACCTTTACACACTTAGCCCCCTCCTCATGCCTATACGGGGATGGCACTTGGATGGCACTGGGATGGCACTGGATGGCACTGTATCGGCACTGTATCGGCACTGTATCACTTTGTAACACTGTAACTTTTTTTAACACTTATAGATCTCTCTCCTTCCTCACACGATGTCTCTGTGTGAGGAGGGAGAGGCGGCAATGAGAGATGATCTCATATGTTTACATTTGAGATCATCTCTCATTGGCCGCACAGATCGCATAGCAAACGGCCACTCTGATTGACCGTTCGTGGCGATCTGTAATTGGCTGTGTCCAGGGGACATGGCCAACACAGAATTTCCCCGCTGCATGCTCGGGAGCGAGCAAAGGGGAGGACGTAAAATGACGTCCTCCTGGATTTTCAGGTCCGCACAGAAGCCGGCATTCGGTTATAGCGCGGGCCTCAATCGGTTAAGGTCGAATCTGTCATTGAAGGCTTATGGTGTCTGTCAAATGTTCTAAGAAGATTCAACGCAATCTTTAAAAAAAAAAAAGAAGATTTGACAGAATCTTAAAATAAAAATAAAAAGATTTGACGGAAGAAACTAAACTGTAATTGTACAATTGTACATTTCCGGTCGAATGTTCCGCCTACAAGCTATAGAAGAATTATAATGTTGTGTGACTAATAATAATAATATTTATTAATTATTATTACTAGTCAACCAACATTAGAATTCTTCTATAGCCTATGGGTAGAGCATTTCACCATAAATATCCGCTCGCTGCGATCATATGTTTTTAGCTACTTCGTCAAATCTTCGTGTCTCTCGAAGTCGACTCTTCTTCGTGTCTCTATAATGTCAAATCTTTTCTCTCAATATCTTTTCTCTTTATGTAGAATAATATTGGACTAATAGAGTTAAGGTTAGGCACATTTGACCGCAACGAAAACTAAAATAAAGCATTTGTTTATGTCGGATCTTTCAGTTTTAGTTTTCTGTGTGAAAATACCTGAAATTCGGACGAAAATGCATTCGGATGAAAACAAATACACATGCCTACTAAATACCTGGTTGATCCTGCTGTTAGTTACTTCCTTCTCTCTGTGACAATGCTATAGCACAGGAGTCTCCAAACTATGGCCCTCCAGGTGTTCAGGAACTACAATTCCCATCATGCCTAGTCATGTCTACGAATGTCAAAGTTTTACAATGCCTCATGGTAAGTGTAGTTCCACAGCAGCTGGAGGGCCATAGTTTGGAGATCCCTGGTATAGCAGATCCTCTGGCTATGGCATTGCCAGCTTTATTGATCATGTTCATAATGTGCATTTCCCCAGTAGCTCTGTTATTAGCCTGATAACTTCTGACAAGTTCTCCAACACAGGAGATAAACCGCTTGCCGCCCGCCCGCCGGCACTCCTGCTAGAATCGCCTTAGCTGTATGTGGGGAGTATAGAGAGAGCAGGGCTAAAAATAAAAAATAAATATACAGAAAAAAAAATCTTAAATATGAAGCAAAAACAGACAAAAAACATATATCTGTGCTATATTGATATTGATATATTGATATATTGCTGTATTTTGAACTCTTCCTTGGTGTTGGAAAAAACAAATGTATGCAACAATATCTACAAGTCTTCAGTCCACATTTATAAAGCCTTGTATACACGATCAGATGACAGCCTGTTGGCCGAAAATATGAAAGTTTGTATGCCCCATCGGACAATTGTTGTCGGATTTTCCATGGACAAATGTTAGATGGCAGGCTTTAAAATTTTCTGCGGACAATGGTCTGTTGTCTGGCGTTTAAGAGCTGAAATTTCACATAGTACGTAACTACGTTTGTGTTTGTTGGCCGAAATTGTGTGCCGTTTGTATGCGAGACAAATTCCTGGCCAACGTCCTTCAGACAAAAGTCTGAGGCTTTGTCTGCGGAAAATCCGATCATGTGTATGAGGCTTTAGGTTCCCTTTATCTCCCAGTATTGTGTCTTTTGATAATAAGAAAAAAAAATCCTATCTGGGTTCTTATTGTTGGTGCGCAAAGGCTGGAAAAACAAACAGCATTGTATAAAACATTATATAAGGTTTATATAAGGTATCAGAAAACAGAATAGGGGGGTTCCTCTCTATGATGTTGGTAGTTTAATGGTATTCAACCGAGTATGATGTGACAAAAGTGACAGACTGTTTGGAACTCTTGTGTCTCCTCAAATTCCTGGGCTTAGATCTAACAATATGAGTGTTGGATAATAAATCTGTTTAACAGCTGCAACCTCAAAACCTATGAATGGACCACTGAGAATAACCTTTGGATACAAGCCTGTTCCTAATTACCTGACATTCATTATTAACCGCTTGCTGACCGCCGCACAGATATACATCTGCAGCGTGGCATGGGCAGGCAAAAAGATGTATATAAACATCCCCTCTAAGAAAAGGCCTTGTGGAAGTGTGCATGCAGGCGGCGGCGCGCCCGGTGCAAGCTCCATGATCCCGACCACGGGTCCCGTGGACTCGATGTCCGTGGGGATACCTGCGATTGTCTCACGGTGAGAAAAAGAATGGGGAAATGCTGATGTAAACAAGCATTTCCCCAGTCTTCCTAGTGACATGACAGTGATCACAGCTTCCTGTAATTGGAAGCGGTGATCACTGTTGTGTCACACATAGCCCCCCCCCTACAGTTAGTCACTCCCTAGGGCACACTCAAACCCTTCAGCACCACCAAGTGGTTAACCCCTTAACTGCCGGTTTCATTTTCACAGTAATTGGTGCATTTTTATAGCACTGATTACTGTGAAAATTACAATGGTCCCTAAAATGTGTCAAAAGTGTCCGATGTGTCTACCATAAAGTCGCAGTCATGATAAAAATCGCAGATCGCCACCATTACTAGTAAAAAAAATATATAATAATAAAAATGCCCTAATTCTATCCCCAATTTTGTAGATGCTATAACTTTTGCGCAAACCAATCAATATATATTATTGCGTTTTTTTTTTTTTTACCAAAAATATGTAGAAGAATATGTATTGGCCTAAAATGAAGAAAGATTTTTTTTTATATATATATATTTTTTGGGGATATTTATTATAGCTAAAAGTAAAAAATATAGATTTTTTTTCAAAATTGTCGCTCTATTTTTGTTTATAGCACAAAAAATAAAAACCATAGATGTGATCAAATAC
Organism: Rana kukunoris; assembly: GCA_029574335.1. NCBI lineage: Eukaryota > Metazoa > Chordata > Amphibia > Anura > Ranidae > Rana > Rana kukunoris. Next base: position 243,438,063 of record CM056059.1, read on the forward strand.
CACCAAAAGAAAGCTCTATTTGTTGTGAAAAAAGGACGTCAATTTTATTTGGGAGCCACGTCGCACGACCGCGCAATTATCAGTTAAACGACACAGTGCCGAATCGCAAAAAGTGGCCTGGTCTTTGGCCAACAAAATGGTCCGGGGCTTAAGTGGTTAAAAGAAACCTCACTGGAGCAGTTTCTTCTTGCTCTAGTAAACTTACCTACCAAGATGGCCTTTATAGTGTGGGCCGGATTACAACTTCCTGCCAGTAAAGTGGTATTCCTCACAGTGGGTTTACGAAACGTTTTAGTGGAAACAGTTTGGACAAAGGGATCACCTTCCAAGGTGACACTAAGGAAATCTATCGCCTTGTTCTGACAGTTACCAGTAAACTTTAAATTAAGATCATTAGCAGTGGTGTATTTAGGTTTTGTGCTGCCCTAGGCCTGACTAAACTTGTGCACCTCTAATTTAAATATGACACGCCCCTTCCTGTCAAGGCTACACCCCTTTATGTTTAAGACCCACCTTGACATTTTCGAGTGGGTACACTAGTTCTGAGGGCCTCGGGGGGGGGGGGGAATGGATTAACCTAATTTGAATAGATTTCCTCCCACTTCCTGTTTGGCTATGGGGCAGGAAGTGAAGGGAAATCTCTGCAATGGGATGGCAAAAAACAAACAAACTGACAGGGGCTATAACCCTCCCTTACTCTATCCAGAATGAAAAAAAAGTGTTGTCTGTAGCTCTACTTTAAGCCCAAATTTCTGATAATTTATATGGAGAGGACTAAGAAGATATAACCATGCCAATGGTGCAGCAGAAAACATATAGCACAGTGAGGAAGGTTTGTGGTCGAGGATGATAGGACAGTAAAAATTAGAAGCAGCGCCCCCTCCCCACAGTTGCGGAATTCCGGCCTCCCGCACACCTGAAGCAGTGTGGTCGCTTTATGGGGGCGCTAGACTAAGTCCGCCCCATAAGACTGGCGCCACACTAACAGTGTAGCACAAGCCGGTGGGGACTTATTCCGTGCTGCCCTAGGCCTGGGCCTTGTTGGCCTAGGCCAGGATACATCCTTTGCACTTACAAAAACGGTAGTGCAATATTAAAAGGTAGTTATCCTTAACCCAAATGATAAGCAGGCCATACCAAAATAAATTGATATAAAATGGATTAATATGGAAAAAAATATATAAAATTTCTTTCACTCATCCCTCACATAAATATTTGCATGGGATGGAGAAAATTTGGCACCCATTGAGGAACTACACAAATGCAAATAATAGGTATTGTCAAAAAGAAAAAAGTTGTGGGTCAAAAGAAAATCTATGCATCTTAAAAGAGTCCTGAAGTTCTAATGTATACGAACTATACTTCTGGAGATGATAATTTACAGCTTCCAAAGCCAGAGAGTGGGGTATGGAGGAATATAATGCAGTGACATCCAAAAGGTATTCAAATAGAATCGTCTATCCGTTTTGCATTTTGGAGCTCATGCAAAATAGATAAATAAATAATAGAAATAAAAGAGCATTGATAAATAATAAATGCGTCAGAGTTACATAGTTAGTCAGGTTAAACCAAGACACAAGTCCATCTAGAGCAACCATAAAAAAAAAATAAAAAAAAAAATAAACAAAATACCAAATCTATACCCACAGTTTATCCAGAGGAAGGCAAAACGCTGCAGCAGAACATGCTCCAATTTCCTACAGCAGGGGAAAAAAATTCCTTCCTGATCCCCCGAGAGGCAGTCAGATTTTTCCTGGATCAACGTTACCTACAAATGTTTGTACCCAGTTATATTATGTACATTTAGGAAAGAATCCAGGCCTTTGTTTTGTCTTTTGTGGTATCACACAGACGTCAAACTAATTGAAAAGTAAAAGCCATGCTGACCATCTAACACATACAGATGAGAAATTTTAATATAAAAACAGATGATACCAACTCCAATTCTAATGGAGCTTCCCCAGTGTTTTCACTGCCACCTCCTTCCCTCTAATTAGAGCCCCCAAAGATTATATATATTTTTTATTCTAACACCCTAGAGAATAAAATGGCGGTCGTTGCAATACTTTCTGTCACACCGTATTTGCGCAGCAGTCTTACAAGCACACTTTTTTTGGGGGAAAAATACACTTTTTTAATGAAAAAATAAGACAACAGTAAAGTTAGCCCAATTGTTTTTTTATATTGTAAAAAAAAAATTACGCCGAGTAAATTGATACCCAACATGTCATGCTTTAAAATTGCGTCCGCTCGTGGAATGGCGAAAAACTTTTACTCTTTAAAATCTCCATAGGCGACGTTTAAACATTTCTACAGGTTGCATGTTTTGAGTTACAGAGGAGGTCTAATGCCGTGTACACACCATCACTTTATGTGATGAAAAAAAAAAGATTTTTTTTGTGAAGTAAAAAACAACGTTTTTGAAACTTCAATGTTCAAAAACGACGTTGCCTACACACCATCGTTTTTTCACAATGCTCTAGCAAAGCGAGGTTACGTTTACCACTCTTTTCCTTTGAAGCTCGCTTCATAACTAGCTTCTGGGCATGCGTGGGTTGAAAAACGTCATTTTAAACGTTGTTTTTTGCTACACACAGTGATTTTTCCTGAAACAAAAAACAAGGTTTTGAAAAACGACACAAAAAATTGAAGCATGCTTCAATTTTTTTGTGTCGTTTTTTACAAGACATAAAACAAAGTTTTCCCCCACACACGGTCATTTAAATTGACATTTTAAAAAAATTGTTTTTTTTCCATCACATAAAGTGATGGTGTGTACGCGGCATTAGGCTAGAATTATTGCTCTCGCTCTACCAATCGCGGCTATTCTATTCCACACATGTGTGGTTTAAATACCGTTTACATATGTGGGCGCTACTCACGTATGCGTTCACTTCTGTGCATGGGCTCGGCAGGATGGGGCGCGTTTTCTGGCTCCTAACTTTTTTAGCTGGCTCCTAGATTCCAAGCAAATTTGTTAAACCCTGCAGTAGTAGATGGTAATAGATCACGTTTTCAATGATGTAAAAAACAAAAAAAAGGGTATTTGAATAGTAAAACAGAAATAATTTAATACGTGATACAAAGAATGACAGTTCCTGACACTAGGCCCATCTGGAGGTATGTCCTTTTTCAGTATACTTTTTTACTATATATTTTTAGTATATTTGATGCTATTCCTTTTTTTTTTTTTTTTGTGATACATGTTTGTATATACATTTATGTACAATTGTATGCTCTTTGTTGTATTTTGTATGTTTTGATGTTTTTGGGTCATGTGACCCTTGAGATTGACCATGTGATTGAAGCCTCATACACACAATCGGATTTCCGTCTGACAAATTGAAGGACTTTTGTCTGAAGGGCGTAGACCGTGAACTTGTTCTGCATACAGACGGAAAATTTTTGTCAGCCAACAAGTACAAAACACTAGTGCCACCCTTTAGGCAACTTCTGCTAATGTTGCGCTATGGTTAGCATTGCTTCTGAGCTTGCGTGTTTGTACTATGGATTTTTTCCCTAACGGACTTGTGTACACACGATCGGATAATCCGACATCACACATTTGCATGCTATCCAACATTTGTTGTCGGAAAATCCCACAACAATTGTCTGAAGGAGCATGCAAACAGTCAGATTTTCCGAAAAAAAAAACTGCCATCACACAATTCCCGTCGGAAAATCCGATCATGTGTACGGGCCTTAAATCAACACAATTTAACCACTTTCCGACCAGCCACCGCAGTTTTATTGCAGCAGCATGGCTCGGCTGGGCGAAACAACATTATGTTATGTTGCTTCGCCCTGTGGCCACTAGGGGTGCGCGCACCCCCTGGAGCTGATGTGAGTGCCTCGTGACACAGCAAGAACCGGGATCTGTGCGTGTAAACACACAGATTCCGGTTCTCTTAGGGGAGAAGTGACTGATAGTGTGTTCATACAATGTATGAACAGCGATCTGTCATTTCCCCTAGTAAGTCCCATCCCCCTTTCAGTTAGAACATGCAGATGGAACACAGTTAACCCCTTGATTGCCCCCTAGTGTTAACCCGTTCCCTGCCAGTGATATTTCTACAGTAATCAGTGCATTTTTTATAGCACTAATTGCTGTAAAATTGTCAGTGGCCCCAAAATGTGTCAAAAGTGTCCGCCATAATATCGCAATCTCGATAGAAATCGCAGATCGCCACCATTACTAGTAAAAAAAATGATATTAATAAAAATGCAATAATTCTTTCCCCTATTTTGTAGAAGCTATAACTTTTGCACAAACCAATCAATATACGCTTATTGCGATTTATTTTTCAAAAAATATGTAGAAGAATACGTATCTACCTAAACTGAAGAAAAAATGTGTCCTTTTGAAAAAAGTGGGATATTTATTATAGCAAAAAGTTCAAGATATTGGGCCAGATTCAGAGAGACATTACACCGGCGTTACAGGAGATGCGCGGCGTAAGCCTAAATCTGCGCATGCATATGGATGCGCCACATCCCCAAAACGATATACACATGAAATCTAATTTTTTTCGACCGGCGTAATTTCGCTAGACCGGCGCATCCGTGCACGCAAAACAGCGCTAGACACACCATTGATTTGCTAGTCAAATATGCAAATGAGGGAGTTACGGGGATCCACAAAAGTAAGTTGGTGCAGCGCAGGCTACGCGCTGTGTGCAACAGCTGCACGTCCTGTCTAAAATTAGTCCATATAAAAGGTGGTATAAAATTAGAAAAATCCGTCTACATGTCACCTAAAGCAACATTGTTAGGGACGAGCTGAGCAGTCACACTTGCTGGACAACAAACTGTAAGCCAACATGCCAGGGGCATCCTTGCTCATAGCTATACTACTGACTTTAGATGAGCAAAGAAGGAGGAGGGCACGGAGGAGGGCACTGGAGAGGTATTTTTAATTTAATTTTCCAAAAACTTTTTATTTGCTTTTATAAACATTACAAAAAAAAATATACATACATAATATACATCAATACATAACATACATACAAATTACAAACACGGTCTCACTATCTTTCAATAGCCCTTTAAAACCTTGATGGATATAATAATCTAATCTAATACAATATTCTTATCTGATACAAGCCCCTCACTCTTCACTCTTCACGGGAGAGGATATATCACACACGCATAGACATCTTTGGCATGAGTGATTCTGAGGTGTCTCGCATCTTCTGATTCACCGCTCATGCCATCATGGAATTAACCACAACCCTGCAGGAGGACATCACCAGCCCAACACATGACACCACCCATGACACCCATGACAGCTACATATACAATCATAGCCCCATCCCAACAGAATTCGAACAGAACATGTATGGAGACAGCTGGCTGATTGGTGAGTGACATGGGTGGCAGGCATGACTGTCCCCCCCATGATGCTGAAATCACAAGGGGCACATGCACTACTAACATCCTCCTGTCTTATCCCTTCAGGGTGACTCTGCATATGCACTGGGACCCCATCTCATGACTCCTATCCGGAACCCCCCATGGTACCCTGTTGTATTCCCCAAACTTTGTATGCTAGATCAGTGTTTCCCAACTCCAGTCCTCAAGGCACACCAACAGGTCATGTTTTCAGGATTTCCATTATTTTGCACAGGTGATTCGATCAGTTTCACTGCCTTAGTAATTACCACAGCTGTTTCAATTGAGGGAAATCCTGAAAACATGACCTGTTGGTGTGCCTTGAGGACTGGAGTTGGGAAACACTGTGCTAGATCATCCGTGCATGTTGCATGCTGCAGAACTTCGCAGTGATAAAGGGACTGGAGATTGACATACGTGATGACCTGACCCCCGAACCAGACAATCCCCCCCTAACCGAGGGTCCCCCGTCTTCTGAGGAAAGAGCAGCCAGGAGACAGCTCACATTGGGCATCTTTGTTAAACACACACATTAATCATGGCACAATGAGAATGCATGCATGCACACCGCTGTGGTCCCTAGATCACACACACCACATCCTCATCAAATTGGATTAGCACAATCCCACCATGCAGGACTTGTGAGCAGCAATGCCACGCCACAGCTCCAATTATGTCACTGTACATTCATACACCATTCACACGGACCTGGGGATCACTTCTCTCTGGTCCTGGGGAACCCTTCTCCACCACAAATGAGGGTGACACCCCTTTTCCGGCAGGAATGCCACCCCCACATTCCAAAATCATTCACAAACAGAACCAAAAAAAAAAAAAATTAAAAAATGACCAGCAAAAAATAAAAATGCCCAGCAAAAATATATTTGCATGGGGTCACGGCTCATTTCAATGTAACACGCCCACGTCCTTCCCAATTTGAATTACTCCGCCTTACGCCTCGGGAATTACGTTGCACCGGCGCAAATTTCTGCGCAAATACTACGAGGATACGGTGATTGCGCCTCTACATTGCGCCGGTCTAACGTAAAGGAGGTGCGCTACTCCGGTCAAAATATGTGCCAATGTACCTGAATCTGGCCCATTGTGTTTTTTTTTTAAATTGTCGCTGTTCTTTTGTTTATAGCACAACAAATAAAAAACGCAGAGGTGATCAAATACCACCAAAAGAAAGCTCTATTTGTGGGAAAAAATTACCCAAATTTTGTTTGCGTACAGCGTTGCTCGACCGCACAGTTGTCAGTTAAATCGATGCAGTGCCAAATTGTAAAAAGTGCTCTTATCAGGAAGGGGGTAAAATCTTCTGGGACTGAAGCAGTTAAGCTGCTTTGTGTCACTTATTTGTTAGCCATGATTAAGGCTTGATTGCCGAAAAGCGTTGGATTTTTTTACTATTATTCACTTGGTCTATGGTCATATTGATTGGTTGGTGTGGGATGACATTACTCCTGCCCATATGACATCACACAGGCACTGTGCTGGAATGTAAACCGCTGTGCAGGGGCAGCTCAGTGTACATTCTACAGTTCTACAGGGGATTGTGAACAGGCAGGTATGTGTATTTTATTGCAGAAGAGACAATAGCCTGTTCTCAATAAAAATAAAAAAAATAAAAAACTTTAAGCTATGAAAATGAAAGATATAGGCCAATTAGATGCCATGCACAACGACACCAGATTCTCTCTGTTCCAGATTTGATAAACTCACTTCTTTTATTATTTTGAAAAAAGCACAGCAGGGATTCACAGGGTTGTACTTTGTCTGCTTATTGCTCATCTATGCTGAGGTATGTATTTGCATTCATTTCATTCATTTGAAAACATAAATGCTAACGTTGCAAAACTTTTATAGTGCCATGTAAAAAAAAAAAAAAAACAGTAACTACATTTTCCAAAGCAATCATGGTAGGTTTTTGGAAATATTAAGGATTTCACATTTTAGGTCAGTTAATGCAGATTGGCAGTAGTGTTTTTTTTTTTTTTTTTTTTTTTTTTATGAAATAAAAGTACAGTATGTAGCATAGTTCTTAATGTGTCAAAAAGAGATACCTGTCAGAGGGAGACACAATATTTCTGTTGCTGAAGGTCACTTTATAAAATGATTTGCTTTGACGCCACTGAGATGTGAAAAGCAATCTAATAACAAAGATTTATGTGTTCTCAATCAACTGAAGATTTCAAACAGACAATAAAGAAAACACTGCACACCAGTTATATAAAGAGCTTGGAATACAACACACACACACACACATATACTGTATATATATATATATATATATATATATATATATATATATTTTTTTTTTTTTACGGAGAACAGCTGTGCAAAAACGAAACATTGGGAAGAGTGTGATGTGGGAGCTGTCCTGTAATAAGCCCAGGTTCACACTGGGCTGCGGGAGTGAAGCCAGGTTTTTGCACAGATGTCAATGTAAATCGCGGGCTGAAATCCCAAAAAGTAGTACAGGAACTACTTTTTGAAATCGGTGCAGCGCCGCTGATGCGGTGTCGCACCGATTAGGACGGTGCCATTGCCGACAATTGCTGGCAAATGCCGCCGATCTGAGATGCGATTTGACATCTCAAATCGCATCTCAAATCGCAGCAGTGTGAACCAGGCCTAAGCCCAGGTTCACACTGAGTATGATTTGGTATGATTTAAGATGCGATTTCACATGTCAAATCACATCTCAAATCGGCGGCATTTGCTGGCAATTGTCGGCAATGACAACGTCCTAATCGGTGCAACGCCGCATCTGCGGCGCTGCACCAATTTCAAAAAGTAGTTCCTAAGATTTTGGGCCGACATCTGTGCAGAAACCTGCACAGATGTCTCTAAAATCGCGGTCGAAATCGGGACTGCCAGCGGGAGTGAAATTGTGCGAGTTCAGATGAACTCGCACGGCTTCACTACTGCAGCCCAGTGTGAACCTTGGCTCTAGGACATAATAATGATTGGCCAAATCCATCTCAGCTGATTAACCTTCTGTTTACCCCTTATTCTATTATTTTTTATTCAGATAAAGAAAAGTGTTAAACAAAGTGATTTCCTGGCTGTGTGTTTAAGTTTTGTAAATAAGGCAAGCTGGTGGAGGCAGTGTGATAAAATAAAAACCACCTGCGCTCAGTGTCTATTTTTTTAAATAAACTGCATCAATAAAATATTGGAATACACAATATGGACAAACTAACTTCTACCAGGAGTGTGCTGACTCTTTAACCACTTAGCGGCCACCCCACATACATTTACTGTAGCAGAGCGGCTGCTGTAAACTGGATCATATATCTGATACGTGATCAGCACTTCCGGATATGGGGTGCGCGCATGCACAGCCTGAGCTGTGCTGTAATTTGTTACAACACAATCGGATCAGTGGGTCCCGGCCAATGATTAATCGTCATGACCTGTTGATCGACTTTATTTTTTTAATTTTTTTTAAATAATTTTTTATTAAAGGTTTTACAGTACAGAGTCAATACACAAAGTGACACACATGCAATGGTACACATTTTCCACACATGCATAGTGGGTACAGTAGAGCATTAGCTTTGAGTGCATTACCGGTAACATGGGAAACAGATAACTGAAATGCATAAACAGACAAAGTTCCTCCTAATCACATGAAATGGGTCCATAAGGGACATATAGCCTGCATAACTCTGGAAGGGGAGGAGCTTGTAGAGGCAATGCAGCCTCAAACTGAGGGAACCCATAATATCTCTTGGAGGGCCCCTACATAACATTCTAGTCTCGGGCTCGACTGCGTGTGGAGAGGGGACATTCACAAGGTGTATGTGAACCAGGTGGAAGTAACATATTGCCGTATGTTGTCAAGATTATCATCAGAAGTACAAGCACGTACCTCACTGGGTGTTGTACAGACATGGGGTAGGGGCAGGGCGGGTGGGAACTCACAGGGGGGGTCCAAGGAGTATGGGACGGGTAACCAGAGTGAGCTATGTGACACTTGTAGTTACCGCGGCTCGATTGTCAGGGTCCCCATTTCCCAGGGAATCTCTGTAATGTGACCAACAGGCCCAAGTGGTCCTGAACGTTTTGTGCGTGTCTTTCGTCTGGTGGATAATTCTTTCCATGTCCTCAATTCTATTGACTCTTTTAATCCATTCAGCAATGGTAGGGGGGGTGGTGGTCTTCCAATGTACAGGGATGCATTGGGTGGCTGCGTTGATGAGTAGCAGAGCAAGGGATTTGGAGTATGATTTCCTAGAGATCGACTGTATCATTTAGGAAAGAGAGCTCTGTGCTGTGAACAATACAGAGCGCTAGTATAAATGTAAAAGTAGTGCTGCGCTGTGCATAAATTGGTGATAAAGTGCAAATGTGCCAGGTACACTTGAAAGGCAATAAATTAATGGTCAAAATAGCAACAATAAAATATAATCAGCTGTGACAGTATAAACAATGGACTGATAAAGTGTCCAAATACTGTGAAAAGTGTACCACAAAATAGATGTGAGAATAAACTCATAAAATCTTTAAAATGGCATCAACATGTGACATGTGCAACCATGAATAAATATATTCACACTTAAATTTTAATAAAATGAAATAAAAATGAATAAAAAAAAAAGGATTAAAAAAAAAAAAACGCAGTGCAGATAATGTCCATAAGGTGCAAGCTGGATGGATGGCTGTGTGTGCACAGTGATCAGGGTGAAGGTGCTGGTGCTAGTAGTCAATCTCTGGTATGGAGTGCTACCAATAGGTGGTTGCTGGTTCTCCATGCAACTTAGGGTATAGGTGTCCCCTTACCTTACCGCTGTAAGGTAACAGCGTATCAGTGTCTTTCAATCTCCTGGTGGCTCCTGACGTCTCAGGCTCCGCTTGTATGTATCTTTACTTTGGCATCAAAGTCCCCTTTAAGTGTCCCTGTTGTATCTGTATCAGATAGCCTCACATCGAGGCATGGCGGGATGTAAAGAGTGATGCTTTGGGGCATGTCCTGACTTGCAGCAGGGAAAACGTGTGGGTGCTGAGCTCCACACAGGCAGAGTCAATCCACTGCCATCTTCGCCCCATTCGCCTTTGTGTGACTCCGTTTTTGCGGAACCTGCTTTTGGACTCTCTCTGCTGGTGCACCAGTGGCTTTTTGGACATTTGTTGCCAAAACTACCCCTTTGGGGCCTGTGTTGGGATCTGCTCCACGCCCCTATCTTGAGGCCTGTAGCTCCTCCGGAGCCCTCTGTTACTGCCCCCTGTGATCCGGGCATCGAACGAGTATCCCTACCTGCTCCGCCAGCCGCTGTGCTCCAGGAGGACATTGTATGCCCACCCTGCTGAAGTTGAACTCCTGGAGATCCTGCCGTGGATTTCAGAACCCCACGGCACCATCTTGCGGCCTACAGTCCGGAATACATCCATCTCCAGGGCACAGTGAGTACCTGAGCTCCAGCCTCTCATCTTTCCTAATTGTCTCCCCGGGCTTTACCCGACTACTAGATCAGCTGTGAGGTCCCGATTGCTGTTCGGGTGGGGAGTTTTAGGCCTGCACAGACTTGGAGCTTACCCGGTCGGCCCCCTCTCTCAGGAAAGTCTGCGGCTTTGGCCTACCCCTGGAACTCGGCGGCCATCTTGCTACTCCAGGCACTCCGAGTCTCCTCTATCAATTTAACTCAATCCAATGCACTTCACATTTTTACATCTATCAAACTCAGTGCCTTGCTGGACTCACATTTATGCTACTGCCTGATTCATCTGCAGAAGGACTGACTTCTATCCCAGCTGTTATGTAGGCTGCCATTTTTTTTTTATAATCAATTTTTTTATATTTTATTAACAGTATTCCATACAACATTGTACATTCTTATGTTCCATCATCTACATACTAAACACAAGTGAACATTGCAGAAAACAATAGGATTGTCATATCCGAAAATGTATCCATTTTCCCACCCCCCCAAAAAAAATAAAAATAATTGAATGAAAAAAAAAAATGTATCAGTCCCCTCCCCTGCTCCACCTCACCCCTCGCTACTGTGGGATGTACTGTATCTGCTCTGTCCCTTCACACTCCGTTCCTTCTACTTGAATCGTATGTTCTCCTACTGTGTCCTTCTATACCCCGGAAGAAAAGTGAGAGGGAGAGAGAAAAAATAAATAAAAAAAATCCACCATCCTACTTCTAAAAAGGCCACTAATGGCCCTTATGACTGTTCGTTTTTGTGAGAAAGAAAAAAGGAAAAAGGAACATTTTCTATTTTCTTTTTTTTTTTAAATACTAAATTGATAATAGTGGTGGTTAACGTTGAGCCCAGTATTTAACTATTGGTCACCCTTGATTATGTGTGTTGGCCATCTTGGCCTTTTCTCCAAAAAATTTAAAGGAGGAAAAATAAAAAAATTGCCCCTCAAGCACAAAAGGAAGGGGCAAATCCCTTTACCTACTCCCAGGTAATCTATTTGCCCCCCCCCCCTAACAAAACCTCATAAAAGGCCTATTGGCAGTGATGTTAAAGATATTTGATTATACCTTATGATGAAGAGAATATCTTCAACTGTGTTTACTTTCCAATGGTCCTTCTGACCTGCTTCCCACTTTAAGTGACATAACCCTCACCATAGTTCCCCTCCCCATATGTTGCTGGTGTGACAAAAACAAAATATAATGTCCTCTTTGTGACAACCTCTATCCTCATTCTACTTAAAGTCCCTTCTCTCCTATATTCCCCCTATTCCATTTCCCCACCCCCTACCCCTCCCCACAATCCCTGTTTCAACGTGCCTGCACTCCCTCCTTCTCTCCTAGTTCGAAGCAGACATCCTAATCCACACTATCAAGGCTGTAAGAGAGGGGACTCCAAGGGAGATCCGTAAGGAGGAGAGAGAGGGGAAGAAAAAAAATCCTTTTTATATCATGCACACTTACACATATATATATATATATATATATCCACATTTTATAACGAAAAAAAAAAAGTCCAATCTGGTCATGTTCTAGCTCCTTATTCTTCCATAGCTAAAACCTTATACAACTGCCCTGGGGACCTCATGTATCCGTTACACCCCCTGCTTTTCCACTCCATTTCTCTAGTCCTTAGCCCATTTCAGGTGCAAGCTGTATCCAGCCTGCCCATGTCACCTCAAATTCCCATTTTTTGTCCTTTACTACTTGAATCCACCTTTTGGCTTCCATTATACGGTTAACCGCCCTTTTCCAATCTGTTAGAGTTGGGCAGGCGATCTCTTTCCAAAATCTGGGGATTATTAATTTCGCTGTATTTAGTAAGTGTGGTATAATACTCTTCCTATAGGCTTTAATGGGGCCAGGCATTCCATGGAATAGGAAACATAGGGGTGTAAACTCCATAGGTGTAGGGGTCAACCTCTCAATCCATGGTGAAATCGCTTCCCAGAATATTTTAATTCTTGGGCATTCCCACCACAAGTGGAGAAATGTACCCCTTTGCTCACACCCTCTCCAACACCGGCATCTGCCACTGGGTACATCTGGTTTAACCTTACTAGTGTCCTATACCACCTTGTCATAAATTTATAGGTCATTTCCTGAACATACAAGCTTAAAGATGTGGAATAATTTGATTGAATTTTTTTTTTTTTATTTGTTCATCTGACAGTACCTTATTTAATTCTCTTTGCCATTCCCTAATAAAGTATGGTACTTTACTCTTTTGGGAGCCTTGTATCAATATGTACATCTGAGACAACATATGCCTAGCATCCCTCAAATACACACACTGGCCCTCAAACACCGTAATTGAGTTTAATGATCTCAATGGGGGTTTCATTTTGTTAAAAAATCCTGGCATTTGATAATATCTCCATCCTGCTGTGGGTATATTCCCTAGAGCTGTGACCAATTACGGATAGGTTGCTAGGGTTCCCTGCGGAGCGAAATTACCACATGTGGTGTCTCCCCCCGGCCCAAGGCCCCCAGGAATCCCCCTCGCTCCCCAGGTGGGAACCATGGGAATCCCTCCAGTGGAGCCAGGGGGGACACCCAGGGGGAATACTCTCCCATTTTATTCAATCTGTCCCAAATTAACAAAGAATTCAATGTCAAGGGAGATGTCCATTTCGAAAGTCCTCTTGACATACTCGGGATCCAAGGGGCCCCTGCTAAGTTCCTCCCCGCTATTGTCTTTTCTAATGGGACCCATATTTTATTAGCAGAGTCGTGGCACCAGTTCAAAATTCAGACCAACAACATTGCTTTATAGTATACTGATATGTCTGGCAACCCCATTCCTCCCTCTGCCCTACTTCTACGCAAGATGTCATAAGCCAGCCTTGGTCGTTTATCATTCCACACAACTGCTATAAATGCCTTCTGTATCTGATTAAAAAAGGTTTCTGGTACTTTAATCGGGACTGTATGTAATATGTTCTGGGTAATATACACATTTTAATAGCACTCAGTCTTCCAAACCATGTCAAATAGCATCCTGTCCATTTCTTTCGGTCCCCCACTATCCTGGACAGTAAAGACATGTAGTTAAGGTTATATAGCATTTTTTGGTCAACGGTGATATGTACCCCCAGATAGAACAAGGAATCCTTCTTCCATACAAAGGGGTACGCCCTCCTCAGTATCCTGGCCATCCCTTGAGGTACATGGCTGGGTAAAAGTATTGATTTTTCAAATTTAATTTTGAAATTGGATAGATACCCATATCTATCCACTTCCTGCATCAGCGCTGTTTAGGATGTCTGTGGTGTTGAAAGATAAAATAATAAGTCATCAGCATATGCCGATACTTTATGTTCCACATCCCCATTACATATCACTGCTATTTCCCCATTACTTCTAATCCTACGGTGTAGGCTGCCATTTAAAGGAGCTCAGGGTCCCGTCTGTACACCGAGACCTCTGAAATGCTACCCTAGCCATCTATAGCTTTGGGGGTAAGCTTGTCCCTCCACTCGGGTTTCTTTCGCACCCCATGGGCAAAGTTGGCCAGCAGCAGCAATATTATAAGCCTTTGTTTGGACACTATAAGGGATAAAATATGGACTGTTTTGTCACTAGGTCGCAATCTGCGACCTCTAGTCATCCTGCAGATCCCTTTGCCACAATGGAACAATGGATCCATTCCTGGACTCGGAGACTGTTAACAATTCTCCGCTAATCTCCGCTCAGTGTCCAGACTTCTGTCCAGGGGCGGACTGGGCCAGGTGGAAAAATGGAAATTGCCCCCCAGGCCGCTCACATTATCTTTAAAATGTCCGCGGTCCGCAGCGCTATTTTTTATTTATTTTTTGTTAAAACTCGGCAGCAACGGCCGCCGATTGGCTGGCTGCTGCCACGCTGCATTGTGGGAGTTGTAGGAAGCCAGGGCCGGCCTTAGGGGTGCTCTATGATTGGCCGATCGGACCATGTGCGATGTGCGGTGCGGGGCATTCTGGGAAGCAGGTATGGGGGTCTGTGAATGGCCATGCTGAGCTGGTGCTGATCATGTGTGGAGACGGGGGCGGGGCTGCACTGTGGATTCGTTGATCGTGCCTGCTTGCTCCTGGAGTCCTGCCTCCCGATATGTGTCTGCTGAGGGCTCATCTGTCAGGTCAGCTTACCCCTCCTCTGCTATGTCACTAGAAAGTCAGTGTGTAACGTGTGATGCCTCCATAGTAAAAGGCTGGGCCTTTTACTATAGGAGGCATTGGTGGACTACAAGGCCCATCATTTTACTATGGGGGGCTCTGGTGGACTACAAGGCCCAGAATTTTACTATAGGGGGCTCTGGTGGGACTAAAATGCTGGTCGTTGTAGTCCACCAATGCCTCCTATAGTAAAATGCTGGGCCTTGTAGTCCACCAGAGCCCCCTATAGTACAATGCTGGGCCTTGTAGTCCACCAGAGCCCCCTATAGTAAAATGCTGGGCCTTGTAGTCCACCAGAGCCCCCTATAGTAAAATGCTGGGCCTTGTAGTCCACCAGAGCCCCCTATAGTACAATGCTGGGCCTTGTAGTCCACCAGAGCCCCCTATAGTAAAATGCTGGGCCTTGTAGTCCACCAGAGCCCCCTATAGTAAAATGCTGGGCCTTGTAGTCCACCAGAGCCCCCTATAGTAAAATACTGGGCCTTGTAGTCCACCAGAGCCCCCTATAGTACAATGCTGGGCCTTGTAGTCCACCAGAGCCCCCTATAGTAAAATGCTGGGCCTTGTAGTCCACCAATGCCTCTATAGTAAAAGGCACCAATGCTGTAGTGTCAATGTGTATTGTGTAGCGGTCAGTGGGTAGTTTATTGTGTAGCGGTCAGTGTGTATTGTGTAGCGGTCAGTGTGTATTGTGTAGCGGTCTGTGGGTAGTTTATTGTGTAGTGGTCAGTGTGTATTGTGTAGTGGTCAGTGTGTATTGTGTAGTGGCCTGTGGGTAGTGTATTGTGTAGTGGTCAGTGTGTATTGTGTAGCGGTCTGTGGGTAGTGTATTGTGTAGCGGTCTGTGGGTAGTGTATTGTGTAGCGGTCTGTGGGTAGTGTATTGTGTAGCGGTCTGTGGGTAGTGTATTGTGTAGCGGTCAGTGGGTAGTGTATTGTGTAGCGGTCAGTGGGCAGTTTGTGTAGTGGTCTGTGGGTAGTGTATTGTGTAGCGGTCTGTAGGTAGTGTATTGTGTAGCGGTCTGTGGGTAGTGTATTGTGTAGCGGTCTGAGGGTAGTGTATTGTGTAGCGGTCTGTGGGTAGTGTATTGTGTAGCGGTCTGTGGGTAGTGTATTGTGTAGCGGTCTGTGGGTAGTGTATTGTGTAGCGGTCTGTGGGTAGTGTATTGTGTAGCAGTCAGTGTGTATTGTGTAGGTCTTTGGGTAGTGTATTGTGTAGCAGTCTGTGGGTAGTGTATTGTGTAGCGGTCTGTGGGTAGTGTATTGTGTAGCGGTCTGTGGGTAGTGTATTGTGTAGCGGTCAGTGGGCATTTTGTGTAGTGGTCTGTGGGTAGTGTATTGTGTAGCGGTCTGTAGGTAGTGTATTGTGTAGCGGTCTGTGGGCAGTTTGTGTAGTGGTCTGTGGGTAGTGTATTGTGTAGCGGTCAGTGTGTATTGTGTAGTGGTCTGTGGGTAGTTTAGTGTTTAGCAGTCTGTGGGTAGTGTATTTTGTAGCGGTCTGTGGGTAGTTTAGTGTGTAGCGGTCTGTGGGTAGTGTATTGTGTAGCGGTCTGTGGGTAGTGTATTGTGTAGTGGTCTGTGGGTAGTGTATTGTGTAGCAGTCTGTGGGTAGTGTATTGTGTAGTGGTCAGTGGGCATTTTGTGTAGTGGTCTGTGGGTAGTGTATTGTGTAGCGGTCTGTAGGTAGTGTATTGTGTAGCGGTCTGTGGGCAGTTTGTGTAGTGGTCTGTGGGTAGTGTATTGTGTAGCGGTCAGTGTGTATTGTGTAGTGGTCTGTGGGTAGTTTAGTGTGTAGCGGTCTGGGGGGGGCGCCACAGGATTGAACACCTAAGGCCGGCCCTGTAGGAAGGTCATGTGGCCCCTAAGATCCACTGGCTTGGCTCAGCTGTTCCCGAACCGTCCCAACCTCCCGCTCACAGGCCACAGTGCATTTCAGGCTGCAGCCCGGGTATGCACGACTTTCGACCTCCAGGCTCCTCCTCCAGCCCGACTGCCTGCCTGTGCCCGGATTAGGGAGGGAACCAAGAAGAGCAGAAGACCTGCGCTAGTTGAAGTCTGCCTCATCAGACCAGAGTGACAGTCCAGATTAAAAGGTTAGCAAAGCAAATGGAACTGGTGATGATCAGGTGACAAATAGCAGCTTCTGATGGGGCACAGTGTCAGTCGCAGCAATTGATGGGCACACTCACACTGGCACTGGCAGCATTTGATCATGGGGCACAGTAGTGGCAATTGATTGGCACACTGGCACTCTGATGGTGCACAGTAGCGGCAATTGATGGGCACACTCACACTGGCAGCATTTGATCATGGGTACAGTAGCGGCAATTGATTGGCACACTGGCATTCTGATGGGGCACAGCGGCAGCAATTGATGGGCACAGTGTCAGCAATTGATGGGTACAGTGGCTGCGTTTGATGGCACAGTAGCAGCATCTAATGGGGCACAGTAGCGACAATTGATGGGCACACTGGCAGCATCTGATGTGGCACAGTGGCAGTATCTGATGGGGCACAGTAGCAGCAATTGACTGGACCACTTGCAGCATTTGATGGGGCACACTGGTGGCAATTGATGGGCACAGTGTCAGCAATTGATGGGTACAGTGGCTGCGTTTGATGGCACAGTGGCAGTATCTGATGTGGCACAGTAGCGGCAATTGATTGTCACACTGGCAGCATCTGATGTGGCACAGTAGCGGCAATTGATAGGCACATTGGCAGCATCTGATGGGGCACAGTAGTGGTAATTGATTGGAACACTGGCAGCATTTGGCACAGTAGCAGGAATTGATGGGCACACTGGCAGCATCTGATGGGGCACAGTAGCGACAATTGATTGTCACAATGGCAGCAATTGATGGGTACAGTGGCTGCGTTTGATGGCACAGTGGTGGCAATTTTGAGCACCACCCGCCACTGCTGTCCCCCACTTGTCAGCCTAATTTATTATTGTCACAGTAATACACAAAGCCAACAAGTGGGGGTCGGGGGGACAGTAATACATGAAGCTGACAAGTGAGAAATTTGAAGGTGATACAGGGGAACAACAACTGAGGGGGCAGTGATAAAGAAGAAGGTGAAGGTGTTTGCACTGCATTAATGGACAATGATCAGGCTGCACTGATGGGCACTGATCAAGATGCATTAACAGGCACGATCTGCACTTTTTTAATTACTACATTGTATCATATTTGTCTTTCTTCATAACATCAATCATCCGTTTTAAAACCATGTGGACATGGATGGCGAGCTGATTTGTGGTTCAGTGGGCCACTTGACTGGACTTGCCCCCCAGGCCTAAGGCTGCCATTCCTCCCCTGCTTCTGTCCTCCCTTCCCACACAAAGTCCTCGCTAAGCTTGATGCTAAACTGCAACTCCTGCTCCGACAAATCACAAATAACGTCTCAGCTTAGGTGAGAAATTAATCAAATTGGAGAACGTACAGGTCTCCCAACTACAACTACAACAGGAAGACCTGGAGAACAGGCAAAGACGGCAGAAATTCTGATTCAGTGGTATCCCCGAAACAGTGGGTGACTCTGATCTGCATGTATATCTCCTGGGTCTATTCAACATCATGGCCCCCACTGTGGTGGATATAGACTGGCGCCTGGATAGGGCACAGCGGTCTCTAGGGGTCAGATTAATTTGCAGCCTAAGTTTTATCTCATCAAAAATGGCTTGCCAGTATGACACTATGACAGGACAGTCCCAGAACATGCATGTATGTTCCTATGTAAGGGTCACAATGGGGGCAGTTAGGGTTACGGTACAGGAACATCCTCTGAAGCCTCTTAAGAGTGTAGTACACCCTGTGGAGAAATTTGACTTGTGTTAATCTATCCCTAGATGAGATGACAAGTTTGGGCCCATGCTCCAATATTTCCTCCCATGATTCCCTATCCAAAGATGGAACATCTGCCTGCCAATATTCCCAGATTTTTACCAGTTCGGCTGAGCTGGTACAAAGGAGCGCACCATAGAGAGATTGCCCCGCGGGGACATTAGCTTCTCAACAGGATTTTCTATAATCGTTGGAGGCCAGAGAAATTTGGCCCTAGCTGCGTGATGCAATTGATGATTTCAAATTTCTGAGACATCTGAGAGAAGGTCAGAAGGAAACCCACAGGCATAATGTCCCCCACAGTTTTGACCCCAAAGCAGGCCCATACATGAGGGTCCGGGACCGTACGAAAATGGGGAAGATGTGGATTACTCCACAGAGGCTGTGCAGGTGACAATCTGCCTGGTTGGCTAAATTGTCTGGTTGCTACCTTCCATACCTTCAATGTGGCATGAGTTGGTCCCGGCACATAGGGGTATGCTCGCAGGCCTCAAAATATTAAGTTTCTGAGGTCCAGTAAAGATCCCAAAAATGCCGCCTCCAGACAGGTAGCTGCATTGGATCTGGAGCCCTGAAACCACCAAAACACAGAGACCAAGACCGCCGCCCAAAAATATACTCAAAAATCTGGCATCTCCAGCCCCACCAACCACTGTGGCAAGGACAAAGTCGACTTAGCCAGTCTGGGAGATGCCCTATTCCAAATAAAAGTATTCAAACAGCGATCAACTTACTTGAAGATGGCTGCAGGTACAGGAGTTGGACAATTGCGAAACACATAATTAAAACAAGGAAGAAGCATCATCTTGACAAGATTAATATGGCCCAGAAGGATCAGTGGATGCCCCGCCCAAGATGAGAAATGTGTTTTAAGTGCAGTAAGCAGGGTTTTAAGATTGCTATCAAAAAAGTAGGTCGTCTTCCTAGTCACCTGCAATCCCAGATATCTGAATTCATCCACCCAGCGAAGCGGGTAGAAGAGCCCAGAGCAGCCGTTCTATAATTAATGGGGAAGAAAATCGATTTGGACCAATTAATTTTAATGCCCAAAAAGGAGCCAAACCTGTCAAAGATCTGCAAGACTGCCAGGAGGGACAGCCCTGCATCGTTTAGTTAAAGAGAGGCATCGTCCGCATAAAGGGACAGCTTCTCCTCTAAGCATCCCACCTGTAAGCCACAGACCTCTGAGGAATTCCTAATTAGAATCACCAGTGGCTCAAGAGCCAAGGCGAACAAGGAGGGTGACAAGGGGCAGCCCTGACGTGTACCTCTATATAGGGCAAATGTGTCAGAAATCTGTCATTTGTATGTACCATAGCTTTAGGAGCCAGGTACAACAGTTGGAGCCAGTGCCGGTACCTAGGGCCAAATCCATAGTGTCTCATGATATCCCAGAGGTAAATCCACTCCACCTAGTCAAACGCCTTCTCTGCATTCAGAGAGGCGATGACTCTAGTGCCATGGGGCATGGACAGATTCAGAAAAAGGTGTCTCAAGTTAATGTCTGTTCCCTTACCCGGCATGAAGGCTGTTTGGTCAATGTGGATTAAGGCCTCTATTACAGTAGAGAGACGGTTTGCCAATATTTTTGCAAACATTTTTGTATCCACATTCAAGAGCAAAATTAGCCATTATGATGTGCAGTCCTGGGTGTCTATACCGGGTTTAGGAATTAAGACAATGGAAGACCAGATAACACTTAGCATAGTGAGGTTGTAGCCCCGGAACCGGTCACATGTCGAAGTAAAAACATATGCAAGTAGAGACGGGACTCCATGACCCGGTCCAATAACAGTAAATACAGCATGACACTGTAAGCAGCATAAAGCACCAAATGTAGTGGAAAAAAGGAAAACAAAGGTAAAACAAAACTTAACAGCATTCCTAGACCTCTTCCCCTCTCTGTGAATAGAATAACCTTCCCCCACCCCGCACCCCACCCCAAACATGGAGTGCATGAATCCCCAAACAGCAGACAACAGGTCTGTTAATTCAAGTTCCTAAACCAAAGGGACGTGAAACAGATGGTTCTCTGTGCAGGGCCAATCTCAAGCAATACACTGAAGATGCAGGTCCACAATAAACCAGCATGTAAACATGCATAGGAAAATAATTATTCTCCACGGCTGTATAGGAGTTAATGAGTTGGTGGGAATCTGAGGCAGCATTACACCGCCGAGTCCCCAGCTATCAGCCTAATGCCGCGTACACACGGTCGTTTTTTGCAATGAAAAAAAATGATTTGTCTTAAAAAAAACGACCAAAAAAAAATTCCAACATGTTTGAATTTTTTGTGTCGTTTTTCAAAACGTTGTTTTTTGTTTCACAAAAAGTCACCGTGTGTAGCAAAAACGTCGTTCAAAACGACGTTTTTCAACCCGCGCATCACCAGAAGCTAGTTATGAAGCGAGCTTCAATGGAAAAGAGTGGTGAACGTAACCTTGCTTTTTGTGAAAAAACGATGGTGTGTATGCAAAATTGTCTTTGAAAAGTGACGTTTCAAAAACGTCGTTTTTTACTTCACAGAAAACGTCGTTTTTTTTCATCGCAAAAAACGACCGTGTGTACGCGGCATTATAGTATCTTCAAGTAGAAAATTCAACACTGCCCTGAAACTTCTCCTGAAAGCAGGGGCACAAATCTTGAAACATTACAGTACCTGAGCAATGCAGGGGCTCCAAACTTCAACGTAAGATCCCCTGACCACAGTTAGACTCCAGAGACCATCTCAGGGATAATAAGGCAAATAGGCAGGCAGGCCACTGGCCACAAAGAGAGATAGAGAGGTAGAACTTCCATCCCCCTCCAAAGGCTTCACAGGCATCCATTATCAGCGATAGGGCCGCAGGGTGTCAATCCAGTAGGAGGCTTCCTGCTGGAAGGTGGAAAACCGGATCGTCTCCCCATCCTGTCCTAAAACATGCTGGAAAGAGGATGCTGTACCTTATGTTGTGAGCCCGCAACGGTCAAACGATTTTCTTAACTTCTGGGTCTCTATAGAGTAGTCCAGAAAAATTAGTAACTTATTGTTCTGGAACTGCAAATCTCTGCGCTCTTGCCACCCTTAGCACCTCATCTCTGTCATAAAAATTAAGAAGGTAAAGGATGAAGGTTGCGGGGGGACCCCACAGGACCCAGCATGGGTGGGACACGATGCACCCTCTCCACTGTGTTGTAAGGGGAGAATTGAGCACAAACACCGTGGGGTTAGGGCCCTCGACACCTTCCGCCACTCCCACGATGCATAGATTATTCCTCCTATTGCCATTTTCGGCATTGTCTACTTTATATTCCAATGCCTTGATTTTGTTCTGGATGGTGCAGAGAGTAGAAGAGTGCTCCTCCACTGTATCCTCGGCTGCACCCACGTGCTGCCCTGTTTCAGTGACCTGGGAGCGTAGCTTGTCAATGTCTTGCCTCACTAGACACATCTCAAGCTGAACTGCCTCTATCTTAGTCGTGAGGGCCGCCTGACATGCAGCAATCGCTGTCATTATGTCCGCCACAAAGCTTGGCGGCTGCGAAGCCTCCTCGACCATGTCCATCTGGGATGCCATATTGCAGCTTCTCCTGCCACGAGGCGACACACAGGCCACAGGAGGCGGAGGCTGGATCTCTTTGATCGGTGGGAAACTGAGCTGTTTACCTCTGCCAGGGGTTCTCTTACCTGACTGCCGTCTCATCAGGGTCAGTCACAGCCACGGGCAGCAGAGTATTGCACCGGGAAATGGATAAAATCCAGGTTAGCCAGCAGAGCTCCGGAGAGTGCGGCCGCTCAGGTCGCCATCTTGGACACGCCCCCTCACCATACATATGGTGTATGATATTTTCAGCGCCACCTTAATTTTTCACACAGACTCACCCTATATTTTCTGAACATAAGGCCACATACACAATACAGAACAAAAATAATGTGCTCTGAAATAGTATAGGCAATGGAATGAGTATGAACTGCTTATGCATGCATTCATATATTACCTTTTTAGTCATTATAAAAACAATGAACAGGTAAAAAACTGTGAAAATAATGATGGCTTTTCAAGTACAAATGAATAATGTTGTGCCTCTTCTATGAGTGCTAACAATTATTTCAGTGCAGACAAAATATGCACAGTATGAAAAGCAATTATAGCCAAATATATTTCCAATAGAAACTTATGTCATTCTACCCTGTAGTGATCAGTTTAAAATTGTCAAATTGATGTCTTGTGATGATTCACTTATCACTAATTACAACAATGTGAAAGCTGGCAGACATAAACAATACATTATGTTCTCTGAAATAGACTTGGAAAAAATGCCACCAGATGTACATTGGAGCAGCCATTCTTTAAGTAGAATAATAGTTTCATGGTAGTATAGATAGAGCCAATTCATGTACTCATACTCATGTTAGGTATGTACTGTATGTATAGTATTACAGAAGTCTGTGGCTGTCTGCTTTCATTAACAACTTATGGTGCAACTGCTTTTAATTCAAACTTGTGTATATAGGGGTTACAAGCAGAACTTTTTTATCAAAGGTACTGTATGGATATACAGTACTTTATCAGCATTCCAGACTTTCAATTTTCCAATCTTTTCCACATATTATCACAAGAATAAAGTGCCCTATGACACAAAATTGATCTGAAAAAACATTGCAGTAGGTTTCCAGCACACGTTCTATTTATCCAGCAAAACAAACCTTATCAAACTGTGTTTAAAGACTTATGCCGCATACACACAATAATTTTTCAGCATGAAAAACAACCATCATTTTTCAGCATGTCCAAAAAACGAAATTTTCCCAATTTCATAATTAAAGCGGAGTTCCACCCTTAAAATCACTTTGTTTCATTACATCCAGCATACTGGCGTCAACGCCAGTATGCTGTTTTTTTTTTTTAATGCACGTACTTACTTTATATAAAATCATTGAATTTCAGGCGCACCGCGGAATGTCGCCGCTATAAGGCGTCACGCCTTCCGGAAACAGCCGATTAGCATTCGGCTTTTCTCGGCGCCTGCGCACAGACCCAGGAGCTGACTGTGCAGGCGCCGAAAATAGCCGGTCCTAGTTCGGGTTTTTTCGGAGGGCGTGACGCGGCTATATACGGCGCCTGCGCAGTCAGCTCCTGGGTCTGTGCGCAGGCGCCGAGAAAAGCCGAATGCTAATCAGCTGTTTCCGGAAGGCATGACGCCTTATAGCGGCGACATTCCGCGGTGCGCCTGAAATTCAATGATTTTATATAAAGTAAGTACGTGCATTAAAAAAAAAAAAAAAACAGCATACTGGCGCTGACGCCAGTATGCTGGATGTAATGAAACAAAGTGATTTTAAGGGTGGAACTCTGCTTTAAAAACGATGTTGCCCACACACCATCATTCGCCTTCGGGCTGCTTAAGGTGATTTAGTGTTTCATAAAAGACGATCCGCGCTTTTCTGTCTGTTACAGCGTGATGAATGTGCTTACTCCATTATGAACGGTAGTTTTACCAGAACGAGCACTCCCACCTCATAACTTGCTTCTGAGCATGCGCGGCTTTTTTACATTGTTTTAGCCCACACACGATCATTTTTTACAACCCAAAAACCGACATTGTTTGAAGCGATGTTAAAAAATGCAGCATGTTTTTTTTTGGAATTTTTCAGAACCTGAAAAATGATGTGTAGCCCACACACGATCATTTTAAATGACGTTTTTGAAAAACAACGTTTTTTTTTCATGCTGAAAAATGATCGTGTGTACGCGGCATTAGGTTTCCTTTAGGGGTGAGCTTTATGTTTGGGTTGAAGATGAGTTCGCCCCGAACATCGGGTGTTCACCCGTTCATCAAAAACTGGCCGCTCAGCTGTCGGCTAACTACCAGCTTCTTTCTCTTCACAGTGACTCACCTGTTTATGATCTGCTCGTCAGTCCTGCCTACTTAACCCCTTCCTTACCGGGCCTTTATAAAATGATGCCGGCAGGAAACCTCCCTCGATCCGGGTGGACGTCATATGACGTCCTTTCTTCCCAGCACCGTCACGAGTGGCACCACGTGTGTGCCCGGTGGCCGTGATGTCCGCCTGGCACCTGTGATTGCCGGTGATCATGGCAGGAGTATGGATCTGTGTGTGTAAACACACAGATCCACCTCCTGTCAGAGGTAAGGAGACCAGTGTGTGTTCCTAGTACAGAGGAACACACATCGGTCTCCTCCCCTTGTGAGTCCCCTCCCCCCTACAGTTATAACACACTTTAGGGAACATTTTAACCCCTTCGGCGCCCCCTAGTGTTAACCCCTTCCCTGTCAGTCACATATACACAGTAATCAGTGTAGTTTTATAGCACTAATCGCTGTATAAATGTGAATGGTCCCAAAAACGTGTCAAAAGTGTCCGATGTGTCCTCCGCAATGTCACGGTCACAACAAAAATCGCAGATCGCCGCCATTACTAGTAAAAAAATATAATAAATAAAAATGCCATAAATCTATCCCCTATTTTATTTTACCAAAAATATGTAGAAGAATATATATCGGTCTAAACTGAGGAAAAATACTTTTTTTTTTTTTTTTTTAATTATGATATTTATTAAATCAAAAAGTAAAATATATTGCGGTTTTTTTTAACCACTTGATACCCGCCCACCGTCATATGACGTCCAAAACGGGAACCTGTTATCTGGGGTGGACATCATATGACGGCCTGGACTTTGCGGGGGGGGGATATCTCAATAATGCCTCATTCTTTCCAGCCTGGAGGAGAGATGTGGGGTCTTATTGACCCTGCCTCTCTCCATAAAGAGGACCTGTCACACACATTTCCTATTACAAGGGATGTTTACATTGCTTGTAATAGGAATAAAAGCGATTGAAAAAAAAATGTAAAAAAAAGTGTAAAAAATAAAAAAATAAGTAAAATAAAAAATAAATAATAATAATAAAAAATGTAAATGCCCCTGTCCCCAGTAGCTTGGGCTCAGAAGCGTATGCACACGTAAGTCCCGCCCACATATGTAAACGTCGTTCAAACCATACATGTGAGGTGTCGCTGCGTGCGTTAGAGCGTGTGCAACAATTCTAGCACTAGACCTCCTCTGTAACTCTAAACTGGTAACCTGTAAAAATGTTTAAGTGTCGCCTATGGAGATTTTTAAGTAACGAAGTTTGGCGCCATTCCATGAGTGTACGCAATTTTAAAGCATGACATGTTAGGTATCTATTTACTTGGCGTAACATCATCTTTCATATTTTACCAAAAAATTGGGCTAACGTTACTGTTTTGTTGTTTTTTAATTTATGAAACCATGTTTTTTACAAAAAAAAGCTGTTTGAAAAATGATTGCGCAAATATGGTGCAAGATAAAAAGTTGCAATGACCGTCATTTTATTCCCTAGGGTGTCTGCTAAAAAAAACATATATAATGGTTGGGGGTTCTGAGTAATTTTCTAACAAAAGAATGATGATTTGTACACGTAGGAGAGAAGTGCCAGAATAGGCCCGGGGTTTTAAAGCCCTGTATTGAAGTGGTTAATTGACGCTCTTCTTTTGTTTATATCACAAAAAATAAATAAATGCAGAGATGATCAAATACCACCAAACGAAAGCTCTATATGTGGGGGGAAAAAATAAAGATTTAATTTGGGTACAGTGTCGCATGACCACGCAATTGTCATTCAAATTGCAACAGTGCTGAAAACTAAAAATTGGTCTGGGCACGAAGGGGGTGAAAATGCCCTGTATGGAAGTGGTTAAAGCCTTCCAGCTTACTTTATCTCTGCCTTTGCCTTTGTCAACATCACAGAGACTTTCTCCTGCGTTCCTGTTGTGGACTTGCTCGTCTGGCATTCCTTCTGGCTCCTGATCTTTCTTGTTGGACTACTATGTTTATCTCTGGCTCTCTGACATTGGCTTGGCCGACTTCCCAATCCGGTTACTGAACTCTGGCAATGTTTGACTATGCTTACTCTGTTTTACCTTTTTATTATTATTAAACAAGTGTGATTTAACTGTACTTCTGTCTCGGTCTGATTCATGGTTTCTGACAGTAGGCGAAGGCCATGAATTCAGAAGATGCAGCTAATCCACTTGTTTCCAGATTGGATGACCTGGATCACTGCATGGCTCAGTTTGCCATGGCGTTACAGCACCGCTTGTCTGGAATATCCCACTGTGGCCTCTCCGGTAGAACCTGTGTTGATGATGATGATGATGATGATTAACCACTTTCCGACAGCCGTACGAATATATGCGGCCGTCGGGCGGTCCTGAATCTCTGACAGGGCGCATATATGCGCCCTGTGCTTTTAATGGCCACTAGAGGGCGTGCGAGCGCCACCGGCGGCGCGCGCGTGCCCGCTGCATTCCTGAGATGCCGATGCGCGTGCCTGGCGGCCGCGATGTCCGCCAGGCACTCGCAATCGGCAGTTACAGGGACAAGACATGGATCTCTGTGTGTAAACACAGAGATCCATGTCCTGTCAGGGAGTGAGGTGACCGATCTGTGTCTCTTGTACATAGGGACACAGCATCGGTCACCTCCCCCAGTCACCCCCCCTCCCCCCACACAGTTAGAACACACCCAGAATACATTTAACCCCTTCCATGCCCCCCTAGTGTTAACCCCTTCACTGCCAGTCACATTTATACAGTAATCGGTGCATTTTTATAGCACTGATCGCAGTATAAATGTGAATGGCGCCAAAAATGTGTCAAAAGTGTCCGATGTGTCCACCATAACGTCGCAGTCCCAATAAAAATCGCAGATCGCCGCCATTACTAGTAAAAAAAAAATATATAAAAATTTATAATAATTCTGTCCCCTATTTTGTATGCGCTATAACTTTTGCGCAAACCAGTCGCTTATTGCGATTTTTTTTTTTTACCAAAAATATGTAGAATAATACGTATCGGCCTAAACTGAGATTTTTTTTTTAAATAGGCTATTTATTATAGTAACAAGTAAAATATATTGACTTTTTTTCAAAATTGTCGCTCTTTTTTTGTTTATAGCGCAAAAAATAAAAACCGCAGAGATGATCAAATACCACCAAAAGAAAGCTCTATTTGTGGGGAAAAAAGGACGCCAATTTTGTTTGGGAGCCACGTCGCACGACCGTGCAATTGTCAGTTAAAGTGCCAGAAGCTGAAATTTCACCTGGTCAGGAAGGGTTATAAGTGCCCAGTAAGGAAGTGGTTAACCACTTTAGCCCCGGACCATATTGCTGTCCAATGACCAGAGCACTTTTTCTGATTCGGCACTGCGTCGCTTTAACTGACAATTGCGCGGTCGTACAACGTGGCTCCCAAACAAAATTGGCGTCCTTTTTTTCCCACAAATAGAGCTTTATTTTGGTGGTATTTGATCATCTCTGCGGTTTTTATTTTTTGCGCTATAAACAAAAATAGAGCGACAATTTTGAAAAAAATTCAATATTTTTTACTTTTTGCTATAATAAATATCCCCCAAAAATATAAAAAAAAAAAATTTTTCCTCAGTTTAGGCCGATACGTATTCTTCTACATATTTTTTGTTAAAAAAAATCGCAATAAGCGTTTATTGATTGGTTTGCGCAAAAGTTCTAGCGTTTACAAAATAGGGGGTCGTTTTATGGCATTTTCATTAATATTTTTTTTTTACTAGTAATGGCGGCGATCAACATTTTTTTCAATACTGCGACATTATGGCGGGCACTTCGGACACTTTTGACACATTTTTGGGGCCATTGGCATTTTTATAGCGATCAATGCTATACAAATGCATTGTATTACTATAAAAATGCCATTGGCAGTGAAGGGGTTAACACTAGGGGGCAGGGAAGGGGTTAAGTGTGTTCCTGGTGTGTTCTAACTGTATGGGGGGGGGGGGGGGCTCACTAGGGGAAATCACTGATCTTCTGTTCATACATTGTATGAACAGAAAATCAGCGTTTCCCCCGCTGACGGGAACGAGAGCTTTGTGTTTACACACAAAGCTCCCGTTCCCCGCTCTGTAACGAGTAATCACGGGTGCCCGGCAGCGATCGTACCCACCGGGCACACGCGCGGGACTCGGGGGCGAGCAGGGACGCTTTAAAGCGGACGTATAGCTACGGGCCCTCGCCCAGGAGTGCCGCCGTCCCGCAGTAATATGGCGGTGAAAAAAAGTTAAATATTCCTTTAAATATCGTACCTGCTGGGTGTATATAGTATGCCTGTGAAGTAGCACGTGTGTCCCGTATTTAGAACTGTCCCTGCACAAAATGACATTTCTATAGGAAAAAAATTAACTTAAAACTGCTTGCGGCTTTAATGTAATGTCTGGTCCTGTGCAAAGGACACTAAATCAAAATACTGCAGGTCCCTGCCTGTATTTGTATGAGAACATTGTATTCAGCACAATTAGCTACCTGCCTGTCAGTATATTATGAAGAGAATAACAGTAACCGATCTAGTTAAACTGAATACTGTGTATACATATATATACGACACCTGGGATGCAGGCGGCCTTATATAGTGTGAGGCGTGTACTAAACCCTCTGAGACATAATTGGCCAAAGCCAAATATGGCTCTCCATTTTTTCTGCTCTGTGATTGGCCAAAACATGCGGGCCATAGTGTCATCAATCATCAGCCAGCAATGCACTGTGATGCCGCAAATTTGGCGTGAACGACCCATAATGTTCTAAATTCGTCGAACAGCCAATGTTCGAGTCAAACATGGGTTCAACTCGAACGCCACGCTCATCCCTACAGTGCACCCATCATTGCTATTAGACTTCTGGTGGTGTACGCAGTACCGTGTACCCATAGTGCAGTAGCTACAACTTTTTTGGCAGTGTACACAGTACACAATACAGTGCACTCATAGTTGCTATTAGACTTCTGGTGGTGTACACAGTACCGTGCACCCATAGTGCAGTTGCTACCAACATCAGTGGCGTACTTATAGGGGTGCTGAGATTGACATGGCGACCGGGCCCCTTGCTGCAGGGGGCCCTTGAGGGCCCCCTCTACTCTTTGATAGGAGGAGCGGCGGCAGGGGCGGCTGAGATGAGTTTCACGATCGTCAGCGAACTGTGCACAGTGTGCAGGGAAGGAGCTTGTCAAAAGTGAAAGTAGTGTGTGCTGTGCTCTTGGTCTCCCCCTAGAGTGCAGTACCCGGCAGGAAGTGCCAAGGTAAATGTCTCCCGTTTTTTTATGACTATCTACTGTATGTGTTTATATGTATATACTGTGTGTGTGTGTGTGTATGTATATGTATATACTGTGTGTGTGTATATGTATATACTGTGTGTGTGTATATGTATATACTGTGTGTGTGTGTATGTGTATATGTATATACTGTGTGTGTGTGTATATGTATATACTGTGTGTGTGTATATGTATATACTGTGTGTGTGTGTGCATATGTATGTATGTATGTGTGTATATGTATGTACTGTATGTATGTGTGTGTGTGCATGTATGTATGGATGCATGTGTGTATGCATATGTATGTGTGTGTGTGTATATGTATGTACTGTATGTAGTGTATGTGTGTGTATATGTATGTACTGTATGTATGTATGTGTGTGTGTGTGTATATGTATGTACTGTATGTATGTACTGTATGTGTGTTAATGTGCATGTGTTTATCAGTGGCAGTGCGTCCATAAGGGCGCATGTGTGCCGATCCCTCTCCCCAGTCACTCCCTCTATGCCACCGCTGCCACCCCCATATTTAGGTGTCCGGCTCCTTTTCGGGCGCCTGAATCACAGGGGGGGTGTTGAAGCACCTGATTAGAGCTATAGTCTCTAATAGGCTTCAAAATAGGTGAACAGCGAGCGCCATGCTGGGCGCTCACAGTCCACCCAGGTGTGTTAGAAAGGCGAATTAATATTCACTTTGCTAACACTGAACCACCTCTCCACCAATCAGGTGTGCGGGTCTGTTACCCATCACCTGATTGGCTGAAACAATAGGAGCGGCTATTGGACACTTATCAGGAGGAGAGGACGGGAGATGAGGACAGCAGGAGATGCATGGAGGACCCTGGCAGTCACCCGCAGCCCCACGAGACAGGGTAAGAGTCGGACGGGGCGAGGGGGGATTCACAGTGGTGGCATTCGATGGCACAGTTGCAGCATTTGATGGCACACTGGCAGCATTTAATGAGCACACCAGTATTTTCTGGGCACACTGGCGGCATATGATGGGCACAGTGGCAGAGTTTAATGGGCATAGTGGCGGCATTTGATGGCGCAGTGTTTAAATGGGCACAGTGGCAGCATTTTGGCACAGTAGCAGCGTTTGGGCACAGTGGCGGCATTTGATGGGCACAGTGGCGGCATTTGATTTGCACTGCAAATTATGTTTTTTTAAGCTTTTTTCCGTTTTGCTTGCGCCCCCCTAAAAATTTTGAGTACCAGCTGCCACTGGTTTATATGTGTGCGCATATGTGCATTTATATATATATATATATATATATATATATATATGTGTGTGTGTGTGTGTTTTTATATGTGTGTTTACATGTATGTATGCACATTTTATGTATGCACTTTTAATCCCGATCCCCTATTTGTGTACAATCAGAACCTATTTTTTTTTTTTTGCTTGTTCATAGTATCTTAAAAAAATGCTATGCCTCCGAAAAGCGATCCATGCTTGGATCGTTTTTCAGAGACATTTGACAGCCGGTGAAGAGGCAACATGTTGCTTCCTGACTGCCTGTTTTAACCCCTTAAATACATCATCACTATGCTGCAACTGCATGCAATGTACACAGTTGCAAGGGGGTTGCAGTGTAGCCACATTCACCTAGGGGTATACTTCAAGGTGCCCTGACAGGAAAAAGATTGCGAAACACCGACAAAGAAGAATCGATCTCTCCATTTTCCTCCTGCAGCCGCTGAATGCCTGAGGGAGAGGAAAAAAGCAAGGGGAACTGGAGAAATCGGTTCATTTATATGCAGCCGCCTACTTGCGACCGGGTCCTGTAACACCACCGGGCTCGGAGAAAAGAGCCCTATCTGGGGGTCAGGGGGGGCCTTCCTGGTTTCTTGCATCGGGGCCCTGAAGGTTCTAGTTACGCCACTGACCAACATGCAGAATTCTCTGTCACCCAGGCTCAGAGTAGTTTGCCTGTCAATGCAGCTGCCAAAGTGTCCTATTCCATCGGCTCTATGTCAACAGTCACTTCTTCCCTAGCCCCACCATAATGCAACAAGGAGTTCCCAGAACTATTCGATCACAGTGTCGCTGCTGACTCCCTGCATTTTTTGAAGAGTTCTTTGATGTGGGCCTTTTTTGACACATGTGCAGCAGATCGCACCATTGCTCTTTGCAACCTATGTCTGAAGTGTATCATGAGCTGGGAACTCCAACCTCACTATGCCTCCAGTCCTCTCAGAAACCTGCACTGAAAGAAATGAAGGTATAGAAATAGGTGTCCCAAACACTTGCGGGCAATCTGCTAGCAGTTCTCCAACATCCGATTTTAGCAAGTTTCCTTACCCTATTTGCTATAGAAATTTGGTCCCAGACATCCACATGAACAGTGTCTGAATGCTAGCTTGGCCAAATTGCTAGTACTGTAACTGCTACCTTTTCAGCTGGTAGACTCTGCCTCCTTTCGTGAAATTGTGGAATGTGCGGTACCTCAGTGGCAGGTTCCCAAACGCCATTTATTTTCACAGAAGGCCATTCCAGCTCTCTACCGGCATGTGGAGGGCAATGTCTGGGCCTCGTTGGACAGGGCGGTCAGCAGTAAGGTGCATATTACAACTGACTCCTGGTCCAAAAGCAACCAAAATGATACAAAATTAAGTGAACAACAGGAAAAAAATAGCTGACATGTTTCACATCATGTGATGCTTACTCATAGCTTAATAATCATCACACAATATGAAACATGTCAGCTATTATTTTCGTTGTTCACTTCATTTTGACTGTATCGTTTTGGTTGCCTTTGGATTTTATTTACATAATAAAGACGTTGTTTTATGGAGTGCGGCAGTACAGGATTTTTCTTTATTCAATGCACCTGTGCATAGCCAGCACCTTTTTGTTCACTGGGACGGAAGCCAAGTCAGGGGATTAGCAGTTTTTGAATCGGTATCATCTTTCAATTCAGCCAGCAATGGTTATATGTGACAATGGCACCAACCTCCTCTCTGGACTCCGACAGGGACACTTGACCCATGTTCCCTGTTTGGCTCACATCCTGAATTTGATAGTGCAGCAGTTCTTGAGCAGGTACCCGGGCTTACAGGATCTCCCTAGGCAGGCCAGAAAAGTCTAGTCATTTCCACCGGTCATATAATGCTAGTACTCGGCTGGTTGACCTTGAAAGGGAATGCAACCTGCCCAAGAACCGTCTCATTTGTGATATGCCACCAGGTGGAACTCAATGTTGGCAATGCTGCAGCAGCTGCACACACAGCAGAGGGCCATCAATGAGTACCTGTGTGAGTATGGCACCAGGACAGGGTAAGGGGAGCTTGGCTTGGATTACTGCTTTGCACACTCTTGGCATTCTCTTGATGAGCTTCAAGAGGTAGTCACCTGAAATGGTCTTCCAACAGTCTTGAATGAGTTCCCAGAGATGCTTAGCACCTGTTGGCCCTTTTGCCTTCACTCTGTGGTCCAGCTCACCCCAAACCATCTCGATTGGGCTCAGGTCCGGTGACTGTGGAGGCCAGGTCATCTGGCGCAGCACCCCATCACTCTCATTCTTGGTCAAATAGCCCTTACACAGCCTGGAGGTGTGTTTGGGGTCATTGTCCTGTTGAAAAATAAATGATGGTCCAACTAAATGCAAACCAGATGGAATAGTATCCTGCTGCAAGATGCTGAGGTAGCCATGCTGGTTCAGTATGCCTTCAATTTTGAATAAATCCCCAACAGTGTCACCAGCAAAGCACCCCCACACCATCACACCTCCTCCTCCATGCTTCACGGTGGGAACCAAGCATGTAGAGTCCATCCGTTCAGCTTTTCTGCGTTGCATAAAGACACGGTGGTTGGAACCAAAGATCTCAAGTTTGGACTCATCAGACCAAAACACAGATTTCCACTGGTCTAATGTCCATTCCTTGTGTTCTTTAGCCCAAACAAGTCTCTTCTGCTTGTTGCCTTTCTTTAGCAGTGGTTTCCAAGCAGATATTCTACCACGAAGGCCTGATTCACACAGTCTTCTCCTAACAGTTGTTCTAGAGATGTGTCTGCAAAAGGTGGCTACTTTGAAGAACCTAGAATATGACATATATTTTCAGTTGTTTCACACTTTTTTGTTAGGTATATAATTCCACATGTGTTAATTCATAGTTTTGATGCCTCCACTGTGACTCTACAATTTTTATAGTCATGAAAATAAAGAAAACTCTTTGAATAAGAAGGTGTGTCCAAACTTTTGGTCTGTACTATATATATATATATATATATATATATATATATATATATATATATATATACTTTTCTATTGTTCTTTCTCTCTTTCCTTTATTTTCTTCCCTCCACCTTCTCTTCTCCCTACTCTCCCTTTTCACACCTATTTCTCTCTTTCTATATGGCTCTGAACTTCTTTCTCACTACTATGCTCTACTTCAAGCATCTCCCCACTCGGGGTTAATCATATAGGTACATGTGAGAGTTCCATAATAATATGTTTATGTTATGGTTATTTATTGTTTTTTCTGTTTATCTTAAAACCTGTTGTCATTATTATTATCATTCTGTAGAAATGATTGTAAGCTCCTGAAGAAGCGTTTTTCCAACGCGCAACATGTCGGGCTGAACACCGCGTGACACCCCACCTTCTGAAAACTTCAATGGTCCTTAATTTCTATAATTAAGTGGCTGCGAATCTCCCACTTTTTGTCGATCCTCTGTAATTATATCTGTAGTTAGTAGTTGATTTGCCATGCTAATGTGTTTGCAATTTTAGGCCTTATTTATGGCACTTTCTCATGTAATTTTTGTTTTATATTAATTTTGTATTTGATATTAAATATCCATATTGTTTAAATATACTACGCCTCTAAAGTCCATTATCTATCCTATGCACGTATGTATTTTTCTCCATACATATGCGTATACACATTTTTTGCAATTCTATCGGGGCACGGCACGTTAATATCTCCTCATATCCACAGCCCCACTCTGTGATGATCTGAGTCAATATTCCATCACTTGCATATAATTGCAGCAGGAACAATTACATGTGAGTGGGTGGGGTTAGCTGGCAGCCTCCCTTTAAATGGGGCTGTTTATGTGCAGCTAATTGGGTGAACCCTTTCTCGAATGTAATCGCTGTGCAAATGTGAATGCACCCTTAGGCAAGAGTCAATAAAGTTACTGTAATTAGCAAAATCGATTTATTGGTGTAAAAGATAAGGACATTAAAAAAACATTATACATATATTAGCATTAAAGCTATAAAAATAAAAGGATCATCTCTGGACAGGTGGTGCATTTCCACCCAAGTTGCAGGAGTTGTAAAAATGCTGTAATACAGCTGTGGTAATATACCCAGGTCTAAATGACCTATGAAGAGTAACCCAAGTGTTGAATTTAAGTTTAAAATTATATTTAAAAAGGGACGATGAAGTCATGAGATGATATCAATGATTCTCCTGATCTGTATTGGAAAACTGTGGACACGTAGATGATTGTCTTCAGGTAGAAGGTAGCTGTAAATAAATAAGGGAGCATTGCTGACAGTGGTCAAGAGGAGGTGTGCAAGTGGTGTAGTAGTGAATACAAGTGTCCAATAATGTGATGTATGGCTCACTGGAACCATAAGAACATGGTCCTCCTTGACCTCCCTCTCACTGTATCAATCAGAGTCACAAAGAAGGCTTTCTCAAACCCCAAATGAAGCAAAATGAAGAGGTAACACTTTCCAGAAAAATAATAGTCCTTTCCAAAGAATAGTAAATGTATTGATACTTATTAACTTGTGATCAATTGCACAGATCCAGGATCCAGGGCTAAGTTCCTCCCTTGTCTTTGAAAACAGCATGTAGTCCAGAGATGGGCCGTGCTGGCCTAACCGGTTTTACTGATCTCTGTCTGCTGCGTCAGAGGCTGGTTTCCAATGCGGTTCGCATTTTTTTTTTTTTTTTACAAAAATAAAACCCCTAGTGGTTGTTAATTTCTCTCTCTAAAAAGAATATTAACTTAATTTGGGTTCAGTGTTGCATGACCAAGTAATTGTGAGTCAAAGTCTCACAGTACTGAAAAATATCCTGGCAATGAAGGGTCTTGACCAATGTCAGTATTGAGGTTGTTTAACCACTTCAGACCCGCGCTATTGATAAAATACGTCAACAACGCGGACCTGAGGCGCCAACTAGACGTCTTTAGACGTCATTTGAAGTGCATTACCCGCGCGCCACTGGGTGGCGCTCCACAGGTAAACACTGTCCCGCCGCATCGCTGAGGATCCGATGCATGTACCTGGCGGCCGCGATGTCAGTTGGGTACATGCGATCGCGAGCAGATGACAGCAGGGACGTTGAGCTCTGTGTGTAAACACAGAACTCCACGTGCTGTCATAGGACAGGAGACCGATCTGTGTCTCTTGTACATAGGGACACAGCATCGGTTACCTCCCCCAGTCACCCCCTCCCCCCACACAGTTAGAACACACCCAGGATATACATTTAACCCCTTCCTCGCCCCCTAGTGTTAACCCCTTCCCTGCCAGTCACATTTATACAGTAATTAGTGCATGTTTATAGCACTGATCGCTGTATAAATGTGAATGGTCCCAAATTTGTGTCAAAAGTGTCCGATATGTCCGCCGCAATATCACAGTCCCAGTAAAAATCGCAGATCGCCTCCATTACTAGTAAAAAAAATAATAATAAAAAAAAATAATTCTGTTCCATTTTGTAGGCGCTATAACTTTTGCGCAAACCAGTCGCTTATTGCGATACTTTTTTTTTTTTTTTTACAAAAATACGTCGAAAAATACGTATCGGCTTTAACTGAGGAAAAAAATTTTTTTTTTTTTGTTTTTTTTAAATGGGATATTTATTATAGCAACAAGTAAAAAAAATATATATATTTTTTAAATTGTTGCTTTTTTTTGTTTATAGCGCAAAAAATAAAAACCACAGAGGTGATTAAATACCACCAAAATAAAGCTCTATTTGTGGGGAAAAAAGGACGTCAATTTTGTTTGGGAGCCACATCGCACAACCGCGCAAATGTCAGTTAAAGCAACGCAGTGCCGGAAGCTGAAATTTCGCCTGGGCACGAAGGGGGTTTATGTGCCCAGTAAGCAAGTGGTTAATTATAGAATGTCTTTAAAGTTCTGTTGTTTATTTTTAGCCTTGGCTATCCATATCCTGATTTTTGTTTTTTAGAACTTTAAAATGTAACTCCACTTTTATGGAAAATATAGCAAATAAAAAAATAATAATAATATAGCGTATACAAATGTAATTAAAATTTACCTTTCCTTTTCAACCTGCAGCTCTGTGATTTTATGTAAAATGCAATATGGTTATCTGGAGGTATCTCGTACACAGAATGCATACAGAGCGCCTCCCAGAAACATAATTTCCTGCTTGTGTGATTGGCTTACTGAATTTATCAGAAGTCTGCACTAAGATACAAATCAGATTTCAGGCATCCCCTGCGACAAAAATGGTAAGATACTCCCAATAAGAAATGATGTCTAAAAAGATGCAGACCCAGCAGATTTCCTCATTAGAGCCCTTTAGGTGCAGCAGTTGGTTGATAATTATGTAACCACTCCTGTTAAATTCACTTAGAACAGGGGCACAGAGGAAAAAACTGTGATTTCTTCTAAATAACAAAAGGTAGGAATATGCAACAAAGTTAGTAAAAATTCTTGCAATGTAATATATAACCCAGAGGAATGTTTTTTTTTTAACAAAAGTGGAGTTACTCTTTAACACCTAAACGTGTCTAAAACAGCAACATAAGAAGGCACGGGAAAACAAGAGGCAGTCTGCGCACAAAGCAATAAGGTTTTTACATGGTTACATTGATATCTAAATTTATCAGACACAATTACAGTGGAAAATTAGTTAAGCTTTTTGTCACCTTAGTTAACTTTTTAACGGCAGAATAATTCCTTTGCCTAGAGAAAGGTTTTGTTGGTCTAATTGCTAATGCAGCAGTTTAAATAATGTTTACCAGTGCATGTGTTATTAAAGAGCAAATCCAGGTATCCATCTTCAATTTAAATTAGTTCAATAATGTGATCGTATTCCATTGTGTATTGACACAAGCACATTTTAAATAGCTAATAATCTCCAAATTATGATATGGCCTAATGATTATTAAGATGTTTTTGGTCAGCACATTTAGCAAATAAACAGTCTGTTCAGATCTTCTTTGTCCCCATAAAACCACCCTGGGAAAACCATGAAGTGCTTATAGTATTAGAGTAAATGATTTCAGCAGCACTTAGAATGCACTATCGCTAACCACATCATCAAGGAGATAAGAGAACAAAGGAGCTTTTATTAACAACTACAAATTAAAGGGCCTTACTACACAAAATCCATATTTCAGTTTTGGACTGATACCTGCTAATTTTGTTACCTACAGCTTCATATCTTTCCTGAGAGCAAGTCTACCCATCCGCTGCAGTTGTTGTGAGGGGTTCCTTAAACATGTTGGATTTTTCATTTATTTCACAAGCAAAGTAGGCACAAGTTTCCAACCAACACTAAATATTTTACTGTGGAGAATATATATTTGTACAGCAAATGTTGTCAAATTACAGCTGCTTCCAAGTTGAAGGGAGAGTATACAAATTACTGTACATACCATTTAGATATTGTAAGCGATTTTTTCATTTTTCCATCTATTAACCACTTCCCTACCTGCCAACAGTCAAATGACGTCCACAGATGGGATCTCCCATCCTGGGTGGACATCATATGACTTCCTGGGCTTCCCGGCCATCAAGGGGGCATGCGGGATCACTCGTGACCCGGTGCGCGTGCCCGGCGGCCACGATGACCCGTGATTTGCCATGATTACAGCAGGACCGTGGATGTGTGTGTCTAAACACACAGATCCATGTTCTGTCAGGCCTCGTACACACGAGGGGATATGTCCGCTGAAAACGGTCCGATGGACC
This sequence comes from Rana kukunoris, assembly GCA_029574335.1. NCBI lineage: Eukaryota > Metazoa > Chordata > Amphibia > Anura > Ranidae > Rana > Rana kukunoris. The sequence goes on from CM056059.1 coordinate 243,476,953, forward strand.
GTTTCAGCAGACATCTCCGCTCGTGTGTATGGGCTAGCGGACAGATTTCTCCACCCGACAGATTTCAAAGCAAGCTTTGAAATCCATCCGGTGGAATCTGTCCGCCCGACATGTCTGCTGGTTAGTACACTTACCAGCAGACATGTCGTCCCCCACCGCCGCCGCGCCGCCGCCGAATGGATTCGGCGCATGCTTGGAAGTGTTTTACTTCCTGGTGCGGTGACGTGGCGGTGACGCGGCGGCGTCAACGTCACCGCCGCGTCACCGCGCCGTCCGGCGGCGGGGAATTTGATCCGATGGTGTGTACACGCCATCGGATCAAACTCCTGATCGGACATATCCGATGGAAATGGTCCGCGGACCGTTTTCATCGGATATGTCCGATCGTGTGTACGAGGCCTCAGAGGTGAGGAGATCGATGTGTGTTCCCAGTACAGAGGTACACACATCGGTCTCCTCCCCTTGTGTGTCCCCTCCCCCTACAGTTAGAATCACTCCCTAGGGAACATACTTAAACCCCTTCAGTGTTAACCCCTTCCCTGTGAGTCACATTTACACAGTAAGTAAAAATAAAATAAGTGTGCAGGTGTTGGCGCTGCTAAATATAATGTGGGATTTTTGTGATCCTAATTCCTGGTGTCTGGGTTTATTTCAAAAACTCCCCGCTTTTTCCAAGTTGCCCCTTTTTCTGATAACTCCCCCACGGGGATGGTGAGTAATCCTTATGTGCAATGTGATACCATTAATTATTTCCTCATAGGGTGTAGTGCCCCAAATGTCAGAATTGCCGCAATTTGAAGTGTGGTGTAGTATTGAACTGTGATGCCAGACTGCGCAATCCACTATAATATGTGAACTATGGCTAATTAATAAAATAAATCATTCCTACCAATTCTCAGGAAAAAGGAAAGTGAACCACATACAAATCCAGTTGCAATATTATGGTGACATATAAAGTGTTATGTGCTGGTGCCTATTGAATAAAGTGCTAAAACTATATCCTGATGTGTATAGACAATGAAAATATTCCAGTTCCAATATTAAGATAACATATAAAGTGCTATGTACTGGTGCCTGTTAAATAAAGTGCTACGACTATATCCTGATATGCATAGACAATAAGAATATATAAGAGAGTCCAATGAGGTTATGATAAACATCTATGACGTAAGTTGCAGATGGTATTAGCCTTGGGTGTCAGTTGAGACTTCAGCTGTCCCCCCACATGTGTCCCCACTTACCAGAGCGTTGTCCCCACAAAGGGGTATCGAGCCTTGGGGATCAGTGGGTCGTGGCGATCGCTTACCCGTTGCTGTGTGTGGTAGGTCTGTGTTAACCAGTGACGCCCGTGGATCGTGATGATATGAGGAGGTAAAGAGAGAAAAATCCTCATAGGGTAGTACTTCCTGTTTGTCAGGTGTATTTATTAAAATGCTTGTTTCCAAAGGCAAAAATTAAAAAAAATAAAGATTAAAAACAAAGAAGCTGCTCCTCGCAGCATACAAAGTGTCTGGTGTGCTGAGCTATGCCAGGCGGGTCTCTGGGACCTCTCTGTAAGGTAGCCGTGTGGAGCGTGCCGCAGTTTGCGTTCCACCTCAGAGCGTGTCCTACCCAGAAGTCCTCTCTGGCGTTAGCTGAGCGTGAACAGAACATGTGACGTAAGAGCGAGTGGTCACCTGACCGGTTTCGTCAATGGACGAAACGAGTACTTACCAAAGTACTTACCAAAGTACCAAAGGGCAACTACTAAGAGTAAGAAGAAACTGCCATAAGCAGGAAGATTTTGACATACAAGCAGACGTCCTCATCAACCGGTTTAGGGAGAAAGGGTACCAGCAGCTACCACTCACCAAACTTAAAAAAACTATGGACAGGCAAGCATTACTGAAACCTAAGCCTCCGAAACCAAGTAGAAAAAGCAATGATGTCCCGTTCATTACAGGTTACAGTACACAACACCGGCAACTGGAAAAAAATCAGAAGAAATACTGGCCTATTCTAAAAGAGGATAGGACACTTGCCAACATCCTTCCAAATAGACCTACGTTCATTTACCGAAGAGCTCCATCATTAAGGAACCATCTAGTCCACAATGTAGTGAACCCGCCAAAAAGGTGGAATTATGTCCTGAACTGAAAGGATTTTATAGATGCCAACGATGTCTACCGTGTAAAAAAAGCAAAAAATAAAATAGAAGACGCTTAATCTTTTCATCAAGTGCAAACCACAAGAATTTCAAAATTAAAAAACTGATTACGTGCAATAGTAACCATGTCACATACGTGGTAGAATGCCCCTGCAGGTTGCAAAATGTGGGACGGACCACCAGACCCCTCAAAGTTTGCATAAGGGAACACATAAAAAACATCCAAAAGGGTTTTCCTTACCATAGCCTATCCAGACACTTCGATGAACATCATCATAAAGATCCATCACAGATGACATTCTACGGGATAGATACGGTACAAGATCACTGGAGAGGTGGGAACAAAAAGATCCTAATATCACAAAATGAAACGGAATGGATCTACCGGTTGGGGTCTCTGGCACCAAAAGGGATGAACTTGGACATAGACCTCAATTGCTTTATAACCAACCAATAGAATTAATCTAACATTGAGACAACTCTCTAGAACAGCTGGTACCATTATCATCAAAAACCCATAAAGACATCCCACAAGCAGGAATGCATACGAAAAAGTAAAAAGGGGAAATATTGGTTAAAGAATAAGTTCAGTCTAGATATTAATCATAATACCCCCCCGGCAATGAAAAATATCCCCCCTGCAATAGAAACTAAAAAGTGGAAAGGTCATCAAAAAGTGTGCAATTAGGGACTAGCCCCCCTTTTTTTAAGTTTACAACTAAGGGGCACAACACACTGACAAATAGGACCATAACATATAACTATAGGACCCCATAGGGATTGGGAGATGACAAAAATCCTATTCTTGCATCTAAAACTTTACTAGTACATTTCCCCACGCTCTTTTTTACACAGGTGTTTAAATTATTAATTATGTACCACAGGTCCTGCATTGTATCGGGAACTATGTGGCCGAGTGGGTTCTGATTAAAGTTGTTCATTAACTTTATATATTTTGATAATCAACCCCCTGAGGTACACTCTCATCATTTCTTTATTTTTTCCCCATCCCATTTAATATTGGTATGCATATATACAAAATCATATACGTACCCGACACTTGTATATCAATTATCCCTCATATGTTCCACAATGTAACGTGTTATATTCAAAATGCTAATATGTCGCACTACAAGCAGCACTCGAGATCTGTGGCTTTAAATTATAATGGGATCCCTTCTCGCATTTAGGTTGGCACTATGTATGTAATCAACCCTATATGTAGACTCCTAGCTGAGTTCATCGTAATTTTCATTATATTATCCCCATTAGACCAATCGGGTACTAGATAAAATAAAATAGAAGACGCTTAATCTTTTCATCACGCCCACAGGGTTATGATTGGAACGTGGGTACATACTCACTCCCACAAAGGCGGATATCGATTGACGCTTGCACTATTTAATGCATTGTGACGAGAGAGGCGGGTATCACCTTTTGAAAACGTCCATTGACGAAACCAGTCAGGTGACCACTCGCTCTTACGTCACACGTTCTGTTCACGCTCAGCTCACGCCAGAGAGGACTTCCGGGTAGGACACGCTCTGAGGTGGAATGCAAACAGCGTCACGCTCCACACGGCTACCTTACAGAGAGGTCCCAGAGACCCACCTGGCATAGCTCAGCACACCGGACACTTTGTATGCTGCGGAGGAGCAGCTTCTTTGTTTTTAATCTTTAAATTTTTTAATTTTTGCCTTTGGAAACAAGCATTTTAATAAATACACCTGACAAACAGGAAGTATTACTCTATGAGGATGTTTCTCTCTTTACCTCCTCATATCATCACGATCCACAGGCGTCACTGGATAACACAGACCTACCACACACAGCAACGGGTAAGCGATCGCCACGACCCACTGATCCCCATGGCTCGATACCCCTTTGTGGGGACAACGCTCTGGTAAGTGGGGACACATGTGGGGGGACAGCTGAAGTCTCATCTGACACCCAAGGCTAATACCATCTGCAACTTACGTCATAGATGTTTATCATAACCTTATTGGACTCTCTTATATATTCTTATTGTCTATGCATATCAGGATATAGTCGTAGCACTTTATTTAACAGGCACCAGTACATAGCACTTTATATGTCACCATAATATTGCAACTGGATTTGTATGTGGTTCACTTTCCTTTTTCCTGAGAATTGGTAGGAATGATTTATTTTATTAATTAGCCATAGTTCACATATTATAGTGGATTGCGCAGTCTGGCATCACAGTTCAATACTACACCACACTTCAAATTGCGGCAATTCTGACATTTGAGGCACTACACCCTATGAGGAAATAATTAATGGTATCACATTGCACATAAGGATTACTCACCATCCCCGTGGGGGAGTTATCAGAAAAAGGGGCAACTTGGAAAAAGCGGGGAGTTTTTGAAATAAACCTACCGGCTACAAATACCTGACACCATATATTAGGATCACAAAAATCCCACATTATATTTAGCAGCGCCAACACCTGCACACTTATTTTATTTTTACTTGCACTTATCTCTCTTTGAGAGATTACACAGGGGGCAGCAGCTCATATACTCAGTCCTAGCGCAGATATCTCCTCCTTTTACCTTTAGTACATTTACACAGTTTTATAGCACTAATCGCTGTATAAATTTGAATGGTCCCAAAAATGTGTCAAAAGTGTCCGATATGCCTGTTACAATGTCACTGTCACAATAAAAAAATCGCTGATCGCCGTCATTACTAGTAAAAAAAAATCCATAAATCTATCCCCTATTTTGTAGACGCTATAACTTTTGCGCAAACCTATCAATATACGCTTATTGCGTTTTTTTTACCAAAAATATGTATAAGAATAGATATCAGCCTAAGCTGAGGAAAAAAATTGTAAGATTTATTGACTCAAAAAGTAAAAAATATTGTGTTTTTTTTTAAATTGTCGCTCTTCTCTTGTTTATACCTCTTTTTGTGGGAAAAAAGGACGTCAATTTTGTTTGGGAGCCACGTCACACGACCGCGCAATTGTCATGACAGGGCTGAAAATTAAAATTGTTCTGGGCAGGAAGGGGGTGAAAGGGGGTGAAAATGCCCTGTATTGAAGTGGTTAATTCCTCTGCCCTTGCTGTTTTAACTTTGGATAGTAAAACCTTTTTTGCTCGTAAATACCTTATACAGCCCACATCCTGTTTCTTGTCTGATAAAAAGCCTAGGCTTATGAAATCATGCACTGCTCGCTCTCTCACTCTTTTAAGAGTTTGTCAGGAGGGGGGCTAAATCATAAGAGGGCCAATGAAAGCTGCAGAGCTGGAGGCGTGCCTCTGTGTGTTTGTGTAAATCCAGGAAGTGAACAGGCAGCAGCCCACAGTTAAAATGGTTCTAGCCAGACTCAGTGGAGGGAGATTTCTGCAGCATATTTAGCAAGTACACAATCACAGTATATATAAAATAATATGAAAAGTGGTTGGAGGGAAGCTTCAGAATGGCAAAGATTATTTTATTACAGATTATGTAAGCAGACTGCATTTGCTCTTTAACAAAACTGCCGATACCAAGAAAAATACCTTTCATAATGGAAAATAGATAGAACAAAAATTGAATTTTTTTTTTTTTTTGCTCTCTGCTTGTCTTTTTTTGGGGGGGCTCAGCTTACACAGATCAGGTCCTTTTAACACCTATGATTTTGGAATTGTATGTCTAATAAGCTTGTATGGGTGTGATGATCAGGTGTCCATAAAAAAAATGTTTTCAAAAGTGTCTGTATTTTTACATTTATACAGCAAAAAATCAAAAACCTAATGGTGATGAATTTTTAACCACTTAAAGACCGCCGGCCGCATATATACGTTGCTTCATGCACTAGATAACGTCTGGTTGACCCGATGTCCGCTGGTCACCCACGATCGCTCCACAGAGAGGCAAAACGGGGATATGTAAACAAGGCAGATACCTGTTCTGACAGGGAAGTACACAGAGATTGTCTGTTCCTAGTAATCAGGAACAGAGATCTTTGTATTCTTCCTGTCAGTCCATCCCCCCACATGGTTAGAAAACACTAGCAGGGAACACAGTTAACCATTTGATTGCCCCTGGTGTTAACCTCTATCCTAACAGTGTCATTTATACAGTGATCAGTGTTTTTTTTAGCACTGATCACTGTATTGGTTTCACTGATCCCCAAAAAGTGTCCTTTATGCCACGTACACACGATGGGTTCTGATGGACCGTTTTCATCAGACAAACCGATCGTGTGTGGGCCCCATCGTTTTTTTTTACCATCAGTGAAAACACTTAGAACCTGTTTTAAAATTATCTGATGGTTAAAAAAACGATAGAAAAAAACAATCGTCTGTGGGGAAATCAATCGGTTAAAAATCAACGCATGCTCAGAATCAAGTCGATGCATGCTCGGAAGCATTGAATTTTTCTCAGCACGTCGTTGTGTTTTACGTCACCGCGTTCTGACACAATCGGTTTTTTAACTGATGGTGTGTAGACAAGACTGATGAAAGTCAGCTTCATCTGCTATCTGATGAAAAAAATCCATCAGACCGTTTTCATCAGATGAACCGATCGTGTGTACAGGGCATTAGGGTCAGATTTGTCTGCCGCAATTTCGCAGTCCCACGCAAAATCGTTGATCCCCACCATTACCAGTAATAACAATTAAAAAATCACTAAATCTATCCCATAGTTTGTAGATGCTAAAACTTCTGTGCAAACCAATCAATATACGCTTATTGGGAAAAATATGTAGAAGAGTACATTTTGACCTAAATTGATGAAGAAATTGTATTTATTTATTTTTTAAATTTTGGGGATATATATTATAGCAGAAAGTAAAAAATATATATATTTATTTATTTTTTTCAAAATTTTCTGTCCTTTTTTTGTTCATAGTGCAAAAAATAAAACCCGCAGGGGTGATAAAATGATCAAATGCCACCGAAAGAAAGCTCTATTTGTGGGGGGAAAAAAAAGACATCAATTTTTATTTGGGTACAGTGTCCCACATCTGTGTAATTGTCAGTTAAATTAACAAAATGAAGTATCGGAAAAAATTGCCTGGTCATTAAGGGGTTAAAGCCTTCCAGTGAAGTGGTTAAATGATAAAATGGTAAAAATGATAAAAATGTATTTGTGTATTGTGTTGCATGACCAAGCAATTGCCAATTAACCACTTCAGCCTCAGAAGATTTCCCCCCTTAGGCGGCGTACACACGGCAGAGAACCTCGACGGGCAGAACACATCGTTCCGCCCGTCGAGGTTCTCTGCCGGCCGTCGAAATCGGCGACCCACCAGTCGGGAATGGCAACCAGCCATTCATCCAGGCGGGCCGTCGAGCAAATAGAGAGCGTGCTCTCTATTTCTGCTCGACGGGATTCCCGACGGGATGCTCGCCGAGAGCGTACACACAGCCGAGGTCCTCACTGGAATGCAGATTCCAGCGAGGTTCTCGCTGGTTTCCAGCGAGAACCTTGGTCGTGTGTACGCCGCCTCAGTGACAGGCCATTTTTTGTGATACGGCACTGCGATACTTTAACTGGCAATTGCATGGTCATACAAATCTATACCCAAACAAAATTGTCTATGTTTTTTTCCCACAAATAGAGCTTTCTTTTGGTGGTATATGATCACCTCTGTGGATTTGATTTTTTATGATATTAATAAAAAAAGTCAATATTTTTTACTTTTTGCTATAATAAATATCGCCCAAAAACACATATAACATTTTTTTTCCTCAGTTTAGGCCGATACGTATTCTTCTACCTATTTTTGGTAAAAAAAAATCGCAATAAGCGTTTATCAATTGGTTTGCGCAAAATTTATAGCGTTTACAAAATAGGGGATAGTATTATTGCATTTTTATTATTTTTTTTTTACTACTAATGGCGCCGATCAGCGTTTTTTTTTTCATGACTGCGACATTATGGCGGACACTTCGGACAATTTTGACACATTTTTGGGACCATTGTAATTTTCACAGCAAAAAATGCATTTAAATTGCATTGTTTATTGTTAAAATTACAGTTGCAGTTTGGGAGTTAACCACAGGGGGCGCTGTAAGATTTAAGTGTGTTTACAACTGTAGGGGGGTGTGGCTGTAGGTCTGACATCATCAAACGAGTCTCCCTATAAAAGGGATCACTCGATCGATGCAGCCACCACAGTGAAGCACGGGAAAGCTGTGTTTACATACAGCTCTCCCCGTTCTTCAGCTCCAGGAAACGATCACGAGCGGGCGGCTAGAAATGAAAAGCCGCGCCCTTGTCCCGGATCGCTCCCCACGGGTTTCCGACCACCGCATGGGTCCCCATCGGCCTGTACGTGCCCTTCTGTGGACGTATATGTACATGCGGCCATCTGCCTGTACGTGCCCTTCTGTTTTCCATTGATACATGTTTCCTGGGGCAAGACCTGGGTTCTCAAAGACGTTTTCCAACAATAACTTGAATATTGGTCTTTTAAAATTATCGTTTTTGAATTTGAACGTTCGAGTCCCATAGACTTCAATGGGGTTCTAAATCTTTGCGCGAACGGTCGGTCTGTTCGACGGTTCTGGTGCGAACCGAACGCGGGGTGTTCGGCTCATCCCTAATCTACAGTATGTGCCAGATGCAGTCTCTCTTCAATTTACATAGTACTATATGTAATACATACAATATACATACCATATCATTTTAGTTTAATCTGTGTTTAAATGTGCTTCATTATAATGTTTACTACAAATACACGAATAAAAAAAAACTGAGCAAACAGTAATTGTAGGAGATGTTTTATGGGAAAAGTTTAAACAGCATACATCTGTAAAAGACACAACACCATGCATTATTAAAATACATACATTTGGCATTATATATCAGACATAATCATAATGTAGCTGTTGACATTTTATTACCAAGGACATGTGTGTGAAGAAACCCTGGTCACTTATTGCTTCTAGCAAGCACCCTTCTTAGTAAACAAAGCCCACTGGATGAACAAGTAGTCGATGTAACAAATAGAGAAGCAAACATTCCTCTCCACAGAGTTCATTTCAAGGACGTTAATAAAAAAGAAACATATCAACAAATGATTGGCTTTGTTCTAGGAGCATGCATATGTAAGGACATAAGTGGGTGTGCAGAATACAATCTAACCTATTTCAAGGCAACCTCACAGCACCTATTTAATTTTTTCTGATATAACTTCTGATTATAATTAGTTAGGATAAAACATTTTACACCAGTTGTGATTCACTGAAACTCATCATTGCCATTTTGAGACAATCAAAGGTTTAATTCACCTGTGGTTGGACAGTTGCTGACTAAGGATGGGCGAATGGTTCGGACCGAGCATTAGTTAGAGCCAAACATTGGCTGTTCAGAAGTTCTCTGAACAACCAAATTATAAGTAAATAGCGGCTATTTGTAGTGTGATAGCGGTGTGGAGAGAGATAGAACAGGGCTCTGTTCAGTGCTATTGGATAGACAGTTAGGCCTGGATTCACATACATCGGCGCAGATATATGACGGCGTAGCGTATCTTATTTACGCTACACTGGCGCAACACAGAGAGGGAAGCATGGAATTCACAAAGCAAATGCTCCCAACGTTGCTCCGGCGTAGCGTATAGTCATAGGCGTAGGTCAGCGTAAGTCAAAGTAGGTGGAAGTGGGCTGGAAGTGGGCGTGATACATTTAAATGAAGCGTAACCCCATGCAAATGATGGCCTGAGCTTCAGACAAGTACTTAAAATGAACTGCGCATGCGTCGTAACTTGGATGCATCCCAGTGCGCATGCTCACAATCACGTTGAAAATAACTGCCTAAGATACGTCGAAACACTGCCTACGGCGTGAACGTAACCTACGCCCAGCCCTATTCACATACTACGTGAACAAAGTATAAATCGGCGGCGTTCGTTCCCTGGTCCATACCTTTGCATGAGTTGCGCCTCCAATATGGGGAATAACCGGACGTAAACCTTACGCAAATTGCTTAAAACATGCACCGGGCGCAAGTAAGTTCCTGAATCGACCTATCTCCCTCATTTGCATATTTGCATCGAAAATCAATGGGGGTGCCAAATGCGTCGGTCGTATCTAGCTTTGTGGGTCGATAAGACGGTGCACTTTTGTACTTACGTTGGCGTATCTGGAGACCGTTTAAAGTCACTGCAAGTTTAACATCATATATTTAATTGCGTTACTGCAAGTTTAAGGCCATATTTGTTCATTGCATCACTGCAAGTTTAATGCCATGTAGTTCTGTGCGTTACTGCAAGTTTAATTCTGCATATTTCATTGGGGTACTTGTGGTACTGCAAGTTTAATAATAAAAAAGGTTATTTAGCGCTGGAATCTACAACTAAAAACTATGCAAGCCAGCACTTGAAGGTCAAATTCAAATAAAATACCTCAAAAGAGCATATAAATCAAAATTAGTGCAGCGCAAAACAGTGAATATAAACTACAACATCATATAACAACATCATATAGCAAATATATTGAAGTGATAAAACACTCAAAAAAATGTCAGCTAGAAACACGTATTTTAAAGCATGACAACAGTGATAGCATAAAGCAAAACACTAAGAGTAAAAAACAAAAGTGAGTCCATATGGTGCTTGAGTGCAAATTAAATCCAAACAGGTGCAAAAAGATCCAAGAAGTGATATCCAGTGAACCTCCACCAACAAGCAGGAATAGCCTCTCATCTTAATGATTCGACCCGCAGTGGGTCACACAGCATGAAATGTATGTAGAACCTCCAGTTCATACAGGGACAGCAAACAGCAGCAGCTCAGATATGGTAGGCTCACTCAAAAGTAGGGTAGGAAATCAGGGCATATGAAATAAAAAAGAAGGAGGAGATCTAGTGCTCTCTGTAGCGAACCAATATAAAATGTATTAAAAATATCAGGGATACACTCACATGTATAGGCACTCTACAGTGAGTGCAACGAGTCAGCATAAACAGATAAGCACACTCTGTGCTGTGCAGAACGACTCAGCATAAACAGGATCACAGCGTGGGAAGACGGCTGGACCTCACCTGGGTTGACGATCACAGGTGACGTCACGCATAGCTCCTCCCCCTCGTTACATTGACATAGTGATCCGCCCTGCTGATAAGGGGGGGTCTTGTGGTTTTAAGTAAAAGTTATTACCATGAGAAGATGATCAGACTCCTTAGTGATCGCAATACTTATTTATTATTGCAGGGTGACCCTATGGTCAAATATAAGAATGAGTTACACTCTTTGGTAGAGGATGGTAAAGGTAGGGGCATCCTGAATGGTAAGGAGGCAGCTTACCTGAATCCTTTTTATTGTCGGACTCCCATTCTATATTTCTTGCCCAAATTACATAAAAATGCAGAACGGCCGCCTGGCCGCCCTATAGTGAATGGAATAGATTCCGTAACATCTCGGCTTGGACAGTATCTGGATGTGTTCCTACAACCTCTGGTATGCAAATTACCAGCATACCTTAGGGACACTAAACAAATTATCCAGATACTCGATACCATCCCTTGTACTCCTAACACTATGGGCCAGATTCAGGTAAATGGGCGCTTCTTTACTTTGGAGTAACGTTTCTCATTTACGTTACTCCGCCGACACTTTCGGCGCAAGTACTGTTATTCACATAGCAGTTGCGCGTAAACTTGCGCCAGAGTAACGATAATGCGCTGGCGTAACCCGACGCAAGTGGAAGTGGGTGTGATCATATGTAAATGATGGGCGGAGCCCAGCGCAGAGGCTTACGTTCAGCGCATCATCCACGGAGCATGCGCAGTAAGTGAGGCTTCACTCGGCCCCCTTGTGCGTATGCTCACAACTTCCGTCGGCACCACTTCACGGGAAACGTCAGCGCAATGCGTTCCGTTGGGCGTTTAAATGCGCCCGTAGATGCGCCATTCCGGCACTAAAGTATATCCTGTTCCCCCTCCCCGCAGTGAAGTTACTTTTGTTCTGAGATGGCTGCTCCCGTTCCCCGCAAACACACAGGAGAAAGCTGAACTCTAAAGGCCAGGAGCTGTCAGCCGTCATCTCGGCTATGGAGACCTATGATGTCTTCCTCCATGGCTGTAAAAGTTGACAGACAAGCATGGACAGAGGTGTTGTCCTGCAAGTGGGGGTGCTCAGCTAGCTCTTATCGTTGGTAACGCTGCTGTAGCTGCTCTCCTGCTGACCTGTGGCCGTCTGGAGTAAACATAAAGCAGCTATTTGTAGAAATAACTTTGCGCCGGACGGACGAGATACGCGCGGCGCATGTAGCCAGCATATGGTGCTAATCCGTTCGCGAATCGGGAAATCTCCCTCATTTGCATATTTGCAGGGGAAATCAATAGGCGCGACTGATGCGCCAAGCAAAATTATGCGCTGACGAGACTCTGGCGTCGGAAAGTTAAGCCGATCGGAAATGGCCCGTTTTCTGTCACATCTAGTTTGGTGGGTACGGCCACATAGAAACGACGGCGCATCTTCACAGTTACGCGGCGCATATCGAATTACTCCAGCGAAAGTCTTGCTGAATCTGGCCCTATATTGGTAACTGCAGATGTTGGGTCGCTGTATACGATCATAGATCATGAGGCAGCTCTGTCTTCGGTTAGTTGGGCCTTGGAGTCCACTGACTTAAGTTATGATCATGTGTGTTTTTTGCTGGATAGTCTTAGGTTTTGTCTTTTAAGTAATTACTTTTGGTATAGCAGAGAATTTTTCTTGCAACAATGTGGGGTTGCAATGGGAGCCCGTTTCGCTCCCAGTGTGGCTAACATTTTCATGGCCCATTGGGAGCATGATGTGGTGTTTAATGATAGGCCACCACAGTTAGTGTGTTATCGAAGATACATCGATGACTTGATCATGGTGTGGGAGGGAGATTTACCCTCATTACAGCAATTCATGTGTAAACTCAATTCTAATAATAAGAATATAGTTCTAACTTGGACCGTTTCCCATGATAAAATCAACTTCCTTGACTTGGAAATTTTTAAATCTAATAATATGTTGCTTACCAGAAATCACTTTAAGACAGTGGACCGTAACGGATACATCCCGTTAAATAGTTGCCATCATCACCTGTGGCTATGCAACATCCAACGTGGGCAGTTTGTGAGGTTGCGTAGGAACTGTACCCTCGAGTCAGACTATCTCATGCAGTCACAAGAACTATCCACCCGTTTTGTATCTAAAGGCTACCCATACCCTCTAATCGCCCAAGAGATTGAGAAAGTCAGGGCCATAGAGAGGAGTTCTATCGTTAGAGATAAACCTCGCAATGTAGATAAGGAGCAGGCTAATTTCAAAATGTTGTTGGATTATAATATCCAGCACAAGAAATTTGAAAAAATAGTGGCCAAGCATTGGCCCATTTTGAAAGGGGATGCAATCTTAGGTCCTGCACTCCCGGATCGCCCTCAATTTATCTACAGAAAGGCCCCTTCCCTGAGAGATAGGCTCGTTCCAGGTGTCACTGATCCACCCATTATGGCACAGCCCAAACTTTTTGATTTCTTATCAGGTTTCTATGCTTGTGGTCGCTGTGCAACCTGCAAGCATGTTAAACAGCGCATTAAGAAGCAAAAAAGTTTTTGTTCCAATGTGACACAAGTAGAATACCCCATAAAACAGCTGATCACATGTGACACGATCGGTGTAGTTTACATGCTCGAGTGTGAGTGCGGCTTGCAGTATGTTGGACGTACCTCGCGTGCATTGCATGTGAGGGTTGGAGAACATATTAGCAACATTAAAAGGGGGAGTAGGAACCACAGTGTCTCCAAACATTTTAGGCAATGTCACCAGAAAGACCCTAGAGGGTTAAAATTCTGGGGCATTGAGAAAGTGTCAAAGCATTGGCGAGGGGGGCATTATATCCGCCAATTAAGTCGGCGTGAGTCCTACTGGATTTACGAGACCAAGGTTTCCTCCCCAACTGGCTTGAATGTGGAATTTGACTTAAATTGCTTTATTTCCAATAGATAGTAACAATGGGCCAGATTCAGAGAGCCATTACGCCTGTCTAACTGGTGTTAGACTGGAGTAATTTCAAATTACGCGCGTTTTCTAGCTAGTCGAAAACCTCAAACCATGAATAGACGGCTGCGGGCTTCAATTCGACTGGATTACGTGTTTGTACGCCTTGGGATCTACGCTGCAATAAAATTGCGGCCACTGGGTGGACTTCCCGTCGTTTTCGGCGTCGGGGTATGCAAATGAGCTTTTGCCGGCGATCCCCGAAATTACGATCTTCAATCGCAATCTCTTAAGGCACCTTTAGTCATCTTTTATTTGCGTAACACTATACCAGCTTTTTGCTGCTCTAATATTAGACAGCCCATGTTAAGTATGGCCGTCGTTCCCGCGTCGAATTTCTACGTTTTCCGACGTCTTTTATTATTTTTAACGTAAGTCGTCCAGGAATAGGAATGTTCGTAAACGCCGCTACTCAAACAACGAATGACGTAACGACGTGATTTCGCGCAATGCATGGCGGGAAATTTCTGAACGGAGCATGCGCAGTTCGATCGCCGCGGGGACGCGCTTAATTTAAATGCTTCACGCCCCCCAATCGCGTATTTCGATTACGCGGCGAGAAATAGACTACGCCGCCATAGCGTATGGGCAAAAATCTACCAGGATTCGGTGTAGAGCCTGGTAAAATACGGCAGCTTAGAGTATTTCGATTACGCAGCGCAATATTAAGTGTATGTGAATCTACCCCAATGTATCTTTTTTCCTTTTTTTTTTTAATTGTATAACTATCTGTTAGGTATGTTATTTGTTTGCTCTTAAATGAGGGCTGGACCCATAGGGGTTAATGTTTAATGAATATTGTAATCTTATATATATATTTTTGTACTGGGTATACGATCACGGATGACGTCTAAATAAACTTTTTAATTTCTATACCTTATAGGTCAATTTCCTATCAAAGTGTTTTTAAAAAAAAAAATTTTATATGTATCTAATGATCATTGATATTGTATATCTTTGGCGGTTTTACCTGTTTTAATAATGCCCATACTATCAGCCCTTATTGATCTAATCCTACTGCCTTCTAGTATGGGCAGTGCACACTCTACAGCAGCGTTGTGGTGTTCTAAGCTGTGGGAGTGGTTTTTGGGCTGTGTGGGCGTACAGGTCTATTGATGAAGTCCCGCCCATAGGGACGTAACGACGTACGAGGGGGAGGAGCTATGCGTGACGTCACCCGCGATCGTCAACCCAGGTGAGATCCAGCCGTCTTCCCACGCTGTGATCCTGTTTATGCTGAGTCGTTCTGCACAGCACAGAGTGTGCTTATCTGTTTATGCTGACTCGTTGCACTCACTGTAGAGTGCCTATACATGTGAGTGTATCCCTGATATTTTTAATACATTTTATATTGGTTCGCTACAGAGAGCACTAGATCTCCTCCTTCTTTTTTATTTCATATGCCCTGATTTCCTACCCTACTTTTGAGTGAGCCTACCATATCTGAGCTGCTGCTGTTTGCTGTCCCTGTATGAACTGGAGGTTCTGCATACATTTCATGCTGTGTGACCCACTGCGGGTCGAATCATTAAGGTGAGAGGCCATTCCTGCTAGTTGGTGGAGGTTCACTGGATATCACTTCTTGGATCTTTTTGCACCTGTTTGGATTTAATTTGCACTCAAGCACCATATGGACTCACTTTTGTTTTTTACTCTTAGGGCCAGATTCAGCAAGACTTGCGCTGGAGTAATTCGATATGCGCCGCGTAACTGTGAATATGCGCCGTCGTTTCTATGTGGCCGTACCCACCAAACTAGATGCGACAGAAAACGGGCCATTTCCGATCGGCTTAACTTTCCGACGCCAGAGTCTCGTCAGCGCATAATTTCGCTTGGCGCATCAGTCGCGCCTATTGATTTCCCCTGCAAATATGCAAATGAGGGAGATTTCCCGATTCGCGAAAAGATTAGCACCATACGCTGGTTACATGCGCCGCGCATATCTCGTCCGTCCAGCGCAAATTTATTTCTACAAATAGCTGCTTTATCTTTACTCCAGACGGCCACAGGTCAGCAGGAGAGCAGCTACAGCAGCAGCGTTACCGACGAAACTAGCAAGCTGAACAACCACACTTGCAAGGACAACACCTCTGTGTGCCAACATGCCAGGGGCAGTCGCGGTCCTAGCACTAGTACTGGGTCCCCCGGTACGGAGGAGGCGGGCACGTGAGAGGATATACCGCACGCGCATGAGCCTCTTTGGCATGGGGGATGAGGAGGTGTATCGCCTCTTCAGATTCAGCCCAGATGCAATACTTGAACTAACCACAACCCTGCAGGAGGACATCACCAGCAAGACACACCGCTCACAAGCAGTGCAGCCACTGGTGAAGGTACTGGCAACACTTCATTTCCTAGCAAGTGGATCATTCCAGCGTACAAGTGGAGTGGTGGCTGGGATGTCACAGTCCACCAAAAGCAGATGTGTGCACCAGGTTGTCCCTGCAATCCTCAGACGCATGTCCAACCAGTTCATCAGACCCACCACTGAGGAGCTGCGGCTGAAGGCAATGACAGATTTCTACAGCATTGCCAGATTCTCACGCACTGTGGGGGCCATTGATTGCACACATGTGGCCCTTCAGCCCCCCAGTGCCACAGAGCACATATACCGCAATCGGAAGCATTGGCATTCCATCAACGTACAGGTGATAGCCGATGCCCAACGCCTCATATGGCATGTCCGTGCCAAACAACCCGGGTCCAGCCATGACAGCTTCATATACCGTCAGAGTCCCATCCCAGCAGAATTCGAGCAGAACATGTATGGGGACAGCTGGCTGGTTGGTGAGTGACATGGGTGGCAGGCATGACTATCCCCTCCCATGATGCACATCACAAGTGGCACATGCATGACTAACATCCTCCTGTCTTTTCCCTTACAGGTGACTCTGCATATGCACTGGGACCCCATCTCATGACTCCTTTCCGGAACCCCCAAACCAGAGGAGAGAGAAAATACAATGAAGCACACATCAAAACCCGTGCAGTGGTGGAGCAAACATTTGGGCTCCTGAAGTCCCGTTTCTGCTGCCTGGATAAGTCTGGGGGGACCCTATTGTATTCCCCTAGCTTTGTGTGTCAGATCATCGGTGCATGTTGCATTCTGCACAACTTTGCCATGAGAAAAGGCCTGCAGATTGACATGCGTGATGACCTGACCCCCCAACCAGACAGCCCCCCCCTGCCAGAGGAGACCCATTCAGCTGATGGAAGAGCAGTCAGGAGGGTCCTCGCCGTAGGCATCTTTGGACACAAAACCAAAACATTGATCACACGGACAATGCACGCATGCACACCACTGATGTCCCTAGATCACACACACCACATGCACATCGCATTGGATTAGCCCAAGTCCAGCATGTAGGACTTGGAAGCAGCAACGCCAGCGTCAAGGCCCCAATGATGTCGCTGTCCATTCATACACCTTTCACACGTCATTCATACAGCCGTGGGGTTAACTTCACCACCACGGCCGAGGGTGACACCCCTTACTGGCAGGAGTGCCACCCCCTCACATTCACACACCATTCACACTGCAACGTGTGCAGTATCAAAAAAAATAATAATCTCATATCCAGAGCATAATCACAAATAAAATAACTCATAACCTGAGCATTAAGATTAAAATAAAAATCTCATAACCTGAGCATTTCAGAAAAAAAAAAAATACAAAACTCATGTTCTGAGCATCAATCAAAAAAAATAATAATAATTATCTGGGATGCCGGGGGCTTCTTCTGGCGGGCCCTCTCTGGCTCCTCAGCTGCCTGGATGGAGTGGGTGGGGGTGGGGGGGCATCTGGAGGTGGCTGATCCCCGGGTGGGCCAATCCTGGCAGGTGTGGCCTGCCTGCCCTCCAAGGCCACGGCAATTCGGCCGAGGTACGCACTGGTCTGGGCCTGCACCCTGAGCTGCTGGGCCTGCATCCTGAGCTGCCGGGTGACCTGATAATGCTGGGCCCGCCGACTCAGCATCCCCTGGTCCCGGATGGCAGCACTGTTTGCCTGGATGGCAGCAGTGTTTGCCTGGACGGCTGCAGTGAGGTCCCTTATGTCACCCTGCACCTCCCCCAGACTGGTCACCACTGCAGCGCAGTTGCAGCTCACATCCTGCACTGCTGAAGAAATCTGGGCCACGGAGCACAGGCTGTCAGCCACTCTGTCCAGGTGCCCAACTATGTCCCCCATTTGCTGGGTCTGCCTGGCGTGATCCCTCGCCACCTGGTCCTGGACCAGATCAGACACCCCCCTGGTCTTATGGGTGGCCTTCCTGGGGCCAGTAGATGGTTGTCCCCGGGGGGATGGAGTCGCCCTTGAGGGGCTTCCTATGATGGGGGAGGGGATCTGAGAGGGTCCTGCAGAAGAGGAGGACTCCTCCAACAATAAAATAAAGTCCTGCTCTGCCCCAACAGGCTCCTCCTCAACGACCTCTGCAGGTGTGGTGTGGGCACTCTCCTCCTCCACCTCGGTGTCTTCACCACCCAGGGGCACAGGCACTGGGTGCCGTTGGGGGGATGGGGTGGACTGGCCACCGACAGATGATGGCCCAGCTCCGTTATCTGTGGATGACACAAAGCAGACACATGTTGGTGGTCCCACACACTTGGCACATGTACCCTCCCCCCCCACATGCAACACACCAAATAGGGGATAAAAAACACTTACCTGTCCTGGAGCCTTCCTCCACAGAATCATAGCCTGGTACCCCCTCCAATTGCTCCCTCTCCAGGCAGCGGGCGACCACCTCCTCCTCTGTGGTCAGGCTGACCGGACATGGGGGTCCACCACCTGTGCCCTGCTCATGGCTCCGAATGGTGGCCACCTTGCCACGGACCTTGCACCGCAGGTTATTTATCTTTTTCTGCATATCACCAGCAGTCCGGGTGGAGTACTCCAACACATTCACCCTGCCAGCAATGGTGTCCAGGATGGCCTGCTTCCTCTCCCGGGTGGTCTTCCTACTTTTCTTCCCATGCAGGAAATCATTGTAAGCCTCCATTGCTGAGATGACCACAGAGACCTCCTGGGCATTAAAATTGAGGTTCCTCCTCTCTTTGGGGGTAGCGGGAGCAGCCATAACAGAGCAAAAGTAAATTCCCTGGGGTGGGGGGAAACGGAAATACTTTTGCGCCGGAATGGCGCTTCCGCTGTCGCTTTTATACGCGCAACGGAACGCATTGCGCTGGCGTTTCCCGTGAAGTGGTGCCGACGGAAGTTGTAAGCATGCGCACAGGGGGCCGAGTGAAGCCTCACTTACTGCGCATGCTCCGTGGATGATGCGCTGAACGTAAGTCTCTGCGCTGGGCTCCGCCCATCATTTACATATGATCAGACCCACTTCCACTTGCGTCGGGTTACGCCAGCGCATTATCGTTACTCTGGCGCAAGTTTACGCGCAAGTGCTATGTGAATAACAGTACTTGCGCCGAAAGTGTCGGCGGAGTAACGTAAATGAGAAACGTTACTTAAAGTAGCGCCCATCTACCTGAATCTGGCCCTTAGTGTTTTGCTTTATGCTATCACTGTTGTCATGCTTTAAAATACGTGTTTCTAGCTGACATTTTTTTGAGTGTTATATCACTTCAATACATTTGCTATATGATGTTGTTATATGATGTTGTAGTTTATATTCACTGTTTTGCTCTGCACTAATTTTGATTTATATGCTCTATTGAGGTATTTTATTTGAATTTGACCTTCAAGTGCTGGCTTGCATAGTTTTTAGTTGTAGATTCCAGCGCTGAATAACCTTTTTTATTAGCTTAATGTATGATCTCCAAAGGAATGTTGCACTCGACACAGCCCAGGGATGTGTTAACAGCTAGGGACTCCAATTCACACAAAAAAGACAGAAATAGACTGACATAGCGTAACTCAGTTTTTAATGCTGATAGAAAGAGCCCCCCACATACAGAAAACCCCTCATAAAATGCATGTACAAAAGTAAATAAAATTGAGCGTATAATCACCTTCTCCACTATGGGGAGAAAACAATGTGCGGACCTATCGTGGATCACTTCATGGCTCCGGGTAAGCAGCAGTGGAACGCATACGTCACTTCCTTGTGTCGTGTAGGTCACGAGGGCGTGACCACATGACTAAGACGCAAGTTTATAAGACTATAACTACTACCCTAAGCCAGCCCACATGCTGAACATCGAAAGTGATAACATGCGAAGGAAGGAGAGCACATATAAACCTATTGATTCTACACAAGTGTACACTCGATCAGATCAAATCATCAAATACATAAAAATGCATTGAATATTACAACTTAGTACTAGAATATATAAATTCAGCAATAGATCACATAATTAACAAGTATATATCATTAAAACATATAAGATAAATAATAGCAGCAATAAGCAGCACATAGTTGTCAATAAAAATACCAACTATATCATCGCATGTATGTTAAATGGTATAACATAGATAGGGAAGAAAAAAATGATAAGGACCTATCTATGAGATGGTGTAAATAAGGATTCAAAATTAAGTATGTTAATAAAAAAAAAATCAGATTACCAAAATTCTGATTATATAAAACAATTAATATCTAGGTCGATATTTAACCCTTTCGGAGAGAGGGTCTCGACCAAGAAAATCCGTTGAGTCTCCCTCTTGGACAGATCTCTGACCAAGTTGGATCCTCTCCACATGGGCTTCAGGTGGTCGATCCCCCAAAACTTTAAGCCTGTTGGATCTTGGCTGTGATGTATTTTGAAGTGAAGAGACACATTGTGATCTTTAAATCCTATCAGAATATTTGCAATGTGTTCTGCAATACGTACTTTTAGTTGACGCTTAGTGCGGCCAATATAAATAAGACCACATGGACATTGCAGAGCATATACAACATGGGTAGTGTTGCATGTAATAAATTCACTAATAGTGAATTCTTTATTATTCGAGGTTGAGGTAAATTTTGTGACTGCCCTCAACGGTCTATTAATCGCGCGACAGGCCCTACATTATCTACATGCATAAAATCAGTCACAGTCCCAGAACGAGAATGGTCCCAGAAGAGAAAATTTTATCTATCCGCAAAATATGCCAGTGGTTTACAAAACTTTCCTCCACCTCCTTATATTGCGAATGGAAACCACAGATGAAGTTCCACTCTCGATTATTAGTGGTAACCAAAATATCTTTATCTCTGAGGAAATTCTCTCTAGGTTGTAAAGCTAATTCCTGTATAATGGAATTTGTTGCAAATGATACAGACTATCGACCTTACCGGAAAATAAAACGTTTATATGGTGACTGCAGATGTATCATCTCTTTACACCATTATTCAACACGACGATGCTCTTCTTGCACTCAACTGGGGCCTAAGCCGTTGTGACGACATCTCGCACAATAAAAAAGTGTCCTGCTTGTAGTAAATTTCATTATACAGGAATAGGGATGAGGTTTGTGTTCGTCTCGAACGTATGTTCGACTTGAACATCGTCTGTTCGTACGTTCGACGAATTTCGAACAAAACGGGTTGTTCGTGCCAAATTCGAGTCACGCGCGCCGGCCCATAATTCACTGCGGCGTTGCGCGCTGATGATTGGTCAAGCATGCATCATGACCCTGCATGCTTGGCCAATCACAACTCGCAAAAAACGAAGAACAATAATTGGCCAAAGCCGGGGTGGCTTTGGCCAATTATGGCTCAGGGGGTTTAGTACACGCCCCACACTATATAAGACCGCCTGCAAGGCGGCCTCGTGTAGTGTGTTCCGGTTTTGTTAAAGAGAAGATCAGTCAGACAGTTAGAGAGAGAGAGAGATAGATAGAGACACAGTGGGCCAGATTCAGAAAGGAATTATGCCGGTGTATCTACAGATACACCGGCGTAATTCGAATTTCCCACCGGCGTATCATTGTTTTCTATTCAGAAAACATGATACGCTGGATTTACACTAAGATCCGACAGGCGTAATAATCTTACACCGTCGGATCTAAAATGTAATGTTCCGCCGGCCGCTAGGTGGCGTTTACCTTGTTTCTCGCGTAAAATATGCAAATGACTATTTACGCCGATTCAGAAATGTACTTGCGGCGGCGCGTCGTATTTTACGTCATTTGCGTAAGCGGTCGAGCGGCGTAAGGTTACTGTTAAGTATGGACGGCGGGACCGCATCGAATGGAACGTCGGTTACGTCATTTGTAAATCGTTCGGGAATAGGGCTCTACGTTAGTTACGTTCACGTCGTTTACATTGAGAAAAAGCAACGTGATTTCGCGCATGCGCACTGGGAACGTCCACGGACGGCGCATGCGCCGTCAAAAAAAACGTCACTTACGTGGGGTCATGATTCATTTACATGAATCACGCCCCCATCTTCCGAATTTGAATTGCGCGGCCTTCCGCCGCCACAGATACACTACGCCGCCGTAACTTTCGGCGTAAATAGTTTCTGAATAAGGAACCTGCCACTGAAAGTTACGGCGGCGTAGTGTATCTGAGATACGCTACGCCTGCCTATAGATAGGCAGATTGCAAAAATCCGGAAGGAAACACTGCGCTGGACAAAACTAAGAAGAGTGAACTAAAGAATACTACTGAGTAATAAATTAAAAGCAGCCAGTATCAATAATTTGTGATACAAAAAATTAAACAGAAATAAAGAAAAAAGAGATACGGCGCTTAGTGATTAAAAAAGCTGAGATCAAAAGTAACAGATCGGGCTCAAAATTTACATAAACATCATTGGTTCAAATGAGAATTACCAAAGAAAAAACACTCAAGTGGTGCGTGAACAGTCTATGTGTGTTGAAAATATATATAGTGAAAAAAAGTCCTTAAACGATGTCCAATCAATTAGGAGAAACAAAAATCCCAAAAGAAAGTCCAATTAATCATCCATATGTGTGGGGTGAGAATAGAATGAAACCAATCCACCGTAGAAAAACACCCGGGTGTGGTAATGTAGTCTCCTTACCATGTGTTTTGACCACTGTGTGGGTCACTCTGTGCGCGGGGGTTTAAGGTCTCCCTCCTGACCCTCTGTACTGTCACTGCGGTGTTCTCAATTGTATCGCGATGTTTAACCGGAACATAAGAGAAAAATGGAACCATAGCGTGATACCAGAGATTGATTTTTATTTTAAAAGAAATAAAAGCTGTTGCACTCACATTTGATGTGTTGTATAACCAGCGGTGTGTCAAATATAATGAAACCGGCGGCTGATCGTCCCTCTCCTGCTCGTTTTCGTTCTGGCTTCCTCGATAGGGCCAGCGTGATGGCGTCGATACAGCAAGCCACACCTACGCGTTTCGTCACCACGGACATCGTCTGGGATTGGCTGCGTACGTCGCGTCATCACGCATTCCCTTAAATAGTCGCGATCCGCCATTTTGACTAAGGGAAATCGGAAGCGGAAATAGGGAAAAAAACGATACTACAGCACAGAATTGAGGGCTGCAAAAAGAGCATGGAGAACAATGGACGGGAAATGGTACTGCCATCTTGTGGCAATATTGGTGAAGAGCCAGATAACAGGAAAAAACAAGCAAGAGTAAAGAACTGATCGGCCGCTGCTTCTTCTTAAGTAATAAATGCACATTCTAGCAAGAGTCCATACCAATAACGTATATACATGATATGTTACAGGAATATTGGTACTATGGTATAAAAAAACCTTATTATATTAAAAATGAATTCATTATTATAAAATTAATATACACAATACAATATATGATGAAAATATGCCAAAAATTTAAAATTATCATTGGCTGAGACAATTTTGAATAAAATAGATAATATAAAATAAAAAAATCAGGCATTATTAATAAAACAATTAATATCCCAATCCACATTTAACCCATGAGGTAAATATGAGCACATATCAAAAATCCATCTTGTTTCAATCTTAGAGATAGCTCGTACTTTGTTAGTACCTCTCCAGTGTGGGCGGAGCTTCTCAATAGGGACAAATAAAGTGGCTTTTATTTGACGATCATGGTATTTCGCATAATGTTTGGACAAGTTGTGTTTTGAGAATCCACGGTTAATATTCCCCACGTGTTCCTCCAATCGGATGTGCACAGCTCTTTTGGTGCGACCCACGTATTGTTTTGAGCAAGGGCATTGAATGAGGTATACGACACATTCGCTAGAGCATGTAATAAATGAATCGATGTCATATACAGTACCTTGCCAGTATGTGTGGATTGAAAAGTTTCAATTTTGCGCCCTTTGAAGGAATTAAGTTCACATATTTTACATTTACGACATGGGAAAAAGCCCTTCATAGTCTGAAAGAAGGATATTTGCTTGGGGGGGTCTATGATATTAGGAGCAATTTTCTGTCTCAGAGAAGGTGCTCCCCTAAAGATAACCACTGGGCGTTCGGGAATGACAGGGCCCAATATTTTGTCGTTCCTCAAAATGTTCCAGTGTTTATTGATTATCTTTCTAACTAGAAAATGTTGATTCGAATAGCCCGTAATCATAGAGTATCCGAAGTGGTTATCTGGTGGTTGGTTGACAGTGCTCTTTTTAGTGAGCATCATATTCCGATCCATATTGGTAACCGCCTGGATAGTGTCATCTATTTTTGTCTCTAGGTACCCCTTTTCTAAAAAACGTTGTTTCAAAGCTTGTGCCTGTTGTTGGTAATCGATCAGGGAGGTACAGTTCCGTCTTAATCGTTGGAACTGGCCCTTAGGTACTGCTGCAAGCCAACTGGTGTGGTGGCAACTGTTCAGGGGGATAAACGCATTACGATCAGTGCTTTTGAAATGTGTTGTGGTAATCAGTATCCCATCATTAATTGAGATATTGAGATCAAGAAAGTGTATATGGGATTGGCTTGATTCGTATTTAAGACAAATCCCTCTATCATTGGAATTTAGTCCATTAATTTTTTTTTCCAATGAAAGTGAATCCCCTTCCCATAAGACCAAAATATCGTCTATGTATCTTTTCCAGAGACGTAATTCTTTGGGCGGGTTTTTATCAATAACTTCCCTTTCCCAGTAGGCCATAAAAAGATTGGCGAGGCTGGGGGCAAACTTAGCCCCCATTGCCACGCCACAGTTTTGTAAATAGAATACACCGCCAAACCAAAAATAATTGTGGCTTGTAGCAAAGATGAGAAGATTGGTGATAAAATCTTTCTGAATCAATGATAGGGTTTGGTCTTGTTGGAGGTAAAATCTCACTGCCTCTAAACCATGTTGTTGCGATATAATGGTATAGAGGGAAGTTACATCCGCTGTTGCCATGATGAACCCTTCTTTCCAATCTACATTGGTCAAGAGATTAATGACTTGTGTTGTGTCACGTAAATATGATGGTGTCACTGTGACTAGCGGTTGCAGGAACTCATCGATGTATTTGCCAATTCTGGCAGTAACCGAGTCCAGTCCGCTGATAATCGGCCGCCTGGGCGGGTTAGTTGTGCTTTTATGCACTTTGGGTAAGTAGTATATGACCGGCACTTTAGGTGCTGATGGTACTAGATGCAATTTCTCCTTTTTGTTCAAAACACCCAATGAATATCCTTCATTGATCAATGCCAGGAGTGCTTTCTTATACTTGACTGTGGGATTACATGCCAATTTGATATAAGTTGTGGTGTCAGACAAAAGCCTGTGCATCTCATTCAGATAGTCGATTTCATTTAAAACGACAACCCCTCCGCCCTTATCAGCAGGTCTGATTATAATGTCGTTACGGGCACAGATTTGTTTCAGATTGCTCTGTAATGTGTAATTGCCCCTATTTTTGGGAATTTTTATGGCAGTAATGTCTTTGAGAACCATCTCTTTAAATGTTAAAATAGACGGAGCTGTAAAACTGGGGGGATTAAATAGAGATGCATTAGCAAACTTAGTATGCTGTATAGGGATGATCTCACCTGTTCTATTTATAGTGTTCGTGCCAGAAGTCTCTGGTGTTAGTGACTGAACACTAATTGAGGAGGCTAATTGGCTAGAATTTCCCAAAGGGTTAAGCAAGAAATGACGTTTAATATTCATCTTGCGAATAAACTTGTGGGCATCAATGAATGTCTCGAACTTGTTTAATGTCCGTGGAGGTGCAAATTTGAGTCCCTGGTTGAGTAGATGCTGTTCACCCCGTGAAAGCTGTGCTGAACTTAGATTGAAGACTCCATTGATAGTTATTTCTTCTTTCTTTTTGGACCTGACCCTCCTCCCCCCTCTAGTTCCCCTCTGTCTTCGTGGCCCCTTTTGGGTCTCTGGTTGGCCAATTGAAAAAAACGACGGGAATCTTCAGGTCTATTGGATGCGGGAGGGGTTTCATATTCCATCTGGCTAGGACCAGTGGAATCTACAGCGTATTGATTGGGATGTCTGGAAATGATGGGATCGTCCTCGAAATCATCTTCGTAATGTTGTGAGAGAGGAGCGAATCTATTATTTACCGAGGTGGAATTATTCCTCTGCGCAAATTAGGACGGGCGATTTAAGGAAATGCGTGATGACGCGACGTACGCAGCCAATCCCAGACGACGTCCGTGGTGACGAAACGCGTAGGTGTGGCTTGCTGTATCGACGCCATCACGCTGGCCCTATCGAGGAAGCCAGAACGAAAACGAGCAGGAGAGGGACGATCAGCCGCCGGCTTCATTATATTTGACACACCGCTGGTTATACAACACATCAAATGTGAGTGCAACAGCTTTTATTTCTTTTAAAATAAAAATCAATCTCTGGTATCACGCTATGGTTCCATTTTTCTCTTATGTTCCGGTTAAACATCGCGATACAATTGAGAACACCGCAGTGACAGTACAGAGGGTCAGGAGGGAGACCTTAAACCCCCGCGCACAGAGTGACCCACACAGTGGTCAAAACACATGGTAAGGAGACTACATTACCACACCCGGGTGTTTTTTCTACGGTGGATTGGTTTCATTCTATTCTCACCCCACACATATGGATGATTAATTGGACTTTCTTTTGGGATTTTTGTTTCTCCTAATTGATTGGACATCGTTTAAGGACTTTTTTTCACTATATATATTTTCAACACACATAGACTGTTCACGCACCACTTGAGTGTTTTTTCTTTGGTAATTCTCATTTGAACCAATGATGTTTATGTAAATTTTGAGCCCGATCTGTTACTTTTGATCTCAGCTTTTTTAATCACTAAGCGCCGTATCTCTTTTTTCTTTATTTCTGTTTAATTTTTTGTATCACAAATTATTGATACTGGCTGCTTTTAATTTATTACTCAGTAGTATTCTTTAGTTCACTCTTCTTAGTTTTGTCCAGCGCAGTGTTTCCTTCCGGATTTTTGCAAAGTGTTTATTTAGATACAACAACATTGCTGCTGACACTATATCATCATGGATATTTTCGATTACCGGTCTCAACACACTATCAATGTAGAAGGTGTATTTGATGGTAAAACTGAACCATCTGATGAAATAACAGGTATTTTTCTCAGATTAAAAAAAAGATTTACTAGTCTCTGAGTTACATACCAGTTGGGATATAGCCTATTTGGAACAATATGTTGCTCAAAAAATGGTCCCCCGTAGCCTCAGATGGGAAGTAAGCCCACAAAAGGGTGAGAATGATCTTGTTGGGTGGTATACCTATTTTAACGATACAGGGGTTAAATTCCTACAGTTTCTTTTGGAAAAAAAACATTCCAAACTAAGGTCATTAAATGAAGAAATAACCTTATTGAGGGAAAAACTCATACCATTAAAAGAACAAGAGTTTTATAAACAAAAGTCTGATCAGCTTAAGACTTTTCTTGAAAAAGAAGATCTTGAGCAGAAAACTAAGAAAAAGAAGAAATACAATCGTGATTTCTCAGACTACTCGAACAAAGTGGTTTTTAAATGGCAGGTAAACATAAATACAGAAGGTGTGGATAGTGTGGCTAATCCACCCTCCTCTGCATTGACACAAAATCACACCCAACCCCCTCTTAATACTCCCTCATTAGTGTCTACCCATACTAGTTATGCTGGAGCTGTTGCACATAATAATCAAATTTTTTTGCATATGCAACAGAGACACACCCCAGTAAGACCTAAGAATAATAAAAATAAACCAAGGAAGTACAAGAC
This sequence comes from Rana kukunoris, assembly GCA_029574335.1. Taxonomy (NCBI): domain Eukaryota; kingdom Metazoa; phylum Chordata; class Amphibia; order Anura; family Ranidae; genus Rana; species Rana kukunoris. Next base: position 243,505,147 of record CM056059.1, read on the forward strand.
ACAGTCGGGTCAGTCCGAGTCTAGACCATCTCAGGTTAGGAACCCAGAACCTTATAGGGCAGGACCTCCTCAAAGGAGATCTCCATACCCCCAGTATCTGACTCATAAGGAACACAACGAACCCAGGGGGCATTACAATTCCCCATACAATAGACAACATGGGTATGATCAATTGAGAGAGGACCCTAGGGATCACTTCCGGAATTGCCCGTCCCAATTTGCGCAGAGGAATAATTCCACCTCGGTAAATAATAGATTCGCTCCTCTCTCACAACATTACGAAGATGATTTCGAGGACGATCCCATCATTTCCAGACATCCCAATCAATACGCTGTAGATTCCACTGGTCCTAGCCAGATGGAATATGAAACCCCTCCCGCATCCAATAGACCTGAAGATTCCCGTCGTTTTTTTCAATTGGCCAACCAGAGACCCAAAAGGGGCCACGAAGACAGAGGGGAACTAGAGGGGGGAGGAGGGTCAGGTCCAAAAAGAAAGAAGAAATAACTATCAATGGAGTCTTCAATCTAAGTTCAGCACAGCTTTCACGGGGTGAACAGCATCTACTCAACCAGGGACTCAAATGTGCACCTCCACGGACATTAAACAAGTTCGAGACATTCATTGATGCCCACAAGTTTATTCGCAAGATGAATATTAAACGTCATTTCTTGCTTAACCCTTTGGGAAATTCTAGCCAATTAGCCTCCTCAATTAGTGTTCAGTCACTAACACCAGAGACTTCTGGCACGAACACTATAAATAGAACAGGTGAGATCATCCCTATACAGCATACTAAGTTTGCTAATGCATCTCTATTTAATCCCCCCAGTTTTACAGCTCCGTCTATTTTAACATTTAAAGAGATGGTTCTCAAAGACATTACTGCCATAAAAATTCCCAAAAATAGGGGCAATTACACATTACAGAGCAATCTGAAACAAATCTGTGCCCGTAACGACATTATAATCAGACCTGCTGATAAGGGCGGAGGGGTTGTCGTTTTAAATAAAATCGACTATCTGAATGAGATGCACAGGCTTTTGTCTGACACCACAACTTATATCAAATTGGCATGTAATCCCACAGTCAAGTATAAGAAAGCACTCCTGGCATTGATCAATGAAGGATATTCATTGGGTGTTTTGAACAAAAAGGAGAAATTGCATCTAGTACCATCAGCACCTAAAGTGCCGGTCATATACTACTTACCCAAAGTGCATAAAAGCACAACTAACCCGCCCGGCCGGCCGATTATCAGCGGACTGGACTCGGTTACTGCCAGAATTGGCAAATACATCGATGAGTTCCTGCAACCGCTAGTCACAGTGACACCATCATATTTACGTGACACAACACAAGTCATTAATCTCTTGACCAATGTAGATTGGAAAGAAGGGTTCATCATGGCAACAGCGGATGTAACTTCCCTCTATACCATTATATCGCAACAACATGGTTTAGAGGCAGTGAGATTTTACCTCCAACAAGACCAAACCCTATCATTGATTCAGAAAGATTTTATCACCAATCTTCTCATCTTTGCTACAAGCCACAATTATTTTTGGTTTGGCGGTGTATTCTATTTACAAAACTGTGGCATGGCAATGGGGGCTAAGTTTGCCCCCAGCCTCGCCAATCTTTTTATGGCCTACTGGGAAAGGGAAGTTATTGATAAAAACCCGCCCAAAGAATTACGTCTCTGGAAAAGATACATAGACGATATTTTGGTCTTATGGGAAGGGGATTCACTTTCATTGGAAAAAAAATTTAATGGACTAAATTCCAATGATAGAGGGATTTGTCTTAAATACGAATCAAGCCAATCCCATATACACTTTCTTGATCTCAATATCTCAATTAATGATGGGATACTGATTACCACAACACATTTCAAAAGCACTGATCGTAATGCGTTTATCCCCCTGAACAGTTGCCACCACACCAGTTGGCTTGCAGCAGTACCTAAGGGCCAGTTCCAACGATTAAGACGGAACTGAACCTCCCTGATCGATTACCAACAACAGGCACAAGCTTTGAAACAACGGTTTTTAGAAAAGGGGTACCTAGAGACAAAAATAGATGACACTATCCAGGCGGTTACCAATATGGATCGGAATATGATGCTCACTAAAAAGAGCACTGTCAACCAACCACCAGATAACCACTTCGGATACTCTATGATTACGGGCTATTCGAATCAACATTTTCTAGTTAGAAAGATAATCAATAAACACTGGAACATTTTGAGGAACGACAAAATATTGGGCCCTGTCATTCCCGAACGCCCAGTGGTTATCTTTAGGGGAGCACCTTCTCTGAGACAGAAAATTGCTCCTAATATCATAGCCCCCCCCAAGCAAATATCCTTCTTTCAGACTATGAAGGGCTTTTTCCCATGTCGTAAATGTAAAATATGTGAACTTAATTCCTTCAAAGGGCGCAAAATTGAAACTTTTCAATCCACACATACTGGCAAGGTATATGACATCGATTCATTTATTACATGCTCTAGCGAATGTGTCGTATACCTCATTCAATGCCCTTGCTCAAAACAATACGTGGGTCGCACCAAAAGAGCTGTGCACATCCGATTGGAGGAACACGTGGGGAATATTAACCGTGGATTCTCAAAACACAACTTGTCCAAACATTATGCGAAATACCATGATCGTCAAATAAAAGCCACTTTATTTGTCCCTATTGAGAAGCTCCGCCCACACTGGAGAGGTACTAACAAAGTACGAGCTATCTCTAAGATTGAAACAAGATGGATTTTTGATATGTGCTCATATTTACCTCATGGGTTAAATGTGGATTGGGATATTAATTGTTTTATTAATAATGCCTGATTTTTTTATTTTATATTATCTATTTTATTCAAAATTGTCTCAGCCAATGATAATTTTAAATTTTTGGCATATTTTCATCATATATTGTATTGTGTATATTAATTTTATAATAATGAATTCATTTTTAATATAATAAGGTTTTTTTATACCATAGTACCAATATTCCTGTAACATATCATGTATATACGTTATTGGTATGGACTCTTGCTAGAATGTGCATTTATTACTTAAGAAGAAGCAGCGGCCGATCAGTTCTTTACTCTTGCTTGTTTTTTCCTGTTATCTGGCTCTTCACCAATATTGCCACAAGATGGCAGTACCATTTCCCGTCCATTGTTCTCCATGCTCTTTTTGCAGCCCTCAATTCTGTGCTGTAGTATCGTTTTTTTCCCTATTTCCGCTTCCGATTTCCCTTAGTCAAAATGGCGGATCGCGACTATTTAAGGGAATGCGTGATGACGCGACGTACGCAGCCAATCCCAGATGACGTCCGTGGTGACGAAACGCGTAGGTGTGGCTTGCTGTATCGACGCCATCACGCTGGCCCTATCGAGGAAGCCAGAACGAAAACGAGCAGGAGAGGGACGATCAGCCGCCGGTTTCATTATATTTGACACACCGCTGGTTATACAACACATCAAATGTGAGTGCAACAGCTTTTATTTCTTTTAAAATAAAAATCAATCTCTGGTATCACGCTATGGTTCCATTTTTCTCTTATGTTCCGGTTAAACATCGCGATACAATTGAGAACACCGCAGTGACAGTACAGAGGGTCAGGAGGGAGACCTTAAACCCCCGCGCACAGAGTGACCCACACAGTGGTCAAAACACATGGTAAGGAGACTACATTACCACACCCGGGTGTTTTTCTACGGTGGATTGGTTTCATTCTATTCTCACCCCACACATATGGATGATTAATTGGACTTTCTTTTGGGATTTTTGTTTCTCCTAATTGATTGGACATCGTTTAAGGACTTTTTTTCACTATATATATTTTCAACACACATAGACTGTTCACGCACCACTTGAGTGTTTTTTCTTTGGTAATTCTCATTTGAACCAATGATGTTTATGTAAATTTTGAGCCCGATCTGTTACTTTTGATCTCAGCTTTTTTAATCACTAAGCGCCGTATCTCTTTTTTCTTTATTATAGATAGGCAGAGCTTTCTGAATCTGGCCCAGTGTCTTTTCTACTAGATAGATAGATAGATAGATAGATAGATAGATAGAGCAGGAAGGCTAGTCCGTTTAGTTAAACTTACAGTGTGTAGAGAATATATATACATCCTAGCGTTGTACATATATTTGTACACTGTATAGCTTAGCTAGATCAGCTATTCCTATTGTTAGGCAGTAGATTGTGCTAGATGCAATGCTCTAACGTGTTGTATTGCCTGCATAGTGTTTAGTTTACACCTAAACATAGTACTCAGTGTTAGTGGACGTGTGCTATATAATTGCACATACAGTCGCTGTTAATGCACGTGGGCTATTTAATTGCACATAAACGCAGTCGCTCTTACTGCACGTGTGCTGTTTTTTAGCCCATAAACGCAGTCGCTGTTAGTGCACGTTTTCTGTGTTTTTGCCCATAAACGCAATCGCTGTTAGTGTACGTTTGCTGTGTTTTTGCCCATAAACACAGTTGCTCTTACTGCACGTTTGCTGTGTTTTTGCCAATGAACTCAGTCAATCTTAATACATGTTTGCTGTGTTTTTGCCCATAAACGCAGTCGATCTTACTGCAAATTTGCTGTGTTTTTGCCCATAAACGCAGTCGCTGTTAGAGCATGTTTGCTGTGTTTTTGCCCATAAACGCAGTCGCTGTTAGTGAACGTTTGATGTCTTTTTGCATATAAACTCAGTCGATCTTACTACACGTTTGCTGTGTTTTTGCCCATAAATGCAGTCCATCTTACTGCACGTTTGCTGTGTTTTTGCCCATAAACGCAGTCGCTGTTAGTGCACGTTTGCTGTGTTTTTGTCCATAAACGCAGTCGCTGTTAGTGCACGTTTGCTGTGTTTTTGGCCATAAACGCAGTCGCTCTTACTGCACGTTTTCTGTGTTTTTGCCCATAAATGCAGTCTATCTTACTGCACGTTTGCGGTGTTTTTGCCCATAAACTCAGTCGATCTTACTGCACGTTTGCTGTGTTTTTGCCCATAAACGCAGTCGCTGTTAGTGCACGTTTGCTGTGTTTTTGCCCATAAACGCAGTCGATCTTACTGCACGTTTGCTGTGTTTTTGCCCATAAACGCAATCGCTGTTAATGCACGTTTGCTGTGTTTTTGCCCATAAACGCGGTCGCTCTTATTGCACGTTTGCTGTGTTTTTGCCCATAAACTCAGTCCATCTTACTACACGTTTGCTGTGTTTTTGCCCATAAATGCAGTCGATCTTACTGCACGTTTGCTGTGTTTTTGCCCATAAACACAGTCGCTGTTAGTGCACGTTTGCTGTGTTTTTGCCCATAAACGCAGTCGATCTTACTGCACATTTGCTGTGTTTTTGCCCATAAACGCAATCGCTGTTAGTGCACGTTTGCTGTGTTTTTGCCCATAAACGCAGTCGCTCTTAGTGCACGTTTTCTGTGTTTTTGGCCATAAACGCAATCGCTGTTAGTGCACGTTTGCTGTGTTTTTGCCCATAAACGCAGTCGCTCTTAGTGCACGTTTTCTGTGTTTTTGGCCATAGACTCAGTCGATCTTACTACCCGTTTGATGTGTTTTTGCCCATAAATGCAGTCGATCTTACTGCACGTTTGCTGTGTTTTTGCCCATAAACGCAGTCGCTGTTAGTGCACGTTTGCTGTGTTTTTGGCCATAAACGCAGTCGCTCTTACTGCACGTTTGCTGTGTTTTTGCCCATAAATGCAGTCGATCTTACTGCACGTTTGCGGTGTTTTTGCCCATAAACACAGTCGATCTTACTACACGTTTGCTGTATTTTTTCCCATACACTCAGTCGATCTTACTGCACGTTTGCTGTGTTTTTGCCCATAAATGCAGTCGCTGTTAGTGCAGGTTTGCTGTGTTTTTGCCCATAAACGCAGTCGCTGTTAGTGCACGTTTGCTGTGTTTTTGCCCATAAACTCAGTTGATCTTACTACACGTTTGCTGTGTTTTTGCCCATAAACGCAGTCGCTCTTACTGCACGTGTGATGTTTATTTCAGATTTTGTCCTGTGCAGGCAATAAAATGTCTGGAAGGACAACAAAGAGAGGCAAAGAGTCACGAGGGCAAGCAGGCTCTGCATCTAGAGGCAACACTGGTGGTGCACACGATGCATCCTCTTCAGGACGTGGCCGTCTGACACGCTCGTCCTTCTTTTCGGGAGCTGGCCGTGTTGAGCCTCAACATGCAGAGAAATTAGTAGAGTGGATGACCAATCCGTCCTCATCCTCCTCATTCTCTCTCACCCAGGCTGAGCTTAGTTTGTCTGGCAAAGTAGCTGCCAAGGCGTCCTCTTCTCTCTGCACAATGGCATCAAACAATCCTTCCCTAGTCCCACCATGTCCGCTAGGTGGCGTTTACCTTGTTTCTCGCGTAAAATATGCAAATTACTATTTACGCCGTTTTAGAAACGTACTTGCGGCGGCGCGTCGTATTTAACATCATTTGCGTAAGCGGTTGAGCGGCATAAGGTTACTGTTAAGTATGGACAGCGGGACCGCGTCGAATGGAACGTCGGTTACGTCATTTACGTAAATCGTTCGGGAATAGGGCTCGACATTAGTTACGTTCACGTCGTTTACATTGAGAAGAAGCAACGTGATTTCGCGCATGCGCACTGGGAACGTCTACGGACGGCGCATGCGCCGTCCAAAAAAACGTCACTTACGTGGGGTCATGATTCATTTACATGAATCACGCCCCCATCTTCCGAATTTGAATTGCGCGGCCTTCCGCCGCCACAGATACACTACGCCGCCGGAACTTTCGGCGTAAATAGTTTCTGAATAAGGAACCTGCCACTAAAAGTTACGGCGGCGTAGTGTATCTGAGATACACTACGCCTGCCTATAGATAGGCAGAGCTTTCTGAATCTGGCCCAGTGTCTTTTCTACTAGATAGATAGATAGATAGATAGATAGATAGATAGATAGATAGATAGAGCAGGAAGGCTAGTCCGTTTAGTTAAACTTACAGTGTGTAGAGAATATATATACATCCTAGCGTTGTACATATATTTATACACTGTATAGCTTAGCTAGATCAGCTATTCCTATTGTTAGGCAGTAGATTGTGCTAGATGCAGTGCTCTAACGTGTTGTATTGCCTGCATAGTGTTTAGTTTACACCTAAACATAGTACTCAGTGTTAGTGGACGTGTGCTATATAATTGCACATACAGTCGCTGTTAATGCACGTGGGCTATTTAATTGCACATAAACGCAGTCGCTCTTACTGCACGTGTGCTGTTTTTTAGCCCATAAACGCAGTCGCTGTTGGTGCACGTTTGCTGTGTTTTTGCCCATAAACGCAGTCGCTGTTAGTGCACGTTTGCTGTGTTTTTGCCCATAAACACAGTTGCTCTTACTGCACGTTTGTTGTGTTTTTGCCCATAAACTCAGTCAATCTTAATACATGTTTGCTGTGTTTTTGCCCATAAACGCAGTCGATCTTACTGCACATTTGCTGTGTTTTTGCCCATAAACGCAGTCGCTGTTAGAGCACGTTTGCTGTGTTTTTGCCCATAAACGCAGTCGCTGTTAGTGAACGTTTGATGTCTATTTGCATATAAACTCAGTCGATCTTACTACACGTTTGCTGTGTTTTTGCCCATAAATGCAGTCGATCCTACTGCACGTTTGCTGTGTTTTTGCCCAAAAAACCCAGTCGCTGTTAGTGCACGTTTGCTGTGTTTTTGCCCATAAACGCAGTCGCTGTTAGTGCACGTTTGCTGTGTTTTTGGCCATAAATGCAGTCACTCTTACTGCACGTTTTCTGTGTTTTTGCCCATAAATGCAGTCGATCTTACTGCACGTTTGCGGTGTTTTTGCCCATAAACTCAGTCGATCTTACTACACGTTTGCTGTGTTTTTGCCCATAAACGCAGTCGATCTTACTGCACGTTTGCTGTGTTTTTGCCCATAAACGCAGTCGCTGTTAGTGCACGTTTGCTGTGTTTTTGGCCATAAACGCAGTCGCTCTTACTGCACGTTTGCTGTATTTTTGCCCATAAACACAGTCGATCTTACTACACGTTTGCTGTATTTATGCCCATACACTCAGTCGATCTTACTGCACGTTTGCTGTGTTTTTGCCCATAAATGCAGTCGCTGTTAGTGCACGTTTGCTGTGTTTTTGCCCATAAACGCAGTCGCTGTTAGTGCACGTTTGCTGTGTTTTTGCCCATAAACTCAGTCGATCTTACTACACGTTTGCTGTGTTTTTGCCCATAAACGCAGTCGATCTCACTGCACATTTGCTGTGTTTTTGCCCATAAACGCAATCGCTGTTAGTGCACGTTTGCTGTGTTTTTGCACATAAACGCAGTCGCTCTTAGTGCACGTTTGCTGTGTTTTTGCCCATAAACTCAGTCGATCTTACTACCCGTTTGCTGTGTTTTTGCCCATAAATGCAGTAGATCTTACTGCACGTTTGCTGTGTTTTTGCCCATAAACGCAGTCGCTGTTAGTGCACGTTTGCTGTGTTTTCGGCCATAAACGCAGTCGCTCTTACTGCACGTTTGCTGTGTTTTTGCCCATAAATGCAGTCGATCTTACTGCACGTTTGCGGTGTTTTTGCCCATAAACACAGTCGATCTTACTACACGTTTGCTGTATTTTTTCCCATACACTCAGTCGATCTTACTGCACGTTTGCTGTGTTTTTGCCCATAAATGCAGTCGCTGTTAGTGCACGTTTGCTGTGTTTTTGCCCATAAACGCAGTCGCTGTTAGTGCACGTTTGCTGTGTTTTTGCCCATAAACTCAGTCGATCTTACTACACGTTTGCTGTGTTTTTGCCCATAAACGCAGTCGCACTTACTGCACGTGTGCTGTTTATTTCAGATTTTGTCCTGTGCAGGCAATAAAATGTCTGGAAGGACAACAAAGAGAGGCAAAGAGTCACAAGGGCAAGCAGGTTCTGCATCTAGAGGCAACACTGGTGGTGCACACGATGCATCCTCTTCAGGACGTGGCCGTCTGACACGCTCGTCCTTCTTTTCGGGAGCTGGCTGTGTTGAGCCTCAACATGCAGAGAAATTAGTAGAGTGGATGACCAATCTGTCCTCATCCTCCTCATCCTCTCTCACCCAGGCTGAGCTTAGTTTGTCTGGCAAAGCAGCTGCCGAGGCGTCCTCTTCTCTCTGCACAATGGCATCAAACAATCCTTCCCTAGTCCCACCATGTCCTCCTGAGGAGTCCCCCAAACTGTTTCAACACAGTGTTGGGTACATGCTGCATGAAGATGCGCAGCATTTTAAAGGCCAGGATGATGGAAAACAGATAGAGGAAGGCATTGATGTGAGCCCAGAGATAGAGGGTGCCCGAAAGGGACAGCAATCTGGCAGTGATGTTCCCCCAGCTGGAGCATAGGTTTTCGACAGTGATGAGGAGGGAGGGGATGATGAGGTCACTGACTCTATGTGGGTGCCTGATAGGAGAGAGGAGGAGGAAGAGGAGGAGGAGGAGGACGAGGCACAGGCACATCTTCAAAGAGGCAGGATGCCCTCCAGGGGCCAGCTTAAGGGCAGCACACCAACTGCATTACATCGCAAAGCTACGCCTGTGCAGGGCGCTGCTGTGTCTCAACATTACTGCAAAAGTTCTTTGGTGTGGGCCTTTTTTGAGACATGTGCATCAGATCGCACTGTTGCTATTTGCAACATATGTCTCAAGCGTATCTCGCGTGGCAAAAACATCACCCGCTTGGGCACCACATGCTTGACCAGACATATGTCGACCTCCCATGCAGTTCGTTGGCAATCATATCAGAAAGACCCACACCAAAGAACCAAGTGGACCTCCCCTTGCCCCTCATCAGCTGGGGCCTCCAACCCCACTAGACCCTCAGTCCTCTCTGAAGCCAGGACTGATAGCACTGAAGGTGTAGAAAAAGGTGTTTCACAATCTAGTAGTACATGCGGGCAATCTACTAAGGTGCATATTACTGCTGATTATTGGTCCAGCAGGCATGGACAGGGACGTTACCTCTCTTTCATGGCGCATTGGGCGACTCTGCTGGCAGCTGGGAAGGACGCAGGGCAAGGTACAGTAGTGTTGGAGGTTGTTCCGCCACCACGCCTCCAAAACACTACTACTGGTTGGGACACACCTCTGTCCTCCACACCCTTCTCTTCTTCTTCCTCTGTGGCCTCTTCCTGTGCTGATGTCTCCTCGGAACCAGCCACGCTCCGTAGGCGTACGAGGGGCTACGCAGGAATGCAGGCCAAGAGGTGCCATGCGGTGCTAGAGCTGGTGTGCTTGAGAGACAGGAGCCACACTGGGGCCGAGGTTCTGTCAGCTCTGCAGGGGCAGGCTCAGAGATGGTTGACGCCACGTCAGCTTAAGCCTGAAATGGTGGTTAGCGACAATGGCACCAACCTCCTCTCTGCCCTGCGACAGGGAAAACTGACCCATGTGCCCTGTTTTGCACATGTCCTGAATTTGGTGGTGCAGCAGTTCTTGGGCAGGTACCTGGGCTTACAGGATATCCTGAAGCAGGCCAGGAAAGTCTGTGTGCATTTCCGGAGGTCATATAATGCCACTGCTCGGCTGACAGACCTCCAAAGGGAATACAACCTGCCCAAGAACCGTCTAATCTGTGACATGCCCACCAGATGGAACTCTACATTGGTCATGCTGCAGCGGCTGCACACGCAGCAACGGGCCATCAATGATTACCTGTGCCAATATGGCAGCAGAACTGGGTCAGGGAAGCTAGGTTTTTTTTCCCCACGCCAGTGGGCCTTGATCAGGGATGCATGCACTGTCCTGTCACCATTTGAGGAGGCCACGAGGATGGTGAGCAGTGACAGTGCATGCATCAGTGAGACTGTCCCCCTTATTCACATGTTGGAGCACACGCTACGTGGAATAATGGACAGAGCCCTTGAGGCAGAACAGAGGAAGAAGAGGTCTTCCTTACCTCTCAAGGCCCTCTTTATCCAGACAGTGGTCCTGCTTGCCCACCTAGCACACAGGAAGAGGACGAGGAGGAGGAGAAGGAGGAGGATGATTGTATAAGCAGCATGGAGGTGGAGCCTAGCACTCAGCATCAGCAGCAGTCTTCAAGGGATCACTTACAGTCCCAAGCAACCCATGGACTTTACATGGCTGGGATGAGGTGGCTAAGGATCCTGTCGTCCTCAGTGACCCAGAGGACTGTGCCCCGAATGCCTCAGCAAACCTACGCTGCATGGCCTCCCTGATCCTGTAGAGCCTGTGTAAGGATCCTCGTGTTCGTGGTATCAAGGAGAGGGATCATTACTGGCTGGCAACTCTCCTTGATCCACGTTACAATAGTAAGGTTGCTGAGCTTATTTTGCCGTCACAGAGGGAGCAGAAAATGAAACTTCTGCGGGAGGCCTTGCAGAAGGGTCTGTGCAGCGCGTTCCCCGAACCTGGGGGATTAACAAATCCTGGTCCTGGAGAACGTGTTGCTGAGGCTTTGGTGAGTCACAGAAGGAGCGGTGGAGAAGGTGGCGTCTGACCGATGCGTTCAAACAGTTTTTTAGTCCGCAGCCCCAAGGTCTGACCGGTTCCAGCAACCATCGCCAGCGTCTGGTTTACATGGTCCGGGAATACCTAGGGGCAAGATCCGACTTGGACACCTTCCCCACCGAAAATCCTCTGGCTTACTGGGTCTTGAGGATGGATCACTGGCTAGAGCTTGCGCAGTACGCAATTGAGCTACTGGCTTGCACATTCAGTGCTGCTGGAGGCTTTGTGACCGATCACAGGGTGCACCTCTCCACTGACTCCGTCGATCGACTGACCTTCTTAAAAATGAATCAGGCTTGGATCAACACCGGCTACAAAGCACCTGATGCAGATGTAACTGAATAATTTGTTTGAAATGTCAGATCCCTTTGAGACTGCCTATGCTGATGACTGTCCTGTTATGCTGCTGATGGAATATCCTTTTCCTCCTCACTGATCTTGCTGATAGCTAGTAAGAAAATGTTTGTTTCTGGGCTCCGCCACCAGTGCTTAGGCCCAATTTTTCTGCCCCTGTTTAACAGGGGCATCTAATAACAATTTTTGATGCAATACTTGGCACGTGGCTCTTTGTTGTGCTCCATTTACAGTATCTGTGGGGGTTGCAGTGTTGTCTTGTGCCTAAGGTCAAAATTTTCTGCCCCTGTTTAACAGGGGCATCTAAAAACAATTTTTGATGCAATACTTTGCATGTTTTTTTTTTGTTGCGCTCCAATTACAGTATCTGTGGGGGTTGCACTGTTGTCTTGTAACTAAGGCCCAAGTTTTCTGCCCCTGTTCAACAGGGGCGTCTAATAACAATTTTTGATGCAATACTTTGCACGTGGCTCTTTGTTGCACTCTAATTACAGTATCTGTGGGGGGTTGCAGTGTTGTGTTGTGCCTAAGGCCAAATTTTTCTGCCCCTGTTTATCAGGGGCGTCTAATAACAATTTTTGATGCAATACTTTGCATGTGGCTCTTTGTGGCTCTTTGTTGCGCTCCAATTACAGTATGACATGGTTCAGATTCTACTTAACAAACCTACAGTCCTTGTCTTGTTTGCACCGCCTGTATACTGCTGTTCAAAGTATATAGGGCCAAAGGGTCTTGTCAGGGCCGATCCTCGCTATAGGCTCACTATGTTAGCCACAAAGCTGCAAAGGGCCCCCCAAATTACTAGAGGCCCCGCCTGGTGAGAAGTCATTTTTGCCCCCTCACCCCGCTTCTAAACTCGCTGGCTGAGTCATTTACGACAGCAGAACACCCCCTCCCCCCGCTTCTCAACTTTCTTTAATGTGACATGTCACTGTCGTCAGCTCCCCCTGCTTCTCATTTTTAATGTGCGATGTCATTTTGCTTAGGGCCCCAGGGAGGTCAGGATTGGCACTGGGTCTTGTAATGACCTGGGGGGAGTGGTGGTGGGGAAACTCATGCTATTTTTTTGAATGATGTGTATCCACATTACATTAAAGCCGCAAGCAGTATTACATTTTTTTTTTTCTTTTAGTAATCTCATGTTGTGCAGGGACATTTCTAAACACGTGCCACTACTATAGACACCCAGCAGGTATGATATTTAAAGGAATTTTTCATTTTTTTTTCACTTTAACCACTAGCCGACCAGCCGACGTGGTCCTACGGCGGCAGGTCGGCTCTCCTGGGCGAGAGCCCGTAGCTCTACGTCGGGACTTACGCGGCCACTAGGGGGCGCGTGCGCACCGCCGGCGGCCCGCGCGCGTGCCCCCCGCTCGCCCCGAGTCCCGCGCGCTCGTTCGTTACAGAGCGGGGAACGAGAGCTGTGAGTGTAAACTCACAGCGCTCGTTCCTGTCAGCGGGGGAAACGCTGATCTTCCGTTCATACAATGTATGAACGGAAGATCAGTGATTCCCCCTAGTGAGTCCACCCCCCCCATACAGTTAGAACACAAATAGGAACACACTTAACCCCTTCCCCGCCCCCTAGTGTTAACCCCTTCACTGCCAATGGCATTTTTATAGTAATCCAATGCATTTTTATAGCATTGATCGCTATAAAAATGCCAATGGTCCCAAAAATGTGTCAAAAGTGTCCGATGTGTCCGCCATAATATCGCAGTACCGAAAAAAAACGCTGATCGCCGCAATTACTAGTAAAAAAAAAATATTAATAAAAATGCCATAAAGCTACCCCCTTTTTTGTAAACGCTATAAACGCTATAAATTTTGCGCAAACCAATCAATAAACGCTAATTGCGATTTTTTTTTTACGAAAAATATGTAGAAGAATACGTATCGGCCTATATCTTTTTTGGTGATATTTATAATAGCAAAATGTAAAAAATATTGCATTTTTTTCAAAATAGTCGCTCTATTTTTGTTTATAGCGCAAAAAATAAAAACCGCAGAGATGATCAAATACCACCAAAAGAAAGCTCTATTTGTGGGAAAAAAAGGACGCCAATTTTGTTTGGGAGCCACGTTGCACGACCGCGCAATTGTCAGTTAAAGCGACGCAGTGCCGAATCGCAAAAAGTGCTCTGGTCTTTGGACAGCAATATGGTCCGGGGCTAAAGTGGTTAAGCATCATTAAAATCTGCTCCGGAAAAAAACAGCCACTTTTTTTTCCATTGATACATGTTCCCTGGGGCAAGACCCGGGTTCTGAAAGACGTTTTCCAACATTAGATTGAATATTGGTCTTTAACCACTTAAGGACCGCCTCCTGCAGATTTACGTCGGCAGAATGGCACGGCTGGGCACATCAACGTATATATACGTTGGTTTTAGTACCCAGCCGTGGGTCGCGGGCGCGTGCCCGCGGGCGCGCGCCCGCGACCCGGTCCGAAGCTCCAGGACCGGGACCGCGGGATTCGCGGACCCGATCGCCGCTGCAGTGCGGCGATCCGTCCCTGGAGCGGAAGAACGGGGAGAGCCGTGTGTACACACGGCTTCCCCGTGCTTCTCTGTGGCCGGAGCATCGATCGCGTCATCCCTGTAATAGGGGGACGCGATCGATGACGTCACACCTACAGCCACACCCCCCTACAGTAGTAAACACACACATTAGGGCACACATTCCCTACAGCGCCACCTGTGGTTAACTCCCAAACTGCAACTGTCATTTCCACAGTAAACAATGCAATTTAAATGCATTTTTTGCTGTGAAAATGACAATTGTCCCAAAAATGTGTAAAAATTGTCCGAAGTGTCCGCCATAATGTCGCAGTCACGAAAAAAATCGCTGATCGCCGCTATTAGTAGTAAAAAAAAAAATAATTAATAAAAATGCAATAAAACTATCCCTTATTTTGTAAACGCTATAAATTTTGCGAAAACCAACCGATAAACGCTTATTGCGATTTTTTTTACCAAAAATATGTAGAAGAATATGTATCGGCCTAAACTGAGGAAAAAAAATGTTTTTTTATATATTTTTGGGGGATATTTATTATAGCAAAAAGTAAAAAATATTGCATTTTTTTTTAAATTGTCGCTCTATTTTTGTTTATAGCGCAAAAAATTAAAACCGCAGAGGTGATCAAATACCACCAAAAGAAAGCTCTATTTGTGGGAAAAAAAGGACGCAAATTTTGTTTGGGAGCCACGTCGCACGACCGCGCAATTGTCTGTTAAAGCGACGCAGTGCTGAATCACAAAAACCCCTTGGGTCATTTGCCAGCGTATTGGTCCGGGTCTTAAGTGGTTAAAATGATCGTTGATCGAACGTTTGAGTCCCATAGACTTCAATGGGGGTTCTAAATGTTCGCATGAACCCGCGGTCTGTTTGAACGTTCTGGTGCGAACCGAACACGGGGGTGTTCGGCTCATCCCTATACAGGAATTAGCTTTACAGCCTAGAGAGAACTTCCTCAGAGATAAAGATATTTTGGTTACCACTAATAATCTCGGTAGCCTTTCTCTATGAATTTACCTTTTAGGCCTCGTACACACGAGTAAATCGATTTGTTCAAAACAGTCTGTCCGACCGAATTGAACAAATCTGTCTGCTGGCAGCAGACAGCACGCTGACGTGTCGGTGACGTGGCGGTGACGTTGACGCCGCCACGTCACCGCACCAGGAAGTAAAACACTTCCGCGCATGCGTCAAAACCATTTGGCGCGTGTGCGAGAAGACATGTCTGCTGGTTAGCATACTAACCAGCAGACATGTCGGGCGGACGGGTTCCCAGCCGACAGATTTCAAAGCATGCTTTGAAATCTGTCTGGTGGCCAAATCCGTCTGTTCGCCCGTACACACGATCGAATCTGTCTGCTGAAACAGTCTAGCAGACCGTTTCCAGCAGACAGATTTGATCGTGTGTACGAGGCCTTATAATTTGTGCTTGTGCTAAAAAGTCAACACTTTCTGAGCAATTTCTCTTAACACGGGTCAGCTGTCCTTTAGGGATATTTTTCAACCACATAGGGTGATGGCCACTAATCAGAGGTAGGTAACTATTTGAATCATTGAAATTAATAGTATTCAAACTAAGATCACTAGTGAGCAAGATATTTTTGGAATTACAATTAAGTTCGTCCAAAAAGGCTTGTAAAGAAAGGAGTGGGCCATCCCAAATAAAGAACACAATTGTGGTCGTGGGGCAGAAAAGATGGTTTTATCCTCCCATTCTCCCATAAACAAATTTGCTATACTGGGGGGAAAAACAAGCCCCCATAGCAACTCTATTGCATTGGGAATAGAACTCTCCACCGTACCAGAAAAAATTATGGCCTAGACAAAATTCTAGAGTGTTCCTTAAGAACACTTTTTTATTGTGTGAGATGTCGCCCCAGTTGAGTGCAAGAAGAGCATTGTCGTGTTGAATAGTGGTGTAAAGAGATGATACATCTGCAGTCACCATATAAACTTCTTCTTTTCCGGTAAGGTCGATAGTTTGTATTATTTGCAACAAACTCTTTGTATCTTTTAGATAGGCCTGGGTATCAACCACACTTTTTTGTAAATAGAGGTCAAGGTACTGACCCAAACGGGAAGATATTGAACCAATCCCATTTACAATCGGTCTCCCAAGGGGGCATTGAGTGTTTTTATGGATCTTAGGTAATGTATAATTCGTTGGGATTCTGCTTGCACTAGGCACTAGATACCTTCTCTATCGAGCGTTTAGAACACCTCATTTATGGGGGGCGGAGCCGGCAGCCAGAGCTGATGGATGTGTGTTAGGTGAGCTCTGACACACCGGGTGAGATAACGTGGCTAAAAGCACACAAAGACACCCCAAAGACAACTACGGGACCCAGAGGAAGTTGGGGAACAAGCTGGCCACCATGTATAAGAGGAAGGAGAGAGAGGGACCCCGAAAACTGACCGATTTCTTTCCCCCAGCCGGGGGCCGAGGATTCCAAGATGGCGCCGGCGCCGGGAGATGCGCTCCGGATCCCACACACGCAGCTACAGCTAATCCACTGCCATCCTCGGGTGAGTCGAATCCCCATGGCTATCCCCCACCAGCATCCCCCTTTAGCAGCCCTGCCAAGCAAAAACGGAGGATTAGGGAGGCCTCAGGAACCCAAGATGGCGCTGTCCATGAGGGAGAGGAGATGGAGGAAGCCTCTGCATATGCTCAGCAACTGGATGCGTTCCCCACATCAGGTCAGACTATTATTGATACCACAATGAAGGAGATGTTGCAAACCCTGAGGGGAGCCCTGCAATGTGACATGGCAGCGTTCATGCAGTCTACCAAGCAGGAAGTTTCTGCAGTAAGCAACAGAGTGGGGTATGTGGAGCAGAAGATGGAGGAGTTCACTTTAGCACACAACGATCTTGTGGATGCCCACTTTGAAGTGGTAGAGGATATTACTGCTATGCGCCTCAAAATGGCAGATTTAGAGGACAGAGCAAGAAGGAACAACATTAAATTTAGGGGGGTCCCTGAGACTGTCAAACCCGCAGAACTTACACCTTATCTGCAAAAATTGATGATGACAGCCATTCCTGCTTTGAGCCCAGCCGATATCATTATAGACAGGGCTCACAGATTGCCCAAACCTTCCTTCCTGCCTGAGCAAGTCCCTAGGGATGTGATAGCAAGAATCCATTTTTACCATATTAAAGACCAACTTATGCGCTACTCCAGACAACACCCTGCATTACCTGATCCCTTTGCTGGAATCGCACTATATGCTGACCTGTCACAAGCCACGCTGGCAGCAAGGCACAACCTGGTACATATCACCAAGATATTGCGAAATCACAAAATCCTCTATAAATGGGGCTTCCCAGCCAAACTGCTGGTGGAAGTGAGCAATGAATCGCATTCAATCGCATCGCTGGACAAAGGTCTTAACCTCCTCAAGAAATGGTGTCTGATCCCTGCTGAAGGTCTTCCAGCAGACCCCGAACCCTCACTTCAACATCGCAACTCCCAACGGCAGAACAGGAAGAGTAAGTAACTTTTGTATGCAGAATTGATGTGACTCCTGTTGCTCTCCCTTGAGGACTGCCTCCTTTGCTTCTCAAGAACTGCTATACTCTTCCCTTTCTACATATCAACCTGGCCCACTTTTGATGTCTTTGATGACTATTCATTTGTCCTAAATTGCACCCGGTGTTCGGCTGTTACTATTTTTCTTTTTTCCCCATGTTTGGTTACGGGATGCTTGCCGTAACTTACTTGCCGCATGCCAAGCGGCCTGATCAACCTGAAACGGTTTTTGGTTCAGAAGTTACAAAGACTTTCAATCCTTTTCTTTTTGTGTTTTTATTTTTATTTTTCCATCTCTACAATCTTCACATACCTAAAATGATCCTGTCAGTACTCAAAGTTACCACTGGATGGCACTGCTGCTCAACTTACCAGAAGAATGTCACTTAGACTAATGTCTAATAATGTGAGGGGTTTAAATAGCCCTTACAAGCGCAGGACCATGTGGAAATCAGCTATAGAAGCCAAATGTGATATTTTGTGCGTACAAGAAACTCATTTCTCTAACATAAATCCCCCAAAGTGTACGCATGTCAAATTTCCACACGTTTTCACTGCTATGAACAGCTCCAAGAAAAATGGGGTCGTGATTGCTTGTAAGGACACAATAACATTTTCTCTATTACAGGTCCATGCTGATCCTTGCGGCCGCTACCTCATACTAGTAGCGGACATAGACCATGTCACCTACACGCTGGTAAATGTGTATGCACCTAATGTTAGGCCCTTAAGGTTTATCAGGAAAGTTATCAAAAAGGCAAAACAAATGCAAAAAGGTGGTTTAATAATATGTGGTGACTTTAACACAGTAATGAATGAGGAGCTGGATGTCTCTTCGGTGGCCCTCAGGCGGAGACCCTGTCTAGGGGCAATGTGTCATGAGGAAAGGCTATTTGATCCATGGCGGTGCCCTAGGACTACCGAGAGGGACTACACCTTCTATTCTAATGTCCATGATAGCTACTCGAGACTAGACTTTTTCCTGACTGACATGTACACGCTACAAAAAGTCCGAGCTGCCGACATTCACAGCATCACATGGTCAGACCGCGCGCCCGTGACTATTGAGGTGGTGGATACCGTCAAAATATCTCACAGACCATTGTGGCGAAACAACACATTTCTCCTGTCACGCCCCGAAATTAGGGACGAGATAGGCGAAAAACTGAAAGAATTCTTTCTCATCAATGAAAACGGTGAATGTTCACCTATGACAATTTGGTGCACACACAAGGCTTTCACTAGGGGCGCCCTCATACAGGTTGCCTCTAGGGAAAAGAAAAAGAAACAACAACGAATGGCACAACTGCAGGAGTCTATAGCTGACCTAGAAGAACAACATAAAAATCCGCAAACCAGGTCCAATGACGTTCTTCAACGCCTAAATGCCTGCCGTGAGGAATTGCGGCAGGTATTTAGGGAGGAATATGACACCTTCTTTAAGAGACTCAAATTCTCTTATTATTTCCAGAACAACAAGGCGGGGAAGCTGCTAGCTTCCCAGCTTAAAAAGAGACAGGCCCGCTCCAACCTTACGCACATTAAACACCATAGTCGTGACGTAACATACCATAATCCCAAAGATATCGCCAATGCCTTTAAAAATTATTATGAAGAACTATATAATCTGAACAAAGACCCAACTACACACCAACCGACGGATAAAGACATTGAAGACTTTCTACAAGGGGTGCACTTACCCTCTGTGAAGGGTCCTTCTCTGCAAAAGCTCAACTCGCCCATAACAATGCAGGAAGTGGTGGATGTAATACATTCCCTACCCATGCACAAATCACCAGGAGCAGACGGATTTTCTGCCGAGTACTATAAGGCATTCTCTGCTATACTCGCCCCCCGATTAGTGGAAATTTACAACATTGCGGCCTCCTCAGGAACCTTCCCCACAGAAATGCTCCAAGCAGTTATTGTCACCCTACCCAAGCCTGGCAAGGACCCTTCGACCCCCCAAAATTTCAGACCCATATCCCTCCTAAACTCTGACTTAAAAATATATGCTAAAGTCCTAGCCAATAGACTAATGAACGTCACCCCCTCCCTTATTGATCTTGATCAAGTTGGCTTTGTGAAAGGTAGACAAGCACCGGATGGGACCAGAAGGATGCTCGATCTCCTACGTCTAGCAGAGACCACGCAAACCCCCAGCGCCTTCATAGCCCTTGATGCAGAAAAGGCCTTTGACAGGGTCCATTGGGGATACCTGTCAAGGACTTTACATAAGTTTGGAATCTCGGGCTTAATACACTCGGCAATTATGTCACTGTACACCACTCCCATAGCCAGGGTATATTCATCTAGCCTACTGTCTGACTCCTTCACTCTCTCCAATGGCACCCGTCAAGGCTGCCCACTATCCCCAATCATCTTCTCGTTAGTGATAGAACCACTGGCAGAATACATTAGATCTAGCAACAAGATAATGGGTATAGAAATTAACTCTGAGATTCATAAAATTGGGCTATTTGCGGATGATATAATCCTAACTATCTCCAAACCAGTAGAATCCCTGCCGATGATCCAATCGATACTACATAAATTTGGGCAAGTATCCTTTTACAAGGTTAATGCAGTTAAATGCCACGCCTTGACACTAAATCTGTCCGAAAAAGAAAAGAGTACTTTAAAAAATAATTTCCCCTGCAATTGGGACCCTCCCTCAATTACTTACTTGGGTGTCCAATTAACGGCCTCCTCAAGTAAAATTTATGCAAGCAATTTTCCCCCTCTCCTAACCAAAGTGGAGGCGGAACTCACCCTGATTGGTGCTCTACACCTCTCCTGGCTAGGAAGAATAGCGGTGTTTCAAATGCAAGTACTTCCCAAGCTACTGTACCACTTCAGAACGTTGCCCATCCTGATACCACAAAAATTCTTCACACAATTAGAAAAATCACTTAGGAAATATATTTGGGGGAATAGAAAGCCCAGGGTGGCATTAGCGCAACTTTACAAGCCCAAACATTTGGGGGGAGTTGGACTACCCAATGCCCAGCTGTACTACAGAGCGGCAGTACTGGACCAAATGCGCTACTGGTTCTCTTGCCAATCTGACAATCGATGGTCAGCAATCGAACATGCGGTCACACCTGGTCACAATCTCCCTGCACTGGTGATAGCTGCTAGTCTGCATCACAACCCAATTGCTCCGCCATATCCAACTATACAAGCTACTTTGAATGCATGGTCGGCCCTTACTAATGTTCACTTTACCGATATTCCCACCCAAACCTTACAAATACCGCTAGCAACATATGAGTTTCTTATTCCTGACTTCACGGTTACAGCATGGAAAAAGGTGGGGGCGCACTACTCTACGCCACCGCTGACTGAGCAGAATGCTGTAGACAGATATAGGACGTTCCAAATACAACATTATACCAAGATCAATGGGAGGAGACCTATCGAAATTCCACAGATCCTCTGGGATTTTCTAAGGGGCAAAACCCTAAACAGGCGTAAGGGGATATCCATCTTTTATAAATATGCTTCTCCCCTATACATTCAAAGTAAAAGCCCAAATATGTTAAAATGGGAAAGGGAACTGCAGTTAGAATTTCCACTGCACCAGTGGCATGCAGCAATCAAATATAATGGGAAATCTTCAGCATGTGTAGAGCATTGGGATAATGCACAGAAGCTACTACATAGGTGGTACCTAACCCCTGTCAGGTTAAACAAAATGGATAATTCTATAACACCACTATGCTGGAGAAACTGTCAGTCATTGGCGAGCCTACTTCATATTTTTTGGAGTTGCAGGGTCATTCAAATGTTCTGGAAGAAGGTACAATCGATTATCTTAAATGTCACGTCAGTAAATTACGCACTTAACCCTGCATTTACGTTGTTGAGCCTGGGAATTGAAAATTTTCCACCACTAATGAGAAAGGTAGTTGTGCACATACTATTTGCGGCCCGCATTTCCATAGCAAAAGAATGGCGCACTCAACAAGCTCCAAGTACTACAGAGGTGATCTCTAGGGTGAACTCGCAGTACACTATGGAAAAAATGTTAGCTTACACAGAAAGAAGATCCCACACCTTCTATAAACATTGGGAAATATGGAAGTCATCTAAATATGCCCCCTCACACCTGTAACTTTGTGATCTACATGACGAATGTAAAATGCAATTGTGATGCCATCTAGTGGTAAAACCCGGTACCTAGGTATGTTTTTGAACGCTCGATGCAGATTTCTGACGGTTGTTGTTGAACTGTTTCTTATTTAGTTCTTGTTTGAGTTTAAAAGCGTCTGGGAACACTAATAGGATGGTTACGCACCATGGACCCTCGTTAAGGTCCTGGACAGGCTACATATTGTTGATTATGCATCTAGCCTGCTCACAGTAGTACCCGAAGGGGTGACAGGCCTAACCTCCTCAGGAGGTCAACCTTTAGAGAGTGTATGTAACCCACGTTGTACAATGTCTATATACCCCTGTAAGATGTACTCCTTTATACTGCTTTATACACCTTGAAATGATATCATTGCACCAGCTTTGTATAATATGTTAATAATTCAATAAAAATCTTTGGTTTAAAAAAAAAAGAACACCTCATTTATGGCCCATATCTATAAGATACATCAGATCAATCTCATATTGTGTTGAGGGGTCCTTAACCAATTGAATGTAGGTGCTGTTGTCATTCAGCATCTCCATGAGTTGTTTATCATAAAAAACTTTATCCATAATAACGACCCCCCCCCCCTTTATCCGCTGGTCGGATTATTATATTATTTTATATTCTTTTATATTCAATAATGTTTTTGCCGTCACTGAACAAACATCTACACAAGTTAACTACAATTTAATTATGACTACTTTAGGACATGTTCTTGAAAAACAGATTCGGACATGGTGGGATGTATGTACATTAGAACAATATATAAAAGAAAATATAATAATAGGGAGCCTCAAGATGGTCTTAATGACTCTGAGTCTATGAATGAATGGTATAATTTTTTCACCAATATGGGGTTCAAGCTACAGGATCTAGTGCTTAAATGTAAAAAGAAAAAATGAGTTTATTAGACAGCAAAATCATGATCTTAAAATACAACTTGACCTCATAAAAGATACTCAGCAGGTTACCGATTTTAATATCAGGGTTAAGAAAAATTTTGAAAAAGTAGACAAAGATACACAAAACAAAAAAAATCATAAAGTTCCATTGTGACTTTGGTGATTTTCTTTCTAATAATGTCTATCTTTGGCAACAAAATACAACCAATGAAAACAGGGAGGGTATACATGCTAAAGCTCCATATTTGAGGCATGTAGAACCAACTGCCACACAAATTGTAAATGAAACCAGGAGGGCTGAGTCATCTATCAGACCCCCTAGAGATCAGTCCACACCCATTAGAACCAATGTTGACCAAGGTAGGAGCTACCCATTAAGGGATGGACATAACAATGTGCAACCTCGCACACTCATTGACAGGCATTACCAAGTCCCTTTCCTTATGAAAAAAAATGGAAGAGGGAATTACCAATCTCTTTGTCCTTTTTTAGGGAGGGGGGCAGAAACGAGGTTGAGGTGCCCCACAGAGGATGGGCAGGCCCCCTCCACACCCTCAACAAGCATACGGGTACACAGAATCCCAATGGGAAAGGGATTACGTTCACTACCCCAACCCAAGGAGAGAAGACTTAGGGGATGCAGAGTGGGATGGAAAGTCCAGAAAAAGAAGGAGGGTTTAAAAACTGGAGGTATTTTTAATTTAAGTGAGACTGTCTTATCCTCTAAAGAAACAAATATCTTACATTTGGGCTTAAAGTGCGGTCTGAAAAGACCCATTAATACGTTTGATGTGTTTATTGACATTCATAAATACATGCGGAAGGTCAACATGACAAAATATTTTCTCAATAAAAATTCTGAACCTTTTACTGGTACAGCTTTGGTGGCTCTAGATAGCGGTTTGCACAATACATCTCTTTTTAATCTTTTGAATAAGGCTAACCATCAAGTAGAAGTCTTTAAGGGACTTGTACTGAGAGATTTAGAGCAGCTAGTGCCTAAGAAAAAGGTTAACCCTCAACATATCCTTGATGGAATTAAGATGTTAGAAGAAAAAAAGAATATAATAATCCTACCAGCGGATAAAGGGGGGGGGGGGTCGTTATCATGGATAAAGTTTTTTTATGATAAACAACTCATGGAGATGCTGAATGACAACAGCACCTACATTAAATTGGATAAGGACCCCTCAACACAATATGAGATTGATCTCATGCATCTTATAGATATGGGCGATAAATCAGGTGTTCTAAACGCTCGAGAGAGAAGGTATCTAGTGTCTAGTGCAAGCAGAATCCCAACGATTTATACATTACCTAAGATCCATAAAAACACTCAATACCCCCCTGGGAGACCGATTGTAAATGGGATTTGTTTAATATCTTCCCGTTTGGGTCAGTACGTTGACCTCTATTTACAAAAAAGTGTGGTTGATACCCGGGCCTATCTAAAAGATACAAAGAGTTTGTTGCAAATGATACAAACTATTGACTTTACCGGAAAAGAAGAAGTTTATATGGTGACTGCAGATGTATCATCTATATACACCATTATTCAACACGACGATGCTCTTCTTGCACTCAACTGGGGCCTAAGCCGTTGTGACAACATCTCACACAATAAAAAAGTGTTCTTAAGGAACGCTCTAGACTTTTGTCTAGGCCATAATTTTTTCTGGTACGGTGGAGAGTTCTATTTCCAATGCAAAGGAGTTGCTATGGGGGCTCGTTTTGCCCCCAGTATAGCAAATTTGTTTGTGGGAGAATGGGAGGATAAAACCATCTTTTCTGCCCCACGACCACAATTATTATTCTACAAAAGGTATATCGATGATCTGTTCTTTATTTGGGATGGCTCACTCCTTTCTTTACAAGCCTTTTTGGACAAACTTAATTGTAATTCCAAAAATATCTTGCTCACTAGTGATCTTAGTTTGAATACTATTAATTTTCTTGATGTGGAGATTTTTAGATCAAATAATAAGTTATGTACAAAAGTTTTTTTCAAACCAACTGATTCAAATAGTTACCTACCTCTGATTAGTAGCCATCCCATCACCCTATGTGGTTGAAAAATATCCCTAAGGCCTCGTACACACTAGGGGATATGTCCGCTGAAAACGGTCCGATGGATGGTTTCAGCAGACATCTCCGCTCGTGTGTATGGGCTAGCGGACAGATTTCTCCACCCGACAGATTTCAAAGCATGCTTTGAAATCTATCCGGTGGAATCTGTCCGCCCGACATGTCTGCTGGTTAGTACACTTACCAGCAGACATGTCGTCCCCCACCGCCGCCGCGCCGCCGCCGAATGGATTCGGCGCATGCGCGGAAGTGTTTTACTTCCTGGTGCGGTGACGTGGCGGTGACGTGGCGGCGTCAACGTAACCGCCACGTCACCGCCGCGTCACCGCGCCGTCCGGCGGCGGGGAATTTGATCCGATGGTGTGTACACGCCATCGGATCAAACTCCCGATCGGACATATCCGATGGAAATGGTCCGCGGACCGTTTTCATCGGATAAGTCCGATGGTGTGTACGAGGCCTAAAGGACAGCTGACCCGTGTTAAGAGAAATTGCTCAGAAAGTGTTGACTTTTTAGCACAAGCACAAATTATAAAAGGTAAATTCATAGAGAAAGGCTACCGAGAGGAAGTATTAAATTCCATTATACAGGAAATAGCTTTACAACCTAGAGAGAACTTCCTTTAGAGATAAAGATATTTTGGTTACCACTAAAAATCGAGAGTGGAACTTCATCTCTGGTTTCCATTCGCAATATAAGGAGGTGGAGGAAATTTTTCTAAACCACTGACATATTTTGCAGATGGATAAAGTTCTCTTTTCTGTATTACCTTTAAGGCCTGGTTTCATATATCGAAAATCCCAAAGTTTCGCAGATAAAATCGTAAAGAAGATTTTAGACCCAGACCATCTTCGTTCTGGGACTGTGACGGATTTTATGCATGTAGAAAATGTAGGGCCTGATGCGAGATTAATAGACCGTTGAAGGCAGTCACAAAATTTACCTCAACCTTGAATAATAAAGAATTCACTATTAGTGAATCTATTACATGCAATACTACCCATGTTGTATATGCTCTGCAATGTCCATGTGGTCTTATTTATGTTGGCCGTACTAAGCGCCAACTAAAAGTATGTATTGCAGAACACATTGCAAATATCCTGATAGGATTTAAAGATCACAAAATACACCACAGCCAAGATCCAACAGGCTTAAAGTTTTAGGGGATCGACCACCTGAAGCCCATGTGGAGAGGATCCAACTTGGTCAGGGATCTGTCCAAGAGGGAGATTCAATGGATTTTCTTGGTCGAGACCCTCTCTCTGAAAGGGTTAAATATCGACCATTTTTTTCTTCCCTATCTATGTTATACAATTTAACATACATGCGATGATATAGTTGGTATTTTTATTCACAACTATGCGCTGCTTATTGCTGCTATTATTCATCTTATATGTTTTAATGATATATACTTGTTAATTATGTGATCTATTGCTGAATTTATATATTCTAGTACTAAGTTGTAATATTCAATACATTTTTATGTATTTGATGATTTGATCTGATCGAGTGTACACTTGTGTAGAATCAATAGTTTTATATGTGCTCTCCTTATCACTTTCGGCGTTCAGCATGTAGGCTGGTTTAGCACCCGGGGCCGCCTCTATGTTGTGCCGATTGGTGTGAGGATTAGGGGAGTATTCTTATAAACTTGCGTCTCAGTTGTGTGACCTACACGACGCAAGGAAGTGACATATGCGTTCCACCGCCGCTTACCCGGAACCAGGAAGTGATTTTCTCCCCATAGTGGAGACGGTGATTATACGCTCAATTTTATTTACTTTTGTACGTGCATTTTATGAGGGGTTTGCTGTATGTGGGGGGCTCTTTCTATCAGCATTAAAAACTGAGTTACGCTATGTCAGTCTATTTCTGTCTTTTTTGTGTGAATTGGAGTCACTAGCTGTTAACACATCCCTGGGCTGTGTCGAGTGCAACATTCCTTTGGAGATCATACAATGCCTGGTTTATTATCTATCTGGTGAGTGTGAACCCCCGGAGGGGGAGTGTCTGTCCCACGAGGTGGATTTGGATTTTGCGGTGGAAGGTGCACGCTGTTTTCTCCAATAGGATCACCCACGGACTCTTAGCTTTTAATGTTTTGCACTCTATCATCCTTCTTTCAATTTGCTGTGGAGTTGGTCATTCATTTTTTGCCACACATACGCACCAACATCAGCGCTGTTTGTAGTTGAGGACTTGAACACTACTTGATGATTTTAAAGTTTTATATCACCATTTCTGTTTGATTCTTATGCTATTTTAAACAGCTGCTTAGATTTGAGTCCCCTTGTTTTATATTTTCAAAAAGGAGCTTTTAGGAGTCGATGGTTCTTTCAGTTTTATCACACTTCATTGTGTAGTTTGAACTTACACTTATTGCGATTTTTTTCCATATAGGCGCTGGGAGGTGTATAGTAGGCCTCTTTTTACACCTTTTTTCCATATATTTAATTGCGTTTAACGCTGTATATTTTATTGCATTAATGCAAGTTTAACACCATATAGTTCTGTGCGATACTGCAAGTTTATTGCCATATAGTACTGTGCGTTACTGCAACTTTAACGCCATTTAGGTCTGTGCGTTACTGCAAGTTTAATTCCACATATTTCATTGCATTACTGCAAGTTTAATGCCATATAGTTCTGTGCGTTACGGCAAGTTAAACGCCACATAGTTCTGTGCGTTACTGCAAGTTTAACACCATATTGTTCTGTGCTTTACTGCAAATTTAAAGCCATATATTTCATTGGGTTACTGCAAGTTTAACACCATGTAGTTCTGCACGTTTGACACAGAATATTGCAGTATATTATAGTGTATCTGTGAAGTGTGTCTGTGCCGTGAATACTTAAATTAAAGTGCACCAAACACCACTTTGCATTGATTAAAATACATCCACATACACATTTAGCCATTTTTATTACATTTTGGTAATAAGCACCCCCACTAACCCCATCATTTCTGGGAGGACAGCAAGGAGAGGCAGATGTCCCCATGGCACTGTAAGGGGGCCAGCAGCGTATGTGTCTACATGCAAAGGTAGATTTGTTCAGTCCTTAGGCAGCACATAATTTTCTCTGTTTACTGATGTTGCCCATGCTATCCAGCCACAGCATGCAGAGGAGGTGGTGGATTGGCTTACTAAACTGTCCTCATCCTCCTCATACTCTGTCACCCAAGCAGAGACAAGTATGCAGTCCCCTGCAGCTGCAAGAGTGGCAACACCTGCCTCCTTGTCCACAGCTATTCCTGCCATAGCATCAGGCATGGAGGAATCAGCTGAGTTTTTTTAACACAGCGTCAGCCACTTCCTTGATGATGCACAGCCATCCCCAAATCATATGCTGATTCTGACTCTGAGGTTGAGGAAAGCAGGAACATGAGCCTACAGAGAGGGGATAACACTGGTGCACAAATTGTCAGTCATGTTCCCCAGCTGTAGTATATTGCCAAGTTCTCTCCAGTGGTAATTAGGACGGAGGAGATGATAATGATGAGGTCACTGACTCGACTTGGGTGCCAGATAGAGCAGAGGAGGAAAGTGAGTGTGAGGTATGACCCCAAGGAGTATATGTGAAAGGAAGGGAAAGGGGTAACATGGAGGGATGAGTAAAGGATCTGTACCAAAATAAAATAGCAAGGCAACTGAGGGACTATGTATGAGACAGCGGTTAGTGAACTAAGCCATGGTCTCTAGCCATATTGCTTGTAAGAAAGATACCAGGGAAAGGAACAAAGGGGGAAGGGAGGGAAAGGTAGGAAGGGCGGGGCAATAGGAATTGTGGGACTTTAAATTGAAACACACCACCGTTCGGGTCCCATAGACTTCAATGGGGTTCATTATTCATTTCTAAAATTCCCCGTGTTCGAAAGTTCTGGTGCGAACCAAACAGGTGGTCATTCGGCCCATGCCTATTGCTGATCATTCCATTGAGAGATTGAATGAGAGACCACAGAGTTGACCAGCTTGCAATTCCAAGTTTTGGTGAACTCTGCTGAAGTGTCCGACAGTAAATTAAGCAAAATGAGGCTGGCCCAGACTAATATACACGGAGCAAAATTATAAACGCAACGCTTTTGTGTTTGCCGCTATTTATCATGAGCTGAACTTAAAGATCTATGACTTTTTCTATGTACACAAAAGGCCTATTTCTCTCAAATATTGTTCACAAATCTGTCTAAATCTGTGTTAGTGAGCACTCCTTCTTTGCCAAGATAATCCATCCACCTCACAGGTTATAACAGCTCTAGGGAAACGGGAGTGAACCACAACTGCGGATGCAAGGATTTCAATGCGCTTCCTTATGTGACAACTCAGTATTGGCCCCAGGCGTTACTCCTCACAACAGGAGTTTGGGAGATCTCATTTAAAATGATATTATGTTCTAAAAAAGGGACTAAGGCCATGTACACACGATCAGTCCATCCAATGAGAACGGTCCTAAGGACCGTTTTCATCGGTTAACCGATGAAGCTGACTGATGGTCTGATGTGCCTACACACCATCGGTTTAAAAACCGATCGTATCAGAACGCGGTGATGTAAAACACAATGAAGTGCTGAAATAATGAAGTTCAATGCTTCCAAGCATGCGTCGACTTGATTCTGAGCATGTGGCTTTTTAACCAATGCTTTTGCATACTAACGATCGGTTTTGACCTATCGGTTAGGCGTCTATCGGTTACATTTTAAAGCAAGTTCTCTTTTTTTTTGACCGAAGGCTAACTGACCGATGGGGCCCACGCACAATCGGTTTGGACCGATGAAATGGATCTTCAGTCCGTTTTAAACGGTTTTGACCGATCGTGTGTACGTGGCCTAAGGGAGAAGGCATAGAATACGTCAACCCTTAGCATAGGAAGTTTTAGGCAAACATGTTCCGCAATTTTAGGGCATAGGCCCATATCCAAGTAGCACTTATGTCAGCACGTAGTAAATATGCGTTGTAGCGACAACTGATAGTTGCATAAGAGTTGCAATCTATAACTTAGGTAATTATAGTTGCATCTATGAGGTGAATATTGCACGCATAATAGTAATTGCATGTGAGAGGCAATATAGCTCAGGTAATAGCAGCTGCATATATGAGGCGAATATTGCACAAGTAACTTGAGGGTAGCTGACCCTTTAGGGTACTCTTTAGTAAACAGCCCTTAACACAGCAGTGTATCCCAATAAGTATGTTGATATCCACACGGCATATTTAGTAACACAATTGCAATAACTGGAACACTAACAGTATATCTTCTTATAGGACTACAAGTGATACAATGGCTACTTATGCGTTTGTAGACTTCAATGTAGAGGATAGGGATTCCATGGTGAAGGTATTCAGTAAAGGCCTCAAGGTTGTCGTAGGTGCAATAACACTAAAGTAGTAGTTGTTGCCTGGAGCAGTGTTGCAGCATAGGAAGCGATGGCAGCCTGGATGCAGTGAGTGTCTGTTGCTAGCTGAAGTATAACGTTGCCTCTATAGTCTCATGGCCGGAGCGGCTGGCCATAATAGAACAGGGTAACTTTGTAAAATCAAAGCTTCTATAGGCATGAAGCAGGCATAGTGCATCAGCACTAATGCAAAAGACCACTGATTCCACGGCGCACTTTTTCACGTTCCATCCTGGAACGCAGCATGGCGCAGAGCGATGACATCATCGTGCCATATGCGTTCCAGCATGGAACACATTACGCATAATTAAACATAACACCTCTCCTCCCTCCACATCCTCTGGTTGTGGTGTCATCAGTTCCTCTTCTTTCTGAGGTTTGGGGTTCCCAGTGTCCTCATATTTCCCAAGTCTTTTCTCCCCTATGAGAATGAAACAAAAGGTGTACTTAGCACTAGGGAAGAGCCGAACACCTCCCGGTTCGGTTCGCACCAGAACATGCGAACAGGCAAAAAATGTTTTCAAAAACCGTATGGAACGCATTATGGCGCTGAAAGCGCCTGTTTAACAGGGGAGTCCACCACCCTTTGGGCTCCTACTGGTAATCTTGTGTTAGTTGAAGTTTGGTGAGAGATGATTCGCGCTTTTCAGCCTTCGTGCTTTTCAGACCATTACTGATGTTCAGTTTGTGCTTGTGAGTTTGTATCTGTTTTTCAGAGCATGTAGTCAGTTCATATTTGCTTCTCAATGCATTCTTGTCTGCTTGTTTCTGATTTTCAGCTCATCGAAAAATAGTCTTCTTCCGACCGATGTAACTTTCCTACGCCGGCGTATCGTGGGCGCATATTTACGCTGGATGCAAATGGAAGTTTCGATTCAGATATGCAAATGAGGGAGAAATGCCGATTCACGAACGCCAATTGAAGTTCCCGCCGTGTGACACTCCCGTTCTTCTGACAGTACTTTTATAACCAAGGACACAGCGTCATCCGGTGACCCCGCCCCCCTCTGATGCCACGGGGAAAGCCATAAGAAAGTGCGTCAGAGGGGCGCGGGGTTTCTGGATGACGCCGCGTCCTCGGTTATAAAAGTACTGTCAGAAGAACAGAAGAGTCACATGGCGGGAACTTTAATTTGAAGCGGATCGTCCAGGGAAGAAGAAGCAAGATGCGGACGAGAAGACCGAAGGAAGGAGAAGAAGATGGAGGAAGAAGCAGTTGCAAGATGCGGACGAGAAGACCCAAGAAAGAAGCAGAGGAAGAAGAAGATGGAGGAAGAAACCCGAATAAAAGCAGAAAAGAATAAGATGGAAGAAGAAGAAGCGTGGAAAGCAGACATTAATAAAGGAGTTGTCTTTTTTTACATTTTTGACACTTTTTTTGGTGAAATGGTAGAGGTACAATGTACCCCATTACCATTTCACACAGGGTGGGCTGGATCTGGGGGTCCCCTTTCTTAAAGGGGTCTTCCAGATTCCGATAAGCCCCCCGCCCACAGACCCCCACAACCACTGGCCAGGATTGTGGGGATGAGGCCCTTGTCCCCATCAACATGGGGACAAGGTGGTTTGGCGCGGACCCCAAAGCATCCTCCCCATGTTGAGGGCATGTGGCCTGTTACGGCCTGACACTCTCTGTCCCCCCCTCTTTTCTGCAGGGGGCCAGGTTGCATCCTCAGGTAAGGGGTCTGGTGTGGATTTTTGGGGGAACTCCACGCCATTTTTTTTCAAAAATTTTGGGTGGAGTTTTTTTTAATTTGATGGCGGGGTTCCCCTTAATATCCATACCAGACCTGAAGGGTCTGGTAATTGAATTTGGGGGGACCCCCACGTTTTTTTTTTGTTATGAGCAATGACTGTTCTCTGTATTCTTTATAGCCTTGAAAATTTTTAAATTACTTTTTTTTCCCCTTCATAAATGACATCTTGTACAGGGACAGTTCTAAGCACGGGAAACATGCACTACTTCACAGGCATACTATACCCCCCTCCCCCTGTATGAAATTTAAAGGAATATTTCACTTGTATTGTTTCACTTTAACAACTTCCATACCACACCTATTCTGGCACTTCTCTCCTTCATGTAAAAATTATATTTTGTTCCTGGGAAATTACTCAGGACTCCTGAGTAAATTATATATATATTTTTAGCAGACACTCAAGGGAATAAAGTGGCGGTCATTAATTTTTTTTATTTCCAATGGTATTTGCACACTAATTTTCCAGATGCCTTTTTTTTGCACGCGTCAATACTTCACATGTGTGGTTTGAACAGTGTTTACATATGTGGGCGGGACTTACATGCGCGTTCGCTTCTGCGTGCAAGCTACTAGGAAAAGGGGCTTTTTTTTTTTTTTTTACAGATTTTTTTTAGTTTTGCACTTTTTTTCCTCTTTTTTTTGATAACTTTTATTCCTATTACAAGGAACGTAAACATCCCTTGTATTAGGACTAGTGTGTGACAGATCCTCTTTATGGATAGAGGCGGGGTCAATAAGACCCCACGTTTGTCCTCCAGGCTGGAAAGCATGAGATCGGAAAAAAAAAACGATCTCATGCTTTCAGCCGCAATCATGTTCGTTCAGCACAGTGGTATAGTGGATAGCACTTTCACCTAGCAGCAAAAAGGGTTGCTGGTTCGAATGCCGCCCATGACACCATCTGCCTGGAGTTTGCATGTTCTCCCTGGGCCTGCTTGGGTTTCCTCCCACAATCTAAAAACATGCTGTAAATCGGATCCTGTCTAAATAAGCCCTAATGCAGTAGTATATTTAGGTTTTGTGCTGCCCTAAGCCTGACTAAACTTTTTTATACTTTTTTATGACCCGTCCAGAAATGTTCAGGGGGTGGGCTTTGGATTGCCTTAATTTGCATAGTTTTTCTCTCACTTCCTGTTTGGCTATGGAGCAGGAAGTGAAGGGAAATCTCTGCAATTGGACAGGAATGGTACAAAATAAACTGACAGGGGCTATAAACCTCCCTCCCTCGCTTACTCTATCCAAAATGAAAAAAAAGTGTTGATTTTAGTTCTACTTTAAGCACAAATTTCTGATAATTTTATTAAGAGGACTAAGAAAATATAACCATGCCAATAGGCCAGGATATAGAGTTGCTAATATGTATGAATGTGTTTTAGGGACCCCCACAAACACCACCCAAAGTTAAAAATGTTCTTAATTTGCAAATAAGTATCATCCCTTCCTCAGAGACCTTTAGCAGCAGTACAAGCAACTTCCTATAGGGGCGTGATGTCCTGTGTGCTGGTCACCGCTTTCCGAGAACCACATATGCGCATATCCAATACACGGTGGTCGCGCGTCTACATGCAGGAACTCATTGACATGCATCACAGTTCTTTTTTCTTTGGGCTAGAGTGCAGAGGGATTGAAAGTCTGCTCATTTTTTGGGGATGTCTGCACCCCTGATAGGGTGAAGTCACCTCCCAAATTTTGTCACGTTCTACTTCAAATTTATTCACTTCCTGTCACATAGCCAAACAGGAAGTGAGGGTAAAACCTTACTAATGTCTTTTCTTGGGGACACACAGGTCAATCTAAATAGTTTCCCATTATGTAAATTGCACTCTAGCATTTTGCTGTGTACACCCCCAAATTATTAGGGATATTGGACTTTGGGGTCCATTTACTAAAGGCAAATCCACTTTGCACTAGAAGTGGACAAGCAAGGAAGAAAAAAAAAAAACTTCTACATGATTGGATGTTAAAATCATCAGTGCTTCCCCTCAGATTTTCAGTGACTACGCGTGTACTGCAGAGTGGCTTTGCCTTTACTAAACCCAAAACAAATTAATCATTTGGGGTGTACACAGCAGTGCTGGAGTGAAATTTGCTTAATGGGGACACTAGTTAGATTGACCTGTGTGTCCCCAAGAAAAGACATTGGTAGGGTTTTAACCTCACTTCCTGTTCAGCTGTGTGACAGGAAGTGAAGCCAATTAAGAAAAGGGACACAAAGCCCAACCCAAAAAACACAAGCAGGGGTTCTAACACTCACTTGGCTTCCCTCAAACACCCACAATTAGAATATTATTGCCTTGCGCTAGATTTAAGCACAGTGCTGTAAGTCAGCACTTCAAGCCTGTCCGCGAATACCCCCCCCCCCCTCAACAGGCCATGTTTGCAGGTTTTCCTTCATATTGCACGTGTGCTTTAAAAGACAGTCTGGACAGCAATTCTTGATAAGATAAATCTACAAAACATGTCCTGTCAGGGGTACTTGAGGACTGAGGCTGAGAACCACTGCAGTAGAAAGGAAAAAATGTATACTTACCGCGCTGTATTTTTCCTTTCCTGGTGACTACATGGCAGCAAATAATCCATGAAGGCACCAGGAAAAGAGCTTCGAGACAAAATCACACCTGTTTTGTTAGGCCAATCAGCCCATTTCAGCTGCAGCTGTCAAAATCTGTAGCATGAAAAAATAACAAAACACAAACTTAAAAATTTGAAAGTAATTTTTTTGGTCAACAAAACAAGGAAAGCAAAAACAAACAAACAAAAAATCAAACAAAAATAAATAAATATAAAAATAAAAAAACAAACATAAGTTCATTTGAGACTGTAAACAGAATATGGTTTATGCTTTGGAAATTAACAGGATAAATAGACCCACATACATCTATTAAGGATTAAACATTAATTAGTCACAACATCTTGAGAAAGATTTAGCAAAATAATGCAGCACAGACAATTACATCAAAGTGAACACCCTAAAAACAATATACATCCATAACCTCACAAATATTTCAGATGAAGATAGCCCCCACCCAAAATAAATAAATAAACCAGTCAAAAAACCCTTGATAAAAAACATATCTGTTTTGCAAAGACATTCGATAAAGACACACAAATTTTATCTTGCCAACCAGCCCCACACACAATCTGTCCTCATTTCAGGGCAGGTAACAACTGCTTTATGCAAGCTTTATATAACATAGGCTTGTATGCTAATGAGGCAATTGAAAACACATGCACAGCCCATGAAACACACAAAACACAAGTTCACCCAATGTAGAGACTGAACTTTAAAGTGGGTACAACTGTTAAGAATGTCCTTAAATTACTAACCCAAAAAACACGCTCTATGAGCATGCCCAGAAACATCCAAGTGTTGTTCACGCACAAAAAAACAACATCAAAAAATCTAAGCCCCTGGGCATGCTCAGATCAACAGAAATGCAGCTAGCAGATAAGGCAAAGCCCTGTCCAAAATGAATCACATCATTCAGCATGCTACAAAATTAGAGATGGGACAAACACCCCCTGGTCTGGGTGGGCAAACAAAGAGCCTAATGTGGGCAAAAGTTATACCATAAATACCATTGTAGTCTATGGGAAATGACTTGTTCATTTTGCTAGACCCCACTTGGCTGGCTTATCTTCTAGTAATTTGCCTTAAAATGGGTATGGGGGCCCAGGTCCCACCTAAGGGACATACAGTACCTGCCACCATTATTGTACTTTCAGCGTGATCTCATCACTCTGGTTCTTGGCGACAGGGTACTGTAAATCTTGCGCTGGCTGCGCAATAGGAAAAACACAGGAGAGAGAGAGAGTGACATCAGAGGCAGACTAGTTGTGGACGTTAACGATGTGACCGCAGGTACACAGACAGGTCACACTCACTTTCAGTGGCACTGTGATGATCAGGGGCGCTCAGGGGATGTTTTCTTTTCTTCCTCCATGCCTCCACCGCTGCTGTGCCAGCGCCTCTAACACTGTACAGAGGGACTCTATAGTGGAGCGGCTGCCTGTTGAGTTAGTTGCTGAGAGGGAGTAGGATCACCGGTGGCCGGGTGCCCTGGGTGGTAATGCCTCTCTCCAGTGCGCCCTAGGCGGCTGCCTAGTGGTAGCACCGGCCCTGACTCCAAGGCAAATTGTAAAATGTCATATGACGTCCTGGACTTCAGTGGGGGATATCTAAATGATGGGTGCAGCTACAGGCATCATTCAGATCCTTTTTTACAGACGGGGATTGTTCGCACCATAAGAACAATCATATCGGCTGTTCTGCCACTTGATCGTTTTTACAGGCGGCGGGAGGGGACATCCACCCTCCTACCGCCATACGGTCCTTCTCCGGGCTCTCTGTGGAGGCCCAGAGAACGAATCGTCTGCCGTCGAATGAAGAGCATGGAGATTTAAAAACAGAAACATAAACAAAGCTGCAATCGCGGCTGAAAGCATGAGATCAGTGTTTTTTTTTTTTCGATCTCATGCTTTCCAGCCTGGAGGACAGATGTGGGGTCTTATTGACCCCGCCTCTCTCCATAAAAAGGACCTGTCACACACTATTCCTATTACAAGTGATGTTTACGTTCCTTGTAATAGGAATAAAAGTGATTTAAAAAAAAAGGGACAAAAAAGTGCAAAAAAAAAAAATGCCCCTGTCCCTAGTAGCTTGCACTCAGAAGCGAACATGCATGTAAGTCCCGCCCACATATGTAACTTTACTGTTTTTTTAATTTTTAACCACTTCAGTCCCAGACCATATTGCTGGTCAATGCTTGGGCCACTTTTTGCGATTCGGCACTGCGTCGCTTTAACTGACAATTGCGCGGTTGTGCGACGTGGCTCCCAAACAAAATTGGAGTCCTTTTTTCCCACAAATAGAGCTTTCTTTTGGTGGTATTTATTTTTTGCACTATAAACAAAAATAGAGCGACAATTTTGAAAAAAATATGAATATTTTTTACTTTTTGCTATAATAAATATCTCCAAAAATATATAAAAAATATATATTTTTCCTCAGTTTAGGCCGATACGTATTCTTCTGCATATTTTTTGTAAAAAAATATCGCAATAACCGGTTATTGATTGGTTTGCGCAAAAGTTATAGCGTCTACAAAATAGGGGATAGTTTTATGGCATTTTTATTAATATTTTTTTTTACTAGTAATGGCGGCGATCAAGGATTTTTATCAGTACTGCGACCTTATGGCGGACACTTTGGACACTTTTGACACATTTTTGGGACCATTGGCATTTTTATAGCCATCAGTGCTATAAAAATGCATTGATTACTCTAAAAATGCCACTGGCAGGGAAGGGGGCGAAGACGAGGTTAATCATGTTCCCTGTGTGTGTTCTAACTGAAGGGGGGTGGGACTGACATTTCTCTCCCTGACAGGACCGGGATCTGTGTGTACACACACAGCTCCTGGTTCTAGCTCTGTAATGAGCCATCGTGAGTGCCCAGTGGTGATCAGGACCAGAGGTGAGCGGGGGGCGCTGATCATGAAGGGAAACTCCACACCAAATAAAAATAAAAAAACGGCCACCCGGCGAGCCCACTCTTTGTTACATCACATTCCTATCATCCCCCGGGAATGTGATGTAACAAAGGGTGGGGTCGCCGGGTGGCATCACCCGGTGACCACGCCCCATGCCTATATAAGTCATTGTGCCACGCTCAGACGGCATTACATCGGGAGAGCTCGTCATGTCAACATCGCTGGAAGAGAAGAAGGAACGTAACAGGAGAGAAGACCTGGCCCCCACGGTCGAGCCCGGCAGAAGTGGGAACAGAGAAGATAACGAAGAAGCCCGGTCCCGGGGGCCTTGCAGAAGAGGGAAGAGAGAAGACTAGGCCCCCGCGGTGGAGCCCGGCAGAAGAGAGAACAGAGAAGACTGGCCCCCCACGGTGGAGCCCGGCAGAAGACAGCGGAGAAGATCAGGCGCACCCCCCCTTTGTAAAAGAGCTTAAGGACCGCCTCCTGCACATATACGTCGGCAGAATGGCACGGCTGGGCAGATCCACGTACAGGTACGTCCTGTACTACTACTCAGCCGTGGGTCACGGGCGCGCGCCCGTGGCGCGCTCCCGTGACCCGGTCCGAAGCTCCGGTACCGGGACTCGCGGTCCCAATCGCCGCTGGAGTGTGGTCATCGGTCCCTGGAGCTGAAGAACGAGGAGAGCCGTGTGTAAACACGGCTTCCCTTTGCTTTACTGTGGCGGCTGCATCGATCGCGTCAACCCTTTTATAGGGAGGACACGATCAATGTCATCACACCTACAGCCATACCCCCTACAGTTCTAAACACACACAGGGAACACATAACCCCTACAGCGCCCCCTTGTGGTTAACTCCCAAACTGCACTGTCATTTTCACAATAAACAATGCAATTTAAATGCATTTTTTGCTGTGAAAATTACAATTGTCCCAAAAATGTGTCAAAATTGTCCGAAGTGTCCTCCATAATGTCGCAGTCACGAAAAAAATTGCTGATTGCCGCCATTAGTAGTAAAAAAAAAAAATAATAAAAATGCAATAAAACTATCCCCTATTTTGTAAACGCTATAAATTTTGCGCAAACCAACCGATAAACGCTTATTGTTATTTTTTTTACCAAAAATATATAGAAGAATACGTATCGGCCTAAACTGAGGAAATGTTTTTTATATATTTTTTTGGGGGATATTTATTATAGCAAAAAATAAAAAACATTGCATTTTTTTCAAAATTGTCGCTCTATTTTGTTTATAGCGCAAAAAATAAAAACCGCAGAGGTGATCAAATACCACCAAAGGAAAGCTCTATTTGTCGAGAAAAAAGGACGCCATGTCGCACGACCACGCAATTGTCAGTTAAAGCGACGCAGTGCCAATTTGCAAATAGGGGCCTGGTCCTTTAGCTGCATTTTTGTCCTGGGCTTAAGTGGTTAAAGAAGAAAGGGGGAGGGGGCCCCGGCAGAAGACAGCGTGAAGTCTGGTTCCCCCCCGGGAGAAAGCGGCGGAGAAGACTGGGCCTACCCTCCCATGTAAAAGAGCTTAAGGGGCCAGGCAGAAGGTGGCGGTGAAGCCCGAGCCCCCGGTGGAGCCCGGCAGAAGATGGAACACAGCGGTGAAGTCTGGGCATACCCCCACCCTTGTAAAAGAGCTTAAAGAAGAAAGGGGGGGCCGGCAGAAGACCCCCAAGCTGACTAATAAATTACTTAAAAAATCTGTGTAATGTGTTTTTTTAACTTTACATTTTTCCCCCAGGTGAATGGGTAGGGGTACTATGTACCTCATACTCATTCACATAGGGTGGGGGCCGGTATCTGTGGGCCACCTTATTAAAGGGGGCTCCCAGATTCCGATAAGCCCCTGCCCGCAGACCCCGACAACCAACGGCCAGGGTTGTCAGGAAGAGGCCCTTGTCCCCATTGACATGGGGACAAGAGTGCTTTGGGTGGGGAGCGCTCGCTCATCCTCACCCCCAAAAAAAATTGGCGCAGAGTTCCCCTTCATGGTCAGGGTAAGCTGAAAACGATTCAGGCATTCAAGTGTGCAGCTGCAAGCCGTGGAAAGGCAGCTACGCCGCTTGATATTTACAAATATTTTGCCGGCGTAGTGAAGCGGCGTGCGTAAGTGCCCGAATTTGCCACTTACGCATGCGCAGTACTCAAATAAACCTCCCACAGGTTTAAATGTACTTGCAGGCGTAGCGACTCGTTTTCACAAAAGTCACTGTTACTTTCAATTCGGCCCGTAAAAGTTAAACAAACACATGTCACTACACTTCCCCACATCACCCCACATCCCCCCCAATAAACACACTCACAAACACCTTAATTTTACATTTCTAAATGCCATGCGCCAGGTCCATGGAGGAGCACCATGCGCCCCCTCCTGGGTGCACTCGGCATTATAGTAAATAAGGAATTGTGCTGCATTGCCAGCGCATTCCTTTAGTAAATTCCAAACCGGCTGTTGCTCCGGCCTTTGCTTCATGAATCAAAGGCTTGGTAAATCAGCCCCACTGTGTGCATCTTCAAAATTTTGATTTTAAAATGGTTCTAACATTTTTGGGTCAAAAAAATACAAAATAAAAAAGTTAAATTTTTTGGTGATTTAGATTCTGCCTAAAACATCAGTCATGTTCTTCATTTTCTGTTCAACATCAGTGATCTTTTGCTTGATCAGGTATAAATCTCAATTGCACACCATTATGTCCTGGATGAGGATTTGTGCACTTGCACTGGTGAAACGAGATTCTTCATCCTTATCACCTAAAATTTAAAAAAAAACACACCATGTATTATAAATATGCAGGCATGCATCTATTACCTGAAGCTGTGGTGTCAGACACTGACCTGATGTGGTCACTAATTCACCCACTTCATACACCTCTCCTCCCTCCACATCCTCAGGTTGTGGTGTCATCAGTTCCCCTTCTTTCTGAGGTGTGGGGTTCCCGGTGTCCTCATATTTCCCAAGTCTTTTCTCCCCTATGAGAATGAAATAAAAGGTATACTTAGCACTAGGGAAGAGCCGAACACCTCCCGGTTCGGTTCGCATCAGAACATGCGAACAGGCAAAAAATGTGGGGACCCGGGTCCTGCCCCAGGGGACATGTATCAATGCAAAAGTAATTTTAAACTACTCGCGGGCTTGAATTGTCGGGTCCCAGCAATACAGATCAAAGTCATTGAAAAAAACGGCAGGGGTTCCCACCCAGTCCATTACCAGGCCCTTTGGGTCTGGTGTGAATATTAAGGGGCACCCCAAACTCCCAAAAAAGCCTGGGGGTCCCCCCAAATTCCATATCAGGCCCTTCAGGTCTGGTATGGATATTAAGGGGAACTCCATGCCATTTAAAAAAAATGGCGTGGGGTTCTCCCAAAAAATCCATATCCCTTATACGAGCACAACACCTGGAAGGCCACAGGAAAATAGGGGGGACGAGAGAGCGCCCCCCCTCTTGAACCGTAACAAAGGGGACCCCAGATTCTGCCCCCCCATGGGAATTGGTAATGGGGTACATTGTATCCCTACCATTTCTTAAAAGAAAGTATCAAAAATGTTAAAAACCACACAGTTGAGATAAGTCCTTTATTAACCACTAGCCGATCAGCCGCAGTTATACGGCGGCAGGTCGGCTCGGCTGCGCAAAATCACGTAGCTATACATAATTTTGCATTCCAGCCATTAGGGGCGCGTGTGCCCCCTGCTCGGCCCATGTGCCCGGGCTCATTACAGAGCGAGAAGCGGGAGCTGAGTGTGTAAACATATGTCAAAAGTGTCCGAAGTGTCTGCCATAATGTCACAGTCACGACTAAAATTGCTGATCGCTATTTGACAGTTCTTATATAGGTAAGGGCAGAGTTACCCGGCAACGTCGCCTACTGGCAACACCCCCTTGTGACATCACTGACCCAGTATGCACAGGTCTGTGACATCACAAGGGAGGCAGTGCCACCAGATGATGTTGCCAAGTGGCCCCACCCTTACATATACAATAACTGTCAAACGGCAAGCCAGGCATTTGGTGGTTTGCCTTCACGGCAGGCGGAATTTTTTTGCCTTCCTTTTCCATTTCTGGTGGGGCGAACACCCGCAGAACACCACGCAAATTCAGGTTTTCCCCAAATGGGATGAACAGCCAATTATCGGCCCAAACACATGCTTGGGTCAAACAGTTTGCCCAACAATAATTACTGTTAAATAAAATAATCTGTATGAAATTCATGATCATTTCCTTTATGTCCAAATGCAAGGCTTTTATAAAAGAGAATCGATCTCTTCTTGGTCTGCTTGCCCTTGCAGGTAGGGTGATTCCAGTCACTAGAATATTTTCTCTGCGATTGGCTTTAACCATGAAGGGCTTTAAGAACCCCTTTGCACATATTACCATTTCCAGGAAATTAAAGAAGACTTGAAAATGTGTGATTTTTTTTAAGTAGCTTTAATGGATCCACCATATGGCAAGAAGAATTTATTGATGACTTTAACTTAGATTTTTTCTCACTAGTGCTCCTGGTTCAGTTGGCTTCGGTGCCTTCCTTAGGGAACTGGATTGCCTCTGAGTGGCACAAAAATTGGAGGATCCTTGAAATTTGACAGAATTTATTGCTTCTGGAGCTCCTTCCTGGTAGTAGTAGCGGTTGTCATCTGGTGTGACATTTTTAACAAATCATTGTATTCTCTTGCACCTCTTTGTCCACTAGTGCAGACTAGGGATAAGCCAAACACCTCCCCATTTGGTTTGCAGCAGAACATGGGAACAGGTAAAATATGTGTGCAAACTTTGTTAAAGTGCTCATTTTAAAGGCTTATATGCAAGTTATTGCAATGAAAAGTGTTTGGGGACCCGGGTCCTGCCCCAGGGAACATGTATCAATGCAGATTTTTTTTTTTAAATAGCCACTTTTTCAGGAGTAGTGATTATAATAATGCTTAAAGTGTAACAATAAAAAGTAAATACTCCTTTAAATATTGTGTCTGGGGTGTCTCCTTATTCTGTCTATAAAGTGGCGCATCTTTCCCATGTTTATAACAGCTCCACAGGAAAGAGGAAACATATATTTGAAACTGCTTGCTGCTGTAATTTATTGTCATATCCCAGCAATATAGATAAAAAGTCATTTAAAAAACAGGGTCCTTTGGGTCTGGTATTAATATTAAGGGGAACCCAGGCCAATTTTTTTTTTAATGGCATAGGGGTCCCCCCAAAATCCATACCAGACCCTAAAGGAGCAGGCAACCTGGCAGGCCACAGAAAAATGTCTCCTGTAACTTTGACACTTTTTTGGTGAATGTGTAGAGGTACAATGTACTCGATACCCATTCACATAGGTGGGCAGGATCTGGGGGCCCCTTATTAAAGGGGGATTCCAGATTCCGATAAGCCCCCTGCCCGCAGTCCCCCACAACCACCAGGCAAGGGTTATGGGGAAGAGGCCCTAGTCCCCATCAACATGTGTTTTGGGGTGACCCATAATAAAAGGAGAATGTCATCTCGTTAGTGATAAGATCTTAGACCCATTTCTCGTAAGGAAGCTTGGATAGTGATCCAAGCCCTCGTGAGGGCTCTGCGAGAAGTCTAGTGTCTCCCCTTCGGACTCTGCAATTGTAGATGGACCTGGTCAGCCAAAAATCTCAGGTACTTCTGTAACAGTTGTAATATGGGTGCGTGCAAGTAAGCATCCCTGAATCCCTGGGTACATCTAATTCTGCTGCACGGGGGGATCAAGTCTGACTTTCCTCCTGTGACGCGGGAAATGGCTGTCTGTAACCTTTTTTCAAAGAGCGATTTAACTTAAAAAAGGTATTTAATTTTGTTTTAGCTGCCTGTGGTTCAGACCACTATGCCTGCATTGCTATCACAAGGAGTGACTTTGATCTTGCAAAGTATTGAATTGTATCCATTGCCGTCTGACCAGTGAAGTCCACGTCCGCAGGGCTTTGGATACAGATAATAAGGCAATTGCTGACTTTCAGGCATTTACTCGCCATTTGGTAAGCTCCATTAAGTTGGGATCTATTTGTCTGTCTAAACTCTAAAGGATCCTCAATTGAGGCTGAATCATCTATTGGTGAGATGAAATTCTTTGCTATACAAACTACTGCTGCTGAAAACAACATTCCAGTGGACTGTCTGGCATTGCAGAATCTTGTTCTGACAGTGGATAACGTTTTCCTAGGCAACTGAAGAAAACAACATTTTTATTTGTTTGTTTTCTTCTTTATTAGAAACCTGCTTGTTTAGAAATGGCAAGTACATCTTTGACTTCTCAGATGTAGTGTCGGCTTCCTCCCAGCCAATAGCTGGCTTTACAGTCTGGACATATGGCTAAACTAGGGAAATGGTGTCCGAGGGCTGAGTTCTGCTGAGGTATCCTCAGATGGCCCACTATCATTCAGATGTCTAGGAGGGATATTTGCTGCGTGGCGAGAGGATTTTCTTGGGGATGGGCCAGGATGTGTTAACTGTGGAGGAGGTTGAGCTAATTGCTGCAATGGAACTGCTGATGCTCATTCTGCTATACAACACTTGCCCATCTTTTTGAGTAGGTAAGCTACCTGTTAACCTTCTGACTCTCTGTCTCCTGCATAGACTCTAAGGCCGCGTACACACCACTAAATAAATCCAATCAAATCAGTCTGACAGACCGTTTTGATCAGATTTGTCTGCTGGGATATATTGGTTTGATCGTGTACACACGATCAAACCAAAATCCCCGCCGGCAGACAGCGCGGTGACGTGGCGGTGACGTTGACGCCGCCACGTCACCGAACCAGGAAGTGAAAAACATCCACGCATGCGTCGAATCCATTCGAAGCATGTGCGGGCAGATATGTCCGCTGGTTAGTGTACTAACCAGCGGACATGTCGGACAGACGGGTTCCCAGCAGACAGATTTTAAAGCATGCCTTAAAATTTGTCTGCTGGAAAAACCTGTCTGCTCGCCCGTACACATGATCGAATTTGTCTGCTGAAACGGTCTGTCGGATCGTTTTCAGCAGATACATTCGATCGTGTGTACGTGGCCTTAGGCTCTGTTTCTGCTAGTGTGACTTGTCATGCAACCTGGGACTGCAAAGTCGCAC
Organism: Rana kukunoris; assembly: GCA_029574335.1. Taxonomy (NCBI): domain Eukaryota; kingdom Metazoa; phylum Chordata; class Amphibia; order Anura; family Ranidae; genus Rana; species Rana kukunoris. The sequence continues at coordinate 243,549,935 of CM056059.1, forward strand.
CCATTATTTCCAATGAGTACCGTTCATATCTGTGCGACTTCAAGTCGCAGCGACTCCAAAGCAGTCCCTGCACTACTTTGGTGCCACTTTAATGCGACTTGAGGTCCATAGACCTCAAGAATGCACAAACATTGCTTCAAGTTGCATCAAAATCTCAGCAAAAATCGTGTGACCTTCAGGACGCAATAGTCTAAACTTAGGCTAAAACTACTTTTGCAGACCTAATCAGCTGGTGATGGGATGGCCCCGCATGCTCTGCATTTTAGAGATTTGAGAGTTGGTGAATAGGGAAGAGCATTATGTTTGGGTCGAACATGAGTTTGACTCGAACTTTGGCTGTTTGACCATTCGTCAAAAAACAAACATTATGGGGCATTCGCGCCAAATTAGAGTGGCGCGGAACGCCCCATAATATTTAATGCATCCAGTCTAGCCAAGCCTATATCTGACTGCAGGCCATGGAGTACTTTTTAAAATATATTTCAGGCAGGTAGGCAGGTGATTCAGTGAGGTGCAGTGCATTAAATATATATATATATATATATATATATATATATATATATATATATATATATACACACACATATATATATATATAATTATATATATATACTGTGTTTCTCTGCTCACTTGATCTGCTCTTCTCCGTGCTGAGATCCCTGCTAATGTCAGTCCACTCCGTGCACTGATGAGGGAGGGGCCACAGACATCAGCTGGGAGGAGAAGAGAAGGGGAAAGACCCGAGATCCCTGCTGAGGTCAGCCTGCTCCATGCACTGAAGAAGGAGGGGTCACAGATGTCAGCGAGGAGGAGAGAAGAAAACCTCAGGCGGGACAGCGGCGGCTGCTAATAAAGTATTTTATAATACAGTCACAAGGGGAGACACACTGCACTCCATACCAGTATGATCGTCCTACAAAACAGACCACAGTTTTTTCATGTACTTTACTAGGGCTTATTTTTGGGGTAGGGCTTATATTGCAGCCTTCCCCAATAATCACGCTAGGTCTTCTCGGGTAGGGCTTATTTTTGGGGAAACACGGTTTGTATATATATATATATATATATATATATATATATATATATAGTCTCCTACATATATATATATCCACTGCATCCAGTCTAGCCAAGCCTATATCTTACTGCAGGCCATTACTGGTGTACTTTTTCTAATAAACTTCAGGTTATGTTTTGCTAATCAAAATTTATGGCATGTCTGGAAGGCCACCATGGAGAGGCAGATGCTCACAGGCCACTAAAAGAGGGCAAGCGGGCTCTGTGTTCACAGTTAACAGTGCTGGTCATGCACTGATAGTCGGCACTGATCTGCACCACTAATGGGCACTAATAGGCAGCACTGATGGGCACTGATAGGCGGCACTGATGGGCACTCATATGTAGCACTGATGGACACTGATAGACTGCACTGATGGGCACTGATAGACAATGATGGGCACTGATAGATGGCACTGATAGGCAGTACTGATGAAGAGGCACTGACAGGCATTAATGATGGGCACTGATTGGCATCCCTAATGGGCATGGGTTGGCATCCCTGGTGGGCATGGGTTGGCATCCTGGGTGGGCTCTAGTGGGCATCCTTGACAGCTCTGCACTGATAATAGAGGCGCTGTCAGGAGAGCCACTGATCGGCTCTCCCCTACCCGCGCCTTGTCAGCTTGAATAGAGGAAAAGACGATAAACGGAACTTCCTGGTTACGATGTGACCAGCTGTGATTGCACACAGCTGATCACATGGTAAAGAGCCTACGTCATAGGCACTTTACCAAGAACAGAGATGTGGGGTGTCAGAGCGACACACCGCACTACCGATCACTGAAAAATAGTTTTATGTTTCAAATGACTTATTTAGTCTTGATGATGCTAAAAAAAATATTAGGAACATACCACTGTACATTTAATTTAGCCACAGCACAACACCAATATATACTTTACCATAATTGACCACTCAAACATACCATCTTTACATTAAAAACCGAGATGCCTTTGTGATAGAAAAAGGACATTCTTTATCTTCACCTGTATTGCAACAGAAAAATAAGCATCCTTATTACCTATATTTGGAATATATATTATGAATGACTTTGTTTCAATTATTGCCCATTTTAGTCCAAATTTAATTCTATTTTTGTTACAAAAAAGGAACAACATATATCTATTTTAAATACTTTTTCAATGTGCCTCAAAATGTTCACTAATTAATGTAATCTGTGTAAAGCAGTTCAGAAATGATTTGTAATTACATGTTTAATTACCTGTTTATTTTTAGGCGATTACTGGGACAAATGCTGCAATTCTCTTTGGAAATTAAACATAATTAAATCTGGAAAAATGTGCAAGCAAGTTTCATCAACAAATATTGTAAACTTCAATGACACAAGGGAGTCAGCAAACGATGTCCCACAACACTTGTATATGTACCATAAATGACATGATATAGTCTAAATACTCTCCATTTAAAGCAGAACTCCAGGTAAACATACTTTTCAGGAGGTGCATTCCCCTTTTTTTCTTTTTTTTTTCTCTGTAATATTTACACTTTCATTGAGGCAGAATAGTGTAGCTCTTGCTATATTTGCTGCACTACGACTATAGGAGCTTTCTCTCCCATACGCAGAAGTTGCAGAGTCATTTGTCTGTCCCTTCCCTTGCCCATTGGCAGAACAGTTTGTATTCTGTAAACAATTCACAGAATAAAAATCATTCTGGGAGAGAGAGGCAGACAAAAACATTTCAGGTTCTGTGTATGAGAGATGAGGTTTTCATACAAGGAAGTTAAGGAACCATAAATGAAGGGGAATACACCTTTTGACCTAAATATACACTGCAGATTTTAATGTTATTTTTTACCTAGAGTTTTGCTAAAAAAATTCAGTATAACCTGATTTTTTGCTCATTCATCACGGGACACAGAGCTTTAATTACTTAATGGGTAGTCATCACAGGTGATTGGACACTGGAAAACCCAATTAGAATTGAGTTCCTCCCCTATATTACCATTTCCAAATGGAGAGTACCTCAGTTTTTTTGCGAGTCTTCTGTGAGTAGAATGTCTTACCTGCTTTTCACCACTAGTGGGAGTAAGTTAGATACCTGGTGTATTCTTACAAAGCCATCCAGGAACACGCTCAGTAAAGTTGGTCAAATTAAACACCACTCACCTCCTTTGTGGCAGGCTCTGCCACAAAACACGTACAGGGGTCCCCCGAAGCCCCCCAGTGCTCTGCTCTCCTTCCTCTTTTTGCCCTGGCGCTGCCAGGATGGTTGTGCACTTTTAACTGTCCTATAGGCAGGAGGAGAGGGGGAGGGCTGTGGTTACTCGTGCCCGTGCCTGTGCACGGCACACCTGTGCGCAGGCGCCAAGATACTTGTTTAAAGCCCAGCACGCCAGAGCCTTCTGTAAAGTGACATGGACATAGAGCTGTGGTCTGTAAGCATTCCTGTGGATTGAACCATGCAAATCTAAGACACCTACTTGGCATCAGGTTGTGTATTGAGCTAATATTGTGTATTGTAAGACTATAGCACAACAGTGATTGCATTTGAATGAATGAATGAATGAATGAAAACTTATATAGCGCGGCACATGCGAACTGAATCGCCTCTGGGCGCTTGTTGTTCCTGTCTCCTTTGTTATCAAAAGAGAAAAGTCTTGACCTTTTTCCTAAATGCTAGGTGGTTCTCCTCCAACCGAATGCTGGTTGGTAAAGCGTTCCATAGTCTTGGACCCTGGATCGCAAATCTTCTTTCTCCTTTGGACTTGAAGTTGGCTTTCGGAACCTGGAGCAGGTTCTGATTCGTGGATCGCAAAACGCGATTTGGATTATGCGCTTTTATTAATTCGCATAAGTAAAGGGGGGCATTCTCATGGACACATCTATGTGTAAGACAGAGAGCTTTAAAAGCAATTCTGTCTTTAACTGGCAGCCAATGCAGGGCTCTCAGTGAAGGTGAGATGGATTCCCAGGGTTTTTTCCCAGTCACAAGTCTGGCGGCCGTATTTTGAACGACTTGCAGACGAGCGATTTGGTACTTGGGGAGGCCGAGGTAGAGGGCATTTGCATAATCCAGCCTGGAGTTTACAATAGCTCCCACCACGACCGCTAGATCTTCTTTAGGGATGAACGGAGTGAGTCTGCGTAGTAGGCGCAGTAGATGGTGAGATCCGCTGACCACTGATCCTATTTGTGCGTCCATTGTCATAAAGGAGTCAAAAATGACCCCTAGGCTTTTGACTTTGGCGCTTGGAGTGATGAGCTTACCCAAAATAGGCGGGGGAGTCCATGGTGTTGAAAGTTGATTCCTACGCTTGGCGTGAAACAGAAGAAGTTCTGTTTTCGCTCCATTGAGTTTAAGATAACTCTTAGTCATCCAGTCCTCTATCAAAGAGAGAGATGTCTCTAGATTGAGGTGGTGATCCTGTCTGTTGCAGATGCGGAAATACAGTTGCGTATCATCTGCATAAGAGTGATAAAGCAGTTTTTGGCTGCTAATGATCTCAAAGAGAGGACGCAGATAGATGTTAAATAGCACTGGTGACAAAGGCGATCCTTGAGGGACTCCGCATGTTACTGTGCGTTTTTCAGACGTAAAAGGTCCTAACTTCACTGTTTGTGATCGGTTTTCCAAAAAAGAGGAGAACCAAGATAAATCACCTTCTGCGACCCTGGCTACTTCAGTAAGCCGCTTCAGTAACAGCTTGTGGTCTACAGTGTCGAAAGCTGCACTTAGGTCCAACAGAACCAGGAGACAAGATTCTCCTTCGTCTGCGGCCTTGAGAACATCATCCCATACTTTCAGCAATGCTGTTTCTGTCCCATGTCCGGGACGGAAGCCTGATTGCAATGGGTCAAGTAGCTTGTAGGTATCTAGATGCTGTTGCAGCTGTTGTACCACTACTTTTTCCATTATCTTAGAGAATACGTTGAGGCTTGTTATGGGACGGCGGTGGAGTGGGTCCTTGGGGTCCAGGGAGGGTTTCTTCATGATGGGTTGGATTATACCCTCTTTCAGCTGCGCGGGCACTATGCCCTCCAAGAAGGACTGGTTGATAAGCTGCGCGATGGGAGGAGCCAGGATGTCGGCGCATTCCTTCAGCAGTTTTGTGGGGATAATGTCATTTGGCGCTGCGCCATTGCGCAGAGTACAAATGACCTTCTTAGTGGACTCGATGGAGATGGGTTCTAGGGTGAACTTACCTGATCTCGGAGAAGTACTAAGGGTGCTGTGTGATAGGCTACAGGGGGGGCTGAGGGGAGAATAGTTTTGCTGAATGCTTTCACGGATTGCCTCGATTTTATTAACGAAGTAATCCGATAGTTCATTGCAAAATTCTTGTGTGTCCGAACTGGGTGCTTCAATGCATCCTGGTTTCATGGTCTGGGTGACCATCTTGAAGAGTTCGCGGGGGCGGTTTAGGGCACCGTTGATAGCCTCCGAAAAATAATTTTTCTTGGCTTGGAAAATTCCTTTGTGGTATTTTCTTGTGGTCGCCTTGTAGATGGATAGGTTTAGCTCTGAAGAGCATCTTTTCCATGCAGATTCTGCCCTTCTGCGTTCTTGCTTCAGTAACGACAGCTGGTTGTTAAACCAGCTGCGGTTGTTTTTCCGAATGCGGGTTATTCGTCTCGGTGCTACCAAGTCGGCTGACTGTAGCATGGCCGAGTTTATGGCTTCCAATGTTCCAACGGCCGTTTGCTGCGGCTGAGTTGTTTCTATTTTTTTCCTTAGAGTCACTTTGAAGAGTTCCGAGTGGAGCTTCTTCTGACATCTAGTCCAGTGTGTTGTCACCGGATTTGATGTTTTTGTTGCGGGGGGGATGGTGGAAATACTGAATATAATTGCATGGTGGTCTGTCCATGGCAATTTTTCAATTTCCCCAATTTTTATTTCCAGAGCTTGTCTGAAAATAAGATCAAGTGTGTGACCTGAAGCATGTGTGGGCCCACATACTAGTTGCTGTAATCCTAATCCTTCCAGGTGGTCAACACAGGCATCGGCAATGGGGTCTTGTGAGGAGTTTGCCCAGAGATTGAAATCCCCTAACAGCAAAAGTTGTTTACTGTTAAGGGTATAAGTGGAGAAGAAATCCGTCCATGGTGATAGCAGCTGCGATTTTGGGCCGGGCGGCCTATAGCAGAGCAGAATGTGGACAGTCTCCTTTGAACTTGCTTGCAGTTGCAGAGTAAGGGTTTCCATGAATGGCAGAGGGTTTTGGCGGACTGGTTTGGTGATCGTAAGATGGGTCTTGTGGATCACCGCCAGGCCGCCTCCTCTTTGTCCTATTCTGTTTTCCGTTATAATACGGTAATTTTCTGGCACCAGTTCTTCTAGAATGGTGTTACAGTCGGCTGTGAGCCAGCTTTCTGTAATAAAAAGACAATCTAGATCCTTTTGCTGAATGAAGTCGCGAATTTCTAGTCGGTGTTTTACCGCCGATCTAGTATTGATCAGAGCACATGATATGTGCTTAAGCTGGGGTAAATGACTGAAATGACTAACCGTCGATCTATGATTGATTCTCCATAGTCGCTCAGTTCTTAGGGCCTTTTTGGTGATGGCTGGCAGTATTGCGGCGTACTGCCTCAAACTCCAAATGGTATCGGCAGAATATTGCCTACATGCCATGATCGCCAATACACCAGGGGGAGGTGGATTTTAGGGCAGTGGGGAGAGGAGTCAACCTAGTCTCCTCTCTCCTAGCTTGGTCCAGAGGAAGGCAAAAAACCCTGGCGGCGCTCGGCCAATGTGCTCCGGCAGGGAAAAAATTCCTTCCTGACCCCTGTAAGAGGCGATCGGGTGACCCCTGGATCGAGCTTCTGTATGCTAGGATGGACAGGGGGGGGGGGGAGACTGGGGCTAGGAAGGTGACCCTGTTGCTGGCCTGGTGGGATAGCTGACTATACCAGCAGTGGGATGAGGGCTGGCAGGGTGTTTCTTTGGATAACACTAGGGGCTGAGAGGGTGTCCAATATGGCCGGGTAACAGTCACTTCTGGGGTAAGAGGGGATTTGCTGGGGCTGGGTGAGGATCATTGAGGCATGGGGAGCGGCGCGCCGTTAGGCCGCAAGTGAAGCCGCGGTCTTTCCTAGACCGCGGCCCCGCGATTCAAGGCGGCCTGGCGCGGTGCTCTCACAAAGAGCCCCGAATCTATGAAAAAAAACTTTCCGTGTGGAGGATAGAGAGGGGGACCCTCGAGGGTGATGGAGGTGGAAGGTGGCAGATCAGGGGGACACCACGATGGCTGAATGGCGATCCGTATTGCTGCTGCGGCTTTATCCTGAAAAGGACGGCCGTCAGCAGCTTGGGTGAAAGGCTCTTACCTGTAGAGAGCCAGGGAGCCAGGGAGCGGTGCTGGAGGAGGGGAGAGATCCGGGACACAGGAATTCTGGAGGAATTCTGGAGGAGAAGACTGGACTAGCAGGGCTGGGAACAGAGCTGGAACAGAGCTGGGACGGAACTGACAGAGCTGGGAGGGACGCTGACCTGTCTACCTCCTAAGCCTGCCTGGAGCTATAGCACACACGCTCCTACTCTAGGAGACGTGCGCCGTCTGGAGCTCCTGTAGCTAGTCCTCTGCCTTACTGACTCATTTTGTTGTAGTACCTCCTCTGCTTTGCAGTTTGTAAAGGCCCCACTCTTGAGAATATTTTCTAAATATGTATGCATGCTAGGACATATCAGAGTAAATAATTCAATCTATGGTGCCTGTGTCTTATTGGATATTGGAACAGTTTTATTCATCCTAGTATGAATACACTTTCAATCATTGCCTATGACTGCTCAGTTCCTTTGGTCTAGTGCAAAGCAGGGTCATAGGGCTTAGGTTCCCAATAAATAAATTGACTGAGAGGTGATACCATGTAATAGTCGCATGGTCAGTTTTTTTTTTTTTTTTACATAATGAGTTTTATTGGTAAGCAGAGAAAGGTTTAGAATACATTTGAATAAGGAGTCTGATACAAAGCATTAGGTTATACAGCAATGATGATCAGAACTAGCATGCAATCGAAATTACAAAGAGAAAAAACAAAACAAAAAAAAATTTGCATTTTTCGACATATTGAACAATTTCTGGGATGCGAGCAAGATTTATGACTAGCTTGATGAGTAACTATGCTTCTAACGGTAATCTTCTGTCTGTCCGAGGTCAAATTAAAAATAGGTGAAAATTACGGACGGAGGTTGGGGTGTGCTAGTTTGTGGTGTACTGACCAGCTTTGAATAGATATTTCATCTTAATACATTCGTCACGGAAGCTGATCAGCTGTCGGTATTAGAAGATACGGGCTGTAACTGGAGAGGGGACTGAATCTGATTGTATGGTCAGTTTTGGATATCCCACAAATGATTTTTGAGCTGTGATCAATGGTAAAACAATTGCTCCCTATTAATTTACATTTGTTTGGCAGACAAATGCCTGAGTGAATCATCTTGAAATCCAGGTGAAAGGGCAATTCTGTGACTTAAAAGTTATTTGTATCTCCTGAGCATATGGAGGCAGATTTGTTCAGTCGCAGATTAACAAAAGTACTGAATTTTTTATTTTACCGATTTTATCATACCTATGTCTAAGTAAAGGTAATAGCCTTTTTAAAAATGCTCATTATTTCTTATATTATACAGCAAAATTCCAAAATAACTTAAATTATATGAAAAAAAGGAATAATAATATTTTCAATTTGAATAAATTAGGCTATCAAGTAATTATCTTTTCACCAATATTATGACTAGACCATTTGATTTTTTTTTTTTTACGTTATTAGCCTAACAATTAATTAAAGATAATTTTTATGTTGGAATTTGAAAAGGAAAGTTTGCACAGCATGTTATTGTGGTAAAAGATGCAATATGACATATTGAAAGCTTGGTCAAAACATTCTTTCCATTGATGCATGAAATACTATTATCCAGGTCATATAAACTGTGGCTAAGAAAAGCTAAAGTCATACTGTCATACTTTTAAAGTTATCTTGAAAAAAGCAAGGCTGAGAAAGTTTATCAATATTTTTTTTTCATGGAACACTGAGATAAAGCATTTGCCTTTATTTGTGAAACTATTGTCTCATTGTGTAGAATGTAAACATTAAGTAACAAAGCTTTTAGGGAAAAGTACAGCAAAATATCAAATGGATGACATACCAACAAAAAAGTATATATGAAAGGATATAACTAAGTGTCACAGTCAGATGTCAGGCTGGGAGACCAGTATAGCAGTAGAGAGGCTCCCACCGACCAACAGGATAGGTAACCTGTGAGTGACTAAAAACGTTATCAGCACCAATCTTAGCTAAAAAAAAACATATATGTGTATTCATGCTCTGTTAACAACATTTTAAAAAAAGCCATATACTGTAATATATCAACAATTCACCCTACACAATAACATACAAGACCCTATTAAGTAGGATGTTCCTGTGCACAGTGACCATGGATATAGACTACGGCGTGGTAACTTGATGTGTTAGGGCTTGTAGGGCATTTTATAAAAAATAAAAATAAATTTTTCTTATCTTGTCTGGTTGGTTTAAAGTGGATATAAACCCACTCTCATCATTTCTAAATTACTTCCATTGTGCTGATCTATAAGGATATACATGCTTCCTGCCTGTATCCTTAGCTGTCAAATATCTCCTCTTTAGCTGTTTGGAGAACTGCGATACTCCGGGTTCTGTGTGTAGGTCTGCTGTCCAAGGCTCGGTGGGTGGAGTCATGATGTCAGTAGACTCCCTGCCCACCTCTAAACTCCCATTGGCCAGGTATCAATATTTCTTACATTGAACTTCTGCTGGTCTCATGGATAATGCCCCATGATCAATAACATCCAGTAAAAACCCAGGAAAGTCACCACATGACTTCAACATGCCCAATCATGCTGAGTTGTAGAGCAGACAATTCTTGAATATGTTGAAAAGAAATAAGGGGGATGTAAAGTACACAGAATGCCTCTCCCACACTCATGCATGAGATAAGGAAAGATAAGAGGATTGCTCAGAGCTGGATTAACTTTTCATAGCAGGACGGGGCACAGATGAAATTACATCCTCTGCTATAACAGATATGAGTCTTAATTAATAATAAAAAATTGGTTTACATCCACTTTACCTTATTTCATCTGCAAGTTAAAGTTTATTCCTTTGATCTGCAGATGAATGAACAGAAAGATACAACAATATGTGTTATATTGTATATTTCCATAGAGAAACACTGACAGACTGCTTCTTTTTAAAAAAAAAAAATGCAGCTAAACCTTCTCTGTGTACACAATAAGCTTTGACTAACCAGAGCCAGACTGACCAGCTTTGACTAACCAGAGCCACTACTACTACTGTGTACTGGGAGGGGGAGCAGGGCAGAAGTACTGGACATGCTACACATATCCTGTGTACTTTTTTTGAGCTTGTATAGCACACCCAAAATATTTATTCCTCATTTTCTTGCTACACCATCTTTGAGGCGAAAGCTGGCCACTATCTCTCTCTCTCTCTCTCTCTTTCTATATATATATATATATATATATATATATATATATATATATATATACTGCTATGCATGTGCATATCCCCCTCCCCCTATGAAACACATTGAGAATGTCAGCACAGATCTCCCAGGTTGATGGTGGATATTCATATGAATTGTAATCGTTTTTCTCGCTGATCAGTATGTAATACCATATACATATGCTCCGCTGGATATTAATTCTAGCATTATGTGTTGTTTTTAAATGTATATTAATTTTTTTTATTATATTTGTTACTTATTTGTCTGAGGTGTGACTCATTAACCACTTAAGGACCGCCTCCTGCAGATATACGTCGGCAGAATGGCACCTCTGGGCACAAGCATGTACCTGTATGTCCTCTTTAAGTGCCCAGCTGTGGGTCACGGGCGCGCGCCCGCGAACCAAGCCGAAGCTCCGTGACCGCGGCCGCGGCACCCGCCGACCCGAATGCCGCTGGCGTCCCGCAATCGGTCCCACAGCTTCCCCGTTTTTCACTGTGGCGCTGTCATTGTGTTACGACTCTGCGAATTACTTTGATTCTGGACTACGGAGCTGGATCTCAGCTGCGGAGGTTACTCAGGTCTCAACCGCCAGATCTCTCTTTAAGTACACAGAGAGTTTGGGGTTTTGGTCATCACAGCCTCCACTAAGAATAAACTTATATTTGGTATAACTTATAACGGCAAAGTAAAGGTATACAACAAGCAAGCAATAGACTATACAGTCAGTAGATGGCTGGGATGCTTAAGAGGTTAGTAGGGATAGCTGTGGATGTTATTCCTACGGGCAACGTGCAGTCCCGATGGTGAGAGAGCAACGGACATGCAGATAGCAGCAGACAGATTAATCACAGTCCTATAGACACAGCTATGAGTATGAACAGATCATGGTAGTCTTAAGCCGTATTTGGTACTTGCGGTTCTGTAGTGAACAGACGGAGGTCCTTTCCTGGAGGTTATTGAGGTCCCATATGGTTGGGAGGGTCCAGATAGTAGCTGTCAGCAGATGTGGGTCACTAGCCGGAGGACGCTGGAGGCGCTGTGAACTGGCCAGATGCTGGGGTGATGCTGCTCAGGGGTCAGAGTCTGGTACTGGGGGTCCGGGGCCCTGGTGGCGGCAGGCGTCCAACAAGAATAATCGAACACCTTGCCGCCACAGCAGGGAGTTTAAATAGGGCACCTGGAATGCAGAGCGCGCCGGGTCGCACTTCCGCGTTCCAGCGTTGAACGCAGACGTCCGCGCACCGGAAGTGACGCAGATGTCTTGCAGAACGGAGCGCAGCTGTCAGAACAAGGCACAGCTGCGCTCGTTCTGTCGAAAGTAACGCGGATGGCGTTACACATTGATCGTGTTCCCTAATATATGCAAACACAATCAATCACATCACATGTCCAGCCCCTCCCCCTACAGTTAGAAACACAGATGAGGTCACACTTAACCCTTTCAGGGCCCCCTAGTGGTTAACTCCCAAACTGCAATTGTCATTTTCACAGTAAAAATGCATTTGTTGCTGTGAAAATGACAATGGTCCAAAAAATGTGTCAAAATTGTCAGATCGCCGCCATTAGTAGTAAAAAAAAATGATAATAATAAAAATGCAATAAATTTTCCCCTATTTTGTTAACGCTATAAATTTTGCGCAAACCAATCGATAAACGTTTATTGCGATTGTTTTACCATAAATAGGTAGAAGAATACGTATCGGCCTAAACTGAGGAAAAAAAAATATATATATATTTTTGGGGGATATTTATTATAGCAAAAAGTAAAAAATATTGAATTTTTTTCAAAATTGTCGCTCTATTTTTGTTTATAGCGCAAAAAATAAAAACTGCAGAGGTGATCAAATACCACCAAAAGAAAGCTATATTTGTGGGAAAAAAAGGACGCCAATTTTGTTTGGGAGCCACGTCGCACAGCCACGCAATTGTCAGTTAAAGCGACACAGTGCCGAATTGCAAAAACTGGCCAGGTCCTTTACCTTTTTCCAGACTTTGAGGAAAAACTCAAAAGTCATTTGGCAAAATGTAATAAAGATATTTTGATTAAAAAAGACAAGAAGCTTCAGCGAGATAAGAGATCTTTCCAGGACGGAAAATCATACAAATGGCAATCAGGCCAAGTTGGCATATGTAATTCATTGAATGTATTTAGGCGCATGGACGCTCATGAATTACCTGTATATTCTTCTTCTTCCCTATCCCAGTCTTATACACAGCACAAAGGTCGGAGACTAGTGTTGCTCACGAATATTCGCATTGCGAATATTCGTTACGAATATTGCATATTCGAGTATTCGCGAATAACTCGAATATCGCAATGAATATTAGCTATTGCGAATATTCGTATTTTTTCAAATTTATTTTTAAAACAGATCACATCCTAGTGATCTCCATCGACGTCTAAAAGCATTGCTGGTATGATTAGAGACCCTGGGCCGAGTAGCTGAGGCGATCCTTTTATGTTGCCGAATATTCGCAATGCGAATATTCGTATTACGAATATTCGCGAATGCGTTCTCTGCCCTTCTGTGTTTTGTGTATAAAAAAAAAAAATTAGCTTTAGTTTAGTCATATAAGTTTGTGTAAGTAGAGTTAGTGCCTAGTGCCTATTAGTTTAGTAATCCAGGAAATGATCTCCGTTTTCGCGTGTTGACGAGAATTTCGCAATCAATTTCGCATTCGCACTAGCGAAATTTCGCTAATTTTTTTTTTTGATAAAATATCACGAATATTCGATATTAATGAATATTCGCGAATACGTTCTCTGCCCTTCTGTGTTTTGTGTATAAAAAAAAATAAAAATTAGCTTTAGTTTAGTCATATAAGTTTGTGTAAGTAGAGTTAGTGTTTAGTGCCTATTAGTTTAGTAATCCAGGAAGTGATCTCCGTTTTTGCGTGTTGACGAGAATTTCGCAATCATTTTCGCATTCGCACTAGTGAAATTTTGCAATTTTTTTTTTGATACAATATTCGATATTAACGAATATTCGCGAATATTCTTCTATATATTCGTGAAATATCGCGAATCGATATTAACGAATATTCGCGAATATTCTTCTATATATTCGTGAAATATCGCGAAATCGAATATGGCGTATTCCGCTCATCACTATCAGAGACGACACTAACGTCACCGTCATGGTGACGAGTCACATGACAACTCTTTCCATATGGAGGGTTCCCCTTAACGGTTAGGTAACAGTCACGGAGGTCACTTTTGAAGTAATACACAAAGTGACACGTCCAGCACACCCAGCGACCAGTAAACATGGACCCTTGTCCAACGCATCACACAAGGATAGCCATCTCATTCTGATTAAGAGGATGTGAAAATAAATGAACAACATTAAGCGTGTTTTGTGTGTGTTGGATTTGTGTATTTTGGGTGGATGTGCTTGAGACTTTTTTTTTAAGGGTCTGTATTGGACCTCTTATTTGGTCTAAAAAAGTGCCCAATGGTGGCTGATGTGGAGTGAATAGTGTGGTACATCATGGTTATGGACAATACTCTATTAAAATGTGTACCAAAATACTCAGTAACCCTGAATGGTACCATCCTATATCCAAGTCGGAACTGGATACATTTACCCAGAGTTTTACCTTATGGTGGATGAGTCATTTATTTCAATGTCATATCAAAAAAAACTTGGGAATTCATTAGAGTAGGCTTCCAGAGTGAAGCCACATTTTATGCTCTGCCTAAGCTATATAAGCACTCTACCAATCCCTGGGCAGACATATAATATTTGAGTATGGCAATTTAACTGAAAATCTTAGGCGGCGTACACACGGCCGAGGTTCTCGCTGAAAACCAGCGAGAACCTCTCTGGAATTCACATTCCAGCGAGGACCTCGGCCGTGTGTACGGTCTCGGCGAGCTTCCCGTCGGGAAGCCCATCCAGCAGAAATAGAGAGCACGCTCTCTATTTCCTCGACGGCCCGCCCGGAAGAATGGCTGGTTGCCGATTTCGACGGCCGGCAGGGAACCTCGACGGGCGGAACGATGTGTTCTGCCCGTCGAGGTTCCCTGCCGTGTGTACGCGGCCTCAGCCATGTGGTCGATAATCATCTTAAATCTTTGTAACATATATGCTATCCTATGTACCTGACACTAATCACTTTTTGCAAATCATTCAACACATTCATGTAGACAAACATACATATCTGGATCTATGTTCAGATCAACGTTTATTCACAGATAACAAGTGACTCAAACATAATGTTGCATTTTTGGAATTTATTCATAATCCTAGAAAAGGCCAATACAGACTGAAATGCTGAACCACTTGTGAAATGTGTCCTCTAGAGTCAGAGGAAAAAGGATTATGCCATCAGCAAACAGTTCGGTTTGTAATGAGAAACCCTCGCTCCCTGGGGATTGAACAACAAATGTGTTTAACCGCTTGCTGACCGCTTACCGCAGTTTTACTGTGGCAGGTTGGCTCGGCTGTGGAAAATCACGTAATAGCGTGATGTTGCTCTGTGGCCACTAGGGGGCACCGCCAGAGGCACACGCGTGCCCCCTGCTCACCCCCGGTGCCGGCAGGCGCGATCACCGCCGGGCACCCGCGATCGCTCAAGACAGAGCGAGAAGCAGGAACTGAGAAGCAGCACTGTTCATGCAAAGTATGAACAGTGATCTGTCATTTCTCCTAGTCAGTCTCATAGCCCTTCAGTTAGAACACACTTTAGGGAACATAATTAACCCCTTGATCGCCCCCTAGTGTGTGACATTTTTACAGTAATCAGTGCATTTTTATAACACTGATCGCTGTAAAAATGCCAATGGTCCCAAAAATGTGTCAAAAGTGATTGATGTGTCCGCCATAAGGTCGCAGTACCGATAAAAATCTCTGATCACCACTAGTAAAAACATTTTTTTTTACCAAAACTATGTAGAAGATTATATTTTTTGGGGACATTTATTATAGCAAAAAAGTAAAAAGTCGCTCTATTTTTGTTTATAGCACAAAAAAATTTAAAAACACAGGGGTGATTAAATACCACCAAAAGAAATCTCTATTTGTGGGAAAAAGGGACATACATTTTGTTAGGGGAGCCACCTCACACGATTATGAGTTTAAGTGACGCAGTGCCGAATCGCAAAAAGTGGCCTGGTCTTTGGCCAGCCAAATGGTCCGGGGCTGAAGTGGTTAAAGGAGTTGTAAAAGCACTAGGCTTTTTATCTTAATGCATTCAAGGCATTAAGATAAAACAGCTTCTGTGTGTAACAGCCCCCCCCCCAGCACCCCCTAATTACTAAACTGAGCTCCATCTCTCATCCACGAATGTCTAAGTCACCCGGGACACTCCTCCTGATTGACTGAGACACAACAGCGGTGCCATTGGCTCCGACAGTGTCAACGTCAGTCAGCCAATCAGGGGAGAGGAGGGGTGCCGCCGGGTCGGGCTACTTGTCTGAATGGATACATGGAGCTCTGACTCGGCTCAAATGCCCCATAGAGCGCTGCTGGCTGAGGGGGCACTCGATAGGAGGAAGGGGTCTGGAGCAGCAAAGAGGGACCCGAGAAGAGGGGGTTACGGGCTGCTCTGTGCAAAACCGACTGCCTTCTTATAGCCTAGGCCATATTTATGTAGAGCAACAATTATTTTTCTCAGATTCTCAGAGAGTTCTTTGCCATGAGGTGCCATGTTGAACTTCCAGTTACCAGTATAAGAGAGTGAGAGTGATAACACCAAAATTTAACACACCTGCTCCCCATTCACACCTAAGACCTTGTAACACTAATGAGTCACATGACACCGGGGAGAGAAATTACTAATTTTGCCCCATTTGAACATTTTCACTTAGGGGTGCACTCACTTTTGTTTCCAGTGGTTTAAAAATTAACCAATTTAAGACCAGCCGCCGCAGTTGTACGTAGACCGCTTTGTGTGTACACTTTGTACATTGTACATCAGCGCG
This sequence comes from Rana kukunoris, assembly GCA_029574335.1. Lineage (NCBI taxonomy): Eukaryota > Metazoa > Chordata > Amphibia > Anura > Ranidae > Rana > Rana kukunoris. The sequence goes on from CM056059.1 coordinate 243,566,385, forward strand.
ATGCCAGACCCGATGCGTGTGGCTGGTGACCGCGATGTCCACCGGCTTGCCACGATGGCAGCTGAGAGGGACAGAACGGAAATCTGTCAATGTAAACAGCCAGATCATTCTATCTGAGGAGGAGAGACAGATCTGCTGTTCATAATGATTTGGAACAGCAATCTCTCTTCACCTTCAGTCACTATACTTTCCCCACAGTTGGAAACACAACTCCTTGATCGGACCCTAGTGTTAACCCCTTCCCTGCCAGTGACATTTATACAGTAATCCGTTGCTATTTTTAGCTCTGATCGCTGTATAAATGTCACTGGTCCCAAAAAAAAATCAAAAGTGTCCGATCTGTCTGCCATAATATCACATTCCCCCTAAAAATCACCGATCACCACCATTACTAGTAAAAAAAAAACATAATAATAAAAATGCCACAAATATATCCACTATTTTGTAGACACAATGGGCCGGCGTTACAGGAGATGCACGGCGTAAGTCTAATTGTTTCGATGCACGGCACTCCCAAAACGAGATACGCAAGAAATCTATTTTTTTTTGTCCAGCGTAATTTCGTTAGACAGGCGCATCCGTCCGCGCAAAACTGCGCTAGACACACCATTGATTTGCTATTCAAATATGCTAATGAGGGAGTTACGGGGATCCACAAAAGAACGTTGGTGCAGCGCAGGCTACGTGCTGTGCGCAACAGCTAAATGTCCTGTCTAAAATTAGACCATATAAAAGCTGGTATAAAATTAGACAATTTGTCTACATGTCAGATAAAGCAACACTGTTAGTGAGGAGCTGAGCAGTCACACATGTTGCCCAACAAACTGTATGCCAACATGCCAGTGGCATCCATGCTCATAGCTATACTACTGACTTTAGATAAGCAAAGAAGGAGGAGGGCACTGAGGAGGGCACTGAGGAGGGCACTGAAAACTTTTTTTTAGCTTATATAAACTTTACAATTTAATCTAATCTAATACAATATTCTTATCTGATACAAGCCCCTCACTCTTCACTCTTCACGGGAGAGGATATATCACACACGCATAGACATCTATGGCATGAGTGATTCTGAGGTGTCTTGCATCTTCAGATTCACCCCTCATATGCCATCATGGAATTAACCACAACCCTGCAGGAGGACATCACCAGCCCAACACATGACACTACCCATGACACCCATGACAGCTACATATACAATCAGAGCCCCATCCCCACAGATTTCGAACAGAACATGTATGGGGACAGCTGGCTGGTTGGTGAGTGACATGGGTGGCAGGCATGACTGCCCCCCCCCCATGATGCACACATCACAAGGGGCACATGCACTACTAACATCCTCCTGTCTTTTCCCTTCAAGGTGACGCTGCATATGCACTGGGACCCCATCTCATGACCCCATCTCATGCCAGCTCACATTATGCATCTTTGCACGTTAAACACACACATTAATCAAGGCACAATGAGAATGCATGCATGCACACCACTGTGATCCCTAGCACACACACCCCACATCCTCATCACATTGGATTGGCACCAGTCCACCATGCAGGACTTGTGAGCTGCAACGCCATGCCACGGCTCCAATTATGTCACTGTACATTCATACACCATTCACACGGACCTGGGGATCACTTCTCCACCACAAATGAGGGTGACACCCCTTTTCCGGCAGGAATGTCACCCCCACATTCCCAAATCATACACAGACAGAACCAAAAAAACAAAAAATTTACCAGCAAAAATAAAATTTAAAAAAAATACCAACAAAGAAAACACATAAAAGGCGAAAATCACTCTGCAAAACAGTCCCCAAATATCTCAAAGACACGTCACAAACAAATAAACAAACGCTAATAAACAACAGAACAAAAGCACCTTGCTGTATAGGAAGGGATACAAAGGGATGTACTTTTGCAAAGGAAGTGCGTTTGTGTGTGTCTATTTATGCTGTTTGCGTAGTTCACTAATTTGCCCTAGTCCACTTCCAATTTCACTGATTGCGCCGTTCCCGAGTTGTGAGCATGCGCACAGAGGTGCTGACGATGGTCTGCTTCAAGCACGCATGCGCGAGCCGGCTGGCCCTTCATTTGCATGGGGTCACGGCTCATTTCAATGTAACACGCCCACGTCCTTCCCAATTTGTATTACACCGCCTTGCGCCTCTGAAATAACGTTACACATGCGCAAATTTCTGCGTAAAAGCGACGAGAATAGGGTGATTGTGCCGCTACATTGCGCAAGTCTAACGTAAAGGCGGTGCGCTACGCCGGTCCAATAATGCGCAGATGTACGTGAATATGGCCCAAAACTTTTGCGCAAACCAAACAATATATGCCTATTGCGGTTTTTTTTTACCAAAAATATGTAAAACAATACACATTGTGTAGAAATGATGAAGAAATGTGTTTTTTATTTAATTTTGAATTTTTTGGGGGGGATTGGGGGGGATATTTATTATAGCAAAAAGTAAAAAATATTATATATTTTTTTTCAAAATTGTTGCTCTTTTTTTATAGCTTAAAAAAAACGCAGAGGTGATCAAATACCACCAAAAGAAAGCTCTATTTGTGGGAAAAAAGGACATTCATTTTATTTTCGTACAGCGTCGCAGTGGAATTGTCAGTTGAAGTGATGCAGTGCCGTATCGCAAAAAATGGCCTGGGTATTAAGGGGGTATATCCTTCCAGTCCTTAACTAGTTAATGGCTGTGTGTTGAGTTATTTTGAGGAGACAGCAAATTTACACACGCTGTACACTCACTACTTAACATTGTAGCAATGTCTACAGTGTTGTCACATGAAAAGATATAAAATATTTACAAAAACGTGAGGGGTGTTCTCACTTTTGTGAGATACTGTGTGTGTGTATATATATATATACTGTATATATATATATATATATATATATATACACACAACCTGATCCACATCTTACAGGGGCTGCCAAGTACTGTAGTGACAGGGGAAGCAGAGGACATAATTCCTCTGCTCTATTTCAATGGGAGCGTCTCGTTGTCTTTCCAAAAGTTCCTTAACCACTTAAGACCCGGACCTTTAGGCAGGTAAAGGACCTGGCCAGTTTTTGCAATTCGGCACCGCTTTAACTGACAATTGCGCGGTTGTGCGACGTGGCTCCCAAACAAAATTGGTGTCCTTTTTTCCCACTAATAGAGCTTTCTTTTGGTGGTATTTGATTACCTCTGATTTAATGTGCTATAAACAAAAATAGAGCGACAATTTTGAAAAAAAAAAACAATATTTTTTACTTTTTGCTATAATAAATATCCCCCAAAAACATATAATTATTTTTTTCCTCATTTTAGGCCTATACGTATTCTTCTACCTATTTTTGGTAAAAAAAATCGCAATAAGTGTTTATCGATTGGTTTGCCCAAAATGTATAGCGTTTACAAAATAGGGGATAGTTTTATTGCATTTTTATTAATTATCTTTTTTTTACTACTAATGGCGGCGATCAGCAATTTTTTTCATGACTGCGACATTATGGCGGACACTTCAGACAATTTTGACACATTTTTGGGACCATTGTCATTTTCACAGCAAAAAATGCATTAAAAATGCATTGTTTACTGTGAAAATGACAATTGCAGTTTGGGCGTTAACCACAAGGGGGCGCTGAAGGGGTTAAGTGTGACCTATTCTGTGTTTCTAATTGTAGGGGGTGTGGCTGTAGGTGTAACATCATTGATTGTGGTTTCCTATATTAGGGAACACGCGATCGATGACGGCGCCACAGTGAAGAACAGGGAAGCTGTGTTTATACATAGCTCTCCCTGTTCTTCAGCTCCGGAGACCGATCGTGGGACTCCAGCAGCGATCGGGTCCGCGGCCGCGGTCACAGAGCTTCGGACCGCGTCGTGCACCCGCGACCCATGGCTGGGCACTTAAAGAGGACGTACCTGTATGTGCTTGTGCCCAGCCGAAATATATGTGCAGGAGGCGGTCCTTAAGTGGTTAAAGGGGTTGTAAAGGTACCATTTTTTTTCCTAAATAGCTTCCTTTACCTCAGTGCAGTCCTTCTTCACTTACCTCATCCTTTGATTTTGCTTTTAAATGTCCTTATTTCTTCTGAGAAATCCTCACTTCCTGTTCTTCTGTCTGTAACTCCACACAGTAATCTGAGGCTTTCTCCCTGGTGTGGAGTGTTGTGCTTGCCCCCTTACTTGGACTACAGGAGAGTCAGGACGCCCACTAACACATAGCTCCTTTCTCTATCTGCAACATAGAGTACGTCCTGAATTTCCTGTAGTCCAAGTGAAGGGGGTGAGTACGACACTCCACACCAGGGAGAAAGCCTTGCATTACTGTATGGAGTTACAGACAGATGAACAGGATGTGAGGATTTCTCAGAAGAAATAAGGACATTTAAAGGCAAAATCGAAGGATGAGGTAAGTGAAGGAGGACTGCACCAAGGTAAAGGAAGCTATTTAGGAAAAAAATTGTACCTTTACAACCCCTTTAAAGATTGCCAATTGCCAGTTTGGCTTGGTTCAGTTGTCTCTGGGAGCCCTCTTACCCAGAGATTGTGGCATCTGCCCCTATTGTCCAGGTCTTCCGTGTGGCAATGAATCTCAAGGAGATGTAGAGAATGTGTATCGGAGACATGCTTGACTTCTGCAGTGCAGCATCTTGACAGGCGGACACTTCCTCCACTTCTTCCAGTCAAGCAGCCACTTCTAGTGGATATCTGGATATCTAGTATCTGGTCGGATATAGCCACTGGCAAAGTTTATTTTATATCTGCAGCCACAGCCTGTAGATCATCTAAGCTGGGTGTACTATTAGGGATTGGGCGGCAGCCTATATCTGTAAAGAGAGAGACAGAGCCTGGGTTTTGAGTACTGTCTGAGCACGCAGTGTGCTGTGTGGAGGTCATCTCTCCTTTCTGCTGGGTCCAGAATGTTAGCACTAAGCTGCATGTTTGTGCCCCTGGGCGAAGGGGAGCATGATCCTGAGGTACTGTGGTTGGGTTTCCCTATGTTTTCCAATGTGTATCTCCTTCAGCAGGGTTTATAGCTAACCTTAATTGGTTCAGGCCCCCATAATTACTCTGCTTCCTCCTTACATTGTAGCCATTTCTCTCTTCTCTCCCTGCTATCGCCACCTCATAGGTGGAGAAGCAGGGAGGGGGATGATTTACACAAATGGCCAGCCAGCCCTGGCTTATCTAAATTTATTAAACAAGCATTATAATTGGGTATTTAAAGCAAACAGATTTTTTTTTTCACATTATTGGATTTTCAAAAAAAAAATTCACACAAGATGATTGAACGGGCTAAAACCCTTCTTTCATAGATTACATTTTATTTGTAGAAGCTATAGTAAAATTTATATGAATGGAGGCAATGGGCAGAAATGTAGGCTCTACAAGAAATGTAGCACTTTTTTAGATGCTTTGATTAATTATGCGACTAGTCCAGGCATCCTCAAACTACGGCCCTCCAGCTGTTGCGGAACTACAAATCCCATGAGGCATTGTGAAACTCTGACATTCACAGACATGACTGAGCATGATGGGAAATGTAGTTCCCGAACAACTGGAGGGCCATAGTTTGAGGACCCCTGGACTAGTCTATGTACCGCTTAGTATACATATAATTATTTTCATGGCATTTTGATCATGACTTACTGTCAAACCACCTTTTGTTTTTAGATAAATAATTTTAAAAGTTAAAATCTATTGAGGTTCTTAATACTGACATAATACATCGCCTTTGGCCATTTTATTTCAGTCACTGCAGTTCATCATTTTGCTTTTATTTCAGAATTATTTTTAATGCTCTCTATTTTTAAAACTCTTCTGCTTGATTTTGCAGGTGCTTGATCTTGTATGTTAATACTTACTTGCTCACCTGCTGCATCCTGCCATCTGGATGCAGGACTAGTCTCTGCATGCAGGAAGGTCTGCTTGTATCAAACATAAAATTATTCTGTTCTTTGGGTCAATAATCTTGTTTTGTAGTTAGATAGTGACAATTTTTCAGAGAAAAATCAGTAAGGTTAAAGCAATGTGTGGAACATTTAATTACTCACAACAAGACATGCAACAAATTATAACACAACTAAAATAAGTGACGATTTAACACTATGGTGTGACACACAAACATTATAGGCCTCGTACACACGAGCGGATATGTCCGCTGAAAACGGTCCGTTGGACCGTTTCAGCAGACATCTCCGATCGTGTGTATGGGCTAGCGGACAGATTTGTCCAACCGACAGATTTCAAAGCATGCTTTGAAATCTATCGGGTGGGAATGTGTCCGCCCGACATGTCTGCTGGTTAGTACACTTACCAGCAGACATGTCGTCCCGCACCGCCGCCGCGCCGCAGCCGAATGGATTCGGCGCATGCGCGGAAGTGTTTTACTTCCTGGTGCGGTGACGTGGCGGCGTCAACGTCACCGCCGCGTCACCGCGCCGTCCGCCGGCGGGGAATTTGATCCGATGGTGTGTACACGCCATCGGACCAAACTCCAGATCGGACATATCCGATGGAAACGGTCCGCGGACCGTTTTCATTGGATATGTCCGATCGTGTGTACAAGGCCTTACACTCAGCTATATTATAGCCAGGTTGTCTTTAGTAAATAGTGTATGATATGGAAGTACTGAAGATATCATACAAGATCCATAACATTCTTTTTACTGGCACTTTCACACATGAAAATAAAAAAATGCTATTTAGATTGAATACACATCAGCCAGATGCAAGAGAACCTACTACAAATTTGGCAAATGTAGTAGTCTCCTAGCTAGATCCCTAAGAGAACAATGTCCCTCTCAATGCATGTTCACATAACAGATTCCTGTCAAACAAAACAATACACAAACAAAGCCATTGAACACTGTTCTAAATCCTATTATAAACAACTTTGTAATTTACTTTCTTCATATTCATCCCTTCATCCTCAACCCAATGGTCCCAAAATTCAAGACCATCTAACATCTATTGAAATTCATAAATTATAATCAGAAGCTGACAGCAGATAACTCAGGCGCAAATAGGAGAGCAACCAGTGGTTAAAAAGATCTGTAGGGCAGCCAGCTAGGAGATGGCCTAAATCTTCCAAAATTTCCATTTCAGCCATGCCTTTAAAGGGGTTGTAAAGGTAAAAAAAAATTCCTAAATAGCCTCCTTTACCTTAGTGCAGTCCTCCTTCACTTACCTCATCCTTCGATTTTGCTTTTAAATGTCCTTATTTCTTCTGAGAAATCCTCACTTCCTGTTCTTCTGTCTGTAACTCCATACAGTAATACAAGGCTTTCTCCCTGGTGTGGAGTGTCGGTATTGCCCCATCCCTTGAGGGGGCGAGCAGGAGAGTCAGGTTGCTCTCTACATTGCAGATAGAGAAAGGAGCTGTGTGTTAGTGGGCATCCTGACTCTCCTGCTCGTCCCCTCCCCCCTCAGGGGAGGGGGCGAGCACGACACTCCACACCAGGGAGAAAGCCTCACATTACTGTGTGGAGTTACAGACAGAAGAACAGGAAGTGAGGATTTCTCAGAAGAAATAAGGACATTTAAAAGCAAAATCGTAGGATGAGGAAAGTGAAAGAGGACTGCACTAGGGTAAAGGAAGCTTTTTAGGAAAAAAAATACCTGTACAACCCCTTTAACTCTCTTACTGATCCTTACCTGCAGCAAATCTCTTTAAAGTGCAAGTACACCCCCCCTATCGTTTTCAGCCAAGGAAGCTGCCATCTTTGCCTCTGCTTAATCTACAAATGCCATGATGCTACACATGTGATCAGTTATGATACCAGCCATTGGATGGTTTGATTAAGAGCACAACCAATGGAAGTGTTAGTTTAATTTCACGTGCCGTATGGGTTTACTTCCTCTTTACCTCTTTACCTCCCAGTTCCTTTACCTCAACCATAACACTGACACCCAAACCCCAGCAGGGTTCAACTAATTTCACCAGTTGTAGACAGTTTTTTCTGTCAACATGGACTTGTAAATATTTTCAAAATATATTTTCAAAATATGTCATGCCTCATCCACACAGACCAAACAGGATTTAACGAATCCTGAGAGAATACCAGTGGCAGCTGATGTTTTTTTTGGGGGGGAAGCAACAAACAAGAACCCCCCGGTCAGCCAGCGGCACCCCCCCGCTGTCGATCAGTCACCCAACCTGTTACCTCCCCTTCTAGGTCATGGGTGGGCAGCGCGTTTACGGGCCGCAGCTTCCAGTGCGTCATATCCACCTCTGTATCATGGCAGCATCTCCTCCCGTCTCCTCCTCCTAGGTATCCAATAGGATCAGGTGACGGGTCTCAGGATAAGCTTCCTGATTGGCAGGAAGGAGCATCAGTGTGACAATAGCAAATAGTCACACAACCGTGTGGGGCCCACCCTTTTTTAAGCTTATTAAAGCCTACGGCTCTAATCTCGTGCTTCAACCCCCCCCCCACATTGGAATACATGCGTTCGGCACCCTGCATGTAGATTAGAGGCCACACGCATGGAAAGGAGGCTTGTGTGCCCCTAATGGATGGCCGCCACTGGACAATACCCTGCACACTAACAATGCCATACACTAGGCCCTCCACTCCAATACTACCATGATGCTCCTCTTCACTGATGCTGAGAAGGCATTTGATAACCCAGTCATTCATCTTGAATCACTCAAATATATCAGTGTGGGCCTTTGGTGGCACACCACTAAATTATTTCCCTATATTATTGTCCTAATGCAAAGGTCAGAATCAATGACACCATTTTGTTTAGTTTCCCCATATCTAATGGCACATTAGTAATTACAAGGATGCCTCCTCTCTAGCAATATTTGTCCTTAGCTTAGAACCCTATTTATGCCACCTTAGATCCCATCCAGATATTTTCGACCTTTGAGTTAAATCAGAAACCCATAAAATGGCAACATACACAGATGACTTATCATTTTGGATCATTCACCCACACATATCATTTTGGGACCTCAGCTCTCTTTACCACTTTAAAATAAACTATAATAAATGGTAATCTATGTCAGGAAGTGATTCTTTTCCATAGATAATCGTTCCCTTTCTGCTGAATCTCTAAGGCCGCGTACACAAGATCAAATTTATCAGCAGACATCTCCGATCGTGTGTACGGGCTAGCGGACATGTTTTCCCAGCGGACAAATTTCAAAGCATGCTTTGAAATTTCTCCGCCGGAGACATGTCCGTCGGATATGTCCGCTGGTTAGTACACTAACCAGCGGACAGAACTGTCTGCGCATGCGTCAAATGGATTCGACGCATGCGTGGAAGTATTTTACTTCCTGGAGTGGTGACGTGGCGGCGTCAACGTCACCGCCACGTCACCGCATCCTCAGCCCGAGGGGATTTTCATCCGATGGTGTGTACACGCCATCGGACTAAAATCCGATGAAACATGTCCGCTGCAAACGGTCCATCGGACATGTTTGAGCGGACATGTCTCATCGTGTGTACGCGGCCTAATGGTTTAATGTAAACTATTATTTTTGGAATCTACCAACACTATAAATTACTGACCTTAAAGACTTAGGTGGCCTGGGCGCCCCGAAGCCTCAGTGTTATTGGTCTCTAGCAGGCCTACTTAGAATTTTAGGCTGGTCATGCCACATGACATCTAAATGCTAGGTCTCCATGGAGCATTTTTTGCCTGGAATTGTTCTTCACTGTCCTGAACTTCACTATCATTTGGTCAATAGCGAGACAATAATGTCTTATCCTTGTGATCTGTCTACTTTTGGACCACTATTACTAAATAACTCTCAGTAAATATTTGGGTGACAAGGATTGAGAAGAATAAAAAAGTATATAACTCAGATTTGGGTGAAAAATATCAATTGCAACTTAGGCTTGATTCCCACTAATGCATTTTTTGATGCATTTTGCAGAAATGCAGGGAATTTTTTTTAACATGGGTTCCTATGGAACATGTTCACATCAATGCTTATTTGTGCCTCTCCATTTTTGGAAAGGATCGTGACTTTTTTCCTGCAAAAAGCAACGTTTTGCATGTAATAGAAATCAATGGACCGGCATCCAAAATGCAAGTACCACGTTTTTACCGCAATTTTGCTGCGATTTGCATTTTTTTATAGCTTTTTTTTTACACTGTATATAGCTGGTTGCTAAAGAGGGGGCTGGGAAGCCCAGTTGTCAGCGGGCTTCCCACTGAATGTAAAAAAAATAAAAAATTGACAGCTAAAAAAAAATGAGAAAAAAAACAGTGTGGGTGCCCCCCCAGGTCCATACCAGACCCTTGGGTCTAGTATGGATTCATAGGGGACACTCCACACCAAAATAAAAGAAAATGTATGATGGGTTTGTGATGTCACAAGGAGCTTGGCCACGGATGAAGTAATCCGATAAATAGTGGGGGCATGCCAATCGGATTACGTCATCCGGTGGCCACGCCACTTGTGATGTCACAAACCCATCATGCCCCGGGCGGTGAAGTCACAGGGGGACATGGCCTCTAGATGACGCAATCCGACTGCCACACCCCCGCCATTATTTAAGTAATGCAGGACATTGGCACCGACAGATCAGCGGGACGCAGCATCGGAGGAGGAGCGGCGGCGGAGGAAGAAGAACACCAGACAAAGAAGACAGAAGAACAGTGGAAGAAGAAGCAGGGGGAGGATAAGACCGGAGGATGAAGATGCGGGAGAAGATAGAGGAAGAAGCGGAGAAGAAGATTTTTAGTAAAAGACCTGTCAAAAACTGTTTACTGTATTTATTAACACTACACTTACATACATTATATATTAAACATGATAACTAGCCAGTCAGCCAGCATTTCTAAGTTTGTAACTTCATAATGTGTTGGTTCATCTTCTCTTGTTCTCTTGTTCTCTTGTTGTAAATCTACTTCAAGACTATTCAGCTACCTGGTGGCCACCCCTTTGTTTAATATCTGATACGCTTTTCAATCTGGAAACAAGCATGAAGCTACACAGTAGTCATTCTACAGCTTAATATTGATTGTCAGACTGAAAAGAAGTGAGCTGTATGTGGTTTTTGTCATAGCCCTAAACAACAAACTATGGAAGTATTTTAAAATGCTATAGCTAGTGCTGAGTATTTCTGCAATCCATTGACAACAACAGCTATTGATTCTCAAGCAGTTCCGTCCTTCAAAGCAGCATATTATTGCAGTTGTTGATGTATGAATCATTCATGTGCAGAAAAGACAAGAGCCAGTACCAAGCTTCTATTAACAAACTCAAAGCTGATGTACTTACTGTAATGTGTACATATATATATGTCACGTGGTACCTACCGGAGCATGATGGGACTGCGACGTCACAAGACAGGCCTATATATTTCGCTGCGAGCCGCGCGCCGGGCATAACAGCGGGAGGAAGCGTCGCGTCAACATCTGGACAGCAGAAGAAGAAGAAGAAGAAGAAGAAGAAGAAGACGCCGACGTCGCAGAAGAGGGGACCGCCGCCGCTAGTAATTGAGCTAACACACGAAGATAGCGGCGGCGAGTCCTGAAGAAGAAGAAGACCCCCGGACAGCGGAGAAGACCCCCGGAGAGCGGAGAAGACCCCCGGAGAGCGGAGAAGACCCCCGGAGAGCGGGAGAAGACCCCGGAGAGTGGGAGAAGACCCCCCAGCCGCCGAAGACGTCGAAAGAAGCCCGCCGGGTGGTGGGCGCTTTTATCAAAGCGCCCCCCCCGGCGGCGGAAAAGAACCAGACGGCGGCACCCACCCCCCCACAGAAGCCCGCCGGAGGGGGGCGCTTTTCTAAAAGCGATCATACACACCCCCCCCGGCGGCCAACTAATAAAATATTTCAATACACTGTGTGGTTTATTTGTGTTTAAACTTTTGTTTTGCAGGTGAATGGGTAGGGGTACAATGTACCCCATACTCATTCACTTAGGGTGGGGGGCCGGTATCTGGGGGCCCCCTTATTAAAGGGGGCTTCCAGATTCCGATAAGCCTCCCGCCCGCATACCCCGACAACCAACGGCCAGGGTTGTCGGGAAGGGGCCCTGTCCTCATCAACATGGGGACAGGGTGCTCTGGGGTGGGGGGCCGCAGTGCGCCCCCTACCCCAGAGCACCTGACCCCCCCATGTTGAGGGCATGCTGCCAGGTACGGCTCAGGAGGGGGGGGGGGCGCTCGCTCGCCCCCACTCCCTTCCTGACCGGCCGGCCGGCGTGCTTTGGATACGGGTCTGTTATGGATTGTGGGGGGACCCCCACGCCGTTTTTTCGGCGTAGGGGGTCTCCTTACAACCCGTAACCGACCTAAGGGCCCGTTATGCTTCTGAGGGGGGAACCCATGCCGGATTTTTCTTTAAAAATCCGGCGGGGATTTCTCCTTCAGGATTCATAACTCCGCCCACGTGTAGAATTGGCGGGAATCCGCGTCGGATCCCCGTCGCTTCTATGACGCGCTCGCTGGAATGTACTTTTACTATTCCAGCGAGTGCGAGATGTCGGCAGCCTGTCGCCGAGATTCAGCGCGATGCTGGCGTGCTGAAAACACATTCTCGGCGGCAGGCACTGTACATGGTAGAGAATTAATTAACAATGAAAAATGCTGCCAACGTTTTTCAATGCCTTTTCATAGGCCAATCATTATAAGATCATTTTCAGCTGACTGTAATGCCGCGTACACACGGTCATTTTTTGCGATGAAAAAGTTTTTTTAAAACGTCATTTAAATTGATCGTGTGTGGGCAAAACGTTGTTTTTTGTCTTCAACATGCTTGAATTTTTTGTATCGTTTTTCAAAACGTCGTTTTTTGTTTCACAAAAAGTCACCGTGTGTAGCAAAAACGTCTTTTAAAACGACGTTTTTCAACCCGCGCATGCCCAGAAGCTAGTTATGAAGCGAGCTTCAATGGAAAAGAGTGGTGAACGTAACCTCGCTTTTTGTGAAAAAACGATGGTGTGTATGCAACATTGTCTTTGAAAAGTGACGTTTCTAAAACGTCGTTTTTTACTTCACAGAAAACGTCATTTTTTTTCATCACAAAAAATGATCGTGTGTACGCGGCATAAAACAATCTATTATTGGAAGAGAAGAAATCTTCATGCTTTTAAAAGACTAAATATAATGAAATGGGTATCAGAGGTAGGTAAGTAGGATACTACTACTGCTTGAGAAATTATTAAAGCAGTATTAAACCCAAACGCAAACATTTATTATATTGCAGCTAATGCCGCGTACACACAACCATTTTTTGGGCTGTAAAAAATGTAATTTTTTTTAATGTCATTAAAAACGATCGTGTGTGGGCTCCAGAGCATTTCTTTTTGTAAAAAATGGCCATTAAAAATTTAGAACATGCTCTTTTTTACAACGTTTTTAATGTTTCACAAACGTGAAAAAAATACTGGGAAATGTAGTTCTTGTATGAACAAATGATGCAAACCAGGAAGTGAATGAGAGAACAGAAACTAGAACGCCGGAGGTAATATAGATGAAGGAATTTAATAGGTATTTACTCATTTGTTAACAGAATCATTACAGTATTCTGTCTGTCTACCTTGCAGACAATTAATTTTAGGCAAACTGTTTTCCTTTACAACTCCTTTAAGTTGAGTAATGCATTAGATATATTGTGAGAGTATAGTTTTCCTATGGTAGTTTAATTCTTTATACAGTCATGGCCAAAAATATTGTCTCCCCTGCATTTCAGTCAGTATGCACCACTTCGCCCAGAACATTGCTGCAATTACAAATGTTTGGGTATTTTCATGTTTATTTCTTTTGTTTGTATTGGTATGACACAAAAATGAAGAAACGAAAAGCAAAATCTGACATATTCCATCCAAAAATTCAAAAATGAACCGGACAAAACTATTGGCACCTTCTCAAAATTGTAAAACAAAATTGCATTTCAAGATTGTGATGCTCCGGAGATCTTAATGTTCCTGTGTCCATTGTCAAGACGTTTACAGCCCATGGCACTTTAGCCATCTCCCTGGATGAGGACGAAAAATAAAATTTGATCAAATAGTTTGTCAAAGTCTACCTGAGGAAGCAAAAATCGTATCGGGAGAATGTGCTGGGTTCAGCTTTTTGGTAAAACCCATCATTCTACTGTTTTCAGAAAAAGAAATGAGGCCTTTAAAGAAAAGAATACAGTCCCTACAGTCAAACATGGTGAAGGTTCACTGATGTTTTGGGGTTGGTTTGCTGCTTCAGACATGGGATGTCTTACTCAAGTGCATGGCATTTTGAAATCTGATGAATACCAAAGAATTCTGGAATGCAATGTTGTTGTTGCTAGGCAGATTAGTTAATCTTCCCTCTTCCTGCACCGCGGTGCTTATGCTTTCTAACCTACACCTCACAGACTCCTGCGAATGTAGTGTCAAAATTTCCCAGGAGTCTGTGCGCTCCTAAGGACAGTACAGGTGCTGTTTACAGCGCCATATTTAATAAGGACACAAAGCCCTTACTTTTCATTCATGTGCAAGACGAGAGAGAGAGCAGTGTGGGGGATTCTGTTATCTTCATTGTCATAACAACGGGGCGGGACGTTCCTCCGCCGCCGCGCGTTATGACGACGGCACAAACAATCACCGCTACGAGTGGCGCTCTAATGAGCACACGCCTTGTCTCAAAGCTTACCCAGCATGCACGCGTCGGGCAGAGTAAAAAAAATTGTACTGGGCTTCAATTGCCCACACAGGAGATGGAAACAGCCACATCGTTCTGTACAGCAGCGGAGGCAAGTTTTTTTTTATTATTTTACACAGCGATGTGGTATGTTTGATGTTCTTTAATGGGAACTTTATCAGCATAATATTTAAATGGGCAAAAAAAAAAAAGCGTGACTGGAACCAATCTACATTCTCATTTGAACCCTCTTTATCCCATTACTAAATTACATTTTGTAAAAGCAACAATCTTACCAGATTACTGTATTTTTCTTCTTACTATACTTTCTATTATAACCATTTTAATTTTGCAAAAGAACATTAATTTATATTGGGCTTTCCTAAATATTCTATTTCTGAAAGAAACGTATTCATGTTGATTTACACTATTTTTCAGAACCAATTATACAGTATGATTGACTGAACCACATATGCTCTTGTCACACTATGGCTGTTTAAACAAACATAGCAGCCTTAGTTCATCATTCAGTGTAGACAAGCATACAGGAAGTTCCACTGTGCTAATATATGGATCCATTTATAAAAGCACAATATTCCTTCCCAATAAATACATTCGTCAACCCAAAACCTGAAAAAGTGACCTTTTTAATTCACCACTGTGGCTCTATCACACTGCATCATTTATTCATAATGGGCCAGATTCAGGAAAGGTTACGCTGGCGGATCGAGTGATCCGCCAGCCTAACTGTGGCTTTGAGCCGGCGTTTCTGTTTTCTGTAACCAGAAAACAAGAAACGCCGGGTTGAAGTTCTGATGCGAGCAGCGTAACTGAGTTTCGCCATCGCATCGTTACTTCAACTTAAAAATGGCGCCGGGGGCGTTCCCGCCGATTTACGCTCAAAAAATATGTTAATGAGCGGAAATCGGCAATTCACGATCGAAATCCGGCGCGACGCAATGACGATACGACGTTTCCGGACGGGATACGCGGCGCATAGATATACCTACATGGGGTTGGAGTATCCTATGTTAGGTATAGGCGTCGTCATTGCGTCGGGAAAAAAAAAAAAACCGTCGCTTGCGTAAAACGGTCATGAATGGGAATGTGACGTCATTGACGTTCATTCACAGATTTTGGAGCATGCGCACGGGGATGTTTTGACACTCTACGCATGCGCAGTACGTTGGCGGCGGGATCGCGCGTAGTTAGCATACTACACGCCCCGTACCCGCTACATTTGAATTCCGCCGGCTCATTTGTGATGCGCTGCCGCAACTTTAGGAGCAAGTGCTTCGTGAATGACAGCACTTGCTCCTAAAATTTCGGCAGCGCAACGCAAATCAGAAGCGTTACTCCAGAGCAAAGATGCTCTGGAATACGTGAATCTGGCCCAATGTATCTATGCACTATTTTAACTGATCTTTCTTTTTAACATTCAGTTGTCACTAGACAAAGCTCAGTCAAAGCTGCGTATATTGACACCTCATGTTTTCCTTAAAATAACAAAATGGTGCAAAAACCCACACATTTTATTAAAATACCAATCATCATCCACATACACTTGTTACAATGTAAATGTATGAGAGAGAGATCTCTATATTAATCAAAAATACTAAATTAATAAGGGCTTTCTTTAAATCTTTAAATGAATGTATACAAGGTATCTCTATTATTGACCACTTCATTACTGGGCACTTAAACCCCCTTCGTGCCCAGACCAATTTTCAGTTTTCAGAGCTGACGCATTTTGAATGACAATTGCGCGGTCATACAACACTGTACCCAAATTATATTTTTATAATTTTTTCCCCACAAATAGAGATTTATTTTGGTGTTATTTGATCACCTCTGCGATTTTTATTTTTTGCGCTATAAACAAAAAAAGACAGAAATTTGGGAAAAAAAGACAAAATCTTTTACTTTTTGTTATAATAATATCCCATTTTTAAAAAAAAAAAACATATTTTTTTCCTCAGTTTAGGCCGATACGTATTCTTCTACATATTTTTGTTAAAAAAATCGCAATAAGCGTATATTGATTGGTTTGCGCAAAATTTATAGCGCCTACAAAATAGGGGATAGATTTATGATTTATTTTTTATTTTTTTATTTTTTACTAGTAATGGCGGCGATCTGCAATTTTTTTTGTCAGGCCTGCGATATTGCGGCAGACCTATTGGACACTTTTGACACAAATTTGGGACCATTCACATTTATACAGCGAACAGTGCTATAAAAATGCACTAATTACTGTATAAATCTGACTGGCAGGGAAGGGGTTAACACTAGGGGTGAGGAAGGGGTTAAATGTATTCCCTGGGTGTGTTCTAACTGTGTGGGTGGAGGGGGTGACTGGGGGAGGTGGCCGATGCTGTGTCCCTATGTACAAGGGATACAGCATCTGTCTCCTTTCACTGACAGGACGTGTCAGTGAAAGGACACAGGGGTGAGGAAGGGGTTAAATGTATTCCCTGGGTGTGTTCTAACTGTGTGGGGGGAGGGGGTGACTGGGCGAGGTGACCGATGCTGTGTCCCTATGTACAAGGGACACAGCATCTGTCTCCTTTCACTGACAGGACGTGGAGCTCTGTGTTTACACACAGAGCACCACGTCCCTGCTGTCACCGCCGATCCCGTGTACCCGACGGACATCGCGGCCGCCAGGTACACGCATCGGATTCTCAGCGATGCGGCAGCACAGTGTTTACCCACTGCATGCCACCCAGTGGTGCACGTGGGTAATGTAAACTAAAGACGTCAAAAGACGTCCACCCGGCACTTGAGAGCCGCGCTGTGGACATCTTCTGTCTATAGCGCGGCCCTCTAGTGGTTAAAGAAAGATTTGCCCCATAGTAAGCCTTTATAGTTCACTAACATTCATTCAGACAGATATTTTGTCTTCAAAAATTTCAATGAACTCTCAAGAAAAGTTATTTAGGCTCAAATTTTTTTTAAAACCATTACTCATTACTTATTTTTCCTCATCTGTGAACACCATTCCAGGTCTCTGGTTTCAACAGATTCACAGAAGGGTAAATTACCATAGTGTGTCAGGCTGTGTAACCTGATCTTTCTCTGCTGGGAACACATTCTTTTAATGATCTCCAAAGAAAAACATCTGTTACTGCTACAACAGATCTTCCAAGCTTTGTATGCCATACATTTTACAATTTGATTACATTCAAATTTTATCGTTTTTCTAATTTTTAACCTTTTAAAAAAAAATTAAACATATTTGGTTTGTACATCTGCCAAAAATCATTTACATTACATTATAATATGACGTTTCTCGACTACAGTAGCAACAAAAAATTGTTTAGAGGACAAACTTGTGAAATTCACAGACTAGCTCCAGCCTAATGAACTGTGAATTGGCCATTTTCCCGAGAAACTCCTTCTCCCAACCAGAGCATCAACTCTCATCAGAAACATCAAATTACAAAAACTTTTAATATTTTAATGTTTTTCCTGGGGAACCTTAAGTAAATTAGAACAATCTACTACCTTAATTTAACAACCAAACCCTATTTTAGAATATTTTGTAAAAATTGCTCAATACTCAACTTATTAATTCCTTGCAACCAAATCTGTAGGATTTTCTGTTAAATACTAAATACCATGTTTACCATTATCTGAATTTGAAACAGTTCTTTACACAATCTTAATCAAAAATTTTCTCTTAAAACTTCTGCCCATGTTTATGCTTTTGAATGACCACATGTAATAACACATTTTCAATTGTTTAGGCTAAAATATTCATAAACATTTACATGCAGCATTAAACTTAGTTTCCTCATTAAAGAACTTCTTTAAACTCTGACATTATCTAAGTACCGTATTTATCGGCGTATACCGCACACTTTTTTCTCCTTAAAATCAGGGGGAAGTCATGGGTGCGTGATATACGCTGATCCCCGCTTCCCGCGCTGTGTTTGAACGCCGCTGCTGACATATACCAAGCGCAGTACACTCGGGTACACTCGGCCAGGCTCGGCTCCCCTCGCGGTCATGCTCTGTGCCGCCTCCTAGCCTTTATGCGAGAGAATCCGCTGAGCGTGGCCGAGCGTGCCCGAGTGTACTGCACTCGATATATGTCGGCGGCGGCGTTCAAACACAGAGCGGGAAGCAGGTGATCAACTAGAAAACAGCGCAGGAGAGGTGGGGACGACACCACCAAGGCCGCATTCGGATGCCGGACCGGACAAGGCTGCCAATGGACGCCGGGCAAGACACCAACGAGGGGCATTCAAACTGTAAGTATATTCTTTTTTTCCTGAAATTTACCTTCCAGGTTGGGGGTGCGCGCTATATGCAGGGGCGCGCTTAATGAAGATAAATACGGTAATTACCCTATGGAGTACATTACAGTGATTATGGGACTCAGAGACTCAAAACCTGCAGCTACTTGGTCTCTTGCTCTAAATTTATCCGGGACCCCCCTTTGGACCCCTCTGGCATCTATATATTAGAGCCTATATCCCCAGTCATCAACTATATTCCAACTCACAGATTCCCAGTGGTCACAATCATCACCTATATCACACATATATATATATGGTTCCTGAAAGTATTACCCTCCCAGTCTAATGGAGGGAAGGAGATTATAGTACAGTAATCAAATATAAGAAAAAAAAATATATTGTTTCATGCTAATGCGGGTGGCACGGTCCATCATATCTCATCTCCAGAGAATGTTTTCGAAGGAACTTTTTAACCATTACCCAATCACCAGGGAGTATGCAGTGAATATCGGTACCTAAACCAGGATCTGAAATGCAGGAAAATACTCGTACATGGATATTAGTTAATTATTTTTCAAGAGCGGTCACATAATTTCTCAAAGTATCAGACTGTAATTGCAACTGTCATGGGTAATCCTAATCTGTTCCGGAATGGGTGTGAGCGTGGTAGAGTGAGGACGTCTCCTTCCGAGCTCCCCAGCTGAGATCGCAAATGAATCCCAGACAGCAGCTAGCAGTCAGTAAGCTGATTAGTCTCCAGCGATCAGTGCATTAGCAGACCCAGAACGGACCTGAATTGGATGTGCTGAGGTGTGGCTGGAAATGGAGTGGAAGACCGGCACATATCTAGCACATACTTAGCTGCAGCTTGAAGAGAACCAGACCGGACCTCCTTTGGTGGTAGAGCGGCGGTACCTTGAAGGCGCCGAGGGGCCCTTGTTGTCCCCCATGGTTGCTTGCCATCAGCAGTGCACGGAGGACTTTGGTAGAGGCTCTGTGGGGTGACACTGAGGGCGGCATGATCAGGACTGCCTAGAGAGGAGAGGTGATTCAGGAGGACTTCCTGGCTTGGTTGTACCTCGGCTGGCGGGGCTCCCTCTGGGACAAGGGGGCTTCAGGAGGTTGTGGTGAGTCCGGGATGATCCCCCAGGAGTGTAGAAGCTGAATCTTTATCCAGTGTATGGATCACATGAGACGTTCCGTTTCTGGTGACCAGTATGGACGCCGGGTAGCGCCATTTGAATTGGATTTTGTGATTATGCAACCCTTTAGTGACTGGGTTTAATTGCCTTCTCAATTGCAGGGTGTACTTGGACAGGTCAGCGTAGAGGGAGATACCTTCGTAAGGCCCAGGGAGCACGGGGTTATTCCTGACAGTCATTAGTAGTCTTTCTTTGATGTGGAAAAAGTGAACTGTGATTCTGTGGATGCGATCCACAATTAAGTCCCTGGGTGACGCGTCAGGGAGGACCATGTGCATTAGCTCCTTGGCATATCTGGGAAGATCAAGTGGTAGGATAGATTCAGGAACCCCTCTCAATTTCACGTTATTTCTCCTGGATCTATCCTCTAAATCTGCTAGCTTGGATCTCATCCAGGATTGCTCATCTTTTACCTCATGCAGTGAGTCAACAAGATCGTTCACTGTGGAGGTACATTCCTCCATGCTTTCTTCCAGATGCGACACTCTGTTGTCAATTATTTTCATGTCTGCAGTCATTTTAGTGAAGAGTGAGGACAAATCGTTTATAAGAGATCCCTGTAGGGATAGTAGCATGTCTTTTAGTGTTGTGTCGAGAACTGGCATGCCCGTGGTAGGGAAAGACGCCATAGATGACTGCAGGGCCTGGTTAGATTTCAGGGGACTGAAAGCCTGGGGCTCGAGTAACGTCTGTGGTGCCGGCGGATGATCGAGGCGCATGCTGGCTTTAGCCGTGCTGCCTGTAACAGGGTTATCTCCCGGTCTGACTGAGGGGGATAATGGAGGGCTGTGCACTGCTGTAACCTCTGGGATCTCGTCAGGGAGATTCGTGTATGCAGCTGTAACCGCCGCGCCGTCGCCATTTTGGACTTGACTGACCTTATGCTGCGGCTTGGAGAAAAAGGCCGTTAGTTTTTGCGGTTGTAGGTCCGTCAGCCTCTTTCAGAACGTGGCTGACATGGCTCCCGGTGAGTCTAGACTGTTAGGGCGATGGATGGCAGGCGTTCATGTTGATTTCAGGGCCTGTGTCGCTTCACTTTCCCCCTTGAGCTGACAAGCTCTCTAGCTAGGCAGCCATCTCCGGCGCTGGCAGACCACGCCCCCCCTAGAGAGGAGAGGTGGATCACGCTGTGTGTGCAGTTCAGTGCCGAGCCTCTACTGAGGAGTGTGCGGCTTCCACTTGAGGAGGAGTGGGGTCCCCCAGGAGTCACTGAACTGAGTGAAACATCAGAGACACCGGAGCTGTAAGAGGGCAGAGGGCAGGGGGCAGGGGGTCAGAACTACACGGAGGGGCTTGCTGACACTGCTGGAGTACCCTGCCGAGGACTGCAGTTTACAGAGGAGGACGGGAGGAGTGAAGGTGTGTAGAGGCTTACAGTACACTGACGGACTGGGCAAACTGCAGGACTGAAAGCACGGGTAGGAGATTTTGTTTTCTTCTCCCTTGCCTACTAACCTGGTAAAAGTGAAAAGTGATAGTGACATTAGGGAAGTTGGGCAGCGGTGGCAGGACCCGGAGGACGATTGCTTATCACTAAATTTACAATTAAATATATGCATTGCCCGCTCTGCCCTTGCTTGGCTTCTACACCTTAACACTATGGACTGCTTGCTGCCTTATCTATTAATAGTAACCTTGACATAGTTACATAGTTACATAGTTAGTCAGGTTGAAAAAAGACACAAGTCCATCCAGTTCAACCATAAAAAAAAATAAAAATAAAACAAAGTAAAACACAGTACATCCTCCCATACACCCAACTCCATACCCACAGTTGATCCAGAGGAAGGCAAAAAACCCCAGCAGAGCGATGATCCAATTTGCTACCGGAGGGGAAAAAATTCCTTCCTGATCCCCCGAAAGGCAATCGGATTTACCCCGGATCAACTTTACCTACAAAACTTAGTACTCAGTTATATTATGTGCATTTAGGAAAGAATCCAGGCCTCTCTTAAAGCAATCTACTGAGCTGGCCAGAACCACCTCTGGAGGGAGTCTGTTCCACATTTTCACAGCTCTTACTGTGAAGAAACCTTTCCGTATTTGGAGGTGAAATCTCTTTTCCTCCAGACGTAAAGAGTGCCCCCTTGTCCTCAGTGTTGACCTTAAAGTGAAAAACTCAACACCAAGTTCACTATATGGACCTCTTATGTATTTGTACATGTTGATCATATCCCCCCTTATTCTCCTCTTCTCAAGAGTGAATAAATTCAGTTCCTCTAATCTTTCCTCATAGCTGAGCTCCTCCATGCCTCTTATCAGTTTGGTTGCCCTTCTCTGCACTTTCTCCAGTTCTCCGATATCCTTTTTGAGAACTGGTGCCCAAAACTGGACTGCATATTCCAGATGAGGTCTTACTAATGATTTGTACAGGGGCAAAATGATATCTCTATCTCTGGAGTCCATACCTCTCTTAATACAAGAAAGGACTTTGCTCGCTTTGGAAACCGCAGCTTGGCATTGCATGCCATTATTGAGCTTATGATCAACTAAAACACCCAGATCCTTCTCCACTACAGATCCCCCCAGTTGTACTCCCCCTAGCATGTATGATGCATGAATATTCTTAGCCCCCAAGTGCATAACTTTACATTTATCAACATTAAACCTCATCTGCCACTTAGTCGCCCAATTAGACAGAGCATTGAGGTCGGCTTGTAAATTGGAGACATCCTGTAAGGACATTATTCCACTGCATAGCTTGGTGTCATCTGCAAAAACAGAAATGTTACTTTTGATCTCAGACCCAATATCATTTATAAATATATTGAAAAGTAAGGGACCCAACACTGAACCTTGGGGTACACCGCTGATAACCTTGGACCATTCAGAGTAAGAATCATTAACCACAACTCTCTGAATTCTGTCTTTCAGCCAGTTTTCTATCCATTTACAAACTGATATATCTAATCCTGTAGACCTTACCTTACACATGAGCCGTGTGTGGGGAACTGTATCGAACGCTTTTGCAAAATCCAAGTATACCACGTCCACTGCCACGCCTCTGTCCAGGGTTTTACTTACCTCTTCATAAAAGGAAATCAGGTTTGTCTGACAACTTCTGTCCTTCATGAATCCATGCTGTCTGCTGCTTAAATAGTTTGTTTCCAGCAAGAACTCATCCATGTGGACATACTATACACAAGAGTTGAAAACTTTCCAGAAGCCTCTCGGAATAGAGCTGCTAAAAGTTAATGTGCTTGGCAAATGACTGTTTAGCTACTAGCCCCTGACCCGCAGAAACTTTGTAGAGGAGTACATTTTTATTTATTTTTTCACATTCCTTGTTGCAGGACCTATACTGACTTGATCTATAGAGATTGTGCTGCCCCCCCCCCCATGAGGAGCTCTAGGGAGCTGAACAGAGAAAGTATAGTGTTCCCTTTATGAAGGCCTGGCTCCCCCTTTTTTTTTTTGGTAAAATATTTGGCTTAATAAATTGGAAATAGGAAGATCAACAGATCGGAAAATATAAAGTAAAATTGACTGTAAACTTATAACAGAGTGGACTAAAAAAAAAACTGTTGAATTATTGACACTTCGTACTTCCTTTTCTTTTCTTTTTTTTTTTGCTTCCTCGCTTACATAAATTACCCCTGGGAAAAGTGCTGCTGAATTCTAAAAGAAGAGACATCTATGAAATATTGAAATACTGATATTAATAATAACCACAAGGCGACAAGCTGCACAGCAGCTAGCCAAGGGAAGCTGGAATGAGACAGGGGGGGATACGAGCTTATATGTCCCCCCGTGCGGAGAGGGGGCGCATATAGTAAGACAGGAGGAGAAGAAACGTGGGGGTATGGACAATACTGGAGATAACCGGAAGCAAATTGATCGTAAATCCCTGACACCAAGCCGAGGTGTCCAAGCAGTGGGACGTGCCCAGGGAGAGTATGGAAGGGGGTCACCAAATATAGGGGAGAAAGCTCCCCGAAAGGGTAGCTTAGGGTAGTGTAATGCCGGAAGAGGGGAGACCCAATGTGGAAACTGATCATGGTAGTCCTCCAGAACTTTCAAATGGAATAGTATCAGATGCTCTATCTCCAAAGAGGGATCTGGTAGTACCCCCAATATTGGAGGAAGATCTGGCAACGGGGGAGGAGAATCAGGCAATGCCAGTCCCCAGTTACTGCCCCAGAACACAAAGAAATAAACTGAACCTACAAGTCATAAACTCTACAAGCCCCCTACTGGAAGAGGGGGAGAAGCAGACCTTGATGTTGAAGGGTGGGGAGGGGTGATGCAGCGATTGAAATCAGGTAAATTAGGGAATTACTGAGGGCTCTCCCTACAAAGACCGACATTCAGCAGCTAATTAGTGCAGTGGAGCAGTCTTGCCAGCAAGCAGTAGAGGACTTAAGAGAAGATACACGGACATTGGGGTATAGGGTAGAAAGTGTGGAAGAGAGTCAGGAGGTAATGGTACAGACAGTGAGGGAGGTTCAGGAGTCTATTAGAGAACATGAGAATGCCCTAAACTCATACAAAGACCAATTAGATTATGAGAATAGAGACGGAAAGCAGAACATCTGTATAAAAGGGTTACCTGAAGAAATTCAGACACCTGAACTAGCCTCAATGGTTCAAAAAGTTTTGGTCAGATTTTGGGGGCCGCTGCACCTGAACGCATTGAGCTAGATCAGATACATCGAGTCCCCACATACATCACCCAAAATACAGATAAACCTAGGGATATGATATGTAGAGTACATAAATATGCAGTAAAGGATACCATTATAAAAATGGCTCGTAGTAGTCCCGAAATCTCCCTTGATGGCACAAATTTATCATTGTACCCAGATCTAACCCGTAGGACCATGTACCAATGACGATCGGTCCACCCCCTGTTGGAAGCTCTACGCTCTAAGGGGATTAACTATTGCTGGGGGTTTCCATTTAGTCTGACCGCCTCTTGGAATGGTAAAACAGCAACTCTACGTACCAAACACGATTTACAGTTTTTTGTTGAAACATTGGACCGCCCCTCCGTAGATTTTGCAGATTGGAGGACGTATAAAGTAGGGACCCCCTTACAGCGGCCAGAACAGTGGCAACAAGTTTCCCGTAGGGGAAAAGATAAAAATCATTAAGGGGGGTGAATGGGGCTGTAGCTCCTGGTATATGTCAAAAGTGTCATGGAAATATGTGCATAGGGAAAAAATTATTTGATGCAGCAGTGGGGAAAGGTGTACCTACACCACCTCTATAAGTTAGTGTTGGGGTGGTCATAGGGGACCGATTAAGTATAGAAAGTGTAGAAAGGGAAAATGGAAGCTGCAGCTAGAAGAGTTAACCATTAGAAGACTTAAATATTGGGAGAAAAAAAGAGATCAGCGGCTGGGAAGGAGGGCATTAGAGTGGGGTATCCAGGGGCAACCTGGTTATTTAGGACGGTCCTGATATAATGGGATTGGTTGAACTGGTATCAGTAAGGGGGTGGAAAGATTTGGGCACAAGGTGCGTGTGCGGACCCCTCTACCAGTTAGGTAGGATGCTCCAAGGGGAGGTTTAATTGGAGTATCCTTGAGGGGAGGAAGGGGTTGCTATAGAGTTCAATTTGGGGTGTTTTTTTTTTCTTTTCTTTTTTTTGTTCAGTTCTGGTCAAGATCAAAGAGTACAAGATATGGTTGGAATTTTAAGAGATGACTACATCACAAAAAATTGTATCATATAATGTGAGGGGACTGTGCTCACAGCATAAAAGGGGCCATCTTTGGCATGAATTGCATCATTATGCTGCGGACATTTTTTTTTACAAGAAACACATTTTAGGGAGGGATCTGTACCTAATATGCCTGGAAATATGTTTAATCATTGGTACCATGCAACATCACCTGTTGCAAAGGCAAGGGGAGTAACAATTGCCTTCAAGAAAACGTGCCCATGGGCACTGATGTCCGTACAAGGGGATAAGGAAGGTCGCTTCCTATTTGTTAAAGGTACAATATATGGCCAGCGATACACACTGGCTTCAATTTATGCACCAAATATTGGGACAAGTAACTTTCTTGCTAAAATGTTGAAGATGCTGGAGAAATTCAGGAAAGGTTGTTTGATTCTAGGGGGAGATTTCAATACAGTGTTGGATCCAAGGTTGGACACAACATCAGGGAAAGCATCTTTTTCATTTAGAGCTTTAAAACATTTAAAACTACTTCTGCGCACCCAACACCTGGTTGATAGCGGGCGGGTATTGCATGACGGAGTAAAGGACTATAGTTATTATTCTAAAACACATAAAAATGTATTCGCGGATTGATTTTCTTATGATAGATCAATTTTACTTAGAAAAGGTTAGAAATTGCACCATTGAGTCAATAACTATCTCTGATCATGCACCCGGTAACGTTAACACTCTCCCCGATCCAGACAGGCCATATAGAACGGACTTGGAGACTGAATGAATCAATATTAGATAACAAAAAAATAGCAGATGAACTGGCAGGTAAAATAAGGGATTACTTTGAGAGGAATATACCAGGTGAAGTGTCAGACCAGGCAGTGTGGGAGGCCCATAAAACGGTCATAAGAGGAGAATTAATAGCTTATGGCTCACACATTAAGAAAGAACGAAAGAAAGAAGTGACAGAGTTATTAGAGAAAATGAATACACTGAAGACTAAACATAAGAAAAATCTCGAGCCCTTAGATATTGAGCAACTACGGAATCTCCGAGCAGAACTTGCACAATGCCTAGATCGAAAAATAAATAACAAACGCAGATACTATGCGCATAGGTTCTATAAGCAAGGGAATAAATGTGGGCAGCTACTGGCTAAACAACTCAAAAAACAACAAGAGGCCAGACATGTTCATAACCTATTAATACGAAACAAAAAGATAGTGGAAACCCAGGCCATAGCGAGAGAATTTCACAGATTCTATGAAACCCTATATAATATCCAGGCATCCGAGACATCACAAATAGAGGATAGGGAGGAGTACAGAAGGGAAAAGATACAAGATTATATTAGGGAGTCATCAATGCCCACCCTATCGGAAACAATTAGAGCAGAAATGGAACACCCAATTACAGTGGAAGAGTTGAGCAGAGCAATAACTGACTTGCCGACAGGAAAAAGTCCTGGCCTAGATGGACTGACAAATGTCTATTATAAAAAAAAAATCCCTTGAGCTGATAAAGCCGCTGTGTAATTATTTTAACACAATTAATGCAACTAATCTGTTACTTCCAGAAGCCCTGTTGGCGTACATTACTGTACTTCCAAAGGAAGGGAAAGACTCTCAGAACTGTGCCAATTATAGGCCTATTTCTCTGCTCAACTCAGACACTAAAATGCTGGCCAAAATCCTAGCCCTGCGACTACAAGAGCACACCGGGGACTTAGTTCACCCAGACCAGACAGGTTTTATGAAAGGACGCGAGGCAAGGGACAATACCATCAGGGAATTTCACCTCCTTCATTGGATGCAATATGGGCCAGAGAAAGCCCCAACGATCGTACTATCAACGGACGCTAAAAAAGCCTTTGATAGGGTGAATTGGGGCTTTATGAGTGAAGTCCTGAGGGGGGTAGGCCTGGGGGACCGCATGATGGGATGGGTAATGGCTCTTTATGCAGATCCAAGAGCAAGGGTTAAAGTAAACGGTTCAGTATCAGAATATCTTAATATACGAAACGGAACAAGACAGGGATGCCCACTTTTACCATTAATATTTGCTTTAATATTAGAGCCATTTCTTTGTAAGATTAGAAGTAATGGGGAGATAGCGGGGATAATTATTGGGGGTTTGGAACATAAAGTATCGGCTTATGCTGATGACTTGTTGTTCTACCTTTCAACACCACAGACATCTTTAACAGCTCTAATGCAGGAAGTGGACAGTTATGGGCATCTGTCCAATTTCAAAATTATTTTTGAAAAATCAATACTTCTACCCAGCCATGTACCTCAAAAGATGGCGAGGGTACTGAGGAGGGCGCACCCCTTCGTATAGAAGAAGGACTCCTTGTTCTATTTGGGGTTACATATCACCGCAGATCAAAAAATGTTATATAACCTTAACTATGTATCCCTATTGACCAGGATAGTGGGGGATCTAAAGAAATGGACATGGCAGTATTTTACATGGTTCGGAAGAGTGAGTGCTATTAAAATGTGTATATTACCTAGAATTATTTACATACTACATACAGTCCCGTTTAAAGTACCAGGAACATTTTTTAAACAGATATGGAAGGCATTTGTAGCGTTCGTATGGAATGACAAACGACCAAGGCTGGCCTATGACATCCTGCGCAGAAGAAAGGTAGAGGGAGGAATGGGGTTACCCGATATATTAGTATACTACAAGGCAATGTCGCTGGTCCGAATTTTGAACTGGTGCCATGACTCCTCTAATAAAATGTGGGTCCCACTAGAAAAAACAATAGTGGGGAGGAACCTGGCAGGGGCCCCTTGGATCTCAAGTGCATCAAGAGGACTTTCGAAATGGACATCTCCCTTGACCTGGAACGCCCTGTCAATATGGGATAGGTTGAATAAAATGGAAGAGTATTCACCCCAGGTGTCCCCCCTGGCTCCACTGGAAGGATTCCCATGGTTTCCACCGGGGGAGCGGGGGGATTCCTGAGGGGCATGGAGCCGGGGGGAGGGGGATACCACATGTGGTAGATTCGCTCCGCAGGGAACCCTAAAAAAACGATCCAGACTTGGTTACAGCTTTAAAGTAATATACCCACAACAGGATGGAGATACTGCCAAATGACAGGATTCTTCAACAAGATGAAACCCCCACTGAGATCATTAAACTCAATTACAGTGTTTGAGGGTCAGTGTGTGCAGTTGAGGGATGCCAGGCATTTGCTGTCTCAGATGTACAGACTGATATTAGGCTCCCAAAAGAGTAAAGTACCTTACTTCATCAGGGAATGGGAAAGAGAATTAAATAAGGTACTGCCAGATGAACAAATTAAAAAAATTATTAATTCAACTTATTCTACATCTATAAGCTCATATGTCCAGGAAATGGCCTATAAATTTATGACAGTAAGGTTAAACCAGATGTATCCAGCGGCAGATGCCCGGTGTTGGAGAGGGTGTAAGCCAGTGATCCTCAAACTACGGCCCTCCAGCTGTTACAGAACTACACATCCCATGAGGCATTGTAAAACTCTGACATTCACAGACATGACTAGGCATGATGGGAATTGTAGTTCCTGAACAACTGGAGGGCCATAGTTTGAAGACCCATGGTGTAGTGTTGAGCAGAATATGCCATATTCAATTTCGCGATATATCTCGAATATATAGTCGAATATTCGAGATATATTCGCTAAATATGAATATTCGTGATATTTTTTTTAAATGAAATGATTGCGAAATTTCGCTATTGCGAATGCGAATGCGAAATTTCGAGAAATGCGGAAGGAGCACTCTGATTGGCTCAGAATATTTGTGATATTTTATAATACCAAATAATTGCGAAATTTCGAGAAATGCGGAATGGAGCACTCTGATTGGCTCAGAATATTCGTGATATTTCACAATACAAAAAAATAGCGAAATTTCGAGAAATGCGGAAGGAGCACTCTGATTGGCTCAGAATATTCGTGATATTGCACAATACAAAAAAATAGCGAAATTTTGAGAAATGCGGAATGGAGCACTCTGATTGGCTGAGAATATTCGTGATATATTACAATACAAAATAATTGCGAATATTCGGCAAATGCGGAAGGAGCACTCTGATTGGCTCAGAATATTCTTGCTATTTTATCGTAATTTCGCGAAAATGCGATTGCGATATTTATTGCGCAATTTCGAGACATGCTTTAGGAGCGCTCTGATTGGCTCATTCTGAAATCGAATATTCGAGATATTTTATCGAAATTTCACAAAATGCGAATGAGAAATTGATTGCGAAATTTCGACAGTAACACTCTGAAATCGAATATATGTGTTATTTTAGCTAAAAACAATATTGCGAGTTTCTCGATCGCGCATGCGCGATCGCAATCGCGCGAACAACACGCGACTACTTCCTGGAACTTGGACACTTGCCAGTTTCATTTGCCATAGGAAGTGTGTGTTGGCCAAGTGCCCAGCTTACCTTTAAAAAATGGTCGGGAGCAACCTGTCAAGAAGTGAGGAAAAGATGCTGATCTGTGTAAGTATTTGCATTATCTTTAACTGCATTTTAGACTAGTTTAAAAGTTAGTATATAAGATCAGATATTAGTATTTCCCAAACAATTTGTCTCCTGGTGTTACAAAACGACAACTCCCAGCATGCCTGTACAGCTGCAGACACCCTGGTTGGTAAATGTGTATTTAGGCACTTTCCTTGCTATTTTGCATAATGAATTTAACATGTTGTGAACACCGGGCTAATTTTTCAGATTTGGTGTTTACGAGACTAAAACATTTTTTTTTTGCTAGAAAATTACTTAAAATCCCCAAACATTATATATATATTTTTTTCTAACACCCTAGAGAATGAAATGGTAATCATTGCAATACTTTTTGTCACACCGTATTTGCGCAGCGGTCTTACAAGCGCACTTTTTTTGGAAAAAAATCACTTTTTTGAATTGGAAAATAACACAACAATAAATTTTGCCCAATTTTTTTATATTTTGTGAAAGATAAAGTTACGCCAAGTAAAATGATACCCAACATGTCACGCTCAAAAATTGTGCCCGCTTGTGGCATGGCGACAAACTTTCACCCTTAAAAATCTCGATAGGTGACTTTAAAAAATTCTACAGGTTGCTTTTTTTGAGCTACAGAGTAGCTCTAGGGCTAGAATTATTGCTCTCGCTCTAACGATCGCGTCGATACCTCACTTGTGTTGTTTGAACACCGTTTTCATATGCGGGCGCTACTCACTTATGCGGCACTGTTTCCTAAACGGAGCCTACAGCTGTTGCAAAACAACTCCCCGTTATTACCGGACAGCCATTAACTGTCCAGCCATGCTCCTAGTTAAAGTATAATTGTTGTACAGCTGGTGACGGTGAGCTACATGGTGTATCAGAGCATGCTGGTAGTTGTAGTTTTTAAATAACATCAACTCCATTATTTATTCTAAATTAATTCATCAAAATGTCAAAAAAATGGCAAGATATAAAATCTGTCATGTTACCCCTGTCATTGATTAATAAGGCGAGAATGCTCCCAATGTTGAATACCATAGATTTCCGTCATATATCCATAAGGCTTTAAACAAAAGTATTATAATATACTTTGTTCTTCATCTTGCAGACGTTCCTGGAAACAGGGTATGACCAGCTGCCGAGGCAGGCACAAAAAAAAGAAGTGGTACGCTCCATAATAGAGAAATTAAGCGATCACCATGGCGGCCCACCAGATCGCATGGCCATCCTTAAAAAATGGTCCGACCTAAAGAGGCGCCATATGGACCGGGTCAGGCGTCTCCGTCTTAAATATCACCCAGGTAAGTTATTGCTGACAGTTATGTTTTTTTTTTCTAAAGTGTATTTCGTGCGTGTACTCGAGAGAGGAGCCGGACTGCAGGAGTTGGGAGTAGGCAGGCCTCCCCCAGAGGCAATCTGCCACCTTTCTCCATGCCCCGGGTGACAATGGCGGGTGTGAGGGGGTCCTCCCATACAGCCCGTCCTACCTGCTCCGCTTTGAAGCCCAACGTGGCAGAGGGACTCCCTATAAGGTAGTGAGAGGATTTGCCCGCTCAACCAGCCCCGTTAGTCCTTCGCCTCTCTTTTTAGAGACCGCGTGGTCAGAGTGCGTGCATGTTAACCCAATTTCGAGTGCGTGTGTAAGTGTGGTGGTTTTTGTGGGAGGGGGGTGGGCGTACTAAGCGCAGGCTTACCTCGCATAGCACTCCCACCGGGGGCCGGGCTGAGACCACCAAACTCAATTAACATGTAGCCGAGAGCGGGATCAGAACCCCTAGCTGCAGAGGTGAATGGCTTGTCAGCGCAGTGGCAATCGTGTTGACCCACCGCAGCTCCTTTGGTGACAGTTATGTAAGGACATATGTAATTCATGTAAGGGCAGATGTTGTTAACCCAGACGCCATGTTGTGGTAACATATATCACCACCAGCCAAGGTATTCATAGTACTGTTGAAAAAAGACATGGGACAGCAGACAGCAACACAGAAGTTATGTGGGAACATACATTTCCCATTGCTTTGCATGGGACTTTAAACAAAAACCACGACCATCACAAATGGGGGTAGTTAATGGATAAATTAACGATCCTATACTTTAAGTGGACGTATAAGTAACATGTGACCAAGTGTTATCGAAATATCTACAGCTGTTATGAAGTAACATGTATTTCCCATAGAGTTGAATGGGACTTTAAAGAAAAACCCCGACCATGGCAAATGGGGGAGGGTAAGGCTTAAATCACCTATCCTATGTTTGTGGCTGACATATAAGTAACCTGTGTGCCAAGTTTCATGTAAATATCTTTCGCCGTTTGGACGTGATGCTGGTACATACATACATACATACATACATACATACACAGACACGTTGAGTTTTATATATATAGATTCACACTCAATTCCTGTGTTAGGCGTGGGGTTTTCATAGTAGTCCCGTGTGATCCATCAGGTCCTTTTTTTAACATGAGATCGTCTGAACAAAACAAAGGAGACAAAAACAGCTCATTTTACCATGGTGGCAGCCCAGCTCACGCTCAGTCCCCTGTAGTGCCCACAAGACCCTTTAATATAACATTTTCCCATTGGTTAACTGTCTATATAAATTAATTTGTATTCATATACAATACAGCAGAGTACACCGAATTTGCATACGTCATTAGAAAATATTTTTCTAATATATGAACAATTTTTTTATTATAGGAGCTCCGCTACCAGCTGTGCGCACCAAGCGCGAAAGTCGCCAGGCCACTGAGGAGGAGGATGAAGAGGAGGATGCTGCAGAGGAGGATGCGGCAGAGGAGGATGCGGCAGAGGAGGATGAGGCAGAGGAGGAGAGGGATGAGGAGGAGCAGCCAGGGCCCTCCCACTCGCCAGCCACAGCTCCTGTTGTGGAGCATGTCCCCCCCCAAAAAAATCCTGAGGTTGAGGATATGATGGTCGCTGGAGAGGTCGTGGTCGTTGAAGATCAACTTCCGGTGAGCCTCGCTCAGGAAGGTAAATATGTGCACAAAGATTAATAACATTTCAACAATAAAATGTAGATAAAAAATGGACAACATATAAAGCGCACCCGTCAGATTGCAGAACCATAATATGGTATTTATGATAGAAGTATACAGGTAGTGCAGAATTATTAGGCAAGTTGTATTTTTGAGGATTCATTGTATTATTGAACAACAACCATGTTCTCAATGAACCCCAAAAACTCAATAATATCAAAGCTGAATATTTTTGGAAGTAGTTTTTATTTTGTTTTTAGTGTTAGCTATTTTAGGGGGATATCTGTGTGTGCAGGTGAGTACTATTACTGTGCTGAATTATTAGGCAACTTAACAAAAAAAAAATATATATACCCATTTCAATTATTTATTTTTAACAGTGAAACCAATATAACATCTCAACATTCACAAATATACATTTATGACATTCAAAAACAAAACAAAAACAAATCAGTGACCAATATAGCCACCTTTCTTTGCAAGGACACTCAAAAGCCTGACATCCATGGATTCTGTCAGTGTTTTGATCTGTTCACCATCAACATTGCGTGCAGCAGCAACCGCAGCCTCCCAGACAATGTTCAGAGAGGTGTACTCTTTTCCCTCCTTGTAAATCTCACATTTGATGATCGACCACAGGTTATTCTCAATGGGGTTCAGATCAGGTGAACAAGGAGGCCATGTCATTAGTTTTTTTTCTTTAATACACTTTCTTGCCAGCCACGCTGTGGAGTACTTGGACACGTGTGCTGGAGCATTGTCCTGCATGAAAATCATGTTTTTCTTGAAGGATGCAGACTTCTTCCTGTACCACTGCTTGAAGAAGGGGTCTTCCAGAAACTGGCAGTAGGACTGGGAGTTGAGCTTCACTCCATCCTCAACCCGAAAAGGCCCCACAAGCTCATCTGTGATGATACCAGCCCAAACCAGTACTCCACCTCCACCTTGCTGGCGTCTGAGTCGGACTGAAGCTCTCTGCCCTTTACCAATCCAGCCACGGGCCCATCAGTCTGGCCCATCAAGACTCACTCTCATTTCAGCAGTCCATACAATAGTAGAAAAATCATTCTTGAGATATTTCTTGGCCCATTCTTGACGTTTCAGCTTGTGTGTCTTGTTCAGTGGTCGTCGTCTTTCAGCCTTTCTTACCTTGGCCATGTCTCTGAGTATTGCACACCTTGTGCTTTTGGGCACTCCAGTGATGTTGCAGCTCTGAAATATGGCCAAACTGGTGGCAAGTGGCATCTTGGCAGCTGCACGCTTGACTTTTCTCAGTTCATGGGCAGTTATTTTGCGCCTTGGTATTTCCACACGCTTCTTGCGACCCTGTTGACTATTTTGAATGAAATGCTTGATTTTTCGATGATCACGCTTCAGAAGCTTTTCAATTTTAAGAGTGCTGCATCCCTCTGCTAGATACCTCTCTATTTTGGACTTTTCAGAGACTGTCAAGTCCTTCTTTTGACCCATTTTGCCAAAGGAAAGGAAGTTGACTTATAATTATGCACACCTGATATAGAGTGTTGATGTCATTAGACCACACACCTTCTCATTACAGAGTTGTACATAACCTAGTATGCCTAATTGGTAGTAGGCTTTCTAGCCTATACAGCTTGGAGTAAGACAACATGCATAAAGAGGATGATGTGGTCCAATTACTCATTTGCCTAATAATTCTGCACTCCCGGTCTGTGCTAGACACATAACAAGTGTATAGACATGATAATGATTGATTAATAAGCAACAGAAATATTTTATGTATTTCTTAAGGGTCTTTGAAAACAAATTGTTTTTTCTTATATCCAGCTGCAAAAAAAATTACGCTGCTCCAAGCAATTCTGTCCAAAACTTCACAAAAAATACGGGGTAACCATAGACAAATTTGTTA
The DNA here is from genome assembly GCA_029574335.1 of Rana kukunoris. NCBI lineage: Eukaryota > Metazoa > Chordata > Amphibia > Anura > Ranidae > Rana > Rana kukunoris. Next base: position 243,601,431 of record CM056059.1, read on the forward strand.
CCTTCTCAAGCAGAATGAGCAGATGGAGGAGGAACAGATGAAAGTTTGGTTAGAATTGGAAGAACAGCAGAAGCTTCTGAACCAATACCTTGGATTTTGATATTGTAAATAAAAAGTGTTATTTTTTTTAAATGTTTCCTTTCTTTTTGAGATAGATTTTTAGGTCAACACATCTAACTTCACATCTAACACATCAACATCAACACATCTAACTTCATAATAAGCAAAATCATTTTATAATATTATTTTATTTAACACAAAACTAGGACAAACTAAAGTACACAGACACAGTCACGACGAACACAAACTAAACTGTTGAAAAATGAACATAACAAAAGCAACAATAGATATATATAGATATATATAGATATAGAGAGAGAGAGCAAGAAAGAGAGAGAGAGTGCAGATTTGCTCTTGCATACAGGCTAATGGTTGCAGTATAATGGTTGCAGTATAAAGGTCGCAAACCAGGGTTTAACATAAACTTCATTGTTTTAGTTACACTTGCTGTTACGATCCGGTCTGGTAGCTTGTAGCGGAGGCTGTTGGTGGATCCGCTGTGCCAGAGAGGTCATGAAGCATTACTCAGCATGGAGGCAGCAGCAGTAGTATTAAAATCTAATGTAACTAGAAAAGATACAATTTCAGGGTAAATTGTGCGGCGTGGTCTTGCCTCCATCAATACTACTGACTGGAGACGGTGCCCCTAGAGATGTAAATGTGATCCAACCGTGTGTCAATCCAGTTCGATCCATTGCCCCATCAAAAACTGCTTCATCAAAAACTAGCCCATCAAAACTGCACCATAAAAACTAGGGCTGCGCATCTTCACCCATCTCACGATTCGATGCGATTTCGATTATCAAGTCCACGATTCGATTCGATTCGATTCCGCGATGCATCACGATTGCAGCGCAAGTGCGCATGGCTCTCCCCCCAAAATACTAAAGGAGATTATCAGAGACTGCAGACATAGTACAGGAGATGGTCAGAGACTGGGGACATGCTACACGAGATAAGAGACTGCGTGCATGCTACAGGAAATGGTCAGAGACTGCGAAAATTATACAGAAGATCAGTAGGTAAGTATGATTTGTAATTTAATTTTAAAGAAGAAAATAATACCCTTTAGTATCACTTTAACAAACCCATTGAGTCTTTTGGCAGCAACTTGCATAGTAAACAGGTCAACATCAGTGCACAAATAAAAAAAGGGAGACATTCCAATCAGCAAGAAATCTACTGCTTGAAGATCAGTAGATGGTTCCAGAGGGGAGAGATGATAGGGAAATCACAGCAAGAAATTAGACAGTAAAAGAGTTTGCCTTACACATTGGGGGCTGCACAAACAGTACACACACACAGAGAATAGCTGCAGCAGGACGGGGGGGGGGGGATGTTGCCACCTCTCTACACTCACCCATATATCAAGCATGACAGGCTTATCTCTCACCTCCGGAGCCCTTCCATCCCCCCCTCCTCTCAGCTCATTTGTAGTTTGCAGAAGCCAAATTTATGGCTCATCCCACGGATGTTACAACAGCTCCGTGCAGTCATGATCTGTATGCCTCTGTTTCTCAGCTCTTCGTGCGGCTCGGCACCGCCCATCGGGGAGATGAACAGTGTCACTGTCCAGTCAGACTCAGAGCTTCAAATCACAGAGGAAGGGAGATCGTGGGTGGGGGCAGCAACGAAGCTCAGGCTGAGGCTACACTGTGTGAGTTGAGGAGGGGACAGCGCCAGGCGCAGCCAGCCGATCGGCGGCATATCTTTCCAGCAAAGACATTGCTGTGCGTGGGGGAGGGTGAGTGGCCGCAATGACGTCAATATTAATCGATTCTTGCACAATACCGAATCATGGCAGAATCGTCCAGGGTATAATCGCGATGCATCGATTCGACGATTATTTTCAACACCCCTAATCAAAACTGCACCATGCTATTAGCCCCATCAAAAAGTGGTTGCTATGGAGGGTTGCTATGGACTGATTGCTATGGACTGGTTGCTATAGACGGTTGCTATGGAGTGGTTGCTATGGAGGGTTGCTATGGAGGTTTCATATGGAGGGTCGCTATGGAGGGTTGCTATGGAGTGGTTGCTATGCATGGTTGCTATATGCAAAGCATGCAGAAGTTACGCATAGTCAAAAAAAAAATTAGCCATATCTCCTCACAGTGTGTGGGAGGAGCTATAGAAAGCCCTCACAGATGTGTATATGAAGGATTTTACCTCAGTGTCTCCTAGGAAACCAATGTAAAACATATGCAAACACACGGCATAGGAATGAACTGTTTGTGAGGTGTTATTAAACTCTTTAGCGTTTCCTAGGAAACCAATTTTTGGGTTTGCAGGCTCTCTGTAAACACAACAGAAGTTGAGGAATGTTTTTTGAATACTTGTCCTTCAAATGAAGCTATTTACCTCACAGAAAACACTTCACAACTACCGCACAGCTGTGTGTATGAAGGTATTTACCTCACAGAAAACACCTCACAACTGTGTGGGAGGAGCTATATAATCCCCTTACAGCTGTGAGGACTTTTAATTACCTCAGCGCCTCCAAGGAAACCAATGTAAACAAATGCAAACACACTCTTGGCAGATTCTCAGATCCTGGATTTATTTTTTAATAATTGTCCTTCAAATTGTTCTATCTTAAATACTAGAAATCTCACAGTGAATGTCGTGTAAAAAATGTGGGAGGAGATACCGTTTAAAATTTGGCTATAATAAGAATAATATATATGTGAGATAACAATAAGTGCTCTTGCTATGCAAGACCACTTAACTATCACACAGGCAGCATTTACAAGCAGTATTGGTAATATTACTAGATAGCATCTAAACACGTGGGCAGGACTTTACAGCATCAGTAGTGACCATAGTAGTCAATAATGTCAAATAACTAGTGACATAGGTGTCGTGAGCAGCAGCAGTATTAGTAACATTAGACAATATAGTGTCAAATCACTCGGGAAAGAGGTGCCATGAACAGCAGCAGCAGCAGTGGTAATAGTAGTATAGAGTGGCAAATAACTTGTGACATAGGTGTCTTGACTGATCCAGAGGACTCATGGGAGAAAGTCATGTGGTCAGATGAGATCATAATATAACTTTTTGGTCATAATTCCACTAACCGTGTTCGGAGGAAGAAGAATGATGAGCACCATGCCAAGAACGCCATCCCTACTGTGAAGCATGGGGGTGGTAGCATCATGCTTTGGGTTTTTTTTTCTGCACATGGGACAGGGTGACTGCACTACATTAAGGAGAGGATGTCCGGGGCCATGTATTGCGACATTTTGGGCAACAACCTCCTTCCCTCAGTTAGAGCTTTGAAGATGGGTCGAGGCTGGGTCTTCCAACATGACAATGACCCAAAGCACACAGCCAGGATAACCAAGGAGTGGCTCTGTAAGGAGCATAACAAGGTTCTGGCGTGGCCTAGCCAGTCTCCAGACCTAAACCCAATAGAGAATCTTTGGAGGGAGCTCAAACTCCGTGTTTCTCAGCCACAGCCCAGAAACCTGACTGATGTAGAGAAGATCTGTGTGGAGGAGTGGGTCAAATATCCCTCCTCCAGTGTGTGCAAAGCTGGTGAAAAACTACAAGAAAGGTTTGACCGCTGTAATTGCAAACAAAGCCTACTCTACCAAATATTTACATTGATTTTCTCAGGTGTTCAAATAATTTGTTTCAGCACTGTAAATAGATCAGGGAATGCATGACAAGGGACCCTTCAGCGCCCTGAACCGACGGCGGGTGCCAGAAAGTCACCGCCGATCCAGGACTCATTCATCTTTATGAATGTGAGTCTGTCCACGGAGTCTGTGGACAGACGGGTCCTCTTGTCCGTGACCACCCCACCTGCCGCGCTGAATGTCCGCTCAGATAGTACGCTGGAGGGGGGGCAAGACAATAGCTCCAGCGCATACTGAGCGAGCTTGCGGCAGGTGTCCAATCTGGCAACCCAGTACTCCATGGGGTCGTCGGTATGCATACTCTCAGAAGCACCGGCGGACGCCATGTAATCTGCCACCATGTGGGCCAGCCGCTGGTGGTGACTGCTTCTGCTGGTACTGGGTCGCTCCGACTGGAAGAACATCCTCATCTCTTCCATTAGGTCCCCTGCTCGGCTGCTGCTGGGTGCAGCCACCTGCTGGGTGAGATGAGGGGGGACAACTGGAGGCCGGGGAGTTGCCTGCTCCAACCGGCTGACAATGCCTGCCTGCAGTTCCTCCATCCGGCGCTGCCTCCGGCTGGCTGGGATGAACTGCTCCACTTTCCCCTTGCACCTGGGATCCAAAAGGGTGGCCATCCAATAATCATCCCTGTCCTTGATGGTCTTAACCCGGGGGTCCCTCCTGAGGCATCTCAGCATGTGGGCAGCCATGGGGAAGAGCGCAGCCCGCTGTGACTCCTCACTGCTGCCCAGGTCAATGAGGTCAGACTCTTCATCCCTGAGGCGCTGCTGCTCACGCTCAGAGATGCCCAACCCCCGGACTATAGGTGCCCCCAACACCGGCTCTCCCTCCTGACCAGGCCCTGACTCCATCACGACACCAGCAACCTCCTCATCATCATCATCATTCTCCTCCTCCTCCTCCTCGTCCTGGCCCTGGTCTCGGTGGAGCAGTGCTGCCTCCTCCTGCTCCACCAAGGCACTCTCCCCAGCTTCGAGCAGGCGATCTAGTGTCCTCTCCATCACGAACACTATAGGGAGCACGTCATTGAGGCCGACATGCTCCCTGCTGACCATCTTGGTCGCCTGCTCGAAAGGGCCCAACACCTGGCAGACCTGGTGTATCTGCCCCCACTCCGCACAGGTGATGTACGGGAGTGTTGGTGCTGGCCCGGCAGTGGGTTGCTCCAGCAGGTACTGCCTCACCGCCCTTCGCTGCTCCCACAACCTCTCCAGCATGTGGAGGGTGGAGTTCCACCGCGTCACACTGTCCACAATCAGCCTGTGAGGGGGCAGCCTGTTGACCCGCTGCCACTTGGACAGGGACGCGGTAGCGGTTGGGGAGCGCCTGAAGTGGCTGGCAATCCTACGCACCCTTGGCACAATGTCACTCAACCCGGGATAGGTGCGCATGAACTTCTGCACCACTAGGTTGAGGACATGTGCCAGACAGGGCACGTGGGTCAGACTGCCAGCCTGAAGGGCGGAGAGTAGGTTGCTGCCGTTATCACAGACAACCATACCTGCCTGGAGCCTTCGGGGTGTCAGCCACTTCTGGACCTGAGCCTGAAGTGCGGTCAGCACTTCTTGTCCAGTGTGTCTCCGGTCCCCTAAGCTAACAAGCTGGAGCACGGCCTGACAGCGCACGTGCACCACACCTGAGTAGCTACGGGGGCGCTTGCTGGGAGGCTCAGCAGCTGTGGAGACAGAGGCTTGACGGAGACCAGCACTTCTCCCCTGGACACCCCGGGGCGGCACCACCAAATCTGTTGCCGCCGATCCCTCCCCGGCGCCTTGGAGGGAAACCCAATGGGCAGTGAAACTTATGTAGCGCCCCTGCCCATGCCTGCTGGTCCAGCCATCCATTGTCAGATGCACCCTGTCGCTGACAGCGTGATCCAGCGACAGGGTTACATTCTTCACAATGTGCTGGTGTAGGGCAGGGACACCAGTCCTGGCAAAGAAATGGGGGCTGGGGACACGCCATTGGGGTTGGGCCTGCTCCAACATCTGTCTGAAGGGGTTGCTGTCCACGATGTTGAAGGGCAGAAGATGTTGGGCAATAACCCTTGCCAGGAGCCCATTGAGGGAACGCACACGTCGGTCTCCGGTGGGGAAGGGAGTGCTGCGTTCAAAGGCGTCTGAAATCGTCGCCTGGCGCCGGACGGCAGTGCGAGACACAGACGCGGAGGGTGCTGTCAAAGTAGAGGTCTGGGTGCCGGTACCAGTACCACTACTAGAGGGAGCGGGGGGGCATGACCTGCTGGGAAGAGATGAAGCTGTGGCAGGGGCTGCTGTACCCTGCTCACTTGTGGTGGTGGCGCTGCTACCACCACCACACTTCATTTCGTCATGCACCCGCCAGTGATTTATCCTCAGGTGCTGGTTCAGGGCTGTGGTACCCACCCGAGCCAAAATCTTGCCTCTCTTCACCCTGACTGAACAGATCCGGCAGATGGCCACTAGAGGGTTGTCTGCCACCAGGGTGAAGTAGGCCCAGACAGGTGACTTCAGCGCCCCCCTCCCGTCAGATGGGGTGACGCTAACTTGCACCTGCTGGGACTCGGTGCGCACAGGTGGAGCTGCCTGCTGCTGCTGCTGCTGCTGCTGCTGCTGACACCTCCTGCTGCCATGTCCAGTGGAGACCCTGACGCTGGTCTCCCTGGTGGTGACCTGGCGCACCGTTTCCCCAGGGTGCCTACCTTCCCCGTCGTCACTGACGCAGTGAGCCGACGAGCCAGATGGCAACCATGATGGGTCACCCTCCTCATCGCCCCCAGAGATGTCAGACCAAGGGCTGAGATGTTGTGGTCTGAGGGAACCAGCTGACATGGAGCCGATAGCCTGGCTCCGCTGTCCCCTCACCCACGCCTGGGTCTGACTAGGTGCTGCTGTTTCCTGCACCAAAACAGCAGCACCACTTTGAAGAGATGTCTCTGGGATACTGACAGCAGGTATCCCATCCTCCTCGTCCATCCCTTCAAAAAGGTCCTGAGCATCAGGACAGAGCTGGAGGTCTGCCCGATGCATGGCCTCCCCCAAGAGATCCCTCTCACTGTCGCTGTCGAACAGTAAGATGCTGGACTCTTGGGGGCTGGGGGGGTACTACAGGCACCGGTGTAATGGTGGAACTACTGGGAGTCGGGACCGACGACTCAGTGGCACTGCTGTGCCCCATGTAGTCCACCACTACTTGAGCCTGAGATGGCAATATCGGGCGGCTGCCCGATGTAAAAAAATCCTGCATGAGGCGGAGTCCCCTTCCACCCGATCCTCTACCACTAGTAGGGGCACGAGAGGTACCCCGTGATGGCAGCGACCCAGCACTGGGAGTAACTCCCCTACCCCTGCTGCCACGGCCACGGATGCCGCTCATGATTGCTGATGTGTGTGGGGGGGTAAACTTTATTGGGGGGGGGAATGTGTGTAAAATGTTTTTTTGTGTTTTTTTAAAAGACAGGCACGCAGACAAAGACGTACACAGACAGCTACTAAACTATAATAAAACTAGTACACCAAAGACAAGGACTACAAAAAATAAATAAAAAAAATGCACTACACAAACACTAACTGCCTACACAAACGTATATGACTATAAACTAAAGCTAACTGACAAGGACTACAACTACAAAAAAAAATTCACTAAAGAAACACTAACTAATAACTTTTTTTTGTTTTTTGTTTTTAAACACAGACACTAAACACACACTAAAGTAAGCTAGCTGAAATAAATGTACAGTTAACAGTATGTACACTTACTATACAGAAATCAAACTAAACTGAACAACACAAAACTTCGCTTTTACAAAACCTCTTGGGCCTTTTGCTTTGAAAATTAGTAAAAGCTAATCAGGAAAATATGCACTTAAATCAATAAGAAGCAATCAAAAGCTAAGCTGCAAGATACTACAGTAACACAAGCTGAACAAGACAGCACAAAACTTAGCTTTTAAAAAAGCTCTTGGGTGTATTGCTTTGAAAAAAGCAGTTTATAAACTGGAAAATATCCACTGGAATCACTAAGTAGCAAATAGCAACGATGAAGCACAATGCTGATGATGCAAGATGCAAGATGCAAGATACCAGCAAGATGCAAGATACCAGCAAGATAACAGCAACACAGACACAGTCTCCACACTATCAAGCCAACTTCTGAATCTGCAATGAAATGCTGCTGGGAGTGACCTTATATAATGCCCGTGCGGGCAGGTTCCTATTGGTTGCTAACCTATGACGAGTGTGGAAGGAGAACTCTGATTGGCTCTGATACAAAAGGGCGGAGTAAATAATCGCGCAATATTCCGATTGCCGAATATTCGCATTGCAAATATTCGGCAATATAAAAAGATCGCTTCAGCTACTCGAACCAAGGTCTCTAATCATAACAGCAATGCTTTTAGAAGTCGAAGGAGATCACTAGGATGTGATCTGTTTTAAAAATGAAACCGAAATAATCGCTCTGTGGCGGCAGATAGGGCGGAGAAGATAATCGCGCAATATCGCTATTGCCGAATAATCGCATTGCGAATATTCGGCAATATAAAAGGATCGCTGCAGCTACTCGGCCCAAGGTCTCTAATCATACCAGCAATGCTTTTACACGTCGATGGGGATCTCTAGGATGTGATCTGTTCTAAAAAAAAAAATTGAAAAAATACGAATATTCGAAATAGCGAATATTCACCGCGAAATTCGGAATATATCGCGAATACTCGAATATGCCATATTCGAGCCGAATATTCGCAATACGAATATTCGTGAGCAACACTATAAGCAAAGGGGTACATTTCTCCACTTATGGTGGGAATGCCCCAGGATTAAAATATTCTGGAAAGCTATTGCACCATGGATTGAGAGGTTGACCCCTACACCTATGGAGTTTTTTTTTTTTAAGTGTATTTTGTGCGTGTACTCAAGAGAGAAGCCGGACTGCAGGAGTTGGGAGTAGGCAGACCTCCCCCAGAGGCAATCTGCCATCTTTCTCCATGCCCCCAGGTGGCAATGGCGGGTGTGAGGGGGTCCTCCCACACAGTCCACCCTACCTGCTCCGCTGTGAAGCCCAACAGGGCAGAGGGACTCCCCTATGAGGGAGTAAGAGGATCTAGCCCACTCAGCCAGCCCTGTTAGTCCTTTGCCTCTCTTTTTTTAGAGACTACGTGGCCAAAGTGCGTGCATGTTAACCCAATTTCGAGTGCGTGTAAGTGTGGTGTTTTTTTGTGGGAGGGGGGTGGGCGTACTAAGCGCAGGCTTAATTCGCATAGCACACCCACCGGGAGCCAGGCTAAGACCACCAAACTCAATTCACATGCAGCCAAGACCGGGATTCTGAACCCTTGGCTACAGAGGTGAACGGCTTGTCAGCGCAGTGCCAATCGCGTTGAGCCACCGCAGCTCCCTTACACCCATGGAGTTTACGCCCCAATGCTTCCTATTTCTTGGAACGCCTGGCCCCATTAAAGCCAATAGAAACAGTATTATACCACACTTACTGAACGCAGCAAAAATATTAATTCCCAGATTCTGGAAACAGATCACCTGTCCAACTCTAGCAGACTGGAAAAGGGAGGTCAATCGGATAATGGTGAAGGACAAAAAAGGGGAATTTGAGAAAACATGGGCAGGCTGGATACAGTATGCACCTGAAATGGGTGAAGGATAAGAGAAATGGAATGGGAGTGCAGGGGGCGTATTAGATCCATGAGGTCCTCAGTGTAGTCGCATATGGTCTTAGCTAGGGAAGAATAAGGAGTTAGAACATGAACGTTGATGGTGTGGAGTAGGTTGTCTGCCCCCAACTAGGAGAGAGAGGGGGAGCTTAGTCGTGTCGGAACCTACTTGGGTGTGGGGAGGGGCGGGGGGGAGAAGAGAGAGAAGAAGGGTAAATATAGGAGAGGAGGGACTTAAAGTAGAATCAGGATAGAGGTTGAACACGATCATCAAGAGGATATTGAGTCCTTTTTTTTCTTCACTGGGGAAGTAGGTTAGAAGGACTGTTAGAAGGCAAACACGGACGAAGACATTTTCATCACAAGGTAAATTATATATTTTAACACTATCGCCATCAGTGGCCTCCTACAAGGTTTTTGATAGAGGGGGGAAGGACAAATAACTACATGGAAGTAGGTAAGGGGACACACACAATTACGGGGGAACAATAGTCAAACAGTAGGCACAATTTTAATTATTTAACTATTAATTTATATTCTATATTATATATTTTTTTTCACATCAAGATTGGACACAATGGCCTCTTGGGAAGTAGGGTGGTGGGCGAGTGCTTTTTTTTTTCTTTCTTTTTTTCTCCTTGTTTATTCTCCTCTATCTTCTGCTCATTTACTTCTCCTCCTCCTTTAGGGTATAAAAAGATGCAGAGGGAGAACACACGACTCAAGTAAAAGGAGTGTAGGGTCAGAGCAGATATACCCCACTGTAGCAAGGGGCGATGTGGAGGAGAAGAGGGGAATTACAATTTACTTTTTTAATTTTCTTTTGAATTTTTTTTATTTATTTTTTAGGGGGGGGGGGGTAGAAAATTGTTACGTTTGTGATAAGATAGTATTGTGCAGTCCTATCCTGCAGTGTTCATCTGTGTCTACTATGTAAGTGATGGAACATAAGAATGTACAATGTTGTATGGAATGTTGTTAATAATAATAACAATTTTGATTATATAAATAAAAAATCTTAATCTGTTCCAAACAAGATTTCAAAAGCGGATAATGAATGCTTCCCACTTGGGGCCACTTTCCCACTACTCTGAGGTTGGTAAGGTGTGTAAAACGTTAATGTGGTACCCAGGACCTTGATCACTCTCTATCACCTCAGTTATCCCATATCTGGATCTGGAGCAATCAACATACAAGGTGAGTTTAAGGCATTGTGGTCGGGGCACACAGGACAGAAGGTAGATGAACGGTTTCCACCTTCATGAGTTCAGAGCAATCATGTTCATCCAGGGTAGGAGCAGGTAGGTCTGCGCCATTCTCTTCTTTCTGTTTTGTCCAGAGACATGGCATGATACCCCCCTTGGCCAAAACAAAGGAGAGAAGAAGGATTGGTGGGTTACAAAACATGGAATCTGGTATGGGCAATGGGCAGTATAGGATGCCATCTGCGTTCACAGGGGCTAGAGGGGGTAGTTTAATACTGGGCACATGAGGTTGGGGCAGGATGGGTCAGGCTGGAGCAAGGCCTGTTTGCAGGGGGAGGGACCTCCAGCATAGAACAGCATTCGGGCAGAGCCCATGCTTCCGCAATAGCAGTGGTGTTGCTCAGCATACACACAGCAGCTTAAACCTTGCCCAAATCGCCATCCGGTACAACAGCCGGTGTTCGATAGGTAAGACCAACAGTGAAAGCAGTAGGGGCACCAGTCCAGAAATTTAACATCAGGCATGGTCTTGAAGGGGAAATAGCCGCAGTAACAGCCCTTAGGCACCACATTATCACAGTATAACAGGCAACAAGCCATATATTTATCATGTCGTAGGTCACATTTCACCATCAGGGTAGGTAGCTCATGTGAGGCAGCTGAGGTGGCAGGGGCATAAGGGGAGTGGCAAAAGGTAATCTTGGCATTTAAAGGAAGGGTGGTCTGGAACTCTACAGGCAGGGCTTCATAGTTTACACAATCTGACTGATAAAACAACAAAAATCAGTGTAGGCTGGTCATCATTCAATATCGAAATTAAGCTCAGCTTAAAAAAATAAACTTCAAAGATAAGCATTGTGAGTTACTAAAACTCCTTCTTATGCATCAACATTATCAGTTGATGTGACGTGAAACAGATAAACTCATATATCTAACAAAGAAACAGTTGCAATTCACCAGTCTTACTTTTAAAAACCTTTCCCCCTTTTTTTTCCCCTCGGCCTCAAATAGCCAGCAGACACATGGTTAACCTGGTTTCTCCTGGGATCTACAGACAGACGAAACCTGACACTCCCAAGCTTGTCAATATTTTAAAGTCTCCTGTTCAAGGAAAAAAAAGTAGGGAGGGAAAAGCTGCGCGTTAGCTTGTGTCCCCCTTAAAATGCACTCAAAGATGCATAGCAGCTTACGACATGAACAAACAGTAAACAACACACACACAGTTAGAATATAACTAGTTCTGCCCCTTTGTCTGTAGGGCGTTACTTCTTAACCCCTAACCCCACATATATATATATATATATATATATATATATATATATATATAAAACTTAAAAAATGTATATTATGTGTGCACGTAGCCCTCCGCCAGTACACACGTAATATACATGTAAGCTAATAAGGCAATTACCATGCTACTTCATTACCAAACACCTGTCCTTCGCATCAGCTCATTCGACACTTTGTTTGGTCAATTTTTTTACAAAAAAAAAAAACAGACCATCGAAATCCTGTGTCTACCTCCCTCTTCAGACCAGTCATATCTACATGTGCATATTGCCAACCTCATTTAACCCAACCCCAGTAAATCACGGATGTTTTATAGGAAGGAATCCAGTGACACCACTCACATATATACATATCCACCCTGAGACACGCCAATTTGCGTCTCCGGCCCAGGAACCCTGAAAAGGAGGTATTGTCTACCCATCTCCTACAGACATACACCTGAAATAGCCACATTCAAGTCAACATAAAACGGCAGAATAGGGCGACAGGTTCTCTTTAAAATGACTTTGTTCAAGAAATTACCCGTCTTTGCTTGGCCGGAAAACAGCAAGAAAACCGTGAGCCAGCGGAGGGCATCTGTGCGGAAGGATAGCGGCAAGAAGCATAAAATAAACATTTCTTATCGCATCCGTAAAGGTGATCAGCCTCTCTCTGTCCGCACTCCATCGACATCCCGAGATGCCGCATCTGGCCAAGAAAACAAAGAAAACAAAGTTCACCTTGGGCGTCAATTGATAAGGGCGTACTCTGGCACAACACCAGAAAAACCCATTCTGCTTCTGACCCAAATTATGAAAGCATTCAGAAAGCGAGGGACAATCTGCTTGATTCTGTGTGTCCAACCGTCAAGAGAGGCAGAACCCTTTATTACCATAGCTTTATAGACAGAATGACATCATTCATATGAGCACATTTGATTGGCTTAGCCCATATAAGGCTCTTCTCTGGTGACGTTTATTCTTGGCACGGATTCCTCATGGCTTTCATTCAGACTCACGGGGGCCATCTTTCTTCGTTCGATGGAGGGTGCTTGGAGTAAGGAGTAAACAGTAACAGCTGTTTTCACTTAATAGTTAAACTATCTGTCTTCAGCTTTTCTTCAGGCTGAGACCTATAGTCTTTATAACTCTGTCATAGCTTATTTTAAGGATAATAATATTGTAGTATATACTCACACACACACACATATATATTTATCAAGAAATAAAATAAATAAAACAATAGAAAAAAGGAAAAACAACATTTGAGTGGTTTTAGTAAAAAGTAGCATAACAAAATAATCATTTTATTTTAACTCCATCACATATTGAGCTATCAAAACCTCAAGATCCTTCTCCATTATGGATTTCCCCCATTTGTACTCCCCCTAGTATGTATGATGCATGCATATTCTTAGCCCCCAAGTGCATAACTTTAAATTTATCAACCTTAAACCTAATTTGCCACACAGTTGCCCAATTAAACAGTGCAGTGAGGTCAGTTTGTAAATTGGAGATATCCTGTAAGCACGTTATTCCACTGAATAGCTTGGTGTCATCTGAAAACTCTGAACCTTGGGGTACATCATTGATGTATCCAGCAAGTACTGAAAATTAAAAAAAAGTGTCAAGGGAGTGGGAAAATAGGATTAGAAAAGGAATTAGAGAACACAGAAAAGGAATATATTGAAAACCAACACTGGAGAGAAAACGATATGGCTGAATAAGCAACAGGAATATAAATATGAAATGATAAGAAAATCTGAAAATAGGAGAAAATTTCAAAGGCAAGTAGCATTTGGGGAGGGGGAAAGTGTTGGGAGAATGTTGGCCCACTTAGTAAGAATTAATTCCTCTCCCTCCACTGAACCTGCGATCAAAACAAGTAATGTAGACATTTCCGCATGGGTGTCAGTGATATACAACTCGCAAGTTGAAGCGGGAGCAGAGGAATTGGAACGTTTTTTTGAGAACTTAGAATTACCAACCCTCACAGGGATAGAGAAAGAGAAAATGGAGGCCCCAATAACTCTTGAAGAGGTACAGTTAGCAGTTTCTGAGATGGCTAACCAGAAGTCCCCTGGACCGGATGGGCTCCCGGTAGAGGCCTATAAGTTCTATGCGAGCTCATTAAAGTATTTAATTGGGCGATGGAAGAGGGAAAGTTGCCCACTTCAATGACAGAAGCTACAATAATAGTACTGCACAAGGAGGACCCTAAAAACGTTTGCTGCTCTAAGAGAGGAGTACGAAGTATCCAATTATACATTCTATAGATATCTTTAAATTAGACACGCGTTAAATGCCTAGTTTGACAGAGCGGGACCAATGTGGGTTAGGACCCCAGTCTTTCAAAAACTGGGTGAGGGGAGAGAGACGGGTGGGTTTATCTCTGAAGTTTACATATGTGAGGGGACTATTGGGGGCCCAGAACAGCTTAAAATCAGAGAGAAATGGGAGAAAGATCTGGGAGGAGGGTGGAAAGAAAATAGAAATAATGGGGGAAAGTGAAAAGGTTATAGTATATGTGAAATAAGAAATTTGTATATGGACCAATACGAATGTAACCTGTTTATATGATGACGAAAACTAATAAAGAGATTTAAATAAAAAAATAAAAAATAAATTCCTTCCGTATCCCCCATGAGGCAATCGGATTTTCGAAACCTGGATCAACTTTACCTATAAATATCAGTACCCAGTTATATTACATTATGGAAAGAATCCAGGCCTTTTTTAAAGCAATCTACTGAGCTGGTCAGAACCACTTCTGTAGGGAGTCTATTCGACTTTTTCACAGTTCTTACTGTGAAGAAACCTTTCTGTATTTGGAGATGAAATCTTTTTTTTTCCTCTAGACGTAAAGTGCCCCCTTGTCCTCTGTGATGAAATTAAAATGAATAACTCAGCCCCAAGTTCACTATATGGACCATTTATGTATTTGTACATTTGATAAAATCCCCACTTAATCTCCTCTTCTCAATAGAGAATACATTCAGTTCCTCATAGCCGAGTTCCTCCATGCCTCTTATCAGTTTGGTTGCCCTTCTCTGCACTTTCTCCAGTTCCCCGATATCCTTTTTGAGAACCAGTGCCCAAAACTCAACTGCATATTTCAGGTGAGGTCTTACTCAGGGGTCAAGTCCTGGGGAAAAAAGTGTGGGAACTCTCACCCAAGATCCACTCCCACACCAAAAAAAATAAAAAAATGATACGCTCATATGCATAATAACTAAACCGCATGTTTTTTTTTTTTTCGATTCACTGTACTTTAGTAATCCTTTATGTTACTGGCCGCTTCCTGTATATGCATTCATCGTGTAGTGTGCGTGTATTCCGTCACTTCCTCGATGCCGCAATGTCTCCTGGGAGCTTTTGTCATTGTTCCCAGGAGACATTGCGGAGGTCTGCTGCGAGTTTTAAGCTTTAACCGCTTTCCGACCAGCCGCCACAGTTATACGGCGGCAGGTCGGCTCTCCTGCGCGAGAGCCCGTAGCTCTACGTCGCCACTTTCGACGGCCACTGGGGGGCGCGTGCGCGCCGCCGCCGGCCCCGCGCGCGCCCCCCGCTCGCCCCCGAGTCCCGTGCGCGTGCCTGGAGGGCACGATCGCCGCCGGGCACACGCGATCGCACACGCGATCGCTCGTTACAGAGCGGGGAACGGGAGCTGTGTGTGTAAACACACAGCTTTCATTCCTGTCAGCGGAGGAAACGCTGATTTTCTGTTCATACAATGTATGAACAGAAGATCAATGATTTCCCCTAGTGAGGCCACCCCCCCATACAGTTAGAACACACCCAGCAACACACTTAACCCCTTCCCCGCCCCCTAGTGTTAACCCCTTCACTGCCAGTTGCATTTTTATAGTAATCCAATGCATTTTTATAGCATTGATCGCTAAAAAAATGCCAATGGTCCCAAAAATGTGTCAAAAGTGTCTGAAGTGTCTGCCATAAGGTCGCAGTACTGAAAAAAAACGCTGATCGCCGCCATTACTAGTAAAAAAACTTATAATAATAAAAATGCTATTTTGTAAACGCTATAACTTTTGCGCAAACCAATCAATAAACGCTAATTGCGTTAATGCTAATTGCGCTAATTGCGCTAATTGCGCTAATTGCGTTAATTGCGTTTATTTGCGTTAATTGCATTTAATTGCGTTAATTGCGTTTAATGAAAAATATGTAGAAAATACGTATCGGCTTAAACTGAGGAAAAAATCGTTTTTTTATATATTTTTGGGGATATTTATTACAGAAAAAAGTAAAAAATATTGCATTTTTTTCAAAATAGTCACTCTATTTTTGTTTATAGCGCAAAAAATAAAAACCGCAGAGATGATCAAATACCACCAAAAGAAAGCTCTATTTGTGGGGAAAAAAAGGACGCCAATTTTGTTTAGGAGCCACGTCGCACGACCGCGCAATCGTCAGTTAAAGCGACGCAGTGCCGAATCGCAAAAAGTGCTCTGGTCGTTGTGCAGCAATATGGTCCGGGGCTGAAGTGGTTAAGCAAGTTTTTTCTAAATCCCACAATAACTTGCGGCAGACCTCAGCAATGTCTCCTGGGAACAATGAGAAAAGCTCCCAGGAGACATTGCACATCGAGGAAGTGACGGAAAACCCGCACACTACCCGATGAATCCATATACAGGAAGCGACCAGTAACATAAAGGATTAAGGTTAGCCTGCCCCTGTCAGTGACTCGAGCTGGGCATCGCCGCTTAGTGAAGGATTGGCTCGGCTGCTCTCAACTGCTCTAGTCCTGCAAAGGGAACTGCGTTCCTGCTGTAAAAAAAGTGCAGGGACATCAGTCCACACCTCTCCTAATAAAAGAAGGGGCTTTGCTCACTTTGGAAACCACAGCATGGCATTGCATGCTATTATTGAGCTTATTATTATTATTATTATTATTGAGCTACCAAAACCTCAAGATCCTTCTCCATTTTGGATTCCCCCCATTGTACTCCCCCTAGTATGTATAATGCATGCATATTCTTAGCCCCCAAGTGCATAACTTTAAATTTATCAACCTTAAACCTAATTTGCCACACAGTTGCCCAATGAACCAGTGCATTGAGGTCAGCTTGTAAGTTGGAGATATCCTGTAAGCACGTTATTCCACTGAATAGCTTGGTGTCATCTGAAAACACTGAACCTCGGGGTACATCATTGATAACCTTAAACCATGCAAAGCAAGACTTATTAACCACTACTCTTCTATCCATTTGCAAACTGATCTTCCCAAGCCTGTAAATGTTACCTTACACATTAGACTTGTGTGGGGAACTGTGTCAAACACTTTTGCAAAATCCACCGACACACCTCTGTCCAAGGTTTTACTTACCTCCTCATAAAACAAATCAGGTTTGTTTGACAACTTCTGTATTTCATAAATCCATGCTGTCTGTTGCTTAATTTTTTTTTTCCAGCATGAACTCATTTATGTGGTCTTTTATTAAACTCTCCAATATCTTCCTGACTATAGAAGTTAAAATAACAGGTCTATAGTTACTTGGTAAAGACTTTGATCCCTTATTAAATATGGGCACCACATTGGCCCTACGCCAATCCAATGGTACTATTCCTGTCATTAATGAGTCCCTAAAAATTAGGAACAATGGCTTTGAAATGACAGAGCTCAATTCTTGATATTCTCAATATTGAGTTGGCCCACCCTTTCCAGCTATAACAGCTTCAACTCTTCTGGGAAGTCTGTCCACAAGGTTTGGGAGTGTTTCCATGGGAATGTTTGACCATTCTTTCAGAAGCACATTTGTGATGAGAAGGCCTGGCTCACAGTCTCCACTCTAATTCATCCCAAAGGTGTTCTATCGGGTTGAGGTCAGGACTCTATGCAGGGCAGTCAAGTTCCTCCACGACAAACTCGCTCATCCATGTCTTTATGGACCTTGCTTTGTGCACTGGTGCACAGTCATGTTGGAACAGAAAGGGGCTATCCCCAAACTGTTCCCACAAAGATGGTAGCAGGAAATTGTCCAAAATGTATTGGTATGCTGACACCTCACTGGAACTAAGGGGCCAAGCTTAATCCCTGAAAAACAACCCCACACCATAATCCCCCCTCCACCAAATGATTTTGACTAGTGTACAAAGCAAGGTCCATAAACACATTAATGAGCGAGTTTGGGAATGGATGAACTTAACTGGCCTGCACAGAGCCCCGATCTCAACTCAATAAAACACATTTGAAGTGAATTACAGTGGAGCCAGGCCTTTTGGTCCAACATCAGTGCCTGACCTCACAAATACACTTCTGGAAGAATGGTCAAACATTCCCATAGACACACTCCTAAACCTTGTGGACAGCCTTCCCAGAAGAGTTGAAGCTTTTATAGCTGCAAAGGGTGTACCAACTCAATATTGAACCCTAAGAAATAAGACTGGGATGCCATTAAAGTTCATGTGCATGTAAAGACATTATATATATATTCTCCATAATCAGTCTAGCAATCTGTTTGGCATGAACCCAACTTTCCTCACATGGGGTATAATCTTTTATATATTTATGAGGGACCGTGCTTCCAGATTTTGCATTTTATGACATATCTAAGACCCCTTTCACACTGAGGGCATTTTGCAGGTGATATAGCGTTAAAAATGGCGCCTGCAATCCACCCTTAAACAGCTGCTCTATTCACTCCAGTGTGAAAGCCCTCGGGCTTTCACACTGGAATGGTGCGCTGGCAGGGCATCAGAAAAAATCCTGCCAGCAGCTTCTTTGGAGCGCATTAGCAATGGTGAACTCACCACTGCTAATGCGCTCCAGCCCATTAAAATCAATGGGCAGCGATGCCGTACCGCCGGCAATACGCCGCTGTAGCAGCGCATTGTGGGCGGTTTTAACCCTTTCACGGCCGCTAGTAGGAGATTAAAAGTGCCCCGCTAGCGGCCAAAATGCGCCGCAAATCCAACGGTAAAATATCGGTCTTTTACCGCCGACGCCACAGGCTGCACCAGTGTGAAAGGGGTCTTAAAAATAACTAATGAAAATTCTCTTTAAGGGGTTGACTGATTTATCAACCATTTGGTTTTTAAATATCAGTCTAAAAGCAAAACCCAATTAGTTTATTAAATAATATACAATTTATGGATGCAACTATCCATACTCCTGTAGTAGCAATCACAGAGGATGGCTAACCAAAATCCCTGATGGGTAGAAATGGTTCATCTGTGACTGCACTACTAATGAGGACTTTGAGGCACAGGCTGGCATATTTTTTTCTAGCTTTGCAAAAAAAAAAAATACTGTACAGTGGGAAGCTGGATTCTGATGCCGCGTACACACGGTCGTTTTTCGCGATGAAAAAAAACGACGTTTTTTGTGAAGTAAAAAACTACGTTTTTGAAACGTCACTTTCAAAGACGATGTTGCATACACACCATCGTTTTTTTCACAAAAAACGAGGTTACGTTCACCACACTTTTCCATTGAAGCTCGCTTCATAACTAGCTTCTGGGCATCCGCGGGTTGAAAAACGTCGTTTTAAACGACGTTTTTGCTACACACGGTGACTTTTTGTGAAACAAAAAACGACGTTTTGAAAAACGACACAAAAAATTCAAGCATGTTGGAATTTTTTTTTGGTCGTTTTTTTTAAGACAAAAAACAACGTTTTGCCCACACACGATCAATTTAAATGACGTTTTAAAAAACAACGTTTTTTTTCATCGCAAAAAACGACCGTGTGTACGCGGCATAAGTCTAAACTTCTTTAAAAGCTATAACTCATATACCCTGTTTCATTACTAACTTTAATACCAATCAAAAAGATCCCTAATAACACCGGCCTATTCTCAAGGAGGACTCTCCTGTAAAGACCATTCTAACACATCTAAAACTACACACTTGGGACAGCGACAAGTAAAAAAATAAATAAAAAAGAGCCTACAACAGGACTAAAATAAGTTCTTCAGCATTCTCTGCACTCTGCATCTTCTGCAGACAGCTTTTGAAAATAGACCTGCGTTTGATCCAAGTTAGGTGGCAGAGTTAGGGTAAAGGTCAGGGTCAAGGGTTGAGGTCAAAAATGAGGATCAGTGTATTTTGTGTAGGATTAATGAAAACATATTTTTTTTAACCACTTGACGACCGTCGCACGACTAGGCATGTGCAAAAGTGAAAAATTTGTTTTGTTTCGTTTCAATTCGTCATTTAATTAATTTCGTTAAGTTAGGTTCGTTACATGTGTTGAATTCGTTTTCGGAATTCGTTAGTTTTCGACCGAATTTCAAAAAATCCGGTCGATATCGAAAATATTTCGACCGTTTTCGGAATCGAAAATATTTAAACCAGATTAGAAAACAAATAGTCTCTTTTCAAATAGAATTTTTTTCGAATTAAATTCGAATAGAATTTTTTTTTTCGAATTCCGATCGAATTTAGTTTGTTCGTTCTGATTCGGTAAATTTGCTAATATTGCAATTCGGGAATTCGTATGCATTAGAATGTCCGAATAATGGAAAATTTGTCCGAATTTCGATTCGGAACGAAACGAAATGCACATGCCTACGCACGACTATATACGTCGTCAGAATGGCATGGGCAGGCAGATTGGAGTACAGGTACGTCCCTTTAAATCTGCCACCCAGCGGGCGCCCGCGTGCCTCGTGAGTGCGGCCGCGGGTCCTGAGAACTCGTTCCCGAGGGGCCCGCGATTGGGGTCGTTAAGGGCAAAACAGGGGAATGCTTTTGTAAACAAGGCATTCCCCTATTCTGTCTAGTGACACTGTCACTGATGACTGTTCCCCCTTTTTGGGAACGTTTATCAGTGACGTATCATGTGTAGCCACACCCCCTAACAGTAAGAATTGCTCCCTAGGGAACATTTAGCCCCTGCAGCGCCACCTAGTGGTTAACCCCTTCACTGCCAGTGTAATTTTTACAGTAATCAGTGCATTTTTATAGCACTTATCTCTGTAAAAATGACAATGGTCCCAAAATGGTGTCAAAAGTGTCCGATGTGTCCACCATAATGTCGCAGTCACGATAAAAATCGCTAATCGCCGCCATAACTAGTAAGACAAAAAAATATTAATCAAAATGCCATAAAATAGTATTTTGTAGAAGCTATAACTTTTGCGCAGACCAATCAATTAACACTTTTTTTTTTTTTTTACCAAAAATATGTAGATGAATACGTATCGGCCTAAACTGTGGAAAAAATAAATATATATATATTTTGTTGGGAATATTTATTATAGCAAAAAGTAAAAAATATTGAATTTTTTTTAAAATTGTCGCTCTTTTTTGTTTATAGCGCAACAAATAAAAATTGCAGAGGTGATCAAATACCACCAAAAGAAAGCTCTGTATGTGGGAAAAAAGGACATCAATTTTGTTTGGGTGCCACGTCGCACGACCGCCCAATTGTCAGTTAAAGCAATGCAGTGCCGAATCGCAAAAAGTGGCCTGGTCATTGACCACCAAAATAGTCCGGGGCTGAAGCGGTTAAAGTAGCAGTGTCAGTTAGTATGTTTTAGGTAGGATGAAAAACCAAAATGCACATGCTTGTTTCTGGGCCCTACTATGGGTACAAAACAGCAAATAACATACACATATACACACACCAGGCACTTTATTAGGTACAATTGCTTGGAAACACAAATTGCTAATCAACCACATGGCAGCAACTCAATGCATTTAGGCATCTAGATGGGTGGTAGAGATGACTTGCTGAAGTTCAAACCGAGCATCAGAATGGGAAAGAAAGGGGATCTAAGTGACTTTATTTCAAATAATTTGTATTGACTTTAATAAAACATACAAACATTGATCTACGTGTTCTGAGAAAATATTGTGTAAAGCATTGAAAATTTTCCATAGTAGCCTCTGTCACGACATAAAGATTAAGGAAATACATGAATGTAGACCATTTTCCATCACTTCATGACGTTATCTCAAGGTGAAGGCAGAGATGACTCTGAACCTGGCATGATTGTTGGTGCCAGATGGGCTGGTCTGAGTATTTCAAAAACTGCTGGTCTACTGGGATTTTCATGCTTAACCATCTCTAGGGTTTACAGAGAATGGCCTGAAAAAAGAGAAAATATCCAGTGAGCATCAGCTGTGTGGATGAAAAATGCCTTGTTGATGTCAGAGGTCAGAGCAGACTGGTTTGAGATAATAGAAAGGCAGCAGTAACTCAAATAACCACTAGTTACAACTAAGGTATGCAGAATACCATCTCTGAAAGCAAAACACTTTGAACCTTGAAGCCTATGGGCTACAGCAGCAGAAGGCTACACATGGTGCCACTCCAGTCAGCTAAGAACAGGAAATTGAGGCTACAATCCGCATAGGCTCACCAAAATTGGACAATAGAAGATTGGAAAAACATTGTATGGTCTGATGAGTCTTGATTTTAGCTGCAACAATCAGACGGTAGGGTCATAATTTGGCATAAACAACATGAAAGCATGGATCCATCCTGCCTTGTAGCAATGGTTTAGGCTGATGGTGTAATGATGTGGGGGATATTTTCTTAGCACACTTTGGGCCCCTTGGTAAAAATTGAGCATTGTTTAAATACCACGGCCTACCTGAGTATTGTTGCTAACCATGTCCATCCCTTTATGACTACTGTGTACCTATCTTCTGATGGCCATTTCCAGCAGGATAATACACCATGTCACAAAGCTCAAATCATTTCAAACTGGTTTCTTGAATATGAAAATTAGTTCACTGTACTCCAATGGCCTCCACAGTCACCAGATGGATGCACAGCCAACGAATCTGCAGCAACTGCGTGATGCTATCATGTCAATATGGACCAAAATCTCAGGGAATGTTTCCAACAATTTGTTGAATCTAAGCCACCAAGAATTAAAGTGATACTAAAGGTTTGGTTTTTGTTTTTAAATAACAAACATGTCATATTTGTAATCAGAGTCCTCCCGACCCTACCAAGAACCAAGGCCTGAGGTGTGCCTTGGCCTGCCTGTACGGTATACCTGAAAAGAGGGCATACCCTGTAAGCAAATGCTGTAAGAAAACCTGAAAAAAAAGGAGGGCCGGGAGGGTGGGAACAAACAACCAGCCGACGCAAGCGAGGAGGAGGCGGACTATGAAGCCCCGGACTCCTCCCACAAATACAGACCGGCCTACGGCCAGCCTTCCTACTTGTAATCAGAGTCCTCCCGACCCTACCAAGAACCAAGGCCTGAGGTGTGCCTTGGCCTGCCTGTACGGTATACCTGAAAAGAGGGCAAAAGACACAAGAGTAGGTGTGAACCGAAGGTTTAATGAAAATACACACAACTTAATTAAGCAAAGAGGCAAAAGCCCTAACAACCTCAGCGTGAGGATCGGGAATATATCTGTTGAAACAAGAGGACCTCCAAAGCCCCATGTGCTTAATAATGAACGAAGGTACCCCCTGCTTGGAAGCGGCCGATGCCGCCCCGATCCTAAACGAGTGCCCGGTGAAGCACTTGGGGTCGAAACCCAACCTTCCCACCAGAATTCTCACATGAGCCAAGAACTGCTTAGTAGTTAATGGGGCAGCCGGAAATGGTAACAGGGGGACCCAGACAGAGCCTTTAGCACAGCCAGCGGACAGCAGGACTGCAAAGTACCGTAAAACTTAACTACATGACCCCGACCGACCTGCCTAGTTTTATTGTTGTTAAGCTGGAGTGCAAAATGATCACTGCCCCGGCTGAGACTGCTTCTGGGCAAGAAAGGGGTCAGCGAACTGGTGTAGGTAACCTCCCCTGGCTTGAGAAAACCAAAAAAACTAAGATGGATAGCCGCCTTGATCACCAAGCTGGGACCCACCCCAAACGGGGATGCAGAAAGCAAGACCGACATATCCCGAATCATCTGACCGGTAATAGGCCGCCTAGAGACCTGCACCAGACCCCAAGATTTCGTAATGCCCCTTAACAATGCTTTTAGAGGGTGAGCGCAAAAATAGACGTACAGGAGGGATCCAGCAGAGACCTAAAGTGTTGTACCCCGGCCAGATAGGACCTGATAGTGCTAGCAGATAAAGCTAAAACGGAGTGACAGTAGGCGCCAAACGCCATGATGGCTCTGATGTCCCACGGGCAACTGGATGGATGCAGCCTGGAAAAACTGTGAAAACGTCTCCACCACATAGTGTAAGCCCTGCGTGTGTTGCCAGCCAAAGTGGCGTTCGCCAAGTCAACCGCCTGCAACCAGAACCCCGTCAATCTATGATGAGCAGGGAAAATGGAGGGATAGGCTTGCTCACTCGATCCGCCTCCGGGTGCTGCAAGAAAAACTTACAACGGGACAAAGCATTAGCAGCCACATTGCAAACCCCGCTGATAAACTCCCCCTGGAAGTGGAACCTGTACTGTAAGCTCAACCAAACTAGTCTGCGGATGAAGGCCATGATAACCAGGGAATTGGACCTGCCTTTGTTGACAATGCTGGCAGTAGCCAGATTGTCAGTAAAAAACACAACAGACCTCCCCTCCCACTGAGACCCCCAAGTGACTGCTGCCGCCACTATGGGATAGACCTCAAATAAAGCAGACGTCTGCGCAAATTTGGGCAGATGAAAAACCTCCTGAGGCCAAGTACCCGCCAGCCATTCCGTACCGCAAATAGCTGCAAAACCCGCGGAGGCTGCCGCGTCCGTAAACACCCTGGGGGATGAATTAGTGGGCTGAGGAATGAGTAAAGAAATACCATTCCAGTCTTGCAGGAACTGGTCCCACATCACTAGATCAGCACGCGCGCCGGCCTGCAGTCTGACACGAGCATCGCCATCCTGACACGGCGGCAAGAGAGCCAATAACCTGGACACGAACGCCCTACCCTGCGGGATTATTCTCATAGCATGGTTGAGCATGCCCAAGAGTGACTGTAATTCCTTCTTAGTACAAACCGCGGAACAAACGAACCTATGAACCTCCAAACGAATCCTCTCCAACTTCACCTTGGGCAAGCTAGCAACCAATGCGACCAGAATCCAATGTGATGCCCAGAAAATTGATAATCGTAGCCGGGCCTTCCACTTTGTGCAATGCTAATGGTACATTCAAAATAGCGAACAACTGCATCAGTTCCTGCAAATCCTTGGGTGCCTGGCCAGAGTGCTCTACCATCAAAAAATCATCCAGATAATGCACTACCCCGCGACAGCCCTTGGAGTGTTCCAGGATCCAATGGAGTGCCTGTGCGAAGACGTCAAACAAGAAGGGACTGCTGCGAGACCCAAATGTTAGTTTGGTGGCAAAGTAGTACAAGCCGCGCCACCTGATGCCATACCACTGCCAAAGCGCTGGCTTGATAGGCAGTAATTTGAACGCATCTGCGACGTCCGCTTTGGATAACCAAGCCCCCCTACCCAACTGCAGGGTGAGCTGAATGGCTGAGTCCACCGACGAGTACTTCAAGGAAAACTCCTCAGCAGGAATCAGCGCATTCAGACTGGGAATATGTGAGCAATGAGTTGCAGACAAATCGTAAATCAGACGGTATTTATTAGAGAATTTGCCACACACGACACCAATTGGGCTGACCCTCCACATGCCAAAAGGAGCAGTACTGAATGGGCCAATGACGAACCCTTTGTCCACCTCTACCCCCACCAATTCGTCAACTAGGGAAGCATGAAGCCCAGCAGACAAGAGATTGTCGCATTCCCAAGTGACCGTGGGGAGCGTGATCAGCCCCGTGTGAAAGCCAGTGGAGAACCCCTCCACCAAAAACTGCCTGACACAAGGAGACGGATGCTCCTCCAGATAAGTACCTAGCGCCCCAATATTGACCCGGCTCACTCATGAAGCAGAAAAAGGTTTGACCCCACAGGCAGATTTAGGATGCGCTCTAAAGCAATTAGAACACACATGAAGGAGCCTGCACTGATTGTAGCTACACCCTGCATTGTTATAATTATTGCAGTCCTGCGACTTACCCAAGAAATGGACAGGCCTACTTAACTTATCCACCTGGCCTGATGACACCGCGGCGGTCATACCGGGCATGCATTTACCCACCCTCGAGGAACCCGGAACCTCCATCATAGGACACCACGCAGAGGTGTGGGTAGTGGACTGGCACGTGCCACAAACTGGGGACCTTTGATTGGCGAATTGCCTGCAAAACAACTCCATATCGATATTACTCCAGCACATGACAACCTGGAACTGTGCCCAAGTGGCCGCAGCTTTGGCTGAGAACGATCGGTGGTAATCATAAAAGCTGCAACCACCGTATTTGTGAGCCAGATCCACCACTTTATGAAAGTACAAGTCCAATTCCACCCTCCTATCAGGACTGACCTACACAAGATATCACGGAAAATGCCAAACGCCAGTACAAACTCGGCCACGCTGGGCTTGCGGTTCAGCCTGGGGTCCTTGGTCTTCAGGACCACCGAGATGTCGCCACAAGCGTAAGACTTATTCTCCCTAATATCCTGAGATGCTATCAACAGGGAAGCCAAGTTGACATTTTTCCCCTCCAGAATATCCTTCCTAAGGTTGGCGGGAATAAAATGTGCCGGTGACACAGATGGAAAGGCCGCCAACGGGGAAGGTGCTGCCACGGGTAAAGGGATGGCCGAATTACCTACGGGGGTGCAAGGAAGCACAGGCCCTGGAACTGAAGGTGCTGAAGCGACCTGCGCGCTAGCCGCATGCGCCTCCACAGCATCCATCCTGTCCTGAATCTGAGACATGGATGAAGATAACGTATTCAACAGGGCGTGAATCTGCGTGAGAGAGTTCTGCACGGACCCCTGACTCAGGTCATCCTCAGGGAGAGACCGCGGTGGGTCAGGGAATAACAACTTGAACAGTTCAGCTTTCCTGGCAGACGCCGGAAACACAATACCCCTACGACGTAACTCCGCTGTGAGCCTGGGCACCGTCCAACTCCTCAGTGATGGGATGCTGCCATGCTCCGAACCCCTGGAGAGTGATGGTGGGATCATGGAGGACCCTTCGCTCTCAGACACATGTGACATGCTGCACCTACGTAAAAACAACACATGTGAAAAAACCATGACGCCCCACAAGACTCTCCTCCGCCCCCCCCCCCCCCAACCTATACCACGTAACCAGAAGGTGCAGACAAGTGTCAAAGCGGGTGAATGAACCTGATGCGCAAACCACCGTGACTGAATGTAGCGAACCAGCCCGAGTCACCCGTCGCGCTAAGACGGGTACTTAACCACTTAAGACCCGGACCAAAATGCAGGTAAAGGACCTTGCCCCTTTTTGCGATTCGGCACTGCGTCATTTTAACTGACAATTGCACGGTCGTGCGACGTGGCTCCCAAACAAAATTGGCGTCCTTTTTTCCCCACAAATAGAGCTTTCTTTTGGTGGTATTTGATCACCTCTGCGGTTTTTATTTTTTGCGCTATAAACAAAAATAGAGCGACAATTTAAAAAAAAATGCAATATTTTTTACTTTTTGCTATAATAAATATCCCCCAAAAATATATAAAACAACATATTTTTTCCTCAGTTTATGCCGATACGTATTCTTCTACGTATTTTTGGTAAAAAAAATCGCAATAAGCGCTTATCGGTTGGTTTTCGCAAAATGTATAGCGTTTACAAAATAAGGGATAGTTTTATTGCATTTTTATTAATTATTTTTTTTTTACTACTAATAGCGACGATCAGCGATTCTTTTTATGCGACAATATGGCGGACACTTTTGACACATTTTTGGGACAATTGTCATTTTCACAGCAAAAAATGCATTTAAATTGCATTGTTTACTGTGGAAATGACAGTTGCAGTTTGGGAGTTAACCACAGGTGGCGCTGTAGGGGATGTGTGACCTAATGTGTGTGTTTACAACTGTAGGGGGGTGTGGCTGTAGGTGTGACATCATCGATCGCGTCCCCCTATTACAGGGATGACGCGATCGATGCTACGGCCACAGAGAAGCACGGGGAAGCCGTGTGTACACACGGCTCTCCCCGTTCTTGTGCTCCAGGGATGGAGCGCCGCACTCCAGCGGCGATCGGGTCTGCGAATCCCGCGGTCCCGGAGCTTCGGACCGGGTCGCGGGCGCGTGCCCGCGACCCGCGGCTGGGTACTAAAATCAACGTATATATACGTTGATGTGCCCAGCCGTGCCATTCTGCCGACGTAAATGTGCAGTAGGCGGTCCTTAAGTGGTTAAATAACGAAACACTCAGGGCTGCGATACCCACAGAACGTGGTGGGTATAAAATATGAATGTAATAAGTGCAGTGCAACGTATGACGTATGTCGGCCGAGAATCTGTATGACACGTACAATAAAATTCTGGCCCGAAAGACCTAAAGCCCTGCCCTTATGCTACCCGTGAACAGAAAAAATAAAAGAACGCACCTGTTACTCAACGAGCGAGAGCCGAATGCCACTGATCACGCCCACCTATAACACTAACAAGGGTAGAAAACCAACTTGAAACTTCCAGAAACCGGACGCACAACCCCCCCCCTGCACCCCCTACTGCAACACACACCCCCCCTCCCCCTCCCTCCATGCCAGCCCACGCAAACTCGCACGCACCTGTCGTTACAGGGAAAATGCAAGACTGTCACAGGAAAAAGCAAGACTTGTAACCAAACACACTGTACTGCAGCAACACCTGGAAAAAGAAATGACAGGAATACCACAGTAAGAAACAAAAACCCCAGCATGCCGCATGAACCAGCGCCCCCCCCCCCCCAGCATGCCCCCAGCATGCCCCCAGCACCCCCCCCCTCATCCCTAGTAACCCTGCCATAAACTGCACGCACCTGCTATAACCTGAGAAGAGCAAGTATTCCTGCCAAATGACACAAGAAGGAAGCAAACCTGTAACAAAATGACAGCCACATGAGACCTGTAAAATCACCCCCATAAAACATACCACAACATTGCCGCTGGAGCGCCAGGTGCCTCAATACCAGCGCTCCCCCCCACCATACCCCCACGCATCACCGCAACCCCCACCTTTTTAACCTCCCAGAGCCAAGCCCTGAAGCCCCTGATGCCGCAGCTGGACGCCCACCCACCACCTCGTGAGCCGCCGCCCCCCCCCCCCAGGCGCCACCTGTAACCTGACCACAGCACCTCCACCTTGCCACCACCAGTAAACAAACCCCCCCCCCCAGGCATGCGCTGCCATGCCGACTGATACGATCGTTCGATGGGGCGAGCGCCTCCCGTGCTGTTGGAGATAATGAGAGCCTCCCCCCCCCTGTAAGGACCGATCGCCCCTACCTTCACCGCCGAGCAGCCACCACCAAACGCCGAGACCCCTGAAAGGCCTGTACCTCCACGTCCGGACCGGAACCGGAAATGATGCACGCGCCGCTGATGTGACCGCGCCGTCACAACAAACAACCAGCCGACGCAAGCGAGGAGGAGGAGGCGGACTATGAAGACCCGGACTCCTCCCACAAATACAGGCCAGCCTACGGCCAGCCTTCCTACTTACCTCCACTGTGCAGCTCGTTTTGCACAGAGTGGCCCTGAACATCCTGCATGTGTATTGATGACACATGCAGGTTCACTAACACGTCAGGTTTTAGAACTTGTGGTCAATAATCCAGAAAAAAAGTGCATATTTTTTTTTTTTTTTTAAGCGACACTGGAATGTTTTGAAAAATGACAAGGTTCTGGGCCCAGTTATTCCCGACCGACCAGTCATTTTCAGGGGGGCACCTCCATTGTGTCTTAAAGTAGCTCCCAATGTGATTGAACCTCCCAACACCGTTCATTTCTTTCAAGATATGAAAGGATTTTTTTCCGTGTCGAAAGTGCAAAATCTGCCAAATTAATTCCTTTCAAGGGCGGAAACTTTTATCTTTTCAGTCTACCCAGACCGACAGGACATATAATATTGACTCCTTTATCACATGCTCTAGTGAACACGTTGTATATCTTATACAGTGTCCATGTTCTAGACAATACATTGGATGGACCAAACGAGCCCTCCATGTGAGACTGGAGGAGCATGTGGGCAACGTCAGACGGAGTTTCCCCAAGCATAACTTGTGAAAACATTATGCTGAATACCATGATAAGCAAATTAATTAGGGCTGTTACTGATCCAAATTTTTGTGTTCGATTAATCTTTTTTTTTTTTTTTTTTATCGATTAATCGACTAATTTCGATTAATTATAACGCACTTACAGATCCAACTACTTAAATCAATTTTCCATTCAATCCATCACTTATCTTGGAATCCAATTACCCTCGAATCTATGTGATCTATATAACCCGAACTTTCCTCCAGCTCTTTCAAATATACAAACTGACATACTTAACTGGGACAAAGGTCTATTCTTGTGGTTAGGAAGAGCCGCCATAATAAAAATGAACATACTCCCCAGAATCCTATACCTTTTACAGACTATCCCTATAAAAACACCTGCATCCTCCCATATTTTGATACCAATGTGACGTTTTATCATTACTGGATACGAAACAAACTGATTACTCTTAAATCCTTGATGATAAACAACCAGTTTCCCTCCTTTCCTATGATTCAAGCCAAATTTAAACTGCCAGACTCTGAAATTTCTCATTACAATTTGATACGGGACTTCTATACTACACACTACTCTATTCAAATCTCTCCCCCTAGCACTCCCTTTGAACAAATTTGCATCACCTCTCCCAGAGATAGAGGACTTATCTCTCAATTATATACATTTTTAAATAACTCCCAACAACCTCCGAAAACTTCCCCCATGCTCCACTGGGAAAAAGATTTAGACTGTATCTTTTCCATAGAATCTTGGTACAAGATGCTGGATAACTTGCGTAAAAAACAACATAGCCACTGCCTTCAGAGAATCCCCGTTGAAATTGTTCACTAGATGGTATATGACCCCCACTAAAATCCACACATTCTATCCATCTGTCTCTCCCTCCTGCTTTAGGGGATGTCCTGAAGAAGGCAATTACCTCCACATATTTTGGAGCTGTACATTTCTGCAATCTATATGGCAGGCTGTTATAAATAGACTTGAATCCTCTACAAAATGCAAGATTGCCCTCTCACCACAAGTCTGTATCTTATTTGCAGACGCTCCAAATATCCCTCGGCCTTGTAATAAACTTCTTCACTCATTAATAGGAGCTATCCAATGGATGATAGCTTTGAACTGGAGATCACATAACCTGCTGTGGTCCCAAGTCCTTTCCAGAATGGAGTCAATCAGACTTACTGAAAGGATCCATCATACGCTTTCTGATACTATGCAATCCTTTGACAGAAAATGGGCATACTGGTCTCTCCCACCATAACAACCTCCACTAGGAGGATTAGTTTACCACTAGACCCCCCCACGCCTATTAATCTCCCTATCTGTAGTCTTCACGCTACTTTACTCCTTATATTACTTATTACCAATCGAATGATCTTCTGTTTGTAACTCCTGTACATTGCCATGCCATATCGCATATTATATTCTGTATGTAATGCACTTTTGTTATGATTTAATCTTCCAATATAGCTTTCGTAAACAAAAAAAAAATACCTGCATCCTTGTTCACTGCATTTAAGAAACAATGCTTGAAATTCATTTGGAATTTTAAACGACCCAGAATTAGTTGGGAAAAATTAACTATCCCTAAACATTTAGGTGGCATTGGTCTTCCTGACATCCAAAAATATTATTGGGCCGGCCTCTTAACTCGTGTAATAGATTGGCACTTGCACATTGAATCTAAGGCCTCGTACACACGAGGGGATATGTCCGCTGACATCTCCGCTCGTGTGTATGGGCTAGCGGACAGATTTCCCCACCCGACAGATTTCAAAGCATGCTTTGAAATCTATCCGGTGGAATCTGTCCACCCGACATGTCTGCTGGTTAGTACACTTACCAGCAGACATGTCGTCCCCCACCGCCGCCGCGCCGCCGCCGAATGGATTCGGCGCATGCGCGGAAGTGTTTAACTTCCTGGTGCGGTGACGTGGCGGTGACGTGGCGGCGTCAACGTCACCGCCACGTCACCGCGCCGTCCGGCGGCGGGGAATTTGATCCGATGGTGTGTACACGCCATCGGATCAAACTCCCGATCGGACATATCCGATGGAAATGGTCCGCGGACCGTTTTCATCGGATATGTCCGATCGTGTGTACGAGGCCTTAGGCGTGGATCAAACTGGAAGGCTCATTCTCTCCACTGCCTTTATGTCACCTACCATGGATCTGCTCCCGTTAAAATACCTTGTATGGTTAAACATCATCCTCTAACTAACCCAACTTTACAAACTTTTAGATCTTTATATAAAAAATTTGATATCACCTCCATACCGGGCCCTTTAACTCCACTGATTCTCAATCCTGACATCCCTATAAAATGTTCTCCAAATGAATCTATTAGAGGGGAATCCTTTTTTGAGAAAGGACATATCCTCCCATTTGATACATATATAGCCAAACACCCTAATTATTGCATTTCTTCTTTAGACTATGAACAACTTAAACAATTCCTTTCTATGGGCCAGATTCAGGTAGATGCGCGCATCTTTTCGCCATCGTAGCGCAACGCATATACGCTGCTCTGACGCAAACTAGCGAGTGAAGTACAGTATTCACCAAGCGCATGGCCGTTACTTTGCGACGGAGTAACGAAGATGCTTTGGCGCAACTAGACGCAAATGGAAGTGGGTGTGATCATATGTAAATGATGGGCGGAGCCCAGCGCAGAGGCTTACGTTCAGTGCATCATCCACGGAGCATGCGCAGTGAGTGAGGCTTCACTCGGCCCCCTGTGTGCATGCTCACAACTTCTGTCGGCACCACTTCACGGGAAACGTCAGCGCAATGTGTTCCGTTGCGCGTATAAAAGCGCCATTCCGGCGCAAAAGTATTTCCGTTTCCCCCCACCCCAGGGAAGTTACTTTTGCACAGAGATGGCTGCTCCCGCTACCCCCAAAGAGAGGAGAAACTTGAATTTCAATGCCCAGGAGGTCTCTGTGGTAATCTCCGCTATGGAGACTTATAATGACTTTCTCCACGGAAAGAAAAGTCGGTAGACCAGCCGGGAGAGGAAGCAGGCCATCCTGGACACCATTGCTGGCAGGGTGAATGTGTTGGGGTACTCCACCCGGACTGCTGGTGATATCCAGAAGAAAATTAACGACCTGCGGCCCAAGGTCCGTGGCAAGGTGGCCACCATCAGGAGGCATGAGAGGGGCACGGGTCGTGGACCCCATGTGCGGTCAGCCTGACCACAGAGGAGGAGGTGGTCGCCCGCTGCCTGGACAGGGAGCAGTTGGAGGGGGTCCCTGGATATGACTCCATGGAGGAAGGCTCCAGGACAGGTAAGTGTTTTTTATCCCCTATTTGGTGTGTTGGGGGGAGGGTACATGTGCCAAGTGTGTGGGACCACCAACATGTGTCTGCTTTGTGTCATCCACAGATGACGGAGCTGGGCCATCATCTGTTGATGGCCATTCCACCCCAACGGGATCCTGAGGGCGAGCCCCTGGGTGCTGAAGACACAGAGGTGGAGGAGAGTGCCCACACCACTTCTGCAGAGATGGTTGAGGAGGAGCCTGTTCCTCAGCAGGAGTTTATTTTGTTTTTGTCAGAGTCCTCCCCTTCTGCAGGGCCCTCTGTCATCCCCTCACCCATCCTCGGTAGCCCCTCAAGGGCGACTCCATCCCCACAGGGACAACCTTCTCCTGGCCCCAGGAAGGCAACACGGAAGACCAGGGGGGTGTCTGATCTAGTCCAGGACCAGGTGGCGATGGACCACGCCAGGCAAACCCAGCAGATGAGGGAGATTGCTGGCCACTTGGACCGGCTCGCTGACAGCCTGGGCTCCGTGTCGCAGCTGTCCAGTGGTGTGCAGGACGTTGTGACCAGCCTGGGGGAGGTGCAGGCTGATGTACGGCACCTCACAGCAGCCATCCACGCCAACACAGCTGCCATCCGGGAAGAGGGGAGGCAGCGGCAGCGTGACCAGTGGCATAATGTCACCCGCCAGCTGAGAATGCAGGCACAGACCAACCTCTATCTGAGCCGGATTGCCGTGGCCTTGGAGGGCAAGCAGCCAACAGCTGCCAGGAGTGGCCCACCCGGGGATCAGCCTCCTCCAGATGCCCCCCCACCCCCACCTACTCCTTCCAGGCAGCTGAAGAGCCCAAGAGTGCCCACAAGGAGGAGCCCCCGTCATCCCAGATGAGGGTGTTTTTTTTTTGGGTTAATTTTTCTTTTTTTTTTTCTTGCTCAGGTTATGAGTTTATATTTTATTTTATTACTCAGGTT
Source organism: Rana kukunoris (assembly GCA_029574335.1). NCBI lineage: Eukaryota > Metazoa > Chordata > Amphibia > Anura > Ranidae > Rana > Rana kukunoris. The sequence goes on from CM056059.1 coordinate 243,635,476, forward strand.
ATGAGATATTTATTTTATTTTTAACTGCACACGGTCAGGAGTGCAGGGGACAGTGTGAATGGTGTGTGAATGTGAGGGGGTGGCACTCCTGCCAGTAAGGGTTGTCACCCTCGGCCGTGGTGAAGAAGTTATCCCCACGGCTGTATGAATGACGTGTGAATGGTGTATGAATGGACAGCGACATCATTGGGGCCTTGACACTGGCGTTGCTGCTCCCAAGTCCTACATGCTGGACTTGGGCTAATCCAATGTGATGTGGATGTGGTGTGTGTGATCTAGGGACATCAGTGGTGTGCATGCATGCATTGTCTGTGTGATTAATGTTTTGGTTTAGTGTCCAAAGATGCCTACGGCAAGGACCCTCCTGACTGCTCTTCCATCAGCAGACTGGGTCTCCTCTGGCAGGTGGGGACTGTGTGGGTCGGGGTTCAGGTCATCACGTATGTCAATCTGCAGGCCTTTTCTCATAGCAAAGTTGTGCAGAATGCAACATGCACCGATGATCTGACACACGAAGGTAGGGGAATACAAAAGGGCCCCCCCCAGACTTATCCAGGCAGCGGAAACGGGACTTCAAGAGCCCAAATGTTTGCTCCACCACTGCACGGGTTTTGATGTGTGCTTCATTGTATTTTCTCTCTCCTCTGGTTTGGGGGTTCCAGAAAGGAGTCATATGGGGTCCCAGTGCATATGCAGAGTCACCTGGAAGGGAAAAGACAGGAGGATGTTAGTAGTGCATGTGCCACTTGTGATGTGTGCATCATGGGAGGGTATAGTCATGCCTGCCACCCATGTCACTCACCAACCAGCCAGCTATCCCCATACATGTTCTGCTCGAATTCTGCTGGGATGGGGCTCTGACGGTATATGAAGCTGTCATGGCTGGACCGGGGTGTTTGGCACGGACGTGCCATATGAGGCGTTGTGCATCGGCTATCACCTGTACGTTGATGGAGTGCCAATGCTTCCGATTGCGGTATATGTGCTCTGTGGCACTGGGGGGCTGAAGGGCCACATGTGTGCAATCAATGGCCCCCACAGTGCGTGGGAATCTGGCAATGCTGTAGAAATCTGTCATTGCCTTCAGCCGCAGCTCCTCATTGGTGGGTCTGATGAACTGGTTGGACATGGGTCTGAGGATTGCAGGGACAACCTGGTGCACACATCTGCTCATGGAGGACTGTGACATCCCAGCCACCACTCCACTTGTACGCTGGAATGATCCACTTGCAAGGAAATGAAGTGTTGCCAGTACCTTCACCAGTGGCTGCACTGCTTGTGAGCGGTGTGTCTTGCTGGTGATGTCACCCTGCAGGGTTGTGGTTAGTTCAAGTATTGCATCAGGGCTGAATCTGAAGAGGCGATACACCTCCTCATCCCCCATGCCAAAGAGGCTCATGCGCGTGCGGTATATCCTCTCACGTGCCCGCCTCCTTCGTTCCGGGGGACCCAGTACTAGTGCTAGGACCGCGACTGCCCCTGGCATGTTGGCACACAGAGGTGTTGTCCTTGCACGTGTGGTTGTTCAGCTTGCTAGTTTCGTCGGTAACACTGCTGCTGTAGCTGCTCTCCTGCTGACCTGTGGCCGTCTGGAGTAAAGATAAAGCAGCTATTTGTAGAAATAACTTTGCGCCGGACGGACAAGATACGCGTGGCGCATGTAGCCAGCGTATGGTGCTAATCCGTTCGCGAATCGGGAAATCTCCCTCATTTGCATATTTGCAGGGGAAATCAATAGGCGCGACTGATGCGCCAAGCGAAATTATGCGCTGACGATACTCTGGCGTCGGAAAGTTAAGCCGGTCGGGGAAAGCCCGTTTTCTGTCGCATCTAGTTTGGTGGGTACGGCCACATAGATACTACGGCGCATCTTCACAGTTACGCGGCGCATATCGAAATACTCCAGCGCAAGTCTTGCTGAATCTGGCCCTATATATCCGTTGTACTTAGATTGGTTTAAGAGCAAAACACCTTTTGAAAAATTATGTGTTAAAACTTCACCTCAAAAGACACCTTATCTCTTCCATCTAAGCCATACTTTTTTCAATGACTGACATTAAAGAAAATAACACTACTCGAAAATGGGAAACTGATCTAGATATATCCCTATCTGAAGCGGAGTGGTCACCCATATTCCATCACATACACAAGAGCTCCTTAAACATCCAAATACAAGAAAACAGTTAGAAAATATATTCTAGATGGTACAGAACTGTGGTTATTACTCACAAATACATCCCCAATTCCACACCCTTATGTTGGCGCTGTGATGCTGAACGTGGCACACTTTTACACATTTGGTGGGAACGTAATCTCATTCGATCTTTCTGGAAAGACGTACACGACATAATTATACAAATTACAACTCTTACCCCTGAGTTTACAGCAGCGCAATACTTATTACACCATAGTTCACTATCGATATCTGCTTATAATCGCTCCATCTTACCACATATCATTAATGCTGCAAAAATTTGTATTCCCATTCACTGGAAAAAAACAAAACCCTTCTTCCATATCTGAATGGTTAAAAACGATTGGTTATATTGCTGACATGGAAAATCTAAAATGTCAATCAAAAGACTCTCCCACTACCTTTTACAATAAATGGGCTTGTTGGTTGAATTTTAAACATTCTAGGAAATTTCTTCAATTATCTAATGCATCCTCATGATATTTTCCAATTATTTATTGTATAACATATTCTGTCATGAATTGTTGATTTATCTCTATATCTCTTATTATCTATTTTCATTTACTTCCCTTGCACCTCCCACCCTTCCACTTTCTTTACTTTTCCCTTCTTACTTTAAAGTTACATATATGTACTTAAAGCATTTGTAGCCTTTTTTTTTTGTTTATGTAATACCTTTAAAATATTTGAAACACAAAAGAGTAAACACAGTTGATTGATAATAAATACAATGGCCCAGATTCACAGAGCGATTACGCCTGTCTAACTGGTGTTAGACAGGAGTAATTTCAAATTTTGCGGGCCGTATCACTAGTTTCAATCCTCAAACCATGATACGGCGGCGTTGGGCTTCGATCTGACAGGCTTACGTCTTCGTACGCCTTCGGATCTACGCTGCGATCTTTTTGCGGCCGCTGGGTGGAGTTTGCGTCGTTTTCAGCGTCGGGGTATGCAAATGAGCTTTTTACGGAGATCCACGAAGTTACGAGCGTCATTCGCAATCGCGTACGTCATTTTTTCGCTACGTAAAGTTAAACCAGCTTTTAGCTGGTCTAACGTTATGCGGCCCATGTTAAGTATGGCCGTCGTTCCCGCGTCGACTTTCAATTTTTTTTTTATTTTTTGCGTAAGTCGTCCGGGAATAGAAATGTCCGTAAACGACGCTACTCAAAAAAAAATTACGTAACAACGTGATTTCGCGCAATGCACGGCGGGAAATTTCTGAACGGAGCATGCGCAGTTCGATCGCGGCGGGGACACGCTTAATTTAAATGCCTCACGCCCCCTATTCGCGTATTTTGATTCCGCCCGGAGAAATACACTACGCCGCCGTACCTTACGGGCCAAAATCTCTCTGAATTCCTCCTAGAGCCAGGTAAAGTACGGCGGCGTAGAGTATCTCTGATACTCTGCGGGAATCTAATTCTTTCTGAATCTGGCCCAATGGCTTCAGCCAAACACTAACCATGAGTGAAAGAAAAGTTTTTGTGTTATTCATATTCTCTGAAAAATTGCCAACAACTCATAAATTATGCCAGAGTATGTAAACTTATGAGCACAACTGTATCTGTCTGATCTCTTAAATTTTACCCAGTTTTTCCAAAGGTCTTCCAGCTTATCTAGGGAGTCTTCACATGTATGCATTATCTCTTCAACTTCATATACTTTTGTGGCCTTTTCCCTGATACTAGGTCATTTTTAAATCTTTTGGTGGTATTTAATCACCACTGTTTTTAAAAAATTTTGCTAAACAATAAAAGACTGAAAAATTTGTAACAAAACACATTTTTCTTTGTTTCTGTTATAAAACTTTGCAAATAAATAATTGTTCTTCATAAATTTAGCCCAAAATGTATTATCCTACATATCTTTGGTGAAAATAACCAACATTTATGTATTTTATTTAGTCTGAAGGAAAGTTACAGAGTCCACAAACTATGGTATATATCTGAAAATTGATCAACCCTGATGTACTGACAGACTATCTAATTTATTAAGGCTCTAAAATGCCAGGAAAGTAGAATAACACCAAATGACCCCCTTTTTTTTAGAATGTAGACAGTCCAAGGTACTTAGTAAGAGGCATGGTGGGTTTTTTGAAGTTGTAATTTTTTTGTCATTATTTTTTGAAAAATAGAGAAATAAATAATTCACAATTTTTTTTTTTCTTTATACTGTCACCAGTGCAGTACAGCATCATCATATAACTGATGTGGTGGTGATCAGGGACACTAACTGGTGACAATATGAAAAAAAAAATATTATTATTATTTTAACACAATGTGGCCAGAGTAATATGATGTTACTATAGAAATATTGTACTACCCTGGGGAAGTAATCAGGATTTTTTTTCACACATTGGGCCAGGTTCAGGTAGATTGGCGCATCTTTAGGTGGGCGTAGCGTATCGAATATACGATACGCCGACGAGGCGCTGAGCGGCGAGCACTAGGGATGAGCCGAACACCCCTGGGTTCGGTTCGCACCAGAATCTGCGAACAGACCAAAAGTTTGTGTGAACTTAAGAACCCTGTTAAAGTCTATGGGACTCGAACGTTTGAAATCTAAAGTACTAATTTTAAAGGCTAATATGCAAGTTATTGTCCTAAAAAGTGTTTGGGGACCCGGGTCCTGCCCAGGGGAGTGTTTGGGGACCTGGGTCCTGCCCCAGGGGACATGTATCAATGCAAAAAAAGTTTTAAAAAACGGCCGTTTTTTTCAGGAGCAGTGATTTTAGTAATGCTTAAAGTGAAACAATAAAATTGAAATATTCCTTTATTCCTTTAATTTCGTACCTAGGGAGGTGTATAGTATGCCTGTAAAGTAGCGCTTGTTTCCTGTGCTTAGAACTGTCCCTGCACAAAATGTAATTTCTGAAGGAAAAAAGTCATTTAAAATCACTCACCTTAGGGTCTGGTATGGATATTAAGGGGAACCCTGCGTCAAATAAAAAAAAATGATGTGGAATTCCCCCCAAATATCCATTCCAGACCCTTCAGGTCTGGTATGGATTTTAAGGGGAACTCCACCCCAAATTTAATAAAAAAATGCCGTGGACCCCCACACATTTTTTTTTATGAATGACTTTTCTCTGTATTGCCGGGAGCTGACAATTCATTATAGCCGCGAGTGATTTTAAATTACTTTTTTTCCTTCAGAAATGACACTTTGTGCAGGGACAGTTCTAAGCATGGGAAACAAGCGCTACTTTACAGGCATACTATACACCCCCCCCCCCCCAGGTGCGAAATTTAAAGGAATATTTCACTTTTATTGTTTCACTTAAAGGAATTATTAAAATCACTGCTGCCAAAAAAACTGCAGTTTTTAAAACTTTTTTTGCATTGATACGTGTCCCCTGGGGCAGGATCCAGGTCCCCAAACACTTTTTATTACAATAACTTGCATATTAGTCTTTAAAATTAGCACTTTAGATTTCAAACGTTGAGTCCCATAGACTTTAACAGGGTTCTAAAGTTCACACGAACTTGCCGCGAACACCCCAAATAGTTCGCTGTTCGGCGAACAGGCAATGTTCGAGTCGAACATGAGTTCTACTCGAACTCGAAGCTCATCCCTAGTGAGCACACTATTCATAATGGAAATGCTCCCAATGTTGCGCCGGCGTAACGTAAGTTCGTAGGCGTAAGGCAGCGTAAGTGTAAATGGGTGTGACCTTATGCAACTGATGGTCTGAGCGTGGAGCAGTGTTTTACGCTCGGCGTATCATGAATGGAGCATGTGCGCATGCTCACAACTACGCCGGCCCAACTTCCTGGGATATGCCGGCCCACCGGCTTACGCCGAGCACATAAATACGCCCAACCATACGCCCGTCCGGCGCAAAAGTACATTTTGCTGAGCGATGGCGGAAGCTGGAAATGGAGGCAAGGAGAAGAGGAAGAAGAACTTCTCTAAGGAGGAGAGGGCTATTATTATTGCTGGAAAGGCCAAATATGATAAGTTCCTCCATGGTGCCCACAGTTTCCAGACCAGCAAGGCACGGAAGAAGGAGATCCTGGAGGAGATCACCCTGCAGGTCAATGCAGTTGGGAATGAGACCAGGAAGCCCGACGATGTTAACAAAAAAAATCAATGACCTGAGACGCAAGGTCCATGAGAAGCTGGCCCTTATGAGGAGGCATGCCAGGGGCACGGGAGGAGGACCAGCCTCATCTCTGCACTTGACAGATGAGGAGGAGGTCATCGCCCAATGTCTGCAGCGGGAGCAGGTGGAGGGCATCATGGGGTTTGACTCCGGTGACCAGGCCTTGAGGACAGGTAAGTGTGTGTTTTATCTCCTATTCGGTGTGTAGTATGTGAGGGGGTGGAGAGGGAACATGTGACAAGTGTGTGGGTCCACCAACATGTGAATGTTTTGTGTCATCCACAGATGTGCTGGAGGGAGCTAGGCCAGTCGGTGGCTGCTGGGCGACCCAGGCCATCGCAGGAGTGTGCCCACACCTCTCCTCTGGAGGAAGTTGTGGAGGAGCATGGGGACCTAGAGGAAGATTTCTACCTTGTTGAGGATCCCATCATCCCTGGACCCTCCCAACCCTCTTCCCCCATCAGGAAGCCCCTCACCCTCCTCCCACATCAGGGGAAGCCCTTCACCCTCCTCCATCATCAGGTAAAGCCCCTCAAGGGCCTCCCCGTACACATAGCCCCAAGCCTCTCCTGCCCCCAGGAAGGCTACCTGCAAGACCAGGGGTGTTCCTGAAGCCATCCAGGAAAATCTTGCCAGGGATCAGGCCCGCCAGACCCGCCATATGGGTGCTGTCGCCAGGGACATGTGACGTGTGGCAGACAGCCTGGCCTCCTCGGCACAGATAAATGACAGCCTGCAGGATGTCAGCGGGAACTGTGCTGCTCTGGTGACCTGCAGGCCACAATATCATGCCTCGTGGCAGATGTAAAGAGCCTGGCAGTGGCTGTAAAGGCCAATACTGCTGCCATCGTGGTGGAGCGGAGGCAGACGAGGCGCCTCCAGCGGCAGACCACCACCGCGGATGCAGCCACAGACCAATGTGGTCCTCACCCACATTGCCCTGGCGATGGAGGGCAGGCAGCCAGCCAGGGAGAATGAATGAATGAATGAAAACTTATATAGCGCAGCACATGCAAACTTAATCGCCTCTGGGCGCTTGTTGTTCCTGTCTCCTTTGATATCAAAAGAGATGAGTCTTGATCTTTCTCCTGAATGCAAAGTGGTTGTCCTACAACCGAATGCTGGTTGGTAAAGCCTTCCATAGTCTGGGACCTAGGACCGCGAATCTTCTATCTCCCTTGGACTTGTAGTTGGCTTTCGGTATCTGGAGTAGATTTTGATTGGTGGATCGCAGAACGCGATTGGGATTGTGAGCTTTTATTTTTTCGCATAGATTTTGGGGGGCATTCCCATGGATACATCTATGCGTTAGGCAGAATTCTTTGAAAGCAATTCTGTCTTTTACTGGCAACCAATGAAGGGTTCTCAGTGAAGGTGAGATTGATTCCCAGGGTTTTTTGCCAGTCACAAGTCTGGCGGCCGTATTTTGAACGACTTGCAGACGAGTGATTTGGTACTTAGGGAGTCTGAGGTAAAGGGCATTTGCATAGTCCAATCTTGAGTTTACAACTGTTCCCACCAGGACCGCTATGTCCTCTTTGGGAATGAAAGGAGTAAGTCTGCGTAGTAGGCGCAGCAGATGGTGAGATCCGCTGACTACTGACCCTATTTGTCCTACATGTAGGAGTCAAAGATGACCCCAAGACTTTTGACTTTGGCGCTTGGGGTGATGATTTTGCCCAGAATGGGCGGGGGGTCCAAATTGTTGCAGGTTGACTCATACGCTTGGCGTGAAACAGGAGAAGTTCTGTTTTCGCTCCGTTGAGTTTAAGATAACTCTTTGTCATCCAGTTCTCTATCAAAGAGAGGCATGTCTCTAGATTGAGGTGATGACCCTTTTTATTGCAAATGCAGAAATACAGTTGCATGTCGTCTGCATATGAGTGATAAAGCAGTTTTTGGCTGCTAATGATTTAAAAAAGGGGACGAAGATAGATGTTGAATAGCACGGCGACAAAGGCGATCCTTGAGGGACTCCGCACGACACTGTGCGTTTCTCAGAAATGAACGGTCCTAACTTCACTATTTGCGATCGGTTTTCCAAAAAAAGAGGAGAGACCAGGGGATGATCCTCCTCCTCCTGATGCCCCACCCCCCACCCGAGGCTCCCACCAGATAATTAAGGAGCCAGAGTCGTGGCACCAGGCTTGGCCCACGACGGGGAAAATGAGTCGAGAGACGCGGGGGGGGGGGGGTTCGGCGGCCTTGGTTCTGCTTGACCTCTCTGCAGCTTTTGATACTGTCAGCCATAAGATCCATCTGGCTCGGCTAAAGGACGAGTTCCATATTACAGGTGTATCCCTCACCTGGATACGCAACTTTCTGGACAGGCAGAACATTGCAAATAAAGTTGGGTTCATTTAGGTCAGTGAGGGCACCACTCCTCTGTGGGGTTCCCCAGGGCTCGGCAATCTCCCCGTGGCTGTTTAATTGCTACGTGAGGCCCGTGGCAGAGATCATCACCTCATGGGGGCTGGCCACTACATATACAAATCGTGGCCAGCGTTGCTCTCAACTCTAAGGCAGCCCATAATCTTTTCTGCTGCCTCTCATCTATCCAGACATGGATGAAGGACAACTACCTGGCCTTGAATGCATCCAAAACTGAGGTACTTCTCACAGGTCCACCGCAAAGCGTAAACTTGCTTGCAGAGTGGCCCTTATCAATGGGCCCGTGTCCCGCGCCGTCTAGCCAAGTAAGAAATCTGGGTGTCATATTTGATAACAAACTTTCATGGATCCCACAGGTGAGGAATTGTACTAAGAATGCACTTTATTACCTTCAGAATGCTGCGACGGGTAAAACATCTGCTCTCCCAAACACACAGAAATACACTAGTACAGGGCTTAGTCATCTCACGCCTTGACTTTTACAATGTGGTATATCTTGGACTTCCTATTAAATGGATTTCCAAGCTGCAGCTGGTGCAGAACCAGGCAGCTAGGTTGATTATGGGGACTCTCAGACGGGACCATATATCCCCTATTCTTAGACTACTCCACTGGCTCCCATGCGCAAAGAGGATCGAATTCAAGGCCTTGTGCATTATGTTCAGGGCCTACAAACAACAAGGCCCATTGGTCATTAATAACATGGCGGTACACTACCACCCCTCCAGGGCCTTGAGATCGGCCGACTTGGACCTTGCTGTCATTCCTTCAGTAAGGTTGACTTCCACTGGTGGCCGTTCTTTTAGAGCTAGAGCCGCCACACTTTGGAACTCTCTTCCGCCGCTTCTGAGACAGAACGCCACCCTTATTACCTTCAGAAAAACCATCAAAACTTTCCTCTTTGAGGCTAGTTGATTTTTTTCCTGTAACCAGAGTAGCTTGGTCCCCTTTTTCCTCTTCTACGACCACGAGCCTTAGGTTAGTCTACGTAGCTTTTTCTTTTTCTAGATTGCTTTTAGTTCAGAATAGATCAGTGAATCCCCTTCCAGCGCTTAGGCGCACCCTTCTGAGTTGAAGAGTTTTTTACTCGAAACATGTAGGGTACATGGCGTGCTACAGCCTATCCACATACCACGCTTTACCCTTTGTGATCACTTGTATTCACCACTTCATTCTGGCTGATACTTTGTCGTTTTTATCCTATTAAATGTTTTTATGGCATTATTTTTTGCCTTATCAATAAAAGCTGCTTTACCCCGCCTTTGGGTTTAACTGCACCATGTGGAGCCTTCCTTTGTTTTTTTGCATATCCTCCTATGGGAATTCCAATTCATGAGCCTTCATCGCTTTAATACACCTGGAACGCCTATTTCGGAAGATCTGTGACTGGATTGATGTTTGGATCGGATGACTTCAGTGTTCCTTCCATGGTCCTCCTCAGTCTGGTGACCCTATCCATGCTTGTTTGACATACCACCGCTGGTCAGTATGTCCACCTTTTCTGGTAAGAGTATTTTATCTTCTTGACCATTTTTGGACTACACGGTGGATACTGCATTTCAATTTGAGAATCCAGAAAGTGATATATCTCACCTTACATATTCAACATTGTTTTATCACCTTATTATCTGGGACTCTTTTCCTCTTATGACATTCACTAGAGTACACTTGGGGCCAGATTCTCAGAGGCGTTACGACGGAGTATCTCAGATACCCCGTCGTATCGCCTTTTTTTTTGGCTCGTATCTATGCGTGTGATGCTGAGCATCACTTTTGCATAGATACGCTTCTACATCCGACAAGCGTAATACAATTACACTTTCGGATCGTAGATGTAATGACAACTCCGGCCACTAGGTGGCCTTTACGTTGTTTTTTCATTTGCATATGCAAATGAAGTAGTACGCCGATTCTCTATCGCTTTTACGCCGCCCCGTCGTCGCCTACGTCGTTTTCGTCCGCGTAAGGTTACCCCAGCTTCTATGTGGAGTAACCTTACGAGGTCCCGTCGGATGCCGTCGTGTCCCGTCGGATGCCATGTTAAGTATGGCCTCGGGACCGCGTCGTGTTGTGCGTCGTTTACGTCGTTTGCGTACGTCGATTCTCAATGGGGCTGGCGTACGCTGCGATTACGTCGTTTACATTGAGAAAATGTGACGTCCTTTGGAGCATGCGCACTGGGCTTTTCCCCCGGCCGGCGCATGCGCAGTTCGTTCGACGCGGGGGCGCGCTTAATTTAAATACAAGCCGCCCCATTTGAATTGCGCGGGTTTACGCTGCGCGATTTACGCGACGTAAGCGAAACCTCGGGAGCAAGTGCATAGAGAATCAAGCACTTGCTCCAGCAAGCAGCGGCGGCGTAGTGTAACTGGCTTACGCTACGCCGCCGGAATTCTATGAGAATCTGGCCCTTGGACTTATTTTTTTGTGATTTGTTTTCCATGCATCTGTGCTTGGTCTACACACCTCTGTGATTACTAGCACCTGATCACATGATCAACACTTCAGTAGTTTATTTGTTGTGTGTGTATGATACTAGAGTACATTTGGATGTATTATTTGTGATTTGTTTTCCATGCATTTGTGCTTGGTCTACACACCTTTGTGATTATTAGCACCTGGTCATATGACCAACACTTCAGCAGTTCATTAGTTGTGTGTGTATTATTTGCTTTGCTGTATAGCGCCGCATTTTTTGTTTTTCTTTTCTATGCACCCTTCTGGGTGCATGTGACGCTGTAAATAAATTAAAAATCAATCAATCACTACACTGTGACTGGTGTGTGAATGTGGGTGACATTCCTGCCAGTAAGGGGTGTCACCCTGGGTCGTTGGGAAGAGGTTATCCCCACGGCCGTGTGAATGTGGTATGAATGGACAGCGACATTTTTGGGGCCTTGGCGTGGCGTTGCTGCTCCCAAGTCCTGCATGTTTGACTTGGGCTAATCCAATGTGAGGTGGATGTGGTGTGTGTGAGCTAGGGACCACAGTGGTGTGCATGCGTGCATTGTCCGTGTGCCATGATGAATGTGTGTGTGTTTAACATGCAAAGAGACGTTCAACGAGGCTACTCCTGACTGCTGGTCCTTCAGCAGACGGGGTCTTCTCAGGCAGCCCCCCCAAAACATTGTGTGCCAGATCATCGATGCATGTTGTGTGCTGCACAACTACGCCATGAGAAAGGGCCTGGAGATTGACATATGTGATGACCTGACCCCCAGCCACACAGTCCCCCGACTGATGATCTGGCACACAAAGTTTGGGGAATACAACAGGGTCCCCCCGGACTTATCCAGGCATTGGAAACGGGACTTCAGGAGGACAAATGTGCGCTCCACCACTGCATGGTTGGGTATGTGTGCATCATTGAATTTTCTCTCTCCTCTGGTTAGGGGATCCCGGTATGGAGTTTTGAGATGGGGCCCAAGTGCATATGCCGAGTCACCTGGAAGGGAAAAGACAGGAGGATGTTAGCCTTGCATGTGCCCCTCATGATGTCTGCATAATGGGGTCGGACAGTCACTGGCTGACTCCCATGTCACTCACCAACCAGCCAGCTGTCCCTGTACACGTTCTGTTCGAATTCTGTTGGGATGTTGCTTTGATGGTATATGTAGCTGTCGTGGCTGGCCCCTGGGTGTTTGGCACGGACATGCCATATGAGGCATTGGGCATCGGCTATCACCTGTACGTTGATGGAATGCCACTGCTTACGATTGCGGTATATGTGCTCTGTGGTACGGGGGGGGGGCTGTAGTGCCACATGTGTGCAATCAATGGCCCCGATGGTGCGTGGGAATCTGGCAATTCTGTAGAAATCCTGCATTGCCTTCTGCCATAGATGCTCATGGGTGGGTTTGATGATGTGGTGGGACATGCGTGTGAGAATTGCGGGGACAACCTGGTGCACACATCTGCTCATGTTGGATTGTGACATCCCAGCCACGACTCCACTTGTACGCTGGAACGAACCACTGGCGAGGAAATGGAGTGTTGCCAGTACCTTGACCAGTGGCTGCACTGCATGTGAGCATTTTGTCTTGTTGGTGATGTCATCATGCAGGTCTGTGGCTAATTCCAGGATGGCATCAGGGCTGAATGTGAAGATGCGATACACCTCCGATTCCCCCATGCCAAAGACGTTCATGCGCGTTCGGTATATCCTCCCCCGTGCCCTCCGACGTGCCTGTGGCCACAGTAGTAGTGCTATGACCACGGCTGCCCCTGGCATGTTGGCATACAGATGTGTGTCCTGCAAGTGTGGTTGGTCAGCTCCTCCCTAACGGTGCTGCTGTAGCTGCTCTATAGCTGACATGTGCACGTCTGTTGCTGAGTTACACCTGCTTTTTGGAGGGGTAACTTTAGGCCGGACGTACAACTTACACGTGTAGCCTGCACCGGGCGGACGTTTGTTCGTGAATCGGCGTATCTTCCTCATTTGCCTATTTGAATAGGAAATCAATGGGAGCGCCAGATGCATCCAGCGTAAATATGCGCCCACGATACGCCGGTGTAGGAAAGTTACTTTGGTCGGAAGAAGCCTATTTTCAGGCGTATCTATTTCTGTGGGTACGGTGCACAGATACGACGGCACACATTTTGACTTACGCGGCGAGTCTCGAGTCATAATAGAGTTAAGGTTAAGGTTAGGCACAATAGACCACAACGAAAACTAAACTAAAGCTCCAGGGGGCCCCTTCAACACTCAAGCCCAGGGGCCCCTACCACCCTAATGCCGCGTACACACGGTCGTTTTTTGCGATGAAAAAAAACAACGTTTTCAATCATGAAAAAAAACAAAGTTTTTCAAAACGACGTTACACACCATCATTTTTCTACAAAGCTCTAGAAAAGCGTGGTGACGTACACCACGTTCGACGGCACTCTTTTCCATTGAAGCTCCGTCTCATAACTTGCTTCTGAGCATGCGCGGGTTTAAAAACGTCATTTTCAACATCGTTTTGCCCACACACCATCACTTTTTATGACACAAAAAACGACGTTTTGAAAAACGACACAAAAAATTCAAGCATGTTGGAAATTTTTTTTGGTCGTTTTTTTGAAGACAAAAAACGATGTTTTGCCCACACACAATCAATTTAAATGACGTTTTAAAAAACTTCGTTTTTTTTCATCGCAAAAAACGACCGTGTGTACGCGGCATAAGTCCTGCCCTGACTGGACAGCTATTTAAAAGCTGGTTTCTTGTATATGCATGGGTTCTGATTGTATAGCTGCATATCACCCTTTACAGTGGATGCTAGTGTGTCATCCCATACTCTGCCACCCACTGAAAAGCAATTGTAACTGCAAGAAAGTTTTCTTAAAACCAAGATGGTTGATGGAAATCCAGAAAGCCTGAGCAGTTTAGGAATATCTTGCCAATACTTCTATAGGAGGAGAAACTTGGTGGTCAAAAAATATGGTAACATCAACTAACACCAAAAGAAACATATTGTAATTAAGTTTTACTAGTATCGATTGTATTTTGGGAGAAAATTACAATGAATCATCTGTCCACTAAATTGGACATCATGCATCACTGGTTATATTTCAGCTAGTTCATACTATTACTGGGACTTTATTTTATTGAAAATAATACAGCCCTTGTAACATTGTTTGGCTGTAATTCAATGTATTTATCCTATTAGAATGTAATTTGCAGTTTTTGTAACACAAAGTTCCATTATGTGAGAAATCCTGCGTACACACGATCATTTTTCGGGATGTAAAAAACAAAGGGCCAGATTCAGATACAATTACATTGGTGCAGAGTATCAGAGATACACTACGCTGCCGTATTTTACCAGGCTGTACGACGAATCCTGGTAGATTTTGTCCCTTACGGTACAGCGGCGTAGTGTATTTCTCGCCGCGTAATTGAAATACGCGATTAGGGGGCGTGAAGCATTTAAATTAGGCGCGTCCTCCGTTCAGAAATTTCCCGCCGTGCATTGCGCGAAATAACGTCGATACGTCATTCGTTGTTTAAGTAGGGTCGTTTACCGACATTCCTATTCCCGGACGTTTTACGTAATAAATAAAAAAAGACGTCGGAAAACGTTGATATTCGACGCGGGAACTACGGCCATACTTAACATGGGCTGTCTAATATTAGACCAGCAAAAAGCTGGTATAGTTTTACGCAGCAAAAAGATGACTAAAGATGCCGATAGACGTTCGTAATTTCGTGGATAGTCGGCAAAAGCTCATTTGCATACCCGGAAGCGGAAAACGACGGGAACTCCACCCAGCGGCCGCAAATTTATTGCAGCGTAGATCCGAAGGCGTTCGGACAAGTAAACCAGTCGGATTGAAGCCCGCAGCCGTAATTTCATGGTTTGAGGTTTCAGAGTAGTGAAAAAACGCGCGTAATTCGAAAGTACTCCAGTCTAACGCGAGATAGATAGATTCGCTCTGTGAATCTGGCCCTGGGTTTTTCAGCATCTATAAAAAAACTTTGTTTTTTTTCCAACTTCATCGTTAAAACGATGTTGCCCACACACGATCGTTTTAAAAAAATGCTATAGCAAAGCGCGGTGACGTACAACGGCACTATGAAGGGGAAGTTCCAATGCGGATGACAACACCTTTGGGGCTGCTTTAGCTGAATTTGTGTTAGTAAAAGACGATTTGCGCTTTTCTGTCTGTTACAGCGTGATGAATGTGCTTAGTCCATTAGGAACGGTAGTTTTACCAGAACGAGCGCTCCTGTCCCATAACTTGCTTCTGAGCATGCGCAGGTTTTTAACATCGTTTTAGCCCACACACAAGATCATTTTTTACAACCCGAAAAACGACATTGTTTAAAACGTCGTTAGAAAATGCAGCATGTTCGGAAAAAAAATTGTCGTTTTTTAGACCCCGAAAAATGATGTGAAGCCCACACACGATCATTTTAAATGACATTTTTTTTAAAAGTTTTTTTTTCATGACGAAAAATGATCATGTGTACGTGGCATAAGGCCTCATGCTGGTTGTTTTCTTTGCTCTTGTAGACGCCTTTCCTCCCGGCAGCAGCATTTTGGCTAAAAAGTGCTTGGTGCTTGTAAACACGTGAAAAGTGTTTGGGCGTTAATTAATTTAATTGGTCAGAATAACGGAAAATTGAATACTTACCCTTCTGTAATTTTCCTTTCCTGGTGCCTCTCCATGGCAGCATACATATGGTTGGTAACCCTGCCCTCAACCAACCCACAGGACCAATTATAACTCTTTAAAAGAGTGTCAGCCTCTCCCATACATCATTCTTGTAACTAGACTCAAACATTTAAGGATTATGGCAAGGGAGAGCATATGCTTCCATGGAGAGGCACCAGGAAAGGAAAATTACAGAAGTGTAAGTATTAAATTTTCCGTTTTCCATATGTCAACATACATATGGTTAATAACTCGCTTACAGGCAGTGGCGTATCTAAGGTATGGCAGGTGTGGCATGTGCCACAGGAAGGGGGCGCTGGTGAGTGGCTACAGTCCACACACTGCTCAGAGACGATCCCCAGCAGAGCACAGTGTCGGTGCTCTCCTCTCCCGGGAAGGTCTTGGAAAGTGATTGTGTGCGTGTCAGGTGACTCCCCCCTCTGGCACATCCCACTGTTCTTCCTGCAGGGTGGGCGCTCACTCCAGTCTCCGCGGCCGTGCAGTGTATGGGGGGGAGGGGTCGAGAGGAAGTTGCTTCTCCATGGTAAGAAGAGTGGAGTGTAGTTGTAGATCTGTGTCACGGCAATTACAGAGCGATTCTCTGTGTGTGTCTCCCTCTTCCTCCTGTAAGCTCTCAGCCGCTGGAGGGATAGAAACACAGAATGTGTAATTTCCGTGCTGATCATCCATTCCTCTGTGTCCTGCAGTCAGGGGGTCATAATGACAGAGAAGGCAGATCAAGCAGCAGCACTTCCACCCTAAGCCCCCCCTGTGTGTGTGCAAAACTTCATCTGCAACCTGTACTGTGTGCAGGAGGATACAGGGGGCTGCATGATGATAATTCACTGTCCCGCCCCCGACCATCACAGGCAGGGGGATATTTGCATCTCATCCCAGGTTTTAGCCATTAAGGCTTTGTCCCTGTTGCAGCCCCTCCCTCTTCCCCTCCCACATTTCGTCTTCAGTTCCAGGAAGAAGACAGAATCAGACATCTGCTTGCTGAGGCCATGTGAGTTTTATTTTTTTCATGTTTACTTCAGGGAGGGAGAGGAGGAAGTTCTGCAGCAGGGACAGTCATAGGGTTGTGCTTTTAGTATAGGTGACAGAGGACAGGATCAGCATTCTCTTATCTATTCATGTCATGTATTTACTCTGACACTATACTACTCTAACCTGGTACTACTACCCCAACCTGGCACTACCCTAACCTGACACTGTACCACTGAAACTGGTACTACTACCCTAATCTGGCACTACCCTAACCTGACACTGTATTACTTAACCTGGTACTACTACCCTAACCTGGCACTACCCTAACCTGACACTGTACCACTTAACCTGGTACTACTACCCTAATCTGGCACTACCCTAACCTGACACTGTACCACTGAAACTGGTACTACTACCCTAATCTGGCACTACCCTAACCTGACACTGTACCACTGAAACTGGTACTACTACCCTAATCTGGCACTACCCTAACCTGACACTGTACCACTTAACCTGGTACTACTACCCTAACCTGGCACTACCCTGACCTGACACTGTACCACTTAACCTGGTACTACTACCCTAACCTGCCACTACCCTAACCTGACACTGTACCACTGAAACTGGTACTACTACCCTAATCTGGCACTACCCTAACCTGAAACTGTACCACTTAACCTGGTACTACTACCCTAACCTGGCACTACCCTAACCTGACACTGTACCACTTAAATTGATACTACTACCCTAACCTGGCACTACTGTATATCACCTAACCTGGCACTACACTACTCTAACCTGGCACTATACTACTCTAACCTGGCACTATACTACTCTAACCTGGCACTACTGTATATCACCTAACCTGGCACTATACTACTCTAACCTGACACTATACTAATCTAACCTTGCACTATACTACTCTAACCTGGCACTACGGTATATCACCTGGCACTACCACCTAACCTGGCACTACTGTATATCACCTAACCTGGCACTATACTACTCTAACCTGGCACTACTGTATATCACCTAACCTGGCACTATACTACTCTAACCTGGCACTACTGTATATCACCTAACCTGGCACTATACTACTCTAACCTGGCACTATACTACTCTAACCTGGCACTATACTACTCTAACCTGGCACTACTGTATATCACCTAACCTGGCACTATACTACTCTAACCTGGCACTATACTACTCTAACCTGGCACTATACTACTCTAACCTGGCACTACTGTATATCACCTAACCTGGCACTTTGTGTTGGTCTATCACAAAAAATCACAATAAAATACATACAATCACACCTACCAACATGGCTTTGGAGTGTGCCCACACCAAGAGAACATGCAAACTACATGCAGATAACTTTCTGGCCTGGATTCAAACCAAGTGAGGCAAATCCCAACCACTAACCTACTGTTCTCCCTATATAACTGTATATACTGACAGTATTATCTGAAAGACGGGTTTCAAATGTTTTGACAGGGGCGCAGTTTCAGTGCTTGCCATAGGCGCCATTTTCACTAGATACGCCTCTGCTTACAGGGAGGGTAGCTGCCAAAATATTTTTAACTTTCGACTATAGATCAGACAGCTCAAGAAGCCCCCCTGCTTCTCTAGTTTTAATTTTTATAATATCATTTTTTTTTAAGTGCAACCAGGATTAGACCATAGTAGGTCATGAATGAGGTAAAAGATGACCATTTTTTCGCCTCACAAAGTTTCTGGGAAAAAAGGCGCTACAGTTGCTCAGGAAAAAGCCATTCACTGTGTAGAGTGAATACTTATTGATTTCTGGAACCAGAGGACCACTAGCTTGATATGTTCACCTAATGAGATAACTGATCCAACTTGCCAAAGTTGTCCTTCGTATTTATATATTCCTAGATCGTTTAGGGATCCAAAAGGAAGCCTAATGATCTCACGATAAGTCTTGTGCCAGACTACTGCAATGTCAGAGAGATCTTGATATAGCCAGCTTGTGCAATTTCGGGGATGCTGAATTTTTCCCTAAAAGCTGGAAGCACCCATTCCTGGTCAAGGTGTTTTGTAGAGGAAATTCTAGACACAAACTGCTAAAAATTTATCAGAGAAGCACCCTGCTTGGAAGAACGCAATTACGGAGTCCATCTCCCTTAGGGTCTGGGTACCTGAGACTCTTCAGTCAGCGATGACGGTGACTAAAAAAAAAAAGGAATTTGCTTTGAAAGCAATGTCTCCTAGAGCGCAATCTTGTGCTTATGCAAGCGGTGGAGCCGTAGCCGCACCGAATATACCCAAGGCAATTTTTTTTCTTTTTTTTTTAATGTAGTGGTTCATCCGGAGAAAAAAAAAAAAACGTTCTAGTGAATTTCATGTTTAAATATTTTTATTGAGAATTTGCAATAATACAAAGTAAGGCAAAGAGTGACCAGATCAAGTATAAGACATTAAATTACCGTATCCACAAGAGCATGAAAGAGCAAGTCTAGCAGTTACATACTGTGGAGCCTGTAGCTCCCGCTCCACCCTCCCCCCGCGCCCCAAATGGGACCATGCTGTGCAGGAGGTGCTTGGTGCGAACTACACCCAACATAGCACTTGCTCCGTGACAAACACCTAAAACGTGGATAGGCAGGCTAAACCGCTAATAGCATAGAACTTGAACAAAAGCTGGCAAGGCATAAGGGTCAAGGTAGTTCGAGAGCCAGGAGAGGAGAGAACTCCAATCCCCCCTGGGTCCGACTAGTGGCGTACGAGAGACCCACAGCACTAAAGGTATACATTTAAACGAAAGGACACTTATGGTCCAGAACTGCCTCAACAGTTACATTAGGTTAACTAAAGGAGTTAAGACAACAGAGAAAGAAGGAGACAGAGGAAAAAAAGAGCAGAGAAAGAGGAAGAGAAGGAAGAAAGGCTAGGAAATACACGGAAGGCCAAAGACTCAGAAGATTCAAGCGCGAGAACGCAAAAATCTCTGACTAGCGTCAGGATTAATTCAGAGGAGGACTCCAACATACGAAGCCCATGGTTTCCAAATGAGTTTGAACCTGTCGATAGTATCAAGGATAACTTTGGAGATCCTCTCATTCGACAATATCCAGGATATTTTTCTTTTGGCCATTGGGAAGGAGACTGTTGGGGACTTCCAGGCCTACCCCCACACCCGTGACTTTTCGGATAAGGTTGAAAGTTTTATACCAAAAGGACCGAATTCTAGGGCATTCCCACATTATGTGGAGGAGGGAGCCCGTATGTCCACAGCCCCTGAAACACAGAGGGGAGGATTGTGGGTAGAATTTGGCAAGGCGAGTGGGAACTAAGTACCAGCGGGTCATGACCTTAAGACTCGCTTCTACCAGTGAGGTATTCAAAATGCACTTAAATGAGCGGGCCAAATTAGAGTGCCAACGTTCCAACATCCAATCGAGGTCAAGGTCTCGGTCCCAGCTAGACATATAAGAAGGGGGCATTTTAAGTTTACAGGTGCAATAACCTAGAGAGAAGGGCCCATTGGAATTAAAAAAGTGTCCAATTCTGTAAAGGCCTTTGTCAAGCCACCATTTGAAGGCGGTAATGTCCAGCCCAGGGGGAAACCGAGGGTTGCGGAAGATGTGGGCCAGTGGGTGCCAGTGAGATATCAGGGGTTTCAGTTTGTGTAAAGAGTCACAAAGTGCCATAGAATGGGATAATGTGGGAGCAAGAATCGGGGGTCGGCTTTTGGGATGATTCCAGAGAAGAAAGTCCAGGGTAAATCCCAGGGTCGCAGTCCTTTCCATGGAAACCCAATCTGGTTTAGGCCCTTTCAGGTAGATTGTCGAGAACTGGCTAAGTTGGGCAGCTCGGTAGTACCACCACAGATTGGGTAACCCAAGGCCCCCCCTCAATCTAGGCCTATAAAGGGCAGTCTTAGCTAAACGGTGACCTTTTTTGTCCCAAATGAAGAGATTGATAGCAGATTGGAGGATGTTAATGTATGATTTAGTGATTGGGATGGGTAGGGAGCGGAAAAGATACAAAATTTTGGGTAGAAGAGTCATCTTGACTGCATTTATGCGGCATAGCCAGGAGAAAGGGAAGTGGCGTTTCAAACTGTCTATTTGGACTTGAGGGGTTGATATGTTGAGGGTCACTGACTTAGTCATGTTAACTATGAGGCCAGATATGCTGCCAAAATCTGTAAGGAGTTGGGTCACACTAGGGGTCGAGGTGAGAGGAGATGTAATGAAGAGGAGGACGTCATCCGTAAACAAGGCGCACTTGTGCGTCGATTGTCCGCAGCGAACCCCTTGGATGTCTGGATGGTTTCTGATCGCGATAGCCAGAGTCTCAATGGCTACCGCAAACAAGAGAGGGGAAAGGGGGCAGCCCTGTCTCGTACCCTTCCTGATGGGAAATTGATCTGAAAAGTGACCATGGAACCTAACCTGTGCTATCGGTTGGGAGTATAGTGTCTCTAAAGTGTTAATGAATCCTGGACCAAATCCCCATTTCTGGAGCAAGGCGAAAAGATAGGGCCATGCAACGGTGTCAAATGCCTTTTGGAGATCAATGGAGAGCAAGTAACCTTCCTGGGGGGGCCGCCATCCAAACCCGACCTCATAAGGGAGATGATGTCTACCGCCCTCCGGTTCTGGTCCGGTCCCTATCTCCCCGGTATAAACCCCACCTGGTTCTTGTGAATGTATGAACCTATTAAGGAAGCTAATCTGTTCGCTAGTATTTTCGTCATTATCTTCAAGTCGTTGTTGATCAAAGAGATCGGTCTGTAATTGCCTACTTCGCTAGGGTCCTTACCCGGTTTAGGAATTACTGAAATGTAAGCTAAGTTCGCCGAGGAGTCAAGAGAGGAGTCTCTGCGCAGGGAATTAAAGAACCGGGCCAGATAGGGGGATAAGATCTCCGAAAAGGTTTTGTAGTAATGGTTCGAGAACCCATCAGGGCCTGGGGCCGAGTCCTTCTTAAGATCTTTAATGACTGCACAGATCTCGGTTTCCTGAAATGGCGAGTCTAGAATGGAACGGTGGGAGTCAGAAAGTCTAGAAAGAGGGACACTCTGTAGAAAGGTGTCAAGACTAGCATGGGGGGGTTGGATGTCAGATGAGTACAGGTTGGAGTAGAACGACTGGAAAGCCTTGAGTATCTTCTCAGGGTTCTGAGTCAGGGCATCGTTCGAGGCCCTGATCTTGGGAATAGTATGATTCCGTAGTTTGGGGGTCAGTTTGGCCGCCAGCTGTGGGCCAAACTTGTTCGCCCACATATAATGTTTACTATTCAGCCATTGCAGATGTTTATCCGCCAATGAGGTAAGAGCCAAATTGAGCGCTAACCTGGTCGAATCAAGTTTGGTAAGGGAAGCCTGAGAGGGATTCCGTTTGTGGCTCTTGCTAAGGGTTTTAAAATCTCTCTCAAGGTTCACTATGTCCACCATCCGTTCCCGCTTCAGTTGCGACGAAAGTTGAATGAATTTCCCCTCATTACTGCTTTGTGGGCTTCCCAAAGGGAGATGGGGGAGATATCGCCTTTTTCATTGTTTCTGAAGTATTCCAGCATCTCCCTCTCCAATATAGCGCAGTGCACCGGGTTGGAGAGGAGAGATGCGTTTAAGCGCCATGGACTACGCCCGGGGGGGATATCATGTTGTAAAGCTTAAGGAGAACCAAGGAGTGGTCAGACCATGGCACTTTGTGAATGGAGGCATGGGATGCAATGTGAATGTCAGATGAGGGCATAAGGATATGATCAATTCTGGCGTAGGTCTTATGGGGTGCTGAATAGTGCGTGTAGTCTTTTTCCGAAGGGTTAAGTTCCCGCCACGTGTCAATGAGGCCCAGAGAGTGGAGAAGGCATGCAATGTGGAGGCTCTGTTTAGGTGGTCTTTTGAGGTGGGGGATCCCTGCCGCCGATTTATCTAGGACATTGTCAAATGTGATATTGGAATCACCGCCTAATATTACCCTACCCTCAAAAAGAGGAGCAAGAGTATTAAGCATAGTGGAATTTTTTTTAGCTTGTCACTGGTTAGGGGCGTAATAGGAGACTATGGTGTGGACCGTCCCTTTTATTGATCCTTTGACCAGGATTTAGCGCCCTTCCTTGTCAGTGACAGTCAGGGAATGTACAAAGTGGGTCTTTTTAGAGAATAATATAGCCACCCCTCTTTTTTTAGTGTCAGCATTCGCCAGAAAAAAGGTGGGGAACCCACGGTGAAGAAAAGGAGGGTTGTAGCTGTCGGGGAAGTGAGTTTCCTGGAGTAGGATTATGTCCAGGCCCCTTGAGTAATAACTCTGGAAAGCCTTACATCTTTTGATTGGGGAATTTAGGCCTTGGGCGTTATGCGAGGCTACCTTAAGGGCGTCCTGACGGGGTGATGCATCAGCCATTGACACACGAGGGTGGGCACGAGCATACTGGAGACAGGCCTACCTTGATCCTCGAGAGCCTGGGAGCAATCGCAGTTGAGGTCTGGGAGAAATGGAGGCTTTCCGTGTAAGTTCCTGGGGAAGAAAATAAGAATGAAAAGAAAAACTTAAACATTAAATAATAAGAAGAGAGTCGAGAAAAGTGAAAAGGGAAAGAGAGGCCTAGGCGAGGATGACTAGGAAGAAGTGTATGCAGGACTGGTTGGCCAAGTCCTGTACTGAGACCCAATGAGAGGGTGGGCTCAGAATAGTAACAACCTCTAGGGGGGTTGTTCGCCTGCAGTCACAAGAGGAGCAAGCTCCTACCCGTTACTACAGAAAAAGTGGCATGCCTGTCCGCCCCAGCACATCGGCCCCTAGAAAGATGGTTTAACTGTAGTTAGGAGACCTCCATGCTGGGGAACCAAACTTTAAACAGGAAAAAGCTGTAACCATAAATGAGGACGGAGCACAGACAGCATGGCAAACAGAATAACAGAATAGACAATATCTAAAAAAAAATGGTGCTGAATCAGAAACGATGGGGGGAGAATGGGGAAGAGGAAGGGCAGGGGAGGGGGAGAGGGCGATGCAGGGGTGGGGACAGAGGGAGGGATAGCATTTATACAGAACCAGAGGACAAAAATGAACTGCAAAATAAAAGTACAAAAAAAGATAGAGAACAGGGTTCTCCCTACATCATTTCTATCACAGTCCTTTACGGTTGCCCACCCCACACCCCCTTATTTAAAAGGAAAAAACAAATAGACAAAAAAGAAAAAAAAAGTTACAAGAGGGAATACTTAGAGGGATAATGTCCCACAGTCATAATGGGAAGAGCAGGGTGGGCAGAGCGTGTAAAGCACAATTCGGAGTCTATCCTTAAAATCCTGAAGGAGAAAGAGAGATGTGAATGACAATAACCAAAATGTGGTGGGTATAGTGAGCAGCACTATACAGACATGGGGTAAAACACGCAATCTAGGACACAGTGATCTCAGATAGATGAATAAGGGAAACAAAGTCATCTCGGGGGGCGAGAGTCTCAGTGCCTCTTTGGTTGCTGTTTGTTCCACAGCGGAGTGATAGGGCTGCCTGTGGGAGGCCTCTTAGAAGAGCTAGGGTGAAGAGAGGAATCCTGGGGGGGTAATTCTTGAGTGATGAATCCGAGACATAGCAACAGCTGTTCACCATCCCTAAAGCTTGAGAAGCTATGCGATTTGTCCTTGTAATCAAATTGGAGGCGAAATGGAAAGGACCACCTGTATTTGATGGATTTCTGTGTGAGGACCCCTAGAAGGGGCTCCAGGGACCTCCTCTTCTGGATCGTGGTTGGAGAGATATCGGCAAAGATCTGTATTTTGTTGCCTTGAGGTCATCAAGATTGCAGGATCTCTTCATAACTTCCTCTTTTACACTGTAATAGTGGGGCTTGACCACTATATCCCTCGGGAGTCCATCTTGGCGGGGAGGCTGTAGTGCTCTGTGGGCCCTGTCCAGCTCGAGCTTGTGGTCTGGGATATCGGGAAAACAGTCTTAATGCAAAGTTTCATGGCTTCAGGAATATTAGTAACCTCCTCAGGGATTCCCCTAATACGAAAATTATATCTCCTGCTGCGATTCTCCAACTCATCAATTTTAGCGAGTGTGACTTTAAGTTGGTCTTGCATGCATACAGTTAGTGTTTTGGTTAGTGTGGGCTACAGTGTTGTCCACTGCTTGTTCAATGGCGTCAATGTGAACCCCAATGCTTTGCATGTCTGCCTTGATGGAGGATGTAATCTGCGCTGCAGTTTGCGTCAGCCCTGCTGCTAGCATGTCTGAGAAGCAGTTGAGGAGTTGAGACATGTCAGATTGGGGGGGCTGCAGGATGGGGGAAGGTATCTGGAAGCCAGCATGGTTCATGGGGGATTGCAGCATGAGGGTATTCAGCATGTCTGCCATTGTGCGGCTAAGGAGCGACTCAGTAGAGGCTGGTGAGGCTAAGTGAGGAGGAGCGGTACTCACTGGTGTTGCCAGCAGGGGTGTAGCATGCTGGATCGGGGACGCAGGGTCCGCAATTGTGTCGAGGCCTGCCGTGTCACCACGAGGAGAGGTCGCGGCCGCCATCTTGGAGGCTGAGGGGGCTGCTAGGCCGAAGTCTAGCTGCCGGCTGATTCCCTTCCAGTCACCGGGGCCAGACATCCAGGAGTGTGCTCCGCACCTTCCGCTCCCCTTTAGGACCGTCCTCGACTCAGATCTCCCAACAATTATTGTGCTATGAGCCGCGGTGTGCTGGGGCGGCTAGGAGCTACCGGTCAGCGCGTCTTCTCGGAAGTCCCGCGCATGCGCACTCCTACCAGTGGATTTCAAACCCATCTGATGACTGGCAAGGCTAAAAAGGCTGAGTCCTAAACCTCCAGGGAGCCAAGTCCCCGAGTTAAATCTAACCAGGATGCCCAGAACTGAGACAGCTAGTTTCAGCAAATTTAAAAACCTTCTACCAAATCCTGCCGTAGGTATTAATGGTGGAAGTTTTATTCAGCTTGAAGCAACCTTTGCAAGACTCCATGGGAGCAACCTAATTATACTAGCTTTTCTTTGCCTAACTTCAAGATCTCTGGAACTGGATAGAAGAGGTCTTCCCAGGACCTACGATTATGCGTGCTGAAAGGATTGCCAAGGGACAATTTGGACAGTATAGAGAACTAGGGCCTACTTGACCAATAAGGAACTACTGTTCAGATTGATACTTGTCTTTCTGTTAGGTGCTGGTGCCCAGCTGGACAAGGGGCACCAAACCCTGCCGATCCCTGGACTGGAGTACCTTTTGACGAAGCGAGGTGCCTTGATATTTGAGATATTTGGATTGAAATGCTGAGGACTACCTCATTGGGGGTAGACCCATTGGAAGGTCTACTTGTAATAAGGACCAATTGCTGGTACTGGCAAATTTCCTTGAAGAGTGATCTGCCAGGTAATTCTGGAGAATTGGACTATAAGAGGCCCTGAGGCTGGAACAAACCCTTCTGCCTCTGAGTATTATCGGAGTTAACGCCTTGGACGATGATCCGTTATGTGTGTCCTTTTCTTGGCTCTGTATACAGGTTTAGGCTGGCTTGTTGACCAATTGTAGCGGGATGAATTTGCCTCTCAGAGAAAATGTCTAGACGAGACATTGCTATGTAAGGTGAGCCTGACTGCAGAATGTTAGAAAATTTTAGCTCTGCGTATTGAACTGCCACTTGTCCTGGAACAACCAACTTTCTCAAGTGGATACCTCAATTGTGTCCTCTGATGCAAGAGTGAATCAAAAAGGTGCAACCAAGCTTGTAGTGACTCCACATGGTGTGAGGGTTCGTCTTTCATCATAATCAGAGACTTTTGAGATAAGAATTTCCTTTCTTTCTTATAGCGAGAAAGTCTCCTGCTGAAAAATGCAGAGATGCTACCGTGCCCACTGCACTATTGAAATGTAGGAGGAGAATAACCCCAAGAGATTAGGACATTCTTTGCGGACTTGATTCTACTTGTCACTAGTGTTGCTCACGAATATTCGCATTGCGAATATTCGCTACGAATATTGCATATTCGCGAAAAACTCGAATATCGCGGCGAATATTCGCTATTTCGAATATTCGTTTTTTTCAAATTTCGCAATCAAATTCGCAATCATTTTCGCATTCGCACTAGAGAAATTTCGCATTAGCGAAATTTCGCAATTTCTTTTTTTTTTTTTATAAAATATAGCGAATATTCGTAAATATCGAATATTCGTGATATTTTATCCAAAAAAAAAATAGCGAAATTTCGCAATTTTTTTTTTTTTTTATATAAAATATCACGAATATTCGATATTAAAAGTCACACAAAAAAAAATAGCGAAATTTCGCATTGGCGATATTTCACAATTTTTTTATTTTTTTTTTATAAAATATCACGAATATTCGATATTAAAAGTCACACAAAAAAAAATAGCGAAATTTCACGAATATTCGATATTAACGAATATTCGCGAATATTCTTTGAAATATTCACGAAATATCGCGAAATCGAATATGGTGTATTCCGCTCATCACTACTTGTCACCGTATTTAGGCCATGATTAGAGGGATTTTCTTCACAGAGGGAGACGTCACCCCCTTAAGGGTACTGAACAAGGTTCTGAGAAAAAAAAAACCTTTTCCGTGCTGGCAAAACCTTTTCCTTCTGTTTCCCCACATTTAGGAGGGCAAATTTAAAGTCCTCTGGCTTTTTGTACATTCCCTAGTGGTTATTGCATGCAGTAGTGCATGTGCAGAATAACTTACTGTATCAGGCATAAAGCCTGAATTCAATTCCAGTTCCTCCAGGGTGTTGACGACTTCGTCTGACTCGACGCCCTGTTTCTGGGCTGAAATCATTAGACCACCTCTCTGCCGTATTGGAAACAAAGTCACGGCAGCTTGACCACACTTTTTGAGGCCAACCTGGGTTTTCATGGGAACCATGCCTGACGAAGGAGAAATTGATCTTGAAATGAAGTTAAGCCATGATTAGCTCCCATTAATAAAATTTTTAAATAGTATCTAGGGATTCTTGGCTCCTTTTCCTGGCTGTTCCCAGAGAGCAAGTACTGCATACCCCCCCCTTTTTTTGGAAGAGGTTTCCATCCACGGGCCCAGCAGGGTTTTGGGCGGGCGCACAATGCGGAGAGGGAGGTCTTTTACCTGAATGCAAAGAGGGTCTGCTGCTATGGGGTGCGTGAGGAAAAGAGTATTTTCTCTTTGAGAAACTGCGCTCCCTGGACTTTCCATCTTGCACATCTCCATCATTGATTGATGGTGCGGGCTGAAAAAAAAGAAAGACAGGAGACTCTGGCCCAGATTCAGATACAATTAGATTTGCGTAGAGTATCAGAAATACACTACGCCGCCGTATTTTACCTGGCTCTACGTGGAATCCTGGTAGATTTTGTCCAGTAAACGACGGCGGCGTAGTGTATTTCTCCCGACGCAAGCCATCTACGCGAGTAGGGGGCGTGAAGCATTTAAAATAGGCGCGTTCCCGCGATGATCGAACTGCGCATGCTCCGTTCAGAATTTTCCCGCCGTGCATTGCGCGAAATCACGTCGTTACGTCATTTTTTCTTGAGTAGCGTCGTTTACGGACATTCCTATTCCCGAACGAGTTACGTAAACAAAAAAAAAAAAATTTAAATTCGACACGGGAACGACGCCCATACTTAACATGGGCTACGCACCGTTAGACCAGCAAAAAGCTGGTCTAACAGTACGTAGAAAAAAATAGACGAAAGCGATTGCGAAGACCGATCGTATCTTCGTGGATCGCCGTAAAAACTCATTTGCATATCCCGACGCATGAAAACGACGCAGACTCCTCCCAGCGGCTGCAAAAATATTGCAGCGTAGATCCGAAGGCTTACGAAGACGTAAGCCAGTCGGATCGAAGCCCGAAGCCGCCATATCATGGTTTGAGGATTCAAACTAGTGATACGGCGCGCAAAATTTGAAATTACTCCTGTCTAACACCAGTTAGACAGGCGTAATTGCTCTGTGAATCTGGGCATCTGTCTTTTCCCCATACAGGGTGCCCGACTGCTCTTTTCATTTAAACTTACCTGGTAGTTGCAGCCACCTGCCTAATGGAATGCTGAGGATTTTTTTTTTTCTTTCAAATAGTTTTTATTGAGAAATACAAATACAGCAGTGAGTTACATCTAGGCGAACGAGCCATGAGCAGTATTGAATACAGCAAAAGGTTTCCGACTGTGCATAAACAAACTCGTAATGTATCTGGACATTCGAATTACATACAACTGTAAACGGTAGGAATAACCATAAGGGAGTGCGATATCTATGCTAAGGAAGGGGGGTAGGGGGGAAGGGGTTTCACACATGAGGGGAGGGGGGGGGGGTGGAGCACATCAAAGACAGGATTGAGCGTTCAGAAATGGATCAGTGGTCAGTGATTCCATTTAGTGTCGTACCATAGACGCCATGGAGTCCATTGAGTCAATAGTGTGGGGCAGGAATGTTTCCTGTGAGCAAGGATTGTCTCATACTGGTAGTGAGTGTGTGTTAATTGTATTACGTCTGTTACTGTGGGGATGGTATTAGATTTCCAGTTTCTGGCAATGAGAAGTCTGGTTGCCAGTAGGACGTGGGATGTCACTAGTTTTAAGGGAGGTGGTACGTCATCGATGGTCAGATTGAGAATAGCTAGTTGGGGGGTCAGTGGAATGTGAGAGCCAGTCAATTCCCTCAGTACTTGCTCTAGCAAATTCCACATGTTCCGTAGGTGGGGACACGTCCAGAATATGTGGATTAGAGTGCCAGGTTCACCACAACCTCTCCAGCAGTCAAGTGAAGTATGGGGGTGGAATTTGGCCACTCTGGACGGCGTCAGGTACCATCTTAGTAGCAGCTTCTGGGAGAGTTCCCATAGGGCTGTACAAGAGGTGGATTTGTATATGGACTTAATTGCTGCCTGCCATTGCTGGTCAGAAAATTGGGTCTGGAAGTCGGATTCCCAGTCAGTGAGGGGTTTGGATTTGAAGAAGGAGTTTTTCTCTTGTAGGGACGAGTAGAGTATAGAGGTGCCTTTGGTCGGGCGTGTCTGAGCAAAGAGGTATTGCCATATGTTTACTGGTAGGTGTCCTTCCAGTGAGGGCGTGGCTAAGAGACAGTGTCGCAGTCTATAGTAAGTAAAGTAGTCAGAAGTGGGAGCTTGGAAAGCGGTCTGGAGATGTAGAAATGAGGAGTTAGTTACGAGGTGTCGCAGTTCGTAGGTGTACATCATCCTCTCAGTTAGCCATTTCGGAATATGCAGATCTGGGGTTAATAGCGTCAGTGTTTGTATCAGTATGGGGATGGGTTTAGTTGGTACAATCGACCATTTAGCACGAGTCAGCAATCTCCAGGCTTTAACAGAGGCCTGAATGGTGGGGGAATATAGGCCCAGTTGAGGGTTAGTGATTAGTGTGCCAAATAACCAGTGGGACAGGCTATGACCGGGAATCATGTTGGACTCTATGTCACTCCAAAGAGTGGAGGGTGTTGCCGCCATCCACTCCTTGAGTTGTGCGAGAATAGTGGCCAGGTTGTAGTCCTTGATGACCACATATCCCATACCTCCCGCAGATCTATGTCTAGAAATTTTGGCCAAGCTACATCTGGGCTTCTTGCCTTGCCATATGTAGCGTCCTAAGATAGATTGCAGGGCTGCTAGGCAAGATTGTGAAAGTGGTATGG
This sequence comes from Rana kukunoris, assembly GCA_029574335.1. Classification (NCBI taxonomy): domain Eukaryota; kingdom Metazoa; phylum Chordata; class Amphibia; order Anura; family Ranidae; genus Rana; species Rana kukunoris. The sequence goes on from CM056059.1 coordinate 243,665,926, forward strand.
GGAGTGTTCGGAATACATACAGTAGCTTGGGCAAGAGCATCATTTTGAAAGCCGCAAGTCTGCCCGCCCAGGAGAATTCGTACTTGGAGAGTCTCGTGGTTTCGGAGATAAGCATTTGTTTCAACTCAACATAGTTGCGGGGAAACAAAGCCTTTGTGGACTTAGTTAAGGTAATGCCAAGGTATGAGATTCCGGACTCTGCCCAGGGGTAGGGAAATGTATTCCTGAGCAAGTTACTGGTGATAGCATCCAATCCTAAATCTAGGATATAAGATTTGTTCTCATTGACCTTGTAGTAGGATATGCTACTAAATCTTTGTAACAGCAATTGTACCGAAGCCAGGGAAGAAAGAGGATTTGTCATCATAATTATCACGTCGTCCGCAAATAGGTTGATTTTGTGTTCTAAAGTGCTAATTTTAAACCCTGATATCCTGTCTTGACTTCTTATATGTTCTGCTAGGGACTCCATGACAAGGTTAAAGATAAGTGGTGACAGGGGACAGCCTTGGCGCGTGCCATTGGTGATCAAAAAGGGCTTCGAGAGCATTTCCGATGTGTATACCTGGGCTGAGGGGGAGGAATACAATGCCATTATGGCGGAGAGAATTGGGCCTTGAAATATAAATTTAACCAGTGTAGCTTGCATGTACCCCCAGTGGACTCGGTCAAATGCCTTCTCCGCATCCAGTGATAGGAGCAGGGAAGGCGTTCGAGTAGACCCTGCGGTATGGATGATGTTTATGATCCTACGGGTCGCATCAAAGGTCTGTCTGCCTTTGGTAAAGCCAGACTGGTCCTTGTGTATGAGCATGGGCATTAGGTCCACTAGACGGTTGGCTAAGAGTTTTGCATAAATTTTGGCATCTAGGTTTAGGAGAGAGATGGGCCGGAAATTTTGGGCACAGGTGGGTTCCTTCCCCGGCTTCGGTAGTGTAATAATTAAAGCAGATAACATTTCAGGGGGAAGAGAGGAGGATGAGGCAGCGTTGTTACAATCTCTAGCAAGAAATGGTGATAAGATGGAGCCAAATTTTTTGTAATATTCGCCCGTTAGGCCATCAGGGCCCGGGGATTTGTTGGAGGGTAGTCCAGAAATCGTGTGTTGGATTTCTAGGGCGGTAAATGGGGCATTAAGTGTCTCCAATTGATCCTCAGACAATTTTGGGAGATTGATTTCCTGGAGAAATGCTGTTATGTCTTGAGGGGATGGTTGGAGAACGGAGCTATCATCTTTCAGGCTGTATAGGGTGGTGTAATAGTCGCTAAAGGCATTGGCGATTTCTGAAGGGTCAATACATTTTTGGTTTGAGGAGGGGTGAAACAGGTGGGTGATTTTAGTCTTGGATAGGTGGCCCTTAATCCTATTAGCCATAGCTTTACCTGCTTTATTGCCGGTGGAATAGTGGAGGGCTCCAAAGTGGGTATGGGCTCTCTCAAAGGAGTCCAGCAAGTGGGCTTTCAATTCTTGTCTCAAGAGATCTAGTTTACGTTTTGTAATACTACTAGGAGCTGATTGATTTTGAGTTTCTAATATTTTTATATCTGAGGTAAGGGTTTCCAAACGTTGTGATCTCATCCTCCTCTCTCTAGCTCCCAGTTCAATAAAGATTCCTCGAATTAATGCCGTATGGGCATTCCACAATACATTATGATTAGTCACAGAGTCAGCATTTAGGGAGAAAAACTCAGTTAGGTGTTCCTTGATATATTCAGAGTGAATTAGGGAGTGGATGAGAGAGGCATTGGCCCTCCAAACCCTTGATCGAGAAGAGGGAGAGGAGTCATTCAGGGAGATAGTGACAGGTGCGTGGTCGGACCACGTGATGGAGGAGATGTCGGATGCTGAGACCTTGGGGAGTAGCCATTTGTCCACCAAGAAATAGTCAATCCTCGTGTAGGAATTATGCTGTGGAGAGAAATAAGAGTAGTCCCTTTCGGTAGTATGGTGGCACCTCCATACATCATAAAGATCATGAGATCGTATGAAAGGTCCCATGGGTGAGGTTGTTCTGCCCGATTGGGAGGAAGTATCAATCGAGCTATCAGGCACTATGTTAAAGTCTCCACATAGTATGAGGTGACCTTGCTTGAAGCGGTTGATTTTTTTCATTAGTTTGGACAAGAAGTTGATCTGTCGTTTGTTAGGGACGTACACCGTCACGACGGTGTGTCTGACATTGTTAATGGAGCAATCTAACGCTAAGTATCTGCCATCGACGTCTGTCATGCTATCGTGGAGAGTGAACTGTACTGTGTCTTTGATGGCGATTAAGACGCCATTTTTCTTTTCCGGACCAGAGGCTTTGAATATATTCGGAAAGTGCTTATTCGTACAGGTCGGTTCTGCAGAGGATTTGAAGTGTGTTTCTTGCACACAGAGGATGTCACAATGGGATGCGTGAGCAGTTTTCCACAATGACGCCCGTTTAACTGGGTGGTTCAGTCCCTTAGCATTCAAGGTGAGGAATTTTGGCATCTTGGCAAGAGCAGTGTAGTGGGTATGCAGATAGAGGTACTCACAGTTCGTTGAAGGTAGTCAATCAGTTCAAGGGAGTAGTAGGTGAGAGGTGATTCCGCTGTCCAGGGGGTAGGTCTTCTTAGAGTGTTGATGCTCTCCGGGATCCAGGTGAAAGGGAAAGGGAACAAGTGGGGAGACAAAAATAAGGGGACAAAATTAACAGTCAACAGTAACTTATTTAGAACAATGGAAAGCTGGGCGCAGCAGGGGCACCAATGTCAGCAGTATGTCAGGATTGCTGATAGCTTACGGGGTGAAAGTTTGTGTGTTAACTGCAACGAGCAGGCACCAACCGGAGTGCTTTGTAGTAGTAGTAATAGAGGTACACTAACCGCAAGGTCACACACCTGTACTGGGGTAGGAATCCATGTCGGTGGGGTGCGTTTCATCAGGGATTGGCGCCTGGGGTGGTGGGTTGTTCCCAGGGATGATGTGCCATTTTCTGAGGAGCTGGATGCCTTCCTCCACTGAGTGGATGTTGTGTTTTACCCCATTTTTGGTAACCATGAGTTTGGTCAGGAATCCCCATTGGTAAGGGATCTTGTGGTTGTTCAATGGTTTTGTGATGGTCTGGAGTTGTATTCTCTGTTGGCGGGTATATTGTGAGATATCTGCAAATAGTTGTAACTTTGCATACGGTGCAGGCAGTTGACCCAAACGCCTGGATTTGGCCATGAGCATGTCTTTGGCGTGGTAGAAGTGTACCCTCATGAGGGTGTCTCGGGGCACTTCGGGCGGTAGGTGGGAAGGTTTCGGTAATCGGTGAATACGGTCAATGACCGTCTCAACAGAAGGAAGGTCAGGCAGGAGCAGAGATATCATTTTCCTAGCATAAGTGTTGAGATCAGCAGGAACGATCGTTTCGGGTATGCCACGTATCTTAACATTATTGCGTCTCGATCGGTCTTCGAAATCCGCCATCTTGGCCCGCACCCATCGTTGTTCTTCCTTGGTGTGGTCATGGGCATCAACTAAGTCGTTAACTGTAACTGTCATGGCGCTCATTTGGTGCTCAATGCGGCCTATTCTGTTGTTCACAAGGCCCATCTCAGATTTAAATGCTGATAGCATAGATGAAATGTCATTGTGGATGGAGCTGTGCAGCGTGATCAGCATGTCCTTTAACATGGTGTCAACTACTGGTTGGTTGTTGGTGGGGAAAGCAGCTATGGGGGATGGTCCGGACGTTAGTGAGGGGAGACTGTCCAGGGTAGGCCTTACCTCAGGTGCCTGTGAGCTGGGATCCAAGCGCATCAGCGCTTTGGCAGGGCTGGCGGTAGTGGAGGCCGTTCCAGTGAGCGCCGGTGGATCAGAAGGAAAGGAGCGTGAGGGGACAGACGAATCCTCATCTTCAGACAGGTCAGTGTATGCCTTCTCCCCTCGCGGCGAGCGGTCGCGGGCGCCATTTTGGCCATGGGACCTGTGAGGTGGCGAGGTGGTGAGTCCGTCAATTTCCGCGGCTGGCGGTAGTCTTTCCTTTTGCGGGATGACCCGTCCGGGTTCCCCAGTGTATGCTGGTTGGAATGATGCATATTTTGTGGTGCGGTGTAGCTTTGCAGGTGCTCGAATCTCCGGTTGGTGCGGGAGCTGGGAGATCAGACGTCCATGCAGCTCGGCAGTCGGCCACGCCCCCCGCTGAGGATTTTTTTAATTATTAGACTGCGAGGAACAGCTGTCGGAGGGAGACACCAGATAGAATAATTCTTTGAGTTTTTTTTTTTTTTTTACGGAAAAGAAAGATGTATATACCCATATACACACACATATATGTATATATTATATACCTGAGTACACACATATAAAAAAAGATATGCTACTACTTGAGTGTATATATATATATACATACGTATACATATATATATTTATTATATACATACATATATATGTAAATATACACACATGCATCTATGTTCCCATCTATATATATATATATACACACATATACATATACCATACTTTAATTATTCATATATTTATTTTTTACTCAAAAGGAAAGTGGGAATACACACATCCCCTTCATATACCTGTACCTACTGAATTAACAGAAAATCATCCAAATATACTTGATATAAGCTAACTCCTTCCCTTTGATATAAATCTATATATACATATATATGATACACAAATCCAGCCTGCTTCTAATATTTTTGGGCTGGCTCCACAAGGGAATACATGCATCATATAAGGAGAATGTTCCCCTGTAAGAGGTGCTCCCTAAATGAGAGCTGCTGCCATAATGAAGGCACCCAGTTCCTACAGACGGACTTCCAGGGTGCACCAAGATGGCTGCCGACGGCATCAAGCGTTTACCATGCATGCGCCGAAGACTTCATGCCCCGTGAAACGGCCCTGCCCCCGGAGGGGATAAGCCAATCCAGGAAACAGCATGTGAAGCGCCGCAGACGTCAGTCAGCATGGGAAGATATATGGGGAGCAGATCTTGGAGAAAGGCAAACAGGGGATAGTGAGCCCCTTCACCATGTCTTTGTGGTATACATAATTCAACCCATACCTGCGGTATTCCATTGACAGACAATAAGTAGGCAAAATAACACAGCCCAGCATTAATTAATTAATTAGCGTCAGCAGCTTGTAAACTCCCAGGTTAAATATGGCCATGGGAGGCAGTCTTTTACCTTGAAACAGTCTTCTCAGTCAAAGGATAGAGGAAATACCTGAACTCCAGACCCAAAAAAGATAACAGAAAAATGGGTTTCAAAACTTTTTGGGCGCCTTTAGAAGCCTAAGATATGGGACTCCATATACGGTAGAGCATGAACCTGCAATGGTTGGGCCGACATAGTGGCCTGGTAAGGGCTGATCCAGGTGATCCACGATCCATGATCCTGCAGGTTTGAGAACAGAAGAAAGAATGGTGTATGGGAGAGGCTGACACTCTTTTAAAGAGTTATAATTGGTCCTGTGGGTTGGTTAAGGGCGGGGTTACCAACCATATGTATGCTGACATGGAAGGCACCAGGAAAATAACTTATTCTGGCTATTGAAACTAATTGATTCTCAAGCACTAAACCCGCCTAGCATTCATGCACAATTTACACACATCAAGCATTTTTTGGGGCCAAAACATGGCTGCTCCTTGATGTGGACTTTTTTCTGCCTCTAAACACCCTGGCCCGGATTCACATACCTTGGCGCATATATGTGCCACAGTCAGGGCCCGCCCTTACCATAGGGCAAACAGGGGAAGCTGCCCAGGGCCCTTTTCACTGTTGGGGGCCCAAAGCAGAGCCACCCATTAAGCCTCTTTGCTGCCCACAAATCTGCACTGAAAATCATCAGCGGCACGCAGTACTGCTTCCCTTCCCAGTGTTATAAAATGTACAGCACCCCTGGCTTCCCTTTAGACCTGCATTTCTCCCTTCCTGCCACTGGGTGCTGCTTGTATATAAAAGTGAATTAGAATGTGATTTTATGGCATCCCCAGTTTGCTCTTCCCGAGGCTGAATTCTATTTTATGTCCTGCATTCATTTGAATGGGCCGCCATGCCTGCGTTTCCTGCAAAGAAAAGTGCATGCCTCATGTAATAGGCTGCACACACGGCACACCTATGCCCATCAAGCAATGAAATACAGCACTGTCTGTCCATTCTGCTGTCTGCTGTGACCTATCTGCAGTTCCTGCACTGTCAAACTTGCTGCATTTTTAGACGTTTAGGTCACACTTTTAAAAACACAGTGCATTCGTGTGCGCAAGAACTGCAGGTAAGTAGCATGGTGCAAAAGCAGAATGGATTTCAAGGCAACTGTATTTTTAAAATGCTGAATGCACCTTTTTTCTGCAGGAAACAAAGGCATGGCAGCCCATTCAAATCAATGGGCTACTGTGCCTGCACAAATGAGGGCCGCCAAAACACATACATGTGAACCAGCCAGGCCCAAAATAGGCTGGAGGGGGGGCCCAAAAAAAAGTTTGCCCAGGGCTCAAACCATATTAAAGACGGCCCTGGCCGCGTATCTTCTTTACACTACGCTGGCACAACGCAGAGAGGGAAGCATGGAATTCACAAAGCAAATGCTCCCAACGTTGCGCCGGCATAGCATATAGTCGTAGGCGTAAGTCAAAGTACTGTAGGTGGAAGTGGGCGTGATACATTTAAATGAAGCGTGACCCCATGCAAATGATGGGCTGAGCTTCAGACAAGTACTTAAAATAACCGCATGCATCGTACCTTGGACGCATCCCAGTGCGCATGCTTACAATCAGGTCGAAACAACTGGCTAAGATACGTCGAATCACTAACTACGACGTGAATGTAACCTATGCCCAGCCCTATTCACGTACTACGTAAAGGACGTAAAATTAAACGGCGTTCGTTCCCTGGTCCATACCTTAGCATGAGTTGCGCCTCCAATATGGGGAATAACTTTACGCCGGACGTAAACCTTACACAAATCGCTTAAAACATGCGCCGGGCGCAAGTACGTTGGTGAATCGGAGTATCTCCCTCATTTGCATATTTGCATCGAAAATCAATGGGAGTGTCAAATACAACCAGCGTAACTATGCGCCCACTATACGCCGGCGTAGGAAAGTTACGTTGGTCGGATGAAGTCAGGTTTTAGGCGTACGGGCACGGCGGACAGATACGACGGCGCATATTTACACTTACGCGGCGTATCTCGGGATACGTCGGCGTAAGTGCCTTGTGAATCTGGGCCCCTGTCAGTAAACTCCCCTAAACGCTTATGTGTGCATAGATTCATGACTATGCAGGGGCGTTAGGAAAAGAAAAAGAAGAAAAAAAATCACCAGACGCCCCTAGAAGCAATGTTAAAAGCATTCAATGTGAATGAGGCCTAACAGTTATTAACCAATTAGCTAATTAGGTAATGTCTTTATGTTTTGTTGAGCTTATGTGCAGAGCATGATAGAAAGGCCAAAAGGATAATAGAGCACCATTTAAATTGTTTCTTCAGCTAAAACCTCAAACGCATGCTGTCCACTTGAGCGGACAAGTAAAGAACAGAAAATGTGAAGAAAAAAAAATGAAGTTACATTTTTTTATTTTTATGCAGTGGCATTGGGATTGTTTAGCTTCTGTGTAGAGCATACCAGTAAGCAGGGTCCATGCCAGTTGTGCTTTTTAAGGGCTTGTTGGCCCACTTTTATCAAAGAAAGAAAAAACGTCCATCCAGAAGTCCCACGCAGGGGGGTTTCAAGTTGCTACAGCAGTAAAATAATAATAAACGGAAAATACCAAGCCACCTGGCTCTCTTCAGCAATACAGCCGCTTAGGCTTTAACGCTTCAGCCCTCTTGACCATGTACCAAAGTTCCCGTATAATCACTGTACATCCTTTCAGCTTCTGTGCTGCTGAGCCCACATATTTGGGCCCTCACTATAGCATGCAGACATGCATGCTTATCCCTTGCAAGCCTGCACTCTGGCTTCTCCCTTGCTCACCTGGACTCCTCGGGAGGGTGGGGCCCAAGACCCACCTGCTCAATCAACCAGCCAGACTCCTGGCTGTTTACAAAACCCAGTCCCAGGATTAGAGATTCCATACCACCCATATCGCTATGGAATCTCCGGGCTCCAGGTCCCCAAGTGGATTTTACCAACTTTGGAGGGAACTGATCAGATTCCTCCACATTAAATAACCCTGGAGCCCCTCAACCTGCCTATTTGAGAACCCTGGGCGACAATTACTAGGACAGGAAACTCTACTGTCACAATGCTCAAAGAGTAATGAAAACACTGAGGAAAAAATCCATACCGTGACTTTCATAATTCATGCAAGAAAGGAATATACAGTGTATTTATAAAATTGTAAGTGTGAGAATGAACATATCTTTTTGCCATTCTCAAGAACCAAGAGAACTTTACAGAATTATCTGTGATATATAGATCTTCAGCTTTTTTCTACTTTTTTTCTACTATTGTTTATGTTTCTAGCAACCTTTTTGGTATACAGTAAGTGAGTTGTGGCCCGTCCATAGGGGGCACTCGGGCGCCGCCCCCCCCCAAGCTGTTAAAAAAAATATAAAAAAATTGTCACTTTAAGAGTGACCAGGTGCTGGAAATGCGGCGGTCTATGGGAAGCTTCCCAGCCTGCAATCAGCTGATTGCAGGCTAGAAAACTGATTTGCCCGTGTTTAGGGCGTGTGCAGGGCACAAGCTGTGCGCCCGCACACACTCCCACTTTACTTTGATTTGCCTATAGTAGTGGCATGGGATTTGCGCTGCGGGGACCGGAGGAGAGGACACTGGGCCGTGCTATTTACATCACTATCAGTTTCTCGGCCACACTGGGGGTGAGTCGACTCGAGTGCATGCGGTGGCTTCAGAGAGGAGCAAGGTAGGTGCTTGCTCCAGCTAGGGTTACCACCTCATCCCTTTAAAACTGAACACCTATTAATTACACAGGTTCTGTGGCTAATTTAGTGCAAATAAGGCACTACTTTAGTTTAATTACAGCCTTAATCTGCCACAGAACCTGTGTAATTTATAGGTGTTCAGTTTTAAAGGGATGAGGTGGTAACCCTAGCTCCAGCCCCCCTGCCAGCACCAGCACTACCCCCCAGCTGAATCCACTCTCTCCCTCTCCAGAGTCTCGCCAGTAGCCCTGCCCCACTTCTAGACATGTGCATTCGTTTTCGTTAGAATGCATTTTCGCCTGAAAATCAGTTTTTTTCGTTATCGTCTTAACAAACGATAATGAAAGCACAAGAAACGAAAACCGAAAGATCCAACATAAAAAATGCTTTATTTTCGCTTTCGTTGCGGTAAAAATTCGATATAGAGAGATTCGACATTATAGGGAAAAGATTCGACATTATAGGGAAAAGATTCGACAGTATGGAGAAAAGATTCGACACTATAGAAATAATAGATTCCACATTACAGAGAATAGATTTCTATTTATGAGAAAATAGATTCGACATTATTACTAGTCATAAAACATTAGAATTCTTGTAGGCGGAATATTCAAACGAAAATGTACGATTTGACGTAAAGATTCGACGTTCTGTCGAATATTCTTTTGACCATACGACAGAAACCAAGTATTATTGGATTTTCAGACGAAAGCTATTCCCCAACGAAAAACGAAATAAATCAAAACGATTTTCGGGAGTAACTAAATAAATTAATTTTCCAAATGAAAACGAAAAAACAAAACAAAATATTCCAGTCTGCACATCTCTACCCACTTCTCCTGTTGCTGAGTGCACAGTGGGGACTATTTTTTCTATTTTGGCTCCTATGCGGCCGCATTTGCCAATACTAAGTTTAAAGTCCCGGCTCTCTCAGTCCCTGTGCTGCTGGCGGAGGAGTGACTCGGCTCACACTGCCTGCCTCCTTCAGCAAATAAGTGCTCTAGCAGCAGGAGAAGAAGCAGGCCTAGGTCCGTGCAGCAGTCCATGTCCTCCATCCATCTCCATGTGACAGCCAGCAGTGTACGCAGAGCGATCACTGAAAACACAGAGAAGGTACAGGGCCAGGACTGGAGGGAGGGGGAGCACCTGCTATGCTATTGTCACTATCCTGACTCCTGCTACAGCAACATCTTTCCTCCCCCCCAACTTTACTCCCCCTCTCTCTGTGTACTGCAAGTCTGTAGATCTTCCCTGTCACACCGATCCTCCCCCTTTCCCCCTTCTTCACTTTCTGCTGTTTGCTCTCCCCTCACATAAATATCCACTGCTCACACACACCCTGCATCCTTTGGTGTCAGATCTGACCATTCCAATCACTGCCTGACACACTCTTTCCATCCCATATTACTTTATATCTCTTTTACCTGTTCAGCAGCTCAGTATATCCTATATATAGAATATACTGAACTGCTGAACAGGTAAAAGAGATATAAAGTAATCTGGGATGGAGGGTGTCTGGCAGATAGTCAATATGTGGACCCTTGGAGAGGAATGCCCAAATCTGAGACCACACTTGTAAAAAAGACCTTAGGGGCTCATTCACACACCTGGGAGGGGCAGTACAAGCAGGCGGTTGAGCTGAAATTTTACTACCCTTGACCACCCCACCTGAAAAGATATGCAGCCACTCAATGCTGTTCAATGGCAAAAATTAAATGGCATTTCACAATGAATAGGGTGCACCACAACTACCCTACAAGTCCGTGCAATGTACATGGCTGGGGCATTGTGGGTCTGCATATGATGGGCACACTGAGCCTGCATTTGATGGGCACAGTGTTGGCTGTAATTGACTTGCACAGTGAGGCTGCATTTGATGGGACACAGTGGGAGCATTTGTTGGGTTACAGTGGTGGCGTTTGATGGCACAGTAGTGGCGTTTGATGGCACAGTGGCGGTGTTTCATGGCACAGTGGTGGTGTTTCATGGCACAGTGGTGGTGTTTCATGGCATAGTGGTGGTGTTTCATGGCACAGTGGTGGTGTTTCATGGCACAGTGGTGGTGTTTCATGGCACAGTGGTGGCATTTCATGGCACAGTGGCTGTGTTTGATGGGCACAGTGGCTGCGTTTGATGGGCACAGTGGCTGCGTTTGATGGGCACAGTGGCTGCATTTGATGGCACAGTGACTGCATTTGATGGCAAAGTGAGGCTGCAATTGATGTGGGTTTTTTTCCCCAAATTTTTCTGTTTTTTTGCGCCCCCCAAAAAAAATGTTAAGCACCAGCCGTCACTGCAGCAAGTACTGTCCAGTGGCAGCCCGTCCATAGGGACGCACGGGCGCCGCTCCCCTCCCTGCAGTCACAAGAAAAAAAAAAAACGGGCCCTTTAAGAACTTTTATTCGGCTAAAATATCATTTTTACATTTTAACCGCAGTTCTGGCGGCCGTCTATAGAGGGCGCTGCAGCGCTACCCCGATAATTGCACGGATGTATGTTATTGTTGCTTGTCAGCTGCCTGGTCTATTCAGATAACCGGACATAGGGCGCCGGTTACCTGAATAACGGCAGCTGGTTGGCTAAGCGGAACTGCCTATCAAAGCCAGCGGCTCTCATAGGCTTTCCAAGTACAGCCCTCCGGCTCTCGGATGTCTATTCTCGGAACGCAGGCCCCCTGCGTTCCTTGAAAAAGACTGACGGCCGTTTCAGCCAATCAGGTTCCCGGATTCTGGTTATCAGGAACCTGATTGGCTGAAGCGTCACCAAGCGGGACAAGACATCAAGGGAGGACATGGAAGCTTCAGGTAAGTTAATTTTACAGGGAAAGGGGCGACAATGGGCACAAAGAGCGGCAAAGGGGACGGAGAGCGGCAAAGGGCACAGTGGCATCAATAAAAGGGCACAGACAGCACAGTGACAACAATGGGCACAGAGGCGACAAAGGGCACAGCACAGTGACAACAATGGGCACAGAGGCGACAAAGGGCACAGCACACTGACAACAATGGGCACAGTGGCAACAATTAAAGGACACAGCACAGTGACATGCACAGTGGCTGCGTTTGATGGCATGGCACAGTGGTGACAATTAATGGCACAGCGGCTGCGTTTAATAGCATGGCACAGTGGTGACAATTGATGGAACAGCGGCTGCGTTTGGCATGGCACAGTGGTGACAATTAGGGATGAGCCGAACATACCCGTGTTCGGTTCGCATCAGAACGTTCGAACAGACCGTGGGTTCGTGCGAACATTTAGAACCCCATTGAAGTCTATGGGACTTGAACGTTCGAATTCAAAAACGATCATTTTAAAGACCAATATTCAATTTAATGTTGGAAAACGTCGTTCAGAACCCGGGTCTTGCCCCAGGGAACATGTATCAATGGAAAAAAAAGTTTTAAAAACTGACGTTTTTTCCAGAGCAGCCATTTTAATGATGCTTAAAGTGAAAAAAAAATTCCTTTAAATATCACACCTGCTGGGTGTCTATAGTAGCAAGTGTTTAGAAATGTCCCTGCACAACATGAGAGGACTATAAAAGAAAAGTAAATAATACTGCTTGCGCACGTGCAGTGTGGCAACAATATGTCAAATATTTTAGCGGTGGTGGGGGGCCATTATTGTTTTGTGAAAGAAACATTTTAGAAAAAAGGACACCCCTCAAACATACTGTAATTGGAGCGCAACAAGGAGCCACGTGCAAAATATTGCATCAAAAATTGTTATTAGGCGCCCCTGTTAAATAGGGGCTGAAAAATTGTGCCTTGGGCACAACACAACACTGCAACCCCTCCCAATAACTCCAATTGGAGCGCAACAAGGAGCCACGTGCAAAGTATTGCATCAAAAATTGTTATTAGGCGCCCCTGTTAAACAGGGGCAGAAAAATTGTGTCTTGGGCACAACACAACACTGCAACCCCTCCCAATAACTCCAATTGGAGCGCAACAAGGAGCCACGTGCAAAGTATTGCATCAAAAATTGTTATTAGGCGCCCCTGTTAAACGGGCAGAAAAATTGCGAATTGGGCACAACACAACACTGCAACCCCTCCCAATAACTCCAATTGGAGCGCAACAAGGAGCCACGTGCAAAGTATTGCATCAAAAATTGTTATTAGGCGCCCCTGTTAAACGGGCAGAAAAATTGTGCCTTGGGCACAACACAACACTGCAACCCCTCACAATAACTCCAATTGGAGCGCAACAAGGAGCCACGTGCAAAGTATTGCATCAAAAATTGTTATTAGGCGCCCCTGTTTAACAGGGGCAGAAAAATTGTGCCTTAGGCACTGGTGGCGGAGCCCAGAAACACAACATTTCTTACTAGCTATTGGCAAGAAAAGTTAGGAGGAGAAGGATATTTCATCAGCAGCATAAGAGGACAGTCACTCAGCATCAGCATACGCAGTCTAAAAGGAATCCGACATTTCAACAAAAAAATATTATTCAGTAACAGGTGCTTGGTAGCTGGTGTTGATCCAAGCCTGATTCATTTTGATGAAGGTCAGTCGATCCACAGAGTCGGTGGAGAGGCGCACCCTGTGATCGGTAACAAAGCCTCCAGCAGCACTGAATGTGCGTTCTGAGAGAACACTGGATGCAGGGCAAGCCAGTAGCTCAATTGCGTACTGTGCAAGCTCTGGCCAGTGATCCATCCTCAAGACCCAGTAAGCCAGAGGATTTTCGGTGGGAAAGGAGTCCAAGTCGGATCTTGCCCCTAGGTATTCCCGGACCATGTAAACCAGACGCTGGCGATGGTTGCTGGAACCGGTCAGACCTTGGGGCTGCGGACTAAAAAACTGTCAGATGGCCACCTTCTCCACCGCTCCTTCTGTGACTCACCGAAGCCTCAGCAAGACGTCGTCCAGAGCCAGGTTTTGGTAATCCCCCCGGTTCTGCTCCCTCTGCGATGGAAACATAAGGGGCCAGATTCAGGAACAGTTACGCTGGCGGATCGAGTGATCCGCCAGCCTAACTGTGACTTTGAGCCGGCGTTTCTGTTTTCTGTAACCAGAAAACAAGAAACGCCGGGTTGAAGTTCCGATGCGAGCAGCGTAACTGAGTTTCGCCATCGCATCGTTACTTCAACTTAAAAATGGCGCCGGGGGCGTTCCCGCCGATTTACGCTCAAAAAATATGTTAATGAGCGGAAATCGGCAATTCACGATCGAAATCCGGCGCGACGCAATGACGATACGACGTTTCCGGATGGGATACGCGGCGCATAGATATACCTACATGGGGTTGGAGTATCCTATGTTAGGTATAGGCGTCGTCATCGCGTCGGGAAAAAAAAAAAAAACGTCGCTTGCGTAAAACGGTCATGAATGGGAATGTGACGTCATTGACGTTCATTCACAGATTTTGGAGCATGCGCACGGGGATGTTTTGACACTCGACGCATGCGCAGTACGTTGGCGGCGGGATCGCGCGTAGTTAGCATACTACACGCCCCGTACCCGCTAAATTTGAATTCCGCCGGCTCATTTGTGATGCGCTGCCGCAACTTTAGGAGCAAGTGCTTCGTGAATGACAGCACTTGCTCCTAAAATTTCGGCAGTGCAACGCAAATGAGAAGCGTTACTCCAGAGCAAAGATGCTCTGGACTACCTGAATCTGGCCCAAGGTCCGCAACCTTACTCTTGTAACGTGGATCAAGAAGAGTCGCCAGCCAGTAATGATCCCTCTCCTTAATAGCACGTACACGAGGATCCTTACGCAGGCTTTGTAAGATCAGGGAGGCCATGCAGCGTAGGTTTGCAGAGGCATTCGGGGCACAGTCCTCTGGGTCACTGAGGACGACAGGATCCACAGGTACCTCATCCCAGCCATGTAAAAGTCCACGTGTTCCTTGGGACTGTAAATGATCCCTTGAAGACTGCTGCTGCTGATGCTGAGTGCTAGGCTCCACCTCCATGCTGCTGATACAATCATCCTCCTCCTCCTCCTCCTCCTCCTCTTCGTGTGTGCTAGGTGGGCAAGCAGGCCCACTGTCTGGGTAAAGGGGGCCTTGAGAGGTAAGGAAGTCCTCCTCTTCCTCCCTCTGTTCTGCCTCAAGGGCCCTGTTCATTATTCCACGTAGCGTGTGCTCCAACATGTGAATAAGAGGGACAGTCTCACTGATGCATGCACTGTCACTGCTCACCATCCTCGTGGCCTACTCAAATGATGACAGGACAGTGCATGCATCCCTGATCAAGGCCCACTGGCGTTGGGGAAAAAAAACCTAGCTGCCCTGACCCAGTTCTTCTGCCATATTGGCACAGGTACTCATTGATGGCCCGCTGCTGCGTGTGCAGCCGCTGCAGCATGGCCAACGTAGAGTTCCATCTGGTGGGCATGTAGCAGATTAGGCGGTTCTTGGGCAGGTTGTATTCACTTTGGAGGTCTGTCAGCCGAGCAGTGGCATTATATGACCTCCGGAAATGCACACAGACTTTCCTGGCCTGCTTCAGGACATCCTGTAATCCCGGGTACCTGCCCAAGAACCGCTGCACCACCAAATTCAGGACATGCGCAAAACAGGGCACGTGGGTGAGTTTTCCCTGTCGCAGGGCAGAGAGGAGGTTGGTGCCATTATCGCTGACCACCATTCCAGGCTTCAGCTGGCGTGGCATCAACCACCTCTGAGCCTGCTGCTGCAGAGCTGAAAGAACCTCTTCCCCAGTGTGGCTCCTGTCTCCCAAGCACACCAGCTCTAGCACCGCATGGCATCTCTTGGCCTGCATTTCTGCGTAGCCTCTCGTATGCCTACTGAGCACAGCTGGTTCTGAGGAAACATCAGCACAGGAAGAGGCCACAGAGGAAGACGAAGAGGAGGGGTGGAGGAGAGAGGTGTGTCACAAGCAGTAGTAGTGTTTTGGAGGCGGAACAACCTCCAAAACTACTGTACCTTGCCCTGCGTACTTCCCAGCTGCCAGCAGATTCACCCAATGGGCCGTAAAAGACAGGTAACGTTGCTGTCCATGCCTGCTGGACCATGAGTCAGCGGTAAAATGCACCTTACCACTGACTGCCCTGTCCAGCGAGGCATGGACATTGCCTTCCACATGCCGGTAGAGAGCCGGAATCGCCTTCCGTGAGAAAAAAGTGGCGTTTTGGTACTTGCCACTGAGGTACTGCACATTCCACAAACTCACGGAAGGGGGCATAATCTACCAACTGAAAAGGTAGCAGGTAAAGTGCTAGCAATTTCGCTAAGCTAGCATTCAACCGCTGGGCATGTGGATGGCTGGTAGTGTACTTCTTTCGGCGCTGCAGCAGCTGGGGCAGGGAAATTTGTCTGGTACTATCATTATGCCCGCATGTACTACCACTACTAGGTTGTGACACACCTATTTCTACAACTTCAGTGCAGGCTTCAGAGAGGACTGGGGGTCTAGTGGGGTTGGAGGTCACAGAAGGGAAAGGGGAGGTCCGCTTTGGTCTTTGGTGTGGGTCTTTCTGGTATGCTTGCCAACGAGTTGCATGGCAGGTCGACATATGTCTTGACAAGCATGTGGTGCCGGGTGATGTTTTGTCCATGCGAGATACGCTTGAGACGTGTTTCAAAAAAGGCCCACACCAAAGAACTTTTGCTGTACCGTTGAGACACAGCAGTGCCATGCGAAGATGTGCCGCGTAATGCAGTTGGTGTGCTGCCCTTAAGCTGACCCCTGGAGGGCATCCTGCCTCTTTGGAGATGTGCCTGTGCCTCATCCTCGTCCTCCTCCTTCTCCTCTTCCTCCTCCTCTCTCCTATTAGGCACCCAGGTAGAGTCAGTGACCTCATCATTCCCTCCCTCCTCATCATCACTGTCGAAAACCTGGCAGTATGCTCCAGCTGGGGGAACATCACTCCCAGATTGCTGTCCCTCTCGGCCACCCCCTCACCCTGGGCTCACATCAATGCCTTCCTCTATCTGTGTTCCGTCATCCGAGTCTTCAAAACGCTGTGCATATTCCTGCAGCATGTACCCAACACTGTGTTGAAACAGTTCGGGGGACTCCTCAGGAGGACATGGTGGGACTAGGGAAGGATTGTGTGAAGCCATTGTGCAGAGGGAAGAGGACGCCTTGGCAGCTGCTTTGCCAGACAAACTTAGATCAGTCTGTGTGAGAGAGGATGAGGACGGCTTGATTCATCCACTCTACAAATTTCTCTGCATGTTGAGAGCCTGCTTGCCCTCGTGACTCTCTGCCTCTCTTTGTTGTCCTTCCAGACATATTTATGCAATCAGGTGCTATGTAACAGCACAAGCACAGTGACACCAACTGCGTTCAGGTGGTATGTAACAGCACACGTGCAGTGACACCAACTGCGTTCAGGTGGTATGTAACAGCACACAAGCAGTGACACGAAATGCGTTCAGGTGGTATGTAACAGCAAACGCGCAGTGACACTAACTGCGCTCAGGTGGTATGTAACAGCACACGTGCAGTGACACCAAATGCGCTAAGGTGGTATGTAACAGCACACGTGCAATGACACCAAATGCGCTCAGGTGGTATGTAACAGCAAATGTGCAGTGACACTAACTGCGCTCAGGTGGTATGTAACAGCACAAGCGCAGTGACACCAACTGCGCTCAGGTGGTATGTAACAGCATACGTGCAGTGACACCAAATGCGCTCAGGTGGTATGTAACAGCTAACGTGCAGTGACACTAACTGCGCTCAGGTGGTATGTAACAGCAAACGTGCAGTGACAATAACTGCAATCAGGTGGTATGTAACAGCACAAGCGCATTGACACCAAATGCGCTCAGGTGGTATGTAATAGCAAACGTGCAGTGACACTAACTGCGCTCAGGTGGTATGTAACAGCACACGTGCAGTGACCCCAAATGCGCTCAGGTGGTATGTAACAGTAAACGTGCAGTGACACTAACTGCACTCAGGTGGTATGTAACAGCACGAGCGTAGTGAGACCAACTGCGTTCAGGTGCTATGTAATAGCACACACGCAGTGACACCAACTGTGTTTAGGTGGTATTAAACAGCACACGCACAGTCAGAGCGACTGCGTTTCTGTGCAATTCAATAGCCCACTTGCATTAACAGCAACTGCGTTTCTGTGCAAATAAATAGCACACTTGCAGTAACAGGTAATGTGTCTATGTGCAATTAACTAGCACACGTTGACTAACACGGAGTACTATGTTTAAGGTAAACCCTAATGCAGGCAATACAACACGTTAGAGCACTGCATCAAGCACAATCTCCTGCCTGACAGATACTAATAGCAGATCTAGCTAAGCTATACAGTTTATAAATATATTGACAACTCCTAGGGATGTCAATATATTCTCTACAAACTGTAAATTTAACTATACTGACTACTAGCCTCCCTGCTCTATCTATCTATCTATCTATCTATCTATCTATCTATCTATCTGAAAAGACACTGTGGGCCAGATTCAGGTAGATGAGCGCATGTCAGGGAATTGACCGTGGAAGAACTGGCAGACCTCCCCAGCACGGACCTACGAGCACAGTGCGCATGTGCGCACATACGAGCACAATGCCCGCAAATACGAGCACAAGGCGCATGCGCGCATATACAAGCACAATGCCCGCAAATACGAGCACAAGGCGCATGCACGCGCATAATTCCCGCAAATACAAGCAACAACACAACAAATACATTGTTCTTTACTGCGCATGCGCGCGCACCGTCAGTGCCTATTTAGACCTTGTTGCAGCAGTCACCAAACTGCTGCATGATCGTCAGTCTCTGACCTTATCCTGAATCCTTGTTCCTGTATTCCTGTTGACTACCCGGCTTACCTGACCAAGATTTCCCTGTGCATGACCCCTGGCTTGTCTCTCGGATTATCCTTGTCTTGTTCCTGTCTGCTGGATCCTGTGTATGACCTCGGCTTGCCTTCTGACCTGTTCCAGTCACTCCCTGCTTTCTGTGCATGACTACCGGCTCGGCTCCTGACTCCGCCCCTGGGTTTCCTGCCCCTTCTGGTACTTCCGTGGTACCCCTGCCGGACTACGTATCCTGGTGCACATCTGATCCCCAACATCGCTCCAGCAAGTCGCAGCCGGCAACTCCTGCACCCCTGGGCATAGCGTCCCCTGTCTCACCTCCAGGGGGCGTTCTGCACTCGAGTCGCAAGGGAAGCCCTCTCGGCACTTCGGCCTCTGGTAAGGTACGTGACAGCGCATCTTTTTGTTGGAGTAACGTTTCTCATTTACGTTACTCCGCCGAAACTTTAGGAGCAAGTACTGTTATTCACCAAGCACTTGCTCCTAAAGTTGCGGCGGCGTAGCGAAAATGAGCCGGCGGAATTCAAATTGGGCGGGTAGGGGGCGTGCATTATTATAACTAGGCGCGATCCCGCGGCGAACGTACTGCGCATGCGTCGACTGTCAGTGCGCATGCTCCAAATTCTGTCAGTGAACGTCAATGACGTCAATCCCCATTCACGGACGTTTTACGCAAATGACACGAAATTTTTTAAATTCAACGCGATGACGACGGCCCTACTTAACATAGGATACTCCACTAGGGGGCTGGTTTTTCTTTACGCCGCGTACTCTTACGGAAACGTCGGAAAGTCACTGCGTCGGGCCCGAATACGATCGTGAATTGCCGATTCTCGCTGATTAACATATTCTCTGCGTTAATCAGCGGGAAGGCCCCGAGCGACATTTTTAAAATTGCAGTTCCGATACGACGGCGAAATACAATTACGCCGCTCGTATAGGAACTCCAACCTGGCGTTTCTTGTTTTCTGCTTACAGAAAACAGAAACGATACTCCAGCCTAACTCTACCTGAATCTGGCCCTGTGTCTCTATCTATCTATCTCTCTCTAACTCACTGTCTGTCTGACTTCTCTCTCTGAAAGCAAGCCGGAACACACTACACAAGGCCGCCCGGGAGGCGGCCTTTTATAGTGTGGGGCGTGTGCTAAAGCCCTGAGCCCTAATTGGCCAAAGCACCCAATTAGGTCTCTTCGTTTTTTGGGCGCTGTGATTGGCTCATCCCAAGTGACAATTGATGGCATAGTGGCTGCGTTTGATGGGATGGCACAGTGGTGACAATTGATGGCACAGCGGCTGCGTTTAATGGCATGGCACAGTGGTGACAATTGATGGCACAGAGGCTGCGTTTGATATGCACAGTGAGGCTGCAATTTTTTTTTTTTTCATTTGCGCCCCCCCCAAAAAAAATTTAAGCACCAGCTGTCACTGGTACTGTCCCTTTTTTGATTTACTTTTCTGTTTGGTATGCCTGAGCCGGTTTGAAGGAATGCACTTGGTGAGAAAAACAGTGATGAGCATGTTTAGCCTGTGCAGATAGAAATAAAAAAAATACACTTCTTAAATGAATTGTTCAATTTAGCTGGGTAATCACCTCAGTGATTAGTGTTCAGACAGTGCCTTTCCTGAACTGATGATTAGGAGACACATGTAGGCTCCACAGTGACTGACACATTTTGTTTTTTATGGAACCTTTATATTCATATTTGAGTTATTCATTGAATTTGTGGAGACTATGATAATTAAAGACGCGTCCTCTTTTTACTTTTCATCCAATAGAAAAGGAACATATAGATAATGCAACAATAATCATGCATACTGGAATTTCTTGCTCTTACTGTCTCTGACTGAAATAATATTGCTACTTTCCCATTTATTTAGTCTTATTTAGTCTTACATCCGATACTTTTAATGGCATAAGGATTACTAAGCTTATTACATAAAGTTTGTGTTTCCATGACCTCAATGTGATTGTGCTGTTGTAAGTGACACTGCATAATTCAGTATAAGTCTATGAATATGCTTTTCTTTAATCAGTATTAACTCCTTTACACATTTAGCACACAGTGAATTCTCAACAACAGAATATATTTTCTGTGTTTTTTTCAAGTGACAAGCAAGTAAACTGCTGATTTGCAAAGAATCAAAAAATGATTTAATTGAATGTTAGTGAAATGGTCTACAGGGAGTTTGCTTGGGCAGGGTGATCACATAAATGGCATGACATGACAAGTTACTCAAGTCTAATGCCGCGTACACACGGTCGTTTTTTGCGATGAAATAAAACAACGTTTTTTAAAACGTCATTTAAATTGATCGTGTGTGGGCAAAACGTCGTTTTTTGTCTTAAAAAAAACGACCAAAAAAAAATTCCAACATGCTTGAATTTTTTGTGTCGTTTTTCAAAACGTCGTTTTTTGTTTCACAAAAAGTCACCGTGTGTAGCAAAAACGTCGTTTAAAACGACGTTTTTCAACCCGCGCATGCCCAGAAGCTAGTTATGAAGCGAGCTTCAATGGAAAAGTGTGGTGAACGTAACCTCGTTTTTTGTGAAAAAAACGATGGTGTGTATGCAACATCGTCTTTGAAAGTGACGTTTCAAAAACGTCGTTTTTTACTTCACAAAAAACGACGTTTTTTTTTCATCGCAAAAAACGACCGTGTGTACGCGGCATTAAACTCTTGTCTTGGTAACATTTGTGCATTGTACTGACAGATACGTCCCAGTTTCTTGAAATATAATGTAAGCTATGTTAAACCGCTTCAGCTCTGGAAGGTTTACCCCCCTTCGTGACCAGGCCATATTTTGCGATACAGCACTGCGTTACTTTAACTGACAATTGCGCGGTTATGCGGCGCTGTTCACAAATACAATTTATATCCCTTTTATACCCACAAATAGAGATTTCTTTTGGTGGTATTTGATCACCTTTGCAGTTTCTATTTTTTGCGCTATAGACAATTACTTTTTGCTGTAAAACATATCCAATACATTTATTTATTTTAAAATCGAATTTAAGCCAAAATTTATTCTGCTACATATTTTTGGTAAAAATCCCAATAAGCGTATATTGATTATTTTTTTTGCAAAGTAATAGGGCCAGATTCAGGTAGAAGATAAGTCGGCTTATCTCCAGATAAGCCGTCTTATCTCTGCGTTTTAGGCCTCCAATCTATGCCACTGATTCATAAAATCAGTTTAGCATAGATTATCTTTAGATCAGACATGCGTAAGTCTTTTACGCTGTCTAATCTTATTTTCATATTTTAGGCTGAATAAAGCACTTGCCTGAAAAAGTTGCGGCGGCCTAACGTAAATGAGATACGTTAGGCCAAATTAAAGATAGGCTCTCCATCCTGAATCTAGCCCATAGGGCCAGATTCAGGAACAGTTAGGCTGGCGGATCCAGTGATCCGCCAGCCTAACTGTGACTTTGAGCCGGCGTTTCTGTTTTCTGTAACCAGAAAACAAGAAACGCCGGGTTGAAGCTCCGATGCGAGCAGCGTAACTGAGTTTCGCCATCGCATCGTTACTTCAACTTAAAAATGGCGCCGGGGGCGTTCCCGCCGATTTCCGCTCAAAAAATATGTTAATGAGCGGAAATCGGCAATTCACGATCGCATTCCGGCGCGACGCAGTGACGTTACGACGTTTCCGGACGGGATACGCGGCGCATAGTTATACCTACATGGGGTTGGAATATCCTATGTTAGGTATAGGCGTCGTCATCGCGTCGAAAAAAAAAAAAAAAACGTCGCTTGCGTAAAACGGTCATGAATGGGAATGTGACGTCATTGACGTTCATTCACAGATTTTGGAGCATGCGCACGGGGATGTTTTGACACTCGACGCATGCGCAGTACGTTGGCGGCGGGATCGCGCTTAGTTAGCATACTACACGCCCCGTACCCGCCCAATTTGAATTCCGCCGGCTCATTTGCGATGCGCTGCCGCAACTTTAGGAGCAAGTGCTTCGTGAATGACAGCACTTGCTCCTAAAATTTCTGCAGCGCAACGCAAATGAGAAGCGTTACTCCAGAGCAAAGATGCTCTGGACTACCTGAATCTGGCCCATAGTGTCTACAAACTATGGGATATTTTTATGGAATTTTTATTTATTTATTTATTTTTACTAGTAAAAGTGATGATCAGCGACTTATAGTGGGACACTAAGTGACACTTTTTTGGGGACCACTGACACCAATATAGTGATCAGTGCTCAAAAAAATTGTCACTGTACTAATGACGCTGGCAGGGAAGGGGTATACATTAGGGCGATAAAAGGGTTACATGTATTCCTAGGGAGTGCTCTGTAACTGTGTGGGGGTGCTAGAACTTAGCAGAAACAGGATTTCTTTCTTCCCTACTAACAGAACGGCCACCTGTCTTATCTACATAGTTCTGTATTTCCGTTCTGCCTCTGTCAGGAACAATTGGTGGGTACTGGCGGACATGTGGCCCACCAGACCCGCTGATTGGCTTCTGCTGTGTCCAATCACAGCAGAAGCAGGTTTCCGGCAGCCTGCATGCACGCCAAGTGCAAAATCACGTACCGCAGTACATGTACAGTACATGGTGCAGTCAGCAAGAGGTTAACGGAAATCTGTAACAGAAACTTGGGTGACTGCCATTGCTTTTATTCATTTGTAAAGTACTATCTACTGTATGTGTCTGTCATGGTGAGCCACTGGTTTCAGTACTCTTTAACCACTTAAGTCCCGGACCATTTGGCTGGCCAAAGACCAGGGCACTTTCTGCGATTCAGCACTGCATCGCTTTAACTGACAATTGCCCGGTCATGTGACGTGGCTCCCAAACAAAATTAACATCCTTTTTTTCCCACAAATAGAGCTTTCTTTTGGTGGTATTTGATCACCTCTGTGGTTTTTATTTTTTGCGTTATAAACAAAAATAGAGCGTCAATTTTGAAAAAAATGCAATATTTTTTACTGTTACTATAATTTATTTATTTTACTATAATAAATATCCCCAAATATATATATATATATATATATATATATATATATATATATATATATATATATATATATATATATATATATATATATATAAAAAAAAAATGTTTCCTCAGTTTAGGCCAGTGCTTCTCAATTATTTTCTGTCATGCCCCCCTAGGAAGAAGAAAACATTTCGCGCCCCCCCGCGCGACTGTAAATAGTATCATTTGTCTATAAAATTGTTATAAGTACACCTCTGCATAACACTGTATCCACATATCCCCCACACAGTATTGCCCTTCTTTACATAACCCCCCACACAGTATTGCCCTTCTTCACATATCCCCCCCACACACAGTATTTCCCTTCTTCACATATCCCCCCACACATTATTGCCCCATCACATATCCCCTCACACAGTATTGTCCCATCACATATCCCCCCACACAGTATTGTCCCATCACATATCCCCCCACACAGTATTGTCCCATCACATATCCCCCCACACAGTTTTGCCCCCTTTACATGACCCCCATCACATATCCTGCACACAGTTTTGCCCCATCACATACACCCCTTTTCCCCCCACAGCACAGCCCCCACTCCTGGTCCTTAACATTTCCATATATTTTTCCTCCCTTCCCTCTCCACTCCTACCTGTAACGTTTAAGCGCGGAGAGCAGGAGGCGGGACATTCGTCAAGTGAAGCCGCAGCAGCACTGGGCGGGGCGACTTTTGGGCGAACTGGTGATTGGCTGCTAGGACCACCTCCTAGCAGCCAATCACCTGCCGTCCAACATGATAGGCTGCTACCTCTCTGGTCCCGCCTGTCAGTTCAACAATGTCCCGCCTCCCGCTCCTCTAACTAGCGCAGGAGGTTGGGGACAGCGGCTTCTAAATAGCGCAATCGCCGCAGTCCGGAAGGAGGCTCGAGCCCCCCTTCATGGAGCCTCGGGCCCCCCCAGGGGGGCCCGCCCCACTATTTGAGAAGCACTGGTTTAGGCCAATACGTATTCTTCTACATATTTTTGGTAAAAAAAAATAAAAAAATGCGCGCGACCCTACAGCTGCCATTTGCCTTTCCGTGCCATTATGTCAACGTATATGTGTGTACGCTAGTCCTTAAGTGGTTAAAGTACAAATATGTGGGATGCCAGAGCTGACTTGCATCCCAAAAATGCTAACATTGGAAGAAATTAAAAGAAAGCTCAAGAACTGATACTGAAAAAGGCAAGAGAGACATTCTCATATGGTTTAGACCAGGCATGTCCAAAGTCCGGCCCGCGGGCCAATCACGTTCTGGTTTTAAATGGTCCGCCTGGTTACTCGGACATATATATCTTTTGTGGCCCCCGACGATCTCCCAGCATCGGGACCACAAAGATATATATGCCTTGAAACGGTACAGGGAGGAGGCGGGACGAGCGCCGCACACACACACAGAGCGGGCTCTGTAATAGAAAGTGTCACGCTGCCATTGAACGACTTCTGTCCATCAAAAGAGGCGGGACATTCTATTAAAGAGGCTGCTGTTTAAACAGGAGATTCTCCTGTAATTAATCTTTGGCGCTCGTGAGTGCATTTCTGGCAATGGTGCTGCATTCCTGGCAATGGTGAGTGCATTCCTGGTAATGGTGCTGCATTCCTGGTAATGGTGAGTGCATTCCTGGTAATGGTGAGTGCATTCCTGGTAATGGTGAGTACATTCCTGGAAATGGTGTGGCAATACTGGTAGTGGTGAGTGCACTCCTGGTAGTGGTGAGTGCATTCCTGGTAATGATGAGTGCATTCCTGGTAATGATAACTGCATTCCTGGCAATGGTGAGCTCATTCCTGCCAACGGTGAGTGCATTCCTGGCAATGGTGCGGCATTCCTGGCAATGGTGAGTGCATTCCTGGCATTGGTGCGGAATTCCTGGCAATGGTGTGTGCATTCCTGGCAATGGTAAGTGCATTCCTGGCAATGGTAAGTGCATTCCTGGCAATGGTGAGGCTACATTCATGGCAATGGTGGGTCTGCAGATGGGCACTTGTGAGGCTGCAGATGGGCACTGACCCTTATTTTGCTTCACAGTTCCTTATTTAAATGTATTTATTTTTTCCTGAAACTTCCCTCTTAAAGTGAAGGTGCGTGTTATATGCCAATAAACAATACGCTCATCTCTTTACTCACACACAGCCCTAAAGGCAAGATAATTCTTGTTTGGCAGTGTATTAGTGCTCGAATGAACACACTTAGACCGAATTTTAATGGTTCGAAGAATGACAGGAAAAATGGTTGGCCCTCACGCATGTTCATTTCATCAAATCTGGCCCTCTTTGAAAAAAGTTTAGACACCCCTGGTTTAGACTATGCAGAAAAAAAAACAACGATGTAAAACAATGAGAGGCACAAACTAGAATACATGTACAAAAATGCAAATAAATAAAATTAAATTAAAGAGATGAATGCACCCTGCCTCGGATTAGGCGCAAGAAGTTTTCGATGGGGCTACCTTATGCAGCTAATTACTGCCACTCACATGTAATCTCTCGTGCAGCAACCTCATGCAACTGACTGGCCCTGGACACAGATTTCTTTCATCTAATCAGAAGCAGTGTGCAATCACAAGTGTAAATGCACCCTATGTCACATATCTTTTCAGTACAATTGACACTGAGTGAAAAAAATAGTGATTTTTGTAATAATGTTCTAAATTGTTTTAAGGTGTTGAATTTACACAGGAAGAACTGAAACATTTATCAAAGGATTTGATGAATCCTTTTAAAAAAATGCATTGTTATAACATTTGAATTTATTTAAAACACTTGGAACATTTGCAAGATAGTTGCGTTGTGGAAATATCTGAGGCCACTCTGATCTATTACATCTATGGGTGCTGAATCACAAGACATTATACATACACAGAAATTGATTGCACTGATGGATTTATAGACACTACTTACAGAAAGTATTGTTTTGAATACAGACACTCCCAGTGAACAGAATTTAAATGTACAATCTATTATAAACATGTCAAAATTTAGGATCAAACCTAGGAAAAGGTTTTTTCTACTCGCTTGACTACTCTTGTACTGCTGTGTGCTTCATTTAAAGTCCCACAAATTCTCTCTCCACCTTTTTTTATCATGATCGGGGATGGAGGCAGTTACCCCTTTGGTCCTGCCTCATTTAAAGTCCCAAAACTTTTATTTTATAATTTTATTCAAACAATCAGGGATGGAAGCACACAGTGGTAGTTCTTTTTTATATATATATTTTTTTCAATTTTTTTTTCATAATCTAAAACCATTTCATATACAGCAAAACGCCTGGCTTTCAATGGCCTGGCTACATTATAAAACAAGATTATTTGTTTATTTTATTTTTATATTGTTTATTGATTTATATCTTCTTTTTATATAGAAATTCAAATTTTTTCCCATTGCAAACTTTTTTTGATCACTGAATTGGTAACCTTTATGGTGGCCACTCACTGGGTCTGCTTCTGCGCATCCTGGGCTGTGTCATCGGCCTCGTTGGTTGCATGTCTCCGCCCCCCCTCATTGGCTGCTGTTGAGCGGTGTGGCATTCTCCCCCCTTTTCCTGTGTGTGTTTGACGCAGGACGGGTGTTGTGCCACTTCCGCCGATCTATGTCACGCTGCGTAACCACGCCCTCCTCGGCACGTCCTTCATGGAGCTGCGTTCCACGCTGGTAGGCACCTTTAGGAAGTTGATCAGGCGCTAATCGCCAGACGGCTGAGCCGCCTAGGTGAAAGAGCGTTCTCCTACCTCCGGGTATTCCTACGTGCGTGACATAGGAGGATCTGTGTGTGGCGGCACACCTATATAGGCACCTCCCATTGCAGATCTTATACACATCACTTCCTCTCACTTATTTTGATCACCCACACTCATTTGGACCCTGGCTTTGTCCAGATCAACACAGGTATTCTTCCACTTTCTCTCGTTAGCCCCTTATCCCTCACCTTTCTTGGTCTTAATCTCTGCAGTCCTTGCATCTGTTTTTCATGCATTGTTCTATTCACTTTTTGTCCTGTTTTAGTTTGTATATTTCTCTCTTTCCCCCTTTTTTATATAACCACTTGTCCCTGAGTCCTTTTTCCCTCCATTACTGCTATCTGCCTTATCTCCCCTTTTTCACCTTTATATACTCACATCCTACATACCTCACCTTTCTTTCACTGCCACATTCCACATACACTAATTTATTCACACCATTTAGGTTCCCCATAGGACACTTTCCCATACCCGGGCCAAAGGCACCCATCAACACCCACCTGCTTGGGACTTGCCTCTATTTGTTGCTGCTGCCTCTCAGACACCCACAGCCTTTGGGATTGGCGTTTTGACATGCGCTGGCGATTGTCGTTGACAGGCTGGGGCTGCTCTGTGTGCAGAAGTAAGTAAAGTGGTTGTGGTTTTTTTCCCCCATCAAATTAATCAATATTATTTAGATACACATTTTTCTATTTTAGATTAAAAATTACATGGTTTATGCTCCTGATGAGCGGTTAAAAACCGTGAAACGTGTAGAGTCAGTTCATTAATACCATCATTCTTTACCATACTTTGTATGACTGAATTCACAATTTTAACTGTAAACCAGTCAATTTATGTTATTGCTTGTTTCTCATTTCTTTATTTGAATGTATATCAAACTTGCATCAATATAATTTTTTTTTTTTCTGTGCTGAAAATATTCAAATGTTTATTGTTTAGAGGCAATGCCCAATATATGCTTTATATGAGTGTACAACACAAAAATAAATATAAACACAAGTGATATTGTTTGCGCTGTGGTGATACCTGAAAGGTAATGGGCAATGAAGTGAAAGGGGGGGGAAGGGGGGGGGTGGTGTTCCCCAAGGTGGGTGAAGTGATGAAAAACAGGTGGGTCTGGTGGTGACAGAAAATTATATAAATATGATATATATTTTTATTTATATAATTTTCTGTCACCACCAGACCCACCTGTTTTTCATCACTTCACCCACCTTGGGGAACACCACCCCCCCCTTCCACTTCATTGCCCATTACCTTTCAGGTATCACCACAGCGCAAACAATATCACTTGTGTTTATATACCCTTTTTTGTCCATTTAGATAGACTTATCCTTTGTTTGCTGCAGTGTATTTTCCCCTGTTCCTTTCCCCAGGCCCAATTCCCCTCCACCCATTCCAGCGCAGGAGTTTCACCCATCACAAAAATAAATATGTAAAACATTTTTTCTACTCGCTTGACTACTCTTGTACTGCTGTGTGCTTCAAGTCTCTCAAATTCTCTCTCCCCCTTTTTTTTCTAGGAAAAGGTTAGTAAAACAAAGGAGGAAAGCCCTAAATTAATTTCAGTAGGATGTTGAAAGAGCATGTATTAACCACTTAAGGACCCCCGCACGCACATATACGGCCACAGAATGGCACGTACAGGCACAAGGGCGTAAATTTACGTCCCCGCCTAAGTGCGGTTCGGGGGTCCCATCGGGACCCCCTCCGCGGCGTGCGGGGGTCCCCCTGGCTCCGGGAGCGATCCGGGATGAGCGGGCGTATGTCGGCGTTTACCCGCCCCCCCGTGATCGCTCCCAGCCAATGAGCGCGCTCCCAGTCTCCTGTCACTTCCTCCTCCTGTGTAAACACAGGAAGGGGGAAGTGATGTAATCTCCCATCGCAGCGGTATTTCCAACCGCTGCGATGGGAGAAACACCTAACAGTAAGTGTGCACCAACATTACACTGACACACACTCACATAGGCATACTTAACCCCTTGCGATCTGCCCCCCCCCCCACCCCTGTCACAGTGTCACTGAATGCAGTGATCTAATCACTGCATTTAGTGTCAGTTTGACAGGCAGTGTAAAATCAGTTAGTGTTAGGTTCAGGATAGCCCCCCCACCCCCCCTAATAAAGTTTTAACCCCCTGATCACCGCCCTAGTTAACCCTTTCACTCCCTATTGCCAGCGTCACTAAGCGATCATTTTTCTGATCGCTGTATTAGTGTCGCTGTTCCCGCTAGGTAGCTATTTTTTTTTTTTTTTTTTTTATCGCAATTTTTTTTTTTTTACTAAAGACACGTGGCTAAATAAATTTTGGCCTAAATGTTTGACTAAAATTTAGTTTATTTGATTTTTTTTTTAACAAAAAGTAAAAAATAGTGTTTTTTTTTCAAAAATGTCGCTCTATTTTTGTATATAGCGCAAAAAATAAAAATCGCAGAGGTGATCAAATACCACCAAAAGAAAGCTCTATTTGTGGGAAGAAAAGGACGCAAATTTTGTTTGGGAGCCACGTCGCACGACCGCGCAATTGTCAGTTAAAGCGACGCAGTGCCGAATCGCAAAAACACCTTGGGTCATTTACCAGCGTATTGGTCCGGGTCTTAAGTGGTTAACTTGTCCAGGAAGACAAAAATAAACTTCTTTATAAGAAGTGATAACATACAGTGCATCCGGAAAGTATTCAAGGTGCTTTATTTTTTCCACATCTTGTTATGTTACAGCCTTATTTCAAAATGGATTAAATTCATTAATTTAGTTAAAATTCTTCCAACAGTACCCCCTAATGACAATGTGAAAGAAGTTTGTTTGGAATCTTTGCAAATTTATTAGAAATTAAAAATGAAAAAAATCGCACATAAGTATTTAAATCACAGCCATTGCAATGACACTCAAAATTTAGCTCAGGTGCATCCTGTTTCCACTGATCATCCTTGAGATGTTTCTAGAACTTGATTGGAGTCCACCTGTTGTAAATTCAATTGATTGGACATGATTTGGAAATGCATACACCTGTCTATCTAAGGTTAAATAGAGAAAGCACTCACATTGCCTCATCTGTATTAAATTATGGGAATACAAATGAAGGAGACCCATAGGGTAGGCCAAGGTTGACGGCACAGACGGCACAGTAAACAATGATAATATACAAAAATGATCTTTAATGGAATATAAACACATACATGGTATACACGCGAGACAAACAATTATTTAAAAACCATATACAAAGAACTACAGAGTATATAGTAGGAGCCCAAGTGCATCAACGCTTTTCGCCATTAGGCTTCATCAGGACACATTTGGATTTTGCAAGAATAGGAGCAACAGATCTTGCTATCTAAAAGCCCTGTAATGACAGGGCTATGCCTGTGTTTGTCCATATATGCACATTTAAGCAGTACTTGTGAAAAATACACACAAAAGAAAAAACGAACAGGTGCGCTAATCAACAATTTGGTATAGCCCTCCAGTTGGCTATTAGTAATTAGGGATGAGCCAAACACCCCCACGTTCGGTTCGCACCAGAACCGTCGAACAGACCGACTGTTCGCGCAAACGTTTATAACCCCATTGAAGTCTATGGGACTCAAACGTTCGAATTCAAAAACGATAATTTTAAAGACCAATATTCAAGTTATTGTTGGAAAACGTCATTGAGAACCCAGATCTTGCCCCAGGGAACATGTATCAATGCAAAAAAAGTTAAAAAAATTGTCGTTTTTTTCAGGAGCAGGACTCCTGAAAAAATTACTGTTTAAAAAAAAAAAATTCCATTGATACATGTTCCCTCGGGCAAGACCCGGGTTCTCAAAGATGTTTTCACAGGCAAACTATAGACACCCAGCAGGTACAATATTTAAAGGAATTTTTCATTTTTTTTTTAAGTTAAGCATCATTAAAATCACTGCTCCAGGAGATTGGTGATTTTATTGATGCTTAAAAAAAAAAAAAATCCTTTAAATATTGTACCTGCTGGGTGTCTATACCTGTGATAACATCTTTAAATAGCACAATCACCTGCCTGCCAGTAAATTAGGAAGAACTATTTTAGATTAAAAATTACATGGTTTATGCTCCTGATGAGCGGTTAAAAACCGTGAAACGCGTAGAGTCAGTTCATTAATACCATCATTCTTTACCATACTCTGTATGACTGAATTCACAATTTTAACTGTAAAAATGTGCATATATAGAGGCAATGCCCAATATATGCTTTATATGAGTGTACAACACAAAAATAAATATGTAAAACATTTTTTCTACTCGCTTGACTACTCTTGTACTGCTGTGTGCTTCAAGTCTCTCAAATTCTCTCTCCCCCTTTTTTTTCTAGGAAAAGGTTAGTAAAACAAAGGAGGAAAGCCCTAAATTAATTTCAGTAGGATGTTGAAAGAGCATGTATTAACTTGTCCAGGAAGACAAAAATAAACTTCTTTAAAAGAAGTGATAACATACAGTGCATCTGATAAGTATTCAAGGTGCTTTATTTTTTCAAAATGGATTAAATTCATTAATTTAGTTAAAATTCTTCCAACAGTACCCCCTAATGACAATGTGAAAGAAGTTTGTTTGGAATTTTTGCAAATTTATTAGAAATTAAAAATGAAAAAATTTGCACATAAGTATTTAAATCACAGCCATTGCAATGACACTCAAAATTTAGCTCAGGTGCATCCTGTTTCCACTGATCATCCTTGAGATGTTTCTAGAACTTGATTGGAGTCCACCTGTTGTAAATTCAATTGATTGGACATGATTTGGAAATGCATACACCTGTCTATCTAAGGTTAAATAGAGAAAGCACTCACATTGCCTCATCCGTATTAAATTATGGGAATACAAATGAAGGAGACCCATAGGGTAGGCCCAGGTTGACGGCACAGATGGCACAGTAAAGAATGATAATATACAAAAATGATCTTTAATAGAATGTAAACACATACATGGTATACACGCGAGACAAACAATTATTTAAAAACCATATACAAAGAACTACAGAGTATATAGTAGGAGCCCAAGTGCATCAACGCGTTTCGCTATTATGCTTCATCAGGACACATTTGGATTTTGCAAGAATAGGAGCAACAGATCTTGCTATCTAAAAGCAGAATAAAAGGTTTAGTATTAACTACTTAAGACCCGAAACATTATGCAGGTAAAGGACCTGGGCAGTTTTTGCGATTTGGCACTGCGTCGCTTTAACTGACAATTGCGCAGAAAATTTGTGTCCTTTTTTTCACACAAATAGAGCTTTCTTTTGGTGGTATTTGATCACCTCTGCGTTGCAGGAAAGAAACCTGCATGATTCCCCCATCAACATAGACAGTGCTGACAGGGGAATCTCTCCTGCGAAGCCACTGTCTTTTCATGGCAGGGGCAGGCAGGGTAAGCCACCCCTTCCCCCCCCATAAATGTTAGTGATTATTGTTAGCAGCTATAGCAGCTAAGCAGCCGAGATTAAAACCGTGCATGGCTAGCCTTACTGTAGGAGATTAAGCAGAGTTTGGGAGTGTAATGACAGGGCTATGCCTGTGTATGTCCATATATGCACATTTAAGCAGTACTTGTGAAAAATACACACAAAAGAAAAAACGAACAGGTGCGCTAATCAACAATTTGGTATAGCCCTCCAGTTGGCTATTAGTAATTAGGGATGAGCCAAACACCCCCACGTTCGGTTCGCACCAGAACCGTCGAACAGACCGACTGTTCGCGCGAACGTTTATAACCCCATTGAAGTCTATGGGACTCGAAAGTTCGAATTCAAAAACGATAATTTTAAAGACCAATATTCAAGTTATTGTTGGAAAACATCATTGAGAACCCAGATCTTGCCCCAGGGAACATGTATCAATGCAAACAAAGTTTAAAAAATCGTCGTTTTTTTCAGGAGCAGGACTCCTGAAAAAATTACCGTTTAAAAAAAAAAAATTTTCATTGATACATGTTCCCTCGGGCAAGACCCGGGTTCTCAAAGATGTTTTCACAGGCAATCTATAGACACCCAGCAGGTACAATATTTAAAGGAATTTTTCATCTTTTTTTTTAAGTTAAGCATCATTAAAATCACTGCTCCAGGAGATTGGTGATTTTATTGATGCTTAAAAAAAATAAAAAACATCCTTTAAATATTGTACCTGTTGGGTGTCTATACCTGTGATAACATCTTTAAATAGCACAATCACCTGCCTGCCAGTAAATTAGGAAGAACTGATCTATCTAAGCTATACCGTGTATAAATATATGTACAACTCCTAGGGATGTATATATTTCCTCTACATACTGTAAATTAAGCAAAACTGACTAGCCTGCCTGCCTGCTCTATCTAGCTATATAAAAAGACAATCTCTCTGTCTCTCTGACTGCTTTCACTAACAAGCCGGAACACACTACACAAGGCCACCCAGCAGGCGGCCTTATATAGTGTGGGGCGTGTGCTAAAGCCCTGAGCCATAATTGGCCAAAGCCACCCAGGCTTTGGCCAATTATGGCTCTTCGTTTTATGGCTCTGCGCGCTGTGATTGGCCAAGCATGCAGGGTCATATCGCATGTTTGGCCAATCATCAGCGCGCAATGCCGCAGTGAATTATGGGCCGTTTTGCGTCATTTGAATTTGGCGCGAACGACCGATTTTGTTCGAATTTCATCGAACGTACGAACAGACAATGTTCGAGTGTAACATACATTCGTATCGAACGCGAAACTCATCCCTATTGGTAATAATTAGACAAGTCAAGGGTGCTGCTGCTCTCTATGGATCCTATGGGTGGCAGGAACACATCTAGACAAAACACAAAAGAAGAGAGCACAAAGCCACCCTAGTGTAACCCGGCTTCAATATGGTAAAGTTAAAAAAAAACACTACAATGGTCAAACTCACATTGTGTAAAGATATATACATCATAAAGATTCCACTTGTGGTTACACTCCTAAAATCACCTCAAGACCTTGACAGGGGAATGGGGAGCCGTGAACGTTCAACCTAGCAGCAACCATTTTATAAAAGTTTAAGACACTACAGGTAAAGAATAGGGATGAGCTTCGAGTTCGAGTCAAACTCATGTTCCACTCGAACATTGCCTGTTTGCCTGTTCGGGGAACAACAAACAATTTGAATGCAAATTCAAAAAGCCGCGGAACACCCAGTGTGAGTCTATGGGAGAAATCTAAAGTGCTAATTTTAAAGGCTAATATGCAAGTTATTGTCCTAAATAGTGTTTGGGGACCTGGGTTCTGCCCCAGGGGACATGTATCAATGCAAAACAAAGTTTTAAAAACAACTGTTTTTCCGGGAGCAGTGAATTTAATAATGCTTAAAGTGAAACAATAAAAGTGAAATATTCCTTCGAATTTTGTACCATGGGGGGGTGTAAAGTATGCATGTGAAATAGCGCATGTTTCCCGTACTTAGAACTGTCTCTGCACAAAGTGTAATTTCTGAAGGAAAAAAAGTAATTAATCGCGGCTATAATGAATTGTCGGCTCCCGGCAATTCAGAAAGAATTCATTCATTAAAAAAATTTAAAAAACGTAGGGGTCCCCCCAAATTCAATTACCAGGCCCTTCTGGTATGGAAATTAAGGATAACCCCGCCGTCAATTAAAAAAAATGACATGGGGTTCCCCCCCAAATATCCATTCCAGACCCTTCAGTTCTGGTGTGGATTTTAAGGGGAACTTCACCCCAAATGATAAAAAAAATGGTGTGGAGTTCCCCCAAAAATCCACACCAGATGTAACCTGGCCGGCCGCAAAAAAGAGGGGGGACAAGAGAGCGCCCCCCCCCCCCCCCGAATCAATACCAGGCCACATGCCCTCAACATGGGGAGGATGTCCCCATGTTGATGGGGACAAGGGCCTCATCCCCACAACCCTGGCCGGTGGTTGTGGGGGTCTGCAGGTGGGGGGCTTATCAAAGGGGACCCCCAGATCCTCCCCCCCATGCAAATTGGCAATGGGGTACATTGTACCCCTACCATTTCACTAAGGAAGTGTAAATAACTGTAAAAAAACACACACACAAACAGTGGAAAAAATTTATTTATTAAAAAGAAAAAGAAAAAAAATCCAGCGGTAGTAATCCACTCTCGGTCCTCGCTCCAATGTTGTCCGTATCCAGCGATGGGTGATCTCCTCTCCGCCGGAGTCCAGCGATAAGAAGATCCATCCATCCAGAGTGCAGCATCGCCAGCCACCTGTCTCCACCGGAGACAGCCCGGCTAATGACGCGGCTGGAGCTAGTGACATTTCTTATATATGTGAGGTGGGGCCACCCGTCACGTGACCCCGCACCCTTTGCTACCTCACTGGGGAAGCCAAGGCTTCCCCCTGCGTCAGATGGGGCGGGGTCACGTGACAGGTGGCCCCGCCTCACCTATATAAGAAATGTCACTAGCTCCAGCAGCGTCATTCGCCGGGCTGTCTCTGGTGGAGACATGCGGCCGGTGATGCTGCGCTCTGGATCCCGGACCTGGATGGATCTTCTCATCGCTGGACCCCGGCGGAGAGGAGATCACCTGTCACTGGATACCGACAATGTTGGAGCAGGGACCGAAAGTGGATTACAACCGCTGGATTTTTTTTATTTTAACAAATTACCTTTTTCCACAGTGTGTGTGTTTTTTTACAATTATTTACACTTCTTTCGTGAAATGGGAGGGGTACAATGTACCCCATTACCAATTCACATAGGGGGGCAGGATCTGGGGGTCCCCTTTGTTAAAGGGGTCTTCCAGATCATGATAAGCCCCCCCGCTCGCAGACCCCCACAACCTGGAATTCAGGTGCACGGCATTCAAAAATGGGCCAGATGCCTGAATAGGGAGTGGCAGTGGTGGCCATGGATAGATTCGTGCAATGAATTAATCTATCCATTAGTCATAGAGGGGGTGGCTGGAGAGAGAGGGGGCCTCTCCCTGCTGCTAATAAAATGTGGATAACCACTGTTCTATAGTTGTGGGGAAATGCATCAAAGCCCATATGTAGAATGGCCAAGCCCAAGTCTGGTTTAGTTAATATGCCGATGGCTTGGTTCTCACTCCTCCCCGAGCAGAGCGATGCAGACTGTCAGTCAGCATAGCTTCTGCTCTACTTCTTAGCGCTCATTGGAGCGCTGAGCAGTGGAGGGGCAGGGAGCAGCCGTCTCAGCGGCTCGCTGAGACAGCCATCAATCAGGGCAGCTGGCGGATTCAGACTTGGAAGTCGGGATGCTGCGATTCCCCGACTGATGGCTGTGACGTCAGTGGAGAGCAGACTTCAGACTGCTCTCCGCTGAAAACGGCTCACAGGAGTGCAAAATTAGTTGCACACCTGTCACCCATAGGAGAAGCCCCGCCTAAAAAGCGTAGGGCTGGACTTCTACTTTAACCCATTGTCCTGTAGAATAAGATGTTTAAAGATCTATTTCCCATTTCACCATGGGGGGTACAAACAAGAGGTTAATATACAGTAATATGAAGCAGAACCCAAAGGAAAAGTATAGTGAGCAGAAGAATAATAGGTTACATTAAGAGGAGTCATAATGGACATACTGGTACCACGCCAGCCAGTGTTATAATTTCTAGAATATTACTTAAAAATGCGTTTGTAAGATTTTTAAGCAACATTCTATTCAGCTGAAATCATGTGAACAGGCAGGAGGAGGGCAGAGGGGTGACCACTTTTGTGTCAAACCACTCCCTTGTATGCCTCAACATCATAGGCCAAATTGATCAGCTAAGTACAACAATGTCCTTAAAATAACAGAACTATTAACTCTTGAATACTTAAACCTGCTCAGTCAATAAACGGTGTCCTAGGTGTAGGTACTTGTTACCAACTGATCAGTCCCTTAGTGGGGAGGAGGATATGTTGTAGTCTCTCAGAGAAGAAAGAAGTCTTTGGACTTCAGCTAACTCTTTAATGGAGTACCTGAGATATCCTGGTTATTGGGAGAAGGTGAAGTAGCCTGGTGACACCTTAACTGGCAATGTGTAGCAAAGGGTATTTATGGTGTCCTGTGGAAAAGGAGTACTGATGCTGCTCCACAAAGAGTTAGTGTAGCACCAAGTCCTACAGGCTTAGGCAAAGGAACAAACAGTGATTTGTGCATGCAGTGTCTCTGTGGTAAAAAAAATGGGTAAGTGCCCGCTCACCAGTCCCAACGACTCTTGGTAATGGAAGTGGCGTGGGCCTCAGTGATAGGCCTTGGTGAAGCCCTGCTCCAAGGGTATCCATGGCGCTTAAGTTGGACTGGATCTGCCGTGGACGCTGCTGATCAGACAAAAGAAGCTGTCGACAGATGCTCCTGCACCCGCACGTGATGACTATCCCTTTCTCTGCAGCACAAGCTGCGAATTCGGCCACAGCACACACCAACACAGAGTCACTGGCTAGCAGCTTCTAGGCTGTGGTCCTAAGAGATCCTGCCCACACACAGACCATTTATCACCTCTCCCAGCATCCTGTTCTTCCTCTCCAGCTGGCTGGTATTTGTAGCTCAAACCAGTCCAGCTGAATGCAGATCTTGACTCCATGGACTACAAGTCCCAAGATGCTTGGCTTTGCTCATAGAACAACAGTGTTCTAGCTGAACACTAGGAGAGAACAGCTCCACAGCAGCGATGCTGCACAGTGTCTCCTGACAATTCGGGCAGCATTAACAAGCTACATATATAAATGTATAGGGTAGGGACTGGTGATCCTAATGATAGATGGGGTTAAGTTCTGGTCATGAATAAGGTCTCATGCATGTAAGTAACAGTTAACAGCACCTGGCCAAAGATAGCATATCTGTAAATTAAATAATCGGATCATGTGCTCACCCAAGATAGATTTAAATTGCTTATAATATTCCCCTACAAAGCCACCTGGGCCTGGAAATGTATTGTTTGGGAGGAAGTCAATGGCTTTATTTATTTCTGAGTCTGTAAAGGGAACAATAACAGCTTGTAGTTGAGTATGTGTTGAATTCGGTGCACCGAATCTAAGAAATATTGAATTGTGGAAAGGTCAGGTTTGCACAGGGAGGTGTCATCCTTTAAATTATAAAGGGTGCTGTAATATGTGCTGAACGCATCTGCTATATGCTGTGGGTTTATTCCTTTATCTTTGGTAACAGGATGATGAATAAAAGGGATATGAGATTTAATGCATTGCCCTCTAATTTGTTGGGCGAGAAGTTTCCCTGCTTTGTTACCTGAGTTGTAGAAGTGCATATTTAGACGCTTTTGGGATTCGTCATTCATTTTCTAAACAGAGGGATATTAGCTCCACGCATAGTCTGAGTAATTTGGTTTTAAGCTTGGGGTTTGGTCGCCGTTTGTTGGCGGAGTCAGTGTTTTGGATATCTTCTAGGAGCTTGTCAATGTGCTGCTTCCTATGTCTCCTATCCCTTTATCCCAATTGAATAAACACACCCCTCATAAAGGCTTTGTGAGAAGCCAATAGCATATTAACATCAGTGACCGAATTTTCACTCACTGTTAAAAAAAATTGAAGGTTTTTGCATAGGACAAGTAAGTACTTACGAAATTGTAAGATCCGGGTGTTCATTAGCTAAAGGTATATGGGAGAGGAACCAGCGATGCACACTGGAGAGTGGTCAGACCATGTGGTAGGGAGATTAGTAAAGTCTGATACTTT
Source organism: Rana kukunoris (assembly GCA_029574335.1). Classification (NCBI taxonomy): domain Eukaryota; kingdom Metazoa; phylum Chordata; class Amphibia; order Anura; family Ranidae; genus Rana; species Rana kukunoris. The sequence continues at coordinate 243,704,902 of CM056059.1, forward strand.
TTGTAAGGTCTATTGGTCAGTAAGAAAGAGTTCTATGTGCGAATACGCCCCCCCTTCCACCTACTTTGACTTACGTCGGCTTATGCCGACGAATATACGCTACCCCGGCGCAACTATGGGCGCATTTTCATTGTGAATTTCATACTTGCCTCTCAAACTTGCGCCGGCGTAGCGTACAGAAGATACGCTACGGCGGCATAAAGATGCGCCGATGGCTGTGAATCCGGGCCATAGTCCCGTTCTTCAACATGTTGACAACTCCAGACATTATATAGTTGGAGAGCTGGAAGGAGACATCCTAGGAAGGGCTTGTGTCTCGCAGAAGCAGAAGAGGAGTCCAGATAAGGGTCAAGAGTAATGTTAAAGTCTTTGCACCATATAGTTGCCCCCTGTTGCACAGTGCTGACTATTTTGTGGAGTTTGTAGAACTGTGTAGAAAACACAGTATTAGGGGCATAGACTGTTACAATGATGTATAAGACATCATTTATATAACAAAGTAGGGTAAGATATTTCCCCCCTTGATCTGCAATGCAATGCTGGAGTTAGAAAGCAAGAGGGTTCTTGATGGCAACAAGGATCCCCTTTTTTTTGTTGGAGCATTAGCTGTGAAGACATTGGTGACGTTTTTGGGGGGGCAGGATGGCAGGTTTGATCCGTGGAAATGAGTCATCTGTATACAAAGGATATCGCACTTGAATTGCACTGCTTATTTCCACAGGGAAGATCATTTTGCGGTGTGATCAGGACCTTTAGCGTTAATAGTCAGAATCTTAATGGTCAAAAAACGGAAACAAGTGGTTGAAGAAGGTTGCTGAAGAGTAGAGTGATCCGTGAGGAGGGTCCCTGCTGGGAGAGATTTTCAATAAGATAGCAACTGGTAGAGTGATAATACTAAACACTGAACTGTACTTGAGAGCAACCTACTAATAGAAAAATCACTATATACTGGTAAATAGCAACAAAACATGATAGAACCATACTGGTGACACCAATGGTGCCAAGAAATAGAACAGTAAAACTGAGGGGTGAAGAGTTCTAAAGAGCTAAGTGCGGCCCCATCATTTGTGTTTGTGAATGTTGGTGCAAGCCCACGGTAAGTCTCCAATAGGGCTGTAACTTACTGGTGCGTAGGGATGAGCTTTGTGTTCGAGTCAAACTCATGTTCGGCTCGAACATTGTATGTTCGAGCCAAATTCAAGTGGCACGTCACAGCCCATAATTCACTGCGGCATTGCAGTGAATTGCTGGCTGATGGTTGGCCAAGCATGCACTATGGCCTGCATGCTTTGGCCAATCACAGCGCACAAAAAAGGAGAGCCATAATTGACCAAAGCCAGGGTGGCTTTGGCAAAAAATGCCTCAGGGCATTTAGTGGCGGCCTTGGCGAGTGTGTTGCGGCGGTAGTTAAAGATAGAGACAGAGAGAGAGAGAGAGAGAGAGAGAGAGTGTCATTTCAATTGAGTTAGATAGAGCAGGCAGGCAGGCTACTCAGTTACAGTTACAGAGTGTAGAGGATATAAATACATCCCAGGTGTTGTGTATATATATATATTTATACACTGTATTGAGTTTAGCTAGATCCGTTCCTGTATGCTCTTCCTAATATACTGACAGGCAGGCGATTGTGCTAGCTGCAGTATTTTCACTTAGTGTCCTCTGCACAGTGTGCACCAAAAGCTATGTGAATACAATTGCTGGTGTTCTCATATTAATACCACAGGCAGTGATCAGCAAGTATTTTCACTTTGTTTACTCTGTCCTCTGCACAGTGTGCACCTAAAAGCTACGTGAATACAATTGCTGGTGTTCTCATATTAATACCACAGGCAGGGATCTGCAAGTATTTTCACTTGGTGTACTGTATCCTCTGCACAGTGTGCACCTAAAAGCTACGTGAATACAATTGCTGGTGTTCTCATATTAATACCACAGGCAGGGATCTGCAAGTATTGTCAGTATTTGTGCAGCTACATCTCCCTGCAGGCCATTAGTATGTCTGGAAGTACAAGGAGAGGCCGAGGGCAAGCAGGCTCTGCAATTAGAGGCAACAGTGCTGGTCATGGACACGGTGCATCCTCATCAGCATGTGGCCGTGGGACACACTCCTCCTTTTTTTCGGCAGCTAGCCGCGTTGAGCCGCAACATGCCGAACACTTGGTAGAGTGGATGACCAAGCCATCCTCATCCTCCTCACCCTCTCTCACCCAGGCTCAGGGTACTGTGTCTGGCAAAGCAGCTTCCAACGCGGCCTCTTCCCTCTGCTCAATGGCATCAGTCACTCCTTCCCTAGCCCCACCATATCCTCCTGAGAAGTCCCCTGAATTGTTTGACTACAGTGTTGGGTAAGAGAAAAAGTTAACCGCTCAGAGGTCCCAAGGAACTAAAGCTGAAAGGTAGGATCCAACCCCTGGGGGCAGGCACTGCAATAGTATGCAAAATTGTATGGAGAAAAACCAGGACGGCCGCACTCCAAAAAATGTTCCTTTATAATAAAACAGATCACAACATCAACATGTCACAGCAAAAAACAGAAAAGAGGTGACGCGTTTCACACCAAAATACAGTGCTTATTCATAGCAGTGTTGGGTACATGCTGCAGGGGAATGCGCAGCGTTTTGAAGGCTCCGATGATGGTACACAGCTAGAGGAAGGCAGTAACGTGAGCCCAGAGACAGGGGGCACCCAAGAAGGACAGCAATCTGGCAGTCATGTTCCCCCCAGCTGCAGCATACTGCCAGGTTTGCTACAGTGATGAGGAGGGAGGGGGTGATGAGGTCACTGACTACATATGGGTGCCTGATAGGAGGAGGAGGAGGCACATCTTCAACGAGGCAGGATTCCATGCAGGGGCCAGCTTAAGGGCAGTACACCAACTGCATCACACCGCAGAGCTCCGCATGTGCAGGGCGCTGCTATCTCTCCGCGTTATTCCAAAACTTCTTTGGTGTGAGCCTTTTTTGAGACGAGTGCATAAGATCGCACCGCTGCTATTTGCATCATATGTCACAAGAGCATCTCACGTGGCCAAATCACGCGCTTGGGCACCACATGCTTTTTTTTTAATTCAATGATTTTATTAAGTTTAACAATAATACAAAGTACAAGTAATACTCATACGTCGTGCAACGACGTTGTGGTTTACATAACATCAAGACAACCATGTTCGCTAATATATAGTGTCCCAAGTAGATTAGCCTAAAGTAAGGAATACAGTGGATAAAGACACTCGCTTGGTCCCCTCTCTCCTCACTACACCCCACATGGGAACATTAGTGTTGCGCGAGAGGAGAGAGGATGTATAATAGAGAACCTCTGTGCAGTGCAGTCGTCCTCTGAAGGACTCAGTACATCTGATAATCAGGAGAGAGGATAAGCAAAAGAAAAAAAAAAAACAGGCAGAAAAGAAAAAAAAAACAGCAAAAAATGGTAAACATACCATGTACAATATAGGTATTGCTCGGTCAAGAAAGATGCCAGCATAATATGGGGCTACGTTATCACTTGGTGGTTGTAGCCTTCGTCCAGTCGAGCCAGGGCTGCCAGAGTGCCCGAGTTCTAGAGGACTGACCAGTGTTGACTGATGCTATAGTCTCGTAACTGAAGTGTAGTGCTACTAAATCTATGACCTGGCCTATGGAGGGGATCTGATCTGACTTCCAGTGTCTTGTTATGTTAAGCCTGGCTGCCAGAAGTATGTGTGTGGTAATGTGTCTGACAGGCTGGGGAATGTCATCAATGGTCAAGTTAAGTAGAGCTAGAGCAGGGGAAGAGGGTAGTTTGATGCTGGTAGTGTCTTTAATTAGTTTGTAGACGTCGGTCCTGTAATGTTGAATATTAGGGCACTTCCAAAGAATATGCAATAGGTCACCTTTAATGGTTTTGCACCTCCAGCAAGCGTTGGAGGTGTTAGTGTTGAAAGATGCCAATTTAGCGGTAGTCAGGTACCATCGTAGGTGGATTTTCTGGGTGAGTTCCCAAAGGGCAGAGGATTTGGTGGCCTTGTAGATCGATTTAAGGGTGCAATGCCATTGTTCTACTGTGAAAGTGCACATGAGGTCGGATTCCCATTTTAGATGAGAGGTTAGTTTGAGGAAGGTGTTTTTGTCATGGAGAATTTTGTAGAAATGGGAGACACCTTTGGTCGTCAAAGTATGGTGGGTGAGATAGGCCCAAGTTTTAGAAGGTATACAGTAAAGGGGAAGAGGCATGGTGTGTAGGCAATGGTGTATACGTATGTAGGTAAATTGATCAGAGTCCGGGAGGTCATATTCAATTTGGAGCTGAGAGAAAGTTTTGGGACGGTCGTCCTGCAGTAAGTCGTGTAAGTTATGGAACCCTTTAAGGGACCACCTTGTCAGTGGCAAGTCGGGTGACAGGAACAGGAGAGATTCTAGAGGAATCGCAAAAGGGGACGTGATAGGTTCTGATTTGAGCAGGGAGATCAGTCTTTCCCACGCTTGGACTGTTGCTTTAACAGGAGGGGACACGGAGAATGGGACGGGGGCGCCCAGAGGGGTGCTTAGTAACCAATTCCTTAGGTTGGGCCTGGTGAGAGAGTGGCTTTCCACTTGAGCCCATGCTGAATGTTTGAGTGGTTGAAACCACCCGGGTAATTGGGCCAAAATGGCTGCCGTATGGTAATCTCTAAAGTCTATTGAACCTGTGCCCCCTGCATATTTGTGTTTGGTCATTATTTGGTGTGCGCACCTGGGTTTTTTCCACTCCAAAGGTATTTGTTATACATTGTTTGAAGGGATTTGAAGAACGAGGCAGGTAATGAAATGGGGATGGACCTGAAGAAATATAGAATTTGAGGTAGACATATCATCTTAAAGTAGAGATTTTTGAGTGACCTTGGTAATTGGATGCCCAGGTAAGAGATGTCAGTATGTGCCCATGCAAACGGGTATTGGAGTTGCAGGAGATTCCTGGTTGTGGCGTTAATGTTAACATCCAGTATGAACGATTTAGTTGTGTTGACCTTATAGTATGATACCGAACTGAACCAGTGCAACAGTTTTTGTACCTCTGCCAGGGAGGAAGTTGGATCTGTGAGGATTAGGATGACATCATCCGCGAATAAGCTGATTTTGTGGGATTGTGTGCCAATTTGAAGGCCTGAAATGGCGGTGTTGGAGCGGACATGTTCCGCCAGGGGTTCCATGAGCATGTTGAAAATGAGTGGGGATAAGGGACACCCCTGTCATTTTCCAATTGGTTATGGAGAAGGGACATGAGAGCATGCCTTCCGTAAAGACCTGGGCCATAGGGGTAGTGTACAGAGCTAAAATGGCATCGGGAATTAGGCCTTTGAATCCAAATTTCTGGAGGACTGCTTCAAGGTATGTCCAGTGAACCCTGTCGAACGCCTTCTCTGCATCCAAGGAGAGGAGCAGAGAAGGCGTTCCGGTGGATTCTGCGTGGTGGGTTAGGTTAAGCATCCTCCTGGTAGCGTCTGATGTTTTCCTGCCTTTTGTGAATCCCGTTTGATCTCTGTGTATATGATCAGGCATGATGTCTACTAAACGTGAGGCTATGGTCTTGGCATATATTTTTAGGTTGAGATTAAGCAGAGATATCGGGCGAAAATTTTGTGGGGCGTTAGGTTCCTTCCCTGGCTTCGGCAAGGTTATAATCAGTGCTTTCAAATATTCTTTCGGAAAGGAGGAAGAGGAGGCAGCGTTATTGAATACTTCTGTAAGATATGGGGCTAAATAGGAAGAGAACTGCTTATAATATTCTGCTGTTAAGCCATCTGGGCCTGGTGCTTTGCCACTGGGTAGGGATGTTATTGATCTATTGATTTCTTGCACTGTGAACGGGGCATTGAGTGTTTCTAAATGTTGTGCAGTCAGGGAGGGAAGATCGATGGGATGGAGAAAGTCATCGATCTCTGTGCGCGTTGGTTGTGGGGTGCTAGGGTCACTACATAGATTGTAAAGATCACCATAATAAGCGCTGAATGCGTCGGCTATGTCCTGGGGGTTCGTCAAGGGAAGATTCGTATGGGGGTGGGTAAGTTGATGGATCTTAGTTTTGGCATGTCTGCCCTTTAGACGTTGTGCTAACTTTTTCCCCGCCTTGTTAGAGGTGGAGTATGATGTCGCTTTAAGTTTTCTCTGGAGAAATTCATAGGAGTGGAGTAGCAGAGTCTTGAGTTCCTGTCTCAGGGAGATCAGGAGTTTTTTAGTTGTGAGTCTGTGGGGTTAGTCTTGTGACTTGCCTCTAACGTCGCTATCAGGGCTGTCAAGTCATCGATACACTGCGTCCTCTCCCTCTTAAGGCGTGAACTCAATTGTATCAACATTCCTCTCATATACGCTTTGTGAGCGCTCCACACCACAGCAGGGTCAGACACAGAGCCGTCGTTCAATTTGAAAAAGTCAGTGATCAGCGCACTGATCACTGGCGTGTATTTGTCAGTTTGGAGTAGGTAGTTGTTAGCTCGCCAGAGGAACGTGGTCTGTTGCAGATTTGAATCTTCAATAAGTATTGAGACAGGGGCGTGGTCTGACCATGTCGTGGTGTGGATCGTAGACTCGCAAATCCTCTGCAAGAGCCATTTGTCCGTCAGAAACAAGTCAATTCTAGAATATGTACGGTGCCTGGAGGAGAAAAAGGTAAAGTCTTTCTCAGAGCCGTGAAGACAACGCCAGACATCGTAGAGATCGTGAGTTGAAAGAAAATTCTTTAGGGGCGATCCCCTTCTCTTTGCTGCCGAGGTGGAGTCCAGAAGGATGTCCAGAACTAGGTTGAAGTCTCCACAGAGTATCAGATACCCTTTTTGAACAGGTTTGACGGCTGAGAGGACTCTGCGGAGGAACTTCAATTGTTGTGTGTTTGTGGCATAAGTGTTCACAAGGGTGTATGTAACACGGTTTATGGAGCAGATCAGGATTAGGAAGCAACCTTCAGGGTCAGCAATGAAGTTCATCTGATGAAAGTCCACAGTATCTTTGATTGCAATCATGACACCTCTAGATTTGGTGGAGTGGGGAGCATGGAATACGTGTGGGAATTGACGGTTGGAACAAAGGGGTAAGTCCGATGGTAATAGATGGGTTTCCTGGATACACAGCACATCACTACGGAGGGTCTTGGCGGTCCTCCATAGGGAGTGGCGCTTGGCAGGGTGGTTCAGGCCCTTAACATTCAGGGAGAGGAATGATAGCAGCATCTTGGTGATGGCAGAATGTGAATGTGATAAATTAACACTTATGCCGATGTTTTTTAAAACGTCATTTAAATTGATCATGTGTGGGCAAAACGTCGTTTTTTGTCTTAAAAAAAACGACCAAAAAAAAATTCCAACATGCTTGAATTTGTCGTTTTTCAAAGCGTCGTTTTTTGTTCCACAAAAAGTCACCGTGTGTAGCAAAAACATCGTTTAAAACAATGGGGCAGATTCACAGAGAAATGGATTATCGTAGCGTATCAGAAATACACTACGCCGCCGTTTTTTACCTGGCTCTACGTGGAATTCAGGTAGATTTTCTACGGTAAACGACGGCGGCGTAGTGTATTTCTCCCGTCGCAATCCATATAGACGAGTAGGGGGCGTGAAACATTTAAATTAGGCGCGTTCCCGCGGCGATCGATCTGCGCATGCTCCGTTCGCAAATTTCCCGCCGTGCATTGCGCGAAATCACGTCGTGACGTCATTCGTTGTTTATGTAGCGTACTTTACGGGCGATCCACGTCCCGACGAGTTACGTAAATAAAAAAAAAATTTAAATAAATTCGAAGCGGGAACGACGGCCATACTTAACATGGGCTACGTAAAGTTAGAGCAGCAAAAAGCTGCTCTAACATTACGTATAAAAAAATAGACAAAAACGATTGCGACGCTCGCTCGTTTGTTCGTGAATCCCCGTAAAAACACATTTGCATATCCCGACGCATTAAAACGACGCAAACTCCTCCCAGCGGCCGCAAATAGATGGCAGCGTAGATCCGAAGGCTTACGAAGACGTAAGCCTCTCGGATCGAAGCCCGAAGCCGGCGTATCATGGTTTGAGGATTCAAACTAGTGATACGCCGCGGGAAATTTGAAATTACTCCTGTCTAACACCAGTTAGACAGGCGTAATTGTTTTGTGAATCTGCCCCAATGTTTTTCAACCCGCGCATGCCCAGAAGCTAGTTATGAAGCGAGCTTCAATGGAAAAGAGTGGTGAACGTAACCTCGCTTTTTGTGAAAAAAACGATGGTGTGTATTAGGGTTGTCCCGATACCACTTTTTTAGGACCGAGTACAAGTACCGATACTTTTTTTCAAGTAGTCGCCGATACCGAATACCGATACTTTTTTTAAACGTGTCCCCAAATGCAGCCATGTCCCCCCACATATTGCAGCCATGTATGTCCCCCATATATTGCAGCCATGTATGTCCCCCACATATTGCAGCCATGTCATGTCCCCCACATATGCATCCATGTCATGTCCCCCACATATGCATCCATGTCATGTCCCCCACATATGCATCCATGTCATGTCCCCCACATATGCATCCATGTCATGTCCCCCCACATATGCAGCCATGTCATGTCCCCCCACATATGCAGCCATGTCATGTCCCCCCACATATGCAGCCATGTCATGTCCCCCACATATGCATCCATGTCATGTCCCCCCACATATTCAGCCATGTCATGTCCCCCCACATATGCAGCCATGTCATGTCCCCCCACATATGCAGCCATGTCATGTCCCCCCACATATTCATCCATGTCATGTCCCGCCACATGTTCATCCATGTCATGTCCCCCACATATGCAGCCATGTCATGTCCCCCCACATATGCAGCCATGTCATGTCCCCCCACATATGCAGCCATGTCATGTCCCCCCACATATGCAGCCATGTCCTGTGCCCCATATTGCAGCCATGTCATGTCCTCCATACCTCCGCCGCCGCCGCTGCTGCAGGGTTAATCCCCGTGCAACACATACCCGCGGCGCCATGTATAGACACGCGATTGGACGGATCCATCCAATCGCGAGCAAGGGGGGAGTGTCTATGCACGTATCCGTGTATAGACACTCCCCCCTTGCTCGCGATTGGACGGATCCGTCCAATCGCGTGACTATAAATGGCGCCGCGGGTATTACAAGTTTACAAGTTGTACGAGGATTAGCGGCGGTCGGCGGCGGGTGGTGTACGGCGGGCGGCGTGCGGCGAGCGGCGGGGGGGGGAAGTATTCTATTTAGGTATCGGGGGTATTTGCGGGAGTACAAGTACTCCCGCAAATACTCGGAATCGGTCCCGATGCCGATACTGGTATCGGTATCGGGACAACCCTAGTGTGTATGCAACATCGTCTTTGAAAAGTGACGTTTCAAAAACGTCGTTTTTTACTTCACAGAAAACGTCGTTTTTTTTTCATCACAAAAAATGATCGTTACAGTTAGATGATGCAGATCAGATCTGGGAAAGTCCAGGAGGTATGTTCAGTAACAGGTGTGAGGCAGTCCGGAAGCCTAGGGACGAGTGTGACAAAGAGCTGCAAGTAGAGCAATATGTTAGATACTGCGTCCGTAAAATGAGAAACAGAGAAAAAAAAAACAAAGAAAAAAAAAAAACAAAGAGAAACGTCTGAAGGTAGTGGTGAACACCACTGTAGCCTCCAATCAGGGGGATTTGAGCAGTCAGTAACGTGGGAGAGTAAATAGAACAAGGATACCAGGCGTCAAAGCCCAGGGGAACCAATGTGACGTCGTTTGGCCGCATTTTCCAGGAAAGGCAACATTTCTCAGGTGTGAGCTGGAGCCAAGCTTCTGCGAGGGGTCAAAGCTCTTTTTTTCCGAGTGGAACGGCGTTGGGGGGCTTAGTGAGAATACCCCAGTTGTGGAGGAGATGTAGGCCCTTATTAAGATCATTGATCGTGTGGGTTTGGCCGATTCTCGCAATGAGGGGGGTGGCCGGGTATCGCCACTTGTACTGCATTTTGTGGTTTTGGAGACCTTTGGTGATCGGGCTCAGTTGTCTGCGCAGCTGGAGAGTTCCGGGTAGAACTGGACTCCGGCAAATGGGGCTGGTAAGGGTGATTTGGCTTTGACTCCCGACAGCAACCTTTCTTTAGTGTGGTAGAAGTGAATCCTCATCAGGACATCTCTAGGTACGGTAGCCGCCAAGTGGGATGGTTTGGCTATTCTGTGTATCCTGTCGATGATCAACTCCTGCGGGGATGCGTCTGGTAAGACAATACGCATCAGATCGGTGGCATAACGTGGAAGGTCCGCAGGTGCAATGTTTTCAGATATACCTCTCAGTTTCACGTTATTTCTGCGAGACCTGTCCTCGCAGTAATCAATGTCCTCATTAACTGTGGACGTGCATTCAGTGAGGCCTTTCTCCACAGCGTCCACCCTGATATCTAGTGTGCGGATGTCTGAGGTAATTTTAGTGAACAGGGAGGAAAGATCAGACATGAGGGAGGTCTGCAGGGACAGCAACATGTCCTTCAGAGTTGTGTCCATGACCGGCTGCCCAGAGGTAGGGAAGGAGGCCACAGAGGAGTGCAGGGCCTGACTGGATGGGAGAGGGCCGAAAGCCGGGGCCTCGATTTGCGGCCGCAGCGTCCGCTGCGGCGGCGTGTCTAGCCGCATTTTTGTCTTCGCCGGGCTAGTGGGCAGAGGATCGCTCTCCAGGGGGTCAGGGAGATCCATAGGGGTACCTGTGTCTTGTTGGTCCACCGGGAATTCGTCCAGGAGATCCGTGTAGGAGCCGCGCCGCGCGGCCTGATCGGTGCCATCTTGGGAGGCTTGGTTCCTCTCCGCCGGCTTGTAAGCAAACTCCGTGAGTTTGCGGAGGATGTGTTCCGTGAGCCTCTTCCTCGATGTGCTCGGTGTTGTCTCCATTGTCCCCAGAGCTAGGATGGACGCAGGGGAGGTTGTGATGGCGGCCTATGTAGTAGATTGTGTCCCCTGGTAGACAAGCTGTGGGATTAAGCGTCCATCCTCCTCTCCAGTCGGACACGCCCCCCGGCACCATATGCTTGACCAGACATATGTCGACCTGCCATGCAGTTTGTTGGCAAGTGTACCTCAAAGACCCACACCAAAGAACAAAGCGGACCTCTCCTTGCTCCTCATCAGCTGGGATCTCCAACCCCACTATACCTTCAGTCCTCTCTGAAGCCTGCACTGATAGACATGAAGGTGTAGAATTAGGTGTGTCACAGCCAACATCAGATTGTACCAGGCAAATTTCCCTGTCCCAGCTGTTTCAGCGCCGAAAAATTTCGCTTACAGCCATCCACATGCCCAGCAGTTGAATGCTAGCTTAGCTAAATTGCTAGCGCTTCAACTGCTGCCTTTTCAGTTGGTAGACTCTGCCCCCTTCCGTGAGTTTGTGGTATGTGCGGTACTTCAGTGGCAGGTTCCCAAATGCCACTTTTTCTCACGGAAGGCGATTCCGGGTCTCTACCGGCATGTGGAAGGCAATGTCCATGCCTCGCTGGACAGGGCGGTCAGCGGTAAGGTGCATATTACCGCTGACTCATGGTCCAGCAGGCATGGACGTTACCTATCTTTCACGGCACATTGGGTGTCTCTGCTGGCAGCTGGGAAGGATGCAGGACAAGGTACAGTAGTATTGTAGGTTGTACCACCATCATGCCTGCAAAATTATACTACTGGTGATTGTGACACACCTCTGTCCTTCACCCCTTCTCTTCTTCTTTCTCTGTGGCCTCTTCCTGTACTGATTTGTCCTCGGAACCAACGGTGCTCCATAGGCATTTAAAGAGGTACACAGGTACGCAGGCAAAAAGATGCCATGCAGTGCCACACTGGGGCAGAGGTTCTGTCAGCTCTGCAGGGGCAGGCTTGGAGGTGGTTGACGCCACGCCAGCTTAAGGCAGGAATGGTGGTTTTTGACAATGGCACCAACCTCCTCTCCGCCCTTTTAAGGTCTGCTGACCTTAAAAAGGAATACAACCTGCCCAAGAACCGCCTAATCTGTGACATGCCCACCAGGTGGAACTCTACGTTGGCCATGCTGCAGCAGCTGAACACACAGCAGAGGGCCATCAATGAGTATCTGTGCTAATATGAGACCAGGACAGGTCAGGGGATCTTGTTTTTTTCCCCATGCCAGTGGGCCATGATCAGGGATGCATGCACAGTCCTGTCACCATTTGAGGAGGCCACAAGGATGGTGAGCAATGACAGTGCATGCATCAGTGACACTGTCCCTCTTATCTACCTGTTGGAGCACACGCTGCATGGAATAATGGACAGGGCCCTTGAGGCAGAACAGAGGGAGGAAGAGGAGAATTTCTTTACCTCTCAAGGCCCCCTTTATCCAGACAGTTCTCCTGCCTATCACACAGGGAGAGGACGAGGAGGAGGAGGAGGATTGTGTCAGCATGGAGATGGAGCCTAGCACTTAGCATCAGCAGCAGTCTTCAAGGGATCAATTACAGTCCCAAGAAACCCATGGACTTGTTCGTTGCTGGGAGGAGGTGGCTGCGAATCGTGTCATCCTCAGTGACCCAGAGGACTCCACACCGAATGCCTCAGCAAACCTACGCCTCATGGCCTCCCTGATCCTGAAAAGCCTGCAGAAGGTTCCTCGTATTCGTGCTATCAAGGAGAGGGATCATTACTTACTGGCAACCCTCCTTGATCCACATTACAAGGGAAAGGTTGCAGACTTTATTTTGCCGGTGCAGAGGGAGCATAAGATGAAACATCTTTGGGATGCCTTGCAAAAAGGTATGTGCAACACATTCCCAGAGACTGGGAGGTTACAAAATCCTGGTCCTGGACAACGTGTTGCTGAGCCTTCGGGCAGTCAAAGAAGGAGCGGTGGAGAAGGTGGCCGTCTGACCGATGCTTTCAGACAATTTTTTCTTTCAAATAGTTTTTATTGAGAAATACAAATACAGCAGTAAGTTACATATAGGCGAACAAGCCATGAGCAGTATTGAATACAGCAAAGGGTTTCTGATTGTGCATAAACAAACTCGTAACGTATCAGAACATTCGAATTACATATAACTGTATACTGTAGGGATAATCATAAGGGAGTGCAGTATCTATGCTAAGGAGGGGAGGATGGGGGGGGGCTTCACACATGAGGGGAGGGGGTGGAGCGCATCAAGGATTGGATGGAGCGTTCAGGAATGGATCAATGATCAGTGGTTCCATTTAGTGTCGTACCATAGTCGCCATGGAGTCCATTGAGTCAATAGTGTGGGGCAGGAATGTTTCCTGCGAGCAAGGATTGTCTCATACTGGTAGTGAGTGTGAGTTAATTGTATTACGTCCGCTATTGTGGGGGTGGTACTAGATTTCCAGTTCCTGGCAATGAGAAGTCTGGTTGCCAGTAGGACATGGGATGTCACTAGTTGCAGGGGAGGAGGTACGTCATCGATGGTCAGATTGAGAATAGCTAGTTGGGGGGTCAGTGGTATGGGAAAGCCAGTCAATTCCCTCAGTACTTGTTCTAGCAAAGTCCACAGATTCCTTAAGTGGGGACATGTCCAGAAAATGTGGATTAGAGTGCCAGGTTCACCGCAACCTCTCCAGCAGTTAAGTGAAGTATGGGGGTGGAATTTGGCTATTCTGGACGGCGTTAGGTACCATCTTAGTAGCAGCTTCTGGGAAAGTTCCCATAGGGCTGTACAAGAGGTGGATTTGTATATAGACTTAATTGCTGTCTGCCATTGTTGGTCAGAAAATTGGGTCTGGAAGTCGGATTCCCAATCAGTGAGGGGTTTAGACTTGAGGAAGGAATTTTTCTCCTGCAGGGACGAATAAAGTATAGAGGTACCTTTGATCGGGCGTGTCTGAGCAAAGAGGTATTGCCATATGTTCGCTGGTAGGTGTCCCTCCAGTGAGGGCGTGGCTAAGAGACAGTGTCGCAGCCTATAGTATGTAAAGTAGTCAGAAGTGGGAGCTTGGAAAGTGGTCTGAAGATGTAGAAATTAAGGAGTTAGTCACAAGGTGTCGCAGTTCATAGGTGTACGTCAGCTTCTCAGTCAGCCATTTCGGAATGTGTAGATCTGGGGTTAATAGTGTCAGTGTTTGTATCGGTATGGGGATGGGTTTAATTGGTACAGTCGACCATTTAGAACGAGTCAGCAGTCTCCAGGCTTTAACAGAGGCCTGAATGGTGGGGGAGTATAGGCCCAGTGGAGGGTTGGTGATTAGTGTGCTAAATAACCAGTGGGCCAGGCTATGACCTGGAATCATGGTGGATTCTATGTCGCTCCAAAGAGTGGAGGGTGTTGCCATCCACTCCTTGAGTTGTGTGAGAATAGTGGCCAGGTAATAGTCTTTGATGACCACATATCCCATACCTCCTGCAGATCTGTGTTTGGAAATTTTTGTCAAGCTACATCTGGGCTTCTTGCCTTGCCATATGTAGCGTCCCAAGACAGATTGTAGGGCAGCTAGGTAAGATTGCGAGAGCGGTATGGGGAGTGTTCGGAATGCATACAGTAGCTTGGGCAAGACCATCATTTTAAAAAGCCGCAAGTCTGCCTGCCCAGGAGAATTCGTACTTGGAGAGTTTCGTGGTTTCGGAAATAAGTATTTGTTTCAACTCAACATAGTTGCGGGGAAACAAAGCCCTTGTGGACTTAGTTAAGGTAATGCCAAGGTATGAAATTCCGGAGTCTGCCCAGGGGTAGGGGAATTTGTTTCTGAGCAAGTTACTGGTGATAGCATCCAATCCTAAATCTAGGATATAAGATTTGTTCTCATTGACCTTGTAGTAAGATATGCTACTAAATCTTTGTAGCAGCAATTGTGCCGAAGCCAGGGAAGAAAGGGGGTTTGTCATCATGATTATCACGTCGTCCGCAAATAGGTTGATTTTGTGTTCTAGGGTGCCAATCCTAAACCCTGATATCATGTCTTGGGTTCTGATGTGTTCTGCTAGGGGCTCCATGACAAGGTTAAAGATAAGTGGTGACAGGGGACAGCCTTGGCGTGTGCCATTGGTGATTAAAAAGGGCTTCGAGAGTATTTCCGATGTGTACACTTGGGCTGATGGGGAGGAATACAATGCCATTATGGCGGAGAGAATAGGGCCTTGAAATCCAAACTTGACCAGTGTAGCCCGCATGTACCCCCAGTGGACCCGGTCGAACGCCTTCTCCGCATCCAGTGATAGGAGCAGAGAAGGCGCTCGAGTAGACTCCGCAGCATGGATGATGTTAATGATCCTCCGGGTCGCATCAAAGGTCTGTCTGCCTTTGGTAAAGCCAGACTGATCCTTGTGTATGAGCATGGGCATTAGGTCCACTAGACGGTTGGCTATGAGTTTTGCATAAATCTTGGCATCTAAGTTTAGGAGAGATATGGGCCGGAAATTTTGGGCACAGGTGGGTTCCTTCCCCGGCTTTGGCAGCGTAACAATTAAAGCAGATAACATTTCAGGGGGAAGAGAGGAGGATGAGGCAGCGTCGTTACAAACTCTAGCAAGAAATGGTGATAGGATGGAGCCAAATTTTTTGTAATATTCCCCCGTTAGGCCATCAGGGCCCGGGGATTTGTTGGAGGGTAGTCCAGAGATCGTGTGTTGAATTTCTAGGGCTGTGAACGGTGCATTAAGCGTCTCCAAGTGATCCTCAGACAATTTTGGGAGATTGATTTCCTGGAGGAATGCTGTGATGTCTTGAGGGGATGGTTGGAGAACTGAACTATCATCTTTCAGGTTGTATAAGGTGGTGTAATAGTCGCTAAAGGCATTGGCAATTTCTGTGGGGTCAATTAATTTTTGGTTTGAGGAGGGGTGGAACAAGTGGGTGATTTTAGTCTTGGATAGGTGGCCCTTAATTCTATTAGCCATAGCTTTACCCGCTTTATTGCCGGTGGAATAATGGAGGGCTCTAAAGTGGGTATGGGCTCTCTCAAAGGAGTCCAGCAAGTGGGCTCTTAGTTCTTGTCTTAAGAGATCTAGTTTGCGTTTTGTAATACTACTAGGAGCTGATTGATTTTGAGTTTCCAATACTTTTATATCTGAGGTAAGGGTTTCTAAACGCTGTGATCTCATCCTCCTCTCCCTAGCCCCCAGTTGAATAAAGAGTCCTCGAACGAATGCTTTATGGGCATTCCACAGTACATTATGACTAGTCACAGAATTAGCATTTAGGGAGAAGAACTCAGTTAGGTGTTCCCTGATATATTCAGAATGAATTTGGGAGTGGATGAGAGAGGCATTGGCTCTCCAAACCCTTGATCGAGAAGAAGGAGAGGAGTCATTCAGGGAGATAGTGACAGGTGCGTGGTCGGACCATGTGATGGAGGAGATGTCAGATGCTGAGACCTTGGGGAGGAGCCATTTGTCCACCAAGAAATAGTCAATTATGCCGAGGAGAGAAGTAAGAGTAGTCCCTTTCGGTAGTGTGGTGGCATCTCCACACATCATAAAGATCATAAAGATCATGAGATCGTATGAAAGGTCCCATGGGTGAGGTTGTTCTGCCCGAGTGGGAGGAAGTATCAATCGTGTTGTCAGGCACTATATTAAAATCACCACATAGTATAAGGTGACCTTGCTTGAAGCGGTTGATTTTTTTCATTAGTTTGGACAAGAAGCTAATCTGTCGTTTGTTAGGAGCGTACACCGTCACGACGGTGTACCTGACATTGTTAATGGAGCAATCCAACGCTAAGTATCTGCCATCGACGTCTGTCAAGCTATCGTGGAGAGTGAACTGTACTGTGTCTTTGATGGCGATTAAGACCCCATTTTTCTTTTCCGGACCAGAGGCTTTGAATATATTCGGAAAGTGCTTATTAGTACAAGTCGGTTCTGCAGAGGACTTAAAGTGCGTTTCTTGCACACAGAGGATGTCACAGTGAGATGTGTGAGCAGTTTTCCACAGTGATACCCGTTTAACCGGGTGGTTCAGTCCCTTAGCATTCAAGGTGAGGAATTTAGGCATCTCGGCTAGAGCAGTGTAGTGAGCGTGTAGAGAAAGGTACTCACAGTTCGTTGAAGGTAGTCAATCAATCCAAGGAGGTAGTAGATGAGAGGTGGATCCGCTGACCAGGGGGTAGGTCTTCTCAGAGTGGTGATGCTCTCCGAGATCCAGGTGGAAGGGAGGGGGAGCAAGTGGGGAGACAAAAACAAGGGGACAAAAGTAACAGTCAACAGCAACTTATTCAGAACAATGGAAAGCTGGGCGCAGCAGGGGCACCAATGTCAGCAGTATGTCAGGATTGCTGACAGCTTACGGGGTGAAAGTTTGTGGGTTAACTGCAACGAGCAGGCACCAGCCGGAGTGCTTTGTAGTGGTAATAGTAGAGGAATACTAACCGCAAGGTCACACACCTGCACTGGGGCAGGAATCCATGTCGGTGGGGTGCGTTACATCAGATATTGGCGCCTGGGGCGGTGGGTTGTTCCCAGGGATGATGTGCCATTTTCTGAGGAGCTGGATGCCTTCCTCCACTGAGTGGATGTTGTGCTTTACCCCATTTTTGGTAACCATGAGTTTGGTCGGGAATCCCCATTGATAAGGGATCTTGTGGTTATTCAATGGTTTTGTGATGGTCTGGAGTTGTCTTCTCTGTTGGCGGGTATATTGTGAGATATCTGCAAACAGTTGTAACTTTGTATATGGCGCGGGTAGTTGACCCAAACGCCTGGATTTGGCCATGAGCATATCTTTGGCGTGGTAGAAGTGTACCCTCATGAGGGTGTCACGGGGCACTTCAGGTGGGAGGTGGGGAGGTTTCGGCAGCCGGTGGATACGGTCAATGACCGTCTCAACAGGAGGGAGGTCAGGAAGGAGCAGAGATATTATTTTCCTAGCATAATTGTTGAGATCGGCGGGAACGATCGTTTCAGGTATGCCACGTATCTTAACATTATTGCGTCTCGATCGGTCCTCGAGATCCGCCATCTTGGCCCGTACCCATCGTTGTTCCTCCCTGGTGTGGTCATGGGCATCAACTAGGTCATTGACTGTAACTGTCATGGCGCTCATTTGATGCTCAATGCGGCCTATTCTATTGTTCACAAGGCCCATCTCAGATTTAAATGCTGACAGCATAGATGAAATGTCATTGTGGATGGAGCTGTGCAGCGTGATCAGCATGTCTTTTAACATGGTGTCAACCACTGGTTGATTGATGGTGGGGAAAGCAGCTATGGGGGATGGTCCGGACGTTAGTGAGGGGAGACTGTCCAGGGCAGGCCTTACCTCAGGTGCCTGCGAGCTGGGATCTAAGCGCATCCGCGCCTTGGCAGGGCTGGCGGTAGTGGAGACTGTGCCAGAGAGCGCCGGTGGATCAGGAGGAAAGGAGCGTGAGGGGACAGATGCATCCTCGTCCCCAGACAGGTCAGTGTATGCCTTCTCTCCTCGCGGCGAGCGGTCGCGGGCGCCATCTTGGCCATGGGACCTGTGAGGTGGCGTGAAGAAATCCGTCAATTTCCGCGGCTGGCGGTAATCTTTTCGTTTGCGGGATGACCCGTCCGGGTTCCCCAGTACATGCTGGTTAGAGTGGTGCATCGTTCGTGGTGCGGAGTAGCGTTGCTGGTGCTCGAATCTCCGGTTGGTGCGGGAGCTGGGAGGTCAGACGTCCATGCAGCTCGGCAGTCGGCCACGCCCCTCAGACAATTTTTTAGTCCACAGCCCCGAGGTATGACCGGTTCCAGCAACCATCGCCAGTGTCTGTTTTACATGGTGCGGGAATACCTAGGGGCAAGATCAGACTTGGACACCTTTCCCACTGGCTTATTGAGTCTTGAGGATGGATCACTGGCCAGAGCTTGCACAGTATGCAATTGAGCTACTGGCCTGTCCTGCATCCAGCATTCTTTTGGAACGCACATTCAGTGCTGCTGGAGGCTTTGTAACCGATCACAGGGTGTGCCTCTCCACCGACTCGGTCGATTGACTGACCTTCATAAAAATTAATCAGGCTTGGATCACCACCAGCTACCAAGCACCTGATGCTAATGTAACTGAATATTTTTTTTTCAAAATGTCAGATCCCTTCAAGGCTGCCTATGCTGATGCTGAGTGACTATCCTGTCATGCTGAGTGACTATCCTGTTATGCTGAGTGACTATACTTTTTCTCCTCAATGATAATGCTGATAGCTTGTAAGAACATTTTTGTTTCTGGGCACCGCCACCAGTGCCTTAGGCCCAATTTTTCTGCTCCCGTTTAACAGAGGTGTGTAATTACAATTTTTGATGCAATACTTTGCAGCAGGGCTCATTCCTGCGCTCCAACTAGAGTATCTGTGAGGGGTTGCAGTGTTGTGGCACCAGCACTAGTGCCTAAGGCCCAATTGTTCTGCCCCCGTTTAACAGAGGTGTGTAATTACAATTTTTGATGCAATACTTTGCAGCAGGGCTCATTCATGTGCTCTAACTAGAGTATCTGTGAGGGGTTGCTGTGTTGTGGAATCAGTGTATAAGGCTCAATTTTTCTGCCCCTGTTCAATAGGGGCATGTAATTACAATTCTTGATCTAATATTTTACAGCAGGGCCCATTCCTGCGCCCACCAAGAGTAACTGTGAGGACTTACAGTGTTGTGGCACCACCAGCACCAAAGACCCAATTTTTCTACCACTGTTTAACAATGGCATGTTATTACAATTCTTGATATAATAGTTCACAGCAGGGCGTTCTGGCGCCCACCAAGAATAACTGTGAGGGCTTACAGTGTTGTGGAAACACCAACACCTAAGGGACAAATTACTGCAGAGTATATACGGCAGGCCCCTACTTTCAAACATCCAACTTACAAAGGACTCCTACTTGCAAACGGTAGGAGATAACAGGAAGGTTGTGGTTAAGGTTGTGGTTAATTCCATGATGGCATAAGGGGTGAATCTGAAGATGCGAGACACCTCAGAATCACTCATGCCAAAGATGTCTATGCATGTGTGATATATCAAGTGAAGAGTGAGGGGCTTGTATCAGATAAGAATATTGTATTATATTAGATTAAATTGTAAAGTTTATCTAAGCAAATAAAAAAAAAAAAAAAAAAACATCTCCCGTGCCCTCCTCCTTCTTTGCTCATCTAAAGTCAGTAGTATAGCTATGAACATGGATGCCACTGGCATGTTGGCATACAGTTTGTTGGGCAACACGTGTGACTGCTGAGCTCCTCACTAACAGTGTTGCTTTATCTGACATGTAGATGATTTTTCTCTTTTTAGACCAGCTTTTATATGGTCTAATTTTAGACAGGACATTTTGCTGTTGCGCACACTGCGTAGCCTGCGCTGCCCCAACGTTCTTTTGTGGATCCCCGTAAGTCCCTCATTAGCATATTTGACTAGCAAATCAATGGTCTGTCTAGCGCAGTTTTGCACGGACGGATGCGCCTGTCTAACGAAATTACGCTGGACAAAAAAAAGTAGATTTTTTGCGTATCTCGTTTTGGGGATGCAGTGCATCGAAACGCACGCGCACATTTAGACTTACGCACGCGCATCTCCTGTTGCACAGGCGTAATCGCTCTGTGAATCTGGCCCTATATGTTTAGCACTATTATACATGATCGCTAGTTTAGCAGGAGCTGCCCACTGGTATTCAATGTAGTATTGGTGGTTGTGCAAGGCTTTTGTTGGATGTGGAGGTTGCGCAAGGCTTTTGTAATCATGTTAAGCTGTCTCTGATGTTGCAGGGTGTGATGGGATAGGTCTGCAAAGATCTGTAGTTGTGTGTAAGGATCAGGTCCCAAGAGAACTTCATTTTTGCATGAGTTGATTCTTTACATGGAAAAAGTGCTACGCAAAACCACATCCCTAGGTGAAGAATATTGCAAGAAGGGAGGTTTAGGAAGCTGGTTAATGACCAATTAAATATGTTTCAGATCAGGCAGTACGGCTTTGATGGGGTTTGCTCATTCCACGTACATAGGAACAGAGCTCATTGGCCTGCACTGTTTCTGGTATGCCAAGAATCTTAATATTATTGTGGCGTGACCTGTCCTCAATGTCGCCCAAATTGTCCTTAATCCACTTATGATCTGCCACATGGTCGTCATGTGCATCAATAGGATCATTAACTGTATAGGTAATTTCTCCCAAGTTGGTTTCAATATGGGAAAGTCTGTTCCCTATGTTTTGGATACTGTGGTAAAGTTTCTGCAGGAGGGAGAACATGTCTGACTGGAGAGAGCTTCTGAGTGACATGAGCATTTCCTTGAGAATTTTGTCCATGAGATAGGAGGCTATGGGCACTTGCTGGGTCCCTTGAGCGCTTCAAGAAGCATACATGTGACTCACCTCCTGTCATTGTCTGGGCAGTCCAACCTCATTATGGCCTTGTCTGGGCTGCTGGTGATGGAAGTGCCTGGAGAAGATGAGGGTGAGCCATTCCTGCTGACAGAGGAATCCTCCGATGTGCCCTGGAGGTTAGTTCATGAGAGAGGCTGCCTGAGGGAGAGAGCTGCTGGTATGTTCACGGATGGGGCAGCCGAGGCTCCGACTTTGTGGCAAATCTCTGCTGGGAGGAACATGAAGGCTGCAATTTCCATGGATGACACTCATCTTTGTGCTTTGGGGATATGTCATCCAGGCAGAAAGGTGTGCTGCTAGGCAATGGGTGAGCCGTGGTGATGCTGGCAGATGCTGAGACTCCAGACCGATGCGAGGAGGTGATGGATTAGGCATCCATCTTGCCTGTGTGCTGTCCACGCCCCTCTAAGGAGTTCTAATTGTGAAGTGGATAGAGTAGGTAGTCAAACTATGGATAAGAATGGCTGAATGTTTTTCTTGGAGAGGTGTGGAATGGTAGAATCATTATTTAAGTTGCATAGAGATTCATAATAGTCTGCAAAGGCTTCTGCTATCAATAGGGGGTTTATGAGCTTGTGTTTGCTGAAGGGGTGTAATAGGTTTGGGATTCTAGTTTTGGCCTGTAGATCTATTTGCCTGGAGTTTACCCACTTCGTTGTTGTGGGCATATTAGCTCAACTTTAGTTGATGTAGGTATTTTCTGTGGCATCCACACATCCTTTGCAGAATATTCCTCAGTCTCAATAAAGCTGTCACCTTGTCCTGGGAAGGTAAGATTGTTTTTTGCTTCTAGAGCAGTGTTTCTCAGCTCCAGTCCTCAAGACACACCAACGGGTCATGTTTTCAGGATTTCCCTCAGATAAAAACAGCTGGAGTAATTACAAAGGCATGGAAACTAATCAAATCATTTGGGCAAAATAATGGTAAGCCTGAAAACATGACCTGTTGGGGTGCCTTGAGGACTGGAGTTGAGAAACACTGAGTGCATATCTGTAAAATGAGAGAGTTAAATTTATAATGTAGCAAGATGCCTCTTAGGAATGCTTTATGAGCTTTCCATAATATAAAAGCTTGGGTTTCAGGAAGGTTGTTGTGTGTGACATATTCCTGGATATAGGGTCTCTGCATTCAGGGTTTTGTAATGAGTTGTTGCATCGACATAGTGACTGGCGGGCAAGAATTCTCCTCCTCCAAATCCGCTATTTTGGCTTTAAGTGCAGACAGTTCATCCTGGTGGGCAGCATGGGAGTCCACCAATGCGTTGAAGCATGTTACTTCCTCTTGAAAAGTCCAGGTATTCAACATAAAGGAGGGGAAGGCAGAGGAGAAGGAATGGAGTGAAAACACTTTGAAACACAGTCCTTTCATCCTTAATTTTCAATGCTGGCTCATAATCTCTTTAAAACATATCTTATGTAACATCATCAAGGAAAATAAAGACTTATTACAATACATAATCTCATACATGCATACATATATCTATAAAAAAAAAAGATATAAAAAAGGTATAAAAAGAATATATAAAAAAACTTAAAGGAATATAAACCGAGAAACATTTTAGTGGTTCTAATAAAAGAGTAAGCTTAATTTATCAAATAGGGGATTTTAAAATATTCTATCACACTGCCTGCATCGTTGGAAAGAAAACAAATAATTACTGCAGAGGAGCCTGATGGCGGCATCTCTTCATGTCACTGGTTTGAGCGGAAGTTAGGCTGCTGCAGGGTGGTTGGAGCAAAGCAAAGCTGAAGTGAGTTTAGGAACGGCCATAGATGTAGAGCCGAGAGGAGCACTCAGATTATGTGGCCATCTGGATACCGGTCTCCACGCCCCCCTTGATTTAATGTTTTTAATGAACTGATACACTTAGATGGTGGCCCATTTTGGTTTTTCATTTGTTTTAGTGCACAGAGACCATCCAATACTCTGCTTCACCAAATATGGACTCTTTTACCTTGGGACTTTATTATTCTCT
Organism: Rana kukunoris; assembly: GCA_029574335.1. Lineage (NCBI taxonomy): Eukaryota > Metazoa > Chordata > Amphibia > Anura > Ranidae > Rana > Rana kukunoris. The sequence continues at coordinate 243,728,108 of CM056059.1, forward strand.
ATTTGCGCTATTGAGTTTTCTTTCCTTTATTCTTGGATTTAGGGAGCAAATTTTTTTCAGAGTAGATATAACCCTAATTTACTCCACTAATGCTAGCCATGGATGATTCGAATCATGGCCAGTTCAGTGGGGACCGTCTAAGATTCAAACTATGTATGGGCAGGCTGATTGTACCCAAGTTAATTGATCGATCAACTTGGGTACAGCCAGCCCATTGGATCTTTCAACAGCGGCTATAATCACTAGCAATAATCCCTGGGGGAGGGGTTATTCCATAAACACTGACTATGTTGATGAGGGAATTGTTCTTTTCCTGCAAGCTGTGCAACGTCTATGGTCAAGTCCAACTAAACCTGTCAAATGCAGCCTAACTTCAGTTTGTTGTCACTTTAAAATTGTTTGTTTGGATCAAGTGAACTACAGAGCTTTGAAAAAGTAATGATATTTGATACCCCTTTAAATTTTCCAAATTTTGTCATGTTACAACCAAAAACGTAAATGTATTTTATGTGATAGACCAATACAAAGTGGCACATAATTGTGCAGTGGAAGGAAAATGATAAATGGTTTTCCAAAAAAAAAAAAAATGTAAAAAGTGTGGTGTGGTGTACATTTGTATTTAGCCCCCCTATATTTTGTAGAACCATCCAAGGTGAGTACGTGGCATTAGTCTGCAAAAGACTGTGAGACTGGGGCAGAGGCTCACCTTTCAGCAGGCCAGAGACTTTAAACATACAGGAAAGAAAGGATCCGCTGCTCCAGGTGTATACAATGACCCAAATGGAACCAGGTAGGAGTGCTAGCCCTGGCCCACCTCAGTAGGATATTTAAAAAAAAGAAATGAATGATTAAGCACACGTTCTATGTGTGAAACACAGTTACGTGACTGAATTATGGTGTCCCTGTTGTCATCACAGTAGTGATTTTTAATAAAGGCACTTAGTCACGTAGCTTCAAGTCTTTTTGGGGATATCTGTACCAGATTTGCACATCTAGAGAGTGACATTTTTGCCCATTCTTCTTTGCAAAATAGCTCAAGCTCTGTCAGATTGGATGGCGAGCTTATGTGAGCAGCAATTTTCAAGTCTTGCCACAGTGTCAATTGGATTTAGGTCTGGACATTGGCTGGGCCATTCTTTTTTTTTAAGTGTATTTTTGTGCGTGAACTCGAGAGAGAGGAGTCGGACTGCAGGAGTTGGGAGTAGGCAGACCCTCCCCCCAGAGGCAATCTGCCATCCTTCTCCATGCCCCCGTGTGGCAATGGCGGATGTGAGGGGGGCCTCCTACTCACCCACCCTACCTGCTCCACTTGGGAGCCCAACTGGGGCCCAACGGGGCAGAGGGAGTCCCCCTATGAGAGAGTGAGGGGGTCTAGCCCACCCAGCCAGCCCCATAGGTCCTTCGCCTTTTTTTTTTAGGAGACCGCATGGCCAAAGCGCGTGCGTGTTAAACCAATTTCGTGTGCGTGCAAGTGTGGTGTTTTTTGTGGGGGGGGGGGGGTGGGCGTACTAAGCACAGGCGTACTTTGCATAGCACACCCACCGGGAGTCGGGCTGAGACCACCAAACTCAATTCACATGTAGCCGAGACCGGGATCCGAACCCTTGGCTGCAGAGGTGGACGGCTTGTCAGTGCAGTGCCAATCACATTGAGCCACCACAGCTCCCGGCTGGGCCATTCTAAAAAGTGAATATGCCTGATTCAATTGTAGCTCTGGCTGTATGTTTAGGGTCATTAGAAAAAGACGAATGGCTGCCCAATCGAAGGTTCGAAAGTGCCTTTATTAAAAATCACTGTGATGACAACAGGGACACCATAATTCAGTCACGTAACTGTGTTTCACACATAGAACATGTGCTTAATCATTCATTTCTTTTTTTAAAGTATCCTACTGAGGTGGGCCGGGGCTAGCACTCCTACTTGGTTCCATTTGGATCATTGTATACACCTGGAGCAGCGGATCCTTTCTTTCCTGTATGTTTAGAGTCTCTGGCCTGCTAAAAGGTGAGCCTCTGCCCCAGTCTCAAGTCTTTTGCAGACTAATGCCACGTACTCACCTTGGATGGTTTTTCCCGACAGAGTTCTGCTCAAGCTTGGCTTGCATACACACGGTCACAAAAAGGTTTTAGAACTTTCGACCGCCAAGAACGCAGTGACGTACAACACTATGACGAGACAAGAAAATTAATTTCAATGCTTCCGAGCATGAGTCAAATTTGTTTCCGAGCATGCGTCAGAATTTTGCGCGTCGGAATTGATACAGACGATCGGATTTTCTGATAGGAATTTTTTCCGTCTGAAAATTTGAGAACCAGCACTCAATCTTTTGTTGGTGAAAATTCTGACAGCAAAAGTCAGATGTAGCATACACACGGTTGGAATTTCGAACCAAAAGCTCACATCTGACTTTTCTTGTTGGAATTTCTGATCATGTGTAGGTGGCATAACAGGTTTTCTTACAAGGTTGCCATATATTTGGCTCCATCCATCTTCCCCTCAACTCTGACCAGCTTCCCTGTCCCTGCTGAAGAAAAGGTGGTGTGTTAAGGGTAATGTGTAGTGTTAGTATTCCACCACACATGACATTTTGCTTTTAGGCCAAAAATTTACATTTTGGTCACTCTTCCATAAAGGCCAGATTTGTGGAGTACACAACTAATGGTTGTCCTGGTGACAGATTCTCCCATCTGAGCTGTGGATCTCTGCAGCTCTTCCAGAGTTACCATGGGCCTCTTGGCTGCTTCTCTGATTGATGCTCTCCTTGCCTGGCCTGTCAGTTTAAGTGGACGCCCATGTCTTGATAGGTTTGCAGTTGTGCCTTCCTCTTTCCATTTTCAGAGATGTTCAAAGCTTGGGATTTTTTTTTATAAACTAGCCCTGCTTTAAACTTCTCCACAACTTTATCCTTTATAGCGGTTTTTACACTTTTAAACCATTTATCATTTTCCTTCCACTACACAATTATGTGCCACTTTGTGTTGGTCTATCACATACAATCCTAATAAAATACATTTTGTTGTAACATGACAAAATGTGGAAAATTTCAAGAGGTGTGAATACTTTTTCAAGGGATTGTATTACCTTAACTAACAGATGTGCCTGATGTGAGTGCAGTAGAAACGGTATGTACCATCAGTATATGTAGTATAAATCTACATAAGTATAGTAAAGTAGACTTCCCACCCTGCTCCCAGAACAAAACTGAGTTAGGCTGAGCAGGAAGTTTTGTAATTTCTGAATAAGTACAAAGCTTTCTCTGATTGACAAAAGTGGAGAGGCAGGGGAATGACATCATGATCTTCCATCTCAGCCAATAGGAGGAATCTTTGAATTAATTCATAAAACAAACCTTCCTGTGAATGGCTGGGCAGTGCTCGGCCCAATTCCAATTTCTATCATCCAATCATATGCAAACAAAAATGTATTTTTTTTGCTTGTTTTTCTTTCTTTGTACCTGTTTGCATATTTTTTTATAAAGTTAAACTTCACTATATTCACTAAGCTCCAGGAAAATTGAGTGCAACTGCACTTGCAACGTCAAGCCTCATTGGGATTGATTTAATAAAACTGCAGAGTGCAAAATTTGTTGCAGCTCTGTGTAGAAATCAATCGGCTCCTAATTTCAGCTTGTTCAATAAGCTTCGACAATTAAATCTGGAAGCTGATTGGTTTCTATGCACAGCTTCACCAGATTTTGCACTGAGAAATAAGATCGCGTTTGGATTCAGTGCGTCCAACCTACATTTAATTCTTCAGGAGATATCTGTCCATCTACGTCAGGAGAATGTAACATTTACGCTTATAAAAAGCCTTATTGTTTTTGTTTGCCTTTACTTCAAATAGGTATTCAAGCTTTTAATATATAGGAAAAGCAAATGAGAGAGGCTACTCTCAGGAACTAAAGTCTCCTATTTGCTAATCTTTATAAAGTAAAAATACATACACTGAACACAATTCTAAACACAACACTTTTGCGTTTGTCCCTATTTATCATCAGCTGACCTCAAAGATCTATGATTTTTTCTATGTACACAAAAGGCTTATTTCTCTCAAATATTGTTCACAAATCTGTCTAAGCCCAGGTTCACACTGGGCTGTCGGAATGAAGCTCTGCGACAATTGCCGCTGATTTGACATGTCAAATCGCATGCCAAAACACACCAGTGTAAACCGGGGCTCAATCTGTGTTAGTGAGCTCTTCTCCTTTGCCGAGATAATCCATCCACCTCACAGGTGTGGCATATCAAATGCTGATTAGACAGCAGGATTATTGCACAGGTGTGCCTTAGGCTGGCCACAATAAAAGGCCATTCTAATGCTGGCCATACACATAAATTATCTCTTCTCCCCCCCGTCAGTCTGGACCTACCTGTGTCCGTTTCCCATATCCGTGAGCCCCTGCAGGCCGCCCTCTGAGTCACCATTGCTGCGGGCCCCACCGGGTATCTGCCATCAGTGTGGAGGATCATCCTGGGGTCCTTTTGTGGTTTACCTTCTGCTTTTAAGGAATCTCTGGTCCCAATACAATCACACATACAGAAAATGGGTAACTATATATAACTATATACAGCCCTCAAAATTTCCACTTGCCTACTAGCATTTGGCGAGTGGATTTAAGCTGGGGGCGAGTGATGACAGGGCTACATGACCAATCTCCCTCCAATCTGTGCCGACACAGTGAGTGAGTCCCAATGAGATTGGCAGCCGAAGAGGAAAGGTGCATGCTCGGGAAAAGTAGTCTGGTGAGCCGCGCACAGGCAGAGCAGTACACAGGTGCTCTCCTTACAATTCTCATTAAGCCATTAGACCTAAAAGTATGACCTCTCTGAGCCTGCCCCCCTCCTCCAACCAATGTAGCTGGAGAGCAGAAAGTAATGAGTGAGATGGAGGATTGGGAAAATTACCACTCCGATACAGCACTCACTGAAAGTTGCGAGGAGAGGGAGAGGGAGAGGAGAGATGGGAGTTGCAGAGGAGACAGCAAGAGAATGGGGAAGAGACCAAGTTCTAGTGCCCTGTCCCTCTGGTCTGCCCCCAGTGCCCTGTCCCTCTGGTCTGCCCCCAGTGCCCTGTCCCATTTTGTTAAAGTTGTTGTTGGTAGTATTTAATTTTGTAACTTGATTCTGCATAAAACATTTAACAGTCATTCCATGAGATAATCTACGAGGGCATGTTTCCGGGTGCAATTATGCGCAGGGTAGTGTATGAATTAGGTGGGGCAACTGTGGCGAGTAACTCTTGAGGCCTGGCTAGTAGATCAGGACTTGAAATTTTGAGCCCTGACTATATATATATATAAGAATTTTGTATTTTTTTTTTTTCCCAAAATATTTTATTGAGTTTATCAAATTAAAAGATACATAGAAAACAGAAATGCAGTGACCAGCCAACTGGTATTTAACTTAACTGACAACTAGATACAGTACAATGCGATGATGGATAGCACTACTATACATAGAGAGGTGTCCTTACAAAATTTTTTAGACATTTACTGTTTCATAACCCGAGGACGGACCCCTAAAATAAAAGGTAAAGGGAGAAAGAAAGGTAAAGAAAGATAAAGAAGGGAGTGGAAGACGAGGAGAGGTAAGGAGAAAGATGGAGAGAAGAGGAAAAACCTCATGTAGATGGGGACTTGTTACACCAAATCTAGGTCCGTATCACATTTTACACAGTATATACATATGTATATATACAGACGCATCTATCAAGACAATAGTAGGATTTAGTCGGGTTTAGTTTAGCATAGCAGGGGGGGGGGGGTAGTGGGGCATGTGATCAAGGTCAAGGAAGGTGAAGGAGCCAGAGGACAAGGCATGTTGTTCTGCAGTAGAGAGGTAGAGCGTAGTGAAAGCAGACCATCTTTGCTCAAACCTGAGTTTGGAGTGAGATGAGGCAGAGAACATGTCCAAGTTTTCCTTAAGGAACAATGACTTCAACTCCTTTATCACGGACGATACGGAGGGGGGGGTGAGGTGATCCAGTGTTGCATAATAGTCCTGCGAGCTGCGAGCAGGGCCAGAAGTATCCATAGTCTGGTGTGTCGAGGCATCCGGTTATAGGTGGAAGAGTGTGGCTCTGCATGAGGAGGGCATCCAAAAAGTAAGAGAGTGGGATCCAGCATGGGACAGAATTGCGTTACTTTGGTTACCAGACGGATGACTGCGGACCAGAATGAAACAATTGGCGGACAAGACCAGAGTCTATGGAGTAAGGTCGGTTTGTTTGTCAAGCACCAAGGACAAGTAGGACCTATGTCAGGTGATTTAGACGCAGAGAAGGGATAGTATGCCTTATGTATTATTTTGAACTGAGTCTCTCTCCAGGACTCACACTGGATGACAGACCTAGTGAGATTATAACCATGGATGATGTCACCTATTTCCAAAATACTTGGCAGGTCTTTGGCCCAGGAGGACATGGACGTATGTTGCAAGGGTGTTGAAAGTTTGGCAAGCAGGGGAGTGTAAATAGCTGATATTGAGTGGTTTTTACCCTTTATGAGGACATCGATGAAGGAAGTTTGAAGACGAACAGCCTTTTTGGGGCAGATCTTGTTAATAAAATCCACATATTGCATGTAAAGAAAATAATGGTTTTGAGGAAGGTGGTACTCAAACGACAGCTGGGAAAAAGACTTGATAGTGCCTGAAGCATCGTGGAAGAGAGAGCAGATCCCCACCAAACCTTTATCTTTCCATTTAGAGAAGGGCTCGTACTGGAGACTGGGTGTGAACATGGGATTACCACAAATCGGAAGATGGTTAGAAAAAAAGGGGGATAGCCCCAGTTTTTTCCTGATTTCTCGCCAGGCTATTAAAGTATCTCTAAACAGCAGGTTATGTTTAATCGTTACTGGCAATTTCTGAAGTGAGCTATGGAGTACAGCTGCGAGGTCAAAAGGCTTAATCAGTGACGATTCTAGGTTGAAATTAGAGTATCTTGAAGAACCCAGTATCCAGTCCAACCCGACCCTAAGTAGGCAGGCTAAGTTATACAACCTTATATTGGGAAGACCTACCCCGCCCTCACTCAAAAAAAGTTTGGTTAGGGCTATTCTCGGCCTTGCACGCTTCCTGATAAATTTAGTTATGGCTTTATTTACCAGTTGAACATCCTTATGCTTTAGCAATAGGGGTAGCGTTTGTAAGGGGTATAGCAGGCGGGCAAAGCTTACCATTTTAAACAATGCGCATCTCCCAAAGAGTGAAAGAGGCAGATCCGCCCAAGATTCAAGTTCACTCACTACTCTATCAATCAGAGGAGGATAGTTCAGAGTATATAGAGAGGATGGAGTTTTACCAATCTTCAAGCCGAGGTATGTGATATAAGAGTCAGTTAGTCTGAGAGAGGAGGGAGGGAGAGTGTGGTGGAGGGAAGTAGTGCCCAGAGGAAGAATCTCGCTCTTTGAGAAGTTAATTTTAAGTCCCGAGCATTTGCGGAAGTCTTCGAAAATAAGTTGTATGGCTGGTATGTCTGTAAGGGGGGATGATGAGAATATCAGTATGTCGTCTGCAAATAGAGCCACTCTCAAGTCCTCCCGCCCTATAGGTAGGCCATGCAAAAGAGGAGACGAAGAGAGGAGGCGTGAAAGGGGCTCTATGGCGAGGTTGAAAAGCAGGGGGGATAGAGGGCATCCCTGCCTCATCCCTCTAAACAAACGAAAAGGCGGAGATTGTATACCTGCTGCAGTAACCGTGGCGGAGGGGGCTGAGTACATACTGTGGATGAAGGAGAAAAAGGAACCATTTAAACCGAAGAGCTGCATGACCATAGAAAGCCACTGGAAGCTAACATTGTCAAATGCTTTCTCAGCATCAAGGGTGACTATTACCGTATTACCAGAGGGGTGGGTCTTTGCGTATTCGAGGGCCATCAAAACTTTTCGGATGTTAGCCGCCGCAGATCTTCCTTTTGTAAACCCTGATTGCGCGCCGTGAATAAGAGATGGCATTATCCCCCCCAATCTAGTGGCTATTATCTTGGACATAATTTGGAGTCCACATTTAGTAAGGATATGGGGCGAAATGATCCTGGATCTAATGGGTCTTTACCTTTTTTCGCGATAAGTTTGATGTTAGCCAGATGGCCAGTGGGGAGATAAGAGCTTCCAGCCCATACATGGCTGTAAACCGAGTGGAGAGTAGGTATAAGGTCTGGGCCTAGGAGTTTATAAAATTCGGATGTGAACCCATCTGGGCCCGGGGCCTTTCCATTAGACAGGCCCCCTATAGCCCGTTTAATTTCGTCAGAGGTAATGGGTGCGTTCAGTTGCTCTAAATGATCTGAGTCAATCAGTGGGAGGTTAGTGTCGTTTAATAGATGGTCTGCTAGTTCTATATCTATATGTTCTGCCCCATATAATTTGCTATAAAAATGTTCTAGTGTCTTATTGATATCTTTGGGCGTTGTGGACAAGGAGCCGTCAGGGTCCCTCAATTTGCTGATATGGGTCGGTGTGTAGGGGCCCTTAGTAAGTCTGGCAAGGAGTTTCCCAGCTTTGTTCCCAAATTTGTGGAAAAGTAATTGAGTCGCCGATTGTTTAGTCCGCTCCACTTTCTCTGCCCAGCTGTCAAATTGTTCTTTGGCTGCCAACCAAGTTTTAAGATTGTCGTCCGTGCGATTATCATTAAGGTTTTGTTGAGCTGTTCGCAATGTGGTGCTAGCTTCTATGTAGTGCTTTTGGGCATTTTTCTTGAACACCGCTGTAAACGAAATGATCCTACCTCTCAGGTAAGATTTACCCGCTTCCCAAAACAAATTTGGGTTATCTAAATGTTGGGCATTGTCCTGTGAGTATTCCGCCCATGCCGAGCTAAGCATCGCTTTGAGGTCATAATTGTGGGCTAGAAAAGCTGGGAATCTCCACTGCCTAACAGATGAGGTCGGTCTATAAAAGTTGAGCGATATCGAGATTGGGGAGTGATCAGATATCACTAAGTCATGTGTGATCGTATCGTGTATGCGTGGTAGGAGCGCATGAGTGCAGAAAAAATAGTCAATCCTGGCAAAGGATTTGTGTACCGGAGAGAAAAAAGTAAAACCCAAATCTATAGGGTGCTGTAGTTTCCAGGTGTCAATTAAATTGAGTGCCTGCGTCATGCGACACAAAGGGGTGGGGCGAGATGAGCGAGACACTCAAGGTTTGGGTCCAGTCTGAGATCTGTCCTCCCGATCATTGAGCGTTGAATTAAAATCACCCCCCACAAGATGGGGGACAGAGTCATGTGGATACAGTTGTGGAGACAACCGCATAAAATAGTCCTGGTCAGGAGAGTTAGGAGCGTAGATATTTGTGATCCGCAGCTCACCTGATGGGAGTTTAAGATGTATGGATGTACGTCTCCCGTCGCTATCATTGGTATTGGTAACAGAGATCAAGTTGTAGACTAAGGGCCAGATTCACGTATTCCAGAGCATCTTTGCTCTGGAGTAACGCTTCTGATTTGCGTTGCGCTGCCGAATTTTTAGGAGCAAGTGCTGTCATTCACGAAGCACTTGCTCCTAAAGTTGCGGCAGCGCATCGCAAATGAGCCGGCGGAATTCAAATGTCGCGGGTACGGGGCGTGTAGTATGCTAACTACGCGCGATCCCGCCGCCGACGTACTGCGCATGCGTCGAGTGTCAAAACATCCCCGTGCGCATGCTCCAAAATCTGTGAATGAACGTCAATGACGTCACATTCCCATTCATGACCGTTTTACGCAAGCGACGTTTTTTTTTTTTTTTCCCGACGCGATGACGACGCCTATACCTAACATAGGATACTCCAACCCCATGTAGGTATATCTATGCGCCGCGTATCCCGTCCGGAAACGTCGTAACGTCACTGCGTCGCGCCGGATTTCGATCGTGAATTGCCGATTTCCGCTCATTAACATATTTTTTGAGCGTAAATCGGCGGGAACGCCCCCGGCGCCATTTTTAAGTTGAAGTAACGATGCGATGGCGAAACTCAGTTACGCTCATCGCATCGGAACTTCAACCCGGCGTTTCTTGTTTTCTGGTTACAGAAAACAGAAACGCCGGCTCAAAGCCACTGTTACGCTGGCGGATCACTCGATCCGCCAGCGTAACCTTTCATGAATCTGGCCCTAAGTCTTTATGCAATAAAATAAGCGTGCCCGCCTTACGGTTAATTGAATCCGCCCCTACCACCTCCCCCACCCATAATTTTTTCATCCGAAAAAAATCTGTACCCCCTAGGTGTGTCTCCTGAAGTAACGCTATGTCGACCTTTAGTCTTTTGAGGTGCCTAAGAATTTTCATTTGTTTTGCCGGTGATCTAAGCCCCTTAACATTCCAGGATATTACTTGTAAGTGTGTCATGTCTGGCGTGCAGGGGGGATAAGGGTGTGTGAATTTGTATATGTCTTACCCGGCTTCCAAGAGGTGGCTGTAGATAGGTATCCTCGGTTCTCGAACTGAAAACGGCAGAACCATCCTCTCGCATGAAAAAGAGAGATGTCAAGAGAGACAGAAAGGGAAATAAAGAAAAAATTAATAACAAAATAACCACAAAACATATTACTGACTTCGCTTTTTTCCGTAATGTACTCCCCACGCCGGACGTACCGCCACTCCGCCAATAGAGGAGACACATGTCCCAACAAAGCCTCATTGAGAGGGGCCAGGAAATTAACAGATTGTCGGCCCTCATACCAGAAAAACTTAATGGAGGTTGCGAGCAGCCCTGCGGTGGGAGTACATATCAATTGTCTGCTAGGAAAGTACTACAATAGGTTTAGATGGTCCAGCAGTCATTTTAACAGCAGGCCTATCGGCTAGGCCGTATTGTAGACAAGAAAAAAATATGCCCAACAGTAACTTTACAACAACAAAACCAAACCAATAATAACATTAGCGTTGCCAGCTACGGTGCTATGCAGCCTCTTCACTAATCCATATAGGGATTGCGACCCTCTCAGTATACATTGAGGGGAGTTCAGTGAGCTATAACATAACCCTAGAGCCCTGACGGCTAAGGATCCTGGGTGAAGTGCATAGCGTCAAGGGGGATGAGAAGTGTTTCCAATGACAGGGCAGAAGCAGCAGGGTGTCAACCAGATTCTTGGTGTTCGAATGGTTGTGTCTGCTTAAGGCGCTTCGGGGGTTCTTTGCGTGGGCTTCTCTGGTCTCTTGTGCCTTGCTTTGCCCGGTCTGCATACGTGGGCGTTGGATCGCGCCCGGATGACATAGAGTGAAGAAATGCCTTGGCTTTCTCGGCAGACTGGAATGTATGTTGTTTCCCGTCAGGGGTCTGGAGACGCAATACTGCCGGGTAGGCCAGTGTGAAGCGGAGACCATTCTTGTAAAGTTCGGCACAAACAGATTGGAAATCCTTTCGCTTGCGGGACACTTCTGCCGAGTAATCGGCGAATAATAGAATCTTGTGGCCCTCAAATTCTAGCGAGCGGGACTTGCGAAAGGCCTGGAGCAGATCCGTACGGTCAGCGTAGTTTAAGTATCTGGCTATCACTGGCCTGGGGCGGGCATGATCTTCAGACTGGGCGCCAATGCGATGCGCTCTCTCCACAATGCACCTATGGTTGAGGCCTAGAATTTGTGGTAAGGCCGCCGAGCAGATTTCCATCAGAGAACTTTGTTTGTGGGTTTCAGGAAGGCCGATAATTCGCAGATTATTTCTCCTGGAGCGATTCTCGAGGTCCTCCATGCGATCATGGAGGTGCTGTTGGTCTTGAGTGAATCGCTCCATGGCGGTGTCTATGGTGTGTTGGTCTTCTTCTATCGAGGACACCCGGTGTTCGACCGTTTCCAGCCTCGCGGAGTGGTCTCCTATCTCCCTCCGCAATTGTTGTATGCCCTCTGCTACCGCCCTTTCAACTGCCGCAGTGATGGTGGGTGAGAGCAGTTCCGCCACGGCTTTTGCAATGCGTTCGTGCGTGTTGGCTTGGTCCGGTAGGGAAGTGTCCATACCCTCTGGCTGGGATCCACTGTTTGGCTGGTTACTGGAGGAGCGCCACGTGTGTTCTCAGCAGCGGCCATATTGTCCAAAGCTGCGTTCTCCACTGCTGAGTCCGTTGTGCCCGAGCCCCGTGGCGCTCGAGCTTGTGTGAGGTAGCGTTCCATTCACTGAGGTCCGCACAGTGTGCAGGGATGCAGGTCGTCGCAATCCGAGGCTATGTCGGGGTTTTGTATGCCGATTATTCGAGCGGTGGATGCGGAGCCTCCGGAGCTAGCTTCCCCTACATGCGGCGCCGGAACCGGAAGTCTAGAATTTTGTATTTGCAATACATTGCAACAACTACATATGTTGATTATTTTATTTTTGTAGTTCCTCTGAAGAAGACCCTGCACATGGGTCAGTACTCATCTGACATATTTGTTTTGGTTCATCTATGTCATTTGTTTGGTGCTCATTTTACTGTATGTTATTATGATATTGTATGCAATACCAGAGCTCACTTTTACGATTTCCAGTTACATTAATAAACCTATTTTTCTACTTTCTTAATTTTGTGTCCTTTTCCCATACTATATTAACCGCTTCCCAAAAACCCCATAGGGGAGCCTCTCCATTATCTATTATTAGGGGTGAGCAGCGCTTTCCATACCCTACATTGTGTCCTTTTCCATTATTTTTACACATAAATTATACAAATTTTCGCTCTTATTTCGCACCATTAGTGGACTGCAGCAACAGCCGATTTTCGTGTTGCCATTGAATTTTAATAATTGGACATGTTGGAATTTTTTTTTAAAAACAAACAATTTTCTAATCAATGATGGGAGAATCGTGTGAGAAATGTAATCAAAAAAGAAATGTACATGTGCAAGAAAAGAAAATTCCCAAAAAGAAAAGAAGATTCCTGGAAAGAAAAGAAAATACCCAGACACAAAAATGTATTTCTGTAGGAACATGAGGTGAAATTGAAGGTTTGGTTGGTCGAATTTTGAAATCAATTGTGGCACCATCGGATCACAAAACGTACAAATTTTCAGATTTTCAAAAGAAAGTTCTTTAGAAATTCGATTTGTGTATGGCCAGCATATGGCTGCTTTCACACTGGGGCATCAGGGGTATCGGCGGTAAAGCGACGCTATGTTTAGTGGCGCTTTACTGTTTTATCACACAGCACAATGCCACAGATGTCGCAAGTTTTAAGGGAGCGTGCAATTGGCATGCTGGCTGCAGGAATGTCCACCAGAGCTGTTGCCTTTGAATTAAATGTTCATTTCTCTACCATAAGCTGTCTCCAAAGGTGTTTCAGAGAATTTGGCAGTACATCCAACCGGCCTCACAACTACAGATCACATGTAACCACACCAGCCCAGGACCTCCAAATCCAGCATCTTTACCTCCAATATCGTCTGAGACCAGCCATCCAGACAGTTGCTGCATCAATCGGTTTGCATGACGAACTGCAGTCAGATTGAGACCCCGATGAGGTTATGCAAACCGATTGTTGCAGCAACTGTCTGGGTGGCTGGTCTCAGATGATCTTGGAGGTGAAGATGCTGGATGTGGAGATCCTGGATTTGTGTGGTTACACGTGGTCTGCAGTTGTGAGGTCGGTTGGATTTACTGCAGTTCATATAAATGGTGACCACACTGCCAAATCTGGGCCTGTATTAGAAGAAGATGGGATGCTGAGTTAAACCTTAAGCAATGGGCTGAAATTAGAAATGAGAGGGTTTTTTTTTTTTTTTTTTACGTGGAAAGCAGTATAAACATGTTTGTATAAAAAGTCACGTAACTCTTAGTCAACCACATAATACATTTTTTTGTATAACCTTTACACATATACAATTTTCTTTGTGATTGTTTGTATTATATTTTATATATGGCTTTTTTTAATAAAGTCAAATACATTTATAAAGTATGTACTGCCATGGAAACAAGATGTATCAGTAGACTATTGTGCATATAGAATGGCTCAGGAAGGCCACACCAGAAAAAATATATTTCTTCAAACTGCATACAGGAAGTCATGGGTAGAAATAATAAGATTACATTAGCGTGACGAATACTACTGTCCAGAAAAAAAAAAAAGAAAAAAATATTTTATATATATATATATATATATATATATATATATATATATATATATATATACTAAAATCCCCCTCCACCAAATGATTTGGAGGGGTGGCCCAATACATTTGGCAATATAGTGTGGATGAGCAAGTTTGGGGTGGAGGAACTTGACTGGCCTGCATAGAATCCTGACCTCAAGCTGATAGAACACCTTTGGGATGAATTGGAGCGGAGACTGTGATCCAGGACTTGTCATTCAACATCAGTGCCTGACCTCACAAATGCGCTTCTGGAAGAATGGTCAAACATTCCAACAGACACTCCTAAACCTTGTGGACAGCCTTTCCAGAAGAGTTGAAGCCATTATAGCTGTAAAGTGTGGGCCAACCTAATATTGAATATAAATATATGTATATATATATATATTGTGACAGGAAGTCAGGTAAATCTGTGGGTGTTGTCACAGACGGGAGATACATTTCTGCCTTGTTTAGACAATACACCAATTACTACCAGGTGTCGGCTACAGAGGTAGCCAGAAAGGTTCAGATGTTCTTAATGAGGCAATTAAGGACTCTATAAGTTAGCCAAAGGATGACTACTGATTGCTGCATCCATCCTGAGGCTTTTTGAGTTAAGGAGAGCAGTCAGAAAGACTTCTGAAGAGGTAAGGTGGTTGTTGATTTTTCTGTGTGATAAAAATCAAAAAGACTATTGTTTCTCTGCTGTATGACCAGCAGTTTCTGCCCAGCAGTAGGCTGTGTCAGACTCCATAGATAGGTTCCTGTGTGGTGAAGGTAGACGCCCCAAGTGGCCAGGGTTTATTTAACCACTTAAGGACCGGACCAATATGCTGCTAAATGACCCAAGGGGTTTTTACAATTCGGTACTGTGTCGCTTTAACAGACAATTGCGCAGTCGTGCGACGTGTCTTCCAAACAAAATTTGCGTCCTTTTCTTCCCACAAATAGAGCTTTCTTTTGGTGGTATTTGATCGCCTCTGCGTATTTTATTTTTTGCGCTATATACAAAAATAGAGCGACCCTTTTGAAAAAAAAAATATATTTTTTACTTTTTGTTATAAGAAAAATCAAATAAACTAAATTTTGGTCAAACATTTAGGCGAAAATTTATTCAGCCACATGTCTTTAGTAAAAAAAAAATCGCAATAAAAAAAAAATAGCTACCTAGCGGGAACAGTGACACTAATACAGCGATCAGAAAAATGATCGCTTAGTGACACTGGCAATAGGGAGTGAAAGGGTTAACTAGGGCGGTGATCAAGGGGTTAAAACTTTATTAGGGGGGTTCGGGGGCTACCCTGGACCTAACACTAACTGCCTGTCACACTAACTGTCACACTGACACTAAATGCAGTGATCAGTACATATATGATCACTGCATTCAGTGACAGGGGGTTGATCGGGGGGGTTAACGTGCCTATTTGTAGTGTGGGTCAGTGTAGTGTTGGTGCAGACTTACTGTGTGAGTCTTCTCTCCTCAGCAGCGGTTGAAAATACCGCTGAGAGGAGAGATTACATCACTTCCCCCTTCCTGTGTTTACACAGGAGGAGGAAGTGACACACAGGGGGAGCGCGGGGATTGGCTGGGAGCGATCCGGAGGGGGCGGACAAAAACGAACCACCGCCCCCTCAGCAAGGATCGCTCCTGAAGCCACAGGGACCGCCGCAAGTACCGGGGGTGGAGGGGTCCCGATCGGACCTCCGACCCACGTCCAGGCAGGGACGTACAGGTACGCCAATGTGACTGTACGTGCCATTCTGCCGACGTAAATGTACATGCGGCGGTCCGCAAGTGGTAAATGTTTTGTTTTGTTTATGCTGTTTGGATGCTTGCACTTGTTTCCAGCAATATGGAAGAATAAACCAAACTCTTTGTTTTCAACCGTCTTCGGCTGCCTCTCTGTATAGTTCAGTGTGTAGTGAACCCATCCAGGGGGTCACACACCCCCGCTACCGAGCTAACCCCTTACAATATATACAATATATGAGTATATATATATATATATATATATATATATATATATATATATATATATATATATACTTTTGACAATATAGTATAATATATAACTTTAGTGACTAAATGTGCAGGATGATAGACTGATGGTGGAACTGCTTACAACTGATTGCATGCGATAACGTGGGCACGTGACTCATTTGCATAAATTATCCAATGTGATTAAAAAAGTCAAATTTATTTACAAAACAAAACCAATGATTTTGCGTTAACTGCTTGCCGACCAGCCACCATCATTATACTATGCGGCCGATTTAAGAGCAAAAGCCAGTGCGTGTATGCGTCGCTCCACAGAGAGCCAGAGCTGGGATCTGTCAATGTAAACAAACAGATCCCTGTTCTGACAGGGGAGGAGAGAGAGATCATCTGTTCCTAGTGATCAGGAACAGCGATCTCTCTCTATTCCCAGTCAGTCCACTCCCTAGGGCACACTTAACCCCTTGATCACCCCCTAGTGTTAACCCGTTACTGCCAGTGTCATTTATACAGTAATCAGTGGCTATTTTTAGCATTGATCGCTGTATAAATGTCACTGGTCCCAAAAAATTGTCAAAAGTGTCCGCTCTGTCTGTCGAAATGTCGCAGTCCCATTAAAAATGACTGATCACCGCCATTACTAGTAAAAAAAATTATAATAAAAATGCCATAAATATATTCCCTATTTTGTAGATGCTATAACTTTTGCGCAAACCAATCAATATACGCTCATTGCAATTTTTGAACCAAAAATACGTAGAAGAATACATATTGGCCTAAACTGATGAAAAAATTAGTCTTTGTTTTTTTTTGGATATTTATTAGAGCAAAAAGTATAAAAAAAAAAAAACATTAAGGGGGTAAATCTTTCAGTGGCTGAAGTGATTAAACAACGTTTAAAAAAAATGTTTCTGTAAATATTGACAAAAATCGTGCGTTAAGCTGTTAAGTGCCGGCGGTAAAACGCCAATATTTTTAGATTAACAGTCGGATTTGCAGCGCTTTTCGGCTGCTAGCGGGGTGGTTTATCCCCGCTAAGGGCCCGAAAAAGGGTTAAAGCTGCCGCCACAGCAGCATTTTGCTGGCAGTACGTTGCCACTGCCCATTGATTTCACCGCTTCTAATGCCCTCCAAAGAAGCTGCTGCTAGGACTTTTTTTGATGCCCTGCCAGCACACCACTCCAGTGTGAAAGCCCTCGGGTTATCACACTGGAGTGAGTGGAGTAGCTGTTTTAGGTAGGGTGACCAGACATCCCCGGTTTCAGGGGACAGTGCCCTGATTGACACTGTCCCCAGAACAAGGCTGTCCCCGGTTTTGCCCATGGATTGGATTTAAACAGGGGCTGGGACAATTTCAAAGACAGTCTGTGCTCCTACTAGCTTAGGAGGGTGTATTCCATTATCTGTCCCCCTTTCTAATGATCATGTGCTGGTCGGAGTGGAGGGAATATTTCTTCTGGTGGGGCAAAGATTTTGGCTAGGAGGGGCGGTTTCAGCAGGCAGGCAAATTTGCACTGGGAGGAAGGGGAATTTATACTTAGGGAGTGACTGATTTTTTTTTGGGGGGGGGGGGGGGATTTTTGCTGACGCATAACGACGCATACATCTTGAGGGAAAAGGGGGGGCGCAATTTGGCATGTTTGCCCTGGGCTCTAGATGACCTTGTCCCAGCATTGTTATTCAGCCTTGGTTCAAGTTCCGGCCAGCTGCCTGCCTGCTTATCTCTTTGCTTTCCTCGGGGAGTGATCTTCCTTCGCTCCCCACCCAGTAGTAGCCAGGGCCCGGAGAGTAAGACTTGACAGGCTGTGAGGTGGGCGGCAATGAGCAGAGAGTTGCTGATTGTTCTTCAGTAATGTGCAATCCAGAACCCAAATCGTCATCGAATGGACCTTCGGTGTGCTGAAGAGCAGGTTCTGCTTCATCCCACTTTCTGAGATATGCTCCTAAGAAAGTTGGGGATATGTTCCTGGTCTGCTGCATCTTCCACAACATCGCCCAGCATGCTGGTCTGCTGCAGGACATTGATGTCGAGCCAATGGAGGACAAAGAGCACATCTTTACACCCGAAGTATCTCAAAATCCTCAAGGCAATGCATATTGACACCAGTACTTCACCAGGTGAGTTTTTGTGATATTTTATATTTTTATTTCTGCAGATGGTATGGCTTGTTCTCTCTGCTGTCTGTTCTCTTTGGGTCTTCTTTGCATTGTTGAAACAGTGATGGGCTCTGTACTTGTGCTTTGTGTCATCAAAACATCACCTTGCACTGCGTTTTCATTCTCAACCAGTGTTGTAGGAGGAAACTATGCAATTACTTCACTGGCTGACAATTCCTTATCGGAAAAGGGTATGTAGACAAAAGTTATGCCGTGTACACATGGTCGTTTTTTGCGATGAAAAAAAACAACGTTTTCTGTGAAGTAAAAAACGACGTTTTTGAAACGTCACTTTTCAAAGACAATTTTGCATACACACCATCGTTTTTTCACAAAAAGCGAGGTTACGTTCACCACTCTTTTCCATTGAAGCTCGCTTCATAACTAGCTTCTGGGCATGCGCGGGTTGAAAAACGTCGTTTTGAAAGACGTTTTTGCTACACACGGTGACTTTTTGTGAAACAAAAAACGACGTTTTGAAAAACGACACAAAAAATTCAAGCATGTTGGAATTTTTTTTTTGTCGTTTTTTTGAAGACAAAAAACGACGTTTTGCCCACACACGATCAATTTAAATGACGTTTTAAAAAACGTCGTTTTTTTTCATCGCAAAAAACGACCGTGTGTACGCGGCATTAGACTTACCTAATCCAGTTTTGCACAACTGTTGGTTTAAAGTACAAAAATTTTGGGTGCGCCTACAGCTATCCCGCATTGTCTTCTAAATAGTCTACTAACCTAAGAACAATGGCCCAGATTCACAGAGCGATTACGCGTGCGCAACTGCTGTTGCGCGTGCGTAAGTCTAAATGTGCGCGTGCGTATAGTTGCACGCGATTCACAAAACAATATACGCCAGAAATCTACGTTTTTTGGTCCGGCGTAATTGAGTTAGACCTTCGCTTCCCTTCGCGCAAAACTGCGCTAGACACACCATTGATTTGCTAGTCAAATATGCTAATGAGGGAGTTACGGGGATTCACAAAAAAACGCAGTTGCTGCGCAAGCTACGCGATGTGCGCAACAGCAAAATGTTCTGTCTAAAGTTAGAGGACCTAAAAGCTAGTCTAAATTTTGAAAAAAAGTCTAATTGTCAGATAAAGCAACACTGTTAGTGAGGAGTTCAGCAGTCACACGTGTTGCCCAACAATCTGTATGCCAACATGCCAGGGGCATCGTCGCGCATAGCTATACTACTGACTTTAGATTAACAAAGAAGGAGGAGGGCACGGAGGATGGCACTAAGGAGGGCACGGGAGATGTTTTTTTATTTTTTTTTATTTGCTTATATAAAATTTACAATTTAAATTAATCTAATACAATATTCTTATCTGATACAAGCCCCTCACTCTTCACTTGATATATCACACACGCATAGACATCTTTGGCATGAGTGATTCTGAGGTGTCTCGCATCTTCAGATTCACCCCTCATGCCATCCTGGAATTACCACAACCCTGCAGGAGGACATCAGCAGCCCAACACATGACACTACCCATGACACCCATGACAGCTACATATACAATCAGAGCCCCATCCCCACAGATTTCGAACAGAACATGTATGGGGACAGCTGGCTGGTTGGTGAGTGACATGGGTGGCAGGCATGACTATCCCCTCCCGTGATGCACACCTCACAAGTGGCACATGCATGACTAACATCCTCCTGTCTTTTCCCTTCAAGGTGACTCTGCATATGCACTGGTACCCCATCTCATGACCCCATCTCATGGCAGCTCACATTATGCATCTTTGCACGTTAAACACACACATTAATCATGGCACAATGAGAATGCATGCATGCACACCACTGTGGTCCCTAGCACACACACCCCACATCCTCATCACATTGGATTGGCACCAGTCCACCATGCAGGACTTGTGAGCTGCAACGCCATGCCACGGGTCCAATTATGTCACTGTACATTCATACACCATTCACACAGACCTGGCGATCACTTCTCCACCACAAATGAGGGTGACACCCCTTTTCCCGCAGGAATATCACCCCCACATTCCAAAATCATACACAAACAGAACCAAAAAAATTAAATAAATGACGAGCAAAAATAAAAAATGCCCAGCAAAAATATAATTTAAACAAAATAACAACAAAGAAAACACATAAAAGACAAAAATCACTCTGCAAAACAGTCCTCAAATATCTCAAAGACACGTCACAAACAAACAAAAGCACCTTGCTGTAGAGGGAGGGATACAAAGGGATGTATTTTTGCAAAGGAAGTGCATTTGTGTCTGTCTATTTATGCTGTCTGCGTAGTTCATAAAGTTGCCCTAGTCCATTTCCAATTTCACTGATTGCGCCGCTCCCGAGTTGTGAGCATGCGCACAACGGAGCTGACATGGTTTCCTTCACGCGCGCATGCGCGAGTCGGCCGGCCCTTCATTTGCATGGGGTCACAGCTCATTTCAATGTAACACGCCCACGTCCCTCCCAATTTGTATTACTCCTCCTTACGCCTCAGGAAAAAACCTTACGCTTGCGCAATCTCTTGCGCAAAAGCTTCGTGAATCGCGGGATTACGCGGCTAGATTGCGCAAGTCTAACGGAAAAGTGGTGCGCTACGCCGGTCCAATAATGCGCCGATGTACGTGAATCTGGGCCAATGTCTATGCTATCCTATTGGTGGAAGTCACATCAATAAGATTAATAAAAAAATAAAAATAAAACCCAGCATTACTCATCTTTACTTTGACTGGAGGAATCAAATCCTTTGCCAATTCCTGAAACTGTGGGCCAGATTCAGGTACACGTAAATTTGCGCAGCGTATTCGAAATACTCTACGCTGGCGTATTTTACCAGGCTCTACATCGAATTCTGATAGATTTTTGCCCGTACGATACGGCGGCGTAGTCTATTTCTCGCCGCGTAATCGAAATACACGATTAGGGGGCGTGAAGCATTTAAATTAGGCACGTCCTCGCGGCGATCGAACTGCGCATGCTCCGTTCAGAAATTTCCCGCCGTGCATTGCGCGAACTAACGTCGATACGTCATTTGTTGTTTGAGTAGCGTCGTTTACGTACATTTCTATTTCCGGACGACTTACGTAAAAAATAAAAACAAACGTTGAAATTTGACGCTGGAACAACGGCCATACTTAACATGGGCTGTCTAATATTATACCATTATACAATTTCGGGGATCGCCGGCAAAAGCTCTCTTTATTGCAACGTAGATCCGAAGGCGTACGCACACGTAATCCAGTCGAATTGAAGCCCGCAGCCATCTTTTCATGGTTTGAGGTTTCAGACTAGCTAAAAAACGCACGTAATTTGAAAGTACTCCAGTCTAACACCAGTTAGACAGGAGTTACGGCTCTCTGAATCTGGCCCTGGGTCTTTATCAATGTATGGCATCAGCAGCTCCTCATAGTTGGTGAATTCAACCAATTTGGCTAACCCCAAAACAATTTTCTCTCTGCAAAGAATGTTAAATATAGAAAAAACTATTATTAACCACTTAATCACCACCCCATAGCCGAATTACGACTACAAGGCGGTTCCTTAACTCTGGGAGGACGTCCATGGACGTCCTCCCAGAGAATCGTTCCCGTGTGCCCCCTCGGGTGCGCACACGCAATCATCTGTGCTCGCCGGGTCCACGGGACTCGCAGCAGCAAGGATCGCTGTAAAGGGCCAATGAACGCAGCTCTTTACCACGTGATCACGCCGTCCAATGATCACAAATGTAAACAAAGCAAACAAGGGGTCACTTTTAGTTCCTCTCCTCACACCGATCCAACGTGAGAGGAGAGCAGAGCAATGAGAGACTGTAAGTGCTTTGCAGTGCCCAATAGTGCCCAGCAGTGCCACATCTCTGCCACCATTGCCACATCTGTGCCCCACCAGTGCCACACCAGTGCCCATTAGTGTTGCCTGTGCCTATCAGTGCTGCCTGTGCCCATCAGTGCTCATCTGCGCCACTGCAGTGCCACATCAGTGCCGCCAGTGCCTACTAGTGCCGCCTGTGCCCGCCAGTGCCATCAGTTCCACCTGCACCACTGCAGTGCCACATCAGTGCCACCTTTACCCACCAGTGCCGCCTGTTCCCACCAGTGCCACCTGTGCCTACTAGTGCCACCTGTCTACTTTCCAAAAATGGGTCATTTGGGGGTATTTGTACTTTACTGGCTTGTTAGGGTCTCAAGAAATGAGAGAGGCTGGGGTAGATTCACATACACCGGCACATATTTATGCAGCCGTAGCGTATCTCTCTTACGCTACGCCGGCGCATCGCGGTGAGGCAAGCATGGAATTCACAAAGCAAATGCTCCCAACGTTGCTCCGGAGTAGCGTATAGTCGTAGGCATAAGGCAGCGTAAGTGGAAGTGGGCTGAAAGTGGGCGTGATACATTTAAATGAAGGGTGACCCCATGCAAATGATGGGCTGAGCTTCAGACAAGTACTTAAAATGAACTGCGCATGCATCATACCTTGGACGCATCCCAGTGCGCATGCTCACAATCATGTCGAAACAACTGGCTAAGATACGTCGAATCACTGCTTATGACGTGAACTTACGCCCAGCCTTATTCACGTACAACGTAAACTACGTAAAATTAGATGGCGTTCGTTCCCTGGTCCATACCTTTGCATGAGTTGTGCCTCCAATATGGGGACGTAACCCTTACGCAAATCGACTAAAACATGCGCCGGGTGCAAGTACGTTCGTGAATCGGCGTATCTCCCTCATTTGCATATTTGCATCGAAAATCAATGGGAGTGCCAAATACGTCCAGCGTAACTATGCGCCCACTATACGCCGGCGTAGGCAAGTTACGTTGTTCGGATGAAGTCAGTTTTTAGGTGTATCTTAGTTCTGTGGGCACGGCGCACAGATACGATGGCGAAAATTTACACTTACGCGGCGTATCTCGAGATACGTCGGCGTAAGTGCTTTGTGAATCCGGGCCGCTGTCAGTATATCAGGTGTGATCAAATTGATACATTTTCAGTAATTGGCACCATAGCTTGTAGACCCTATAACTTTCACCCAGACTAAATAATATACCCAAAAAAATATTTTTTTTAACAAAGATATGTAGCAGTATACATTTTTGACCAAAATTATGAAGAAAAATTCATTTTTATACAAAATGTTCTTCTTTTTTTATTAATAGCAAAATATAAATAAAACCGCAGGTGATCAAATACCACCAAAAGAAAGCTCTATTTGTGTGAAAAAAAGGACAAAAATGTCATTTGGTTACAGTGTTGTATGACTGAGTTATTGTCATTCAAAATGTGAAAGCACCAAAAGCTTAAAATTGGTCTGGTTATTAAGTGGGTTTACGTGGCCAGTGGTCAAGTGGTTAACCTCCCTGGCGGTTTTCCCAAGTGTGGACAGATTTAAGTGTGATATTATTAACCGCTTCAATACTAGGCTTTTATACCACCTCCATACCGGGCCTATTCTGACACTTCTCTCCTACATGTAATAATCATCATTCTTTTGCTAGAAAATTACACAGTACCCCCAAACATTATATATGTTTTTTTTAGCAGACACCCTAGGGAATAAAATGACGGTCATTCCAAAGTTTTATCTTGCACGGTATTTACGCAATTATTTTTCAAACGCTTTTTTTTGTAAAAAAAAATGTTTTATGAATTAAAAAAATAACAAAACACTAAAGTTAGCCCAATTTTTTTGTATTATGTGAAAGATTATGTTACACCGAGTAAATAGAGACCCAACATGTCACGCTTTAATTATGCGCACACTCATGGAATGGCGCCAAACTTCGGTACTTAAAAATCTCCATAGGCAACGCTTTATTTATTTTTTACAGGTTACAGTTTAGATTTACAGAGGAGATTGAAGGATTCCCCCAGGGGAGGGGCTTTATAGGCAGCAATAGTAAGCGTATATATAGTAGTACCAAAAACAAGAAATTATTTTATGAAAATCAATAAATATTTAATTATATAGAAAAAAGATCATACAATATGACATAATATAACACTTAACAAGTCATAGAGTTGCAAAAAATTTGAAACTGATCCACATAAGTAAACTCTACAAGGCCCAAGATTTACAGAGGAGATCTAGTGCTAGATTAGTTGCTGGCACTCTAACGCACGCGGCGATACCTCACATGTGTGGTTTAAACGGCGTTTACATATGTCGGCGGGACTTGCGTGTGCGTTCGCTTCTGCACGCGAACTATCGGGGACAGGGGCGTTTTCATTTTTTTTTTATCTTTTATTATTTTTTTTTACTTATATTTTATTTTGTTTTCCACTTTTTTTCATTTTTTTTTTTTCCCACTTTTATTCCTATTACAAGGAATGTAAACATCCCTTGTAATAGGAAATGTGTGTGACAGGTCCTCTTTATGGAGAGATGTGGGGTCAATAAGACCTCACATCTCACCTCCAGGCTGGAAACCATGAGATCGGTGAAAAAAAATTCACCGATCTCATGAATGGTGACTTACAGCCGCAATCGCGGCTTTGTTTACATACGGGGACCCGGGCGTGACGTGACGTCATCAGATCGCGCCCGGGTCCTCCGACGGTCATAGAGATGACGGTCATATGCTTACTGTCCCCTCCCGCGGCCTGTAAGAACGATCAAGCGGCGGAACCGCCGCTATGATCGTTCTTACTTTGTGCAGAATCGCCGGCTGAAGAGATGGATATCTGGATGATGCCTCTGGCTGCAGGCATCGTCCAGATATTCGCCTGCAATACCCAGGCCGTCAATTGACGGCCACTTAGGATGGTAAATCCCATCCCAGGCCGTCAATTGTCTATGGCTGGGTATTGAAGTGGTTAAGAGTTGCAGGCCTACAATATAAAGTGCCAAATTTCTATGCAAAACTGCTTTGAGTCGCAAAAATCTGACATAATCATACTGCCATGGTGGCTACAAACAAACCTACCAAAAAAATGAAACTAAACAAAATAAAATAAATAACCATAAAAAATAAAGAAATTAAAAAAAATGTTTGCCACTGTCCTTGGGGCTATGCCAATTGTGCCAATTGTGTTGACAGCGTTGGTAATCTTCTGCCACTGTTTTTTTTTTTTTTTTTTTCATGCAGATTCTGTCTTGACATTTTGGGGCCCATCAATTTGTCAAACAAAGACACAAGATGCTTGATAATTCCTAGGTTTTCTGCATGTGTAAACGTAAACATTTTATACACATCCATTGGTTTTCTTCTGTGCTGTTTTCTTTGAGAGCAAGCTTTTTTCCTCTAGACTATCACTGCTGTTACACTCTTTTTTTTTTATTTCTTGGTGTACTTCCCTGCACCATTATCTTGCCTGATGTCACTGCACTCTTCCTACAGTGGTTTGTATCTTTTGTCGTCTTTGACTTCATTGTCTATTTCTGTGCCTCTGCCTTAACTAATACTGTTGATAGTAATTCTTCCATAACCCTAAGAATAAAGAAAATGTTAAAGTCTTGCATTACACTATTTTAAGGTGTCATGTGAATACAGTGATGTCCGTGCCTCGAATACGTCCATTGCCAAAATAATGAAGAATACATTTTAGTTTTCAAAATTTACCTTTATGGTGTCACAATTATTATACTTACATTTGTTGTTTTGCAAAGAGCTTTTCAACATGAGGGCAGACATTACAGTTACAATACAATTCAATACAGGAGGAATCAGAGGGCCCTTCTCATTAGAGCTTACAATCTAGGAGGGAAAACATGATTGTTAACTATACAGTTTACTATTCTCTTACATTCAAATACCTTTATTGATAATTTTTTGTACTTTCTTTCACCTTTTTCTTTAACAATCCTGAGGTGGTCTACAACAGAAAAATTACAATGGGAGAGTGAAAGTAAAAAGGAGAGAAAGAGAACAAAGAGAAAGAGAGGGGGGAAAAGAGCAAAAGAGAGAGAAAGAGAGAGAGGGGGAGAGAGAGAGAAAGAGAGAGAGGGAGATGGGGGGGGAGAGGGGGAAGGGGGAAGGAGAGAGAGAGAGAGAGAGAGGGTACTGTGCACTGTACTCCTGTCTCAGTCATGCAAAATACTCTGAGGTTGGAAATAAAATTGGGTATTATACAAAGAAAAGGATTAGGTCAAAATACTCAACAACCTTAAATTCTGTGGCCCAGATTCACGTACATCTGCGCATTATTGGACCGGCGTAGCGCACCGCCTTTACGTTAGACTTGCGCAATTTTGCCGCGTAATCACCCTATTCTCGTAGCTTTTGCGCAGGAAATTGCGCATACGTAACGTTTTTCCAGAGGTGTAAGGAGGAGTAATACAAATTGGGAAGGACGTGGGCGTGTTACATTGAAATGAGCCGTGACCCCATGCAAATGAAGGGCCGGCCGGCTCGCGCATGCGCGCTTGAACGAGACCATGTCAGCTCCGATGTGCGCATGCTCACAACTCGGGAGCGGCGCAATCAGTGAAATTGGAAATGGACTAGGGCAACGTTGTGAACTACGCAAAGAGCATAAATAGACACACACAAACGCACTTCCTTTGCAAAAGTACATCCCTTTGTCCCTTCCCATTTAACAAAGTGCTTTTGTTCTTGTTGTTCGTTGCGGTGTGTTTTGTAGTTGTCAGATTAGTGTTCTGTGTGATCAAGTGTTTGTTAGTAGATTTTTGAAAGTGGTTTTTGATAAGTGTTTGAGAGACTGTTTGTTCGATTGATATATTTATTTTTGTTTATTTTTCTGCTGTATTTTTGTTTTGTTTTTTGGGGACTGTTTCTTGCTGAGTCGTTTTCTCTCTGTGTGTTTTTTTTGGTGATTGGTTGGGCTTGTTTGTGTGCGTGAATTTTGTTGACTTGGACTGTTTTTTTTGGAAGGATGAGTGAGAGAAAACGTAAGCTGAATTTTACAGTTGTGGAAAAACAGATTCTTGCCCGGGCCATTAGCGAGTATGGGCGTTACCTCCACGGCCCAGAGAGTGCCAACACCACCCCGGCCAGGAGGAGGGAGATATTGGATAGGATCACTGACCAGGTGAATTCAGCGGGGCAGGGGGAGACACGGACCAGGTCTGGGATTGACAAAAAAATCAATGACCTCCGGCGTCTGGTCAAAAAGAAGTTGGCCAGAATGCATGCCCATGCCAGGGGCACAGGAGGGGGCCCACCATGCCGTATTAGCCTGACAGCGGAGGAGCGTGCGGTGGCCCTGACCTTTCATCGCCATGAAGTTGAGGGCCTGCCCGGCTTTGACTCAAGTCCGGAGCCCGTGGTGCCAGGTAAGTTTTTTTTTTTTTAATATCAGGTGTGTAGCATGTGTGGGGGAGGGGGTGAAAGGGAATATGTGGCAAGTGTGTGGATCCTCCAACCTGTGAATGTTTTGTGTCATCCACAGATGTGCAGGAGGGTGCAGGGCCATCTGGCCTGACCGCACCAACCCCAGGACAGCAGCCTAATGAGGCCCCCCCAACAAGGCCGGAGTCCGCGGAGGAGGTTCAACAGGAGCAGGACAATCATGAGGAGCAGGACAATCATGAGGAGGAGGAGAATCATGAGGAGGAGGAGTCCATGTCAGGCACTGGACGTTTGGGTTTTGAGGACTCCTCCCCTCTGGCTGCCAGCAGGCAGGCCTCCCTAAGGGGGAGCCCCCCCCCCTCCTCCCCCAACATGGCTCCCCTCACAAGGGCCTCCCCTTCTCCCCGGCCACAAGCATCAGCTGGAGGCAGGATGTCATCCCAGACCACCAGGGGGTTGGCCGATCTCCTGCCCGCCACCCTGAGAAGGGACCAGTTCCTCCAGACCCGCCATCTGGGACAGGTCAGCCAGACATTGGTGCGGATGGAGGAGAGCCTGTCCTCCATCAAGGATACGCTGGGGAACCTGGACTCCCACTCCCGGGCTTTCACAACCTGCCTAAATGAACTGCAGACGACATCAGCAGGCGTTGGGCAGGATGTGAGGGCCCTTACCCTGGCTATCCAGGCCAACACGGCAACAGTTGGTGCTGCCCTGGACAGAATTGCCGTGGCCTTGGAGGGCAGGCCACCAGGTGAGCAGAGATCAGGGGCTGATCCTCCTTCCCCGGTTTTACCCCTTCCCCATGAGTTTCCCCTGAGAAGCCGGGGCCGTGGCCGGGGGCGCCCCAGGCGTGGCTCACGCAGAGGGCAGTAATTTGTTTTTCCCCCAATTGTTTTTTTTTTTTCAAATTTTTTTTTTTTTTTGTCATTTTTTTTTTTTTCCTGGAAATTTTTTGATTTTGCAGGTCATTTTTTTTTTTTTGGGGGGGTTGTGAATGCTGTGTGAATGTGGGGGTGACATTCCTGCCGGAAAAGGGGTGTCACCCTCTATTTTGGTGGCGAAGGGCTCCCCAGGACCAGGGAGAAGTGATCCCCAGGTCCGTGTGAATGGTGTATGAATGTACAGTGACATAATTGGAGCCTTGGCGTGGCGTTGCTGCTCACAAGTCCTGCATGGTGGACTGGTGCCAATCCAATTTGATGTGGATGTGGGGTGTGTGTGCTAGGGACCACAGTGGTGTGCATGCATGCATTCTCATTGTGCCATGATTAATGTGTATGTTTAACGTGCAAAGATGCCCAATGTGAGCTGTCTCCTGGCTGCTCTTCCCCCAGAAGACGTGGTAACCTCGGTTAGGGGGGGATTGTCTGGTTCAGGGGTCAGGTCATCACGTAGGTCAATCTGCAGGCCCTTTCTTTCTGCAAAGTTGTGCAGCATGCAACATGCACCAATGATCTGGCACACAAAGTTTGGGGAGTACAAGAGGGTACCCCCAGACTTATCCAGGCATCGGAAACGTGACTTTAGGATGCCAAAGGTGCGCTCCACCACTGCACGGGTTTGGGCATGTGCTTGATTGTATCTTTCCTCTCCTGGGGTTTGGGGGTTCCGGATAGGAGTCATGAGATGGGGTCCCAGTGGATATGCAGAGTCACCTGTAAGGGAAAAGACAGGAGGATGTTAGTCATGCATGTGCCCCTTGTGATGTGCATCATGGGAGGGGATAGTCATGCCTGACTCCCATGTCACTCACCAACCAGCCAGGTGTCCCCATACATGTTCTGATCGAATTCCAATCGGATGTGGCATTGATTGTATATGTAGCTGTCATGGCTGGACCCTGAGTGTTTGGCACGGACGTGCCATATGAGGCCTTGGGCATCGACTATCACCTGTACATTGATGGAATGCCAATGCTTCCGATTGCGGTACATGTGCTCTGTCTCCTGGGGGGGCTGGAGTGCCACATGTGTGCAATCAATGGCCCCCACGGTGCGTGGGAATCTGGCAATTCTGTAGAAATCTGTCATTGTCTTCAGCCGCAGCTCCTCAGTGGAGGGTTTGATGATTTGGTTGGCCATGCGTCTGAGTATTGCAGGGACAACCTGGTGCACACATCTGCTCATGGAGGACTGTGACATCTCAGCCACCACTCCACTTGTTCTTTGAAAAGAGCCACTGGCAAGGAAATGGAGAGTTGCCAGGACCTTGACCAGTGGCTGCACTGCATGTGAGCGGTGTGTTGGGTTGGTGATGTCATCCTGCAGGGTTGTGGTTAATTCCAGGATGACATGAGGGGTGAATCTGAAGATGCGATACACCTCAGAATCACTCATGCCAAACAGGTCTATGCGGGTGCGGTATATCCTCTCCCGTGCCATCCTCCGTGCCATCCTCCGTGCCCTCCTCCTTCTTTGTTCATCTAAAGTCAGTAGTATAGCTATGCGCGACGATGCCCCTGGCATGTTGGCATACAGATTGTTGAGCAACACGTGTGACTGCTGAGCTGCTCACTAACAGTGTTGCTTTATCTAACAAGTAGACTTTTTTTCTTTTTTTAGACCAGCTTTTATCAGCTCTAATTTTAGACAGGACATTTTGCTGTTGCGCACACTGCGTCGCCTGCGCTGCCCCAACGTTGTTTTGTGGATCCCCGTAAGTCCCTCATTAGCATATTTGACTAGCAAATCAATAGTGTGTCTATCGCACTTTTGCGCGGACGGATGCGCCAGTCTAACGAAATTACGCGGGACAAAAAAAAGTCAATTTTTTGCGTATCTCGTTCTGGGGATGCCGCGCAACGAAACGCACGCGCACATTTAGACTTACGCACGCGCATCTCCTGTTGCGCAGGCGTAATCGCTCTGTGAATCTGGGCCTGTATATTTAATGTACTGCATAGCGTCTCCAATTCCACATTTGCAGACTGCTGCATTTGTAATATAAATAAAAAACACAGTGGGTTACATGTATACAGGCATACCCCACTTTAAGTACACAATGGGGTTTATTTACTAAAACTGGAAAGTGCAAAATCAGGCTCACTTCTGCATAGAAACCAATGAGCTTCCAGCCCCAGCTTGTTCAATTAAGCTTTGGTAATAAAACCTGGAAGCTCATTGGTTTTTATGCAAAAGTGAGCCTGATTTTGCACTTTACAGCTATAGTAAAAACCCATTGTGTACTTAAAACTTTGGCATGCCCATTTGGTATGCTAAAAAATAGCATGCGTCAATGAAGAGTATGCAGTGCATGTTGGGTGCAGCAGTGCACATTCTTGTGCATGCATATATTTGCCAACATTATGGAAGCACTTGCAGAGTTTGCTAGCAGTGGCGTGTAGTATTGTACCTTTGAAAAAGTCTCATGACTACAAGCGTCAAGTGACCAGCTCGCACACACATCCTACGTCCCAGTCGGTTTAGGGGATTGCCACGGTGGAACGCACCAAGACAGCGCCTCGCATCCCCAGTGTGGAACGAAAGGAAATCAACTATTTTATGTTTTTAATATACCTTGCATGGTATTCAGTCCTATTCGGGACCTTCCTTTTTATACAATAAATTTATGGTTTTTAATTTACTACACCATGTGGGCTTTCTCTATGTGTCTGTGATTTGCCCAAGTGAAACGCCGGCATAGGAGCACACCCATCAGGGTCTGATCAGTGAGTCTAATCACTGAGTTTACATACGACAGTATAGGAACCCCTTTATCTACTGCTTTTTCAGCAAAAGGGTAACCCACCACCTGAAGGAAACACCAGCACCCCCTACGGCTTAACTGGAGAACTGAAGGGAGCTCAAAATCATATGTGAGTTTGCCCTTCCACTGTCTACCCGACATTTAACATATTATTAATTCCTGAGATCTAAATACTCACCTATACCCCCACAGTTTTAGGGAACACTACAACTGTTCCCAACATCCCATCTACACCACAATAGAGGGCAGCGCCATCTACCCATTTCATATACATTACAACATTGCTGCAATGGTGCATTCAGAGTTTGCTAGTAGTGGCAGTTAGGGATGAGCTCCAGCGTGTTTATATAGTACACAGCGCTGCGCTAATCACAGCCTGGGAGACATTTCCCGATCTCTTCAGCCGAGCATCGGGACAATGTCTCTCTGGCTGTGATTAGCGCAGCGTGGTGCAGACTTCCTGGTGGGCACTGCATGTGTACGATGCGAACACGCTGGAGCTCAGCCCTAGTGGCGGTAAGGCATAAACACACAAGGCTGGTTTAACAAAACATTTTGCACTTGTTCACTGAAACTGTCCTTACTTCAACCACCAAGTCAATTAAAACAGTACTTAGTCCCCAAAAATATTGCAGCTTAACAACCTTGGCGGTATTCTCGAGTCTGGCTCGGGGGCCGCCTCACAGCATCCACAGGCACAAGTTACTTACCTTGTCCCTGGATCCTGTGATGCATCCCCGCTGTGTGAGTGAGCGGTGTCCTCGCTCAATTCACACAGTGCCTGTGTGCCGCTGGTCTCTGTTCCCTGCGACGTTACGACGCACGGGGGTGGAGAACGGGGCCAAATTAAAAAAAGTAAATAAACACATTACATACAGTATACTGTAATCCTATAGATTACAGTACTGTATGTAAAAAATACACACCCTCTTTGTCCCTAATGGCCTGCCCAGTGTCCTACATGTACTTTTATAAAATAAAAACTGTTCTTTCTGCCTGCAAACTGTAGATTGTCCATAGCAACCAAAAGTGTCTCTTTATGTCAAAAGTGATTTTAGAGCAGCTAGAAAACAGCAATAATAAATTATAATTACTTGCAGCATTGATCGATAGTGATGTGTGGGGAAATTTGTCAAAATAAATTAAAGTAATTACAGCAACAATTCTGCAACTGAGCAAATTTCAGTGTTTTTCATTTGATTACATTATTGAATAATTTTTATTATAATTACATTATTATTTTTTATAATTTTTTATAGTTATTTATTATATTATAATTTTGTGTTTCAAACATTATCATACCCAGGATAATAATTAAGTGGTTGAATTAATATAAATATAGATATAAAAATATTAAAAGATAATAATCCATAAAAATCCAATTCCTAGTGATAAATATTTCCAAAATAGGTGTTGCAAAATTAAATGATGATAATAATAATAATCCAAGAAAAGTCCAGTTTTATAAAAAATATATTTTCAAGATTGCTTCCGAAAAATAATGATATAAGGTGATATGTGCTTCATGCAGGTATAGCCGTCAGTGGATCACTCAGTGCTCTCCCCCAATGGTCCCGCACTCACCGGATCCAACTACCCCTGCAGGGGTAATAGGCTTTCTCAATAAGTATCCACACTTCAATAAAATCTGCCTGGTTTCCTCACATGGGGTCTATCCAACCATTCAGCCGCTCATAGAGAAGATAAGATGAAACGAAAATGCCCAATAGCGTGATACCGTTTTGTAACAAGTAAAATTTATTCTTGATAAACAATGGGTACTCACAATTTACATGTAGTTAAAAAGCCTTTAGAAAATGTGTGCTGGCGGCCTCACGATGGAGACGTGACGTGAAGCGGCGCGACGTTCAGGAGGAGGGAGGGGTCGCCGGAGCGCTCCATGGAGGTGAGCGGCGCAAGCAGCTGTGAGCACACGGAAGACCTGTGATGGCTGAGCGAGGCGCAGCGTGAGAGGCAGCGCCAAGCACGGATCACACAAGAGGCTCACCCCCCACCCCCCGCGGCAGCCCACACTTACATCGCGGCAGCCCATACCCGGACCGAAGCCACCTCAATGTAAGCCGCCAGGATACGGGGACATAGGTTGGACATCGGGCATACTTCGGATCAGAGCAGGTATCAGGATCAGGATGCACGCTGCCCTCCGGAGGATACAGAGAGAAGTATAGATCAGCAGGAAGCTGATTGAGAACAGGACTCAAAGGGTTGGGTAAGGCGCTCAGTTGAGCCGAGAAACCGAGGTGGCGTGATGACCTCCCCCCCCCCCCCCTTTCCCCCCTGGTATACACAAACCCTATTTTCTCCAGCTAAAGGATTGGCAGATGTATATGGCAAAGTATATGGCAAAGCATATGGTCACAAAATAATGCAAGATGGACATGAGTATCTGTATGAGGTGATTAACATGATGAACAACCCTGCTTTTGGGGGACCTGAGGCACCTCGCCTGGTTTGCATATTGAGATAGAGCTCATAAATATATTTTTGAATATTTTGAACACATATGACTGAGTCGCTCTGAATGACGGCAGCATATCAGGACGTAAAGGGAGCAGAGCCCAACAAAATATCCTTATGCCCGGACACTCAAGAACAAGACTAGCAGAGTTGTGAAACGACTTGGCCTAGCGTAATCCCCCCCGTTATTTACCCCTGCTTTCTACACCCTACTTGCCCCCCAGCTAAAGGACCAGTACAAAGATACTTTTCCGGTGAACAGTGCAGAGCTAAAATACTGTATATCGGACGTATGTGTAACAGCTTAGGGTAACTAACGAGATGAATTTTCTCGTTGGGGGGACCAGAAGTATCTAACCTGACGTGTATCCGAGAGACGGAGTGCTTATACGCATTTATACGCCCGGACACATATGACGGGGGATCCCTGAAGGGTGTCAGTACCCTAGGACGTTTGGGATTGGGGGGGTCACGAAATATCCCTAAAACTGCTCTCTCAGGAATAACACTAGCATAGAAGGCAACACAGGAAAAGGCGAGTCCGTTACAACTCAACACTAAGGCGGGAAGCCAAAAACGCAATAGGGCAGAGCAAGCTGTTAAGTCCCTCAAATATAAGTCACTGCTGACCGTGTAAACCACGGGCCTTTTAAAAAAATAAAAAACAACAACACAAATCAAAAAAAATAAATAAATAAATAAATAAAAAACCACTAGGCCCGGGAAGTTGAGATCCCTGGGGGAGCTAGGGTGTCAGTAGAGCCCCGGGTAGACCCCCGGGCAGAGGCAAAGTATTTCCCTTTCCCTTCCTCCCCCCAATCGGTAAACTGGGGAAAAGAATAAGACCATTAAATAAAAGCAAAATGAGTAGAGCAACAAGAGGCACAGCCTCAAAGACCCCAAAAAATATCGGGGGAACAAGTCTGATTCAGCAATATATGACTCAAGAGGCGAATCCTAAAAGCCCAGGCTTGGTAAAGAAAACAGATAAGAAAAAAACGGGAGAAGGGGCAGCGGTCCATTCTAAAGGAGACACAACCTCAGAAAGTGACTTTGACCAAAGTAGGTTAGAGGAGCCAGGCCAGGACACTCTCCCACCATCGAAAGCAGAAATGAACATGATGTTCCTGAGGATGGAAAATTTAATAAAAGCTGAGGTAAACAGGATAAGAACAGACTTAGGGGGGCTCCTAGAGAGAGTGGAGCTGACCGAAAAAAGAATGATAGAACAAGACCAAGAATTGGACAAACTAAAAACCCAAGTACATGAGATGACAACAGCCCAAAGAGAATTAGCATACCGGTTGGAGGACCAGGAAAATCGCAATAGGCGTCAGAACTTAAGAATAAGGGCGATAGAGGAAGAGCAAGGAGAGGACTTAAGAGGGATAATGAACACTCTATTTAAACCCCTGATGGAAAACCCGCCAGAAGATAAGTCCATCAAAATTGAGCGGGTCCACCGGGTAGGTAACCCCAAACAGATGGAGAGAAGAGGACCAAGGGACATTATAGTACGTTTCCGGAATTACGAGGATAAGGCACTGATATGGGGAAGATTGAGGGGGGTGCCCCCCATTAGATACAGAGAAAAGGAAATTCAAATTTTTGCGGACTTATCCAGGGAAACCCTTGAAAGGAGAAGACATCTGAAACCCCTACTCGATCAGTTGCGTACAGAGAACATTAAGTACCAATGGGGGTTTCCATCATGCCTCATAGGAATTAAGGGGGGGGTCTCAGCTCGACTAAGATTTCCGGAAGACTTGGAGAGATTCTGCCAAAGATTGAACATACCTGTGCCTGACCTGCCCGATTGGAAGTCCTAAATGACTGGGGGAGGGGGGGGGGGGGGGGTGGGGGTAGTCGGGAGGGAGGGAGGGGGGTATTAGTTAGCGAGCCACGGAGCGCTCCCTAGACCCTACCTCTAGGGGTAGGAGCCGATGGTGAGGAGAAGGACGACACCTAGCACGGCTCTCAGGCCTATAATAGGCCATGGAGGGAGGGGGGGTGAGAGAGAGGGGGGGTTGGGGGAGGGAGGGCAAGGGGAGGGTAGGGAAGGGAATAAGGGAGGGCTAGGGAAGGGTGGTAGGGGAGGGGGGGCCATCTCGTTGATTCCACTTAGATCAGTATCTCACCCCCTAAGAAAAAGGGCCCTAAGAGAAGGAGGAAGGAAATAGATTAATCATAATGGATATCAAATTTTTATCTTACAATGTGAAGGGCTTAAATTCCTCGATAAAGAGACACAAGATCCTCAAGGAACTTCATCTGTATAAAGCAGATGTAGTCTTTCTACAGGAGACGCACCTAACGATCGAATCTAATATAAAATTGTACTCGCGCAGCCACCCGATATGGTACTACGCGGATACAATTACAAGACGTGCTAGAGGAGTCGCAATCGGTCTATCAAGAGATATCCGTTTTGAGCTGACAGACAGACTAACAGACCCTGAAGGAAGATTCCTATTTTTAAAAGGGAAGCTTAGAGGGATGAACTACACATTTGCTAATATTTATGCTCCAAATGATAATTCTGCGAAATATGTAAACAAGGTACTGATGAAACTTGAGAACTTTAAGGTAGGGCATCTGATAGTAATGGGGGACTTCAATCTCTGTATGGATCCTACACAGGACAGTACGTCCCGGGCACAGGGGACTAATGAAGGTCAGCTGAAAAGCTTAAAACAAAGATTGCATAAAGACCAGCTGATGGACATTTGGCGAATCCAACACCCCAAGACGAGGGATTTTACATTTTACTCCCCTGTGCACGGGACGTACTCGAGGATAGACTACGTCCTCATAGAACATAGACTCCTGGAAAGGATAGTGGAGACGGGCATCGAAGCCATGACAATATCAGATCATGCCCCTATAACCATTAAGATAAATATCTCAGGTCAGGAAACCGCCCCACCAGAATGGAGATTAGATGAAAGCTTATTGGGAGATGAAGTAATAGTAGGAAGAATTCAGAGAGAACTAGAAAGGTTTTTCCGAGAGAACGATACGGAGGGGATCTCCAGGGCTACACTTTGGGAAGCCCACAAAGCCTATATAAGAGGGATACTAATTATGGAGGGAGCGAGGAAGAAGAAAGAAAAAACTAGGGAACTAAAGGAAACAGCAAAAGAAATTCTTAAACTAGAACAAGAGCATAAAACAAAGGGGCAAAAAACAGAAATATGGCATAAGTTAACTTTGAAAAGAGATGAGTATAGAGAGCTAATAGAACAAGAAACCAAGAAAGATCTAAATTCTATCGAAAGAGAAAGATACATCTGGGGGGATAAACCTAGTAAAGCGTTGGCCAGAATGGTAAAGAAAAAAAAAGCTAGAAATTACATAGAAAAAATAAGGAAAAAAAATGGGGACGTCCTATACAAAACCAGCGACATAGCCGAAGTATTTAGAAATTATTACGAAGACTTATATAATATTAAACAAAAAAATTGGAACCCCGGAGAGAAAGAGGCTAAAATAGAGGAAATTCTTAGAAAAGCAAACCTCCCTAGAATCCCTAGGGAAGAAGCAGTAAACATAGATAGGCCAATAACGGAGGAAGAGATTAGGAGGATCTTAAAAAACTCGCCCAAAGGGAAAAGTCCTGGACCGGACGGTTTCACAAACAGATATTTACAAAAATTTGGAAATATATTAATACCAAGACTCTGTCAATACCTCAATGGATTAGGGTTAGACTATGGATTGAGCAGAGAGGCTGCAACGGCAAACATTACGGTTATAGGAAAGGAGGGGAAAGATAACACGATATGCTCAGGTTACAGGCCAATTTCACTCCTGAATAATGATATAAAGATATATGCCAAAATACTGGCGGAGCGACTGAAAGAAATCATGACGCCTCTGGTCCATCCCGACCAGGTGGGTTTTATACCAGGGAGAGAAGGGAAGGACAACGGGGTTAGAGTACTTCTAGCTATGAAACAAATGAAAGAAAAGGGGGACCCCAGTCTACTCCTGTCAGTTGACGCTGAAAAGGCGTTTGACAGGGTAGACTGGGGCCTTATGATGCAAATATTAGAAAATATAGGACTGGGCCCAAGAACGAGGGAGAGGATCCAGGTCTTATATGCTCACCCCCGAGCGAGGGTCAGGATCAACGGTGCCCTATCGACACCTTTCGTAATGGGAAATGGGACCAGACAGGGGTGCCCCTTGTCTCCCCTCCTTTTTGTGCTGTCGCTCGAGCCTCTGC
Organism: Rana kukunoris; assembly: GCA_029574335.1. Classification (NCBI taxonomy): domain Eukaryota; kingdom Metazoa; phylum Chordata; class Amphibia; order Anura; family Ranidae; genus Rana; species Rana kukunoris. Next base: position 243,765,931 of record CM056059.1, read on the forward strand.
TCGCTATAATACGAAATGACACCAATATAAAGGGGATAGGAGCAGGGGATGAAGAGCATAAATTAGCTGCTTTTGCGGATGATGTGCTATTTTTTGTCGAAAAACCAAAATCTACCCTTCCATATTTAATAGGCAACATCAAACAATATGGGGAGGTATCCAATTTCAAGATGAATGAGTCTAAAACTGAAATATTGAACATCAACACCAACAGAGAGGTAGAACGATTGCTCAAAGAAAAGTATAACTTTAAATGGCAGAAAGAGATAAAGTATCTAGGAATAATACTAGCAAACTCCCCCAAAAGCTTATATAGATTAAACTATATTCCCCTTTTAGAAGAAATAAAAGAGGAAATCAAAAAAATTAAGAACCGGCCGATATCCTGGTTCGGAAGGATTAATACAGTAAAAATGAAGTTAATCCCGAAAATCCTGTACAAATTTCAAATGGTCCCTATTGCACTACCGCACTCCTACTTCAGAATACTTAACTCGATGCTGTTAAATTACATCTGGAACAACAAAAAACATAGGATATCCTTTAAGGTTCTAAAACAGGAAAAAAAACTGGGGGGCCTAGCGATACCGGATATTAGAGAATACTACGAGGCGGCGGTAATTTCCCGAATAATAGAGTGGTTCAAAGAGAAGAACGACAAAAGATGGGTTCAGATTGAGAGCACACTGGCAAAGACACAGTTGGGTAGAATAATCTGGAATCCACCACGGTTTAGATATTAGGACACATGAAATAACACATATAGCATTTAGGATTTGGGATAGATTATATAAACAGTTGGGGTTAGTTTATAATTCCCCTCTTATTGATCTGAAAGGGAACGAATACTTTACACCGGGTTTAAAAGGGGTGGGCGGGAACTGGATAAAAAAACGAATACAAGTAAAAGATTTCACTCAGAAGGGTAAAATAATGACACTTCACGAGATTAAAGTTAAGACTGATTGCACAGGGTGGAACGCATGGCGATACCAGCAGCTATCCTCCTTCATCAGGAGCCTCCCGGGACCAATACGGGAACAGAAGGACTATAATCCTCTGGAACAATTATGCCTGGCTGAATGCTCAAAAGGAAATATATCAAAAATATACAAACTCCTGATGAGGGCGGAGGAGCCAGGGACGCCTAGATATATACAAAAATGGGAAAGTGAACTTGAAAACACAAGGGGTGATATCTCAGTGGAAAGAATACTCAATCTAACCCATACCTCAGCTATAGATGTGAGAACAGCAGAGATGAACTTTAAACTCCTATCGGGATGGTATGCCACCCCAGATAAGGTTAGTAAGTATAAAGAAGGGCAGTCACCAGACTGCTGGAGGGGCTGTCCAACGAGGGGGTCAATGGCCCATCTATGGTGGATGTGCCCCAAGATCAACGACTACTGGAAAAAAGTTCTATCACTTATTAAGGAAATAACCAAAAAAGAGATCAAAGAGGAACCCTGGACAGTCCTGTTTCACGGGGGGGTCGAACCGATAAAAGAATATAAAAAAAACGTTGATACCCCACCTTCTGAATGCAGCGAAGCGATTGATTCCCAAAAAATGGAGGGATAAGGATAGCCCTCAGATCTGGGAATGGATCGATTCGGTGGAGGAAACCTACAGGAGGGAGGAGATAAGATTGAAGGGGATAGAAGACAGCAATAATACACGAGATAAGTGGGGATCTTGGAGAAGCTTTAAAAAAACCTGGAGTTACGCAGAGAATCTAAGAATTAGCTGAGAGAATAGGGCAAGTAAAATCTTAAACCTAGGAGAGAATTTTGGGAGGGAGGGATGGGTCAGTGGAATCACGAGAGGGGGGAGGGTGGGGGGGAAAAGGGGTGGGCAACCCACATCTTACGGCGACATTGTATCTCTTTTTTTTGTCTTGTTGTTTTTTTGTTTTATTTATTCCTTGAGGGCAACAAAGTAAAATAAAAGTAAATTAAAAAATAAATGAAATAGGGAAGAAAAGAAAAGAGAAAAGAATAAGAGAGGGAAGAAGAAGAAAAAAAAAAAAAAAAAAAAAAAAATGCCCCTCTCTCTAGTGGAAAACTAGAATGGTGAATTCCACAAATGATGCGTTGAATACAGCGGTAAGCGAAGGGCGGTACAGTCTGTCAACTCGGCACTTGGAGTCAATGACTGATGTGGGAAAAAAAAAAAAAAAGAAAATGTGTGCTGTAGCTCTGAGGAACGTTCGCTCTACCGGTTTTGTCATTCTGACGTCATCTGGAGCGTGCCTCTGAGCCTTCAGCACTTACTATTTATAATTGACGTTATGTCGGAAAATGCGGACGTTGTGTCGAAAAAACGGGTCCGACGTTACGTCGTAAAAAACTCTGTTGTTCCGGTATCCTCCATGTTGGAGATTTCTACAGACCGTAGTCCTAACACTAGAGGCTCAGTGTTGGAGTCGACGCTACAACGGACGTTCTGTCGGGAAAACGAACCCCCGATCTTACGTCGAAAAAGATCCTAACTTTCGAGCGTCCTCCATGTTAGAGATTTTTGCAGACCGGAGTCCAGTCTCAAGAGGCTCTGTGTTAAAAGGAAGAAAATACATTCGCTTTCAGATCGGGAAAAAAACCCGGAAGTTAGATCGAAATATATTGCCTCATTGACATATACACATCTACCTCTCTTTTCCACCAACTACTCCTTATATAATTTTAATTGTATTATCTTCCATCAACCAATGTTTTTTTTTTTTTTCCCATAATGTTTATTTACTTATGGTCATATATAATTTTTACATATATATTTTTTACCTATTTTATAATCTTATATATGTCTGATTATACTATTAACATCACTCTGTTGTAGCATGGATATCAGCTAAATAACTATGCTTTTGCTATATTTCGATCTAACTTCCGGGTTTTTTTCCCGATCTGAAAGCGAATGTATTTTCTTCCTTTTAACACAGAGCCTCTTGAGACTGGACTCCGGTCTGCAAAAATCTCTAACATGGAGGACGCTCGAAAGTTAGGATCTTTTTCGACGTAAGATCGGGGGTTCGTTTTCCCGACAGAACGTCCGTTGTAGCGTCGACTCCAACACTGAGCCTCTAGTGTTAGGACTACGGTCTGTAGAAATCTCCAACATGGAGGATACCGGAACAACAGAGTTTTTTACGACGTAACGTCGGACCCGTTTTTTCGACACAACGTCCGCATTTTCCGACATAACGTCAATTATAAATAGTAAGTGCTGAAGGCTCAGAGGCACGCTCCAGATGACGTCAGAACGACGAAACCGGTAGAGCGAACGTTCCTCAGAGCTACAGCACACATTTTCTAAAGGCTTTTTAACTACATGTAAATTGTGAGTACCCATTGTTTATCAAGAATAAATTTTACTTGTTACAAAACGGTATCACGCTATTGGGCATTTTCGTTTCATCTTATCTTCTCTATGAGCGGCTGAATGGTTGGATAGACCCCATGTGAGGAAACCAGGCAGATTTTATTGAAGTGTGGATACTTATTGAGAAAGCCTATTACCCCTGCAGGGGTAGTTGGATCCGGTGAGTGCGGGACCATTGGGGGAGGGCACTGAGTGATCCACTGACGGCTATACCTGCATGAAGCACATATCACCTTATATCATTATTTTTCGGAAGCAATCTTGAAAATATATTTTTTATAAAACTGGACTTTTCTTGGATTATTATTATTATCATCATTTAATTTTACAACACCTATTTTGGAAATATTTATCACTAGGAATTGGATTTTTATGGATTATTATCTTTTAATATTTTTATATCTATATTTATATTAATTCAACCACTTAATTATTAATTATTTTTTGTTATATATATGTTATAACAATACTTTGACATCACTACAAGGACCAGCACTTTTTTGGACAGACACATTTTATATTTATATTTGCACATTCTTTTATGCACCTTATTTCTAGTAGGCGCCATTACCTGCTATTTTTTACCAGGATGTCCACTAGAGTTATTTCTAAGAATTGCAGGCCTACAGTATAAAACGCCAAATTTCCATGCAAAATATTTGTACCGCTTTTGGTACAAAATTCCAGACATAATCATACTGCCATGGAGGTTAACAAATGTTAGATGTGATGGTTGCATTCACTTCTAATTTAAGCTTTTTCCATTTATTTTCATCTGGTGATCTTGCCAGTATTATTTTTCAGGTGGAGGTATATAGGGCCCTTCTGTATGAATAGAGCTTCTGGATATCCTGGCTCTCTGGGCTACCAACCAAATGGACTAAGAACAACTGGAGGATGCACAGAGGGCACTTGAGCAGCACTCAAAGTGGTAAAAGCAACCTCTAGAGAAATAGAAAGAGAGGCGCTCCTAAGTGAAGTAATACCAGTATTTATTAAACAAATGAGGTTAAAAACACTCACAGAAAACCTCTGCTGCTGGTCAGCTAGTGAGGATCCAGGAGAGGCATGACAGCAGACCTACCACCAGGTTTCCTAATCATGTCCAATCAGTATAATCAAACACAGCTGGACTCAAATGAAGGTGTAGAACCATCTCAGGCCAGGTTCACAAACGCTCCGACATTGGGAGCTTATGTCGCATGACGTGTGAAAATCAATGTTTCCTTATGGGAGTCGTCTTAACTGCTCGCTCGACCCCACCCCCTTTCATGACCAGCCACGTTGCTGCTCGGTTACAGGTCTGGTATGGATTTTGGGGGGACCACCACACCGTTTTTATAAATATATAAATGTGTGGGTAGTGGAAATGCATGTTTTTAAAAGAAAAGGCCAATACTTTTTGGATATTGCCTCTATCTGTCTATATTGCTTATGAAACCCTGAGATGAGTGCTGTTCTTTCTTGAAACTCTTTTTTTGGTTTGGCAACCAATAATGATTGCCTGTCCATTAAAGAAACCTGTGCATTCACTTTCTCAAGGACCTCCGCTGAGTAACTTTTTTCCAAAACGTTGTTTGTAAGCTGATTAGCTTGTGCCATGTAGTCTTGTTCTGTGGCACCATTGCGTTTCAGTCACATAAACTGTCCCTTTGGTACTGCCCCTATCCATTGGGTATGATGGTAACTGTGTGTGGGCACAGACCCATTTGTATTTTAAAGTAGGTGAGGGTTTCAAACCTCATCCCATTTTTTCTAATGGTCAAATCTAAATACCGTATTTATCGGCGTATAACGTGTGGCGGCATATAGTGCACACCCCAATTTTAAGAGGGAATTTCCTGGAAAAAAATAATTTTACTACATGATGGAGATCTATGAAAAAGAGACATTCACATGACAGCCAAGTGAGAGCCGAGAGGAGATGACGACTCAGTGATTTCCGGCGGGCGCTCGTCCCCCTCCTTATCCTCTGAGGTATACTATTGGCCAGGGATCTCCAAACTACAGCCCTCCAGCTGTTGTGGAACTACACTTCCCATGAGGCATTGTAAAACTCTGACATTCGTAGACATGACTAGGCATGATGGGAATTGTAGTTCCTGAACACCTGGAGGGCCATAGTTTGGAGACTCCTGCTATTGGCGTACAATGCGCACCCACGATTTTCCCCTGATTTTATGGTACTGCCCCTATTTTGGTACTGTCCCTATCCATTGGGGATGATGGCAACTGTGTGTGGGCACAAACCCATTTATATCCGTTGTTTTAAAGAAGGTGAGGGTTTCAAACCTCATCCCATTTTTTCTAATGGTCAAATCTAAATATCTAAATAATTAACAGACACAGTTCCTGTGTCTGCCAGAAATTTGAGACCATATTGGTTGTTATTCATTTGTGCTAGATACATATGGAAATTGGCTTCTGACCCCTCCCAAAACAGGATCACGTCGTCGATGTAGTGTTTTTAGAACATAAGTGATTCATGCTTCCTGTGAAAAATGGTCTCCTGTTCCCACTTATTCAAAACGATATTAGCTACACTGGGGGCATACCCCATTGTTCCCCATAGCCATATCCAGGCCTTTGATTAGGTACCCAATTAGAATATTTTGTAGGGCCCAACAAAGTGCCTCTAAAGCATCTTTATGGCGTATATTGGTATAAAGTGATTCTATATCCACTGTTACTATGATGGTGTTTTCTGTAGCCTTAAGATTTTGCTACTATTACATCTTTACTACCTTATAAGTATAATGGGCTTTGGGACACCAGTGGTTTAAAAAACAAAAACATCTAGATATTCCCCTAATCTGGAGAAAAGTGATCCAATTCCACTAATGATAGGTCGTCCGGGTGGACATTCACTATTTTTCTGTATCTTTGGCACTGTGTACAGTACGGGGACTTTGGGCGCATGAAGGACCATTTTAATTTTAATTTCAATTATAATTTTAATTTTATGTTTTTAACAATTAGATTGGCGCTGAATTCACCCCTTTTTTTATAATCAGGAGGTATCAAAGATTTTTTGAACCAAAATGATTTCACGCAGCCATGGATGTGTTTGATTTCATGAACGAACGTCACATCAAAATAGAAGATATTTTTCAGGAAACCCCTAGTCCCAATATACAGTAGATCTTGAAAGGGGTTTCAAACAACTGCAATTTGACATGGAAAAACAAATTACTGTATTTTCTGGCGTATAAGACTACCTTTTACACTTGAAAAAATGGCCAAAAGGCAGGGGTCGTCTTATATGCCGGGTCAACAGCTCGGATGCCTGCTGGATGTGTGGTAATACTGTATGTAGCTTCGGCTATATACATTATATACCGCTTAGCCAATCGCGGTGAGTAATGTATTCAAATTAATACAGAGCCTGCTCGGATTGGAGTAACAACCTCTGCCAATCCGAGCAGGCTACATACAGTAGCCTGCTCGGATTGGCTTTGAGAGTCAGAGAGGAGTGGGCTGATGATGTTACAGCCTCTGCAGGCTTTGTATTCATTAATAGAATACATCGCTCTCCGTGACTGGCTCCAGCTCCAGCAAGAAGGAAGAAGAATATGGTTGCAGAAGGAAGAAATATGAAGTGTCAGAAGTCTCGGAAGGGGGGTTGTCTTATACGGTGAGTACAGGCAATTTTTTTTTTTTAAACTGTAAAATTAGGGGGTCGTCTAATATATGCCCGGTCGTCTTATACACCGGCAAATACGGTAGGCTTTGGTGGGACATTGCCTCATTTAAAATGTATATAGGCAAAAACCTCACACCAAGGATGCTCAGGTGGGATATGAGTCCCAATGATGGGATTGATAATTTACAACTAATTGAGGAATGGTTCCAATTTTTTAATGCCTGCGAACAAAAACTGATGCAATTGATGATCAGAAGACACAGAGCAAAAAATGTTATCTTGAAATCCAAGATCGCAGATCTCAAAGAAAAAATGGAACCATTTAAAATGAATAATGAATATATGTAAAAATCCAAACTTTTGAAAGTTTACTTAGTAAAGTATGATGGGGAAATAAAAAATAAAAAAATAAAAAAAGTACCAAAAAGACATTAACATCCCCTGAATCTACTGTGGAGAAAAGACATGCTAATCCCCCCACAGTAAATTCAATTAAAAAGAATCCCCAAGTATCTAGTACCCCCCAAAAAACAAGTATGAAACCTAATTTTAAACCTCCTATTGCCCAATACAAACCTCCTGGGCACCCTCCACCCAATGAATATGCTTATCCTCCCCCACAGCCAGTGGGGGAGGATAATAGGTATGCCCTATTAGACAATAGAGCACCTGGGCAATATTATTATGAGCCTTATCGACACCAATATCCACCTAGGGGTAATTTTAGGGGAAGACCGGGCCCCTATTCCAACCAGTATCGGGGGGGAGGGGATGGAAAGAGGCTTATTGTATTAAGTCTCCTCAATACCCAAAAGAACCTTCAGAAAGAGAGGCGAACAAGGAAGAGGTGGAACAAAAAAAGAAAAAGAAAGCGTTAAATTAGGGTATTTACAATTTAGCAAGTGTAGAATTTACTAACCAAGAATCAGAGGTATTAAAGCAGGGCCTTAAATTTGCCCCCAATAAAGATGTGGATAAGTTTGATTTATTTATCAACATTGAAAAACACATTAGAAAACTAAATATTTTGCGGAACGTACCATTGACCGTATGTGCAATGCGGGTTGAGGAATCAGTCGGTATCTAACTGCTTGCCGACCTGCCGCCGTCATTTTACAGCGGCAGGTCGGCACGCCTGGGCGAGAGCCCATAGCTCTACGTCGACACTTTAAAGGCCACTCGCCCCAGAGTGCCGCTCGGTACAGAGCGAGGAACGGGGGCTATGTGTGTAAACACAAAGCCCCCGGTCCTGTCAGCGGGGAAACGCTGATTTTCTGTTCATACAATGTATTAACAGAAGATCAGTGATTTCCCCTAGTGAGTCCACCCCCCCATACAGTTTAGAACACACCCAGGAACACACTTAACCCTTTCCCCGCCCCCTAGTGTTAACCCCTTCACTGCCAATGGCATTTTTATAGTAATTCAATGCATTTTTATAGCACTGATCGCTATAAAAATGCCAATGGTCCCAAAAAGGTGTCAAAAGTGTCCGACATAATATCGCAGTACCGAAAAAAAACGCTGATCGCCGCCATTACTAGTAAAAAAATTATATAAAATGTATAAAAATGCCATAAAACTACCCCCTATTTTGTAAACGCTATAACTTTTGCGCAAACTAATCAATAAATGCTAATTGCGTTTTTTTTATGAAAAATAGGTAGAAGAATACATATCGGCCTAAACTGAGGAAAAAATATGTTTTTTTTAAATATTTTTTGGGGATATTTATTATAGCAAAATGTAAAAAATATAGCATTTTTTTAAAAATTGTCGCTCTATTTTTGTTTATAGCACAAAAAATAAAAACCGCAAAGATGATCAAATACCACCAAAAGAAAGCTCTATTTGTGAGAAAAAAGGACACCAATTTTGTTTGGGAGCCATGTCGCATGACCGCGCAATTGTCAGTTAAAGCAACGCAGTGGCGAATCACAAAAAGTGCTCTGGTCATTGGGCAGCAATATGGTCCGGGGGTTAAGTGGTTAATCCTCAAAAGGGCATAAATCACCACATTGAGGTGTTCTTCAATATGGTACAAGATGAAGTTCGGGAGTTGCAAATTACTCAATCCACTTCTAATATCCAATTTAGGGAACAAGCTGGTTGTGTTTTTGTAAAACAAAGTCTTTATTTTTCCCCAAAAAGGCAAACAAAACAGCTTTTAATAAACAAAACAGTTCACAGGCTCTGATATGGCTTATCTCCAGCATAAATTTGTCTCATTAAAGTTTCAGCCTGCTCCGGGGGTCTTGAAAAGGTCAAAGAAGATCAGCAGCTTCTCAGAAAACTGTTCAAAGCCCTCTGGCACTGTGTGGTTTATTTACTAAAGCTAGAGGGCAAAATCAAGCTCACTCCTGCATAGAAACCAATCAGCTTCCAAGTTTTATTGCCAAAGCTTAATTGAACAATCTGAAGTTAGAAGCTGATTGGCTACCATGCACAGCTGTCGGAATCTGAGTGCACCAGTTTTATTAAATCTACCTCACTGTGTCCTGCTCCACACAACACCTTATCGACCTGCTGGCTACCTCCTCCTTGTTTGAGGCCAGGCTTCTGTATGCCAAAACTGCCCTTTATTGTCCCCTTAAAAGGAACCATTAACCAAATATATATATATATCTACCAGGGCTCAGAATTTAAAGTCCTGAGCTACTAGCCAGGCCTCAAGGGTTACTCGCTACTAGTTGCCCCGCCAAACCCCTACCCTGCCCCACCCCTAAACACGCCCTCATAAATTATCTCATGAAATTCCACTTAAATGTTTAATGAAGAATTAAATTATAAAAATAAATATTAACAACAACTTTATCCTTTTCCACCAATGCAGCCTGTGCCCGCCAGTGCAGCCTGTGCCCGCCAGTGCAGCATGTGTCTGCCAGTGCAGCCTGTGTCCCTCAATGCAGCCTGTGTCCCCCAATCCAGCCTGTGTCACCCAGTGCAGCCTGTGTCTTCCAATCCAGCCTGTGTCACCCAGTGCAGCCTGTGTCCCCCAATGCAGCCTGTGCCCCCCCCCCCCAATGCAGCCTATGTCCCTGCAATGCAGCCTATATAATGGGGCGTGGCAGGGAACACACAGCTATTAAAATGAATGCTGTTATGTTTCCCGCAATCTAGGCTCTCTACCCCATTCTCTCCTCCCCTACGACTGGATGGAATGGCTCCCATTCCATCCAGGCTGTCTGCGGTGCTAACCCCACCTGCTCCCAGGCAGCACACACTCAAAATCCACAAGCAAAATGCGAGCAGGCGAGTGGAATTTTTGAGGGCCATATCTATCATAGATATATATCTACCATCCATGACCCATCTTGTACAAAATATATATATATATATATAAATATATATATATATATATATATATATATATATATATATATAATGTAGTAGAGTGGTACCCTAAAAGCAGGAGTGTCCAAAAGGCGGATCCAAAGTTTGAGAGGTATGTGGTTGCTGGTAGCAAAGGTGGTCATATTAAGTCTGCAAACTATGTGAGAAACGTATTGCCGACAAAGGAGCACAGCAAGTTGAAAGCAACAATGCGTCAGGGATCGCAACGTCGTTGTGTTTGGGAGAGTCAGCAAAGTACAGCTGGAAGAGTGCCATCTCCCTTAGGAACGAGAGATCAAATAGTAACCGGAAGGAGGAGCTACAGCGGAGATGTGGACAGGCGTCCCACCAAAGATATGTGCAAAAATGTACCATGCCTGAAATGTGGTCAGCTTGGGCATTGCATTTTTTCTTGTCCCAGGTTATGGAACATGGCTGGAGATATGGCTGTTGGGCAGAAGTCTTTGTCTGCAGGCCCAGATCCTTGTGCAAGTGTGTTTGCAATCACCTCTGGCAACAGTGAGGAAGTACCTGTTGTGCCTGCAACTTGTATGCAATGGTGCATTTGCTGCTGCAGATGTTGCTCATGCGATGGAAGCGCCAAGTAATGGCGACCGCACAGAGGAGGTTATGTCTGTGATCCACAAAGGTTCAAATGATGTGGTAATGGATGGTGCCTTGCCAAATGAGATAATGTTGGTGGAAGTGCCAGATGGCACAGCAATAAATGAAGTGATTGTAGTCAAAGGTCCAAATGTTGTTATGTGATGATGTTTAGCGGTCGGGACAGTTGCTGGCAGAGAAGCTCGTGCCAGTGGAGTTGATGTATACTGAAGCTGCCGTGGACAACCACTCCACTGGGTGCAGTTCCTCTCCAGACACTGCCCTGCCAAACATGGGTGAAATGAAATATTACAAATGCATTGATATTTCTGACCATGATGAAAAATGCAGCTTATCTGCGATTTTTGATGGTTTGGTTACCATGGGTGACATCAAAAATAATGGCAGACCTGATGGTCTTGGTCAAGTTGATCTGGTTGTAGAAAACCCTGAAAATGTTAGTGAGACAGGGAATGGTAGGTTTGACACAGAAGACTTAAAAGGTATAGCACAATTAGGCCCCCTACAGGTTCAGGAGGGTAATTCTGGGGAAGGTTTCCTGAGGTTTGAGGAACTTCTAGGATCTGAGAAGGATCCTGGTATACAATGGTCGGAAGGAAATAGCCCAAAGCGCAGCAAGGTGTCACAGAGGGAGACTAGGACGAGGCTGCAGTCTTATGAGGGTGTTAGTGCTGAAACTGACAGAATGAAGCATGCAGTGAATATGAGGAACCAAGTGACAATAAGTTTGGACAGTATGTGGCTTCCTGTACCTAGAGCTCAGAGAGGGAACAGTGTCACCCCAATAAAAGAGCCCCCGCTTATTACTAAACAAATGTTTAAAAGTCTGATCCTTTCCAAATTAAATAAAGGGAAAAGGGATGGTCTAGGTGAAATTGAGGGAGCCCTGGATAACCTTAATGGTATCGGACCCTCAAAGCTCAGAAATCAACCTTGGGTGCAAAAAGTTGCCAAGAGTAGTAAACTCCCTACTGATAAGGTTGCTAGTGTAGGTCCAAGGGAAATAGAAAGACATCGCATTTTGGAAGCGTGCACGCAAAAAGGCATGGGAGTGTCTTTACAGACCCCAAGTAAATGTAGCAGGGGGATGTGGAGAAAGTCACCTGATGGGACAAGATTTGGCCCATGTGGGTGGTAGCTTGCATGGTCATGCCAAAGCGAGGAGGTTGGACTGGTGTGTTCCGCCCTCTGGGTCGAAACAAGGGGGGGGGTATGTAGTAGAGTGGTACCCCAAAAGCGTAATGACCCAGGATTCTCAACCAGGCAGGTTGAGGGGCTCCAGGGTATTTGCTGGTTTGGGAGGAAACTGGCTTTTCAGTTTCCTCTGTCTTTACTAAAATCCACTTTGGGACCTGGAGCCCGGGAATTTCGTAGAGATCCGGGTGGGATGAAATCCCCAGACCTGGGTTCAGGTTTGAAGCTGATCGGCACACTGATTGGTCAGGTGTGTGTGGGCCTGATAGGAGACTCAGGACCAGCATTCTGGGCTCCACCCTCCCGAGGAGTCCAGGCTTGGAAGGGAGAGTGCAGGTGTGCACTGAATTAGCTGGAGAGTGCAGGCTGCACTGTAAAACCCCAGAGACCTGAGTCTAAGGTTGCTGACAGGAGTCAGAAAGGCTCCATGATGGAGCCTGAGCAGCGGTGCTACTGCTCGGTACTTTCTGCATGTGTAAGCCAGGAGGCTGAAGGTACTATTTTGTGTAGACGGTGAAAACCCTATGCGTGGGAAACCTGTGTTAGGATTTTCATTTTTTGCCTTTTTTCATAAAAGTGGGCCATGAAGCCCTTAAAGACAGTTCCTGGCTGGCGTGAATCGCTTAAAAACGCATATGCCACGTGAGCTAACAACCCCCAATGTTACAATATATATACACACGCATATATATTATACATACCTATATATATATATATATATGTAGCCAGATTCAGTAGATTGGCGCATCTTTAGGCGGGCGTAGCGTATCGAATATACGCTACGCTGACGAGGCGCAGAGCGGCGAGCAAACTATTCACAATGGAAATGCTCCCAACGTTGCGCCGGCGTAACGTAATTTCTTAGGCGTAAGGCAGCGTAAGTGGAAGTGGGTGTGACCTTATGCAAATGATGGTCCGAGCGTGGTGCAATGCTTTACGCCCGGTGTATCTAAAATGGTGCATGCGCAGTGACATGGTCGTACGGTTTGCGCCCCTATGCGCATGCTCACAACTACGCCGGCACAACTTCCTGGGATACGCCGGCCCACCAGCTTACGCTGAGCGCATAAATACGCCCAGACATGCGCCCGTCCGTGCTGAGCGATGGCGGCAGCTGGAAATGGAGGCAAGGAGAGGAGGAAGAAAAACTTCTCCAAGGAGGAGAGGGATATTATTATTGCTGGAATGGCCAAAAATTATAAGTTCCTCCATGGTGCCCACAGTTCCCAGACCAGCAAGGCACGAAAGAGGGAGATTCTGGAGGAGATCACCCTGCAGATCAGTACCGTTGGGAATGAGACCAGGAAGCCCGACGATGTGGCAAAAAAAATCAATGACCTGAGAGTCCAAGAGAAGCTGGCCCTTATGAGGAGGCATGCCAGGGACACGGGAGGAGGACCAGCCTCATCTCTGCGCTTAACGGATGAGGAGGAGGTCATCGCCCAATATCTGCAGTGGGAGAAGGTGGAGGGCATTGAGGGCTATGACTCCGGTGAGCAGGAATATTCAGTGTGTAGCATGTGAGTGGGTGGAAGGGAACATGTGACAAGTGTGTGGGTCCACCAACATGTGAATGTTTTGTGTCATCCACAGATGTGCTGGAGGGAGCTGGGCCATCGTCGGCTGCTGGGCGACCCACACCATCCCATGAGGAGAGTGCCCACACCTCTGCTCTGGAGGAAGTTGTAAAGGAGCATGGGGACCTGGAGGAAGTTTTATACCTTGTTGAGGATCCCATCATCCCTGCACCCTCCCAACCCTCCTCCCCCATCAGGGGAAGCCCCTCACCCTCCTCCCCCATCAGGGGAAGCCCCTCACCCTCCTCCATCATCAGGGAAAGCCCCTCAAGGGCCTCCCCGTACACACGGCCCCAAGCCTCTCCTGCCCCCAGGAAGGCTACCCGCAAAACCAGGGGTGTTCCTGAGGCCATCCAGGAAACTCTTGCCAGGGATCAGGCCCGCCAGACCCACCATATGGGTGCTGTCACCGTGGAGATGCATCGTGTGGCAGACAGCCTGGCATCCACGGCCCAGATAAACAACAGCATCCAGGATGTCAGTGGCAACTGTGCTGCGATGGTCACCTGCCTTGGGGAGCTGCAGGCCACAACAGCAGGCCTCGTGGCAGAATTAAAGAGCCTGGCAGTGGCGGTACAGGTGAATACTGCTGCCATCGAGGCGGAGGGGAGGCAGACAAGGCTGCTGCAGGCAGAGACAAATGCGGTCTTTACCCGCATTGCCCTGGCATTGGAGGGCAGGCAGCCAGCCATGGGATGCTCCTCCACCTCCTGATGCCCCACCCCCCCACCTGAAGCTTCCAACAGACAGTTACAGAGCCGGAGTCGTGGCACCAGGCTTGGCCCACGACAGGGCAATTGATTGCCTTATTTTTCATTTTTATGTGCTCAGGTTATGAGCATTTTATTTTCTTTATGTGCTCAGGTTATGAGTGTTTTATTTTCTTTATGTGCTCAGGTTATGAGCGTTTTTATTTTGTAGTAGCACGGTGAGGAGTGCAGGCTACAGTGTGACTGGTGTGTGAATGTGGGTGACATTTCTGCCAGTAAGGGGTGTCACCCTGGGTCGTCTGGGAGAGTGTCAGGAATGGTCCCCCCTGTTGGTAAATCTGCCTGTTAGTCTGGCTGCAGTACCGGCCTCCACCAGCGAGGGTTCTTGGTCTTCTGGAGCTCACAGCTTCTCCTGCGTTCAGGTATGACCTGAACGTAATTAACACACCCCCTATTTATACCCGGCGAGCTCAAGCAGAGCTCGCCCTGGTATCGTCATACCTTCCGGACCTGAGCCTGTACCCTGACCCCGTCTTCTGGACTCTAATTATGTGCCTTGATCCTGTCTGCGATTCTGATCCCTGATTCCGCCTGGACTTGTCTGCCCTGTCCCCTGGTTCCTGTCTCCCCTGAGTTCTTACCCCGCAGCTAGTCCATCCATCCGTTCCCTGCTCTGTCCTGTCCCATCTATCCGTTCCCTGCTCTGTCCTGTCCCATCCATCTGCCCCCTGCTCCGTCCTGTCCCATCTGCTGATATCCCTTGTGTATGACCTCGGCCTGGCTTGACCTATGTGTACGGTATTCCCTTTTTGATTATATATATATATATATATTGTTTGCTATCTTCACTGGTTGTCCTTATTTTCTTATAATTAAACACCTTTTACTTCACTAATCATATTGTCTGGTCTCTCCGTGCAGTCACACGGGTCTGATATCTCATCCCTCCTGACAGTATAGCAGGGCCATCCCTTGATCAGACGTGACTGCATTGAGGAACCATCCTGGTGTAGTGCTTTGCTCTAAAGCATGGATTACAATGAAATCCTTTACTTTTCTCTGCTGGCAGACGAGGATGAGGGGGCTTGTCGCCAGGTTTTGGAGGGTTGGACTAGTGACCAACTGATGGAAACTATCCAATCGGCTCATTCCTGGGTGGATAAGGGGTACATGACTTTTGATGATGTTCAGGCATTAATTCGGTTGTGTGTTAAGCCGGCCCTGTCATTTATTCCTGATGGTAGTGATGATTTCTCTCCCCCCTTCAGTCCTGACCAAGTTGAATCCCTGGTATGGTTGATGGAGGATGATCCAGCCTCCATTGATGAACACTATTGCTCTTGTTCCCAGCAGAAGTTATCTGACTGCATTAGTTCAGTGCAGTCTTTGATTAAACAAGGTGTGTGTGAACCAGCCTTTGTTCAACCTGTGCTGCAAGCATGGTCAGATCTCCTGCTTCCTACTAGGTATTACTACCCAGTTTCTACTAATTGTACCTACCCTGCCTTTAATCCACCTGTCCGTTCCAGTCCTACTATTAACCACCTGCCTTCCCAAGGACCCATCTGTCCATCACCAATGGCAACTCCAGCCCAGATAATTCCACATCCTACCAAATATTACTATCCAGTTTCTACTAATTGTACCTACCCTGCCTTTAATCCACCTGTAACTACTCCACAAAAACCTCCTCCAGTCACCATCCCTGTGTCTCTGCCATATTCCAATCCTTCCTCCTACTTATTTCCATCCTCTTCATACATCACTTCTGTTAACAAACCTGCAGTGACTAAGTCCAAAAAGAAACGGAAGTATTTCCCAACTCATACCATCGTGCCAGTTACCCAGCCTGTCCCAGTGCCCTCTGCTCAACCTGTCCCAGTGCCATCTGTTCAACCTGTTCCAGTGCCAGTCTCCCAGCTTGTTCCTGTGCCAGCTGCTCTACCAGTTCCAGTGCCAGCCGCCCAGCTTGTGACATCCGACCAGCCTGCTCCAGTGCCAGCCGCCCAGCTTGTGACATCCGACCAGCCTGCTCCGGTGCCAGCCGCTCTGCCTGTGCCAGCTGCTCTGCCCGTTTCAGTGCCAGTGGCTCAACCTTTCAACCCTGTGCCAGCCTCCCAGCTTGGTGTTCCTGTGCCAGCCTGCCACCCTGATGTTTCTGTGCCAGCCTGCCAACCTGATGTTCCTGTGCCAGCCTGCCAACCTGATGTTCCTGTGCCAGCCTGCCAATCTGATGTTCCTGTGCCAGCCTGCCAACCTGATGTTCCTGTGCCAGCCTGCCAACCTGATGTTCCTGTGTCAGCATTCCAGTCCGCTGCCCAGCTTGATGACCTCCAGTCCGCTGCCCAGCTTGATGACTTCCAGTCCGCTGCCCAGCTTGATGACTTCCAGTCCGCTGCCCAGCTTGATGACTTCCAGTCCGCCGCCCAGCTTGATGACTTCCAGTCCGCCGCCCAGGTTGATGACTTCCAGTCCGCCGCCCAGGTTGATGACTTCCAGTCCGCTGCCCAGCTTGATGACTTCCAGTCCGCTGCCCAGGTTGATGACTTCCAGTCTGCTGCCCAGGTTGATGACTTCCAGTCTGCTGCCCAGGTTGATGACTTCCAGTCTGCTGCCCAGGTTGATGACTTCCAGTCTGCTGCCCAGGTTGATGACTTCCAGTCTGCTGCCCAGGTTGATGACTTCCAGTCTGCTGCCCAGGTTGATGACTTCCAGTCTGCTGCCCGGCTTGATGACTTCCAGTCTGCTGCCCAGGTTGATGACTTCCAGTCTGCTGCCCGGCTTGATGACTTCCAGTCCGCTGCCCAGCCTGCTGCTCCTGTGCCAGTCTGCCAGCCTGCTGCTCCTGTGCCAGTCTGCCAGCCTGCTGTTCCTGTGCCTGCTGCCCAGCTCGATGACCCGAAGCCTGCTGCCCAGCTCGATGACCCGGAGCCTGCTGCCCAGCTCGATGACCCGGAGCCTGCTGCCCAGCTCGATGACCCAGAGTCTGCTGCCCAGCTCGATGACCCAGAGCCTGCTGCCCAGCTCGATGACCCAGAGCCTGCTGCCCAGCTCGATGACCCAGAGCCTGCTGCCCAGCTCGATGACCCAGAGTCTGCTGCCCAGCTCGATGACCCAGAGCCTGCTGCCCAGCTCGATGACCCAGAGCCTGCTGCCCAGCTCGATTACCCAGAGCCTGCTGCCCAGTTCGATGACCCAGAGCCTGCTGCCCAGCTCGATGACCCAGAGCCTGCTGCCCAGCTCAATGACCCAGAGCCTGCTGCCCAGCTCGATGACCCAGAGCCTGCTGCCCAGCTCGATGACCCAGAGCCTTCGTCTGCTGCCCAGCTCGATGACCCAGAGCCTTCGTCTGCTGCCCAGCTCGATGACCCAGAGCCTTCGTCTGCTGCCCAGCTCGATGACCCAGAGCCTTCGTCTGCTGCCCAGCTCGATGACCCAGAGCCTTCGTCTGCTGCCCAGCTCGATGACCTGGAGCCTATGCCCTCTGCTGCCCAGCTCGATGACCCGGAACCTTCGTCTGCTGCCCAGCTCGATGACCCAGAGCCTTTGTCTGCTGCCCAGCTCGATGACCCGGAGCCTTTGTCTGCTGCCCAGCTCGATGACCCAGAGCCTATGCCCTCTGCCCAGCTCGATGACCCGGAGCCCTTGTCCACTACCTGGCTTGACACCATCAGCCTTCCCCAGCAACAACTGGTTGGAGCGTCCGGAGGCCGCTCATTTGAGGGGGGGGGTACTGTCAGGAATGGTCCCCCTTGTTGGTAAATCTGCCTGTTAGTCTGGCTGCAGTACCGGCCTCCACCAGCGGGGGGTTCTTGGTCTTCTGGAGCTCACAGCTTCTCCTGCGTTCAGGTGTGACCTGAACGTAATTAACACACCCCCTATTTATACCAGAGCTCGCCCTGGTATCGTCATACCTTCCGGACCTGAGCCTGTACCCTGACCCCATCTTCTGGACTCTGAATATGTGCCTTGATCCTGTCTGCGATTCTGATCCCTGATCCTGCCTGGACTTGTCTGCCCTGTCCCCTGGTTCCTGCCTCCCCTGAGTTCTTACCCCGCAGCTAGTCCATCCATCCGTTCCCTGCTCTGTCCTGTCCCATCCATCCGTTCCCTGCTCTGTCCTGTCCCATCCATCTGCCCCCTGCTCCGTCCTGTCCCATCTGCTGATATCCCTTGTGTATGACCTCGGCCTGGCTTGACCTATGTGTACGGTATTCCCTTTTTGATTATATATATATATATTGTTTGCTATCTTCACTGGTTGTCCTTATTTTCTTATAATTAAACACCTTTTACTTCACTAATCATATTGTCTGGTCTCTCTGTGCAGTCACACGGGTCTGATCTCTCATCCCTCCTGACAGAGAGGTTATCATCACGACCGTGTGAATGTGGTATGAATGGACAGCAACATTCTTGGGGCCTTGGCGTGGCGTTGCTGCTCCCAAGTCCTGCATGGTGGACTTGGGCTAATCCAATGTGAAGTGGATGTGGTGTGTGAGCTAGGGACCACAGTGGTGTGCATGCGTGCATTGTCCGTGTACCATGATGAATGTGTGTGTTTAACGTGCAAAGATGCCTACCACGAGGCACCTCCTGACTGCTCTTCTTTCAGCAGACGGGGTCTCCTCGTTCAGGGGGGGACTGTGTGGTTGGGGGGTCAGGTCATCACATATGTCAATCTCCAGGCCCTTTCCCTAGTCGTAGTTGTGCAGCACACAACATGCACCGATGATCTGGCACACAAAGTTTGGGGAATACAACAGGGCCCCCCCACACATTTCCAGGCATCGGAAACGGGACTTCAGGAGGCCAAATGTTTGCTCCACCACTGCGCGGGTGCGTATGTGTGCATCATTGTATTTTCTCTCTCCTATGGTTTGGGGATCCTGGAATGGAGTCAGGAGATGGGGCCCAAGTGCATATGCCGAGTCACCTGGAAGGGGAAAGACAGGAGGATGTTAGCCGTGCATGTGCCCCTCGTGATGTCTGAATCATGGGGTCGGACAGTCATGCCTGACTCCCATGTCACTCACCAACCAGCTGTCCCTGTACACGTTCTGTTTGAATTCTGTTGGGATGGTGCTTTGACGGTATATGTAGCTGTCGTGGCTTACCCCGGGGGTAAGCCATATGAGGCATTTGGCATTGGCTATCACCTGTATTTTGATGGAATGCCACTGCTTACGATTGCAGTATATGTGCTCTGTGGCACAGGGGGGCCGTAGTGCCACATGTGTGGAATCAATGGCCCCGATGGTGAGTGGGAATCCTGCAATTCTGTAGAAATCCTGCATTGCCTTCTGCCGTAGATGCTCATGGGTGGGTTTGATGATGTGGTGGGACATGCGTGTGAGGATTGAGGGGACAACCTGGTGGACACATCTGCTCATGGTGGATTGTGACATCCCAGCCACGACTCCACTTGTACGCTGGAATGAACCACTGGCGAGGAAATGCAGTGTTTCCAGTACCTTGACCAGTGGCTGCACTGCATGTGAGCGTTGTGTCTGGCTGGTGATGTCATCATGCAGGGCTGTGGCTAATTCCAGGATGGCATCAGGGCTGAATCTGAAGATGCAATACACCTCCGATTCCCCCATGCCAAAGACATTAATGCGCGTTCGGTATATGCTCCCCCGTGCCCTCCTCCGTGCCTGTAGACAAAGTAGTAGTGCTAGGACCACGGCTGCCCCTGACATGTTGGCATACAGATGTGTTGACCTGCAAGTGTGGTTGGTCAGCTCGTCCCTAACGGTGCTGCTGTAGCTGTTCTCCAGCTGACCTGTGCACGTCTGCTGCTGAGTTACCCCTGCTTTATGAGGGGTAACTTTGCGCTGGACGTACAACTTACACACACCGCGCGTAGACTGTGCCGGCCGCATGTACGTTCACGAATCGGCTGGTGTACAGGGATTTTTATGCACAACCATCTCTAGGGTTACAGAGAATGGTCTGAAAAAGATAAAATAACCAGTGAGCGGCGGTTGTGTGAATCAAAATGCCTTGTTAATGTCAGAGGCCAGAGGAGAATGTGCAGACTGGTTTGAGATGATAGAAAGGCAACAGTAACTCAAATAACCACTCATTGCAACCAAGGTATGCAGAATACCATCTCTAAATGCACAACACATCGAACCTTGAAGCAGAATGGGCTACTGCAGCAGAAGACCACACCGGTGCCACTCCTGTCAGCTGTGAACCGGAAAGTCTACAATTCACACAGACTCAACACAATAGATGATTGGAAAAACATTGCCTGGTCTAAGGTTGCGTCCAAACCGACCGTGTGTACGGCCCATCGGTCTGTTGTCCTTCGGACCAAAGTTTTAAAACTTGCTTTAAAATCGGACTGATGGACGCCTGACCATCGGTCCAAACTGATTGTTAGTACGCAAAAGGATCGGTTCAAAAACCTGCGCATGCTCAGAATCAAGTCGACGCATGCTTAGAAGCATTGAACTTTGTTTTTTTCAGCACGTCGTTGTGTGTTTTACGTCACCGCGTTCTGACACGTTCGGTTTTTGAACTGATGGTGTGTACGCACATCAGACCATCAGGCCACTTCAGCGGCGACCCGATGAAAACGATCCGTCGGCCCATTCTCATCGGATGGACCGATCGTGTGTACGCGGCCTAAGTCTCAATTTCAGCTGCAACGTTCAGATGGTAGGTTCTGAATTCAGGGGAAACTACATGAAAGCATGGATCCATCCTGCCTTCTATCAATGGTTCAGGCTGATGGTGTAATGATGCGGGGGATATTTTCTTGGCACACTTTTGGCCCTTTGGTACCAATTGAGCATTTAAATGCCACTGCCTACCTGAGTATTGTTGCTGACACTGTCTGTCCCTTTATGACTACAGTGTAGCCATCTTCTGATGACTACTTCTAGCACCATGTCACAAATCATCTCAAATTGGTTTCTTAAATATGACAATGAGTTCACTGTACTCTAATGGCCTCCACAGTCAGGTCCGGTACAAGGGGTGGGCGGGAGGAACGGGTGCCCTGGGCAGAGTGTGAGAGGGGGCATATTTCCCCCTGCTCACTTACTGAGTAAAATACCAGAGCCGTTTTCATAGCCACGGCCGCCTGATCTGCAGGGAGGAGAGCACTTTAGAAAGGACTCTACCGGGGGGGGGCGGGCAAGCCGCCATTATCTTAGTAACCATGAAGAAACAGACTGATTCCTCCCGTCCATAGAACAGGAGAACCAGTCTGTGAATTCTGGGACTGTCTGCAGTTTTGAGTGTCTGTGACACTTACACAGCCCAGCAAACACATCCACCCCCCTCCCTCACTGACGAGAGATCAGAGAGGAATATAGCTCCTCCCACCTCTCCTATGCACCTCCAGTGACTTCACGCCCTGCCCACACTATTCCCAGCATGCCATGCAGCTGTACCTGGAGAGAAGGGGATGTGTCTGTGGGCGGGAAATATGAATACAGCAGCTGCAGATTCCTCTGTGTGCCAAAGATGCCTGATCTTTTAGCCTGGAAATGTGGGTGAGTGTGCACTGCAGTACACGGTGATCATTGAACTGTCCTTATCCTTATCTCTCTGCCGTCTCTCCCCCACCTGTTTCCCTCCCCCTCATGTTCTTTCAAGACGTTCACTATATTTACTTTCACTTTAAGTTAGGCAGTTAATGCTGGGGGTTAATAATGTGTTTTCTGACACCAGTGCAGTGGGGGTTAATAATGTGTTTGCTGACACCAGTGCTGGGGGTTAATAATGCGTTTTCTGACACCAGTGCAGTGGGGGTTAATAATGCGTTTTCTGACACCAGTGCAGTGGGGGTTAAAAATGTCTTTGCTGACACCAGTGATGGGGGTTAATAATGCGTTTTCTGACACCAGTGCAGTGGGGGTTAATAATGCTGTTTCTGACACCAGTGCAGTGGGGGTTAATAATGCGTTTTCTGACACCAGTGCAGTGGGGGTTAAAAATGTGTTTGCTGACACCAGTGATGGGGGTTAATAATGCGTTTTCTGACACCAGTGCAGTGGGGGTTAAAAATGTGTTTGCTGACACCAGTGCTGGTGGTAAATAATGCATTTTCTGACACCAGTGCTGGGGGTTAATAATGTGTTTTCTGACACCAGTGCTGGTGGTAAATAATGCGTTTGCTGACACCAATGCTGGATTAATGTGTTTGCTGACACCAGTGCTGGGGGTTAATAATGTGTTTTCGGACACCAGTGATGGGGGAGTAATAATGTTTCTGCTGACACCAATGCTGGGTTAATGCGTTTGCTGACACTAGGGCTGGGGGTTATTAATGCATTTGCTGACACTAGTGCTGGGGGTTAATGTGTCTGCTGACTCCAGTGCAGTGGGGGTTTAATAATGTGTTTGCTGACACTAATGCTTGGTTAATGTGTTTGCTGACACCAGTACTGGGGGTAATAATGCGTCTGCTGGGGGTTAATAATGCGTTTTTGCAAGCGACACTATAGCAACCCTGGTAGTTCTCCCACTGCTTTGGACCCTTATATTTTCCTGGTGTGCTGATGACATACCTCTTGTTTTCTGCCACCCTGGGGGGCCCCAATACACTAAGAAGGGGGCTAAACAGCAAAACATGTGAAAGGGTCTCGTTGCAGGATCGTAATAAAGGGCCCCACAACAGAAGTAAAGGGCCCCAGGATATATGTATATATATATATATATATATATATATATATATATATATATATATAAAATTGTATTTTATAGTTGGCCCCCCTACTTTTTTCATTTTCCCCCCATGTGCCCCCTAAATTTAAAAGCTGGAGACACCACTGTATGTAAAGGGGGAAATACTGTGTGAAGTGATATGTGAAAGGGCAATACTGTGTGGGGGCTCTAGGCAGTGTGTGTAGGAGCCCGAAATTGCACAAACAGTCTGCTGATCATGGGTGCAATACTTTGTAGGCTACTGTTTTAAAAAATAATAAATGCACATATTTTTGCCAGTAAAAAAATTTGCCTTTGTACAAGCACATTTGTTGCATTATTATTTCAAAGTGCCTCCAATAAAAATACATATAGTTAAAATGTGTGAGTGAACGACATTGATTCTTTCTTAAAAATGGGGGGCGGGCGCAGTTTGCCATATTCGCCCTGGGCACCAAATGGCCTTGTCCCAGCACTGTCCACAGTCACCAGATCTCAATCCAATAGGATTTAGGATGTGGCAGGACGGGAGACACATCTGCAGCAACTGCGTGATCCTATCATGCCAATAAAGACCAAAATTGTGGAGTAATGTTCCCAACACCTTGTTGAATCTATGCCATGAAAAGGTAAGGCAGTTCTGAAGGCAAAAGGGGGTCCAAACCAGGGCTCAAGTCCTGTGGGAACGGAGTTCCTGTACTTTTTTCACAGCAGGAACTCAGTTCCCTTTGCAGGACTAGAGCAGCCGAGCCAATCCTTCACTAAGCAGCGATGCCCAGCTCGAGTCACTGCCAGGGGCAGGCAAACCTTAGTAATACTTTGTTACTGGCCGCTTCCTGTATATGGATTCATCAGGTAGTGTGCAGGTATTCTGTCACTTCCTCGATGCCGCAATGTCTCCTGGGAGCTTTTGTCATTGTTCTCAGGACACATTGCGGAGGTCTGCCCGAGTTATCGCGGGATTTAGAAAGAACTTGCGGTTTACTAATTATGCATATGAGCGTATCTTTTTTTTATTTTTTTTTGGTGGGGGAGTGGATCTTGGGTGGGAGTTCCCACACTTTTTCCCCCAGGACTTGACCCCTGATCCAAACCGTTACTAGCAAGGTGTACCTAATAAAGTGTCCAGTGAGTGTATTTTTGTGATAACTGGGCCATGTAGGCGGTAAGCTCAAAAATGATACCACATGCTTCTGAATATTATAAACGCTGGCTGTCCAATGTGTTGGAAATTCTGTGTGAAAGATTGGTGATTGTTCATTTTTCTCCCTTCAATGCACCATATCTAAACCCTGGACAAGTTGGGAGGAAAAATTATGTCCCAGCAGAATACAGTAGGGTAAATCAAGCTGATCTTTTAGCACCCATTATTTTGAGTGATCTGTCCATTATGACCACCCATTACTGAATAAGCCCCATTTGGCTCAAAGATATTTAGGTGTCATAAACATTAAATACGATTTTTTATAACTAGTTTGACTGTATGCCACAATTTATGACACAATTGTATATTATTAATTTGTAAAAACTAATTATTTGGCTCATTTATTCTACAGCTATCTTGGTCTTGTATGCCCACTGCAATAGAAGAGGTTGACTCTGGTGGATAGGTTTAGTTTAACAGAAGGTGTATTTCTTTTTTTTTTACATGACATTTATCAAAGAAGTTCCTAAAATGAGAAAAGTCAAAAGTAATCTAAAGCTTTAGTGTGTGATGTTGCTGTTAATGGAGGCAGTTCAGGAGATATTGAAAATCTTTCAGATGGTGCTAAAAAACAACTGCTACAATAAAAAATGTTTAGCCCCAGGCCAGATGTTCATATCCTTGAAAAAAGGGGGATCTGTCATATAAACCCAGGATTTATTACAAGGCTTGAACCACAGCCAGATAATCATTTTTATTGATACAACACACAATTGCTTCTCAACCGAAATATTGTTACAGAGGGCTACTATGTGCTGGCTAGAGTCAGACTGCAAATAGATACAAATGATTAAAAAATACAGTACGCTCAGTTCACTAAGCTGTAAAGCATGTGTTATCTGCCATAATGGTCATAATATTAACTGGGTGACAGTTATTTTCACTTCTTATTGGCTGTCAGTGTTTTATATAACAGTTGTTATGCCAAATACAAACAATCTTCAAACTGGCATTTGGCTGACAATGCTTTAAATATTAGTTGTTATGAAAAATACAAAACGCCACACAGTCTTTAGGCCCCAGGGCAACAAAAACGCATCAAAACTTTTCCCCGTTAAATCCTATGTAACTGTTCACATTGCAGGTGCTCTGTACTTTGAAAAAGACCTGCTGCTGCATCTTTGGTGCATTTATTCAAAGGCGCACCAAAAAAAAGGCACCTTCCATTGTAAGTCAATGAGAACGCATCAAAAGTGCATCAGTGTGAACGGCTCTTATACAGTAAAACCTTGGTTTGCGAGCATAATTCGTTCCAGAAAGAAACATGCTTGTAATCCAAAGTACTTGTATATAAAAGCATTTTTTACAGGGTATAAAAGAGAAGAGAGGCACCTCTAATGCCGCGTACACACGGTCGTTTTTTGTGATAAAATAAAACGACGTTTTAAAAAACATCATTTAAAATGATCGTGTGTGGGCAAAACGTTGTTTTATGTCTTCTAAAAAACGACCAAAAAAAAAATCCAAACATGCTTAAATTTTTTATGTCGTTTTTCAGAATGTCGTTTTTTGTGGTGTCATAAAAAATGATCGTGTGTACGCTAAAACGACGTTTTTAAACCTGCGCATGCTCAGAAGCAAGTTATGAGGCGAGCTTGAATAGAACAGAGTGCCGTCGTACGTGTTGTACGTAACCGCGCTTTGCAAGAGCATTTTCAGAAAACGATGGTGTGTAGGCAACATCGTTTTTTAAAATGAAGTTTGAAAAACTTCGTTTTTTTTTTTCATGAGAAAAAACATCATTTTTTTACAAGACAAAAAGTGATCGTGTGTACGCGGCATAAGTGTAGCAATAAGTTGCTAAATGTTGTACCTTCATTAAATGTAACCATATTGCTACACGTAGAGGCTCCTCTCTTCTTTTTTGTACTCAGTTGTCACATGACGCTACTCTTATAACAAGACATAGCTTGTATATCAAGGCAACATTTATTAAAACATTTTGCTTGTCTTGCAAAACGCTCTCAAATCAACGTTTTACTGTACATACAGTTGTATTCAAAATTATTCAACCCCCCAATGCTGTAAAGGGTTTTAGGGAATTTAGTGTACATTTGTAATTGTATTCAGAATGAAATCCTACAAGGACTTCTTAAAGAACCATATGCAACTAAAATGACATCAATTGGTTTTGTAATACAGTAGTAAATGTTTATTTTGTGAATTCTTCATTTACACAATTATTCAACCCCTAAAGACTACCACTCTGAAGAACAGAGGTTCATTGAAGTGTTTTCAATCAGATATTGAAAACACCTGTGGATGTCAGGGAGCAGCAATAAAGCCTAATAAGCACCAATTAGGCAGCTTTAAAATGACTGTGATACTCAACTCCTTCTAGCCGTTTACTGGTGTGGTTACAAACATGGTGAAGTCATGAGAATGGTCCAGGAAGACAAGAGAAGAGGTGATTACTCTTCACAGGAAGGGCAATGGCTATAAGAAGATTGCAAAGATGTTAAACATACCAAGAGACACCATAGGAAGCATCATTCACAAATTCAAGGCAAAGGGCACTGTTGAAACGCTACCTGGTCATGGCAGAAAAAAGATGCTGACTTCGACTGCTGTGCGCTACCTGAAGCGTAGAGTGGAGAAAAGTCCCCGTGTAACTGCTGAGGAACTGAGAAAAGATTTGTCAGATGTGGGTACTGAAGTTTCTGCTCAGACAATGCGGCGCACACTGCATAATGAAGGCCTCCATGCCAGAACTCCCAGGCGCACCCCCTTGCTGTCTCCAACGAATAAGAAGAGTTGACTGCAGTATGCCAAAAGTTATGTTGACAAACACAGAAGTTTTGGGATTGTGTTCTGTGGACTGATGAAACAAAATTATAACTGTTTGGGCCCATGGATCAACGCATGTTTGGAGGAGGAAGAACAAGGCCTATGAAGAAAAGAACACCTTGCCTACTGTGAAGCATGGCGGGGGGTCAATCATGCTTTGGGGCTGTTTTGCTTCTGCAGGTACAGGGAATCTTCAGCGTGTGCAAGGTACCATGAATTCTCTTCAGTACCAGGAGATATTGGATGACAATGTGATGCAGTCCGTCACAAACCTGAGGCTTGGGAGACGTTGAACCTTTCAACAGGACACTGTTCCCAAGCATACCTCCAAGTCCACTAGAGCATGGTTGCAGATTAAAGGCTGGAACATTTTGGAGTGGCCATCGCAGTCACCAGACTTAAATCCATTTGAGAACCTCTGGTGGGACTTAAAGAAAGCAGTTGCAGTGCGCAAGCCTAAGAATGTGAATGAACTGGAGGCTTTTGCTCATGGCTAATGGGCGAAGATACCCATAGATCACTGCAAGACACTTGTGTCAAGCTATGCTTCACGTTTAAAAGCTGTTATAACTGTAAAAGGATGTTGTACTAAGTACTAAGATTGAATGTCACGTGGGGGTTGAATAAAACTGATAATGATGTGAGCACAGAAAAGACATTTGTGGCTATTTCATTATAAATGTTATGTTATATTTGTCTGACCTACACGTGCCTCTTTGATTTAATTGTAAACAGGATGACTGAATGATCAAAACAATCAATTTCAGTGGGGGTTGAATAATTTTGAATACAACTGTATATATATCTATATCTATATATCTATTTATATATATCTATATATATGTGTTAGTGAACAGTTCTGCACAGGTATATCTATATATATCTATATCTATATATATATATAGATATATATATTAATGCTTTTAACTTATTTAGGTTTGATAAACTAAAGCAAAGGGATGACGAGATCTTTGCCATTGGAACACAATATAAAGTAGCATACTTATATTATGATGAAATTAAAGGAGTTGTAAAGGTACCATTTTTTTTCCCTAAATGTGGGCGGAACTTGCATGCGTGTTCGCTTCTGCACGCGAGTGACCGGGACAGGGGCGTTTTAAAACAAAAAAAAATTATACTTCATTTTTATTTTTTAGACTTTTAAAAAAAAAAATTTGTATCACTTTTATTTCTATTACATTCCTTGTAATAGGAATCCCTGTGACAGGTGCTCTTTATGGAGAGATGTGGGGTCAATAAGATCCTCCAGGCTTACAAGCATGAAATCGGTGAAAAAAAAAATCATTGATCACATGGCGACAGCCGCGATTGCGGCTTTGTTTACTTCCGGTACCGGGCGTGATGTCATAACATCGCGCCCGGTCCTCCGATGGTCATAGAGATGACTGTGACCATCTGGTCACCAGTCATCTCTATGGTTCTGCAGCGAGCGTTGACTGATTCGCTCTCCGGGCCCCGATGGCACAGGAGACCCTGGAGAAGCACTGGATGGCAGCGGGAGCGTCCCTTCCCGCTGGCTATAAGATCGCTTTGATCATTCTTATGGTGCACAGAATCACCGGCTGAAGACGGCGATATCTGAATGATGCCTGTAGCTGTAGGCTTTCAGATATCACTGCACAAATCTGAGGACGTCCATGGACGTCCTTGGTGATTAAGTGGTTAAAGGGTAAGTTCACTTTTGTAAGTTTTTTTTCTCAAAATTCCATCTCCCATATGCACCAATATAACATTCATGTACGTTTTGCATTACATTTAAAAAATGTGCACCTGGGAATGGATGGGTGGATGATGCAGGGTGTGTGCTAATGAGGTCAGCTGGTCAACTCCTTCCAGTGTCAAGACCTAAAGTCTGATCAAGAAGACAGACATTACAAATGGAAATGTATGGAAACATGGATTAGGACAAGAAAAGCAAGTAACTGTAGATTTAATGGAAAGCTTTGATATTTTTGCAAAATACATGGATTCTTTATAGGTGCATAGGGGAGCTGGAATGTACAAAGGTGAACTTACCCTTTAATGAACACAGGAGGTCACATGCTTGGCACAGGTGCCATTCTGAGAACACTTTGCATTTCCTAAATAATGCAAACCATTCTCTGATTGGATGAGGTGGGGAGGCAGGGACATCACAATCTCCACCTCGTCCAATTAAAGAACAGTTTGCATTTATTGACAATATGCAGTGTTCTCTGAAAGGCACTTGTGCAGAGTGAGTGTCCTTTATGTGTTCACTAAGCAACAGGGCAGCCCCTTTGCATGTAACCTGATAGCCAGCTGCAATTACTGTAGATGGGGGTGCCTACTACAGTGATTTCCAACTTCCAGGAAAACCATCCAGATTTGGCACACACATCTGACGGACCTGACAGAAGGGGAGATTTTACACACACTCCTAGTGGTTGCATTGCATTACATTTAGTGGAGCACAGTGGATCTTTTAGACCCCGAATATCTCATTAAACAGAGACTGTCATCAAAAAATCATCACATAGGGGGCTTTTTGTCCCATATGCATTGGAAAAATAGTTAAGTAAAAGACAATATTATATTTATCTAAGATTATAAAACAAAAGTGCTGCCAAAAGTTCTACCGTATAGCGCCACTTCAGGAAAAAATTTAATTAGTCCATTGTGTAATAATGACCTTACTCCTCAGTCTTCATTCCAAACACCCCTATGTAAGCCATCCTATATTGGATCATAGTCACAGTTTCCTCTATGAGCCAAGCTAAGTTATTTCCCTGGGGACCCCGCTAGTTTACTTATTGGGCACTGGTCCACTCACCACCCTAGTGAGTTCTCCTGCCTCTGGAGCCTATGGAAGAAGACCTGGTTGATAGAAGTGTCACCTCCACCAATAGGTGGTGTCTACATCATGCAGGCAGTGATGAGAACATCCAAAGAAAGATCCCAGGAAGTAAACAGATGGAAAGAAAGGGATTGCCACTCTAAAGTAGAACTTCCGCTCATCGGAACCCTCCCCCCTCCGGTGTCACATTTGGCACCTTTTAGGGGGGAGGGGGTGCAGATACCTGTCTAAGACAGGTATTTGCACCCACTTCCAGAAGTCCACTCTGCGGGGACCTGTGGGCAGGGCCGTCTCTACCATAGGGCAAACAGGGGCAGCTGCCCAGGGCCCTGTCACTGTTGGGGGCCCAAAGCAACCCCCTTTGAAAAAAAAAAAAATTTTTTTTTTTTTTTTTTTTAGGGGTCCGGAGGCCCCCAGGGCCCAAGATGGTAACCCCCCCTTTTTTTATTTATTTTTAAATACAAAAATATATTTTTTTTTATATATTTTTATTTTTATTAAAGGGCCAATTTTTTTTATATATTTTAATTTTTTATTAAAGGGCCAATTTTTTTTAGGGGTCCCAGGGACCAGGAGGCCCCCAGGGCCCCAGATGACAACCCCCTTTTTTTATTTATTTTTAAATAAAAAAATATATTTATTTTATATATTTTTATTTTATTTTTTATTAAAGGGCCAATTTTTTTTAATATATGTTTATTTTTTATTAAAGGGCCAATTTTTTTTAGGGGTCCCCCAGGGCCCCAGATGACAACCCCCTTTTTTTATTTATTTTTAAATAAAAAAAATATATTTATTTTATATATTTTTATTTTATTTTTTATTAAAGGGACAATTTTTTTTAGAAGTCCGAAGGTCCCCAGGGCCCCAGATGACAACCCCCCTTTTTTTATAAAAAAACTTGTTTTATAAAAAAAAAACTAATAATGTTATTATTATTAAAGGACCCAGGGTTCCCCAGGGCCCTGGATGGCAACCCCCCTTTTTTTATAATTGTTTTTTATATTTTATTTATTTTTTTCTTTTTATTTAATAAATAAATAAATAAATATATAAATATATATATATATATATATATATATATATATATATATATATATATATATATATATATATATATAATTAAATGGCTCAGAGGTCCCCTGGATGGCAACCCCACTTTTTTTTTATAAATGTTTATTTTTAATATATTTTTTTTATTTTATTTTTTATTAAAGGGTCCAGAGGTCCCAGATGGCAACCCCCCTTTTTTTGTAATTTATTTTTATAAAAAAAAAAATATTAAAGGGCCCAGAGGTCCCCAGATGGCAACCCCCTTTTTAAAAAAAAAATATATATTTTTTATTTCTTTTTTTCTTTTTATTAAAGAGCCCAGAGGTCCCCAGAGCCCCGGGTGGCTACACCCATTTTTTTATATATAGGGGCCCCATGATTCCTGATGGTGGCCTTGCCGCCCGTTAAGCCCCTGTGCTGCCCACAAATCAGGCTGAAAATCATCAGCGGCACACAGCCAGGTGACAGTACTGTTTCCCTTCCCAGTGTTTTAAAATGTACAGCACCCCTGGCTTCCCTTTAGACGTGCACTTCTCCCTTCCTGCCACTGGGTGCTGCTTGTATATAAAAGTGAATTAGAATGTGATTTTATAACATCCCCAGTTTGCTCTTCCCGAGGCTGACTTCTTCATGTCCTGCTCCTCAAGGTATGTCACTGCTTGCTATATTGTAAATACAAGTTTTCTGTAGAGTGTGCCCAAAGTCTTTATAATATTTGATGATTCACTGCAGGTCTGGTCAGTGTTTTAAAAAGTTCCTGTATTTTACACATGGCATGGCATGGGGTCACAGCACCGTCTGTCCATTCTACTTTAGCACCATGGGACCCCATGCCATGCCATGTGTAAAATAGAGGAACTCTTTAAATCACAGACCAGACCTGCAGTCCAGGCTGAGCGAGGCCTCAGAGCACATGGCATTACTGTCTGTATTTAACTGCTTGATGGGCTTATTTTGGGCCTGGCTGGTTCACATGTATGTGTTTTGGCGGCCCACATTTGTGCAGGCACAGCAGCCCATTCATTTGATGCCTCATGTAATAGGCTGAACACACGGCACACCTATGCCCATCAAGCACTGAAATACAGCACTGTCTGTCCATTCTGCTGTCTGCTGTGACTTATCTGCAGTTCCCGCACTGTCAAACTTGCTGCATTTTTAGACGTTTAGGTCACGCTTTTAAAAACACAGTGCGTTTGTGTGTGCAAGAACTGCAGGTAAGTAGCATGGTGCAAAAGCAGAATGGATTTCAAGGCAACTGATTTTTAAAATGCTGAATGCACCTTTTTTCTGCAGGAAACAAAGGCATGGCAGCCCATTCAAATCAATGCACAAATGAGGGCCACCAAAACACATACATGTGAACCAGCCAGGCCCAAAATAAGCTGGAGGGGGGCCCAAAAAAAATGTTTGCCCAGGGCCCAAACCATATTAAAGACGGCCCTGCCTGTGGGTAGTGTGTCACTTCCCATCCTCCGCCCCCCCGTTGTGTTCTGGGATACACACGACTCCCAGAACACAGCAGGGACCAGTGAGCACGGCGCAACGTGACTCGCGCATGCACTGTAGGGAACCGAGCAG
Organism: Rana kukunoris; assembly: GCA_029574335.1. NCBI lineage: Eukaryota > Metazoa > Chordata > Amphibia > Anura > Ranidae > Rana > Rana kukunoris. The sequence continues at coordinate 243,798,518 of CM056059.1, forward strand.
TGAAGCCGCAATGCTTCACGTCCTGGTTCCCTCACCAAGGATGGCGGCGGGGCAGCAGAGTGACAAGCAATAGCTCGTCTTCTGCTGCCGATGTTGCTGGACTCCAGGTCAGTTAAGTGTCCTAATATTAAAAGTCAGCAGCTGCAGCTACAAAGCTGCTGGCTTTCAATATTTTTTTTTTACGGTGGAGCTCCGCTTTAAGATATTTGCTGAAAGGAGTTTATGCTTGTACATATCCAGGGGTGGACTAACAACCCATGAGGGCCCCCAGGCAATAGAAGATTATGGGGCCCCTGGGCTTACAGATGGCCAGCACGCCAGGACGCAGTTCAGAGGCAGGGCAGCTAAAATCTCCGGATTTTCACATCAAAAGCATGTTGGTTTAAGACATAGCAGGGACAGATGTAAAAAAAACCACAGATTTGTACATACTGTCTCTGGTTTTATTGAGCCTGGCAACCCTGATGGGGCCCCCTGGTGGCATGGGGCCCTCAGGCAGTGCCCGAAAGTCCCAATGGTCAGTCCACCCCTGTATATATCTATATGCTGCTACACTGTACTGGTCATTATGAGCTGCTGGATCCCACAGAAGTCATTGGTGGGGGGCCCTAGCTATGGCCTTTGAGAGCAGAACTAAAGTCTGAGTTTAAAAAACGGACGTTTGCCTATATGTTTGTCAGTCTGTTAGTTTGTCTGTATTTGTGTGGTCATTGACAACGTTGTCATTGGACAGTTAATAGTGGTTTTATTGATTTTATACTCTGTGCAGTCAATTACTGTGTATTTATACATACAATAAATTTCTATTTTGTTATAATTCATTGGTAATTTTTTCAGACACGATGGGGGTTATTTACAAATTGAAAATACGCTTTGCACTACAAGTGCACTTGAAATTGCACTAAACGTGCACTTGGAAGTGCAGTCGCTGTAAATATGAGGGGTATATCTGAAATGAGGGGGAAGCTCTGCTGATTTTATCATCCAATCATGTGCTAGTTAAAATGCTGTTTTATATCTTCCTTGCATGTTCCCCTCAGATCTACAGCGACTACACTTCCAAGTGTACTTTCAGTGCAATTTCAAGTGCACTTTGCACTTGTAGTGTAACATGGATTTGCCTTTTGTAAATAACCCCCTATATCTCTGTGGTTCTATATGTGGCATCTATCCTATGCCTTTTCTCTTTGGTGTAAATTCCCTATTTCATTGCATGGTTAGCCACTGAATCCCACCCATCATTGTCGTGAGTAGATGATTGTCTGTTCTTTTTCATTGTTTAGTTTGGTCTACAGACCCTTTTTTTTTATAAACGTACCTGCCTGCTCTTCTTTGGAATATACACTGAGCTGCACAAGCACAGCCCAGTTTACATTGTGGCACAGATCCAGTGTGCCTAGATAAACTCCTGCACATGCACAAGATTATCCGGCGCCAGCCAATAAAAACATCTGCAACCCAACATCTGAAATAAGCTGGGTAGAAGATGGCGGCCCCAGCGAGGGATGCTGGAGCGTTGAAGGATAGGTAATGAATAACTGATATATTTTTTAAATAGCATTCACACTCTTTTTCTAATGCTATGTCTAATTGGGTTTTTGAAAATCTATTTTGCAGAGTGTGTTGTTTACATGGAGCTACATGAACCATGGAGTTCTTGTCTTGAGGTTTAGAGTAGGGATGAGCCGAACACTCGGTTTTCAGCAGAACATGCGAACAGGCCAAAAATGTAATAGAATATGCGAACACTGTTAAAGTCTATGGAGAACGTGAAAATTTAAAAGTGTTATAAAAAGTGTTTTAGCAATGCAAAAAAAAAGCTTTAAAAAAAATAAGTTTTTTCGGGAGCCGTGATTTTAATAATGCTTTAAGTGAAAAAATAAAAGTGAAATATTCCTTTAAATTTCGTACCTGGGGGGTGTCTGTAAAGTGGCAAACCTGGGGGGTGTCTGTAAAGTGGCAAATATTTCCCGTGTTCAGAACAGTTCCTGCACAAATTGACATTCCTAAAGGAAAAAAAAGTAATTGAAAACTACTCGTGGCTATAATGAATTGTCAGGTCCCAGCAATACAAATAAAAGTCATTGAAAAATGCAGCATGGCTTCCCCCCCAGTCCATTACCAGGCCCTTTGGGTCTGGTATGAATATTAAGGGCCTGGTATGAATATTAAGGGGAACCCCGAACCAAAATGTAAAAAACAAATTGCGTGGGGGTCCCCCCAAATTCCATACCAGGCCCTTCAGGTGTGATATGTATATTAAGGGGAACCCTGCGACAATTTTTTAAAAATGGCGTAGGGGTCAGCCTCAAAATCCATACCAGACCCTTCAGGTCTGGTAAAGATTTTAAGGGGTACCCCGCACCAAAATAAAAAAAATGGCGTGGGGTTCCCCCTAAAAATCTATACCAGACCCTTATCCTAGCAGGCAACCTGGTAGGCCAAAGGAAAAGAGTGGGGGAACAAGAGAGCGCCCCCCCCCCCCAGGCCTGTTGTGGGGGTGGTTGTGAGGGTACGTTGTGTGCCCGGTGGTTGTGGGGTCTCCGGGCAGGGGGGTTATCGGAATCTGGAAGCCCCCTTTAATAAAGGGGACCCCCAGATCCCGTCCCCCTATGTGTATTGGTAACAGGGTACACTGTACCATTACCATTTCACAAAAAAATATCCAAAATTTTAAAAACCACAGGAGACAGTTTGGGAAGTCATTTATTAAAAAAAAAATTCCACTTTTCCAGCGATGTAATCCATTCTCGAGCGGAGGATACAGAGAAAAAATGTTCAGTACAAGAGTAGGTAGCAGTAGCGGTGCAACCATAGTGGGCACAGGAGCGCCGCCCCCTCTCTCCTGCACCCGTCAATCAACAATACATAGATTCATGCATTGCACGAATCTATGTATTGTCGCCGCTGCCGCAAACTATTCAGGTGTCCGAATAACGCCGGTCATCTGAATAACAGCGGTGGGTGTGTTTTGGAAGTGCCTGGCTCTAATAGGCTTCCGGATTAGAGCCTGTGGGCTTCCAAATGGTTAAACAGAGGGTGCATGGCTGTGCGTTCCCTATTTAAACAGTACTGTGTAAGGCCGCGTACACACAATCAAATCTATCTGCTGGAAACGGTCGGCCCGACCGTCCTAGCAGACAGATTCAATCGTGTTTACGGGCGAGCCGACAGATTTGAAAACATGCTTTCAAATCTGTCGGCTGGAAACCCGTCCGCCCGACATGTCTGCTGGTTAGTACGCTAAGAGACAGGCTTGCAGAGATGACATCGAGGGAGTGTGGAGGAGGACAGCTGACCCGAGAAAGGTAAGTGCCAGGCAGGCGGGCGGGGGGGGGGTCAAACTGGCTGCATTTGATGGGGCAAACTAGCGGTATTTGAAGGGGTAAACTGGCTGCATTTGAGGAGGCAAACTGGCTGCATTTGAGGGGACAAACTGGCTGCATTTCATGGGGAAACTGGCATAATATGAGGGGGCAAACTGGCTGCATTTGAGGGGACAAACTGGCTGCATTTCATGGGGAAACTGGCATAATATGAGGGGGCAAACTGGCTGTATTTGAGGGGTCAATTGATGGGCAGAGTGGCGACAATTGATGGGCACAGTTGAAGAGACAGGCTTGCAGAGATGACATCGAGGGAGTGTGGAGGAGGACAGCTGACCCGAGAAAGGTAAGTGCCAGGCAGGTGGGCGGGGGGGGGTCAAACTGGCTGCATTTGATGGGGCAAACTAGCGGTATTTGAGGGGGTAAACTGGCTGCATTTGAGGGGGCAAACTGGCTGCATTTGAGGGGGCAAACTGGCTGCATTTCATGGGGAAACTGGCATAATATGAGGGGGCAAACTGGCTGTATTTAAGGGGTCAATTGATGGGCAGAGTGGCGACAATTGATGGGCACAGTAGCTGCGTTTGATGTTTTTTTTTTTTTAGTTTGTTTGCGCCCCCCAAAACAAAACAATGTGAGTACCAGTCGCCACTGGTAAGTAGCACAATACACTGTAAGGGGAGCAATCATCTGTCTGACCACCTGTGTAAGGGGTATTTTACACTGACCCCTGATTAATTGGTTAGAGAAGGCATTCCCTGGGACCTAAAAAATAATTCAAGGGTTCTTAAAAGTGGTTCTAACGGCTGAAAGTTTTTTACCTTCATGCATTCTGTGCAGTAAGGAAAAAACCTTTAGTGTGCAGCCCCCACAGCCCCCCTAAGGTCCTTTTTCATCGGTCCAAACCGATCGTGTGTGGGCCCCATCGGTCAGTTATCCTTCGGTCAAAAAAAAGAGAACTTGATTTACAATGTAACTGATGGACGCCTAACCGATAGGTCAAAAACGATCGTTAGTATGTATCGGTTAAAAAGCTGTGAATGCTCAGAATCAAGTCGACGCATGCTTGGAAGCATTGAACTTAATTTTTTTCAGCACGTCGTTGTGTTTTACGTCACCGCGTTCTGACACGATTGTTTTTTTAACTGATGGTGTGTAGGCACATCAGACCATCAGTCAGCTTCATCGGTTAACCGATGAGAATGGTCCGAAGGACCGTTCTCATCGGATGGACTGATCGTGTGTACGAGGCCTAATACTTACCTGAGCTCCATCTTAATCCAGTGATGTACACAAGAGCAGTAGCTGTCCCAGGCCTCTTTGGCTGAGATGCAGGAGCCATTGGCTCCCGTTGCTGTTAATCCAAGCCAGTGAGGATGGAGTGGGGGGCGGGCCTGAGACACTTTCTCTGTGTCTAATGGAGAAAAGAGAGCTGACTCAGGAGCAAGCACACACGAGTGCCCCCATAGCATTCAGCTTACCATGGGGGGACTCTGCAAGGGGGAGGGGCCCAGAGAGACAACGAGGAACCCCAGAAGAGGAGTATCGGGGCTGCTCTGTGAAGAAACCTTTACACAAAGCAGGAAAGTATGAAATGTTTGTTTGATTTTAATTTCCTTTACTTTAAAGGAGTTGTAAAGGAGAAAAAAAATTCACATTAATACAATCTATGCATTAAGGTGAAAAAACATCTTGTGTTGCCCCCCCCCCCCCCCCTGAGCCCCCGTTTTACTTACCTGACCTGTCGAAAGTCACGTACGCTCCCGATATCCTCATCGCCGTTCAGCCTGGCTGCTGATTCGCTAGCGCGGATGGATTGAGAGCAGCGCAGCCATTGGCTGATGCTGCTGTCAATCACATCCAGTGACGCAGCGCGCCGAGTGATACAGCGAGCGGCTATGGCCGCTCGCTGTATCACGGGAGCGTGCCCGCAATTAGTGACCACCATGCGAGCTTTCGCATGACTGTGGTGACAAATTGCGGGGAGGACTGAGATAGCTGCTGAGGGACCCCAGAAGACGAGGATCGTTAGCACTCTGTGCAAAACGAACTGCACAGTGGAGGTAAGCATGACATGTTTGTTATTTAAAAAAAAAAAAAAATCCTTTACAAACCCTTTAACCTTTTGAGTCACGGACCCCTTTAAAAATCTGATACAATCTATAGACCACCTCTCCAGAAATATTCACATAAACAAAACTTTGCATGCAGTGAATATATGTACTCGTAAATTACACAAATGAAATCATCTAGTACAAAGTAAACAAAACTATTTTAATTCTGCTCAAATCTACCACTACTACTACTTCTACTACTATTACTACTACTTCTACTACTACAGTATTACTACTACTTCTACTACTACTACTACTTCTACTACTATTACTACTACTATTACTACTACTACTACTACTACTACTATTACTACTACTACTATTACTACTACTACTACTACTACTACTATTACTACTTCTGCTACTGCTACTACTACTACTTCTACTACTACTACTTCTACTACTACTGTTCCAGTCCTAATAAATTCCTTTCATTACATCTTTGGTTTAAAGTGGATGTTTGATGTCACAATGTAGAGTATAAGATTTCCTATCATCTGAGCCCAGTCTTGCCACACAGAGTTAATCCAACGCTGAGTAATCCTCTTTTTATGTTCAGTGCAAATTAACAGAATTCCAGATACAAACTTGCCAAATTATAAAGTCTGTTTCTCTGTTTTTGCTTTCAGTGACAGGTTATTTACATATCTAGCTTGGACATGTTTATTATAACATGAGGTGATCCAAAGTTCATTGTATATTACCAGGATGTGTTGTGTGGGGGGAGGGGTGGATTTCTCACTTTTTATACCTCATGTTATGATAAAGATAACATAACGTATGATAAACATGTCCAAGCTAGATATATAAATAACCTGTCACTCAAAGCAAGAAGAGAGAAAACTGACTTTTTATTTAGGCAGGTTTTCATCTGGAAGGCTGTTCATTTTCACTGAACATTAAAAGAGGATTTCTCAGATCTGGATTAACTCTGTGTGGCAAGACTGGGCACAGATGATAGGAAATATTATACTCTACATTGTGACATCAAAAAAAATTGGGTTTACATCCACTTTAAGGATTAATACACATCAGCAATGTGTAAAACGACAGTCAGAATAATGTGTCTACATAAACACATTCACAGCAGATGATTTCATTCATTATATATTAGTGACTTTGGGAAGAAGGTTGGGGGTCACGTCACTTTATAGATACTTCACTAAAACGTCCCTCTGGATGAGCTACATTGCTGGTTACAGATGAGTGCGCTTCAAACGCTGCAGCGCTCCTAAATAAGTCATTAGGGTGACACTAAACAATATCCTAATTCTCCAAAAATAATCTGCACAAATCCACTATATAATGGTCCTAAAATCTATCTTTCATGAAATCATTTCTTACTGTGTTTTTCTCCCAAACCTCTCCTTTTCCCCTCACATCTGTTTGTGTGGAAGGAGCACTGCTCTATGAACACTACAAATGCCATAGTCCCAAATTAATCTTATAGTGGGACCATGGAGAAGGAATGTGGCCACCCTCTAACAGAAAGTCAGATCACTGCAGCATAAATAGGAATTTGGAGGAGGCTGAGAGCAATAAATGGGAGGCCATACACACTATAATCCCTTTACAATCTTATTTGACCCCTTCACGCCGAGCGTACGCAGATATGCGTCCTCCGCTTTCAGGGGTTATACCGGGATTATGCCTGCAGCTGCAGGCATCATCCCGGTACCATTGTTTTGAGCGGGCGATTGGCTACCCTGACATAACAACCGATGCGGCTAAAAGCCGCTCGGTTGTTATGCCGGAGGAGCGGGAGGGGACATCCCCCCCTCCCGCCGCCTCTCACCGCTCTAAACGGGCCTTCCGTCCCACCGGGAGACCCGATCCTCGTTCCGGCGCCTTCTGTGTGTGGGCGCAGGCTGAATCAAAGCCGTAAGCGGCTTTGATTCAGTCTGCAAAGTGTAAACGCGGAAGCGACGTCATGACGTCACTTCCGGGTTTCTCGGCTGCCAATGGCGCCAGATTTAAAAAAGTGTAAAGGAGGGACCGGGGGTCTTAACCCCTGGTCCCTCCATAAAGAGTACCTGTCACCACCTATTACTGTCACAAGGGATGTTTACATTCCTTGTGACCAGGGCCGCTGATAGGGGGGCACCACCAGTCCTCCTGTAGGGGGCCCGGGCTCACAAGGGGGCCCAAACAGCAGAGGTAATCAGTGCAGTCGGATGGCGGGGCAATTACAGGATGCCCTACAGGTATGTAACTCTCTGCAGCAGCTAAAAATCAGTTTCTCTCCCTCTCACCGACTTTCAGCTGCTGCAGGGAAAGACACAGACCCAGCTGCCGGCCTTCCTGTCCCATTAAAACAATAACAAATTGTAACCCTGTATTGTTTTAATCACTTGTAAAATTTAATACAATTCTTGGATTTTTTTTTTTTTTTATGTTTTTGTTCAAAAATGTAAAAAAAATATTTAAAAAAAGGGCTAATTCACACAGCTTCTCTGTTATATTTGTGCTTGCTAAGAATGATTTTAGTATATTTTAAGTGAAAGTCTTGTTTTGATATATTGGCTGTACGGGGCCCTATGATTTCTAACAGCAGCCCTGCTTGTGACAGCAAAAAAAGTAATCAAAATGTAAAAAAAAAAAACACAATTTAATATTATAAAAATAAATAAAATAAATAAGAAAAAAAAAATGTAAGCGCCCCCCTCCCCGCGAGCTTGCGCAACAAAGAAAACGCATACAGAAGTCGCTCCCACATATGAAAACGGTGTTCAAATCACACATGTGAGGTATCGCAGCGATTGTGAGAGCGAGAGCAATAATTCTAGCACTAGACCTCCTCTGTAACGCTAACCTGGTAACCGTAAAAAAAGTTTAAAGCGTCGCCTATGGGGATTTTTAGGTACCGTAGTTTGTCGCCATTCCACGAGTGCATGCAATTATAAAGCGTGACATGCTTGGTATCTATTTACTCGGCGCAACTTCATCTTTCATGTTATGCAAAAAATTGGGCTAACTCTACTTTTTCATTTTTTTTTAATTCATGAAAGTAAATTTTCCCCAAAAAGTTGCGTTTAAAACACCACATAAAATATTGCAACAATCGCCATTTTATTCTCTAGATTCTCTGCTAAAAAAATATATACAATGTTTGGGGGTTCTAGGTAATTCTCTAGCAAAAAAAAACACCAAATATCATAAATAGGCATAGGCATGAAAGGGTTAAATTGACCAAAACTATGTAATAAGGGGACAAAGATATACAACTTAGTCAATCCTTATCAAATGGCACAGGACCTTGTGTTACAGTCGTTGTTGGCAGATCTTGTGCAATCAGACTGTAATGTGTGTGGTGAACTTAAAGTGATACTAAAGTTTGCTATAATAGAAAATAATGTATTCAAGTATAAAGGAAGAAAAAATCCTGGACGGCCGCACACTGTTAAAGGCATCGTTATTGATATCTTGTGTAGCAGATGAAATCCAATACAGTCACTTCATGTTACAGAAAACAGAAAAAGCTACTGACGCGTTTCACACCATAAGAAGGTGCGTTAAGCACCTTCTTATGGTGTGAAACGCGTCAGTGGCTTTTCCGTCACATGTAGCCACGCTCCCAAACAGTTAGAATCGCTTCTTAGTGAAAACGTAACCCCTGCAGCTCCACCTAGTGGTTAACCCCTTCACTACCAGTGTCATTTTTACAGTAATCAGTGCATTTTTATAGCACTGATCGCTGAAAAAATGACAATGGTCCCAAAATGGTGTCAAAAGTGTCCGATGTGTCCGCCATAATGTCGCAGTCATGATAAAAATCGCTGATCGCCACCATAACTATTAAAAACAAAATTATTAAGAAAAATGCCATAAAACAGTCCCCCTTTTGTAGGAGCTATAACTTTTGCGAAAACCAATTAATAAACGCTCATTGTGATTTTTTTTTACCGAAAATATGTAGAAGAATACGTATCAGACTAAACTGTGTAAAAAAAAAAAAAAAAAAAAAAATGATTTTACTTATTATAACAAAAAGTTAAAAACATTGAATTTTTTTCAAAATGTAGACAATTTTTTTTGTTTATAGCGCAAAAAAAAATAATTGAGGAGGTGATCAAATGCCACCAAAAGAAAGCTCTATTTTTCGGAAAAAAAGAAAGTCAATTTTGTTTGGGAGCCACGTCGCACGACCGCAAAATAGTCGGTTAAAGCGACGCAGTGCCGAATCGCAAAAAGTGGCCCGGTCTATAACCAGCAAAATGGTCCGGGGCTTAAGCGGTTAATCTATGATTAAGCACCTTCATACGGTGTGAAATGCGTTAGTAGCTTTTCCTGTTTTCTGTAACATGAAGTCACTGTATTGGATTTCATCTACTACACAAGATATCAATAAAGATGGCTTTAACGGTGTGCGGCCGTCCATGATTTTTTCTTCCTTCCTAATGCAGAGCCAGCACCGTTAAGCTCCAAAAAAGGAAGTGTGTTTTACAGGACTGGGGCTTAGAGCTGCAATCCTTCTTTATTCTTAAAGTGCCATTACACCCAAAACCAAAAATGTAATACAGTAAAACCTTGGTTTGCAAGCATAATTCGTTCCAGAAACATGCTTGTAATCCAAAGCACTTGTATATCAAAGCATTTTTTTGCAGGGTATAAAAGAGAAGAGAGGCAGAAAATGCTCCCGCCAAACTCACGTTTTTGAGAAGAGCTAGTGCCCCAAAGAGCTCCAAGATGCTCGAAAATGCATGAAAAAGTTTGTTCCAGCTTTTTGTTTTGTTTATACAGTGGTAAAGAAAATACTATCTAGACCGCTTTGTGAAAAAAAGCGCTTATGCTCAAAAAAGTTCAAAGACGCTCAAAGGAGCTTGAAGAAGCTCAATAAAAACATGCACGAGAGTATGCTGTCCAGTTCTGGGCATCAGCCTTTAGTAAAGATGGAAATTGAGCGAGTACAGAGAAGGGCAGCAGAGCTAATAAAGGGTCTGGAGGATATTAGTTACAAGGAAATGTTGCGAGTAGTCAACTTATTCTCTCTGGAGAAGAGACGCTTGAGCGGGGATATGTTTTCAATGTACAAATATCGTACTGGTGACCCCACAATAGGGATAAAACTTTTTTGCGGAAGGTAGTTTAACCCCTTCCTTGACGCGTCATTGTCAAATGACAGCAGCAGGAACCCTCCCTCGATCCGGGTTGACGTCATATGATTGTCGCCGGGCACCCGCGATTCCCGGCGATCACGGCAGGAGTGTAAGGAGACCGTTGTGTGTTCCCAGTACAGAGGAACACACATTGATCTCCTCCCCTTGTGAGTCCCCCTCCCCTACAGTTAGAACACACTTTAGGGAACATTGTAACCCCTTCAGTGCCCCCTAGTGTTAACCCCTTCCCTGCCAGTCACATTTACACAGTAATCAGTGCAGTTTTATAGCACTAATTGCTGTGTAAATGTAAATGGTCCCAAAAACGTGACAAAAGTGTCGCCGCAATGTCACGGTCACAAAAAAAATCGCAGATCGCCGCCATTACTAGTAAAAAAAATAAAATAAAAATTCCGTAAATCTATCACCTATTATAACTTTTGCGCAAACCAATCAATATACGATTACTGCGTTTTTTTTTACCAAAAATACGTAGAAGAATACGTATCGTTCTAAACTGAGGAAAAAAAATGTTTTTTAAAAAAAAAATTATGACATTTATTAAATAAAAAATATTGTGTTTTTTTTTTTTAAATTGTCGCTCTTCTTTTGTTTATAGCGCAAAAAATAAAAACCGCAGAGATGATCAAATACCACCAAAAGAAAGCTCTATTTGTGTGGGGAAAAACACATAAAGATTTAATTAGGGTACAGTGTTGCATGACCGCGCAATTGTCATTCAAAGTGCAACAGCGCTGAAAACAAAAAATTGGTCTGGGCAGGAAGGGGGTGAAAATGCCCAGTATGGAAGGGGTTAACAAGACGCGTGGCCACTCATTAAAATTAGAAGAAAAAAGTTTTGACCTTAACCACTTAAGACCCGGACCAAAATGCTGTCAAATGACCTTGCCCCTTTTTGCGATTCGGCATTGCGTCACTTTAACTGACAATTGCGCAGTCGTGCGACGTGGCTCCAAAACAAAATTTGCGTCCTTTTCTTCCCACAAATAGAGCTTTCTTTTGGTGGTATTTGATCGCCTCTGCGATTTTTATTTTTTGCGCTATATACAAAAATAGAGCAACATTTTTGAAAAAAAAAACAATATTTTTAACTTTTTGTTATAAGAAAAATCAAATAAACTAAATTTTCCTCAAACATTTAGGCCAAAATGTATTTAGCCACATGTCTTTAGTAAGAAAAAATCGCAATAAAAAAAAAAAAAAATTAGCCACCTAGCGGGAACAGCGACACTAATACAGCGATCAGAAAAATGATCGCTTAGTGACACTGGCAATAGGGAGTGAAAGGGTTAACTAGGGCGGTGATCAAGGGGTTAAAACTTTATTGGGGGGGTAGGGGGCTACCCTGGACCTAACACTAACTGCCTGTCACACTGACACTAACTGCAGTGATCATACATATAATCACTGCATTCAGTGACACTGTGACAGGGGGGAGGGGGTGGGGGGGGGGTTAAATGTTCCAATGTGTCTGTGTGTCAGTGTGCTGTTGTGTACACTTACTATGTGATGTGATCTCTCCTCAGCGGTGGTCGAAAAAACCTGCCGAGGGAGAGATCACATCACTCCCTCCTTCCTGTGTTTACACAGGAGGAGGAAGTGACACTGCAGGGGGAGCGCGCGGATTGCCTGAGAGCGATCCGGAGGGGGCGGACAAAACCGAATAGCTGCCCCCTCATCCCGGATCGCTCGGCCAGGTAACCGGACCACCGCATGTACGAGGGGGGGGGGGTCCAATCGGACCCCCGAACCCCCCCAAGGCACCAACGTATATATATGTTGATGTGCCTGTCGGTGCCATTCTGCCGACGTAAATGTACATGCGGCGGTCCTTAAGTGGTTAAACTACGTAGAGGGTTCTTTACTGTAAGAGCGGCAAGATGTGGAATTCCCTTCCACATGCGGTGGTTTCAGCGGGAGCATCAATAGTTAAAAAAAAAAAAAAACGACTGCAACATACAGGGATATACAATGTAATACTGACATATAATCACACACATAGGTTGGACTTGATGGACTATGTAACACAAAAAAGCACAGCTGAAATAAAAGCTCAAGGTCTCATGTACACTGCTGCTGATAAACGGACGTTTGGAACAGTTGTTTTTTTGTTTTTGTTTTTTTTTAGCAGCCACTCCTGAACTCCCCTCTATGTTATCTTATCTGCACATGTACACTCGGTAGTTTAGAGGCAGTTGAGTTTAGTGGCATTTTTTTTTAAAGCATAAAATCTCATTCAGGACGAAAGTTTATTAACATTCGAAGCACCAAATGCTTGTAGCAGCATGGAAACGCGGTAATACGCATTTATAAGCATTTGAGAGAGATCAGTACAATCTGTTATCTGGAAAAACGCTTTCTAAACGTAAACGCTCATGAACGCAGCTAAACGCAGCATGTAAAAGTGCCAAAAGTGACGTTTTTAAACGTTGCTTACTAGCTGTCAAGTTCCCGTGTTCAGAAGAGGTTTTCAAATGTCCGGTGTACATGAAGCCTTATGCCGCGTACACGATCGGAGACTCAGATGGGGCTACACACGATCGGAATATCCAATGGGAAAAGTCTGACGGAGTATTTCCATCGGATATTCCGATCGTGTGTAGCCCCATCTGAGTTTTTTCATCGGAAGTTCCGAGGAATTCCATCGGAGTTTAGATATAGAACATGTTCTATTTTTCTCCGATGGAATTCCGTCGGAATTCCGATGTGACTTGGCCGATTGCGTGTACACGGCATAAGTGTAACCCCCACCTTAGATGAAGAATGGGGGGCATCTTTGGAGAGCAGCATTGTCAGTCTGGAGCAGGGGCGGACTGACAACTCATGGGGCCCCCAGGCAATAGGAGATTATGGGGCCCCCAAGCAATAGGAGATTATGGGGCCCCCAGGCAATAGGAGATTATGGGGCCACACAGTACACACACACACACACACATACAGTATAGATACACAGAATAGACACACAGAATACACACACTGAAAAGGTACTGGAGAGGGGGCAGCTATAATTTTGGGATTTAAAAAACAAACAAACACAGATTTTTATATACTGTCCCTGGTTTTACTGAGCCTGGCAACCCTGATGGGGCCCCCTAGTGGCATGGGGCCCTCAGGCAGTGCCCTAGTGCCCGAATGGTCAGTCTGCCCCTGGTCTGGAGGGAGGGATGTGTTCAGGGGCGGACTGACCATTGAGGCCCTCGGGCACTGCCCGAGGGCCCCATGCCACTAGGGGGCCCCATCAGGGTTGCCAGCCTCAGTAAAACCAGGGGCAGTATGTAAAAATCTGTGTTTGTTTTTTACATCTGTCCCTGATATGTCCGAAACTGACATGCTTTTGATGTGAAAATCCAGAGATTTTAGCTGCCCCGCCTCTGCACTGCCTCCTGGCATGGTGGCCATCTGTAAGCCCAGGGGCCCCATAATCTTCTATTGCCCAGGGGCCCCATGAGTTGTCAGTCCGCCCCTAGATGTACTAGCAGATTTAGATACACAAACAAACTGAAGCCAAACTCCAGCTCAGACTTTATAAACAGTTATAGCAAGTTTTGTTCCTTCTGGGATACAGATTTGCCATAAATAAATAAAGTATGATCATTGTAAGCACCCCTGTCAGTGTAAAATGATTTGCCTGAACCATCTAACTGCTCCATCAGCAGGAGAGCTTGTTCTTTAAAAAATGAACAGACTTATTGGCCAGATCACCAGATACAAATAGAAGAAAGGAATTCTAATACAGCCATCACATGTAAGAATTGCTAATCTGCAGTATATAATGAATGTTTGCCTTTAATATTACTTTAACACAAAAGGTGCCTGTACTGTCAGCTTGCAGTAGACGATGTAGAGGTAGGTAGAGGTAGGTGTACATGGCACTAATGATCAGATTAGTAAGCAGTCCATAGTAGGGATACATCGCGCACTCACCTGTAGATAAGTCTCCAGCCAGCGGAGTGGATCGGATCGGATCGGAGAGCAGTAACGATCCATCCCTGTATCATCCAGCCTTGAGCACGAGCAGAGCCCACCGGTCACCACTTTGCCTTTGACTCGTATAAAGCCACAGAGCGGCGGGGTGAGCGTGCATTGGTGGTGCCCGGGGTGGGCGTGTCCCCCGGCCCGCTGTCCCCGCCCCGCTTGTCTCTGCTCTCAGCTCGTAGTATTGGATGCATCGATATTCTAGCAGGAGCTATGCGATGTCCTGAGCTCGTCTGCCAGTCCGAGGGTACAGCGCTGGGCTCAGCTGACATGCGATCACAGAGGTACTGAGGCTGGCCGATCATAGGCCGATCATCCACTGGGAACACTACAAGCTGGAGAGCACTCCGAAAGTGCCTCTGAAGAGTAGCAGTAGCCCGTCCCCGAGCTCGCTTTTCCTTTGGGAGGTGGATGGTCCAGGATTGGTATCGGCTCCAGGAGTAGAAGAGAAGTGTAGAGATGTGGGTCTTGGTTGTGGTGATGGGGCTGGCATGGCTGGCTGGGCTGTCAAACGCTCAGAACGAAACGGAACCTATTCTGCTGGAAGGGAAATGTCTGGTGGTGTGTGACTCCAACCCGACCGCCGACCCCACTGGCACCGCTCTGGGCATCTCTGTGCGCTCCGGCAGTGCCAAGGTGGCTTTCTCTGCCATCAGGAGCACCAACCACGAGCCCTCCGAGATGAGTAACAGATCTATGACCATCTACTTCGACCAGGTGAGTCCAGGAAGGAAGGGGGGTGGGCTGGGCAGGCTGGCATTCTACTCTATGTCGGCCACATCCCCCCTAATTCAAGTGTTGGGGACTTTAGATGACAAGCTTCTTGTACATTCATATTTAGATCTGTCAACCACCACTGGCACAACTAGGTGTACCACTGGCACACCTACCTACCTATCAATAATATACCTACAATCATTGCTAGATCTATCAACCACCACTGGCACAACTAGGTGTACCACTGGCACACCTACCTATCAATAATACACCTACAATCATAGTTGGGTCTATCAACCACCGCTGGCACAACTAGGTGTACCACTGGCACACCTACCTACCTATCAATAATATACCTACAATCATTGCTAGATCTATCAACCACCACTGGCACAACTAGGTGTACCACTGGCACACCTACCTATCAATAATACACCTACAATCATAGTTGGGTCTATCAACCACCGCTGGCACAACTAGGTGTACCACTGGCACACCTACCTACCTATCAATAATATACCTACAATCATCGCTAGATCTATCAACCACCACTGGCACAACTAGGTGTACCACTGGCACACCTACCTATCAATAATACACCTACAATCATAGTTGGGTCTATCAACCACCGCTGGCACAACTAGGTGTACCACTGGCACACCTACCTACCTATCAATAATATACCTACAATCATAGTTAGATCTATCAACCACCACTGGCACAACTAGGTGTACCACTGGCACACCTACCTACCTATCAATAATATACCTACAATCATTGCTAGATCTATCAACCACCACTGGCACAACTAGGTGTACCACTGGCACACCTACCTATCAATAATATACCTACAATCTTCGCTAGATCTATCAACCACCACTGGCACAACTAGGTGTACCACTGGCACACCTACCTATCAATAATACACCTACAATCATAGTTGGGTCTATCAACCGCCACTGGCACAAGAACCTACCTATCAATAATACACCTACAATCATAGTTAGATCTATCAACCACCGCTGGCACAACTAGGTGTACCACTGGCACACCTACCTATCAATAATATACCTACAATCATAGTTAGATCTATCAACCACCGCTGGCACAAGAACCTACCTATCAATAATACACCTACAATCATAGTCAGATCTATCAACCACCATTGGCACAGGAACCTACCTATCAATAATACACCTACAATCATAGTCAGATCTATCAACCACCGCTGGCACAATAACCTACCTATCAATAATACACCTACAATCTTAGTTAGATCTATCAACCACCACTGGCACAAGAACCTACCTATCAATAATACACCTACAATCTTAGTTAGATCTATCAACCACCACTGGCACAAGAACCTACCTATCAATAATACACCTACAATCTTAGTTATATCTATCAACCACCACTGGCACAAGAACCTACCTATCTTTAAACTATACCTACAATCATAGTTAGGTCTATCAACCACCACTGGCACAAGAACCTACCTATCAATAATACACCTACAATCATAGTTAGATCTATCAACCACCATTGGCACAAGAACCTACCTATCAATGATACACCTACAATCATAGATTTATCAAAAGCTAATAGCCTACCTACTGAATAATAGACCTACAAACATAGACCTTTCTAAAACTATACTATTACAAGCGCCTACCTACTAAATAACACACCTGGCAATCCTCATATACTTTACCAACTATATAGCACATGAGCCTACCTACTGATTAATTCACCTTCTATAGCATATTTGTAGCTATGGAAAGCTAAGAGCCTACCTACCTACTGAATAATACACCATCTACAAAGCATATAGATATATCAACCGCCACTGGTACAAGAACCTACCTACCAAATAATACACCTACACTCATAGTTAGATCTATATAGACCTACAATTATAGATCTATCAAAAAGTACTAGTACACGAGCCTACCTACTAAATATTACACCTTGCGATATTTCCATACAATCACTTATATTTACCAACTATATAGCACAGGAGACTACCTACTGATTAATACACCTTCTACTGACCATAGTTGGATCCATTGAAAGCTAAGAGCCTACCTACCTACTGAATAATACACCATCTACAAGCATATTTAGATCTATCAACCACCACTAGTACAAGAACCTACCTACCAAATAATACACCTACAACCATAGTTAGATCTATCAAGCTAAGAGCCCTACTGAATAATAGACCTACAATCATAGATCTATCAAAAAGTACTAGTACAAGAGCCTACCTACTAAATATTACAACTTGCAATATTTCTGTACAATCACTTTTATATTCACCAACTATATAGCACAGGAGTCTACCTACTGAAAAATACACCTTCTACTGACCATATTTAGATCTATCAACCACCACTAGTACAATAACCTACCTTCCAAATAATACACCTACAATAATATTTGGATCTATCAAAAACTACTAGTACAAGAGCCTACCTCAGAAATAACACACCTTGCAATCTTCTTGTACAATCACTTTTAGATCTACCAACTACATAGCACAGGAGCCTACCTACTGAATACAAATGCACAGTATTGTTCAGTCAGAGATGCTCTACCTTATAGTTTTGATAGATCTAAAAGGAACTTTACAATGAGATTGTAATGTGTGTGTTCAGCTTTGGATCTAAAGACTGTGTAGTGCAAGAGCCCATCTGATTGGGAGAGACTTCAGGAACTTAATATGAACAAAGAAAGAAGGGACTTGCCTGCAAAATGTAAAATACCTAAAGGGTTTGAATGAGATTGAGGAGGGCAGGATTTTCAATGCAAAGTTTAGAACAGGGGGAAAATACCTCAGACTACCAGGAGGGAAGTTCACAACTAACCATAGAAAGTATTATTTTTTTAAAGTAGTTGGTACTTGGAATAGACTTCCAGCAGAGGTAGCACGTCAATCAACAGTAAGTGGATTCAAACATAATTGGGGCAAACCAAATAGGGTACAGTTTATATAAAGCCTGATATTAAAGGTTTAAACTAAGGTGACAGATTTCACCTTTGTTCTCCTTCATTTGTGACTGTGAGGTGATTTTGGTCTATTTCAGATCATCGCTTTTATCTTATGGTGACCATAAATGTAACAACCTCATCAAAGGCTTCTTTGCAGAATCAGATATAATTGGATCTACGAATTATCGATTTTGATCCAAATAGTTACATTTAATAGGAAATGATTCTGATCGGCCTTGGCGGCGAAATCCAACCATGGGAAAGTAGATAATTCAACATGATCATTAGGTGTATGGCATGTCAGGCGATCTTTTAGATTTTTTGGTAATTTTTCCGCTCGGACATAACTCTAGTGATAATACTATTGTATATAAAATGATATACATATATTGGAATCTCGGTGATAACATTCTTTTTGCTCTCTTTTGGGCTTTTACATGGACCATCAAAAGTGTTTTGTTACATCTGTTCTGTTACCTCAGTGGGTATTATCATCAGGACCACTTGGATGAGGGATACTTTACCAGCTTCCGTTCGCTCTTGGTGTCTGCTAATGACAAAGGCTTTACATTTTCCTGGACTGATTTTTACGTCAAACCTAGATGGTGGGCATGCTTGGTGTGTTCGGTCAGATTGCTTTATATTGAAGTGTATTTAATACTCGGGGCCTTAGCATGATGTTTATCGGAGCGAAATGCTGCGTTTAGATCGTGTATCCAATTTAAAATAATTCTGGGATTCAGGAAAAGTTGTAACACAACTGACCTAATCCCTTTTGGTTCATCATACACTGCTGTGCCTTTCACCTTTCCCTTGTCATAAACCACAAAGCTGACAATCTCAAAATGATCGCCCGTATGTACGTGCTGGAGCTGAGTCTGCACAACCATTCTTGTCTTTGTATGACATTTAACTTTCATAAGCAGCTTCTAAATGAAGCGATGAAGTGATTTATATTCTGTCTGAAGAATCCACGGTATATGGAGTCTGGATACTTATTGTCTATAAAGCGTAATTCATTTAACCAATGCACAGCAAGTCATAATAAAATGCCAGACACTTATTTGCTGCAAATATAAAAGCATATGAGAAAAGTAGCGTGTGTACTAGTACAATAATATCAACTTTTTTTTTTTTTGGAACATGAAAAATCTGTTCTGTTAAATTATTTGTAAATTTATACATTCATTTAAACTGCCTTTAAATTCAAATCAAATTAATGATTAAAACATGTATAATCCTTTAAGAGGGTTTAAGAATTCTGTGGAAATAAATGCAATAGGCTGAATTTTTTAAAGCTAAACATGATTTTCCCTTGTATGTGAATTGAGTCTGCTGTGTAGACAGAATTTTCCAAAGCATTT
The DNA here is from genome assembly GCA_029574335.1 of Rana kukunoris. NCBI lineage: Eukaryota > Metazoa > Chordata > Amphibia > Anura > Ranidae > Rana > Rana kukunoris. The sequence continues at coordinate 243,818,125 of CM056059.1, forward strand.
TTTAGCAACTACATAAGGGTAACTCTACTGAAAATAATTGGGAGCATTTTTTGTATTGTGGTGTTTTTGGGGGTGATTTAAATAATATTATAGGGCCTTATAGGTGTCTTTCAAAGTTTAAGTTGCTATAACGGTGTAATTTACACATTGGCCTGTGTTTATTTTAAGGAAGGACTTAATAACAGATAAAAGCTACTTGGTCATTTGATCCTAATTCAGGCCACTGTAAAATGACTTCTACACTAACTCAAGCCTTCAATATATATTGCCATATACAACAAGGATCTGGAATTCTAGTCCTAGAGGTTGTCCTAGAATGCTTAAGATTCTTCTAAATAACAGACAGTTGCAAATGTCATCAGGTGTATTTTACTAAGCAAAATAACCCTGTCTCCAAAACATCTTGGCCCAAGTGTGGCCCTCTAGCAGTTTAATACACCAGATGAGATTGTTTAGCACTCTAGTTTTTTTTCTATTTCTTTTTTTTTGTCTATGATGTGGATAATAAAACTTTAATATCTTTCTATTTTTCTTTTTTTTTTTTGTGAATATAGATACTGGTAAATATTGGAAGCAATTTTGATTCAGAACGAAGCACATTCATATCACCAAGAAAAGGCATTTACAGCTTCAATTTCCATGTGGTAAAAGTGTACAACCGCCAAACAATCCAGGTCAGGATGGTGTTTTCTATTTCTCTGTCCATCTATCTTGATTTACACTTACAGCTATAGATGTGTCACTGTTTAACCCATACATTATTATAAAGGAAATGTCAGTTTCTACTTCACTTCAGAAATGAGAACATACATTAGATAAAATGTTCTTTAACTGAAAAATATTTCTTTTTTAGAACAATGTTTTTATTTATCTGTAGCTCCATTGACTTTGAGGCCATTAGATACATGTTAAACACTTTTTGAGAAGGAGATAATATTGATGTGAAATCTAAAAGCTTGTTTATTTACGCTTACTTGACATATTGTATATCATAATGATATAAAAAAAATGGAACCTTATTTTTCCAGCAATCTCTATTAGCTGAGGAGGTTTTTCGATAATGAAAGCTTGTGTTGCTCTGTCGCCTCCAAACAAAATTCTATTTGCAAACAGTGCGGTGAAAATAAGGTGCTAATGTTGTTGGTCATTTTTAGAAACTCCCTCTCTTGTGGGGACAGTTCAGGAGATATTAATAATACTGCTTTTGATCTGTCATCGTAATGCTCTCAGTAACAAGCAGCATTTAGGTTTCTTGAGACATCATATGCTAATGCGTCCTATTTATTCTTGGGGTGTGATAAATCATAAAATGTCATTCCTGATGGTATATTTTGACATGAAGTCTATCATTTAATGTTTAGGCTTCGAAAATAATAGAGATGGTGGCACTGTGAAGGCCAAAGGTATCATGCCAGTGCAACTGTGAACAAGTCGTTAAAAACACACACAATTGATTCAATTTAATTGTCACATAATATAAGATTGCTATGTTTTAGGCTTAGGACAGATTGTGGCTATCTGCTTTTACTGTTTCTCATAATAAAACATTGCAAGGTGCTTGCAAAGTCTCCAGAGTCATAATCTGATGTGCTGGCCATTTGATATTTGTGGCTAGAAAGCAAACATCTGCCTTTTCTGCTTAGTAGATTTTTTTCTGTAGTGAGATTTAGAATGAGCAAGCGCTTCATTATGAAGGTGTGAGTAGAAATTGCGCTTTACATACCATGTCATTAATTATTTAACCCCTTGCAACACAAAAGTATGTAAGACATTCATAAAATACTGGTGTGTAGTCGCCCATGGCTACCGGTTGATCTCAGCTTTCTTTGTTTAGCTCAGGCTTAAATACTAATTTCTGATTGGTTCAACAGAAGTCTACAGGAAATTTACATTACTCAGAAAGATGCTCTAGGACTATACTTTTCAATAAACAATCAGAAATAAATTAACCAAAAGAAAAAAAAATACACTTACATATATATTTGTACATGTTGACCATTTAAGTAAGAAAACTGCTTACCTCTGTAGATATCCACTAATAATGCTGCTCTGTTAGTTATTGTAGAGAATAAAAAGGAAAAATAAATACAAAAACAATCCCCTTACAAAGTTTATACTACCTGTGTATGTTGAATCTACAGTAATCATGCTTTCTCTTTAACTTATCCAGCTACCATATAATAATGCAAAAAAAAAAATTCTCCATTTTTCTTACTGGTAGTTTTTATCGTAGCTCGGAATATGTGATAGACAAGCATACACTTTTAGCCTGTACATAGCATGACATATCCATTATACTGAAAAAAAACTGCTTTAAAATTGGATTGGATATCTTTAAGCTTCTGTTTTAGCTATGCATTTATATGTATATTAAATCGTAATTAAATGTTGCCCTCCAAAAGATTTTAGCTTGAATAAATCCCTGTTAACTCTTCATGATCTTTTCTGTGTTTATTGACACAGGGAGGTTAAGAGGCATCTTACGCTTTTGATTTTCTCTCTAGACTGGTTGGGCATTTGACACATGCTTGCTTGCCTTGAATAAAAAGTATGCCCTTTAGTAAATCAGCATGATAAGTGAGCAGCAATGAATGAACTGAAATAAATAAGCTCCGTACTTTGAAGACTCCAAACTTTGTAATTCTGAACATGTTACTAGCTTGCTTAGTAATCTGAATCAAACATATTAACCCTTTGGTTTGTGAAGCTTCCAGAAGCCTTATCATGTTTTTCTTTTTCTCTCTCCAGGTGAGTCTAATGCTAAATGGATGGCCTGTGATATCTGCTTTTGCTGGCGATCAGGATGTGACTAGAGAAGCAGCGAGCAACGGGGTTCTTATTCAAATGGAAAAAGGAGACAGAGCTTATTTAAAACTAGACAAGGGAAATTTGATGGGAGGATGGAAGTTTTCCACATTTTCTGGATTTCTGGTATTCCCCCTTTAAATCTGACTTAATATAAGAGCAGCAATGAGAGAAGGTTTGTTGCTATTGCCCTCAAATAGCTTCAATTAGAGACTCAGAATGGACATTTTTCACTTTCAGATATTCAAGACCCCGTATATCGAATTGTGTGTTTACCTGCTTCGGAAACTATTATTGTAACAGACAAGGAACTAGTGGGATCAGCTGTCATTGCATTACACGTCACTTTAGGAGCAAACGTCTTCTGTCCACATCCTACTATGTCAAATAGGTGTACATGTTTATTTTTTATTTTTGAGCACAGTCTATATGCCATCTGTATATTTTGTTTTCTCAGCTCAACAACAAGTAGGAAATACCGTAGAGGTATCATATGTACTAGCTGCTAGTATCCCAGATAACACCAGAACTATCTTCAGAGGCACAGTTGGTGTATTTAAGTATTTCGGTGTAATTTTGAGTGATTGTGGAAGTAAAGACTGCTTCATGTCCGATGCTTGTTCTGCTCTTTTAAAATGTGGCCAAAATACAAGCGATAGAAATATATCCAGCTATCAGTATTATACTCCGTACTATAGGTGTGAATGCTGGAATGTTGTTATGCTTCAAGTCCTTAAGTCATAGTTAGGAGGTTTTCTTTTTGTTTGAAGTTTACATTAAAAAATGTGTAAGTGTAAACCTACAATTTCCCAGACATATGCCAAATAATTCTGTGAATACTTTGAAAGAGAATCAAATGATGTAAAATATTTTTTTTTACTCAACAGAATTTTGGATTTGTGTTATTTATTCATCCTGTCCTCAGTTTTCTTAACATTGTACCTTTTTTATTTGTAAAAGTTGCATGTTTAGTGTTCATTTTATCCCAAGATTACAAGTTCCAAACTGTACTTTAAAAAGAAGAAAGAAAAAAAAAACACCTGATAGCATTAGGTAAATAGTTATACTGACTGTATATAGAGTACACATTATATAAAATACTATATTTTAAAAGTCATTTTCTTTATTCAGATGTTACCTTGTATGCAGCCGTCTGAAATGTCACTGTTTATAATTTCATACTCTTGTCATTTGTTTGCTAATTTATAATTTTTATTGTTATTAAATAATGAAATGCTATAATTTTGCAGCACTCAGAGATGATTACTTTTATGAACGTGTTTATGGGAGGAGATTTGATTGTACCTTAAATTACCAGTAAAATAAAAGTGTAAGAAAACTGTTTTGAGTTTGTTCTTTGCAATGTAAAATTTGTTTTAAAAGGATAATCCACTCAAAAGTGATGTTTAAATCATAGGTATATCGTCTGGTGAGCGTCTAATATCTCCCAGGACGCCAGAATTTAGATCCCCCTGCCATATTAGCATGCTCCTGCTTGTCTTCTGGGAATACCCTTAGGGGTGATTTCCACTCTTCCCATTGCATCTTCTATGATATAAAATAAATCACAATCCAACAGAACAACTAGGACCCCCTTGTGGCCAGGGTTTGTATGATTTTTTCCAGAAATTCATGCTTGAAGATCTTAGTAGCTCAAAGGTATAAGAAACTGAAAAAAATCAGGCTTAGGTAGGCTGACCCTTTAAAAAATTTAATGGGCTGTTTTGTTAATATTAGAAGAAAGAAATGTGCAGCCCATAAAAAAAAATTCCACCTGCAATGTTTTTTTACGCAGGATGGAGAATGAAAGGGTCAATCTGATTAGCTAAACCAAGTGTACATTTTTCTCTGCTTCAATCTTTATACATCTGCGTGAATGTGTCAACTTCTATTATCTGTGTCATTCTGAGATCTTGATTTTTCTGGAAAATCTACAGAATGGGAGTGGATACTGCAGAGTTAATATGCCATGGCTTTATTTCAAGCCCTTGGCTTCAAGATGGAATTTAATTAGCTCCTATGGGGAAAATTAATACCAGCATAATAAGCAAAGTCTCCTTATTTATTCTCAGTTTTGTCTCCATAATAGTTTTGTTGAGCTGATGGGGACATTGCAAAATCTTCTAACACACCAGGTGACTCCATCATATCTACAACTTGATTGTTCCTGTAGAGGTCATTATTAAAATGACAAGATCTAATTCCCATACTACTTGACTCACTTCTGACTCACTTCTGAGAAGTGTAAACAGGCAGAATTGCCAGTATATGCTCAGTTTCTTCTAATAATTCGTACTACAGATTGGATTATTGTATATTTATACCGATGTAACAGCATATTGTGTATAGGGCATGGTCTTAAGCAGCACTTTTCTTTTACTGGTTTAAATATTCTATCATTTAAAAAAATAAAAAGCATTCTGAAAATTTGAATATTTTTTTGTAAGGTTTGGGATAGCATGATACATTTGTCTGATCGATAGAAGTAGACTGTAATTTCTGAAGTCAAACAGAAATTAGGGCATATTGTGGTCAGATGTAATAAAATAACACAATTACCCCTCTCAGTCTGCAGTTCTTCCTACACAAAATGTTTCAAAGATCTTAAGGTTCACTGACTTTTACTGTAAACTCACTATGAGCAACCACACTTTGAAAGTCCAATTTTTCTCAAACTACAAACGCTCGGTCAATGCTGCATAGACAATATACCCCTCACAACAGTCCATCTGCTGCATATATTGTATGAAAGAGTAAGATGTTACTTCCCTTATTCCTCTCAGTTCCAATAGGAAAGGAAATCTGCTATCTTGAATGATGGCTGTTCATGTGGAGAGATGTTATAGCATTCTCCTGGGTGGATGATCTCCCATGTGATGATTTATTGGGGCACCTGTGAACATCAACTCTGCCTCCAAACCCTCCATACATGACAGGCTCTGCAAGGTGGCAAGTGCAAAAAGAAATTGTTTAGACTTATAATAAAATAAATACATTTATTGCACCTACTATAGTCTAAAAAGAAACATGCATTGAAAATCCAAATAAAACTTTCTGACCACCCTCTGAGAAAAACAAGACTTTCAAAGCGGTATCACCCACAGAAATAACACGGTCACTCATAAAACAGCCTGTGGACCTTGAGATTGCTGGGACATTTTGGAGTTGATTTGCTAAAGGCAAATAGGCTGTTCACTTTTCAAGTGAAGTTGCATGATAATTTTCCCCAGAGCTTAGTGAATGTGGTGAAACTTCACTCCGTGCATGAAAAATAAAAGAAACTGCATTTTTGCTTGACCATGGTTGGATGATGGAAATCAATCATTAAACTTTTAAGTTCTCTTTCAAAGCACAACTTTCCTTGTAAAGTAAACATTTGCCTTTAGTAAATCAACCCTATGCATAAAAGAAACTGCAGACTAAAGCCTCGTACACACGATCAGATTTTCGGATGAACATCCGTCTCATGTCGAAAGTGAAGAGGTTATCCACCATATGAAAATTTTCGTACAGCAAAAGACAACGTTTCTGAGAATGCGTAGTCTTGCTCTAACAATTTTTTTTTTTTGGACAAAAACTATACTAATTAAATGAAAATTGGATGTTGAATTGACATACGACAACATTTTTTATAGTCTGCACATCCAGCTTTTGTCAGATTAAAAATCGGAAATTGGCTGTAGAAAGCACCATACTAACGACCTGAAAATGGACAGATCTTTTTATCAGATGAAATTTTACTTATGATTTTCATATTGTGTGTACGAGCCTTAAGAGTGTTAGTGATGGTGTACAGTATATTGTTTTCATTCAAGGTGTGTCCTTGTTTCTCCTTTACAGCTACTTTGTTTTTATCCTGAATTATTATCCTGAATTTTATAATCTTTATTTTTGTTCTTGTTAGATGCAGGGGCGGACTGACCATTGACAAACTCGGGCACTGCCCGAGGGCCCCATGCCACTAGGGGGCCCCACCAGGGTTGCCAGGCTCATTAAAACCAGGGACAGTATGTAAAAATCTGTGTTTTTTTTACACCTGTCCCTGATATTTCCAAAACCTACATGCTTTTGATGTGAAAATCCCAAGATTTTAGCTGCCCTGCCTCTGTACTGCCACCTGGCTTGGTGCCCATCTGTAAGCCTGGGGGCCCCATAATCTTCTATTGCCCGGGGACCCCATGAGTTGTCAGTCCGCCCCTGGTTAGATGTCATTTGACCTTTTATTGAAATATAATCATTTATCCATATCTGAACATACCCTGTGCAACAGCACAGTGTGTCCACTGTAATAGTCTTTTAAATTTATAACATGAACCTCCAGGAAGGCATACAGATGTCTTAAATTCTGAAATAAAAAAAATGTAACTTTTATGAATTTGGGACACATTTTTGGACATTGGGACATTTTAGAAAATCAGGTTCTGCAGGAAAGATAGGATCAGGGCAAAGCTTGTCGATCAATGTATCAAATCAGCCTCAGTGATAAAGGATTGAGAACAGGGCAGGAGGAGGAGACACGTCTGCTCACAATCTAGGAAGTTTTATGTAACAGACAGATTTCAATAGTTATAACTACTCAAAGTAAACAAGATAATTGACTGTGAACCCCCAAAGCACTGAAGAAAAGTTAAATAGATTTACAAGGTGATTTTTTCACTTGTAATTATTTGTGTTTCTAATTATATTTTTGCCCAAAATATGCAGTCCCACCTGAGCACTATAAAGAACATGTTCAATGACACTGCTGATGACAGTTAAATGGCCTCAAGCTTGTGACGAACAGAAATTCATCAGCATACTGAGCATTTTTTTCAACTATCATTAAAGTAGAACAATAGACAGAACTTTTTTTTTTTTCCATTTTTGATAGAGCGAGGGAGAATAATAATCACTGTTTTTTTCATCATCTATGTCCCTTTGCAGAGATTTCCCTTCACTTCCTGTCCCATAGACAAACAAGAGGTGAGAGGGAATTCCTGCAAATTAAGGGAAGACAACCCAAAACTGGGCATTTTCCTTTAATTTCACTTTCAAATAGAGCGGATGAATTTTCTTAATAGGGGCACAGGCAGCAATTAAAACGTTTTGCCTTTAGTTATACTTTAACGATTTGTGTCTTTATGAGATATTTATTTTTGATAATGCATTATCCATAAGCTGATAAAACAATTTTTGTCAGTGATATATGAATCTTTGTTATACTCTAATAGATACATGCTTAGTTCATCATGGCCTTGGGTATTGCATTTACTACTTTTTTTTAATATCTGTTCATACAAATTGAAATGTACATTGCTGACCTGTTGTACCATGCCAGCATTCTTTCTAAATGCATTAGGGGTTAGGGTTACATTTGTTTATATTAATTTTCCTCTTAAAAGTGTCTTTGTCTTCTATTGCTAGTATCTGTTTTCCTGTGATAAACAAACCCTGAACAAAAAAGATCTGGCACAAAATGGGTATAAATTGAAGTGCTTTACTTCATTTTTTTTCTTTTTTGTGGACCTCCGGGTGCTCTCATATACACTGTCCCCCATGTGCTCTTCAGTTGATGAACAGCTCTTGTCTGAAGACAAGAAAGAAATCTGGCTGCTTTTCATCTGCTGATACACAGGACCTGCCAGCAAGTCTTCATTATAAACACATTCAGATACTTCAGTAGCAGCTGGTTGGGGGGCTTGCGCGCAAACCAATTACAGTTTATGAAGAGGTTAATAATGGAAGGACAAGTCCTTCCTCTTCAGAAAACACTAATTTGTGTCAATTCTTGTTTGGGAACTATTGTATTGTATTATGGACAAGTAAAAAAATGTTATTTGGTGGATTATCTATATCAGGGAAAACATATTTTGTATTAGTAATATTTCTACTGTATTACCTCTGATACTAAAATGTATTACAGAAACAAGGGTTAAAACAATAGGATTAGGTTCATTTAAAGAATGGGCCCTTTGAAATAGGGTGAAATGGAAAAAGGCATATGTTTCAATTAGGAAGATTCTAGCACTGATTTCTAAAGCAGGATAGTGGTAATAAACATTTGTTTTCTTGCTATTGGGCAACATTTGTGATTCCCTATAGTTTATGTGCTTCAGACCACCAGTATCACAAATAAAAATATAAAAGTACAGTGTTTAGGGCCTAGACAGGACTTGGTAAATAATACAAATAATGAGGGTAATACACTAAGGAAGTTGAGAATGTTCACACAGTAAATTGTGTGAATATTCACATCAGTTTTCCAATCACGTGGAAAGCTAATTCCTGGTTACTTATGTTGAATTAGCCTAAAATGTCGAAACTGTGAACTGTAATCCAAACGCCAACTAAATCAATGGAGAACAAATGTTAAAAATCAGTTCTGCCCATTTTCTAAGCTAATAGATAAATAATTGTTAAACAAAGGGCATGAGGAGATGGGCACTGCCGAAGGAACTTGTACTAATGCAAAAAATACATTTGAAAAATGTTGCGACTTCGAGGGTGACATGGAAAAACACAGATCATTAAAATTACATGATTCGGGGATGCGTTTACATTTATTTTTTTGTTAAGGTATGAATTGACCAGTGGGAGTAGCAGCCACAACAGATCTAAAAGCTTTGTACAAAATGGCCAGTGGCTCAGCAGTTTTATAGTATGGATTGTGAGCTTCTTTCTTTGCAGTACCACGCTACATTGTCTGGAAAGTTTAACAAAATGTGAGAGTGCTAAAAACACCTTACAACCATATTCCACAAACCCCTCTCACCATCCTCATGCCTCCAGTTCTTTTCCTAAGCTGTCAAAATATAGACATGATACAAATTGGGTAGCATCATAACAAATATACAAGCATTGAATAGTCAGCAAACAGAAAGAGCTCTGCAGTGTGAGCCCTTTTACCATAATTGCTGCCAACAGCACTAATGCAGTTTTCAGCCTCTATCTGTAGTATATCAGCCATGGTAAAGGTACAAGCCATTTAGGTACCACATGGGGAACCACAGCATCTCAATGATACTTGTTGGCAGCAAAAAGCCCAGAAGGTCCTTGAGCACCCAAGGTAAAAAGGTCAAAGTGTACTTCCACCTCCATAAGCTGTAAACTAGTTCAGCAGTAGGGATGAGCCGAACACCCCCGGGTTCGGTTCATACCAGAACGTTCGAACAGACCGCGGGTTCGCGCAAACATTTCGAACCCCATTGAAGTCTATGGGACCCGAATGTTCGAATTCAAAAACGGTCGTTTTAAAGACCAAAATTCAATTAAATGTTGGAAAAAGTCATTCATAACCCGGGTCTTGCCCCAGGGAACATGTATCAATGGAATTTTTTTTTTTTAAAACGGCCGTTTTTTTTCCGGAGCAGCCATTTTAATGATGCTTAAAGTGAAAAAAAAAATTCCTTTAAATATCACACCTGCTGGGTGTCTATAGTAGTGGCACGTGTTTAGAAATGTCCCTGCACAACATGAGAGGACTATAAAAAAAAAGTAATTAATGCTACTTGCGCACGTTCTGTGTGGCAACAATATGTCGAATATTTTAGCGGTGGTGGGGGGCCATTATTATTTTGTGAAAGAAAAATTTTAGAAAAAAGGGCACCCCTCAAACATACTGTAATTGGAGCGCAACAAGAAGCCACGTGCAAAGTATTGCATCAAAAATTGTTATTAGGCGCCCCTGTTAAACAGGGGCTGAAAAATTGTGCCTTGGGCACAACACAACAATTGCAACCCCTCCCAATAACTCCAATTGGAGCGCAACAAGGAGCCACGTGCAAATAATTGCATGAAAAATTGTTATTAGGTGCCCCTGTTAAATAGGGGCTGAAAAATTGTGCCTTGGGCACAACACAACACTTGCAACCCCTCCCAATAACTCCAATTGGAGCGCAACAAGGAGCCACGTGCAAATTATTGCATCAAAAACTGTTATTAGGCACCCCTGTAAAACAGGGGCTGAAAAATTGTGCCTTGGGCACAACACAACACTTGCAACCCCTCCCAATAACTCCAATTGGAGCGCAACAAGGAGCCACGTGGAAATTATTGCATCAAAAATTGTTATTAGGCGCCCCTGTTAAACAGGGGCTGAAAAATTGTGCCTTGGGCACAAAACAACACTGCAACCCCTTCCAATAACTCCAATTGGAGCGCAGCAAGGAGCCACGTGCAAAGTATTGCATCAAAAAGTGTTATTAGACGCCCCTGTTAAACAGGGGCTCAAAAATTGGGCCTTGAGCACAACACAACACTGCAACCCCTTCCAATAACTCCAATTGGAGCGCAACAAGGAGCCACGTGCAAAGTATTGCATCAAAAATTGTTATTAGGCGCCCCTGTTAAACAGGGGCTGAAAAATTGGGCCTTGTGCACAACACAACACTTGCAACCCCTCCCAATAACTCCAATTGGAGCGTAACAAGGAGCCACGTGCAAAGTATTGCGTCAAAAATTGTTATTAGGCGCCCCTGTTAAACAGGGTCAGAAAAATTGGGCCTTGAGCACAACACAACACTGCAACCCCTCACAATAACTCCAATTGGAGCGCAACAAGGAGCCACGTGCAAATTATTGCATCAAAAATTGTTATTAGGCGCCCCTGTTAAATAGGGGCTGAAAAATTGGTCCTTGGGCACAACACAACACTTGCAACCCCTCCCAATAACTCCAATTGGAGCGCAACAAGGAGCCACGTGCAAAGTATTGCATAAAAAATTATTAGGCGCCCTGTTAAACAGGGGCTGAAAAATTGTGCCTTAGGCAATGGTGGCGGAGCCCAGAAACACAACATTTCTTACTAGCTATCAGCATGAAAAGTGAGGAGGAGAAGGATATTCCATCAGCAGCATAAGAGGACAGTCACTCAGCATCAGCAGTCTAAAAGGGATCCGACTTTTCAACAAAAAGATATTATTCATTAATATCAGCATCAGGTGCTTGGTAGCTGGTGTTGATCCAAGCCTGATTCATTTTGATGAAGGTCAGTCGATCAACAGAGCCGGTGGAGAGGCGCACCCTGTGATCAATGACAAAGCCTCCGGCGGCACTGAATGTCCGTTCTGAAAGAACACTGGATGCAGGGCAAGCCAGTAGCTCAATTGCATACTGGGAAAGCTCTGGCCAGTGATCCATCCTCAAGACCCAGTAAGCCAGAGGATTTTCAGTGGGGAAGGTGTCCAAGTCGGATCTTGCCCCTAGGTATTACCGGACCATGTAAACCAGACGCTGGCGTTGGTTGCTGGAACCGGTTAGACCTTGGGGCTGCGGACTAAAAAACTGCCTGAATGCATCTGTCAGACGACCACCTTCTCCACCGCCCCTTCTGTGACTCACCGAAGCCTCAGCAAGACGTTGTCCAGAGCCAGGTTTTGGTAATCCCCCCGGTTCTGGGAACGCATTGCACAGACCCTTCTGCAAGGCCTCCCGCAGAAGTTTCATCTTCTGCTCCCTCTGCGGTGGCAACATAAGGTCCGCAACCTTACTCTTGTAACGTGGATCAAGGAGAGTCGCCAGCCAGTAATGATCCCTCTCCTTAATAGCACGTACACGTGGATCCTTACGCAGGCTTTGCAGAATCAGGGAGGCCATGCAGCGTAGGTTTGCTGAGGCATTCGGGCCACAGTCCTCTGGGTCACTGAGGACAACAGGATCCACAGGCACCTCATCCCAGCCACGTAAAACTCCACATGCTCCTTGGGACTGTAAATGATCCCTTGAAGACTGCTGCTGCTGAGTGCTAGGCTCCACCTCCATGCTGCTGATACAATCCTCCTCCTCCTCATCCTCTTCCTGTGTGCTAGGTGGGCAAGCAGGACCACTGTCTGGGTAAAGGGGGCCTTGAGAGGTAAGGAAGTCCTCCTCTTCCTCCCTCTGTTCTGCCTCAAGGGCCCTGTCCATTATTCCACGTAGCGTGTGCTCCAACATGTGAATAAGAGGGACAGTCTCACTGATGCATGCACTGTCACTGCTCACCATCCTCGTGGCCTCCTCAAATGGTGACAGGACAGTGCATGCATCCCTGATCAAGGCCCACTGGCGTGGGGAAAAAAAACTAGCTCCCCTGACCCAGTTCTGCTGCCATATTGGCACAGGTACTCATTGATGGCCCGTTGCTGCGTGTGCAGCCGCTGCAGCATGGCCAACGTTGAGTTCCATCTGGTGGGCATGTCACAAATTAGGCGGTTCTTGGGCAGGTTGTATTGCCTTTGGAGGTCAGTCAGCCGAGCAGTGGCATTATATGACCTCCGGAAATGCACACAGACTTTCCTGGCCTGCTTCAGGACATCCTGCAATCCCGGGTACCTGCCCAAGAACCGCTGCACCACCAAATTGAGGACATGCGCAAAACAGGACACGTGGGTGAGTTTTCCCTGTCGCAGGGCAGAGAGGAGGTTGGTGCCATTATCGCTGACCACCATTCCAGGCTTCAGCTGGCGTGGCGTCAACCACCTCTCAGCCTGACCCTGCAGAGCTGACAAAACCTCTTCCCCAGTGTGGCTCCTGTCTCCCAAGCACACCAGCTCTAGCACCGCATGGCATCTCTTGGCCTGCATTCCTGCGTAGCCCCTCGTACGCCTACGGAGCACGGCTGATTCGGAGAAAACCTCAGCACAGGAAGAGGCCACAGAGGAAGAAGAGGAGGGGGTGGAGGAGAGAGGTGTGTCACAAGCAGTAGTAGTGTTTTGGAGGCGTGGTGGTGGAACAACCTCCAAAACTACTGGACCTTGCCCTGCGTCCTTCCCAGCTGCCAGCAGAGTCACCCAATGCGCCGTAAAAGACAGGTAACGTCCCTGTCCATGCCTGCTGGACCATGAGTCAGTGGTAAGATGCACCTTACCACTGACCGCCCTGTCCAGCGAGGCATGGACATTGCCTTCCACATGCCAGTAGAGAGCCGGAATAGCCTTCTGTGAGAAAAAGTGGCGTTTTGGTACTTGCCACTGAGGTACTGCACATTGCACAAACTCACGGAAGGGGGCAGAATCTACCAACTGAAAAGGTAGCAGTTGAAGTGCTAGCAATTTCGCTAAGCTAGCATTCAACTGCTGGGCATGTGGATGGCTGGGATTGTACTTCTTTCGGCGCTGCAGCAGCTGGGGCAGGGAAATTTGCCTGGTACTATCAGTAGATTGACCACTACTACTAGCTTGTGACACACCTTTTCTACACCTTCACTGCAGGCTTCAGAGAGGACTGGGGGTCTACTGGGGTTGGAGGTCCCAGAAGGGCAAGGGGGGGTACGCTTTTGTCTTTGGTGTGGGTCTTTCTGGTGTGCTTGCCAATGAGCTGCATGGCAGGTCGACATATGTCTGGACAAGCATGTGGTACCCAGGCGGTTGATGTTTTGGCCACGCGAGATACGCTTGCGACATAAGTTGCAAATAGCAAAGGTACGATCTTGTGGACATGTTTCAAAAAAGGCCCACACCAAAGAACTTTTGCTGTACCGGTCAGAAACAGCAGCGCCATGCACAAGCACCGTAGATGTGCGCTGTAATGCACTTGGTGTGACCTTAAGCTGACCCCTGGAGGGCATCCTGCCTCTTTGGAGATGTGCCTGTGCCTCGTCCTCCTCCTCCTCCTCCTCCTTCTCTCTCCTATCAGGCACCCAGGTAGAGTCAGTGAACTCATCATCCCCTCCCTCCTCATCACTGTCAACAACCTGGCAGTATGCTCCAGCTGGGGGAACATCATCACTGACAAATTGCTGTCCCTCTCGGCCACCCCCTCTCCCTGGGCTCACATCAATGCCTTCCTCTATCAGTGTTCCGTCATCGGAGTCTTCAAAACGCTGCGCGTCTTCCTGCAGCATGTACCCAACACTGTGTTGAAACAGTTCGGGGGACTCCTCAGGAGGACATGGTGGTACTAGGGAAGTATTGTGTGAAGCCATTGTGCAGAGGGAAGAGGACGCCTTGGCAGCTGCTTTGCCAGATAAACTTTGATCAGTCTGTGTGAGAGAGGATGAGGAGGATGAGGATGGCTTGGTCATCCACTCTACTAATTTCTCTGCATGTTGAGGCTCAACACGGCCAGCTCCCGAAAAGAAGGACGAGCGGCCACGACCACGGCCACGTGCTGAAGAGGATGCACCACATCCACTACCAGCATTACCTCTACATGCAGAGCCTGCTTTCCCTCGTGACTCTCTGCCTCTCTTTGTTGTCCTTCCAGACATGTTTAAGCGTTCAGGTGGTATGTAACAGCACAAGCGCAGTGACACCAACTGCGTTCAGGTGGTATGTAACAGCACAAGCAGAGTCACACCAAATGCGCTCAGGTGGTATGTAACAGCACACGTGCGGTGACCCCAAATGCGCTCAGGTGGTATGTAACAGCACACGTGCGGTGACCCCAAATGCACTCAGGTGATATGTAACAGCACACGTGCGGTGACCCCAAATGCTCTCAGGTGATATGTAACAGCACACGTGCGGTGAGACCAAATGCGCTAAGGTGGTATGTAACAGCACACGTACGGTGACACCAAATGCGCTCAGGTGGTATGTAACAGCACACGTGCGGTGACCCCAAATGCGCTCAGGTGATATGTAACAGCACACGTGCGGTGGCCCCAAATGCGCTCAGGTGGTATGTAACAGCACACGTGCGGTGACCCCAAATGCGCTCAGGTGATATGTAACAGCACACGTGCAGTGACCCCAAATGCGCTCAGGTGATATGTAACAGCACACGTGAGGTGAGACCAAATGCGCTAAAGTGGTATGTAACAGCACACGTACGGTGACACCAAATGCGCTCAGGTGGTATGTAACAGCACACGTGCGGTGACCCCAAATGCGCTCAGGTGATATGTAACAGCACACGTGCGGTGACCCCAAATGCGCTCAGGTGATATGAAACAGCACACGTGCGGTGAGACCAAATGCGCTAAAGTGGTATGTAACAGCACACATACGGTGACACCAAATGCGCTCAGGTGGTATGTAACAGCACACGTGCGGTGACCCCAAATGCGCTCAGGTGATATGTAACAGCACACGTGCGGTGACCCCAAATGCGCTCAGGTGATATGTAACAGCACACGTGCGGTGACCCCAAATGCGCTCAGGTGATATGTAACAGCACACGTGCGGTGAGACCAAATGCGCTAAGGTGGTATGTAACAGCACACGTACGGTGACACCAAATGCGCTCAGGTGGTATGTAACAGCACACGTGCGGTGACCCCAAATGCACTCAGGTGATATGTAACAGCACACGTGCGGTGACCCCAAATGCGTTAAGGTGGTATTAAACAGCACACACACAGTCAGAGTGACTGCGTTTCTGTGCAATTCAATAGCCCACTTGCATTAACAGCAACTGCCTTTCTGTGCAAATAAATAGCACACGTGCAGTAACAGTTAATGCGTCTATGTGCAATTAACTAACACGTGTACACTAACACGTTAGAGCATCAAGCACAATCTCCTGCCTGACAGATACTAATAGCAGAACTAGCTAAGCTATACAATTTATATTTATAAATATATTGACAACTCCTAGGGATGTCAATATATTCTCTACAAACTGTACATTTAACTATACTAACTAGGAGCCTCCCTGATCTATCTATCTATCTATCTATCTATCTATTAGTGTTGAGCAGAATATGCCATATTCGATTTCGCGATATATCTCGAATATATAGTCGAATATTCGAGATATATTCGCTAAATACGAATATTCGTGATATTTTTTGGAAATGAAAATATTGCGAATTTTCGCTATTGCGAATTTTCGCTATTGCGAATGCGAATGCGAATCGCGAATTGCGAATGCGAAATTTCGAGAAATGCGGAAAGGAGCACTCTGATTGGCTCAGAATATTCGTGATATATTACAATATAAAATAATTGCGAATATTCGAGAAATGCGGAATGGAGCACTCTGATTGGCTCAGAATATTCGTGATATATTACAATACACAATAATTGCGAATATTCGGCAAATGCGGAAGGAGCACTCTGATTGGCTCAGAATATTCGTGATATATTACAATACACAATAATTGCGAATATTCGAGAAATGCGGAATGGAGCACTCTGATTGGCTCAGAATATTCGTGATATATTACAATACACAATAATTGTGAATATTCGAGAAATGTGGAAGGAGCACTCTGATTGGCTCAGAATATTTGTGATATATTACAATACACAATAATTGCGAATATTCGAGAAATGCGGGAAGGAGCACTCTGATTGGCTCAGAATATTCGTGATATATTACAATACAAAATAATTGCGAAATTTCGAAGAAATGCGGAATGGAGCACTCTGATTGGCTCAGAATATTCGTGATATATTACAATATAAAATAATCGCGTGATATCGCTATTGCCGAATAATCGCATTGCGATTTTTCGGCAATATAAAATGAGCGCTGCAGCTACTCGGCCCAAGGTCTCTAATCATACCAGCAATGCTTTTAGACGTCGATGGGGATCTCTAGGATGGGATCTGTTCTAAAAAAAAAATTGAAAAAATTTGAATATTCGAAATAGCGAATATTCGCCGCTATATTCGAGATTTTCGCGAACACTCGAATATGCAATATTCGTAGCGAATATTCGCAATGCGAATATTCGTGAGCAACACTACTATCTATGTGAAAAGACCCTGTGTCTCTATCTATCTATCTATCTATCTATCTATCTATCTATCTATCTATCTATCTATCTATCTATCTCTCTCTCTCTCTCTGTCTGTCTGTCTCACTTCTCTAAGCAAGCCAGAACACACTACACGAGGCCGCCCGGGAGGCGGCCTTTTATAGTGTGGGGCGTGTGCTAAAGCCCTGAGCCCTAATTGGCCAAAGCACCCAGGCTTTGGCCAATTAGGTCTCTTCGTTTGTTGGGCGCTGTGATTGGCCAAGCATGCGGGGTCATGGTGCATGCTTGGCCAATCATCAGCGCGCAACGCCGCAGTGAATTATGGGCCGTTGCGCGTCATTCGAATTTGGCGCAAACAACCCGATTTGTTCGTTTTCGACGAACGATCGAACAGCCGATGTTCGATGCGAACATGTGTTCGCATCGAACGCGAAGCTCATCCCTATTCAGCAGCAGCAGCATACTTTGCGGATCCTTCATGCACCCTCTCCTGCTGAAAAGCCCAATGCATCAGCTTTGTTTTCTTCTTATGCTTCAGCCTGGCCCAGCCCGCACTCCTCCATATTACTCACTTCACAAGATTTTCTATCTACAGTATATGCTGCAGCATCTGTGATCTCAAGCTTTAGGGACGTAAGTCTGATAAAGTATTTGAAATGTTTAATTTGTGACACTTCAAGGTAGCACAACAAAGAACCTTGTGATATGGAATTTGGTGAAGCAGGGATCAGGGGAGTGGAAAGGTGTTGTGAGTTAGTTATAAAAAATGAAAAGGTGAGCATGTCCCTTGAAAAATTACCTCAGTGTTTTTCTAATAGTGTTAAAGTATATGTATATGACCAGCCAAAACAGGGGTGGCTCCAGACAACATTTTTTGGGGGTGCTGTACAGGTGCTGGAAGCATGAGTAGGGGAGCTGAAATGGCATGCGTAGCCCACTTTACATATATGGGCATTGTGAAAAAGTGGGTGTGGCCAAAATGGGTGAGGTAGAAAGTGAGTGTTTATTCCTGATCTATAGTTTGTAGTGTGCCAACTTTTCCCCTTTGTATGGACTAAATAGGGCCTGGAGGTACACTAAAGAGATTGTGGATGTAAAATAAGCTCCATTGGAACCAATAATAAGAGTCCCTAGCAAGTGTTGGGGCCAGTAATGATAACTCCCAGCATATGTTAGGACTGGCAATGATAGCCCCTAGCAAGGTGTCAAGGCAAGCAATAACCTCAAGTAAGTGACATTGTTAAATACAGTAATTCAAAGCCACAAAGAAGCCAGAGAACTATCTATAAAGACTCAGTCACTGTCAGAAACTATGAATCAGACCGAGACAGAAGTACAGTTAAATCACACTTGTTTAATAATAATAAAAAGTTAAACAATGTAAGAGTAGTCAAAACAGAGCCAGAGTTTATTAACTGGATTGGGTAGTCGGCCAAGCCAATGTCAGAGAACCAGAGATAAAAGTAATAGTCCAACAAGCAGGATCAGTAGCCAGAAGGAGCACCAGCTGAGCAAGTCCACAAAAGGAATGCAGGAGAAAGTCTCTGTGATGTTGACAAAGGCGAAGGCAGAGATGAAGTGAGCTGGAAGGCTTTAAGTAGGCAGGGCTGATGAGCAGACCATCAACAGGTGAGTCATTGTGGAGAGAAAGGAGCAGGCAATTAGCCGACAGCTGAGTGGCCAGCCCTGACAGTCACACACTGAAAACAGGCCATGCAGTCAAGTGCTCTGCCCCATGCCAATGCCACAAGCTCTTCCAGACCTCTTCCATTTTGCACATACAAGCAACCGCTTTTCTCATAGCAATCTGCCAACAATGGCATTATTGGCAGCCCTGAGTACTATAGACTAGTTGTCGGGAGCATAGTAGATAAGAAAAGTTAAATATAGACTCTCACTATGGTGCATGGGTGTTGCTAGGATTGTGAAAGACCTAGGGTTCCCAGTGGCACACTAAAAACAATGCTTAGCATGCCATGGCAAGCTTTGGGCATGTAGAGACAGCGCCTAACAGTGGGAGCGGTTTAAGAAGAATGGATAAATAGCATCTGAGACTACTTTTTAACTACACTGCACGTGTCACAGTCCTTGTACTCACAGACATGCCTAAATTACCATGCTAGTGTAGCAGACACATAAACACCTTGGCACGAGGACAAAGAAGGACAATCTTCCATCATATACTGTATGCTTTTCTGCACAGGATATAGAGAGCTAACACTTTGTCTTATCCTATCTAGAAGAAGAAAAACATTTTTAAATTTGTTGGGAACTACTTTGCAACAGCAATTGTTAAGACAATGAACCCCCTGCTAAGAATTATGTAATGGTCAGGACTATCTAACATACACAACACATTAGATTGGACTATGTAACAAACAAAATATAACATGGGGCTGGAGAACATGGAATAATGCAACTTTTTGAACATTGTAATTTACAAAATATCAGATGTGGTGCATTGGTCAAGACTAGGTAACATACCATAGAGCAAATAAAGTAGAGGACTATCAGTGTGCCCCCTTAATTGTGTAACATACAAAATAGCATACAGGGGGGTGTGTTTGCAAGATGAAGGAGTAGAGTAACACACGCTCAGACCTCTCCCTAAACCACCTGGCTAAACTGGAGAAGTTGATGACACTGACTGATTGATGAGAAGACTGATTAGAGACTTGCTGGCTGACGGACAGAGGATTTGTGCAGAAACATTCATTGTATACTGTGTATACCCTGTATACTCTGCTTATTCAGTGTGTTCCGCAGTGCATACCTCGTATACCCTGTACAACTCACATATCGTTCATACTCTACATACCGGTCACAGTTAAAAAACAAAAGCCATAACCATTAACAGGACTTGGATGAGACTCAATGAAGTGGATGTGTGACGGCTTTTAGTGCTGTGTTTACCGTTACTGTTACCTTTGCTGGATTCCTGGAATGAGGAGGAGGGAGATTGGACCCCGCAGTGTCAGAGTGCAGAGAGGCGTGGAACAGCCAGAGATCCGAAGGTTTTTTCCTTTGACCCGCGCAGTGGCAGCGGCCGCCGCTGCCGCTGCAACTTCTGCAGCAGAGGACACGGCTACCGCCACTGCCACCGCCGTGCAGGAGCGCGGGCAGGGATCTTCAGTGTCATTGGAGCCATCAGAGCCTGTGAGGTCCGGGAAACCGGAGGAGCGCTGTGGGCGGTACGATACTCTGTGCATGACACAGGAGATACAGGAGAGGTACGAGGTGGTGGGGCTTGGCAAACAGGGAAAGACACTGCAATATACAGATTTATCACTAGAGTCCCCCAAACTCACAGATATATTGCCTGAGATCATTGAAACTGCAGATACTGTAGTAAAAGCACAGGACAGAAATATATTGACATCAACAGTAATCAGAGGGTTAATGGAGGGGGGAGAAGATTGTGTTTCCCCTAGTTTGAGTCAAAGCTCAACTGTAAATCTGAGCCCAGATATAATAAAGCAGAAACATGGAGATGAGGAGATCAATATCAGGACTCTGCTTTTGGCTCTCCCAACAAGGGCAGATTTACAAACATTGCCAACACGTGCTGATATGGAGCAATTTGTCTCTAGAGTGGAGGAAGATATGGAAGCTTTGGTCGCCAGAGTTGAGACACACTGGAGAGATTTGGAAGCAGTATGAGGAGACATAAAAACACTTTCGGATAAATTAGAAATTAATGAGAGTTGGTTGAGTGTCCTAGAAAATCGGTTTACACATTTAGAGCAGACACAAACACAATATCCACCGACGTGTAATGACATACAGTTAAAGCTGGAAGAAATTGAGGAACGTAATCGTCGTAAAAATTTGAGGTTCAGGGGGATTCCAGAAACAATTGAAAGAGAGAAACTGCAAGAGACTATTTATTCAATCTGTCTTCAAATAATTGTTACTCCACCATCTCAAACATTTGAATTCGAACGAGTCCACAGATCACTGGGTCCACGGTCAGTGAATGCAGATAGGCCTAGGGATGTGATTTGCTGTTTCCATCGATATTCAGATAAAGAGGCTATTAGCCGGGCATCCTGGGAGGTGGGAGAGATAAGATACGAGGGATCTCAAATAAAAATTATGCCTGATCTCTCACGGGCTACCCTTCAGAGGAGAGCAATACTACGCCCCCTATTAGATATCATTAAAAAATGTGGTGGGACATACCGCTGGGGATACCCGTTTTCTTTAGCAATTAAGAAAAATCAGCAATCCTTCCCTCTTAAATAACCCACAGAATTGTTTAAATTTTTGGAAGTAGATTCTGTGGAAGTGCCAGACTGGCTCCAATTTATTCCTAATTTTTCTAAACGAATAAAAAATGTGGCTATAAATAAAATAAAATAACGCCAACCCAGAAAAAAGAAGGGGGGGAGATACCTGGGTCCATCTGAAGTGAGATAGAGAATATGAAGAATACCCCTGATATAAAATAGGTCGTTCTTTTTTTTAAAAAAAATTTTGTCCCAACTTTTTTCAGGAGGGATTTTTTCGATTTTTTTCTTTGAGAAAAGCGAGAGAAAAGAGGGGGGAAGGGAAAGGGAAAGAAGAGAAAAAGGAAAGAAAGGGAAAAAAAACATGTCACAACTTTTTTTATGTCCCAATTTTTTTTTCAGGAGGGATTTGTTGCTTTTTTTTTTTTGGATAAAGAGAGAGAAAAGAGGGGGAAGGGAAAGGGAAAGGGAAAGAAGAGAACAAAAGGAAAGAAAGAGAAAAAAAACATGTCCCAACTTTTTTTTATGTCCCAACTTTTTTTCAGGAGGGATTTGTTGCTTTTTTTTGGATAAAGAGAGAGAAAAGAGGGGGAAGGGGAAGGGAAAGGGAAAGAAAGAGAAAAAAAACATGTCCCAACTTTTTTTCAGGAGGGATTTTTCGTTTTTTTTTAAAAGAGAGAGAAAAGAGGGGGGAAGGGAATGGGAAAGAAGAGAAAAAAGGAAAGAAAGAGAAAAAAAAAACATGTCAAAACTTTTTTTTTTATGTCCCAACTTTTTTCAGGAGGGATTTTTTTATTTATTTTTTTGGATAAAGAGAGAAAAAAGAGGGGGAAGGGAAAGGGAAAGAAGATAACAAAGGGAAAACAAGAGAAAGAAAACATGTCCCAACTTTTTTATGTCCCAACTTTTTTTTTCAGGAGGGATTTTTCAATTTATTTTTGGGATAAAGAGAGAGAAAAGAGGGGGAAGGGAAAGGGAAAGAAGAGAAAAAAAGGAAAGAAAGAGAAAAAAAAAGCATGTCCCAACCCTTTTTTTTATATCCCAACTTTTTTTAGGAGGGTTTTTTTTTTTTGTTTTTTTGTTTTTGGATAAAGAGAGAGAAAAGAGGGGGGAAGGGAAAGGGAAAGGGAGAGAAGAGAAAAAAGGGGAAAAAGAAAGAGAAAAAAGCATGCTCCAACTTTTTTCAGGAGGGATTTTTCGATTTTTTTTTAGGAGGGATTTCTTGATGTTTTTAATTTTTTTTTATTTTTTTCTTATTTAATCATTTAAATAAAAGTTGGATTTATATGTCCCTTCCCAATCCCTCTATTTGTGGAAAAAATGGGGCAAAGGAAAGAGAAATACAGGAAGGGAAAGGGAAGAAATGGGAAAAGAAAGGGAGGAAACAGTAATATTAAGTGGCAATGAATTTAGGTGAATGATAACTGGATATAATTTTGGCGGTTTCTGGCCCCCCCTCCCCCCTTTTTTTTTTTTTTTTGGGAATGTGGGGCATAATATTTTGATATGTTTATAGGGGTTCGGAGAATTGTTATTTTGTTGATATTGTATAGATTTACTGATGGGCAGATTTATGTTCCTCTACCTAACTTTGGCTATTATACATCAAAACACGCTTCTGGCGGTACTCTCAGTTTAAATCTAATTTTTAAAAACCATCTGGTATTTTGGCCCGCTCTTTATGGGGGGCCATATGAAATATTATACTTGCGGAATAAAATTTATATTTTGATAGAGAATCTTTGCTTTAAACGTTAAAGATTAGTTTTCAGGAATTGAAGAAGAAGATGTGACCGCCAGGGAGAGAGCGGAGGAACATGATTGTGCAATGATTAGAATATAGATATATGTTTTGTTAGAGTTTTAGTGGATTGCCCGGATCCTACGAAAGATGGAGTAGGAAGAAGGATATAGGGTAGTATTGATGAGCGTCCCTTTTTTTTTGTTTTGTTTTTTTTGGATATAAACAAAGTAATAAGGCGATTGGTTTAAATATAAAATGGATATATACGTTATAGAAGATTGATTACAGATGGTAAATATAGTAAACTCAGAGCCGGGGTGGATAAGAGGTTAGGTCTGAGCCCCTCGGTCATCTTGTGCCAAAACCCCCAATTAGCTTTTACCCACTGAAGTCACAATTAGGTGGCTCAGCTTTGGGTGCGCGCCCGATTGGGCCTAGAGGGGAGGGAGGGATTAGAAGGGGTTAGGAAGGGGTGTATAGGTAGGTTTGGGTGGGGTGCTCCCCCTCCTTTTATTTTATTTTTGTAAATTTTTCTTTTTTTTTTTTTTTGTCAGTGTTGTCTGAAAAATGGAAGAGGTGAAGATTACCTCCTTGAATGTTAGGGGTCTTAATGTCCCAGAGAAAAGGAAAATGTTGCTGAACGATTTGAGGCGATCTGGGACAGATGTAGCCTATGTTCAGGTAACACACTTTAAGGCAGGTAGACTCCCTCTTCTTCAAAATAGATTTTTCCCTTGTGTGTATCATGCTCCAAATCAACAGGCTAAATCTAAGGGGGTCTCAATATTAATATCTAATCGAGTGCCATGGTGCTTAGTGGACAAACGGGTAGACCCTAATGGGAGATTTATTTTCCTTAAAGGAAGCATTGGAAATATTAAGGTAACATTAGCAACAATCTATGTACCTAATAAACAGCAGGACCAGTTTGTTAAAAAAATTCTTTTAGAACTAAGGGATTTTATAGAGGGGAGATTGATTCTGGGATGGGACTTTAACATCCCCCTAGATCCTAGAATCGATACCTCCTCAGGAACTTCAGCTGTCCCCTGTCGGGTCAGAAGAAGTATATTACAAAAAATGCATGAAATGCAAGTGGTAGATGCATGGAGGACCTTACATACAGAAGAACGAGATTATACTTTTTTTTCCAACCCACATGAAGTGTACTCGCGTATTGACATGTTTTTGATCCCACACTATTTAATTTCAGATGTTACAGAAATCCTCATCGGAAATATAACATGGTCGGACCATGCTCCGGTTTCGTTGTGTCTCTCCCTGTCTAACCTGGCCACTCAACGTAAGGGATGCTGGCGATTGAATGAAAGCCTTCTTCAAAATCCTGAAGTAAGAGACGATGTATCGAAAGAAATGATAGCATAGTTTCAGATAAACGACATTCCTGAGAGTGACCCAGGTATGATTTGGGAGGCACACAAGGCCGTGATCAGAGGAATTTTAATTAAACATGGAGCAATTTTGAAAAAGAAAAGGGAAAAACAGACTAAAAACTTATTAGATGAGATCCAGGCCTTAGAAACACAGCATAAAAAGAGACAGACAGCATCAGTAGGTATAGAGCTGGGACATCTGAGAAGACAACTGTCGGAGATTTTACGGTTTAAAGCAAAAACCCTAATACAACGGGGGAAACGAATAGATTATGAAATAGGAGATAAATGTGGCAGATTGTTAGCAGGGAAAATTAAAGAAAAGAATAGGTCAACTTATATATCACAAATAAAAGATAAAGAGGGACATTTAAAACAGATACCTAAAGATATTGCCCAGACATTCGGGAAGTATTATGCTACTTTGTATAATTTGCCTCACGCTACTTCCCCTCAGTCCAGGATAGCAGAATATCTAACCTTGGCAGGTATGACGAGATTACCCTCACCAGCCCGTTATAGTCTGGACACTCCTATTACGGTAAAAGAAGTGACTGAAATATTAAAATCATTAAAATCTGGAAAATCTCCTGGTCCGGATGGCTTTATTATAAGTTACTACAGAGAATTTTCTGAGTTGCTAAGTAAACAAATGACAAAAGTCTTTAATGCAGTGGGTCTGACTTCCACATTCCCTATGGATACCCTGAGAGCACATATTACGTTAATTCCAAAAGAGGGGAAGGACCCGGCGGATTGTGGAGGTTACAGACCCATCTCGTTACTGAACACAGATTTAAAAATATTTACGAAAATATTAGCAACCAGAATACAATCATGGATCCCCCAAAAAATAGATTTAGACCAAGTAGGGTTTGTCCCCACGAGAGAAGGTAGAGATAACACAACAAAAGTTCTTAATTTGATTAATCAGGTAAACGACAAAAAAATACTGTGTGTATTTTTGAATACAGACGCGGAGAAGGCGTTTGATAGGGTAGACTGGCGGTTCTTATTTGAGGTGCTGAAACAAATAGGAATGGGAGAAAGAATGATTAGCTGGATTAAAAGTGTTTATACGAACCCTCAGGCGGTTGTAAAGGCAAATGGGGTCCTTTCTGAACCCTTCGGCATCTGGAATGGTACTCGCCAGGGCTGCCCCCTCTCACCCCTTCTCTTCGTTATCTCTTTGGAACCACTGTTGAACAGAATTCGCCTGAATCCGAATATACGGGGTATTAGGGTTGGGGAAGGAATCCACAAGGTTTCTGCTTATGCGGATGATATGCTTTTTTCAGTAACTGAGCCTCATATTTCTCTCCCTACTTTGCTGGGTGAGATTGAGAAATATGGCACTCTCTCTAATTTAAAAATTAATCAGACTAAATCTGAGGCCATGAGCATGTCACTATCACCTCTCTCTCGGGACTCCATTCGGGCAAATTTTTGTTTTAAATGGAGTCCAATGCTTAGATACTTGAGCACAAATATCCCATCAAAAGAAAAGGACATTTTTAAAATGAATTTTTTACCAATGTATAATCTATTACGAGCCCTACTTGACAAATGGCGACTTGGTTCCCATTCTTGGTTTGGTCGCATTAGTATAATTAAAATGTCCGTTCTTCCGAAAATTTTGTATTTACTTCAGGCGCTACCAATTAGGATTCCAGTGACTTTTTTGCGTCAGATACGTAGTTTATTTATGAATTTTATCTGGGTCGGGAAACGTCCTAGGATTAAAAGAGATCTGTTGACTATGCCTAAGAATCTTGGTGGAATGGGGGTCCCAGATATATTTAAGTATTAT
This sequence comes from Rana kukunoris, assembly GCA_029574335.1. Classification (NCBI taxonomy): domain Eukaryota; kingdom Metazoa; phylum Chordata; class Amphibia; order Anura; family Ranidae; genus Rana; species Rana kukunoris. The sequence continues at coordinate 243,844,709 of CM056059.1, forward strand.
TATGCAGTACATCTATCTAGATTAGTTGACTGTTGTAGACATACTAGATCTAAGAGGTGGGTTAATATAGAACAGCAGTTAAGTACAGTTCCTTTAGGTAGAGCACCTTGGTGCTATACAGTATTACCGGCTCCTCTTAAAAATCACCCGATAATTGGCACAACACTAAAAATTACTGCACGTATATGTCAAAACGGGAACTTTTCTACAGCTCGATAACCCTTGTTTCCCATATTGGGGAACCCAAGTTTTAGCCCGGGTAATGAAAGAGGATCTTTCCAGTTATTAATAGAGAAAGGAGTATATCAGGCCTCACATTTTATTATATCAGAAAACTGGCCATCGATTAAAACATTGATACAAATAGGAGGTCCTTTTGAAGTCAATATCTGGCAGGCGTTGCAATTAAGTCACTTTTTTAGATCATTAGGCCCGGGACATAATTTTCATCATCAGTTAACAATCTTTGAGTCGTACTGTAATGATTTAGAACCACTAGCCCGAGGGATCTCTAAAATGTATGGACTATTAAATAAACTTAGGGAGGATCAGGAGATACCAGGCCTTAACAAATGGGAGAAGGACCTAGATAGGACCTTCTCTGCATTACAACGTAAACAGATTATCTTTTTAACTCTAAACTCTTCAATCTGTACACGAACTCAAGAATTAAACTATAAAATCTTAATGCAATGGTACCATACTCCAGTACGACTCAAAAAATTCTGCAATTAAAATTCTGACAGATGTTGGAGATGTGGAGAAGAAAGCGGGACATTGATTCATATATTTTGGTTTTGTAAAAAAATAGGAGTTTATTGGTTGTCAATTATGAGAATTTTGCAAAAAATTTCTGAGTTAAAAATACCCAATGATCCCGCTTTTTTCCTACTTCACCTATCCGAGATCCCAGTTCAGACTTATCGGAACTCAGTACTCTGCCATTTGGTGAATGCAGCTAAAGCAGGTATACCCCTACGGTGGAGGGATACTACGTCACCAACAGTTTTAGAATGGATAAATAGAGTTAGAGGTATAGAAGCTATGGAAGACCTAGTTCTCTCAGCTAAGGGTAAAAATAAACAATACAAAGAAACGTGGAAGAGCTGGAATTTATTTAAAAATTCAGACGAGGGGAAAAGATTAATGACTGAACCTGATTAATGAAAAATCGGATACGCGCAGGGAATTATAATGTAAAATATAATTTGAAGGATAAACTGACTTTCCTGTTATGATTTGTGGTTTAAGGGAGGGAGAGGATGGGGTCTCCCTTCTCTCTCCCCCTTTTTTTTTTTCTTTTTTTCTTTTATTCTTTTTTTTTTATTCTCTCTTCTTTGGGGGGGGGGGAGCAGGAAAAGGGCGGATGCATCACTTGCCTCTCTGTGAGAGAAAGTGAGGATTAAGAAAAGGGTTAGAGTGGGAAGATTTAGTGAGGGAGTATATGGGAGGGTCCAGAGCGAATATGTATGTATTTTTTTTGTCAAGAGGATTGTATTCATGTTTGTTTTTGGCCGTGTATTTGCCCTGTGCCTTTCCATACGCTGTTTTATGTAAAGAAAAGAAAAAAAAACAAATAAACATATAAAGTACAAAAAAAAAAAAAAAATAGCATACAGAATGATGAGGTCAGCACTGTGTAGCGTACAAATTGCAGGTGTCAGGACTGTGTATAACATTAGATACCTGGTGTGCCCACTTACATTGGTGGTCAGTGCTCCACTAATGTAATATTACAAGATGCTCCACCACAAATATTACAATTTGCTTCATTACAAACATTACAATATGTTGCTCCACCACAAACATTAAAATATGCTCTATCACAAATATTACAGTATACTGCTCAACCACAAACATTTCAGTATGCTGCTCCACCACGACTATAACAGTATACTTCACTAACATTACAATACACTACTCTCAGAACACATAGACATTATAAATTAGTGCTCCAGTGTCCAGACAGGCTGGTGATCAGCATAGCTATGAAGTGCCTGTTAACTGGTTGAGTCAGTACATGTACACATAGGGGTGTGCTTGGGGGGCACTGGCATTGGGAGCCAAATCTGAAGCTATCATGACAGGGAAAAGACCCAGGCTCCAAACTGTAAACCCTTTCCCTAAGGTGCCAGGGGCGGCTGCTGATGGTGGTGCTTTGGGAACTTTTGGGGGTGCTAAAACACACACAAGCACCCTGCTGACCCCACCATAAGTTTTTTTTACTGTTCTTATAATGCTTTCTGGGCCTTTAGTACAGAGATTTCCCATCACCTATTGATCTGCTGAAAATGGTTTCACGAGAAAGATGTGAGGAAAAGTCTGCAACAGCAAAACGAGCGTAAATGTAAAAAATGCTTATTTTAATAGAGCGGGAGAGGGGGGGGGGGGGGTTAAAACCCTTGCTGGCTTTTTACTTCTGTGTTCCTGTTTTAGATTTTGTTTCATTTCCTGTCTTTTGTCACAGAGACAGTAAGATGGAAACTCTCTGTAACGGAGCCACTGATAGGAGTTCTAATTCTTTCCCATTCTAGCCAGAACTAAAAAGAAAAAAAAAAGTTTTGGCAGAACTCATACAAGCAAGTTTATCTGATAATAATTTACTTGAAGTGAATATTATCCTTTCCGCTTTGTTGATATTTGGCTGCTTCTGAACTTTGCAGAGAAATGTTCAATTAACAGACATGAGAACAAACCTTTAAATAAAATACTACCTAAGCCAAGATTATTGAAGAAAATATTAGTTTTACCTTGTGGAACAAGCAAAAATGCCTTAGATGGAAGGGATAAAGTTCACATTGCTTTCTTAAATTTTAGGCAAACATTCATTGTATATTTTCAAAAAATATTATTAGTATTATACAGGATTTATATAGCACCAACAGTTTGTGCAGCGCTTTACAACATGAGCGCAGACAGTAAAGTTACAATACAATTCAATACAGGAGGAATCAGAGGGCCCTGTTCATTATAGCTTACAATCTAGAAGGGAGGGTCAAGTGAAACAAAAGGTAAAAACTGTGGGGAATGCACTAATGTAGAAAATAAAAATGCAATTGTTAGGTGTGGGTAGGATAGGCTTCTCTGAAGAGGACGGTTTTCGCGGATCACCTAAAAGCTAATAGAGTAGGAGATAATCAGACAGGTAAGGCGTTCCATTGGATTGGAGAGGCTCTGTAAAAGTCCTAGAGGCAAGCAAAGGAGGAGGTGAGAAGGGAGCCAGAGAGCAGGAGGTGCTGAGAGGAAAAAAAAAAGAACAATTAGGTTGGTATTTTGAGAATAGGCTAGTGATGTAGCTGGGGGCTAAAAAGTGGATGGCTTTGTAAGTTGGCTTTGTAATTTGTGTGTATTTTTAATTTATTTTTGTTGGGTGAACAGGAGCCAATGGAGGGATTGCCAGAAAGGAGTAGCAGACACAGAGCGATTGGTGAGGTGGGTGAGTCTGGCAGCAGCATGTATGATGGATTAAATGAGTAGGGAGTTGTAGTAGTCGGGGGGAGAGATGACTAGGGAGTAGTGATGGACGAACATCTGACGGGACGGTTAGCAAACGCTAACCGCAAACTTTCGCAAATGTCCGCGAACCGCAAGTTTGGTGCGGTGGGCCCCATTGACTTTAATGGCAGGCGAATACTAAAAACCTTTAGGTCATATTTGCAGCCACAAAATACTTACTAGCTGTGCAAAAATAGTCCCACAACATGGACACTGACCTACCAGAAGTATTAAGTAAAACAACGGATACATAAGTAAGTGTCAGCCATTACAGGCCCCAAAAATTAGCCGACAGGCGTTCACCTGACAGCAAACAACTTTGTATTCTGTGGCTGTAGGTACATTAAGCTATTCACCTGATACAGAAGTAAGTGCCGCCCATTACATGCCCCAAAAAATAGCCCACAGGTGTTCACCTGACAGCAAACAACTTTGTATTCTGTGGCTGTAGGTACATTAAGCTAATCACCTGATACAGAAGTAAGTGCCGCCCATTACATGCCCCAAAAATTAGCCCACAGGCATTCACCTGACAGCAAACAACTTTGTATTCTCTGGCTGGAGGTACATTAACCACTTAAGGACCCCTTCACGCCGATATACATTGGCAGAATGGCACGTCTGGGCACATCAACGTACCTGTACATTGCCCTTTAAGCCCAGCCGTGGGGTTGCACGCGCGTGCTACGGGCACGTGCACGCAACCCGGTCCGAAGCTCTGTAACCGTGGGCGCGGGACCCGCAGACCCAATCGCCGCTGGAGTCCCGCGATCGGTCCCCGGAGTTGAAGAACAAGGAGAGCTGTGTGTAAACACAGCTTCCCCGTTGTTCACTGTGGCACAGTCATCGATCATGTGTTCCCTTTTATAGGGAAACACAATCAATGACGTCACTAGGGATGAGCTTCGTGTTCGATGCGAACACATGTTCGACTCAAACATTGCCTGTTCGATTGTTCGTCGAAAAACGAACAAAACGGGTCGTTCGCGCCAAATTCGAATGACGCGCAACGGCCCATAATTCACTGCGGCGTTGCGCGCTGATGATTGGCCAAGCATGCACCATGACCCCGCATGCTTGGCCAATCACAGCGCCCAAAAAAACGAAGAGACCTAATTGGCCAAAGCCTGGGTGCTTTGGCCAATTAGGGCTCAGGGCTTTAGCACACGCCTCACACTATAAAAGGCCGCCTCTCGGGCGGCCTCGTGTAGTGTGTTCCGGCTTGCTTTCAGAGAGAGAAGTCAGACAGTGAGTTAGAGAGAGATAGACAGATAGAGACACAGTGTCTTTTCAGATAGATAGATAGATAGATAGATAGATAGAGCAGGGAGGCTAGTAGTCAGTATAGTTAAATTTACAGTTTGTAGAGAATATATTGACATCCCTAAGAGTTGTCAATATATTTATAAACTGTATAGCTTAGCTAGTTCTGCTATTAGTATCTGTCAGGCAGGAGATTGTGCTTGATGCAGTGCTCTAACGTGTTGTATTGCCTGCATTAGGGTTTACCTTAAACATAGTACTCTGTGTTAGTCAACGTGTGCTAGTTAATTGCACATAGACGCATTACCTGTTACTGCAAGTGTGCTATTTATTTGCACAGAAATGCAGTTGCTGTTAATGCAAGTGGGCTATTGAATTGCACAGAAACGCGTGTGCTGTTTAATACCACCTAAACGCAGTTGGTGTCACTGCGTGTGTGCTATTTCATAGCACCTGAACGCAGATGGTCTCACTGCGCTTGTGCTGTTACATACCACCTGAGCGCAGTTAGTGTAACTGCACGTTTGCTGTTACATACCACCTGAGTGCAGTTAGTGTCACTGCACGTTTTCTGTTACATACCACCTGAGCGCATTTGGTGTCATTGCACGTGTGCTGTTACATACCACCTGAGCGCAGTTGGTGTCACTGCGCTTGTGCTGTTACATACCACCTGAGCGCATTTGGTGTCACTGCACGTGTGCTGTTACATACCACCTGAGCGCAGTTAGTGTCACTGCACGTTTGCTGTTACATACCACCTGAGCGCATTTGGTGTCACTGCACGTTTGCTGTTACATACCATCCGAGCGCATTTGGTGTCACTGCACGTGTGCTATTACATACCACCAGAGTGCATTTGGTGTCACTGCACGTTTGCTGTTACATACCACCTGAGCGCATTTGGTGTCACTGCATGTGTGCTGTCACATACCACCTGAGCGCAGTTGGTGTCACTGCACTTGTGCTGTTACATACCACCTGAGCGCAGTTAGTGTCACTGCACGTTTGCTGTTACATACCACTTGAGCGCAGTTAGTGTCAATGCACGTTTGCTGTTACATACCACCTGAGCGCATTTGGTGTCACTGCACGTGTGCTGTTACATACCACCTGAGCGCATTTGGTGTCACTGCACGTGTGCTGTTACATACCACCTGAACGCAGTTAGTGTCACTGCACGTTTGCTGTTACATACTACCTGAGCGCATTTGGTGTCACTGCACGTGTGCTGTTACATACCACCTGTCAGGGATCCAGGCCTGTCTTCCGATCCTCGCACATGCGCAATAGAGCGGCGCTCCGGCGTGTACCCGTGCGGGAAAGGCGCGCACACGCGCGCATGCCCGGTCTGGCGACGCAGCGTGCACATGGGCGCGCACCTTCCGGGAACCAATCAGAGGCCTGACCAGGCTATTTAAACCAGCCCCTGTCTTATGGCAGGTTGCTGGTTTGTCTTCAGCCTGGCTTGGACTCTCTGCCGATTACCTGAACCTTGACCCGGATTTCCATATGACTCTCCTCTCGCCCTGAAGTTGACCTTCTGTACGACTCTCATCTCGCCCTGAAGTTGACCTTGGCTCTTGTTCCTGGATACGCTGTCTTCTATAATCCCTGACTTCTGGCTTGACTTTGGACTTGTTGACCTCTCCAACCCCTGAACCTCGGCTTGCTCTCTGGACCTGTTCTCAGTCTGATCCGCTTGCACCTGCCCGGTACCCCTCCAGTTACCTGCTCCACAGTTCTTCAGTACAGCTTCTGCTACCTGCCTTGCACCTGTCTTGTGGCTCCTCGGCTGCCTGCTCTGCTCACCGCCATCAGGAGGAGCTTCAGTTCCAGTCTGCACCAGGATCCCGGCTACCAACCCGGACCTCACTGGTGCTGGTGCCTCCCGGGGCTCACCTCCCCTGTCCCAACTCCAGGGGACGGTCGGCGCCGGGTCGCAACGGTGGGCCACCCTCGGCATCTCGGCTTCGGTGAGTACACAGCCTGATAGTACAAACCAGCCAGATGTCTGAAGCCGACAGGGTGCGCTCTCCCTTCGAGACCCTGTGCCAGCAGGTCTCCGCCCTCACCGAGGCTGTCCAAAAGCTTCAGGAAGGATACGTGCAAATTGATGGTCGCCTCCAACAATTGGGCAACCTGCCTGGGGCCGTACCTCCATCCGTGGCTCCATCCCCTGGGGTCGCTACGTCTCAAGCCTCTCCCGCTCCGACTGTGGTTATGACTCAACCCGAACCCCGGTCCCCATCCCGGAGCGATTTGCGGGCGACCGAAGAAGATATCGGGCCTTCAAGAACGCCTGCTCCTTGTATTTGGCTCTTCAACCTAGGACTTTTTGTTCTGAACCCGTTAAAGTAGGGTTTGTGATCTCCCTTTTGGCCGAAGAGCCTGGGCGCACAGTTTGATGGAGCAAAGGAGCCCCATCCTGGACTCAATTGATTCCCTCTTTGAGCACATGGCTAAATTATACGACGACCCACAGCTTACAGCCACGGCTGAAGCCGTTCTCCATAACCTGGCTCAAGGAAGACGACCCGTGGAGGACTACACGGCCGAGTTCCGTAAATGGTCGGCCGACACGGGCTGGAATGAAGCCGCCCTGAAGTACCAGTTCTGCCTGGGGCTCGCTGAAGGCCTCAAGGATGAGCTGGCAAGGACTGAAACCCCGGCCACGCTGGAAGATCTGACCCAAGCCGCTACCCAGTTAAACCGGCGCCTACGAGAACGGCGCTCTGAGCGCTTTCAAAACACACGTCCCACCTGGACACCCCCAAGGCCCTCTCCAGCTCTTCCGCCTCCAGCGGCTTCTCCAGTCTCCACGTTTCCTGACCCTGAGCCGATGCAGCTTGGACTTGTCCGGGCGCCTCTCACCTCCGCGGTTGCCCCATAAGACCTAGTAAGTCGAAGCCGCCACCTGCCTACAATTTCCATGTTGCTAACTTCCCTCAGACTCATGTTGTGCTTTTTATTTCTCTACAGCTACCAGCAGGGGCAACCCGGCTCCCAGCCATTGTTGATTCAGGGGCATGCAGCTGCTTCCTAGATTCCACCTTGGCTCAGAAACTTCATGTGCCACTTCTCATTAAAGATCATCAGTTACAGATCCACCTGGCCGACGGCTCGCTGCCCCGATCCGGACTTATTACTCACGAGACTCAACCCATCTGTGCCACCACGGACTCAGGCCACCGAGAGTTCCTATGTCTGGATCTTATTCCGTCTCCTCTATTCCCCATCATCTTGGGCCTCCCCTGGTTACAGGCGCATCAACCCTGCATTGATTGGCTAAAGAAAGAAGTCAGTTTCACATCTTCATACTGCACCCAGAGTTGCTTTCCACCTTCAGTCACCGTCTGTTCCGCTATCACAACCCCACCAGAAAACCTTCTGCACGTCCCCTCCGTCTATCTTGAATTCAAGGATGTATTTGATAAACAGCAAGCCGACTCTCTCCCACCTCATCGGCCATACGATTGCCCTATTGACTTACTATCTGGTTCCGAGGTCCCTTTCGGGCGTATATTCCCATTATCCGAGACCGAATTAAAGGCCCTCAAGGCCTACATTGATGAAAATTTAAAAAAAAACTTCATCCGCCGGTCTTCCTCTCCAGCCGGGGCAGGTATCTTCTTCGTGGAGAAGAAAGACGGCTCGTTGAGGCCTTGCATTGACTACCGTGAACTCAACAAAATTACCGTCAAAAACAGGTACCCGCTGCCTCTGATTCCAGAACTTTTTCAGCGCTTCCAGTCCGCTCAAGTTTTTTCCAAGCTAGATTTGAGGGGCGCCTATAACCTCATTCGGATCAGGTCCGGAGACGAATAGAAAACGGCCTTTAGGTCTCGATTTGGACATTTCGAGTACTTGGTGATGCCCTTTGGGCTTTGCAATGCCCCAGCCACCTTCCAACATCTTGTCAATGACATATTTCGTGAATATCTAGATGATTTTTTGGTGGTCTACTTGGATGATATTCTCATCTTTTCAGCCTCCCTTGAATTACACCGGTGCCATGTCAAAGTGGTTCTTGCCATACTAAGAAAGCATAAACTTTACCTGAAAGCGTAAAAATGTGAATTTGAGAAGGCCTCAGTACAATTTCTAGGATTTATTATCTCCACCAGTGGGGTCGCCATGGACCCGCAAAAAGTAGAGGCCATCCAAGCGTGGCCAGCTCCGGTCGACAAGAAGGCGGTGCAGCGGTTTGTTGGTTTTGCCAATTTCTATGGACGATTTATCGTTGGATTCTCCTCCATCGTGGCACCCATTACTAAACTTACCCGACAAGGCGGTCGCTTCCACTGGTCACCAGAAGCTCAGGAAGCCTTTGAAAAGCTTAAATCCGCCTTTTCCTCTGCTCCGGTCCTACGACATCCGGATCCAACTCTACCCTTTACCCTGGAGGTAGACGCTTCTGAGACGGACACCGGGGCCATCCTATCACAGAGACAAGGGGTGAAGGCTCTGCTACATCCTGTGGCCTACGCCTCTCGGAAGCTAACTGCCCCCGAGAGAAACTACGATGTAGGGGACAGAGAGCTGCTTGCCATTAAGGTGGCCCTAGAAGAATGGAGATACCTACTGGAGGGGGCGGCTCATCCCATCATGATCTTCACAGATCACAAGAATCTCGAATACTTACGTTCAGCAAAATGCTTAAGACCCAGGCAAGCTCGGTGGGCGCTTTTCTTTTCAAGGTTCAATTTCCATATTTCTTATCGACCCGGCTCAAAGAATGGAAAAGCGGATGCCCTTTCCAGGATGGTCCTCGAAACCCCTTGCACTGCAGAACCCAGTACCATCCTGTAACCTCGGAATTTTCTTTTACTTTCCCAAGTGGACTTGTTAAACTCTCTCAAAACGGCTCCAGACAGTGTTCCGATCCGGAAATTGAGGCACTGGATAAACACGACGACTTACTATGGTCAAGGGGGAAAATTTTTGTACCAACGGAAGCCAGACGATTGATCTTGAGTACCTTCCATGACCACAAGTTAGCAGGACATTTTGGGGCACAGAAAACGGGTGAACTGATTTCTCTGTCTTTCTGGTGGCCCAGGTGGAGACAGGACTGTAAAATCTATGTTGCTTCATGCATTCGTTGCCAACGAAACAAGGGTCCCAATACTAAGTCCTGGGGATTGCTCAAACCCTTACCTATTCCGGAACGTCCATGGGCAGAAATTTCCATGGACTTCATTGTGGACTTGCCTCCATCTGGAGGCTTTACTTCAATCCTGGTCGTGGTGGACCGACTCTCTAAAAGGTCCCATTTTGTGCCCATGGTAGGAACTCCCTCTGCGGCAGAAACAGCCAGGACTTTTTTCAAGGAAGTTGTTAGGCTCCATGGGGTTCCCAGAAGTATCGTCTCTGACAGGGGCAGCCAATTTACATCCAGATTCTGGAAATAACTTTGTAAGGCCTTGGAAATCAAGAGCTGCCTCTCCTCGGCCTATCACCCCCAGAGCAACGGCCAAACAGAGAGAACAAACCAAACTTTGGAGCAATACCTGCGATGCTTTTGTTCCTCCTCTCAAGACGATTGGTCGTCCCTGCTACCATCCGCAGAGTTCTCCTACAACAACTCGGTACATTCCACCACCAATCAGACCCCCTTCTGGTCCAACTTTGGATTTCACCCATCCTTCCTCCCGGATGATCTACCAGAAATACCTGTCCCAGCTGTTCAGGAACATCTAACAGCTGTCCAGTCAAATTTTCTGAAGCTTCAGGGGATGATGCGACAGGCCCAAGAGGATTATAAAAAAAATTATGATAGAGGAAGAAAAGAGTGCCCAGCCTTTAAAATCAGGGAGGAAGTCTGGCTTTCCGCCACTAACCTAAAATTACCTGTGCCTTCTCGAAAACTTGGCCCGAGGTTCATTGGTCCCTTCAAGATCAGACGGAAAATCAATGCCGTGGCCTTTGAACTTGCCCTACCGGACTCTTACAGGATCCACCCTGTTTTTCACTCCTCCCTCCTTAAACCCGTTGTGCCAGACCCTTTTGGCGGAAGAGGGGAACCCCCACCTCCACCAGTGGAGATTGAGGGTGAACTTGAATTCGAAGTGGAGGCCATCGTGAGTTGTAGGAAGAGGGGTAGGCAACTCGAGTACCTGGTCAAATGGAAGGGGTACCCACCGGAGGACAATTCCTGGGAACCTTCTAAGAATCTACATGCCCCACGCCTAATCCGTGCCTTTCACCAGGAACATCCGGAGCTGATGGCCAGTTTGGGCGTCCGGAGTCCGCCCCTTGGGGGGGGGCACTGTCAGGGATCCAGGCCTGTCTTCCGATCCTCGCACATGCGCAATAGAGCGGCGCTCCGGCGTGTACCCGTGCGGGAAAGGTGTGCACACGCGCGCATGCCCGGTCTGGCGACGCAGCGTGCACATGGGCGCGCGCACAGGCGCGCACCTTCCGGGAACCAATCAGAGGCCTGACCAGGCTATTTAAACCAGCCCCTGTCTTATGGCAGGTTGCTGGTTTGTCTTCAGCTTGTGCTTGGACTCTCTGCCGATTACCTGAACCTTGACCCGGATTTCCATACGACTCTCCTCTCGCCCTGAAGTTGACCTTCCGTACGACTCTCCTCTCGCCCTGAAGTTGACCTTGGCTCTTGTTCCTGGATACGCTGTCTTCTATAATCCCTGACTTCTGGCTTGACTTTGGACTTGTTGACCTCTCCAACCCCTGAACCTCGGCTTGCTCTCTGGACCTGTTCTCAGTCTGATCCGCTTGCACCTGCCCGGTACCCCTCCAGTTACCTGCTCCACAGTTCTTCAGTACAGCTTCTGCTACCTGCCTTGCACCTGTCTTGTGGCTCCTCGGCTGCCTGCTCTGCTCACCGCCATCAGGAGGAGCTTCAGTTCCAGTCTGCACCAGGATCCCGGCTACCAACCCGGACCTCCCGGGGCTCACCTCCCCTGTCCCAACTCCAGAGGACGGTCGGCGCCGGGTCGCAACGGTGGGCCACCCTCGGCATCTCGGCTTCGGTGAGTACACAGCCTGATACCACCTGAGCGCAGTTGGTGTCACTGCGCTTGTGCTGTTACATACCACCTGGGTGCATTTGGTGTCACTGCACGTGTGCTGTTACATACCACCTGAGCGCAGTTAGTGTCACTGCACGTTTGCTGTTACATACCACCTGAGCGCATTTGGTGTCACTGCACGTGTGCTGTTACATACCACCTGAGCGCATTTGGTGTCACTGCGCGTGTGCTGTTACATACCACCTGAACGCAGTTAGTGTCACTGCACGTTTGCTGTTACATACTACCTGAGCGCATTTGGTGTCACTGCATGTGTGCTTTTACATACCACCTGAGCGCAGTTGGTGTCACTGCGCTTGTGCTGTTACATACCACCTGAGTGCATTTGGTGTCACTGCACGTGTGCTGTTACATACCACCTGGGCGCATTTGGTGTCACTGCACGTGTGCTGTTACATACCACCTGAGCGCAGTTAGTGTCACTGCACGTTTGCTGTTACATACCACCTGAGCGCAGTTGGTGTCACTGCGCTTGTGCTGTTACATACCACCTTTTTTTTTTTTTTTTTTTCTTTCCCCCGCACATCAGTCATATCCGATTAGGTTGGAAGTGGGGGTTGCTCACAAAATTTCCGCCCTTCGCATTTCCTCCTCGGTCTCGCATCATTTGTGCTTTGTTCTTCCATTTGTTCCTTTTTTTTTTTTTTTATAATTATTTTTCCCTCTTCCCTTGTTATATATATATGTTCAGAGGTTATACAAAAATAAGCAAACTGTAGGAAGGAGAGAGAAAAAAAAAGAATAACACATAGAAGAAGCGCGTATCCCCCCCATTCAGCGCCCCTCTGTCATAGATCTTCCCTTTGTCCCCGTCCTGCACCCCTTCCTCCCTTGATTCTGCCTTCCCCTTTTAATATTTAATATGCCCCCCCTCCACCCCCCTCCCTTTTTCTGAGTTCGTTATACTTAGCGGTTCTGTCCCTCTCTTTCCAACTCCTTTTTCCCCTCCTATCTACTGTCTCCTTGGTCTCCACTATCCATTTCCATCGAAATCTGAGCGAATTTTTCTGTTGTTTTAAATAATCTCCATTTGTCCCAGATCAGTCTACTACTGTCGGTCTCTTTGTCGCCCTGGTCTGACCTCCTTAGATTTTCCATCTCTAAAACGTGGTTGACCCGTTGTATCCATTCGTCTAACGTTGGCTTTTTTGGCTGCAGCCAAAATTTAGGTATTACGCCCTTTGCTGCGTTTAGGAGGATCGGGACCAATGTCAATCCGTAATTTTCTATTTGTTTTCTCGACCCATGGAATAAACATGACAGGGGGTTATGAGGTACCCCTATCCCTGTTATTTCTTCTATACTCTCTAGGACATCTTGCCAATATTCTTGAATCTTGGGGCACTCCCACCAGATATGTTTTGTAGTACCTAGTTGGTTACAATTTCTCCAACAAAGAGCTGAGTTAGTTGGGTATATTTTGTTCATTTTGACGGGGGTCAAATGCCATCGCATCATGCATTTATAGTTGGCTTCGATGGTTTTTATGTCTTGTGCATATTTATACACCGCGCCTATCATAGAGGTCTCCTCAATCCTTTCCCCCATATCTTGTCCCCATTTCTCGATGTTTTACAAAGTTCCCTTAGACCCTATATCTGTTAATATCTTATAAAGCTTTGTGATGCCATGTTGTAATGGTGTTATGGTGGAACATAGATTTTCTATCGGGTTCTGTGCTTTATTCTTACCTATTGACAATGTGCTCACAAAGTGCTTTAGTTGTGTGTACTCCCAGTCGCTTAACTGTTGGTGTCCCTCTCTTACTAATATTTCTTTTTTTTCCTTAATTCTCCCTAGTGAAATTATTTCCCCTACTCTTTTATTTTCTAATTTCCTACCTAATTTTGTCCTGTTTCCTGGTGGGAAAAATTTGGTGTGGGCTAATGGGATTAATAGGGAGTTATATTCCCATTTTTCCCGCCTATACAACGTATCCCATATCTTAAGTGCATTTTTTGTTATACTGTGCGTGTCAGTGTTCACTATTCTAAATTTGGGTGGGATCCACACATTTGTGTCTAACTGTGCCAAACCTATTTCTCTCTCAATCTGTGCCCATTTTTTTTCAGTGTTGCTATTTGTCCATTCCACCAATCTATTTATTATTGCGGCATAATAGTATCTTTTTATATCAGGGAGCGATAGTCCTCCTTTTTTTTTACTGCGGGACAGGATTGAGTAACTTATCCTTGGTTTTTTGCCCTGCCAGATAAATTTTGAAATTATAGTTTGTACTAACTTAAAAAAGCTTTGTGGGACATTTACTGGGACCATTTGGAATTTATAGATTATTTTTGGAAGGACCATCATTTTAAATACATTAATCCTCCCTATCCAGGAGATCTGTCTTTTTGTGAGATTTTTTAAATCTTGTTTTATCTCATTAACTAACGAAATATAGTTGGCCTCGTATAGTTTATCTACTCTTGGTGTAATTTTTATCCCTAGATACGTTATTGATTCTTTTTCCCATGTGAAGGGGTATGTTTCCTGCAGAGCTATTTCTTCTGTGGTCTCTATACCCAGGTTCAATATTACTGTTTTTACTGGGTTTATTTTAAAGTTGGAGAGTTCTCCATATTTTCTTATCTCATCTATTATTATTGGGATAGAGAGTCTTGGTCTAGTAATGTACAAGAGTATGTCATCGGCATACGCTGCCACCTTGTGTTCATTTTCTCCAACTCTCACCCCCTCTATGTCTGAATTATTTCTTATCTTGTTCAGCAATGGTTCGAGCGCTATTACGTACAGTAGAGGTGAGAGTGGGCAGCCCTGTCTTGTTCCATTATTCATATCTAAAGAGGACGACATATTCCCGTTTACTTTTACTCTTGCTGTAGGGGTATTGTATAGATTTCCTACCCATTTCATGTATCTTGGGCCCAGTCCTACGCTCCGCAATGTTTCCATCATAAACCCCCAGTCAACCCTGTCAAAAGCTTTTTCAGCATCAATTGACATGAGTATGACTGGGGGTTTCTTCTGTTTGTCTTGCAGTAACAAAATTGTTTTTAAGCTATTATCTCGTCCTTCTCTCCCTTTAATGAACCCAGTCTGATCTTCATTGATTAGATTCGGCATATGAACTTTTATCCTCGTTGCCAATATTTTTGCATAGGTCTTAATATCTGCATTTAATAATGCGATTGGACGATAATTAGAACATATGGTATTGTCTTTTCCTGTTTTAGCTATAATTGTGATATTGGCAAGGAGGGATTCCTTTCTAATTTCTTCTTCTTCTCCCAATTTATTGAAGTAATTACACATCACCAGGGCCAGCGGTTCCATAAATTTTTTATAGTATTTAATGGGGAGCCCGTCCGGTCCTGGACTCTTTCCACCTGGTGTTTCCGAAATAGCTTGTCTTATTTCCCCCAATGTTATTGGTTCTTCCAAAGATTCTACAGTTTCTTGCGTTAATTTTGGGAGGTTAGCTTCTTCGATATATTCTCACATTTTTTTTAACCTAATGTCCTTCTGTTCCTGTGTTTCTCTTTTCCTAATTGAATATAATGTACTATAAAACGTCCGAAAGGCCTCTGCGATTTCAGTCGTCTTATACCTCATCTGTCCCTCTTGATCCTTAATTTTTTCTATGTAGTTTGTATTCCTTTTTTCCTTTGAAATCCTGGCTAGGTATTTCCCAGGTTTATTCCCCCAGACATATCTTTCTTTTGAAACGTTTTTAAATATGTTCCGTGTTTCAGTTGCCATTAAATCTCTTAATTGGACCCTTTTTGTTACTATTTCCTTATATAATTCGATTTCTTTTGTGTTTTTATGTTTATTTTCCAATTCTTGGAGTTCTCTAATTAATTGCTTCTTTTTGGCTTCTCTTACTTTTTTCTTCCCAGCCCCCAAGGAGATAAGCTTTCCCCTAATATATGCCTTATGGGCTTCCCATGCCGTTGCTGAGGTCACTTCCGGTGTATTGTTTATTACGAAATATTCCTCTATGTCTGCTTTTATTATATTGCATATTTCTGGGTCCTCAAGTAGTTCCTCATTTAGGTTCCAGCTGCCCTTTCTCTCTTCAATGTCTGGGAAATGGATTCTAACCAGGGCAGGGGCGTGATCGGATATCGTAATCGATCCTATCGAAGTTTTATTTACATATTCCAATATTTCATGGTCCACCATTATATAATCTAATCTTGCGTACATATTATGCACTGTCGAATAATATGTATAGTCTCTTTTATTTGGATTGGCAATTCTCCAGGGGTCTATTAGTTGTTGTTTGAAAAAAAATTTCTTCAGCAACTGCTGTTGCTTAGTATTAATTATATGAACCCCTGATGCCCTATCTAACTGATGTTCTAGGGTAAAATTTAAATCCCCTGCTAATATTACATGTCCCTGTTTGAAGTCCATTAGTATATTTAGAATCATCTTTAAGTATTTTTGTGGGTGTTTATTGGGACAGTATACATTAACCAAGGTATATTTTTCCCCCTGAAGAGTCCCTCTCAGAAACACATAACGGCCCTCTGGGTCAACTTTCCTATCTTCAACTTTGAAGCTGATATTTTTCCCTATCCCTATGGCGACTCCCCTAGATCTTTTCTGCGGAGAGTCGCCATAGTACCAGGTTGGTATCGCTCGAGAGTAGAGCCTGGTTCCTGAGTCAGCCGTTATGTGTGTCTCCTGAAGAAAGACTATGTCTACGTGCTGTCCTTCGATCTCCTTTAACACCATATGTCTTTTCCCCGGGGAACCAAGGCCTCTTACGTTATATGTTAATAGATTTACGTTAGACATACTCCTTTTCTCCTCTTTTTTTTGCTCTTGTCCTTACCACTCTCATTACAACTTTCGGACAGACCGCTAATCTTAAAACTCTTTCCCATCCCTTCCCTCCATACCTCCCGTTCCATCCCTCCACCCCTCCCACCCCTCCCATCCCCGCTCCCGCTCCTCCTTCCCCCTCCCCCCTCTCTCCCCTCTCCCTCCCCTCCCCCACCCCCCCCTTCCTCCCCCCCTCTAACCCTAGATGTTACCGTGACCCTATGGTCGTATTGGGGAACCTCTCGACTTGCACCTCCTTGTGCTCTTGTGTTCCCTTCCCTGAGGCGGAATTCCATTCGCCGCGCCCTCATTCTCCCTGCTTCCAGGGGGATTGCCCCAAGGTGGTCAGTCACACCCACTCCTAGGTCTCACCATTATCTTTCACCTAATTAGCTTATTCCCTTATTTACTACCCCCCTCTCCCCCTGCCCCCCCCTCCCCCCCACCCCCCCCCCTCCAGCCTCCCCCCCTCCGTATTTTCATGGTACTGGGATCTCCAGTTTTTGACAAAATTCTGGTATTTCATCTATGAATCTTAGTCTTGCGGTGACCCCATTTTTTCTACCGATCAGGCATGCCGGGAAGCCCCAATTGTATTGTATTTCTCGTTCTTGTAGCACCTGTAATAGAGGTTTTAAGTTTCTTCTTCTTCTGAGGGTCTCTTGAGATAGATCTTGGAAAATTTGGATGTTATGTTCCTCAAATTTAATGGGGGACTTTCCTCTCAGATTTTTCCATAATTGATTTTTTTCCTCCCAATTTTCAAACCTTATAATAATATCTCTGGGGCTCTCCCGGGGAATTTCTCTAGGCCTCCTAATCCGGTGTGCCCGCTCGATGCTTAATGGAGAGGTTATTTCTCTGTCCAGCAGCGGGTTGCAGATTTTTCGTATGATTTCAGGTAAATTTTCTGACTGAGACGAGTCTGGTACCCCACGTATTCTTATATTTTTCCTTCTGTCTCTATTTTCCTGATCTTCTACTTTATACGCTTGTTCCCTTTGTTCTTTTTTAATTTCTTTGATTTCTTCCTCCAGTTTCTTAATGATATTAGAATTGTGGTCTGCTTTCTTTTCTACTCCCTCTAGTCTTTCCAGCATGAATCCCATATTTCTCTCCATTCTCTCCATTTGTGCTGTTAGTGATCTTTCTAGCGCCGCAAACATTCCCTGCATTTCCGTTTTTGTTGGTAGTGCCAGTCTGTCTTGCTGATCATCAGACATTCTTTTATCATGTATCGGGTCCATATCGTGTTCAGTCACCATCCCAGGTGTAGTTTCAGTGTCTATTGAGTTGTTTGATACCGCTTTTGTCTTGTCCTTTTTTTTCTCTGCTTGAGGGCCTCTGCCCCCCTGCTGCTTCTCGCCTACTGTTTTTTCCCCCTGGGTTACATGAGTTACGTATTTACTCATGGGACCAGGGCCTGAACCTGAGCCAGGGCCCGGGCTTTGGCTTAAGCGTGGAGCTGAAGCTGCTCCTCCTCTTGCTCCCCTTGCTCTTGTGCTCATAATTGTACCCCTGCTGAGCCGAGTAGTTTTCTCATAGATATCGTTTTACAATATATGTTTCACTCTATATTTCACTCTGTGTTGTACTCAGTCAGGCGGCTGGATGCAGTTGGATACAATTAGGTACAGTTAGCTATACTTGGGTACGGGGGAGCTCATTCGTTTACCAAGCCGATCTCGATCCCCAGATCTATCGGTATAGGGGTTTCCTGTGTATACTCGATCTATAGTAGACTGTGGCTGTATTTAGTTCTCTTGACATCTATTAACATCTATTAACAGTTATTCATCAGTCTTTTAGTACTATTCAGGTCCTGCCATGTCACTTGTTATACTTCCATATTTAATTTTACAACCTGGTGGTGCTCAAACACAGCACAGGGAGCTCTGGGAAGTCAGACTCCTATCCCTTAAACATCCCTTAAACATCTCTTAAGTATTAAATCTTCTCGATCTCTTCCATCAACATGATTAAAACATGATTTAGGGCATTCCAGCCTGTAGCTTCAGAACATCAAAGGCATGTTATGTTTCACTTCAAATGTCAGATACCCAGGAACCATAGCAATAGCAATGCAGCAAGGTTTTACTCAAGGTTTTACTCACAGTTACCATCTGATGTTCTCTTCAGCAACCTTCCTTCAGCGTCGCCTTCTAGCCACCGCACACTCTACTTACATGTTATTGTTGTTGTTGTAGATGTTGTAGATGTTGCGGATGTTACTCCTGGTTCAGCTTTATCCAAGCGCAAGTCAGTGCAAAAAAAAAAAAAAACGCTGGTATCTCTGTGCTTTGTGCTATGTGGTGCCTTACGTTGCTCTGTGTTGCTGCTATTGCTTTTAAGTGATGCTATTCTGGCTATGCCCTGTGGGGGACCTTCAGTGTAAATAGTACAGTACTGAGGGGGGGGGGGGAGCCCTCCGTGTTTCCCTAATCCCAGGAGTTCATCAAGGGTAAACACTACAAGGCGCTACCCTGTGCTGGGCACAAGACACTAAGTGCCTCTCCTGATCTCTCCTGGCACCGCAGAGCGGGAAGTAAACGGGGCAACCAGCTTCGGCCGTGGGAGGGCCGTGGGAGGGCTTCCTCGTTTCCTCGGTAAACACTTATATCTCTTATCTCTCTCGCCAGCGCTACAATCACCTCCTCAGTCTCAACAAGAGGGGACGCTCGAGGGGACCCGCGCTCACCTGTATCGCCGCGACCCTGTCCCCGCCGCCGTCGCTCTGTAAGCTCTGCGAGCTCTGCGTGCCGCTCTCTAATCGTGCGGTGCGCCCCGGGAACGAGGCAACGAGGCGACGAGGCAGCGAGGCAGCGAAGCAGCGTGATTCAATCCCGGTTCACTCTCGGTTCAATCCTGCAGTCAGCGTTACACATAATGCCGTGGGAGAAGGAGGAGGAGGGGGGGAGGGAATCCTCACAGGAGGGAAGCCAGGTGAGCAGCAGGCGAGCCGTCGGATAGTTTAGTCCGCATTCCGTGGTGAGACCTGTCGGCTGGGCGCTCCTCTAGCCTCCTTGACGTGCGGGCCGCGCCATCTTGGACTCCTCCCTCCTGAACATACCACCTGAGCGCATTTGGTGTCACTCCACGTTTGCTGTTACATACCACCTAAACGCATTAGATGTCACTGCACGTTTGCTGTTACATACCATCTGAGCGCATTTGGTGTCACTGCACGTGTGCAATTACATACCACCAGAGCACATTTGGTGTCACTGCACGTTTGCTGTTACATACCACCTGAGCACATTTGGTGTCACTGCATGTGTGCTGTTACATACCACCTGAGCGCAGTTGGTGTCACTGCGCTTGTGCTGTTACATACCACCTGAGCGCAGTTAGTGTCACTGCACGTTTGCTGTTACATACCACTTGAGCGCAGTTAGTGTCAATGCACGTTTGCTGTTACATACCACCTGAGCGCATTTGGTGTCACTGCACGTGTGCTGTTACATACCACATGAGCGCATTTGGTGTCACTGCGCGTGTGCTGTTACATACCACCTGAACGCAGTTAGTGTCACTGCACGTTTGCTGTTACGTACTACCTGAGTGCATTTGGTGTCACTGCACGTTTGCTGTTACATACCACTTGAGCGCAGTTAGTGTCACTGCACGTTTGCTGTTACATACCACCTGAGCACACTTGGTGTCACTGCACATGTGCTGTTACATACCACCTGAGCCCAGTTGGTGTCACTGCGCTTGTGCTGTTACATACCACCTGAGCGCAGTTAGTGTCACTGCACGTTTGCTGTTACATACCACCTGAGCGCATTTGGTGTCACTGCACGTGTGCTGTTACATACCACCTGAGCGCATTTGGTGTCACTGCACGTGTGCTGTTACATACCACCTGAGCGCAGTTGGTGTCACTGCGCTTGTGCTGTTACATACCACCTGAGCGCAGTTAGTGTCTCTGCACGTTTGCTGTTACATACCACCTGAGCGCATTTGGTGTCACTGCATGTATACTGTTACATACCACCTGAGCGCAGTTAGTGTCACTGCACGTTTGTTGTCACATACCACCTGAACGCATTTGGTGTCATTGCACGTGTGCTGTTACATACCACCTGAGCGCATTTGGTGTCATTGCACGTGTACTGTTACATACCACCTGAGCGCAGTTAGTGTCACTGCACGTGTGCTGTTACATACCACCTGAGCGCATTTGGTGTCATTGCACGTGTGCTGTTAAATACCACCTGAGCGCATTTGGTGTCACTGCACGTGTGCTGTTACATACCACCTGAGCGCTTTTGGTGTCACTGCACATGTGCTGTTACATACCACCTGAGCGCAGTTAGTGTCACTGCACATTTGCTGCTACATACCACCTGAGCGCAGTTAGTGTCACTGCATGTTTGCTGTTACATACCACCTGAGCGCATTTGGTGTTACTGCACGTGTGCTGTTACATACCACCTGAGCGCAGTTAGTGTCACTGCACGTTTGCTGTTACATACCACCTGAGCGCAGTTACATACCACCTGAGCGCAGTGTCATTGCTGCACGTGTGCTGTTACATACCACCTGAGCGCATTTGGTGTCATGAGCGCATCTGTTACATGAGCAGTTAGTGTCACTGCACATTTGCTGCTACATACCACCTGTTACATGCACTGTTACATACCACCTGAGCGCATTTGGTGTCATACCACCTGAGCAGTTAGTGTCACTGCACGTTTGCTGTTACATACCACCTGAGCGCAGTGGTGTCTTGCACGTGTACATACCACCTGAGCGCATTTGGTGTCACTGCACGTGTGCTGTTACATACCACCTGAGCGCAGTTGGTGTCACTGCGCTTGTGCTTTTACATACCACCTGAGCGCATTTGGTGTCACTGCACGTTTGCTGTTACATACCACCTGAGCACATTTGGTGTCACTGCATGTGTGCTGTTACATACCACCTGAGCGCAGTTAGTGTCACTGCACGTTTGCTGTTACATACCACCTGAGCGCATTTGGTGTCACTGCACGTGTGCTGTTACATACCACCTGAGCACAGTTGGTGTCACTGCGCTTGTGCTTTTACATACCACCTGAGCGCAGTTAGTGTCACTGCACGTTTGCTGTTACATACCACCTGAGCGCATTTGGTGTCACTGCACATGTGCTGTTACATACCACCTGAGTGCATTTGGTGTCATTGCACGTGTGCTGTTACATACCACCTGAGCGCAGTTAGTGTCACTGCACGTTGGCTGTTACATACCACTTAAGCGCAGTTAGTGTCACTGCACGTTTGCTGTTACATACCACCTGAGCGCATTTGATGTCACTGCACGTGTGCTGTTACTTACCACCTGAGCGCAGTTGGTGTCACTGCGCTTGTGCTGTTACGTACCACCTGAGTGCAGTTAGTGTCACTGCACGTTTGCTGTTACATACCACCTGAGCGCATTTTTGTGTCACTGCACGTGTGCTGTTACATACCACCTGAGCGCATTTGGTGTCATTGCACGTGTGCTGTTACTTACCACCTGAGCGCAGTTAGTGTCACTGCACGTTTGTTGTTACATACCACCTGAGCGCAGTTTGTGTCACTGCACATTTGCTGTTACATACCACCTGAGCGCATTTGGTGTCACTGCACGTGTGCTGTTACATACCACCTGAGCGCAGTTGTTGTCACTGCGTGTGTGCTGTTTAATACCACCTAAACGCAGTTGGTGTCACTGCGTCACTGGGCAAGCAGGCTCTGCATCTAGGGGTAACGCTGGTGGTGGATGTGGTGCATCCTCTTCAGCACGTGGCCGTGGCCGTGGCCGCTCGTCCTGCTTTTCTGGAGCTGGCCGTGTTGAGCCTCAACATGCAGAGAAATTAGTAGAGTGGATGACCAAGTCGTCCTCATCCTCCTCATTAGGGATGAGTCGAACACTCCCGCATTCGATTCGCACCAGAACCGTCGAACAATCCGATCATTCGCACGAACATTTAGAACCCCTTAAAGTCTATGGGACTCGAACATTCAAATTCAAAAACGATCATTTTAAAGACAAATTTTCAAGTTATTGTTGGAAAACGTCTTTCAGAACCCGGGTCTTGCCCCAGAGAACATGTATCAATGGAAAAAAGTCTTAAAAACGGTCGTTTTTTCAGGAGCAGGTTATTGTTGGAAAACATCTTTGAGAACCCGGGTCTTGCCCCAGGGTACATGTATCAATGGAAAAAAAGTCTTAAAAATGGTTGTTTTTTCAGGAGCAGGTTATTGTTGGAAAATGTCTTTCAGAACCCGGGTCTTGCCCCAGGGAACATGTATCAATGGAAAAAAGTCTTAAAAACGGTTGTTTTTTCAGGAGCAGGACTGTTTTTAAAACTTGTTTTCCATTGATAGTAGTATCAATGGAAAAAAAGTTTTAAAAACGGTCGTTTTGTTTCACTCGAATTAGCCGTGAACGATCGTTTTTGTTCGAAATTCGACGAACGATCGAACGGACGATGTTCGAGTCGAACATACGTTTGTTTCGAACGCGAAGCTCATCCCTACTCCTCATCCTCTCTCACACAGACTGATCTAAGTTTGTCTGGCAAAGCAGCTGCCAAGGCGTCCTCTTCCCTCTGCACAATGGCTTCACACAATCCTTCCCTAGTCCCACCATGTCCTCCTGAGTAGTCCCCCGAACTGTTTCAACACAGTGTTGGGTACATGCTGCAGGAAGATGCGCAGCGTTTTGAAGACTCCGATGACGGAACACAGATAGAGGAAGGCATTGATGTGAGCCCAGGGAGAGGGGGTGGCCGAGGGGGACAGCAATCTGGGAGTGATGTTCCCCCAGCTGGAGAATACTGCCAGGTTTTCGACAGTGATGATGAGGAGGGAGGGGATGATGAGGTCACTGACTTTACCTGGGTGCCTGATAGGAGAGAGGAGGAGGAAGAGGAGGAGGAGGAGGAGGCCGAGGACGAGGCACAGGCACATCTCCAAAGAGGCAGGATGCCCTCCAGGGTCCAGCTTAAGGGCATGACACCAACTGCATTACGTGGCACATCTTCGCATGGCACTGCTGTGTCTCAATGGTACAGCAAAAGTTCTTTGGTGTGGGCCTTTTTTGAAACATGTCTATCAGATCGTACCTTTGCTGTTTGCAACATGCCTCAAGCGTATCTCGCGTGGCCAAAACATCACCTGCTTGGGCACCACATGCTTGTCAAGACATATGTCGACCTGCCATGCAACTCGTTGGCAAGCATACCAGAAAGACCCACACCAAAGACCAAAGCGGACCTCCCCTAGCCCTTATGTGACCTCCAACCCCACTAGACCCCCAGTCCTCTCTGAAGCCTGCACTGAATTTGTAGAAATAGGTGTGTCACAACCTAGTAGTGGTAGTACATGCGGGCAATCTAATGATAGTACCAGACAAATTTCCCTGCCCCAGCTGCTGCAGCGCCGAAAGAAGTACACTCCCAGCCATCCACATGCCCAGCGGTTGAATGCTAGCTTAGCGAAATTACTAGCACTTCAACTGCTACCTTTTCAGTTGGTAGATTCTGCCCCCTTCCGTGAGTTTCTGAAATGTGCAGTACCTCAGTGGCAAGTACCAAAACGCCTCTTTTTCTCACGGAAGGCGATTCCGGCTCTCTACCGGCATGTGGAAGGCAATGTCCATGCCTCGCTGGACAGGGCAGTCAGTGGTAAGGTGCATTTTACCGCTGACTCATGGCCCAGCAGGCATGGACAGGGACGTTACCTGTCTTTTACGGCCCATTGGGTGACTCTGCTGGCAGCTGGGAAGGACGCAGGGCAAGGTACAGTATTTTTGTATGTTGTTCTGCCACCACCACTCCAAAACCCTACTACTGCTTCTGACACACCTCTCTCCTCCACCCCCTCCTCTTCGTCTTCCTCTGTGGCCTCTTCCTGTGCTGATGTTTCCTCAGAACCAGCCGTGCTCCGTAGGCGTACGAGAGGCTACGCAGGAATGCAGGCCAAGAGATGCCATGCGGTGCTAGAGCTGTTGTGCTTGGGAGACAGGAGCCACACTGGGGAAGAGGTTCTTTCAGCTCTGCAGGGGCAGGCTCAGAGGTGGTTGACGCCACGCCAGCTGAAGCCTGGAATGGTGGTCAGCGATAATGGCACCAAACTCCTCTCTGCCCTGCGACAGGGAAAACGCACCCACGTGCCCTGTTTTGCACATGTCCTGAATTTGGTGGTGCAGCGGTTCTTGGGCAGGTACCCGGGCTTACAGGATGCCTGAAGCAGGCCAGGAAAGTCTGTGTGCATTTCCGGAGGTCATATAATGCCACTGCTCGGCTGACAGACCTCCAAAGGGAATACAACCTGCCCAAGAACCGCCTAATCTGCGACATGCCCACCAGATGGAACTCTACAATGGCCATGCTGCAGCGGCTGCACACGCAGCAGCGGGCCATCAATGAGTACCTGTGCCAATATGGCAGCAGAACTGGGTCAGGGCAGCTAGTTTTTTTTTTCCCCACGCCAGTGGGCCTTGATCAGGGATGCATGCACTGTCCTGTCACCATTTGAGGAGGCCATGAGGATGGTAAGCAGTGACAGTGCATGCATCAGTGAGACTGTCCCTCTTATTCACATGTTGGAGCACACACTACGTGAAATAATGGACAGGGCCCTTGAGGCAGAACAGAGGGAGGACAAGGAGGACTTCCTTACCTCTCAAGGCCCCCTTTACCCAGACAGTGGGCCTGCTTGCCCACCTAGCACACAGGAAGAGGAGGAGGAGGAGGAGGAGGATGATTGTATCAGCAGCATTGAGGTAGAGCCTAGCACTCAGCATCAGCAGCAGCAGTCTTCGAGGGATCATTTACAGTCCCAAGGAACACTTGGACTTTTACGTGGCTGGGATGAGGTGCCTGTGGATCCTGTCGTCCTCAGTGACCCAGAGGACTGTGCCCCGAATGCCTCTGCAAACCTATGCTGCATGGCCTCCCTGATCCTGCAAAGCCTGTGTAAGGATCCTCGTGTATGTGCTATCAAGGAGACGGATCATTACTGGCTGGCAACTCTCTTGAACCACGTTACAAGAGTAAGGTTGCGGACCTTATGTTGCCATCGCAGAGGGAGCAGAAAATTAAACTTCTGTGGGAGGCCTTGCAGAAGGGTCTGTGCAATGCGTTTCCAGAACCGGGGGATTACCAAAACCTGGCTCTGGACGACGTCTTGCTGAGGCTTCGGTGAGTCACGGAAGGAGCGGTGGAGAAGGTGGCCGTCTGACCGATGCCTTCAGACAGTTTTTTAGTCCGCAGCCCCAAGGTCTGACCGGTTCCAGCAACCATTGCCAGCGTCTGGTTTACATGGTCCGGGAATACCTAGGGGAAAGATCCGACTTGGACTCCTTCCCCACCGAAAATCCTATGGCTTACTGGGTCTTGAGGATGGATCACTGGCCAGAACTTGCACAGTACGCAATTGAGCTACTGGCTTGCCATGCATCCAGTGTTCTTTCAGAACGCACATTCAGTGCTGCTGGAGGCTTTGTTACCGATCAGAGGGTGCGCCTCTCCACCGACTCTGTTGATCGACTGACCTTCATCAAAATGAATCAGGCTTGGATCAACACCAGCTACCAAGCACCTGATCCTGATGTTACTGAATAATATTTTTTTGTTGAAATGTCGGATCCCTTTTAGACTGCGTATGCTGATGCTGAGTGACTGTCCTCTTATGCTGCTGATGGAATATCCTTCTCCTCCTCACTTTTCTTGCTGATAGCTAGTAAGAAATGTTGTGTTTCTCGGCTCCGCCACCAGTGCCTAAGGCACAATTCTTCAGCCCCTGTTCAACAGGGGCGCCTAATAACAATTTTTGATGCCATACTTTGCACGTGGCTCCTTGTTGTGCTCCAATTGGAGTTATTGGGAGGGGTTGCAGTGTTGTGTTGTGCCCAAGGCACAATTTTTCTGCCCCTGTTTAACAGGGGCGCCTAATAACAATTTTTGATGCAATACTTTGCACGTGGCTCCTTGTTGCGCTCCAATTGGAGTTATTGGGAGGGGTTGCAGTGTTGTGTTCTGCCCAAGGCACAATTTTTCAGCCCCTGTTTAACAGGGGCGCCTAATAACAATTTTTGATGCAATACTTTGCACGTGGCTCCTTGTTGCCCTCAAATTGGAGTTATTGGGAGGGGTTGCAGTGTTGTGTTTTTTCAGCCCCTGTTTAACAGGGGCGCCTAATAACAATTTTTGATGCAATACTTTGCACATGGCTCCTTGTTGCGCTCCAATTGGATTTATTGGGAGGGGTTGCAGTGTTGTGTTGTGCCCAAGGCACAATTTTTCTGCCCCTGTTTAACAGGGGCGCCTAATAACAATTGTTGATGCAATACTTTGCACATGGCTCCTTGTTGCGCTCCAATTGGAGTTATTGGGAGGGGTTGCAGTGTTGTGTTGTGCCCAAGGCACAATTTTTCAGCCCCTGTTTAACAGGGGCGCCTAATAACAATTTTTGATGCAATACTTTGCACATGGCTCCTTGTTGCGCTCCAATTACAGTATGTTTGAGGGGTGTCCTTTTTTCTAAAATTTTTCTTTCACAAAACAATAATGGCCCCCCACCACCGCTAAAATATTTGACATATTGTTGCCACACAGCACGTGCGCAAGCAGTATTATTTACTTTTTTTATAGTCCTCTCATGTTGTGCAGGGACATTTCTAAACACGTGCCACTACTATAGACACCCAGCAGGTGTGATATTTAACTTAAATTTTTTGTTCACTTTAAGCATCATTAAAATGGCAGCCCTGGAAAAAACGGCCGTTTTTAAAACTTTTTTTTCCATTGATACATGTTCCCTGGGGCAAGACCCGGGTTCTGAACGACGTTTTCCAACATTAAATTGAATTCGAATTTTAATTCGAACGTTCAAGTCCCATAGACTTCAATGGGATTCTAAATGTTCGCGCGAACTCGCGGTCTGTTCGAACGTTCTGATGCGAACCGAACACGGGTATGTTCGGCTCATCCCTAGACGTCACACCTACAGCCACACCCCCCTACAGTTAGAAACACAAATTAGGTCATACATAACCCCTTAGTGGTTAACTCCCAAACTGCAATTGTCATTTTTACAGTAAACAATGCATTTTTAATGCATTGTTTGCTGTGAAAATGACAATGGTCCCAAAAATGTGTCAAAATTGTCGGAAGTGTCCGCCATAATGTCGCAGTGAGGGATATTTATTATAGCAAAAATTAAAAAATATTGCATTTTTTTCAAAATTGGCACTATTTTTGTATATAACGCAAAAAATAAAAACCACAGAGGTGATCAAATACCAACAAAAGAAAGCTGTTTTTTTGTGGGAAAAAAATGACGCCAATTTTGTTTGGGAGCCACGTTGTACGACCGCGCAATTGTCAGTTAAAGCAACACAGTGCCGAAATGCAAAAACTGGCCAGGTCCTTTAGCTGCCTAAAGGTCCGGGTCTTGAGTGGTTAAGCTATTAACCGGATACAGAAGTAAGTGCCGGCCAGTACGTGCCCCAGAAATTATCCCACGGCCACAGGTGTTCACCTGAGAGCAAACAACTTTGTATTCTGTGGCTGGTGGTACATTAGGCATTCACAGGATACAGAAGTAAGTGTCGGCCATTACAGGCCCCAAAAATTAGCTCACAGCCACGGGCGTTCACCTGACAGCAAACAACTTTGTATTCTGCGGATGGTGGTACAATAGGCATTCACCGGATACAGAGATAAGTGTCGGCCATTATAGGCCCCAAAAATTAGCCCACAGGCGTTCACCTGAATTTGAATTAAACATGATCTACTGGTCACATGTGTTGAATTCCTCGTAGATCCATGCCTCATCCATTTTTATAAATGTGAGGTAGTCAACACTGTTGTGAGCTAGGCGAGTGCGCTTATCGGCCACGCCCCCCTCTGCTGCGCTGAACGTCCTTTTGGACAGGACACTGGACGAGGGGCAAGCCAACAGTTCTATTGCAAATTGTGCAAGCTGTGGCCAGAGGTCAAGCCTGCCCACCCAGTAGTCCAGGGGTTCATCACTTCTCAGTGCGTCCACATCGGCCGTTAACCCGATGTAGTCAGACAACTGTCGGTCTAGGGGTTCCTTAATGCTGGATCCGGAGGACAGCTGTCGATGGGTCCGCTGAAAGAATGATCTCATATCATTAGTGACCATCTTCAAACCACCCTCCTCTTGAATGCGCTGTTGGATTGGTACCCCAAACTGTTTCTCTGTGAGTGAAAATTCCATTGCCAACGCACACAAAAGCAGAATGCAGCATTTCTCGAAGCAAGGCCTGGAAGTGCTGCATTATGAAAGCCCTCTGTGATGATGGTAACATTTCCGCCATGTTTTGTTTATACCGGGGGTCTAAGTATGTTGCCACCCAGTACTGGTCCTTGCCCTTTATGCTTTTTATACGGGCGTCCCTTTATAAAAGACTGGAGCATGAAGGCCCCCATTTGCACTAAACTGGAAGCGCTGTACTGGCCTGGCTCCTGCTCATCATCCAGGATAAAGTCATCCTCGTTCTCCACCCCTCCACCCACAGACAACACCAGGGATCCCAGAAAGGTTTAAAGCATGCTCTTATTGCTCCTCCTCCTCCACCCTGGCACCATCCTCCTCTGACACCTCTTCAGACTCCCGTTGTTGACTTGTCTCAGGTGGAGTAGCCCCCCCTGGGAATTCACCCAGCATTGCGAGTTCCTCATCTTTCTGCTCCTGCTCCTCGACGGCTTGATCACTGGCACGACGCAATGCACGCTCCAGAAAGAAGGCGTAAGGTGTCACTGATGGCGCCATGGCTGCGACTAGGGATGATCCGATTGTTCGCACGAACATTTAGAACCCCATTGAAGTCTATGGGACTCGAACGTTCGAATTCAAAAACGATAATTTTAAAGACCAATTTTCAAGTTATTGTTGGAAAACGTCTTTCAGAACCCGGGTCTTGCCCCAGGGAACATGTATCAATGGAAAAAAGTCTTAAAAACTGTCGTTTTTTCAGGAGCAGGACTCCTGAAAAAACAACCGGTTTTAAAACTTTTTTTTCCATTGATAGTAGTATCAATGGGAAAAAAGTTTTAAAAACGGTCGTTTCGTTTCACTCGAATTTCCTGCGAACGATCGTTCGACAAACGATCGAACGGACAGAGTTCTTACAGGTAGTCGTTAACTGCACGTTTCTGCTGGAGCAGCCTATCAAGCATATACAAGGTTGAGTTCCATTGCGTCGGGCAGTCAGAAATAAGACGTCTGACGGGCAGGTTGTGTCGCCGCTGAATGTCAGCAAGGCGAGCAATGACCGTATAAGATCTTCTGAAATGGGCCGAGATTTTCCTGGCCTGCCGCAAGACGTCCTGGAGTTCAGGATGTGTGCCATGCATGGCACGTGTGTAATTTTGCCCTGTTTCAGCACGCTCAGCAGATTGGCACCGTTGTCGCACACCACTTTACCAACTGTCAAATTGAGCGGTGTTAGCCACTGATCTGCCTGTGAACGCAAAGCTGAAAGGAGTGCAGGACCAGTGTGGCTCTTGTCTTCCAGGCACAACAGACGCAGCACAGCATGGCGACGTCTCACCTGGCATGTCAAATAGGTTTTGGGGATCTTGGGCGAGGCAGCGGAAGAAACGGTAGCATCGGAAAAAGGAGGAGTCAGCTGAAGAGGAGAGGGAGGATGGAGTAGGAGGAGGAGAAGAAGAGGAAGGGTTGCATGCAATCCGTGGCGGTAAAACCAAATAAACATGGGTGCCACAGGTTACATGCTTGACGGCCGTCAGAGGTTTCACCCAGTGGGCAGTAAAAGTTATATACCTTCCATGCCCGTGTTTGCTAGACCACGTGTCTGTGGTCAGATATATCTTGGCACCGACACTGTGTGCCAGAGATACATTCACTTGCTGCTGAACATGGCCATATAGCTCTGGGATGCCCTTCTGTGAAAAATAGTTCCTTCCTGGGACCTTCCATTGTGGTGTTCCAATGGCCACAAATTTTCGAAAGGCCTCCGAGTCCACCAGTTTATATGGCAGTAGTTGGCGGGCTATTAGTTCCAACAAGCCAGCAGTCAACTGTTGGGCAAGAGGGTTATTTTTACAATTAAACATTTGGGCCACGGAAGCCTGCCTTTTTGCAGAAAAACATGAGGACGGCATGATGAAGGGTGGAGTGGAGGACAATTGTGAGCATAGAGGAGAAGGAGAAGGAGAAGAGGCTGGTTGTGAGTGCCTGGAGCGTGGCTTTGTGGGTTCTGATGGGTCGATGGCGTTGCTCCCACTGGGCTCGGTGATGGGAGGACAGGTGCCTTCTTAAGGCGATCGTCCCTAGGTGAGTGTTGGGCTTACCGCGACTTATGCGTTGACTGCAAACGCTGCAGATGGCAACACTATTGTCTGCAGCGGACATGTTAAAAAAAGCCCACACTGCAGAGCCATGGGCAGCTGTCCCTCTGAACTCCTCTCCTCTTCTTCTCTTGTGGGCACCCACAATCGAACGAACATTGTGCCACTTCCCACTTTAGCTTTGGTCTGATGCTCCTGCCCTACCCCTACCACCCCTACGGAAGGGCCTGCCTCTTTCTCTGTCTGACATTTTTTAAATGACCCTGTGACAAAAGTCTCTAGAGAAGAGCAGTGGAAGAAGGTATATAACACCCCACTTCAATCTGTCGTTTTGGGGGGCCACTGGTTTATCGCACCAGTTATGAAACTTTTTTCAGGAAATTTTGGCACTGTGTGTAGCAGAGGTAATGCAGCGAAAGCGTAAACAATTCTGCAGTACCCAAATACACTATTATGAAAGTATATTTTTAGATAACACCCAGCTACAATCTGTCTTTTTGGGGGGCCACTGGTTTATCGCACCAGTTATGAAACTTTTTTTTCAGGAAATGTTGTCAATGTGTGTAGCAGAGGTAACACAGCGAAAGAGGCAACAATTCTGCAGTACCCAAATACACCAGTCACAATGCTGCACAATACAAAAGTATATTATAAGTGTATTACTCCCCTATATACTGCACACCAAACAATAGTACACCTATACCAGTCCTTGAAAGAACTTTTGTGGACCTGTAAAGTTCGGGTTCGTACCAGACTTTTGTTTTTTTGTACCCGGACCCGAACCCGAACAATTTTCTGTAAGTTCGGGCTCGGGTCTGGTGTTCGGCTATGTAATGGTGCGCTGCAGGGCAGCCAATCACCATTTGTTTTACTTGTGTGACCTAGAAGCCATCACAGCCATGCCATACTAATGGCATGGCTGTGATGGGCCAGTGCAGCATGTGACCCAGCATGCGACCCAGCTTCTATATAAGCACATAGCACAGTTCGTCACTCTACTTTAGCTAGGGTAGGGAAAGGCTGCCACTACTGCTCTCAGGGAGAGATTTAGATAGTATTGTCCTGCTTCAGAAATCAAATTACAATACTCAGCGATCTACATAGCATTAGCTACTTTAGGGAAAGGTTCCTGATTGTGCTTATAGGGAAAGAATGATGGGACACTATTCCTGCCAATGATACCAATGATGGGACACTATTTCTCCCAATGATACCAATGATGCGGCACTATTCCTCCCAGTGACACTAATGATGGCACACTATTCCTGACAATGATACCAATGATGGGACACTATTCCTCCCACTGATACCAATGATGGAGCACTATTTCTTCCACTGACACAAATAATGGGACACTATTCCTGCCAATGATACCAATGATGGGACACTATTCTGGTGCAATTAGATTTGTGAAGTAGGACTGACTCCTAACTAATTCTCTCCCTATAATCACAATCAGGAACCTTTCCGTACAGTAGCTAATGCAGAGTATGTTACAGGAACATATGCAGTGCTGGTGCAATATGCCGAGTATCTGACAGGAACATCTGCAGTGCTGGTGCAATATGCAGAGTATCTGACAGGAACATATGCAGTGCTGGTGCAATATGCAGAGTATCTGACAGGAACATATGCAGTGCTGGTGTAATATGCAGAGTATCTCACAGGAGCATATGCATTGCTGGTGCAATATGCAGAGTATCTGACAGGAACATATGCAGTGCTGCTGCTATTAGATTTGTGAAGTAGGACTGACTCCTAACTAATTCTCTCCCTATAAACATAATCAGGAACCTTTCCCTAATGTAGCTAATGCTATGTAGATCAATCGCTGAGTATTGTAATTCGATTTCTGAAGCAGGACAATCCTATCTAAATCTGTCCCAGAGAGCAGCTGCAGCCTTTCCCTTCCCTAGATAAAGCAGAGTGATGAGCTGTGCTGTGGGTCTCTAGCTTATATAGAGGCTGGGTCACATGCTCGGTCACATGCTGCACTGGCCAATAACAGCCATGCTATTAGTAGGCATGGCTGTGATGGCTTCAAAGTCACACAAGTAAAATAAATGCTGATTGGCTGCCCTGCAGCGCGCTGTTACATAGCCGAACACCGAACCGAACCTTCAGAAAATTGTTCGGGATCGGGTCCGGGTCAAAAAAAACTAAAGTTCGGTGCGAACCCGAACTTTACAGTTCGGGTTCGCTCAACCCTAGTGCTGATTACTGGGTGGCCATGCTGCTGGATCCCCGTTACAAGGACAATGTACCATCCTTAATTCCCTCACGGAAGCATGATCGCAAGTACAAGTACGAGTACAAGTGCACGCTGGTAGACGCGCTGCTGGTGGAATTCAGCAGGAGGCCACATTTCACCAACATGGTGGAGCAGTATGTGTGCACACGCCTACACGTACTGAATAACAGGTCTGCCCCCTTAAACTTCTGGGTCTCCAAATTGGGCACATGGCCTGAGCTTGCCCTTTATGCCTGGGAGGTGCTGGCCTGCCCTGCAGCCAGTGTATTATCTGAACGTGTATTTAGCACGGCAGGGGGCGTTATCACAGACAAGCGCAGCCGCCTGTCCAGAGCCAATGTGGACAAGCTCACGTTCATTAAAATGAACCAGGCATGGATCTCACAGGACTTGTCCGTACCCTGTGCAGAATAGACATGTATACCGGCGTTACCCAGCCATTCTTGTATTTCTGAGCTTTCTAGGGTTGCCACCTCATCCCTTTAAAAGCGAAAACATATTAATTACACAGGTTCTCTGGCTGATTAAGGTGCTAATTAAACTCACTTGGTGCCTAATCGACATTATATTAGCCCCAGAACCTGTGTAATTACAATGTGTTTGGGTTTAAAGGGATAAGGTGGCAACCCTAGATCCTTCTCAGTTTTTTGGGGTGTACCCTAATTTAAAAAATAAATAAATTA
This sequence comes from Rana kukunoris, assembly GCA_029574335.1. Taxonomy (NCBI): domain Eukaryota; kingdom Metazoa; phylum Chordata; class Amphibia; order Anura; family Ranidae; genus Rana; species Rana kukunoris. Next base: position 243,878,571 of record CM056059.1, read on the forward strand.
AAAACAAAAAGCTGTGTTGGCTAGGTCGTCCTCCTCCACCGCTGCTTCCACCTACACCGCCACATCCACCGCCACCTCAACCTCCTACTCCATATGGACCTCGTCCTCCTAGGTCAAGATTATTATTATTTTTTTTATGTTATTTTAAGTTATTTTCCTATCCACATTTATTTTCAGAGTACTTGTGAAAGGCTGACCGAAGGTCAGCCTGGGTTTGTAGGCGATATGTATTTAAACCCGCCCTCCCGCCCTCCATCCTCCTTCTGGGCTTCGGTTTTCTTGTGTGTGGAGTTTCTGGGTATTGCACGTCACTACCTGTTTCTGTCCAGAGCAATGGAGGCAGCTTCTGCAGGTGTCCATTGTGCTCTCCTCAGGATTCCCAACGGACCGGACTGTCTGTACCCCATCCTCCTCTGTCAGCTGAGCACCGCTCACCCCAACCGCCCCCCGCTTCTCCCGATGCTTGCAGGGGGTGTGCAGGTCTGTAGTTGTGGCAGGCACCATTGGGGGGGCTGTCCACCATGTCAGCCAGGCCCTTGTCAGCATCATAGGGGCCGCCTGCTTCTCCACTCGGGCTCACGCTGTGGGGGGTCCCTCCATTCTCCCTCCTGCTCCTCTGGGCATACTCGGTGAGAGGGGAGCCAGCCGTCCTCCCTCTCACTCCTCCGGGCACCCACGTCCACGTGGGACAGGGCTCCATGGAGACCGCCCGCCTGTTCCTCCCGCCCCCCGTTTGCTCCAGTGATGTCACCTGCTCCATGGCTCCTCAAGCTAGTCTAGTACCTCACATGGGGGGATGTTGGTTGGGTCAGGTGCGGTAGTTTGGTGGGCTCAGTCAGCATCGGAGGTCGCATCCCGGTGCAGGGGGGGGGGGTCGGGTGTGTGGGCATGTGCTTTCCCTGTCCGCACTCTGCTTCCTCCTAGCTGTGTCATGTAGCTAAGCGCTGTCTGGCTGAAGGAGCATCTTCCCCAGCGTGGCCTGTTTCCTCCCCTGTGACACATGTCTCCCAGTGACAGCCCAGTGGGTGCTGAGGGCTCCCCGTCAAAGTTTCTGAGTTTCTCCTGCAGGTTAAGGTTCTTCTGATGGTTACGTTTCACTTATGTTATGCGATTCATGTTATGCGATTCATGTTATGCGATTCATGTCAGGCGATTCATGTCAGGCGATTCATGTTAGGCGATTACGTTTTTCATGCTAGTTATGTCCTCATGCTATGTGTTCTTATGCTAGTAATGTCCTCCTGCAATGTGTTACTTATGCTAGTAATGTCCTCCTGCAATGTGTTACTTATGCTAGTAATGTCCTCCTGCAATGTGTTTCTTATGCTTGTGATGTCCTCATGCGATTATGTTTCACGTGCGGTCACGTTCTCATGCGATCATTTTCGCGTGCGATCGTGGTCATCGTGTTACGTTTCTCATGCAATCACGGTTTTCATGGTGGTTCTCATGCGATTACGTTTTGCATGGTAGTTCTCATGCGATTATGTTTCTCATGCGATCATGTTCATGTGCGATCACGGTCCTCGTGTGTTGCGTTTCTCATGCGATTACGTTTCTCATGGTGTCTTCTCATGCGACTATGTTTCCCATGTGACTATGTTTCCCATGCGACTATGTTTGCGACTGTTTCCCATGCGACTATGTTTCCCATGCGACTGTTTCCCATGGTATCATGTTTCCCATGTGACTATGTTTCCCATGGTGTGTTTCTGACTCGATTACGTTTTTCATGTGACTACGTTTTCCATGCGACTACGTTTCCCATGGTATGTTTCTGACTCGATTACGTTTTTCATGCGACTAAGTTTCCCATGCAACTACGTTTCCCATGGTATTCTGATGCGATGACTTTTTTTTTCATGCGACTATGTTTTTCATGCGACTACGTTTCCATGCAATTACGTTTCTCATGGTGTCTTCTCATGCGGTTACGTTTCCCATGCGACTATGTTTCCCGTGGTATGTTTCTGACTCGATTACGTTTTTCATGCGACTACGTTTCCCATGGTATTCTGTTGCGATGACTTTTTTTTCATGCGACTATGTTTTTCATGCGACTACGTTTCCATGCAATTACGTTTCTCATGGTGTCTTCTCATGCGGTTACGTTTCCCATGCGACTACGTTTTCCGTGGTATGTTTCTGACTCGATTAAGTTTTTCATGTGACTACGTTTCCCATGCGACTACGTTTCCCATGGTATATGTTTCTAATTCGACTATGTTTTTTCATGCGACTCCGTTTCCCATGCGACTACGTTTCCCATGGTATATGTTTCTAATTCGACTACGTTTTTTCATGCGACTATGTTTTTTCATGCGACTCCGTTTCCCATGCGACTATGTTTCCCATAGTATTATGTTTCTGATATGATTACGTTTCCCATGGTATCATGTTACTGATGCGATTACATTTTTTCAGGCAACTGTTTTTCATGCGACTATGTTTCCATGCGATTACGTTTCCCATGGTATTATGTTCTCATGCGATTACGTTTCTGGTGCGATTGCAGTTTTCATGCGGGTTTGTTTCTCATGCGATTATGATTTTATGTTCTCATGTGAGTTTGTTTCGGATGCGTTTTACGTTTTTTCATGCGACTACGTTTTTCATGCAATCACGTTTCTCATGCGGCTACGTTTCTCATAGTTTCTCATGCAATTGCGTTCTCATGGTTCCTCATGTGATTACGTTTCTCATGCGATTACGGCTCATGTGTTTGTTACTGATGCAATTACGTTTCTCATGGTATCACGTTTCTCATGTGGTTTTTTTTTTTTGTTTCTCATGCGATTACGTTTCTCATGGTTCTCAGGCGATCACGTTTTTCATGCGTTACGTTTCTCATACGGTTACGTTCTCATGTGATTGCGTGACGTTTCTCAGGATGTCATGTTCTCATGTGATTACGTTTCTCATGGTTTACTCGTGTTTTCATTTCTCATGTCCATGCGGTTAAGTTTCTCATGTGCACATTTCTCGAGCTAGTTACGGTTCCCAGGCGATCACGTTTCTCATGCTGGTCATGTTCCCTTGCGATTATGTTTCTAACGCTAGTCATGTTCTTGTGCGTTGCACTTTCATGTGTCGCGTTTCTCAGGCTAGTTATGTTCTCATGCTATTTTACATTGTTTCATGCAGTTATGTCTCATGTTTTTTCGTTCCTCAGACAATTTTACGTTTCTACGGTGCGTTTTACGTTACGTTTCTCATGCTATTCATGTTTTCTCGTATTTACATTTCTCTTGCAGGTTTTAGTTGTGATGCAATTATTGGTTATTAATGTATGTATGTACGATTACGCTTCTCATATGTTTTATGCTTCTCATACGTTTTATGCTTCTCATACGTTTTACGCTTCTCATACGTTTTACGCTTCTCATACGATTACACTTCTCATACGATTACGCTTCTCATACGTTTACACTGTTCTGGGTATTATGTTCTCAAGTGTATTACACTTCTCATGCTATTTGTGTTTCTCATGTTTTTCGTTTCTCGTACTATTCACGTTTCTCGTACTATTCACGTTTCTCGTACTATTCACTTTTCATGCTTTTTTACTTCTCATGCTATTCGTGTGCTCGGGTGCTTATGTCTCTCATGCTACTTCATGTCGCTCATGCAACTTCAGGTCTATCATATAGGTTTGCGCTTCTCACACGATTACGCTTCTCACACGATTACGCTTCTCACACGATTACGCTGTTCTGGGTATTATGTTCTCAAGTGTATTACGCTTCTCATGCTATTCGTGTTTCTCATGTTTTTTCGTTTCTCGTTCTATTCACGTTTCTCGTTCTATTCACGTCTCTCGTTCTATTCACGTCTCTCGTTCTATTCACGTCTCTCGTACTATTCACGTCTCTCGTACTATTCACGTCTCCCGTACTATTCACATCTCTCGTACTATTCACGTTTCTCGTACTATTCACGTTTTCTCGTTCTATTCACTTCTCATGCTTTTTACTTCTCATGCTATTCGTGTGCTCGGGTGCTTATGTCTCTCATGCTACTTCCTGTCGCTCATGCAACTTCAGGTCTATCATATAGGTTTCAGTCGTGATGGTTTCTAGTTGGTAGTTTGATATTATCATTGTAGATTCATGGCGTTTCACCGCTGGGGGGGTCGCCTATCACGTCTATGGGTGCTTACGGATTGAGATGATCGTTTTTAATCGGCTTGTACGGTGGCAAGTCTCCTCATCCGTTTCATGCATCTCGACATACTATGACCTGACACGTCTTCAGGTTCATCGGGCCTGAGTGTACGCTTTTAATTTGCCTGCTACGCCTCAGGTTGCTCGGCCTTTGCAATTCATGGGTTTGTCTCATTCTCGGTCCAGCTGCATTAGTCCACACTTGCCTACATTTTATTTTCATAGTCTGTGCATTCATATTTGTTCATGGCCACTCTCCAATGCTGGTTACCTGTCACGTCTACGTGTACTGTCGGATTGAGATGTTCGTTTCTAATTGGCTTGTGCGGTGGCAAGTCCCCTCATCCGCTTCTCACAGCTTTCATCACGTTCGTACGTCACATTATCTCACTACTTACATCACTTGCCTGACACGTCTTCAGGTTCATAGGCTTGAGTGTTACGTTTTTAATTGGCCTGATTTGCCTCAGGTTGCTCAGCCTTGCTAGTTTCTTGAGACTGACACATTTCAGTCTTCCGCTACATTTTCGTTCCTGCTCTACGTTACTGCGTGTGTTAGTCACGGACACCTACGTAGGTAGGGGTAAGGGAGGTAGGGATTTTTCCTTTTCCTAAGGTGAGTTGGGGCTCATTGATTATGTTTTTAACGATGTTGTTCTTCTTTGCAGATTTCATGTCACGGGCAGCAGATATCACAGAGTTTGCCGCCATCTGTCTTTCTCCGGTTACGAATTCTATGCATGGTAGCATGCTCTCCTTGAAACTCCTGATACATCCTTCTTTTTTACAGACGGAGCTTGCTCTTCAAGTACTGGGTTCTTTTTCTCACTGACATTCAGTTCCTACTTGCCTTTTTGCTTCTTTTGCCACTTTCAGCTCAAACGGGTTTTCAAGCTGGGCCGAGGACTGTCTGGGCACTAGACTTTTGCGGATGTACTCTGGGATAGGCCACTTTACTTTCCCTAGTACTCCCTTCTCTGCTAGCACAGGGCATGACTCGTAGCCATACCCTGCTGCTTAACCAGGGTAGAACTTCAATATCCTCTCTGGGCCGTGCTTGCAGTACAGGTGCAGTTTCTGCTGCCATTCGTCGAGGGGTCTGTATTCTCGTTGTTGAGAAGTAAGATTGGCGGTAGTCAGCTTTCTTTTCCGGACATATATCAGCTCCACATGTCTGTCACAGGCATTCTTACGTTGGGGGCTTGTGGTTGCATACAGTTACTTTCATTTCGAATCTCTTGGCTAGCTCATCCTACTGTTTTATTTTTTTGCCCCCTTTTAGGCATACTGACCATGTGACCCCGTCACACCTCAGGTCACTTTCCCACCTCAGATCAATTTCCCTGTTTTCCCCTCAGACCTTTCCCTAGCACGATCACCTGAGACTCCGAGTACAAGTGAAAGGCGGAGTCGGGAGGTATTTAAACCCGCCCTCCATCCTCCTTCTGGGTGTCGGTTTTCTTGTGTCCCACCCACCCATCCCGTTTTTTATTGCTATTTCTCCTTTTACTTCTACTTGGGTATGCCCCCTTTTAGGCATACTGACCACGTGACCCCGGCACACCTCAGGTTACTTTCCCACCTCAGATCAATTTCCCTGTTTTCCCCTCAGACCTTTCCCTAGCACGATCACCTGAGACTCCGAGTACAAGCCATGTTCTTACCAACATGTTGCTGCCATTTGCAGCCCTCTAGCCCTTTCCCTTAGTTTTCTAGAGACATTTTAGTAGTCAAAAGTTCGGGTCCCCATTGACTTCAATGGGGTTCGGGGTCAAGTTCGGGTCCCGAACCCGGACTTTTTTCCGAAGTTCGGCCGAACCCGTCAAACCTGAACATCCAGGTGTCCGCTCAACTCTACTTAAAAGGACTTGTGTGGACCTTTTAGATAGCTATTTAATTGAATATAGCCTGTCCCTTCTCCAAACAGCAACCTTTCCCTACACAAAAATCAGAATGTAAAATGGCCACCAGATCAGGTCTATTTATAAGTTAGGGGGTATGTCCATGTGCTGAAATGTCTCAATTGGCTGTCCTGCACCACCTGATGGATGTGTAATGGGTCAAAGTTCTTCTCAATGTAAAATGGCAGACTGCCGCGAATATCGCCAGATGTCCGCCTGTTCGGCGGACTGCGAACGAGCAAAGTTCACAGCGAAACGACCACTGGGCAAACTGCCAGGCCATCTCTATTAGGGAGTGAATTAAAAGCTTTGTTGTGTGTCATTGGTTAGAAAGAGGCATATTTTGGAGATGTTGCGGAGGTTGAGGCGACAAGATTTGGACAGTGATTGGATGCAGGGCTTAAAGGAGAGTTCAGAGTCCATAACTACACCTAGGACCCTGGCATCCGGGGATGAGCTGATAGTTGTGCCATTGATTTTGAGAGATCAGGGGAAGCTGAATGTGGTGGAGGAAAAAGTATAAGTTTGGTTTTGGATAGATTGAGCTTGAGGAAGTGATGTGACATCCACACTGGTATATCTGTTAGTAAATTAGTAATACATGAGGAGACTGAGGGAGTGAGCTGAGGGGTAGAGAGATAGATTTGGGTGTCGTTGGCGTAGAGATAGGTATTTGGAGCCATTTGAAGCCATGGGAGGCTCATCCAGGGAGGAGGTGTAGATTGAAAATAGGAGAGACCCAAGAAAAGAACCTTGGGGTCTCCAACAGAGAAAGGAAGATAAGAGGAAGAAGTAGAGATATAAGTAATGCTAAAAATGTACTTGGATAAGTAGGAAGAGAACCTGCAAAAACAGAGATCAACGGTGTAGAATTTTTGGAGGATGAGGAGGGGGAAACCGTAGCCAAGGCAACAGAAAGGTCCAAGCTTAGGAGTACTGAATAGTGTCCATTGAAGGAGTTTGGATGGAAAGGGGAGCAATATGTGGTATCTCTGTAACAATGCATAAGCTAAATTTTTATAGGAAATGTTCAGTACCTGAAATGGACCTAAGCTGTAGAAGTACAGGGAGATAGCTAGGGTATTGTCTGAAGGTGAAATCAGACACTATGGGGTTAATTTACTAAAGTTTGGTGTGGCTCGGCATAGAAACCAATCAGCTTCCAGGTTTTTTTTTTTGTCAAAGCTTAATAGAACAAGCTGAAGTGGCTACCATGCAGAGCTGCACCAGAAGAGAAAAGAAGGTTCAGGTCTGCTCTGTGCAAAACCATTTCATAGAGCAGGTAAATATGACATGTTTGTTGTTTATTCTCTAATAATTTTTATTTTTTTACTTTACAAGCACTTCAACTGTAAATTTTTATGTTCAGTGGTGAATTATTTGCACTTTTATTGAGTCATTTACATTGCTTGGTTGTACAAGATCTTAATTTCAACAATGTATCAAATAGTATACTTTGATAGGCAAAACATAATTATGAATCTTAGCTGTGCATTTAACTGTTTTCCCTGCGTCACACTGGAGATATAAATTAATTAGTACTATATAACACACAGTTGCATCCGGTCACAGGCTTCTAAGCGCTCCTATGATAATAATAGATGTGGCAGAGATAACAGGGACTACTTTCAACCATTATGAGAATTAATCAACAAGAAAAAGCATGTCTGTCACTGGAAAGAACTTGCAAGTTGGGTTCTTGGGGAATTCATGTGGGTTGAGTCTGAATGCTTTATGATTGTGCCACACATAACCAACTTTGCCATCTTCTCTCACATTCCATACACAGAAAAGGTAGATATATGCTTCATAAAGAGCTTTATATGCTTTACTTTGTCTAGATTTTGGATTTATTATTTTTGTTTCTTTATAGAAAACTGTCTGCAAGCAGACATTTCATTCTCATACACTGAAAATGGTTTAAACCCACCAAGGAACAATTGTCTTCAACCAGCTTTGCCGCATTCAGTTCCTATTGGGACATTATATAGGGTCAAGAAAACTTACAAGCGTTTTTGTTCTTATAGTACCAGAGCAGGAAGCAACGGTGTTTTTTCAGCTGCTATTTACAGTACCATATGGAAATGCATCTCATGTACACTATATTACCAAAAGTAGAACACCTTTGGGATAAATTAGAGCAGGGAGTGTGCTCCAGACCTTCTCATCCAAAATCAGTGCCTGACCTTACAAATGCATTTCTGGAAGAAGAAAATTCCCACACTCCTAAACCTTTTGGATGGCCTTCCCAGAAGAGTTGAAGCTGTTATAGCTGTTATGTTGGACCAACTCAATATTAAACCCTATTCACTAAGACTGGGATGCCATTAGAGTTCATGTGTGTGTGTGTAAAGGCAGGCATCCCAATGCTTTTGGCAATATAGGGCCAGATTCACGTAGAGTTACGACGGCGTATCAGTAGATACGCCGTCGTAACTCAGAATCTGAGCCGTCATATCTTTAAGCGTATTCTCAAAACGAGATACGCTTAAATCTTGCTAAGATACGACCGGCGTAAGTCTCCTATGCCGTCGTATCTTAGTTGCATATTTACGCTGGCCGTTAGGTGGTGCTTCCGTCGATTTACGCGTTGAATATGTAAATTAGCTAGATACGCCAATTCACGAACGCACGCCCGGCCGTCGCAGTACAGATACGCCGTTTACGTAAGGCGTTTTCAGGCGTAAAGATATTCCAACAAAAACACGGCGCAGCCAATGTTAAGTATGGACGTCGGGACCGCATACATTTTTTTACATTTTACGTTGTTTGCGTAACTCGTCCGTGATTGGGGCTGGATGTAAATTACATTCACGTCGTTTTCAATGACTTTTTGCGACGTCATTTGGAGCATGCACACTGGGATACGCATGCGCAGTTTAAAAAAAACGTAATTTACGTGGGGTCACACTTATTTTAAATAAAAAACGCCCACATCAAACACATTTGAATTCGGCGGGCTTACGCCGGCCCATTTACGCTACGCCACGGTAAATTAGCTTTGTGAATAGAGCACTTGCCTCTCTAATTTACGGCGGCGTATCGTATTTGAGATACACTACGCCCGCAAAACATTACGCTGATCTACCTGAATCTGGCCCATAGTGTATATTTAAGGAAGTTCTCTAAATAATAATGCACTAACATACTGGGATCTATTCGTAAATAAGGTGAATCTCTGCTGACTTTCATCATCCAATAATGTGCAATTCCTTTGCACATGATTGGGTGTCCTTTGTAAAACTTTCATCATGGTAACGACTACAACATACAGGGATATACAAGGTAATACTGACATATAATCACACACATAGGTTGGACTTGATGGACTTGTGTCTTTTTTTCACCTCACCTACTATGTAACTATGTAACTAAGTAAGATAAAGGCAAAATTCCATTGCAAGGTGAAAACTCTTTAAACAGTATATTTGCCTTTACTAAATCAACCAGCTTTGTGGGGGCAAACAAATCCTTGTAGTTTTAATAGATTAAGGAAATGTGTTATACAAACCTGGCAAATTCTAAAAGTCCTTTAAACTATTTTCATACCAGGCCTATTTTGGCACTTCTCTCCTACATGTAAAAATCATAATTTTTTTATTTATTTTTTAGCAGAGACTCTAGAGAATAAAATGGCAGTTGTTGCAACCTTTTATGTCACACAGTATTTGCGCAACAATTTTTCGAATGCAATTTTTAGGGGAAAAAAATGTTTCTATTATTAAAAAAAATGAACAAAAAGGTAAAGTTAGCCCAATTTGTTTGTATAATGTGAAAGATGGTGTTATGCTGAGTAAATAGATATCGCAAATGCCACGCTTTAAAATAGCAAACACTTGTGTAATGACGCCAAACTTTGGTATTTAAAAATCTCCATAGGTGAGGCTATATTTATTTTTTACAGGTTACCAGTTTAGAGTTACAGAGGAGGTCTAGTGCTAGAATTGTTGCTCTCGCTCTAATGCATGCTGCTGTAGGCATCATTCAGATATCCCCACTGAAAATCAAATATGTCATATGACGTCCTTGGGCTGGAAGTGGTTAAAAGCCTGCAGATCAGTTATATTCTTGGGAGCAGGAGCTTCCTTATTCTCTTTTAAAATAATAGCCATTGGAAAGATCTAATCTACATCAAGTTCTTAGCTTAGGAACTCAAATATGGGTGCTACAAAAACACATGCTTCTTAAAGTGAACTTTTGCTTTGCCCCTGCAGAGCTTAGCAACAGGTTAATTCTAATGCATACTATACTTACCTGCCCTTTTATTCTCTTTAAATAAGGCTGGGTTCACACTACGATTTTCCCATCCGTCAGCCGCATACGATTTATATGAAAAAACGTATGCGGCTGAAACTGATTGAACCGTACGTAAACGTATGCGTTTATAAAATGTATATGGTTTCAAAAAGTGCGTACGGTTCCATCCGGTTTTGATTAAAAAAACGCATCCGTTTTTGGAATTAGTGTCATTTAATAAAAAAAGATTTTCTTGTTTTGAAAATGCGCATGCGCAGACGAAAAACGCATTCGGTTTATACGTATGGAACCGCACATATGTGCGTTTTCCATTGACTTTAATGTTAAAAAAAAATGTATGCGTTTGCCATACGGTTTCAAAAACTGACTCAAAACCGTGGTCGAACACGGTTTTGTGTACTGTTAAAAAACGTTTTGCCAGCAAATCGTACGCACCCGGATGCATCTGAGTGCATACGATTTGCAATGCATTGTCTATGTATGCGTTTTCCCGTACGGGCCCGTACGTTTTCAAAACTGAAATCGTATGCGGCTGACGGACGGGAAAATCGTAGTGTGAACCCAGCCTAAAGGAGTTGTAAAGGAATTTTTTTTTTGCTGAAATGACTGTTTACAAATGATTAAAAATAGATAAAAATCATTCATATAATGTGCCTGCAGTTTCAGTTTCGTTTTTAATCTAGTTTCATGCTTCTGTGAAGTACACAGACACACAGAACAAAAACAAACACATGGCAGTGTTTGTTTTTAAAATTAATCTTATTGGTTCTGAGGGGTTTTAGACACACAGTAATCGCACCTCCTTGATCAGGGACCACAGTAAACTACTAAACAGCTACTTCAAAGCAAAAACGAACAATGAGGACATGAAACCAGGATTGCAGTAAGGTAAAGGAAGCTATTTAGCTAACAAAAAAAAATTCCTTTAGTGACCCTTTTATTTGGCAACCACAAGCAAAGACAATTACCCCATCTGGATATAGGTGAGCATGTGATTATCTCTTCACTCTTGGTGCTTGTGTTTGGCGATGTCACCCAAGCATGGCAGAGAGAGTCCTTAATGTTGTGTAACACAGGGCTAACACTCACTTGCTTTTAGTGGCCCCTGCCCTAAATGCACTTTTTTGCCAATTCCTTGAATATTAACCTTAAAATTTGAAAAGATTGATATGCGAGATTCAGCTCCCCATGACTTCTATAGAGTTTGGATAAAACATGTAAACTTTTGATATTTTCATCCAAACCTACCCAAATATAACTCAGGATTGTTCAGGACATACCTATTTGTAAGCTGTTTTCTGTAAATTCAGTATTTTCTTGCACAATTTTACTTTCTTTCATTGAAAAAATATATAAGAATAGTTAGGGTGATTTACCCTCTCTATTTGGCCTATTTACCATTTTATTTTAAAGTGAAAGTGAAGGAAAATCCCACATTTTTGGTTGTCCCCAGAAAAGCAATAGACAGGAAATATTTCAGTAGAAACACTAGTTCTGGTGACCTGGGGGGGGGGGGGGGCACAATTGATTCCCTTTGATTACAGGGATTTCCTCTCATTTCTTGTTTTGGCTATGGGACAGGAAGTGAGGATAAATCTCACAGATGGCAAAAAAAAATTAAAAATGTCTGGAGTTATAATCCTCCCTCTAACTGCTCAGTTAAGCCAGTCATAAACAAAATCAGCCAGTTCAGCAGGAACTAGTCACATTTCACTTTCAATAGAATTTTATTGAAAACATGTAAAGGTACAAAACATAGCATATTAGAACTTTCTGAAATTGCCAAGAAGATAGCAGACAGCTGCTGAGAATGTAAAAACATGCAATAATATATATTGCTTAATAATAAACAAAACATATAGCCTGTAAGTTAGACTAGGTATAGATGAGCCAGGTAATATCGCAACAAGTAGCAAAACAAAAGGCAGGTCCAGACGTCAAGTCTGAATCAACAACAAAATTTGCAACAAGGAAAAGAAGGTAAGAGAAAGGAAGGATGTCCACAGTAGGATAATGGGAGAGAGAGGTAGAATAAGGGAAAGGGGAGTGAGCGTCAGGGATGCCCAAAGCCAGCACCCCAATTCTGGACTACTACAATGAGTTCTAGCTCTCCATGGACAATGACGGATGAGTATATTGTATCCACAGGGTCTATATCTGTGAGAATTTATTTTGCATGTCCAGTAGGTTGCTGGTCAATTTCCTATTGATAAAGAACCCATCGATCCGCTGATGAACTTTTTCAAAGGAAACAAATAGTTTCTTCCAGGCTTTGTCAATGGTCAGTTTGGGGTGAGAATAGACAAAGAATGAATGAGCTTCAGAACCTTGGTCCAAAGCCATGTGAGCATGGGACATGTCCACCAGATATGCATAACATGGGAAGGCTGAAGATGGGATACGTGTGACGGGACCAGGTACCATCTGGTAACTGTTTTAAAATGCAGACTCGATAGTATTCACATTTTATAGAGCAAGAGGCTATCGTGGCCCAGATTTGCACACAATCTGCGCTATCTCTGGTGCACCAGAGGTCTGTCTCCCACTTGGAAACGTAAGTGTAATTGTTGTGGTGGTTAAAAGTATTCAATTGAGAGTAGAGTATAGAAACCAGTTTAGGGGAAAGAGGTGCATGGTGGCATATATGTTCAAATAATGATCGCTGACTCATAAGGTCTTTATTAGTGAATATGGTGGAGAGCCAATGTTTTATTTGTAAGAATCACAATAAATCGAAGGATGGGGCCTGATATTTGTCCCTAACCGAACCAGCCACTTATGGTCAGGCTGGTTGTACTGAAGTCAATGTATTGGTTGACTTCAGTACAACCAGCTTTTTTTTTTTTTTTATTACAATCACTACTGACGGCTTTGGCTGCTGGCAGCGATTATTGTATTCTGATGGCGGGAAAACCTTGCGCTGTCAGAATAATAAAGTGCAGCAGGAGGGATTTGCTTATCAACACTGACTGTGTTTATGGGGGAATCAAGCAATTTTCTTTTCTTCAACCCGTGGTTGAAGGGAAGAAAATTGCATAACCTTTGGCCAACCCTAATAGGATGACTATCAGTCTGCTAGTGCTTATATCATGTCTCAGTTAATTAAATCTCTGCAGAGGGTGACATCTTAAGCCAGATGAATTTCTATCTGTGTTTATAGCCCTCTCTGTTTAACAAAAGCTGATTTTTTTGCCTTGGGGAGCAACTGGCGCCAATCCCTCCAAGCCTTGGGATGTCTCTCGTGGGTGCACTCCATGCTGCTATTCGGAGGGACACCACTGGAAGCATATGGGGCAATCTCTTGCCTTACCATTCTTTATGAATGGTTCAGAGTGAGTGGGCGGAAGGATGATGATGGTAGATCTGGACATGCCAAATACCATTTGGCTGATTATAACCAAGCCTAGAAGAATGACTGTTGGTTTGTATGTTGTGCAGAAGACTATTATTGAGGAACTTCTTGGTATTTATTGGCAGATTGTTTTTTGCAATGCAGTGCTTTCCCTGCAGTGGTCTTTAAGATGTAGCATTCTGAAAAAAAGGCTGATATGCAGATATGTTGGTTGCAGAAATTAGAAAAGCAGGAGTCTCTGTACTTGGTGGCATTACCTTTTATGTACAGCGAAGACAACCAGAGTGTACTTTTCATGGTGCACATGTATAACCTATTTGCAAGAGATGAGTAAATCCAGGGCTTTCTTCTCATCTACAGTATTGTAGTTCTGTTTCAAAGGCTAACAAAATTAAAAATATTTGGTACTAGGAGGTACTGGGTCCAATTCAGACAGGATCCAGAATGAATTTGTGGAATTGGACACCCATTCCAGTCTTTTTTTTAAAGTAACAAACAGAAGTCAATTGTGGTACCCCAGACAATCAGAATTTTGTCAGGATTGGTATTCGTTCAGGCATGGGTAGGAGGAGTCTGACAAGGGGCAGGTCTGCTGTAACAGTTTTAAGCCTGACCTTGGAACTTCTGAATGTATGGAAGGGCAGAAATGTTACCTTTGTGGGAGTGGAGGGAATCTGGTGAGCCAATAAGGCTAACAATTCAACTGGCCAGATCAGTACAGTTAAAGACTTAGTGGTTGTTGATATAGCTAAATCTTAAGCCGAGGTCGCTGTGGGTAGTAAAATAAGCAGTTCCCTCATGGAGTTTGTGGACAAGGTTCCTGCTGCTGATGCAGAGGGCAAGTTAAATGTCCCAGGACCTGAGGCAGTCCCTAATGAGGCCAGGGTGAGATGGGTGGGGGGGGGGTCTCCGAGTTTGGAGGTGTTTCTTAACCCTTGTGGCTGAGAGGAAACAGGAGGCAGTTGTGGGAGAAAGTGGTTCAAGTGGTGTGGTGGAGGAGGAGGTGATGGACTTAAGCTGGGGTTTTCATCACACATCAGAGAGTTTTTGTGTGGGGTAGAATTCTTGCAGGCAGACTTAACCATTTAGTCAGACTGCTCCATTCAGTCCTTTGCAAGTATCAGACAGGTGGAAAACTTGCAGTCCATTATGGGGTACACCTAGAGCAAAAAAGGGAGGAAAAAGACTGAGACTAAAATTAAGGGGTTTAGGGTGAAGGAGACTCATAAGGTGAGGGTAAGGGGAGGGCTGTAAAAAAGAAATTAACTTTGGTTGTCTGTTTTCATTGTTTTTCTTTCAAGATACATCTTAGGGCAGGGGGTGCCCAACCTTTTAAAGAGCAAGGGCCACTTAAGCGACTTGTCGCGGGCCACAATGAGCGGTGCGGGTGGATGGCATGTCCGTATCTGCTCTGCAGATGAGAAGGAGCTTCTGCTGTGGAGCTCACAGGATCCTTTTCTCCTCCCGATCCCACTCCTTGCAGGGCACCTTTATGTGGCCGTGCAGTGTGCACCGGGCCATCGGCTCACACACCCAAGCTTAGTGGACCGGACCTAACTTGCCCCTCCACCCAAGAAAATGGAAAAGGGTATTGGGACTTTGAGTAAGGCATATGACACACAGCTGAAAAGTACAAAATCATATTTATTGACATGGACATGGGGCGTATCACAATACACATACATAAGTATTCATTGTTTCATAATATATATACATAAAAACATGCATTAAAAATGATTAATAATTCATATATATATATATATATTATATATATATATATTACATATAAATCCCACTTTAAAACTTTTTTGGCAGCAGTGATTTTAATAATGCTTAAAGTGAAAAAATGTAAGCTAAATATTCCTTTAAATTTCATACCAAAGGGCTGTCTATAGTATGCCTGTAAAGTGGCACATTTTCCCCGTGTTTAGAACAGTCATGCAGCAAAATCACATTTCTAAAGGAAAAAAGTAATTTAAAACTCATCATGGCTGTAATGTATTGTTGGGTCTCGGCAATACAGGTAAAATTCATTGAAATTCAGGTCTGGTATGGATTTAAAGGAGAACCCTGCGCCAAAATAAAAAAAATGGTGTAGGGTTCTCCCCAAAAATCTATACCAGACCCTTATCCGACCTGGCAGGCCACAGGAAAAGATGGGGGACGAGTGAGTGCCCCCCTCCTGAACCAAACCAGGCCACATGCCCTCAACATGGGGGATGGGTGCTTTAGGGCGGGGGGCTCGCCACCCCCCACCCCAAAGCACCTTGTCCCCATGTTGATGGGAACAAGGGCCTCACCCCTATAACCCTTGCCGTGGTTATGGGAGACTGTGGGCAGGTGGGTTTATCATAATCTGGTAGCCCCATTTAAGCCCCCCAAGTGAATTTGTAATACGGTACATTGTACCCCTACCATTTCACCCAAAAAAGTGTAAAAAAGACAAGAGCCAGCGTGGGACAAGTCCTTTATTTAAAAAAATAAAAATACAAATTTCCAGCAACGTAGATCCATCTCGAGGGAAAAAAAAGCATGCACCATCTCCACCATCTCTTCAAGTGACATATTGGTGGCTTTGTAGCATCTGGGCCTTGATCGGGACATTACCGCCTCCCGGCTTTCCTCGTTGGGACAGGGTATACCACTCACCTGTGACACCGCCATATTGTCGCTTCACACTGATTAGGGGCGTGGAATAGAGGAAAAGGTCCCTCATGGGCGGGCGAAGAGGGCGGCGATTCACGCATGGGCGGGGTATATAAGCAGAACGACGTGACTACGTTGATTACGCGGAGTCTGGAAGAGCGGAAGTGACGACCGACTTAAACAAAGGTAAAAATAAAAATGGGGCCAGCAGAGGAACGCTGCAGGGAGCCGTGGAAGGAACGCTGCAGGGAGCCGTGGAAGGAACGCTGCTAGGAAGACCAGAAAGTGATTCCCAAGCTCAGATCGCTTTTAAGAGGCATTTGACAGCCGGTAAAGAGGGAATATGTTGCCTCCTGACTGCCTGTTTTAACCCCTTAAATGCATCATCACTATGCTGAAACTGCATGCAATGCACACAGTTGCAGGGTGGTTGCAGTGCAGCCCCATTCACCTAGGGCAGTTATGGGGAACCTTGGCACCCCAGATGTTTTGGAACTACATTTCCCATGATGCTCATGCACTCTGCAGTGTAGTTGAGCATCATGGTAAATGTATTTTCAAAACATTTGGGTTGCCAAGGTTCACCTTCACTGACCTAGGAGTTTCCTTTTAAGGGTGCCCTGGCTGGAAAAATATTGAGAAACACTGGCATAGAGCAACCAATCTCTCCATTTCCTCCTGCAGCCACTGAATGCCTGCTGGAGGAAGAGGAGGAGAAACAGGGGGAATGGAGAAATCTGTTCCTTTATATGCAGTCACCCACTTGCGACCGTGTCCTGTTGTTCCGCCACCGAGCTCGAAAAAAGAGCCCTGTTCGGGGGGTCAAGGGGGCCCTTCATGGTTTCTTGCATTGGGGCCCTGAAGGTTCTAGTTACACCACTGATAGGGGACACAATAATGTGCCCCTCTTTCTCCTAGGTATCCTTATCTTTTATTTCTCTCAGCCTTCTTCATTTTTCCATTTTGGTTTTATATTCCCCCAACTACTCCCTCCCAAAACAAACCTACATCAAAAACATAACATAACTAAAAAAAAAACAATAATAATAATTTAGTCCCCCCCCTGCTCCTTGGGGCAGGAAAGGACCGACACCCCTCTCCCCTCCCCCTCCCCCTCCCCCTCCCTCCCCCTCCCCCTCCCCCTCTCCCAGTGGAGGTCCAGGAATATTGATCTCCCAATTGTTTCCTGTGGCCTTACTCCCCCACTGTATTTCCCATTAGTCTTCTGACTGGGCAAATATGTTCCATATTGACCAAATTTTGTTATATTGCTCTTTTCTGTCTTGGGCCAAAAACACCAAGTCCTCTATGGCCCCCACATTACTGACTCTATTGAGAAATTCAGCAATTGTTGGAGGCCTGGGACTTTTCCAACTTTTTGCTATGCACGCTTTGGCCTCATTGACCAAGTGGCATAACACAGAATTGTTATATATCTGTGTAGGTTTTTGCGAGAGATGCAACAGGAAAAACCCTGGGTCACCATTTTTTTAGATATCTTTCGTACCTCTCACCAGTACTGTCTGATCTTAGGGCATGTCCAGTATATATGGAAAAAAGTTCCCCGGCCCCCGTTACATTGCCAACACTGGTCTGAGACTTCAGGGAAAAACCTGGCGTATAATACCACCTGGTCAATAATTATAATAATAATAATAATATAATCATTTTAAGCCAATTTCTTTTTTTTGGCAGGTGTCCCTGATTGGTACTGGCAGGTGGCATTGGTTGGCACTGGCAGGTTTTACTGAATGCCACTGGTTGGCACTGCCTGGTGTCACTGAATGCCACTGGCAGGTGTCACTGAATGGCACTGCTGGGCACTGGCAGGTGTCACTGAATGGCACTGGTTGTCACTGGCACGTGTCACTGGATGGCACTGGCAGGTGTCACTGAATGGCACTGCTGGGCACTGGCAGGTGTCACTGAATGGCACTGCTGGGCACTGACAGGTGTCGCTGAATGGCACGTGTCTCTGAATCGCACTGATGGGCACTAGCAGGTGTCACTGAATGGCACTGCTGGGCACTGGCAGGTGTCACTGAATGTAACTGGCAGGTGTCACTAAATGGCACTGCAGGGCACTGGCAGGTGGCAGTTTCACACTGAGCCGATTTATGTTTTCAGTTAACTGAATGCAGAAACCAGCTATTAGGGTGATTTCGGGGTGGGCGGGACCCAGGGTGGGCGGGGCCATGCAGCTATCAAACACCAGCCAATGATTGGCCTGCTCAAGAAAGTGGGTGGGGCCACACACATAGCGGCCGCCCACATCCCATCCCATTGGCTGGTGTTGGTGTTTGATAGCTGCTGGGCTGGCTCCCGCCCACCCCTGACAGCACGCTGATTTAATAGAGTTCCTCTGTCTGCTTCAGATGCCTGTTGCCTCCTGGGATTAATGACAAACATCTCCCAGAAGGCATATCGGTCCGTGTATGACAAGCTCAGGCTGCGGCCAGAAACATGAAGTGGATATGTAAATGTGACATAACACAGTGAGTTTTTAAGATACAAAATTTATATATGCCGAATCTATATAAGGGGAAAGACCTGCAAACTTGTAAAAGAGGGTGGAACTCCACTTTAAGTCCTGTTCTTATTTATTTTGGTAATCTAAATTGAGAAATTAAAGAGAGAGAAAGAGGTGAAAAGAGTAATGAATGGAGAAAAAGGGATGTATAACATATACGTGAATGGGAATATATAGAGGAGTTGTAAATTGTGGGAGTTTGACTTACAAATGCCAGTATGTTTCAGTGCAACTTGGTTTTGAGAGGAGGATGAGGAGGTATGTTCTGGGTGAGGTAAGAAAATAATGGGAATAATAGAGAAGGTGTGTGAAAATGTATGGAAAAGAGTGTGTAGTAATGACTTAAATTGGTTGTAAACCCTTTACAACTACTTTTACCTACACGTAAGTATAGAATAAGGCTTACCTGTAGGTGCTGCAAATATCTCCTAAACCTCCACCGTTTAGGAGATATTTGCAAATGAGACGGTTGCCGATGTCTCTGGAACATGTGCCGTAGACAACGGCACAGGCACACTTTAGAAACGGTGATTGTCCTGTTTCTAAAGAAGATCTTGCCCCGACTGGCGGCTCCCACGCGCATGCGCGGGAGTGATGTCATCACGTCTCCAGCCAATCATAGCTCTGGAGCCTTGATACCGGGAAGGAAGAGGGTGAAAGATTAATGCTTCGTGGAGGCGAGGAAATCGGGGGACATCGCAGGCTCCGGTTTCAGGTAAGTGACACATAATGGGCTACTATGGGATGTATAGTAGCCCATTATGTTTTACCTTTGCAGGAAAACAAAGAGGAAGTAAAACCCACCAGGGTTTACTTCCTCTTTAATGAATCTGCAGAAGGTTGTGGCATTGATGGCAGTACATAATTGTTCAGCAAGAGTTTTTCAAGTGAGGAGATTGGTAAATAGAAGAATGTAGGGGGCACTAGAGTGTGGTTAATTTTCTTTGGGAGTGTGGTTTTGCGAGAGAAGTATGGTGGAGTTAGAAAAGTAAAAAAAAAAAAAAATCACTACGCTAAACCAAAATAGTTCACTAAAAAAGTGTACAAATATAGTTATATGTTGCCGATAATCACTGACATGTGTTCCTACACCCAACCATATGTAAAAACGAAAGTGCAGTGCAACCAAATACTGTATTTATCGGCATATAACACGCACAGGCGTATAACATGCACCCTAACTTTAAGGGGGAAGTTTAAAGAAAACAACTTTCCACAGCTCCCTGCGTATAACACGCAGGCACAGTTTACCCTCTATTTTCAGGGTAAAAAAGTGAGTGTTATACGCCAATAAATACAGTAATTAAAAATTATTCTCAGAAATACATAAATCCCATTTTATTTCATTAAATGGTATATACTGTACAAACAGATAAATAAGACATATACCAATTATTTTTTTAAATACATTAAAGTGATCATTAATTAACAATGACAGTGCCGCAATCCGTATACCTTAATAAAAATAAAAAGTCCACCACTACTGTGTAACTTTCTCTGAAAAATTTAAATTATTAATACCACACTCCTTATTTCTTGAATAAATATCAAAGTCCACCAATGTAGTGTAATATCCACAATAATAGTGGTGCAAATAACATGCATGCTTTAACCGGACTAAGTGTGTCAAAAATGCGCTCCAATGCTGTGCGTTGCCACCTATTACTGCTGCTTCTTACCTGGGTCCTAACACTGCAGCAATTCTCCCAGAACACAGAGGGCAAGTCTAGCTCCACGCCAAAATAAGAGAACCTTCCCACTCAGCAGGAGATACAGTGTGTATGTATATATATATATATATATATATATATATATATATATACACTATATATAAAAAAGCTCTCATAGTGTAGTATGAAACTACTTGATTACTTTATTCTCCACGGGTAGGCAAAGTAACGTACCTTCATGTTATCCCCCCAGTTCCTGAGGTGGTCGGCTTCGGTTTAGGAGTGATCCGTCCTTAAGGGCAGGCCACTGATTCGTGAAATGCTTCCCTTGTCTTTGAGACTGTAAATGCAGACAAGGGAAGTGATGTAACCACTCCTCGTGCTGCCTTTTTGTTGCAGACCAAGGAGATGAAGAAATCTCACAGTAAGTGCACCAACAGTCCACTGATACCAGTACACGTAGGTGCACATTTCACCCCCCATCACCCCATGTTTATTAAGTTTGTTTCTTTATAGCGTCAGGGCAACCATTGTTTGTTACCCAATAAAGGTTTAACCCCCCTGATCACGTGGCGGGTGATATCAGTTAGGTTTTAGGGTCAGTTAGGGTCTGCGTTGCCCCAGGCAGCTTTAGATTAGTGCCAGTAGCGCTAACACCCACGCACGCACCATACACCTCCCTTAGTAGTATAGTATCTAAACTGTTCAATATCTGATCTGATCAGATCTTTACTAGCATCCCCAGCAGTTTAGGGTTCCCAAAGACGCAGTGTTAGTGGGATCAGCACAGATACCTGCTTTTACCTGCGTTTTGACCCTCCACCCAGCCCAGCCCACCCAAGTGCAGTATCGATCGTTCACTGTCACTTACAAACAGGGGCGGACTGACCATTGAGAAACTCGGGCACTGCCCGAGGGCCCCATGCCACTAGGGGGCCCCATCAGAGATGCCAGGCTCATTAAAACCAGGGACAGTGTGTAAAAATCTGTGTTTTTTTTACATCTGTCCCTGATATGTCCAAAACCTACATGCTTTTGATGGTAAAATCCTGAGATTTTAGCTGCCCTGCCTCTGTACCGCCTCCTGGCTTGGTGGCCATCTGTAAGCCCGGGGGCCCCATAATCTTCTATTGCCCGGGGGCCCCATGAGTTGTCAGTCCACCCCTGCTTACAAAACACTAAATACATAACTGCAGCATTCGCAGAGTCAGGCCTGATCCCTGCAAATGCTAACAATTTTTTTGGTAGTGTTTGATACAGTTGCTGACAACAGTGTTGCCAACTGTCTGTTAATATACAGACAGCACGTAAATTTAACCCCCTTTTGGTGGCGCCATTACGTAACTCCACCCAGCCGGCTTCAGCCGGGCTTGGGAAAGCTTGTATCCACTTGGCCGGGGGCGGCGCATGCGCAGTTACTTAATGGTTTTGAATAGCCGATCGAGTCAGGAGGACTCAGGAGGGACACGGCAGTGACAGTCTTTGGTGAGTGCAATAGACAGAGGAGCCGTGACAGCCCAGCGGCCATCTTTTTTACGTGCACCCGATGAGGTACTATATATAACAGGTTTTTTTACTAACATGCTGCACCTTGTGTATCATTGTAAAAACTCTGTGTATGTAGAAGGGATATACAGGCAATGGTGGTTGTACATCTCCAAAATGGCAAGTCCTAAATCAGCAGAAGCTATTTACACAAGCACTGGGAAATGGCTGTCAGCAAATTAAATTACTCAGCAGGGACCTTGTCCAGGGAAAATATCTCATGTCTTCCATCCAGACATCAATATATTTTTTATGTATCATGAAACTGCAGCACATATGCTAAAATTAGATTTTAAAAATAACCAGTATGTAATCTGTAGTGACCTCTCCAAAAAAGGATTTGGCCAAATATTTCTGTCCACTGAGTACAGAAAGGATGTATGTTCTGTACAGGCACTGAGATATACTAGCAGTAGTAGTATTATACTACCATGTGTAACCCTGCCATACAAGTGCCCCGCCATACAAGTGCCCCGCCATACAAGTGCCCCGCCATACAAGTGCCCCGCCATACAGGTACCCCGCCATACAGGTACCTCACCATACAAGTAGTACCCTGCCATACAAGTACCCCACCATACAAGTACAAGCCAAGTCCAGCACCGCACAGCCCAGCTTTAAGGTAATAAAGAAGCTGCTGGTGGCAGTAGGTGATGGTGGCCTGAGGTGGTGGGGGCATGAGGTGATGGTGGAAGAAGGTAATGGTGGCACAGTGGCAGGAGGTGGGTGAGGTGATGGTGGCAGAAGGTAATGCTGGCAGGAGGTGATGGTGGCAAGAGCCAATTGTGGCAGGAGGTGGGGGTGGTGGGTGCAGGAGGTGGTGGTGAGAGCAGGAGGTGATGGTGGCAAGAGCTGGCAGGAGGTGGTGGTGGGAGCAGGAGGTGATGGCGGCAAGAGCTGGCAGGAGGTGTTGGTAGCAAGAGCTGGCAGGAGGTGATGGGGAACAGAAACCGATGGGCTATTATAGTGAAAATAACAGAAATATGTTTTTTTTTTACCTTAATATCTACCATAAATCACATTGCTATTTGCCTAGTGTACTTGTTTGTAGCCTAAATACTGAAATTTGCACTTAAAACTGTAATTTTGTAACTTTTTTTTTTCCTGTGAATCTCACTGGTGTACCAGTAAATTTAGAGACCAAAATGGAAAATCTAAGGTACACTTGTGAAGAGGCCTACACGTTTTTTAGCATGACAGATAGTGAAGAGGAAGTCACTCATCTGTCAGATTCAGACTCAGAATATGATCCTGTAGACAGCAGCGGCCCCCTGACAGATAGCCAAGGTCAGGCGTACCCGACCCTGTTCTTCTGCTGTTTTTGAGGTGCAAGAACCGCAGGGCTCTCGTATGGAGCAGAGAGCCAGTACTAGTGCTGCTCATCCTTCTGGTGAACTGGCAAGCACCAGCGGCCTAGTACACCTTGGTTTTACATCCAGCACTGCAATATCACATGGCGACGTGGCGAGTCCCATAAGTGCAGTTCAAGCTGGTGAGGTGATTAGCATGAGTAGAGTCCCGCAGCCACCAAGAAGAATTTTCCAATCCTAAATGGGAGCCCACCACTTCTGCAGCACCCGTACTTTCCCCATTTACTGGCCAACCTGGAACAACAGTTGATTTTACGTCACTTGATTTCTATTCGCTGTTTTTTCCAGAAGATCACTATAGATCTATTGTGGACCAAAGCAATTTGTATGCTGGTCAGTTCCTCGTCGCTAATCCCCAGTTGTCCTCCCTTTACAAAGATTGGAAACCGATTACAGTTTTTTCGAATTTAAGACCTTTCTGGCCCTATGCCTCCTCATGGGCATAACTAAAAAGGTTGAAATGCTGTCATATTGGTCCACTTATCCAATTTGCCATATGCCCCTGTTTGCTGCCTCCATGGCCTGGGCACCATACAAGCAGATCTTGCGGTTCATGCACTTCAATGACAATGAACTCTGTCGTCCTCGGGGAGACCCTGGAATATGATTGGCTCTACAAAATTCAGCCCCTTGTAAAACTACTTCAATAAACGTTTTGCAACCTAGTTTACTCCCGATCAAGTTGTCTGCATTGATGAGTCCCTGATTAAGTTTTATGGCCGCTTGTCTTTCAAACAGTATCTTCCCAGCAAGCGTGCCAGATATGGGGTCAAGATGTATAAGCTCTGTGACAAGGCAATAGGCTATACATGGCATTTTATGGTTTACGGGGGGAAGAGATAGTTACGTAGAGCTGGAGAACTGCCCAGACTACATAGGGAGCGCTGTCAAGATTGTGTGGGACTTGGTGTCACCCTTATTTGGAAATGGGTACCACTTGTATGTGGACAATTATTACACGAGTGTACCACTTTTTAGTCACTTGTTTGATCATCAATTTGGTGCATAAGGCACCGTGCGATCTAATCGCCAGTGGCTTATAGATTCCCATCTGAGGCTGGGGTAATAATTAGTAAAGTGGAGGAATAATAAGAATGTTTTCGTTCTGTCCTCCCTTCACGCAGACACGCGGGTCCAAATTCCTACGGTGACTGGTAATGGGAAAATACCTCTCTGGGTGTAACAGGCGCCTTCGGCGCCATTATGCATTCCACGCTGGGACGAGTATGCCGCCCGCGCGATGACGTCATTGCCCGACGCCGTGTGCGTTCCAGCCTGGAGCACGGAAGTGCACTTCACATCAACCCTTGCCTTGCCTCGTATCAGTGCTTATGCACGGCACCTGTTAGCTCACTATAAAGGCATTCAGAGTCCATACAGGCCTTGTTCTATTGTTGTCAGCTGTAGCTTGACCACGCTACAATCAATAGTGCCATGGCTCCCCATGCTGCAAAACTTCACCAAGCTGCAATTCCAGCATTTCTGCTGTTACCTTGGCTACTTCACATTGCAATTCCTGGGGACAAACTTCAAGACCTTTCTTGCTGACACCTTACACTACGGAATCCCTTGTCACTACACTCAAGCCCTGCAAACGGATGAGTAGCAATTGTGTTACTTGTAGTTCTATAGAAAGATCTGCTGCATACTTTCCATCTAAAACAATTGCTGTTATTTATTATGGTTTGTGGCTATTAACATACTACTTGGGATAGACTGTCATTCCTATGACTGTCTGCTAAGGAAAATCTTAAAGGGACATCTACTCTCAAATTACCTGAGCTATATTTGCCCCTTATATGCAACTATTTTTACCTGAGCTATATTTGTCTCTCATATGCAACTATTAATTGTCTTTACAACTCCTATTTACTACGTGCTTGACATAAGTGTTATTTGCTTATGGGCCTTGCCCTAACTTGCTGAACATGTTCGCTCTAACTTTTCTATGCTTAGGGTTGATGGTATTTTTATACCATCTCCCTTAGTGGCCTAATACATTACTATGGGGCAGATTTACTATTATCAATGCGCTGCGTCGGTTCATGGCTTAATTAGTACTCCAAATGAATCCTTAATTAGGCGCATGAACCGGCGTAGCACAGGGCGCAATGCAATTAATATGTAAAGCCGCCGCCAAACTCCCTTTAGAAGTCTGATGGGAGAAATCAAAAGTGTTAATTTACAAGGTTAATATGCAAGTTTTGTCCTAAAAAGTGTTTGGGGACCTGTATCAATGCTTTTTTTATTTTTTAAAACGGCCGTTTTTTCGAGAGCAGTGAATATAATAATGCTTAAAGTGCAACAATAAAAGTGAAATATTCCCGAGGTTAGAACTGTCCCTGCACAAAAAGGAAAAAAAGGCATTTTAAATTCACTTGCGGCTATAATGAATTGTCGGCTCCCAGAAATTCTAAACAAATTCATTCATAAAAATAAAAAAAAGCGTGGGGTCCCCCCAAATTCCATTACCAGGCCCTTCAGGTCTGGTATGGATATTAAGGGGAACCCCACCGTAAAAAAAAAAGAAATGACGTGGGGTTCTTCCCAAATATCCATACCAGGCCCTTCAGGTCTGGTATGGAATTTAAGGGGAACTCCACCAAACATTTTAATAAAAAAAAGACATGGAGTCCCCCCAAAAATCCACACCAGACCCTTATCCGAGCATGTTAACCTGGCCAGCCGCAGAAAAGAGTCCAGAACCGTACCAGGCTACATGCCCTCAACAAGGGGAGGGTGCTTTGGGGTCCCCATGGATAGCACTTTCACTTAGCAGCAAAAAGGGTCACTGGTTCGAATCCCGCCTGTGACACCATCTGCCTGGAGTTTGCATGTTCTCCCTGTGCCTGCGTGGGTTTCCTCCCACAATATAAAAACATGCTGTAAATAAAATTGGATCCTGTCTAAATAAGCCCTAATATGCAGTAGTATATTTAGGTTTTGTGCTGCCCTAGGCCTGACTATATTTCTGCACCTCCTAATAGAAAAATGACCCACCCTTCCTGTCAAGGCCACACCCTGTTTTTTATGACCTGCCCAGAAATGTTCAGGGGATACACACACACACACTAGTTCTGGGGGGAAGGGGGGCACTGGATTCCCTTAATTTGCATAGTTTTTCTCTCACTTCCTGTTTGGCTATGGGGCAGGAAGTGAAGGCAAATCTCCCCAATTGGACAGGGATAATACAAAGTAAACTGACAGGGCCTATAACCCTCCCTCCCTCACTCTATCCAAAATTAAAGAAAAAAAAAGTGTTGATTATAGTTCTTGTTTAACCCCTTAAGGACCGCCGCATGTACATATACGTCGGAAGAATGGCACGTACAGGCACATTGGGTTACCTGTACGTCCCTGCCTAGACGTGGGCCGGGGGTCCGATCGGGACCCCCCCGGTACTTGTGGCGGTCCCTGTGGCTGTGCTCCCAGCCACAGGGACCGCTCCCAGCCAATGCGCGTCCTCCCCCGCCCTCTTCCTGTGTAAACACAGGAAGGGGGAAGTGATGTCATCACCTATCGGCGGTATTTTCAACCGCCGCTGAGGAGAGAAGACATCACAAGTGAGTTGCACAACACTACACTGACACAGTACACATAGACACATTAACCCCCCTGATCAGCCCCCCCCCCACCCCCTGTCACAGTGTCACTGAATGCAGTGATCATATATTTACTGATCACTGCATTTAGTGTCAGTGTGACAGTTAGTGTGACAGGCAGTTAGTGTTAGGTCCAGTAGCCCGCGTACCCCCCCCCAATAAAGTTTGAACCCCTTGATCACCGCCCTAGTTAACCCTTTCACTCCCTATTGCCAGTGTCACTAAGCGATCGTTTTTCTGATCGCTGTATTAGTGTCGCTGTTGCCGCTAGGTAGCTATTTTTTTTTTTTATTGCGATTTTTATTTTTTTTTACTAAAGACATGTGGCTGAATACATTTTGGCCTAAATGTTTGACTAAAATTTAGTTTATTCAATTAAATTTCAATTCAATTTCAATTCAAATTAAAAAATATATATATATTTTTTTTAAATTGCTATATTTTTGTTTATAGCGCAAAAAATAAAAATCGCAGAGGTGATCAAATACCATCAAAAGAAAAGAGAAAAAGTTAACGGCTCAGAGGTCCCAACGAGCTAAAGCTGAAAGGTAGGATCCAACCCCTGGGTGCAGGCACTGCAATAGTATGCAAAATTGTATGGAGAAAAACCAGGACGGCCGCACTCCAAAAAATGTTCCTTTATAATAAAACGGATTACAACATCAACATGTCACAGCAAAAAACAGAATAGAGGTTGACGCGTTTCACACCAAAATACAGTGCTTATTCATAGCTAAATGTGCATAGCAAAAAAGAAGAAATAAATACTCTAAGCAATAGACAGAAACAATTGTGCGAACGCCCCCTAAGGCAATTAGTTAATTGGCTAGTGAGGGAAACAAATGATCACAGGTAATCACACATGTGGGATAGAAAGTGCTTCTCACAGGTCTATAGCCTCGTACCCCTTCATCCACAGAACTGGGGTGTGTGGTAAGTGGAAGAATGGGTTAATACGTAGTTTATATAATCAAATATAAGTAAAAATAAATATTGTTGATGTTGTGATCTGTTTTATTATAAAGGAACATTTTTTGGAGTGCGGCCGTCCTGGTTTTTCTCCATACAATTTTGCATACCATCAAAAGAAAGCTCTATTTGTGGGAAGAAAAGGACGCAAATTTTGTTTGGGGAGCCATGTCGCACGACCGCGCAATTGTCTGTTAAAGCGACGCAGTGCCGAATTGTAAAAACGCCTCTGGGCATTTAGCAGCATATTGGTCCGGTCCTTAAGTGGTTAAACACACATTTCTGATAATTTTATTGAGAGGCCTAAGAAAATATAACCATGCCAATAGGCCAGGATACAGTGTTGCTAATATGTATGATTGTGTGTTAGGGACCTCCACAAACACCACCCAATGTTAA
Source organism: Rana kukunoris (assembly GCA_029574335.1). Lineage (NCBI taxonomy): Eukaryota > Metazoa > Chordata > Amphibia > Anura > Ranidae > Rana > Rana kukunoris. The sequence continues at coordinate 243,906,975 of CM056059.1, forward strand.
ATAAACAATTTTCTTAATTTGAAAATAAGTATCATCTGCTCATTTTTTTGGGGATGTCTGCACCCCTGATAGGGTGAAGACACCTCACAAATGTTGTCACTTTCTACTTCAAATTCATTCATATCCTGTCACATAGCCAAACAGGAAGTGAGGGTAAAATCTGACTAATGTCTTTTCTTGGGGACACACAGATCAATCTAAATAGTTTCCCATTATGTAAATTGCACTGTAGCATTTTGCTGTGTACACCCCAAATTATTAGGGATCTTGGACTGTGCACTACAATTGGACAAGCAAGGAAGAAAAAAAAAAAACTTTGCTTCTACAGGATTGGATATCCTGGATTGGATAAAACCATCAGTGCTTCCCTTCTGATTTTCAGCGACTACGCTTCTACTGCAGAGTGGCTTTGCCTTTACTAAACCTCAAGCTAACTAATCATTTGGGGTGTACACAGCAGTGCAATTTGCTTAATGGGGGACACTAGTTAGATTGACCTGTGTGTTCCCAAGAAAAGACATTGGTAGGGTTTTAACCTCACTTCCTTTTCAGCTGTGTGACAGGAAGTGAAGCCAATTTTAAGAAAAGGGACACAAAGCCCAACCCAATATACACAAGCAGGGGTTCTAACACTCACTTGGCTTCCCTCAAACACCCACAATTAGAATAGGATTGTCTTGCACTAGATTTAAGCACAGTGCTGTAAATCAGCACTTCAAGCCTGTCCACCATTACACCCCCCCCCCCCACAACAGGCCATGTTTGCAGGTTTTACTTCATCTTGCACATGTGCTTTAAAAGACAGTCTGGACAGCAATTCTTGATAACATAAATCCACAAAACATGTCCTGTCGGACATGTATTTGAGGACTGAGGCTGAGAACCACTGCAGTAAAAAGGAAACAATACTTACCGCTCTGTCTTTTTCCTTTCCTGGTGATTAAACATGTCAGCAAACATTTCATGCATACACACCAGGAAAGGAGATTCGAGACAAAAATCACACCTGATTGTTTAGGCCAAAACTATTTTAGCTGCAGCTGTCAAAATCTGTAGCATGAAAAAGTTACAAAAACAAACTTCAAAATTTGAAAGTAATTTTATTGGTCAACAAAACAAGGAAATGGTAGGTAATAGTGTGGCGCTAGACCAAACATCGTGATAAATACAATATCACATGAATGCAAACATGATAGGCAAACAAAAGTATAGTACAAACGGATAATAAATTGATACAATAAATAAATATTAAACAATAATACACCCAGTGTAAAATGTCCAAATGATATTGAAGTGACAAAAGAACGGCCACTTTAAGTGGTCGAAGAAGAAATAGTTCCAATGTTGAAATGATGACAGCACAGGATCTAATAAGAAGTGACTTCTTGTGTATGAATAAAACCCTCCACCGGTGATGATGTAGGCTCATGATGTTTCATGAGTCAAGCAGGCTTGTTAATCAGAAGAGTATGCAGGAGATCACTTCAGGAACAAAGGATCAACGGCTAGCTTCACGACTGATGTAAGTGGCTCAAAATAGCTTTTAGGACATGTAAATGGTTCTCAGATGTATTAGCGCATGTTCAGAACTCACACGGGAACTGGTCTATTGCAGAAGAGCAGGAGGCTCCTGCTCTTCTGCAATAGCCTGAGGCAAGCCTGCTTGACTCATGAAACATATGTTTTTTTGAGTCTATACTTTCTGGTAAGCCTACATCATCACCGGTGGAGGGTTTTATTCATACACAAGTAGTCACTTCTTATTAGATCCTGTGCTGTCATCATTTCAACATTGGAACTATTTCTTCTTCGGCCACTTAAAGTGAACGTCCTTTTGTCACTTCAATATCATTTGGACATTATACACTGGGTGTATTATTGTTTAATATTTATTTATTGTATCACTTTATTATCCATTTGTACTATACTTATGTTTGCCTATCATGTTTGCATTCACGTGATATTGTATTTATCACAATTTTTGGTCTAGCGCGACACTATTATCTACCATTTTTTGATTTCGCTTTTTTTCAATCAGCCGTGTCAGCTGCTTTAAATTCTTTATTCACTAGCAGCGCAGAGTTACCTACCACACCAACAAAACAAGGAAAGCAAAAAAACAAACAAAAAATAAATATAAAAATATACATAGGTTTATTTGAGACAGTAAACAGCATATGGTTTATGCTTTGGAAACATTAGTCACAACATTTTGAGAAATATTTAGCAAAATAATGCAGCAGAGACAGATACATCAAAGTGAACATCATTAAAAAAAACATACATTGCCAAAAAAAACCTTGCTCAAAAACATATCTGTTTAGCAAAGACATTCTTGCCAGCCTGCTCTCTCTCAGGGCAGCTGACAACTGCTCTATACACGCTTTATATAACATGTGTGCTTGTGTGCTAATGAAGCAATTGAAAACACATGGACAACGTTCAGTCTCTAGTTTGGGTGAACTTGTAACTGGTTACACCTGGTAAGGATGTCCTTAAATTTCTAACCCAAAAAACATGCTCTATGAGCATGCTCAGAGACATCCAAGTGATTTTCACACACAAAAAAGCAACATCAAAAATTCTAAGTCCCTGGGCATGCTCAGTTCACCAGAAATGCAGAAACATAAACAAATCTGCAATCGCGACTGAAAGCATGAGATCTGTGTTTTTTTGCCCCCTGAACTTATGCTTTCCAGCCTGAAGGGGAGGTCTTATTGAATTATTACATAAAAAAATAATAATAATTAAAACGCCCCTGTCCCTAGTAGCTCACACTCAGAAGCGAACACGAATGTAAGTACCGCTCACATATGTAAACACCATTCAAACCACACATGTGAGGTATTGACGCGTGCGTTAGAGCGAGAAAAATACTTTTAGCACTAGACCTCCTCTGTAACTCTAAATGGGTAAAAAAAAAGCAAGTGTCACCTATGAAGATTTTAAAGTCCTGAAGTTTGGTGCCATTCCATGAGTGTGTGCAATATTAAAGCGTGGCAAGTTAGGTTTCTATTTACTCGGTGTAACATCACCTTTCACATTATCACAAAAAATTGGGCTAACTTTACTGTTTTGTTATTTTTTTACGACTTGACCCCCGGACCATATTGCTGGTCAATGACAGGTCCAGTTTTTGTGATTTTCGGCACTGCGTTGCTTTAACTGACAATTGCGCAGTCGTGCAACGTGGTTCCCAAACAAATTTGGCGACCTTTTTTTTCCCACAAATAGAGCTTTATTTTGGTGGTATTTGATCACCTCTGCGTTTTTTTTTTGCTTGCGCTATAAACAAAAATAGAGCGACAATTTAAAAAAAAAAAATGAATATTTTTAAATTTTTGCTATAATAAATATCCCCAAAAATATATAAAAAAACATTTTTTTCCCTCAGATTAGGCCGATACGTATTCTTCTACATATTTTTGGCTCAAAAAAATCGCAATAAGCGTTTATTGATACGTTGTACCCCATACTCATTCACATAGGGTGGGGGCCGGCATCTGGGGGCCACCTTATTAAAGGTGGCTCCCAGATTCCGACAACCAATGGCAAGGGTTGTTGGGAAGAGGCCCTTGTCCCTATCAACATGGGGACAAGAGTACTTTGGGGTGGGGGGCGCAGTGCCCCCCTGCTCCAAAGCACACACTCCCCCATGTTGAGGGCATGCGGTCTGGTACGACTTAGGAGGGGGGGGCGCTCGCTTGTTTTTTTGTTTGAAATTTGGCACGGAGTTCCCCTTTATGGTCAGCGTAAGCTAAAAACAGTTAGGCCATTCACGTGCCCCACCTCAAGCCACGCAAATACAGCTACGCCGCTTGGCATTTACCAAGATTTTCCCAGCGTAGTGGAGCAGCGTGCGTGAATGGACGAAATTGCCATGTACGCATGTTTAGGTTTAGGCGTACTGTACCGGCGTACGCGATCGTTTTACAAAAATCACTTTCACTTTCAATTCGGCCCGTAACACTCAAACAAACACATGTCACTACACTTCCCCACATCACCCCACATCCCCCTTCATAAACTCCTGCCCAAACCCCTTCTATTTACATTTCTAAATGCCATGGGCCAGGTCTATAGAGGCGCACCATGCGCCCTCTCATGGGCGCACAAGGCATTATAGTAAATAAAGAAATGTGCTGCTATAGCAGCGCATTTCTTTAGTAAATGACAAAACGGCTGTTACTCCTGCCTTTGCTCCATGGATCATGACGCATAGGCTTGGTAAATCAGCCCCAATATGTTTAAGTGATATGATGTAGAGAACACCCAAACTCCTGTTTGCGTGGAGTGACGCCTGGGTCCCGTACTGATAATCACTTGCATATAGAAGTGCATTGGAATCTTTAAGTGTATGCTATAATTTTAAACGCTAAGCTCTGGTCACATATTGTAATGCTTCCAACCATAGCAGCTCAAAGCCTTCCTTTATGTGAGAGAGAGATGATGTAGAGAAACCCCAAACTCCTGTTTGTGTGGAGTGACGCCTGGGATCCAATACTGAGTTCTCACATAGAGAAGTACATTGAAATCCTTGCTAACCGCAGTTGTGGTTCACTCCGTTCACCAGAGCTGTTACACTGTGTCCACAAATAAAACCTTAATATGGGAGGGGTGGATCTCAACGACCAGTTGTTGGTGCCGTACCCATTTGGCTGTAAGGGGTAAAAGGGGTCTTTCAGATTCTGATAAGCCCCCCGCCCACAGACCCCCACAACCACCGGGCAAGGGTTGTGGGGCTGAGGCCCTTGTCCCCATCAACATGGGCATGTGGCCTGGTATGGTTCAGGAGGGGGGCGCTCTCTCGTCCCCCCTCTTTTCTGCGGCCAGCCAGGTTACGTGCTTGGATAAGGTATCTGGTGTGGATTTTTGGGGGAACTCCACGCCATTTTTTTTTTACATTTGGGTGGAGTTCCCCTTAAAACCCACACCAGACCTGAAGGGTCTGAATGGATATTTGGGGGGGAACCCCACGTAAAAGGTACGAAATTTAAAGGAATATTTCACTTTTATTGTTTCACTTTAAGCATTATTAAATTCACTGCTCCCGAAAAAACGTCAGTTTTTACAACTTTTTTTTTGCATTGATACATGTCCCCTGGGACAGGACCCAGGCCCCCAACACTTTTTAGGACAATAACTTGCATATTAGCCTTTAAAATTGGCACTTTAGATTTTAAACGTTCGAGTCCCATAGACTTTAATGGGGTTCTAAAGTTTACATGAACTTTTGATCTGTTCGCAGGTTCTGGTGCGAACCGAGCATGGGTGTGTTCGGCTCATCCCTAGTTATAACATATAATTATATAGCAACTGGAATATAGGTATACATAAAATGTGTGTGTGTGTAAATACACATAATATTAAAACATTTGGTTAAAACATAATGTCCATAAATGATCAGAGATTTTGTATGACTAGCACCTGGAGGCAGCTCCCTTAGAGTGAAGTGATGGGCTCTGTGTAGAAATGGGAACAGGGGGCGCCAGACTGAGTGCAGCATAACTGTGAATAATCACATTTCCTGTTCCTGTAAAGTCACGACCAGCTGCTTCCTGGTTCCCAGCCTCCTCTGGATCCCTGTAAGATCACACCAGTGCCCCGGGCTGCAAAGGGAAAACAGGATGCCAAATAGGACATTTATGAGACTTCAGGACTGGCAATTTTCACCACATACTGAACTCATCTAATTTAACCTGTGAGTTACTACTTGTTTGTATTAGATATATGATTTATACTGCACTCAGTCTGGCGCCCCCCTGTTCCCAATTCTTAAACAAGGACCATGATTGTAAATGGTTAAAAAACAAATGATAAAAATGATAAAAAAAAGCAATATGCAATTCTCAAAAAAAATAAAATAAATCCACAACATTAAATAGTGAAAAATAATAAAAGTGCTCTGTCCTAAATATTGATGATGATCAATATAACAAGTCCCTTTGCCTATGTTAAAGTGCCTTGTGCTTTCTTCAGCTACAGTATCCACTTTCATGCCACCACTTCACCACATGCGTGATATAGATTCCCACTCACAAAATTAGTTGACCCTTTTGTTGTATAACAAAATGAGTCAAAATCGCTTAGTGGCCACCCAGAGACCAGGGGTAAACACCAAACCGCTCTCCAGTGTCCTTTTCTCATGGTAGTGTCACCAATGGCTCCAATTGCAAAGTTATTTGTGGATGAGGAAGAAAGAGAAGGACGGACTTCTCATAGTGTACAATACTTCAGGTTACTTTTAAAGTATATGGACTTTCCATTAGTACAAAATTAAACCATGGGCCACTAGACTCCAAAATGCCTTTCACCTTTTTGGAAACCCACGCACTGTGCCTTCCAACGTGCCTTCCAACTTGATGTGTTTCGTCACTAAGGCAAAATGCATCAGGTTGGATCTTAAGAAAGGAACCTAAGGGTTTAATCCTCCACATTGTGTAAAACGGCTTTTTGATCCTGTCCTCTCTGATCCTCCCTTTTTCACTGTCCAGACAGAGGGTCATGGGTCCTGCAGCCTCATAGGACAGTCAGAGCAGATTGAAAACTCCTTCTACAAGCTTTAAGCAGCCACTGACAGAAGCCACAAGACTGCTCTAACTGCTGATGAGAAAGGGTATTTAGCAGTTTATATTTACTAAAATAATTACATTTCCATGTTTTGTGGTGACCAAATATAGTGAATGCAGGGTCCTGGGTTTAGTAACACTTTAAGCCCCATACACACTATCAGTTTTCCTGCAGGTTTTTCTCTTCATGTTTACCAAAACCATCTAATATAAGGTCAAACCTTGAGGCCCCGTACACACGAGCAAATACATCTGATCAAATCGGTCGGACAGACCGATTTGAACAGATCTGTCTGCTGGGATGTATTGGTTTGATCGTGTACACACGATCAAACCAAAATCCCGGCCGGCAGACAGCGCGCTGACGTGTTGGTGACGTGGCGGTGATGTTGACGCCGCCACGTCACCGTGGCGGCGTCGTACTAACCAGCAGACATGTCAGGCGGATGGATTCACAGCCGACAGATTTCAAAGCATGCATTGAAATCTGTCGGGTGGCCAAATCTGTCTGTTTGCCCGTACACACGATCGAATCTGTCTGCTGAAATGGTCTGGCAGACCGTTTCCAGCAAACAGATTTGATCGTGTGTACGCGGCCTAAAGCCGCGTACACACGAGCAGACAGATTTGTTCAAATCCGTCGGACAGACCGATTTGAACAAATCTGTCTGCTGGGATGTATTGGTTTGATCGTGTACACACGATCAAACCAAAATACCCACCGGCAGACGGCGCGCTGACCTGTCGGTGACGTTGACGCCGCCACGTCACGGCACCAGGAAGTGAATTACTTCCGCGCATGCGTCGAATCCATTCGACGCATGTGCGAGAAGATATGTCTGCTGGTTAGCGTACTAACCAGCAGACATATCGGGCCGACGGGTTCCCAGCCGACAGATTTGAAAGCATGCTTTCAAATCTGTTGGCTGGCCAAATCCATCGGCTCGCCTGTACACACGATCAAATCTGTCTGATGGGACGGTCGGGCCGACCGTTTCCAGCAGATAGATTTGATCGTGTGTACGCGGCCTAAGAGTTTCAATGTGTATGCAATCAGGCAGGCCCTTGCACTACATGGTTTTGGTAAACCTGAAGAGAAAAACCTGCAGTAAAACTGATAGTGTGTATGGGGCTTTAATGTCTAAAACTGATCTAATAAATCTACACATATCAAAGTAAAAAATTAAATAATAATAAAAAAAAACATAGTGATAAAAATAAACATACTTAAACAAAAACCAATATGATAACATTAGTGTGTATACACCATATCTATATATTTATTTCCGTGTTCATGTCACTGTTCTCATAAAGAAAATATTTCAGCATTTCAGTTTAAATTTCAAGTTGTAAAACTTTAACACTGCTTACTTTAGTCCATGAGAATAATATAACTTAATTAAAAAGGCAGAGAATTTGACAATCAAAAGTATTTTTCTGAGTTTAATGAATGCTTACATAAAATTTCCATTGTTATCATGTTACTGTCTATTCACTAGTTCTACATTTCAGTTTCCTTCTTTACAATTGATGGGTTTATGTGACTTAATAAACTCAAGTTCACTTGATTGATTGTCCACCTTAGTTATATCCCTGCATTCAGCTAATTTATCACTGTTGTATTTCTAATACGGTTTTTAGATCTGGTGGATACTTGGAGATGTACTGTATGTATCTGACTCTGAGGACTTACTCATGCTGTTCGGCCTAGTACAGGTCATTTTCATGATTTGACATAGCATTGCTCTCACAGTGTCAGGCCCCTTATGTGGCTGAGATTAAATATCTGCCTTGTTTGGCCTTTGATCACACTCCAGTTATACTGCACTTAGGAGGTGAAATAATTGAGTTTGTAACAATAGATGATGATCTATCAATGAAACAGAGGGTCTTCTGAACCCATTAACTGTATGGAAAATATATAAGGCATATGCATGTCCTAAATTTTGCCAGTGGATATTAAAAAATGAACAATAAAAATAAAAATAATAATTTGCTTATGAAAATAAAACTACAGGATTTCAATTTTCCAATAAACCACGTAAGGCAAATACAATACAAATGCACTAAGCTTCCAGAGCATATTTATTGCCTTTACGGAATTAAGTTACATAAAAAACCTTTTAGTTAGCCCAGGTAATATATATGAAAATGACAATTATAAGAATTAGAACTAATAGACCTTTTCACAGACAAGGTCAAGGTTTTGCTTATAATGATATTCATGGTTGTAATGGCAAAGATATTCCTCCTCCATGCAGATGGCAGACAGGCATTCCACAATAGACAGATGTATTACAATAGAATATATTGTCCTCTCCTAGGTATATATGCAGTTACATATTCATGAAGTATTCATTTACCAAAACAGATGATGTTTAGAATAGTAGTTATAGTATATAGTTTTGTCACGTTTGAGGACAATATAGTGGAATTTTAGCCACAGAGATATAAATAACCTTTTACACTACATTACCAAAAGTATTGGAATGCCTGCCTTTACATGCACATGAACTTTAATGGCATCCCAGTCTAAAGGCCCATACACACGGTCTGACTTTTTGCCAACAAAGTTCAAAATGAGCAAGTTTTCCAAAAAATCCGACCTTGTGTACTCTCCATCGGACAAACCTTTTCCCTTTAATTGGACAAAAATTTGCTCTGCAAACGGACAAACTTTTTGGCAACAAAATTCCGATGGCCCCTAGTCCAATCTTATGTAAAGCAAGCCATCAGACTTTTGTCCAAAGAACAAACACGCATTCTCAGAAGCAAGGACCAGCCAGAAGCGCTCTGTCTTGTAAAACTAGCTTTCGTATTGGAGATATTACATTAGTGATGCGGCACGTTATGAAATCAAGAAATGCAGCGCACATTCTCTTCTTCTTTATAATGGGATAATACTAAAAGCTGCTTAGCTGGTGATACTGACAGAGTAAAAACAAATGGGCCAGATTCACAGAGCGATTACGCCTGCATAACAGGAGATGCGTGGCGTAAGTCTAAATGTGCGCGTGCGTTTCGATGCACGGCATTCCCAGAACGAGATACGCAAGAAATCTACTTTTTTTTGTCCAGCGTAATTTCGTTAGACAGGCGCATCTGTCCGCGCAAAACTGCGCTAGACAGACCATTGATTTGCTAGTCAAATATGCTAACGAGGGACTTACGGGGATCCACAAAAGAACGTTGGGGCAGCGCAGGCTACGCGGTGTGAGCAACAGCAAAATGTCCTGTCTAAAATTAGGCCATATAAAAGCTGGTCTAAAAAGAGAAAAATCGTCTACATGTCAGATAAAGCAACACTGTTAGTGAGGAGCTGAGCAGTCACACGTGTTGCACAACAATCTGTATGCCAACATGCCAGGGGCATCGTCGCGCATAGCTATACTACTGACTTTAGATGAGCAAAGAATGATGAGGGCACGGAGGATGGCACGGGAGAGGATATACCGCACACGCATAGACCTGTTTAGACCTGTTTGGCATGAGTGATTGTGAGGTGTATCGCATCTTCAGATTCACACCTCATGCCATCCTGGAATTAACCACAACCCTGCAGGAGGACATCACCAGCCCAACACACCGCTCACATGCAGTGCAGCCACTGGTCAAGGTCCTGGCAACACTCCATTTCCTTGCCACTGGCTCTTTTCAGCGTACAAGTGGAGTGGTGGCTGGGATGTCACAATCCTCCGTGAGCAGATGTGTGCACCAGGTTGTCCCTGCAATCCTCAGACGCATGTCCCACCACATCATCAAACCAACCACTGAGGACCTGCGGCTGAAGGCAATGACAGATTTCTACAGAATTGCCAGATTCCCACGCACCGTGGGGGCCTTTGATTGCACACATGTGGCACTCCAGGCCCCCCAGGAGACAGAGCACATGTACCGCAATCGGAAGCATTGGCATTCCATCAACGTACAGGTGATAGTCGATGCCCAAGGCCTCATATGGCACGTCCGTGCCAAACACCCCGGTTCCAGCCATGAATGAATGAAGAACTTGTATAGCGCAGCACATGCAAAGTAAATCGCCTCTGGGCGCTTGTTGTTCCTGTCTCCTTTGAGATTAAAAGAGATGAGTCTTAATATTTCTCCTGAAGACTAAGTAGTTCTCCTCCAGTCAAATGCTGGCTGGTAAGGCGTTCCATAGTCTGGGACCTTGGACAGCTACATATACAATCAGAGCCCCATCCAAATGGAATTCAATCAGAACGTGTATGGGGACACCTGGCTGGTTGGTGAGTGACATGGGTGGCAGGCATGACTGTACCCCCCCATGATGCACACATCACAAGGGGCACATGCATGACTAACATCCTCCTGTCTTTTCCCTTACAGGTGACTCTGCATATCCACTGGGACCCCATCTCATGACTCCTATCCGGAACCCCCAAACCCCAGGAGAGGAAAGATACAATCAAGCATATGCCCAAACACGAGCAGTGGTGGAGCGCACCTTTGGCCTCCTGAAGTCACGTTTCTGATGCCTGGATAAGTCTGGGGGTACCCTGTTGTATTCCCCAAACTTTGTGTGCCATATCATCGGTGCTTGTTGCCTGCTGCACAACTTCGCAGTGAGAAAGGGCCTGCAGATTGACCTACGTGATAACTTGACCCCTGAACCAGACAATCCCCCCCTAACCGAGGTTACCCCGTCTTCTGAGGGAAGAGCAGCCGGGAGACAGCTCACATTATGCATCTTTGCACGTTAAACACACACATGAATCAAGGCACAATGAGAATGCATGCATGCACACCACTGTGGTCCCTATCACACACACCCCACATCCTCATCAAATTGGATTGGCACCAGTCCACCATGCAGGACTTGTGAGCAGCAACGCCACGCCAAGGCTCCAATTATGTCACTGTACATTCATACACCATTTACACGGACCTGGGGATCACTTTTTCCTGGTCCTGGGGAACCCTTTGCCACCAAAATTGAGGGCGACACCCATTTTCCGGCAGGAATGTCACCCCCACATTCAAACAGCATTCACAACCCAAAAAAAAAAAATAACCTGCAAAATCAAAAAAATTCCAGAAAAAAAAAAAGGCCCAGAAAAAAAGGGAAAAACAAATTAGTGCCCTTGACGTGAGCCACGCCTGGGACGCCCCCTGGCCACAGCCCCCGGCTCCTCTGGGGAGACTCATGGGGGAGGAGGTAAACCGGGGAAAGAGGAGCAGCCCCTGGTCTCTGCCCACCTGGCGGCCTGCATTTCAAGGCCACGGCTATTCTGTCCAGGGCAGCACCTAGTGTTGCCGTGTTGGCCTGGATAGCCTGGGTGAGGGCCCTCATATCCTGCCCAACGCCTGCTGATGTAGTCTGCAGGTCGTTAAGGCAGTTTCTGAAAGCCCGGGAGTGGCAGTCCAGGTTCCCAATCGTATCCTTGATGGAGGACAGGCTCTCCTCTATCCGCACCAATGTCTGGCTGACCTGTCCCAGATGGTGGGTCTGGAGGAACTGGTCCCTTCTCAGAGTGCCTCCAGCTGATGCTTGTGGCCGGGGAGGGGAGCCATGTTGGGGGAGGAGGGGGGGCTCCCCCTTAGGGAGGGCTGGCTGCTGCCAGCCAGAGGGGAAGAGTCATCCAAAAACAATAGTCCAGTGCCTGACATGGACTCCTCCTCCTCAAACTCCTCCTCCTCAACCTCCTCCTCTTCAACCTCCTCCGCAGACTCCGGCCTTGTCGGGGGGGCCTCATTAGGCTGCTGTCCTGGGGATGGTGTGGTCAGGCCAGATGGCCCAGCACCCTCCTGCACATCTGTGGATGACACAAAACATTCACAGGTTGGAGGATCCACCCACATATTCCCTTTCACCCCCTCCCCCACACATGCTACACACCTGATAGAAAAAAAAAACTTACCTGGCATCACGCCTTCATGACTTGAGTCATAGCCGGGCAGGCCCTCCACTTCTTGCCTATGAAAGGTCTGGGCCACCGCACGCTCCTCCGCTGTCAGCCTAACATGTCATGGTGGGCCCCCTCCTGTGGCCCTAGCATGGGCAAGCATTTTGGCCAGCTTTTTTTTGACCAGACGCCGGAGGTCATTTATCTTTTTCTCAATCCGAGACCGGTTCCGTGTCTCCCCCTCCCCCGCTGAATTCACCTGGTCAGTGATCATGTCCAAAATCTCTCTCCTCCTGGCCGGGGTGGTGTTGGCACTGTCCGGGCCGTGGAGGAAACGCCCATAGTCGGAAATGGCCCGGGCAAGAATTTGTTTCTCCCTCAAAGAAAAATGTAATTTCCTCTTCCTCTCTGTCATACTCTGACCAAAAATCACTCCCAGTCAACAAAAATCACTCACAAAAACAAGCACGACCAATCAAGCAAGAAAACAAACAAACAGGAAACTATCAAACAAAAAGTCTCACAAACTCTCAGCAAAAAGCAGTCACAAAAACAAACAGGAACAATCAAGCAAGAAAACAAACAAACAGAAAACTATCAAACAAAAATTATCATAAACACTTAGCAAAAATCACTTTCAAATATCTTCTAACAAACACTAGATCACACAGTACACAAATCTGACAAATACAAATCACAACGCAACTAACAACAGAACAAAAGCACTTTGCTATATGGGAAGGGAAACAAAGGGATATACTTTTGCAATGGAAGTGCGTTTGTGTGTGTCTATTTATGCTGTCTGCGTAGTTCTCAAATTTGCCCTAGTCCATTTCCAATTTCACTGATTGCGCCGTTCCCGAGTTGTGAGCATGCGCACAGAGGTGCTGACATGGTCTGCTTCAAGCGCGCATGCGCGAGCCGGCTGGCCCTTCATTTGCATGGGGTCACGGCTCATTTCAATGTAACACGCCCATGTCCTTCCCAATTTGTATTACTCCGCCTTGCGCCTCAGAAATAACGTTGCGCAGGCGCTAATTTCTGCGTAAAAGCAACGAGAATAGGGCTACATTGCGCAAGTCTAACGTAAAGGCGGTGCGCTACGCCGGTCCAATAATGCGCAGATGTACCTGAATCTGGCCCAAATGTCTTTACTAGTGTTGCTCACGAATATTCGTATTGCGGCATATTCGAGTATTCGCGATATATTCCGAATTTCGCGGTGAATATTCGCTATTTCGAATATTCGTATTTTTTCAATTTTTTTTTAGAACAGATCACATCCTAGAGATCCCCATCGACGTCTAAAAGCATTGCTGGTATGATTAGAGACCTTTGGCCGAGTAGCTGCAGCGATCATTTTATATTGCCGAAAAATCGCAATGCGATTATTCGGCAATAGCGATATCGCGCAATTATTTTCTCCGCCCTATCTTCCGCCTCAGAGCGATTATTTCAGTTTCATTTTTAAAACAGATCACATCCTAGTGATCTCCTTCGACGTCTAAAAGCATTGCTGTTATGATTAGAGACCTTGGTCCGAGTAGCTGAAGCGATCGTTTTATATTGCCGAATATTCGCAATTATTTTGTATTGTAATATATCACGAATATTCTGAGCCAATCAGAGTGCTCCATTCCGCATTTCTCGAAATTTCGCAATTATTTTGTATTATAAAATATCACAAATATTCTGAGCCAATCAGAGTGCTCCTTCCGCATTTCTCGAAATTTCGCATTCGCAATAGCGAAATTTCGCAATCATTTCATTTCCAAAAAATATCGCGAATATTCGCATTTAGCGAATATATCTCGAATATTCGTCTATATATTCGAGATACATCGCGAAATCGAATATGGCATATTCTGCTCAACACTAGTCTTTACTATGAATTTGTGTTTTTGTTATATGAAGCACACATATTTCTATATTATTTTGTGGGTGAAGTTACCACAACTCCATTATCCCCTATATTTTTTATGCTCAAAGCACCAACTACTCTATTTGTGTCCCTTTAACCACTTAAGACCCGGACACATACGCTGCTAAATGACCCAAGGTGTTTTTACAATTCGGCGCTGCGTCGCTTTAACAGACAATTGCGCGGTCGTGCGACGTGGCTCCCAAACAAAATTTGCGTCCTTTTCTTCCCACAAATAGAGCTTTCTTTCGGTGGTATTTGATCGCCTCTGCGATTTTTATTTTTTGCGCTATAAACTAAAATAGAGCCACAATTTTGAAAAAAAACACAATTGTTTTACTTTTTGTTATAAAAAAAATCAAATAAACTAAATTTTAGTAAAACATTTAGGCCAAAATTAATTCAGCCACATGTCTTTAGTAAAAAAAAAAAATCGCAATAAAAAAAAATAGCTACCTAGCAGGAACAGCGACACTAATACAGCGATCAGAAAAATGATCGCTTAGTGATGCTGGCAATAGGGAGTGAAAGGGTTAACTAGGGCGGTGATCAGGGGGTTAAAACTTTATTAGAGGGGGTGGGGAGGCTATCCTGAACCTAACACTAACTGTTTTTTACACTGCCTGTCACACTGACACTAAATGCAGTGATTAGATCACTGCATTCAGTGACACTGTGACCGGGGGTGGGGGGGGGGGGGCGATCACAAGGGGTTAATGTGCCTATGTGAGTGTGTGTCAGTGTTGTGTTGGTGCACACTTACTTGTGATGTCTTCTCTCATCAGCAGCGCTGGGAAACAGCGCTGCGATGAGAGGTGACATCATTTCCTCCTTCCTGTGTAAACACAGGAGGAGGAACTGACACGATGGGAGCGCGCTCCCATTGGCTGGGAGCGATCGCGGGGGGGGCGGAAATCACGGACATCCGCCCGCTCGTCAGCGATCGCTCCCAGAGGCAGGGGGACCCCTGCACGCTGCGGAGGGGGTCCCGATGGGACCCCCGAACCGCACGAAGGCGGGGACGTAAATTTACGCCCTTGTGCCTGTACGAGCCATTCTGTGGCCGTATATGTGCGTGCGGGGGTCCTTAAGTGGTTAATTTTTGAAAAGTACATGCCTACTCCCAAACTGTCATTATAATTTAAAGGGGTTGTAAAGGTAAAAAAAATTTCCCCTAAATAGCTTCCTTTACCTTAGTGCAGTCTTCCTTCGCTTACTTCGATTTTGCTTTTAAATGTCCTTATTTCTTCTGAGAAATCCTCACTTCCTGTTCATCTGTCTGCAACTACACACAGTTATGCAAGGCTTTTTGAGAGGGGAGGGGGCGAGCAGGAGTGTCAGGACGCCCACTAACACACAGCTCCTTTCTCTATCTGCAAAGTAGAGAGTGTCCTGACACTCCTGCTTGCCCCCTCCCCCCTCAAGAGGCTTACTCCACACCAGGGAGAAAGCCTCGCATTACTGTGCGAAAGCAAAATGGAAGGATGAGGTAAGTGAAGGAGGACTGCACTAAGGTAAAGGAAGCTATTCAGGGGAAAAAAATGTTATATCAATATTAGGGAATTTTTTTTTTTTTACCCTTACAACCTCTTTAAACACATAATCAAATAATTTTGTTCATATTTATTTTATTTAAATAATAATAAGCACAAGAGCGGCATATCAAAATCAAGAGGAAGGCAGCAATAGATCAACTGGTGGAATTGGGGAAGCCTCTGTACCCCAGGGCATACATCAATTATGTTTTAAGCTCAAATTTGGGAGCCTTAGGAGTACCTACAATATAGGGAGCACAAGAAGGTCGTGGACTCCAAAAGATAGGGAGCACCAGCAGAAGACATATCTGTCCCCAGGCTGTGGTACTACAACAGGCTGTGATTTTTGTCATACCAGGCTGAACCACGCACATCGCTCTCCACACTTCTAACCAAATCAGCTGAGGCCATTTTGTTTCTTGTGCATTCACAACATAAATAAAACCATAAAAATACTAGACATATTCTCTGTCATCTAAATGATCAGTTTGAAAACAAAACTGCAAATGATCCTCCAAAAACTAGAACCAAGAAAAGCAAAATAAAATAATAAAAAAAAAAATCTAAAATTAGTAGCCCCTAAACTCCCCAGACCACTGGCCTTGTTGGGGATCCTGGGTCTGATTTGGCCACTGACCCCCTATGCTGCTGAGGTGGGTTTGCTGGGTTAGGTAGGTTTGCTGGGGTGGGTAGGTTTGCTGGGGTGGGTAGGTTGGCTGGGGTTGATAGGCTTGTTGTTGAGGAGGTGGAGGTGTGTGGTTCAAATCACATACATGTGATTTAGGGGTTAGCTCACGTTTCCTGGCCTTGCTCAGGAGCTGGATGATTATCCCCTAACATAGCTCCCTTTTATCTGCATCAATCTCGCGGAGCTTATTAGCTGTGAAACAGCCAAAGCCTTCAGCACTATCGGGTGTTCCTGGCCCTTTTGCTAGGAGGGCGCAGTGTAGGGATTCAGCAGTTGCCTCTTCTTGGCTACAAAGTTCCTGTGTCTGAAAAAGAAGCATCATTTTATTTTTTGTGTCATCAATCCCAAATACTCTTACAACTTGAATGTGTCCAAAAATCAAAGCCTATCATTATGCCTCCAGCATTTCTCATTCTTGTTCAAATGTATTTTTTTCACTACTGTCTATTTGATATGCAACTTACTTTGTTTATGTTATAATTGTTGAGCCATCATAACAACACATTAACATCATTGTATATTTGACTTACAATTTTTTAGATAATGCTATACCTGGGTCAAGCTGAGCTCCTCCTCCTCCTCTTCATCCTGTGTAGGATCTGCGCTAGTATCGGTGGCCTCTGCTGTTGTGGAGGGTAGTGTGGAGAGATGTTTGCGTTTCACAGTTTGATCCTTCAAAAATTGCAGGCTGGAGATGTACAACAGCTTTGGCACATAAACGTCTTCTGCTGCTGCTCCCGATCATTTCGATTCCTCGATCTTCTTGATCTCCCTGTTATACATGCTCCTCAGGCCCCCAATTTGGGTCTTTATCATAGTTTTGTTTACCCTGCGGTACACAGTCTTCACCAATTCCACCAGTTGATCGATTGCTACCTTCCTTTTATTTTTATTTAAATAGTCCTTATGTTTGACCTGCCACAGACAGGTGTTGCTCAATAAAATCAGTCATGAATTTGTGGGAATTCAATTTCGCCCTTATTTTGGGGTCAAGTATATCAGATGTCTGCAAGAAAGCACACAAGACAAACAATTAATGGGTTGCTTCTAGCTCATAACCTGCTTACAATATAGGCCTCTATCCAAGCAGTATATAGCATTAACCACCAGTGTCACAATGTTGTCACCTACCTTTTTCGAGTATCGCTTCGGCTTGAGTTTGTTTTGCAACTATGTTTTTATTCATGCGTCTGGTACATCGACTGCTCTTTATGGATGTATATATCCTGCGCATGCGTGAAACTCCGTTCTGCGTGCATCATGATTCTGGGGCGTGACCACATTCTTTATTCTGCATGCGACATACACAGTGGAACATTCGTAAAGGGAGAACATGATGGCAGAATCCATGCAAATGAACAGGCCCCGCAGTAGTAGAGATTATCGCAAACACAAGGCCATGAGCAAGGGGGAGATGTTAGAGATGGTGTGCATATTTGAAAAATATGATTATGACTGCAAGATGGAGAACTATGATAGGCCCAACAGCCATAAAGACTGGGTTCTTGAGAAGGTCCTTGCATTATTGGAAGGAGAATATGGGGTCAAACAAACAAAAGATCAAGTTCGCAAATGCTGGTCAGATTTGAAACACCAAGAGAAAGAACGATTGGACTCCATTTACTGCACCATTATTAAAAGAAGTAAGCACAATTAATGACAGTAATCATTATGTTGATGTTATAATTAGCTGTCAGTACATTAGATGGATAAAAGTCGTTTTTTGATAAAAATTTTGGGGGCTAAAGAAGATGTTATTTAAGTTAATGCAGATATGAATTCTACTTGTTCTTTCTGGCTAGCCTTTTTTGTTGTAATATTTTAGATACTGTATGTAATGATTTTCACAGGACAAAGGCACAGAGAAAGACACCAGACAAGACATCAGAAAGGACAAAGGGAGGCCTCCCTTGGCTGGGCCCCAACAGGGGTGACACCAGGGCCAGCATCACCCCCAAAACGTAAGTCACAACTTGAAAAACACTAATTTAGCCTCTGACGGGGGTGTTTCTAGGTGGGACAAAGGTCATAGGCTCAGGGCGTAAGTTAAGGGGTAAATTACACTTTATGTTTGTTGCGTGGCTCATCACTGGCCATTAATGATGCATTTCCAGGGTAGACATGGGTAGAGGAGAGGCCCTGGGGATCAGAGTCACACAGAGTCACGCTTGCTAAAATGATCATCATATATCCCCTATCCCATAGGAGAGAAAAGTGGTGGGTGTCAACTGCATGAGTTATTTAATGTATAGACATTTTTTATCACATTTAAAATTACATCATATTCCCATCTTTCAAATTGTTGGTGCCTCAGCCACTTGACCATCATTCCCATAATTTTTTTTTTATCTTCTTCCAAGGCCACGAACTACCAGGATGCACTATTGGTTGACTCTAGTCCACAACATGCAGTCAGTTTCCGGTCAGTTTCTGGTGCAGAAACTGACTGCATGAACTGAACTAGAGCCAACTAGAGCCATTGGAATACATGGAAAACACTGTGCATGCATTTTTAGTGCAGAAAAAATGCACACGAAACTGAACGGAACTACGTCTGGTGTGAACTGGCCAAACATTTTTAGCTTTGCCAAATAATGTTTTTATTGTTTTTTCAAAGACAAAATGTGAAGAAGCACAGAAATGAGGACACAAACCTTAAATTTCCCTTATGATCACATTTAAAATGCCGTACAAAACACTGAAAGTGCACTTGGGAGTGCAGTCCCTGTTCATTATTTGTGTAAAATGAGGGGAAGCTCTGCTGATTGTAACATCCAATCATGGGCATGAGCAAAACATGTATGTTTGGTATCCCATTTGCCCCCTTCAGATATACAGTGATTGCACTTCCAAGTGCACTTTCAGAGCACTTGTAGTGCAATTGATTTTTACATTTGTAAATAACCCCCACTTTTGATAATAACCTTTTAAGTTGGTGATGTGTATTGCTCCGCTTTAAAAGATGCATGTTTAGCCACAAAAAAGTTACAAATAAGGAAAATATAAATGTTCATACACTAATAACGATGTTGGTTTGTTATAAAACCCTAAAAAACGCACATTTGAATGTGCTGGAAGTAAAAATATTTTGGCTTAAAAATGTGTGGCTTCTTATTTCTATGGTCAATACCAGTATATTTGATAATTTGGTGTAGTTACATTGACAGTGTAGTTGAAAATGTGTGTAGCAGAGCCACAGCACAAAATAATACACTACATCGCTCAAGGCAAGATTTAAACATCAATTTTGTACATCTGCTTGGTTTGCAATAGTTGATAAAATGACATATATTAGAAGGACATTTGCAAACATAATAAACACAGACAACAGTAGGTCCAACATTTTTTTTTTTTTTAAGATGCAAAAAGATATATACAGATTATCAAGTATATTTTGCTGCCAAGGCACTGCCTCTCTATGCACAAAGAAGTCCATATACTGGTCTCGGACAAGACGGGCATTCTGGGAGGAGACAGCAGCACTACCACTTTCCAGAGCTGGCATCACTGCCTCTTCAGCTGGCCGTAAACCTGAGGGGTCATCATTATGCCCTGAGCCAAGGTAGCTGCTAGCATTCCTCCTTAAAAAAATATGGAGGATGCAGCAGCACAACACTACGTGGTTCAGCCTATATTCTGCCAAGTTGATGGCAGTTAAAAAGAAGTCTAAACCGACTCTATAACATGCCAAAGGCATTTTCCACCACCCTTTTGACACGAGAGAGCAGATAATTAAAAATGTGTTGCTCAGGGGTGAGGTTCCTCATAGGAAAGGGCTTCAGAAGATGTTTCCCCCAGAGCAAAGGCCTCATCTGCCACAAAAACAAAATTGAGGCCCTCCACATTGTCCTGAGCATGTGGCAAATGTAAGGTGCAAAAAAACAAGAGAGTATACTGCGTATGGGTTTTGCTAAGTCAGAAAATAGAGTAGTTGTATCAGGTGATTCAGCATTTTGGTGAGGGGAGGGAGGCTTACAAAAGAGTTTGTGCACCCCAAAAAAAAGGATCTCTTGAACACTGCATGAATTTGAGGATAACAATACAAATGTGATGCTGTTTAAGGGGTTGCATGCTGGGGAGGTTAAGTGAAGGCAAATATGCATGTAGGCCAAGAAAAAGATTCAGCATGCAAAAAAAGGACATTCTCAGCAAATTACAATAATGGGAATGATGGAAGAAAAAATACATTATAAAACATTACAAAACATGAAGTAGATAGAATGTGATATTACAGAAAACAACTTTTATTTTTTTCAATTTCTTTATTTTTCAAAAATATTTTTCCTTTTCCCTTCATATACATAACATAAAAGATAATATTGCTCTCAACATCAGAGTAACAATTGCATTACACAATCTCAATACTAATACAATTTCTCTTTCTATTCCAACAGAATCTTAACAGGAACCCATCCCACTAATAATCCTCACTTCCCGCTTCTCCCTTCCCCAGGAAGAGCGTGGGGAGCGTGCCCCATCATAACCTATATTAACTCATATTAGGATGGGGGGGCTCCGCAGGGGAGGACTCTGTTCCAATCATCATCAGTATACTATTTCATAGTGTCTGACCGAGGGGGGTAACACCTCCACTGACCTCCTGACCTTCCACATTATCTTATCCCTCTCCCTGTTTCTCCCACCCCCTTTGATACCTCTAGATCCTTATTTACTTATTCTTCCCTAATTCCCCTCCCCCCCCAAAAAAAAGAAAAAGAAAGACCTCCCTTACTCCTCTTCCATTAATCCAACACCTCCTTCCGACTGGATCAAGTTATTCCATGGTGTCCAAATTTTACAGTATATTTCTCTTTTTTTCCTACTTGTCCATATCAGATCTTTCATTCTGTTCAGTTCTTCCACCTTTCTCATCCACATACTCAAAGTAGGTGGTTGTCTTTGTTTCCATTTAAGCGGTATGCATGCTTTAGCAGCATTCAGCAGATGATGTATCAATGAATTCCCGTTTGCTCCCCAGGGGGTATCTGACAGATGTAATAGGAAAAATGCTGGATCTTCTGATATAGTTGTCGCACTAAATTTTTGGATTGTCCTCCTGACACCCCCCCAGAACCCCCTAATTCCGGGGCAGGTCCAGAAGATATGGACCATCGTACCCTCCTCTGTCCTTCATCTCCAACATTCGCTTTTTATGTTTGGGTAATATCTATGGATTTTTTCTGGAGTTCTATACCATTGAGTCAGTATTTTGTAGTTACTTTCTTGCATTTTCGTGCATGTTGCTGTCTTATATACCGCCTTTATCATTTTAGTTTTTTGTTTATCCTCAAAAATCCTTCCTAGATCCTTTTTCCCATTTCTGAATAAAGGGCAACTGGTTATTTTCTGGTGGTCTACTCAATAACGCATACATTTTGGATATTGTGTGCGTAATTGGTTCTTTTCCCATACAATGTTTCTCAAATGGTGTTATCTCTTGCTCCCAATGGCCAAGCTTTATTTGAGTATTCAAAAAGTATGTTAATTGTGCTGCTTGCCAAAACTCTAGCTGGTAAAATCAATTTTTTTCCATCAGTTCCTGTATTGTTAACCAGTTGCCCTGGCTTCTGAAATGTGAAATCTGATATACTCCTCTCTCCATCAACACCTTAAAAGGTCCTTCCTGTATACCTGGTATAAATCTGGGGTTCCCCAATATTGGTGTTAGGGAGGAGTTATACGTAGATATTTGTTTCTTTGAAAATAATCTATGGCAGATCTGTAAAGTGGTT
Organism: Rana kukunoris; assembly: GCA_029574335.1. Taxonomy (NCBI): domain Eukaryota; kingdom Metazoa; phylum Chordata; class Amphibia; order Anura; family Ranidae; genus Rana; species Rana kukunoris. Next base: position 243,929,284 of record CM056059.1, read on the forward strand.
CCTATTGTTGGGTGTTTTTTTAGTATCACCTGCGACTTCTTTATAACACCAGGGTGCTCTACTCAATAATTCTTTGCATTGAGCTTGCTCTAGATTTGGCCATATCTTCACATTTTTATGTCTACACCAATCGAGTACTCGGCCTAGGTGGACTGCCTGATAATATTTATAAATGTCTGGTACAGCTAGACCCCCGTATTGTTTTGGTCGGGACAGCAGTAACTTTTTAATTCTCGGTTTTTTGCCTGCCCATATAAATTTTGTAATTATAGTTTGTAAATTTCTAAAAAAGATTCCCGGTATCGTAATCGGAATTGACTGGAAAAGATACAATATTTTGGGCAATATATTCATCTTAATAATGTTACTCCTTCCAAACCAGGAGAACATTCCCCTATTCCATTTCTCTAGTATTTCACATATTTTACTCATTAACGGTATAAAGTTCAGTTCATACATTTTTTTGGGGGTCACTGCCATCCTTGTTCCCAAATATTTCAGACTTTGAGTTGCCCATTTAAATTTATAACCTAGGCTGATTCCTTTTGATATTTCCTTTGGGATTGATATCATTAAAGCTTCTGATTTGCTACAGTTTATTTTAAAATTTGAAAATTTGCTATATAGTTTCATTTCTTTAATAAGATTTGGTACTGACACTGTCGGATTTGTTATTGAAAATAGCAAATCATCAGCATACGCTACTATTTTATGGTGTATTCCCCCTATTTCTATTCCCTTAATATCTTTGTTAAGGCGTATTTTGCATATTTCTAGACTCAAGGCAAATATCAAGGGAGATAATGGACAGCCCTGTCTTGTCCCATTTGTTATCTTAAAGGGGGGGATGTTACTCCATTTGCTTTCACCTGTGCCATGGGGCTCTTGTACATACTTGCAATCCATCTCAGCATCTTCTCTCCTAGTTTTAAATAGCGTAAAACTGTGAACAAGAACCCCCAGCCCACCCGATCAAAGGCCTTTTCGGCATCGGTTCCTAAAAGGATACACACGGTTTTCGATGATTCAGCAATATGAATTAGATTAATGAATTAGATTAATGACTCTAATCGTATCGTCCCTTGCCTCTCTTGTTGGAATAAAGCCTGTTTGATCCTGATGGATCAAAGTGGGAAGTTGTTGTTGCAGTCTGAGGGCCAGTATCTTACTGAATATTTTAAAGTCTACATTTAACAATGATATCGGCCTGTAACTGCCGCATTCCTTCAGGTCTTTGCCTTCTTTCGGGATCACTGGTCGCTTTTACTGTTTCTGGGTGAAAAAACGATTTGTTCCCCAATTCATTAAACATTTTAACCATAAAGGGGATCAGTTCCGTATTCAATGATTTGTAATATTGGGCCGTGAAGCCATCGGGGCCTGGTGCTTTCCCATGTTTCAGTAAATTTATTACTCTTTTTACTTCTTCTGCTGTAATTGGTGATTCCAACTCCTCACCCACTGCTACTGGCAGGCACGGCATTCCGCTTAATCTTATATATTCTTCCATTTCTGTCTGCACTTGTGCCGCCAAATCTAAGTTGTAAAGTTTGGAGTAGAAATCACCAAAGGTTTCTGAAATTTGTTCTGGCATTTGGACCTCTATTTCGTCTCTATTCTTGACTGAAGGTATATATGTTTTTGCTTGTACTGTATTTCCCGTGTAGCACTGGTATTTTTGCCATATAATCTTGTGAAAAGACTCACTTACCCATTAACAACAGGTGGCTGAACTGCATGCTGGGTGGATATAAAAGGCAGAGTGGAGCCATTTTCTGCCTCTTTCTGGACGCATGGCCTGTCTGCAAGGATCTGTGAAGGAGTGTTCAGAAGAGGGCCTACATCGTGCAGAGCAGAACAACATCCATTGACTCTGCCTTACCACAGTGTGCTGGAGAAGCAGTGTGATTGGGTCTGAGGATCCAGGACCCTTGACGGAGCCAAGTGGATGTCCAGTTTGCTTGAGGAGCGGGGCAGCATGGCAGTGCTGACTGGCAGCAGGATTGAGACAACTGGAGCGGAGGTTCACAACTTTCCAGGCCTGGTGTGGTGAGAGGGCTGTCGCCCAGAAGTTCTTTAACACCCTTAGACTAATTTCACAAAGTTGCTGGGACCTGTAGTCCTACAGGGAGGTCTCATTCAAATAGACTGAGTTCAATCAGGCCTAAAAGCCTATGCTTCATTGAGGGCTGACTGACAGTTAAGGTATACCTACACCGAAGGCATCTACAAGTGTGTTTTACAGCAGGAACTGTATGAACTCTTCAGTTATGTTACTTCATTACTTGTTAAACCATCGGATTACAAACACTGCAGTATAATAGCTAGCTGAAGAAAGAAGACCAGAGACTACACTTCTTCACAGGGAGGGTTCGTGCTTTGGATGCAGTAAGACAAATGGCTGCCTTATACCTCAGGGGAAGTTCTTGAGAAATTGTATTGTGCTGTGTTGATATCTTTGCATTGGTATGTTTGGTGCAGCCGTACTGGAAGTGGGAAGGTGGTCAGTGTCAAGGCATTGTCACTCTGAGCACTAGTCCCACTTGGAGACGAGGCGCAGTAGAGGCTCAAGGGACCTTTAAGTGTTATTAGTTTGTGTACACTCATTGCACTATTATAGTAAGTTTGTATGTTTTTTTTTTCACATCAGGCCTTGTACACACGAGGGAATAAATCCGCTGAAAATGGTCTGACGGACCATTTCAGCCGAAAAATCCCCTCGTCTGTAGGGGCAAACGGACAGTTTTGGCCAGATTTCTCCAGCGGAAAAGTTTCAAAGCATGCTCGCACATGCGTCGTATCCTGTGAATGGATCCGACGCATGCGCGCGGAAGTGTTTACTTCCTGGTGCGGTGACGTGGCGGCATCAACGTCACCGTCGTGTCACCGCGCTGTCCGCCGGCGGGGAATTTGATCCGATGGTGTGTACAGCCATCGGATCAAACAGTCCAGCGGACATATCCGATGGAAACGGTCCGTCGGACCGTTTCTATCGGATACATCCCATCGTGTGTACAAGGCCTCAGACTTAACCGGGAGGTTAGAGGTTTGAGAGAGGTTCATTATTATTCCGCCCTTCATATTTCCTCTTCGGTTTCGCATCACTTGTGATTTTTCTGTTTATTTAATTTGTCATATTTTTCCATTTCTTTATTCTTTCTTTCCCCCTTCCCTTTTTTTTTTTTTTATTAATAAGTTATTAGCCATGGGGAAGGGTTACAGGTTGAGAGGGGAAAACATTACAGTTATAACACCTTACTTAAACAAAAACAGTTCCAATTGATCCCCTCTGTCTCTATAACCCTAGTTCTCCTATTCCCCCCCCCGTTTTTTTTTCCCTCCCACCCCTCTCCTTCCCCCCCTATTATGCCACCTCCCTGCTTCTTGATCGTTTACCTTTTCGGGTCGGGCCACCTATGTTTATTTTATTTTATTTTTATTTTTTATCCCTTGTTTTTTTTTTTTTTCTCCTCCCTTCCTTCTAGTTTTTGGACTTATCTATCTGTTTCTGACGTTACATGATTTTTTTTTCCGGTTGTTTTAAAATATCTCCACTGGTCCTAGGTCGTTCCGCCCCTTCCTCCCTCTTCGTCACCCAAGTCGACCCTTCTCAGATGCTCCATCTCCGAGATATGGTCGACCCGTTGCATCGGTTCTTTTGAAGGTGGCTTTTGTGGATGTAACCAAAATTTCGGGATTAAACCCTTTGCTGCGTTTAACAACACCGGGACCAGTGTCGAACCATATTTTTTTTCATCTTTTACTATCTCTTGTCCATGAAACAGACAGGTCAGAGGGTCTAGAGGGATCCTTTCTCTTGTGATTTCTTCTATTAAATCGAGTACCTCCCTCCAGTGTTCCTGGACTCTTGGGCAATCCCACCAGATATGGAATGTAGTCCCTACCTGGTTACACTTCCTCCAACATAGGTGGGAGTTGGTCGGGTGTATTTTATTTAATTTAACCGGGGTCAGATGCCATCTCATCATACATTTATAGTTGGCTTCTATTGTTATGATGTCTTTTGCGTAGTTAAATGTGGCTTTAATCATTTGTATGTCTTCGATCTTTTCCCCGATATCTTTCCCCCATTCCTCTATGCTTCGTATTGTTCCCTTTGACCCTAATACTGTCAGTATCTTGTAGATCGCCGCAATTCCATGCTGTAGTGATTTCCCGGTGGAGCAGAGTTTTTCTATTGGGTTCTGTGCTGTGTCATCTCTTATTGGTGCTGGGAGTGTACTAACAAAGTGCTTCAGTTGTAGGTATTCCCAATCAGTTATCTGTTGAGCTCCATCTACACTGGGCCAGATTCTCAGCGGCGCTACGCCTGCGTAAATGTATATGCGCGGCGTAATAGTAAATGTGCGCCTGCGTATCGATGCGCGGTAAACACAGAACCACATACGCGCGATTTTTTTTTCCGTCTGGGCGGCGAAAATGCATTAAGCTAGCGCGGCGTAGGCGCATAGTTACGCATCAAAAATATTCAGTTCCCATTGAATTAGCATGCAAATATGCAAATGAGGGAGATGCGCGTATTCCCGAAAGTACGCGCGTCCGGCGTTGGCTACTCGTGGTGCGCGTAACTCGAAAGCCTTGAGTAAACATACCCCTCATAAAAGCACGGGTAACTTTGCTCAAGGCCGTGTGCAAGTCAGCTGGAGAGCAACTACAGCAGCACCGTAACGGACTAGCTGAGCAATCACACTTACTGGACAAGACATTCATATGCCAATGATGCCAGGGCCAGCCATGGTCTTATCAATACTAAGGTATGCAGAGGAAGAGGAGCATAGAAGGAGGAGGAGGAGGACGGGGGCACGTGAGAGGATCTACCGAGCGCGCATGAGCCTCTTTGGCATGGGTGATGAGGAGGTGTATCGCATCTTCAGATTCAGCCCTGCTGCCATCCTGGAAATAACCACAGCCCTGCAGGATGACATCACCAGCCAGACATACCGCTCACGTGCACTGCAGCCACTGGTGAAGGTCCTGGCAACACTCCATTTCCTGGCCAGTGGATCATTCCAGCGTACAAGTGGAGTGGTGGCTGGGATGTCACAAACCAGCATAAGCAGATGTGTGCACCAGGTTGTGCCCGCAATCCTCAGACGCATGTCCAACCAGTTCATCAGACCCACCACTGTGCACCTGCGGCAGAAGGCAATGACAGATTTCTACAGAATTGACGGATTCCCACGCACCATCGGGGCCATTGATTGCACACATGTGGCACTCCAGCCCCCCAGTGTCACAGAGCACATATACCGCAATCGGAAGCATTGGCATTCCATCAACGTACAGGTGATAGCCGATGCCAAATACCTCATATGGCACGTCCGTGCCAAAGACCCCGGGTCCAGCCATGACAGCTACATCTACCGTCAAAGCAACATCCCCGAAGATTTTGAGCAGGACATGTATGGGGACAGCTGGCTGGTTGGTGAGTGACATGGGTGGCAGCCATGACTATCCCCTCCCATGATGCACAACAGAAGTGGCACATGCATGACTACCATCCTCCTGTGTTTTCCCTTACAGGTGACTCTGCATATACACTGGGACCCCATCTCATGACTCCTTTCCGGAACCCCCAAACCAGAGGAGAGAGAAGATACAATGAAGCACACATCAAAACCCGTGCAGTGGTGGAGCGCACATTTGGCCTCCTGAAGTCCCGTTTCCGCTGCCTGGATAAGTCTGGGGGGGCCCTATTGTATTCCCCCAACTTTGTGGGTCAGATCATTGGTGCATGTTGTATTCTGCACAACTTTGCCATGCGAAAGGGCCTGCATATTGCCCTACGTGATGACCTGACCCCCCAACCACACAGCCCCCCCCCGCCAGAGGAGACCCCGTCAGCTGATGGAAGAGCAGTCAGGAGTGTCCTCGTGTTACGAATCTTTGACCTTTAAACACACACATACAGCATGGCACACAGACAATGCACGCGTGTACACCACTGATGTCCCTAGATCACACACACCACATGCACATCGCATTGGATTAGCCCAAGTCCAGCATGTAGGACTTGGGAGCAGCAACGCCACGTCAAGGCCCCAATGATGTTGCTGTCCATTCATACACCTTTCACACATCATTCATACAGCCGTGGGGTTAACTTCACCACCACGGCCGAGGGTGACACCCCTTACTTTCAGGAGTGCCACCCTCTCACATTCACACACCATTCACACTGCACCGTGTGCAGTATCCAAAAATATATAAAAAAAGCTCTTATCCAGAGCATAACAAAAAATAAATAAGCTCTTATCCAGAGCATAACAAAAAATAAATAAGCTCTTATCCAGAGCATAACAAAAAATAAATAAGCTCTTATCCAGAGCATAATACTAAAGAAAACTCAAATTAATGGGCCTGGCGGGGGCTCTGCCTGGTGCCACGGGTCCTGCCCCTCACTTGCCTGGGGGCAGCCCTAGATGGGGGGGGGGAGCAGGTTGAGGAGGAACATCCCCACGTCCCTCCCTGGCTGCCTGCATGCCCTCCAGGGCAACCGCTATGCGGGTCTGCACAGCAGTCTGCGCCTCGATAGCAAGGCGCAGGGCCTGAACCTCCCCCACAAGTTCTGAGGTGTTTTCCAGCAGCTCCCCCAAGCTGGTCAGCGTTGCTGCGCTGTTAACAGCAACATCCTGGATGGCATCTGTTATATTGTCCGAGGATGCCAGGCTGTCGGCCAGGCGCCTCATCTCCTCCACGACCTCGGCCAGGTGTTTATTTTGCTGGTCCTGCTGTCTGACCAGCTGTTCCGGCAGGACCTGGGATACACCCCTGGTCTTTGACGTCGCCTTGCGGGGAGTGGCAGGGGACCGGGCATAAGGGGAGGATGTTGAGGGGCCGGAGATGAGGGGGGGGGAAAGAGAGGGACTGGAGAGGTTGGAGGGGGACACTAAGGGGTTTGCTACAGGTAGAGGAATAGCCTGGGCTGGTCCGGCCAACCCACCATCCTCCTCCACAACAACATAGAGGGCCTGGTCCTGGACTACCACACCCTCCTCAACCACCTCCTCCGTTGAGGTGTGCCCACTTCCCTCCAAGTCCTGTTCCAGGGGGGCAGCCAGAGGGACTGTATCTTCAGGGGATGGATCCTGATGGGCCCTGGCATCAACAGATGGCCCCGCTCCCTCCTGCACATCTGTGGATGACACAAAAGATGCCCATGTTGGTGGACCCACACACTTGGCACATGTTCCCTTCCACCCCCATACATGTACACAACAGATAGAATCTAAAACACACTTACCTGTCCTCACGGCTGGCTTCTGGGACTCATAGCCCCCAACTCCCTCTACCTGCTCCGTCTGCAGGCAGCGGGCAACCACCTTCTCCTCCTCACTCAGGCGGACAGGGCAGGGTGGGCCCCCTCCAGTGCCCCTGGCATGCCGAGCTATGGCAGCCAGCTTGCCCTTCACATGACGCCGCAGGTCATTCATTTTCTTTTGAATGTCCTGCGGTGTCCGGACCTCATGAGAGAGGGCATTGACCTGGCACGCCACCCTCATTAATATCTGATCCCTCCGGGACTTGCTGGTCCGGGCACTGTCAGCACCATGGAGCCGCGAGTCATACTTCTCCATGGCCCGTATGACAATGGCCCTCTCCTCTGGGGAGAAATTCTTCTTCCTCCTCTCCTTAACAGCAGTTGCCATCTTGTCCAGCACAAACTTTCGCCGTCACTCTCTAAAAAATGGGAGACGTTTGCGCTGCACGGGCGCATGTGTGGGCGCATTATATACCCTGCGCCGGCGCATCGTAGGGAGGCTTTGCGCATGCGCAGAAGGCATCCACGTCACGGCGCGGGTCAACCACGTCATGGCGCGGGTCATCCATGTCACGGCACATGCTCCGTTCGTCCCGGCCTGCATTTGCATGGGGTCACGCTTCATTATAATGCAACACGCCCACTTCCCTCCTACTTTGGAGTTGCGCCGGATTACGCCCATGATTTTACGCGACGCAGGCGCATCTTGGAGCGCATTTACTTAGGGAATACGGTACTTGCCACTCCGTGTTACGTCGGCGTAGTGCATCTGAGATGCGCAACGCCTGCATAATTAGCCGCGCATCTACGAGAATCTGGCCCACTGTGTATATCCTCTTTTTTTTTAATTTTCCCTTGTGTGACTATTTCCCCCAACCTTTTACTACCTAATTTATTCCCCATTCTAGTCCTGTTTCCTGGTGCAAAAAAAATCTGTATTGGCTAATGGAATTAGTGGGGAATTGTATTCCCATTTTTCCTGTTTACATATCGAGTCCCATATCTTGAGGACCTGTTTTGTGATACTATGTGTGTCTGTGTTACTTATTCTAAATTTTGGTGGGATCCAAACTAATGTGTTTAATTGTTGCCTACTTATTATCTTTTCCATCTGTGCCCATTTTTTTAATGTGTTCCTATTTGTCCATTCCACTAGTCTTGCTAGGATTGCAGCTTTATAGTATCTTTTTATATCTGGGAGGAGTCCTCCTCTTTTGTTTCCCGAGTGAGAGTTGCATAACTTATTCTTGTTTTTTTGTCCTGCCAGATGTATTTTGTAATTATAGTTTTTAATACTTTAAAGAAGCTTTGTGGGACGTTGATTGGGAGCATTTGAAATGTATATATTGCCTTTTGTAACACCATCATTTTAAATGTATTAATCCTCCCCATCCAGGAAATCTGTCTATTGTTTAGATTTTTTACGTCTCGTCTTAATTCGTTAAGTAGAGGGATATATTTAGCCTCATAGAGGTCATCTACTTTGGGGGTTATTTTTATACCTAGATAGGTAAGTGATTTTTGTTCCCACGTAAAAGGGAATGCTTTACGTAAGGCCGCCTCTTCCTTTGTCTCTATTCCTATATTCATAATTACAGTTTTTACTGGATTTATTTTAAAGTTAGACAGTTTACCGTATCTACTTATTTCCTCTAATATGTTAGGTATAGATATTCTTGGATTGGTCACATATAGGAGTACATCGTCGGCGTATGCTGCCACTTTATGTTCCTCCTCTCCCACTCTCACCCCCCCTATGTCTGGGTTATTTCTTATCTTGCACAACAATGGCTCCAGAGCTATAACATATAGGAGAGGTGAGAGTGGGCAGCCCTGTCTTGTACCGTTCATCATGTCTATCACTGCCGATACACTCCCATTAACCTTTACTCTTGCCGTTGGAGCCTTATATAAGTTTCCCACCCATTTCATGTATCTGGGACCCAATCCTACACTTCTCAAAGTATCCATCATAAACCCCCAGTCGACTCTGTCAAACGCTTTTTCAGCGTCTAATGACATGAGTACGACTGGGGGTTTCTTCTTTTTTTATCATCCTGTAATAACAAGATCGTTCTTAAACTATTGTCCCGACCTTCTCTACCTTTTGTGAATCCCGTCTGATCTGCGTTTATTAAACCCGGCATGAGCGGTTTTAACCTTGTTGCCAATATCTTTGCAAAAAAAATTATATCAGCATTCAGCAATGCAATCGATAATTAGAGCAAAGAGTGCTATGCTTTCCTGTTTTGGCTATGATTGAGATATTGGCAAGAAGTCATTCTTTCCTTACTTCTTCTGTTTCACTTATTTTGTTAAAGTAAATACACATCTCTGGGATCAAGAGATCTTTCAACTTTTTATAATATTTAATTGGCAATCCGTCTGTTTTTCCCCCGGGTGTTTCTTGAATCGCTTGGTTAATTTCCCCTTGTGTAATTGGATCTTCCAGAGTTTCCACTGTTTCTTGCATTCGTTTTGGTAAGTTTGCTTCCTTTAGGTACTCCCTAATTTTTCTTTCCCTAATCTCCTGCTCCTCTTGCGTCTCCCCTTTTCTGATAGTATACAGTGTGGTATAAAACGTCCGAAAAGCTTCAGCAATCTCGGACGTCCTGTACCTCATCTGTCCTTCCTGATCTTTTATTTTTTCTATGTAATTTGTGTTTCTTTTTTTCCTTTGAAATCTTGGCCAGATATTTCCCCGGGTTTATTCCCCCATAGATACCTTTCTTTCGAGACGTTTTTAAATAGATTCATAGTTTCTATTTCCATTAGGTCTCTTAATTGGGCCCTCTTTATTACCATTTCCTGATAGACTTTGTTATCTTTTTGGGTTTTATGTTTGGCTTCCAGGTCTTGTAGCTCTCTAATTATCCTATTTCTATTCGCTTCTCTTATCTTCTTTTTCCCCGCTCTTAGGGAGATGAGTTTTCCTCGGATGCAAGCCTTGTGAGCTTCCCATATGGTAGCTATACTCACATCCAGTGTTTTATTGGCAGTAAAGTATTCTTCTATATTTGTTTTTATTATATCGCAGACTTCTATGTCGTCTATTAACTCCTCATTCAGGTTCCAAGTCCCCTTCCTCTCTTCAACTTCTGGGAAGTGCATTCTCACTGAGACGGGGGCGTGATCTGAGATTGACATCACCCCTATCGTGGCGTTATTTACATACTCTAGGATTTCATGGTTGACCATTATATAATCTAATCTTGAGTACATTTTATGTACTGCAGAGTAAAATGTATAATCCTTTTTGTTTGGATTAGTGATTCTCCAAACATCTATTAAATGGTTCTTAAAGAATTTTTTTTCACTATTTGCTGTTGCTTGCTGTTCCCAATACATACCGTCGACACTCTGTCTATCTGTGGATCTAGGGTAAAATTGAAATCCCCAGCTAGTACTACGTTACCTTGTTTAAAATCCATTAGCTTATTAAGAATCCTCTTTAAATACCTCTGTGGGTGTTTATTAGGGAAATATATATTGGCCAACGTATATCGTTTACTGTGTAGTACCCCTCTAAGGAACAGATATCGGCCATCTGGGTCCACTATCCTATCCTCTACTTTAAAGCTTACATTTTTCCCTATCCCTATGGCGACCCCTTTACATCCTTTCTGAGGGGAATCACCATAATACTATGTTGGGACTGCCCGAGAGTACAGCCTAATCCTCGAGTCGACAGTTATATGTGTCTCCTGGAGGAAAACTACATCTGCAAGGAGTCTTTCAATCTCCTTTAGAGTCATATGTCTTTTCCGTGGGGAATTAAGTCCTCTCACATTATAGGAAATACAATTTACATTAGACATATGTGTTTATTTATTTTTTATTTATTTTTTCCCCGTTTTTCTCTCTCCTCTGTTCCCTCTCTTTATTATCTTCAGGTTATCGGCCGACCCTTTATTTCTGTTTCTTCTCTCCTTGCACCCCCTTGTGTGTGAGTGCTCCCCGGCTTGAGGCGGAGTACAATTCGGCACTACCTCCCTTCCCCTATTCCCAGGGAATTTCCTCAAGGCAGTCGTGGGCTCCTGTTCCCGGTCTCACCACTACGTTGCGTCTAAGTTCATGTTTTCTTCTAGTCTCTGAGATCTCACCCCCCCTCTCACCCCTCTCCACCCTCTCCACCCTCCCTCCCCTCCGCGCTGCCCTCCCAGGTCCATTTTCACCTCTCCTCAGTAACTGCCTGGTATTGAGATTCCCAATTTTTGTCAGAACTTGGGTATTTCATCCAAAAATCTTAATTTCGCTGTGACCCCGCCCTTTCTCCCAATAAAGCATGCCGGAAATCCCCAGTTATATTGTATTTCTTGTTCTTGTAGCTCTCGTAATAGTGGTTTCAAATTCCTTCTTCTTCTGAGCGTCTCTTGGGATAAATCCTGGTATATTTGGATATTGTGTTCCTCAAACTTGATTGGGGACTTCCCTCTCAAATTTTTCCATAATTTATTTTTTTCTTCCCAACTTTCAAATCTTATTATAATGTCTCTGGTGTTCTCTTGAGGGATTTCTCTAGGTCTCCTAATCCAGTGAGCTCGTATTATTCTTAATGGGGAGGTTATTTCTCTATCCAATATAGGGTTGCAGATTTTTCGGATGATTTCTGGGAGATTTTCTGACTGTGAGGAGTCAGGGACTCCGCGTATACTAATATTTTTCCGTCTGTCTCTATTTTCCTGGTCTTCTGCTTTATACGCGTGTTCCCGTTGCTCTTTTTTTATTTCTAGAATTTCCTCTTCTAGTTTTCTAATAGTATTAAAGTTATGGTCTGTTTTTTTTTTCCACTTCTTCCAGTCTTTCCAGCATAAATCCCATATTTCTCTCCATTCTCTCCATTTGCGTTGTTAACGATTTTTCTAAGGCAGCAAACATTTCCTGCATTTCCGTCTTTGTTGGTAATGCCGATCCTAATAGTTGTTCCTCAGCGTCCTGTATTATGCCTATTTCGTGATCTATCGCTGTTTCTGATAAGGTATCAGGATTTTCTGAGCTATTTGGGTTATTTAACCACTTGAGGCCCGCGCTACCGTCGGATGACGGCAACAGCGCGGACCTCAATATCCAACATGCCGTCATTTGACGGCATGTCTTTCTGGCGTTCCCAGCGCGCGCTGTACAGCGCGCTGCGGGGAAGCCCTGTGTTGTCCGTGTCCCTTGGACACGGCCAATCACAGAACGCGGCAAACGGCCAATCAGAGCGGCCGTTTGCAATGCGATCTATGGGCGAATGAGAGATGATCTCTCATAGATCATCTCTCATTGCCGGCTGACACAGAGACAATGTCCTGTCTCTGGAAGGGAGGAGCCCGATCTGTGTTCCTTCCTACATAGGGACACAGATCGGTCACCCCCCCAGTCACCCCCCCCTCCCCCTACAGTTAGAACACACCTAGCATACACATTTAACCCCTTCCTCACCCCCTAGTGTTAACCCCTTCAATGCCAGTCACATTTATACTGTAATTAGTGCATATTTATAGCACTGATCGCAGTATAAATGTGAATGGCGCCAAAAATGTGTCAAAAGTGTCCGATGTGTCCGCCATAACGTCGCAGTAACAATAAAAATCGCAGATCGCCGCCATTTCTAGTAAAAAAAAAATAATAAAAAATAATAATTCTCTCCCCTATTTTGTAAGCGCTATAACTTTTGCGCAAACCAGTCGCTTATTGCGATTTTTTTTTTTTTTTTTTTACCAAAAATATGTAGAAGAATACGTATCGCCCTAAACTGAGAAAAAAAAATGTGTTTTTTTTTTTTAATTGGGATATTTATTATAGCAACAAGTAAAAAATATTGTATTTTTCTTCAAAATTGTCGCTCTTTTTTGTTTATAGCGCAAAAAATAAAAATCGCACAGGCGATCAAATACCACCAAAAGAAAGCTCTACTTGTGGGGAAAAAAGGACGTAAATTTTGTTTGGGAGCCACGTCGCACGACCGCGCAATTGTCAGTTAAAGCGACGCAGTGCCGGAAGCTGAAAATTCACCTGGGCAGGAGGGGGGTGTAAGTGCCCAGTAAGCAAGTGGTTAAGGTAAGTTTTGTCTTTTCCTTTTTTTTCTCCCTCTCCCTCTCATTCATCCCCTGGGTTACATATTTACTCATTGGCCCCGGGCTTTGGCTCAGACGGGGGGTCGAAGCAGCCCCCCCCTGGCTCCCCTTGCCCTAGAGATCATCTCTATAAGTTTCACAGCTATTAATAGATTTAGTAATGTTAATCTCCCTTTAAGGGATGAGTTCTTAGGCCCCATACACACGAGCGGACAGATTTGTTCAAATCTGTCCGTCCGACAGATTTGAACAAATCTGTCCGTTGGGATTTTGGTTTGCTCGCGTGTACACACGAGCAAACCAAAATCCCCGCCAGCAGAGAGCGCGCTGACGTGTCGGTGACGAGGCGGTGACGTTGACGCCGCCACGTCACCGCTACGTCACGCACCAGGAAGTAAACACTTCCGCGCGCATGCGTCGGATCCATTCACAGGATACGACGCATGTGTGGGAGGATATGTCCGCTGGTTTCCCGTACTAACCAGCGGACATATCCGACGGACAGGTTTGTAGCGGACAAATTTCAAAGCATGCTTTGAAATTTGTCCGATGGACAAATCTGTCCGCTAGCACATACACACGATCGGAGATGTCTGCTGAAACGGTCCATCGGACCGTTTTCAGCGGACATATCCGCTCGTGTGTACGAGGCCTTAGAGTTTTGGGGACGTTTTTTTTTTTTTTAATACTTTTTTAATACTTGAATAGATCTGATCTAGACCCAACTTGGAAATACAAGTATTCAAAGGGGAGAGGGGACGAGTGTCATATGGAGTAGTGTTATTGTTGCTGTATATTATTGTTTTTTTTTTTCTCATCAGCTGGATGGAAACAAAAAAAAAGAGAGAAAACTCCTCTATGTCCTTAGTGCCTTATACCAGCTTTATCCGTGATCAGCCGCGGTAATAAGTTGTAATAGGTTGTGCCCTCCAGTGATAGTGGTGATGGGTATGATCAAAATAAAAATAAAATAAAAAAATAAACAGAGCACAATGTCCCAACCAGGCAAACTGCCACAGCACACAAGTAGCTAGCAGATTCTCCCCTCAGTTTTTGCCACTCGTTGCACCAGCTTCTCTATTTCATTTTCTTAGCAGCAACTTTATATGTTACAATATTTAGAAATATTTAGCAGTAGACGGGGTTTACTTACAGTCTGTAGCCTCGGTATCGATCTTTATGGAGCGCTTAGCCCTTAACCTGTGTCCAGAGCCGGGGTCTTGGATCTAAAATACCTTACATTTGTATTTGTACTTACAATTTTGCTGGATATGAAGGTTTGATAATAGTTTGCACTAGGCTGCTATCATCAGGTCTCGTCAGGTCTTTCTGGTCAGGGCCAGCTCTTCACAGGGCTTCCTCCGGTTCTCAGTATGACCAGTGTGACCAGCACCTGACTCACGTCGCGTCACTCACTTGCGCCGGGGATGCAGATTGCTGAGGAACCCCACCATCAACACCAGTGGTATCTCTAACCCCTCTCACCCCCGTGTAGCTTCTCTAAGGACGGACCGGCGTTGCTGCAGCTGTTGTTGCCAGAGACACTGTGTGATCCGCAGCGGGGATGGGTTCCGGAGAGCCGGAGAGGACGGTGAGGACGGTAAGTAAACAATCAAGAGGATCCTTGGCTCGCGATCTCATCGCGGGAGGGGGAGGGAGGGTAGCAGAGGGGTGCCTTTCAGCAGAGGAGCGGGGGTGCCGGGCAGAGAATAATCAGACACTCTGTCGTTGCAGCCATTGCAACGCTGCGGGACCCGCAGGAGCATGCACCCTAACCACCCCGACGTGAGGTCCGCGCCATCCTAGACTCCTCCCTCTCTAGAGGCTCAGTAGAGGCTCAAGGGACCTTTAAGTGTTATTAGTTTGTGTACACTCATTGCACTATTATAGTAAGTTTGTATGTTGATACAGTTATTATAAATACTGTCTTTTTACCAGTTCCAGTAAACTTACATCCTGGTTGATCACAATTGGTGTGAACAACGGATGCCCAGATAACGGTAAAGGTATACTATATACACATTGTTATGGTGGGATTGTTCTGTTTAGTGAAAGTTTCATATCAGCACTGCACCACAGCTGTGTCAAGGGGAGCCAGACCAAATCATTGGGGGGTTGTTAAAGCAGAGTACAGGCCCAATCAATTACCAGCAGCTCCTTCGGGGGTAAGTGCTACACGTGGGGACTCGTCCGGGATCCTGTCTCCCTGCAAATGAAACCCGCCCTTTTGGTGCTAGTATGGACCCCCTTACAGTGGTTCAGTGGTGCAAAGAAGAAGGCGCACGCCCAGAAGCGAGTGTGGTGGTCGAACTCCCGGGTGAGAACTGGGATGAAGAGGAGGTCAGGGCAATTGTAAAACATGTGTCTCCTCATAGGAAAGCTTGGGTGATTGCCCTCAGGCCAGCCCGAGGGACTGACCGCACCCATGCCCCATTGGAATGGAAAGAGAAAGTACCAGGGTGTTTCCGTGGGAAGAGTGTGCAGCTGACTGACAAGATGAAGATTTGCATAACACATCCACAGGCTCCAGACAAGAGCGCTACCAGTTCAAAGCAGGTGGAGTCAGCTTCAAGGAAAGGGTACTCCCAGCCAACTCCGACCACAAGCGGGCTAGAGTTCGTCACGCCCAGGAGGGACAGGGATGAAGTGCTAAGCACCTTCAAGATGGATCCCCAACTGGAGCAGCAATTAGCTACTTTAAAGCGACAGTATCGCATTATACAAGAGGAGTTCCAGGAAACCTCTAGAATGATTGAGGAGCAGGTAAAAGAGCTAAATACTAAGAGCAAGGGATCAAGCGGCAGCCATCTGAAACAAAAACCTGCCTCAGTTACTCGAAGACTTCCCCATCGTGACTTTCCAGAAGTAACAATCAAAAAGGACTTTAAGATTGCTGGCCAGATAGGCGAAAAGGAACAGAAAGACAAGCTGTCCTATACAAACCTCATGCGTCAGATCGACATGGGGCTACAGAAAGGGTATCCTGAGTCTGAGATTGTGGAAGCAGTGGTAGAAGCCATTAGTCCCGGTCTAAGTATCAGAAACATGCTGGAGATGAAGAATGGACTAACCCTAGTGCAACTTAGGAGAATATTGAAAAGCCATTTCAATAAGGAAAATGCTTCTGAACTTTATCACCAACTGATAAATCTGACACAGGACAGTGGAGAGACTCCTCAGAATTTCCTGTTCAGGGCTATTGAGCTGAAGGACTGCCTGTTGTTAGCCTCACAGGGAGAAGACTCAGATGAGCACTTCGGGACTGAATTGATCCAAAAGAAATTCCGGAGGACCATGACCACAGGACTAAGAAGTGACTGTGTCAAGTTTTAGCTAAGGCAGTATCTAGATGATCCGTCCATTTCAGATGAGGTACTCATCGAAAAAACTGGCGAAGCAGTTAATATGGAGATGGAAAGGGAGTGGAAGCACAAGACCAGTCAAATGCCTGAGTCGGTTGTGGGGGTCAGAGTGGTCAACACAACTGATAGCGATTCAAAGATCGAACACTCAGCTGTCTAAAATATTGGAGATGGTGACCGATGCATTGGATGTCCGGTCTTAGATAACTGCACTGAAGTTACAAGTAGCCCAGATGCTGGAGGCGATTAACCGGCCGACGACAAAACATACTGAGCTGTCCGATAATGGTGCCACAGGGCAGAACGTACCCCCGTCCTCGTTTGCTATACCTCGCCAGGAGCCAACAAATCAAGAGGTCTGTTTCAACTGTGGAGGTGAGGGTCACTACCAGCGAGTATGTCCTAGTCCGAGGGGAGCAGCAGATTGGAGTAGACCTCAGAGAAGTGACCCAAGGATTGAGGGAAGATATGGGCCGTCAAGAAGAACTTTCCTTGAAACTGAGTGGGAGCAACGGAGAAGACCCACAGTTTATGTTGTCTCAGTGAGCAATGCTCATCAGCCTTCCAAGCGATACCAGAAAAGGCGTCCCCAACACCAGAAGCTGAAGAAAACACAAGTTCAGTCATGCCAGCCCATTGTTCCAGATGCTCCCAACAGGTTTCCTGCTCAGTTAGTAGGCCCTTCGTCCATAATGCCTGTCCTGATTGAAGGAATCTACACAAGAGCCCTCCTTGATTCAGATGCTCAAGTAACTTTGTTGACCAGAGTTTCTACAAGAGGTATTGGTCGTACATGCCCCTGCAAAAGTTGGAAGATATGGAGATTCAGGGTATTCAAGCAGAAGATTACCCTTGTGACGGATATCTGCGGATCAAGTTGTCATGTGACCCGTTGAGGACTGGGAAGCCTCAGGACTTTGGCACGCTAGCTATTGTGTGTCCTCGGTTGCCAGGGTCCCCAAGCAGTCCACTAATCATAGGGACAAACACAGATCTGGTGAAGCAGCTGTTAGCCCCTGGTGTTCCCAGATGTGATCCCTTATCTTCTCTGCCAACAGAAAGGCCAGAGGTGCCTCCCTCTTCCATGGTGGATGGGAAAGGATCCACAACAAAGACAAACGCAACTAAACTGCATGAGAAGAAAGCGGCTAAACAGGAAAAGGTGGCCGATGTACCTTCGGTGTCAGCACCAGTAAAGCGAAGGAAACAAAGAGTAATTTCTCAATTCAAGAGATCGACCTATGACCAGCTGGAAAAATGCTTTGAAGAGATGTGCCCTGCTGCAAGAAGAGATTCTGAGATGCCTGGTCTTTCTGTTGATGATTCAGAAAGTTTCGACCCCATCTCACTCCTTGACACATCTGTACTAGATACCATAGTGACAGCTGTGAGTGCACAGAACAGCTCCCTATCACATGAGAATTGGTGGGAGGCTTCTCTATCAGACTTCTGCAACCGCCTAGAGGCAAAAATGTATAACAGAGCCAACATTTTGAATGTCTTTGGGGACCAAAGAGTTAAAGCAGGGGGAGTATGTAGCACTGGTATTTTTGCCATATAATGCTAAAGATGGCATACCACTAGAGGGAGCCCAATACCAATGAGAGTGAGATATGTTTTAACTTACATATGCAGAGCAGAAAAATGTTTATCTTGTGAAAAGACTCACTTACCCATGAACACTAGGTGGCTGAACTGCATGCTGGGTGGATATAAAAGGCAGAGTGGAGCCATTTTCTGCCTCTTTCTGGATGCATGGCCTGCCTGCAAGGATCTTTGAAGGAGTGTTCAGAAGAGGGCCTACATCGTGCAGAGCAGAACAACATCCATTGACTCTGCCTTACCACAGTGTGCTGGAGAAGCAGTGTGATCGGGTCTGAGGATCCAGGACCCTTGACGGAGCCAAGTGGATGTCCAGTTTGCTTGAGGAGCGGGGCAGCGTGGCAGTGCTGACTGGCAGCAGGATTGAGACAACTGGAGCGGAGGTTCACAACTTTCCAGGCCTGGTGTGGTGAGAGGGCTGTCGCCCAGAAGTTCTTTAACACCCTTAACACACTTAGACTCATTTCACAAAGTTGCTGGGACCTGTAGTCCTACAGGGAGGTCTCATTCAAATAGACTGAATTCAATCAGGCCTAAAAGCCTATGCTTCATTGAGGGCTGACTGATAGTTAAGGTATACCTACACCGAAGGCATCTACAAGTGTGTTTTACAGCAGGAACTGTATTAACTCTTCAGTTATGTTACTTCATTACTTGTTAAACCATCGGATTACAAACACTGCAGTATAATAGCTAGCTAAAGAAAGAAGACCAGAGACTACACTTCTTCACAGGGAGGGTTTGTGCTTTGGATGCAGTAAGACAAAAGGCTGCCTTATACCTCAGGGGAAGCTCTTGAGAAATTGTATTGTGCTGTGTTGATATCTTTGCATTGGTATGTTTGGTGCAGCCGTACTGGAAGTGGGAAGGTGGTCAGTGTCAAGGCATTGTCACTCTGAGCACTAGTCCCACTTGGAGACGCGCCGCAGTAGAGGCTCAAGGGACCTTTAAGTGTTATTAGTTTGTGTACACTCATTGCACTATTATAGTAGGTTTGTATGTTGATACAGTTATTATAAATACTGTCTTTATACCAGTTCCAGTAAACTTACATCCTGGTTGATCACAATTGGTGTGAAGCTTGTTCATTATTCTAACAGGTGGAACAACGGATGCACAGATAACGGTAAAGGTACACTATATACACATTGTTATGGTGGGATTGTTCCGTTTAGTGAAAGTTTCATATCAGCACTGCACCACAGCTGTGTCAAGGGAAGCGAGACCAAATCATTGGGGGGTTGTTAAAGCAGAGTACAGGCCCAATCAATTACCTTTGGGGGTAAGTGCTACACCCATAATGCTCTTGCTAGCTCTCTGCCGCATTTGTTCCCCGATTCATAACTGCATTTACGGCCTATTTGTAATGCCATTTTTGCTTTGTATTGTAATAGTCCTATTACTTGAGTCCTTATTTTAAATAGTTCTTGTTCTACTGCAGCTGTCTGGATGTGTTTATGTTTTGCCTCTAAGGTATGGATTTTTGCTAGTAATTCAGTTTAGCTTCTCTATTTTTCTTAATTCTTGAGCCATTTTTAATTAGTATTGCCCGTATAATGGCTTTGTGTGTTTCCCATATTATCCCCAACGGACTTTCAGAGTCGTCATTTGTTTGGAAGAAATATCTCAGCTCCTTCTGAACCTCCTCCAGGACTATCAGATCCTGTAGGAGGCTCTCATTAAGTTTCCAGGTTATTGAAGCTGGGTATCTCCCCTCATCCAGTTTATACTTTAAAAAAATGGGTGCATGGTCAGACAAGGTGATTATTCCAATTGATGTTTCTATAACAGAGTGTAGTTGTTTATGTGGGATTAAAAAAATATCAATCCGGGAATAGGACCTATGCAGATTGGAGAAGTAGGTATAGTCTTTCTCCTTCGGGTGAAGTATTCTCTATATGTCTATTAACTTTGTCTCATGCATTATTTTTGAAATCTCCTTTCTTACTTTAATTGGTATTGATGAAGTTCCCCCTGAGGTATCCTCACTCGGTAATAATGGGACATTTGCATCTCCCCCCAAAACTAGCTGTCACTTTGAGAACTCCACCAGTAATCCCAGCATTCTTTTAAAGAATTTATCTTGATAAACATTTGGGGCATAGTACGTTGCAAATGTCATCATAACCCCTTTAATGGTGCCTTTGATAAACAAGTATCTTCCCTCTGCATCCGCCAGAACATCTCTATGTTCCCACGTTATTCTATTAGATACCATGATAGATACTCCTTTGGTCTTTGTCTCTGGATTAATTGCATGGTAAACTGTTGAGTATTCTCTACTCTTGAGTAGCGGAAGGTTTTTCCCCTTAAAATTAGTCTCTTGAATAAAGGCTATATCTACCTGCATTCTCTTAAGGTCTTGTGCTAACATACAACGCTTTTCGGGGATATTTAGTCCCCTAACATTGAGTGACATAATCTGTAAGGATGCCATTCTACTACATCAAACTGTTCTTAATATAAAGAACTGAGCAGTATTTAATATGGAAGATCGATGTTGTTACTTAGTCTGAGTAGGTTGAGCCAAATATGGCCCAATATGGCCTTACGGAAAGAGGAGAGGTAAAAAAAAAAAAAAAAACACTTATTTAATGACTCAACAGCCAACCCCTTCTTGGCCGCTTGAGCCTGTAAAGCGTACTTGCTTTCTACACTCAATTCCCAATCCTCAATACTTGAGTGTTGGCCTATTTGGGGGCTAAAGTTGGGCGTGACTAAGCCAGATCGGAATTTCCGACCTCTTCCCACCGATTTAAGATAGGTCCAGTGAAAACTTTATTCTCTATTTCTGTACCCCTATAAAGAGAGACAGAGGAGGGGGGAAGGGCAAGAGAGGGAAGGTGGCGCGGAGTATATAATAAGGGGAGGGACCCGCGGAGCTCCCCCTACCCATGCAGGGCCTCCTCAACCCCAGCCCTTCTCCCCCCCCACCCTTCCCATCCTTGCCCCTTATTCATACCCCTTATACGTATATTCCCCTCCCCCTTTTCACCCTTTACCGGCACCCAACAAACATCAGCATAAAAAAACCACACAAAAATGAAAAAAAAAAAAAAAAAAAAAAACAACAGCTTAATAAACGGTATGTCTCATTTCATATCGCACATTTTTTCCCTTTTTTCCCTTCTTTCCTTCCTCTTCTCCCCTTCTCTACATAATTCCCCCCCCTCTCCTTCCACCTCACACTTCTTCCCCCTCAAAAAAAAAGGGGAGACCAAGTTCCATCTAACAATGGGGTTGAGGTGGCCTAAAGGAGAGAGAAAAAAAAAAAAAGGGGGTTGAAGGAGGGGGGAAATAGGATTCTTCATCTTACAGTCCAAAAACAAAAAAACAGAAAACAAAAGCAGTGTGGGCTTCAAATCTTCGCTTCCACATTGGACCTATTAAGCATTAAAGGTCATTATTGACCTATTAAGCATTAAAGGTCATTATTGAGGTTACCCTTCCCTCTCTAACCCCCCCTACCCCTCCCTGCCTCCTCCAGTCAGTTTTTTTCCCCTGAACCTTTTTTTCTTCTAGGACAGTTCTAATAGTGATCTTATTGAATGAATGAATGAAAAACTTATATAGCGCGACACATGCGTACTGAATCGCCTCTGGGCGCTTGTTGTTTTTGACCATCTTTACTTTATTCCCCTGATTTTTCCGGCATTTTCATTTGTCTGGTGTTCCTTAGGTTTTTGATAGGGAGTCTCCAGTTTGGAACAATAAAAGGTTCCACCTTCAGAAATGTGAATAGCCATGGGAGGTCATTATATGTATGGACTATATATGTAGATGTGTCCTTCTTTATGGCCACTGCGATTGGGTATCTCCACCTGTATGTCCCCCCTTCTTTCCGCACACATTCCAAAACAGGTCTCAGCATTGCCCTGCGTTGCAGTGTAGCTCGAGAAAGGTCAGGCAGTATTTTCACAGGGATCCCTGCAACCTCAAATAATCCCATATCCCATGCTTTCCTCAGCAAGGCCTCTCTGTGGGCATATCTATGTAGGCGACATATAATGTCCCGTGGTCTCTGGGGATCAGCCGATTTAAGACCGAGGGCTCTATGAACTCTGTCCATCTCCAAATTTAATGGTGTTCTATCCCCCAGTATCAACTTAAAGATGTCAATTACCTTTTCTTGCAGATTTTCCTGCTCCTCGGCTTCGGGTACCCCCCGTATCCTTACGTTACAGCGACGGTTGCGGTCTCCCAATTCCTCAATTTGTAATTGCATCTCCAAAACCGTTTCTGAATGATCTTCTCTCTCTTTTTCCATTCTATTCACTCTTTCCTCTAAAGCTGCCATTTTAGTCTCCCCCGCATCCACTCGTTCTGTTACCTCCTGTATTTCCCCATAAACCTGCTGTAAGTCGGCATAGTGCGTCTCTTCAATCTTTGCAATTAATGCTTCTATATCACTTTTAATTGGTAGTGCCTCTAGGTCCAGTCTTGTTGGTAGGGCTTGTATTAGTGCCCTCTAATCCTGTTCCATCCCTCTTTGCTCGGCCGGGGTCTTTGGTTCAACTCTCTCACCTTGCACGATGTGCGTTTGCTTCAGGCTTCCTCCCACATGTTGCTCTTCTCTCAAGGGTTCCACCTGAGCTTCTGGAGCACTTGGTTCCTGTCTGTCTGCTTGCTTTGTTTGTTTGAAGAACCCCTGAATAGCGGGCTGTACTCCAGTTGGCTCCCCCGCCTTACGAGAAGTACGTGTCAGGCGCTGTTGTTTAGCTATGCTCATGCCAAGCGTCAGTGCCTGAGAAGCAAAGTTACTGGGAGCCAAGGGGTCGGGAAGCCGGGTCGGAAAGCCTCCACTGGCACAGAGCCGCAGAAACGCTGATCGCTGCTACACTTAGCCGAGACAAGGTGATTCGCTGAACCTCTGGTCCGTTGGACCGTCGTATTGCCGTCGACGGGCCGCCGTACTTGGATTTACAGTTCGTTTTTTGGCCTAATACCGTCAATTGCTGTTATTTCAAGTACTGTTAGGCAAAAATAACCAGCCCGCTTTTCGACCGTATGCCGAATGCCGTCCGATACCGTTATGCCGGAGTAAATTCGTTTTTCGGTCGAATTTTCAGGTAAAAGCTATCCTTAATCACACAAACATCGGTGGCGTGGACGGAGCTCCCGATCTGTGCGTCTCTCACTCAGCCATCACGCAGACTACGCCCCCCTCTCTACAGAAAACAACTTTCCCGAACATAGTTCTTCGCAAGGACTTGAATAATGGCACAACAAGTTTCGGGAATAATGACTCCCAGAGCCGGAGAAGAGATACCAGTAGTACATTTTTCATATCTTGGAAACTTCTCCCTGTCGCCAAGTAGCGCAAAGTGACTATGAGCCTTTGCTCTGCTGGAATAGCAGTCCTCATACAGGTGTCCTGCTACCTAATATAGGGGGACAGCAAGTAGAAAATATTCTCCTGGAGCTCCCTGAGTAATGGCATAATGACAAAATTGGTCACCATGAAGCAACCAATTTTTGGTCCAAACAGTCCTCCTCCTACTCCTGGACCTGGACCGTGCTAGAGTTATAGCCAGAAATCCAAGCCCATAAATAGCACGCTCTCTCCTAGGATTGTGCAACATGTCTGGTTAACGAACGGCCATTCATAAATTAACAAAATTGCACAAAACTTAAAAACGCAAATCAACACAAACCAAATCTCTACTAACTCTCGATTAGCAGAAGGAGCCCAAAGGGTGACGCCGGAGAATTGAACTTCCTCTTTTGAAGTCTTGTCAGTATGTTGAAACATCACTACGTTCTTGTTTGTAGCCGAAAAAGTCTGATCGTGTGTATGCTATGGGCGTTCACAGCCAACTCCCTTCGGACAAAAATCCACAGAACAGTTTGTTTGAAGTCCGATCGTGTGTACGAGGCTTCAGTCTGTAGGGTTCAATATTGAGTTGGCCCACCCTTTGCAACTATAACAGCTTCAACTCTTCTGGGAAGGCTGTTAAGGTTAAGGAGTGTGGGGCAGATTCACAGAGAATTAGATTCTCGTAGAGTATCATAAATACACTACGCTGCCGTTTTTTACCTGGCTCTACGTGGAATCCAGGTAGATTTTGTCCAGTAAACGACGGCGGCGTAGTGTATTTCTCCCGTCGCAATCCATCTGCGCGAGTAGGGGGTGTGAAGCATTTAAAATAGGCACGTTCCCGCGGCGATTGAACTGCGCATGCTCCGTTCGCAAATTTCCCGCCGTGCATTGCGTGAAAACACGTCGTCACGTCGTAGTAGCGTCGTTTACGTACATTCCTATTCCCGAACGAGTTACGTTAAAAAAAAAAAAATATTTTAAAATCGACGCGGGAACGACGGCCATACTTTACATGGGTTACGCACTGTTAGACCAGCAAAAAGCTCCTCTAACATTACGTAGCCAAAAAATGACGTAGGCGATTGCGAGGGACACTCGTACCTTCGTGGATCGCCGTAAAAAGTCATTTGCATATCCCGACGCATGAAAACGACGCGAACTCCTCCCAGCGGCCGCAAAAATATCGCAGCGTAGATCCGAAAGCTTACGAGGACGTAAGCCTCTTGGATCGAAGCCCGAAGCCGCCATATCATGGTTTGAGGATTCAAACTAGTGATACGGCGCGCAAAATTTGAAATTACTCCTGTCTAACACTAGTTAGACAGGCGTAATTGCTCTGTGAATCTGGGCCTTCGTCTTTAGGAAAGTTTGACCATTCTTCCAGAAGCAACTTTGCGAGGTCGGGCACTGATGTGGATGAGAAGTCCTGGCTTGCAGTCTCTGCTGTAATTCATCCCAAAGGTGTTCTATCGGGTTTAGGTCAGGATTATGTGCAGGCCAGTCAAGTTTTTCCACCCAAAACTCACTCATCCATGTCTTTATGGACCTTGCTTTGTGCATTAGTCCAAATCATTTGTTGGAGGGGAGATGATAGTGTGGGGTGGTTTTTCAGGGGTTGTGCTTGGCTCCTTAGTTTTAGTGAAGGGAACTCCTAAAGAATCAGCATACTAAGACAGTTTGGACAATTTCATGCTCCCAAATCTGTGGTAATAGTTTGGGGGTGGCCCCTTCCTATTCCAACATGACTGCGCACCAGTGCACAAAAAAGGTCCATAAAGACATTGATAAGTGAGTTTGGGGCGGGGGAACTTCACTGGCCTACACAGAGTCCTGACCTCAACCTGATGTTTAGGCACCCTGTGCGAGCTAAACCTGTGGCGCCCCCATCTCCACTCCTCGCCCCCCTGGTCACCTAAACATATACAAAGAGGAAAAAAATATTTGTAACAAATAATTTGTTTTAATAACAGTTAATTTAAGTGCACGTGCAAATAATAACAATAATGAATAACTTAACCCCTTCCCTGCCAATGGCATTATTACTGTAACAGTGCATATTTTTAGCACTGATTACTGTAGCAATGTCACTGGTACCCCCAACAGTGTCAAAAATGGCAGTTAGGGGTCCGATCTGTCCGCTGCAATGTCGCAGTCCCGAAAAAAATTGCAGATCGCCACCATTACTAGTAAAAAAAAATGTGAACTGCTGGGAGTGTCAGTTAAAAGTTAATGACACCCCCAAATCAGTTTGCATATCGCAGTGGGATCTGCAAACTCGGACAGAAATCGGTTTGCATGGGTGTAAATACCCATGCAATCTGATTCTGTTGTGGACAAAAAAAAGAGTGTCCTGTGCGAGTTTGATGCAAATTCAGCCATAGGATCTTTATGGCTGATATCGCACAGAGATCGCATTTGATTTTCACTGCAGCGCGAATGTTTATTAGAATGTTTATTAGAATGTTCATCCTTTTTTTGTGTGCACTTTCACTTCACATAAGGTTTAGCGCTACATTCCATCCACCCTTCTATTTCAATACTTGTCATATTTCTATGTAGCAGCTTTTAGTTACCTTCCCTATTTTATTACATATTTTTCACAGTTTGCACAATATTTTTGCAATTTTCCATATTAATAATAGATTTTCCAATAAATGCCTCAGTCTAGAACTGGTCAGACATAATTGGGTTCTACACCCATGAAACAGGATAAAAATGGTAAAAGTGGGACTTTGAATGAGATGCGATTTTAGCAAATATGCAATTAAATATAAACATGGATAATAAATTATAAGTAACCATGTGACCAGGCTCAGAATTGTCAACCAAAAAGCACTAAACCAAATTAAACTGTCTAACTGATGTAAGTAAAAACAGAGGTTTAGTTGCAAGCATTTGCAAATACCTGGGAAGCTGCAGCACCAACTCCACGGCACTCTGCATGGCTGCAGTCCTATCTATAAATTTAAGGTCTCCTGAAAGGGAGCCCAGGTGTGCTAATCACCAGGCAGAGGACAGGTGAGGACCTAAAGCCCGCCCCTACCTAGAGTTGGTATGGCAAATAAGAGCACTGGAAAAAAATAAAAAATAAAAAAGTAGGAGTGGAACAAGGACTGCCCAAAAAAACAAAATACCACCAGACTAAAGGCAGACCAACTCCAACTGGGTCCGCCAGTAAAAAAATGACAATGCATTAAAGAACTGATCAGTGGTAAATCTGTGCAGGCACTCCATTCCACTCCTAAATCGCATCTCCATCCCGGGATAATGTTTAAAAAGAGGGGGGTTGGGACTTTGAATGAGGCATATAGCGATCTTGCCATAGGCCTCCATCCCTGTAAGTGGATAAAAATGGTAAAAGTGGGACTTTGAATGAGATGCGATTTTAGCAAATATGCAATTAAATATAAACATGGATAATAAATTATAAGTAACCATGTGGCCAGGCTCAGAATTGTCAACCAAAAAGCACTAAACCAAATTAAACTGTCTAACTGATGTAAGTAAAAACAGAGGTTTAGTTGCAAGCATTTGCAAATACCTGGGAAGCTGCAGCGCCAACTCCACGGCACTCTGCATGGCTGCAGTCCTATCTATAAATTGAAGGTCTCCTGAAAGGGAGCCCAGGTGTGCTAATCACCAGGCAGAGGACAGGTGAGGACCTAAAGCCCGCCCCTACCTAGAGTTGGTATGGCAAATAAGAGCACTGGAAAAAAATAAAAAATAAAAAATAAAAATGCCTCATTCAAAGTCCCAACCCCCCTCTTTTTAAACATTATCCCGGGATGGAGATGCGATTTAGGAGTGGAATGGAGTGCCTGCACAGATTTACCACTGATCAGTTCTTTAATGCATTGTCATTTTTTTACTGGCGGACCCAGTTGGAGTTGGTCTGCCTTTAGTCTGGTGGTATTTTGTTTTTTTGGGCAGTCCTTGTTCCACTCCTACTTTTTTATTTTTTATTTTTTTCCAGTGCTCTTATTTGCCATACCAACTCTAGGTAGGGGCGGGCTTTAGGTCCTCACCTGTCCTCTGCCTGGTGATTAGCACACCTGGGCTCCCTTTCAGGAGACAGTTTAATTTGGTTTAGTGCTTTTTGGTTGACAATTCTGAGCCTGGTCACATGGTTACTTATAATTTATTATCCATGTTTATATTTAATTGCATATTTGCTAAAATCGCATCTCATTCAAAGTCCCACTTTTACCATTTTTATCCACTTACAGGGATGGAGGCCTATGGCAAGATCGCTATATGCCTCATTCAAAGTCCCAACCCCCCTCTTTTTAAACACCCATGAAACAGTAGAAATTATAGGATTGTCAGTTCCAGGGACAACTAATTGCATCCGCATCCTATTCTACAGGACTTCTTTTGTACTTGAGAGGATCCCCCAAGACCCACGGGGTAGTGATTTTGATAAACAGATTTGGAAACAGGAATAAAAATGGATTTATAACTTAAAAGCCACTTCACACAGCATTTTCCTTTAGGCCCTATCTGTAGTATTATTGCTAAGTATGAATATTTTGGTTGAGGTACTTCTTGACTTAGTATAATTTGGATATTACATTTGTTTTTCCCCCTTCTTTTTCTACCTTTCTCCTTCCCTTCACTTGCTAATAATAATATTTAATGGATTGGGATGTCCCTAATGTTAAAAATTGTTATGTACCGTACTCTGTTTTACCATATAATGCCATAGTTCTCCTAGGCCTTGATGGAGCTTGCTACATCATGCTCCCCCTCTATATATGGTGGAGATATGTATCTCCTACCATGATTGGTGCTGTGCTATTGTCCCCTGGACTATGGGCGGAAGTCATCTGCCCTCCGGTTCCCCCGGAGTGTAGTTTGCATGCGTACCAGACCAAGCACCTACGCTGCATGTGACACAAGAGCCATACACAGCTCTGTGATGTCCAGTGGGACCATTTAAGAGGGGGGTGGTGAAGGCTGTGGTTGGGCTTCACTCCAGCAGCAGATTTGTTACCTACACCATGTGGACGTTAAAGGTTAGTTCTAACCGCCTGTATTTATATATGGTTAATATCATATGGAGATTCGTTAATGAATCGGCTCAGCTCAGGTGACCCCATAGCAAACTATTTGCTGTGGGGCACTCGACAGGAAAGAGTGGCCAGGAGTGCTGGAGAGGCCCTCGAAAAGAGAAGGATCTGGGCTGCTCTATACAAAACCAATTAACAGATCAGGTAAGTATAATATGTTTTTTATTTTTAAAGAAAAAAAACGAAACTTAAAGTGGAGTTCCACCCAAAAGCGGAACTTCCGCTTTAAGCACTCCTTGCCCCTTTACATGCCATATTTGGCAGGTCATTTTTTTGGGTGGGGAGTGGGGGCTTCGTTAGGAGTGGGACTTCCCACTTTTACCTTCTGTCTAGGTGACTCCTCCTCTGACCCTAGGCGGTCCCTCCCTCTAGGCCATCTCCTGGGACATGTGACCATCTGTCCACTCTGAGAGCGTAGCGCGACTCGCGAATACGCAGTGCATGCCTGGCCGTGAAACCGAAAGCTGTCACCATCGGGCAGTGGCGTCTCCAGCTTTCATATTTAGGGGGGGGGCACATGGGGGGACAGGGACAAAAGTAGGGGGGCCAACTATTAAATGCAATTATATATATATATATATATATATATATATATATATATATATAATATAAGGGTCCAAAGCAGTGGGAGAAAAGGTTGTCTGGTGTTCTGCCACTGTGGGATTCCCCAGCTGTCCTGTCCCTGCTATTGACAGCGCTGGTCTGGCATCTGTCTCCTTGGCAGCGGCGGCAGTCCATTAGGACCTAGTGCTGGTAACATTATGGGTGCATGCAGGGGAAGGCTGGCACTATTGGTTATAGAGGGCTGAGCCCCCAGCTGGTCACCTAGCAGCAGTAATGCTGTATAACCTTCTGTGTTGACATGCTGATCGGAATGTGATCCATGTGATGCTCCCAGTTAGATCTAATTAATACAGTATTTATTAGCATCAAGAGTACAACCACATATATATATATATATATATATATATATATATATATATATATATATATATAATCAAACGTATGTTCTGCATAGTGTTGAGCAGAATATGCCATATTCGATTTCGCGATATATCTCGAATATATAGTCGAATATTCGAGATATATTCGCTAAATACGAATATTCGTGATATTTTTTGGAAATGAAATGATTGCGAATTTTCGCTATTGCGAATGCGAATGCGAATGCGAATTGCGAATGCGAAATTTCGAGAAATGCGGAATGGAGCACTCTGATTGGCTCAGAATATTCGTGATATTTTATAATACCAAATAATTGCGAAATTTCGAGAAATGCGGAATGGAGCACTCTGATTGGCTCAGAATATTCGTGATATATTACAATACAAAATAATTGCGAATATTCGGCAAATGCGGAAGGAGCACTCGGATTGGCTCAGAATATTCTTGATATATTACAATACAAAATAATTGCGAATATTCGGCAAATGCGGAAGGAGCACTTTGATTGGCTCAGAATATTCGTGATATATTACAATACAAAATAATTGCGAATATTCGGCAAATGCGGAAGGAGCACTCTGATTGGCTCAGAATATTCTTGATATATTACAATACAAAATAATTGCGAATATTCGGCAAATGCAGAAGGAGCACTCTGATTGGCTCAGAATATTCTTGATATATTACAATACAAAATAATTGCGAATATTCGGCAAATGCGGAAGGAGCACTCTGATTGGCTCAGAATATTTGTGATATATTACAATACAAAATAATTGCGAATATTCGGCAAATGCGGAAGGAGCACTCTGATTGGCTCAGAATATTCTTGATATTTTATCGTAATTTCGCAAAAATGCGAATGAGAAATTGATTGCGGAATTTCGACAGTAACACTCTGAAATCGAATATATGTGTTATTTTAGCTAAAAACAATATTGCGAATTTCTCGAAAATAATCGCGCGATATCGCTATTGCCGAATAATCGCATTGCGATTTTTCGGCAATATAAAATGATCGCTGCAGCTACTCGGCCCAAGGTCTCTAATCATACCAGCAATGCTTTTAGACGTCGATGGGGATCTCTAGGATGTGATCTGTTCTAAAAAAAAATTGAAAAAATACGAATATTCGAAATAGCGAATATTCACCGCGAAATTCGGAATATATCGCGAATACTCGAATATGCCATATTCGAGCCGAATATTCGCAATACGAATATTCGTGAGCAACACTAGTTCTGCAGCCGTGTGGGCTCTATGCCTGTAAAGTGTGGGCTCTATGCCTGTAAAGTGTGGGCTTTGATCAATAAAATCACTGATATTTAACATTAGGATTTGACTGGGAGCATCACCTGGATTGCATCACGATCAGCATGTCAGAGAAGGCTCCACTGCTGCTAAGCAACCTGCAGGGAGCTCAACTGTCTACAACCAATAGAGATGGGCTCGGGTGTGTTTGAAATCCCACATGCCCAATCCCGCCAGGAAGCCAACACTCCACAGCGCTAATCACAGGCAGTGAGACATTTCCTGATCTGTGCAGCAGCGGACCGTGAAATGTCTCACTGCCTGTGATTAGCGCTGTGCAGTGTGGGCTTCCTGGCAGGCCCTGGCATGTGGAATTTTGAACATGCCCGGCCCATCTGTAACAACAAATTGTGCTGGCCCTCCTGTACATCAGCCCCATAAAGTAACCAGCACTGGGTTCCAATGTCCTGCCGCCACTGCCATGGAGACAGAGACCAGCGCTGTGAATACCTGGGACAGGACAGCAACTCTGGTTATTCCAGCACTGGTCCACACTGGGAGGATTCCCCCGTCCACCTATAATGTGTAGATGGGGGAATTGGATCATTTTTTTTTCTTCATTCAACCTAATAGTTGAATGAAAAAAAGTGATCAATGTATGGGCTGCCTAAGAGCTAAGAACAGCCATAGACAGTTTAAATCTCAGCTGGTTCAGCAGGAACTGGCTGAGATTTGAACCATTAATGAGCAGATTCTCTTATGATTATCACTAGTGGTTGCTGTATAGCCACTAGTGAGAATCACTGTTTGTGGGGAGATTACAATTGCTGGGCAGGAGGGATATTCCCGTCAGCACTGTCTGTGTTGATGGGGGAATCATGCAAGTTTCTTTCCTGCAATCTGTGGATGTAGGAAAAGAATTTGCACTGTATACTACCTGCCTAACTGAAAGTGAAAGTGTAACAGAATGGCCCGTGACACCCAGAGACTTTTGAAGGATGGGGGGTACTCGAGTGCCAGCATCACTAATGACTCTTGGGTCTAGGGCAGGGGTAGGGAACCTTGGCTCTCCAGCTGTTTTGCAACTACAAGTCCCATGAGACATTGCAAGACCCTGACAAGCACAGGCATGACTCCTAGAGGCAGAGGTATGATGGGATTTGTAGTTTCACCACAGCTGGAGAGCCAAGGTTGCCTACCCCTGGTCTAGGGTCATCCTGTGCCCCTTTTGGGCATTTTGGGGGGGCACATGGTGGGGCACAGCATAATGTTGGGGGGGTCAGGGCCCCCTCTGGCCCCCCCCTAGAGACGCCTCTGCCATCGGGTGCCTAGAGTGGCAATGGAGGCACCGGCGGAGTGGAGGGGGAGAGGAGCGACGCTGGACATTGGAACAGGTAAGTGTATGTTTATTAAAAGTCAGAAGCTACAATTTTTGTAGCTGCTGTGCTGACTTTAATAAACATAAAAAGCCTGGAACTCTACTCTAGTATCACTTTAACCTTTATGTATAATAAACACTGAATTGTTGCGTCTGTTGTCAAGCCAACACTTTTCCAAACAACTTATTTCTAATTTAATAGAGCATAGATAAGCTATGGGTGTGTCGGTGTACTGTACAGGTCACTACTGGCAACATTTGGCAAACCCATTAAATACCAGCAGCTCCTATGGATGGTAATGCTACACCAGAAAAAAAATAACCCTGCAATAGTTTATGCTAGGAAAGAGACACATTAGGAAGTTGCCCGTCAAGCACATTTTAAAATATAAACTTATCTCTACAAATCACTTTTTGAGATAAAGGGTTTAGTGTGGTGGATTATTCTGTGTGCCTGGTCTATGATGTACAAGAAAAAAATTGGACCAAAATCTAAATCCATAGCAATATCTTTCAGTTTTTCACCGTGACTTTCACTAACAAACGTTAAATGACCCTGTCTCAGGTCTTCTAACTTGTGTGTCTAAAAAATGTTGATGCTAACACTGTGCGAATGTCAGAAAATGAATTGTCAACTTGAAGTGAACACTGAGTGAGAAATGGCAAGAACTACTAGCATGAACATTTTGGGAATAAGCTATTATAATTATGTTCGTGATTATGAACAGTACATAAGTACATGACTGAATACGAGCAGTTCCAAATGCACACCATAATGGCAAAGCATCCCCTCCTGACTGGCTGTGAGGAACACAAGAAAGTATGGGATTTCAAAAATGGGGATAGTCTGCCAAACATACCAGGAACTAAGAATAATGCAAACTGCATAACATTTAGAAATATACATACCAAGCCAATTTGCTCAGCTCTAGTAAGCATCATGAGTACATTCTAGAATACATTGCTAATCTAGAAAACACTAATAATCATAAAACATTCATATGAATATTAATGCTTTATCTTAGCAGGAAAAAATGAACACATAGTGCAAAGTAGCATGTTCCAATAAATTATTCAGTACAACAATGACCGAGTTTATTTCTGTAAAAAGTTACATTTAGAAGTTTTGCACCAAGAGATGCAATCTTGTACATGAAAGGTTATTGTTAAAGAAATTCTTATATGTAATAAAATATGTCAGATTGTTTTTGCTTTATGCCTGATGTGGCCCCATGTGTTTCCAATGTTGTAGCTTGTTCTTGTAAACATTGTTGAGGTTTGTTTTGTAAAGCAATACCTACAAAGGTCAAAATAAAATAGATTTGTTTATTAGCTATTTGTGTTTTTAAGAAAGCACCTCTTCCTCCACCTATATAGGCAGTTACTCCTGGAGCCCCTTAGGATCACTTAACAACATCAGCAAAGCAATTAAGCACAGTTTTCAGGAAAATGCCAAAGGCAGAATGTTGTATGCATGGGAGTCTCAGCCCAATTATTTTTAGCTCATTGTGAACTATGGAAGCTGGACTTTAGTTCATTAAACTTTAGTTCACACTGATTAAAAGTCTAGCAAGAAACAGACAGTGAGCAAAAAAGAAACAATTTCACAACATCTAAAGCTGCTGTATATTATGCAATATGGAGTTTTATTTATCTCCAGAGAAGTGATTAAAATTAAATGATTGAGCCATGTTGTTAACAGCTGAGGAATACCTTTTTAATACATAAAACCTCAGCATTACAAAGCAACTACAGTATATCTGATCCCCAATAATAGATATAAAAAAAAATCATTGTTCATAAGACATATGTATATATAATATATAAAAATATGATCTAGAATTATTTTTAACTTCATCGTCTGATATTCCTGCACTGATCAAATACATTTAGTGGTTGTCTTTGTGATTCATTTATCATTTTCTGAAACATTTATAAGAGATTGCTTTTATTCCAAATTTTTATAAATTGTAATAGAGGTCAGCCATAAATGTTTATGTGTTTTAAAAACACTACAAAACAATTTTTTGTAAGCTTTTGTAAGTGACATATTTGAATTAAGTGCAACTAGGGAGGAGCCGGAAGTGGCTTGTTTCATTTTGAGGCATGTTTGGTGTACAGTGCTGTGGTATGGGTGCTGAATCTGAACCCTACTGAAGTCAATGGGAGCCAAATGTTATAGAACACTAATGACTATCTTATAGGCTAATAGGCAAGGTGTTGTCAAACAAATTGTGTGGGGGCTGGGCATTTCCCTGGGGAACATATACACAAGCAAAAAAAAAAATTATATTCTTTTGGCAGGGTGGGGCAGCAATTTAAAAAAATGCTTTAAAGGGGCTGTAAAGGTTTGTTTTTAATTTTATAAATAGGTGCCTTTAAGCTAGTGCATTGTTGGTTCACTTACCTTTTCCTTCAATTTCCCTTCTAAATGTTTTTTTTCTTTGTCTGAATGTCTCAATTCCTGTTTCTCCTCAGTAAGCTTGCCCCCTTCATCCGAGCCGTTCTGGCTGGGGGTTAGTCAACGTGCTCGCCCCCTCCCTTGGGACTACATCCCTGCGGGGAGACGCTGTGAGGTATGGAGGATGCTGGGAGCTGCAGAGGTGTAGGAGGTGCAGTGATGTGCGAAGGGGTATTAAAGTGTGCTGGGGGGTATGGAGGTGTGCTAGGGGTACAGTGGTTATTTGAGAGGTACAGAGATCAGGGGGTATAGAAGCATGCTGAAGGGTACAGAGGCATTCTGGGGAGTGTAGAGATGCGCAAAGGGGTATGGCATTAGATGGTTCTTGTAGAGCCACATCCATTTTAAATCGCTCTAATTAAGACATGCTCTCTGCCTACAATGGCTGGCTGAACACAAGAAAAGTGTCCCAGAAATCTTTTTGGAAAGGTTGACAACTATGCAGGAAGGGGTCCTGATACAGAACACTTGAAAGGGTCCTGCTCTGGAACCACAATAAAGGGCTCCACAAAGGGAGTAAAGGTCCCTGGATCAGAGAAAAGGTCCAGGGATGGGGTCAGGGGCACCCTTATAATTTCTTGCACCAGGGCCCTGAAGGTTCTAGTTACACCTCTGAGCAAGATGTTAAATTATTTACTTTCAAGTCATTACAGAGGACACTGGGGAACTTTTTACACCAGAGGGAAAAGAGATTTAACCTCCACATACCTTAAGGCTCACAGCAAAAGTTGTGAAAATGTGAAATAGACTACACTAAAAACTAGTTATGGACAGCTCAGTAGATGTCGAAGCTGGATACATTTCTGAATGCAAAAAAATGTAAGGGCCGGTTCACACTGGGACGACTTGTCAGGCGACTCAGCCGCCTGACAAGTCGCGTCCCATTGTTTCAATAGAACCGTTCTAATAGGAGCGACGCAATTCGCTCCGACTTAAAAAAAGGTTTTTGTATGACTTCGGGGGCGACTCGGGGCGACTTGCATTGACTTATATACAGAAGTCATTTTGCAAGTCGGCTCTGAAGTCATCTTCAGGATGCCTTGCCAAGTCGCCCCCAAAGTCGTGCCGCCCCAATGGTAATTTTTAGAGGTAATAACATCAGGAGTAGTTGATCTGATTGCCTCTTGGGGGGACCAGAAAGGAGATTTTTCCTTGCTGGAGCAAATTGGATGATGCTTTATTGGTGTTTTTTGCCTTCTTCTGGATCAACTGTGGGTATAGAAGTGTGTATATGGAGGTTTTCTATTTGTTTGTTTATTTTTTTCTTTTGGTATTACTAGATGGTCTTGTGTCTTTTTTTCAATCCGACTAACTATCTAACTATGTTACATGCAGCCGGGAAGACCAGAAAATGGAGGGGACTAGAATGCGCCCCCCCCTTCCTTAAAGGGGTTGTAAAGGAAAAAAACATTTTTCATAATAAGCATCCTTTACCTGCAGATATTCCTCTTTTCACTTCCGTTACAGTATTTACTCATTTTTTAACAGAATCATTACACTATTTTGTCTGTCTACCTTGCAGACATTAATTTTAGGCAAAACATTTTTTTTCTTTACAACTCCTTTAACCTCCCTGGCGGTATCCCCGTGCGTGACTCGGGGTGGTTTTTTTCTGCTAAGAATGGTATCCCCGAGTCACGCACGGGGTAGCCATGCAGAGCCTGCAGCGCACGCTGGCTTACCTTCTTCCTGGATCCAGCGATGCATCCCCGCTGTGTGAGCGAGCGGGTGCTCGCTCTATTCACACAGCGTCCCCGTGTGCCGCCGATCTCCGTTTCCTGCGACGTTATGACGCACGGAAGCGGAGAACGGCGCCAAATTCAAAAATGTAAACAAACACTTTACATACAGTACAATGTAATCTTATAGATTACAGTACTGCATGTAAAAAATACACCCCCCCCCCTTGTCCCTAGTGGTCTGTCCAGTGCCCTACATGTTCTTTTATAAAATAAAAAGTGTTCTTTCTGCCTGGAAACTGTAGATTGCCCATAGCAACCAAAAATGTCCCTGTATGTCAAAAATGGTTTTAGATCAGCTAGAAAACAGCGATAATAAATTGTAATCACTTGCAGAATTGAGCGATAGCGATTTGTGGGGAAATTCGTCATAAAAAAAAAATAATAATGACAGCGACAATTCTGCAACTGAGCAAATTTCAGTGTTTTTGAGTTGATTACATTATTGAATATTTTTTATTATAATTACATTATTATTTGTTATAATTATTTATAGTTTTGTATTATATAAAAAAATATGATTTTGTTTTTCAAACTTTATCATACCCGGGATGTCTTGTTTGGACAGATTTAAGCAAGTTATTCCTAAGAATTGCAGGCCTACAGTATAAAACGCCCTATTTCCATGCAAATAATTGTACCGCTTTTGGTACGTAATTCCAGACAGAATCATACCGCCAGGGAGGTTAACCATACCAGGGTACATGCCCTTAACATGTGGAGGGACCTTACCGGGTGAATGGGGACCAGGACCACTGGGTTGTGGGGGTCTGTGGGCAGAGGTTTAACTGGAGTCTAGAAGCCCTTTATAACACAAAATGGGCCCCCAGATACCTCCCCCCATGTGAATGAGTATGGGGTATATAGTGCCTCTACTCCTTCACACACACAGTAAATTGATGCATAAAAACATACTGGGCCAGATTCAGGTACAATTGCCCTAGCGCAGAGTATCAGAGATACACTACGCCGCCGTATTTTACCTGGCTCTAAGACGAATTCAGGTAGATTTCGGCCCATAAGGTACGGCGGCGTAGTGTATTTCTCGTGGCGGAATCAAAATACGCGATTAGGGGGCATGAAGCATTTAAATTAGGCGCGTCCCCGCGGCGATCAAATTACGCATGCTCTGTTCAGAAATTTCCCGACGTGCATTGCGCGAAATAACGTCGCAGGAATGACGGCCATACTTAACATGGGCCGTCTAACTATAGACCAGCTAATAGCTGGTATAACTTTACGCAGCAAAAAGATGACTACAGATGCCGTAAGAGATTGCGAAGGACGATCGTAACTTTGTGGATCGCTGGAAAAAGCTCATTTGCATACCCCGACGCGGAAAACGACCCGAACTCCACCCAGCGGCCGCAAAAAGATTGCAGCATAGGTCTGAAGGCGTACGAAGACGTAAGCCTGTCGGATCGAAGCCCGAAGCCATAGAATCATGGTTTGAGGATTCAAACTAATGATACGTAATTTGAAAGTACTCCGGTCTAACAGGAGATAGACCGGAGTAATGGCTCTGTGAATCTGGCCCACACTTTTTAATAGACGTGTGCACACTGAAATATTTCATTTCGTAATTTTAGTTTCGTCCGAAAAATAAATGTATTTAGCTACTCCCGAAATTCATTTTTATTTATTTTGTTTCATAAAAAAATCCATTCATCTGAAAATCCGAATCCGAAATCTGTTAATTGAAGGCTTATTTTGTCTGTCAGATGTTCCAAGAAGATTTGATGAAGCAGCTAAACTGCACGACGCCGCAATCGTACATTT
The DNA here is from genome assembly GCA_029574335.1 of Rana kukunoris. NCBI lineage: Eukaryota > Metazoa > Chordata > Amphibia > Anura > Ranidae > Rana > Rana kukunoris. The sequence continues at coordinate 243,967,531 of CM056059.1, forward strand.
CCCGTCGAATGCTCCACCCACAAGCTATAGTAGAATTCTAATGTTGTATGACAAGTAATAATTATATTTATTAATTATTATTACAAGTCAACCAGGAAATGTCCACTAGCGGCGTTTGTATGTTTTTAGCTGATTCGTTGAATCTTCATGTCTCTATAATATTGAATCTTTTCTCTCTATGTCCAATAATCTTGGACTAATAAAGTTAGGTTAGGCACATTTAACCGCAGGTTCGATAGACACAGATCGCTATTGTCACCGTCATGTCGATTCTTTTATCTATATTGAACTGTTGTTGCAACAAAATTAAAATAAAGCATTTTTTATTTTGGATCCTTCAAATTTCACATTCTGTGTGTTCTTTATAGTTTGTTAAAGCGAACCTGAAAATCCCCAAAATTCGGACGAAAATGCATTCGAATGAAAACGAATGCACATGTCTAAATTTTAACAAGTAATAAAACTGTCCCACAATGTGCATCCATCCTCAATCACTTGGCCCAGCCATGCAAAGCATTGTCAGTTACAATGACCAACACCCACTGTACTGCCAAAAAAAAAACTCTGCTGACCACCAACACAATCCTCTCCCAACAACTGCTTCCCCACAAATGACAGATCCAGTAGATGATAGCTGAGCATAAACTAAGGGGCAGGGTCTTCCAGGTGATGTGACTGACCAAATATAGGCATTAACCTTATTTGGTCAATGACATTCCTTTTTTTACGTAATATTTTTATTTTTGCACTTTTTGTCCCCTTTTTTTATCACTTTTATTCCTAATACAAGGAATGTAAAGATCCCTTGTAATAGGACTAGTATGTGACAGGTCCTCTTTATGGAGAGAGGTGGGGTCAATAAGACCTCACATCTGTCCTCCAGGCTGGAAAGCATGAGATCGGAAAAAAAAACCCACTGATCTCATACTTTCAGGCGCAATCATGTTCGTTCAGCACAGTGGTGTAGTGCGTGTTCACTTCTGAGTGCGAGCTACTAGGGACAGGGGCGTTTTAAATATTATTATTATTTTTGTGTAATAATTCAATAAGACCTCACATCTGTCCTTCAGGCTGGAAAGCATGAGATCAGGAAAAAAAAACAACGATCTCATGCTTTCAGTCGCGATTGCAGCTTTGTTTATGTTTCTGCCTCTGCATTTCTGGTGATCTGATCTGAGCATGCCCAGGGACTTAGATATTTTGATGTTGCTTTTTGTGTGTGAACAGCACTTGGATGTCTCTGAGCATGCTCATAGAGCGTGTTTTTTGGGTTAGTAATTTAAGGACATTCTTAACAGGTGTAACTACTTACAAGTTCACCCAATGTAGAGACTGAACTTTGTCCATGTGTTTTCAATTGCCTCATTAGAACACAAGCCTATGTTATATAAAGCTTGTATAGAGCAATTGTTAGCTGCCCTGAAAAAAGGGCAGGTCATGTGTGTGGGGGCTGGCTGGCAAGAATGCCTTTGCACCATAAATACCATTGACAATGATGTGCAAAAACAGGGTAATAAAAAATATTTGGCTTCCTGTTTTGATTGTTTACATGTTTGTACTTGACAGTCTGAGGGACTGTTGTGGGTTAAGAAACGGTTCATACTGGTGCGATGCATGAAACCCTGCAAATCCAGTGGAGGTTTGTGCATCACACCTGACTCGCCTGACTGTAAAAATGACAATGGTCACAAAAAAGTGTCAAAAGTGTCCGATCTGTTTGCTGCAATGTCGCAGTCCCTCTCAAAATCGCTGATCACCACCATTACTAATGAAAAAAGTAACAATAAAAATGCCATAAATATATCCCCTATTTTGTAGATGCTATACATTTTGCACAAACCAATCGATATACGGTTATCACGATTTTTTTACCAAAAATATGTACAAAAAATACATATTGGCCTAAACGGATGAAGACTTTTTTTTTGGGGGGGGATAATTATTACAGCAAAAAGTAAAAAATATTGTTTTTTTGTTTTTAAATTTGTTGCTCTTTTTTTTTAAATTTATAAAGCAAAAAATAAAACCACAGAGGTAGTAATCAAATACCACCAAAAGAAAGCTCTCTGTGGGGAAAAAAGGACATACACTTTGTTTGTGTGCAACATCTGGATTGAGTTCCGGAGTTTGGAGATTTCTAAGGTTTTTGGAAGGGAGAAATCTCCAACCCAGTGTCCAGGTCTTAAAGTAGACCAACTGGCTGTGAGAGCAGGTATACAGAACACTGGAATTCACATGGGATATCTTGTTCTAAAATATGAAAGGCAAATAATAAGATACTTTTACAGTCACACAGTATACAAGCACATCTGTTCTTGCACATGGGAGTGTAGGCCGGACAGGCCCAATCTTAACACTTAAATAATAAATAGGCCATACACTGGAAAACAATTCAAATAACTTTATTAAATAAAATAATTTTATAATTTAATGGTACTAGAAATGGCCGCGGCACCTTTATTGGTATAATAAATCAAATAATCATAAATATTCTATCAATATTATTTAAATTTAATAAAATACAAATTTCAATATTATTTAAATTCTTAATATAAAACTTTCCAAACTTCAAATCATCTCTTAAGATCTCGCTCAGTCATATAACTCGAGCAAATAGCATAAATAATAATAAATACAAAGTCCCCCCTTGACTTCAAGGGTGACAAACCACATAAAAGGTACTTGCGACAGGGTGGGGGGGAAGGGGGAGCACACTCTTTCGCACTTGCCACTGCTGACTAAGCCTCAGAGCAGTGGGGCTTAAATAGCCCCCTGCACGTGTAAAAGACCGGGAAACAGGTGAATCAGAAACACCTGTACTAAGCCCAGGAAACATGTGACTTCAAAAAACATGACAAAACCCGGGAAACATGTGACTTACACCTGCATCAGTGATGACTCATTCACACTGAACGTCACGTTTTCCCAGCTGATTTATACCTACTGACCTAATCCCTTTTTTTTTTATTTTATTTTTTTAATATAATTACCCTAGACTAATTGCTATAGTTCAGCTGGCCACAATCCCATGATGTGGGCACTAACTAATGCCCCCTTTCCATGGGAGTGTAGGCCGGACAGGCCCAATCTTAACACTTAAATAATAAATAGGCCATACACTGGAAAACAATTCAAATAACTTTATTAAATAAAATAATTTTATAATTTAATGGTACTAGAAATGGCCGCGGCACATTTATTGGTATAATAAATCAAATAATCATAAATATTCTATCAATATTATTTAAATTTAATAAAATACAAATTTCAATATTATTTAAATTCTTAATATAAAACTTTCCAAACTTCAAATCATCTCTTAAGATCTCGCTCAGTCATATAACTCGAGCGAATAGCATAAATAATAATAAATACAAAGTCCCCACCAGCCGGTTTTTGTCTGCTAACAAAAAACGGCCTACCCCAACACCGAGGCCATTTCAACCATATTTTGAAGATCTACATTAAAAATGTCTAGTCCTATGTCGGACAGGTGGACCCCATCATGCCTATAGAGGCCGGGGAAACCTCCTTCCAACTCCGTGTGCCTATATGAGAAACTATTTAGCATAGGCATAAATTTTTGAATTGAATGATTGACACGCCTCCGAATCTTCTCCAGAGATTTATTCTCTGAATAGGATAGCCAGACCAGACGAGGAATCATTTCAGAAAAAATTATTTTAGTATTCGGAAAGGACAACTGAATGTGCTGCAGATCGTGCTTCAATTTGCAAATTAACTCTAATGTCGAACATCTACCTATGTCATTACCACCAAGGTGGATAATTAAAATATCAGGGTAAGGCAAACTATTAGACAATAAAGAAATGTGGTAAAAAAGATTGTCCCATCGAAGACCACGAATACCTTTCCATGAAATTTTTACAGAATCAGGAGAAAAAGACAGATTGCTGGAGTAACAGCGTTGGCAAGCCCGTCTGTGCGCCCAGTGGACAAATGAATGCCCAATGATCCAGACGGCCGATATTGAACCTGGAATCAGAGAGAAAGGTTAGGGCGGACATATAAACTAAACCTTTTAGATTCCCATCTACCCAAGCTCATAATTACTGCCTCGCTCAGGCCCATCCTGGCAGCTTCTGTAGCTGCTCCAATACGGAAAGAGTGGGATGAAAATTTTAAATGACCGAGGTTTAATGAAATCAAACAGCGCTGTAATACGGCTGAAAATTGGAATTTCGTTAGCGGGGAAGCATCTAGATGGACCAAAAAATTACCCGCACAAGAAGGTCTTAAAGAAATATAATTGGATAGGATTAAATAAGGACAAATAATATGGTCGCCACATGCATGCAGCGTGAGCCAATGACCCCTGCCAGCCCAATCTGTTTTTGATTTACTGATAAAAACCTGTACCTTACCTTGTGTAATACAGACTTCCCTGAATTTTAAACCAGAAATACTCTTTTTATTATTTGGAACTAGTTCAGAAATTCTTAGTGCTGCAAAGAAGATAAGTACAAAAGCTGCATGAAAAAGTGACGCTTCGTAATCCGAACTACATACTCGAGGTGTACTTAAACAAATTATTTTTAAGAGATCTATTGTAATAGGCCTACGTGTATCAGGCGTGAAAGTCTGTCTCCGATAACCTTTTAATGCTTGGCGTACTGAGAAAAAACTGTTACATGCCGGAAGGTTATGTAATTTTAGGAAAAAGGAGATACCCGCTAGGCTTTTGCTAATATGACTGAAAGATAACTTCTGTTGCATAAGTGAACAAAGAAAGGCAAGAACCGGTTGTTTGATGTGTGGAGAATCAGGGAAACCCAATTCTTCAACAAACAAGAGCCACTTTCTCCATGCAACCGAGTACTCGATCCATGTTTTTGGGGCAATCGAACTCCTGATAGATGATATAACAGGAGCTAGATCAGATCCCATAAATGACTCGGACATGTGTAACCGAACTGGTCTGCTTCCGGGAAAAGCTGCCTGAAACGTGCCATCTGAAAACGAGACAGGCTGTCAGCTATCAGATTACTTTTCCCAGGAACATGTTTTGCCTTAACCCAAATGTTCAACCTTAAACACAGTAAAACAAAATATCTTAACAATTTTATAACCATTATTGATCTGGAAGATAGACAGTTTAACGCATATATGACACCTTTATTGTCAGAATGCACCGGAATTCTTTTATTTGCAAAGTATTTGCCCCATAATTCCAGAGCGACTATAATGGGAAATAATTCTAGTAATACTATATTCTTAGTAGCCTTGTTGGTAATCCAGAATGGAGGCCAAGAACCACAACACCAGTGGGTGCCCCAAATGGCTGAAAAACCAAGCGAACCTGCTGAATCTGTATAGAGATCTAAGTGGTCTGAAAAAATAAAGTCTCCTTGAAAGAAAGTACGGCCATTATAATCAGATAAAAATTGAGACCAGACCAAAAGATCGTCCTTTAAATCTGAGGTAAGGCGGATATGGGAAAAAGGGGATTTAAGGCCGGACATGGCCAAAGCCAGACGTCTAGAAAAAATTCTGCCTATTGGCATAACCCTAGTGGCAAAAGCCAATAACCCCAAAAAAAGACTGGAGCTCTTTTAATAGTATTTTCTTTCGACGCAAAAAAGAAAAAATTGAATATTGAATTTTGGAAATTTTAACTGAAGGTAGCTGAAATTGTAGTATCAATGCTGATACCCAGGAATTCCAAGGTGGTAACTGGAAAAACTGTTTTTTCATTGGCAATAGGAATGCCAAAAAACTGCGAAATACTCAAAAATAATTTTAGCAATAAAAAACAAATGGGGGAATCAGGAGGGCCTATGAAAAGAAAGTCATCCAAATAGTGGATGATTCCCTCACAACCTGATTCGTGGCAGATAACCCATTGTAAAAAAGTAGCAAACGTTTCAAAATACCGGCACGATAAGGAGCACCCCATCGGCAAACACATATCGTAAAAAAAATTATCTTCAAAACAAAAACCTAGGGAATTAAAACATTCAGGGGCGATTGGTAATAACCTAAAGGCTGACTTAATGTCAGCTTTTTCCAACAAGGCACCCTTACCGAACTTTTTTATAAGTTGGACTGCGTCATCGAAACTTGCATAGGATACAGAAGCTAAAGAGTTATCAATTTCATCGTTCAATGAATCACCCACTGGGTAAGATAAGTGATGGATTAAACGAAAAGAATTTGGCTCCTTCTTGGGGACAATACCCAAAGGAGAAATCCGAAATTTCTTGAAAGGAGGGGCATTAAAAGGACCCGCGACCCTCCCTGCTGCGATCTCTTTAATTAATTTTTCCCTTACGACCTCCTTATGTGTTATTACTGATTTTAAGTTGCTCACTGTACTGCAGCCGATACCAGCAAATATTGGTAAAGAGAAACCTGAGGAAAAACCTTTAACTAAAACCTCCGCTTTCTCCCTGTCTGGGTATAGCATTAGCCAAGGGTACATCTTTTTCCAGCTTCACCGGAGTGCAAGCTTTTGGATTTTTCTCTACCCTGGGCAGCAGGAAAGTTCCTTTTGAAACATTTTGCGACGGGGTGGGTCCCAAAACAAAAGGAACACTCGTGCTTGTAACGACACGACGTTGACCACTTGCACTGAGATTCATTGTACGCATAGCAAAAGCCTTTCTTGTAAACAGACACCATTTTGGGGCGGTGGTTGTTTTGAAAAGGCCGGTTTTTGTGGAAGGATAAGGTTCAACCACAAACCAACATCCTTCATACCCCATCTTAAATTTGGATAAACCGACATTTTTTGTCTGAATGATTAATCATAATTATACCACCCAAAGCCACCAAAATTTCTGTAAGCTTCCAGGATATTTTCCAGATGCTGGAATAAACCACTACATTTTTCCGGAAACTTTTCGCCCATAATAGCAGAATGAATGCAAAAAGATTGTAACCAATTATAAAATGATTTGGGCGCAGAGCGACGCCGATCATCCAATAATTCGTCTGACCTTTTGTCGTTCTTCCCAGAAAATTCCTTACCAGGGAGTAAAGTTAAAATTTCAATAAACTAACCTCTCCAGATTTTTTCCTTTATATTAGAGGTTAAGTGAAAACCCAAAGGGGAGATTTCACAAGGTAAAGGTTCTCTAAAACAAATCTCAGGAATTTGAGGAGTAGCGGCAGGTTCCTGCATAGGAGTGACATTAACTGCATTGTCAAGCTGAGAAATGGCAGGTAATGATTGTGCAGACCAAACATCTGCTGGGGATAAATGCCTCTGATGAAAAACAGCATCCTGCAACTTGCTAACAGAATCCAGTAACTGCTTTAATATTTGTTGGTTATTAGACTCACCACTGGTGGAAGGACCCGCTCCAGCCTGGGCCGCTGAGCTGACATTCTTTTTTGTTTTGCATGGAATGCTGGATGGCCTGGAAGGAGATTCCAGCCTTTGACACGCCGTCGCATCAACCAGCTGTGTCTGCCTAGCAACAGGTGATGCTGAGTGTTCTTCGATATCCATGTGAACCTGTGAAGAGAGAAAATCTTTCCTTCCCCTGGGTGGTGATTGACGGCCCTTCCCCCTCCCCCCAGTGACGCGCACTGGAGAGGGAGAGGCTGACCTTTTCTTCTTCTGGATCCGGAGGCTGGTGCGTTGCGGGGTGACGTTGGGTGCTCTGCCCCGAATGGACTCTTCTTCCTCTCGTGCGGTGAGGGATGTGGAGGGACGCTCGGGCGGCTGGCTCCGGAGGTACCTGTGGGGGAGAGATGGAGGAAGAGGGGGATGTGGGTCCAGGAAGACCCCCGACGCTCCTGCAATGGCCTCGTCTTCTTCCGTGACCAAAGGCGGGTCAGACTCAAATTCGGCCAGGCATTTCTTCAGCCAGTCTTCGCCGCCCTCTTCCGATACACGCTCCAGGATTCGTCTGACAAGGTCCTTCATAGCTGCTGGTGAGAGAGAGAAAAAAGGGGGGGGGGGAGCACACTCTTTCGCACTTGCCACTGCTGACTAAGCCTCAGAGCAGTGGGGCTTAAATAGCCCCCTGCACATGTAAAAGACCGGGAAACAGGTGAATCAGAAACACCTGTACTAAGCCCGGGAAACATGTGACTTCAAAAAACATGACAAAACCCGGGAAACATGTGACTTACACCTGCATCAGTGATGACTCATTCACACTGAACGTCACGTTTTCCCAGCTGATTTATACCTACTGACCTAATCCTTTTTTTTTTTAATATAATTACCCTAGACTAATTGCTATAGTTCAGCCGGCCACAATCCCATGATGTGGGCACTAACTAATGCCCCCTTTCCATTGGAACTTGAGATGCAACTTCCCTGGGGAAACTATTGACTGTGGACTGTACCGAGGACACCTCTAGGGCCGCGTACACATGATCAGACATGTCCGATGAAACAGGTCCAACGGACCGTTTTCATCGGACATGTCTGAAGTGGTCTTTTGGTCTGATGTGCGTACACACCATCGGACCAAAATCCCCTTGGACCAGAACGCGGTGACGTAGAACACACCGACGTGCTGAAAAAAGGAAGTTCAATGCTTCCAAGCATGCGTCGAATCAATTTGACGCATGCGCGGAATTTTGGTCCGATGGTTGGGCGTACTAACCATCGAACATGTCCGACGGACAGGTTTCCAGTGGACAAGTTTCTAAGCATGTTTAGAAACCTTTGTCTGCTGGAAAACTGTCCTCTAGGCCGTACACACGATCGAACATGTCCGCTGAAACTGGTCTGCAGACCAGTTTCAGCGGACATGTTCGATCGTGTGTACGCGGCCTAGCAGAGAAGCTAGGACACCTTGCTGACAAGCACAGAGACCCGTACTGGGGTATAAGCCACAGGTGATTTTGGTCTCCTTCAAAAAGAGATCAATATAGCTGGTAAGCGGCAGTAGTTTCTCAGGTGGAGTATCCTTTTTTCTATCTCATCTCATCACTATTCGTTTGGTGTTTTTTTCATTAGAAGTCACCAAGTATAAAGCGAGCTGAGGATTTTGTTTTATGAACTGACATCTGGAGTATTGCGGGATTGTGGAAATATTTAGTCTTGATGTGGCCTTTCAATGGTCATATGGTTCAAATGATTAAGTGACATTCTGTATGAACATCAGAGTTTATCACAGGATTCGTCATTTGAGGAAAACAGTTCAGTTCATTTTTTATCATTCTCTTTGGTTGATTGAGAGTATGAGCAACTCCCATTAATGTTGATGCACAGGTTGTATTATCATATATTTATCTGCTGATGTATGGTACATGTTCTTATATGTCACCACACTCACCATTTATTTTGCCCAGCTTATTCTTTTGAATTGTATTATTGTGTGTGTCTCACATTTACATTGCAGCAGTAGTTTTTAATTACCACACTACAGTGAGGTATATTGATTCACCAAACAGCGCAGTAATTCACCTTTTCACATTGTGTACAACATCACATGACCATGAAATTGTCAGTTAAATCGCTGCAGTGCCGTATCACAAAAAAAATCTGAAAAATTACCAAATAATATTGAATTAAAAATGTAATATTAAAAAAACACTTTAACCTCTTTTAAAATAAAATTTCTAAATAGTGCATGGACCCCTACTGAAGCTAATTATATCTACTACAATACATTTATATAGACTACAATTAGATTAGATGTATTATTGGATATATATTCCTATTTATCACTAATGAAGCAATTTAAATCAAATTCAAAATTCATACCATTGGGGGCTAAAACTTTGGTTTCATATATGCAGAAAGACTCACTTTCACTCAATTGTCTTATAAAAATCCTTCCTCTCCAGTGTCTCTTAACTTTCTCTAATCTCTATTATGTACTAAAATGTTTAGTTACACTCTTTCTTACCATTCTTAATATTAGTCATATGTTCTATGACTTGCACTCTTAATTCTCTAGAGGGGAGTCCCACATACTGGATGCCACACATGCACTCGTGCATGTATACCACCACTTTTGTGGAGCACAGAATAAAATCTTTGTTTTTATACCTTTTCCCAGTAGCTTTGGCTGTAAATTCTTTCTTCTTTTTAAGGCGGAGTTCCACCCAGGAAAACAACATTTGCCCATTTTGTTTAAAAAAATTAAATAAAAAAAAACCTGAAAAAAAAAAAAATACTCACCCGAAATACCTGTTGCTATGCGTAAGTCCGTAATCTGCCTCTTCCACACCGCGGTGTCCTTTCTTCTGCTTTTTCTGCTTGTGAATGGGGCGCGCTGCTTTCTGGGAACTGTGTGTGTTCTCAGAGAGCAGCGCGCCCAATCACAAGCCAGTGTGAGACTCACGCAGGCGCAGTAGGAAATGGGCAGTGAAGCCGTACGGCTTCACTGCCTGTTTCCCATAGTGTAAATGGCGGCGCGGGACCCGGAGCGATCGTGTGACCGGCATCGGGGGGGCCATCAGCGCGGGCAAGTAGGACAAGGTAAGTGTCCTTATTCAAAGTCAGCAGGTACACTGTTAGTAGCTGCTGACTTTAAAAAAAAAAATTGCGGCTGGAACACCCCTTTAATATTGTATTTCGCTGTCCTGCAAGCCTTACATTTCTTACATGCATGAAAACCTACTAATGAAGAAAACAATGTACCATCATTTTTCTTATTGGGGGCATCTATATCTCCTGGGGCTGGTATATTTCTAAGTTCTGGTGCTTTCTTGTAAATAATTGGGTTGGGGTGGTAACACAGTACCCAGAATTCTCTTTATCTCTTTATGAAATATCCCAGTATCCTTTTAAAATTCTCTCATTTTTTTTTCTCTGTATATTATAGTCCAAAATAAATAAATACCTTTCTCGATCCAAATCTCTGTCATCTTGCCTAACTTTCTCAATTTCTCTTTTAACCACTTTGATGGTCAAAGACCAGGCCACTTTTTGCAATTCAGCACTGTGTTGCTTTAACTGACAATTGTGCGGTCGTGCGATATGGCTCCCAAACAAAATTGATGTTCTTTTTTCCCCACAAATAGAGCTTACTTTGGTTATATTTAACCGGTTAACCACTTAAGACCCGGACCAATACTCTGGTAAATGACCCAAGGTGTTTTTGCGATTCGGCACTGCGTCGCTTTAACAGACAATTGCGCGGTCGTGCGACGTGGCTCCCAAACAAAATTTGCGTCCTTTTCTTCCCACAAATAGAGCTTTCTTTTGGTGGTATTTGATCACCTCTGCGATTTTTATTTTTTGCGCTATATACAAAAATAGAGCAACATTTTTGAAAAAAAAACACTATTTTTTACTTTTTGTTAAAAAAAAATCAAATAAACTAAATTTTAGTCAAACATTTAGGCCAAAATTTATTAAGCCACATGTCTTTAGTAAAAAAAAAAATTGCGATAAAAAAAAATAGCTACCTAGCGGGAACAGCGACACTAATACAGCGATCAGAAAAAAGATCGCTTAGTGACGCTGGCAATAGGGATTGAAAGGGTTAACTAGGGCGGTGATCAGGGGGTTAAAACTTTATTAGGGGGGGTGGGGGGGCTATCCTGAACCTAACACTAACTGTTTTTTACACTGCCTGTCACACTGACACTAAATGCAGTGATTAGATCACTGCATTCAGTGACACTGTGACAGGGGGGGTGGGGGGGCAGATCGCAAGGGGTTAAGTATGCCTATGTGTGTGTATGTCAGCGTAGTGTTGGTGCTCACTTACTGTGAGGTGTTTCTCCCATCGCAGCGGTTGGAAATACCGCTGCGATGGGAGATTACATCACTTCCCCCTTCCTGTGTTTACACAGGAGGAGGAAGTGACACAAAGGGGGAGCGCGCGCATTGGCTGGGAGCGATCGCGGGGGGGCGGGTAAACACTGACATCCGCCCGCTCGTCCCGGATCGCTCCCGGAGCCAGGGGGACCCCCGCACGCCACGGAGGGGGTCCCGATGGGACCCCCGAACCGCACGAAGGCGGGGACGTAAATTTACGCCCTTGTGCCTGTACGAGCCATGTTGTGGCCGTATATGTGCGTGCGGGGGTCCTTAAGTGGTTAAGGAAAGCCGCACGACTATTTATCAGGGCAGAATGGCATGGCTGGGCATATGGACATCCCCTTTAAGATGGCCAGCCGTGGGTCGCGAGTGTGCCGGCGGAGGCATGCTCGTGACCCGGTCCTGTCCTCCGTGACCGCGACCATGGGACCTGTGGACCTGATTGCCACAGGTGTTTCGTGATCGGGTCACAGAGAGGAAGAATGGAGAGAGGTGAGTGTAAACAAACCTTCCCCGTTCTGCCAAGGGTGGCTGTCAGTGATCGTCTGTTCCCTGTGTTAGGGAACAAAGATCAGTGATGTCAAACGCACAGCCACGCCCCCCCCACAGTAAGAACACTCCCTTAGTACACACTTAACCCCTACAGCGCCCCCTCCTGGTTAACCCCTTTACTGCCAGTGTCATTTTCACAGTCATCAGTGCATTTTTAAAGCACTTTTCGCTGTGAAAATGACAATGGTCCCAAACATTTGTCAAAAGTCTCCGATGTGTCCACCATAATGTCGCAGTCACGAAAAAAATCGCTGATTATTGCCATTAGTAGTAAAAAAAATATTAATAAAGATAAAATAAAACTATCTCCTATTTTATAAACGCTATAAATTTTGCGCAAACCAATCAATAAACGCTTATTGCGATTTTTTTTACCAAAAATATGTAGAAGAATGCGAATCGACCTAAACTGAGGAAAACATATTTTTTATATATTTTTGGGGGATATTTAGCAAAAAGTAAAAAATATAGAATTTTTTTTAAAATTGTCACTCTACTTTTGTTTATAGTGCAAGAAATAAAAAATGCAGAGGTGATCAAATACCACCAAAATAAATTTCTATTTGTGGGAAAAAAAGGACGCCAATTTTGTTTGGGAGCCACGTCGCAAAACCACGCAATTGTCAGTTAACCAAAGGCGTTTTTACAATTCGGCACTGCATCACTTTAACAGACAATTGCGCAGTCGTGCGACGTGGTTCCCAAACAAAATTGGTATCCTTTTTTCCCCACAAATAGAGCTTTCTTTTGGTGGTATTTGATCACCTCTGCGGTTTTTATTTTTTGCGCTATAAACAAAAATAGAGCGACAATTTTGAAAAAAATGCAAAATGTTTTACTTTTTGCTATAATAAATATCCCCTAAAAACATATATACATTTTTTTTCCTCAGTTTAGGCCGATACGTATTCTTCTACCTATTTTTGGTAAATAAAAATCACAATAAGCGTTTATCGATTGGTTTGCGCAAAATTTATAGCGTTTACAAAATAGGGGATAGTTTTATTGCATTTTTATTAATTATTTTTTTTTACTACTAATGGCGCAGATCAGCGATTTTTTTCGTGACTGCGACATTATGGCGGACACTTCGGACAATTTTGACACATTTTTGGGACCATTGTCATTTTCACAGCAAAAAATGCATTTAAATTGCATTGTTTATTGTGAAAATGACAGTTGCAGTTTGGGAGTTAACCACAGGGGGCGCTGTAGGATTTAGGGTTCACCTAGTTTGTGTTTACAACTGTAGGGAGGTGTGGCTGTAGGTCTGACTTCATTGATCGAGTCTCCCCATAAAAGGGATCACTCGATCGATGCAGCCCCCACAGTGAAGCACGGGGAAGCCATGTTTAAATACGGCTCTCCCCATTCTTCTGCTCTGGGGAGCAATCGCGAGGGGGCGGCTAGAAACAAATAGCCGCGCCTTCGTCCCGGATCGCTCCCCGCTGGTTTCCGACTGCCGCATGTAGCGAGGGGGGGTCCCGATCGGACCCCCGACCCGCGCAAAGGCAGGGACGTATATATACGTCCATCTGCCTGTACGTGCCATTCTGTGGACGTATATGGCCATTGCGTCGGTCGGGAAGTGGTTAAAGCGACGCAGTGCCGAATCACAAAAAGGGGCCAGGTCCTTTACCTGCATATTGGCCCGGGTCGTAAATGGTTAATCACCTCTGTGGTTTTTATTTTTTGCACTATAAACAAAAATAGGGTGACAATTTTGAAAAAAAATCTATATTTTTTACTTTTTGCTATAAATCCCTAAAAAGTATATGAAAAAACTTTTTTTCTCAGTTTAGGCCGATACGTATTCTTCCACATATTTTTGGTAAAAAAAAATCACAATAAGCGTTTATTGATCGGTTTGCGCAAAAGTTATAGCGTCTACAAAATAGAGGATAGTTTTATGGCGTTTTTATTAATATTTTTTTTACTAGTACTAGCGTAGATCAGCGATTTTTATCGTGACTGCGACATTGTGGCAGACACATCAGACACTTTTGACATATTTTTGGGACCATTGTCATATTTACAGCGATCAGTCCTATAAAAATGCACTGATTAATGACCCTGGCAGTGAAGGGGTTAACCACTAGGTGGCGCTGAAGGGGTTAAGTGTGCCTAGGGATGTGTTCTAACTGTGGGGGGGGCTGGGCTATGTGTGACACAACTTCCGATTGCAGGAAGCTGTGAACACTGTCCTGTCACTAGGAAGACTGGGGAAATGCTTGTTTACATAAGCATTTCCCCCTTCTTCCTCACTGTGACACAATTTCGGGAATGCCCCCGGACATCGAGTCGGCAAGACCCGTGGTCGGAGTCACGGAGCTTGCGGTGGGCATCCACAATGCCGCTTCTTAAAGGGGACGTATATATACATCCTTTTGCCTGCCCGTGCCATTCTGTCAATGTATATCTGCACGTGGCGGTCGGTATGTGGTTAAACTTTTTCTTATTGTAACCTTTTTCAAGGAACCTTTTTTCCAATATTTTTGATTGACTCAAAAAATCTGCTTCTTCTGTGCAATCCCTACTAGGCGCACAAACTGTCCTCTTGGAATATTAAAAAGCCAAGATTTATGATGGCACTTATCTAGAGAAATTATTACGGTCTGTTGAGTTAACAATATTTTTTTGTACTCAACCTCCCCTCTATATATTGAATTTACAAGGCTACAAAGGTGACAGTCTTTGGATCTACATGGCAGGAAAGTACAACGGCCCAGATTCAGAGAGAATTAGATTATCGTAGAGTATCAGAAATACACTACGCCGCCATTTTTTACCTGGCTCTACGTGGAATCCAGGTAGATTTTGTCCAGTAAACGACGGCGGCGTAGTGTATTTCTCCCGTCGCAATCCATCTGCGCGAGTAGGGGGCGTGAAGCATTTAAAATAGGCGCGTTCCCGCGGCGATCGAACTGCGCATTGCTCCGTTCCCAAAATTCACGCCATGCATTGCGCGAAATCACGTTGTTACGTCGTAGTAGCGTCGTTTACGTACATTCCTATTCCCGAACGAGTTACGTTAAAAAAAATAAAATAATTTCAATTCGACGCGGGAACGACGGCCATACTTTACATGGGTTACGCACTGTTAGACCAGCAAAAAGCTCCTCTAACATTACGTAGCCAAAAAATGACGTAGGCGATTGCGAGGGACACTCGTACCTTCGTGGATCGCCGTAAAAACTAATTTGCATACCCCGATGGTGAAAACGACGCGGACTCCACCCAGCGGCCGCAAAAATATCGCAACGTAGATCCGAAGGCTTACGAGGACGTAAGCCTCTCGCATTGAAGCCCGAAGCCGCCGTATCATGGTTTGAGGATTCAAACTAGTGATACGGCGCGCGAAATTTGAAATTACTCCTGTCTAACACCAGTTAGACAGGCGTAATCGCTCTTTGAATCTGGGCCAATGTTTTTATTATTTTGATCCAATCTATTCATAAATTCTCTGAGATAAACCTAAGCTACACCATAAACACATCATCTATATAGCTTTTGTAACAAATCAATTGTTTTGGCTTGCCCTTAAATATGGCTTTTTCCTCCCAGTGTACTATTAATAAATTGGCCACACTGGGAGCAAATCTCGCCCCCATAGCGACACCTGTCACTCGATGATAGTATTATCACTGTACCAAAAATAATTATGACCTAATCCATAGGAAAAAATGTTCTAAAATAAACTGTTTATGTTTTTTTATCAGATTAGAAGAATCTCACTTGACAGAATCCATAGAATCCTGGTGTTTTATAATGGTACATAGAGAACCAACGTCTGCTGTAACCAAAAAACAATCTCTCAATCCTGTCATATTGTTCAATATTTGTAACAAGTGTTTAGTGTCTTTTAACCACTTACGCACTACCCGCCGCAGGAATATGCTTCTACTTTGAAGAGGAATACCGTTGTTATGGTAGCAGCTAGCTACCATAACCCCGGTACCCTCTTCAAGAGCAGGCGGTCCACTTTAAAATAAAAGTGGTCTCTGTTCGCCATGGTCTATGATGTTTGCCACAACATCACTTTTATCGGTGGCGGGAGAGGGCCCCCACAGCTCTCCGATGCCCTCTGCCGCTTACCGGAGCTGTCGGCAGCAGCAGAGGTGATCAGATGCTGTCCCTGGCTGGGTATGTAGTGAGGGGAAAATGGCAGGGGGGAAACAACGTCAAGACTTCACTTCCGCCCAATGCTCTTAAAGGGATATTTTTTATTGCATTTTAGTCTAAAAATTAAACCTGAGGTCTTTTTGACCCCAGAGCTCATATTTAAGAGGACCTGTCATGCTTTTTTCTATTACACGGGAGGTTTACATTCCTTGTAATAGGAATAAAAGTAACACATTTTTTTCAAACAGTGTAAAAATAAAAAATAAAAGTAAAATAAATAAGAAAACTATTTTTTTTTAAAGCATTCCGTCCCAACGAGCTTGCGCGCAGAAGCGAACGCATACGTGAGCAGCCCTCGCATATGAAAATGGTGATTTTTTTCCCAAAAAAGTGCACTTGTAAGACTGCTGCATAAATACGCGATGTAACAAAAAGTATTTTAACGACTGCCATTTTATTCTCTAGGGTATTAGAACCCCAAACATTATATATATATTTTTCTAAGTAATTTTCTAGCAAAAAAATTACATTTTTTACTTGTAAACACCAAATCTCAGAAAGAGGCTCAGGGCCAGATTCTCAGCGGCGCTACGCCTGTGTAAATGGATATGCGCGGCGTAATTGTAAATGTGCGCCTGCGTATCGATGCGCGGTAAACACAGAACCACATACGCGAGAATTTTTTTTTCGTCTGGGCGGCGAAAATGCTTTAAGCTAGCGTGGCGTAGGCGCATAGTTACGCATCGAAAATATTCAGTTCCCATTGAATTAGCATGCAAATGTGCAAATGAGGGAGATTCCCGAAACAACGCGCGGTCGGCGTTGGCTACTCGTGGTGCGCGTAACTCGAAAGCCTTGAGTAAACATACCCCTCATAAAAGCACGGGTAACTTTGCTCAAGACCGTGTGCAAGTCAGCTGGAGAGCAACTACAGCAGCACCATAATGGACGAGCTGAGCAATCACACTTACTGGACAACACATTCGTATGCCAACATGCCAGGGGCAGCCATGGTCTTATCACTACTAATGTATGCAGAGGAAGAGGAGCATAGAAGGAGGAGTAGGAGGAGGGGGGCACGTGAGAGGATCTACCGAACGCGTATGAGGCTCTTTGGCATGGGTGATGAGGAGGTGTATCGCATCTTCAGATTCAGCCCTGCTGCCATCCTGGAAATAACCATAGCCCTGCAGGATGACATCACCAGCCAGACACACCGCTCACATGCACTGCAGCCACTGGTGAAGGTACTGGCAACACTCCATTTCCTGGCCAGTGGATCATTCCAGCGTACAAGTGGAGTGGTGGCTGGGATGTCACAAACCAGCATAAGCAGATGTCTGCACCAGGTTGTCCCCGCAATCCTCAGACGCATGTCCCACCACATCATCAGACCCACCACTGAGCACCTGCGGCAGAAGGCAATGACAGATTTCTACAGAATTGACGGATTCCCACGCACCATCGGGGCCATTGATTGCACACATGTGGTACCCCAGCCCCCCAGTGCCACAGAGCACATATACCGCAATCGGAAGCACTGGCACTCCATCAACGTACAGGTGATAGCCGATGCCAAATACCTCATATGGCACGTCCGTGCCAAAGACCCCGGGTCCAGTCATGACAGCTACATCTACCGTCAAAGCAACATCCCAGAAGATTTTGAGCAGGACATGTATGGGGACAGCTGGCTGGTTGGTGAGTGACATGGGTGGCAGGCATGACTGTCCCCCCCCATGATGCTTACATCACAAGGGGCACATGCATGACTAACATCCTCCTGTCTTTTCCCTTACAGGTGACTCTGCATATGTACTGGGACCCCATCTCATGACTCCTTTCCGGAACCCCCAAACCAGAGGAGAGAGAGGATACAATGAAGCACATATCAAAACTCGTGCAGTGGTGGAGCGCACATTTGGCCTCCTGAAGTCCCGTTTCCGATGCCTGGATAAGTCTGGGGGGGCCCTATTGTATTCCCCCAACTTTGTGGGTCAGATCATTGGTGCATGTTGCATTCTGCACAACTTTGCCATGAGAAAGGGCCTGCAGATTGCCCTACGTGATGACCTGACCCCCCAACCACACAGCCTCCCCCCGCCAGAGGAGACCCCATCATCTGACGGAAGAGCAGTCAGGAGTTGCCTCGTGTTACGAATCTTTGACCGTTAAACACACACATACAGCATGGCACACAGACAATGCACGCGTGTACACCACTGTGGTCCCTAGCACACACACCCCACATCCACATCACATTGGATTAGCCCAAGTCCAGCATGTCGGACTTGGGAGCAGCAACGCCACGTCAAGGCCCCAATGATGTTGCTGTCCATTCATACACCATTCACACAGCCGTGGGGATAACTTCTCCCCAACGGCCAAGGGTGACACCCCTTACTGGCAGGAGTGCCACCCCTACATTCACACACCATTTATACTGCACCGTGTGCAGTATCCAAAAAAAACAAAAAAAAAGCTCTTATCCAGAGCATAATATAAAAAATCAAAAAGCTCTTATCCAGAGCATAATATATAAAAAAAAATCTCTTATCCAGAGCATAATATAAAAAATAAAAAAGCTCTTATCCAGAGCATAATATAAAAAATCAAAAAGCTCTTAACCAGAGCATAATATAAAAAATCAAAAAGCTCTTAACCAGAGCATAATATTTTAAAAAAAAAGCTCTTATCCAGAGCATAATATAAAAAAAAAAAGCTCTTAACCAGAGCAAAATAATAAGAAATCAAAAAATGAATGGGCCTGGCGGGGGCTCTGCCTGGTGCCACGGCTCCTGCCCCTCACTTGCCTGGGGGCAGCCACAGGTGGGGGGGTAGCAGGTGGAGGAGGAGCATCCCCACGTCCCTCCCTGGCTGCCTGCATGCCCTCCAGGGCAACCGCTATGCGGGTCTGCACAGCAGTCTGCTCCTCGACAGCAAGGCGCAGGGCATGAACCTCCCCCACAAGGTCGGAGGTGTTTGCCTGCAGCTCCCCCAGGCTGGTCAGCGTTGCTGCACTGTTGACAGCAATATCTTGGATGGCATCTGTAATGTGTCCTGAGGATGCCAGGCTGTCGGCCAGGCGCCTCATCTCCTCCACGACCTCTGACAGGTGCCGATTTTGCTGGTCCTGCTGTCTGGCCAGCTGTTCCGGCAGGACCTTGGATGCACCCCTGGTCTTGCACGTTGCCTTCCGGGGAGTGGCAGGGGACCGGGCATAAGGGGAGGATGTTGAGGGGCTGGAGATGAGGGGGGGGAAACAGAGGGACTAAAGATGGGGGGATAGCCTGGGCTGGTCCGGGCAACCCATCATCCTCCTCCACAACAACATACAGGTCCTGGTCCTGGACTACGACATCCTCCTCAACCACCTCCTCCGTTGAGGTGTGCCCACTTCCCTCCAAGTCCTGTTCCAGGGGGGCAGCCAGAGGGACTGGATCTTCGGGGGATGGATCCTGACGGGCCCTGGCATCAACAGATGGCCCTGCTCCCTCCTGCACATCTGTGGATGACACAAAAGATGCCCATGTTGGTGGACCCACACACTTGGCACATGTTCCCTTCCAACCCCATACGTGTACACAACAGATAGAATAAAAAAAAAACTTACCTGTCCTCAGGGCTGGCTTTTGGGACTCATAGCCCCCAACTCCCTCAACCTTCTCTGTCTGCAGGCAGCGGGCAACCACCTTCTCCTCCTCAGTCAGGCGGACGTTGCAGGGTGGGCCCCCTCCAGTGCCCCTGGCATGCCGAGCTATGGAAGCCAGCTTGCCCTTCACGAGACGCCGCAGGTCATTCATTTTCTTTTGAATGTCCTGCGGTGTCCGGACCTCACGAGAGAGGGCATTGACCTGGCACGTGACCTTCATTAAGATCTGATCCCTCCGGGACTTGCTGGTCCGGGCACTGTCAGCACCATGGAGCCGCAAGTCATATTTCTCCATTGCCCTCACGACAATGGCCCTCTCCTCTGGGGAGACATTTTTCTTCCTCCTCTCCTTAACAGCAGTTGTCATCTTGTCCAGCACAAACTTTGGCCGTGAACTATCAAAAAAATGGGAGACGTTTGCGCTGCACGGGCGCATGTGTGGGCGCATTATATACCCTGCGCCGGCGAATCGTAGGGAGGCTTTGCGCATGCGCAAAAGGCATCCACGTCACGGCGCGGGTCAACCACGTCATGGCGCGGGTCATTCACGTCACGGCGCATGCTCCGTTCGTCCCGGCCTGCATTTGCATGGGGTCACGCTTCATTACAATGCAACACGCCCACTTCCCTCCTACTTTGGAGTTGCGCCGGATTACGCCGATGATTTTACGCGATGCAGGCGCATCTTGGAGCGCATTTACTTAGGGAATACGGTACTTGCCACTCCGTGTTACGTCGGCGTAGTGCATCTGAGATGCGCAACGCCTGCATAATTAGGCGCGCATCTACGAGAATCTGGCCCTCAGTCTATAACCACTTCCCACCCGACCTATAGCAGATTGACGTGGAAGTGGTTCTGTTATCCTGACTGGGTGTCATATGACGCCCAGCAGAATAACATGCCGGTGCGTGCCCGTGGGGGCACACAGCTCGGCGATGGCGAGTGCAGCGTGCCAGTCACACATGCTGCATCTCAGATAGTGGTAAGAAGCCTCTAACAGAGGTTTCTTACCACGTGATCAGCTGTGACCAATCACAGCTGATCATCGCGTGAACCAGGAAGTGCTAATCGGTGGCTCTCCCTATTAGAGGGGGGATCTGCACATTGATTATCAGCACAGCCCCATCAGATGGGCCCATCAGCTGCTAAAAAGTTCCCATAAGCTGCCAGTCAGTGCCCCATAAAAATCGTTTGACAGTGCCTATCATGGTACCAATCAGTGCCAATATCAGTGCTAATTAATGCCCACCACAGTGCCAGTTAGTGCCCATGACAGTGCCAATCAGTGCCCAGCAGAAAAACCTGTCAGTAACTCATCATCAGTGCTGCCTATCATTGCCACCTGTCAGTGCCAATCAGTATCACCTATCAGTGCCAAACAGTGCCGCCTATCAGTGCCCATCACAGCCGCCTGTCAGTGCGCATCACAGCTGCCTGTGAGTGCCCATCAGTGCCACCTACCAGTGCCCATTAGTGGCACCTACCAGTACCCATCAGTGCCGCCTATCAGTGCCCATCAGTGCTGCGTATTAGTGGTGCCTATTGGTGCCCATCAGTGCTGCATATCAGTGCCACCTATCAGTGCCCATCAATTCTACACATCAGTGCATTCTCCTCAGTGCCCATCAGTGCCACCTGATCAGTGCCAATTAGTGAAGGAGAAAACTAAATAAATAAAAATAAAAAAATGTTGTTCTTTTTTCATTTGTTTAGCAAAAAATAAAAACCTCAGAGGTGATTAAATACCACAAAAAGAAAGCTCTATATGTTTTTGTACAGTGTAGCATGACTGTGCAATAGTCATTCAAAGTGCGACAATTGAAAATTGTCCTGGGCGGGAAGGGGCGAACTTCCTGGTATGGAAGTGGTTAAGCTAACTATTATGTTGTGCCGTGGCTCTGCTACACACATTTTAGAGTACACTGTCAATGGGGCTGATTTACCAAGCCTGTGCGCCAAGACTCATGGTGCACAAGCAGGAGTAAACCTGTTTTTGACATTTACCTAAGAAACACGCTGCTAGTGCAGCGTGTTTCCTCATTTACTAAAGTGCCTAATGCGCCCAGAAGAGGGCGCACAGCACGCCAGTACAGAGCTGGCGTGCGGCATTTAGTTATGTAAACATCGGGGATTCGGGCGGGAGTTTATGAGGGGAGGGAGGGGGGTGATGCAGGGGAAGTGTAGTGACATGTGTTTCAACTTGTGTGGCGGGCCGATTTGAAAGGGAAAGTGACTTTTGGGACCCGATCCCCGGGCGCTTGCAAAGTACGCTAGAACCTCGGAAGGTTCACTTGCATACTGGGCATGCGCAGAGGGAAAAATCGGAGCTCACCGCGCGCCTCTTCAGTACGCCGGGAAATCCTTGGTAAATACCAGGCGGCGTAGCAGTGTTTGCACTGCCTGGAGCGGCGTACGGCAAGCTCCGAGCTGTTCTCGGGCTGCGCTGACACTGAAGGGGAACTCCGCGCCAAATTTCAAATGTGAAACCGGCGCGGCTTCCCCCCCAGGGGTACAATAGGCTCTCCGGCTTGGTCCGGAACGTGAGGGGTTAACCCACGCCAAAATCGGCGTGGGGTTCCCCCCCAGATCCGTACCAAGCCCTCATCCCAGGCATGCAGTCTGGCCGGACAGGAATGGGGGTGGGGACGAGCGAGCGCCCCCCCCCCCTCCTGAGCCGTACCAGACCACATGCCCTCGACATGGGGGAGTGTGTGCTTTGGGGGAGGGGGGCGCTGCCCCCCCACCCCAAAGCACTCTTGTCCCCATGTCGAACGGGACAAGAGCCTCTTCCCGACAACCCTAGCCATTGGTTGTCGGGGTATGCGGGCGGGAGCCAATCAGAATCTGGGAGCCCCGTTTAATAATGTGGCCCCCAGATTTCGGGCCCCCACCCTATGTGAATGAGTATGGGGTACATCGTACCCCTACCCATTCACCTGGTGAAGGTGGTTTGAACTTTGAGGGTCTTCTGCCGCCGCCCCCTTCGAATTTTTCGGCCTGGACGGGGGTCGCACATCCCATCCAGGACTTGGACGTGGCGGGCTTCTCGTCGCTGTCTTCTGCCGCTGCCCCCTTCACCACGAAGCTCCGTGCTTGTTTGATGAGGGCAGCGGGCTTCCGTCGTCTTCTCCGGGGCGAGGGTCGTACATCCCACCCCGGATTTCCTCGCCGGCTTCTGCCTGGCTCCTACTGGGGGCCAGGCCTTCTTTTGCCGTCTTCCGCCGGAGGGCGCCACTCTCCGGGCTTCTCGACGTTGTCTTCCGCCGCGGGGGCCAGGCCTTCTTCTTTGCCGCCCCCTTCGATTTTTTCGGCCTGGACGGGGGTCGCACATCCCATCCAGGACTTGGACGTGGCGGGCTTCTCGTCGCCGTCTTCTGCCGCTGCCCCCTTCACCACGAAGCTCCGTGCTTGTTTGATGAGGGCAGCGGGCTTCCGTCGTCTTCTCCGGGGCGAGGGTCGTACATCCCACCCCGGATTTCGTCGCCGTCTTCTGCCGCTGCCCCCTTCACCACGAAGCTCCGTGCTTGTTTGATGAGGGCAGCGGGCTTCCGTCGCAGTCTTCCGCCGCGGGGTGACACTCGCGGGCTTCTTCTTCCATTCGATGTTGACACGGCGAGGTCCGGCGCTGAAATGCCTTCTGAGCGGCGGGCAAGGACTTATATTGGCATTGGGCGTGGGCGTGGTTATGCCAACATGTGACCTTAACCCATGTGACAGTGATGTCACGTCACATCACTGTCACATGGGTTAAGGTCACATGTTGGCATAACCACGCCCACGCCCAATGCCAATATAAGTCCTTGCCCGCCGCTCAGAAGGCATTTCAGCGCCGGACCTCGCCGTGTCAACATCGAATGGAAGAAGAAGCCCGCGAGTGTCACCCCGCGGCGGAAGACTGCGACGGAAGCCCGCTGCCCTCATCAAACAAGCACGGAGCTTCGTGGTGAAGGGGGCAGCGGCAGAAGACGGCGACGAAATCCGGGGTGGGATGTACGACCCTCGCCCCGGAGAAGACGACGGAAGCCCGCTGCCCTCATCAAACAAGCACGGAGCTTCGTGGTGAAGGGGGCAGCGGCAGAAGACGGCGACGAGAAGCCCGCCACGTCCAAGTCCTGGATGGGATGTGCGACCCCCGTCCAGGCCGAAAAAATCGAAGGGGGCGGCAAAGAAGAAGGCCTGGCCCCCGCGGCGGAAGACAACGTCGAGAAGCCCGGAGAGTGGCGCCCTCCGGCGGAAGACGGCAAAAGAAGGCCTGGCCCCCAGTAGGAGCCAGGCAGAAGCCGGCGAGGAAATCCGGGGTGGGATGTACGACCCTCGCCCCGGAGAAGACGACGGAAGCCCGCTGCCCTCATCAAACAAGCACGGAGCTTCGTGGTGAAGGGGCAGCGGCAGAAAACGGCGACGAGAAGCCCGCCACGTCCAAGTCCTGGATGGGATGTGCGACCCCCGTCCAGGCCGAAAAAATCGAAGGGGGCGGCAAAGAAGAAGGCCTGGCCCCCGCGGCGGAAGACAACGTCGAGAAGCCCGGAGAGTGGCGCCCTCCGGCGGAAGACGGCAAAAGAAGCCCTGGCCTCGGGAGGAGCCAGGCAGAAGCGGAGGAGCCCGAGGTGGGGCGACACCCCCGTTGTTCTCCGCTGTTTTCGGCCGGCCCCCCCCGGATGTAAAAGAGCTTCATTTTGGGGTGGGGGCACAGTCGAGCATGGCGGAGAGCATGGGTGGGTGTTTCCCCCCCCCGGCAGAAGACGGCTAGAAGACCGAGGAGTGGCGACGCCCCCGTTGTTCTCCGCCATTCCCGCCGCCCCCCCCCGGATGTAAAAGAGCTTTGTTTGGGGTAGGGGGCCTGGCCGACCATGGCGGAGAGCATCGGTGGGGGTCTCTCTCCCCGGCGGAAGGCGGCGGCGAAGACCGGGGGGGGGGTAGGTGTACCCCCCCGGCGGAAGGCGGCGGCGAAGACCGGTGCGGGGCTGGAGCCCCCCCGGCAGAAAACGTCTGGAAGACCGAGGGGCTCCGCCCCCGTTGTTCTCTGCTTCTTTCGGCCGGCCCCCCCCGGATCTGAAAGAGCTTATTTTGGGGTGGGGGCCTGGCTGGACATGGCGGAGATCATCGGTGGGTGTCCCCCCCCGGCAGAAGACGGCGAAGCCCGGGGCCCAATGGGCTGGTGGTGGGGGGTCCCGGCAGAAGACCCCCGGAGCTGACTAATAAATTATTTTTTTCTGTGTGTTTTTTTTTTTGTTTACACTTTTCCACCCGGTGAATGGGTAGGGGTACGATGTACCCCATACTCATTCACATAGGGTGGGGGGCCAGAATCTGGGGGCCCCCTTAATATAGGGGGCTCTCAGATTCTGATAAGCCCCCCGCCCGCATACCCCGACAACCAACGGCCAGGGTTGTCGGGAAGAGGCTCTTGTCCCTTTCGACATGGGGACAAGAGTGCTTTGGGGTGGGGGGGCAGTGCCCCCCTCCCCCACAGCACACACTCCCCCATGTCGAGGGCATGTGGTCTGGTACGGCTCAGGAGGGGGGGGGGCGCTCGCTCGTCCCCACCCCCATTCCTGTCCGGCCAGACTGCGTGCCTGGGAGAAGGGTTTGGTCTGGATCTGAGGGGGAACCCCACGCCGTTTTTTTGGCGTGGGTTTAACCCCTTATGTTCCAGATCAAATCTAAGAGCCTGTTGTGCACCAGAAGGGGAAACCCCACGCCGTTTTTTTTTTGTAATTTGGGGTGGAGTTCCCCTTTATCCCGGTCCTGTCAGGGGGGGGGGGGGAATGCCTGCTCGTCTGTCCCTACAATGTATGAACAGCGATCTGTCATTTCCCCTACACAGTCCCACCCCCTTTACAGTTAGAACACACCCAGGTAACATAATCAACCCCTTCCGCGCCCCTAGTGTTAACCCCTTCCCTGCCAGTGTCATTTTTATAGTAAGCAATGCATTGATATACCATTGCTCGCTACAAAAATGCCAAATCTCACAAAAATGTGTCCGCCACAATGTCGCATTAGACAGAAAAAACAAATGATAGCCACCATTACTAGTAAAACAAAAAATTATTCAAAAAAAACCCATAAGACCAACCCCTACTTAGAACTTTTGCCCAAACCAATCAAACGCTTATTGTGATTTTTTGCAACCAAAAATATGTCCAAGAATACTTATCGGCCTAAACTGAGGGCAAACATTTTTTGAATATATTTTGGGGGAGATTTATTATAGCAAACCGTAAAAAAGATGTTTTTTTAGTTACCAAATTGTCGCTATATTTTTGGGTCAAGCAAAAATATGAAAAAACGCAGAGGTGATCAAATACCACCAACAAAAATAAAAAAAATAATTTTTAGGGGGGGGGGGGAGGATGAGGACGCCCAATTTTTTGGGGGGCCACGTCGCACAACCACGCAATTGTCAGTCAAAATGACGCAGTGTTGAAATGCAAAAAATGGCCCCGTCAGTGACCAGTAATATGCTCTGGGGCTCAAGTGGTTACAAATTAAGAATACACTAAAGTTAGCCCAATTTATGGCCATAATGTGAAAGATGATGTTACACCGAGTAAATAGATACCCAACATGTTACACTTTAATATTGCACACACTCATGGAATGGCGCCAAACTTCAGTACTTGAAAAAACCCATAGGCAACGCTTTTTTATGTGTTTCAGGTTACCAGTTTAGATTTACAGAGGAGCTCTAGTGCTACAAGTATTGCTCTCGCTCTAACGTACGCTATGATACCTCACATGTGGGGTTTGAACGGGGGTTCAATATGTGGGCGGGGCTTACACATTTAAGGCCCGCCCCCATATATGGAAACATTCTTCAAACCACACATGTGAGGTATCATAGCGTGCGTAACAGCAAGAGGAATATTTATAGCACTAGACCTCATCTGTAAATCTAAACTGGTAACCGGAAACAATAAAAATGCTGCTTGTTCCCTTCTGACTGCGAGCTACTAGGGACAGGGGCGTTTAAATTATTACTATTTAGGTTTGTTACGTAAAAATTCTATAAGACCTCCCGTTCAGCTTGTAAAGCATCACTTCATGGGGACCAAAAAAAAATTTAACACCTCTAATGCTTTCATCCGCCATTGCAGATTTGATTCTGGTACTGCATTTCGAGTGAACTGGGCATGCTCGAACAGTTAGAAAAAGAAGTTGGAAGTTTCATCCTGAAAATGACTTGCATCTTTCTGAGCATGCTCAGAAAGCTCTTTTTTTGGCTTAGTAATTTAAGGACATCCTTAACAGGTGTAAGCAGTTCCAAGTGCACACAAACTAGAGGCTGACATTTCTTCATGTGTTTCCAATTGGTTCATTAGCACACATGTTATAAAAAGCGTGGATACTGCACGTGTCAGCTGCCCTCAGAGGGGGCAGATTTGCTGGCTGGAAGGAATGGTGGAGCGAAACAGAGATGTTTTGGAGCAAGTTTTGTATTTTTTGATGTTTTCTCTGCTACATAATTTTGCTAAATGTTTCTCAAGATGTTAATGACTAATGTTTTAATCCTGTGGGTCTATCCTGTTATTTCAAAAGCATGATTTATTTTCCAATGACTGTGAAATAAACGTTGGTCTTTTTTGTTTTTAGGTGTTTTTATATATTTTTGGTGTGTTTATTTGTAATTTTTTGTTTTGCTTTCCTTGTTTTGTGGACCAATAAAATTACTTTCAAATTTTGAAGTTTGTTTTGTGATATTTTTTTCCTGCTATGGATTTCAACCGCTGCAGCTGAACTAGTTTGGGCCTAAACCATCAAGTGTGATTTGTCTCTAAGCTCTTTCCTGGTGTGTATGCATGAAATGTTTAGTCACCAGAAAAGGAAGGACAAAGCGGTAAGTATTGTTTCCTAGAACTGATGTCCAGACTGACTTTTTAAAGCACATGTGCAAGATGTAGGAAAAGCTGCAAACAGGGCCTGTTGGAGGGGGGGGGGGGGGTGGTGTGTTTTTTTTGGACAGGCTTGAAGTGCTGATTTACAGCGCTGTGCTTGAAACTAGCACAAGACAATCCTATTCTAATTGTGGGTTGTTTGAGGGAAGCCAATTGAGTGTTAGAACCCCTGCTAGTGTTTTTAGGTTGGGCTTTGTGTCCCTTTTCCTAAAATTGGCTTCACTTCCTGTCACACAGCTGAACAGGAAGTGAGGTTAAAACCCTACCAATGGTCTTTTCTTCGGGGCACAGGTCAATCTAACTAGTGTCACCATTAAGCAAATTGCACTGCAGTGTACACCCCAAATGATTGGTTACTTTGGGGTTTAGTAAAGGCAAAGGCGCTCTGCAGTAGAAGCGTAGGCAATGAAAATCAGAAGGGAAGCACTGATGGTTTTTACTTCCAATCCCGCCAAGTTTTGAGTTTTCTTCCTTGCTTGTCCACTTGTAGTGCAAAGTGGATTTGCCTTTAGTAAATGGACCCCAAAGTCCAAGATTCCTACTAATTTGGGGTGTACACAGCAAAATGCCATTTCCAAAATGGGAAACTATTTATATTGATCTGTGTGTCCCCAACAAAACATTACTCAGGTGTTTCCCTCACTTCCTGTTTGGCTGTGTGGCAGGAAGTGAATGAATTAAGTAGAAAGTGACAACATTTGTGAGGTGTCTTTACCCTATCAGGGGTGCAGGCATCCCCAAAACAAACATGAAAATAGTTGATTTAACATTGGGTGGTGTTTGTGGGGGTCCCTAACACACATTCATACATATTAGCAACGCTGGATCGTGGCCTATTGGCATGGTTATATTTTCTTAAGCCTCTCAATAAAATGATCTGAAATTTGGGGTTAAACTGGAACAATAATCATCACTTTTATTTTTTGGATTTCTTTCATTTTGGATAGAGTTGGTGGGGGGGGGGGGGGGTTAGAAGCTCTGTCAGTTTATTTTGTATTATCCCTGTCCGTTTGGGGAGATTGGCCTTCACTTCCTGCCCCATAGCCAAACAGGAAGTGATCGAAAAAGTAGGCAAATTAAGGGCCCCCCCAAGTCCCCCCCCACAGAACTTGTGTGTGTCCCCTGAAAATTCCTGGGTGGGTCATAAAAAAACAGGGTGTGGCCTTGACAGGAAGGGTGGGTCATTTTTCTATTAGGGGGGTGCCAAAATTTGGTCAGGCCTAGGGAAGCACAAAACCTAAATATCCTACTGCATATTAGGGCTTATTTAGACAGGATCCAATTTACAGCATGTTTTTAGATTGTGGGAGGAAACCCGGACAGGGAGAACATGCAAACTCAAGGCAGATAGTGTCACGGGTGGGATTCGAACCAGCAACCCTTTTGCTGCTAGGTGAACATGCTACACACTACGCTACTGTGCTGAACGAACATGATTGCAGCTGAAAGCATGAGATGTTTTTTTTTTTACCAATTCCATGATTTCCAGCCTGGAGGACAGATGTGGGGTCTAATTGACCCCGCCTTTCTCTATAAAGAGGACCTGTCACACACTAGTCCTATTACAAGGGATGTTTACATTCCTTGTAATAGGAAGAAAAGTGAAAAATAATACAAACAAAGGGACAAACAAGTGCAAAAAATAAAATATTAAGTAAAAAAATAAAATAACAAAGGAATTTAAATGCTCCTGTCCCTAGTAGCTCGCACTCAGAAGCGAACACGCATGCAAGTCCCACACACATATGTAAACATCCTTCAAACCCCACATGTGAGGTATCATAGCGTGCGTTAGAGCGAGAGCAATAATGTTAGCACTAGACCTCCTCTGTAACTCAAAAGTGGTAACCTGAGAAAAAAAGTCAAGCGTTGCCTATGGAGATTTTTTATAACGAAGTTTAGCGCCATTCCATGAGTGTGCGCAATATGAAAGCGTGACAAGTTAGGTATCTATTTACTCGGTGTAACATCATCTTTTACCTTATCCCTAAAAATTGGCCTAGCTTTACTGCTTTCTTATTTTGTCATTCATGAAACAGGTTTTTTTTTGGAAAGCCAAAAAAAAAAAAAAAACGTTAGAACATTTTTGGCACAAATACTGTTGGAAATGTGTCCGAAAAAATGGCCGCCACTTTATTCCCTAGGGTGTTTGTTAATAAAATATATATAATGTTTGGGGGTCCTGAGTAAGTTTCAAGGAAGAAAATATAATTGTTACATGAAGGAGAGAAGTGCCAGAATAGGCGCGGTATGGAAGTGGTTAAAGTGCACCAATAAAAGTGAAAAATTCCTTGAAATTTCGTACCATGGGGGGGGGGGAGGCAATTAGGGGCGCCATCAGGAATTATGGGGCCCCTTACACAGCTTCAGGCATGGGCCCCCTGGAGCAGAGAATAGGGGGGGGGGGTGCCGCCTGATATTAAGAAGGGGGGGGGGCTGCCGCAATTTGA
This sequence comes from Rana kukunoris, assembly GCA_029574335.1. Taxonomy (NCBI): domain Eukaryota; kingdom Metazoa; phylum Chordata; class Amphibia; order Anura; family Ranidae; genus Rana; species Rana kukunoris. Next base: position 243,997,907 of record CM056059.1, read on the forward strand.
TAAGCGGGGGGTTCCTTTACTAAAAAATACATATAGAAAAATATATATTAAAAAGGGTGGTAGCCATCCGGGGGCCCTGGGGACCACTGGGCCCTTTAATAAAAAGAAACTTCTGGGCTCTTTAATGAAAAATAAATTACAATATCTACATATATAAAATAATAAAAAAGGGGGTTGCCTTGGGAGCTCTGGGCCCTTTAATAAAAAATAACTACCAAAAATCTAACAAAAAAAATCAACATTGGGTGGGAGCTGTGGTGGCTCAACGTGAATGGCACTGCGCTGACAAGCCGTTCACCTCTGCAGCCAAGGGTTCGGATCCCGGTCTCGGCTACATATGAATTGAGTTTGGTGGTGTCAGCCCGGCTCCCGGTGGGTGTGCTATGCAAGGTACGCCTGTGCTTAGTATGCCCACCCCCCCCCCCCAAAAAAAACACCACACTTGCACACACTTTGGCCATGAGGTCTCCTAAAATAAAGGGAGGCGAAGGACCTACAGGGCTGGCTGGGTGGGCTACACTCCTTCATAGGGGGAGTCCCTCTGTCCCATCGGGCTCCCAAGTGTAGCAGGTGGGGTGAGTGGGAGGCCCCCCTCACACCCACCATTGCCACCGGGGGCATGGAGAAGGATGGCGATTGCAAGTCCAGCTCCTCTCTCTCTCGACTTCACGCACAAAATACACTTTAAAAAAGAAATTAAAGTAAAAAGTAACAAACCTGGGGAAAATGTTTATAACATTTTTAGAAGCAAAAAGGTTGTCATCTGGGGCCCTCTGGGAGCTTTCAAAATTATATTATATATATATATGTTTAAAAAATAACCAAAAAATATATCATATGTTTTTTTTTTTTTTTTTTTTGTAAAGGTGGGGGGTTGTCATCTGGAGCCCTGGGATCTCCGGGCCACTGGGGACCAGGCCACTGGGGACCTCCAGACCCCTAAACCAAAACATTGGCCCTTTAATAACAACAAATTTGGGGGGTTGCCACCCGGGGCCCTGGGGACCTCCAGACTGCAAAAAAATATTAAATTCCAAAAATTGGCCCTTTAATAAAAAATCCTACAAAAACCAACTAACAAATATATATACAAAAAAAAAAAGAGGGGGGTTACCATCTGGGGCACTGGGGGGCCTCCAGGCATCTGGGCACCTCCGGACCCCCGGGCCCCTTACAGGTGTACAGGGCCGCCATCATGAATTTTGGGGCCCCTTACACAGCTTCAGGCATGGGCCCCCTGGAGCAGAGAACCGGGGGGGGGGGTGCTGCCGTATGAAATTGAGAAGCGGGGGGGGGGGGGGTGGTGCCGCAAATTGAGGAGCGGGGGGGCCCTTTACAAAAATTTTGACAGAAATAAGAAATAAAGAAAAATATATATAAAAAAGGGGGGTAGCCATCCGGGGCCCTGGGGACCTCTGTGCTCTTTATCAAATAAAAATACAAAAGAGAGAAAATACATATATATATATTTTTTAAATATAACATTTATCGAAAAAAAGTTAAAAAACAAGGGGGTAGCCTTCCAGGGCCCTGGGGACCTCTGGGCCCTTTCCTTAAAAAAAAAATAAACAAATATATTTAAAAAATATATATTTTTTTTTAAATATATATATTTTATTTAAAAAAAAGGGCTTGCCATCTGGGGCCCTTAGTGGCCTCCGGGCCCCTGGGGACCTTCGGAGCCCTTAAACAAAAAAAAAAAAAAAAAATAGTTTTTTTTGTTTTAGGGTGGTTCCCATCCGGGCCCCTGGGGGCCCCTGGGGACCCCCGGGCGGTGTAATGCCTGTACCCCCCTAATGGCGGCCCTGCAGGTGTACTGCCTGTACCCCCCTGATGGCGGCCCTGGGTGTAATGTCAGCATGTGAAAAATGACATTCTGAAGGAAAAAAGCCATTTAAAACTGACTCGCGGCTATAATGAATTGTCAGCTCTTGGAATTTGCAGGAGAATTCATTCATTAAAAACACCAAAAAAAAAGCGTGGGGGTCCCCCCAAATTCAATAACCAGACCCTTTAGGTCTGGTATGGATATTAAGGGGAACCCCGCCATCAATTTTTAAAAAAAATGACGTGGGGTTCCCCCCAAATATCCATAACCAGACCCTTCAGGTCTGGTGTGGAATTTAAGGGGAACTCCACTCCAACTAAAAAAAAAAATGGCGTGGAGTCCCCCCTAAAATCCACACCAGACCCCTTATCCGAGCACGTTGACCTGGCCGGCCGCAGAAAAGAGGGGGGGACAGAGCGCGGCCCCCCCCCTCTCCTGAACCGCACCAGGCCACATGCCCTCAACATTGGGAGGGTGTTTTGGGGTGCCCCCCAAAACACCTTGTCCCCATGTTGATGAGGACAAGGGTCTCTTCCCCACAACCCTTGCCCGGTGGTTGTGGGGGTCTGCGGGCAGGAGGCTTATCGAAATCTGGAAGACCCCTTTAACAAAGGGGCCCCCCAGATCCCGGCCCCCCCCCTGTGTGAAATGGTAATGGGGTACCTTGTACCTCTACCATTTCACGAGAAAAAAAATGTAAAGGATTAAAAAAGACAAGAGCCGGTTTTTGACAAGTCCTTTATTATCTTCTTTCTTCTTTCCTTCGGGTTTCTTCTTCCTCCTCCTTCTTCTTCCTCTGCTTCTGTCTTGGGTCTTCTATTCCCGCATCTTGACTGGCGTGTTCTTCCATCTTCTGTTCCTCCCGCTGTCCTTCTCGTCCGCATCTTCTCCTTCTTCTTCTTCTTCGCCGGAGCGGCCGCTTCCAATTGAAATCCCCGCTGTCTGCCGGACCACGCCCCCCCCTCTGACGCCACGGGCAAGCTCTTAGGAGTGTGCTGCAAGTGCGTCAGAGGGGGGCGTGGTCACATGTCAGAGGGCGGCCAATTCAATTTGAAGCTCGTGCGCGGCTTTTTCTTTGCCAGAGTCGCCGCTTCCAATTGAATTGCCCGCTTTCTGGAACATGTGACCACGCCCCCCTCTGACGCACTGGCACCACACGGGGACTTTCCTAAGAGCTTGCCCGTGGCGTCAGAGGGGGGGGCGTGGTCCGGCAGAAAGCGGGGATTTCAATTGGAAGCGGCCGCTCCGGCGAAGAAGAAGAAGGAGAAGATGCGGACGAGAAGGACAGCGGGAGGAACAGAAGATGGAAGAACACGCCGGGCAAGATGCGGGAATAGAAGACCCAAGACAGAAGCAGAGGAAGAAGAAGGAGGAGGAAGAAGAAACCCGAAGAAAAGAAGAAAGAAGATAATAAAGGACTTGTCAAAAACCGGCTCTTGTCTTTTTTAACCCTTTACATTTTTTTTCTCGTGAAATGGTAGAGGTACAAGGTACCCCATTACCATTTCACACAGGGGGGGGGCCGGGATCTGGGGGGCCCCTTTGTTAAAGGGGTCTTCCAGATTTCGATAAGCCTCCTGCCCGCAGACCCCCACAACCACCGGGCAAGGGTTGTGGGGAAGAGACCCTTGTCCTCATCAACATGGGGACAAGGTGTTTTGGGGGGCACCCCAAAACACCCTCCCAATGTTGAGGGCATGTGGCCTGGTGCGGTTCAGGAGAGGGGGGGGGCCGCGCTCTGTCCCCCCCTCTTTTCTGCGGCCGGCCAGGTCAACGTGCTCGGATAAGGGGTCTGGTGTGGATTTTAGGGGGGACTCCACGCCATTTTTTTTTTAAATTGACGGCGGGGTTCCCCTTAATATCCATACCAGACCTAAAGGGTCTGGTTATTGAATTTGGGGGGACCCCACGTCATTTGAATAATTATTTTAAATTTCGTACCATGGGGGGGGGGGGAATGTCAGCAGGTGAATAAAGCGCACTTTTCCTGCGGTTAGAAATATGTCTTTGCACAAAATGACATTCTGAAAAAAAAAAAAAAAAAAAAAAAGCCATTTAAAACTGACTCGCGGCTATAATGAATTGTCGGCTCCCGCAATTGCAGGAGAATTCATTCATTAAAAAAAGGGAAAAAAAAAGCGTGGGTGTCCCCCCAAATTCAATAACCAGACCCTTTAGGTCTGGTATGGATATTAAGGGGAACCCCGCCGTCAATTTATTAAAAAAATGACGTGGGGTTCCCCCCAAATATCCATAACCAGACCCTTCGGGTCTGGTGTGGAATTTAAGGGGAACTCCACCCCAAATGTAAAAAATAAATGGCGTGGAGTCCCCCCTAAAATCCACACCAGACCCCTTATCCGAGCACGTTGACCTGGCCGGCCGCAGAAAAGAGGGGGGGACAGAGCGCGGCCCCCCCCCTCTCCTGAACCGCACCAGGCCACATGCCCTCAACATTGGGAGGGTGTTTTGGGGTGCCCCCCAAAACACCTTGTCCCCATGTTGATGAGGACAAGGGTCTCTTCCCCACAACCCTTGCCCGGTGGTTGTGGGGGTCTGCGGGCAGGAGGCTTATCGAAATCTGGAAGACCCCTTTAACAAAGGGGCCCCCCAGATCCCGGCCCCCCCCCTGTGTGAAATGGTAATGGGGTACCTTGTACCTCTACCATTTCACGAGAAAAAAAATGTAAAGGGTTAAAAAAGACAAGAGCCGGTTTTTGACAAGTCCTTTATTATCTTCTTTCTTCTTTCCTTCAGGTTTCTTCTTCCTCCTCCTTCTTCTTCCTCTGCTTCTGTCTTGGGTCTTCTATTCCCGCATCTTGCCCGGCGTGTTCTTCCATCTTCTTCCGCTGTCCTTCTCGTCCGCATCTTCTCCTTCTTCTTCTTCTTCGCCGGAGCGGCCGCTTCCAATTGAAATCCCCGCTGTCTGCCGGACCACGCCCCCCCCTCTGACGCCACGGGCAAGCTCTTAGGAAAGTCCCCGTGTGGTGCCAGTGCGTCAGAGGGGGGCGTGGTCACATGTTCCAGAAAGCGGGCAATTCAATTGGAAGCGGCGACTCTGGCAAAGAAAAAGCCGCGCACGAGCTTCAAATTGAATTGCCCGCCCTCTGACATGTGACCACGCCCCCCTCGGACGCACTTGCAGCACACTCCTAAGAGCTTGCCCGTGGCGTCAGAGGGGGGGGCGTGGTCCGGCAGACAGCGGGGATTTCAATTGGAAGCGGCGCCTCCGGCGAAGAAGAAGAAGGAGAAGAAGATGCGGACGAGAAGGACAGCGGAAGAAGATGGAAGAACACGCCGGGCAAGATGCGGGAATAGAAGACCCAAGACAGAAGCAGAGGAAGAAGAAGGAGGAGGAAGAAGAAACCCGAAGAAAAGAAGAAAGAAGATAATAAAGGACTTGTCAAAAACCGGCTCTTGTCTTTTTTAACCCTTTACATTTTTTTTCTCGTGAAATGGTAGAGGTACAAGGTACCCCATTACCATTTCACACAGGGGGGGGGCCGGGATCTGGGGGGCCCCTTTGTTAAAGGGGTCTTCCAGATTTCGATAAGCCTCCTGCCCGCAGACCCCCACAACCACCGGGCAAGGGTTGTGGGGAAGAGACCCTTGTCCTCATCAACATGGGGACAAGGTGTTTTGGGGGGCACCCCAAAACACCCTCCCAATGTTGAGGGCATGTGGCCTGGTGCGGTTCAGGAGAGGGGGGGGGCCGCGCTCTGTCCCCCCCTCTTTTCTGCGGCCGGCCAGGTCAACGTGCTCGGATAAGGGGTCTGGTGTGGATTTTAGGGGGGACTCCACGCCATTTTTTTTTTAATTTGGAGTGGAGTTCCCCTTAAATTCCACACCAGACCCGAAGGGTCTGGTTATGGATATTTGGGGGGAACCCCACGTCATTTTTTTTTTAAATTGACGGCGGGGTTCCCCTTAATATCCATACCAGACCTAAAGGGTCTGGTTATTGAATTTGGGGGGACCCCCACGCTTTTTTTTTCCTTTTTTTAATGAATGAATTCTCCTGCAATTGCCGGGAGCCGACAATTCATTATAGCCGCGAGTCAGTTTTAAATGGCTTTTTTCCTTTGAAAAATGACATTTTGTGCAGAGACATTTCTAACCACGGGAAACATGCGCTTTTTCACATGCTGACATTAGAGACCCCCATAGTACGAAATTTAAAGGAAAATTACACTTTTATTATTGCACTTTTAGCATTATTAAAATCACTGCTCCCGAAAAAACGGCCGTTTTACAAAATAAAAAAAGCATTGGTACATGTCCCCTGGGGCAGGACTGAGGTCCCCAAACACTTTTTAGGACAAAACTTGCAGATTAGCCTTTAAAATTCACTATTAAGATTTCCCCCATAGACTTATACAGGGAGTTCGGCGGCGGCTTTAGTTATCAATCACATCGCGCTGCTGCTGCCGCCGGTTCATGCGCCTAATTAGGGCTTCATCCAGCGCACTAATTAAGGCATGTACCGGCGCAGCGCAGATTCATTAGTAAATCAGCCCCAATGTAACTACAACAACTTCACAAATACACTGGTATTGAGCACTGAAATAAAAAGCCACACATTGTTTAGCAAAAATATTTTTACTACAAGCACATTCACATGTGCATTTTATGGTTTTAGTACAAACCAACATTGTTATTTGTGTATAACATTTGCAGTGGCTAAACAGGCATGTTTGAAAGCAGAATTAGACTTGAATTAGACTTGAATTATAAGGCCAGATGAGACATTAATAGTAGTATTCTCAAGTTGTGAATATCTTGCCTTCCTCAGGTGGGATAAGCTCACCTCTTTAAAAAACACATTTTTAAGAGGCATAACTATTAAATGTCCCTTATGATACCCTGCCTAAAATGTGTATAGGTACAAATAGGTTATTTGGAAAAGCCACAAAACACAGAGGGGGTTATTTACTAAAGGAAAATGCACTTTTTACTACAAGTGCACTGCAAGTGCACTTGGAAGTACACTTGGAAGTGCACTTGGAGGTGCAGTCGCTGTAGATGGGGAGGACATGCAGAGGGGGACATGCAAGGAAAATAAAAAACAGCATTATTGCTTGTACATGATTGGATGATAAAATCAGCAGAGCTTCTCCTCATTTCGGATCTACCCCTCAAATCTTAACCACTTAATACTCTGTTCTGACATCACGTCATATGACGTTGTGTCATTTTAAGCCGCTAGGTGGGGCGTGCGTGCGCGTGCGGCCGTGGGTGCACGCGAACCCGTCTGGTTACTGACAACACCGTGCACATGCCGAGTTACCCGCGATTGCAGAGTAACTTAGCGGGGACGTGGAGCTCTGTGTGTAAACACAGAGCTCCATGTCCTTTAGAGATAGAGGAGACCGATCTGTGTCCCTTGTACATAGGGACCCAATCAGTCACCTCCCCCAGTCACCCCCCTCCCCCTACAGTTAGAACACTGACTAGGACACACATTTAACCCCTTCCCTGCCCCCTAGTGATTAACCCCTTCCCTGCCAGTCATATTTATACAGTTATCAATGCATATTTATAGCATTGTTCACTGTATAGATGTGAATGGTCCCAAAAATTTGTCAAAAGTGTCCGATGTGTCCGCTATAATGTCACAATCCCGAAAAAAAACGCAGATTGCCGCCATTCCTAGTAAAAAATAGTATTAAAAAAAAATCATAATTATTTCCCCCCTATTTTGTAGGCAATATAACTTTTGTGCAAACCAGTCACTATGGGCCAGATTCAGGTAGAGTTGCGCTGGAGTAATTCGATATGCGCCGCGTAACTGTGAAGATGCGCCGTCGTTTCTATGTGGCCGTACCCACCAAACTAGATGCGACAGAAAACGGGCCATTTCCGATCAGCTTAACTTTCCGACGCCAGAGTCTCGTCAGCGCATAATTTCGCTTGGCACATCAGTCGCGCCTATTGATTTCCCCTGCAAATATGCAAATGAGATTTCCCGATTCGCGAACAGATTAGCACCATACGCCGGCTACATGCGCCGCGCGTATCTCGTCCGTCCGGCGCAAAGTTATTTCTACAAATAGCTGCTTTATCTTTACTCCAGACGGCCACAGGTCAGCAGGAGAGCAGCTACAGCAGCGTTACCGACGATAAGAGCTAGCTGAGCACCCCCACTTGCAGGACAACACCTCTGTCCATGCTTGTCTGTCAACTTTTACAGCCATGGAGGAAGACATCATAGGTCTCCATAGCCGAGATGACGGCTGACAGCTCCTGGCCTTTAGAGTTCAGCTTTCTCCTGTGTGTTTGCGGGGAACGGGAGCAGCCATCTCAGAACAAAAGTAACTTCACTGCGGGGAGGGGGAACAGGATATACTTTAGTGCCGGAATGGCGCATCTACGGGCGCATTTAAACGCCCAACGGAACGCATTGCCATGACGTTTCCCGTGAAGTGGTGCTGACGGAAGTTGTGAGCATGCGCACAAGGGGGCCGAGTGAAGCCTCACTTACTGCGCATGCTCCGTGGATGATGCGCTGAACGTAAGCCTCTGCGCTGGGCTCCGCCCATCATTTACATATGATCACACCCACTTCCACTTGCGTTCGGTTAGGCCAGCGAATTATCGTTACTCTGGAGCAAGTTTACGCGCAACTGCTATGTGAATAACAGTACTTGCGCCGAAAGTGTCGGCGGAGTAACGTAAATGAGAAACGTTACTCCAAAGTAAAGAAGCGCCCATGTACCTGAATCTGGCCCTAAATGGTTATTCCGACTTTATTTTTTTTATTTTTTTTTACCGAAAATATGTAGAAGAAGACGTATCGGCCTAAACTGAGATAACATTTTTTTATTTTTTTTACATTAAATATTTTTTATTGATTTTATTGGTAATGGGACAGCTACATTGCAGCGGACAATTCTGGCCCTAAGTGACACTTTTGGGGACCAGTGACACCAATAGTCCAATGAGTGATACTCTTGTAGCAGGCTATGCTATATAATACTGCTACTCTAGATGACGATGGGACTCCTGGCTTACTTTTTCATTTTTAAAGATTTTTATTGAAAGTTTTTCCAATAACAAAATGAAAATGGACAATGGTACATGAAAGTGATGGGTCAAGTCCATCCAATATAACAGAGCTGGGAAAATATATTCCATATACAATGTATCCTAGAAAATTAATTCCTCCAGACCAAGCAAACAATAGTGGTAAAATCAACCGTGTGAGCGCAATAATAATGGCCCGGCTAAGAAGATATTACCGCTCAGGACCCACGGCCCCTGCCCCCGGACGCCCCTAAGAGGGATCACGCTGCGTCCTGAGTACCAGGGCCACGGAGCCCGCGCCGGTATAAATCAGCAGTGCTCCACCACCATGGGGAAGGAAGTTTGCCTGCTCCAGAGCAATCAGCACAAATGGAGCATAACCCAAAACATTTCAATAGACCCGACAGCAGGTCATAGCACCAAGGGAGGTGCCATAGGGGAGAGAGAGAGAGAAACGTGGTAAAGAGAAAAAGGGACAGAGAGACACAGTCAAGATTAGATTGGAGTGATCCCGTTCCCAGGCCAACCCCCAGGTATGAGAGACACATTGCATAAGGTAGCCCAGGGTTCCCAAATAGATCTGAATTTATCGGACTGCTCCGCCCATTTAGCTACTATTTGTTCCTGTGACATTATCCAAGACACTTTTCTCCTAAACATCTTTAAGGAAACTGAGGGTTTCTTCCACGATTTGGCTATGGTCATTTTGGCCCCCAATAATCTAAAAAAATTATAAGATCCTGGAGTGTTTAGGAAGACCAAGGATGCACTGATTTAGCAGTGCTACATTAGGCTGAGGAGGTACCACTATCCCAAACAAGAGGCCGATGGTGCGAAAAACCCTTTTCCAGAAGGATCTAATGCGGGGGCAGGACCACCACGTATGTAATATGTTACCCTCCAAATCGCATCCCCGAAAACATAGTGGAGAGGACCCTGGGAACATTTTCTCCAGCCTGGAAGGGACGTAATACCACCTAAGCATAAGTTTAAGACTAGCTTCTATGAGACATACATTGAGAATACCTTTATACGCTCGATTTGAAGCGCGGTTGTTCAGGTCCTCCTCCCAGTCCCAGGCATAAGAAGGCTTATCAGTCTTAGACATCAGGGCCACATATATCAATGAGATCCCACCCCTCTGATCCATAGAGTTTGCGCACCAGTGTTTATAGGGAGTTATATTGGGGGGCACCGACTTATCCATCCAAATAGAGTGGAGAAAGTGGGAAATTTGGGAGAGCCCAAAGAGTACATTGTTGGGCATGTCCAGGTGTTTTCTGCAGTGAGAAACGGAAAGCGGGCCCACTGGGGAGAGAAAGTGTCCTATCCTGTACAGGCCTTTATCAGTCCACCACCGAAAAGCCCTGATATTCATCCCCGGAGGGAAGACAGGGTTATGGAATGAATGCGAAAGGGGTTTCAGGGGGCAAATCAGGGCGTAAAGGAAGAATAGTTTGCAACAGAGGGCTACAGAGTGGGATAGCGTGGGAGACAAGATGGCTGGTCTGCGTTTGGAGTTGCATCCCAAAATATAATCAATGGTATGTGAAGGGATAGCTTGTCGTTCCATAGCGAGCAAGTCAGGTTTAGATCCCTAAAAGAAAACCGCCGACATTTGTGTCAGTTGGGCCGCTTGATAATACCCCCATAAATTAGGAAGCCCGAGACCACCCTGTGTTCTTAAATGAAAGAGAACGCCCGAGGGACACCTATACCCCTTTTTCCCCCACACAAACCGGATAATCTCTGCTTGGAATTTATTGAGGAAATGTTTCGGTACCGGGATCGGGAGAGCGTGGAATAAATATAGAAGACGTGGTAAAAGTGTCATTTTCACCGCATTTACCCTGCCCAGCCAAGACAACCCACACTTGGCCCATCTCTCGATATTCCCTTTACACTTACTGATCATAGGAGGGTAGTTCGCCTTAAAGAGGCCACTAAAATCTGGTGTAAGCTTGATGCCTAAATATGGAATTTGTGAGGGAGCCCAAGGGAAGTTGAAGTTATCTGAAAACTGTTTGAGCAGGTCCGGGGGGACGGAGATATTAATTGCTAGGGATTTGCCCAAATTAACTCACAATCCAGAAATCTCACTGAAAACCCGTAGTGTCTTAAGTATATTTGGGGTGGATAAAAGGGGAGATGTGATGAAGAGCAAGAGGTCATCAGCGTATAGAGCACATTTGTGTTCCTGCGGACTACAAGTTACCCCCTTGATGTCAGGATTCGATCTCAGTGCCACTGCCAATGTCTTTATGGCCACCGCGAAGAGGAGAGGGGAGAGCGGACACCCCTGTCTGGTCCCTCTGCCTATTGGGAAGGATTCTGAGCATCTGCCCATTAGGCGAACCTGTGCAGAGGTGCTTGAGTAAAGTGACCCCATGAGGCTAAGGAAATTAGGGCCAAAACCCCACCTTCCCAGAACACCCGGCAAGTACTCCCAGTCTATAGAGTCAAAGGCCTTATGTAGGTCTATGGACAGCAAGAAACCCTTCTGTGGCGGTTGCCCGTCCCAATGCGTTTTAAGAAGGGAGATGATATCAATAGACCATCTGATCTTGTCTATTCCCTGTCTCCCAGGGATGAAGCCTACCTGATCTTTGTGAACATATGAGGATATGAAACTTGATAATCTTTTCGCTAAAATTTTTGTCATAATTTTAATGTCGTTGTTAATCAGAGAAATGGGGCGATAATTACACACCTCGCTAGGGTCCTTATCCGGTTTCGGAATGACCGAGATATAAGCAGAATTTAAGTCAGCCCCCAGACGGGCTCCATCCCTAAGAGAATTGAACAGTCGAGTCAGGTGAGGGGCCAGGCATGTGCCAAATTTCTTATAGTTACCGGTGGAGAAGCCATCCGGTCCTGGAGAGGAACCTAGTTTGAGGGCCTTAATAGTGGACAACACTTCCTCTTGAGTGAAAGGGGATTCCATGATATCATTTGGCATTTTTATAGTAATCCAATGCATTTTTATAGCATTGATCGCTAAAAAATGCCAATGGTCACAAAAAATGTGTCAAAAGTGTCCAAAGTGTCCGCAGTACTGAAAAAAAAACGCTGATCGCCGCCATTACTAGTAAAAAAAATAAAATAATAAAAATGCCATAAAACGACCCCCTATTTTGTAAACGCTATAACTTTTGTGTAAACCAATCAATAAACGCTAATTGTGATTTTTTTTACGAAAAATATGTAGAAGAATACGTATCGGCCTAAACTGAGGAAAAAAAAAGTTTTTTTTATATATTTTTGGGGGATTTTTATTACAGAAAAAAGTAAAAAATATTGCATTTTTTTTTCAAAATAGTCGCTCTATTTTTGTTTATAGCGCAAAAAATAAAAATCGCAGAGATGATCAAATACCACCAAAAGAAAGCTCTATTTGTGGGAAAAAAAGGACGCCAATTTTGTTTGGGAGCCACGTCACACGACCCCGCAATTGTCAGTTTAAGCGACGCAGTGCCGAATCGCAAAAAGTGCTCTGGTCATTGGGCAGCAATATGGTCTGGGGGTTAAGTGGTTAATAAATGGAATATAGGACCGTGACTATAATTTTTTTAGTTTTTTTGCTAGTAGCTTGCCACATTTATCTCCTAAATCATATGTCATCTTCTCTGCGTATTGTAAAACCGCTTCAGCCTCATATCTAAGGAGATCTGCTACTTGTCTTCTTAAATGTGTTAATTCAATTCCTATACCTATTTCTGTCTTTCTTTTATGTTGTATCTCTAGTCTCTGTATCCTTTCTAATAGTTATTTTATTTGTTCTTCTCTTGCTTTCTTGACTCGGAGCCATGTTTAATTAGCACCCCTCTAACTACCGATTTATGGGCTTCCCAAACTATTCCTGGATCATATTCTTCATTATCATTTATCTGGAAATACCACATTATTTTTTTTTTTTACATCTTCAATTATATTGGGATTCTGTAATAAACTCTCATTTAACCTCCATCTCCATTCTGACGTCTGAGTTCCCTCTCCCCAAGTTATTTCCATCGTTACCGGGGCATGATCTGTCCATGTTATATTCCCTATTGATATATCCTGTATTAGCTGGTTGAAGTTTCTTCTATAATAAACTTTTTTGACATATTCCTGGCATCTGTGGAATGACCAATGTCTTCAAAGGTCTCTGTTGCATGCCCTCCAGCTTGTTCTTGTAGCACCTCTTCTCCACCTGGATGCTAGTCCAGGAACTTGGTGACATTGTACACTTTGACGTGGAGGATGATCCAGATGCTCTCACTATGATTGGGATTCTGTAGTTCTTCCAGAGTGTAGTACTGGACTTTCTGCTCCTTGTCAGCCATGATGTATCTGAGAGATTGCTACTGATTCCTCCAGCACTCTGCTCTGCTCATATATAGATTACCCTAATGATATCCTCCTAATAAGGCTTTATCTTTATACTTTCCCGCCACAAATGTGCGAAGGTCCCTTTAGGTTCTCACCCCCTCCAACATGTTGGGGGAACATCCGCTCCCCCAACATTGGGATATAATTGGCCTTTTACAAGATCGGTAAAGATGCGGTTAACATTACACCAAGTTATCCCAGTTACTCTCTACACCATACAAATGGAAATTTAGGTTGCATTGCCTGCTGTTCTTTTTTAGGGGTTGTTATTTTCAAGATTTCTGATTTAGACAAGAGGATTACTTAGAACTTGATTAACTCTTCGTGGCAAGACTGGGCACAGATGACTTGACATCCTCTACTGTACCAGGTAGAAGTCTTCATTACAAAAAAAAAAAATTCAGGTTTATATCCACACAAGTGGTCCATATAGTGAACTTGATGTTGGGTTATTCACTTTCAGGTCATCACAGAGGATAAGAGGGAACTTTGGAGGAAAGGAGATTTAATCTCCAAATACGGAAAGGCTTCTTCACAGTAAGAGCTGCAAAAATGTGTAATAGACTCCTTTAACCACATCAATACTGGGCACTTTCACCCCCTTCCTTCCCAGACCAATTTTCAGCTGTCAGCGCTCTTGCACTTTCAATGACAATTGTGCGGTCATGCTACGCTGTACCCAAATGAAATTTTTATAATTTTGTTCACACGAATAGAGCTTTCTTTTGGTGATATTTATTCACGACTCTTTTTGCAATATAAGTGAAAATAGAGGGAATTTTGTCATAAATTTAATAGAATGTGAATACCTCTATAAGAGTGGGATTTTCAGGGCAACAATAATAAGGGTTGACAACTAGGTCATAGAAAAATACAAATTTATTACAAAAATAATTACATAAACTAAATAATATACTTTGAACAATATCAAAAGATTATTATAATTAAAACCATGCTTGTAGAGAAATACTGTACATCATCCCACGCCCCAGGACAAGGCTAAGGGCAGGGACAGTTATTCCCCTAAAGCGAGGTATGTGGGTGTATTGTCCACCCGATTTGTATGAAAACAGTTGGCTCATATGTGGTGGCATGATGTTGCCATCATCCCTTGTTGTCATAAATTTAAGCCAAAATTTATTTTGCTACATGTTTTTGGTAAAAAAAATCCTGTATAATAATTGGTTTGTATGATAACGGACATATGTACGCAGATGATCATATACAGATGTGTGCAGATATGCAGATTATCATTTGGACATGTGATTTTACTGTTACATATATGAAGGACAGGTGTTTTGACTGTGTGGGGACATGTGTTTTGGGGACATGTGTCTTAACTTTGTGTGTTTACACTGTGGGGACACTAGACTGGTGAACAGTGAGTAAAAAGCTGTACAAAAACAGCTCATACTCACTGATCACTGACCAGCTGCAGAGATCCGCTCTCCTCTCCTCACCGACAACTTCTGATCACCTATCAACCAGCTCTCTGTTTATATCACATGACAACTGTGATTGGACACGGCCGTCATGTGATCACGAGGGCCAATCACAAAGCCCTCATGCCAATCTAAGATGCGCTGTGTCCGGGTGACATAAGCTCATCAGGATTGCACCGCTGCACGGGCATGCACATGCGCAATCCCTCTACTTCTGAGGGACAATCCTGAACGTCCACTCAGAAGGAGGAATCACCCACCGGGCCATAAATGTACAGTGGCCAGGTGGGAAGTAGTTAGGAGCTGGTTCCAGCTCACTTGATTGCTTTCCTAAATGTACATAACATAACTGTGTACTAACATTTATAGGTAAAAGTTTTCCCATGCTGGAGCAAATTGGATCATGCTTTGCTGTTTTGTTTTGCTGTATTGCTTGTTTTGTTTTGTTTTCCCTTTTATTGGTTGAACTAGATGGACTTTGTGTCTTTTTTCAACCAGACTAACTATGTAACAAATAAATATGTTAATAACTCACCACTAGGGAGTAAATATGTAGGAATATAAAATATGGTGGTGGGAGGAGAGAGGGGGTAAAATGCAGGTCGGGGGATGGGAAGTACTAAGAGCACAATATGACACAATGTGGCACAATTAAAGTCAAATACGAGGATAAGAGTGAAGGTGGCCTGAGTAGAAGAAAGGGGAGGGCCAGGGGGAAGATACATTTATATTTATATCTGAATGGAGGGGATGGAGTAGAGGTAAGAAAATAAAACCATAATAAGTATTTTAAAACCATAAAATTAAGAATTAAGGGCCATTTGGAAAAATATAACGTTTGTCTGTCTTCCCTTATGTGTCCTGTCTATAGTAAAAATGTGGTGGTGTACCGATCCAAAGCGAAATAAAATGTTTTAAATTAAATAAATAAATAAATTTCACCACACTATTTCAGTGATGGCCTAACATTTTGGATTTCCTCTATTCAGGCTGACAATGGTCACCAGAGCAAATTGAGAGGGACAAAGCAATACAAACCTGACAGAACTTTTAACCTTTCCCTATTCTTTAAAAAAAAAATAGAGACACTCTTTAAACATTCCGATCACTCCTGAACCTTTTACCAGGACTCTGTGACAATCAAATGTCTTTATGTCTCTTAAGACATTTTTGGTTACAATGAAATTTGGCAGTGAAGTCCTTTTTTTAAAAAAAAGAACAAACAAAAAAATAATTCCTTAGCAGCTGTGATATTGCTATCATATGTCTTTATTTTTTTTTTACTTTACAACATTTAATTCAATATTTATGTCACCAAGGCAGCATAATGGGAAGTTGGTGTACTTAGGAATAAAATAGGCATCTTCATTATTCATTCCCATTTCCACCAATGTGATACACTATTTATGTCATTAGTATTTAGTGTCTGTGTTCTCTGTTTTTTTCAGCACTCATAAACCTGTCTCTGTCCACAAATATGTCACTACATTGACATAAATATGAAGATTTAACAATCCATAAGTCGCATACGCTGAACTGTTACTGAAACCTCAACATTCTGTTCAGAAACTGCCATCCTAATCATGCAAATTACATCTGGGTTTGCTTTTTCTTATGCAAACTTTAGCATAATGAAGACAGAATTTATATTAGCAGAGGATTTGATTAAATATGCAGTAATAAATAAAGTAAAATGAGCCACATTAGGCTTATCAGGACACACATAAACATAATATGACCAACACCATATAAAACGTACATGTTCTTTTGATTGAAAACTCTATCATTATATTCTTGCTATTTAATGGGCTAGACCGATTAAGCAAGACCTCAGTCCAGTTATTAGATTTTATAATAGACAATCATTTTGCATACCTTTGAAATATATGTAATGGTTTCCTAAGTTATCAGGTAACAACAATTATTGTAAAATGTTTATTATTAGTTATTTGTTTGTGCAATTTTTTTGTATTTCTCAGCAAATGTTTGCAGTTTTGTGGTTATTGACATCAAACCTGTTTTTGGACTTACCACTATTATAATTATTATTATACCATGTTTGTATAGCGCCAACAGTTTGTGCAGCGCTTTACAACATGGAGGCAAACAGTACAGTACAATACCATTCAATACAGGAGGGATCAGAGGGTCCTGCTCATTAGAGGTTACAGTATAGAAGAGAGGGTAAAGTGGAACAAAAGGTAACAGCTGTGGGGGATGATCAGATGGTGAAAATTAAAATAAAGTTGTTAGGGGTGGGTAGGATAGGCTTCTCTGAAGAGGAGGGTTTTCAGGGATCATGTAAAAGCTAATAGAGTAAGAGATTATCAGACAAATTGGGATGAAGAGTTCCATAGGATTTGAGAGGCTCTGTAAAAGTCCTTGAGGTGAGCATGGGAGGAGGTGATGGTGGAGCTAAAAAGCAGGAGGTCTTGAGAAGAATGAAGAGAACGAGTAGGTTGTTATTTTGAGACTAGGTCAGTGATGTAGCAGGGCACAGAGTTGTGGATGGGTTTGTAAGCAGTTGTTAGTATTTAGAATTTAATTTGTTGGGTGAGCGAAAGTGAGTGGAGGGATTGACAGAGAGGAGTAGCAGACACAGAGCGATTGATAAGGTGGGTGAGTCTGGCAGCAACATTGCTGATGAATTGAAGGGGGGGTAGACTATGTGTTGCAGGGGTTGAGGTGGCAAGATTTGGACAGTGATTGGACGTGGGGCTTAAAGGAGAGTTCAGTGTCCAGGATTACACCTAGGACATTGGCATGCAGGCAGTGGCTTATAGTTGTGCCATCAATTTTGACAGAAAGATCAGGGGAAGAGGTACGTGGGGAAGTAAAAATTATAAGTTCGGTTTTGGATAGATTGGGTTTAAAAAGTAGTGGTGAGACATCCAGACTGATATATCGGATAGTAAATTAGTGATACAGGAGAAGACTGAAGGAGTGAGCTGAGGGGTAGAGAAATAGATTTGAGTGTCGTCAGCAGAGATCGTATAGAAGCCATGGGAGGCTATCAGTTGAACCAGGGAGGTGTCGATTGAAAATAGGAGAATTCCAAGAACAGAACCTTGGGGGACCCCAACAGAGAAAAGAAGAGTAGGAAGTAGAAATGTAAGTAATGCTAAAGGTGCGGTTAGATAAGTAAGAAGAGAACCAGCAAAAGGTACAGTCATGGATACCAAAGGCGTGGAGTTTTTAGAGGAGGAGAGGGTATCAAAGTCAGCAGACGGGTCCAGGAGTAGGAGCACAGAATAGTGTCCATTGGGTTTGGTCATTAGTAGATTGTTTGTTAGTTTTAGGAGAGCAGTTTCTGTGGAGTGTTGAGGATAAAAACCAGTCTGAATGGGATCAAGAAGGCTATTATCAGCAAGGTGGTCACTCAGTCAGTTGCGGAGATGGGGCATAGGTTGTTAAGATTGAATGGGTCCAGTAAGGGCTTTTTAAGTATGCAGCTGACAAGTGCATGTTTTAAAGAGATAGGGAAGATGCCAGAAGAGAGACAGAGATTGAAGATGTGGGTTAGAGAGTGTAGAATAGAGGCAGAGGGCAAACGTAGCATTTGCAAGGGCAAAGGATCCAGGGGGCAAGTGGTTAGGTTGTGCATTAGCAAGTAGCTTAGCAACCTTGTCTATAGGGGTGGGGTTGAAGAGGGAAGTAATGATTGTACCTGTGGGCATGAAGTGTAAAGCACAAAGGCTATCTGAACAGTAAAGATCTCCTCGCAAATTTTATGAATCTTCTGTTTGAAATGAATGGCTGTCTTCTGAGCAGTGAGTGAGTTAGTGTGAGGAGGCAGTGGAGGACGAAGTAGAGAGTTGAAGGTAGAGAAGAGTTGACGGGGATGGGGTGATAAGGTGTTAATGAGAGAGATAAAGTAGGTCTGTTTGTCAGTGGGGAGGCAGGAATTGTATTTTTGGAAGGCAGATTTATACTGGCTGAAATCTTTGTGGGACTTTGTCTTATGACAACAGGCGCTTAAGAGCATGGCTGCGTTTTTTCAGACTTTTAGTGTCATCTGTTTGCCAAGATGTCTAAACACTTACATCTCATATTAGATTTAACATGTTAATATAATATCAATAAATCTGCATCTTTAAAATAATTATTGTAAATCCTGCCATGAAGATCTTTGTTCAGCACTACCTGTTATAGAGTGACAATGCTCTGACCTTGTCTCCTAACTGTACATTGTCACCCTGTCACATGGACTGGCAATGGAGACGGTGGCTGTTTCATTGCACACTATGCAGTTATGGTCCACTGTTGTCACTATCAGAGCCCTTACCCTGAGAAATGCCATACCACCATCACTGGAGTGCTTGCATTTAAACAGTGTGGGGGGGATTTACTAAAATCAGTGCACACAAAATCTGGTGCAACTGTCCATAGTAACCAATTATCTCCTAATTTCATCTTGTTCAATTAAGCTTTGACAATAAAACATAGAAGCGGATTGGTTACTGTGCACATCTGCACCAGATTCTGTAAGCTCCAGTTTTACAAACTCTCCCCCAAAGTGTCTGTAAATAGAATACAAGAGGATAAGAGGATCAGAACAAATCAATGGGGTGGGCAACTACATGGCAAATGAGGTTTAATGTGGAAAAATATAAAACAATGCATTTAGGTGGGGAAATTATGAAGGATTAAAAAGAACCTGGAGGCCCTAGTAGAGGATAGGCTCAGCAATGGCATAACAAAGCAAATATTGGCATACATTAAAATCGGGATTAACTCGAAAGATAAAGCGATAATTCTCCCACTCTACAAGACACCTCAGGAAGGATGTACTGAAGGATATTAGTTATTAAGAAAGGTTACGAGCACTGAACTTATTGTCTCTGGAGAAGAGACGATTGAGAGGGGATATGATTTTAATTTACAAATACCATTCTGCTTACCCCACAATAGGGATTCAACTTTTCCGTAGAAGGGTAGAAGGGAGTTTAATAAGACACATAATAAGAAGAAAAGAGATTTAACCTTAGACTGCGTCGAGGGGTCTTTACTGTAAGGCTGCGTACACACGATCAAATTCATCTGCTGGAAACCGTTTCAGCAGACAAATTCGATCGCGTGTATGGGCGGACAGAGGGGTTTTTCCAGCAGACAAATTTTAAAGCATGCTTTAAAATCTGTCTGCTGGGAACCCGTCCGTCCGACATGTCTGCTGGTTAGTACACTAACCAGCAGACATATCTGTCCGCACATGCGTCGAATGGATTCGACGCACGCGCGGAAGTGTTTTACTTCCTGGTGACGGTGACGTGGCGGCGTCAACGTCACCGCCACGTCACTGCGCTGTCTGCCGGCGGGGATTTTGGTTTGATCCTGTGTACACGATCAAACCAATCGATCCCAGCAGACAAATCCGATCAAAACGGTCTGTCAGACTGGTTTGATTATATTTATTTAATGGTGTGTACGCGCCCTAAGAGCGGCAAGAATGTGGAATTCACTTCCACAGGCGGTGGTTTCATCGAGGAGCATTGATAGTTTAAAAAAAAAAACTATTAGCTAAGCACCTGAACGACCACAACATACAGGGGTATACAATGTAATACTGACATATAATCACACACATAGGTTGGACTTGATAGACTTGTGTCTTTTTTCAACCTCACCTACTATGTTACTATGTACCTATGAAAGCTCTCAGGAGCACTGAAATGCTTTTTTTCCCCACAAATAGAGCTTTCTTTTGATGGTATTTGATCATCTCTGCGGTTTTTATTTTTTGCACTATAAACAAAAATAGAGCCACTATTTTGCTATAATAAATATCCCCAAAAAATATCTAAAAAAACATTTTTCTTCTTCAGTTTAGGCTGATACGTATTCTTCTACATATTTTTCGTAAAAAAAATATTGCAATAAGCGTTTATTGATTGGTTTGCGCAACATTTATAGCGTTTACAAAAAAGGGGGTAGTTTTATGGCTTTTTTATTAATATTTTTTTTTTACTAGTAATGGCGGCGATCAGCGTTTTTTTCGGTACTGCGATATTATGGCGGACACATCGGACACTTTTGACACATTTTTGGGACCATTGGCATTTTTATACCGATCAATGCTATAAAAATGCATTGGATTACTATAAAAATGCCATTGGCAGTGAAGGGGTTAACACTAGGGGGCAGGGAAAGTATGTTCCTGGTGTGTTCTAACTTTATAGGGGGGTGGCCTCACTAGGGGGAATCACTGATCTCCTGTTTATACATTGTATGAACAGAAGATCAGCGTTTCCCCGCTGACAGGACCGAGAGCTATGTGTTTACACACATAGCTCCCGGTCACCGCTCTGTAACGAACGAGCGCGCGTGTCCGACGGCGATCACGCCCCCCGCCGGGCGCGCGTGCGGGACTCGGGTGGCGCGCGCCCCCTAGCGGCCGCAAAAGAAAGAACGTAGAGCTACGTGCTCTCGCCTAGCAGTGCCGACCTGCCGCCGTATAACTGCGGTGGGCGGTCGGCATGTAGTTAAGGTTAGGGCAGGGCCAGGGATGGGCCTAGGGGTGGGGTCATGGGCCCCATCAGGTAGGCTGTAGGGGGCCCCATGATATCTAACAGCGGCCCTGATCTCTGGTAAGGGGGTAGTGGGGGCAAAGACTCTGGCAGTGGCTGGGTTTGTGCAGCACTGCAGCAGGCAGGGAGAGAGGGTGTCCTCTTGTATATCAGTGCAATCATCATTCTCAGTCACACTGTGTGTGGGGGGACTGGGGAGCAGCAGAGAAATAAGAGCACAGCCTACCATGCTGGAATTTGTAGTCCCATGGAGGTGGGGAAATGCTCACATATCTGTGGATGGAAGGCTGGTCATATAAAGTAAAGGGCTCTGTGCTGCTTCAGGGCTGCCGTGGCTGACCTGACCCCTGTATAGATATACTTATTGTCTGGCACACTGCTTTAGGGGGGAACTCTGCAGAATCTGGGGTAAATGGAAACACTGATGTAAGTGGGATCTCTGGACTCTGTAATAACCAGATACCCCCTCACATCAGAGGCCCCCCCTACATCCCAGTCCGCAAAGATACCCTTTGTGTCAGAGTCCCCCCCCCTTACAGTGTGAATAAAGATGACACCAGATGAGTCCACAGCATTCTTTTAGCTCAGATTTCCCAGTGTGAAGGGGAACTCTGTGGATTCCGATGTAAGGAGGGCTCTCTGGGAACTCTAAGGGGGAACTGTGATATAAGATGTAACGCTATTGACTCTGTTGTAAGGGGTAATTAAAGCGCTTGACTTGTAGTTTTGTTTTGTTTGAGATTCCACCCCTGCACAATGGTAAACGAGGAGACAACCGAGCCCGCTCTGCCTGTTTAATCAGCCCTGCCTCCCCCCGCCTCCCCGAGGCTGTTATTGCAGAGCATCGGGTGACGGGCAACGATCATGCCTGACTACTGTTGGGCTCTTATCTTTTTGGTGGTTGGTTGGCTGGCGGCTGACAGCTCTACAGAGGCTTCACGGAGACGGCGAGGAGGACAGAGGACGAGCACACTGACATCTATGGCATCTGTAGCAACATTGACAGGGGGAGCTGGAATAGAGCCCCCACTACCCCACGCAGGAGAGTGCGAGCAGATAGAGGAAGGGCTTCCTTTCATCGCAGCCCTGTGTTGGTCGTGGCAGCCGCAGCAGCCGTAGTATATCCATCCCTTGCGGCATCCACCAGTCCAGGGGTAGCAGTTGCAGCTACCGAGTGCCGCTGAACGCAGAGCAGTCCCCCTGTTTTGCCCCCTGCCCGTATGGGATTTGGAAAGCTTGGAGAAAGCTCTGGTAACTAGGCAACCCTGAAGTCCTAAAGCCCTGAGGTGCCTATAGACTGATCTGCCACGGTGAAAACCCACTAACATAGTTGCCAACATTTGAAAAACAATCCAGGGACACTTTGCAGCACAGCTATTAATTATTACCACACTCACTTCCCCGAAGCTCCACCCACTCCACATAATCTTCGCCTACTTATTCTATTATCAGACACGATACATAGGACTAGAAGTAGAACCCCTACACACCACCTTGTTTACTAACACAATAATAAATCACAGAGGCTCACACATAATGCTGTGTAAAGTGCAGCACTTACCAAGTCTCCTAAGGCTCTGCTGTTGGCTTAGCCCCTCCTCTCTGTGGTGGAGTCTTCTCACCACCCACTGACACAATGGACAGTAAGCACTCACTATGGAGAGAAGGAGTACATCTCAGCATATATTAAAGGTCCACTTTTTTTGAAAGCCAGACAGAGCAGACTTGCTATGTACAATGTGCACTGTCCTGTGTAAAACATTTGCTCTTCCCTCTTTGGGTGCCAGAAGGATCAGCAAGGTGATCTCTGTCCCAGTGTGCAGTATGAGCTGAACACACAGCTTAGCTTACACCAAGGATGGGGCACAGGAATTTTGGTGACTCTTTGCTATGACACAGCACCTTGGCATTGCAATTGGAGAGGGGAGCCTAGAATTGTGACATGAGGGGGTACCTGGGCAGTGTGATTGGTACCTGGGCAGTGTGATTGGTACCTGGGCAGTGTGATCAGAGAGGGAGGAGCTGGGCAGTGTGATATGGGGGGGTCCTTGTCCCTGGGCAGTGTGATATGGGGGGGTCCTTGTCCCTGGGCAGTGTGATATGGGGGGTCCTTGTCCCTGGGCAGTGTGATATGGGGGGTCCTTGTCCCTGGGCAGTGTGATATGGGGGGGTCCTTGTCCCTGGGCAGTGTGATAGGGGGGTCCTTGTCCCTGGGCAGTGTGATATGGGGGGGGTCCTTGTCCCTGGGCAGGGCTGGACTCACTCAGTTCACTTTCCTAGAGTCCCTCTTCTTCAGCAGCTTCTTCCTCAGCATAAGTCGAGTTCTCATAAAGTCATCCAGGGCTGGGGTGCTCTCAGTGTCCACCGGACACTTCTCCTCCCCCCCTGCAGGGTCCTCACCGCTCTGGGAAGTGTTCTCCTCCTCCCCCGACTCTCTGATTGGCTCCCCTTGCCACTGAACACAAGGGGAATAATCCTTGTGTCTGCAGTGGCGGCCATCTTTTTGTAGCCCGCCTGTCGTTTTCCAAAACACAGATTTTCCTGGCGAACAAAAGCAAAATTCCGGGAAAATGAGCGGGAAAAAATCAATCCGGGACGAGGGCACCAAATCCGGGACTGTCCCAGCAAAAACGGGACTGTTGGCAACTATGCACTTGTGAAATCCAAGGTGAAACTCAGGAAACTGAGGAAACCCAGGAAACTCTTCCTGCATGTCTTCTGCCCCTACTTCGCTGCTGTAAGGATTTTTTTTTTTTTTTACTTTTGTTTTCAGCACAGTAATACCATCCTGGGATGCAAGCTATTGCTTTGGAGGTGGTGAGTACAGCATGCAGAGAACTTAAGTAACTATTATTTTTTGCCGCTGCTCTTTGCCATAAGTTGCCATATTTATTGCATTACCGTGTAAATGGTAAAAGTGACTGTGAAGGTAACCGATGCCCCATGACCAAATGCTGCAAAGAATAAAAAATAAAAAATATAGTGTGACACAGGTATTAAGGAGATCAAGCAGAATATTTGGGATTGGCAGCTGTTTGTTGAACTTTAACACATATTAATGATCCACGGTCTCTTACTATAGTTGTCATATTTACTATATTGTTATAATAAATGGTAAAAGTGACCGTGATGGTACTAAATGCTCTATAAATAAATGGAGTAAAGAGCTATAAAAAAATAAAAACATAGAGAGACACTTATAAGAGACTCGGGTGACATAAGGTATCAAGGAGATCAATCTAAATAGTTGGGACCAGTTGCGGTTTACTGACGTTTAATAAATTCCATGACCCAGAGCTGGGGACAACTCCCCCTAGTCCGTAAAAAAAGGAAGGTGAAATCAGTTAGTTAGTTAGTTAGTTAGAGTTAGTAGCGGAAGCACACTTAAAATACTCTGACTATCCCACAGGAGCATATAAAAGAAACAGGGAAAATATAAAGGAGATGATGAGGGGTAGGTTGGGAAGAGGAAGTGCAACCCCAAAGTCACCTCGCTTAAGCCTTCCACCTAATACAAGCCCAGGCCCAATGAATAAATATGTAACACAGGCCAGTCAGGCAGGGAGTAAGGAGAAGAAAACAAGGGTCAGAATAAGAGTACAGAAATGGATACAGTACTGGAGTCTAGAATGGAACTAGATTTGGAAGGAGGCCATGAACAGAGGAAAGTAGAGGAATCTCTAAATCTAGAACCACTTCCAACTAAAACGGAAATGCAAATGATGTTAGCGGCTTTGAAAAAGTCGCTAAAAGCCGACATGACAATAATCCATAAAAATCTTGGCCATATGCTGGAAAGAGTAGAGGAAGTGGAAAAATCAACAGATCTTAATCTAGTGAAAATAAAAAAATTAGAAGGTGAAATTAAAAATATAAAAAGAGACCATCAGGAACAGGCATATAAAATAGAAGATATTACAAATCCAATCAAAATTGGGGGAAGGCGGGAGGAGGGCGGGAGTGGGAAAGGGTTTATAAAGATGACGGATAGTGAATGCGGGGGGAAGGGAGTTCATTGATTCTCGGCATACTTGGGAACTGTCCCCCCAAATTTGGAGGAGGCATGACCACAAGCGCCAAACTCCACTTTAGGTCCGTGTGAGCAGGGGGGGCACTGGTGCCCCCAAGGAAAGGACGACTGCTGCTCCAGACCAAGAGGTCAAGGGAGGGGGGAGGTGAGAATGGGGCAGGGGGGGTAGGTAGGGAGGGGGGTAAGATCAGTATAAGTTCACAGATCTGTAAATTTCGGGTTACATATATAGTTGTTGGTTTAATAAAGGAGGAGATCTTTATAATGCATAACAGGAATTTTTTAGTTGATATAAGTAAGCTTAAAAAAAAAGTTTTTTTTAGATGACTGAGGTTAAGTTTATGACATACAACGTAAGAGGATTAAATTGACCAAAAAAAAGACACATGATGCTGAGGGAGTTGGGAAGGTATGGCGCTGAGATCATTTTTTTTACAGGAAACACATCTTTCCCTTGACTTAAATATCAGACTGTATTCACGAGACATCCCAGTCTGGTATTATGGGGACTCCCCAAATAAAAGGGCAAAAGGAGTATAGGGAAAAATATTAGTTTCGGGCTAAAAGGCAGAAAAGTGGACCCGGAAGGCTGTTTCTTGTTCCTGAAATGGACCTTACAGGGAATTAGGTATACATTAGCTAATATATACTGCCCTAATAAAAATCCCCAGAAATATCTAAAAGGGATCTTAGAAGCCTAATGCCGCGAACACACGATCATTTTTTGTGATGAAAAAAAACGACGTTTTCTGTGAAGTAAAAAACGACGTTTTTGAAACGTCACTTTTCAAAGACGATGTTGCATACACACCATCGTTTTTTTCACAAAAAGCGAGGTTACGTTCACCACACTTTTCCATTGAAGCTCGCTTTATAACTAGCTTCTGGGCATGCGCAGGGTTGAAAAACGTTGTTTTAAGCAACGTTTTTGCTACACACGGTGACTTTTTGTGAAACAAAAACGACGTTTTGAAAAACGACACAAAAAATTCAAGCATGTTGGAATTTTTTTTTGGTCGTTTTTTTGAAGACAAAAAACTACGTTTTGCCCACACACGATCAATTTAAATGACGTTTTAAAAAACGTTGTTTTTTTTTTCATCGCAAAAAACGACCGTGTGTACGCGGCATTAGTGGACTTCAAACAAGGACACTTTTTTTTTTTAATTCTTTATTTTACATTGTTTTCATTTTTTTTTTCTTATACAAGGACAGTAACACATCACAATTGAACAACCTAAGGCCTCGTACACACGATGAGATATGTCCGCTCAAACTTGTCCGACGGACAGTTTAGAGCGGACATGTCTCATCGGATTTCGGTCCGATGGCGTGTACACACCATCGGATCAAAATCCCCGCCGGCAGACAGCGTGGTGACGCGGCGGTGACATTGACGTCGCCACGTCACCGCTACGTCACCGCACCAGGAAGTAAACACTTCCGCGCGCATGCGTCGGATCCATTCACAGGATACGACGCATGTGCGGGAAGATATGCCCGCTGGTTTGCCGTACTAACCAGCAAACATATCCGACGGACAGGTTTGTAGCGGACAAATTTCAAAGCATGCTTTGAAATTTGTCCGATGGACAAACCTGTCCGCTAGCCCGTACACACGATCGGATTTGTCTGCTGAAACGGTCTATCGGACCGTTTTCAGCGGACAAATTTGATCGTGTGTACGCGGCCTAAATCTCTACCACAGTTCTGTTCTTCTTGAACAAAGATACCTTTTCTTTACATTAACCTTTATTTATTCCTAAATAAACAAAAAAACAAATGATGTTTGACCTCTCCTCCTTACTACCCCCTTTGACTAATTGCTTATAGTGGTCTATCCTTGTTAACCACTTGCGGACCGCCGCATGTACATTTACGTTGGCAGAATGGCACCGACAGGCACATCAACGTATATATATGTTGGTGCCTTGAGGCGGTTCGGGGGTCCAATCGGACCCCCCCCGTACATACGGCGGTCCGGTTACCTGGCCGAGCGATCCGTGCAGAGGGGGCAGCAGTTGGTTTTTGTCCGCCCCCTCCGGATCGCTCTCAGCCAATGCGTGCGCTCCCTCTGCGTGTCATTTCCTCCTCCTGTGTACAGGAAGGAGGAAGTGATGTGATCACCGCTGAGGAGAGATCACATCACACAGTAAGTCTGCACAACAGCACACTGACACACAGACACATAAGCACATTTAACCCCCCCCCCGATCGCCCCCCCCCACCCCCTCCCCCCTGTCACAGTGTCACTGAATGCCGTGATTATATGTATGATCACTGCAGTTAGTGTCAGTGTGACAGGCAGTTAGTGTTAGGTCCAGGGTAGCCCCCTACCCCCCTAATAAAGTTTTAACCCCTTGATCACTGCCCTTGTTAACCCTTTCACTTCCTATTGCCAGCGTCACTAAGCGATCATTTTTCTGATCGCTGTATTAGTGTTGCTGATCCCGCTAGGTAGCTATTTTTTTTTATTGCGATTTTTTTTACTAAAGACATGTGGCTAAATACATTTTGGCCTAAATGTTTGACTAAAATGTAGTTTATTTGATTTTTCTTATAACAAAAAGTAAAAAATATTGTTTTTTTTCCAAAATTGTCGCTCTATTTTTGTATATAGCACAAAATATAAAAATCGCAGAGGCGATCAAATACCACCAAAAGAAAGCTCTATTTGTGGGAAGAAAAGGACGCAAATTTTGTTTGGGAGTCACGTCGCACGACCGCGCAATTGTCTGTTAAAGCGACGCAGTGCCGAATTGTAAAAACCCCTTGGGTCATTTACCAGCATATTGGTCCGGTCCTTAAGTGGTTAAGATGTCAATAACCTGGGACCTCCCCAGTTATCCCCCCCCTGCTTCTAGGATACAAGCCCTAATAGCAAAAAAAAAAGAAAAAAAGGGGATAATGTAAGTTCCCTCCCCCTCCCCACCCTAATCCCCCCAATTTCTTATATATAACATAGGGGGCCCAGATTTCCCTAAACTTATCCTCCTGCTCCCTTAACATCATTGTGAGATTTTCAATTTGCTGAATTTCAGTAATTTTCGCAAACCATTGTGGTCTACTTGGTGGAATATTGCTTTTCCAGAGAACATGCTTTTGATGTTGTGAGCAAATGTCTCACCAATGATTTTTTATATTTTTCCAATGATATAGGAATATCAAACAACAAAAAGGCCGCCGGATTCTCTCCAAGAGATACTTTAGTTATTTCTTCAATAGTTTCTGATACTATTTTCCAAAAGTCTTTTACACCCTCGCATTCCCAAAATATGTGTATCACAGTACCCACTTCTTTTTGACATCGCCAACACAAGTTCAATATCTGGGGAAAGATCTGATTCAGAACTACTGGAGTCCTATACCATCTACTCAAGATCTTGTACCCCCCCCTGATATCTAGATGCCAGTGATGCCTTATGAGTAAACCTAAATATTTTGTTCTTCTGGGTCTCAGAGAAGGTAACCCCTAGATCTCTCTCCCATGCCTCCCACTAGAGCATAGAACAGAGACAGCAAATGTCTCACGGAGTCCCCTTTTAAGCATAACTTCTCGAATTCGGAGAGTGGCGCTATCTCTGTCATCTGCCCTGAAATTAAGCGAAGGAATGCACTTAGCTGTCTTCCCCTAAATGGGTCCAGATCCTCTAAAAACTTGCATTTGATTTCCTCACTCGACATTACATTATCCTTCAAGAAATGTATCAGTCTGGTTTTACCCCATCGTTTTACACTCAGAAATCCCGGATCTTTTACGCCAGTTTCAAAAGCCGGGTTACCCAGGATTGGTATCATCGGGTTCGTTTTTGTCGCTCTATTTATTTTTTTAAATGTCTTTTTAACCACACTAATGGTCACCCCTATCATTGGATGTCGCTTCACTGCCTGCGGTATCGCGGATTCAGTTAGCCAGGCTAGGCCCTCTATGGTCTATGGTAACTCAGACATTGCTTGTTCCATATGAATCCATGGCATGTCTTTTGGTGCAACGCACAAATCCAGAACTCTCGATAAGTGTGCTGCCTCATAGTAAGAAACTGGGTCTGGGAATCCCACCCCACCTTTTTCCTTTGGTAACGTCAAGATCTCTCTACGCACTCTTGCTGGTTTTCCAGCCCATATAAATCCAGCGAACTTTGCTTTCAAATCTCTTAGGGACCCCTGGGGAATCCTAATCGGAAGCGTCTGTAGTAGATATAGTAGCCTCGGCATTACATTCATTTTTATAATGTTAATTCTACCGAACCAGGTAAAACAAGGGCACTTGATTGTGGCAGGAGACTTTAATTTTTTAATGGATTGTGGTCTCGACAGTACGTCTGGCGCACCGACGAAAGGAGGTAAACAATTAAGATTGATTATAATTTTTTTTACATGCACCAGTTGGTAGACATATGGCGAATAGCCCACCCTAGTAAAAGGGACTATACATTCCACTCATCGGTGCACGACACGTTACTTTATTCAATTCTGGTTGATCATGCAATCTTGGAGTTTGTGGGAGAAACCGCTATAGAAACAACAACAATCTCGCACCACGCCCCCGTAACACTGAAAATTAGATCTCAAGATAAGGAAAAAAGGAAAGGGACATGGAAGCTAAATGAAGAACTCCTAGAGGATGAAAAATAAATTATTAGTTGAAATATAACATTTTTTAATATCAAGATGTTACAAGGGCTACAACCTGGGAAGCCCACAAGGCGTATATTAGATGAAAATTTATATCAATAGGAGCAGGGGAAAAAAGAAAGGGAAATAGTATGAAAACGGGTAATAAGGGAACTACATGATCTGGAACAGCTACACAAAATACACTTAGATAGGGGAATATACCAAAGGTTGGTGATAAAGAGACATCAACTAAGGGAACTAATGGAGGCAGAAACTAGACACGTTTAAAAAAATGTGGCTAAAGAAAGATATAGGTGGGTAAATAAGCCCGGAAAGTAACTAGCAAAATCGCAAGGGAGAAAAAAAACTTAAATTATATAGAAAAGATAAAAAATGGAAAAGGTGAAATGGAATATAAAACAACTGAAATTGCAAATATTTTAAGGAATATTATAGTGCATTATATTCAATCAGAAATAAAGAAACAAGGCAGGAGGAGAAGAATAGGAAACTTAAAATACAACAATACTTGCTAGAAGTTAACTTACTGAAGATAACAGTAGATAATATAGAGTCCCTAGGGAGGCCAATAACACAAGAAAAAAAAAACAATGCCCTAAAAAATATACCGGGGGGGGAAAGTCTAGGCCCAGATGGTTTCACGATAAAATATTATAAAAGATTTCAGGACCAATTAGTACCAGCATTATGTACCTATTTTAATAAAATAGGAGAAAATTAGGAAATTACAAAAGAATCACTCTTAGCAGATATTACAATTATACCAAAAGTAGGGAAAGATAAATCCATCAGTTCCAGTTATCGCCCAATTGCGTTATTAAACGCTGATGTAAAACTGTATGCAAAAATACTGGCGGCAAGACTAAAAAAATTGATGCTGAAATAATTAATGTAGATCAAGTAGGTTTTGTCCCAGGTCAGGAGGGCAGGGACAATAGTATAAGAACAATGCTACTCATGTGTAGGGATCAAAAGAAAAAAAAAACAGTCTTGCTCATGTCAATTAATGCTGAGAAAGCATTTGACAGAGTAGACTGGGGGTTTATGATGCATACGTTACGAAGTATAGGGTTGGGCCCAAGATTCATGAGACGAATCGACAATTTATATAAACATCCCACGGCAAGGGTTAAAGTGAATGGAAGTATGTCATCCGCTTTTGAGATGTTCAATGGAACAAGACAAGGTTGTCCGCTTTCACCACTCCTATATGTAATTGCATTGGGACCATTGTTGGAAAAAATTAGGAAAATATATATATAGAGTAAGAATTGGAGAAGAAGAACATAAGTTTGCTGCTTTTGCGGACGACATACTTTTATACATAACTAAGCCAAGGCTATCTTTACCAAATGCAATACAAGAATTGAAGGATTATGGTGAGCTTACGAACTTTAAGATAAACCCCACAAAAACAACAATATTAAATCTAGGTTTAGAAAGGAAAGAGGAAATAGCTTTACAACAGGAATTCTCGTTTTCCTGGGAGCCAGAAGCACTAACATATCTAGGAATTAAATTAACTCCTACTGTAGAAAAGATATACCATGCCAATTATATTTCATTATTGAATGAAGTAAAAGAAGATATAAAAAAACCTATTGAGGAGACCTATCGAGGAGAATACATTTACTTAAAATGGTGATTCTACCAAAACGTTTATACAAATTCCAAATGCTCCCGATAGAGATACCTCAATGATTTTTTTAAAACCATGAAAACAATCATGCTGAAATATATTTGGCAGAATAAAAAAACTAGAGTAAGCAGCGGGCTCCTATCTAGGAAAAAAAAGAAAGGAGGCTTGGCGGTGCCTGATATTAAAAGATAATAATAGTAATTATTGCTAGATAAGTGGAATGGGCAAACACAAATAAGAGATGGGTAAAAATGGAAAACACGCTGCACAAGACACAGTTAGGGAAAAATATTTGGATACCACCTAAAAATAGAACACTTAATTCTGACACGCACAAGTTAACTAAAATTGTTTTTAAAGTATGGGATAGATTATATAGATGAGAAAAGTGGGAGTATAATTCCCCACTAATTCCATTGTCGGGAACAAGTTTTTTCACACCAGGTAATGGGACACAGATGGGAAGATATATGGGAAAGGCACAATTGAAAGATATAATGATACAAGGGCAAATTAGGACAAGATTAGATTTAATTACAATGCATGGGTGGCAGCAGGTAAGCGAGTGGAAGTACTTACAACTTAAGCACTTAGTGAGCACAATCCCTAAACCAATTAGAAAGGACGAAGCTACGCGATCACATTTGCAAAACGCGTTGACGTCACGCAGCTCCACGACGCTGCTAACTACTCCCGGACCAGTGGGAGATACACAGTGGCTTGGTTTTAAGGTGACACCGCACAGCAATACGCGCCCAACACACGGGAGAGAGGACTGCATCTATCCACCCACACCCAATAGGAGCGTATCAAGATAAAGTGTACCTTGGTGCACGGGGCACGTCTCACTTTGGAAGTAGAGGACGAGTCAGTACAGCATATTCCTATGACACACAGAAGTGGTAAGGTGGAATGTAATCTCTGTTGTCGGACAGCTGTTAGCGTGTCAGTGCACTGCGCTTGTATTGCTACAAGGATTCTTTGTAGACATCTAAGTCTAATAGGCAAGTGGACTAACCTGCAGGGTCTTTGTCGCTTTTAACAATACTCTATAGCAGTCAGCACACAGCGGACCAACTGAGCTACAATACTCACTCCTATGTAGGAGAACTGCTGGTTATTCAGTGGCTCACTGTTCAATAGATGCCAGGCTCTGCAACATCTGGAATTATCCATATACAGAGGGAAATACTATTATTGAATAGCATCTCTGTACATACTGTAACTGTCCTATTACTGCGACCATCTACAGCATTTACGAATAAGGACTGCCGCAAGTTTTTTGTATAATAAATACCTGTACAGTGTCACATTTACTAGCAATTGGTCATCAGCATCCAAACCCTATCATTACATAGCTGTTATTTCCCACTATCCCCCGCGGGGGACGCACTTGTTTGTTGTTCCCTATATTTTTATTATTGTCATTATTTAATGAAGGTATACATGTTTGGGACCCCAACAAGTGCAGACATTTAATCGTCCGGACTGCTTCTGTATATTTTGTTTTATGTTAGTCCATGTCTTTATGTGTTGTTTGTCTGCACATACACAATAAACTTTGTGTATTGGTGCAACACTAGCTGGCATTAAGAAGATAGTTTTTGTGATTGGCTATTTGTAGCATTATGCTGTAATTTTATCTACCAAGGGATTTTCTATATAATAAATGTAACATATTTCTATCAATACCTTGATTATTGTTCGTTACTACCAATAGTAGCCCCGTATATCTCCGGGATCTCTCTGCTTCTTGGAGTTTCCCTGTGTGATATTACCCAATTTTTTGCAAGATGGCATCTGACCCCGGAAAGAATCAATAAAATTCAGCCAAGTAGATCTCCCCAGTGTTGGAGGGACTGTAAACAAACGGGAACAACAATACATATCTGGTGGGAGTGCCAAAAAAAAAGAGTACTGGCATAGTATTTAAGGCCTCGTACACACGATCAAATCTGTCTGCTGGAAACGGTCTGCTAGACCGTTTCAGCAGACAGATTTGATCGTGTGTACGGGCAAACAGACGGATTTGGCCACCCGACAGATTGGAAAGCATGCTGACCAATCTGTCGGCTGGGAATCCGTCCGCCCGACATGTCTGCTGGTTAGTACGCTAACCAGCAGACATGTCTTCTCGCACACGCGCCGAATGATTTCGACACATGCGCGGAAGTGTTTTACTTCCTGGTGCGGTGACGTGGCGGCGTCAACGTCACCGCCACATCACCGCGTCGTCTGGCGGCGGGGATTTTGGTTTGATCGTGTGTACACGATCAAACCAATATGTCCCCAGCAGACAGATTTGTTCAAATCGGTCGGCCCGACCGATTTGAACAAATCTGTCTGCTCGTGTGTATGGGGCCTTAGAGTACATTGAGATTATAACCGGGGAAAACATCCCTCAAAATGCCTGAAATGTGTTATTTTATGGGAACAATAAAACTAAGAAACAATATAAAGAAACCTTGGTCCCTCTCCTGCTTAATGCTGCAACGGCCCTGATTCCAAAGAAATGGCTTTATGTGGGGAAGCCATCTATAAAAAAAAAAGTAGATTATATATCTGAGATGGAGTACCTTTGCAGCAAAAAGCAGGGAACAAAGGACAGGAATTGATCCATTTGAAAGAAATAGCGTGAGTTTAAGCAAACTGAGAACTACACAGTAGCCATGATAGAAACGGAAGTGATAGAAATAAGTTAAAATAGAGAAAATGCCGGATCTTTGGGGGGGGGGGGTGGTAAATAGGATGTTTTGTTAGAACTTTGTTTTATTTGTAATTTGTATTGTATGCAAAAAATATTCTTGAAGTAAAGAAACGATTTATAAAAAAATAATAATAATAAGCTTTCAAACTATGTAAAACAAATCTGCATTCAATAAGGTTGAAAGTTGAACAAAGTAAATGGAAAGCATAGGGAGGCTGGAGTGTCTAGCTACTAGTGGTATAATGGTAGGGGGAAACAAGTGAACACACCAACTACAGAAGCACAATATTAAACTGTCTGCTGTGGCAGCACACTGATTCAAGATTGAATGTTAAATTTCAGTTTGGAGAATACGTTTAAAATTATTGAAGATATTATTTTTGTTTACATCCTAGAAAGGCAGAAGTTGTACTTTGTGAATTCTGTACAAATCATATTTAGGTCCTATACTTTTTTTTTTTTATAAAATCGATAAATATCATCTTTCTGCAGGTAGTTTCTAATTAATAGTATAACATGAAAATAAATAAATAAATAAAATAATTAGCTACATGGAAATGCTTCAATTCCCTCTATGTTTGTGTAATTATATTCACATTACAAATCAATCAGGCCTGACCATTAACGATAGTATTACAACTCATAATCTCTGCTCCAGTCTGTTTAATGAACTGATGAATATGAGCTGTCTTGTTGAGTAAACTGACTCCAAATTTTAATCAGAATCCATCAAAGTTTATGCAAATAAAATTAAATTTTATGAAGGTTTCTAAATTACAATAATAGCTCTTTAATTGTATGTGTGACAAAATTTAGCAGTTCTGAGCCTAAGGCACAGCAATATTAGGCATAATAGCAATTCAAACAAAAAAATCTCTGAGCACATAGATAACTTTCCAAAATAAAGATTTTGTTGGTATAAATTTCTATTATATATTTTATGATTTCAAGCAAAGCAATAAACGATCCCCACACCCATTCAATTAATAATAGTGAAGAAATGTCATCAGCACACCAAGAATTCCTCGAAAGGGTCGAAAGTCTTTTTTTCGTGGTCACATAATAAACATTAGGGATGAGCTTCGCATCGAACATCGGCTGTTCTATTGTTCGTCGAAAACAAACAAATCGGGTCGTTTGCGCCAAATTCGAATGACGTGCAACGGCCCATAATTCACTGCGGCGTTGCGTGCTGATGATTGGCCAAGCATGCACCATGACCCCGCATGCTTGGCCAATCACAGCGCCCAAAAAACGAAGAGACCTAATAGGCCAAAGCCTGGGTGCTTTGGCCAATTAGGGCTCAGGGCTTTAGCACACGCCCCACACTATAAAAGGCCGCCTCCCGGGCGGCCTCGTGTAGTGTGTTGCGGCTTGCTTAGAGAAGTCAGACAGACAGAGAGAGAGAGAGAGAGAGAGAGATAGATAGAGACACAGTGTCTTTTCAGATAGATAGATAGATAGATAGATAGATAGATAGATAGATAGATAGATAGATAGATAGATAGATACTAGAGCAGGGAGGCTAGTCAGTATAGTTAAATTTACAGTTTGTAGAGAATATATTCACATCCCTAGGAGTTGTCAATATATTTATAAACTGTATAGCTTAGCTAGATCTGCTATTAGTATCTGTCAGGCAGGAGATTGTGCTTTAGGGTTTACCTTAAACATAGTACTCCGTGTTAGTCAACGTGTGCTAGTTAATTGCACATAGACGCATTAACTGTTACTGCAAGTGTGCTATTTATTTGCACAGAAAGGCAGTTGCTGTTAATGCAAGTGGGCTATTGAATTGCACAGAAACGCAGTCGCTCTGACTGTGCGTGTGCTGTTCAATACCACCTTAGCGTATTTGGTGTCACCGCACGTGTGCTGTTACATATCACCTGAGCGCATTTGGTGTCACCGCACGTGTGCTGTTACATACCACCTGAGTGCATTTGGTGTCACCGCACGTGTGCTGTTACATACCACCTGAGCGCAGTTAGTGTCACCGCACCTGTGCTGTTATATACCACCTGAGCGCATTTGGTGTCACCGCACCTGTGCTGTTATATACCACCTGAGCGCAGTTAGTGTCACCACACCTGTGCTGTTATATAGCACCTGAGCGCAGTTAGTGTCACCGCACCTGTGCTGTTATATACCACCTGAGCGCAGTTAGTGTCACTGTACGTGTGCTGTTATATACCACCTGAGCGCATTTGGTATCACCACACCTGTGCTGTTATATACCAACTGAGCGCAGTTAGTGTCACTGTACGTGTGCTGTTATATACCAACTGAGCGCATTTGGTGTCACCACACGTGTGCTGTTATATACCACCTGAGCGCAGTTAGTGTCACTGTACGTGTGCTGTTATTTACTACCTGAGCGCATTTGGTGTCACCACACGTGTGCTGTTATATACCACCTGAGCGCAGTTAGTGTCACTGTACGTGTGCTGTTATATACCACCTGAGCGCATTTGGTGTCACAGCACCTGTGCTGTTATATACTACCTGAGCGCAGTTAGTGTCACTGTACGTGTGCTGTTACATACCACCTGAGCGCAGTTGGTGTGACTCCGCTTGTGCTGTTACATACCACCTGAACGCAGTTGGTGTCACTGCGCTTGTGCTGTTACATACCACCTGAAGGCATAAATATCTCTGGAAGGACAACAAAGAGAGGCAGAGAGTCCCGAGGGCAAGCAGGCTCTGCATGTAGAGGTAACGCTGGTAGTGGATGTGGTGCATCCTCTTCAGCACGAGGCCGTGGCCGTGGCCGCTCGTCCTTCTTTTCGGGAGCTGGCTGTGTTGAGCCTCAACATGCAGAGAAATTAGTAGAGTGGATGACCAAGCCATCCTCATTCTCCTCATCCTCTCTCACACAGACTGATCAAAGTTTATCTGGCAAAGCAGCTGCCAAGGCGTCCTCTTCCCTCTGCACAATGGCTTCACACAATACTTCCCTAGTACCACCATGTCCTCCTGAGGAGTCCCCGAACTGTTTCAACACTGTGTTGGGTACATGCTGCAGGAAGATGCGCAGCGTTTTGAAGACTCTGATGACGGAACACTGATAGAGGAAGGCATTGATGTGAGGCCAGGGAGAGGGGGTGACCGAGAGGGACAGCAATTTGTCAGTGATGATGTTCCCCCAGCTGGAGCATACTGCCAGGTTGTTGACAGTGATGAGGAGGGAGGGGATGATGAGGTCACTAACTCTACCTGGGTGCCTGATAGGAGAGAGGAGGAGGAGGAGGAGGACGAGGCACAGGCACATCTCCAAAGAGGCAGGATGCCCTCCAGGGGTCAGCTTAAGGTCACACCCACTGCATAACAGCGCACATCTATGGCGCTTGTGCATGGTGCTGCTGTGTCTGACCGGTACAGCAAAAGTTCTTTGGTGTGGGCCTTTTTTGAAACATGTCCACAAGATCGTACCTTTGCTATTTGCAACTCATGTCGTAAGCGTATCTCGCGTGGCCAAAACATCAACCGCCTGGGTACCACATGCTTGTCCAGACATATGTCGACCTGCCATGCAGCTCATTGGCAAGCACACCAGAAAGACCCACACCAAAGACAAAAGCGTACCCCCCTTGCCCTTCTGGGACCTCCAACCCCAGTAGACCCCCAGTCCTCTCTGAAGCCTGCAGTGAAGGTGTAGAAATAGGTGTGTCACAAGCTAGTAGTAGCGGTCAATCTACTGATAGTACCAGGCAAATTTCCCTGCCTCAGCTGCTGCAGCGCCGAAAGAAGTAAAATCCCAGCCATCAGTTGAATGCTCGCTTAGCAAAATTGCTAGCACTTCAACTGCTACCTTTCAGTTGATAGATTCTGCCCTCTTCCGTGAGTTTGTGCAATGTGCAGGACCTCAGTGGCAAGTACCAGAACGCCACTTTTTCTCACGGAAGGCTATTCCGGCTCTCTACCGGCATGTGGAAGGCAATGTCCATGCCTCGCTGGACAGGGCGGTCAGTAGTAAGGTGCATATTACCGCTGACTCATGGTCTAGCAGGCATGGACAGGGACGTTACCTGTCTTTTACGGTGCATTGGGTGACTCTGCTGGCAGCTGGAAAGGACGCAGGGCAAGGTCCAGTAGTTTTGGAGGTTGTTCCGCCACCACGCCTCCAAAACACTACTACTGCTTGTGACACACCTCTCTCCTCCACCCCCTCCTCTTCTTCTTCCTCTGTGGCCTCTTCCTGTGGTGATGTTTTCTCCGAACCAGCCGTGCTCCGTAGGCGTACGAGGGGATACGCAGGAATGCAGGCCAAGAGATGCCATGCGGTGCTAGAGCTGGTGTGCTTGGGAGACAGGAGCCACACTGGGGAAGAGGTTTTGTCAGCTCTGCAGGGTCAGGCTGAGAGGTGGTTGATGCCACGCTAGCTGAAGCCTGGAATGGTGGTCAGCAATAATGGCACCAACCTCCTCTCTGCCCTGCGACAGGGAAAGCTCACCCACGTGCCCTGTTTTGCGCATGTCCTCAATTTGGTGGTGCAGCGGTTCTTGGGCAGGTACCCGGGCTTGCAGGATGTCCTGAAGCAGGCCAGGAAAGTCTGTGTGCATTTTCGAAGGTCATATAATGCCACTGCTCGGCTGACTGACCTCCAAAGGGATTACAACCTGCCCAAGAACCGCCTAATTTGTGACATGCCCATCAGATGGAACTCAACGTTGGCCATGCTGCAGCGGCTGCACACGCAGAAACGGGCCATCAATGAGTACCTGTGCCAATATGGCAGCAGAACTGGGTCAGGGGAGCTAGTTTTTTTTTTCCCAGTGGGCCTTGATCAGGGATGCATGCACTGTCCTGTCACCATTTGAGGAGGCCACGAGGATGGTGAGCAGTGACAGTGCATGCATCAGTGAGACTGTCCCTCTTATTCACATGTTGGAGCACACGCTACGTGGAATAATGGACAGGGCCCTGTCCATTAGGGAGGAAGAGGAGGACTTCCTTACCTCTCAAGGCCCCCTTTACCCAGACAGTGGTCCTGCTTGCCCACCTAGCACACAGGAAGAGGAGGAGGAGGAGGAGGAGGAGGAGGAGGATTGTATCAGCAGCATGGAGGTGGAGCCTAGCACTCAGCAGCAGCAGTCTTCAAGGGATCATTTACAGTCCCAAGGAGCACGTGGAGTTTTACGTGGCTGGGATGAGGTGCCTGTGGATCCTGTCGTCCTCAGTGACTCAGAGGACTGTGCCCCGAATGCCTCTGCAAACCTACGCTACATGGCCTCCCTGATTCTGCAAAGCCTGCGTAAGGATCCTTGTGTACGTGCTATCAAGGAGAGGGATCATTACTGGCTGGCGACTCTCCTTGATCCACGTTACAAGAGTAAGGTTTCGGATCTTATGTTGCCATCGCAGAGGGAGCAGAAGATGAAACTTCTGCGGGAGGCCTTGCAGAAGGGTCTGTGCAATGCGTTCCCAGAATCGGGGGGATTACCAAAACCTGGCTCTGGACAACGTCTTGCTGAGGCTTCGGTGATTCACAGAAGGGGCGGTGGAGAAGGTGGTAGTCTGACCGATGCGTTCAGGCAGTTTTTTAGTCCGCAGCCCCAAGGTCTGACCGGTTCCAGCAACCATCGCCAGCGTCTGGTTTACATGGTCCGGGAATACCTAGGGGCAAGATCCGACTTGGACACCTTCCCCACCGAAAATCCTCTGGCTTACTGGGTCTTGAGGATGGATCACTGGCCAGAGCTTGCCCAGTACGCAATTGAGCTACTGTCTTGCCCTGCATCCAGTGTTCTTTCAGAATGGACATTCAGTGCTGCTGGAGGCTTTGTGACTAATCACAGGGTGCACCTCTCCACCGGCTCTGTTGATCGACTGACCTTCATCAAAATGAATCAGGCTTGGATCAACACCAGCTACTAAGCACCTGATGCTGATATTAATGAATAATATATTTTTGTTGAAAAGTCGGATCCCCTTTAGACTGCTGATGCTGAGTGACTGTCCTCTTATGCTGCTGATGGAATATCCTTCTCCTCCTCACTTGCTGATAGCTAGTAAGAAATGTTGTGTTTCTGGGCTCTGCCACCAGTGACTAATGCCTAATAATTTTTAATGCAATACTTTGCACGTGGCTCCTTGTTGCGCTCCAATTGGAGTTATTGTGAGGGGTTGCAGTGTTGTGTTGTGCCCAAGGCCCAATTTTTCTGCCCCTGTTTAACAGGGGCGCCTAATAACAATTTTTGATGCAATCATTTGCACGTGGCTCCTTGTTGCGCTCCAATTGGAGTTATTGGGAGGGGTTGCAAGTGTTGTGTTGTGCCC
Organism: Rana kukunoris; assembly: GCA_029574335.1. Taxonomy (NCBI): domain Eukaryota; kingdom Metazoa; phylum Chordata; class Amphibia; order Anura; family Ranidae; genus Rana; species Rana kukunoris. The sequence goes on from CM056059.1 coordinate 244,038,388, forward strand.
AAGGCACAATTTTTCAGCCCCTGTTTAACAGGGGCGCCTAATAACAATTTTTGATGCAATACTTTGCACGTGGCTCCTTGTTGCGCTCCAATTACAGTATGTTTGTTTGAGGGGTGCCTTTTTTCTAAAAAATTTCTTTCACAAAACAATAATGGCCCCCCCACCACCGCTAAAATATTCGACATAATGTTGCCACACAGAACTTGCGCAAGTAGCATTAATTACTTTTTTTTTATAGTCCTCTCATGTTGTGCAGGGACATTTCTAAACACGTGCCACTACTATAGACACCCAGCAGGTGTGATATTTAAAGGAATTTTTTTTTTTCACTTTAAGCATCATTAAAATGGGTGCTCCGCAAAAAACGGTTGTTTTTAAAAAAAATAAAATTCCATTGATACATGTTCCCTGGGGCAAGACCCGGGTTCTGAACGATGTTTTCCAACATTTAATTGAATTTTGGTCTTTAAAACGACCGTTTTTGAATTCAAACGTTCGGGTCCCATAGACTTCAATGGGGTTCGAAATATTCGTGCGAACCCGCGGTCTGTTCGAACGTTCTGGTGCGAACCGAACCCGGGGGTGTTCGGCTCATCCCTAATAAACATACAGTAAAGCTTTGGAGCCATGCAGAACCCCTTTATGAGGCTATCACTAAGGGGCCCTGCGTGACTTTGGACACTTTCGAGGAATCCTTGGTGTGCTGATGAAATTTCTTCACTTTGATCATCCACCATTTCCAGCCTGTGGTAGTTGCAGCATTAGATTAATAAGGTCCTGGGGGCCCACTGTCAGAAATATCCTACAAAAAAAAACCATGAAGGTCAGGCAACTGGGCAAATTTTTTTTAAAGTTTTGTTTTGAAAAAATACACTAATACCGCATACACACAATCAGAAATTCCGACAAGAAAACCGTGGATTTTTTCTGATGGAATGTTGGCTCAAACTTGTGTTGCATACGCTCAGTCACACAAATCTTGTCTGAAATTCCGACCATGAAGAACACGTTGACGTACAAGCCGTACGATGAGCCGAGATCAATGAAGGCAGTTTGGCTCTTCTGCTCGGTTTGCCCCAGAACCTGCAAACGGACCGAAAGTTTGCACGAACTTTAGAACCCCATTAAAGTCTATGGGACTCAAACATTCAAAAAAGTGCTAATTTTAAAGGCTAATATGGATGTTATTGTCCTAAAAAGAGTCTGGGGACCCGGGTCCTGCCCCAGGGGACATGTACTGTATCAATGCAAATAAAAAGTTTTAAAAACTGCAGTTTTTTCGGGAGCAGTGATTTTATTGATGCTTTTAAAGTCAAAAAAGGTGAAATATTCCTTTAAATATCGTACCTGCTGGGTGTCTATAGTATGCCTGTGAAGTGGTATGTGTTTCCTGTGTTTAGAACTGTCCCTGCACAAAATTACATTTCTATAGGAAAAAAAGTAATTTAAAACTCCTTGCGGCTTTAATGTAATGTCTGGTCCTGGGCAAAGGACACTAAATCAAAATACTGCAGGTCCCTGCCTGTATTTGTATGAGAACACCAGCAATTGTATTTAGGTAAGCTTCAGTTGCACACTGTGCAAAAGACACAGTACATTAAGTGAAAATACTGCAGCTAGCACAATCACCTGCCTGCCTATCAGTATATTAGAAAGATAATACAGGAACGGATCTAGCTAAACTGAATACAGTGTATAAATATATATACAACACCTGGGATGCATATATATCCTCTACACACTGTAACTGAAGCTAACTGACTCATCTGCCTGCTCTAACTCAAAATAAATTACACTGTCTCTCTCTGTCTGTCTTTAACCACCGCCACAAGACACTACCCAAGGCTGCCACGCAGGTGGCCTTATATAGTGTGGGGCGTGTACTAAACCCCCTGAGGCATAATTTTTTTCCGTACTGTGATTGTCCAAAGCATGCAGTTCATAGTGTATGCTTGGCCAATCATCAGTCAGCAATGCACTGCGATGCCGCAGTGAATTATGGGCCGTGGCTCGCCACTCGAATTTGTCGCGAACGACCCATAATGTTCGAAATTTGGCGAATGGTCGAACAGCCGATGTTCAAGTCGAACATGGGTTCGACTTGAACTCGAAGCTCATCCCTAATTCTGAGCATGCATGTTTTTTTGCGCATCAGAATTGCATACAGATGAGCAAATTTTCCCATAGGAACTTTTTCTGTCGAAAAATAGAGAACCTGCTCTCAATCTTTTGTTGGTGCAAATTGGTGGAAATTCCAACAGCAAAAGTCCGATAGAACATACACACGCTCTATTTCTGACCAAAAGCTCACATCGGACTTTTCTTGTCTGAATTTTTGATTGTGTGCAGGCGGCATAATATTTATTTTAAGGCATACAAACACAATATAAAACTTTTATAAAAAGTTTTTTGTCAAATATAAAAGAAGATGTGTCAAGTAAATAAATACAAAAAATTTAAATAATCAAAATTGCGTGCACCTAACAAATAGTGACAAACTTTGGTTCCTAAGGTTTTTCATAGGTGTCAATTAAATAGTCTTTAGAGTTAATCATGAATAATGGCCCTAGAATTCTTTCTCTCACTCTGACGCAATACCTCACATGTGTGGTGCAATCACTGTTTACATACGCATGTGGACCTATGTATGCTTGCATCTAACACGTTTGCTTTACAGTTCTGACTGGACACCATATGGACACCATATGATGTCCTTTTGATGTCCTTTTGAACGGGCCGCTCTTGAGCCCCCGCTGGCATGTGTAGTGTGGTGATCCTTGGTGCACTGTGTTTCTTGGACAAAGCGCATCACCAATCAAGGTAAAGAGCCTATGACATAGGATCTTTACCAAGTGACCAGCTGTGTCCAATCACAGTTTAAATAGGAAATGCTGGTTGGAACCGGCATTCCTTTCCTCATGAGGAGAGCTGATAAGCCAATATACTCAATGCAGACATCTGCACTGATAAGTGCCCTGATTATCAGTGCTGCTCTATCAACACCGCCCTTCATTTCCAATCAGTGATGCCTATAAGTACCCATCAGTGCTGCCAATCAGTGCCCATCAGTGCTGCAAATCAGTGCCCATAAGTGCCGCTTATCAGTGCCCATAAGTGCCGCTTATCAGTGCCCATCAGTCCCGCCTATCAGTGCCACTTATCAGTGTCCATCAGTGCTGCATATCAGTGCCCATCAGTGCTGCATATTAGTGTCTCCTCATCATTGCCCCCTCATCAGTTCCACCTCATCAGCACACATCAGTGAGGGAAAAAAAAACTTAATTACAAAATTTTACAGAAACTAAGAAAAAATATTTTTTTTGTTTAGGAAGAAATAAAAACCCAGTGGTCATTAAATACCACCAAAATAAAGCTCTATCTGTCCGAAAAAAAAAAATGTTGTTTGGGTACAGCATTGCATGACCGTGTAATTGTCATTCAAAGTATGACAGCGCTGAAAACTGAAAATTGGCCTGGGCAGGGAAGGGGTGAAAGTAATCTGTATTGAAGTGGTTAATGATATGCGGGTGCTTTTTTTTTATTAATTTTTTTTAATTATTTTTTACACTTATTATTTCAAATTTATCTTATTGAATTATTTTTTACACTTTTTACATTTATGTTACCAGCTGAACAGATGTAAATGTGGGTCCCTTTGTTTGGTCTTTAGGATTAAAATCCAAATTTGTATATGGTTTTAAAATGTTTCTAATTATTTCTCTGCCTGGTCTTCAAGCTTGATATTAAATGTATTGTGCTCCTACTTAATCCAGCCAAAAGCTCCTTCAATTGCATTATTACCTTTTCTGTTTTGAGATATTAGGAAACAGGAGTTTATCCCATGCCACGCTTCCTCAAAATAACTTTAAAATGCAGCTAACAAGCTATTCTGCTCAATTTCCAAAGTATAAATTCCCATTTTAATGTGCTCCCATTACTGCACTTTGCAAAGAGAACTTTAAAGGATAAGTTCACTTTTAAAAAAATGCAACAAAAGGGAAAATTTATATGAAATACTTACCGTAATTTTCCTTTCCTGATGGACTCAATGGCAGCCTACATGTGGGTTAATCCAGCCTCTCATACCTCATAGGACCCTACTCCCATAAAGATTGCTTCTAGCCATAGACTGTGTTCCGTAATATAGCCTACTCCAGCAAAGGGAGGGAACTCCTGCTGCCATGGAGTCCATCAGGAAAGGAAAATTACGGTAAGTATTTCATATAAATTTTCCCTTTTCCTGACAGACTCCATGGCAGCCTACGTGTGGGATATAACTAGCCAAACACACCCGGGTGGGAAATTGCTGGTTAAAGAAATAGTTTTAATTGACATTGTCAACAGATAAAACATGTAAACCAAAATTAACCGACGATAAAGAAACCGGTTCTACGCAATAGTGCTTCATAAACGTGTTCAATGACGACCAAAAGGCCGCCTTACAGATCACTTCTGGGGAAACATGCCGGGCAGCTGCCCATGATGTGGATGCTCCGAGTAGAATGAGCGGTTACCGCTTCAGGAGGAGCCAACCCTTTAGCTTTATAAGCCCCTTTGGATAGCTTGGACGATCCATGCTGCAATGGTTCTGGAGGAAGCACGCATTCCTTTGTTTTTCTCATGGAAGGAAACAAACAGATAATCAGATTGACAGAAGGACGCTGTAGCCTCCAGATATTGTTTTAACACTTCTCCAACATCCAGAGGATAAACATTAGAGTTCTCAGGAGACCGAACGGTGGGGAGGACGATTTCTTGGTTCTCATGAAAGATTGATGTTACCTTTGGATTAGATCCTAGCATCGGGACCAACATGACACGATCTGGGAAGAAAGTAAGAAATGGCTCTTTGGATCCTAGAGAACCAATTTCTGAAACCCTCTTGGCCGATGTTATGGCAACAAGAAAGACATTTTAAGGGAGAGATCTTTGATAGACAGATGATCCGAGTGTCTATTTTCTGAGAAAAAGTCCAAAACCAAGGGAAGATCCCACTTGGAAAACCTTGGTTTCCTTTGAGGTCTCAGCCTCATCGCTCCTTTAAAGAATTGCCTGACGAGGGTGTGTCTAGCCCAGGATATACCTGTGAAGGCAGAAATGGCCGAAACCTGAACTCTTAAGGAGCTAACTGATAAGGGTAGATCCAGCCCTGTCTGAAGAAAGCCTAGAATATCTTGAATTTTGGGATCATTAGGAGAACTACCCATGGAAGAGGTGTAGTCTGAGAATCTTGACCATATTCTTTGATAGACCGTGTTGGTGCTTGCTCTCATAGCATTTAACAAAGTAGAGATTGCTTGGCTTGGGCAACCTAATGCTTCCAGTCTTTCCCTTTTCAAAAAACCAGGCCATCAGATGTAGATGGGTCGGACATGGATGAGGGGTTACTCTTTGTAACAGGAGGTTTGACCTGGTTGGGAACGAAACTGGGTACCGGAAGCTCAGTTAAAACATAAACGGAAACCACGGAGTACTTAACAGCGCTGATATGGGAAGGGGGCGTGAACAAACACAGGACCCGATGGTGTAGAGATCCTTGCGCCCTCTGGAGATGGACGGATGTCCAGAACGAATGTGCACACACAGACAGGCTGGCAAGGTGCCCTATCCCACAGTACAGAAACTGACAGCAGCGTTCATACACAAGTGTGTATGTGGGACTCCAAGAAAATGCTAGTCAAAGGGGAGTAGAGAATATATTAAAAGAAACCGTGACTGACATGTTTCGCGTTGTTCAACGCTTTATCAAAGTCACGAGAAGGAACAAACACACAGGTAATAAAGGTGCAGTGACTGTGTGATTGGGCAGTGCAAGTGTGTGGGCGGGGAGACAAGAAATGGTCTCGATGTTAACCCTTCCATCACTTGTATAATAGAGTCACATGATGATTGAATATTTCTGACTGGAACAGAACATACAAAAAATACAAAGTACAAAAATACACACCTTCACCTACAACATGAATAAAAAATGACAATATATGCAACAATTAAATAATATAAATAATAAAATGGAAATAAACATGAAAATGAAGAAAGAGAATGATCCAAATGCACACGGAATAAAAGTTGCAAATATAAATATCCTGATAATAATATATATTATTCCATCCCTCAAATAGAATAAAAAAAAAAGTATATATATATATATATATATATATATATATATATATATATATATATATATATATATAAAAAGTATATATATATATATATATATATATATATATATATATATATATATATATATATATATATATATAAACTATATAAAATAAAATAAACATTGAATATTAACTGACATATTTAGCCTAGTAAAATAAATATACACAAAAATTAAAAAATTAAAATTATTATGGTTGAAATTGGTTAGCTAGTAATACTTAAAATATACAATTCTTCATTTAAACCACCAGGCGCAAGGGAACCGAAATGGTATATCCAAAAGGTTTCTCTCCTGCAAAGCAGAGAGAACCTTTCATTATCAGTGAGGGTGCCTTCCGGTATGGCTTCAATAGCCATAACTTCTAGGCCCCTGAAATCTTTTCCATGTGCTCTGAGAAAATGTCGTGGAACACTGTGTTCATCGCAGCCTTCTTTGATAAGTCGTCGATGTTCACCTACCCTAATACGCAAAGTACGGATCGTCCTACCGACATAAAACAGTTTGCAAGGACATCGTAAAACATAGATGATGTTGTCTGTCGAACACGTGAGGAATTGTTTAATATGAAAGGTGTTGCTTTTAGTTTTTATGACATTGGTACCACCCTTAGCAATGAATTTGCGTGAGACACCTTTTCTTCCCACTCCTAAAGATACCAGTCCTATAATCAAAAAAGGTTCTGATATCAAGAGGATGTCTCCTATTAGGATTGACCAATTTACTGGGAGCAATAATATTCCGTATCGTACGTGCCCTTCTAAACGTGACCTGGGGTTTAGGGGGAAGTAGAGGTGCAAGGAGATGATCCAGTTTAAGAATGTTAAAATGTTTGTTGAGGATGCTAGAAATACCTTTATATTTTGTATTGAAGATGGAAGTAAATCTGACACAATTTGTCATAGAACCCCTATTATCTTTAATACTTTTAGTCTTTGTCTGTTTATTCAGATTGAAGGCTTTATCAACTAGATCAGAGGGATATCCTTTGTCTTCAAATTTTGTTTTCATAATAAGACCTTGTGTGATATAATCTTGTGTATCAGTACAGTTCCTACGTAATCTAGTGAATTGTCCGTTCGGGATGTTGGTTTTCCAGGATGGATGGTGGCAACTATTGAAATGTAAATATGAGTTGCCTCCAGTGGGTTTTGTATGGTTACTCGTTGTAATCACATTAGCATCATGAGTAAGTACTAAATCCAAAAAAATTAAATTATTGTGATCAAACACTTGCGTAAAGGTTAAACCCAATGTGTTGCCATTGCGATGGTCAACAAAGGCAGAGAATTTGTCAATACCACCTCCAAATAAGAAAGACGTCATCGATGTAACGCCCATAGAAGACCAAATGTTCCAAAAAAGGGTTATTATTCCAAATCTGATGGTGTTCCCAATACCCCATGGTTATATTAGCATAGACAGGTGCAAAATTAGCCCCCATGGCCGTGCCCCTTTTCTGTACATAAAACTGATCTAGAAAAGAAAAATAATTGTGCTGTAAACAAAAATTGATCCACAGTGCACAAATCGTTTGTCGATCCACCAGGTAGACTGATTGTTGAGGTCCTACAAAACTACACTTGGGAAGAGAACTACGCATTGGGCATCTCTTGATGTAACCTCGAGGTCACGTTTAGAAGGGCACGTACGATACAGAATATTATTGCTCCCAGTAAATTGGTCAATCCTAATAGGAGACGTCCTCTTGATATCAGAACCTTTTTTGATAATAGGACTGGTATCTTTAGGTGTGGGAAGAAAAGGTGTCTCATGTACCAATTCATTGCTAAGGGTGGTACCAATGTCATAAAAACTAAAAGCAACACCTTTCATATCAAACAATTCCTCACGTGTTCAACAGACCACATCATCTATGTTTTACGATGTCCTTTTAAACTGTTTTATGTCGGTAGGACGATCCGTACTTTGTGTATTAGGGTAGGTGAACATCGACGCCTTATCAAAGAAGGCTGTGATGAACACAGTGTTCCACGACATTTTCTCTTAGCACATGGAAAAGATTTCAGGGGCCTAGAAGTTATGGCTATTGAAGCCATACCGGAAGGCACCCTCACTGATAATGAAAGGTTCTCTCTGCTTTGCGGCCACTATCAAGCCATCCTCAGATAGCGGAACACCTGGGGCACTCGCCTATGTCGGTGGGGCAAACACGGAGGAGCCTCGGACCACAATTTGCCGCGGTAAGGGGGATGAGCGCACCCAAGATGGCGGGCGTCACTCAGACTGTGCCCGTAGCCGCTGTGGAATCCCCTGATATCAGGCTGTCCTATGCCGCTGTCACTTGCCTACATGCCGCAGAGACTCCTGCTAGTCCTCTTATGAACATGGCCCTTTCCCCAGCATCCACGGAATCGCTGCTAGAGCAGACCATGGCTGAAATTATGAACTCTCCCATGGGGCCTATCTCCTCACAAGCTGCAGCTCAGCCTGTAATGGCGGACGCTCCTTCACACTGCCTGTCACAAACCACTGACCTGTTCGCACAGCTATCAATCCTTCTGGACAGGGGGCTTGCTCATACTGCAGCTAAGATAACTGGAGACCTCAGGGGTGACTTCCAAATGATAGGCTCCAGAATGGAATCCATAGAGAACAAACTGGACCAAACAATTGCCACTACCCGACAGAATTCTGACCAGATCCAAGTTCTGCAGGATCAATTGGACACTGCTTTATCAAGGATCGATGACCTGGAGAACAGGTCCAGGAGAGAGAATTTTAGGATTAGGGGGCTCCCTGAATCGATCACTGACACTTTCTCGGCGGTCCAGGATTTTATCAAGCAGCTCATCCCTAACATTCCCCAGCATAAATTGGAGATTGACCGTGCCCACAGAACCCTGGGACCCCCGAGGAAGGATGGATCCCCCAGGGACATAGTGGTTAAACTACATTTTTTCTCAGTAAAGGAGGAGGTAATGAAGCTGTGTAGACATCGAAACCCCCTCACTTGCCGGGGTCACGCCGTTCAAGTATTTGCTGACCTCTCCCCAACAACCATTCAGAAACGGAGAACCCTGAAGCCCCTCTTATCGGTTCTGTCGGAGCATGACATCAAATATAAATGGGCCTTCCCATTTGCTCTAAAGTTCGAGTACAAAGGTAAAGAACACTCTTTCCACAACTTCCATGACGGTGAACGCCTGCTGCTGAACCTGCGCCTCATTTCACATGAGACAGCCATGGATCTCTCTAACTCCAACCCTGGATCCACCAAACGTCCTTCTCCTGCGAGCCCTCTGACGAACACCTGGAACAAGTCTAAGTTCAAGAAGACCAGGGACACCAGGCCCCCATGATGTCCCCGAACGGACTTTCTGGAATCAGTTTGCCAAGAATTTTCATTTTTGTGATCTCCTACCGTCCTCCAAGGGGACTTAATCTTTTCCTCTTTTTCTCCCAGTTGCAGTCCTTTGGGACCACCCCGGTTACAATCTGAGTTGTGGTCTGGTCCACTCATTTTTGCCATTTGTTGCTGCTTTATGTGCTGCAGTTAAGGCTCATTTCTTTTCACCTTACATCTACTGTTTGTTTTTTAGCTGGATGGGTGGCTTGCCTTCGGCGGCCTGCGGCCCCCTTCACATCTTTAACATGTGGGGGGCGGAGCGGGACCCTCTGAGGGAAGGTCTATGGGGCACCCTTTTTTCCCCACACTTTTTTGATGGAGCATTTTGCTCAAATTTTAGTTGCTTTATACGTCGGGGCTGGAGCGGTGTTGCTGCGCCTCCTCCTATCCTACGGACTGGGCTATGCCTTCTCCGTGGGTTAGGCGCTCACCCTGCCTGCAGGGTGTAGAAAATGTGAACAGGGTTCTCGGTGGCGGGTACCCTCATGCCCACCACCCCCCCGAGCCCCCAGTGGGCTCTCACCCCCTCCCTCTTTCCCTTACCCTTCCTTTCCCACTGTTTTGTTCCTTTCTAACTATTTTTCTTCTTTCAGGCGGCAACAATCTAACTGACGGATATCTGCTCCCAGAAAACCTATGGCCTTTCCAACGGTCCGGCTCTCAGGCTTGTTGTGATGCCTCCACCAAGGTAGGTGATGGGGTCTTGCTGTTCTCCCTCTTCCCTTTGCTCCATGGCTAGCGACACACCTATGGCGTCCTCGTTGAAGGTCGCCACGCACAATGCACAGGGCCTTAACTCCCCATCCAAAAGGCGGAAGGTTCTAGACTTCATGAAGTCCCGTAACCTCGATGTCCTCTTTTTGCAGGAGACGCACTTCCCGATCCGATACAAACGCACCTTTCTGCATGCTCAGTACCCTCAATTCTTCCTGGCCAACGCAGAAGATAAGATCAAGGGGGTGGCGATCCTCATTTCCAAGCACTGCAGGTTCTCATTGCAGTCGGAACATAGGGACCCGGAAGGGAGGTTTATACTCGCCAAGGGCACAATTGATGGCCACCTGTACTCGTTGGTTTCCTACTATGCCCCTAATATGGGCCAACTAACATTTTTCATTGACCTATTCAAAACCCTAGATCCACTCTTAGAAGGCTCAGTGATATTGGGCGGAGACTCAAACGTCGCCTTCGACCAAGGCACTGACAAGTCCAAACCGCCAACAGCACAAAATGTGCGCCCGACCAGACTTAGCTCGAAGATAGCTAAATTGGTTTATCAGAGAGGTCTTACGGACATCTGGAGGGAGATGAATCCAACCCAAAGAGACTACACACACTTCTCTCACGCACATCAAACCTACGCCAGAATTGATCATCTATTGATCTCCAATGCTCTGATCCCTTCGTGTAGTAAGTCTCAAATCATAGACACGGTCTGGTCTGATCACTCCCTCATGAGTATGTTCTTGACAAGCCACCTAATACTCCCGAATCTACGCCAATGGCGTCTAAATGACACGATTTTATCGGACCCAGCCCTCAAAAAAGAGATAGAACTGGCCATCGCTGAATATTTTGCCCAGAACAGTTCCCCTGACATTTCGACGGAAACTCTGTGGGCCGCTCACAAAGCGACCATCAGAGGCAAGTTGATCCAAATTAAAGCAAGACTTAATAGAGAGCGCAGAGTGGACATAGAGAACCTGGAAAAAAAATTCCAGGGACTCCGTGCGGAGCATAAGAGGGACCCGGGTCGTTGTCCTATATCCCAAATTGACTCAGCTCGCCTAGAACTGAATCTAGCACTGACGGCCAAAGCTGTAACCAGCCTACGATGGCAGGGGGCGAGATTTTACCATATGAAGGGCAAACCCGGACCCCTCTTGGCCTCCAAACTAACCCCACGACCCCGGACATATGCTTTTCCTAAAATTAACATAGCGGGCCGACCTCCCACGGCAAACCCACTAAAAATCCTGCAGGCGTTTCATACGTTCTATACGAACCTTTATAGCTTACAACAAACTCAGACGACCCCTGACCGGACCAGGTTCCTAGATAACCTCCCGATTCCCAATTTATCAAAGGACCACAGAGACCGACTTGAAGCTCCCATTTCCACTGAAGAGGTTTTGGAGGTCATTAAGGGTTTAAAAAAGAACTCGGCCCCGGGCCCCGACGGGTTCTCAGTTCCTTACTACAAAGCCTTCGCACAAACTTTAGCCCCACACCTAAAAAATGTTTTCAACTCCAAAACTAAGGGGGACCCCATAGATGCGCAGCTGAACACTGCTTTCATTTCAGTCATACCTAAGCCTGACAAAGATCCAGGAGAAGTCAGTAACTACAGACCGATATCCTTGATCAATAATGATCTCAAAATAATGACTAAAGTGATGGCTGATAGATTGGCGTCCTTTATTGGAGTCTATGTACACAAAGATCAGGTCGGGTTCATACCTGGACGTCAAGGTCCAGACCAAATCAGAAGGGTGGTGGACATTATGTCCCTCCTACAATCTGGCTGGGATGGCGGAGGTGCTCAGGCTGGGATGCTGCTATCCTTAGACCTTCAAAAGGCCTTTGACTCGGTCTCTTGGTCCTACATACTTCAAATTTTGGACAGATGGGGCTTCGGTCCCAGATTCACCGGTTTAATTAGAGCCCTTTATTCTAACCCCGAAGCCAGGGTCAAATTACATGGCCTGTACTCAGATCCTATTGAAATACGCAACAGGACCCGCCAGGGCTGTCCCCTCTCGCCGCTGCTTTTCGCCATAGCCATTGAATCATTGGCCATAGCTATCAGATCCAACCCCGACATTGCCGGAGTTCGTTGCGGTTCCACTGTCCACAAATGCGGTCTATTTGCGGATGACCTCATCCTCTTTATAACCTCACCCACTACATCCTTACCAGTAGCCTGCAAAACACTTGATGACTTTGCGAACATATCGGGTTTACGGGTTAATTATGACAAATCTTTAGCCCTCAATATCTCCCTCCCGTTGGCCCTGGTGGCTCGGTTGAAGGACTCCTTCCGTTTTCGATGGAGTGACACTTCCATTCGCTACCTGGGAATTAATTTAACCCCTAAATTCGAACATTTATACCAAGCCAACTATCCCCCCATCTATAAAAAAATAGAACTAGACCTTAAACAATGGCACCCACACCAACTCTCTTGGCTAGGGCGGATAAACTCGGTGAAGATGACCCTCCTCCCGCGGCTGCTTTACCTCTTTCGCTCGCTCCCGATATCTGTTAGGAAGGATCAGCTGGTCTCGTTCCAAAGCAAGGTCATCAAGTTTGTGTGGGGTAAATCAGGCCATCGCCTAGCTAAACACACTCTCTTTAGGCTTAGGAGCAGAGGGGGACTAGGACTGCCCAATCTTCTTTGGTACTACCAGGCGGCCAGACTCGCCCAGCTCTCCGCAGTTTATAGCAAACTAGCCAAACCTGACTGGGTGGACATGGAACGGCAGGCGGTCCCCTCCTTTACCCTTGACTTTCTCCTGTGCAGCCCCCATAAAGCCAGACCCCCTATTCTTTGTCCTTCATTATCGCACACTTTTGCGATTTGGGACAAACTCAGACATAACCCCTCCTTAGTTTCACCCTGCAGGCCCCTAGCACACATTTTCCACAACCCCGACTTCCCCCCAGGCATGGATATCCGAGCATTCAGATGGTGGTTGGATAAGGGGATGTATCGGATCGGGCACTTCCTCTCTCCTGCGGGACCCATCTCCCTCTCCCACTGTATTAAGGTTCTGAAACTGCCTCCCTCAGAAAGATTTAGGTTTCAACAACTGTCTAGCTTTCTCCACTCTATCTGGTCCACGAAACCTGAACCTCCCCAACTTACAGCGTATGAGCAGTGGTGTGGAGATCTCCTGGAGCAAAGGGGAGGGATTTCCAGGATCTATTCGTCACTGGCCGGGGACCCTCGGAAAGCACCCTATATGTTAGCTTGGGAGGCAGACCTACAGTTGACCTGGGACATGGACACTTGGCACAAGGCTGTGGGCTCCTCGTTTGGAGGTATCTTTAACATTTCTCTTGTTGAATCTAATCTCAAGGTCTTCACCAGGTGGTACCTCACTCCGGCCCGACTTTCGGCTATGTACCCCTCAGCTTCCCCCTTGTGCTTTCGAGGGTGTCAGTTGGGGGGTTCCATGCTGCACGTTTGGTGGGAGTGCCCAAAATTAAAAGTTTTTGGAACAAAATTTTCCATATTGCGTCCAAAATTACGGGCCTTGCTATCCCCAGGTCCCCGGCAACAGCCCTCCTTAACCATCTTCCATCTAAGGCCTCGAAACCCACCCGAAAACTGATATTCTTTATTTTCTTAGGAGCTAAGATCACCCTAGCCAGGTCATGGAAGAGCCCCACGGTCTCTACAACAGCAGCTAAGAGGAAGATTTCATGGATCATGTCCCAAGAAAAGATGTTGAGCTCTATCCTTGATACTTTTTCTCAATTTAGGGAGATATGGGAACCTTGGGCCATCTATATGGGGATCGGAGACACTATTTACTTGTCTGGTTAACTCAACTGGGTATAGACCTGAAATCGCAAGCCGCCACCCTCCCTTTTTCTTAATTTCCTCTCTTTCTCTTTCTTCCCTTCCCTTCCGCCCTTCCCCACCACAACCTCCTGTTAGTGTTTTTCAATATATTTAGCCAGGTACCAGTACATCATACTCTATGAACGGGCTGTTCTCCTAATCATTGGTGATCCTTTACAGGTATCGCCTTGTTGGGTGCTCGGTGGACATGGGTCCTCTCCCCCTCCTCGGCACAGTTAGCTCCCATGGGGGTGCGGGAGGGGGGCTGGTGGAGGATTCTGGCCCGTGAGGCTCCCACAAGATTCCCAGGCAGGGATAACTGTCCAGATGTCTTAAATGATGTCTTTTTTGCTGGTTTTTGCTCTTTCTCCCCTGTTTCTCTACTCTCCCTACTGATGCTTCTACGGAACAGCTCTTTGTTTTGTATTTCTGATATATGGTGTATCTGTTTGCTTGGATTTTCCTGCATTTGGTTATTCTGTTATGCCATGTATTCTTATGAAAAATCTAATAAATACTTTTAAAGCAAAGTAAATACAAGAAATCAATATAAGCTATTTCCCTATCTGAGTCTTTTGCCCCCTTTTCTTGGCATACTGACCAGACCACCAAGGCACACTTCAGGTCTATTTATGTTGTAAGTCTTGTCGCGTGTTTATGTGATCCACATCACTCTCCGTCAGAGGGCCACGACCATAAATAAGAAGGCCAGTATGGTGGCCTGGGTTTATGGGAGGAGCCCGGAGGGTATTTAAGCAGCCCACTCACACATGCTCTTTGTCGGTTCAGTGTACAGTACTCCACGTCACTGGGCCGACTCTTCCCAGCTCACCTCATGTCCGTGAGTCTGCGCATTCAATCGCATTCGACACCCTCCCGCCCTTCCCTTTTTCAGGGCACTTCTCAGCATATCCTTCTTCAACAACTACCCATTACTTACTTTGGGTATGCCCCCTTTTCTTGGCATACTGACCAGACCACCAAGGCACACTTCAGGTCTATTTATGTTGTAAGTCTTGTCGCGTGTTTATGTGATCCACATCACTCTTGGTCAGAGGGCCACGACCATAAATATAGATATATATCTATATATGTATATATATATATATATATATATAAATATATATACATTTTTTTTATTATTCTATTTGAGGGATGGAATAATATATATTATTATCAGCACAGGATTACAGCGCTCTGGGTGACCATGTACATAGAATTACATAAAAATAAAAGTAATAGTCTAGTCCATTGGGTGTGAGTCCAAAAGAGGGGCTTGATCGTAACAATATCCAATGTAGGGATAACTGTAGACGCTCAGGGCTGCTCTCTCCAGGAGCGAAGTCAGCTCAAACCATACAAGAGAAAAAAACAAGAACAAGAAAGCGCCACTGAGTGATCTGATTTTATTAACAACAACAATAGTATTCCAACACTTAAAACTAGGGGCACTCTGATGCAGTCTGGGATGCTGGTGTCAAGGACTTCAGTGCGGTCCGGGAACCATGTGAGAAGCTGGAAAAGCTGTTCGATGGAGGAGCGTCAGCCGTTCTTAACCAGAAAGGGGCCGACTTGCAAGTCCATGTGTAGATGTTATGTTCTCAGCTGATCCACCGCGCTGCTGGTCCGTGACTGAGACGGTGGCCGAGGAGGGACACAACGCGTTTCAGAGCCAGTGCTAGGTAAGTGAAAGACCTGCGCGCTCCTTTATCAAGTGCAGTATGAGGACAAAGTTAGAGGATGTGAGTTATATAGGTCACATGGTGGGGCACCAACCAATAAGAGAGCTTATAATACGAGTGGCTTGGGAAGCCAATCGCACATAGAGGGGAACAGTTATAGAATCTTTATATACAAAGTTAAAACGGAGGAAACTATAAGACAGCAATATTACATAAATACAAATATAATGGCGATATATGTTTGTTTGTATTAGCTCTACAATAGAAATACTGACGCTGTACGGTACAGGGCTGCAGAGTGCTAATGGCACTGTGTTAAAAAGATAACAGATATTGTAATGTAATGGGGAATCTTAATTATATTATAAAAGTATTGAGAAAGGGGATAAGATTAAAAACAGATAAAAGTTTAAAAAGGTGTAAAATAAGTCTATGTTATAATATCATAAAAAGAGAAGGAGGGGGAAACAGAGAGGTCACGGATAGTGTCATGCACTTGAGTGCATGCACGTTTGTGGATATGCATACACGTCTTTGTGTGCATATACATATACTTATAACTAGTCAGAAACACAATCAAAGAATGTGGGGAGATGATACTTGTTGCACAAAGTGTGTCACGCCCAAGTAAAAAAGTTTTACAGGAATATATTACATGTTTGGCAGTGTATATTAAAGGATGGTGTTGACGTCTAATTCTACATTTAAGCCTAGGGGCGCGAGACAATTTTTGTTTAAGGTGTGTACTCTAAGAGATGTAATCACTGTCTCTTGTACAGTTTTGTCAAAGTTATATCATCGATATAACGCCCATGGAAAATGATGTGACGGGAAAAAGGGTTTTCTTGCAGAATAAATGTCTTCTCCCAAAAGCCCATTGTTAGATTGGCATAGGAGGGGGCAAAATTGGCCCCCATGGCTGTACCGTGGGTCTTATATCGATGATATCGTCATTATCTGGGATGGCCCCTCCCCTCTAGTCAACCAGTTTGTTGACTATTGCAACAACAATGCTTTAGGCCTCTCTTTTACCTTTTTGTGCGACCAAAACAGCTTGGCTTTCCTTGACCTTGAGCTTTGTCATGAAAATCATAATATTTTTGCCCGTAACTACACAAAGCGCACAGCGGGCAACTCCTACTTACATTATAACAGTTGTCATCACCCACAGAGGATAAAAAATATACCAAAAGGTCAGTTCTGCAGACTTCGACAAAACTGTACGAGAGACAGTGATTACATTTCTCTCAGAGTACACACCTTAAACAAAACTTTTTTAGAAAAAGGTTACCCTGAACCATTGGTAGACCAAGCCCACAGGATTTTTCTTCCGGGCAAAAAAACAAAACCTAAAAAATCGCCTGAAAAACCAATGGTACGATTTATTACTGGCTTCCATGACCAATATCAAAAAATGGAAAACATCTTGACCAGACATTGGAATATTTTAAAACAAGACCCCCACTTAGATACTGTTCTGTGTGACAAACCAAAGGTTACATATATGAGGGCCCCCACATTAAAAAATAAAATTGCCCCTAGCAGATTAAAATATGTTAAACCTAATAGTGCTATCTGCCTGTTCCCAATTACAGGAATGTATAGATGCAACAAACCTCGCTGCAAAACATGCCGTTTTATAAACCATGGTCAAAAAGAGTTCACTCATAGAGACAAAACTTACCAACTAGATAATTTTTATAATTGTTCTACAGATTATGTTGTATATTGCCTCACGTGCCCTTGCAAACAATTATACGTTGGTCGGACTATTAACCCACTAAGACAGCGATTTCGCACCCATTGACGACTCATCGAAGCTGGCTGTGACGAGCACAGTATACCACGCCACTTCCTTGAGCACCATGCCCAATCTAGTGATGGTTTGTGGGTATGTATCATTGAAACCATCCCCAAAAAACTATCTGAAGCTGAACGCTTCTCACGTTTATGCGAGCGAGAGACTTTTTGGATCTTTACCCTAAATTGTCTCGCGCCCCTAGGCTTAAATGAAGAACTAGACGTCAACATCAATCCTACACTGCCAAACATGTAATATATTCCTGTAAAACTTTTTTACTTGGGCGTGACACACTTTGTGCAACAAGTATCATCTCCCCACATTCTTTGATTGTGTTTCTGACTAGTTATAAGTATATGTATATGCACACAAAGACGTGTATGCATATCCACAAACGTGCATGCACTCAAGTGCATGACACTATCCGTGACCTCTCTGTTTCCCCCTCCTTCTCTTTTTATGATATTATAACATAGACTTATTTTACACCTTTTTAAACTTTTATCTGTTTTTAATCTTATCCCCTTTCTCAATACTTTTATAATATAATTAAGATTCCCCATTACATTACAATATCTGTTATCTTTTTAACACAGTGCCATTAGCACTCTGCAGCCCTGTACCGTACAGCGTCAGTATTTATATTGTAGAGCTAATACAAACAAACATATATCGCCATTATATTTGTATTTATGTAATATTGCTGTCTTATAGTTTCCTCCGTTTTAACTTTGTATATAAAGATTCTATAACTGTTCCCCTCTATGTGCGATTGGCTTCCCAAGCCACTCGTATTATAAGCTCTCTTATTGGTTGGTGCCCCACCATGTGACCTATATAACTCACATCCTCTAACTTTGTTCTCATACTGCACTTGATAAAGGAGCGCGCAGGTCTTTCACTTACCTAGCGCTGGCTCTGAAATGCGTTGTGTCCCTCCTCGGCCACCGTCTCAGTGACGTCACGGACCAGCGGCACGGTGGATCAGCTGAGAACATAACATCTACACATGGACTTGCAAGTCGGCCCCTTTCTGGTTAAGAACGGCTGACGCTCTTCCATCGAACAGCTTTTCCAGCTTCTCACATGGTTCCCGGACCGCACTAAAGTCCTTGACACCAGCATCCCAGACTGCATCAGAGTGCCCCTAGATGTAAGTGTTGGAGTACTATTGTTGTTGTTAATAAAATCAGATCACTCAGCGGCGCTTTCTTGTTCTTGTTTTTTTATATTATTATCAGGATATTTATATTTGCAACTTTTATTCCGTGTGCATTTGGATCATTCTCTTTCTTAATTTTCATGTTTATTTCCATTTTCTTATTTATATTATTTAATTGTTGCATATATTGTCATTTTGTATTCATGTTGTAGGTGAAGGTGTGTATTTCTGTACTTTGTATTTTTTGTATGTTCTGTTCCAGTCAGAAATATTCAATCATCATGTGACTCTATTATACAAGTGATGGAAGGGTTAACATCGAGACCATTTCTTGTCTCCCCGCCCACACACTTGCACTGCCCAAGCACACGGTCACTGCACCTTTATTACCTGTGTGTTTGTTCCTTCTCGTGACTTTGATAAAGCGTTGAACAACGCGAAACGTGTCAGTCACGGTTTCTTTTAATATATTCTCTACACCCCTTTGACTAGCATTTGCTTGGAGTCCCACATACACACTTGTGTATGAACCCTGCTGTCAGTTTCTGTACTGTGGGATACGGCACCTTGCCAGCCTGTCTTTGTGTGCACATTCGTTCTGGACATCCTTCCATCTCCAGAGGGCACAAGGATCTCTACACCGTCGGGTCCTATGTTTGTTCACGCCCCCTTCACATGTCAGCGCTGTTAAGTACTCCATCACACTTTCGGTTCACTGAATTGACCGCCGGTCCGGTGCCGCTGTGACACAGCCGCTGTTGTCCACCATCTTGATCCAGTGTCATCTGTACCCTCCTGCTCTCTGGTGCCATCACGACTGTCTCCCCGACGGTCAGTGTGACGGATTCTTACAGATCTACACCGCATGTGTAGCCACCCACGGTGACGTGAGTACATCAGTTCACCTGAGCGATCTTCCATCCCTACCACAGCAGTATCCCCTTCTACCATCTAAGGTACTGTGTCCTTATGCATGGGTCACTAAGTCTGATGAACTGATGCCCATACAGCAGCCCAAGTGATTGATATCAGTCTCTGATTTTTACCACTCCATCACAGGACTCCTTTCAATGCTATGCAATTGGTAGCTATTTTATGTACCCTAATTGTCAACCACGGCATATTAACTTGTGTACATTTGTTTGATGTACATTTTTTACTTTTTCAACTATAACGTTTTTATTACTTTAACTCATAGAGTGCTGCTTGTTTTTGTTGTTTATCACTCACAAGCAGTGCAGCCACTGGTCAAGGTACTGGCAACACTCCATTTCCTTGCCAGTGGATCATTCCAGCGTACAAGTGGAGTTGTGGCTGGGATGTCACAATCCAGCATGAGGAGATGTGTGCACCAGGTTGTCCCCGCAATCCTCAGACGCATGTCCCAACACATCATCAAACCCACCCAGGAGCATCAGCGGCAGATGGCAATGCGTGGTTTCTACGAAATTGCAGGATTCCCACGCACCATCGGGGCCATTGATTGCACACATGTGGCACTACGGCCCCCCCGTGACACAGAGCACATATTTTGCAATAGTAAGCATTGGCATGCCATCAACATATAGGGGATAGCCGATGCCCAATGCCTCATATGGCACGTCCGTGACAAACACCCCGGGTCCAGCCACGACAGCTACATATACCGTCAAAGCAACATCCCAACAGAATTCGAACAGAACGTGTATGGGGACAGCTGGCTGGTTGGTGAGTGACATGGGTGTCAGGCATGACTGTCCGACCCCATGATGCAGACATCACGAGGGGCACATGCATAACTAACATCCTCCTGTCTTTTCCCTTCCAGGTGACACGGCCTATGCACTTGGACCCCATCTCATGATTCCATTCCGGGATCCCCAAACCAGAGGAGAGAGAAGATACAATGAAGCACATATAAGTACCCGTGCAGTGGTGGAGCGCACATTTGGCCTCCTGAAGTCCCATTTCCGATGCCTGGATTAGTCTGGGGGTACCCTGTTGTATTCCCCAAACTTTGTGTGTCAGATCATCGGTGCATGTTGCATTCTGCCATGAGAAAGGGCCTGCAGATTGACCTATGTGATGACCTAACCCCCCAACCACACAGTCCCCCCCTACCAGAGGCGACCCCGTCTGCTGAGGGAAGAGCAGTCAGGAGGTTCCTCATGGTAAGCTTCTTTGCCCGGTAAACACCTACTGTCACGTACCTGGTGGACGAGCCCGACGTGCAAGGAGTGGCTGCCCTTACTCCTCTGATCCCGGGACCCCTGGTAGAGTGGACAGGGGGTGCGGGAGTGCAGAGTCGCACGAGCGCCGGTTGCAGCGCAGGTGCTGGGCCGGCAGGCCTCAGAAGGCTTCAGTGCTGAGTAGAGTAGCAAGTGTGGACTGTAGCTGCTGGCAGCAGGTGAAGACGACTGGAGACACAGGAATCACCAGAGTGGGGAGGTGTACCGTAGTCCAGTGGAGGTAAGTCCCAGCAGGAGAGTCCGAGGCCGGCTAGCGGGTCAGGTGCAGATGTAGTAGGCAAGGCAGAGTAGGAGTCAGACCGGGTCGACAACAGACTGGCAGCAGCGGCTAAGGGGGTCAGGCAGGCGGATCGTCAGGCAGGCAATAGGTCAGGGCAGGCGGAAGGCAAGCGGAGTCAGGAACAGGCCGGGTTGTCAGGAACAGATTCAAGTAGGTTAGATACAGGTAGTCTCAGGAACTGCTGTAGACCGGACAGCAAGAGGCAAACGCTGACAGCGAGTTTAAATGTCCTTTTTTGGCGCCAGAATGACGTTCGCGCGATGCGCGCGCACCGTTGCCGCGAATGCGCGCGCCCGCTCCCGTCGCAATGCCGTGATCGCGCGCGCGCCCCCCTGCCGCGAATGCGCGCGTCCCAATCGCGCTGACGCGCTGCTATCGCCATCTGGTGGCCGAAGCTGTTCATGACATTGCCCCCCTCCAATGGGCAGCCTCCGGATGCCCAACCGGGATATCTCCAGCGGGTGGGAGTCTTTAAATGACTGGATTAGTCTTTCAGCGTGTATATTATCCTCCGGTTCCCATGAATTCTCCTCGGGTCCATACCCTTTCCATTTGACGAGGAATTGAACTTGGTTGCGTCTTTTCCTGCAATCCAGGATGGATTCAACCTCAAATTCCTCCTCGCCGTCTACTAGGACCGGCTCCGGCGGACCTGTGTTCCTCTCAGGAAAGGGATCAGAAACAACTGGTTTAAGCAGGGCCACATGGAAGACCGGGTGAATGCGGAAGGTTTCTGGCAACTCAAGTTCGTAGGCAACCTCATTTATCTTCCTCTTGACAGGAAAAGGGCCCACAAACCTAGGGCCTAGTTTCTTCGAGGGGCATGCAAGTTTTAAATTCAGGGTAGACAGATAAACCATAGTTCCAGGTTCCAGGTTGAGTTCCCCTCTTCTTTTCTTGTCAAAGATTTCTTTATTACGCTCTTGTGTCTTAGTCATTGTCTCCTGCAGAATCTTATTATTTGTATCAAAGAAGATCAGAGTTTCCTGGACAGCGGGTACCGAACACTCCGGGACGGAATTGGACAAGAACAAGGGATGGAAGCCGTAGTTCGCATAGAAGGGCGATTGTTTGGTGGCAGAGTGGACGGAATTATTGTATGCGAATTCCGCCAGGGGTAGCAAGGACACCCAATCTTCCTGCGAGAAGGAGGAGAAGCAGCGAAGATACTGTTCGAGTGTCTGATTCGTTCTCTCTGTCTGCCCGTTTGATTGCGGATGGTACGCTGATGAGAACGATAGACCAATCTTGAGACTGCTGCAAAGTGCCTTCCAAAACCTGGAGGTGAATTGCACCCCTCGATCAGACACGATGTCCACAGGAACCCCGTGAAGCCTAACCACTTCCTTGATAAAGGCTTTGGCCGTCTC
Source organism: Rana kukunoris (assembly GCA_029574335.1). Lineage (NCBI taxonomy): Eukaryota > Metazoa > Chordata > Amphibia > Anura > Ranidae > Rana > Rana kukunoris. The sequence continues at coordinate 244,061,014 of CM056059.1, forward strand.
CGGGGCGGAGGGTGTACCCTTCAAAGGTATAAAGTGTGCCATCTTTGAGAGTCTGTCTACTACCACAAAGACAGTGGTGAAACCCTCTGACGGGGGAAGCTCCACAATGAAATCCATGGAGATCATTCTCCATGGTCTTTCTGGTACTGATAGCGGTTTCAGGAGTCCCCAGGCTCTGAGCTTGCTCCCCTTGTTTCGAGTGCACGTGGTGCAAGATTCCACATAGTCCCTGCAATCCTTCAAGAGCTGGGGCCACCAAAAGGAGCGTTGCAAGAGTTCCGAAGTTTTGTGTACCCCGAAATGGCCCGCCAGCTTGTGGTCATGACAAGAACTCAGGACACTGACCCGTAGGTCTTCAGGTACGAAGATCTTGTCCTGATGCCAAAGTAAACCGTCCCTAGATTGTAGTTCCAGACTTGAAGAAGGGGAAATCCCAGCAGAGGCTTGCCTGATTTGGGGCAATAGGTCCCTTTGTAGCAACAGGAAATTTCCTGATGGCAGGATGGTATCCGGAGGGTTGGGAGACTCTGAGCTGCCATACATGCGGGATAGAGCGTCAGGCTTAGTATTCTTGGACCCTGGTCTGTAAGTGATGTGAAAAGAAAACCTTGTAAAAAAAAGTGCCCACCTGGCCTGGCGCGGTTTAAGTCTCTTGGCCGCCTTCAAGTATTCCAGGTTCTTGTGGTCTGTGTAAATCAAGATTGGGTGCGCTGCGCCTTCCAGGAGGTACCGCCATTCCTCCAGAGCGGCCTTTATTGCCAACAGTTCTCGGTCCCCTACATCATAATTTCTCTCAGCTGTTGACAGTTTACGGGAAAAGAAGGCGACAGGGTGTAAGAGAGCCTTGGGGCCCTGTCTTTGAGATAGCACTGCCCCGACCGCCGTTTCAGAAGCATCTACTTCTAAGATGTAGGGCAGGTTTGCATCGGGATGCCTGAGGACGGATGCAGAGGTGAACAAGTCTTTCAGGGCTTCAAAGGCCGCCTGGGCTTCTGGTGTCCAGCGGAACCGGGTAGTCTGTTTAGTTAGATCGGTTATTGGAGAAATTATGCTGGAGAAGGCCCTGATGAACTTCCTGTAGAAATTCGCAAAGCCGACGAAACGCTGAACGCCCTTCTTGTCTACAGGCGCTGGCCAATCACGGATTGCGGAGACCTTCTTGGGATCCATTTCCACCCCCTTTACTGAGATTATGAGCCCCAGGAATTGTATGCTCGAGCGTTCGAACTCGCATTTCTCAGGCTTGGCATAAAGTCCGTGAGTTCGGAGTCGCTCGAGCACGTTTTTGACATGTTCCCGATGTTTCTCCAGGGAAGGGGAAAAAACTAAGATATCGTCCAAGTAAACGATCACAAAGAGGTCGAGGAAGTCTCTGAAGATGTCGTTCACAAAGTGTTGGAACGTTGCTGGGGCGTTACAAAGTCCGAAGGGCATAACTAAATATTCGAAGTGTCCGAAACGGGTACGGAAGGCGGTCTTCCACTCGTCCCCTTCACTTATGCGGACCAAGTTGTAGGCCCCGCGGAGATCTAATTTAGTAAAGATGACCGCGGCCCCCAGACGTTGGAAGAGTTCAGGTACCAAGGGCAGCGGGTACCGGTTTTTGATGGTGATTTTGTTGAGTTCCCGGTAATCCACACAGGGACGAAGAGAGTGGTCTTTCTTTTCAACAAAGAAGATCCCTGCTCCCGCTGGTGATGTGGATGGGCGGATGAATTTCTTTCTTAGACTGTCCTCAATGTAGGTCTTCAAAGTCTCAAGTTCAAGACCCGTTAAGGGGAAGATCCTACCGAAAGGGACTTCGGCCCCCGGGAGGAGTTCAATGGGGCAGTCGTAGGACCTATGAGGCGGAAGGGTCTCTGCTCCCTTCTTACTGAAGACATCCAGGTAGTCGTGATAAATTTCAGGGACAGATTGGCGGGTTTCAACATCAGAGTCCATGCAGAGTAAGGACGGAGGCGGAGATACTACTTGCAGGCAGTGCTGTTGGCAATAAGGAGATTGGAAGCTGATCTCTCCCGTGGTCCAGTTGACCCGTGGGTTGTGGACCTGTAGCCACGGCAAGCCCAGTATGACAGGGAACAGGGGGGAGTCAATCACATCCAGGCACAATAGTTCATGGTGGTTGCCGGCGATGGTGGTGGCTAAAGGCTGGGTTTCTCGGGTAACCGGTCCGGATCTTAACGTGGAGCCATCAGCTAAGTATACAGAGAGTCCAGTAGCCCTAGGGCGAAGAGGGATCTGATGTCTGGAGGCGAAGGCTTGATCCAAAAAGCAGCTGCATGCTCCTGAATCAATAATGGCGCTGACTTGGATAGTCTTTTCTGGAAGCTGGAAGAAAACGGGAACAGCTAGGTGAGTAGAATTGCCTGGGAGAATAGGTAAGTGAACAGATGACGTGGACAGACACTTACGGAGCTTTGCGGGACAGGTCCTCACGTAGTGGCCAGCTTCCCCGCAATACAGACACAAGTTGTTGGCCCTGCGGCGTTGGCGTTCCTCAGGGGTGAGAGAAGGACGGAGGAGGCCTAATTGCATCGGCTCAGAGGTGTCAGGGGCAGATGAGGCAACCGGAGTTGGTAGAGCTGGATTGGAAACGGTCGGTACCCGTGGCATCATCCAGATAGGGCGAGATGGGGCCGTGGCCCTTTCAGTTCTGCGCTCCCTCAGACGCCGGTCGATCTGAATGGTCAGGTTAATTAATGCTTCCAGTGTTCCTGGGACTCCTACCCGGGCCAGTTCGTCCTTGAGTGATTCGGAAAGACCTAGGCGGAACTGGTAACAGAGAGCGGCATCATTCCACCTTGTATCCGAACTCCATCTGCGGAATTCGGACACGTAGTCCTCAGCTGGCCGGCGACCCTGCTGTAGAGCGTGCAGAGCAGCTTCCGCGGAGGCGGTCTGATGAGGATCTTCATATAACAAGGACATAGCCTGAAAGAAGGTGGTTAGATCATCAAGTGCAATGTCCTTTTGTTCCATCAGACGATGGGCCCAGGCTTGCGGTTCGCCCGAAAGTAGTGCGATGACAAAACCGACTTTGGTAGCTTCTAGGGAGAAAGTCCGTGGCTGTAGGGCGAAATAAAGTTCGCAAGCATTGCGGAAGGCCCGATATTTGCTACGTTCTCCGGAGAACCTTTCTGGCGTAGGAACCTTTGGTTCAGGTGGCAGCATGATGACAGAGGGAGATGTGGATGTGCCGGAAGCAGCCGAGGTGGAGGCGGGAGCAGATAACGCCTGGACGCGATTTTCCAAACGCGTGTAGCCCTCTTGCAGGGTACGGACTGCTTGGGTCAGTCCATCCAGGTGGCGACAAAGTTCTTGCATGGGATCCACTCCCTGCGCGGGCTCGGTCATGGCTGTCCGGTACTGTCACGTACCTGGTGGACGAGCCCGACGTGCAAGGAGTGGCTGCCCTTACTCCTCTGATCCCGGGACCCCTGGTAGAGTGGACAGGGGGTGCGGGAGTGCAGAGTCGCACGAGTGCCGGTTGCAGCGCAGGTGCTGGGCCGGCAGGCCTCAGAAGGCTTCAGTGCTGAGTAGAGTAGCAAGTGTGGACTGTAGCTGCTGGCAGCAGGTGAAGACGACTGGAGACACAGGAATCACCAGAGTGGGGAGGTGTACCGTAGTCCAGTGGAGGTAAGTCCCAGCAGGAGAGTCCGAGGCCGGCTAGCGGGTCAGGTGCAGGTGTAGTAGGCAAGGCAGAGTAGGAGTCAGACCGGGTCGACAACAGACTGGCAGCAGCGGCTAAGGGGGTCAGGCAGGCGGATCGTCAGGCAGGCAATAGGTCAGGGCAGGCGGAAGGCAAGCGGAGTCAGGAACAGGCCAGGTTGTCAGGAACAGATTCAAGTAGGTTAGATACAGGTAGTCTCAGGAACTGCTGTAGACCGGACAGCAAGAGGCAAACGCTGACAGCGAGTTTAAATGTCCTTTTTTGGCGCCAGAATGACGTTCGCGCGATGCGCGCGCACCGTTGCCGCGCGCGACCGTGCCGCGAATGCGCGCGCCCGCTCCCGTCGCAATGCCGTGATCGCGCGCGCGCCCCTGCCGCGAATGCGCGCGTCCCAATCGCGCTGACGCGCTGCTATCGCCATCTGGTGGCCGAAGCTGTTCATGACACCTACATTCATAATGGCACACGGACAGTGCACGCATGCACACCACTGTGGTCCCTAGATCACACACACCACATCCACATCACATTGGATTAGCCCAAGTCCAACATGCAGGACTTGGGAGCAGCAACGCCACGTCAAGGCCCCAATGATGTCACTGTCCATTCATACGTCATTCATACGGTCGTGGGGAGAACTTATCCCCACCGACCGAGGGTGACACCCCTTACTGGAGTGCCAACCCCCCACATTGAAACACCATTCACACTGTAGCCTGCACTCTTCACGTGTGCATTCACTACAAAATAAATAAACTCATACCCTGAGTAGAAACAATATAATAAATAAATAAACTCATACCCTGAGTAGAAAAAAAACAAAAACAAAGGAAAACACACTACAGAAAAAAGAAAAACACTCATCTGCCCTGACGTGGGCTTCGACGAGTGCCACGCCCCCGGCTCCTTAACTGCCTGGGGGGAGCCACAGGTGGGGGGTTGGGCATCAGGAGAGGGGGTTGGGCATCAGGAGGGGGGTTGGGCATCCCCTGGAGGCTCCCTGGCTGGCTGCCTGCCCTCCAAAGCCAGAGCAATCCGGGTGAGGATGGCATTGGTCTGGGCAAGCATCAGCCTGGTCTGCCTCCCCTCCTCAACGACAGCCTCTGCCAGGCTCCTGACCTCCAACGCGAGGCCTGCTGTGGTGACCTGCACCTCCCCCAGGCTGGTGACAAGCGCTGCAGAATTGCAGGCCATATCTTGCAGGCTGTCAACCAGCTGCGAGGACGGTGCTAGTCTGTCAGCCAGACGCCTGATATGGACAGACACGTCCCCCACATGACGGGTCTGCCGGGCCTGATCCCTGGCAAGGGTTTCCTGGAGGCCCACAGGAACACCCCTGGTTTTATGGGTAGCCTTCCGGGGACCAGGAGAGGCTGGGGGCCGTGAGTACGGGGAGGCCCTTGAGTGGCTTTCCCTGATGGGGGAGGAGGGTGGTGAGGGTCCCCTGATGGGGGAGGAGGGTGGTGAGGGTCCCCTGATGGGGGAGGAGGATTGGGAGGGGACAGGGATGGTGTGATCCTCCACTAAGTACACCACTCCCTCGAGATCCCCATGCTCCTCCACGACTTCCTCTAGAGGAGAGGTGTGGGCACTCCTTTCTGGCGATGACGGGGGGCGCCCAGCAGCAGCCGATGATGGCCCAGCTCCCTTCTGAACATCTGTGGATGACACAAAAGATGCACATGTTGGTGGACCCACACACTTGTCACATGTTCCCTTCCCCTCCCCCCACATGCTACACACCTGATAATAGGTAAAACACACTTACCTGTCCTCAAGGACTGGTCGCCCGAGTCGTACCCCTCCATGCCCTCCACCTGCTCACGCTGCAGGCATTGGGTGATGGCCTCCTCCTCCAGGGTCAACTCCACAGGACATGCTGGCCCTCCTCCCGTGCCCCTGACATGCCGACTAATCTGGGCCAGCTTCTCCTTCACCCTCCGCCGCATATCATTGATTTTTTTTGTATGTCCTGTGGGCGCCTCTCCGCTATGCCCACAGCACCGACCCGCGCACTCAGCTCCCTCAGAATCTCCTGCTTCCGGGCCTTGCTGGTCTGCAGGCTGAGGGCACCATGGCGGTATTTATTGTACCGAATGATGCCATCAACAAGAATCTCCCTCTCCCGAATGGAGAATTTTTTTTTCTTCTGTCTTTTGGGGTTAAGCTGGTTGGGCGTAGTTTCTCTGGAAGCTGATCCGGCGTTAGTTGTGAGCATGCGCACAAGGGAACGAACGTACTGCGCATGATCCATTCAAGATACGCCACCCGGAAATCAGTAATCAACGTTCTGGACATCATTTGCATACGGTCACACCCACTTACAGTTAAGCCGACAAAAATAAGTTACACAGGCACAAAGTTAGGCGCAAGTGCTGCATGAATACTGTACTTGCCTCTCTGAGTTATGTCGGCGTAGCGCTAACGGGATGCGCTACGCCGGCATAAGTATGCGCCAATCTACCTGAATCTAGCCCATAGTGTTTATTTATTAGAATATATATATATATTTATATAGATATATGTTTTTAGGTAGCGCTGCCTTGATATGTAATGTGTTGTTAATGCATTGTATGTTGTATTGCTAAAAAAAAATATATGCCTTTCTGAGATATTGGCAATGAATGGTAGTATGTCCCTACCTGGTATGGGAGTTTACAAGACCACTTGAGTTTTCTAGATAAGTAGTGGATTTGTTGGAAGGTTTTTTGGGGTATCGGACATGAAAAAAGTGTTCTACAGGGCCTAGAAAACGTATTCATACCCCTTGACATTTTCCACATTTTATCATGTTACAACAAAAAATTTAAATGTATTGTATTAGGATTTTGATAAATGGTTTTCAAAATGTTTTACAAATAATTATGTGAAAAGTGTGGTGTGCATTTGTAATCAGCCCCCCTGAGGCCCCATACAGACGAGCAAACAGATTTGTTCAAATCGGTCGGACAGACCGATTTGAACAAATCTGTCTGCTGAGGACGTATTGGTTTGATCGTGTACACACGGTCAAACCAAAATCCCTGCCGCCAGACGGCGCGGTGACGTGGCGATGACGTTAACGCCGCCACGTCACCGCACCGGGAAGTAAAACGCTTCGGCGCATGTGTCGAAACCATTCGACGCGTGTGCGAGAAGACATGTCTGCTGGTTAGCGTTCTAACCAGCAGACATGTCGGGCGGACAGATTCCCACCGGATAGATTTCAAAGCATGCTTTGAAATCTGTCGGGAGGACAAATCTGTCCGCTAGCCCATACACACGATCGGAGACGTCTGCTGAAACGGTCCATCGGACCGTTTTCAGCGGACAAATTCGATCGTGTGTACGAGGCCGTAAAGGTGAACCTCCGACTCAGTCTCAAGACTTTTGCAAACTCTAATGCCGCGTACACACGATCACTTTTTGTGATGAAAAAAAATGACATTTTTAAAAATGTTTGTTTTGTGTCTTCTGAAAAACGACCAAAAAAGAATTCGAACATGCTTGAATTTTTTATGTCATTTTTTAAAATGTCATTTTTTGTGTCATAAAAAATTATCGTGTGTGTGCATAAATTACTTTTTAAACCCGCACATGCCCAGAAGCAAGTTAGGAGACGGGAGGTAAAACTACCATTCATAATGGGGTAAGCACATTCATCACGCTGTAACAGACAAAAAAGCAGGAATCATATTTTACTAACAAGTAACCAGCTAAAAGCAGCCCCAAGGCAAATAGAACTTCCCCTTTAGAGTGCCGTCGCTTTGTTCATCATTTTCCAAAAACGATGGTGAGTGGGCAACATAATTTTTAATGATGAAGTTGGAAAAATTTCGTTTTTTTTTCATCACAAAAAGTGATCGTGCAGGTTTTCTTCTAATGGCGCGTACACACGATCACTTTTTGTGATGAAAAAAAAAAACGTAATTTTAACTCACGAAACAAAACAACATTTTTCAAACTTCATTTTCCAAAACGACGTTGCATACACACCATAGTTTTTCAACAAAGCTCTAGCAAAGCGTGGTGACGTACACCACGTTCGACAGCACTCTGTTCCATTGAAGCTCCGTCTCATAACTTGCTTCTGAGCATGCGCGGGTTTAAAAACGTCGTTTTCAACATCGTTTTGCCCACACACCATCACTTTTTATGACACAAAAAACGACTTTTTGAAAAACGACATAAAAAGTTCAAGCATGTTCGAATTTTTTTTGGTCGTTTTTTTGAAGACATAAAATTACGTTTTGCCCACACACAGTGATTTTAAATGACGTTTTTGAAAACGTCATTTTTTTTCATCACAAAAAGTGATCGTGTGTACGCGGCATTAGATTGCCCTATATTTGGCTCCATCTATCTTCCCATCAACTTTGACCAGCTTCCCTGTCCCTGCCGAAGAAGAGTATCCCCACAACTTGATGCTGTCACCACCCTGTTTCATGGTGGGGATGGTGTGTTCAGGGTGATGTGTAGTGTTAGTTTTCCGCTACACATAGCGTTTTGCTTTTAGGCCAAAATGTTCAAATTTGGTCTCATCCGACCAGAGAACCTTCTTCCACATGGCTTCTTGCCACACTTTCATAAAGGCCAGATTTGTGGACTGCACGACTAATAGTTGTCCTGTGGACAGATTCTCCCACCTGAGCTGTGGATCTCTGCAGCTCCTTCAGATTTACCATTGGCCTGTTGGCTGCTTCCCTGATTAGTTCTCTCCTTGCCCAGCCTGTCTTTTTAGGTGGATGGCCATGTCTTGGTAGGTTTGTAGTTGTGCCATACGCTTTCCATTTTTGAATAATGAATTTAACAGTGCTCCGTGAGATGTTCAAAGCTTGGGGCATTTTTTTTTTATAACCTGACCCTGCTTTAAACTTCTCTGCAAATTTTTTTCCTGACATGTCTCATGTGTTCCTTGGCCTTCAGAATTCTGTTTGTTCACTAAGATTCTCTTAACAAACTTCTGAGGGCTTCACAAAACAGCTGTATTTATAATGAGATTAAAATACACACAGGTGGACTCTATTTACTAATTAGGTGGCTTCTGAAGGCAATTGGTTCCACTAGATTTTGGTTAGGGGTAAGACAGTAAAGAGGGCTAAATACAAATACACACCACCCATTTTAGATATTTAGTTGTGTTGGTCTATCACATAAAATTCCAATAAAAATACATTTACATTTTTTATGGGGTATTAATTATTAATATGTATTGCATACCTATAGATGCCCAGGTAGGAGTTGTCTATTAAATATTCAAGGGTTGTAATAGGGATTTTGATATTTAAAGAATTTCAAGGATTGTCGGGGGTAGAAGTTAGCTTGTTTATTGTTTGCCATGCTTTGACTGATGCTAGCATAGGGGGGAGAAATTGAGAAGGGGACTGGAGTTCCCAAGTGAATTCCTAATAACCATGGCAAAAGGGATTTTTTGGGGGTTGACAGGATATCTGATGTGAATACATGGGCGAATGGGAGGGTGTAAAGTGAAAAAATCACGTTAAGGATTAGTCCTTGGAAACCTCTGCATCTCTGATGTAAGCAGGTACCTGCTCTAAATAAAATTTCCTTAATACTCTTATGTTTAGAAACTAGAAATGAAAGAAACTAGAAATTTCATCCTTTGCAGATTTTTTAAGACACATTTCCTGGGTCAAATGTTTTCCTCTCCTATTGACTCCTTCTTTGAGAAACTCTTAATAGTCCTTAGTATTATGTCTTAAAATGTGTCTTAAAGATCCCAGCCTGGTTAGAATAATCAATTTCTTGTTTTTCTCCTCAGCCCTTTAAACTGTCCAAAACGTATATGATGTAACCATGCATTGTGGTGCCAGCTATTAAAACTGAGACAGCTATTTTTTGCTGGTTCTGGTACTTTGCAGTGGTTGCTTTTGGTGGAGTCTGTTGCGGGGTAAGCATTCATCTTGAGATTTCGGACAAATGTGGTGACTTATTTTTACATGCAGTATAATTATTTTGTGTATTATTGTTTATTTTATCTTTTGTTTCTATATTTGTACAGTTATTCTTGATATTATTGATTTATCTTTCACATCTCCTGAAGAAGCAATACAGCAAAACATGTTGGGACATTGTTCTCTCTCTCATAACCCAGACTTGCTTGTTGTGACCACCATTTAAATTATTTTCTGCCTACCTTTTGATCATTGTATTTATGTCTTTTAATCTTTAAACATATTAAAAATATTTTTGTTATGCAATTGTTACAATTTTCTCTCATAATTTTTTGTACCTATTGCACTGTTAAAATCGCTTTCCCCATGACGTGGACATTTTATAGATAGGCAACTCCTATCCTCATATTGATTAGTTGTTCCAAATTAATGATAACTACTGCAGTAGGGAACAGACACAAAAGATACATACAGAATCTTTCCAAATAACTGTTCTGCATAATTATGACATGATTGAAGGTTTTTATACACATGAGTACGTAGGTATCACATTAATATTACAATTGTACGTTTAAGGTAACAAGGGGCGTAACATAGGCAGAGTAATTCTAATCGGGACTCGAAAGTATGCAAACATGTAATGAAAACATTATTAATGCCATATGCAGTGAGGGCAGTGTGCAATACATACAAAATAGAATACAATTATATACAGAACTTACAAACTTCCTTAACACCCCCTTCCCACTTAATATACTATTGCTACAGTATCAACACTTTTAAAGAAGGTCTTAGATGTTTTGATACCCTTGGGGTTACTTGTCTGGACTGCATCAAGAAACTCTTTGGCAAAGAGATTGTAATGACTGGAAAAGAAAAGACCTTGTGTGTTATTATTCAGATATTGTACAAAAGATGGAATGTCAATTTAGTTTTCTTCGCAGATCATTATGGAGTCAGCAATATATCTACTATAGAATACAATTTTTGAAGCAAAGGGAATAGATGGAGCCATGGTACATTTTTCAATGACCCCATGTAAAAGTTGCTGAAACTGAGACTCAGGATACGTATATATACTTTTTTTGGTTTTACTTGAGTCTGTTAATTCCAACATTTAGAAAAAAAAAATCTTCAATGAACACGTCATTATATTTTGTATATTTTTATTTTATACATGTGTATTTTTATGAGCAATTCTGTAGTATTACTATTTTATGTGTGTTATTTTAAACTTTTCCTCCAGGGGGGCGTGGCCTGGCGTGAACGGAGGCGGATGTCTTAGAGAGGAGCTCCGAGTCCCGCCAGTGACATCCGCAGCCATCAAGGCATTTAACTACCCATCCGAGACCAAAAATATAGGCATCTATAGCCTGGATCCCCGCAGAGTCTGGTGCTGTCACTTTGGATCGAATTGACTGACCGGAGCCAGAGATAACCTGCCGCCAGCTTTTGAGGCCGCTGCCATATTGCGGCCTACCAAAGGAGCCAAATTCAACCGTTTTGGGAGGTAAGGGACCACTTCCAGCCACCTCCCTTCTCCTCCCCCCCTGTCTAGTAGTGCCCAGAGGCCGAGCTGAGTCCAGGAACCACCCCCAACGGCCGCGATCCGCTGAGGCCTAGTCGGCCCTGTAAATCCCCAGACTTTCCTAGTGCGGCGCTCGGTGGAAGCGCGCATTGGCCGAGCGGACCTTGGAGGTGCGGATCCCCGCTGGTATTCACCCTACTACACATCCGGAGCCCTGCTAAGGCCGCTGCCTGGAGTTAGATACCTGCCTCTGCCAGTAACATACAGCAGACTTATGGCGGCTATCTTGCTACACCTGAGGCCTACAGCCCCTCTACAACCTGTCCCTGACCCTGCTCCACCACCAGAGCCCCTCAATCATAAAAGAGCCACACCTCAGTGGAGGAATAGGGTGGGTTTTTTCTCTATCAAGGCATGGGGGAGATGGGATCAGTCTGCTCACTATAGTTAAAGTAACCCATATGGGGGGAGACCTGCCTTACTCCGAAATGGCTGACCAGTAACAGTGCTCCAGGCCCTACAGGGAATAATCGGCACATAGCAGCCCACACGGTGGTGATTGAGACAACCGGCTCTTATAACTACACTGCGCTGACTCCTACAAACATGAGCAGGAAACAGAAGGGACCTTCAGAAGCCGCAGAAATTAACAGAATACTTCGCCCTAGAACAGAGGCAGGACAACACCGGCACACCTGGACCCTCTGCAGCCAGCACTCCTCATCTACCACAGAGGAAGGATAAACCCTCTAAACGGTCATCTCCTGCTGGCAACAGGCACTCCCCTACCTCCTCCTCTACATCCGGGAGCCCTGAGAAAGCCAGATTTAAGTTGGATAGCATGAGATCTTTCCATGGAGTGGACGCAAGCCTTGAATCCGGAGACGACACCAGGGAACTTCCGGACTCCATTAACCGTTTTCCCACAAGTAACCAACCAGTGTTGGATACCACACTTAAAGATATGCTGGTCTCTCTGAGAAGCTCCCTCCACAGCGACATGATGGCATGCGTCCATACATTTGGGAGTGAGCTGCAGGCAGTTGCATCACGGGTAGATCATGTGGAGAACAGGATGGGGGAATTTGCCACCACAATCAACAACCTTGTGGACGCCCATGACGCAAGAGACGAAGAGATGGAGGCAGTCAAAGCCCAAATTGCTGACTTAGAGGACCGTTCCAGGAGGAACAACTTCAAAATACGCGGGGTTCCTGAATCTGTTCCGCAGCCGGAACTACGCGAATATGTCGCCAAGATCTTTACCTCAATTTTGCCCGATCTCACTGAAATGGAAATAACAATGGACAGAATTCATAGACTACCAAAGCCCTCCTACCTTCCAGATAAAGTGCCAAGGGATGTTATCCTACGCCTGCATTTTTTTCACATAACAGAACGCCTGATGTCCAAGGTGCGCAATAAGGATCTTATCCCCCCGCAATACAAAGATCTCCAGTTCTTCTCCGACTTGTCTCAATTTACGCTGCAGAAACGAAGAAGCCTCAACACCATCTCCAAAGCACTATGTAACCACAAAATAGTCTATAAATGGGGATTTCCGACCAAACTCATTATCACTAACAATGGAAAGGAGCACACAGTGGAATCCCTGGCTAAAGGCTTGGAATTACTCAAGACATGGAATATCATTCCAGATGATCCCCCTCGTGGGCATAACAACCGCATTCCAGATCGTATTGGGGATGACTGGAATGTGGTCAACTCCAAGAATGCCCGATCACACCGCTGAAGAGGTTGGGGGCTGCTGGAATTCTTCTATTATTCTTGTTTGCCCTGTTCTGGAGGCACCTTACTGAACTTAACTTTAATCCATTTGGTTATTTGCAGCCATGAGATGCACTCAGGTCGCCATGACCTATGTTCACTTTCTACGGAACTTTTTTCCCAATTTATGTGTTTACTTTTTATTTTTGTTTTTTTGTTTTTCATTTTCTACGTTGCAACCTGTCACCCTGCTCTTCAGCTGGTCTTATGAACATTCTCTTATCCAATGAAGGAATACTGAATGGACTCACACACAATTGTCTATGCGTGGAGGCGATTCTTCCTGGCTCAACAGTATGGTTTACTGAGTCACCTGATGTAAGTGTTACTTCTTTTTTTACATGCTCATCAACACAGCTCACTGTCCCAGGATGACTATCACTTTCTTGACTATTAACGCTAAAGGCCTCAACCACCCAGCCAAGTGAAAGTCATTATGGAGTTCACCCCTAAGTCGCTTTAATCGACTAGAGATTAGCGGGGATGCGTTTTGTTTATTCTGGGCTTCTAATGTATTTATACTAGATATGAGATTTTGTATCTGCTGCCCCCTCTTCCTCCTGGCCCTCGCACCCATCTGGATCAAAACCCCTCTCATGAATGCTTTATGGGCGTTCCACAATACCATAGGGTCAGACACAGAACCGACATTACAAGAAAAAAAATCAGTCAATTCCTTCTGCAAGTTATTTTTACCGTGGTCAGCTTGAAACAGCCTCGGGTTGGAACGCCAGACGAATACAGTATTTACGCCTGGCATAACTCGATTCAATTGTGATGTCTTATGCACCCAAGAGACCCATTTTCATAGTAACAAGCCACCTAATTGCACCCACCCTAAATATCCACACATCTTTAAGGCTAGTGCCCCTGCTAAAAAAAGAGGAGTGATGACTGCAATCAGGGACACTGTGGCATTCACGATGCACAAGGAAATCGCTGACCCTCAGGGAAGATACCACATCCTTGTGTGTGACATTAACTCTACCACTTATACAGTGGTTAATATATATGCGCCTAATGACCACCAAATACGCTTTGTGAAACAAGTCCTCAGATGTGTTAGACCGGTGCAAAAAGGCTTTCTTCTATGCGAAGACTTCAATCTCCCCCCTGATCCTCAGATTGACTCCACGTCCTGCTCACCCAAACGACATCACTCTCTGTAACCTACAATACACACACAGGATCTCTATGATGCTTGGAGATGTCTCCATAGCACTGAGAGGGACTACTCTTTCTTCTCATCGAGTCATGGTGTTTACACAAGATTAGATCTCATTCTTGTAGATAAATGGTTGCTGCCTAACATTGTGGATTCTAAAATTAATGTTGTTACATGGTCGGATCATGCCTCTGTGACGCTCTCAGTTGCTGATTCACCAGGCGTAAATACTGTATTCGTCTGGCGTTCCAACCCGAGGCTGTTTTTTAAGCTGACCACGGTAAAAAGACCTTGCAGAAGGAATTGACTGATTTTTTTTCTTGTAATGTCGGTTCTGTGTCTGACCCTATGGTATTGTGGAACGCCCATAAAGCATTCATGAGAGGGGTTTTGATCCAGATGGGTGCGAGGGCCAGGAGGAAGAGGGGGCAGCAGATACAAAATCTCATATCTAGTATAAATACTCTAGAAGCCCAGAATAAACAAAACGCATCCCCGCTAATCTCTAGTAGATTAAAGCGACTTAGGGGTGAACTCCGCTTAGTTCTACTTGACAAATTCGAAAAATCCTCCAAACGCCTTAAAATGACATACTACGTAAGTGGCAATAAGGCCGGGAAGCTCTTAGCCAACTGCCTTAGGGGATTAAGACACAAAACTAAAATCCCCTTTGTTCACCACCCCTTCACCCGTGACAAATTGTTCCATCCGCAAGCAATAGCTGACGCATTCAGCTGATATTATATCTCTCTTTACAATTTGAAAGATGACCCTTTCACAATTCAACCCACAGTACCCATTATCTCAGACTTTCTGAACAAAATTGAACTCCCCCGAATAACATCTGCTCAATTAGAGGAATTGAACTCTCCCTTCTCAGGAACAGAAATCGTCAAAGCCATAGATTCCCTCCCTAATAACAAAGCTCCTGGGCCTAATGGCTTCACCGTTGAGTATTATAGGGCGTTTAACTTGGAACTAGTCCCATAATTAGCAAGTATTTTTAATCAAGCTGCCTCCTCGTCCTCTTTACCATCGGAGATGCTCAGGGCTATGATTGTGGCGTTGCCGAAGCCTGGCAAGGACCCTGACACACCCCAAAATTTTAGGCCCATCTCATTGCTTAACAATGATTTGAAGTTGTATGCAAAGCTCCTTGCCAATAGACTGGTGGACCTCTTGCCGTCATTGATACACCTGGACCAATCGGGGTTCACAAAAGGCCGACAGACATCTGATGCCACCAGGCGTCTAATTAATATTGTGCACCTAGCCAACCAAACAAAGACGCCTTCTCTGCTCCTTGCCTTGGATGCAGAGAAGGCGTTTGACAGAATCCATTGGGACTACTTGGCCAAAGTGCTTTCCAAATTTGGATTTGAGGGCAGAATATACTCGACCATTATGGCACTTTACACAACCCCCTAGGCTTAGGTGTATATATTGGGGATGCTCTACAAGTCATTTAATATCTCCAATGGAACCTGTCAGGGGTGCCCACTGTCCCCTCTTAAAATGTAATCTCCTCATGGAACCCCTGGCAACTTCAAAATTTTCAGCTATATTTCCAATATGAAAATGAATGATTCTAAATCGGAAACCCTTAACCACTTAAGGACCCCCGCACGCACATATACGGCCACAGAATGGCACGTACAGGCACAAGGGCGTAAATTTACGTCCCCGCCTAAGTGCGGTTCGGGGGTCCCATCGGGACCCCCTCCGCGGCGTGCGGGGGTCCCCCTGGCTCCGGGAGCGATCCGGGACGAGCGGGCGGATGTCGGCGTTTACCCGCCCCCCCGCGATCGCTCCCAGCCAATGCGCGCGCTCCCAGTCTCCTGTCACTTCCTCCTCCTGTGTAAACACAGGAAGGGGGAAGTGATGTAATCTCCCATCGCAGCGGTATTTCCAACCGCTGCGATGGGAGAAACACCTAACAGTAAGTGTGCACCAACATTACACTGACACACACTCACATAGGCATACTTAACCCCTTGCGATCTGCCCCCCCACCCCCCCTGTCACAGTGTCACTGAATGCAGTGATCTAATCACTGCATTTAGTGTCAGTGTGACAGGCAGTGTAAAATCAGTTAGTGTTAGGTTCAGGATAGCCCCCCCACCCCCCCCTAATAAAGTTTTAACCCCCTGATCACCGCCCTAGTTAACCCTTTCACTCCCTATTGCCAGCGTCACTAAGCGATCATTTTTCTGATCGCTGTATTAGTGTCGCTGTTCCCGCTAGGTAGCTATTTTTTTTTATCGCGATTTTTTTTTTTTACTAAAGACATGTGGCTAAAATTTTGGCCTAAATGTTTGACTAAAATTTAGTTTATTTGATTTTTTTTTTACAAAAAGTAAAAAATAGTGTTTTTTTTTCAAAAATGTCGCTCTATTTTTGTATATAGCGCAAAAAATAAAAATCGCAGAGGTGATCAAATACCACCAAAAGAAAGCTCTATTTGTGGGAAGAAAAGGACGCAAATTTTGTTTGGGAGCCACGTCGCACGACCGAATCGCAAAAATCGCAGTGCCGAATCGCAAAAACACCTTGGGTCATTTATCAGCGTATTGGTCCGGGTCTTAAGTGGTTAATCTTACACTGTCATCTGATTCCTTAGAGAGTGCACGTTTTTCCAGCTTGTTTAAGTGGGTAACTTCATCTATTACCTACCTAGGAATTAAACTGGCGGCTAACTTTGGAGATATCTATAACATTAATTTCCTCCCCTTGTTAAAAAAATCCAAGTAGATCTTAAAGGTTGGACCTCTAGACCTTTATCCTGGTTTGGCAGAGCTGCCATATTGAAGATGGTAATTTTACCCAGAATCCTATATTATTTTCATACTTTACCTATTCCACTTCCAGGTCTTTTTTTTAAAAGACTTCAGGCTATTGTACGTACTTTTATTTGGAAGGGGCAAAAACCTTGGATAAAGCTGGATACGCTCTCAAAACTTAAGGATGAGGGGGGTATAGGCCTGCCTGATTTTAAACTTTATCGCTCCGGGATGCATCTAGCTAGAATTGTGGACTGGAACTTTCATAGGGAGCAGAAGGATTGGGTTACATTAGAGGAAGCATCTTCCACACTACACCTTAGATTCCTACCTTGGATTCCTTGGGGGAACTTTGCAGCAGCATCCCTTGGTGGGGTCTGCGCTTAGAGTGTTTCATATGATGATGAAACATCATAAATTGTCCTCATGTCCCGGTCCACTTACCCCTATTACTCGTAATCCTGATTTCATGCCGGGGATGGACCTGCATTTTTTGGCACCAACTGATCAATCGATGCCCCTCTTAATGATACATTGTTTTGAGGCTAACACCTTAAAATCTTTTGATTCCCTTAAAAAGGAGATAAATCCTCAGAGCTCTCTCTCATTCTGGACTTACCGCCAGCTGCATAACTATACACAGGTTTCCAAGATTAAAAAACGATTTCTTAGACCGATAACTCCCTTTGAACAAATTTGCCTGGCTGGAGCTCCGGTTCCGAGATCTACTTCTTTCACATATTCCTGGCTCCAAATAGATAGGGGGGGGGGGGGGTTAGCTACCGGAATACGAGTACAATGGGAAAAGGCGCTTAAAACAAACTTTACTGATAAGCAATGGAAATGTGCCTGCATTTTTGCCCATAAGTGTGCAATTGGCACGAGATTGCAGGAAATGTCGTATAAACTTTTGACACAATGGTATGCTACTCCGGACAAAATAAAAAAATGGTACCCGCTGACATCGGATTCTTGCTGGAGATGCGAGCAAGACCCGGGCACCATTTTTCATATTTGGTGGGAGTGTTCTTGTCTGAGACCTTTCTGGGATAGGGTGTGTGAAATGATCAAGGCCATTACGGGTACCACAATCTCTCTTACGCCTGCATGTTGCTTACTCCACATTGCCGACTGCTCTATGCAACATTATAAAAAATCATTGACTAGACATCTATTGAACGCAGCAAAAGTTTTGATTCCCAGGCACTGGAAATCAAAAGATATCCCTTTCATATCGGAATGGTTTAGCTCCATAGAGAATATTCATCAAATGGAGGAAACTGTAGCAATTGCCAGGGAATCGTCAGAAAAATTCAATCAGACGTGGTTACCATGGGTGACGTTCAGGTATTCTAATCAATATTTACAACTCTATACGGGATGAGATTGTAGTCTTGGCTTTGATCATTTCCTTTCTACTCTTCGTGGTAGGTAGAAGACGTTAGATAGTCCGTTCACTAAGGTGTCTTTGGTCCCTCTCCTCCTTCTTTTTTTTTTCTTTTTTTCTCTTCTTTCTTTCTCTCTTTTTCTCTCTCTCTTTCTTTCCTTTCTTCTTGCATTAGCTAGTAATATCCTAGATAGTAATGTTTCCCTTTGTTTTTCTTTGTTATAAGATATAAAAGTTGCTTACTTTCAGAGTATGTATTTGATATGTTTTGACTATGTGTTATTGTGTGGTACTTAGGTACCCTGGCTGTAATTTGTACTCTGATTTTATTTTTCTCTAATAAAAAAAAGAATGGTTAAAAAAAAAAAAAAAAAAACCCTGGCAACTTACATACGTTCTCACCCCCAGATAAGTGGCTTCATGGTTGGAGGAGTACAGCATACCGTTAGCCTTTTTGCGGATGATATCATTTTGATGCTCACCAATGTTGAGTCCTCTCTGGCTTCGGCTCACCAGGTATTGCAGTTATTTACTACTGTGTCATACTATAAAGTCAATGAGACCAAGTCGCATATCTTAGGATTGGGAATTCCTGAACATGGAAGGAGAAGGGTATATCATACTTGGGTATAACTCTCACAACCACAACCTCTGAGTTGGTAAAGGGGAACTACACCCCGTTTTTGCAGTTGCTACACTCCAAATTGGAGGGTCTGGCAAAGTTTGAACTATCCTGGTCAGGACGATTGGCCGCCTTCAAAATGCAAATCCTCCCACAACTCCTATATATCTTTAGGATGTTGCCCATCCCGGTCCCACCCTCCTTCTTCCTCTCAGCACAATCTACTCTTAACAACTTTCTTTGGGGGGGGGAAAACGGGCGCAATGTGCGTTCCGCAAAATTATTAAACATAGAAGGGCGGGAGGTATAGGCCACACTCATATTAAGGATTACTATACAGCCTCAATCTTAGCCCAACTGAAGGGCTGGTTTCCTTCCTCCACCCCATCCCTGTGGGCTGCTCTTGAGCAACAACAGATCCCGGGACGAAATCTCTACAACCATCTCATCACAAGAAACCTCTGTTCGAGCCCTCCCCCGGGCACCGGACCAACTTTGAAGGCATCTACTGATGCATGGCGAACTCTAACGTCACAAACCTCCTCACAATATGAACTTACCCCGCTGAGATTTCCGTTAACTGCTCTATCCCTTCTTATCCCTGATATCTCTATGACAGGATGGGATCCGGGTGGGGAAATGGACCTGAAAGACTTGTATGTGGGACCTGCACTTAAAACGTTTAGAGCTCTCCAACTGGAGTACTCTATATCCACGACTGAATACTTTAGATATGGCCAAATATCACACCTACTGAAGCGACAAGCCAGCCTTTACACTTTTCTCCCGTGGCATATAGCCCGATATTATTTAGCAAAGAGCACACGTATTAAAGGCATATCGCTGTTCTACTCTTACCTACAGGACAAATTAACATTTACCAAATCTCTTGATATGCAAGCCTGGGAGAAAGAATTCAATGTAGTGTATTCAGCCGATCAGTGGCAGACGGCCCTGAAGGTAACATACTCCTCCACCAAATGCGTTAATCTTTGGGAACTATTCCAAAAAATCTTGTTGAGATGGTATCTCACCCCGTTTAGATTGTCCAAGATCGCGAAAGGTCTAACTCCCGGATGTTGGAGGGAATGTGGGGGAACAGGTACGCTGCTCCATATTTTATGGTCTTGCCCCAATATACTAAATTACTGGCAACTAATCCAAGACCTAGTAGCACAAGTCCTTAAACTTAATCTGACCCTGTCTCCAGGGTTGGCGCTACTTTCTTTAGGTATAGACCAGATCCCTTACCACTCGAGAACGCTTATGTCCCACATACTTCTAGCCGCTAGGCTTGCCTTGGTTAGACATTGGAAGACCACCCTACAACCTACACTATCTGAAGTTATCCAAATAATCAATACCCATGGCTCATATGAACAACTATTTGCCTCCGGGGTGGGTAAATATAAGGAGATTAATAAAATCTGTGAACCTTGGAATCAATGGTATAAAGCTCAAAAGACATGGTGGGTTACGGGAAGTTAATTACCTTCACCTGTTATGTGTGATACCATCATAATGTTGTATGGCTAAGATGTTTCTACACCTGGTGACCCATTTCACCCATGTGTTTCTTTTCTTTTGTTTGTGTCAGTTTTGTCTGAAACTGTTAAAACTAATAAAAACTATTGAAATTAAACTTTTCCTCCAGCCCTCATGAAGGGGTATTGTGTGGCTCCTGAAATGCGTAGAATGTATTTTGCCCGTTGTAATGAGATGAACAATAAAGAATTTGGACTTCTCAGGAATTTTCATTTGATACTAAAGGCAAAATCTGCAGACCACAATGATCTGGTTGTCAGCAAAGGACCAAACTGCAGGCTCTTTCAATTTACTGCCTAACACCAGTCAGTTTCTAGCAAACACATACCTGAAGTCTATATTATGAATATTTTGGGAATACGTTTGGGATAGGTGTTTTGGTGCACTCTGTTTTGACAGTTTAATAAACTTTTAAGACAAATTCAGTGTGGTACTGTAAATAAGAATACAAGCTACATTATCAAACCATTGTCTGGCCAATTTGTACAAAGCTAAGGGTTTAAGTGTAATTTTTTAGAAGAGTGCAATTTTCTATAGATTTTAGATCTGTTGTGACTGCCTGCTACCAGTGGTTAAAAATAAATAAATCATATTTCAGATCTAAACAATGTTTTTCGTAACTAAAATAATTAATGATATTGGTGTGCCATGTCTGTTATATTAAAGCCAATCAATAATGTAAAGTATTCCATGAGAATCATACTGTTTAACAACACCACACAAAGTGCATCTCCAATTTGTTTGTTTTTTACAATACTGCCCTATGACATTGCATAAAAAAGGAGGACCCTCTCTCAGCTAAACAATACTTAAAAAAATAAAAAATAAAATTTGCATTGCACTCTCAAAGACATGTCACAAACAAACAAACAAACAAACAAACAAACAAACAAACGCTAATAAACAACAGAACAAAAGCACCTTGCTGTATAGGGAGGGATACAAAGGGATGTACTTTTGCAAAGGAAGTGCATTTGTCTCTGTCTATTTATGCTGTCTGCGTAGTCCTTAGTCCACTTCCAATTTCACTGATTGCGCCGTTCCCGAGTTGTGAGCATGCGCACAGAGGTGCTGACCATGGTCTGCTTCAAGCGCGCATGCGCGAGCCGGCCGACCCTTCATTTGCATGGGGTCACGGCTCATTTCAATGTAACACGCCCACGTCCTTCCCAATTTGTATTACTCTGCCTTGCGCCTCTGAAATAACGTTGCGCAGGCGCAAATTTCTGCGTAAAACCAACGAGAATAGGGTGATTGCGCCGCTACATTGCTCCAGTCTAACGTAAAGGTGGTGCGCTACGCCGGTCCAATAATGCGCAGATGTACCTGAATCTGGCTCTCTGTATCTCTCGAAATTGCCATGCTTCTATGATGATTTCTGACAAGTAATGTGACTGGTCTTTGTTATTGTGTGAGCTTAGTTATGGACACCAATCGGGTCAGGTAGTTGCGTCACTCTTTTTTTTTTTTGGTTTCATTCTCTCCATTGTTTCGGCACAAGAGCTGCTGCCTCCCCATTTACCCCATTAGTGATTGTTACATTGTTATTAATTGACAATCCATTTTGACAAGCGCAGTTTTTCTTGTATTATAAGTTGCGTCACTATGTTCATCATATACTGTAGCAAAGTTTTTCATGCAAGTCTCTGCACTAGTGAGCTGGAACACTGTATAAAATATTCTGGTTAATTATTTTTATATACACATTAATCTGTTTGCTAATGTTCATTTGTTTCGAAACAATGTAAATAGTATTTCTATTAATACGATACATGAGAGATATCCTAGGTTGTAGGATGTTAAGTGGATTTACGTGTTGTAATGGGATATAATTGTCAGGACCTAGGCTCGAACCTGGGACCTCTTCTGTGTCTGGCATTGACTCTTCCCACTGAGCTATCTGAAATGCTGGACAGTTCCCTGCCTGATCTGCAGGTAGACTATTAGACTACTCTGCTTGGTGTCTTGATTGTCATTGAACCTTGAACCCCTTGCTTCTTTCATGAAATTTCTATACAAGCCTTGTCTCAGCACTTCCTCTTTGACAGGTTATTGTGCTTTCCCTGCCAGTGCCTTGCTGTTGTCTTTCCCGCTGCCTGATCCCAATCTTCAACCACCCATGTTTGACCCACGGGCCTGTTCTTTGACTACTCTACTGCCTGATCCCAACCTGCAGCCACTCGTGATTGATCCCTTGGCTTGTTTACTGACCACGCTGCTGTTTCATCCTTACAACAAAAAAACCTGGGGAATGCCCAGGGAATAACCAAGCCTACTTACCGACCAACTCGCAGACAACCAATTAACCTGTCTAACAGTATGCGTTAAAAACATGGGTTTTGTCCGGACGCATTTGCAAATGCATGCGTGAGCCACAGAGCCGCGCCAAGGCACCCCATAATTCTGTGGTCCTAACACTAAACAGTGAGTGTCCCCACAATGGAGGCACATGCATTCTAATGGATAGATAGGGGCAGGTGGACTGAAGGGGAGCCACCCCTCCTTAAAGGTGCAGGAGCACACCAAACACCCAGCATATAGCACAATGGCTGCAAAGGTGTCTGGTGTGTTGCTGGACCAATACAAGCACGACAGGTGAAACATAAATATATCCACCGCCCCATCTATAGCTGGCCATAGCAGTAAGTAGCTTTGGAAGGCTAAAGCAGATAACAAAAAAACCTGGGGAATGCCCAGGGAATAACCAAGCCTACTTACCGACCAACTCGCAGACAACCAATTAACCTGTCTAACAGTATGCGTTAAAAACAGGGGTTTTGTCCGCACGCATTTGCAAATGCATGCGTGAGCCACAGAGCCACGCCCCGGCGCCCCCCATAATTCTGTGGTCCTAATACTAAACAGTGAGTGTCCCCACAATGGAGGCACATGCATTCTAATGTATAGATAGGGGCAGGTGGACTGAAGGGGAGCCACCCCTCCTTAAAGGTGCAGGAGCACACCAAACACCCAGCATATAGCACAATGGCTGCAAAGGTGTCTGGTGTGTTGCTGGACCAATACAAGCACCACAGGTGAAACATAAATATATCCACCGCCCCATCTATAGCTGGCCATAGCAGTAAGTAGCTTTGGAGGGCTGTTTCATCCTTGCCTGTTTATTTTCTATTGGACCCGGCTAGGCTCACACCCTGGTGGGGCAAACTTCAGGACCGTGACCTGGTACTAGCTTGCAGCTAAATCAATCTCCACCATCAGGAGCTCTGGGGAAAACCAGCTAGTACTTATGCCGCGTACACACGGTCGTTTTTTGCGATGAAAAAAACGTCGTTTTTTAAAACGTCATTTAAATTGATCATGTGTGGGCAAAACGTTGTTTTTTGTCTTAAAAAAAACGACCA
Organism: Rana kukunoris; assembly: GCA_029574335.1. NCBI lineage: Eukaryota > Metazoa > Chordata > Amphibia > Anura > Ranidae > Rana > Rana kukunoris. The sequence goes on from CM056059.1 coordinate 244,084,758, forward strand.
AAAAAAAATTCCAACATGCTTGAATTTTTTGTGTCGTTTTTCAAAATGTCGTTTTTTGTTTCACAAAAAGTCACCGTGTGTAGCAAAAACGTCGTTTAAAACGACGTTTTTCAACCCGCGCATGCCCAGAAGCTAGTTATGAAGTGAGCTTCAATGGAAAAGAGTGGTGAACGTAACCTCGCTTTTTGTGAAAAAACGATGGTGTGTATGCAACATCGTCTTTGAAAAGTGACGTTTCAAAAACTTCGTTTTTTACTTCACAGAAAACGTCGTTTTTTTTCATCACAAAAAATGATCGTGTGTACGCGGCATTAGACTCCGCACCTCAGAGGAGCCTGTGTCATCTGCCAGAAGTGACTGCCTGTATGTCTGTTCTGCCACTGCTATTGCAATTGGTCTTCAAGCCCAACGCCTGATTGTGACAATAATATTTCAGTAATATTACAGTCATGGTTATTTGGTGCCATTGCAGTCTGTAAAACAGTATATCCTCTTTTTTATGATTTCTGTCTTGGTTGTACTGTAGTCTCTAGTCGGTATTTGTTTTTTTTTAGGACAGTATTTGTTTCATAGTTTTAAACTTTTACCTACAGAAATTGATATAAGGATTATACATGACACATTTCATTCATTTTTTTTTTTTATTATTTAAAAACGTTATAAAAATCAAGCCAACACAAATTTTACTTAAGAAATTTAGTAGGATAAATTGGAAAACAGATTATAACAATTCAAGAACAACATTACTTGCAGTAGCACATTTATTGAAATGCAGAATCATGTATAAAAATTGATGTGAGTGTTATCAAACTAAAAATACGCCCATGGGAAATGTACCTTCAATGTCCTAGTGATTGTAAGATACAAATTTCAGGCAATCTGACATTTTTTCAACGCCATAGTCAGTCATGTTCCAGAATCTATATAGAGAAATAAAGCAATGCTTGTGCTATTACAATAACCATTCCACTCATGTAGCTTGTGTAAAACAAAAAGGAATTTTTAAAAGTGCTAAATGCAACTGTTCTATACAATGGATTCAAAGACACTTGTGTTCCATTTTCAATTTTGAAAGCCACAGTAACATATTACATGCACTTTGCTAATGGATGTATACTATATTTTAGATCTCCTTTATATGTAATAGTTTTAAAATGTTATCCATATTTATGTGATGACATCTAAAATTCTGCTCTAATAGACTTTTATACAAATATTTGTTGTCAAAAGAGAATACATAATGGTACATAGTTTGGAAAATTGTTCAGCATATCAACATATTACCAGAGAAAAGTACTTTTCAAGATGATCTAAAATGGCCACTAAAATAGCTCTGAAGATCAGAGATTTTCCAACATAACACAAAATAATTATTTAAAATGAAACAGTAAATAAAAAAAAATAACATTTTACATCAATATACGATCAATTTTTATTGATTAAGCATAGCAAATAGACATTTGTTTAACAGTTTATCACAATATAGGTCAACTGAATTTGATCTATATTCACAATATTACCTAGCAAGTGTATGTATCCTCTAAAAGGTTGCATGACAAATTGACAATAACTGTTGCTGAATTAATGTAGAGTTACCTTTGTGTCTAAAGAGGGTCAAGAAAAGTTGTTCAGTGTGTTAGGGAAAATGTGTGTTTAGTTCAAAGGCATGAGTGAATTGTATCCAGTTCCTTACAATGGGTTTTGACCCCAAGAAAAACAACATAGAAAAAGGGAGGGAGAGAAAGTGCCACTGTTTAAGCTTAGGGAACTTGAAAAGCAGATGTGAATATACAGTACATCTACACCCCCCATCTTCTACACAGTTACTGCTGGCTCTTCCTGGTTTGTGCTTCCTGCCTATGTGATACTGCTTCCTGTACAAGCCATCCACCAAGAGAAGCGCTCCTACCATCCTCCATGTGCTTGTTCATTGGGGCTGCTTTCCCAATATTCACAGTATTTTACACCCTTTCTGAAATGTGCATAAAAGGGAACAAAAATAAAATGTATGAATTTGGGAGAACACCATTGGTGTTGGGCATTGTGACAAGAGAGCATGTTGTCATTGGCTTAGTAACAGGTTGAAACCTTTGTCTTTCTCAAATAAAACATAATTTTTAATGTCATGTACAAATCAGATGGGATTTCAAAAGGTCTTAGTGGGACAAAAGTTTATATGTGGTTTTCACTGAAGATTATAATAAAGTAAAAAATGCAATTTGCACTTTCTGTGCTTATGAGGAATTGTGTTACAAACAGGATTTTTCCCCCCAGAGAATAGGTGCAGAAACCCCCCCTTTCAGAGTGATCCTTTGTCTCCACCCCCTACCCACCTTTGCACTGCTCCTTGGTTCCAACCCCTACCTACCTCCTAGTACTGCCCCTTTTAGGCCTCGTACACACGATCGAATTTGTCCGCTGAAAACGGTCCGATGGACCGTTTCAGCAGACATCTCCGATCGTGTGTATGGGCTAGCGGACAGATTTGTCCACCCGACAGATTTCAAAGCATGCTTTGAAATCTATCGGGTGGGAATCTGTCCGCCCGACATGTCTGCTGGTTAGTACACTTACCAGCAGACATGTCGTCCCCGCTCCGCCGCCGCACGCGCACGCACCGGTGACAGGCCGCCGCCTGAATTGGATTCGGCGCATGCGCGGAAGTGTTTTAACTTCCTGTGTGCGGTGACGGGCGTGGCGTCCGTCAACGTCACCGCCACGGGCACCCGTACCGAACGTCAGCGCGCTCTCTGCTCTGCTGGCGGGGATTTTGGTTTGCTACGTGTGTACACGCGAGCAAACCAAAATCCCAGCAGACAGATTTGTTCAAATCTGTCGGACGGACAGATTTGAACAAATCTGTCCGCTCGTGTGTATGGGGCCTCAGACAATACAGAACCAAATACCAAATAACATAACAATTTGTATTGATAACAAGAAAATCAGTAAAATATATCCCCTGCAACCAGCAACAATAGACCCCCCCCCCCCCCATCAACAACAGATATGCCAAACAACAATGGACCGCTTCTAACAATATCCCCCAACAGCAATAGACCCCTGTCAGCAACGACAACCCCCCTGCAGCAGAATCAATAGACCCCCCAGCAGCCAACACCAATAGACCCCTTCCCCAAGAGTAGATCCCTCCTAGAAAAAACTGAACCCCAGCAACATAAGACATACCCCAGCAACAATAGATCTTCCACTGACAACAATAGACCTCCCCAGCAACAACAGATCCCTCTGCAAAAATAAATCACCTCCAGTGACAACAAATTCCACAGCACCCAGTATCAATAGACCATAGCACATCCTAGCACCCCTTGCCATTACATACATTCAGTGCTGGAGGTGGCAGAACGGTGCTTCCCTGCGTGGTCAGCTGTGGTCAGCGGTCACTTGCATGTTGTCCCATTCTAAGTTTACATGTTTTTTGCTGCATTAAAATGGGTTTTCATTTATTTTTTATTGATCTTAAGGATTTATTTGTTTTTATTATATGCTGATAGAGCCTTTATTTAGCTGCAGGGTGTGATACAGGTCCAGTGTTGTAAACCATTTATTTAGTTCCAAGACCCTGAAGGTCCCTTCAGCGATATATCCACCATGATTCCCAAAGCCTAGACTCTTAGTAGGCTCAGCATCATGGATAAGGTAAGACAGGGTTTCTCTATATATTGAGACAAGTTCCTGGTTTTTAAAAAACATGATCTGCAGTGCATAGCACACTATCTGGATTTATAGGCAGAGGATTGCAGAGATATTCACTTTATTTTAATAACCCCCTGCCATTTTTGTCTCTTAACGTTTCTCTGTGTCAGCAACTTAAATTTGGCAGTTTCTCTCCTTCTATTTAGACTTATGCCTCATACACATGACCGTTTTTCATGACGAGAACATTTTTATTTTTTAAATTAGTCGTGAAAAACGGTTGTGTGTATGCTCCAGAGCATTTTTCTCAACAAGAAAGATGGCTAATTCTTTTTTAGAACATGCTCTATTTTTTCTCGTTGTTTTTCACGTCGTTCTTTATGTATTTTTTTTAAATTGTCCCTGCCTACTCACTAGCAAATAGGGATGAGCCGAACACCCCCGCTTTTGGTTTGCACTAGAACGATCGAACAGACCGCCTGTTCGCGCGAACATTTAGAACCCCATTGAAGTCTATGGGACTCGAACATTCAAATTCAAAAGTGCTCATTTTAAAGCCCAATATTCAAGTTATTGGTGGAAAACGTCTTTGAGAACCCGGGTCTTGCCCCAGGAAACATGTATCAATGGAAAAAAGTTTAAAAACGGTCGTTTTTTCAGGAGCAGGACTCCTGAAAAAACGACTGTTTTTAAAACTTTTTTTCCATTGATACATGTTCCCTCGGGCAAGACTGGGTTTTTTCAAAGACGTTTTCACAGGCAAACTATAGACACGCAGCAGGTACAATATTTAAAGGAATTTTTCATTTTTTTTTTAAATTTAAACATTATTTAAATCACTGCTCTTTGGACGTGATTTTTGTGCATTACCCGCGCGCGCCACTGGGTGGCGCGCGGCGGGTAAACACTGTCCCGCCGCATCGCTGGGGATCCGATGCATGTACCTGGCGGCCGCGATGTCCGTCGGGTACATGCGGTCGGCAGGAAAACGAGCAGATGACAGCAGGGACGTGGAGCTCTGTGTGTAAACACAGAGCTCCACATGCTGTCAGCAGAGAGGAGACCGATCTGTGTCCCTAGTACATAGGGACACAGCATCGGTCACCTCCCCCAGTCACCCCCCCCCCCACACAGTTAGAACACACCCAGGATACACATTTAACCCCTTCCTCACCCCCTAGTGTTAACCCCTTCCCTGCCAGTCACATTTATACAGTAATTAGTGCATTTTTATAGCACTGATCGCAGTATAAATGTGAATGGTCCCAAAATTGTGTCAAAAGTGTCCGATATGTCCGCCGCAATATCACAGTCACAATAAAAATCGCAGATCGCCGCCATTACTAGTAAAAAAAATAATAATAAAAAAAATCATAATTCTGTTCCCCATTTTGTAGGCGCTATAACTTTTGCGCAAACCAGTCGCTTAACTGTTTATTGACATGTAAAACACTTTTTGTTCAGTCATTCCATTTTTAGCAATTGTAACATCTATTTTAGATCATTATACTTTTATTACAAGAAATCTTTAGCAAAACACTATACCTGGCTCCATATGGTCCTATCAGGCTCCTCCAGGAACTCAGGTTGTTCCTCCAAAGAAGGCTGAGCTTGACTGCAGGGAAGGCTGGAGCTATGTCTGGGGGGAAGGGTTGAAAGAGATTCCCTTGCTTCCAGATGGTCATCAAGGAAGCTTAACTGACTGTAGTACCACAGACTAGGCTTATAAATTTGATCTGCAGCTGCTCCTGACCTCATGGATTTCAGGACCTTATTCCGCTCAGTCCGATATGTGCCCCTATTGGTCTTCACATCCTTGGTTGTTGCTGTGGGGATCTGGGTCTCACAAATTCAAACAGGCTCTCCAGTGCTTCCTTCCTGCCTTCTTTATTTTTATTGGCTGTGCTTTTGGTTTGCCATAAAATATGAAGGTTCTTCCACCTTTGCAGGAACTCAGCCATAAAATCATGATCCTTGAAGACCTGCATGATTTCTGCAAGTCAAAAACCAGACAAAAATACTATTGTCAGTCAAAACTCTACTACTAATCTTTCTCACCATATACACAATCTCATCCACTGACGAGTCAAGTCAAAAAAATGTTAAGTACCCTTGATCTCAATGTTCGTTGCTTCCGCCTTCTTCCACACACTGAACATTGTTTTGACACATGCAGATTACCTTTATGTACACTGCGCATGCGTGAAGCTTCCCCACCCCTGACGTTCATTATAGTACTTTCCCCACACCTTCTCCCTCGTCGTAGTGCAAGACAACATGGCGGAGACTCTGCAGGTGGCAACCTCAACCAAGGAGGAAAGTCAGGAGGAACCACAGACCCACCGATCCTGGAGATACAAGGCGACAAACATGTCGTTCGAGTAGATGGTTGAAATGGTGGCAATATTGAGGAGGGAGGCTTATGATGCAAAACATGGTCCATATAAAAAGCTTAATCAGGTCAAGGCCAAAATAATGGACAAAGTGTTTAAAACTCTGCAAAAAAAATAAATAAATGGGGTGCGCAGATCTAAAGAACAGATCCGCAAAAGATGGTCTGACATCAAGTTAAAGGAAGCCAGTGCAATACTAGAAAATTAAAAAAGTTATTGGAAAAAGTAAGTAATTTTCCTGTGTTAATCAGATTATTATTACTAACATGGTGCTGCATGTGCTTTTTCTTTGATGTAGTACAGCTCAAGATGTCAAGTTTCATGTTCGTGGGGACAGTAATCGGTCGTAAGAATCATCGTTCATTCACTCACTAATAATAATACAGTGTTTTTGTCTGATACAGTGTTAACTAAGTTTGACCCTGCCTATTTATGTAAGAATATTTTTGGAACATGGTTGTGTAGATGTGTTGGTAATTATATTTAAATAATTTAACTGGATTCAGTGTAATGTACTGAGAGGATGCTCAGCAGCTGGTTACACATCTGGACTCAGTAGCAGAAGTGTGGTTCACAAAAACAACTTTTTTAGGGTGTCACACACAGGCGATACAGTGGAAACTTGGTGTGTTTCCATGTGTGAAACTTGACCAAAATAGATAAATGTACCAGCTTTGACAAAACAGACAATTGTACCACACTTCCAAAGAATGATTCATATTGATTCATATTCCTCTTTCAGGCCTCAAATATAATTTTCATTTCATTCATTTTTCATTTTCTCAAGTATGCCTTTTGTTTCAATCTTATAGGGCTTCAAAGAGGTTTGAGACAGGAGCTCCACCTCCACCTCCAACAAAAGACCCACAACTGTGGGATGTGGAGGAAGAAGTGGAGGAAGTGGAAACTGACACCACAACAGGTCAGTGTCATACACAACAGGTTCAGGTAGTAGATGTGAGTGAGTGAGTGAAAAACTTATATAGCACAACACATGCAAACTGAATCGCCTCTGGGCGCTAGATATCCATTCCCTGGGCCCTCAGAAGAGATGGGTTTTAATTTTTCTCCTGAAGGCCAGGTGGTCTACCTCCAACCGGATGCTGGGTGGTAAAGCGTTCCATAGTCTGGGTCCTTGGACTGCAAATCTTCTTTCCCCTTTGGACTTGTATCTTGTATTTGGGTGTGTACTGTAGGCCTGCATATTTATAACACATGGTGTGTTTCTAAATTCTAGGTGCATTTTCTGCCTGTGGAGCAAGAAACATTCACCAGTCACAGTGCCCAGATGGTGATACTAGAAATAATGGTCTGCTTTCGTGACCTGGATAAAATAAAGGAAGACTTGGTACAGATCAGGCAAAATACCAAGCAGGTGGAGCAAAGGCTAAAAAAACATCATAGATGTGCTTGGGAGGGTTTAATTTTAATAACCAAAAATATTTTATATTTAATTTTGTTTGGAGTGTTTAAATTGTTTTTTTTTTTCTACAATTGTACATGTTGAACTTTACAAGTTCCATATTTTATAATGTTTTAAACCATGGCTGTTCATGCGTTTTAGCAAAAAAAATTACCAAAAAAAAAAATTATTGCATTTAATATTAAAAAAAAAAACACGCACATTTAAAATGTGCAACACTTAAAAAGCTTTTATACTCAACAATGTGTGGCTTCTTATATCAATGTTGCCTAAAAACAAAACAAAAAAAAGTTTTTGGTGTTTATACTGACAATGATCGGTATTTACTAAAGGAATACACATGGCACTACAAGTGCACTAGGAAAACCTAGGAGAAAAATAAAAGAAACACAAGCAAAAAAATTAAAACAAGATGTTTTCAGTAGAATTATTTTTTTTTGTTATTAAAAGATCACATCAATCTTCATCAGGCAGAGCAATGGCTCCCCTACCCATAAAATATTCAAGATATTGTTTCCACATATAGGGGGATTTGCCTAATATAGTGTGGCCTCAGTTGAGAGATAATTAGGGGAATGTTTTTTTCAAAAAATTGTGAAGAACACAACATGACATGACAACATGGTTCCACATGTACTCTGCCAGATTGCCAGGTCATTACATAGTAGCCGTTGGGCGTAATCAGTCTGTTCAAAAACTCGGCCATCAGACATCCGCCCATTTTTTTCCACGTCCACAAAAAGAAACTCATAGGGCCAGATTCAGGTAGAGTTGCGCTGGAGTAATTCGATATGCGCCGCGTAACTGTGAATATGCGCCGTCGTTTCTATGTGGCCGTACCCACCAAACTAGATGCGACAGAAAACGGGCCATTTCCGATCGGCTTAACTTTCCGAAGCCAGAGTCTCGTCAGCGCATAATTTCGCTTGGCACATCAGTCGCGCCTATTGATTTCCCCTGCAAATATGCAAATGAGGGAGATTTCCCGATTCGCGAACGGATTAGCACCATACGCTGGCTACATGCGCCGCGCGTATCTCGTCCGTCCGGCGCAAAGTTATTTCTACAAATAGCTGCTTTATCTTTACTCCAGATGGCCTCAGGTCAGCAGGAGAGCAGCTACAGCAGCAGCGTTACCGACGAAACTAGCAAGCTGAACAACCACACTTGCAAGGACAACACCTCTGTGTGCCAACATGCCAGGGGCAGTCACGGTCCCAGCACTAGTACTGGGTCCCCCGGTACGGAGGAGGCGGGCACGTGAGAGGATATACCGCACGCGCATGAGCCTCTTTGGCATGGGGGATGAGGAGGTGTATCGCCTCTTCAGATTCAGCCCAGATGCAATACTTGAACTAACCACAAACCTGCAGGATGACATCACCAGCCCAACACACCGCTCACAAGCAGTGCAGCCACTGGTGAAGGTACTGGCAACACTTCATTTCCTTGCAAGTGGATCATTCCAGCGTACAAGTGGAGTGGTGGCTGGGATGTCACAATCCTCCATGAGCAGATGTGTGCACCAGGTTGTCCATGCAATCCTCAGACGCATGTCCAACCAGTTCATCAGACCCACCACTGAGGAGCTGCGGCTGAAGGCAATGACAGATTTCTACAGCATTGCCAGATTCCCACGCACTGTGGGGGCCATTGATTGCACACATGTGGCCCTACAGCCCCCCAGTGCCACAGAGCACATATACCGCAATCGGAAGCATTGGCATTCCATCAACGTACAGGTGATAGCTGATGCCCAACGCCTCATATGGCACGTCCGTGCCAAACACCCCGGGTCCAGCCATGACAGCTTCATATACCGTCAGAGTCCCATCCCAGCAGAATTCGAGCAGAACATGTATGGGGACAGCTGGCTGGTTGGTGAGTGACATGGGAGTCAGGCATGACTATCCCCTCCCATGATGCACATCACAAGTGGCACATGCATGACTAACATCCTCCTGTCTTTTCCCTTCCAGATGACTCTGCATATGCACTGGGACACCATCTCATGACTCCTTTCCGGAACCCCCAAATCAGAGGAGAGAGAAAATACAATGAAGCACACATCAAAACTCGTGCAGTGGTGGAGCAAACATTTGGGCTCCTGAAGTCCCGTTTCCGCTGCCTGGATAAGTCTAGGGGGACCCTATTGTATTCCCCTACCTTTGTGTGTCAGATCATCGGTGCATGTTGCATTCTGCACAACTTTGCCATGAGAAAAGGCCTGCAGATTGACATGCGTGATGACCTGACCCCCCAACCAGACAGCCCCCCCCTGTCAAAGGAGACCCATTCAGCTGATGGAAGAGCAGTCAGGAGGGTCCTCGCCGTAGGCATCTTTGGACAATAAACCAAAACATTGATCACACAGACAATGCATGCATGCACACCACTGATGTCCCTAGATCACACACACACCACATCCACATCACATTGGATTAGCCCAAGTCCAGCATGTAGGACTTGGGAGCAGAAACGCCAGCGTCAAGGCCCCAATGATGTCGCTGTCCATTCATACACCTTTCACACGTCATTCATACAATCGTGGGGTTAACTTCACCACCACGGCCGAGGGTGACACCCCTAACTGGCAGGAGTGCCACCCCCTCACATTCACACACCATTCACACTGCAACGTGTGCAGTATCAAAAATAAATAAAAAGCTCATATCCAGAGCATAATCACAAATAAAATAACTCATAATCTGAGCATCAATAATAAAATAAAAATCTCATAACCTGAGCATTCAGAAAAAACAAAAATACAAAACTCATGTCCTGAGCATCAATCAAAAAAACAAAAAATACATCATCTGGGATGCCGGGGGCTTCTTCTGGCGGCCCCTCTCTGGCTCCTCAGCTGCCTGGATGGAGTGGGTGGGGGTGGGGGGCATCTGGAGGTAGCTGAGCCCCGGGTGGGCCACTCCTGGCAGGTGTGGCCTGCCTGCCCTCCAAGGCCACGGCAATCTGGCCGAGATACGAACTGGTCTAGGCCTGCACCCTGAGCTGCTGGGCCTGCATCCTGAGCTGCTGGGTGACCTGATAATGCTGGGCCCGCCGACTCAGCCTCCCCTGGTCCCGGATGGCAGCACTGTTTGCCTGGATGGCAGCAGTGTTTGCCTGGACGGCTGCAGTGAGGTCCCTTATGTCACCCTGCACCTCCCCCAGACTGGTCACCACTGCAGCGCAGTTGCAGCTCACATCCTGCACTGCCGAAGAAATCTGGGCCACGGAGCATAGGCTGTCAGCCACTCTGTCCAGGTGCCCAACTATGTCCCCCATTTGCTGGGTCTGCCTGGCGTGATCCCTCGCCACCTGGTCCTGGACCAGATCAGACACCCCCTTGGTCTTATGGGTGGCCTTCCTGGGGCCAGTAGATGGTTGTCCCCGGGGGGATGGAGTCGCCCTTGAGTGGCTTCCTATGATGGGGGAGGGGATCTGAGAGGGCCCTGCAGAAGAGGAGGACTCCTCCAACAATAAAATAAAGTCCTGCTCTGCCCCAACAGGCTCCTCCTCAACGACCTCTGCAGGTGTGGTGTGGGCACTCTCCTCCTCCACCTCGGTGTCTTCACCACCCAGGGGCACAGGCACTGGGTGCCGTTGGGGGGATGGGGTGGACTGGCCGCCGACAGATGATGGCCCAGCTCCGTCATCTGTGGATGACACAAAGCAGACACATGTTGGTGGTCCCACACACTTGGCACATGTACCCTCCCCCCCCCACATGCAACACACCAAATAGGGGATAAAAAACACTTACCTGTCCTGGAGCCTTCCTCCACAGAATCATAGCCTGGTACACCCTCCAATTGCTCCCTCTCCAGGCAGCGGACGACCACCTCCTCCTCTGTGGTCAGGCTGACTGGACATGGGGGTCCACCACCTGTGCCCCGCTCATGGCTCCGAATGGTGGCCACCTTGCCACGGACCTTGCGCCGCAGGTCATTGATTTTTTTTTGTATATCCCCAGCAGTCCGGGTGGAGTACCCCAAGACATTCACCCTGCCAGCAATGGTGTCCAGGATGGCCTGTTTCCTCTCCCGGGTGGTCTTCCTACTTTTCTTCCCATGCAGGAAATCATTGTAAGTCTCCATAGCAGAGATGACCACAGAGACCTCCTGGGCATTAAAATTGAGGTTCCTCCTCTCTTTGGGGGTAGCGGGAGCAGCCATAACAGAGCACAAGTAAATTCCCTGGGGTGGGGGGAAACGGAAATACTTTTGCGCCGGAATGGCGCTTCCGCTGGCGCTTTTATACGCGCAACGGAACACATTGCGCTGGCGTTTCTCGTGAAGTGGTGCCGACGGAAGTTGTGAGCATGGGGGGCCGAGTGAAGCCTCACTTACTGCGCATGCTCCGTGGATGATGCGCTGAACGTAAGTCTCTGCGCTGGGCTCCACCCATCATTTACATATGATCACACCCACTTCCACTTGCGTCGGGTTACGCCAGCGCATTATCGTTACTCTGGCGCAAGTTTCCGCGCAAGTGCTATGTGAATAACATTACTTGCGCCGAAAGTGACGGCACCCGACGGCATCCGACGGAACTTCGTAAGGTTACTCCACATAGAAGCTGGGGTAACCTTACGAGTCCGTAAACGACGTACGCGACGACGGGGCGGCGTAAAAGCGATCGGGAATCGCCGTACTAGCCTCATTTGCATATGCAAATGAAAAAACAACGTGAAGGCCACCTAGTGGCCGGAGTTGTCATTACACCTACGATCCGAAAGTGTAATGCTTTTACACTTGTCGGATGTAGAAGCATATCTATGCAAAAGTGATGCTAAGCATCACGCACATAGATACGAGGACAAAAAAAAGGCGATACGACGGGGTATCTGAGATACTCTGTCGTAAAAGCCTCTGAGAATCTGGCCCTCCGTCTACATGTCAGCAAAAGCAACACCGTTAGGTACGAGCTGAGCAGCCACACTTGCAGGACAACAATCTGTATGCCACCATGCCAGGGGCAGCCTTGCTCATAGCTAGTGATGAGCGGAATATGCCATATTCGATTTCGCGATATTTCACGACTATATAGAAGAATATTCGCGAAATATTCGTTAATATCGAATATTCGTGATATTTTATCAAAAAAAAATTTGCGAAATTTCGCCAATGCGAAATTTCGCTAATGCGAAATTTCGCTAATGCGAATGCGAAATTGATTGCGAAATTCTCGTCAACACGCAAAAACGGAGATCATTTCCTGGATTACTAAACTAATATGCACTGAACACTAACTCTACTTACACAAACTTATATGACTAAACTAAAGCTAATTTTTTTTTTTTATACACAAAACACAGAAGGGCAGAGAAAGTATTCACGAATATTCGTAATACGAATATTCGCATTGCGAATTTTCGGCAACATAAAAGGATCGCCTCAGCTACTCGGCCCAGGGTCTCTAATCATACCAGCAATGCTTTTAGACGTCGATAGAGATCACTAGGATGTGATCTGTTTTAAAAATAAATTTGAAAAAATACGAATATTTGCAATAGCGAATATTCACCGCGATATTCGATTTATTCGCGAATACTCGAATATGCAATATTCGTAACGAATATTCGCAATGCGAATATTCGTGAGCAACACTACTCATAGCTATACTTCTGACTTTAGATGAGCGCAGAAGGAGGAGGGCACGGAGGAGGGCACGGGAGAGGATCTCCCGACCGCCACTGAGCAAGGTACTGGCAACACTCCATTTACTTGCCAGTGGCTCTTTTCACCCTAATGGCTAAATATATATTTTATAGACATTTTTTCTGTTTAGTATATATTTTAAATTGTAGAGAAAGGAGCAAGCGGGACTTTAAATGAAGCATGTGCGGGAAAGGTTTAAATAATGGTAATAAATCTGGAATACGTTAAATATTTTATTGCTTTCACATAATGCACCGTACATGACTATATTGCATGACTATATTGCACTATTGAAGAAAATAGATAAACATATGTAGTTCACAGATTGGTGGGGGGAAAGGTTTATATAGGCAGTAACCCAAGTGTATACAAACAAAAGGTACAACAAACTGTACTGCAGTAATTAGTGTATACACTTGGGTTACTGCCTATATAAAACTTTCCCCCCACCAATCTGTGAACTACATGGGCCAGATTCACAAAGCCATTACGCTGTAGTATCAGGAGATACGCCAGTGTAATTGGAACTATGCGCCTGCGTATAGTTATGCCGTATCCCCAAAACGATATACGCCATAAATCTAGACTTTTTAGACCGACGTAATTTCATTAGACTGGCGCAACGTGCGCGCAATAAATGCGCGGACACATCATTGATTTGCTAGGCAAATATGCAAATGAGGGAGTTACAGCGATCCACAAAAGTAAGTTGGTGCAGTGCAGGCTACCCGCTGTGCGCATCAGCTGCACGTCCTGTCTAAAATTAGGCAATATAAAAGCTTGCTTACAATTAGACAATCCGTCTACATGTCAGCAAAAGCAACACCGTTAGGGACGAGCTGAGCAGCCACACTTGCAGGACAACAATCTGTATGCCACCATGCCAGGGGCAGCCTTGCTCATAGCTATACTACTGACTTTAGATGAGCGCAGAAGGAGGAGGGCACGGAGGAGGGGACGGGAGAGGATATATCGCACACGCATAGACATCTTTGGCATGAGTGATCCGGAGGTGTCTCGCATCTTCAGATTCACCCCTCATGCCATCATGGAATTAACCACAACCCTGCAGGAGAACATCACCAGCCCGACACATCACCATCCATGACAGCTACATATACAATCATAGCTCCATCCCAACAGAATTTGAACAGAACATGTATGGGGACAGCTGGCTGGTTGGTGAGTGACATGGGTGGCAGGCATGACTGCCCCCCCATTATGCACACATCACAAGGGGCACATGCACTACTAACGTCCTCCTGTCTTTTCTCTTCAAGGTGACTCTGCATATGCACTGGGAGCCCATCTCATGACTTCTATGCTGAACCCCCCATGGTACCCTGTTGTATTCCCCAAACTTTGTATGCCAGATCATCGGTGCATGTTGCATGCTGCACAACTTTGCAGTGAGAAAGGGCCTGGAGATTGACATAAGTGATGACCTGACCCCTGAACCAGACAATCCCCCCCTAACTGAGGCTACCCCGTCTTCTGAGGAAAGAGCAGCCAGGACACAGCTCACATTAGGCATCTTTGCACGTTAAACACACACATTAATCATGGCACAATGAGAATGCATGCATGCTCACCACTGGGGACCCTAGCACACACACCCCACATCCTCATCAAATTGGATTAGCACAAGCCCACCATGCAGGACTTGTGAGCAGCAAGGCCATGCTATGGCTCCAATTATGTCACTGTACATTCATACACCATTCACACGGACCTGGGGATCACTTCTCCCCCACAAATGAGGGTGACACCGCTTTTCCGGCAGGAATGTCACCCCCACATTCCAAAATCATTAACAAAAAAAAAAAAATGCCCAGCAAAAAAAAAAAAGATGACCATCAAAAATATATATATAAAAAAAAACCAAAGTAAACACAGAAAATACAAATATCTCTCTCCAAAACAGTCACAAAATAACTTAAAGACATGTCACAAACCAAAAAAAAAAAGAAACAACAGAACAAAAGCATCTTGCTGTATAGGAAGGGATACAAACGGATGTACTTTTGCAAAGGAAGGGCATTTGTCTCTGTCTATTTAAGCTCTCTGCATAACTCACTAAGTTGACCGGGCTTAGTTCCAATTTCACTAATTGCGCCGTTCCCGAGTTGTGAGCATGCGCAGAGAAGTGCTGACCATGGTCTGCTTCATGTGCGCATGCGCAATCCGGCCGGCCCTTCATTTGCATGGGGTCACGGCTCATTTCAATGGAACACGCCCACATCCTTCCCAATTTGAATTACTCCGCCTTACGCCTCGGAAATTACGTTGCACCGGCGCAAATTTCAGCGCAAATACTACGAGGATACGGTAATTGCGCCTCTACATTGCGCCGGTCTAATGTAAAGGAGGTGCCCTACTCCGGTCAAAAAATGCGCCAATGTACCTGAATCTGGCCCCATATGTTTATCTATTTTCTTCAAATATTTAACGTATTCCAGATTTATGACCATTATTTATATCCCCAACTTAGTGCAAACCTTTCCCGCATATGCTTCATTTAATGTCCCGCTTGCTCCTTTCTCTATAACAAATACCAGGGATGGAGGTAATTAACACATTGCCTCATTTAAAGTCCCAAAAAACTAGGGTTGTCCCGATACCGATACTATACTCGGTATCCGGACCAATACCGAGTATTTTCGGGAGTACTTGTACTCCCGCAAATACCCCCGATACCGAAATAGAATACTTCCCCCCCGCCGCCGCTATCGCCGGTACCGCCGCCGGATACGGCCGTTAATCCCGGTGCATGACAGCAAAGCCGCTGGATACGGCCGTTAATCCCGGTGCTTTCGCTTGTATACTTGTAAAGCCGGCGCCGCCATGTATAGACACTCCCCCTCTCGTGATTGGACGGATTTGTCCAATCACGAGAGGGGGAGTGTCTATACACGGCAGGGCGGGCTTTACAAGTATACAAGCGAAAGCTTGTAATGCTCGCCGTTGTCATGCACTGGGATTAACGGCAGCAGCGGCGGCTTTGCGGCACATCAGGTATGGGGGACAGGACATGGCTACATATGTGGGGACAGGACATGGCTACATATGTGGGGACAGGACATGGCTACATATGTGGGGACAGGACATGGCTACATATGTGGGGACAGGACATGGCTACATATGTGGGGACGGGACATGGCTACATATGTGGGGACGGGACATGGCTACATATGTGGGGACGGGACATGGCTACATATGTGGGGGGGGACATGGCTACTTATGTGGGGGGACATGTCTGCAATATGTGGGGGACATGTCTTCAATATGTGGGGGACATGGCTACATATGTGGGGGGGACATGGCTGCAATATGTGGGGGACATGGCTACATATGTGGGGGACATGTCTGCAATATGTGGGGGGACATGGCTGCAATATGTGGGGGACATGGCTGCAATATGTGGGGGACATGTCTGCAATATGTGGGGGACATGGCTACATATGTGGGGGGGACATGGCTACATATGTGGGGGGGACATGGCTGCAATATGTGGGGGACATGGCTGCATATGTGGGGGACATGGCTGCAATATGTGGGGGACATGGCTGCATTTGGGGACACATTTAAAAAAAGTATCGGTATTCGGTATCGGCGACTACTTGAAAAAAAGTATCGGTACTTGAACTCGGTCCTAAAAAAGTGGTATCGGAACAACCCTACAAAAAACCCTCCCCCCTTTTTCATATATTTTAAATTAGTTAATATAATAAATATATAATTTTTTATATCTAATATATATTTAATATTTTAAATATTATTATAATTATATTATTTATTATTATCAACATTTTTTAAATATATATATATATATATATATATATATATATATATTGTAACAGTAAGCGCTACTGTAACTATAAAAATGATGATGAAATGGACACACGGTCTGCATATAACCAGATTGCAGAGCTGGGATCTGGGTGGGACTGGAACTCCAACCTGTGTCCAGGTTTTTAAGATAGCCTGCAAGCTGCCTTCCCAGGTGCAGACAGCTCATTAAAGGAATGGCTGGGGAGAGCAGATGGGAAGGAAGGAGAGAGGAAGGAAGGTGAACAGTGGCTGTCGCTGTGTCCCTGTGTTGGGACGGACGCTGTGTCCCTGTGTTGGGA
This sequence comes from Rana kukunoris, assembly GCA_029574335.1. Classification (NCBI taxonomy): domain Eukaryota; kingdom Metazoa; phylum Chordata; class Amphibia; order Anura; family Ranidae; genus Rana; species Rana kukunoris. The sequence continues at coordinate 244,102,018 of CM056059.1, forward strand.
CGGACGCTGTGTGCGTTGAAGGACTTTGGGGCCTTGTGCATCCAGGACCGTGGGTCTGGAGGAGCGGATGGTTTGAGGAACCATTACCTATAACAGCAGTGCTGTTGAAGAGTAGCCATGTGGGCTGGGATTTTCATTTATCTTTGGATGTCGTTTAAACCCCTGCGTGGGATTCCTGTGAATGGACTTTTTGTTCTGTTTATCTCCTTTTAATAAACGTGGGCTACCAGGCCCTTAACGCTAATTGCCTGTTTGCTGTGGACTCACTACACCAAAACGCATCTACCAGAAGAGTAAACCCCCCAATGTTTACAAGTGGTGGAGAATGCGGGCATCTAAACGGTGGAATCCGGGTCCTTGCTACAGTGGTGAGTCGCATCAGGAACTGCTGCTAGCTGTGTGTGGCAGCCAGGCAAACAGCATTGCACAGAAATTTGATGGACTGTGTTGTGTACCTGTGAAAGGAGAATCACATTTTTTTCTCTTCTCTGCTGTGAACTGTGTTACTGGTTGCTGTGTGCAACACCGCAAGGATGGGGCGGTCAAAACAGAAAAAGGAGGCGTTTCTTGCTGAAGCCAGAGATAGAGCTCTGTGGCTGGAGGGGTTGTTACCGCCTGATAGAACCCCATACATGCCTGAACAAAGTTTTTCAAGTGAAAAGAGGGCTGCTGTCGCCCCTAGCAACACTGCTGCAATGAGTGCATATGGGACTGCTAGTGTGGAGCATCCACCAGCGTTTGAATCTGCAGTGGATTGGTGCAAGCGGCACCTGGCAGAATTAGACAAAGCTGAAGTGGAAGGCAAGACAACCTTCACTACAAAGAGAGGTGTTGTTGCCCCTGGCAACGCTGCTGCAGTTAAACCAGCAGCTATTGCAAAAAGTGTGAAAGCGACACAGCTTAAAACAGGATCCAGCGGAAGGAATCCTGTGTTCTGTGCCAGAAGAGAGGCTGACCAAAAGCCAGGATGTAGAGTGGTTGCCCATAGCAACACATATGAGGCCAGTAAAAAGGGGCCAGTGGTGTATGAGACTGTGAATAAGTGGTTCAAGTGGAACCAGACTAAAGAATCGGATGCGGTAAAATGGGCTGAGATAGTGGCCTCTGACTATATGCAACCCATGCTACCTACAGAGGAGGTTGGAGACTTCCTGGAAAAATTTGAAAAAGTCGCTGTAAGGAGGAAATGGCCTAGAGACCGGTGGCCAAAATTGCTGCAAACCTTATTGCTGGTAGAGTATCGGTCGGTTTACCATTTGATGGACGGAGACCAGGATGATTACCGCAAGTTTAAAGAGGAAATCCTTCTTAGAGGAGAGTTTCATCGCATCATGAGCCGCCAGCAATTCTTCAGCAAAGGGAGGTCGTCACCCATAGCAACTGGAGAGGCATCACTGCGACAACAGAGCACCAGTCAAGCAATGGCTCAGGAGAGCATGAGTGTGCGTCGGTATACCAGCTGTGCGTTTTCTGCAAACATATCGGTTGTCACCCCTGGCAACAGTGGCAAGAAGTCTGTGTGGCCTGCAGGGGGTGTTGGGTCTGGAAAGGCTGCAGTGTCATCCTTTGGCCCCAAAGAGACAGTAGCTGGTATAGATGCAGCTAAGAGACAGCGAACTCAAGTGAAGACTATGATACCAGCCACTGAAAATGGTAAGACTGTTTCAGTTTATGATCCCAGTGAAGTGGGGGTATGTTCAGCGGAGAGATCTGCAGTACAAATGGACATGGGGACTGTGCATGCGCCTGCTATAATCCAGCAGAGTGCTGGGAAAGTTGAACTAGGGGTGACCAAAACTGTCTTTGTGCCATGTTCCCTAGTGACAGGTGCTGCAGAGTTGCCCAGGGAAACCTCCAAGGAGCTTGCAGTGGCTAAGCAGGGCGTTTCCCAGGTCAGCTATGGAGCTGCTCAAGGAGCAAAGAGTTCCCCTTTAAAAATAGAGAGTGCTGTGAGGAGAGGCTCACAGACTGTTGTGGGTAATGGACAATGCGCAAAAGTAGAAGTTATGTCTAAGCGTAATGAAAATTCTGATTGTTATGCTGATAAAAGGGTAAATGTTGGCAAATGTGATGGTATTGGTGATGATGACATTGAAAAATGTGTTTCCTTTAATGTCAGGTCTGCAAAGGTTGAAAATGTGTTTACTACCAATGGTGGGAGGAGGATATCTCCCATAGCAACCGGACGCACAGGATTGTCCAGGAAAGTCTCATGGGTTCTCCATGGGTCGGAGCCAGAGGTTTTCCAGGATGGTTGTGGTGCTACTCTGGTGAAACAAGGGAAGACTGTGTCACACCGTGAGTGTGTGTGGGCGGAGCCCCACAACCCTAAGTGTAACCCAGTTGTCAAGGGGTTAATTCAGCCTGCAAAAGCTGAAAGTGCAGAGCTGTGTGTGTCAGTAGCGCCCCCAGAGCTGGTAGGGCAAAAGCATGTATTACAGCCTGCCTTGTCAGATAATGTGTCATCCCAAGGGGATATGTATATAAATGACCCAGGTGATGTTGTGGCTAGTGAATCCCAGGTTCCTTTGGTGCCTCTTGGGACAGGTGATGCAGCGCTGCAGAATGCCTGTCAGGGAAGTACCACAGACTGGGAAGCATGGTGCAAGGAAACAGTCGCAGCGCTAAACAAAGTAACCATGAGTTATAAAGTAATGATGGGAGACAAGTGTGTGGACACAACATCTGTTATGCCAGACAGAGGGTTTGCAGAGTGGCCGGTGCTCAAGGGCATGTCAGCCCCTGTGAAGATTGATCCCCTCCAGTCTAAAGGAACGGTTCTTGGCATAGACATGGCAGATGTGTTGTCCACAACCCAGCAACTAAGTAGTAGCAAGTGTCAAGGTGACAATGTGTCTTGTAATGACCTGCAGAGGCTCATTGACATTGGTGCAGAAGGGAAAAGTGTGAGACATGTGTCTGACAGCGCCCCAGGGGAGCAACAGGCAGTGATGATGGGTACCTCCAAGGAGGTGGAGGTCTCTTCATATGTCTCAACCTTTCAACCTGCAGTGGATGAGCCCCTCCATGTCTTGGACAGGGAAAAGGTCCCTAGAAAGGTCTGGTATTTAGACATGGGTTGCATAGAGATGACACAAACTTTATTAGAAATGCTGGAGTTGGTAAAAATGCACTCGCTGTACACTTGGGTGTCTCCACCACAGGCGGACCAGGTTGTGCTGCGTAGTACCAATAGGTGGAGCCAAGTGGTACAGGCTGTGCAGGGAAACTTTGATCATGAGTTGTATTGGTGGGTCCAATACTTATTAACAATGTGGCAAATAGTTCTGAGGTTCTCTAAGAGGGTGCCCCTAGTTACTGAGTGGTATGGAAGGTGCTCAGAACTGTTGGAGACATCAAAGGTCTCTCCGGCTGGTGTAGTGACTGGAAACATCCCTGCTGGTGTGGTCCGAGGTGCAGCTGAGCAGTGGTCAGTGGAGGGCGCAGATACTGTCTCACCAGCTAAACCTCATGAGAAGGAAGGGCCCAGAATAGACACAGCACTAGCAGAGATGCTTTCTAACACTCAGAAAGAGGTACAACTTAAAGTACCCGGAGACGCTGTGAGAAAAATTACTAATGTTGGTTTCTGCAACAATGTAAGGTGTACATCAGAAAGAAGTAGTTTGTGTGTGGATCAGTGTCATTTGTTAGATCAGTTGCCCATGGAGTGTTGGACAACAGGTGAGGTGGAGATGTGCTATGGACCAATGGGTTGTAGTCACTTACCTGTGTGTGGTCCCTCCTCGGGTCTAGTTCTAACAAACACTGAGATGGATGGCACGGATTGTGTTGGACTGGGTGACATTGAAATGTCTGATTGGCTAATGAGTGGTGCTGTTAAAAGTGATGTGGTTGCCGTGGGTAACCAGAGAGAGTTTTTTGAACCTGAAAGTCCTGTGGTGAAAGGTAGGATCAGGGAAGGCAGAGTTTCCCCAAGAGAGGAGAGTATGCTCAGGGACCCCAAGAGAAGAGTGGGAAGGCAGAGTATACAGAATTATAGAACCCTGTTGCGATCCAGGGTAGAGCGTGCCTGGAAACGCACCCGAAAAAAAGATTGGGCCTACAGCTGGCGCAGAGGTGCCCCAATCAATGATTCGGGCTGGTGTGTTCCGCCCCCTACGGGTTCGAAACAAGGGGGGGAGGTATGTAACAGTAAGCGCTACTGTAACTATAAAAATGATGATGAAATGGACACACGGTCTGCATATAACCAGATTGCAGAGCTGGGATCTGGGTGGGACTGGAACTCCAACCTGTGTCCAGGTTTTTAAGATAGCCTGCAAGCTGCCTTCCCAGGTGCAGACAGCTCATTAAAGGAATGGCTGGGGAGAGCAGATGGGAAGGAAGGAGAGAGGAAGGAAGGTGAACAGTGGCTGTCGCTGTGTCCCTGTGTTGGGACGGACGCTGTGTCCCTGTGTTGGGACGGACGCTGTGTGCGTTGAAGGACTTTGGGGCCTTGTGCATCCAGGACCGTGGGTCTGGAGGAGCGGATGGTTTGAGGAACCATTACCTATAACAGCAGTGCTGTTGAAGAGTAGCCATGTGGGCTGGGATTTTCATTTATCTTTGGATGTCGTTTAAACCCCTGCGTGGGATTCCTGTGAATGGACTTTTTGTTCTGTTTATCTCCTTTTAATAAACGTGGGCTACCAGGCCCTTAACGCTAATTGCCTGTTTGCTGTGGACTCACTACACCAAAACGCATCTACCAGAAGAGTAAACCCCCCAATGTTTACAATATATATATATATATATATATATATATATATATGTATGTGTGTATATAAATTGGGTGATGTCCCTCAAAATAATGGAACACACGGACACGACAGAAACCTACAAACAGCAACAGACAACGGAACAAAAGCACCTTTCTTCAGGGAGGGAAAAAAATTAGGGCTGACTAATTTCGATTAATTATAACGCACATACCGATCCTACTACTTTTAGCTGATCTCCTTGCAGGCTGATTCCCAGTGCAGCTACCAACCACTGGAAAAATGGATAGCAGGATACAAAGAACACACAAAGGCAGCGCTCGATGGGAATTGCATTTAAACTTTTATAGTCTTCAAGTAGGTAACAAAATAAATATTGCACTGGAGATAAAATTAATGTAGCTACATAAACTGTAAAAATGGTGTGAGAAATACCAAACGGTACCAAAAGCAGTCATAAAAACCTGTAGCTAAGTATGATACTGGAATAAAAATGTGTACAACGATGCCACTGCTGAATCCAGATGAGGAGGGATTAAAATCAGTCCGTCGGCATGTAGATGTCCCTTGAAGGGAACTATCACAACTCCCAGTGGATGGCTGTAGAATCCCAGGTTGATAGAGGGAAGTGCAACAGCCCTTGCGTGTGGCAGATAGTACAGTCCTGCAGGCATGCAGATATGAAGGCACAGCAAAGGAGCCCTTCAGATGGCCATGGAAAGCCCCCCCGGTGGCCGTGACATCACTGGATCTCCGACGCAGCTCCCTGAAGGCCCAGAAGCCGGCGGAGAGGTGAGTATCAATCAAATGAATTTTAATCGATCAAAAAAATTAAAGATTAATCGATCAATTAAAAGTTAAATTGCACAGCCCTAAAAAAAATGGATGTACTTTTGCAATGGAAGGGCGTATGTCTGGGCCTATTTATGCACTGGGCTTATCTCACTTAGTCTGCTGGGCCTAGTTCCTATCTCACTGATGGATCTGGGCCAAGTAATGAGCATGTGCAGAGAGGCTCTGACCATATTCAGCGTCATGCACATGCCCAGTCTGGCTGGCCCTTCATTTGCATGGGGTCATGGCTCATTTCAATGGAACACGCCCACATTCTTCCCACTTTGAATTGCACCGCCATGAATAAGCACTGATCCAGTGCGAAACGCGTCGGTGGCTCCTTGTTTTCTACTGCTGTGACCCTATTTTTGTACATGCTGTCTATTGAATAAAAGACCACCCATCAGGTTTTGGAGTGCGGCTATCCATTTTTCTTTGTCCTCATTTTGCTTAGTGCACCGTCAGCACCCTCGGTATCCTGCACCACCTGTAACCATTTAGTGATCCCACCTGGAGCGGTGACTCCTTTCTCTCTTGAATTACACCGCCTCGGAATTTAAGTTGCGCCGCTGCAAATTTGGGCTCAAATACTCTGTGGATACGGCACTTGCGGCTCGAAATTGAGCCGGTCTAACGTAAAGGAGATGCGCTACGCCGGTCTATATATGCACCGATGTACGTGAGTCTGGCACTATAATTTTTGTTCAAACCAATCAATATACTGTTATTGGGATTTTTTACAAAAATATGTAGACATATCAGACTAAACCGAGGAAGACATTTTTTTTTATATATATATTTTTGTGGGATATTTATTATAGCAAAAAGCAAAAAATAAAGCTTTTTTTTCAAAACTGTTGCATTTTTTGTTTTTAGTGCATTTTTTTTTTTTTTACCACAGAGGTGATCAAAAACCACCAAAAGAAAGCTCTATTTGTTGTAAAAAAAAAATGTTTAGTTACAACATAGCACGACCATGCAATTGTTAGTTAAAGCGACGCAGTGCAAAATGGCCTGGTCATTAAGGGGGAAAATATTCCGGTCCTTAAGTGGTTAAATAACAAACCTGTCAAGATGACTCTCCTACCTCGAATGCTATATTTCCTGACGCCAGACATGGCAGCATACCTATGATATAGCCCCGCCCCTATATCACGTGATAACTCTCTATAAAACTCTGACTGAGAGCTAGCTCCCCCATTCTCCTTTTTGTCCTTAAAAATATCAGCCTACAGACAGTTTCATTCAGGATACGCCCTTACCTGCCGACTATTGTCGAAGTTCCGGCTGGGTTCAGCCTCTCCCAGTTCGAGGACCCACATCTTAGGCACGCTAAATGCACCAACAAGGTGGGGAACCCCTTCTGGTGGTCTTCTGGGGTTGAGGTGTTCTCTAATCAGAGACAACAGTCCTCCTTTGGCATTGCCGGCGATGGAGTCTGATTTGAGCAAGCTGGGACTGCATGATGACTTCTTTCCTATGGAAGCCCTTTTCTAGGTCTGTCAGTTTCTTTCTTGTTCTCATGTCTTTAAAGGCCCTATACACACTGCAACTTTTGTTTTCTGATTTCCTTTAGAGTTGCCAGGACCATATGGTGCCTGCCTGATTGCATACAGGTTAAGGCTTTAGGGTTTGGCCTCATGTTGTGTGGTTTTGATAAATCTGAAGGGTAAAATCTGCAGAAGATTGTATGGTGTGTAGCCAGCTTAAGGTGTCCTTTTGTGTGGATGGGTGTTGGCCTTCCTAATTGTATCAGAGTAGAGATGAGAGAGGACTGAGTCTCAGGTGATCCAATTGCAGGGAGCAGCTAATGAATGCCTTTGCTTTTAAACATCTCCTTCTGAGGTAAGTCTTATCTATCCTAGTAATGGGGATATATGGGGGAGAGAGGAGTAAGGAGCAATTTTTACTAGGGGGATGGGGGTTCTGCCAGATTATTTTTACTATTTGTAAAAAAAAAAAATGCTGAGATATATGTATATTTTTCTCTTTCACTTCCCTTATTTCTGTGGACATGCAGTCCCCCATGCACCTTTCAGTAACTCCCATCAGCATGAGCCTACTGCCACATAACAAAGACCACCCCCACTATCGGGTAGAGGGCCAACTTTTGGTAAGTAAGAAGACGCGGGAGAAAAGAGTGCATTGAGCCCTGATGAGCGTGCCTTCTTATCTGTTGCAACCCCGGCCGCTCACGCCCGCTCAAGGAGGTCCAGAGGCCCTCTCTGAATCATCAGGATTTTCAGGGCGGAAGATGCCTCCTCCAGTCCTGGCAGACCCCAGTACAAAGGGTGCAAATGTACGCTTAAGAGAACGCACACAGCTTCTCCTCTGAGGGCTCAGCGCCCGAAAGGCGAATGTTGGTCATGTGGAGATGACCCTATGCCTGGAATGCTACTTTGCAGCGACTGCTTCAGGCAGCTTGCCAGAGAGGAGTTTGGGAGTCAGCAGGTGTCACCTGTCACCTTGCTCAGCAAAATAGTTCCCAACCCCCTGGCTGAATTTTCCAGCCATCTCAGGCAGCCAGGGACAGAAGTGGATGGACAGTATGGGCACTACACCAGGTCTAATCCAAGCCATTCAACCCTCTCTAACTGGAGGGGTACCAGGCACTTCGGGGGTGACTCCAGCCCAGGCTAGTTCCCCAAACCCAGTATTATAGCCAACCTTTCCGGCAGAGGGAGATGATATTGCCTCCTCCTCAACAGAAGATCCTGAAGGTTGAGGCTTTGTTTTATGCTAATATCCTCATTTGTTATGGCAATAAAGCTGCACTGTAATGGGGGGATCCGGTACCTCCTCCAAAGAAGGAGAAAGCCTGTTATTACACACTGTACAATCTGATTTAAAATTGTGTGACAATCGCTGTACAATATGCATTAGGTACCGTTATTCTTTCAGGGCACCCCAAATGCCATGCGATTCTGCTGTGATAAGTCACATTGGAGAACGCACCTTTCAAAACATTGTGCAGAGTTGGTCGCCCTTAAATAGGAGCAGGGGCTTCTGTTTGCGCACATAGGGCAACCAAGTGAATGGGCCGCACCCATGCAATTTACAACATTGTGTACAAATCGCTCTTTGAAAATCGCATTGCATATACATTGGTCTACTCTAAGTGACAAATTCAAATACCTCTGAAAGGTGACCTAAGCACAGATTGCCTTTTAGGGCAATGGCAGATCATGCTGCAAGTGTGAGCAAGCCTTTGGGTTCCATAGGAGGAATCTAAAGAAGCAGGTAAGCTACCTTTTTTCTCTTAGGACAGAAATAGGAAGCCTGTTTTCAGAGAGGAATGAGAAAGGGAGAGAGAAAATCCTCCTCAACCAATAGGTTGCAGAAGTTGTTTCCACTAATGGGTAAGGATGCGACTCCTTTAGCTACCCTCCAACGGTGGATGCGGCAGTCGACAGACTGACCAAGAATGTGACACTTCCGATGGTAGGCCCTTCCTCCTTTCACAAGATCCTTGTGAGACGCATTGCTTTCACATCCATAGCAAGTGCTATGTGAGTATGTGGGCGCAGAACTTGAAGTATGCGATTAAACCCAGCTGCCAAAGAGAAGAGTCATCAAGGCTCTTGACGAGATGGCTTTCAGCGGACTCTACAGGTGAGGCAGCTATAGACATCATTCGATGGTTATTCAGAGCCATGCTTGGCTCAGTCGCAGCCAAAGGTGCACTGGGGCAAATCCTGGGCGGCTGGCCCATCCTCAAAGCTGAATTGCTGTAAGCTGCCTTCTGATGGGAAGGCGCTGTTTTGTCAAAATACTGGAAACTATCTTCTTCAGGCTTATAGGAGGAAGATCAGATCTTCTGCCCCAGGATCGAAGAGCCAGAGGGGGCAACCATTCAAAGGAACACCAAACAGGTACTGCGATTTTGGAGGCTTTCGCCCATCCAAGGGCGTCAGAAGACCCATGCGGCTCCCCAAGATACTCAGAAGCCCTTTTAACGCCAGGCCTGCCCAGGAGGCAGTTGGAGGCAAGTGGCTCAAAGTGACCCAGTTCCGGTAAGACCACTACCGAAGAATGGCGGTTTCAGGCCATGTAAGAGAAGAAATGGCTGCGCATCCAGGAATTTCAATATTCCTTTTATTGTCTAAAGTGATGACCCCAAAAACACCAACACAAAGTCACATAGACGCTTTTCACACATTCATTTTGTACTTAATCATTTCCAATGGCAAGGCCGTTATTGGTTATTTAATCGGCAGCCTCCAGAACTACCTCAAGAGGCTGAATCAATCTATACGGATAGACTCAAGATGGAGTCTCTCCATACCATAAATCCAGGTCATTCAACAAGGTTACTGGAGGATTTCAGTGGACCTGCAGTATACCTATCAGCATGTCCTGGTCCTTCAGTCATACCAACCGTTTTGAGTCGGGGGGCAAGCATTGCCAAAACTAGTTGGTGCCTATGCGGAATATGCTCTACCTAGGGGCCTGGTTTAGTACTCAGGCAGTCTCAGTTTCTTTGCCACCTCAAACTCCCTAAAGTCAGGGAGAGGTTCCAACAGGCGTTGGCTGCACCAGTGTTGTCAGCATCCCAGTGCATGAGTCCTCTCGGGACAATGGCTTTTGTATTCCGAGGATCCCCTGGGCTCACTGCAAAGTCAGTTTTCCAACAAGGCTTCCTGACGCAATGGAAGCATTTTGTCTAGCCAGAGGCACCAGGGTTCTGGTGATTAAAAAAAAGATAAACTGCTAAATGGCTTAGTCTATTAGGGCTGTAGCCATGGATCATTATTGCTACAGATACCAGCACAGCAGGGTGGGACACCACCTGTGAGCATCTCAGGATTCAGGGCAGGTGGGAATTTCCCACTCAGGGCCTAGTTTCCATATTCTGGAACTCCTACCAGCATTGACATTGAATACTTTACTGTCACACACATAGGGTCTGCCAGTCCTACTCTGTCTGGACCACATGGCAGCAGTCCCATATACAGCGACAAGGCAACATGCACAGCCAGTCCCTCCTGGGAGAGGTGGAACCAATCCTGGCTTTGGCCCAGCAATATCTCCCAGATTTGAGGGCCATATATCTTCCAGCCTATCAGAATTTGGAAGCGGATTGTCTATCCGGGCAATTCAAGGATCCCAACGAATGGTCCCTTCACCCTGAAGTGTTCCAAGGGATCATCCACGAGTGGAGGTTCGCTCAACTGGATCTGTTTTGCCTCATCGGCCTGCTACAAGGGGAACTGGTTCCTCTCACGCTACCCTCATCCATTAGTGGAGGGGACAGATGCCTTTACCAAGCCTTGGGTTGGGCAACTGACCTATACCTTCCCTCCAGGAATTTTAGGATTAAAGAAATTGTTGAGCCTGACAGTCATCACAGGTTTTCCTTACTGGCCTCACAGACCATGGGTCTCTCTGGCAATGGGTATCAGTGTGTGCACACCGATAATTCTGCCTGTGACTCCTCATCTCCTCTTATCTGAGGGAGATGCTCTACATCGGCAACCATCACATCTAAATTTAGCAGCCTGGAAATTGTAAGGCTGAGGTTACAAGAGTTTTCCAGAGGGGATTAGAACTCTGCAGAATTCTTCGAAGGGATCAATCGATGCTATCTACTCCAGTATGGATTAGGCCCACAAGCTTTGCAGCTGGGCATCAGTTTGACTCTTGTGACCCAAATGTATCTCAAATCCTGTCTTTTCTACAATCTGAATTGGATTTGGAGCTCAGTTTGCGTAAGGTGAAAATTTCTGCCATCTTGGCTTTTTCCCAAAAAAAAATGGGCAGCAAACCTGCTGATGGATCACTTCATGAGAGGTACTTGGACTATGCCTTCCCAAGATAAATAGGTTTCCTTTAATGGAACCTGGCAGCAGTCCTCAATTTTCTAGCAAACCCTCATTGTACTCTTGACAGAAGACTGCTCTTCATGGGAGATCTCCTTTAAAATCAGCCTTTTATTAGCCTTGATTTCAGGGGAGAGTGCGTCGACTCCAAAATTTGGGGCGACGGAGCCTCATTCCATGTTCTTCCGAGACAGGGTTGGGCTGAAGTCTTTTTGTTCCAAAGCATGACATCCATGTTTTGTCTTTTCAGTGAATGGGTGCTTCCAGCCTTCCCAGTGCAATCAGATGCCGATCTGCTCAAGTTAGGCTTTGAGGACTTTGGAATGTCCATCTCAGGCTACTTCTACATTCAGAATGTTTAAGATTTAAAGAGTAAGTGGCTTCGGCCTGAACCATCTCGGCCTGAATCGTGAAAATACTCACTGGGCATGTGGAGGCGGTAAGGATCCTCCAGAGATGGTTAGAGTTCATCGCTCAACCAGGGTGATGTCATCTTCTTGGATAGCCCAGGCAGGGTTGTCTCTGTAGACAGTCTGCAAAGAGACTAGCTGGTCATCACATTATATGTTCTTAATACACCACAGGGTGGATCTAGCAGCTCTTACTACGGTAGAGTTTGGGAGGAAGTTTATCCAAGCTTCTTTGTCTTTTTTAAGTTACAGCATTAAACCCTCCCTCTAGAAAGCTCTTCATGTATCATAGGTATGCTGCCATGTCTGGCGTCAGGAAAATGGAAAATTGTATCAAATACTTACCGTAATTTTCCTTTCCTGATGCCAAGACATGGCAGCATACGAACCCTCCCTCTGATATTTTGTACTTTATACGGAGAATGGGGGAGCTAGCTCTCAGTCAGAGTTTTATAGAGAGTTATCACGTGTCCTGTGGGCGGATATAGGGGCGGGGCTATATCATAGGTATGCTGCCATGTCTTGGCATCAGGAAAGGAAAATTACGGTAAGTATTTGATACAATTTTCCATTTTTTTGTTCTCTCCCAATTCCAATCAGAAGGGACCACATTCGGTCCTTTCAGGGTAAAATTATTAGATTTATTTGGGGAAAGACCGGGCACAATTTTCGCAATGAATCCTTTTGAGCCTTAGATCTAGGGGAGGACTGGGACTCCCAAACTTACTTTGGTACTATCAAGCAGCACGATTTGCACAATTGTCAACTGTCGTCTAAATAAACCTGCTTGGGTGCACATAGAGAGACAAGCAGTTCTTACGTACACTTTGGACTATTTACTTTGATGTCCCCGAAGAATCGACCCACAATCCTTTCCCCCACTTTATCCCACTCTATATCCCTCTGGAACAATCTTAGAAATCTGCCCACTTTGAACTCATATGACCTCTAGCTTATATTTTTTAGAATCCTCTGTTTAATCCAGGTATGGACATCAGGGATTTCAGGTGGTGGCTGGATAAGGGAATGTACTGCATTGGCAACTTTCTCCCCATTTCACTTAGCGATTGCACTAGCAAACTTGAAATTCCAGTTTCTGAGGAATTTTGATTCCTCAAAATCTTGCATTTCTTGCATACATTATGGAAAAGCAAACCTGATCCCACAAAATTTATGACATATGAACTATGGTTTAGCTAAGCCACGGAGCAAAGCGGAGGTATTTCAATAATCTACTTGTCACTGGCACCAGATTCTGCTAAACCTCCATACACGTTGGCATGCGAGAATGATCTGCAAGAAAACTGGCATTTAGAGGATTGGGACAAATCCACAGATCCTTTAAAGCAGGCGTCTCAAACTCAAACTACCTGAGGGCCGCAAGACAAGTTTTCATATCCCATGGGGGGCCGCATGCAAACTTTCAAACTTCAAAAACAGTACTGGTGTCAGCGAACGTATTATTAACCCCCAGCTCTGTGTCAGTGGACGCATTATTAACCCCCAGCACTGGTGTCAGCGGACACATTATTAACCCCCAGCACTGGTGTCAGCGGACACATTATTAACCCCCACCACTGGTGTCAGCGGACACATTATTAACCCCCAGCACTGGTGTCAGCGGACACATTATTAAACCCCAGTATTGGTGTCAGCAAACGCATTATTAACCCTGACCACTGCACTGCACACGGACCACTACACACGGACCACTGCACACGGACCACTGCACACGGACCACTACACACGGACCACTGCACACGGACCACTGCACACGGACCACAGCACACGGACCACTGCACACGGACCACTGCACTGCACACTGACCACTACACTGCACACTTACCGACAGACCACTACACTGCCGACAGACCACTACACTACACACTGACCACTCACCATCATGGCACAGCACATCAAGGCTTAGAGCCCAGCAAATTAGGGCACAGCACATCAGGGTACAGGGCACAGCACATCAGGGTACAGCACATCAAGGCACAGAGCCCAGCAAATAAGGGCACATGGCACAGCACATCAGGGCACAGGGCACAGCACATCAGGGTACAGGGCAAAGCGCACATGAGGGCAGAGCGTACATGAGGGCACAGCGTACATGAGGGCACAGCGCACATCAGGGCACAGCACACATCAGGGTACAGGGCACAGCACATCAGGGTACAGGGAACAGCACATCAGGGTACAGGGCACAGCACATCAGAACACAACAGGGTACAGGGCACATCAGAGCACAGCACATAGGGGTACATGGGGCACATGGCACATCATAGCACATCAGGGTACCTGGGGCACATGGCATATCAGGGTACATGGGGTACATGAGGGCACAATCAGAGCACATCAGGCATACCTCCCAACTTTTCAACTTCAGAATGAGGGACAAATGAGCATACCTCCCAACGAAGTTGTTGAGTGGGGGGGGTCCGCAGATCATAGTTGGTGAGCGGGGGGGGGTCCACCTGAGTTGTTGAGCGGGGGAGGTTCCGCGGATCGAAATTGTTGAGCGGGGGGGGTTCGCAGATCTAAGTTGTTGAGCGGGGGGTCCACGGCTCGGAGTGGTTGAGGGGGGGGGTCCGCAGATCAAAGTTGTTGAGCGGGGGGGTTCCACGGCTCTGAGTTGTTGAGCGGGGATTTAGCGCGAATCGCAGGGATGTAGCGCGAATCGCGGGGATTTATCACGAATCGTGGGGATTTATCGCAAATCGCGGGCCATTTATTACCGGTCCGCGGGCCGTAAATGGCCCGCGGGCCGGTACTTTGAGACCCTTGCTTTAAAGGGATCTATAATTCCTCTTTAATGGAAGCAAATCTCAAGTCCCTCACAAAATGGTAATTGGTTCTAACTAGGTTGGTTAACATGTACCCCTCCTCCACACCCCTGTGTTTTAGAGGGTGTCATATGCTGGGCTTGATGGTGCATGTGTGGTGGGAAGACCCGAAAATTTGTCGTTTCTGGAACAAGATTTTTTACCTAAGTCGTAAAGTCACTGGTAGGGTGGTCCCCAAATCCTCAGCCTCAGCTCCTCTTAGCTTCCTCGTTCCAAAAGTACCCAAGCATACGCAGATGTTAATTTTGTTTATTTTCCTGGGAGCCAAAATATCCATAGCTAGGGCATGGAAACAACCCAGAGTTTCAATCTTGGCAGCCAAGAGGAAGATCTCTTGGATAATGGCACAGGAGAAAATTATATTCACTTCATGTGAGTGAAATGCATTGGTGTTTCAACATCCTCTGACCTGGCCTCACCTTCATTTGCACAGCTCCTTTTATTTGCCTCCCCACCTGATCAATTGATCAATTGATCAACTCTCAGCACCTACAGCTTTGTAGATTGGAGAAGTGCTTTCAGCATCTTACACACCTCCACGTCTGCATCAGCCCTCATGCTGATCCGCTGATCCATGGAACTTTAAAAGAGACTTCACTGGTGCCCACTACCCACATGAACAGATCTGTCAGTAAGGAAGGAACATCAGCGCGGCTTTGGTGAGCTTGTTCCAGGGACTTCTTCCCGTTCTTTTAATCCTCCATTGCACTGCTGCTTCCACCGCCGAGTGGATGTCCCCTCACTTTCACATATCAGGCTGCAACAACAGTTAGTCCCCTTTACCTCTGTTCCCCTGTCAAAATTTGTACATGCTAGTTGATCTGATCTTCATCTTCCACTAAGCGTCTGCAGGCATCTGTGTCTATTTCTATTGTATTATCTATCTAATGTATTTTCTTTTCATACTTGACCTCCACGCAGTGGACAAAGGCCTGGACCTGCACGCGTCTGGTTTGGATCACCATCCTTCCTCCCCAGCAGTTTCTCCGGCACATGATCTCCTCCACCCTTCAGCTTTAGTATCTCCCCACCTGGACATACCCACTGGCGCCTCCTCCCCAATGCAGCAGACAGGTCCAGGACACGCCCACTCTCCAGAGCCATGGGAGTATCTGCGGCGCATTGTGGAGTGCCAAGAGAGACAGTATAGGAGGCTATCTCACTCTTTGGCCCTCCACAATCGCCGACAGATGCGTCAATATATGGCTCTGGAGAGGTACCAACGGGCAACTAGGAGGATGATTTGTGACCAGTTAGCTGCCATCACCAGGTCCCTAGAGCGACCGGTCAGCCGGTTGGGAAATGAAAGTTCCTAATTTTTGTTTTGTTTTGTTTTTTTCCTATTTTTTTTTGTTTTGTTTTTTTACTTGTTTGAAATAAAAACTAAATTTGTACAGAAATAATTGTTTTCTTGAGTTTTGCTTTCCTTGTTAGGTTCATTAGGTGATGTACTGTATATAAATAAACTAGTCCATGTATTGTTACTAACCTACATTTAACCATCAGGCTGAACTTTAAGAGATTTCTCTTTACACTATTTCAATGTGCAAAGGGTAATCCCATGTATATTCATATTGTGTCCAGTCACGCCGTTCCGTACAGCTATCCCCCCACCAGAATACACATACACTCCTCAACAGTTCAACAGTTCAAAGGGCAGTCATAATTTCCAGGGCTTGAGTAACATGGCAGCAGGGTAGATTACTCACACTGGAGACAATTACAGATGTTCATGAAACAGGCGTCAGAGATGGCAAATGGGAGGGGTCCCGGGTATCAGGATGCAGCTAAGCAGTGACCAACTAATCTACCTTGCATAGAATCTCGTTTCCAGCTGTATGCTTCTTTGTGCTATTTTGTGTTGGTAAGTGTCTCTCCATCAAGAGGAACTGTCATGCTGTTGAGGTCATCTTTATAATCATTGTCTCATTTCCAGATCATCATACAAAAATGGTTAAATTAGCACACGTTGCTATTTGTATTTACAAAGACAGCAACACATGAACAGTAGCGTCACATCAAGGCTTCAACCCTTGCTACTGTCCATTCACAAAACATTCATTCATGCAATCACTCACACTCTAGTCACTCACAACACTCATTATAAAAAAGGGTAATGGAAGGAATAAAGTGAAAAATTTGCTTAAAACAATCGAATTTTATTTAAATCGTGGGGGTCACACCAAAGACAACTGCTATTGCAATGTCAAGTGGTAAGAAAATATGATTTTCCTCAACATTTGGATGGTTCCTCTGAGTCCCATCTATCTTCACATGGTGAGGTTCTGGTCTCACAAGTTAAGGTTAGGGTAACACAGCTTGGGAGGTTAAATTTGAGGAAAGTTATTTGTTCCATCAAATGGGGTGTCAGTTGTGAACAGTGTGGATTAAGGATGTTCCCAGTAATAGAGAAAACTCTATCACTTTGCACAGTGGTTGGAGGACAAGATGGTAGTTGCTGGGCAACCAGGCAAAAACCAGGTCACACACTTTTCTTAACATCCCAATAGGTCAAAGGCTCCTCTGTAGGAAGCAAAGGTGCTTCATATAGGTAGGCCCTGACCATTTCAGAGGCACTGCTCTCCTCTCGGTTACCTGCTGCTTGACCTGCATCCACCAGATTGTGAAGTGCCTCGACCCAACATGCACATGCCTCACTCTGTTTTTTTTGAGTGATGGTGCCAGGCCTTGGAATAGCACACATGGCAGGTGAATCTTCAAAACCGGCCTCATCCGGAATACATCTCTGTTGCTGCAAATTACAGACCCTTTCAATTAGTTTTCCTTTCCAGTAGGAGAAACTGTTGTCTCTGAGTGCCAGTTACCTTTGATCCTGGGATCACACATGGAAGCCAGCATGAGTTCAGGGTGGCTTCCATGTGGACACGGTCATTTTTCCGATCTTTTAAGTTGTCTTGTAGCTTTCTGATGGAAGACACTACATCGGCCTGAAGTGGGCTGCCACAAAGAGGCTCTGTGTTTTCTAGGAACGATCCCATCTTATCTATGAGATAGGTAAATAAGGGTATGACCTGTCCTAGGCTGGCATTGCTCTGACCCAAGTTTTCCGTCACATTCCGAAAGGGTTTTAAGGCAGAAACAAGCTGACCATTTATACACCAGTCATCACATCCCAGTGTGTAATCATCAATCCCAATGCTGTGGCGGGATGATAGATTGTGGATGGCTGTCTTTTGCTCCAAAATGCGTTCCAGCATTTCCAGGGTATATTTCTACCTGGTGCTGACATCTTGTTTCAAGCGATATATGGGGAGCCCTGATTTTGCTTGCTCCTCCCTCAACAATTGACTAGCCCCTACACTGCGGTGGAAATGCCCTGCAATCTTCCTGCAAAGTAACCAAGATTTGAGCAATCTTGTTGTGTTTTTCCACTGGGATTGCACCCTTGACCACTAAATGCAGTATGTGTGCAAAACAGCGCACACCAACAAAAGATCCATCTTGGAGCTTATTTACCATGTTTGAAACTCCGTCTGTGACTATGAAGCCAACAGAAACATTAGTGACTGCCTGCTCTCCAAACCAATTGGCCAACATTGATCTAATTGCCCACAATATGTTGGCAGAGCTGTGCATATCATCACAGACTTCTGTGTGGAGCAGGAAAGCTTGATAATCCTGTTGGTCTTGCTCTGCAGACCTGCTTCCTGATGAAGTTAGAATTTTTACACCACCAACTGGCACAGTGGCCTCCCACCAGTGTGCAGTCAAAGACAGGAAAGCGTGTTGACCGCTGGGAGCTGTCCACAAATCAGTGGTCAAATGAATGGTCTGACCCTCGACTTTGGCCATTTTTTCCTTTAACGCTGCAACGCACAAACGATATAGTGCTGGAATAATCTTTCTGCTGAAAGTTGTTCGTGCAGGAACGTGGAGCAAGGGCATGCATTAGCTGTTTAAACGGCTCACCTTCAATCATCCGAAAAGAGGCTCCTCCAAAAGCAATGAATTGGCCAATGAGGCGAGTGATCTTGTTGGCCTGCTGTTTTGACATACCCTTGGAACTAAAGCCAACAAAACTATCTAAGGTAGGCTGATGTCCTTGGGAGGATGAGGAGCCTGATTGGGTCTAACTCTGCACTGGAACTATTACACGTGGATGGTTTGTCTTATTTGGACCCTCTCGGTTGGCTGGGCTCTGAGTAAGTGGTGTGGTTGAGGAGGTACCACCAGTACAGTCAGATAAGTGCAATTGATAAGTAAAGCCGCCGCCGAACTCCCTGTTAAAGTCTATGGGGGAAATCTTAAGTGTTCATTTTAAAGGCTAATCTGCAAGTTTTGTCCTAAAAAGTGTTTGGGGACCTCAGTCCTGCCCCAGGGGACATGTATCAATGCTTTTTTTTTAAAACAGCCGTTTTTTTAGGAGCAGTGATTTTAATAATGCTTAAAGTGCAACAATAAAAGTGAAATATTCCTTTAAATTTCGTACCATGGGGGGCTCTAATGTCAGCATGTAAAAAAAGAGCACTTTTCCCGTGGTTAACTGTCCCTGCACAAAATGACATTCTCCAAAGTAAAAAAGCCGTTTAAAACTGACTCGCGGCTATAATGAATTGTCGGCTCCCGGCAATTGCAGGAGAATTCATTCATAAAAAACACCAAAAAAAAAGCGTGGGGGTCCCCCCAAATTCAATAACCAGATCCTTTAGGTCTGGTATGGATATTAAGGGGAACCCCGCCAACAATTTAAAAAAAAATGACGTGGGGTTCCCCCCAAATATCATTAACCAGACCCTTCAGGTCTGGTGTGGAATTTAAGGGGAACTCCACCCCAAATTAAAAAAAATGGCGTGGAGTCATTATTGCCGCGAGTCTGTTTTAAACGGCTTCCTTCAGAATGTCACTTTTCACATGCTGGCATTACACCCAGGGCCGCCATGAGGGGGGTACAGGCAGTGCACCTGTATGGGGTCCGGGGGTCCGGAGGTGCCCAGGTGCCTGGAGGCACCCAGGGCCCCAGATGGTAACCCCCCTCTTTTTTTTCTGCTCCAGGGGCCCCATAATTCCTGATGGCGGCCCTGATTACACCCCCCCATGGTACGAAATATAAAGGAATATTTCATTTTTTTTTGTTGCACTTTAACCACTTCCATACCGCGCCTATTTTGGCACTTCTCTCCTTCATGTAACAATTATATTTTCTTCCTTGAAAATTACTCAGGACCCCCAAACATTATATATATTTTATTATCAGACACCCTAGGGAATAAAGTGGCGGGCAATTTTATTTTAAATTTCAAACGGTATTTGGGCCAAAATTTTTCTAAAGCCTTTTTTTTGTTGGCTTAAAAAAAAA
This sequence comes from Rana kukunoris, assembly GCA_029574335.1. Lineage (NCBI taxonomy): Eukaryota > Metazoa > Chordata > Amphibia > Anura > Ranidae > Rana > Rana kukunoris. The sequence continues at coordinate 244,121,965 of CM056059.1, forward strand.
CCTGTTTCATGAATTAAAAAATAACAAAGCAGTAAAGCTAGCCCAATTTTTAGGGATAATGTGAAAGATGATGTTACACCGAGTAAATAGATACCTAACTTGTCACGCTTTCAGATTGTGCACACTCATGGAATGGCGCTAAACTTCGTAATTAAAAATCTCCATAGGCGACGCTTGACTTTTTTTTCAGGTTACCAGTTTTGAGTTACAGAGGAGGTCTAGTGCTAAAATTATTGCTCTCACTCTAACGCACGCTATTATACCTCACATGTGGGGTTACATAGTTACATAGTTAGTCAGGTTGAAAAAAGACACAAGTCCATCCAGTTCAACCATAAAAAAAATAAAACAAAGTAAAACACAGTACATCCTCCCATACACCCAACTCCATACCCACAGTTGATCCAGAGGAAGGCAAAAAACCCCAGCAGAGCGATGATCCAATTTGCTACCGGAGGGGAAAAAATTCCTTCCTGATCCCCCGAAAGGCAATCGGATTTACCCCGGATCAACTTTACCTACAAAACTTAGTACTCAGTTATATTATGTGCATTTAGGAAAGAATCCAGGCCTCTCTTAAAGCAATCTACTGAGCTGGCCAGAACCACCTCTGGAGGGAGTCTGTTCCACATTTTCACAGCTCTTACTGTGAAGAAACCTTTCCGTATTTGGAGGTGAAATCTCTTTTCCTCCAGACGTAAAGAGTGCCCCCTTGTCCTCAGTGTTGACCTTAAAGTGAATAACTCAACACCAAGTTCACTATATGGACCTCTTATGTATTTGTACATGTTGATCATATCCCCCCTTATTCTCCTCTTCTCAAGAGTGAATAAATTCAGTTCTTCTAATCTTTCCTCATAGCTGAGCTCCTCCATGCCTCTTATCAGTTTGGTTGCTCTTCTCTGCACTTTCTCCAGTTCTCCGATATCCTTTTTGAGAACTGGTGCCCAAAACTGGACTGCATATTCCAGATGAGGTCTTACTAATGATTTGTACAGGGGCAAAATGATATCTCTATCTCTGGAGTCCATACCTCTCTTAATACAAGAAAGGACTTTGCTCGCTTTGGAAACCGCAGCTTGGCATTGCATGCCATTATTGAGCTTATGATCAACTAAAACCCCCAGATCCTTCTCCACTACAGATCCCCCCAGTTGTACTCCCCCTAGCATGTATGATGCATGAATATTCTTAGCCCCCAAGTGCATAACTTTACATTTATCAACATTAAACCTCATCTGCCACTTAGTCGCCCAATTAGACAGAGCATTGAGGTCGGCTTGTAAATTGGAGACATCCTGCAAGGACATTATTCCACTGCATAGCTTGGTGTCATCTGCAAAAACAGAAACGGTGTTTACATATGTGGGTGGGACTTGCATGCGTGTTCGCTTCTGAGTGCGAGCTACTAGGGACAGGGGCATTTAAATTTACATTTTTATTTCTTTTTTGTTATTTTAACATCATATTTTTATTTTTGCACTTTTTTGACCCTTTTTTTCTATTAGTTTTCACTTTTCTTCCTATTACAAGGAATGTAAACATCCCTTGTAATAGGACTAGTGTGTGACAGGTCCTCTTTATGGAGAGAGGCGGGGTCAATAAGACCCCACATCTGTCCTCCAGGCTGGAAAGCATGGAATTTGAGAAAAAAAAACATCTCATGCTTTCAGCTGCAATCATGTTCGTTCAGCACAGTGGTGTAGTGTATAGCACGTTCACCTAGCAGCAAAAGGGTCGCTGGTTCGAATCCCGCCCGTGACACCATCTTCCAAGGAGTTTGCATGTTCTCCCTGTGCCTGCATGGGCTTCCTCCCACAAACTAAAAACATGCTGTAAATCGGATCCTGTCTAAATAAGCCCTAATATGCAGTAGGATATTTAGGTTTTGTGCTGCCCTAGGCCTGACCAAATTTCTGCACCCCCTAATATAGGGTGACCAGACATCCCCAGTTTCAGGGGACAGTCCCCTGATTGAGGACACTGTCCCTGGACCAAGTTTGTCCCCAGATTGGATTTAATAGGGGGCAGGGGCAATTTCAAAGTCAGTCAGTGCAGAATAAAAAAAAAAATAGAATTACACCCCCCGCTCCGCCGTGCCTACTAGCATAGGGGGGGGGGGTTGTATTTTTCCCATTATCTGTGCCCCTTTCTGATGATCATGTGCTGGTCGGAGTGGAGGGAATATTTCTTCAGTTTCGGGCGCATGCCCATTTAGCTTCGCTCACATGTTCTTCTGCCTTGGCACAAATCTTGGCCAGCCACCTGCTTATCTCCTTGCCTTCCCTGGGAGAGTGATCTTCCTCCGCTCCCCACCCAGTAGTAGCCGGGGCACAAAGAGTAAGACTTGAGAGGCTGTGAGGCGGGCGGCAATGGGCAGAGAGTCGCTGATTGTTGCCATTACTAGTAAACCAAAAATATGTCCCCGATTTCATTTTCAAAATCTGGTCACCTTACCCTAATAGAAAAATGACCCACCCTTCCTGTCAAGGCCACATCCTGTTTTTTTATGACCCGCCCTGGAATTTTCAGGACACACACACACAAGTTCTGTGGGGGGGGGGGGCAGGAATCCCTTAATTTGCCTGGTTTTTCTATCACTTCCTGTTTGGCTATGGGGCAGGAAGTGAAGGCCAATCTCCCCAAACGGACAGGGATAATACAAAATAAACTGACAGGGCTTATAACCCTTCCCCCCCCAACTCTATCCAAAATGAAAGAAAACAAAAAAAAGAATTGTTGATTATAGTTCCAGTTTTAACCCCAAATTACAGATAATTTTATTTAGAGGCCTAAGAAAATATAACCATGCCAATAGGCCAGGATCCAGCATTGCTAATGTGTGTTAGGGACCCCCACAAACACCACCCAATGTTAAATAAACAATTTTCTTGTTTGTTTTGGGGATGCCTGCACCCCTGATAGGGTAAAGACACCTCACAAATGTTGTCACTTTCTACTCAATTCAGTCACTTCCTGACACATAGCCAAACAGGAAGTGATGGAAAAACCTGATTAATGTCTTGTTGGGGACACACAGATCAATCTAAATAGTTTCCCATTATGGAAATTGCATTTTGCTGTGTACACCCCAAATTAGTAGGAATCTTGTACTTTGGGGTCCATTTACTAAAGGCAAATCCACTTAGCACTACAAGTGGACAAGCAAGGAAGAAAAAAAAAATTGGCGGGATTGGATGTTAAAAACATCAGTGCTTCCCTTTTGATTTTCATTGACTACGCTTCTACTGCAGAGCGGCTTTGCCTTTACTAAACCCCAAAGTAACTAATCATTTGGGGTGTACACAGCAGTGCAATTTGCTTAATGGGGACACTTGTTAGATTGACCTGTGTCCCGAAGAAAAGACCATTGGTAGGGTTTTAACCTCACTTCCTGTTCAGCTGTGTGACAGGAAGTGAAGTCAATTTTAAGAAAAGGGACACAGAGCCCAACCTAAAAACACAAGCAGGAGTTCTAACACTCACTTGGCTTCCCTCAAACACTCCCAATTAGAATAGGATTGTCTTGTGCTAGATTCAAGCACAGTTGTCACGTACCTGGTGGACGAGCCCGACGTGCAAGGAGTGGCTGCCCTTACTCCTCTGATCCCGGGACCCCTGGTAGAGTGGACAGGGGGTGCGGGAGTGCAGAGTCGCACGAGCGCCGGTTGCAGCGCAGGTGCTGGGCCGGCAGGCCTCAGAAGGCTTCAGTGCTGAGTAGAGTAGCAAGTGTGGACTGTAGCTGCTGGCAGCAGGTGAAGACGACTGGAGACACAGGAATCACCAGAGTGGGGAGGTGTACCGTAGTCCAGTGGAGGTAAGTCCCAGCAGGAGAGTCCGAGGCCGGCTAGCGGGTCAGGTGCAGGTGTAGTAGGCAAGGCAGAGTAGGAGTCAGACCGGGTCGACAACAGACTGGCAGCAGCGGCTAAGGGGGTCAGGCAGGCGGATCGTCAGGCAGGCAATAGGTCAGGGCAGGCGGAAGGCAAGCGGAGTCAGGAACAGGCCGGGTTGTCAGGAACAGATTCAAGTAGGTTAGATACAGGTAGTCTCAGGAACTGCTGTAGGCCGGACAGCAAGAGGCAAACGCTGACAGCGAGTTTAAATGTCCTTTTTTGGCGCCAGAATGACGTTCGCGCGATGCGCGCGCACCGTTGCCGCGAATGCGCGCGCCCGCTCCCGTCGCAATGCCGTGATCGCGCGCGCGCCCCTGCCGCGAATGCGCGTGTCCCAATCGCGCTGACGCGCTGCTATCGCCATCTGGTGGCCGAAGCTGTTCATGACATTGCCCCCCTCCAATGGGCAGCCTCCGGATGCCCAACCGGGATATCTCCAGCGGGTGGGAGTCTTTAAATGACTGGATTAGTCTTTCAGCGTGTATATTATCCTCCGGTTCCCATGAATTCTCCTCGGGTCCATACCCTTTCCATTTGACGAGGAATTGAACTTGGTTGCGTCTTTTCCTGCAATCCAGGATGGATTCAACCTCAAATTCCTCCTCGCCGTCTACTAGGACCGGCTCCGGCGGACCTGTGTTCCTCTCAGGAAAGGGATCAGAAACAACTGGTTTAAGCAGGGCCACATGGAAGACCGGGTGAATGCGGAAGGTTTCTGGCAACTCAAGTTCGTAGGCAACCTCATTTATCTTCCTCTTGACAGGAAAAGGGCCCACAAACCTAGGGCCTAGTTTCTTCGAGGGGCATGCAAGTTTTAAATTCAGGGTAGACAGATAAACCATAGTTCCAGGTTCCAGGTTGAGTTCCCCTCTTCTTTTCTTGTCAAAGATTTCTTTATTACGCTCTTGTGTCTTAGTCATTGTCTCCTGCAGAATCGTATTATTTGTATCAAAGAAGATCAGAGTTTCCTGGACAGCGGGTACGGAACACTCCGGGACGGAATTGGACAAGAACAAGGGATGGAAGCCGTAGTTCGCATAGAAGGGCGATTGTTTGGTGGCAGAGTGGACGGAATTATTGTATGCGAATTCCGCCAGGGGTAGCAAGGACACCCAATCTTCCTGCGAGAAGGAGGAGAAGCAGCGAAGATACTGTTCGAGTGTCTGATTCGTTCTCTCTGTCTGCCCGTTTGATTGCGGATGGTGCGCTGATGAGAACGATAGACCAATCTTGAGACTGCTGCAAAGTGCCTTCCAAAACCTGGAGGTGAATTGCACCCCTCGATCAGACACGATGTCCACAGGAACCCCGTGAAGCCTAACCACTTCCTTGATAAAGGCTTTGGCCGTCTCCGGGGCGGAGGGTGTACCCTTCAAAGGTATAAAGTGTGCCATCTTTGAGAGTCTGTCTACTACCACAAAGACAGTGGTGAAACCCTCTGACGGGGGAAGCTCCACAATGAAATCCATGGAGATCATTCTCCATGGTCTTTCTGGTACTGATAGCGGTTTCAGGAGTCCCAGGCTCTGAGCTTGCTCCCCTTGTTTCGAGTGCACGTGGTGCAAGATTCCACATAGTCCCTGCAATCCTTCAGGAGCTGGGGCCACCAAAAGGAGCGTTGCAAGAGTTCCGAAGTTTTGTGTACCCCGAAATGGCCCGCCAGCTTGTGGTCATGACAAGAACTCAGGACACTGACCCGTAGGTCTTCAGGTACGAAGATCTTGTCCTGATGCCAAAGTAAACCGTCCCTAGATTGTATTTCCAGACTTGAAGAAGGGGAAATCCCAGCAGAGGCTTGCCTGATTTGGGGCAATAGGTCCCTTTGTAGCAACAGGAAATTTCCTGATGGCAGGATGGTATCCGGAGGGTTGGGAGACTCTGAGCTGCCATACATGCGGGATAGAGCGTCAGGCTTAGTATTCTTGGACCCTGGTCTGTAAGTGATGTGAAAAGAAAACCTTGTAAAAAAAAGTGCCCACCTGGCCTGGCGCGGTTTAAGTCTCTTGGCCGCCTTCAAGTATTCCAGGTTCTTGTGGTCTGTGTAAATCAAGATTGGGTGCGCTGCGCCTTCCAGGAGGTACCGCCATTCCTCCAGAGCGGCCTTTATTGCCAACAGTTCTCGGTCCCCTACATCATAATTTCTCTCAGCTGTTGACAGTTTACGGGAAAAGAAGGCGACAGGGTGTAAGAGAGCCTTGGGGCCCTGTCTTTGAGATAGCACTGCCCCGACCGCCGTTTCAGAAGCATCTACTTCTAAGATGTAGGGCAGGTTTGCATCGGGATGCCTGAGGACGGATGCAGAGGTGAACAAGTCTTTCAGGGCTTCAAAGGCCGCCTGGGCTTCTGGTGTCCAGCGGAACCGGGTAGTCTGTTTAGTTAGATCGGTTATTGGAGAAATTATGCTGGAGAAGGCCCTGATGAACTTCCTGTAGAAATTCGCAAAGCCGACGAAACGCTGAACGCCCTTCTTGTCTACAGGCGCTGGCCAATCACGGATTGCGGAGACCTTCTTGGGATCCATTTCCACCCCCTTTACTGAGATTATGAGCCCCAGGAATTGTATGCTCGAGCGTTCGAACTCGCATTTCTCAGGCTTGGCATAAAGTCCGTGAGTTCGGAGTCGCTCGAGCACGTTTTTGACATGTTCCCGATGTTTCTCCAGGGAAGGGGAAAAAACTAAGATATCGTCCAAGTAAACGATCACAAAGAGGTCGAGGAAGTCTCTGAAGATGTCGTTCACAAAGTGTTGGAACGTTGCTGGGGCGTTACAAAGTCCGAAGGGCATAACTAAATATTCGAAGTGTCCGAAACGGGTACGGAAGGCGGTCTTCCACTCGTCCCCTTCACGTATGCGGACCAAGTTGTAGGCCCCGCGGAGATCTAATTTAGTAAAGATGACCGCGGCCCCCAGACGTTGGAAGAGTTCAGGTACCAAGGGCAGCGGGTACCGGTTTTTGATGGTGATTTTGTTGAGTTCCCGGTAATCCACACAGGGACGAAGAGAGTGGTCTTTCTTTTCAACAAAGAAGATCCCTGCTCCCGCTGGTGATGTGGATGGGCGGATGAATTTCTTTCTTAGACTGTCCTCAATGTAGGTCTTCAAAGTCTCAAGTTCAAGACCCGTTAAGGGGAAGATCCTACCGAAAGGGACTTCGGCCCCCGGGAGGAGTTCAATGGGGCAGTCGTAGGACCTATGAGGCGGAAGGGTCTCTGCTCCCTTCTTACTGAAGACATCCAGGTAGTCGTGATAAATTTCAGGGACAGATTGGCGGGTTTCAACATCAGAGTCCATGCAGAGTAAGGACGGAGGCGGAGATACTACTTGCAGGCAGTGCTGTTGGCAATAAGGAGATTGGAAGCTGATCTCTCCCGTGGTCCAGTTGACCCGTGGGTTGTGGACCTGTAGCCACGGCAAGCCCAGTATGACAGGGAACAGGGGGGAGTCAATCACATCCAGGCACAATAGTTCATGGTGGTTGCCGGCGATGGTGGTGGCTAAAGGCTGGGTTTCTCGGGTAACCGGTCCGGATCTTAACGTGGAGCCATCAGCTAAGTATACAGAGAGTCCAGTAGCCCTAGGGCGAAGAGGGATCTGATGTCTGGAGGCGAAGGCTTGATCCAAAAAGCAGCTGCAGGCTCCTGAATCAATAATGGCGCTGACTTGGATAGTCTTTTCTGGAAGCTGGAAGAAAACGGGAACAGCTAGGTGAGTAGAATTGCCTGGGAGAATAGGTAAGTGAACAGACGACGTGGACAGACACTTACGGAGCTTTGCGGGACAGGTCCTCACGTAGTGGCCAGCTTCCCCGCAATACAGACACAAGTTGTTGGCCCTGCGGCGTTGGCGTTCCTCAGGGGTGAGAGAAGGACGGAGGAGGCCTAATTGCATCGGCTCAGAGGTGTCAGGGGCAGATGAGGCAACCGGAGTTGGTAGAGCTGGATTGGAAACGGTCGGTACCCGTGGCATCATCCAGATAGGGCGAGATGGGGCCGTGGCCCTTTCAGTTCTGCGCTCCCTCAGACGCCGGTCGATCTGAATGGTCAGGTTAATTAATGCTTCCAGTCTTCCTGGGACTCCTACCCGGGCCAGTTCGTCCTTGAGTGATTCGGAAAGACCTAGGTGGAACTGGTAACAGAGAGCGGCATCATTCCACCTTGTATCCGAACTCCATCTGCGGAATTCGGACACGTAGTCCTCAGCTGGCCGGCGACCCTGCTGTAGAGCGTGCAGAGCAGCTTCCGCGGAGGCGGTCTGATGAGGATCTTCATATAACAAGGACATAGCCTGAAAGAAGGTGGTTAGATCATCAAGTGCAATGTCCTTTTGTTCCATCAGGCGATGGGCCCAGGCTTGCGGTTCGCCCGAAAGTAGTGCGATGACAAAACCGACTTTGGTAGCTTCTAGGGAGAAAGTCCGTGGCTGTAGGGCGAAATAAAGTTCGCAAGCATTGCGGAAGGCCCGATATTTGCTACGTTCTCCGGAGAACCTTTCTGGCGTAGGAACCTTTGGTTCAGGTGGCAGCATGATGACAGAGGGAGATGTGGATGTGCCGGAAGCAGCCGAGGTGGAGGCGGGAGCAGATAACGCCTGGACGCGATTTTCCAAACGCGTGTAGCCCTCTTGCAGGGTACGGACTGCTTGGGTCAGTCCATCCAGGTGGCGACAAAGTTCTTGCATGGGATCCACTCCCTGCGCGGGCTCGGTCATGGCTGTCCGGTACTGTCACGTACCTGGTGGACGAGCCCGACGTGCAAGGAGTGGCTGCCCTTACTCCTCTGATCCCGGGACCCCTGGTAGAGTGGACAGGGGGTGCGGGAGTGCAGAGTCGCACGAGCGCCGGTTGCAGCGCAGGTGCTGGGCCGGCAGGCCTCAGAAGGCTTCAGTGCTGAGTAGAGTAGCAAGTGTGGACTGTAGCTGCTGGCAGCAGGTGAAGACGACTGGAGACACAGGAATCACCAGAGTGGGGAGGTGTACCGTAGTCCAGTGGAGGTAAGTCCCAGCAGGAGAGTCCGAGGCCGGCTAGCCGGTCAGGTGCAGGTGTAGTAGGCAAGGCAGAGTAGGAGTCAGACCGGGTCGACAACAGACTGGCAGCAGCGGCTAAGGGGGTCAGGCAGGCGGATCGTCAGGCAGGCAATAGGTCAGGGCAGGCGGAAGGCAAGCGGAGTCAGGAACAGGCCGGGTTGTCAGGAACAGATTCAAGTAGGTTAGATACAGGTAGTCTCAGGAACTGCTGTAGGCCGGACAGCAAGAGGCAAACGCTGACAGCGAGTTTAAATGTCCTTTTTTGGCGCCAGAATGACGTTCGCGCGATGCGCGCGCACCGTTGCCGCGAATGCGCGCGCCCGCTCCCGTCGCAATGCCGTGATCGCGCGCGCGCCCCTGCCGCGAATGCGCGCGTCCCAATCGCGCTGACGCGCTGCTATCGCCATCTGGTGGCCGAAGCTGTTCATGACAACAGTGCTGAAAATCAGCAGTTCAAGCCTGCCCACCAATGTCTTGAAGGAAGAGGTTGTGTCTTTGAAGCAGCTCCTGTGAAGAACCAGACCCTGGAGGAGAGGGGAGGCTATGGCCTCATCAAGCCCAGGTCAGGGGCTTGCTCCTGGGCAGGGGGAGTCCACCTCCCGCCCGGTACCTCCAAGGACTGTGGATCTCCCTAGTTTTGGGGATCTAAACAAAGAAGAAAAGCAGTTTTTGATGGCCCAGTCTAAGCTGGTGGATTGGACTCTTCCCCAGCATGGGGAAGATGACCAGGGAGTGCTGAGAAGGCGCAGCAAGATCAAGGTATTGATTCAGAAGGCTGCACAGGCTCTCCACTCCAGGATGTCAGTGCTGGCCAGTTTGAGGAACAGAAGAGATCGGGTCAGCAGCTCAAAGAGATTTGAGTTTAAGGAAGCGATAGATCTGATGAAAGAACAGAATGGCCAGCTATGGAGTCTTACCATGGGTCTTTGTTCCAGGGGAACTGCGGAGAAGACCTTTCTCCTTCCAATCAAGAAGGAGCTCCAGCGTGCCTTTGAAGAGAGTAAACAGGTTGCAAGGAGAAGCAAGTCTACATCAGTAGCTGAGAGGTTTGAGGATTTTCTGTCAGTGGAGCCTCGGACCTCAGGGACCACTTTGGTGAGTACCGCTGAGGACGCCCAAGCACTTGCTGGGCCCCAGTCTGCAAAGAAAGGGGGTGCAACATCAAGTGGGGGGTTGTCCTATGAAGCGGGAAGTACCTGTATGAGTGAGAGAGGTTTTAATCCTGTGGTGAGACTCTCCCGTCTTCCTCGTGGTTCCTTTGCCGCTGAGATGAGTGTATCTGGTTCCCAGCAAGATCCGGGTGATAAACCTGCTCCTGGAAGCGGGGGTGCTTCTGCCTCTGTGAACCCAGCAAGTAGCCTACAGCAGGGTCAGCCGGCCGTTGTGGTGGCGACCGCTGCGGGTTTACAGGGTGAGGGGCAGGCACTTACCATGGACCCAGTTGAGATGGACTATGTGTCACCTAATATGGAAGAAGCCATAGCTAGGACAGTAATGGCTGCCGAGGGAGAAGGCACGCCACTCCATGTGGAGCTTCCTGCCTCTAGACAACCAATCAGCAGTGACTTAGAGGGCGTTCTCACTGTGCTGGAATCTCCCGTGATTGGGCCGGAGCCGCGACCGGAAGTGACGTCAGTGCGTGACCCGGAACCGGAAGTGATGTCAGCGGGTGACCCGGAACCGGAAGTGACGTCAGCGGGTGAACCGGAAGTGACGTCAGCAGGTGAACCGGAAGTGGCCGCGGTGACACCCGGAGCTCCGTTTCCCGGCCAGATCCGGCCCTCGGTTTTGGTACAGACTACCCAAGGACTTGTGAGTACCCCCCTGTCTGTGGGTTTTCCTCCTGAGCAGGCTCAGGCTTGGGGTGATCACCCTGCGGGACATTTAGAAGAGGAGTGCCCAGCAATGGATTTTATTAGGGGTCTAGAGGGTTCCCAGTCTGCAGCTGTGACAGAAGTTCATGTGAGCTCCTATGGAGCCTGTGAAGAAATGGAGGACTCTAGTTTTTATATGGATGATGACACTTTACTGGCTCAGGTACAAGAAGCTTTTAAGAAGACAGGTCCCCCTCTTGTCTCTTTGGTACCAGGGGGGAGGGTAGTAAGTCAAGAGGTATCTGCCCAGGTTGCGCCAATGGATGTCCCAAGTGGGGCTGATCCATTTGGTGCACCTCAGCCTGGGAGAGTCATCACAGCCTCCCAGGAGGAAAATTTACTTAAAGCTTTGAGAGAGGGAAGGTCTTATGCCCAAGTAGCTGGGGCAAGTGCTCCCTTGGATCATATCTACAGTAAGTTCGGTGCCCGTAACTTTAGGGTCCCCCCTGCGCAGCAACAGCAGGGTGAGGGGGCATGGTCCAGGGGAGTCGGTGGTTTAGAGCGTAGAAGGAGAAATGTTATTCAATTGAGATATGTTGGTGAGGGTCGGTGCCCATCTCGAGTGGAGGCCATTGATATGGTCCTCTCCTTGGGAGTAAGGGCGTCTGACCTTTTTGCGGTCATTCATCCTGGGAGTTCCGTAGAGTTTGATTTTAGTTTTGTTGCAGTTGTTGTTATGGAAATGTTTTTTACTTAATTATGATTTGGTTAAAGGACAGGACCCATGGTCCAAGTTTCGTTTGACCCCCCTGACTAGGCAGGAGGAGGTCAAAAATGTGACCATTTTGGTACGCAATGAATCTCTTCCTTCGGAAGACATTGCGACCTGGTTGAACCGCCATGGCCAGCTGCAGGCCCCCTTTGGAAGAAGGTGGATGAAAGGGGGATCTGGACAGGGGCCTGGGGGGCTAAAATTAGATTGAGGAGACAGGGAAATAGCATGGCTCACATCCCCGGGAGTGCCTTCATTGGGAGAGATAGAATCTTGGTTTTTATCCTGGTCAACCTAAAAGATGTTTTAAGTGTGGGTCCCCCACTCACTTGAGCGCTGGTTGTACTGTGGTGAAGTGCACGCGCTGTGGTGAGAGGGGTCACCTGGCGGATGGGTGTGCCCGTATCAGATGTAACTTATGTAACAAGCTTGGTCACCCTTTTAGCCGTTGTCCGCAGGCTTTTAGGGGCAATGTGTCAGAGGAATCTGGGGTGTCGGAGGTTTCTACCTCGGACACTGATTCTGAGATGGAGGGGGTGGGGAGGGCTTGGCTACGGATGTTTTTAAATCTGGTGGCCGAGCTGCCCCTATGCCCCAGAGGCAAGGTCCTGCTGGGAGGAGGGCGGGGGCAAGTACAGCTGCCCCTGACCCTCCAGGTCAAAGTGGTGTGTCGGGTGGAGGTGGGGTTTTTCTTGAGTATCCCAGTTTTTTGGATTCCTCTACCTTGGATACTGATTCCGAGGTGGAGGGGGGTGAGGAGGGCTTGGCGACGAAGGTCTCTGCTTTTAAGGAGGGTAGAATGTCAAGTGGTAGGGGGCCCCCCCTTTGTTTGGGTTCATTTGATGATATCCCTCCTTCCCTTCCCCTTCCTGTTGCCCCTTCCTCTTGTCCTTGTCCTGTCTCCCCCCCACTTTCCTCCTGTGCTGTTCCGTTTCCCCCTCCCCCAGTGGTTTCCCATGTTTTAAGTGATGCAGTAGCTCAGGAGGATATGGAAGTGTCCCTCAGGTCACAAAAAAGACCTAAGGTTGTGTCTAGTGAGGAGCCCTCAGAGGGTATGAGTGGTGCTGGCCCAGCGGCCGATGGTGCTGGTCGGGTAGTGCTTAGGAAGAGTAAGAAGAAAAAGAAAAAAAGCAAAAAAAGGGGGAGTGAGCGATGTAGGAGGGGGTGTTGAGCCCCGTTTTGAGCAGGATGAGGGTGTGGACGCTGGTCAACATAGTGGGATTTTGTCTTCAGAGTCTGATGATGTGTAGTTTTGTCGGTATAATTGACTAACTATGACCTGGTGCAGTGGCCAGATATGGCAGAGACTGTAGGTTTCTACGGTGGTGCCTATAGGCTTGCGCAGGTAGTTGGTTAAACCGTGTAAGGGATGTTATGTATAATATTTTTCTTTTGTCTTTTATGTTTTGTAAATTTCATGGAAAAGTATTGTAGTTGATGTGTTTTTTGTACATGCAAAAGTTTGTAAGTGATGTGAGATTTTGCTGTTTTCTTTTTTCCCCTGTTTATTTTGTAAACCTGGTATCTAAGGTCGTGTCTAATAAATCAAAAATTCCCACCAATACACCCCCCCCCCCCCAACTGGCCTTGTTTGCAGGTTTTCCTTCATCTTTCACATGTGCTTTAAATATTGGTCATCAATTCTAGGAAACAATACTTACCGCTTTGTCTTTCCTTTTCTGGTAAACATGGCAAACATTTCATGCATACACACCAGCAAAGACGTTTAGAGACAAATCACACTTGATGGTTTAGGCCCAAACTATTTCAACTGCAGCTGTTCAAATCCGTAGCATGAAAAAAATATCACAAAATCAGGGGGCGTGGCCGGCAGCCGATGCAGACGGTCGTGTGAAGAGAGAGCTCCGTTCACTGAGCCTGAAATAAGCGGCTAACAGCGACTTCTCAAGCCCTGAAGACTCGCAGCAGACAGCCAGTGACCCCTACACTCACTGTGCCGCGATGGGGAAGAGGAAAAACGAACAGAAGCCTCGGAAGCTCACGGACTTCTACCCTCCGTCGAGCACACCAGGGCCTCAAGATGGCGCCGGAGCCTCGGCCTTGCGGCGTGGTTCACCGCGGAGCGGGGGGCCTGCTGGATCGAATAACGCACAAGATGCGACAACATCCCGGGCAAACAGCGGAGGCTCTACCCCAGGCCAATCTCCCATATCCAGCCCGCAGAAGTCCTCGCAAAAACGCTCCACCAACCACACTTATGCAGGTGAGCAGGATGATCCTGGTGACTCGCAAGACAGCACTAGGTCATTCGTAGAACAAATCAATGAATTCCCTACCTCAGGTCTGCCATTAAGTGACACTGTGATGAAGGACATGCTAGTAACGTTGAGGGGATCCCTGCACAGGGATATGATGCACTGTATTGCACAGATTAAATCTGAGGTTACTTCTATTGGGGACAGAGTCTGCCATGTAGAGGAGAAAATGGGGGATTTTGCTGTTGCACATAACGAATTGGTTGATGCTCATAATGATGCAGAAGGGGATATGCAAGACATGAGAGATAAGATCGCAGATCTCGAGGACAGGTCCAGGCGCAATAACGTTAAAATAAGGGGGGTTGAGGAATCTATACCCCCAGAGGAATTGAGAAGATATGTGCAGCGTTTCATAGCCGCCATGTTGCCTGAGGCCCCCGAGCGAGAGGTTATTGTGGACAGAGCACACCGCCTTCCTAAACCCAAATTCCTCCCTGACACTGTACCTAGAGATGTGATTGCTCGTATTCACTTCTTCCACATCAAAGACGAGCTAATGAGATTTGCAAGAAAAAATCACCCCTTGCCAGCTCCCTACTCAGATATCTCTATATACGCAGACCTATCACAGCACACCATGCAGGCCCGAAGGAAGCTGTCCTCCATTACCAAGCTTTTTCAAAACCACAAGATTCCCTACTCATGGGGGTTCCCTACCAAGCTGCTGATCATCAGGGAGAATCGCACCTTTGTTATCAGAAGTTTGGAAGAAGGCCTCGCCTTAGCTAAACGGTGGGATCTGCTACCGAAGGATGATCATGACCTGAGACCCAAGCAAACACCTGCTAGACTATCCCCTGAATGGTCTGCTACCTGATGTGTTCCACGGTCATTTAGCCATGGCTGCTTACAAGTCCTACTGCGTTGGGCTTTAGAAAAAGTTCAATTAGGCTCACAAGGAGTTCGTTACCCCCTGTGTTGTAACTATGCGAAATTTCTTCGCACTTTGTGATTGGTTCTACTGTTCCGTTTTCATGTTCTGGTTCTGTCTTTTTTACTTTTTGTTGTTCTTTTTACTTCATTTTTTTCTCCACGTCATACCTGAAGAACTCACAGATAATACCTCTACACTTGCAGCTGGAAGGGCTACAACTCCCATGTCATTCTATTCAACATTAAACTGGAGGCCTATTTTTGATCCTCTGCCGCCACCTAAAGGTAACATTCTATTATTGCTTAATTATCATGTCAGCCCTTTTTTGAGCACAGCACGCCCCTTCTCCCCCGATTGATGGCATTATCTATTGTTTCTATAAATGTTCACGGATTGAATAGTCCTTTCAAGAGGTCCGCAATGTGGAGAGAAGTCAACAAACTAAAAGGAGAGATTCTCTGTGCGCAAGAGACTCACTTTATGGCTACCAATCCACCGAGGTGCTCTCATAAAGCATTTCCCCATGTTTTCAATGCTCCGGCCCCAGTGAAAAAGAGAGGTGTATTTATAGCCATTAGACATTCAGTTGCATTTCATCTACATGAGTGTATCAAAGATACGAATGGCAGATATATTATTCTAATTTGTGACCTGAATGGAAGTACCTACACTCTGGTGAATCTCTATTCCCCTAACAAGGGGCAATGCTCTTTTTTAAAGTCTCTTCTTAAAAAAGTGGACAAGGTTAAGAGAGGTTCTCTTCTTCTGTGTGGGGACTTTAACTCTGTGGTCAATAGACACATGGACTGCTCAGGGAACAATCCTGCTAACAGGCAGGAACTTCAATCTATTCTACTGGAAAGAGGTCTATATGACCCATGGAGATGTCTACACTCATCAGAAAGAGACTTTACTTACTATTCCTCTCCCCACAGGGTGTATTCTAGAATTGATTTTTTTTTGACTGATTTCAAACTGCTCCAGAGGACTGAGTCTGCTGAAATCCACTCTATCACCTGGTCGGACCACGCTCCGATCTCCATTCAGATTGGGGGTCGGGGCTCTGCTCCGCAGGCCTATCTATGGAGAAATAACCTTGGAATTTTAGCAGACCCAGTCACTTCTTCCAAAGTTAATGAGCAACTCCTCGAATTCTTTGACCTAAATAATACCGGTGATGTTAATATAAATACGCTTTGGTGCTCCCATAAAGCTTTCTGCAGAGGGCTGCTCATTCAAGCAGCGGCAAGACGTAAGAAGAATAAGGGGGAAACGTTAAGTAACTTGCTTAAGGAATTAGCGAAACTAGAAGATTCCCACAAACAGAATCCTTCCCCCATTCTTGAACAGGACTTGTTTAACTGTAGGCAAAAGGTACGCTTATTACTACTCTCTGACCATCAAAATTTACTTCGGCGCACTAAAGCTAAATTTTATGCTCAGAGTAACAAGGCAGGTAAGATGCTAGCCAACTATCTCTCCAAAAGACAGAGAAGATCCAATCTCTCTTCCATTAAAGACCCCCATACAGGTATAGTAGAGCATCATCCTGACAAAATAGCTAATGCATTCATGAAGTACTACAATGACTTATATAATTTGAAGGAGGATGACTCTACGCCCCAGCCTACGGCTCCCTCTATTGCTGCATTTTTAGATTCGGTCTCCCTCCCCTCCTTGGCTGAGGAAGACCTAATTCTACTTAATTCCCCCATCTCGGCCAAGGAAATTATTGACACAATTCAAACCCTACCTAATAATAAATCCCCTGGGTCCGATGGCTTCTCATCGGAATATTATAAGACATTCTCAGATGCACTAGTTCCCTACCTATGTCTACTTTTCAACAATGCTGCGACTGCAGCTGCTTTTCCAGAGGAAATGCTGCAGGCTACAATCATTACTTTGCCTAAACCGGGTAAATCACCGGACTCCCCTCAGAACTTCAGGCCCATTTCTTTATTGAATACGGACCTGAAGATCTATGCCAAAATCTTGGCCAATAGATTGGCCAAGGTTACTCCTAGACTGGTCAAGGCAGATCAGGTAGGGTTTGTGCAGGGCAGACAGGCCCCTGATGGTACTAGGAGGCTACTAAACCTTTTCCACACAGTTGAAACCAAGAAAATACCTTCAGTAGTGTTAGCCCTTGACGCCGAAAAGGCCTTTGATAGGGTCCATTGGGGTTATCTCTGTGCGACCCTTCAAAAGTTTGGCCTTCAGGGGACGATCCTATCGGCGGTCCTAGCTTTATACTCAGCTCCGTCTGCGAGGGTGTTTACCTCTAACGCTCTATCTGACAAGTTTTTTATTACTAATGGCACGCGCCAGGGGTGCCCTTTATCACCCATAATATTTACCTTGTTGATGGAACCCCTGGCCGAGGCAATTAGAGCGGATGATGCTATTACTGGAATACAGGTGGCTCACCAATCCCATAAGATAGGGCTGTTTGCAGATGATGTAGTGCTAACATTATCCAACCCGTTTACATCCCTCAATAGACTTAGGACAATCCTCCAGAAGTATAGTGAAGTGTCCTACTATAAACTCAATATCACTAAGTCGTGTTTACTGCCCATCAATATCAACAAACATCAAATCTCTTTACTAAAGGAAAAATATCCATTCCAATGGGTATCCAAGTCCATCCCCTACCTGGGTATTAGATTGACATCACCGGTATCTTCTATGTATGAAATTAATTATTCTGCTCTGACTTCCGTTGTTAAAGCTGATTTACAACATATCTCTTCATATGAACTGTCCTGGTTGGGGAGGATAGCGTCGCTGAAAATGTTGCTCTTGCCTAAGTTGATTTATTATTTCAGGACTATTCCCATCTGTTTACCGAATATTTTCTTTAATACGATTGACAAGCTGTTCAGGCAATTCATCTGGAAAGGCAAACTACCCAGAGTTACCTTCTCCTCTATCCAACGACATAGATCCAATGGAGGTGTAAGTTTTCCAAACATTCGCTTTTATCACAAAGCCGCTGTTCTGGACCAGATGAAAGCATGGTTTGAACCGGAGTCTGAGAAACTCTGGGTTCAGATCGAAAAGGCTGCAGTACAAAATAGGGACCTTCCATCATTACTACTCGCCAAACTGACCGGTATAGAGTTTACACCCCCCTCAATGCCCTCCATTGCGACGACTCTTTCGGTCTGGGAATCTTTGCACATGGTCACAGACTCTGTTTCTAAATTACACCAGGAAATCACTAATATTAAAATTTATGAATTTCTAATCCCACATCTTAATATTCATTTATGGCTGGAGGAGGGTATCCAGTCATGGGGAGACTTGCTCCGCAGGAAACCCTCCTCACATGCATATGCTAAAGCGCAAATACTCCACTTTAGATCTAAACACCCTAACTGCACATACGATGTCCACAGCGGAGCATGGAGTTATTTTTTGTCAAGCTATAATAGACCCAAGGGGCTATCATGGTTTTACGCACTACTCCAGCAACGTGATAAATTCTCCAAAATCTCTACCATGTCCAATTGGGAGAGAGATCTAGGATCTACTTTCACCCAAGTGGAATGGAAAGCAGCTATTAGCTCATGTTTCAGGTACTCCCACTGCACTAACCATTGGGATCTCGCATTAAAAATACTTCACAGATCATATCTTACTCCAGTGAGACTGTCTATGATCTTTAGGCTGGACTCCAGTTTATGCTGGCGACAGTGTGGGTCAAGGGGGAACTTGTACCACATCCTCTGGGACTGCTTGGGGGTACGCAACTTCTGGGGCGACGTTTTCAAACTACTGTCTTCTGTTACTGGGGCTGCAATGACACCTTCCCCCCAACTAGCTCTTCTCTCCCTGACGATTGACATTGTCCCCAAAAAGTTCAGAACTATAGTTACTCATGTCTTGATAGCCGCGAGACTAACGATCACCTCTAAATGGAAATCCAATAGTGTCCCGGATATATCTGAAGTTGTCCGCAGGGTCAATGTTCAATATTCGTATGAAAAGCACTTCGCCATTCAATTCCGAACACTACATTTATTTAATATCAGGTGGGATCCATGGCTATCCAAATTCAACCCCCTGGGTTAGGTGCCACCTTGTGAATTGCCTGACAACTTGAACGGTTGGCCAAGGATATATGCTAAGTACTGGAATTCGCATTAATACTTGCTTTTTGTGATTTGTGACTCATCTCTGGTTATGACGTTTTTTCTTTTATCCTTTTTCTTTTTCTTTTTTTTCTTTTGTTTTCCCTATGTTACTCTACTTTAAAACTCTTATAGGATTGTAGATGATGCTGTAAGTACCCTGTGTTCCAACCGTAGGAATGCTTTTTGCAGACCCACTTAACCCTGATACAGTAGAGGTTTATGTATTAATGCCTGTTCTTTACCGGTCTTAAGGGCTGACGCGTCCACATTTGAGACGTAGGATGCTAGGCTCGCACTACTTAAAGTTTACAGGCTTAGCCTTAGCGAACTGGTCCTAATTTGTCGACTAATTGTTCTTTTATTTTCTGTTCCCTTTTATGTTATTTTGTTAATGACCCTACTCGGTGCCGACTTGTTATTAGTACTGTATATACCGATATTGTACAACGGCATGTGTATGTTGTCTGAAAATTTAATAAAAATCATTTGAAAGAAAATATCACAAAATCAAGGATGCAAAAATTCAAAATGAACGACAGATTGCAAAAGATAGTAGGACAAACCCCAAAAAATTCTTTAAATATATTAATAGTAAAAAGGTCAAGTCTGAGCATGTAGGCCCTTTACAAAATAATCTAGAGTGGGTGACTGAGGACATAGAGAAGGCAAATTTATTAAATGCTTTCTTCAGCTCTGTGTATACAATGGAGAATGGGGGAGCACATGTCGATATAGGGGGTGGGAGTGACACAGCCCCAAATCCACAATGGCTCAAAAGTGATATGGTCCAGAAATATTTAGACAGAATAAAGGTGGATAAAGCACCTGGACCAGATGGCATCCACCCACGGATCCTAAAAGAATTGAGCTCTGAAATTTCAAAGCCACTGTATCTAATATTTAGGGACTCATTAAGGACAGGAATAGTACCACTGGATTGGCATAAAGCCAATGTGGTGCCCATATTTAAAAAGGGAACAGTCTTTACCTAGTAACTATAGACCTGTTAGTTTAACTTCTATAGTTGGAAAGATACTGGAACGTTTAATAAAAGACCACATGGATGAGTTCTTGCTGGAAACAAACTATTTAAGCAGCAGACAGCATGGATTCATGAAGGACAGAAGTTGTCAGACAAACCTGATTTCCTTTTATGAAGAGGTAAGTAAAACCCTGGACAGAGGCGTGGCAGTGGACGTGGTATACTTGGATTTTGCAAAAGCGTTCGATACAGTTCCCCACACAC
Source organism: Rana kukunoris (assembly GCA_029574335.1). Classification (NCBI taxonomy): domain Eukaryota; kingdom Metazoa; phylum Chordata; class Amphibia; order Anura; family Ranidae; genus Rana; species Rana kukunoris. The sequence continues at coordinate 244,142,008 of CM056059.1, forward strand.
GGCTCATGTGTAAGGTAAGGTCTACAGGATTAGATATATCAGTTTGTAAATGGATAGAAAACTGGCTGAAAGACAGAATTCAGAGAGTTGTGGTTAATGATTCTTACTCTGAATGGTCCAAGGTTATCAGCGGTGTACCCCAAGGTTCAGTGTTGGGTCCCTTACTTTTCAATATATTTATAAATGATATTGGGTCTGAGATCAAAAGTAACATTTCTGTTTTTGCAGATGACACCAAGCTATGCAGTGGAATAATGTCCTTGCAGGATGTCTCCAATTTACAAGCCGACCTCAATGCTCTGTCTAATTGGGCGACTAAGTGGCAGATGAGGTTTAATGTTGATAAATGTAAAGTTATGCACTTGGGGGCTAAGAATATTCATGCATCATACATGCTAGGGGGAGTACAACTGGGGGGATCTGTAGTGGAGAAGGATCTGGGGGTTTTAGTTGATCATAAGCTCAATAATGGCATGCAATGCCAAGCTGCGGTTTCCAAAGCGAGCAAAGTCCTTTCTTGTATTAAGAGAGGTATGGACTCCAGAGATAGAGATATCATTTTGCCCCTGTACAAATCATTAGTAAGACCTCATCTGGAATATGCAGTCCAGTTTTGGGCACCAGTTCTCAAAAAGGATATCGGAGAACTGGAGAAAGTGCAGAGAAGGGCAACCAAACTGATAAGAGGCATGGAGGAGCTCAGCTATGAGGAAAGATTAGAAGAACTGAATTTATTCACTCTTGAGAAGAGGAGAATAAGGGGGGATATGATCAACATGTACAAATACATAAGAGGTCCATATAGTGAACTTGGTGTTGAGTTATTCACTTTAAGGTCAACACTGAGGACAAGGGGCACTCTTTACGTCTGGAGGAAAAGAGATTTCACCTCCAAATACGGAAAGGTTTCTTCACAGTAAGAGCTGTGAAAATGTGGAACAGACTCCCTCCAGAGGTGGTTCTGGCCAGCTCAATAGATTTCTTTAAGAGAGGCCTGGATTCTTTCCTAAATGCACATAATATAACTGAGTACTAAGTTTTGTAGGTAAAGTTGATCCGGGGTAAATCCGATTGCCTTTCGGGGGATCAGGAAGGAATTTTTTCCCCTCCGGTAGCAAATTGGATCATCGCTCTGCTGGGGTTTTTTGCCTTCCTCTGGATCAACTGTGGGTATGGAGTTGGGTGTATGGGAGGATGTACTGTGTTTTTTTTTATGGTTGAACTGGATGGACTTGTGTCTTTTTTCAACCTGACTAACTATGTATGTAACTATGTAAAACTAGGAAAGCAAAACAAAACAACAAAAAAAAAACATAAAAAAAAAAATAGACCTAGATTTAGTTCAGACAGTAATTAGAATATGGTTTTGAAATAACAGGATAGACCCACAGGATTAAAACATTAGTCATTAACATCTTGAGAAACATTTTGCTAAATTATGCAGCAGACCAAAACATCAAAATAATTAAATCAAACAATTGCCCCCCCCCCAAAAATAATAATAACTTGCTCCAAAACATCTCTGTTTCGCCCCGCCATTCCAGCCAGCAAGTCTGCCCCCTCTCAGGGCAGCTGACATGTGCTCTATCCACGCTTTTTATAACATGTGTGCTAATGAACCAATTGAAAATACATGAAGAAATGTCAGCCTCTAGTTTGTGTGCACTTATAACTGCTTACACCTGTTAAGGATGTCCTTAAATTACTAAGCCAAAAAACAAGCTTTCTGAGCATGCTCAGAAACATGCAAGTAATTTTGTGGGACCAAAACCCAGCTTACATTTTCTAATTCTCCGAGCATGCCCAGTTCACTCGAGATGCATTAAGACAATCAAAGCTGCAATGGCGGATGAAAGCATGAGAGCTGTTTTTTTTTCCCCCCTGAACTGATGCTTTACAACCTGAAGGGGAGGTCTTATTGAATTTTTACGTAACAAACATAGATAATAATAATTAAAATGCCCCTGTCCCCCCTCCAACAAAGCACTCTTGTCCCCATGTCGATAGGGACAAGAGCCTCTTCCCGACAACCCTGGCAGTTGGTTGTCGGGGTATGCGGGCGGAGGGCTTATCAGAATCTGAGAGCCCCCTCTAATAAGGGGGCCCCAAATTCTGGCCCCCCACCCTATGTGAATGAGTATGGGGTACATCGTACCCCTACCCATTCACCGGGTGGAAAAGTGTAAAAATAAGACACCGCACAGAATAAAATAATTTATTAGTCAGTTCCGGGGGTCTTCTGCCGGGGCCCCCCGCCACCACCCCATTGGGCCCCGGGCTACGCCGTTTTCTGCCGGGCGGGCACACCCACCGATGCTCTCTGCCATGTTCGGCCGGGCCCCCACCCCAAATTAAGCTATTTTACATCCGGGGGTTGGCCGAAAACGGCGGAGAACAACGGGGGGCGTCACTCCTCTTCAGTCTTCTAGAGCCGTCTTCTGAGGGGGGCTCCTGCCTCCCGCGGGCTGATGGCTGTCTTCCGCCGGGGGGTGCACCTACCCCCCGGGCTTCTAGCAGTTTTCCGCCGGGGGGAGCCACACCCACCGATGCTCTCCGCCATGTTCGGCCGGGCCCCCACCCCAAATTAAGCTCTTTTACATCCGGGGAGGCCGGCCGAAAACGGTGGAGAACAACGGGGGGCGTCACTCCTCCTCAGTCTTCTAGAGCCGTCTTCTGAGGGGGGCTCCTGCCTCCCTCGGGCTGATGGCTGTCTTCCGCCGGGGGGGGAGACACCCACCGATGCTCTCCGCCATGTTCGGCCGGGCCCCACCCCAAATTAAGCTCCTTTACATCCGGGGGGCCGGCCGAAAATGGCGGAGAACAACAGAGGGCGTCGCTCCTCCTCGGTCTTCAAGAGCGATCTTCTGGGGGGGGCTCCTGCCTCCCGCGGGCTGATGGCTGTCTTCCGCCGTGGGGGGGACAACACCCACCGATGCTCTCCGCCATGTTCGGCCGGGCCCCACCCCAAATTAAGCTCCTTTACATCTAGGGGGGGGGGCCGAAAAAGGCGGAGAACAACGGGGGGCGTCGCTCCTCCTCGGTCTTCTAGAGCCGTCTTCTGCCGGGGAGGGGTGACAACCCAGCCCGGTCTTCGCTGCCGCCTTCATCGGCTTCTGCCTGGCTCCTCGGCTGGGGCCAGGGCTTAGCTCCGCTGTCTTCCACCGCGGGGTGACACTCGCGGGCTTCTCCGGTGCCCTCTGCTTCTGCCTGGCTCCGCCGGTGGGGCCAGGGCTTCTTCTTCCATTCGATGTTGACACGACGAGGTCCGGAGCTGAAATGCCGACAGAGCGGTGGGCATCAACTTATATTGTACAAGAGGGTTGGAATCGCGCTAGTCGTAAGTCTATGACCAATAAAGGGCACAGTACGTGCTATGATTATTGAATGAATGAATGAATGAAGAACTTGTATAGCGCAGCACATGCGAAGTAAATCGCCTCTGGGCGCTTGTTGTTCCTGTCTCCTTTGAGATCAAAAGAGTCTTAATCTTTCTCCTGAAGACTAAGTAGTTCTCCTCCAGTCGAATGCTGGCTGGTAAGGCGTTCCATAGTCTGGGACCTTGGACAGCGAATCTCCTGTCTCCTTTGGACTTGTATCTAGCTTTCGGTATCTGAAGCCGATTTTGATTGGTGGATCGTAGAATACGATTGGGATTGTAAACTTTGAATTTTTCGCATAGATAATGGGGAGCATTCCCATGGATACATCTATGCGTTAGACAGAGAGCTTTAAAGGTGATTCTGTCTTTGACTGGTAGCCAGTGAAGGGATCTCAACGAAGGTGAGATTGATTCCCAGGGTTTTTTCCCAGTCACAAGTCTGGCGGCCGTATTTTGAACGACTTGAAGACGAGCGATTTGGTACTTGGGGAGTCCGAGGTAAAGGGCATTTGCATAGTCCAGTCTGGAGTTTACAATCGCTCCCACCACGACCGCTATGTCTTTCTTGGGAATAAAAGGCGTGAGTCTGCGTAGTAGGCGCAGCAGATAGTGAGATCCGCTGACTACTGCCCCTATTTGTGCGTTCATTGTCATGTCGGAGTCAAAGATGACCCCAAGACTTTTGACTTTGGCGCTAGGGGTGATGATTTTGCCCAGAATGGGTGGGGGGATCCAGGTTGTTGTCGATTGATTCCTACGCTTGGCGTGAAACAGAAGAAGTTCTGTTTTCGCTCCGTTGAGTTTGAGGTAACTCTTTGTCATCCAGTCCTCTATCAAAGAGAGACATGTCTCTAGGTTGAGGTGGTGATCCTTTTTATTGCAAATGCGGAAGTACAGTTGCGTGTCGTCTGCGTATAAGTGATATAGCAGTTTTTGGCTGCTGATGATTTCAAAAAGAGGACGCACATAGATGTTGAAAAACATCGGCGACAGGGGAGATCCTTGAGGGACCCCGCACGATAATGTGCGTTGTTCAGAAGTGAAGGGTCCTAGCTTCACTATTTGCGATCGGTTTTCCAAAAAAGAGGAGAACCAAGATAGATCGCTTTCTGCGACTTTGGCTATTTTAGCCAGCCGAGTCAATAACAGCTTGTGATCAACTGTATCAAAGGCTGCGCTTAGGTCCAGCAGAACCAGAAGAGAAGATTCTCCTTTGTCTGCGGCCTCGAGAACGTCGTCCCATATCTTAAGCAATGCTGATTCTGTCCCGTGTCCGGGACGGAATCCTGATTGAAATGGGTCGAATAAGTTGTGGGTATCTAGATGCTGTTGCAGCTGCTGTACCACTGCTTCCTCCATTACCTTGGAGAGAACATTTAGGCCTGTTATGGGGCGCCAGTTGAGTGGTTCCTTAGGATCCAGGGTGGTTTTCTTCAAGATGGGTTGAATGAAGCCCTCCTTCAGCTGGGAGGGCATTATGCCCTCCCTGAAGGATTGGTTGATAAGCTGCGTGACAGGAGGTGCCAGGATGTCGGCGCATTCCTTCAGCAGTTTGGTGGGGATAATATCATTTGGCGCAGTGCTGTTGCGCAGAGTGCCGATGATATTTTCAGTGGTCTGAATGGAGATGGGTTCCAGCGTGAAGTCACCAAACTGTGGTGAATTGCTGCCGGTGCTGTGTAAATGACTACGGGGGGGGGGGGCTGGGAGAGCAATTGTTTTGCTGAATGCTTTGCCGGATTGCCACAATTTTGTTAATGAAGCAATGCGATAACTCATCGCAAAATTCTTGTGTGTCCAAGTTGGGGGCTTCAAGACATCCTGGATTCATAGTCTGAGTGACCAGCTTGAAGAGTTCGCGGGGGTGATTTAGGGCACCGTTGATAGCCTCAGAAAAATAGTTTTTCTTGGCTTCGAAGATTTGCTTGTAGTATTTTCTGGTTATTGCCTTGTAGATCGAGAGGTTCTCATCTGAAGAGTTTCTTTTCCAGGCTGCTTCTGCCCTTCTGCGCTCTTGCTTCAGTAACGCCAGCTGGTTGTTGAACCAGCCGGAGTTATTTTTCCTGATCTGGGTCTTTCGTTTCGGCGCTATCAAGTCAGCTGACTGCAATAGTGCTGTGTTTATGGCCTCCAGTGTTTCTTCCGCTGTTTGGTGCGGCTGAATTGTGTTTATTTTTTCCCCTAACGTGGCTTTGAAGAGTTCCGAATGGAGCTTCTTCTGACATCTGGTCCAGTGTGTTGTCACTGGATTTGATGTTTTTATTAAGGGGGGGAATTCGGAAATAATGAATTTAATTGCATGGTGATCTGTCCATGGCAATGGTTCATTTTCCAAGATTTTTATTTCCAGATCTTGTCTGAAAATAAGATCGCGTGTGTGACCTGAAGCATGTGTGGGCCCACATACTAGTTGCTGAAGCCCTAATCCTTCCAGGTGGTCGATGCAGGCTTCGGCAATGGGGTCTTGCGGGGAGTTGGCCCAGAGGTTGAAGTCCCCGAGCAGCAAAAGGTGTTTGCTATTGAGGGTATAGGTGGAGACAAAGTCCGTCAAAGATGGGAGCAGCTGCGACTTGGGGCCAGGTGGCCTATAGCAGAGTAGAATCCAGACGGTCTCCTGGCCGTTTACTTGCAGTTGAAGAGTAAGGGTTTCCATGAATGGAAGAGGGTTTTGGAGGCTTGGTTTTGTGATCGCAAGACGCGTCTTATGGATCACCGCCAGTCCTCCTCCTCTTTGCCCTATTCTGTTTTCCGTAATAATACGGTATAGTTTTCTGGCACCAATTCTCCTAGAATGGTGTTACAGTCGGCTGTGAGCCAGCTCTCTGTAATGAAGAGGCAGTCTAGGTCGTGTTGTAGAATGAAATCATGGATTTCAAGTCGGTGTTTTACTGCCGATCTTGTGTTAATCAAAGCACATGAAATGCGCTTAGGTTGGGGTAAACGGCTAAAATTTTTGACAGTCGATCGTCGATCGATCCTCAAAAGGTGCTCAATTCTTAGGGTCTTTTTGGTGATGGCTGGCAGTATTGCGGCGAAACGCCTCAGATTCCAAATGGTTTCTGCGGAGTACCGCAGATTAGCCATGGTCGCCATTCACCGGGGAAAAGTCGTTTCTTTTGGTGGCGATGAAGAGAGGATTCAGTGAATCCTCCGGCTTGGTCCAGAGGAAGGCAAAAAACCCCTAACCATGCTATGCCAATTTGCTTTGGTAGGGGAAAAAAATCCTCCTGATCCCTGAAAGGCGATCGATCGCGAACCCCTGGTGGATCAAGTACTATTAAGTTGTGAAAAGGGGGGTGGGAGGGGGGGGGAAGCTGACACTGCTGCTGGGGTGTACAAAGATGGCCGCCGACCAGGAGCAGGACATGGGACCCAGGCTGGTGTGTAGCCAGCTGGGTGGATTGGTGAGCCGGGGAGGGGGCTGGTTGTTGAGGCCAGCCAGGGTGGAGTGTCCTACAGGGGCTGGGGGTGAGCTCCTGGGGGGCTACTAAAGGTGTTTTTGGCCGAGAGTGCGGCGCGCCGCTAGGCCGCGGATGAAGCCGCGGCCTTTACTAAGATGCGGCGGCCGCGAATCAGCAGTGGCTGGCGCGGTTCAGGGGAGAAAACGGGGAATCGCGGGGAGGAGCCGGGGGGAAGGTTGCTTGGCAGGTGGGTGGTAATGTGGGGTAAGGAGAGGCAAAGAGGCCCCAGCGTTCAGCCGATTCGGCGGCTTATCCTGAAAAGGATGGCCGCCAATCGGTTCCAGGGGAGGTGAAGGAAAAGTAGGGCCTACCTGGGGAGGATGTCTGGAGAAGAATGGAGAGAGCTGTGAAAAATCCTGACTGCCTAGCTGATGCTGTCCCTGGGGAGAGCCGACTCGTTTGAGAGCGTCCTGCTCTCACTATCCCTAAGGTGAGCAGACTAAGGTGAGAGCGTCTGCTGCACACCTTACTGACAGGAAGTGATCAGGAGTGATGGCTGATCAGAGAGCTTCTGTGGACGTCCTCCAACCCGGAAGTGATGCGGGCTTTGTGAGAAGCTCAGAGTGTGCAGTGAAATCGAAGCGAGCATTTTCAGTCCAGAAGAGGCGCCTGTACAACTGTGCAACAAAATAAATTTTAAATCATATAAACCCACAAGAAATATAATAATATCACACAGGTGTGAATTTGTGTATAAAATCCACCAAATGATCACAAAAAAGGACCTGCTAGTGTTGAGCAACTGTGTTCAAGTGAAAAGAGCAAACCTAATAGACACACAAAAGCCAATTCATAGTCTATGATGTATTGAAAAAGGATCTATGCAGTAGAGTTCTTCAGATGAAAATAAATAAATATACCGTCTCCACCTTTATGACGTATATGTAAACGAAAAAAAGTCTCAAGCTGGTACGGATGCGTCAATCTCCTGAATGTCGATCACACATGGGCTTTCACAGATTTGAAAATGTAGGATGTCAGCACCAAAAAACAAGACAGAAACAGAGAGACTTGCATAGTGTGAAACCTTATGGACAACTGTTATAACGTCACCCGTGTGGGGCAGTCTTGCGACCGGGGGAGGGAATCGTGCAAACCCACCACCACTATACACACTGACCCTTACCAGATCTGGACCCCGCAGGGTAGATGCAAGCACTTAAAGGAAGGGATCGTGGTTCAGCAGCCGTAGGGACATCAGCAGATGACAATATTATGATGATACCATGTAACGACATAGAACCTCACATAGTATACAATCCAATGGTATTTATTAAAAAAAAAGGATAAAGTTGCACTTACAACAGATAAAAATCAATGGGGCATTTAAAAACAAGGTGCCGGCCGGCTGGATAGTACGCGTGCGTCCTTCCGTATGGATGCGGTGACGTGGGAACGTCTCCTCCCAACGTTTCGTCTTCAAAGACTTGATCACGTCTTTGAAGACGAAACGTTGGGAGGAGACGTTCCCACGTCACCGCATCCATACGGAAGGACGCACGCGTACCATCCAGCCGGCCGGCACCTTGTTTTTAAATGCTCCATTGATTTTCATCTGTTGTAAGTGCAACTTTATCCTTTTTTTTAAATAAATACCATTGGATTTTATACTATGTGAGGTTCTATGTCGTTACATGGTATCATCATAATATTGTCATCTGCTGATGTCCCTACGGCTGCTGAACCACGATCCCTTCCTTTAAGTGCTTGCATCTACCCTGCGGGGTCCAGATCTGGTAAGGGTCAGTGTGTATAGTGGTGGTGGGTTTGCACTATTCCCTCCCCCGGTCGCAAGACTGCCCCACACGGGTGACGTTATAACAGTTGTCCATAAGGTTTCACACTATGCAAGTCTCTCTGTTTCTGTCTTGTTTTTTGGTGCTGAGATCCTACATTTTCAAATCTGTGAAAGCCCATGTGTGATCGACATTCAGGAGATTGACGCATCTGTACCAGCTTGAGACTTTTTTTTGTTTACATATACGTCATAAAGGTGGAGACGGTATATTTATTTATTTTCATCTGAAGAACTCTACTGCATAGATCCTTTTTCAATACATCATAGACTATGAATTGGCTTTTGTGTGTCTATTAGGTTTGCTCTTTTCACTTGAACACAGTTGCTCAACACTAGCAGGTCCTTTTTTGTGATCATTTGGTGGATTTTATACACAAATTCACACCTGTGTGATATTATTATATTTCTTGTGGGTTTATATGATTTACAATTTATTTTGTTTATAATAATCATAGCACGTACTGTGCCCTTTATTGGTCATAGACTTACGACTAGCGCGATTCCAACCCTCTTGTATATTATTGTCTATGTTGTATAACATTTTTGAATCGCAGCTTTTCACTTATTAGTTATTCACTGGGTAAGCGCAATTTTTTCCTCTGTTAAACAACTTATATTGGCATAGGGCATGGGCGTGGTGATGCACCATGTGACCTCAACCCATGTGACATCACTGGGCATGATGGGAATGTGATGTCACATGGGTTAAGGTCACATGGTGGCATCACCACCCCACGCCCTATGCCAATATAAGTCGGTGCCCACCGCTCTGTCGGCATTTCAGCGCCGGACCTCGTCATGTCAACATTGAATGGAAGAAGAAGCCTTGGCCCCACCGGCGGAGCCAGGCAGAAGCGGAGGGCACCGGAGAAGCCCGCGAGTGTCACCCCGCGGCGGAAGACAGCGGAGCTAAGCCCTGGCCCCAGCGGAGGCGCCAGGCAGAAGAGGCGATCGAGAGCCCCCCCCCCCGGCAGAAAACGGCGAAGCCCGCGGCCCTCCCCCATAAGCAGGAAGCTTCGTGGTGAAGGGGGTCGCGGCGGAAGACTGCTAGAAGACCGGAGTGGGATATTCGACCCCCACCCCGGCAGAAAACGACGAAGCCCGCGGCCCTCCCCCATAAGCTTGGAGCTTCGTGGTGAAGGGGGTCGCGGCAGAAGACAGCGGCGGTCGAAGACCGGGGTGTGTTGGCGGAAGACCCCCGGAGCTGACTAATAAATTATTTTATTCAGTGTGGTATCTTATTTTTACACTTTTACCACCAGGTGAATGGGTAGGGGTACGATGTACCCCATACTCATTCACATAGGGTGGGGGCCCGGAATCTGGGGGCCGCCTTATTAAAGGGGGCTCCCAGATTCCGATTGGCTCCCGCCCGCATACCCCGACAACCAATGGCAAGGGTTGTCGGGAAGAGGCTTTTGTCCCCATCGACATGGGGACAAGAGTGCTTTGGGGTGGGGGGGCAGTGCCCCCCTCCCTCAAAGCACACACTCCCCCATGTCGAGGGCATGCGGTCTGGTATGGCTCAGGAGGGGGGGGGGCGCTTGCTCGTCCCCACCCCCATTCCGGTCCGGCCAGACTGCGTGCCTGGGATGAGGGCTTGGTATGGGTCTGGGGGGAACCCCACGCCGTTTTTTGGCGTGGGTTTAACCCCTCACATTCCAGACCAAGCCGAAGAGCCTATTATACCCCTGGAGGGGGACCCGCGCCGGTTTCAAGGCTGAAAACCGTTTGGAAATTCCCGTGCGTCGCGTCACGCAGTGCAGTTACTGCTACGCCACTTGGGATTTACCAAGAATTTCTCGGCGTACTAACGCGGCGCACGGCATTCCCTGAAATTTCCCTCTGCGCATGCCCAGTATGCAAATGAACCTTCTGAGGTTCTGGCGCACTTTGCAAGCGCACAGGGATCAGTTTTTAAAAGTCACTTTCACTTTCAATTCGGCCCGCCACACACATTCAAACACATGTCACTACACTTCCCCGGCATCACCCCCCTCCCTCCCCTAATAAACTCCCACCCGAATCCCCGATATTTACATTAATAAATGCCGTACGCCAGCTCTGTACTGGCGTACTGTGCGCCCTCGCCTGGGCGCATTAGGCATTTTAGTAAATGGAGCAATACACTGCACTGGCAGTGTAACTCTTTGGTAAATGTCAAAAACATGTTTACTCCTGCTTGTGCACCATAAGTCATGGCGCACAGGCTTGGTAAATGACCCCCAAAGTCTCACTCTCTGTCTCTGCTGCTGTCTCCCTCAATTGCTTCTTTGGGGAGCTGGGCAAGGTGGGCAGTGGCATTGGCGGTGTCATTGGTGGTGGTGGTGAGGGTGATTGTTGTAACGGCAACTCCACTTTTTTTTAATAGATTTTTTGCCTCTACCATAAAAATATGAAGCCATGACACCTGTAGAAGGAGGCGCTGCACTAGCAGTGGAAGCAGCAGCAGATGTTGGTGGTCTGGCAGGAAAACTACTACTAGTAGAACTGGTGGTGGAACTAGCTTTGCTGGTGGCAGTGGTGGTGACACCCACTGTTGTAGACACTGATAGCATGTTTGTGGCGGCAGACGTGTCAGATACACTAGTAGCAGAGACCTTGCCACTTTTTTTAGCAAGGCGTCCACCGCGACCGCGACCTGCCTTCACTTTTCCCTTACAATGGTACATGGCTGTTGCTGTAGTGGTGATAGTGATGATCACAGATCAGACAGGTAACATAAGATAGGGTATATAGAATCTCAATCTATATAGAATCTCAATCTATTATATAGAATCTATAATAATAAATCGCCCCTCCCCCACAACACGGGCAGCGTCTGTGGCTAGGCTACTATCATAATACTAGCAGCAACAAGTTTGTTTACTAGTATCACTAATATCAAATCAATATCAAGATCAATTCACAACACTAACACAATAGCTTCTGCTTATGCTGCAGTGCTTAATAATTCAGGTTCTCTGACAAACGGACCAGCTAAGATTGACTGTCTTCTAAAATCGTTCAGTATGTCTGTCTCTCTCTCTGCTAGCAATCGTATGTGAAAGTAAGATGGCTGCAACATCGCAGCTGTTCATGGCTGTTCTAGCTATTTTACTGCTCCTCCTCTTTGGTTGCAATCAGCCAATTACATTCCTCATCATAATTTTTTTAACTTCCCCCACTCAATTATTTCTATGTCAAATCTTTTCTGTCTAATATTGAATCTTGTCTCCTATATGTGTGTGTGTGTACTGTATAATTGTGTGTATATAATGTCAAATCTATCCTCTATAATTTTGAATCTATAATCTCTCTATAATGTGGATGTCGAATCTATTCTCTCTCTATAATGTCGAATCTATTCTCTGTAATGTCAAATTTATTTTCTCATAAATCGAAATCTATCCTCTGTAATGTTGAATCTATTATTTCTATACTGTAATGTCAAATATTTTCTCTATAATGTCAAATATTTTCTCTATAATGTCGAAAAGTACCGTATGTGTGTGTGTATATCAGGTTCGATAGACAGATTGCTATTCACTGTATTCATTCAGTCAGCGCCATGTCGAATCTCTGTATATCGAATTGTTATCACAACAAAAACGAAAATAAATCATTTTTTTATGTCGGATCTTTTGGTTTTCGTTTTCTGCGCTTTCGTTATCGTTTGTTAAAATGATAACGAAAAGGGGGGGCGGAGCTTGGCGAGGTCCCGAATGGCCGTATGAGAACGGAGCTCCGGCAAAAACAGGGACACAGCGGCTAACTACAGCCTAAACAGCGGCGATCACGACACATTGTCCCGGCGGGTCTCAACCCGCTGATCACCCGCAGGATGCCTAACAAGTGGAGAGATCCTCCGCGACCTCAAAAGCTGACAGAATACTTTGCATGGGAGCAGAGGCAAGATGGCGCCAAGTCTCCCGGACCATCCGCAGCAAGCACTCCACAGATCTCACAGACCAAAGCTAAAACTACTAAGCGGAACTCTCTGTCGGCCAGGAAACAGTCTCCTGTGTCCTCTTCAGCCTCGGGGAGCCCGGAAAAGACGCGGCCTAAGCTGGATGGCATGGATCCTGCTCAGGAGTTTAGTGGGGGAACCAGGGAACTTCCTGATTCCATAGACCGCTTCCCAACTAATAATCAACCGGTGTTTCCCTCAGGAACTCGCTCCATAGTGACATGCTAACATGTGTACAGAAGTTTGGGAGTGATTTGCAAACTGTGTCAGCCAGGGTAGACCACGTGGAGACCAAAATGGGAGAGTATGCCACCGCCATTAATAGCTTGGTAGACGCCCATGAAGCCAGAGATGAGGAGATGGAAGGGGTTACAGCCAAGATCGCAGACATTGAGGACAGATCCAGGAGGAATAACCTCAAAATAAGGGGGGTCCCTGAGAATGTTCTACAGCCGGATCTGCAAGAGCATTATCACCCGCATCATCACCTCAATCCTGCCTGATCTGTCGGCAATAGATGTTACTATAGATAGAATCCATAGGCTGCCCAAACCCTCTCATCTACCTGATAATGTACCCAGGGACATAATTTTACGCCTGCTCTTCTACCATGTCAAAGATCGTTTAATGAGAGAAGCACGTAACAAAGATCTTGTTACAGAACAGTACAGAGACCTGCAGTTTTTTGCAGACCTGTCCCAGTACACGCTGCAGAAAAGACGCAGCCTGAATACCATCTCTAAAGCTCTACCCAACCACAACATTGCATATAAATGGGGGTTCCCAACCAAACTCATAATCACCCACAAAGGGAAGGATTTCAATGTTGATTCCCTACCTAAGGGGTTGGAGATGCTTAAATCCTGGCGTATCATTCCTGAGGAGGCTCCGAGGGGCCTGACTGATGAAGATCAGACCCGTGTCCAGTATGAGTGGCAGCTAGTTAACACAAAAAATGCCCGTTCACACCGTTAACATGTCCGCTGGGCTATACAAATAATTCATTTAGGATCATGGCTGTGATCCCTGTTGAGGAGTTCAATTATCAAGCTAGACTCTTTTCCCTGTTTTCAGCTAGCGTTTGTATGCGCTACATCCAGGTCATCATGACCTACCCAGTCCCTTTGCATTTTTTCCCACTGGTTTTGTTTCAACTGTGTTTTTTTCTTTTTTCTCGTTTGGAGCCTTTTTTTTTTTTCAGTTGGATGTACCATTCTTCTCTAAACCCTGGAGGACCCTTTCTTTACACATGTGCCTTGCCGCCTGTTGGATGACCCCTTCTGCCACATATGGATATCGAAAATTGTGAGTGTTGTACATACCATTTTCTTTGCTTTGCTTTTAAATGCGCACCACCATGCCTGTCACGTTTTTGACAATTAATGCCAAGGGTTTAAATCACCCGGCGAAAAGAAAGTCTCTGTGGCAGGAGGTGATCCAACATAAGGAAGATGTTCTTTGTGCGCAGGAGACTCACTTTCACAAACAGAAAATGCCCCGATGTTCACATCCCAAGTTCCCACATGTATTTACAGCGAGCGCCTCACCCAAAAAAGGAAGGGTACTTACTGCAATCAGGGACACGGTGGCAATCACCAAGCATAGTGAGTTGGCTGACCCTTTGGGACGATTCCATGTTCTTGTGTGCGACTTAGACTCAATCACCTATACTATAGTTAATGTATATGCACCCAACAATCACCAGTTTCGATTTATGCACCAGGTCCTTAGGAAAGCCAAGCAAATGCAGAAGGGCTACATTCTGCTATGCAGGGATTTTAATCTCCCCCCCGATTTGACGGTGGACTCAACGTCATGTTCAACTAGGCACCATCCCTCGCTACAACCACTTCTTCATGCGCAAGACCTATACGACGCTTGGAGATGCCTCAATGGGGCAGAAAGGAACTTTTCTTTCTTTTCAGCGTGCCATAGGGTCTACACCAGACTGGACCTTTTTATTGCAGACAGATGGTTACTACCCAAACTTACTGCATCTAAAATCAATGACATCACCTGGTCGGACCATGCCTCAGTGACACTCTCGGTGGCGGATTCGCCAGGTGTGAATTCCTGTTTCGTCTGGTGGTCCAACTCGAGGTTGATCCAGGCTGGTGACTCTAGGGCCCAACTGCAGGAGGAACTCTCCAATTTTTTTTCTTGTAATGCTAATTCTGTTTCTGACCCGATGGTTCTTTGAAACGCCCATAAGGCATATATGAGGGGAGTTCTGATAAAAATGGGTGCCAGGGTTAGGAGAAGGAGGAGACAGTGCATACAGGACTTGCTCTCCCAAATCCACTTACTAGAAACCCAAAACAGAAAAAATACCTCCCCAACATTATCTGACCAATTACTACAACTTAGGTATGATCTGCGCCTAGTGGTGCTTGACAACTTTGATCTAGCGAATAAACGCCTGAAAATGTTGTACTATGTTAGTGGCAACAAAGCAGGGAAGTTACTAGCCAACCGTCTTAGGGGGATTAGATACAAATCCAAAATACCTTATATTTTGCATCCCGTCACTGGGGTTAAACTGTTTCACCCACAAGCTATTGCAGATGCATTTAGTTGTTATTACAACTCCTTATATAATCTAAGGCCCTGTACACACGATCGGACATATCCGATGAAAACGGTCCGCGGACCATTTCCATCGGATATGTCCGATCTGGAGTTTGATCCGATGGCGTGTACACACCATCGGATCAAATTCCCCGCCGGCGGACGGCGCGGTGACGTGTCGGTGACGCGGCGGTGACGTTGACGCCGCCACGTCACTGCTACGTCACGCACCAGGAAGTAAACACTTCTGCGCGCATGCGTCGGATCCATTCACAGGATACGACGCATGTGTGGGAGGATATGTCCGCTGGTTTACCGTACTAACCAGCGGACATATCCGACGGACAGGTTTGTAGCGGACAAATTTCAAAGCATGCTTTGAAATTTGTCCGATGGACAAATCTGTCCGCTAGCCCATACACACGAGCGGAGATGTCTGCTGAAACGGTCCATCGGACCGTTTTCAGCGGACATATCCCCTCGTGCGTACGAGGCCTTAGAGAAGACCAGTCCACGACTCAGCCCACTGAATATATGATATCAAGTTTTCTTGATAAGGTAAACCTCCCCAAAATATCATCGACGCAGCTGGAGGGAATTAATTTGCCCTTCGCGGTCCCTGAGATCGTTAAAGCTATCGAATCTCTCCCCATCAAGAAGTCTTCCGGCCCTGATGGGTTCACCGGGGAATATAATCTATAAATCTGAACTGGCCCCCTACTTGTCCGATGTTTACAATGCGGCTGTCTCCTCCTCCTCTTTCCCTTCTGAAATGCTATTGGCTCTTATAGTAGCCCTTCCGAAACCAGGGAAAAGCCCAGATATGCCACAGAACTTCAGGCCGATTTCACTTCTGAACAATGACCTAAAGCTTTATGCTAGGCTTATTGCAAATAGACTGGTTGATTTGCTACTGTCCCTAATTCATATGGATCAGTCAGGGTTCACAAAAGGCAGACAAACTGCAGATGCAACGAGACGCCTGATAAACATCATACATACAGCGAATACGACCAAAACGCCTTCTCTGCTCCTTGCTTTGGATGCAGAGAAGGCGTTTGATAGGATACACTGGGAATACCTGGCGAAAGTCCTCACCAAATTTGGGTTTGTGGGCGGGATCCACTCGGCTATAACGGCACAGGTTTATATATGCGGCATGTTATCTTCTCCTTTCAATATTTCTAATGGGACACGCCAGGGATGCCCGCTCTCCCCACTCATATTTAACTTACTTATGGAACCATTGGCCTCTTACATTCGATCCCATCCTCTGATTAGAGGGTTCAAGAGCGGAAACTCATTCCACACCATAAGCCTCTTTGCAGATGATATCATCTGCTTACGGATGTAGAATCCTCTCTGACCTTAGTCCACGAATCGCTACAATTATTTTCAACAGTGTCCTATTATAAGGTTAATGACACCAAGTCCTACATTCTAGGTATGAATATTCCCCCAGGGGTTCAACAATCTTTGAGCCAAAAATTCCCTTATGTGAAGGAAAAAATATACCAAAGGGGTTGGTGATCTCCACTGATGTGAAGATAATAGGTAGAATACTGTGCTGCTCCTCAGTGATATAGTATGTGACTATAAGAAGTGAAAAATAAAAGAAACAATAGAGGGCGCCACTAGGACTATATACGAAAATAATCACTCGTGGTGACTATGTGATAAATTATATGCCATAAGTATTAGAACAATGGAACAACAATATTGCAAATAGGATCTATGTGTCTAATTATAGTTAATACATTAAAATAGTGAATGACCAAAGGTAAGTCCACCTGGAATTCCAAATGTATAAATAGTCCAACAATTAGTAATAGTAAAATGTCTAGAAAAACTTGTCTTAAGAACAAATATTTGGAAAAAGTCCGTGCACAATTATAGCAGGATTGTGATGTGCTGATTCAGGGATGTGGAAAAGCCTTCACCAATTGGAAAATTCGTGTTCCACCTCAGGTGCTGGGGAAGTGCTAGATGCTTACCAGCAGGTACTAGCAGGTATGCTCATTTATGCATGAAAATATGAATGAGAAAATATCATGGTACAATAACGTTTATTAAAATCAAAGTAAAAAATGCACACACAGCCGAATGGCCTCCTACCCCAGCTAGTGCCTGCCTGGCACTGGGAGTATAGCGTGTCACAGCTCCTAGCTCCAATGTACCACCGAAGGTTGTGGATGCAGTCAGGTCCGGGCTTGGTAGGCTCAGGTAGGCTCAGACGGAGGGCTTGTAAGCCGTGCAGGATGCCAGAGAAAGCCGCCATTCGGCTGTGTGTGCATTTTTTACTTTGATTTTAATAAACGTTATTGTACCATGATATTTTCTCATTCATATTTTCATGCATAAATGAGCATACCTGCTAGTACTGTGGAACCACGCGATCCAGCATGCCCCTAGTGTTCAGGCACGTATCCTGACCTGCCCATCAGACCTACTTTTAAAAGAGAGGTCTAATCATCTGGTAAGCATCTAGCACTTCCCCAGCACCTGAGGTGGAACACGAATTTTCCAATTGGTGAAGGCTTTTCCACATCCCTGAATCAGCACATCACAATCCTGCTATAATTGTGCACGGACTTTTTCCAAATATTTTTTCTTAAGACAAGTTTTTCTAGACATTTCACTATTACTAATTGTTGGACTATTTATACATTTGGGATTCCAGGTGGACTTACCTTTGGTCATTCACTATTTTAATGTATTAACTATTATTAGACACATAGATCCTATTTGCAATATTGTTGTTCCATTGTTCTAATACTTATGGCATATAATTTATCACATAGTCACCACGAGTGATTATTTTCGTATATAGTCCTAGTGGCGCCCTCTATTGTTTCTTTTATTTTTCAAAAATTCCCTTATATCTGGAGAGACAAAGGAATCTCTTATCTGGGAATAATCCTTACGCCCAACACCTCTGAGTTGGCTAGAGAAAATTACTATCCTCTATTACAAACACTCCCCTCCAAACTGAGCAACCTGGCGAGATTTGAGCTCTCCTGGTCGGACCGTTTGGCTGCCTTTAAAATGCAGATCCTTCCCCAACTTATTTATATTTTTAAAACCCTGCCAATTTTGGTCCCTTCCTCCTTCTTTTCCTCGCTACAATCCTTGATCAACCGATTCTAATGGGGGAGAAGCAAGCCCGCTGTGCATTTAGCAGGATAGTGAAACATAGGTCGGCAGGGGGGATAGGTCACACTCCTGTCGAGTTCTGTCCTGAGACACATTCCTGTCTGACTATGCACACCTATTCTCCTGCTCTCCAGGATTGAGTCTGAAAGAGTGACTCCTCCCCAGGGCTTGAACTGACTCCAGTAGTAATCGGCGTGCGTCCTAAGAGTAGGACGTACGGCTCCTGGAGCCAGATAGGCAGGATTTTCCTCCCCCAGCTTCAGCCCCACTGTCAGATCCGCTCCGACCTCGAGCCGCCCCTGGATCCCCTGGTTTCTCTCTCCCTCTGGAGCCCCCACCTGCCAGAAACCAGACAGGCAGACGGTGACAGACACTGCTAGGCAAGCCTGCACTATCCCTCCATTCCTCCTGCAATCCACCGCTTGGCTTCCCCCTGCTTCACCTGACCCCCCTGGCTTCCCTCCGTCACCCTTCTCCAGCAGGTAAGCCTTTCACTGAGGCTGCAGACGGCCGTCCTTTTGAGGACAGCAGCTGCTGCCACTTAAAAGCCCCTGCTATCTCCCTATCCACATCTCCCCTCCTATACCCCCTCACTACCCATCCGCCACCTGCCCTGCAATCCTTGGCAATTTTCAGCCATTTCTGGCATTTCTGGCTTCCAGGCCGGCGTTTTTCGATACATCCGCGCCGGCCTGGAAGCAATCGCGGCAGCCGCAATTTAGGAAAGGCGCGGCTTCACCCGCGGCCTAGTGGCGCGCCGCTTCTCACCCCCTCCAACCGCCACCAAAGTCCGAAAACGGACTTGAACCCCACCCCATACCCCCAGGAAAGTTACCTCACACCCCGGTCTAGTAATCCTGGCCCCAAATAGTAGCACCGATCCACCCAATCTGGAAGCTTTACCAGTCTGGATCCTGCTACCGATCGGCAGGCCGTTTTTGCTGCACCCAGCCCCAAATCTTAATCACCACTACAACTTGATCCAGGGGTTACCCGATCGCCTCTTACAGGGGTCAGGAAGGAATTTTTTCCCTGCCGGAGCATATTGGCCGAGCGCCGCCAGGGTTTTTTGCCTTCCTCTGGACCAAGCCAGGAGAGAGGAGTTTAGCCAATTCCTCTCCCCACTGCCCTAAAATCCCCCCCTCCCCCCCCTGGTGTATTGGCGAACATGGCATGTAGGCAATATTCTGCCGAGACCATTTGGAGTTTGAGGCAATGCGCCGCAATACTGCCAGCCATCACCAGAAAGGCCCTAAGAACTGAGCGACTATGGAGAACCAATCATAGATCGACGGTTAGACATTTCAGACATTTACCCCAGGTCAAGCACATATCATGTGCTCTGATCAATACTAGATCGGCAGTAAAACACCGACTAGAAATCCGCGACTTCATTCAACAAAAGGATCTAGACTGTCTTTTTATTACAGAGAGCTGGCTCACAGCCGACTGTAACACCATTCTAGGAGAATTGGTGCCAGAAAATTACCGTATCATAACGGAAAACAGAATAGGGCAAAGAGGAGGCAGCCTGGCGGTGATCCACAAGACTCATCTTACGATCACCAAACCAGTCCGCCAAAACCCTCTTCCATTCATGGAAACCCTTACTCTGCAACTTCAAGCAAGTTCAAAGGAGACCGTCCACATTCTGCTCTGCTATAGGCCACCCGGCCCAAAATCGCAGCTGCTCTCATCATGGACGGATTTCTTCTCCACTTATACCCTCAACAGCAAACACATGTTGCTGTTAGGGGATTTCAATCTCTGGGCCAATTCCTCACAAGACCCCATTGCCGACGCCTGTATTGACCACCTGGAAGGATTAGGATTGCAGCAACTAGTATGTGGGCCTACACATGCTTCAGGTCACACACTTGATCTTATTTTCAGACAAGCTCTGGAAATAAAAATTAGGGAAAATGAAAAATTGCCATGGACAGACCACCAGGCAATTATATTCAGTATTTCCACCATCCCCCCCGCAACAAAAACATCGAATCCAGTGGCAACACACTGGACTAGATGTCAGAAGAAGCTCCACTCGGAACTCTTCAAAACGACTTTAAGGAAAAAAATAGAAACAACCCAGCCGCAGCAAACGGCCGTTGAAACATTGAAAGCCATAAACTCGGCCATGCTACAGTCAGCCGACTTGGTAGCGCCGAAACGAATAACCCGCATTCGGAAAAAACAACCGCAGCTGGTTTAACAACCAGCTGTCGTTACTGAAGCAAGAACGCAGAAGGGCAGAATCTGCCTGGAAAAGATGTTCTTCTGAGCTAAACCTATCCATCTACAAGGCGACAACAAGAAAATACCACAAAGGAATTTTCCAAGCCAAGAAGAATTATTTTTCGGAGGCTATCAACGGTGCCCAAAACCGCCCCCGCGAACTCTTCAAGATGGTCACCCAGACCATGAAGCCAGGATGCATTGAAGCCCCCAGTTCGGACACACAAGAATTTTGCAATGAGCTATCGGATTATTTCGTTAATAAAATCGAGGCAATCCGTGAAAGCATTCAGCAAAATTTTTCTCCCTCAGCCCCCCCTGTAGCCTCTCACACAGCACCCATAGTAATTCTCCGATATCAGGTAAGTTCACCCTGGAACCCATCTCCATCGAGTCCACTAAGAATGTCATTTGTACTCTGCGCAATGGCGCAGCGCCAAATGACATTATCCCCACAAAACTGCTGAAGGAATGCGCCAACATCCTGGCTCCTCCCATCACGCAGCTTATCAACCAGTCTTTCTTGGAAGGCATAGTGCCCTCACAGTTGAAAGAGGGTGTAATCCAACCCATCCTGAAGAAACCCTCCCTGGACCCCAAGGACCCACTCCACCGCCGTCCCATAACAAGCCTCAACGTATTCTCTAAGATAATGGAAAAAGTAGTGGTACAACAGCTGCAACTGCATCTAGATACCTACAAGCTACTTGACCCATTGCAATCAGGCTTCCGTCCCGGACATGGGACGGAAACAGCATTACTGAAAGTATGGGACGATGTTCTCAAGGCCGCAGACGAAGGAGAATCTTGTCTCCTGGTTCTGTTGGACCTAAGTGCAGCTTTTGACACTGTAGACCACAATCTGTTACTGACTCGGCTTTCTGAAGTAGCCAGGGTCGCAGAAGGCGATTTATCTTGGTTCTCCTCTTTTTTGGAAAACCGATCGCAAACAGTGAAGCTAGGACCTTTTACGTCTGAAAAACGCACAGTAACATGCGGAGTCCCTCAAGGATCGCCTCTGTCACCAGTGCTATTCAACATCTACCTTCGTCCTCTTTTTGAGATTATTAGCAGCCAAAATCTGCTTTATCACTCTTATGCAGATGACACGCAACTGTATTTCCGCATCTGCAATAGACAGGATCACCACCTCAATCTAGAGACATGTCTCTCTTTGATAGAGGACTGGATGACAAAGAGTTATCTTAAACTCAATGGAGCGAAAACAGAACTTCTCCTGTTTCACGCTAAGCGAAGGAATCAACCCTCAACAGCGTGGTCTCCCCCACCTATTTTGGGCAAGCTCATCACCCCTAGCGCCAAAGTCAAAAGCCTAGGGGTCATTTTTGACTCCTTTATGACAATGGACGCACAAATAGGGTCAGTGGTCAGCGGATCTCACCATCTACTGCGCCTACTACGTAGACTCACTCCGTTCATCCCTAAAGAAGATCTAGCGGTCGTGGTGGGAGCAATTGTTAACTCCAGACTGGATTATGCAAATGCCCTTTACCTCGGTCTCCCCAAATACCAAATCGCTCGTCTGCAAGTCGTTCAGAATACGGCCGCCAGACTTGTGACTGGGAAAAAACCCTGGGAATCTATCTCACCTTCACTGAGAGCCCTTCATTGGCTGCCAGTTAAAGACAGAATCGCTTTTAAAGCCCTCTGTCTTACGCATAGATGTGTCCATGAGAATGCCCCCCTTTACTTATGCGAATTAATAAAAGCGCATAATCCAAATCGCGTTTTGCGATCCACGAATCAGAACCTGCTCCAGGTTCCGAAAGCCAACTTCAAGTCCAAAGGAGAAAGAAGATTTGCGATCCAAGGTCCCAGACTATGGAACGCTTTACCAACCAGCATTCGGTTGGAGGAGAACCACCTAGCATTCAGGAAAAAGGTCAAGACTTTTCTCTTTTGATATCAAAGGAGACAGGAACAACAAGCGCCCAGAGGCGATTCAGTTCGCATGTGCCGCGCTATATAAGTTCTCATTCATTCATTCATTCAAACACATCAGAGATTATCATTTGGCATCCATTCTCACTCAACTGAAGAGTTGGTTCCCCTCTTCAACACCTACCCTCTGGTCCCAACTGGAAAGCCATCAGGTCCCGGGTGGGAATCTCTATAATTATTTATTGTCTAGTACCTCCTTACCCCGCCCTTCTTCCAGATCTAGTCCTATAATCCAGGGAACCATCGCCGCATTGCGGTTACTTATATCACAACCATTACCCTCACATAAACTCTCTCCTTTGAAGCTCCTAGTGTCGGCCCTACCACTATTTATACCTGGTCTCTCTACCACTAATTGGGAAAGTAAGGGTAATTTGTCCATAGATGATCTATATATAGGTCCTTCTCTTAAAACCTTTCAAACCTTGCAGCTGGAGCTATCTCTTCCCGCAACGAAGCAGTATAGATACATGCAAATCTGTCACTTTCTGAAAGGGTTCACCGGAGCTTCCATCCCCCTTCCATGGCAAATCTCTCAGTTATTTCTTTCTTTCGAAATCTCATAACATTAAAGGTATTTTGCTGTTCTACTCTCTCCTACAAAACAAATGTATGTTCCAGAAGACTCTATGCGCACATGGGAAAAAGATTTTGACAAAGTGTATCCAGAGGAACAGTGACAGACGGCACTCAGGGTCACATATGCTTCTACTAGAAGTGCCAACCTATGGGAGCTGTTCCAAAAACTCCTTCTACGTTGGTACCTCACTCCCTAATGTATTTCTAGGTTTGCCCCTGGAGGGTCTCCCCTGTGTTGGAGGCTCTGCGGGAATACTGGCACACTATATCATCTGCTGTGGTCACATCCAACGGTAGCATATACAGTATCCATCTTAGGCTGGGTTCACACTACGATTTTCCCGTCCGTCAGCCGCATACGATTTATATGAAAAAACGTATGCGGCTGAAACGGATTGAACCGTACGTAAACGTATGCGTTTATAAAACGTATACGGTTTCAAAGTGCGTACGGTTCCATCCGGTTTTGATTAAAAAAACGCATACGTTTTTGGAATTAGTGTCATTTAATAAATAAAGAGTTTCTTGTTTTGAAAATGCGCATGCGCAGACGAAAAACGCATACGGTTTATACGTATGGAACCGCACATATGTGCGTTTTCCATTGACTTTAATGTTAAAAAAAAACGTATGCGTTTGCCATACGGTTTAAAAAACGGACTCAAAACCGTGGTCGAACACGGTTTTGCGTACTGTTAAAAAACGTTTTGCCAGCAAATCGTACGCACCCGGATGCATCTGAGTGCATACGATTTGCAATGCATTGTCTATGTATGCGTTTTCCCGTACGGGCCCATACGTTTTCAAAACTGAAATCGTATGCGGCTGACGGACGGGAAAATCGTAGTGTGAACCCAGCCTAACTCAGTTACGGCTCCTTTGTTTCCTTATTTTTGTTTATTTCTTATTTATTTTTTATTCTCTTTACAGCGCACCTTTAGCCTCTTATTGGCAATTTTTGTAACTGTTTCACAGCATTTTTATGTGATGAATCAATATCTCTTACTAGTATTGCACTGCTTGAACTGTATGGCTATATACCCTCTCTTGCTGGACTCTATATCCTGTTAATGCATATGGGGTTATGATGCACTGTATTGTGATACGAGTTGGTATTACTTTGTCGTTACGTGCTATAAGGTTTATCACATTGTGTCTATGTCTATGTATCTTGTTCAAATTCCAATAAAAAAGATTGAAACTAAAACGATAACGAAAATACCAGATTTTCGGATGAAAATGCATTCGAAAGAAAACTAATGCACATGTCTACTTATTAGGGGTTATTGGTATGCAGCTTATTGGTATGCAAGGATGTATACTAGTTAGCTCCCTAATACTAATTAGTGACTCATGCTGGGAGTGACAATTACCTAGCACTCTGGAAGACAGGACGTGGATCCTGTCTTTCAGATCAAAGACGACCAATCAAATTGCTCAGCTATTCAGTGAATAGAAATTATAATCTGGGAATTCTGGTTTAAATTTGGCACAGATCTAGAAGTGGAGAGAATATACCCCTATGTATTCTCTACATGAATATATGTTGGTCTGGAAGTGATCAGAATATATATATATATATTCTCTAAGATGAGACTTTGAAATATTTTGTTGGATTTTTGTATCATCTGTGGAATTTGGACTTTATTCTGTATTGAAGTTGTTGAATTAAATTTGCGTTCTCTGGAGGGCCTGGTGTGTTGCTGCGAAACAACGTAATTTATAATCATCATACTAACATCTAAACATCAATTATCTAATCGGAGAGGGCTATACACTATGGCCCAGATTCAGGTACATCTGCGCATTATTGAACCGGCGTAGCGCACAGCCTTTACGTTAGACGTGCGCAATTTTGCCGCGTAATCACCCTATTCTTGTAGCTTTTGCGCAGAAAATTGCGCATGCGTAACGTTTTTTCAGAGGCGTAAGGCGGAGTAATACAAATTGGGAAGGACGTGGGCGTGTTACATTGAAATGAGCCGTGACCCCATGCAAATGAAGGGCCGGCCGGCTCGCGCATGCGCGCTTGAAGGAGACCATGGTCAGCTCCGCTGTGCGCATGCTCACAACTCGGGAGCGGCGCAATCAGTGAAATTGGAAATGGACTAGGGCAACGTTGTGAACTACGCAAACAGCATAAATAGACAGACACAAACGCACTTCCTTTGCAAAAGTACATCCCTTTGTTTCCCTTCCTATACAGCAAGGTGCTTTTGTTTATTAGCGTTTGTTCATTTGTTTGTGACGTGTCTTTGAGATATTTGGGGACTGTTTTGCAGAGTGATTTTTGTCTTTTATGTGTTTTATTTGTTGTTATTTTGTTTAAATTATATTTTTGCTGGGGCATTTTTTATTTTTGCTCGTCATTTATTTTATTTTTTTGGTTCTGTTTGTGTATGATTTTGGAATGTGGGGGTGATATTCCTGCGGGAAAAGGGGTGTCACCCTCATTTGTGGTGGAGAAGTGATCCCCAGGTCCGTGTGAATGGTGTATGAATGTACAGTGACATAATTGGAGCCGTGGCGTGGCGTTGCAGCTCACAAGTCCTGCATGGTGGACTGGTGCCACTCCAATGTGATGAGGATGTGGGGTGTGTGTGCTAGGGACCACAGTGGTGTGCATGCATGCATTCTCATTGTGCCATGATTAATGTGTGTGTTTAACGTGCAAAGATGCATAATGTGAGCTGGCATGAGATGGGGTCATGAGATGGGGTCCCAGTGCATATGCAGAGTCACCTTGAAGGGAAAAGACAGGAGGATGTTAGTAGTGCATGTGTCCCTTGTGATGTGTGCATCATGGGGGGGGGGACAGTCATGCCTGCCACCCATGTCACTCACCAACCAGCCAGCTGTCCCCATACATGTTCTGTTCGAAATCTGTGGGGATGGGGCTATGATTGTATATGTAGCTGTCATGGGTGTCATGGGTAGTGCCATGTGTTGGGCTGGTGATGTCCTCCTGCAAGGTTGTGGTAATTCCATGATGGCATGAGGGGTGAACCTGAAGATGCGAGACACCTCAGAATCACTCATGCCAAAGATGTCTATGCATGTGTGATATATCAAGTGAAGAGTGAGGGGCTTGTATCAGATAAGAATATTGTATTAGAAACAGCAAACCCTGGAAATAAAACAACTAAGAGACCAACATAATAGTCTAAAATTGAACCAGCGAATGCTACAATACCGGCTCGAAGACCAAGAGAACAGAAGCAGACGACAAAATTTAAGGATCCGCTCAATCAAGGAAGAAAAAGGAGAAGACCTTAGGGAAATTATAAACAAACTTTTTAAACCCATACTAGGGAAAAATCCGGAAAAGGATTTAAAAATAGAGCGCGTTCATCGAATCGGGAAACCAAAAAATAGGGAGAACGAATGGCCAAGAGATATAATAGTAAGATTCAGAAATTATGAGGACAAGGCGGAAATTTGGTTGAAATTAAGAAAGAAGCCACCCTTGAGGTATAAGGGAGTAGAGATCCAGATTTTCACAGATCTGTCCAGGGAAACTTTAACAAGGAGGAGACTGCTTAAACCATTGTTGGAGAAATTACGGGTTCAAAATATTAAATATCAATGGGGATTCCCGGCATGCCTCATAGGGTGAAAGGATGGCATTTCAGCAAGATTAACATTTCCTGAGGAACTGGAAGCCTTCTGTAACAAGCTGGACATCCAAGCACCAGAGCTGCCAGGATGGGTGGACTAAATCAAAACCGACCCAAAACAAATGGAAAGGGGGGGGTGTAGGGGCAATTTAGATAGGGGGGGGGATACGGAGGGATTTGTTCTTTCTTTTTTTCGGTCCCCTGGGCAATCCTCCCTCCTTTGGAGACCTACCGGGAGGGAAGAGGTGCGAGAGGAGCCCTACCTCAAATAAAAGAACCGTGGAAAAGAGGTCTACACGGTTCAGTAGCCCCTTTTTTTCTGGGGCCCATGGGTGGGGGGGTAGGGTGAGGGAGGGTGGGAAGGGAGAGAAGGGTGGGTGGGGGGGCAGGGAGAGGAGGGGAGGGAAGGGGGGGAAAGGGAGGAGGGAAAGGGAAGGGGACTCCCGATAGGAAGCTTAAGAAGATTAAAAAATAGAAAGTAGATGGCAGGAATAAAATGTATGTCATATAATGTTAAGGGTTTGAACACTAGGGCCAAAAGACATAAGGTCATAGATGAGATCAAATATTATAGAGCCGACGTGATCTTCCTTCAGGAGACTCATTTAACAATTGACTCAAATATTAAACTATACTCCCCCAGCTACCCGACATGGTTCTACGGAGATTCCATCTCAAGCCGCGCAAGAGGGGTGGCAATAGGGTTTGCAAGGGAAATGAGATTTGTATTGGAAGACAGAAAAACAGACCCTGAAGGAAGATTCCTATGTTTAAAAGGTAAAATCGGTGACACCACCTATACGCTGGTTAATATCTACGCTCCCAACAACGGTCCTGTGAACTATGTCAATAAGATTTGAAGGAAATTAAAACCTTTCTCGGACGGATATATGATTGTAGCAGGGGACCTTAACTTTTGTATCAACCCAAGAGAGGATAGTACGTCCCGTGCACGGGAGGCAAATAGCGTAGGAGTCCAAAAATTCAAACGGCTAATGCATGCCAGTCAGCTGGTGGATATATGGAGGATTCTTCATCCCAAGGCACAAGACTACACGTTTTACTCTCCTGTCCACGGGACCTACACCAGGATAGACTACATGTTGGTAGATCACAGGTTGTTGGATAGGGTGGTTGAGGCGAAGATAGAAATTATGACACTTTCAGACCATGCCCCGATCACCATGAAAATAGAGAACTCCCTACAACAAAACCATCTCCCAGTATGGCGCTTAAACGAAGATCTGATAGGAAGGGGCGGAAAAGGTAGAACAAGAACTCAAACATTTTTTCTTAGCAAATGATAATGGGGAAACCTCAGAGGCCATTGTATGGGAAACACACAAAGCTTATATCCGTGGAATCCTAATCAAAGAAGGGTCTAGGAAAAAGAAAGAGAGAAACGGGAAGTACAACTCAGTAGTAAAAGAAATAGCGAGCCTAGAACAAACCCATAAAAATGAGAGATCAAAAGAGACCCTCCATAAGTTAATTCTAAAAAGAGAGGAACTGAAAGAGATTCTGACACAAGAAACTAAAAAAAAGTTCAATAGCATAGCGAAGGAGAGATATATATGGGGTAATAAAGCCAGTAAACATTTAGCCGAAATCGTTAAAAAAAAGAAAACTAGGAATTACATTGAGAAAATCAAAAATAAAAACGGAGAGATGGTGTACGCAACTAAGGATATTGCGGAGACATTCAAGAACTATTACGAGGAATTGTACGCGATAGACCAGAGAGGGTGGCAAACAGGAGAGAAAGAGGGTAAAACTAGTGATTTCCTGCTGAGAGCTGGGGTACCAAGGATAGAGGAGATAGTAAGAACTAAAATGGACGAACCCATAACAGAAGTAGAAATTAAAAAAGCATTAAACAATACAGCTGCGGGGAAGAGCCCAGGGCCAGATGGCTTTACGGCTCTATATTACAAAAAATTTAGTAGTATTCTAATACCCAGACTATGCAAATATTTCAATGGGCTGGGCTCAGAATTCGAGGCAAGTAAGGAAATCTTAGCTGCCTCGATAACGATAATCCTAAAAGAAGGAAAGGATAGCTCGCTATGTGCAGGATACAGACCGATATCTCTGTTGAACGCGGACATTAAGATCTTCGCAAAAATCTTAGCTGAACGTATGAAAAGCATCATGCCCTATCTGGTACACCCGGACCAGACCGGGTTTATACCAGATAGAGAAAGTAAAGACAATGGCATAAGAGCCCTTCTCTTGCTTCAGAAATTGAAAGGTGATGGGCCCGCGGGCCTCTTTCTGTCGGTAGATGCCAAAAAGGCCTTTGATAGGGTAGATTGGGGACTAATGTTAAAAACCTTAGAAATAATGGGTATCGGAGACAGGATGTTAAGATGGATTAGGACACTTTACCAACACCCGTCCGCAAGAGTTAAAATTAACGGGACCCTGTCACCCCCATTTGTTATGAGAAATGGGACAAGACAGGGATGCCCCCTATCCCCTCTCTTGTTCCTCCTGTCTCTGGAACCATTGTTAGCCACAATACGAAATAATCCCGAAATTAGTGGAGTGAAAGTAGGGAAAGAGGAACATAAGCTATCAGCGTTTGCTGATGATATCCTATTCTATATCACCAACCCACTGATAACAATCCCAGCCCTAAATAAGGTACTCCAAGAATACGGCGCCATATCCAACTTTAAAATCAACAAAACAAAAACTGAAGTGTTAAATATTAATATCAACAAAAATGAAGAGAAGTTGATTAAGAGGATATGCGTTTTCCCATGGATAAGTGAGTTAAAATACCTAGGTATTAAGTTAACAAACTCGATTAAGGAAATCTATCAAATAAACTTCGTCCCCCTCTTAAACTAGATCAAAACAGATATTAAGAAAATTATAAATAGACCTATTTCCTGGTTGGGACGCATAAATACCCTGAAGATGTTCCTGGTACCAAAGATACTTTTCAAATTTCAAATGCTGCCGATCACCCTCCCCAGCAATTCCTGAGAATATTAAACTCGATCCTAATAAACTACGTGTGGAAAAATAAAAAACACAGAATTTCCCTATCAATTTTAAAACAAAAGAAGAGCGAGGGGGGCCTTACCATGCCGGATATTAGAGAGTATTATAAAGCCGCAGTACTATCTCGAGTAGTAGAGTGGGCCAGGGATAGGAGAGAGAAAAGATGGGTACAGATAGAAAGAGCACAATCTAAAACACAATTATGCACTGTAATGTGGACACCTGCACAACATAGAGCACTAAATAAAAAAACTTTAGATTTAACACGAGATACACTGAGACTATGGGATAGAGTATACAAAAAAGTGGACAAGGAATACAATTCCCCACTTATAAATTTGAAGGAAAATACATACTTTGCACCAGGGGTGGGAAAAATAGGGGGGAATTGGATAAAAACCGATAGATTACACTTAGGAGATATAGTAGAAGGTGGTAAAATTAGGGACTTTGAGGAGTTGAAACACAGAACAACAGAGTGGAATTTGGACGGATGGCGGTACTTCCAGCTATGTCATTTTGTGCAACATCTCCCCCACCCACTCCGGACGAGTGTGGAACTTACTCCGCTGGAGAAATTGTGCAAAACAGAAAGCTCAAAAGGCACAATATCAAAACTATACAAAATCCTGCTGGAGATAGACACGCTGGGAGAACCGCCCTTCATTCAAAAATGGGAAAGGGAGCTGGGCACACCTAGAGGAGAAAACACTTGTGAAAGGATAATGTTACTGACGGCCATAGATACACGAACTGCAGAATTAAACTACAAATGCGTCTCAGGCTGGTATGCCACGCCCGATAAAGTGAGTAGGTATATGGAAGGGAAATCAGACCAGTGTTGGAGAGGATGTCTAGAGAAAGGAACCATGGCCCACATATGGTGGCTATGCCCAAAAATCCAGAAATTTTGGCAACACATTCTGGGTCAAATAAAAGAAATAACGGGGAAAGAAATCAAGAAAGATCCTTGGGTAGTCCTCTTTCATGGGGAGCGGGTGGGAATATCAAGGTATCAGAAGTCCCTTGTGCCTCACCTGCTCAACGCAGCTAAGAGGCTAGTACCAAAGAACTGGCAGAAAGAGGAAAGCCCAAGGATGTGGGAATGGATCGATGCAGTCGAGGACATTTATAGAATGGAAGAGTTGAAGGAGATCATGGGAGAGGTAAATCAGGACTTCAAAGACAAATGGAAAAGCTGGGAAAAATATAAAAAGACGTGGAGCTATGCTGAGAACTTGAGAATAGAAAGTTACTGGCCCTAAAGTGTCTAATCCATACAATAAAAAATCTCAAAATACCTAATCGAAATTTCAACAGCTAGGACCTATGGGAGTCACCAGGGGGGAGGGGGGAGGGAGGGGGAGGGACAGGTGGGAGGGAAGGGAAAAGGGGGCCCATGTCAATAGGAAGGGGGGGAGCTACCCACCTAAATGCTGATTTGGAGCCCAGAAGACGGGAGAACTGGGAGAAGGAATAGCCTGAGGTCTGTCTTATGCTAATTGAAAAATCAGGGTATCTCCTACTGAAAGAGGGAAAATGTTATTTATATAAATATATATTTAAAAAAAAAAAAGGGGGAAAGAGAGAACTCTGAATGCAGGACAATCCACAAATGATGCAAGCTTTGGAGACAAAGGAAGCATTTTGACCATGAGCTGATCTCCAGCAAGTGTGAATAGCTGATGTGGAAAAAAAAAAAAGAAAAAAAAAGAAAAAAGAGAATATTGTATTAGATTAGATTAAATTGTAAAGTTTATATAAGCAAATAATAAAAAAAAAAAAACATCTCCCGTGCCCTCCTTAGTGCCCTCCTCAGTGCCCTCATCCTTCTTTGTTCATCTAAAGTCAGTAGTATAGCTATGCGTGACAATGCCCCTGGCATGTTGGCATACAGATTGTTGTGCAACACGTGTGACTGCTGAGCTCCTCACTAACAGTGTTGCTTTATCTAAAAGGTAGACTTTTTTTCTCTTTTTAGACCAGCTTTTATATGCTCTAATTTTAGACAGGACATTTTGCTGTTGCGCACACTGCGTAGCCTGCGCTGCCCTAACGTTCTTTTGTGGATCCCCGTAAGTCCCTCATTAGCATATTTGACTAGCAAATCAATGGTCTGTCTAGCGCACTTTTGCGCGGACGGATGCGCCAGTCTAACGAAATTACGCGGGACAAAAAAAAGTAGATTTTTTGCGTATCTCGTTCTGGGGATGCCGTGCATCGAAACGCATGCGCACATTTCGACTTACGCACGCGCATCTCCTGTTGCGCAGGCGTAATCGCTTTGTGAATCTGGGCCTATACTTTTATATTATAAGACTAATATATATATATATATATACACACATTCTTCTTTGAGGTCTTGAGGAGACATTTTATCTTAGTTTTTGATTTAATGATAAGTGATGACCATCAGCAACCTTTTACTAATGCCCAAGCAAATGTTGACTAAAAGTGGTAGGCCCCCCTATGGCCTGCAATTATGTGAAATCAGGTCTCTGCAGTCCCCCAGAGCCTGTCACCCTCCACCTAGACCTTTTATTTTGTCACTCACAGCCCATGGAATCCTTCTGCCCTCCGTTTTCTCTTTCCATCCCCCTTTCTGACTCCCTAGCCTTCCCAACGCATAAGGTGCTCATTCCCTAACTCACCTGCTATCCTGTCTACATTTTCTATGTACAATATGACATGTACATTACAAAAAGGGAACATATTCAGCTGTGTTTCTTAGTAATCAAACTGCTATTAACATCAATTATGAGCATAATTGTTTAATTATACCAAAATTGTTTAGGTTGCCAAATGTTTTCAATCTCCAACCCTAAACTATTAAATTGTACATATTGTGAAAATGTTATTTTGCTGTTCGAGGTTATTCATCTGTTATTTGCTTCTGTTAAATAATTCTTACTACCAGGTTGTAAGATTTTATAGAAAATTCAAGTGACAGTTTTATTAATCAGAAACATTTTATAGACCATGAATCTATGCCTTTATGAATCTGCTTTGTTTTTTATGAGATACTTATTTTAGTCACCACTGTGTAAACATGACTGTTGGAGGTTTGTATATAACATAATAAATACAACATACTGTAATTGAGGCATTTTGCAGTGATCATATTGAGAACCCTTTTATATTTGTAGATGGCAAATAACAACTTAATAAGTGAACTGTTATATATATATATATATATATATATATATATATATATATATATTTATATTAGCACTTGTAGTAGTAAAATGAATGTTCCAATTAGGAATGGGCCGAACAACCCCCTATTTGGTTTGCACCAGAACTTTCGAACATTTCAAAAGTTCAGAACCGGATAACAAACCCCATTGAAATCTATGGGACCCAGACGTGAAAAATCAAAAGTGCCCATTTTGAAAGCTTAAATGCAAGTATTTGGACATACAATGGTTATGGGGGTCCAAGTACTGCCCTATGGGACATGTATCATTGAATTTTTTTTGTAAAAAACATGGGCCCAGATTCACAGAGCGATTACGCCTGCGCAACAGGAGATGCGCGTGCGTAAGTCGAAATGTGCGCGTGCGTTTCGATGCACGGCATCCCCAGAACGAGATACGCAAAAAATCTACTTTTTTTTGTCCCGCGTAATTTCGTTAGACTGGCGCATCCGTCCGCGCAAAAGTGCGCCAGACAGACCATTGATTTGCTAGTCAAATATGCTAATGAGGGACTTACGGGGATCCACAAAAGAACGTTAGGGCAGCGCAGGCTACGCAGTGTGCGCAACAGCAAAATGTCCTGTCTAAAATTAGAGCATATAAAAGCTGGTCTAAAAAGAGAAAAAAAGTCTACCTTTTAGATAAAGCAACACTGTTAGTGAGGAGTTCAGCAGTCACACGTGTTGCACAACAATCTGTATGCCAACATGCCAGGGGCATTGTCACGCATAGCTATACTACTGACTTTAGATGAACAAAGAAGGATGAGGGCACTGAGGAGGGCACTAAGGAGGGCACGGGAGATGTTTTTTTTTTTTTTTTTTTTTATTTGCTTATATAAACTTTACAATTTAATCTAATCTAATACAATATTCTTATCTGATACAAGCCCCTCACTCTTCACTTGATATATCACACATGCATAGACATCTTTGGCATGAGTGATTCTGAGGTGTCTCGCATCTTCAGATTCACCCCTCATGCCATCATGGAATTACCACAACCTTGCAGGAGGACATCAGCAGCCCAACACATAGCACTACCCATGACACCCATGGCAGCTACATATACAATCATAGCCCCATCCCCACAGATTTCGAACAGAACATGTATGGGGACAGCTGGCTGGTTGGTGAGTGACATGGGCGGCAGGCATGACTGTCCCCCCCCCCATGATGCACACATCACAAGGGACACATGCACTACTAACATCCTCCTGCCTTTTACCTTCAAGGTGACTCTGCATATGCACTGGGACCCCATCTCATGACCCCATCTCATGCCAGCTCACATTATGCATCTTTGCACGTTAAACACACACATTAATCATGGCACAATGAGAATGCATGCATGCACACCACTGTGGTCCCTAGCACACACACCCCACATCCTCATCACATTGGATTGGCACCAGTCCACCATGCAGGAATTGTGAGCTGCAACGCCATGCCACGGCTCCAATTATGTCACTGTACATTCATACACCATTCACACGGACCTGGGGATCACTTCTGCACCACAAATGAGGGTGACACCCCTTTTCCCGCAGGAATATCACCCCCACATTCCAAAATCATACACAAACAGAACCAAAAAAATAAAATAAATGACGAGCAAAAATAAAAAATGCCCCAGCAGAAATATAATTTAAACAAAATAACAACAAAGAAAACACATAAAAGACAAAAATCACTCTGCAAAACAGTCCCCAAATATCTCAAAGACACGTCACAAACAAATAAACAAACGCTAATAAACAAAAGCACCTTGCTGTATAGGAAGGGAAACAAAGGGATGTACTTTTGCAAAGGAAGTGCATTTGTGTCTGTCTATTTATGCTGTTTGCGTAGTTCACAACGTTGCCCTAGTCCATTTCCAATTTCACTGATTGCGCCGCTCCCGAGTTGTGAGCATGCGCACAGCGGAGCTGACCATGGTCTCCTTCAAGCGCGCATGCGCGAGCCGGTCGGCCCTTCATTTGCATGGGGTCACGGCTCATTTCAATGTAACACGCCCACGTCCTTCCCAATTTGTTTTACTCCGCCTTACGCCTCTGAAAAAACGTTACGCATGCGCAATTTTCTGCGCAAAAGCTACGAGAATAGGGTGATTATGCGACAAAATTGCGCACGTCTAACGTAAAGGCGGTGCGCTACGCCGGTCCAATAATGCGCAGATGTACCTGAATCTGGGCCATAATTTTTAAATGAGCAGTGATTTAGTCCACTTGTAAAATGGTACATTTGCACTGTATATAAAAGCTGCTGCAACAATATTTACATTTCTAAAGCACAACAAATGAAATTTTCCCTGCAAGATTTCATACAGAGCCAGTCTGTATGGTGAGGCCACAATGTAGTGCATAGAGAACAAGATTAGAGATGTGTTGAATACATTCTACTGCCTCTATCACAGACTTTGGACTTCTACTTCTCTAAAGGGTGCAGAAAGATTGTTCTTTGGGTGTCAGTGGCAATTTCACACTGTAACCCTATAGAGGTACTCTTGATGAAAGCAAGAATTGGCCTTGCTGTCCAAAAAATGTAATGATATGTACCTGTCAAACATGTGCAGAAGGATTGTTCTATGGGTGTAACCCTATAGAAGTGAGTGAGTGAGTAACTTGTAGAGCGCTACAAATGCGAACTAAATCGCCTCAAGGCACTTTGTATCCAATGTCATCCAGATCCTTCAGAAGAGGTTGGTTTTAATTTTTTTCCTGAACCCAATGGTTTTCTCCCAATGGGATGTTTGTGGGTAGAGCATTCCATAGCCGTGGTCCTTGGACTGCAAATCTTTGTTCTCCTTTAGATTTGTAGCGGGACTTGGGGAAGTGGATGAGGTTTAGGGGTGTAGTGTTTTATTTTCTTGCATAAGTATTGAGGTGCGTTTCCTTGTGTGCATTTGTGGGTGAGGCAGAGGGTCTAGAATGTAACCTTTACGGCTAGCCAATAGAGAGTCCTCAATGCCGGGGTGATTGATTCCCAGGGTTTTTTCCCTGTTACCAGTCTGGCTGCTGTGTTATGGACGACTTGTATATGAGAAATCTGGTATTTGGGTAGTCCTAGTTAGAGGGAGTTTGCGTAGTCGAGTCGGGAATTGATGATTATTCCAACTACTACTGCTGTGTTCTCTTCCAGGATGAAGGGGATGAGTCTACGTAGCAATCAGAGAAGATAGTGAGATCCTCTTACTACTGATCCTATTTGTGCGTCCATAGTCATGTCTGAGTCAAAGATGACTCCGAGGCTTTTGACTTTGGTGCTAGGGGT
The DNA here is from genome assembly GCA_029574335.1 of Rana kukunoris. NCBI lineage: Eukaryota > Metazoa > Chordata > Amphibia > Anura > Ranidae > Rana > Rana kukunoris. Next base: position 244,178,190 of record CM056059.1, read on the forward strand.
GATGGTTTGTCCAAGGATGGTATCCATGTTGTCCTAGAGTTTGTCTTTCGGTTTGGGTGGAGAAAGAAGTTCTGTTTTGGATCCATTGAGTTTGAGGGAGTTCTCCGTTATCCAATTATCTATCAATGTCAGGCATTTTTTTTTTGCATGTGGTGGTGCGCGCTTCCGAAGTTCACTGTCTGGGATTGATGTTTCTAGGAATGATGCGAACCAGGGTATATCTGGCTATAAGTGAGCAGAATTTTGTGGTCTACTCTGTCAAAAGCTACACTGAATGAATGAATGAATGAAAACTTGTATAGCGCGGCACATGCGAACTGAATCGCCTCTGGGCGCTTGTTGTTCCTGTCTCCTTTGATATCAAAAGAGAAAAGTCTTGACCTTTTTCCTGAATGCTAGGTGGTTCTCCTCCAACCGAATGCTGGTTGGTAACGCGTTCCATAGTCTGGGACCTTGGATCGCGAATCTTCTTTCTCCTTTGGACTTGAAGTTGGCTTTCGGAACCTGGAGCAGGTTCTGATTCGTGGATCGCAAAACGCGATTGGGATTATGCGTTTTTATTATTTCGCATAAATAAAGGGGGGCATTCCCATGGACACATCTATGCGTAAGACAGAGAGCTTTAAAAGCAATTCTGTCTTTAACTGGCAGCCAATGAAGGGCTCTCAGTGAAGGTGAGATGGATTCCCAGGGTTTTTTCCCAGTCACAAGTCTGGCGGCCGTATTCTGAACGACTTGCAGACGAGCGATTTGGTACTTGGGGAGGCCGAGGTAAAGGGCATTTGCATAATCCAGTCTGGAGTTTACAATTGCTCCCACCACGACCGCTAAATCTTCTTTAGGGATGAACGGAGTGAGTCTGCGTAGTAGGCGCAGTAGATGGTGAGATCCGCTGACTACTGACCCTATTTGTGCGTCCATTGTCATAAAGGAGTCAAAAATGACCCCTAGGCTTTTGACTTTGGCGCTAGGGGTGATGAGCTTGCCCAAAATAGGCGGGGGGGTCCATACTGTTGAAAGTTGATTCCTACGCTTGGCGTGAAACAGAAGAAGTTCTGTTTTGGCTCTATTGAGTTTAAGATAACTCTTTGTCATCCAATCCTCTATCAAAGAGAGGCATGTCTCTAGATTGAGGTGGTGATCCTGTCTGTTGCAGATGCGGAAATACAATTGTGTGTCGTCTGCGTATGAGTGATAGAGCAGTTTTTTGCTGCTGATAATCTCAAAAAGAGGACGAAGATAGATGTTTAACAGCACTGGTGACAGAGGCGATCCTTGAGGGACTCCGCATGTTACTGTGCGTTTTTCTGACGTAAAAGGTCCTAACTTTACTGTTTGCGATCGGTTTTCCAGAAAAGAGGAGAACCAAGATAAATCGCCTTCTGCGACTCTGGCTACTTCAGCAAGCCGAGTCAGTAACAGTTTGTGGTCTACAGTGTCGAAAGCTGCACTTAGGTCCAACAGAACTAGAAGACAAGATTCTCCTTCGTCTGCGGACTGGAGAACATCGTCCCATACTTTCAGCAGTGCTGTTTCCGTCCCGTGTCCGGGACGGAAGCCTGATTGCAATGGATCAAGTAGCTTGTAGGTATCTAGATGCTGTTGCAGCTGTTGTACCACTACTTTCTCCATTATCTTAGAAAGTACGTTGAGGGTTGTTATGGGACGGCGGTGGAGTGGGTCCTTGGGGTCCAGGGAGGGTTTCTTCAGGATGGGTTGGATTATACCCTCTTTCAACTGTGTGGGCACTTTGCCCTCCAGAAAAGACTGGTTGATAAACTGCGTGATGGGAGGAGCCAGGATATAGGCGCATTCCTTCAGCAGTTTTGTGGGGATAATGTCATTTGGCGCTGTGCCATTACGCAGAGCGGCAATGACATTTTTAGTGGTCTCGATGGAGATGGGTTCTAGGGTGAACTTACCTGATATCGGAGAATTACTATGGGTGCTGTGTGAGAGGCTGCAGGGGGGACTGAGGGGGGAATTGTTTTGCTGAATGCTTTCACGGATTGCCTCGATTTTATTAATGAAGTAATCCGATAGTTCATTGCAAAATTCTTGTGTATCCGAACTGGGGGCTTTGATGCATTCTGGTTCCATGGTCTGGGTGACCATCTTGAAGAGTTCGTGGGGGCGGTTAATGGCACCGTTGATAGCCTCCGAAAAATAATTTTTCTTGGCTTGGAAAATTCCTTTGTGGTATTTTCTTGTCGCTGCCTTGTAGATGGATAGGTTTGGCTCTGAAGAACATCTTTTCCAGGCAGATTCTGCCCTTCTACGTTCTTGCTTCAGTAACGACAGCTGGTTGTTAAACCAGCTGCGGTTATTTTTCCGGATGCGGGTACTTCGTTTCGGCGCTATCAAGTCAGCTGACTGTAGCATGGCCGAGTTAATGGCTTCCAGTGTTTCAACGGCCGTTTGATGCGGCTGAGTTGTTTCTATTTTTTTCCTTAAAGTCGTTTTGAAGAGTTCCGAGTGGAGCTTCTTCTGGCATCTAGTCCAGTGTATTGTCACTGGATTTGATGTTTTTGTTGCGGGGGGGATGGTGGAAATCCTGAATATAATTGCATGGTGGTCTGTCCATGGCAACTTTTCATTTTCCCAAATCTTTATTTCCAGAGCTTGTCTGAAAATAAGATCAAGTGTGTGACCTGAAGCATGTGTGGGCCCACATACTAATTGCTGCAATCCTAATCCTTCCAGGTGGTCAATACAGGCGTCGGCAATGGGGTCTAGTGAGGAGTTGGCCCAGAGATTGAAATCCCCGAGCAGCAAAAGATGTTTGCTGTTGAGGGTGTAAGTGGAGAAGAAATCCGTCCATGATGATAGCAGCTGCGATTTTGGGCCGGGCGGCCTATAGCAGAGCAGAATGTGGACGGTCTCCTTAGAACTTGCTTGCAGTTGCAGAGTAAGGGTTTCCATGAATGGAAGAGGGTTTTGGCGGACTGGTTTGGTGATCGTAAGATGAGTCTTGTGGATCACCGCCAGGCCGCCTCCTCTTTGCCCTATTCTGTTTTCCGTTATAATACGGTAATTTTCTGGCACCAATTCTCCTAGAACGGTGTTACAGTCGGCTGTAAGCCAGCTCTCTGTAATAAAGAGGCAGTCTAAATCCTTTTGTTGAATGAAGTCGCGGATTTCTAGTGTGTTACTGCCGATCTTGTGTTGATCAGAGCACACGATATGTGCTTGAGCTGGGGTAAATGGCTGAAATGTCTGACCGTCGATCTATGAACGATTCTCAATAGTCGCTCAGTTCTTAGGGCCTTTTTGGTGATGGCTGGCAGTATTGCGGCGCATTGTCTCAAACTCCAAATGGTATCGGCAGAATATTGCCGACATGCCATGATCGCCAATACACCAGGGGGGGGGGGTTTGGGGCAGTGGGGAGAGGAATAGGCTGGCTCCTCTCTCCTGGCTTGGTCCAGAGGAAGGCAAAAAACCCTGTCAGAGCTCGGCCAATATGCTCCGGTAGGGAAAAAAATTCCTTCCTGACCCCTGTAAGAGGTGATCGGTTTAACCCCTGGATCAAGCTTCTGTGTGTTGGGACGACGGGGGGGGGGGGGGGGCTAGGGCTGAGAGGGAGAGCTTGTTGCTGGTCTGGTGGCTGCCTGCTCAGGGATGAGGGCTGACAGGGGGTTTCTCTGAATAATCTGGGGCTGAATGGGTGAAGGGTGAGCAACAGGGCCGGGTAACTGTCCTTCAGGGATAAGGGGGAGGTTTCCTGGGAGCAGGGTGAGGACACTGAAACGTGGGGAGTGGCGCGCCGTTAGGCCGCAAGTGAAGCCGCGGTCTTTCCTAGACCGCGGCCCCGCGATTCAGGACGGCCTGGCGCGGTGCACCCGAATGAGCACCAGAACGGCGGAAATTTCCGCGAGGTGGTGGCGGGAGGTGGCGGGAGGGGGCCCTTGAGGATGATGGAGGTGAGGGAGTGCAGGGGGCCAAAAAATGGAGCAAAAGAAGATCTGTGTTGCTGCGGCTTTGTCCGCAGCACCAGGAGACACGATTCTCCATCGTCTGCTGCTTCGAGAGTGTCATCCCATATTTTGAGAAGTGCCGTTTCTGTCACGTGGCCTGGGCGGAAACCCAATTGTAGCAAGTCTGGGAGTTTGTGGGTGTCCAAATGGTGTTATAGCTGTTGTACTACTGCTTTCTCAATGATCTTATAGATGGTGCTAAGGCTTGTTACCGGTCTGCGGTAGTTGGGGCTTTGGGGTCGAGGTTGGGTTTCTTTAGGAGGGGTTTGATTATGCCTTGCTTAAGGGAAGTCGGAACAATACCTTCTTCGAGCGATTAATTTATGAGATGTGTTATGGTGGGTGTCACGATTTTGGTACATTCTTTCAGGAGTTTTGTAGAAATGTAATTTGGTGATATACTGTCTCGGAGACTTCTGATGATGCTCTTGGTGGTATTGATGGTGATTGAGTACATTTTGTTGATTGTAGAATATTTATATTGATATTTCCTTCTTGCTTTGTTTGAGGTCGGTTGTTTTTTTCTGCTGAATTATTTCACAAATGTTTTCGATTTTGTCAATAAAAAAATCAAATAGTTCATTGCAGAATCCTTGTGTTTTGTTTGCTGGGGGCTCTAGGCAGGTGGGATTCATAGTCTGAGCGACTAGTTTGAAAAGTTTGTGGGGGTGGTTAAGGGCTTTTGTTAAGGGCTTTTGAGATGGTGTTAGGCCGCGTACACACGATCAAATCTATCTGCTGTAAACGGTCCGACGGACCGTTTTAGCAGACAAATTCGATCGTGTGTACGGGCGGACAGACGGGTTTTTCCAGCAGACAGATTTTAAAGCATGCTTTAAAATCTGTCTGCTGGGAACCCGTCTGTCCGACATGTCTGCTGGTTAGTACACTAACCAGCGGACATATCTGCCCGCACATGCGTCGAATGGATTGGGTGCCATGCGTAGAAGTTTTTCACATCCTGGTGCGGTGACGTGGCGGCGTCAACGTCACCGCCACGTCACCGCACTGTCTGCCGGCGGGGATTTTGGTTTAATCGTGTGTACACGATATAACCAATTTCTCCCAGCAGACAAATCCGATCAAATCGGTCTGACATACCAATTTGATCGGATTTATTTGGTCGTGTGTACGCGGCCATAGAGAAGTGTTATTTTTTGGCTTTGAAGATTGCTTTGTAGTATTTCTTGATGAGTAATTTGTAGTTTGTGCGAATTGTTTTTGCAGATGAGTGCTCTGCGTCTCGGAGCGACTGTGTCTGCTGTCTGTAGTAATGCCTTGTTAAAGGAGTTGAGTGTTTCTTCCATTGAATAGTTTTGATTTAGCATTGTTATTTTATTTGATAGTGTGGTTTTGAAGAGTTCTGAGTGTAGTTTCTTCTGTGATCTTGTCCAGTGTGTTGTTATTGAATATTTCGGTTTTTGGAGGATGGTGTTGGTGTTAATTTTAAATTTGATAGTGTGGTGGTTCTTCCATGGTAGAGGTGTGTTGTCCAGTGTGTTGATTCTGTTTGAATATGAGGTTGAGAATGTGCCCCGAAACATGTGTGGGAGCATTTATCAGTTGCTGCAGACCTAATTCTTCCAGTTGGTCGATGCAGGTGGTGGCGATGGGGTCCTGGGTTGATTTAGCCCAAAGGTTGAAGTCCCCTGAGTAGCAGGAGGTGTTTGGTTTTTAAGGTGTATGTTGAGATGAATTCGGTGAGAGGTGTGAGGAGGTGTGTCCTTTGTCCTGGTGGTCTGTAGCATAGCAGAATGTAGACAGTGTCCTGGGGTGTTGTTTGGAGTTGCAGAGTGAGTGTTTCCATGAAAGGCAATGAGCTCTGTAGAGTTGGATTGATCAGAGAGGTGGGATTTGTAGATCACTGCTAGGCCTCCTCCTCTTTGCCCTATTCTATGCTTGGTTAGGATGCAATAGTTCTCTGGCACTAGTTCTGCTATGATGGTGTTACAATCCAATGTTAGCCAGCTTTCCGTGATAAAGAGGCAATTTGTGTTGTGTTGGGTGAAGTCGTAAATTTCCTGTCTGTGCTTGACTGCAGATCTGGTGTTGATCAGGGTGCATGATAGGTGTTGTAGTTGAAGTGATGCCATCCTGTTTTTGGCAGTCGATTGATTTTTAGCAGGTGTTCTTTCCTTAGTTTTTTTGGATGGAGGCTGGTAGTCTTGCAGCAGTATTCATTAGGCTACGCAGTGTGTCTGCTGAGTATTTAATGTTGAACATGGCGATGATGATGCAGGATGATAGGATGATGATGATGGTAAGATGGTGGTGCTGATGATGAGGATGGTGGAACCCCAATCTACCTCCCCCAGTTGATCTAGAGGATGGCGAAAAAACCCTGCTACAGCAGAGGAAAGAAATTCATTTCTGAACACCCGAAAGGTGATCGGATTGACCCTGGATCTTTTGATGAAAGCAATAATTGGCCTCGCTGTGGGCCTTGAGAGGAAAGGAAGAACTCCTCTTCCACCCACTGCTCTGCCTAGTGTGCCCTGTCCATAATGCCATGCATGTTATGCTCCAGCAGGAACACAACAGGGATTGTGTCAGGCCGCGTACACACGGCAGAGAACCTCGACGGGCAGAACACATCGTTCCGCCCGTCGAGGTTCTCTGCCGGCCGTCGAAATCGGCGACCCGCCCGTCGGGAATGGCAATCAGACATTCATCCAGGCGGGCCGTCGAGCAAATAGAGAGCGTGCTCTCTATTTCTGCTCGACGGGCTTCCCGACGGGAAGCTCGCCGAGAGCGTACACACGGCCGAGGTCCTCACTGGAATGCAGCTTCCAGCGAGGTTCTCGCTGATTTCCAGCGAGAACCTCGGTCCTGTGTACGCCGCCTCATTGGTGCATGCATTGTCAGGGCTCACCATCCTTGTTGCCTCCTCAAATGGTGACAGTAAAGTGCATGCATCCTTTATGAGCAGCTATTGGCATGGAGAAAAAAGCAACTGGGAACCTGCCATTGAAGTACAGCACATTTTCCAAATTCATGTAAGGGGGCAGAATTCACAAGGCGGAAAATCAGAAGTTGTAGAGCCAGCAGCTTTGACAAGCTTGAAATTAGACGCTGGGCATGTGGGTGGTAGGGACTGTAATTTTTTCTTCTGCAGCAGATGGGGTAGAGACACAGCTGGTGGTGTGCTGCTGGCTTATGAGCTGCAAGGACCTGGGACACCCTGCGCTAAACCATCATCCCTGTCAGTGGAGGCTGCTGAGAGTTCATGAGGTATAGCAGGGACAGACTGAGGTGAGTAAGATTTAGGGACAGGTTTGTATGGCTTTTAGGTGCTCTTGCCAATGGTATGATTGGTGGGAGGTTAAATGCCTTGTCAAGCATGTGGTACCCAAATGGTTGGTGTTTTTACCACGCTTGATGCGCTTGAGACAAAATTTGCAAATAGCAACTGTGCGATTGGCTGGAAATTTACTAAAAAAGGCCCAGACAGCTCAGCTGTGGGAAGTGAGATGGGAGATAACAGCTCCACAATGTGATGGAATAGGGTGGCTGCTTTCTACTCTTCAATGATGGCTGCCTTGTTGGGGTTGTGTCTCACTCTCACTTTCCTCCTCTGCTCTATCCGGCACCCAAGTCGAGTCAGGGACCTCATCATCCCATCCATCCTCATTACCACTGGAGACAACTTGGCAATATGCTGCGGCTGCGGGAACATGACTGCCAATTTGTGTACCAGTGTTCTTCACTCTCTGTAGGCTCATGTTCCTGCTGTCCTCAACCTCAGACTCAGAACCAACATCTAAATCAAGTAATGGCTGTGCATCATCAAGGAGCAAGTGGCTGATGCTGTGTTCTCTGTTTACTCCTCCATACCTGATGCTAGTGCTATGGCAGGAATAGCTGTGGACAACACAGCAGGTTTTGCCACTCTGGCAGCTGCAGGGGTCTGTGCACTAGCCTCTGCTTGGGTGACGGAGGATGAGGAGGATGAAGACAGTTTAGTAGCAAAGGGAAAACGATACTAGCTGTGAGTTATGGGTGCTGCACACCCCTGATAGCAATTTTGATAGAAGGAAAGGTTCCCCCAAGGGGCTTTGAGTTGCAGCAAAAAATTTGAATGGATTCCAAAGTTCAAGAAAAAATGTATTAAAAAGATACATGGTGAAAAAAAACATTCTAGTGGGATCAAGACATGAGTTCCAAAATGCGATTTAAAAGTAGACACATAAATACACCCATGTGAGTTCATGTAACAAAAAAGTAAACTTGTACTAGAAACCCAGACGCGTTTCGACCTTTGATAATGGAGGTCTCTTGAGGGGGAAATGATTGAAAACATGAACTCTAAAAAAAAGATACATATAAATAATATCAACCAGATGGTCTCCCTTTGTAAACAGAACTTCCCCTTCAGTCGGGAAGAAGAGGCTATAACGTACCTGGGAATTAAGCTCCCAAAGGACTTGAAAAAACTGTACCCTCTTAATTTCCTCCCAGTCCTGAGAACCATGGGAGATGACCTACTTAAATGGGGGAGGGGACATTTTTCATGGTTCGGCAGGGCGGCAATTTTGAAGATGAACATACTCCCTAGGATCCTGTATGTCCTCCAGGCAGTTCCAATTGGTTTACCCCCCGCCTTTTTCACATCCTTCAAAAGACATTGCAGAAACTTTTTATGGGCGGGGCGCCCCCCCCGAATTGGATGGGATAAACTCATTATTCCTAAAATGAAGGGGGGCATAGGCCTACCTGACCTACCCCTATACCACAGGGCTAGCCAACTGACCCGTATTGTGGATTGGCACAAACATTGCCTTCATAAAGACTGGATCTCATTAGAGAATGCATTTGTCCCTTTTCCCATCTCCCATCTCCCCTGGATTAACCCACTGAAGATCCCCAAAACTTGCAGGGATCACCCTCTGATCGGCCCCACTTTGGCCACTTTCAAAACAGCATGTCGATCGCTGGAGCTGACTCCTTATCCAGGCCCTATGACTCCGATCACCCAAAACCCAGACTTTCCCCCCGACATAGGATTCACTACAGGCCTAGAGGAACCCCGCGAACGCACGATTAGGGCTAGCGGGCTTTTTAACGAGGGCATTCTTCTCACACATCCTGAAATGGTCGAAAAATTCCCTGACATGCGAATCCCGTTCTTCAAATACCTTCAAATCCGACACTTCTTGCATAGCCCCCCGAACCAAACACACTGGCATAGAGACCTCACCTCCTTCGAAGTCATCTGTACCGAGACGGGCCCCCAGTCGCATCTAGTCTCTAGGTTGTATGCCCTCCAAATGGCTAGGGCCGCTCCAAACGTTGCCCTACACCGCAAGTGGGGCACGGATTTGAAGCTGGACCTGTCCCCCGAGGAGTGGGATCATATATGGGAACACATCCACAAGGGGTCCATCAACGTCTCGTCACAAGAGAATAGGTACAAGATCGCCTCACAATGGTATCGCACACCAGATAAACTTCACAAGATATTTCCGGGGGCCACTCTCACGTGCTGGAGATGCAACGCGGGGGTGGGTACCTTTCTGCACGTGTGGTGGAGCTGTCCACTGATCCAACCATTTTGGAAACAGATTCACGATCTCGTTGTCCAGATCACCACCTTTTCCCCCGATTTTACCCCGGCACAATATCTCCTGCACCACACGTCCTCTCCCAGGAGAACATACAAAAACTCACTCATGCTACAACTCATTAATGAAGCTACCCAATGCATCCTATTGAGATGGGGGTTCGCTACCCCCCCCTCGGTGGAGGACTGGCACTCTCGGGTCACAAAGATAGAAGAAATGGAAAGGATCATCCATCAGGCCAAGGATACCCATGAGAAATTTAGGCTGACCTGGGCCTGCTGGACGCACTACAGGGAATCCCGGAATTCCCAGGCTGGGGACGTCCGCGATATACCAGTTACCTGAATGAGATCCTCAATTACGCCCCCACCATCCCGTCTACATACTCACCCAATGAACAACTCTCATTCTGTCTTCCATCCCCTCCCCCTCCCCCCCCTTTTTTTTTCCCTTCTTCTTGGGACCACAGAATCGCTCATCAATTGAAGCCTGGCTTGCGCAGGGTCATGCTCGCTGCTTGGGACTCCCCATCCAGCTCACAGTGTGCTCCCTTGAGGGGTGGGCGGGTGTGGGGAATGTACCCTTGGCTCTCATAACTAATTGGTCCCACCATGACCCTCCTCACAGCTTTGCTGCTTGTCGATTAGCCCTTGTCCCTTACCCTTTGAAAGATGCCTAGATAGTCCAGAGTGTTTTCGCGCACATACTGCACGCTAGCAGGACCTCTCGGTCTAAAGGGTTTAAGCCTTCACGTTGCGGATTATCTAGCTCAGGCTACATTATGCCATCTTACATTGCATATGTATACTTAATTTTACCGAAATGTCTGTTTCTGCTTGTTTTATATTATTCTTCTCTGTTCAACTCCTGCATGTCTACTGACCATCTGCGATATGGTCTTACTGTACTTACTGTTCCAGTCAAAAAAGGAGAAGCACGGACCCAGCAAAACCTAAAAAAGTATATAAATAAATAAAGGAGGGATTACAACCTTCAAAATACTAAATAGATGGTCAACACGTAAAGGAGGAAAAGGGAGGAGAAAGGGGGAAAGAAAAACGAAAGAGCGGATGTGCAAAGAAGCAAAGTGTGTAAAGTGAAGGGTCTGGGAGAAAAGGGGTAAATGGGAATGGGAGTTCAGTACATTGTGCTGGTGAGTGTGTGAGAGAGTAAGGCCTTGTACACACGAGGGAATTTTTCTGCTGAAAATGGTCCGACGGATCATTTCAGCCGAAAAATCCGCTCGTCTGTAGGGGCAAACGGACCGTTTTGTCCGGATTCCTCCGGCAGAAAAGTTTCAAAGCATGCTTTGAAACTTTTCTGCCGGAGAGCTGCCCGTCAGATATGTCCGCTGGTTAGTACGGCAAACCAGGGGACATATCTGCCCGCACATGCGTCGTATCCTGTGAATGGATCCGACGCATGCGCGCGGAAGTGTTTACTTCCTGGTGCGGTGACGTGGCGGCGCCAACGTCACCGCCGCGTCACCGCGCTGTCCGCGGGCGGGGAATTTGATCCGATGGTGTGTACAGTCACCGGATCAAACAGCCCGGCGGACATATCCGATGGAAACGGTTCGTCGGACCGTTTCCATCTGATAAATTACATCGTGTGTACAAGGCCTAAGTGTGGCAAAGGATGTAACAAGGTCTGAATGGAGAAAACATGTTCTGAGTGTTGGTATTGAATGTGCAGTGATAGAGTGAACAGCTAGGGGACAGAGGTCCTGTTGTAAAGAGTAGTGTTGAGCAGAATATGCCATATTCGAATTCGCGATATATCTCGAATATATAGTCGAATATTCGACATATATTCGCTAAATACGAATATTTGTGATATTTTTTGGAAATTAAATGATTGCGAATTTTCGCGAATTTTCGCGAATTTTTGCGAATTGCGAATTGCGAATTGCGAATGCGAACATTCAAGAAATGCGGAATGGAGCACTCTGATTGGCTCAGAATATTCGTGATATATTACAATATAAAATAATTGCGAATATTCGAGAAATGCGGAATGGAGCACTCTGATTGGCTCAGAATATTCGTGATATATTACAATACAAAATAATTGCGAATATTCGAGAAATGCGGAAGGAGCACTCTGATTGGCTCAGAATATTCGTGATATATTACAATACACAATAATTGCGAATATTCGAGAAATGCGGAAGGAGCACTCTGATTGGCTCAGAATATTCGTGATATATTACAATACACAAAAATTGCGAATATTCGGCAAATGCGGAAGGAGCACTCTGATTGGCTCAGAATATTCGTGATATATTACAATATAAAATAATTGCGAAATTTCGAGAAATGCGGAATGGAGCACTCTGATTGGCTCAGAATATTCGTGATATATTACAATATAAAATAATCGCGCGATATCGCTATTACCGAATAATCGCATTGCGATTTTTCGGCAATATAAAATGAGCGCTGCAGCTACTCGGCCCAAGGTCTCTAATCATACCAGCAATGCTTTTAGACGTCGATGGGGATCTCTAGGATGTGATCTGTTCTAAAAAAAATTTTAAAACATTCGAATATTCGAAATAGCGAATATTCGCCGCGATATTCGCGTTATTCGCGAATACTCGAATATGCAATATTCGTAGCGAATATTCGCAATGCGAATATTCGTGAGCAACACTAGTAAAGAGTGCGTAAAAAAAAAAAGGCTGAAAGATGGCAAACACATGAAAAATGTGTATATATAAAACTAAATAAATAAATATTTATTTATAAGATAAAAGTAAAAAGAAAAAGAAAACAGGTAAGGTGATGTAAGATGTTGTGGGATGAATGTGAGAAGTGTGATGGGGAAAAAAAAAGGAAAAAAGGGAAGGGAAAAAAGAAAATACATATTTACCTGGGCTGTCTAAATGGTGGGGATGAATCCTTTTAGTATAGTGAATCATCTGATTAATTGATAAGTACTACACAGATCTCCAAGATAGGCATAGGGTAGATGATGCCTGCATTGGGGTCTGAGAAAAATATATAACAAGGGAATAAGTATTAGAAAATTACATCAAATAGTGGGGACGGGGGACGGGCTGGGAAAAGGTAGAAAACCTACTACCAAAAGGGGCCATATAGGAGATCAGGCCTTACTTACTTTTATGCCGCATACACACGGTCGTTTTTTGCGATGAAAAAAAACGTTGTTTTTTAAAACGTCATTTAAATTGATCGTGTGTGGGCAAAACGTTGTTTTTTGTCTTCAAAAAAACGCTCCAAAAAAAATTCCAACATGCTTGAATTTTTTGTGTCGTTTTTTCAAAACGTCGTTTTTTGTGTCATAAAAAGTGATGGTGTGTGGGCAAAACGATGTTGAAAACAAAGTTTTTAAAGCCGCGCATGCTCAGAGGCATGTTATGAGACGGAGCTTCAATGGAACAGAGTGCCGTCGAACGTGTCTTACGTCACCACGCTTTGCTAGAGCATTTTGGAAAAACGATGGTGTGTATGCAACGTCGTTTTGGAAAATGAAGTTTGAAAAACGTTGTTTTGTTTCATCACTTGAAACGTCGTTTTTTTTCATCACAAAAAATGATCGTGTGTACGCGGCACTAGACCCAAAGTCTGCTCATTCCTCTGTCCTAACCACTATGTGGACTCTGTTCAGAAATCTCCCTGGTGCTTGTTAAATATGGGAGGTTCTGTATGGCTTGGTGTGCTCAGGTTCTGTGGCTTAACCCCTCATCCGCCCAACCCCACCCACCTCCCCACCAGCCCTACCCAACACCATGTGCGGGGATCAGGTGGGCTGCCAAAGAATGGCGTCCCATGTGCGGTCTCCCCGACGTTCTAAAAGGAAAAATCCCCGGCAACCACCGTCGCTCCCGTGGTCAAATAACCAAACTTCGCAGCATGCCGCGCATGCTGTCCCATGGCCCACGCTTGGCAGGGAGTGCTGCTTTGTTTTTGGGCTTGCCCCCATGCCTCACGGCAGACAGGGGGTGTGAGGCATCAGCCTCTTTCCCCTCATTATGCTCCACAGCAGCTTTGCCGCTAGATGGAGCTTCTGCCTGCCGACGGCGATCCTCCCGGATAGTTGTAATCCCTCCTTTATTTATTTATGTACTTTTTTAGGTTTTGCTGGGTCCGTGCTTCTCCTTTTTTATCAGCTGGTTCGGTTTGGCTCCCCTCGGTCTCCCCCTCCCCCATCACCTCTTGCCCCTCCTTCCCCAGTGTAGGACCTGTAAGTGCGACCTCTCGTAGGCATGGAGGATGCCCACCTACTTGCAGCCTGGTCTTTTCCATCGACCCTCCCATTCCGTGTGGTTCTCTGGGGGTGCTGTTTCTCAGTGATAGGGTCCTGTGGTGGACCCATGATTTCAGTCTTTGACATTGATTTTTTGGTAAATATACTTACCTACGCCAATATGGCGAACAATAATTGTATATAATTTACTGTGTAAATATTTATTTGTTTATCGTTTTTAACAAATATTATTTATATGTATCTTTTTTCAGAGTTCATGTTTTCAATCATTTCCCCCTGAAGAGACCTCCATTATCAAAGGTCGAAAGGCGTTGGGGTTTCTAGTACAAGTTTACTTTTTTGTTCCATGAACTCACATGGGTGTATTTATGTATCTACTTTTAAATTGCATTTTGGAACTCATGTCTTGATCCCACTAGAACGCTTTTTTTCACCATGTATCTTTTTAATAAATTATTTCTTGAACTTTGGAATCCATTCAAATTTTTTGCTGCAACTCAAATCCCCTTGGGGTACCTTTCCTTCTATCAAAATTGCTATCAGGGGTGTGCAGCACCCATAACCCACAGCTAGTATCGTTTTCCCTTTGCTAACATTTTTTTGGGTGCTTAAACACCCGCACCCCATACCCGATACTTGTGGGTTCAGGACATGAGCTATGTATTTTAGATGTATCCAACAATTCTCCCTTCTACCTCTATGAACATGCCAGAAATTTCAGAGCGACATGTGGTTTTCAAACAATAATGTTTAAATGCCTCAATTTACTTCCGTCATCGCCTTTGATCGAACATACACTTCGATCGGGGGGCTGCGACCAAATCAGGCACCCCACAAACAAGCATCTTATGTGTAGTGTTGCTCACGAATATTCGTATTGCGAATATTCGGCTCGAATATGGCATATTCGAGTATTCGCGATATATTCCGAATTTCGCGGTGAATATTCGCTATTTCGAATATTCTTATTTTTTCAATTTTTTTTTTAGAACAGATCACATCCTAGAGATCCCCATCGACGTCTAAAAGCATTGCTGGTATGATTAGAGACCTTGGGCCAAGTAGCTGCAGCGATCATTTTATATTGCCGAAAAATCGCAATGCGATTATTCGGCAATAGCGATATCGCGCGATTATTTTCGAGAAATTCGCAATATTGTTTTTAGCTAAAATAACACATATATTCGATTTCAGAGTGTTACTGTCGAAATTCTGCAATCAATTTCTCATTCGCATTTTTGCGAAATTACGATAAAATATCAAGAATATTCTGAGCCAATCAGAGTGCTCCTTCCGCATTTGCCGAATATTCGCAATTATTTTGTATTATAAAATATCACGAATATTCTGAGCCAATCAGAGTGCTCCATTCCGCATTTCTCGAAATTTCGCAATTATTTTGTATTATAAAATATCACGAATATTCTGAGCCAATCAGAGTGCTCCTTCCGCATTTGCCGAATATTCGCAATTATTTTGTATTGTAAAATATCACGAATATTCTGAGCCAATCAGAGTGCTCCATTCCGCATTTCTCGAAATTTCGCAATTATTTTGTATTATAAAATATCACGAATATTCTGAGCCAATCAGAGTGCTCCTTCCGCATTTGCCGAATATTCGCAATTATTTTGTATTGTAATATATCACGAATATTCTGAGCCAATCAGAGTGCTCCATTCCGCATTTCTCGAAATTTCGCAATTATTTTGTATTATAAAATATCACGAATATTCTGAGCCAATCAGAGTGCTCCATTCCGCATTTCTCGAAATTTCGCAATTATTTTGTATTATAAAATATCACGAATATTCTGAGCCAATCAGAGTGCTCCTTCCGCATTTCTCGAAATTTCGCATTCGCAATAGCGAAATTTCGCAATCATTTCATTTCCAAAAAATAGCATTTAATGAATATATCTCGAATATTCGACTATATATTCGAGATATATCGCGAAATCGAATATGGCATATTCTGCTCAACACTACTTATGTGAACACGACAAGTTCACATTTTTCCTTTTTATAATATTTCTAGGCTTCATGAGGTATGATGTTGTTGTAGATTGTTGGCTAAACTCATTATCCAGTTCAGTTTTTGTTCAATATATCTATATGTCATTGTGACGAGACCCTTTCTCGCCCAGGTCCTGCTCTCCCGACACTTCTCTGCTTGGTCCCGTCATCCAAGATTCCGGGATCCAACCTACAGCTATGTGCCGATTGGATCCATGAAGAACACACACCAAGCGAGTTGTATGTATGTTCAATCAGAACTCTTTATTGAAAGTACACAACACACTTTTATACAGAATTTGGAAGATCCTACCCCCAAAAAGCGCTTTTCTATTGGTCAATTGTAAAGTACATTTGTGGTTTTCACTCAGGTCCTCTTCCATGCAAATGAGGACTTCAAAATGACTCAGCAGAAATTGGTCCCAAAGCTTGAATAGCAGGACTATGTGTGTTGAGACAGAAGCCTCCAGGGGGCAATTACTACAATGAAGCAATCAGAACAACAATTAACATGAGTCAATTATCTATTCAGGTAGCCGGGCGAGGTAGCTAGGCGTCTCGTCTCTGACAACGGCTATTCATCTGCAGAACACAATGGAAAGGTATTTCACAAGCCACTTAGCATTCCAATAGTCCTTAATAGGCTGATTCTGTTCCAATCCACATCTAGACAGACAGAGGCATCCTGCAATATGTCCTATCCACAATGGGCCAGATTCAGGTAGATGGGAGCATCTTTACTCTGGAGTAACGTTTCTCATTTACGTTACTCTGGCGAAATTTTAGGAGCAAGTGCTGTTATTCATGAAGCACTTGCTCCTAAAGTTGCGGCAGCGTATCGAAAATGAGCCGGCGGAATTCAAATTGGGCAGGTACGGGGCGTGTATTATTTAAACTAAGCGCGATCCCGCAGCGAACGTACTGCGCATGCGTCGACTGTCAATGCATCCCAGTGCGCATGCTCCAAATTCTGTCAGTGAACGTCAATGACGTCAAATCCCCATTCATGGACGTTTTACGCAAGCGACGCAAATTATTATTTTTTCAACGCGATGACGACAGCTATACTTAACATAGGATACTCCACTAGGGGGCTGCTTTATCTTTACGCAGCGTATCGCTTACGGAAACGTCGGAAAGTCACTGCGTCGCGCCCGAATACGATCGTGAATTGCCGATTCCCGCTGATTAACATATCTTTTCGGCGTAAATCAGCGGGAACGCCCCCGGCGCCATTTTTAAATTAAAGTTGCGATGCGATGGCGAAATTCAATTACGCCGCTCGCATCGGAACTCCAACCCGGCGTTTCTTGTTTTCTGGTTACAGAAAACAGAAACGCCGGCTTAAAGTGACAGTTAGGCTGGAGTATCACTGATACTCCAGCCTAACTCTACCTGAATCTGGCCCTATGTCTCATCTTCTGCAATACATGAATATGGATTTCACATAGAAACACTTTAATATCTCACGATCCATGACATTACTCCCCCTGGGAAGTAGTCCAACAGCCGCAGTGGGTCCACTTGAGGATGTTGGAAAAGTAGTCTTAGGCCTCGTACACACGAGGGGATATGTCCGCTGAAAACGGTCCGATGGACCGTTTCAGCAGACATCTCCGCTCGTGTGTATGGGCTAGCGGACAGATTTCTCCACCCGACAGATTTCAAAGCATGCTTTGAAATCTATCCGGTGGGAATCTGTCCGCCCGACATGTCTGCTGGTTAGTACACTTACCAGCAGACATGTCGTCCCCCACCGCCGCCGCGCCGCCGCCGAATGGATTCGGCGCATGCGTGGAAGTGTTTAACTTCCTGGTGCGGTGACGTGGCGGTGACGTGGCGGCGTCAACGTCACCGCCGCGTCACCGCCACGTCACCGCGGTGTCCGGCGGCGGGGAATTTGATCCGATGGTGTGTACACGCCATCGGATCAAACTCCCGATCGGACATATCTGATGGAAATGGTCCGCGGACCGTTTTCATCGGATATGTCCGATCGTGTGTACGAGGCCTTAAGGTTCCAGGACTGTCTGCCGGGATAAACCATCCGCCTTCCTGGTTTGAGGCCCTGGCCCATAATCGGACGGCAAGAGGCTCGCATTCAGTCCTCTCCAAAAGCCCCTGTCCCAGCTAGGTCTGGCACACAGCTCCCCTTTTGGCAGGAGACTAACACAGTAGGAGACACCAGATGGGTTGACTCTGAACTTCGTCAGTAGTTCCAGTGTCCCAATGCCAGTATCCATACAGTACCCCAAATAACTTGTTCCAAACAGAGCATTACTCACCCCGCCATCCTCTGCCTCTTTCAGGAAATACGCCTGCCACTGGGACGAGGCCTGGACTGGGACTTCTCCCTGGAGTCCTTTCAGCCGCTGGAGAGAAGACAGGGTGGCCGGGCTCAGTTCATCTTGCTGTTGGGGATCTGGGCCAACTGGCCACCATTCCTGGGGTATACCACTGGAGACTGAAGTCCCAACCACTGGTGCTAGGTGAAAATCCCCCGATGCTTGTAAAGCAAAGCAGACATCCTCCTGTCTCAGGGCCGTATCATTTTCTGGGGTTTTCTGGGGTTGAGTCAGTGAAGATCTTCTGCTGGAGGCTCATCAGGTTGTTCTTCCTCAGCAGAAAAATCTATTAAATCCCCTGTCTCTGCAACTGGTGTCTGGGGATAGAGGTTCACCATCTCCTGTCCATGTAACCCAGAAGATGCTCTAGGTACTGAGCAGAGGTTAGCAGAGCTTGGCCCTGCGGTCAGTACTTCAGCTTTGGGAATGGCAATCTCCAGATTTTCCACTGCCGATTCATCATCTAGGATTTCAGTGTTGTCAACTGATATTTCCTCATAGTCCCAGGCAAAGGGAGCCCCATCCTGCTGCTGAGCGGAGTCTAGCAGCTGTTTGTAGGCGATTTCCAGCTGCCATTCCTGAATGGCCAGAAATTTCAAATCTTCCTGTAGCCAGTGCCCTCCAGAGAGATTTAGTCTTTGCTCTCTGTGCTCAATTATGTCCTCCAAACGCCACTCCCGATCGCTCCCAAAGTCGGGGTCCTCGTACATCCTCCAATACAACAATCCCAGGCCATCATAGTCAAAGCCTTCCGTGGGGCTGTCATCCGCTGACCACGGGCACTCTTGGGCTACATACCACCGAAGGGCTCTGTAGCTTTCGTCCAACCGCATCTCTGCCCGGATCAGCCTGCTTAACTCTGTTGTCCACGCCTGCTTCAGTTGTTCCCCCAATAACAGCATCCGTACTTCATACTGTGACCAGTACCTTCTATGGATGGAGGGGAGAGCTTTTCCCTGGTGTCGCTGCTCGCGGGCTAGCGCTTCTTTCCAGAGTTCGCAGCGGATCGAATCAGACCATCCAAGCAGGACCTCCTCTGATACTGGTCCTCTGTGCTGTATATGCTTCTCTCGCAACCTCCTTCTGAATTCCTCTTCCATGGTTACTGGTATCTGTACCTCTCCTCTTCTTTCATTTGGTGCTGCTTCTTTAGGCGTTGTCACCGATCACCGTAGTTCTGCAATTCTCAGCTCCTATTGCCGCTCTCGTTCTCTCTGTTGATGCTCTCGTTCTCTCTCATCCTGCCACTGGAGGTCTCTAATGGTATTCTGTCTGGCGGTCTCTGATGGGTTAGCACCATATAATGCCAACCGCTGTTGAACTCGCTGCTGGAACAAGTCTTCAACCGACCGGGGTCCTGCATCACCATCCCTCTGA
Source organism: Rana kukunoris (assembly GCA_029574335.1). Taxonomy (NCBI): domain Eukaryota; kingdom Metazoa; phylum Chordata; class Amphibia; order Anura; family Ranidae; genus Rana; species Rana kukunoris. The sequence continues at coordinate 244,197,698 of CM056059.1, forward strand.
TCCATCCCGGGTAGCGTAATGATCAGGGTGGCCTTGTTCTTCCCACCAGTCCCTCCACGGCTCTTCAAGCAAGTCTTTTAGCATGGTTCTCCTGCAGGCTGCATAGCTGGTCATTCATGGTGGTGGTTTGGAGTTGTCCCAGTAACTGGAGAGCAAATCCCACCGCTGCCAACCAATGTGACGAGACCCTTTCTCGCCCAGGTCCTGCTCTCCCGACACTCCTCTGCTTCTATTCGATCAGATTGCAGCTTGCAACATCTGATGGTCCAGTCATCCAAGATTCCGGGATCCAACCTACAGCTATGTGCCGATTGGATCCATGAAGAACACACACCAAGCGAGTTGTATGTATGTTCAACCAGAACACTTTATTGAAAGTACACAACACACTTTTATACAGAATTTGGAACATCCCACCCCCAACAACCGCTTTTCTTTTGGTCTATTGTAAAGTACATTTGTGGTTTCCACTCAGGTCCTCTTCCGTGCAAATGAGGACTTCAAAATGACTCAGCAGAGATTGGTCCCAAAGCTTGAATAGCAGGACTATGTGTGTTGAGACAGAAGCCCCCATGGGGCAATTACTACAATGAAGCAATCAGAACAACAATTAACATGAGTCAATTATCTATTCAGGTAGCCAGACGAGGTAGCTAGGCATCTCGTCTCTGACAACGGCTATTCATCTGCAGAACACACTGGAAAGGTATTTCACAAGCCACTTAGCATTCCAATAGTCCTCAATAGGCTGATTCCGTTCCAATCCACATCTAGACAGACAGAGGCATCCTGCAATATGTCCTATCCACAATGTCTCATCTTCTGCAATACATGAATATGATAAATGTAGGATGCGCTATAATTAAAACTAATAATTGTGAACCGTGCAGTGAAGAACACTATAAAGGGCTAACAATCAATTGCTGACAGCCAAGCAGTGTTAATTGCTCAGTGAATCCTGCTACAGGACAGGTCCACGTAGAAACACTTTAATATCTCACGATCCATGACAGTCATTACTTGCTAAGCGTTGTGGGAACCTTTTTGAGATTCCTAATTGATCACATTATTTACTTAATACGGTTGCTATTTTATCTTTACAGTAATATGCCATTCTTGGGGCCGCGGTCCGGCCACGATAATTTTGCCATCCAGCATGCGCCCATGGCCCACGCTTGGCAGGGAGTGCTGCTTTGTTTTTGGGCTTGCCCCCATGCCTCACGGCAGGCAGGGGGTGTGAGGCATCAGCCTCTTTCCCCTTATTATGCTCCACAGCGGCTTTGCCGCTAGATGGAGCTTCTGCCTGCCGGCGGCGATCCTCCCGGACACCGCTGATATGCCGCATGAGCGGCATGCTGCAATGTTAGGTCATTTGACCACGGGAGCGACGGCGGTTGCCAGGGATTTTTCCTTCTAGAACGCTGGGGAGACCGCACAGGGGACGCCATTCTTTGGCAGCCCACCTGATCCCTGCACATGGTGTTGGATAGGGCTGGTGGGGAGTTGGGTGGGGTTGTGCGGATGAGGGGTTAAGCCACAAAAAACAATTGCAGCCTCACTGTGCCTATCACATGCAGCCACTGTGCAATCAAACGCAGCCACTGTGCCCTGCCACCAAATGCAGCCACTGTGCCATCAATTGTCACCACTGTGCCATGCCATCAAACACAGCAACTGTGCCATCAATTGTCACCACTGTGCCATGCAACACAGCAACTGTGCTATCAATTGTCACCACTGTGCCATGCCATCAAATGCAGTCACTGTGCCATCAATTGTCACCACTGTGCCATGCTATCAAACAGAAACTGTGCCATCAATTGTCACCACTGTGCCATGCCATCAAACGCAGCCATTGTGCCATCAATTGTCACCACTGTGCCATGCAACACAGCAACTGCCCCGATCAATTGTCACCACTGTTCCATGCCACCAAATGCAGCCACTGTGCCATTAATTGTCACCACTGTGCCATGCAATCAAACACAGCAACTGTGCCATCAATTGTCACCACTGTGCCATGCCATCAAATGCAGTCACTGTGCCATCAATTGTCACCACTGTGCCATGCAACACAGCAACTGTGCCATCAAGTGTCACCACTGTGCCATGCCATCAAATGCAGTCACTGTGCCATCAATTGTCACCACTTTCCCATGCCATCAAACAGCAACTGTGCCATCAATTGTCACCACTGTGCCATTCAACACAGCAACTGTGCCATGAAGTGTCACCACTGTGCCATGCCACCAAATGCAGCCACTGTGCCATCAATTGTCACCACTGTGCCATGCCATCAAATGCAGTCACTGTGCCATCATTTGTCACCATTGTGCCATGCAACACAGCAACTGTGCCATCAATTGTCACCACTGTGCCATGCCACCAAATGCAGCCACTGTGCCATCAATTGTCACCACTGTGCCATGCCATCAAATGCAGTCACTGTGCCATCAATTGTTACCACTGTGCCTTGCCATCAAATGCAGCCACTGTACCATCAATTGTCACCACTGTGACATGCCATCAAATGCAGCCACTGTACAATCAATTGTCACCACTGTGCCATGCAACACAGCAACTGTGCCATCAATTGTCACCACTGTGCCTTGCCATCAAATGCAGCCACTGTACCATCAATTGTCACCATTGTGCCTTGCCATTAAATGCAGTCACTGTACCATCAATTGTCACCACTGTGCCATGCCATTAAACACAGCAACTGTGCCATTAATTGTCACCACTGTGCCATGCCATCAAAAGCAGTCACTGTGCCATCAATTGTCACCACTGTGCCATGCCATCAAACGCAGCCACTGTTCCATGAATTGTCACCACTGTGCCATGCCATCAAACGCAGTCACTGTGCCATGCCATCAAACACAGCCACTGTTCCATCAATTGTCACCACTGTGCCATGCCATCAAATGCAGCCACTGTGCCCCTCAATTGTTGCCACTGTGCCAACTGTCATCACTGTGCCCTTTAATTGTCACCACTGTGCCCATTAATGCCACTGTGCATGTCACTGTGCCCTTTAATTGTCACCACTGTGCCCATTGATGCCACTGTGCATGTCACTGTGCCCTTTAATTCTCACCACTGTGCCCCATGATGTCACTGTGCCCATTGTCACCACTCTGCCCCATGATGCCACTGTGCCCATTGTCACCACTGTGCCCCATGATGCCACTGTGCCCATTGTCACCACTGTGCCCCATGATGCCACTGTGCCAATCATCACCTCTGTGCCCTTTGTCACCACTGTGCCCCATGATGCCACTGTGCCCATTGTCACAACTGTGCCCCATGATGCCACTGTGCCAATTGTCACCTTTGTGCCCTTTGTCACCACTGTGCCCCATGATGCAGCTGTGCACATTGTCACTACTGTGCCCCATGATGCCACTGTGCCCATTGTCGCCCCTTTCCCTGTAAAAAGCACTTACCTGAAGCTTCCATGTCCTCCAATGTCTTCTGCCGTGCTCAATGTCTTCTGCCGTGGTGAAGCTTCAGCCAATCAGGTTCCTGATAACCAGAATTCGGGAACCTGATTGGCTGAAACGGCCGTCAGTCTTATGCAAAGAACGCAGGTTGCCTGCGCTCCGAGTATAGACATCCGAGAGCCGGAGGGCGGTACTGGAAAAGCCTATCAGAGCCGCTGGCTTTGATAGGCAGTTCCCCTCAGCCAACCAGCTGCCGCTATTAGGATAACCGGCGACCCATGTCCGGTTATATGAATAGACCAGGCAGCTGGCAACCAACAATAACATACATTCGTGCATATATGCACGAATGTGTGTTATTTGCGCGAGGGGTAGGCGCTGCAGCGCCCTGTATAGACGGCCACCAGAACTGCGGTTAAAATGTCAAAATGACATTTTAGCCGAATAAAAGTTCTTAAAGGGCCCGTTTTTTTTTGTGTGACTGCGGGAGGGGGGGGGGGGGGGCGCCCGTGCGTCCCTATGGACGGGCCGCCACTGGTCCACATAGTGGTTAGGACAGAGGGATGAGCAGACTTTGGGTCTAAAAGTAAGTAAGGCCTGATCCTCTATATGGCCCCTTTTGGTAGTAGGTTTTCTACCTTTTCCCAGCCCGTCCCCCGTCCCCACTATTTGATGTCATTTTCTAATACTTATTCCCTTGTTATATACTTTTCTCAGACCCCAATGCAGGCATCATCTACCCTATGCCTATCTTGGAGATCTGTGTAGTACTTATCAATTAATCAGATGATTCACTATACTAAAAGGATTCATCCCCACCATTTAGACAGCCCAGGTAAATATTTATTTTCTTTTTTCCCTTCTCTTTTTTTCCTTTTTTTTTTTCCATCACACTTCTCACGTTCATCCCACAACATCTTACATCACCTTACCTGTTTTCTTTTTCTTTTTACTTTTATCTTATAATAAATATTTATTTATTTATTTAGTTTTATATATACAAATTTTTCATGTGTCTGCCATCTTTCATGTTTCATCTTTTGTTTTTTTCACGCACTCTTTACAACATGACCTCTGTCCCCTAGCTGTTCACTCTATCACTGCACATTCAATACCAACACTCAGAACATGTTTTCTCCATTCAGACCTTGTTACATCCTTTGTCACACTTAGGCCGCGTACACACGATCGAATTTATCTGCTGAAAATGGTCAGACGGACCGTTTCAGCAGACAAATTCGATCGTGTGTACGGGCGAGCAGACAGGTTTTTCCAGCAGACAAATTTTAAAGCATGCTTTAAAATCTGTCTGCTGGGAACCCGTCCGTCGGACATGTCTGCTGGTTAGTACACTAACCAGCGGACATATCTGCCCGCACATGCGTCAAATGGATTTGACGCATGCGTGGAAGTTTTTCACATTCTGGTTCGGTGACGTGGTGGCGTCAACGTCACCGCCACGTCACCGGGCTGTCTGCCGGCGGGTATTTTGTTTGATCGTGTGTACATGATCAAACCAATATATCCCAGCAGACAAATCCGATCAAAATGGTCTGTCAGACCGATTTCATCGGATTTATTTAGTAGTGTGTACTCTGCCTTTCTCTCTCACACACTCACCAGCACAATTTACTGAACTCCCATTCCCATTTACCCCTTTTCTCCCAGACCCTTCACTTTACACACTTTGCTTCTTTGCACGTCCCCTCTTTCGTTTTCCTTTCCCCTTTCTCCTCCCTTATCTTCCTTTACCTGTTGACCATCTATTTAGTATTTTGAAGGTTGTAATCCCTCCTTTATTTATTTATATACTTTTTTAGGTTTTGCTGGGTCCGTGCTTATCCTTTTTTGTCAGCTGGTTCGGTTTGGCTCCCCTCGGTCTCCCCCCCCCATCACCTCTTGCCCCTCCCTGCCCAGTGTAGGACCTGTAGGTGCGACCTCTTGTAGGCGTGGAGGACTCCCACCTACTTGCAGGCTGGTCTTTTCCATCGACCCTCCCATTCCATGTGGTTCTCTGGGGGTGCCATTTTCTCGGTGATAGGGTAATGTGATGGAGCCATGATTTCAGTCTTTGACATTGATTTTTTGGTAAATATACTTACCTACGCCAATATGGCGAACAATAATTGTATATAATTTACTGTGTAAATATTTATTTATTTTCTGTTTTAACAAATATTATTTATATGTATCTTTTTTCAGAGTTCATGTTTTCAATCATTTCCCCCTGAAGAGACCTCCATTATCAAATGTCAAAACGCGTCGGGATTTCTAGTACAAGTTTACTTTTTTGTTACATGTATTTATGTATCTACTTTTAAATCGCATTTTGGAACTCATGTCTTGATCCCACTAGAATGCTTTTTTTCACCATGTATCTTTTTAATAAATTATTTATTGAACTTTGGAATCCATTCTAATTTTTTTGCTGCAACTCAAAGCCCCTTGAAAGACAGTTTAGTAAGCTAGTCCCCCACCTCCTCTGCATGCTGTGGCTGGATAGCACGGTCAACATCACTAAACAGAGGGAATGATGCCCTGCCTAAAGACTGACCACGTCCATATTTGCCTTTGGACACATACATTGCTGGCCCCCTTACAGTGCCACGAAAACTTCTGCCTGTCCTTGCTGTCCTCCCAGACATGATGGGGGAGTCGGGGGTGCTTATTAACAAAATGTAATAAATTGGTTTAAGCGTGTACGTGAATGCACTATAATATTGCAGAAATGCACATACCTATACGCTGTGAAACTTGCAGTAATGCACAGAACTATATGGCGTTAAACTTGCAGTAATGCACATAACTATATGGCGTTAAACGTGCTGTAACGCTGTGAAATATACAGTGTTAAACTTGCAGTAACACACAGAACTATATGGCGTTAAACTTGCAGTAACGAAATTAAATATATGGCGTTAAACGTGCAGTAACACAATGAAATATATGCCGTTAAATGTGCAGTAACGCAATGAAATATATGACATTAAAGTTACAGTAACACAATAAAATATACAGTGTTAAACTTGCAGGAACGCACAGAACACTATGGAGTTAAAGTTGCAGTAACACAATGAAATATATGGCGTTAAACTTGCAGTAATGCACAGAACTATATGGCATTAAACTTGCAGTAACGTAATGAAATATATGGCGCTAAACTTGCAGGAATGCACAGAACGCATAACGTGTGGTAACGCAATGAAAGATATGGCAATAAACATGCAGTAACGCAATGAAATATACAGCGTTAAACTTGCAGTAATACACAGAACTATTTGGCGTTGAGCCTGCAGAAATGCAATGAAATCATCGTATTGATCTAGTTCACATCTGTGTGTTTTGAGCTGATGTGTTTTTTGGCAAGGGTCGGGGACTTTTACCCTGTAGCAGATTTTGCATGTGATAGACTTCAATGGACCTGCGTTGCATTTTTGGTGTGTTTTGCATTTTTTGGGGGGGGCTAATAGGAAGATGTGACAGTTCTGTTCATGGACTGCGGCTTTAATGTAATCAATGCAGGAACCTATATATATCCAAAGTCACATGTTAGGGTTAGGGTGAAAGGCTATAGTTAAATGAAGAAAATGTAGCATGGGGTCCCCCAAAAACATACCAGACTTTTATTCTAGATAATATGGATTTTAATAGGAGACTCCATGCAAAAAACAAGAAACAAATCCCCCCAAAATCCATACCAGATTTGTATCTGAGCATGCAGCCTGGCTGGCTGGAAAAAAGAAAGGTTTGGGTCCTCTCCTGGTACATAACCCCCCCAAATAAGGAGGGTAACTTGATAGGGATGCCTCCTGACAAAACAGCGTAACCCTCCTCTTCTCCACATTTTTGGACCGATAAATGTAGGGGGTCTTTGGACGGGACTTATCAAAATCTGGAAAATCCTTTTAAAATATGGAGGTAACAAGTTATTCATTTACACAGAGTAAATAAACATACAACACCATCTCAAATTCCTTTTTTTTAAATAGCCTGCCAAAAAATATTTCCCACAATGTAAATCCTTCAGTAATCCTATCATTCAGGGATGTAGGTCCTTGTCATTCATGGTGAATAATGCCTGCCAACTGAATGTAAACAAGATCATGGGGGATGCTGGATAAAATTATTGACCAAATATGGTAATGACAAAAGTCACGTGACCCAAAACCACCCCCCTTTTTTTTACACTCTTCTGCTTGCTGGGGAAATGTTATTTGCAGCAAGAGTTTGTGAGAATATATCCTCTCAGAGTGTCGATGTGGTTTGTTGTTTCAGCTTTTTGGAATCATTGTTCACCATAAATGACATGGATCTCTTTTGACTGTCACAGTTGCTAATTTATGGAGAGGTGCTGAATATAAATTTTTACACACGGTACCTTCGTCCAATCAAAATTTGAAATATGTATTTGGGGGAGGCTGGGGTTTGGACTTTGATGGTACCATATATCAACTGATTACCAATCAAAATTAGAAAAGTATAAAGGTTTTATTACAAAAAACACATACATAATTTACATATTCATAAAATAAACTTCTTTAGTCATAACAACTATAAAGTGACTAAAATACATTCTGTCATTGTAGATAGAATGTCAACATCATCTAGTTTATATTGAGAAGAGCTCGACATGTTTTGCGGTTTCTTATATCGCTCGCTTTTTTGGGAGCATTACTCATAGATACAATTTGTCAGATGATGTATAAAAGGTTGTCAGACTATAAATAAAGAGAAACAACATTAACAAAAATATTACAGTGTGAATACAATCATAACATATCAGATAAAATAGGAGAGGCGTTCATCCCACAAAAACCTCCCTAGAAAAAGGACCACCCATGAAAGTCTCACCAAGGCTCCTGGTAAGTCGAGGTAAATTGCCAACCCACCCAAGAGGACATAGGAAATCCTGAAACAGTATCCACATCTGGTGTGAACCTATTTGATAAATATAGGTAGCAGGTTGTGAATATAATAATCAAACCCAAGGGCAGCATATTCGTTCATAGCAGAAGATAGTAGTAGTAATAATAATGATTAATAATAATACTAATAATGATTATTACTTGGTAAACCTATGAATGGGTGCAGTTCCCTTACACACTGTTGTGGCTGTCAATGGTAATAGCAAAGCAGGCCAGGAGGCATGCAGATGATCTAAAGGAGGGGGATTTGGATGTATATATATATGTAAATGAGCCCACCCATTAGGCCACATACACATGATCAAATCTGTCTGCTGGAAACGGTCTGCCAGACCATTTCAGCAGACAGATTCGATCGTGTGCACGGGCGGACAGGCAGATTTGGCCAGCCGACAGATTTTAAAGCATGCTTTAAAATCTGTCTGCTGGGAATCCGTCCGTCCGACATGTCTGCTGGTTAGTACGCTAACCAGCAGACATATCTGCTCGCACATGCGTCGAATGGATTCGACGCATGCGCGGAAGTGTTTTACTTCCTGGTGCAGTGACGTGGCGGCATCAACGTCACCGCCACGCCACCGCCACGTCAGCGCGCTGTCTGCCGGCGGGGATTTTGGTTTGATCGTGTGTACACGATCAAACCAATACATCCCAGCAGACAGATCTGTTTAAATCTGTCTGTCCGACTGATTTGAACAGACGTATTTGCTCGTCTGTACGGGGCCTAAGGGAGATTTATAAGACATTTTGCTATATGTTCAGGTATATTTACCTGAAAATTTCTCAGTCACATATGTGTATCCAAAGGAGATGATAGTATTTACATATAAAAAAAAAACAGAACACCCCTAAATCACCAATAAAGGGGGCAGGGGATTCCCTAAAGGAAAAGAGACAATTAGAATTGACATGGCCACAAAAGCTTAACCAGGCAAGGATATGTATAACAAACCAAGGCCTTTTTACCTGTAAAAGAACCACTCCTGTATGAGCAGTATACAGGAGGAGTTGCAATAGGTAGCCTTCCACCCTTCTATGACTGGTGTCTACAAAAGCAAATAAAATTTGTTACCTATAAAAGTATATTAACTAGATTAAATCTAGTCATTACGTCACTGGATTACTGGTAGTTCCTTAAAGTATGGCCAGTATTATCAGCATTCAAAAAGAAAAGAAAAAAAAAACTTACCACTGACAGCAACAGTCCACACTAGATCCACACTATTTAACACACAGCAGTAGATGTCTTATCTACATGCTGTCTATAGGAAGTGGTTGTTTTGTCCTCACTGTTGCTGTCAGTGGTACGTTTTTCTTTTTCTTTTTGAATACTGATAATACTGGCCATACTCCAAGGAACTATTACTACTTTATCATTCAATCACATTAAAATACTTTTTTCTTGCATGGGTATTTTTTCCAACGTGAATTTTTACCACATCTACTATGCTAATTCCACGTACACATGATCGTAAATTCTGACAAGAAAACCGTGGATTTTTTTCCGACTGAATCTTGGCTCAAACTTGTCTTGCATACACACGGTCACACCAAATTCCGACTGTCAAGAAAGCAGTGACGTTCAACACTTATTACTGCACTATAAAATGGAAATTTCATTCCCAGTTCACCACCCTCTGGGCTTACTTTCCTTACAATATTGTGTTAGTAGAAGTTTGGTGAGAGACAATTTGCGCTTTTCAGCCTTGTGCTTTTCTGTCTGTTACTGCTGTTTAGTTTGTGCATGTAGTCAGTTCGTAAATGGTTTTCAATGCATTCTTGTCTGCTCGTTTCTGTTTTAGCTCGTTCTTTGCAGGCCTTTCTGTTCTTCAGTGCTTCTGCTAGTTTTTTCTGACCAGCCGACCATTTTCTAGCCATGTTGCGGCTACGTTCTTCACGTAGAGTTCGTTCTCTGCGGAGCTTGGTGTTGGGGTTCTTAATTTGACCCAAGCCCAGTCCATGAACAGGGTGGGGAGGAGTTCATGGATGAAGAATTGGTTGCTCCAGCGTGACCAATTCTCGCATATGCCTATGCTGCGAGAGATCCAGGAGAATACTCCTGATGAATTTAGGAATTATATTCGGGTGACGAACTCTGTTTTTCATCGTCTGTTGGTTTTGCTGTGCCCTTATATTATGAAGCAGGACACCTGCATGCGGCAAGCCATCACTCCTGAGCAAAGGCTAGTCGCCACGTTGCGTTACTTGGCAACAGGGAGAAGTCTACAGGACATCAAGTTCACAATGAATTTTGTCAGCTCCATTGTAGTGCTTTACCCTAAACACACCCTAAAATGTGTACAAATGTTACTGTTAAATTCAGGTAGAGTGCCAGAGGCTTTTTTGGGGTCCCAAACTCATATAGAACCCTCCCCCCGTAAATTTTTTACAATGGGCTATCAGAGGGGGTGAGGAATCTGATAAGTGGACCTTCTATTTTTGTCTTTAAATACTCCTTAACCACTTAATCCACTTAACCCGGACCATTATGCAGGTTAAGGACCTTGCCCCTATTTGCGATTCGGCACTGCGTCGCTTTAACTGACAATTGTGCGGTCGTGCGAATTGACTCCCAAAAACAAAATTGGCGTCCTTTTTTTCCCACAAATAGAAAAAAACCTCTGCAGTTTTTAATTTTTGCGCTTTAAACAAAAATAGAGCGACAATTTTGAAAAAAAATCGACACATATTCTTCTACCTATTTAAAAAAATAAAAAATCGCAATAAACGTTTATCGTCCAGCGCTGCTCTCCAATTGGTCCTTCAGAGAGAGTCCTGGAACGCACGCCGTTTACACGGCACCTCCATACCCGGAAGTCAGCTGTAATTAGTGATTTGCGCTAGCTGGAGCCGTGATTAAGGTAGGGGTGAGATGGCTATATATTGTATCTTGTTTTAGCAGTCGGTCAGCACCCCAGATGATGATCGTTTGATCGAAACGTGTTGGGTCTTCTGTTGACTTTACTACAAGATGATTTTATATGCCTTGATATGTCTGCTGAAATGTGAGTGCAACCAACTTTATTTTGTGCATTACAGTAAAAGTACCATACGTTATTACACTATGTTTGCATCCATTTCTTTCCTCCCCCAATTGTTGCATCTGAGCATTCCGGATTTTCTGTAAAGAACTTATGAGTTTTTCAGTCCTGGTATTGCTACATCCTGCTTGGTTTTCCATCATATGAGAAGTTGATTTATACCCACAACTCATCCCTGGTTTCCAATGGAAGGTTGATGTCCGGATACCATCATTTTAAGCCTGTTTGACTCATTAGGTATATACTTAGTTGAGTCCACGCTTTCTGGTAAGCCTCCTATTTTCTCTCTGGTGGTGGACCTGCTATCAAAATTCACTTCACCTGTTGTCATGTTTGTGGACACTTTGAATCAACAAAAAAAAAAAAAAAATAGTTTTATGTGTTGCTTCACGTAATATATTTATTAATTTATCCCATGTCACATATGATGCTTTGCAGTATTATATTGTTATTTCTCACATAATTTTAGCGCTACACTTTTTTGTCTATATTTGTTTCCTGTTGCAGAATTTATCCAGTTCTGTTGTGTTGGCAGCTTTTTTATGTTTAGTTAGGTAGCGCGGTGTTATATGCACATTTGTACATATATACTTTTCAACGTTTATCGATTGGTTTGCGCAAAATTTATAGCGTTTACAAAATAGGCGATAGTTTTATTGCATTTTTTTTAATCAGTAAATTTTTATTCAGGTTTTCATATTACATTGACAGACAAAACATTCAGTCACGCAAAGAGCGGCGACGTATGGATAGAAACAACATAGTAGCGATATGGCATTTAAACAATGCCTCATATAATACAGTGGTGAATAACAAGGTGCGGTAGGTACACTAGTTCCAATGCAAACACGGGTATTGAGCCAAGGGATCTAAAAGGTATATTCGCCAGAGGGCCTTCTCTATCTCCGGTCACCCCCATATGGGTTCAAGGCTGTGACCAGAGCCGGATTTGGCCCCCCTTGGCTGAAGCAGCCCAGACATTTCAAGGTAAAACAAGTGGAGACATGCAGTTTTGTTTATACCAGGTAAACCAATCGTGCCATTTCTTAGCGGCACTAACTTTATTTACGTCCCTGAGTGCTAGTGTTGTCTCGTAGGTGTAGTGCAGTTGGGTAGTCTGTATAACATCTCCTACAGTAGGTTGCAGGGGGTGTTTCCAGTTTCTCGTTATGCATAGCCTAGCTGATAGGAGAATGTGCAAGACAGTGTGTTTCGACTCAGCAGGGAATCTCTCCAAATCCAGTGACAAAAGTGCCAGTCCAGGTTGGGGGTCAGCTACAGAGTGCGAGGCCTCGGAGATCACTCGGAATGCCGATTACCCAAAGTGTGTTAATTTGGGGCAGCCCCAGAGTATATGGAGCAGAGTCCCCTGAGATCCACATTGTCTCCAACACCTATCACTCTGCCCCTCACCGAATTTAGATAACCGTGCCGGAGTCAAGTACAGTGGTTGACCGCAATATTGTGTCAATCTCGCTCCCTTTCTCGGCGAGATTGACCACCTGCGAGCCCCATCGCGGGAGCCAGCACCGAGCTGGCTTGCCGCGATGGAGACATAGCCGTCATAATAGCGATGGGGATCCGACATGGATTTAAACAAAAAAAGTGTAGCGCTAAAATTATGTAAAAATATATCATACAATAAAGTATCATATAAATGGTGAAGAGTGATAAATTAATTTGTGCTTATAAATATGACATTGAAGACCAAAATTAATTCATCGAAAAAAAGTGTCCAATATAAGTGTCCAAATAAAGTGACAACAATGGAAAAAAGTGTTGAAAGTTGATCCACCACCAAGAGTTATTGGGAAGGCTTACCAGAGAGTATAGACCCAGCTAAGCTTACGCTTAATGAGTCAATAAGGCATGTGTTGTGATGACAGCCAGGCAGTAGATCTCCCAATGGTGAGATGTGGACAAAATATCAGAGCAGAACGACTTTTCATATGATGAGTGGGAGCCAGGAGATAATATGAAGTGCCAGGATCAGCATACATTGGACGTAGGCTCATTTAATAGGATCCAAGGAGCTCAGTATATAGCAGCTTTGATGTTCCCAGATGCTCACACACACTAGTTCAGTGGCCTCGGTATCTGTCCTGTCGGCTACTTGTTTAAATGTTCCCACCCACCTTCTGAAAGGAATTTGTGGGTGGGAACATTTAAACAAGTAGCCGACAGGACAGATACCGAGGCCACTGAACTAGTGTGTGTGAGCATCTGGGAACATCAAAGCTGCTATATACTGAGCTCCTTGGATCCTATTAAATGAGCCTACGTCCAATGTATGCTGATCCTGGCACTTCATATTATCTCCTGGCTCCCACTCATCATATGAAAAGTCGTTCTGCTCTGATATTTTGTCCACATCTCACCATTGGGAGATCTACTGCCTGGCTGTCATCACAACACATGCCTTATTGACTCATTAAGCGTAAGCTTAGCTGGGTCTATACTCTCTGGTAAGCCTTCCCAATAACTCTTGGTGGTGGATCAACTTTCAACACTTTTTTCCATTGTTGTCACTTTATTTGGACACTTATATTGGACACTTTTTTTCGATGAATTAATTTTGGTCTTCAATGTCATATTTATAAGCACAAATTAATTTATCACTCTTCACCATTTATATGATACTTTATTGTATGATATATTTTTACATAATTTTAGCGCTACACTTTTTTTTGTTTATATCACTTGTTTTTGTGCAGAATTAGTCCTATTCTGTAGTGTTTGGCAGCTTTCTTTATTTCTTTATTTGGGTAGCGCGGTGTTATATGTACTATTGTGTATATATATATTTTCGATCCGACATGGATTCCCGCCAATTCTACGCGTGGGCGGCGTTTGTTATGAATCCTGAAGGGGAAGTCCCCACCGGATTTAAAAAAAAAATCCGGCATGGGTTCCCCTCTTAGGAGTATACCGTGCCCTTAGGTCTGTTATGGGTTGCAAGGAGACCCCCCTACGCCGAAAAATACGGCGTGGGGGTCCCCCACAATCCATACCAGACCCGTATCCAAAGCACGCCAGCCGGCCAGTCAGGAGGGGAGTGGGGGTGAGCGAGTGCCCCCCCCCTCCTGAGCCGTACCGGGCGGCATGCCCTCAACATGGGGTGGCCCCCCCACCTCAGAGCACCCTGTCCCCATGTTGATGAGGACAGGGCCCCTTCCCGACAACCCTGGCCGTTGGTTGTCGGGGTATGTGGGTGGGAGGCTTATCGGAATCTGGGAGTCCCCTTTAATAAGGGGTACCTGGGCCCCCAGGTACATCATACCCCTACCCATTCACCTGCAAAAAAAAGTGCAAACACAAATAAACAACACAGGGTATTAAAATATTTTATTATAGTTGGCCGCCAGGGGGGGGGGGTGAGTATGGTCGCTTTTATAAAAGCGCCTCCCCTCGGTGGGCTTCTCCCGACATCTGCGGGGGTGGGTGCCGCTGTTCTTCGCCGCCGGGCTTCCTTCGACATCTTCGGCAGGGGGTTCTTCTCCTGCTCTCCGGGGGTCTTCTCCGCTCTTCGGGGTCTTCTTCGCTCTTCGGGGGTCTTCTCCGCTCTTCTTCCGCTCTCCGGGGGTCTTCTCGGCTCTCCGGGGGTCTTCTCCGCTCTTCTTCCGCTCTCCGGGGGTCTTCTCCACTTTCCGGGGGTCTTCTTCTTCTTCGGGACTGGCCGCCGCTATCTTCATGTGTTAGCTCAATTACTAGCGGCGGCCAGTCCGGTCTTCCGTGATGTCTTCTTCTTCTTCCCTCTTCTTCTCCAGATGTTGACACGACGCTTCCTCTCGCTGTTCTGCCGGGCACGCGGCTCGCAGCGACTTATATAGGCCTATCTTGTGACGTCGCAGTCCCATCATGCTCCGGTAGGTACCACGTGGCACCTGGCAGTCCCGAAGAAGAAGAAGACCCCCGGAGAGCGGAGAAGAACCCCGGAGAGCGGAAGAAGAGCGGAAAAGACCCCCGGAGAGCGGAGAAGACCCCTGGAGAGCAGAAGAAGAGTGGAGAAGACCCCCGAAGAGCGGAGAAGACCCCGAAGAGCGGAGAAGACCCCCGGAGAGCAGGAGAAGACCCCCCGCTGAAGATGTCGAAGGAAGCCCGGCGGCGAAGAACAGCGGCACCCACCCCCCGCAGATGTCGGGAGAAGCCCGCCGGGGGGAGGCGCTTTTATAAAAGCGACCATACACACCCCCTCCCCTGGTGGCCAACTATAATAAAATATTTTAATACCCTGTGTTGTTTATTTGTGTTTGCACTTTTTTTTGCAGGTGAATGGGTAGGGATATGATGTACCCCATACTCATTCACTTAGGGTGGGGGGCTGGTATCTGGGGGCCCCCTTATTAAAGGGGGCTCCCAGATTCCGATAAGCCTCCCACCCGCATACCCCGACAACCAACGGCCAGGGTTGTGGGGAAGGGGCCCTGTCCTCATCAACATGGGGACAGGGTGCTCTGAGGTGGGGGGGCCACAGTGCGCCCCCCTGCCCCAGAGCACCTGACCCCCCCATGTTGAGGGCATGCCGCCCGGTACGGCTCAGGAGGGGGGGGCACTCGCTCACCCCCACTCCCCTCCTGACCGGCCGGCTGGCGTGCTTTGGATACGGGTCTGGTATGGATTGTGGGGGACCCCCATGCCGTTTTTTTCGGCGTAGGGGGGTCTCCTTGCAACCCATAACAGACCTAAGGGCACGGTATACTCCTGAGAGGGGAACCCATGCCAGATTTTTTTTTTTTTATCTGGCGGGGACTTCCCCTTCAGGATTCATAACAAACGCCGCCCACGTGTAGAATTGGCGGGAATCCACGTCGGATCCCCGTCGCTTCTATGACGCGCTCGCTGGAATGTGCTTTTACTATTCCAGCGAGTGCAAGATGTCGGCGCCCTGTCGCCCGAGAGTCAGCGCGATGCTGTCGCGCTAAAAACACATTCTCGGCGGCAGGCACTGTACCATCTCAGTGAAATTTTTGTAGAGAGTTTCCAGAGGGTAGAGCAACTAGTGACTGTATAGACTGATTTGCAGGCTTTGGCCCATTGCTGTGAAGTGTAGGAGCAACCTAGGTCTGATTCCCATTTAATTAGGGGGTTCGTTTTCATAAACGTAGTCTTTTTTTGGAGAACATTGTAAAAGAGCGATATACCTTTCTGGGTGGAGGAGGGGTTGTTGAGGAAGAGCCACGTAGGTAGGGTATGCAGCGATCCCATTGAGGGGAGGTAGTCAAGAAGTGTTTAGTTCTAGAGTGTAGGTACAGATCTTTGTCAGGCAAGTTGTAGGTTTGTTGTAGGTCGAAGAAGGATTTGGGACAACCTTTATCTAGAATGTCATTTAGAAATAGTATGCCATGGTCATGCCAGTGCTTGTAAGATATCATAGGTGTGTGGTGTTGTAAGGTCTCAATCAGGATCTTCAAAGCAGTATTGTCAGGATCTCCATGGCAGAGGTGGACGAATTTATTCCACGCCTTGACCGTGGCTACCATAGTGGGAGATACAGAAGAGGGGATTTTAGTGGATGAGGTGGTGGATAGCAACCATGGGGCTAGGTCTGTGCCAGGTGCAAGGTTGGATTCCAACCGACCCAACGCGGTGTGCAGTGTGGCTGAAAACCACTCCCTGGATTGGGTGAGGACGGATGCCATGTAATAATGTTGGAAATCAATGTATCCAGTGCCACCTGCCCTGCGATTTTTAATAAGGGTGGAGTGAGCACACCTAGTCCTCTTACCCTGCCAGATATAGGAGGACAAAATAGACTGGAGTGATTTAAAGTAGTGGGCAGGAACAGGAATGGGTAGGGTCCTGAAGAGGTAGAGGAGACGGGGCAGATGAAAAATTTTGAATGCCGCCAAACGGCCTGTCCAGGACAGTTCCTGGGACACTAGCTTGTGGAGATCAGCTTGGAGCTTGGTACGAAAGGGGATATAGTTGTGGTGGAATAGGTGGTTAGGAGTTTTGGTCAATTTTATGCCCAGATATGTGATGCTTGTGTCAGTCCATGCGTATGGGAAGTGATGTTGTAGTAGTAAAGTCACGGGGGTATTCATTCCTAAATTTAAAATATGACACTTGGAATCGTTAATCTTGTAGTAGGATACTCTACTAAAGCTGGCTAGCGTCCCCTGAACAGCCGGGAGTGAGGAGGACGGGTCCGACAGCATGAGTATGACATCTTCAGCGAATAAGCTGATTTTTTGTTCATGTCCTCCTGCTGAGATTCCAGTGACAAGCGGATTCGATCTTATGGACTGGGCTAGTGTTTCCATTAATAAGTTGAAAATTATAGGGGAAAGGGGGCATCCCTGTCTAGTTCGGTTGGTTATTTTGAAGGGAGATGACAGAGAGTCTGCCGAGTATACTTGGGCCGAGGCATTAGAGTAAAGGGCCATGATTGCATTATGTATCTGTCCCGTGAATCCAAACTTCAAAAGGACTGAGGATAAGAACCCCCAATGTACCCTGTCAAACGCTTTTTCAGCATCTAGAGACAGGAGTACAGAGGGGGACCCTGAGAGTGTTGCTTGGTGTATGACGTTCACCATTCTTCTTGTGGCGTCCGACGCCTGACGGCCTTTGGTGAATCCTGACTGATCCATGTGAATAAGTGTGGGGAGAATTTCGTTCATTCTGTTGGCTATCAATTTGGCATATCATTTGGCGTCTACATTTAGAAGGGAAATGGGGCGAAAATTTTAAGGCAAGGATGGGTCCTTGCCTGGTTTCGGTAGAGTAACTATTATGGCATTAAGCGTGTCTGGTGGGAAGGAAGAAACCGTTGCAGCCGAGTTGAACACATCGCAGAGGGTGGGGGTTAGAATCTGACTGAATCTCTTATAATATTCTCCGGTGAACCCATCGGGCCCCGGTGATTTCGAGTTAGGAAGGTTAGTAGTAGCGCGGTTAAGTTCAGTGTGCGTGAAGGGGGCATTAAGGATCTCTAGTTGATCGGAAGATAGGGAGGGGAGGTTAATATTCTCCAGAAATGATTCTATGTCTTGACAAGTCGGTTGATAGGTGGATTTGTCATCTTTTATATTGTACAGATCAGCGTAGTATGCACTGAAGGCATTAGATATTTCATGGAGTTTCATTAATTTTGGCTTTGGTATGAGGGTGAAATAGATAAGGTATTTTCGCTTTAAGTCTATGACCTTGTATTTTGGACGCTAACATTTTACCTGCCTTGTTTCCTGTAGCGTAGAATGTGGCCCTAACTCTCATGCAGTCCCTCTCAAAGGATTTTAAATGTATAGAGCGCAGCTCATGTCGCAAGTCAAAGATCTTGGCCTGAAGAGAGGGAGAGGGACAAAGTTTGTTTTGGGAGTCTGTGGAGTAAAGTTCAGCTGTGAGCTGGTCAATCTTTTTTGCCCTGGATCTTTTGGCTCTAGCACCTAGTTGTATAATTACCCCCCGAATGACGGCTTTTTAGGCGGCCCACACGACCACCGGGTCGGACACGGAGTGAGAATTTATGGAGAAATATTCCTCCAGACGTTGTTGTATACTGTTGGCAGTGTATGGGTCTCGGATTAGGGAATGGTTAGCCCTCCTGAGATAGGAGTTAGTCTGTGGGGACTTAGAGTCAATGGTGATACTAACAGGGGCATGGTCCGACCAGGAGGTGGGGTGAATCACCGAATTTGAAATTCTGTGGAGCAACGATCCGTCAGATAAAAACAGGTCTATGCGCGAGTAGGTGTTGTATCGCGGGGAAAGGTAAGTGTAATCGCGTTCGCTCGCATGACAACACCTCCACATGTCAAACAAATCGTTAGTAGAAATACAATTTTTCAAAGGGGATGTGTGCCTTTTTGCACATGCTGTGGAATCCAGATCTTGATCTGGAACAAGATTAAAGTCTCCGCAGATCAGAAGATGGCCCTTTTGGGAGCTCTTGATTGCTTTTAAGACAGATTTAAGAAAGGACATTTGTCTTTGGTTTGGTTTGGGGCATAGATAGAGGCCAACGTGTATTGGATGTTGTTGATCATGCATACTAGTATAACATATCGGCCTTCTGGGTCAGAGATACATTTCTGTAGTTCGGGTTGAATCTCGAGCTGAGCAAATTTGGGGTAAAGTTCAGGCTCTAGGAGCAAATGTAACAACAACAACAATAAATCGAGCAACAAAACTAACTGCCGGCCGGCATAGGAGTTGTGGTGCCCTAAGCCGTGTATAAGATTAAGGAATCAATGCGATGAGGAGGGTCTCCCCGGCGGATCAGCGTATTCTTTCGGAGGTTCCGGGATGATGCCCCATGAAAGTAGCAATTTTGTGCCCCCTTGTACTGTGGATATGGTATGTGGAATGCTGTTGTGTGTCACCAAAATTGTGGCAGGGTGACGCCATTTGTATATGATCTTGTGATTCGCCAGAACGTTGGTCACAGTTTTCAGCTGCCTCCGCATCTTAAGAGTGTGTTGGGACAAGTCCGCGTACATTTGGACTTCAGCATATGGGGCAGGGAGCGACGGGAGTGCATTGTACAGGATTTGCTCTTTCGCTTGATAAAAATGGATGCGCATAAGGACATCCCTCGGGACCGTGTCTGCAAGGTGGCGTGGTTTGGGAATCCTGTGGATGCAGTCTATAATCAGTTCAATAGGGGACAGGTCAGGCAATAGTGTGGAGAATAGGTTAGTTGCAAAGGCGCGTAGGTCCGCAGGAAGGACGGTTTCTGGGACACCCCTCATTTTTATATTATTGCGCCTGGATCTGTCCTCGAGGTCTGCTAATTTTGTTTTAACCCATTCAGTGTCATCTTTTTGGGCCTCGTTAGCATCCACCAGGTCATTTACAATGTCAGTGCACTCCTCCACCTTCTCCTCCATATATGTCACCCTATCTCCCATATGCTGCAATTCTGTGGTCAATCCCTGCATTAGAGAGGACAGATTGGTCATCAAAGAGGACTGTAGGAGCAGCAGCATATCCTTCATGGTCGTGTCCAACACAGGCTGGCCCGATGTGGGGAATGCTGCAATGGAGGACTGTGATGAGGCAATGGCGTCAGCGTTGTGCAGGGGGTTACTCACGGTTCCGGCCTGGAATATGGTGTCCAAGCGCATCCGCGCTTTCGCTGGACTCCAGGCATCCGGGGACAGTGGAGGAGCGCTTGGACGTGGTGGGGATACCTGACCCCCTTCTGCGTCTCCCGGATCACTACTAGGAAGGTCCGTGTAGGCCGTGTGTGCTCGCCGTGAGGTGCCGTCAGCGCCATCTTGTGCAGGGCCCCGCCGCGGTTGCTGGAACGAGAATGCCGTGAGCTTATATATCGTTCCTCCTTCCGCTTGTGGGACATCGTCTCTCCGAGCTCCAGAGGGTGTCCCACGGCAGTTTGGGTTGTTGATGGAGCCGGGAATCTGCTATTTCGTCGTCGCTTCAGAGCCGGCTAGCAGGAGCTCAGGTCTTAGGCTGCCATACTGCTCGCGCGCAAGCCACGCCCCCGTTTTATTGCATTTTTATTAATATTTTTATTTTACTACTAATGGCAGCAATCAGCGTTTTTTTTCATGACTGCAACATTATGGCGGACACATCGGACAATTTTGACACATTTTTGGAACCATTGTCATTTTCACGTTTACTGTGAAAATGACAATTGCAGTTTAGGAGTTAACCACTAGGGGGCACTGTAGGGGTTAAGTGTGACCTCATATGTGTTTCTAACCATAGGGGGGCGGGGCTGGATGTGTGACATCAGTGATCGTCTTTCCCTATATCAGGGTGACTGCCACAACGAAGAACGGGGAAGGTGTTTACACACACCTCTGCCCGTTCTTCAGCTCCGGTGACCGATCGCATCCGCAGGTCCCGCGGGCGGAGTCACAGAGCTTTGGATTGGGTCGCAAGCATGCCGCCGGCGGCGCGCTCGCGACCCCACAGCTGGAAGACACGTACAGGTAAGTGATTGTGCCCAGCCGTGCCATTCTGCCGACGTATATTGTTGTGAATGGGTCCTTAAGTGGTTAAAATAAATGTTATACTAATGTTGGCCAAGAATGTTTGTGTCTAATCTGCTTGCAATTTTGTGTGCAAAAGTACAATTTATTTTTCTGATTTGACTCCACAGTTTCCTTCAATGCCACAGGAATGGCAGACTGTGGCTTCCCAATTTGCGGAGGGATGGGAATTTCCCGAATGCGGAGGGGCAATCGATGGGAAATACGTCCACATCATCCCACCCCCCCACTAGGGGTCATACTATTTTAACTATAAGGGGTTTCATAGTATTGTGATGATGGCGGTGGTGTCGGCGACATATTAGTTTTTATACGTGGACGTGGGGAAGAATGTCCAGATGTCGGATGGTGGAATATTCGCCCAGACCGGGTTTTCCAGATGGCTCCAGAGTGGTGGCTTGGAATTGCCACCTGCTGAAGATAATGTGGCTGGACTGCAATTTGTTTTTGTCACTGATGAAGCGTTTGGGCTGGGTGATCACCTGATGAGGCCATTCTATATGAGGATTCTCACCCCGGAAAAGAGGGTTTTTAACTACCAGTTGGCCAGAGCCAGTAGAGTCGTGGAGAATGCGTGTGGGATAATGGCCAGCCGTTTCCGCCTATTTCTACAGAAAAATTCTACAAATGATGTGGCATCAGTTGGGCCTGAGGCCAGACTTCCAGACCACAATTATCTCACAGCCCTGGAAGCTGGCCGTCCTGGCTTGCCCCCCCCCCAAAGCAGCCGTGAAGTGCGACAAAAATATTTGGAATACTTTACAGGTGGGGGGGGGGCATTGATATGCCAGCAAATTTATGACTCCTTTTAAAAAAAAAAAAATAGGGATCTGAAATAATCTTGAATTTAATTAATTGCTTGTGTTTCTTTTAGCTGTCTTCTAGGTTCTCCTAGTGCATTGTAGTGCCACATGGTTTTTCCTTTATTAAATAACCCCCATTGTCACTGTAAACACCAACTTAATACAAAAACTGATATTGATCATTGAAAGAAGAAGCCACACATTGTTGAGTATAAAAATGTTTACTCCGTGCACATTCACATGTGCATTCAAAAATGTTTGGGTAAAAAACAACATCTTTGTTTAATAAAGTTTTACTTTTTTTGTATAAACAGACATGTTTCTTTAAATTTTATTTTTATTGTTTTCAAACAGACATGTTTCAAACCATAACATACACAACTCTGGAACTTGCAAAGTTCAACATAGAAAAAGTGAAGGCAATATCAGACATTAGAGTATGTCAAAAATGTGTTGATCTTGCCTTCATCAGATGGACTGATGTCACCCCTATAAAAGCCAAATTTTGAAGATGCACACAAATGTCAAAATGGGGATTTCCCTCCTGATCTAATGCCTAATGTCAACATGTGCTATCTCCCATCATGGGGGATCAATGGACGTGTTTTGGGGGTGCAACCCCTTTGTCTCACCTACATGAGTTGCGAGGAAGGGGTTGCACCCACAAAACGCGTACATTGATATTCCGTGATGGCAGATAGCACATGTTACACACTGTGTGCATCTTCAAAATTTGGCTTTTAAAATACGTAAAAAAAAATAATAGAAAACATTATTCCAAAAAGTGTATAATTTTTGTGTGATTTAGATTCTGCCTAAAACATCAATCATGTTCTTCATTTTTATTTCAACATCATTGATCTTTTGCTTTATCATGTCTAAATCACGATTGCACACCATTATGTCCTGGATAAGGATTTGTGCACTTGCACAGGTGAAACGAGATTTTTCATCCACATCACCTAAAATAAAACAAAACACACTATGTATTATAAATATACAGGCATGCATGTATTACCTGAAGCTGTGGTCTCAGACACTGAAATGTTGTGGTCACTATTTTGCCCACTTTTTCCACCTCTCCTCCCTCCACATCCTCAGGTTGTGCTGTGCTGAGTTCCCCTTATTTAGAAGGTGTGGGGTTGCCAGTGTCCTCAGATGTCCAGAGTCTTTTCTCCCCCTATGAGAATGAAACAAAAGGTATACTTAGCACACAGATATTTGATGCCAGAAATAGGAATATGAAACATTGCTTGAAAGTGTGGTACAATTGCCTGTTTTGGCAGAGTTCCAAGCTGAAGACATGATTGTTTTATTTTACCAAAACTGAAGTACTTACCTTTTTTGGACAAGTTTCACACATGGAGACACCTGTGTGGGACACCCTAAACAGGTTGTTCTGGTGTCCCACACTAGTGCTCCTGAGTCCAGATGTGTAAACAGCTGCTGGTGTCCTCTCCTTACACTGAATCAAGTTTGCATTTCATTCTAGTTACAAAACAACCCAGACAACAATGTAATAAACGTATTTTAATACAATTAGGCTTGACCAAATGAAGTTAACCTGTATCTGCCAGAAAATTAATAAATTCAAAGACCCAACATTCATGGGCCAGTTTATAGACAAGTACAGGGAGCTAACCTGTTTTTGGCAGGTCAAAAACCCCTTATAGAAAAACAAACCAGCTAGGCAGGCAGCGATGGAGAAACTGCTGGGATTTGTGAAGCTGGAGGTCCCCAACGCAGACATCAACTTTTTGAATGCCAAAATTGGTGACTTGAGAAGCACATATAAGAAGGAGTTGAATAAGGTCCTGGGTTCCCAAAAATCAGGAGCAGCAGCAGAAGACGTATATGTACACAGTCTGCAGTCGGTGGTAGTACAACAGAATGTGTTTTCTGGAAGACCAGATTGAAGTCAGGCAATCACTTTGAATACTTCCTTCCCCCTTCTTTTCACCCTTCCTTCCACCCTTCCATTAACCCCAGCTGAGGCTTCTGAGGAACAACCTGGGTCTTCCACCCAGGAAGAAGTGGAGGAGCCCAGCTTGAGCCAGGTATAGTATTTTTCTACATATTTATTGTCCTAAAATTAACCCCCCTGGCGGTATCCCCCGAGCAAGACTCAGGGTGGATTTTTTATTTAAAAATCGGTATCCGAGTCACGCTCGGGGTGAATATGCAGAGCCTGCAGCGCGCTGGCTTACCTTGTATCCAGGCAGGGTTACTGTACTTACCTTGTCCCTGGATCCAGCGATGCATCCCCGCTGTGTGAGCGAGTGGCGTCCTCCATTCGACTCACACAGTGCCCGCGCGCCGCCAATCTCCGTTCCCTGGGACGTAACATCGCATGGGGGCGGAGACCAGCGGCAAATTCAAAAAAGTAAACAAACACAATACATACAGTATACTGTAATCTTATAGATTACAGTACTGTATGTAAAAAGTACACCCCCCCCCCCTTGTCCCTAGTGGTCTGCCCAGTGCCCTGCATGTTCTTTTACATAATAAAAACAATTTTTTTGTGCCTGCAAACTGTAGATTGTCCATAGCAACCAAAAGTGTCCCTTTATGTCAAAAGTGATTTTAGAGCAGCTAGAAAACAGTGATAATAAATGATAATCACTTGCAGAATTGAGCGATAGCGATTTGTGGGGAAATTCGTCATAAAAAAATAAAAGTAATGACAGCGACAATTCTGCAACTGAGCAAATTTCAGTGATTTTGATTTGAATACATTAGTGAATAATTTTTATTATAATTACATTATTATTTGTTATAATTATTTATAGTTATTTATTATATTATAATTTTATGATTTTGTGTTTCAAACTTTATCATACCAGAGATGTTTACTAGACTATTGTTTGGACAAATTTAAGTGAGTTATTCCTAAGAATTGCAGGCCTACAGTATAAAACGCAGAATTTCCATGCAAAATAATTGTACCGCTTTTGGTACGTAATTCCAGACAGAATCATACCGCCAGGGAGGTTAATGATGTTAACTATATGTTATTATTGATAACAAATTAAGGATTTAACAAAAAGTGTTTTACATATCAATAGACAGTAGTGGCCAAAACTGATTGGGACAAGAATGAAAAATAGTCTTTTCTATTTATTAGCATTCAATTTGCAACAGTCATGAGCTGAAAATTGTGTGTGATCGAGAACCAAAAACTAAAATTATGTCCCTTTTTTCTTCACAGTAGAAAAATGGGCTAGGGCCGCGTACACACGATCGAATATATCTGCTGAAACTAGTCCGACGGACCGTTTCAGCAGACATATCCGATCGTGTGTACGGGCTAGCGGACATGTTTTCCTAGCGGACAAATTTCAAAGCATGCTTTGAAATTTGTCCACCGGAGACATGTCCGTCGGATATGTCCACTGGTTAGTACACTAACCAGCGGACAGAAATCTCTGCAAATGCGTTGAATGGATTTGACGCATGCGTGGAAGTATTTTACCACGTCACCGCGTCCTCAGCCCGAGGGGATTTTCGTCCGATGGTGTGTACATGCCATCGGACCAAAATCTGATGAGACATGTCCGCTGGAAACGGTCCGTCGGACATGTTTGAGCGGACATGTCTCATCGTGTGTACGCGGCCTAGGAGTGCACTCATATTGCCACATCCGCATGTAATAGAGGGGAAAAAAAAACAGTGCTCAAATGAGTCACCAATTTGGTCTGACTTTAGAGGCAAGAATAACAATGTGGAAGTTTGTAAGAAAAAATATAATCATTTATTATGAAAAATACATGATATGGTTGATGAAGAGTTAAAAATCATATAAAATAATACAGCGAGCCCTTGCATATCGACCCATTTTACCATGAGGTTTCTTCAGGCAGGTCTCGCTGTCTTTGAGTGGACACGTATGTAAAATTATTTGCACAGAATATTGTGACTGCTTTAAACCGTTGACGTTTCCATATAGAGAGGACATTAGAAAGGCTGCAGATTATTTGCATGGAATGCGGCTGATTCTATTCAACGCCAAAATATCGATTTTTTTTATACCAATTTTTTGTATTATTATTATTAAAGCGGAGTTCCACCCAAAAATGGAACTTCCGCTAATCCCACTCCTTACCCCCTTACATGCCACATTTGGCATGTAATTCTTTTGGGGGGGGGGTGGGGGCTTCAGGAGAAGTGGGACTTCCTGTCGCAGTTCCTGCTTCCACCGAGGGGCTGGTTAGGCGATTAAGCTTAATCGCCTACAGCAGCCCCTCCCTGTAGGCAATCGCATGGGACACATGACAGGTCCCATGCGATCACCTGTCCAATCAGCGGCGGGCCGCACCGCTCGTGCATGCGCAGTGCCGCTCGCGCATGGTGCCCGGCCGTGAAGCCGAAGGTTGTGATGAGTTGTGATGAGGACGCCGGCCGGGGAGGGGGGGGGAGGAGCGGAGCCCCGGTCAGCGCGTCGCTGGAACGCTGGAGCAGGTAAGTGTCTGTTTATTAAAAGCCAGCAGCTACACTTTTTGTAGCTGCTGACATTTAATAAACACAAATATTGGCTGGAACACCCCTTTAACAACATTCCATACAAAGTTGTACTTTCTTATGTTCCATCATTTACATAGTAGACACAAACGAACATTGCAGGAAAAAACTAGACAAAATTGTCTTATCAAAAGCTTATCAGTTATTCAACCCCCCCACCCCCCAAAGATAAAAAATCGAATTAATAGAATTGCGACATAGGCATACGAGTGTGATATAAGATGGCAGGTAAAGTATATATATTAAATATATAAATATCCCAAGCATAGAGGGAGAGACCAGTGTATAACTCCTATTTGTAGGGTATATAGTAACCCAGCTAGACAAAAGATCCAAAGGCGAGATATAACACTCGTCTGGTATGTATATATGTCCCTGGGAGACAGTCTTATATATATATGTATATATACATACCAGACGAGTGTTATATCTCGCCTTTTGATCTTATAAAAATACATTCTAAACATTATTATGGAGATCTGGCTTTAAAAAAGAAAAAGATTATTCAGGAAATCATGAGAAATAATAAAGAAATAAGTATGTCAGTATGTGAAAGCAACTTCATTATTTTAGCATTATAAAGAAGAAAAGAATGCAATGTATTTAAAAGATGCTAAAATTTGCAGTGTGACAAATGTGCTATCTCCATTACGAACTCTAGTTTTACCAGGCCGATCGCTTCCGTCTCATACTTCAGAGCATGCATGGTTTTTAGTGCATCGGAATTGCATACAGACAATCGGAATTTCCTCCAAGAACTTTTCTTGTCGGAAAATTTGGGAACCAGCTCTCAAATTTTTCTTGATGGAAATTCCGACAGAAAAATTTAGATAGCCTATACACGGTCGTAATTTCCGACCAAAAGCTCACATCAGACTTTTCTTGTCAGAATTTCCGATCGTGTGCATTTGGGAACATTCCTTATACTGGTTAAAGTAAAAAAAACTTTAATTACAAAGCAAACAGCCTCCTGTATTTATCTCAAATCAATCCCATTAAAGTGGTTGTAAACCCAACCACACAACTTGAACCTACAGGCCTAGATTAAGGCTTACCTGTAGGTGCAATAAATATCTCCTAAATTTGCACGGTTTAGGAGATATTTACACTAATGACAGGCGCCGATGGCACTGACAGGGATATTAACTTTGAACCCCTATGTCCAGGGAGGTATGTGTGGTGATGTGTGCATTTCACTCACAAGTTTCCACAGGTGCTCTTTTTGTTAGAGTGTTTGCGTGAGACCACCTGCCAGTCATCATGAAGTGGCCGAGGTTACAGGGTTTGTGGCTCCTGTAGATCATGGGGAGGTAGTATGCCCCATTGGCGCAGGGATATAAAGCTTTATTCCAGAGTGGAGATTAGGATTGTGGCCTCATTGTGGGTGATTGACAATTTTTCAGGGTAATTCCACTTGTGAAGTATTCCGAGGTTTCTTAGGGCCTTAGTTATAGTCGTCAGGTTGTGGCATTGTAGGAGGGTGTGTCTGGACAGGTCTGGGAGTAATTGTAATTCTGCATATTGAGGGTGTTTATTCCCCTGTCTGCGGGATGCCATCAGGATTTGCTCCTTGAAGTGGTAGTAGTGCGCTCTCAGTAGTATGTCCCTAGGAGTTGTTTCTGAGAGGAATGATGGTTTGGGAACTCTATGGATTCTATCCACTAGGAGATCCTGGGCCATCAGATCAGGAACTAGTGTGGAAAATAATGCTTGGGTGTATTGGAGTATCTGAGTGGCTAGTAGGGTTTCAGAGATCCCCCTAATTTTGACATTATTCCTCCTGGATCTGTCTTCTAAATCAGACACCTTATTCCTTAATCAGGCTATCTCCTCAACGTGAGATGTATTAGCATCCAATAGAGTATTCAAGGATGTACTATATTCTCCCATCTTTTGCTCCATTCGATCCACCCTGCCGCCTAAGGCTTGGACCTCCCCGTGGCAGTTATTAGTCTGGTGAGTTGATTCTCTGTCTGTCCGGACTCTTAGTAGATGAACTGGATGTCTCAGAGGAGGATCCGTTGTGCAATTAGGCTGTTTTTATTTGTTTTTGAGCCAACTTACTGCCGTGAGTGGAAACCGTGGCCCTGTGTTATGGCTGGTCCGTGCGAGTGCTGCCGCCATTTTGTTGGAGCCGCGCAACGAGCTTGATAATTTTTGCGGCTTCTGTGGGTGTTTACGGTTCCTCTGCATGCCCAGGTGGCGCAAAAGGATTTAGTGGTCTGAGGGATGCTTGTGTGGCCATGGATGGAGCCAGTTGACTCAGATGTTGTGGGATGCTCATGCGTCCATATCGGAGCTCGGTCGTCACACCCCCCCCCATTATAATGATTTATTGATGGTTACCTATTACCTCATTCTTTGGTTTGGATGTACAGCCTATTTATTATATTTTTTGCATTTATGATATTTGGACGTGCAACAAAATAATATACAATTCATTATTATAAAATAAACACATTTTTGGGAAATTACACTTGTGTTTTCCTTGACATTAAAAAGTAATTATTATATATGTCAAACTATGCTTTTGACATAACCATTAGGTAAGTGCCATTAGGTTGGTAAAGATTACCGTTGAAGCTAAACATCTTTGCCTTAAGCCCTGTACACACGATCGGTTTGTCCGATGAAAACAGACAGATGGACTGTTTTTATCGCCGAAACGATCGTGTGTGGGCCCCATCATTTTTTTTTCCATCTGTGAAAAAAAATAGAACATGTTTTACATTTTTCCTATGGATAAAAAAACAATAGAAAAAAACGATCGTCTGTGGGGAAGTCTATCGGTCAAAAATCCACGCATGCTCAGACTGAATTAGGAGACGCGATCGCTCGTTCTGTTAAAACTAGCGTTCGTAACGGAGATAGAGCATTCATCATTCTGCAAATTATTGCGTCGTTTAATGCAGTGCATTGTTATCTTTGTTCTAATGCAAGAATAAAGAAGTTGTTTTGCTATTTATACAGAGTTCTGGCATACTGATTTATTTTAATTTTTGCTTGTAATCTCATGAATAATCGTTTTATTTTTAAAGCCAGATCTCCATAATATTTTTCTTTAATCCAGATCTCCTTTTTTTTATTTTTGTCTTTTAATATTTTCTGGTGATCTACATTTTTTTTGTCAAGTTATCACAACAAATTATAATATTTTTTTTTTGTTTTTCCCCTCAAGGAGGATGGTGTCCTTTGGTAATTACACATTGTTTTTGAAATGTTATGGCTATTCACCAGAAAAAACACATAGACAAGTATTTAACTTAAATCAAATCTCCATTTATTCTGGTTAAACAAAATAAAGAGGAAGGGCAACAATTGTAAAATTTGAAGAATATATGTAGACTTTGGACCCCAAAGGCAGACATGAATTGGATGAACAATAAAATAAATCTGCAATAAAAATTAACGGTCCCTCGACATTATCTGCATCAGGTGTCAGTGCCAAGCCACCAGTCTGCAGGTGTTGGGCAAATTCCGTCTGTGCGAATACTCCGTCATCGGACATCCGGCCATTCTTCCCCATGACCACATACATAAATTCGTACTGTGCTGACACCACCGCCATTAACACAATACTATTAAAAACGTTGTGGTTAAATAGTAAGACCCCAACGTACATTTTGGCCCTGTATGCAGGCCCCTTGGCTGCGGTTAGGGTTAACGGCTACCTGTCGGATGCCTTCCCCATTAGCAATGGCACGCGCCAGGGATGCCCCTTGTCACCTCTGATATACATTCTTACTCTGGAGCCCCTCCTTAACAGGAAAAGGGACAACCCAGATATTCTGGGGATCACCGTGAAGGGGAGAGAATACAAAGTCGCTGCTTTTGCGGACAATGTTCTCCTTTCCTTGCGGTCCCCCAGGATTTCCTTGTCCAATCTCCTTAAAGATCTGGATCATTTCGGCACCCTCTCGAACCTGAAAATGAACCACACAAAATCGCAATGCGCTGAACGTTTCCCTCCCCTCCCAGGAGGTCTCACACTGCCAGGAATCTTTCCCTTTTCGATGGGTGCGGGATTCACTTACTTATCTTGGTATTCACATCCCCTCCAGCCTAGCGGATTTGTATTCAAAGAATTTATATCCTGCTCTCCTCCAGTCGTAAAAATGCCTTAAAGACTGGATGGGCCCAAATGTCTCCTGGTTTGGCCTGTCGGCCCTGATTAAAATGGTGATTCTACCCCGTTTACTCTACCTTATGCAATCAATCCCCATCTCCTTTCCCTCAGGATTCTTTACATCATACAGGAAGGCGTGTTCCGCCTTCCTTTGGAGGGGTTCTCAACCTCGTATAAAGTACTCTCGACTCACCCTCCCTAAGTCTGGTGGCGGTATCGGTCGTCCTGACTAGGGATGAGCCGAACACCCCCGCGTTTGGTTCGCACCAGAACATTCGAACAGACCGCCCGTTCAATCGAACATTTAGAACCCCATTGAAGTCTATGGGACTTGAACGTTCGAATTCAAAAACGATCATTTTAAAGACCAATATTCAAGTTATTGTTGGAAAACGTCTTTGAGAACCCGGGTCTTGCCCGACGGAACATGTATCAATGGAAAAAAAGTTTTAAAAACGGTCGTTTTTTCAGGAGCAGGACTCCTGAAAAAATTACCATTTTTAAAACTTTTTTCCATTGATACATGTTCCCTCGGGCAAGACCCGAGTTCTCAAAGACGTTTTCACAGGCAAACTATAGACACCCAGCAGGTACAATATTTAAAGGAATTTTTCATTTTTTTTTAATTTAAACATTATTAAAATCACTGCTCCAGGAGAAGTGATTTTAATGAAGCTTAAATAAAAAAAAGAAAAAAGAAAAATTCCTTTAAATATTGTACCTGCTGGGTGTCTATACCTGTGATAACGTCTTTAAATAGCACAATCACCTGCCTGCCAGTAAATTAGGAAGAACTGATCTAGCTAAGCTACACAGTGTATAAATATATGTACAACTCCTAGGGATGTATATATATCCTCTACACACTGTAAATTAAGCTAAACTGACTAGCCTGCCTGCTCTATCTAGCTATATAAAAAGACTATCTCTCTGTCTCTCTGACTGATCTCTGTTCAGTGCTGGAACACACTACACAAGGCTGCCCAGCAGGCGGCCTTATATAGTGTGGGGCGTGTGCTAAAGCCCTGAGCCATAATTGGCCAAAGCCACCCTGGCTTTGGCCAATTATGGCTCTCCGTTTTTTGCGCGCTGTGATTGGCCAAGCATGCAGGGTCATAGTGCATGTTTGGCCAATCATCAGCACGCAATTCCGCAGTGAATTATGGGCCGTTGCGCGTCACTCGAATTTGGCACGAACGACCCGTTTTGTTCGAAATTCATCGAACGTATGAACGGACAATGTATGAGTCGAAGAAACGTTCGTATCGAACGCGGAGCTCATCCCTATTCCTGACCTTTAAAAGAACCATAGCGCGTGTCATCTCACGAGGATCGCGGACTGAAACATCCACGCCTCTAAGAAATTATGGGTCCTCCTGGAGAAGGGTTTCTCCCCAGGCCCCCTACATCTACTCCCATTGTTGCCCTCTAGAAACTGGCCCCAATCCTTATTAGCCCATCCACTTATCTATCCCTCACTTCCAGCTTTTAAGAAGGCCTCGACACTAGGGTCCGAACCCTCTCACCCGAACCCTTTGACATCCCTGAGGGGGAACCCAGATTTTCCCCTGGGTCTGTTGGGAGAATTTTTGAGTCAGGAGTGGTCCTTTGAAGACGCATTGGCCCTCCAGTTTTATTCTGCTGGGAGGCCTTTAACTTATGAAGCCGTGAAATCCATCACTAAGACGTCCTCTCTATCATTCTGGACTTACAGACAAATCCGCCACTTCCTCACGGCTACGGTTAGTCAATCGCTCTGGTCAAGACACCTCACACCCTTTGAATCCCTGTGTCATCGTAAAAAGCCACAAAGACATCTGATTTCCCTCTTGTACACCCTTCTAGTGGAAGGCCCGTCACAGATCCCCACCCCGCCGCAGCTTTCATGGAATAGAGACCTCCAGGCGTCCTTGTCGGTGGATGACTGGAGCACTATATATGAATACGCACACAAAGGCTCTGCAAATGTGGCCATTCAAGAGAATGGTTACAAACCGATCACTAAGTGGTATAGGACCCTGTCGCGCCTTCACAAATTTTTCCCTAACATTCCTGACACTTGCTGGAGATGTGGTGCGGGGGTGGGAACTATGCTCCATGTGTGGTGGGAGTGTGGAGCCCTTCAACCTTTTTGGAGGGAGGTACATGATCTCATCTCACATATCACTACTTACACCCTGGATTACACCCCAGCCCAATTCCTCTTGCATCATACATCGCTCCCCAAAAAGGACTATTTCAAGTCCCTGGCCATGCATATGGTCAATCCTGCTTGGGTTTGCGTTCCTAGACATTGGCGCTCTACCGCCGCCCCGACATTCAGAGAATGGCTTATGCAGATCTCCTCAATTAAAGAAATGGAGGAACTGATTCACATTTCCCAAGATAGAGTGCATTAATTTGCCTTCATTTGGGCCTGTTGGAACCACTTTGTAATTGTAACCACTGATCGCTAACACCAATATGTCTCCTAAGCCTTCTGAGACATTGGACGCCCCTCCTTTTATATTGTGGGGGGTTGGGGAGGGCGGGTGTGGATCCACTCTCCTCCCCTCTGTTTTTCCCCCTACTGTGTCTTGTTCTTTCTTCTTCCTTCTCCTCCCCTTCCCCTTTGTCCCTTTTCTTTCTCCCCTTCCGTTCTCTCTCTTTCTCTCTCTTACTTTTCCTCTCTCTCCTGTCTCTCTTTTATCCTTGTCTGTATTGGCCATTAATGGTGCCTTTCCCTCTTCTGCACTTGGCGAGGGGGAAAATTGAAAATTACGATCCTCCGCCCCTTTTCCGCTTCATTACACCTCTTGTACCTTGTTCATGGTTTGAAAATGTCAATTGATGCTTTTCTGCTGTATCATGTAGCATGTTCTTTTCATGATCTTGTGTTACTTTGTTATGTTATGATTACCTTGTCCTGGATTTTACGCTACATTATGACCGAATAAAAACTTTTATGGAAAAAAAAAATAGTACGACCCCGAATGGGGTGGTGGCACTATGCGGACGTGTTTCCCATCGATTGCCCCTCTGCAGTTCGGAAAGTCCCACCGCTCGGCAAAATGGGATGCCACAGTCTGCCATATGGCAATGAAGGAAACTGTGGAGTCAAAAATTTGTACTTTTGCACATAAACATTGCAATCCGATTACAAAAATACGTTCTTGTCCAACATCAGTATAACATTTATTTGAGTATTTAAAGCCAATAATATAAGGCCCACTTATCAGATTCCTCACCCCCTCTGATGGCCCATTGTAAAAAGTTAAGGGGGGGGGATTCTAGCTGAGTTTGGGCCCTCCAAAAAAAAAAACAACCTCTAGCACTCTGCCTAAATTGAATGAAAAACAATAAATTTGGACACAATTTGGGGGGGAGGGTCAGAACTACAATGGAGCAAACAAAATACATTGTTAACAGACTAGGCTAGGTCTGTTTGAGCCCAGGATATGCTGGAGAGGTTAGTAAAGGGAAATATGCATGTAGGCCAAAAAAGGTACATTAAAAGCTTACAGCATGCATGGGGACAAAGGGGTCATTCACAGCATATTACAATCATGGTAATTAGGGAAGGATTAAATAAATACAATACATTAGCATACATTAAATACATAGAATGTGATGGTAAAGGAGAAAACGTACCTTAACCACTTCCATACCATGCACTTACATACCTTCCCGCCCAAGCCAATTTTCAGCTTTCAGCACTGTCGCACTTTGAATGACAATTGCGCGGTCATGCTACACTGTACCCAAACAAAATTGGCGTCCTTTTTTTCCCACAAATAGAGCTTTCTTTTGGTGGTATTTGATCACCTCTGCGGTTTTTATTTTTTGCGCAACAACTAATAAAAGACTGAAAATTTAGAAAAAAAAATACATTTTTATTTTTTTCTGTTAACTTTTTTGTAAATAGGTATGTTTTCTCTTTCAATTACGGGCACTTATATGGCAGCACTGATGGGCACTGATGAGGTAGTACTGATGGGCACTGATGAGGTGGCATTGATGGGCACTGATAGGCGGCCCTGGTATGCGGCACTGATGGTCACTTATAGGTGGCACTGATGAGCACTCATAGGCGGCACTGATGGGCACTCATAGGCGGCACTGATGGGCACTCATAGGCGGCACTGGGAACTCATAGGCGGCACAGAATGGCACTCATGGGTAGCACTTATGGGTGGCACTGATGGGTACTTATGGGTGGCACTGATGGGTACTTATGGGTGGCACAGATGGGCACTGATAGGTGGGGAATGGGCATGTATTGGCACGGAGGGGTGGCACTGAAGCACACTGTGGGGTGGCACTGATGGACTTTGAGGGGTGGCACTGATGTATATGTTGCCAGTCAGTGCCCATGTGTGGGCACTGACTGGCATCTTTTTTTTTTTTACCTGTATTATTTTTTTTGTATCTTGTGTTTTTTTTTGTTTTTTTTACGTTTTTTTTTTTTTGCCCTGCCAGTGTGGGCATCCCTGGTGGTCTAGTATGGGCATACGAGGGGGGGCTGCGCTGATAAACAATCAGCGTGAACCCCCCTGTCAGGAGAGCCACTGATCGGCTCTCCTCTACTCACGTCTGTCAGACGCGAGTGAGCAAGAGCCATCAACGGCTCTTCCTGTTTACATCGTGATCAGCCGTGATTGGACACGGCTGATCACGTGGTAGCGAGCCTCCGCCGTAGACTCGTTACCGAGATCGATGATGCAGGGTGTCAGACTGACACCCCGCATCAACGATTGCCGCTCTGCGCGGCCCCACGGGCGCGCGCGGCATTAAAATCGTGCTAGACGTTTGAGAACGTCTAGTCACGATTTCATAACCACTTCCCGGCCGTAAATCTGCTATTGGCCGGACGGGAAGTGGTTATTATAGTCCTTCTGCAGAACATGTCTCGGGGATTATGATCCCAAGAGCCTGGGGGGAGATGCCTGTCAAGAACTTGAAGCTTCTCCCAGTCGCCAGGTACCTCAACGTGGCAATGAGCCTCTGCTCGGCAGTGATGTCCTGCCTTGTGATATAGGGAAACAGCAAATCCAACAGATGGTGAAAAACGGGGTCCGTCATTAAGAGAAAATTCCTGAAGTCAATCCGGGTTATTCTGCTGGATTTCCCACAGCAAAGGCATATGAGAGAATTGGTCCCGCTGGAGCAACCAATTCTTGGCTCATGAACTCCTCTTTGCCCTGTTCACGGACTGAGTTTGGGTTACAGTATTAACTTCAGCACCAAGCCCATACGCAGCATGAACTCGACAATAAGAACGTACTTCCAACATGGCTTAAAACCAGTCGGCTGTTCAGAACAAACGTTGACACGGAATGCACTGAGGAACAGCAAGGCCTATTAAGAACAACCTGAAAAAACAGAAAACGAGTGGACAGGAACACACTACAAAACAGATACGACCTGACTACATGCACTGAAAGACAGATACGAACCCACAAGCACAAACTGAACACCAGAAAACTATCTTAAAAGCATGGAGACTGAAAAGCACGAATCAGGTCTCACCAAACTTTTACTAACACGTGGTAACACAAAATCAGCAAAAGCAGCGCAAAGGGTGGCGCCATGGGATTTCAACTTCCCCTTTATAGTGCCGTTGTACGTGTTGTACGTCACCGCGTTTAGTATAACTGAATAACAATGGTTTACTAAGATCTCTACTTCTAAAGTCTTTAAATATTAATGTAAAGTAGTTGTGTGTTTAAGAACAACTCAGTTAATTATCATAATAATGCAATATCTGTACAAAATTAGCAAAGCTTAAATAATTTTATTATATAGAGCATGCAGCAGAAAATCATAAAATAAAAGTCTAATAGCAAAGCTGTGATTTCTACCTAGACATATATTAGTGAAAATACATGGATATTTTACCTAATTATTGATGCTAATTAACTCTTTACTAACTTGTCTTATACAGAAAATGACATATGGGAAACCGAATGGTTTTATTCAAAATAAAAAGAAGTCCTATGGGATGTAGAGAACGCTGATTTTGGAGGGATCTGAAATTAAATTTAAATCAACTGAGATGGCTTTCCTGTGTCATTAATTAAATCACCGGAAGGCACACATTATGAGATATTTTGCACAAGATATTACAAGATATTATCTTTCGGAGAAAAAATCATGTGGTTATGCATAAATAATGTGGTTTTAATTTTACAAATATGTTTTAAAGCTAATGGTTGATGTGTTTCAGCTGCTTCTGAACATGAAGTGAACACGTATTTTCCTTTTATGGATACAGTAAAATATATAGAATCATAATGAATACAATGTTTTGAATTTTGCAGATCCAACTCATAAGCTAACATTAAAGTATATGTAAACTATAAACTTCTCTTATTTGCTCTCTTTTGGTGTGTTAAATATACTAGTGAAACGTTTTGTATGTCTGTTTGATAAGTGTAAAAAAATAACCTATTGTTTCATCCTGAAATCTTGTGATTAGGGTTGAGCGAACCCGAACTGTAAAGTTCGGGTTCGTTCCGGACTTTTGGATTTTTGGTACCCGGACCCGAACCTGAACCATTTACTGTAAGTTTGGGTTCGAGTTCGGTTTTCTACAATGTAATGGCGCACTGCAGGTCAGCCAATCAACATTTGTTTAACTCGCGTGACCTAGAAGCCATCACAGCCATGCTTACTAACGGAATCAATGTCATGTAGGTGACCTGTGTAGTTCGGAGGAAGAGGCGGTGGTTGCACAGAGCCACCAGCACAGCAGAAGAGGGATCAGGGTGCTAAAGCGGAGCCCAACGCAGCAAGGGAACAAGCACACCAAAGCCAGGTCCAAGGAGTTCCCTAGCGTGGCAGTTCTTCACACAATGTGCATTTGACAAGACACAAGTGGTTTGCATGCTGTGCAATTAGAGCCTGGAGTGTGGCATAAACGTTCTCAACCTGAGCACAACCTGCATGACCAGGCATCTAAATGCAAAGCACAAGCTGCAGTCGAGTAGATACCTCAAAAACCAAGAAAGGTCTCTGGCTCCTCCTGCTTCCTCTTCTGCTTTAGTCTCGGCCTCTTCATCCACCTCTGTAGTGACAGTGGCACCTGCCACCCCGCAAACAGAGGATCTGCCAGCAACACTACCACCTGGGTCACCAAACATCTCCACAATGTCCCATGGTAGCGTTCAGCTCTCTATCTCCCAAACACAGGAGCAGAAGAGGAAGTACCCCCCTAACCACCCGCGATCCCTGGCCCTGAATGCCAGAATTTTAAAATTCCTGGCTTTTGAAATGCTGTCATTCCATCTGGTGGAGACACACAATTTTAAAAGCCTGATGGCATTGGCTGTCCCACAGTATGTCATGCCCAGCGGCCACTACATTTCCAGGCGAGCCATCCCTTCCCTGCACAACCAAGTGGGGGACAAAATCAGGTGTCCACTGTGCAACACCATCTGTGGCAAGGTCCACCTAACTATGGATACGTGGACCAGTAAGCACGGTCAGGGATGTTATATCTCCCTAACAGCACACTGGGTAAATGCAGTGGCGGCTGGGCCTGAGGCGTATAGCAGTTTGGTGCATGTCCTTCCACCACCGAGGATTGCAGGGCGCTTCAGTTTGCCTCCTGTTGCTAACTCCTCCTACTCCGCTTCCTCATCCTCTACCGCCTCCTCATCCGGTCAGCGTAACACATTCACCACCAACTTCAGCATGGAGGGACATGGAACAACAGACCGATGAGTGGTTGGCGGCAGTGAGCCTCAAGCCGGGCCTGGTGGTGTGCAATAATGGGTGAAATCTTGTAGCAGCTCTGGGCCTTCCCGGTTTGACGCACATCCCTTGCCTGGCGCATGTGCTGAATTTGGTGGTGCAGAGGTTCCTTAAAAATCACCCCGATATGCCACAGCTGCTGCAGAAAGTGTGGGCCGCCTGTACGCACGTTCGGCGTTCTCACCCTGCTGCTGCTCGCCGGTCAGCACTGCAGCGTAACTTCAGCCTTCCCGCTCACCGCCTCATATGTGACGTGCCCACAAGGTGGAACTCCACCTTGCACATGCTGGCCAGACTGTGCGAGCAGCAGCAGGCCATAGTGGAGCCTCAGCTGCAGCACACACGCGTGAGTCGTTCTGCGGAACAGAACCACTTCACCACCAATAACTGGGCCTCCATGCGAGACCTGTGTGCCTTGTTGCGCTGTTTCGAGTACTCCACCAACATGGCCAGTGCCGATGACGCCGTTCTCAGCGTTACTATCCCAATTCTATACCTCCTTGAAAAAACGCTTCGGGCGATGATAGAAGAGGATGTGGCACAGGAGGAGAAGGAGGAGGAGGAATCTGGATCATTTCCAAGGCTTTCAGGACAGTCATTCACAAGTGGCTCCAAGGGTGGGTTCCTTCACCAACAAATGCCAGGTACACAATTGTCCAGCAAGGGCACAGTTCTGGAGGATGACGAGGTGGAGGATGAGGATATGGAGGAGGAGGAACCATGTTCACAGCAGGGTGGCACCCAGACTAGCTCATGGCCATCACTGGTGCGTGGCTGGGGGGATACAGAGGACACAGACGATACACCTCCCACAGAGGACAGCTTTTCATTGCATCTGGGCAGCCTGGCACTCATGCGCGATTACATGCTGTAGTGTCTCCGCAACGACCGCCGAGTCGCCCACATTTTAACAGGTGCTGATTACTGGGTGGCCACGCTGCTGGATCCACGTCACAAGGACAATGTACCGTCCTTAATTCCCTCACTGGAGCATAATCGTAAGAGTACCAGCGCACGCTGGTAGACGCGCTGCTGGTGCAATTCCCACCTGACAGCGGGGGCACAGTGGAAGCACAAAGTGAAGGCAGAGGAGGAGGAAGAGGTCGCCAATGCAGCCGGGGCACCGCCAGCACCTCAGAAGGCAGGGTTAGCATGGCCGAAAAGGTCTGCCCCCTTAAACTTCTGGGTCTCCAAATTGGGCACATGGCCTGAGCTTGCCCTTTACACCTTGGAGGTGCTGGCCTGCCCTGCAGCCAGTGTATTATCTGAACATGTATTTAGCATGGCAGGGGACGTTATCACAGACAAGCGCAGCCGCCTGTCCAGAGCCAATGTGGACAAGCTCACGTTCATTAAAATGAACCAGGCATGGATCCCACAGGACTTGCCCGTACCTTGTGCAGAATAGACACGTATACCAGCCTTACCCAGCCATTCTTGCATTTTTGATCTTTCTCACTCCTTTGGGGTGTACCCTAATTTAAAAAATTAATTAATTAAAAACAAAAACCTGTGTTGGCTACCTCGTCCTCCTCCACCGCCGCTTCCACCTACACCACCACATCCACCACCACCTCAACCTCCTACTCCATATGGACCTCGTCCTCCTAGGTCAAGATTATTTTTATTTTTTTATGTATTTTATGTTATTTTAAGTTATTTCCCTATCCACATTTGTTTGCAGAGTACTTGCTATGCTCTTGCCAACATTTTGCTGCCATTTGCAGCCTTCTAGTCCTTTCCATTACTTTTTTAGAGACATTTTAGTACTCTAAAGTTCTGGTCCCCATTGACTTCAATGGGGTTCGGGTTCAGAGTCAAGTTTGGGTCAAGTTCGGGTCCTGAACCCAGACTTTTTTTTGAAGTTCGGCAAAACCCGTCGAACCCGAACATCCAGGTGTCCGCTCAACTCTACTTGTGATCTGATAACTTTCTGTTATCTCTGCCTCTACTGACTGTTATCAGTTAGTGTTGTTTGAAATTCTCTCTGTAAAATACCAAACACCTCCCCCTATATTATGGAGTAGAGGAGATGAGAAGGTGTTTGCAGTCCAAGGGTGACAATACTGCTCCTTCATAGATGCAGTAGAATAAGTGCTCCATTTTTTGGGAGGGTAGCAAGTAAACCAACCCCCCCGTTCAGTTGGTCTGTTAGTCAAATCCCCCACCCCCCCATTCAGTCAGTCCAACAGTCAAATCCCCCCTGTTGCTAGGGCAAGTCACCCACCACCCATTGTTTGCCCGTCCACCCACCGACCCTGTACTTACCCCATCTAGGTCACGCACAGCTTTGGTGGCTTCCTCCTAGGCTTTTTCCCCCTGCAACTCCTCCTTGGCAACCAATATGGTTGTTTCCCCTCCAGGCCAACTGGGTCTCAGACCGGCTTCCTGATTGGCTGGGAGGAGAATAGCCATGAATAAGCACTGATCCAGTGCGAAACGCGTCGGCTGTTCCTTGTTTCCACTGCTGTGACCCTATTTTTGTACATGCTGTCTATTGAATAAAAGACCACCCATCAGGTTTTGGAGTGCGGCTATCCATTTTTCTTTGTCTTCATTTTGCTTAGTGCACCGCCAGCACCCTCGGTATCCTGCACCACCTGTAACCATTTAGTGATCCCACCTGGAGCGGTGACTCCTTTCTCTCTATCAAACTTCTCTTACTTCTTTCCTCCCTGGGTGGTAAAGCCAGGGATCTTTTTGTTGGTTGAAAAGCAGGTCTGTTCTGGTTCCATCTGCACCTAGGAGAATACCATTTTCCGTTTGGGTAAGGTCAGGCTCTTTTGGACATTTTTTTTGAACAGGTACATTTTTTGTATTCATTTTGTTTTTCTATATGAATTAAGTTACTTTTGATCACTACATATTTGGATCATTGAACCATTTGAGTCTTACTCAAAGGAGAGGGTCTGCCATCTTGTTTTTTTTATAATACCTCATGTCCTAAAAAAAAAGTTGTGCTTCTCAGGTAATACATTATATTTTGATACATTTATAATTAAAAATAAAAAAAATTCAATTTGGACTTTCTTTTATTTGTAATTGTATGCATTTCCCTTTTGGTAGGCATAGGATCTTTTGTTTTTCCTAAAAAATTGTAATTGTACTATTAGGTGTGCACAGTCCCTCGGCTCTGGACTTATATGCATCTGGAATCATCATTTTTACTTGTGCTATAACTCCACTGACATCCTATTATACTGTAATCTTTTTTAACCAGTTAAGACCCGGACCAATATGCAGGTTTAGGACCTTACCTCTTTTTTTGCGATTCGGCACCGCGTCAATTTAACTGATAATTGCGCGGTCGTGCGACGTGGCTCCCAAAAAAAATTAGCGTCCCACAAATATAGATTTCTTTTGGTGGTATTTGATCACCTCTGCGGTTTTTATTTTTTGCGCTATAAACAAAAATAGAGCGACAATTTTGAAAAAAATGCAATATATTTACATTTTGCTATAATAAATATTCCAAAAAAATATATATTTTTTTTCCTCAGTTTAGGCCGATAATATTCTTCTACCTATTTTTGGTCAAAAAAAATCACAATCAGCGTTTATCGATTGGTTTGCGCAAAATCTATAGCATTTACAAAATAGGGGGATAGTTTTATGGCATTTTTATTAATATTTTATTTTTTACTACTAATGGCGGCGATCGGCTTTTTTTTCATGACTGCGACATTATGGCTGACACATTGGACACTTTTGACACATTTTTGGGACCATTGTCATTTTCACAGCGAAAAGTGCTATAA
Organism: Rana kukunoris; assembly: GCA_029574335.1. Taxonomy (NCBI): domain Eukaryota; kingdom Metazoa; phylum Chordata; class Amphibia; order Anura; family Ranidae; genus Rana; species Rana kukunoris. The sequence continues at coordinate 244,240,014 of CM056059.1, forward strand.
AAAATGCACTGATTACTGTGAAAATGACAATTGCAGTGAAGAGGTTAACCACTAGGGGGCTCTGTAGGGGTTAAGTGTGACCTCATGTGTGTTTCTAACTGTAGGGGCTGGATGTGTGACGTCAGTGATCGTCGTTCCCTATATCAGAACAGGGAAGGTTTGTTTACACTCACCTCTCCCTGTACTTCAGCTCCTGTGACCTGATCGCGGGACACCCACAGCAATCGGGTCCGTGGCACGGTCACGGAACTTCGGAACAGGTCACAAGTGGCGCGCTCGCGACCCACGGCTGGGCTTTTAAAGGGGACGTATATATACATCCATGTGCCCAGCTGTGCCATTCTGCCGACGTATATCGTCGTGCGGTGGTCCTTAAGTGGTTAAGTCTAGGTGTATTGCTATATACAGTATATACACCCCGCTGATGAAGTTGTTTGAACGTAACATGTACCTCTGGGCGACAGGCTGTTTTTGATGACGTCACCCACCCTGCTAAATGAACCACCCATGACATGCTGTTTTTATCATGATGTTTGTGAGTATATCGCCTTTTAAATAAATGCCTATGCCTGGTTAAAAATGGAGAGCTCTTAGATCGTTGTTTCCCTTGTCTTCCCGGTGTTTAACCCATGTTTATGCTGAGCCTGGAGCTATTCTTATGCCGCGTACACACGATAATTTTTTGTGATGAAAAAAAACGTCATTTTCAAAAACGTCATTTAAAATCACCGTGTGTGGGCAAAACGTTGTTTTATGTCTTCAAAAAAAGGACCAAAAAAAAATTTGAACATGCTTGAATTTTTTGTGTCGTTTTTAAAAACGTTGTTTTTTGTGTCATAAAAAGTGATGGTGTGTGGGCAAAACGATGTTGAAAACAACGTTTTTAAACCCGCGCATGCTCAGAGGCAAGTTATGAGACGGAGCTTCAATGGAACAGAGTGCCGTCGAACGTGGTGTACGTCACCACGCTTTGCTAGAGCATTTTGGAAAAACGATGGTGTGTATGCAACGTCGTTTTGGAAAATGAAGTTTGAAAAACGTTGTTTTGTTTCATCACATGAAACAGCGTTTTTTTTCATCACAAAAAGTGATCGTGTGTACGCGGCATTAGCCGTCTCTGTGAAAATTGGTTTAACTCTCTGAAGAGGAAGTGTACTGTGGGGCTATTATCGATTGATTTCTCTGCTTATTCTGACCTACTGCTAATACCAGGGGTCAGAACTGGAGGTGAGAGTGTATAGTGAGACCTATGGTGGAGGGATTGCCACATGTTTTTTCTGTGGATCTGCCACTGGTGGATCATCTCCTATGGACTTTCTTTACTTGCCACATGCTTATTGAAATATTTATTTTTTATTTTTACTTATTGTTTATATATATGAATTGATTAGTCCTAATGGACTTTTTTCACTTGCCAAATGCTTATTCAAATATTCTGAATTGTGCTTATTGTTTATATTTATGAATTGATTATAATTAATTAATTTATCTATTCATTTGTGATTTGCGCTGCACTGTTTTGTTTTTCAATATACCATTTGCTTTGGTTTCAAGGGATCATTTTTAATGCTGTTGCAATAGAAATGTTGACATTTTAGCCAAATATCATATGTTTTTCTATGTTCATGGTATCTCATCTGTCCCACCCGCCCCCTTTTTTTTGTGGGTTTTCTACATATATTATAGGGGACTGATGCCAAGGTACAATGTTATATAGGTACACAGTACCTCAATTTGAATATAGAATGCAGAGGTGGCTGTTTTTGTATTATTGTGTCATTAATCCATTTCTCAAAAGCCACCTTTCACTGACTATTTGCCATTATTTCCAATTATTGTAGCAGCTGAAAAAAGAGAGGTGAAAGATATTTTTGTTGTTAGAGTCAGCGGACCTGATTTACAAGTAAAATGAGGTAAAATTAAGTGAGAATTTAGTTGATCAATGGAGGTAAAGTGAACTTGTGTTCATAGAAACGTTCATTCATGTTAAAAAGCTTGTTTTAAAAAATTGTTATATGTGATTGATGGTTTAAAAAGAACACTAGTCCACCTGACCTAACTTCTAATTTGTAGATCAGGTCCAGGTTAGTTTCAGCTCAGATGGACCTCAATTCACACTTAAGTAAAAAAGGATCAGTGAGTACCAGATAGACCAACAGATAGTATTTAGCAGCTGTCTTCTCACATTTTAAGCTATTGTTAAAATAATGCTTGGCTTTTCTTCAGTAAAGGCCAGTGTATTCTTTAATTTAAATTGAAAAGGAAACCAATGTGTCATTTTTAAAATAGCATTTCTATTTTGTCCTATACATAGAATGCATTTCTTTATATATATATATATATATATATATATATATATATATATATATATATATATATATATAGCTCTCTCTTCAGTTCAGTTGATCATTTGCACTGTGGTGTTGAAAAGAATGGAGTGTGACAGAAGCTCTGATTTCTACAATTACTCCTGCATGGTAAATGAAAGGATGCGTTACTTGTGAAGCTGCAGTAATTGGCTGCAGTCAGTGGCCACAGGATTGACATAACACAGATGTCCCTCATATTGCCCCCTAACCATTTAATAGGAAAGAAAAGCTAGGTTAAGATTTGTAGTACTGATTTATATCATGCTTTACTGCAATACAAATCAGTAAAATTAAATACTTCAGTAGCAGAAGAGTAAACTGAACTATGCATATTGCCAACATAAGGCAAGCTAGAGCAATTTCTACAATATTATGGAAATTATTAACACTTGCATTTACAGATTAGTAATTGTAAGTCTATTGGAAGAGTATTAGAGTTTGTGATATGATGAGATATGAGATAAGTGCGTAGATAAAACCTAAATTGTTAACTTTTTAAACAATCTGAATCTATAATGTCCTTGTAAACTGCTGAAAGTAACATATTTGAAAGCATGTACAACCACCATGTATGTGAGTGATATTATAGTATCTATTTGTAGCATTCTTCTGCAGGTATGTGTAGGAACATTCAAGGGTACAAAACAATGGTTACTTAGTGGCTGTAACTCTGGCTAAGAGGGGATCAAGAGACTTTAATTAAAGCCCTCAAGAATATATTACTAAGATAGCATACCACATAAAAAAGTGGTTTATTGATACATATGATACAATTTCCATATTTCCATATGTTTTTAATAAGATAAAAACAGTCCAAGGTATGGTTCACTTATGCCGCGTAAACACGGAAGGACATGTCCGATGGAAACGGTCAGCGGACCGTTTTCATTGGACATGTCTCCTCTGGATTTTCGTCCAGCGGTGTGTACACACCATCGAACCAAAATCCCCGCCGGCAGACAGCGCAGTGACGTGGCGGTGACGTTGACGCCGCCACGTCACCGCACCAGGAAGTAAAAAACTTCCACGCATGCGTCGCATCCATACGACGCTTGTGCGGGCAGATATGTCCGCTGGTTAGTGTACTAACCAGCGGACATAACCGACAGACATGTAGCCAGTGGACAAATTTTAAAGCATGCTTTAAAATTTGTCTGCCGGTCAGACATGTCCGCTAGCCCATACACACAATCGGATTTGTCCGCTGAACTGGTCCGTCGGACCAGTTTCAGCGGACAAATTCGATCATGTGTACGCGGCCTTACAGTCTCGAGCAGACAAGAAACCTGTTTGTGAATTCTCAATATCATTTGTATGTATACATAGGTCTCTCTTTATGTGTGTTCTTAACAGTATTTAATTGTTTACATTCCTGTTATAGTTTGTACTTTTTTGTAAGAAAATCAATACAAAGATTGAAATTAAAATATTATTGGCATATTAGCTCCATAAAGGATGAGGAAGGACATCTGGTTACAAAGGATGGGGAGATGGCAAAAGTATTGAATGCATTCTTCTCCTCAGTCTTCACAAAGGAATCAGGGGGCTTCAGTAACCAAAATTGCAGTGTCTATTCTCTTGACACTTCACAGGAAATACCTCATGGTTAACAGAGAACATAATTAAAATTAGACTTGGGAAACTTAACATTAATAAATCCCCAGTACCAGGTGGCTTGCACCCAAGGGTACTTGGGGTACTCAGTCAAGTAATTGCCAGAGCATTGTTCCAAATTTTTACTGACAGTCTACTGACTGGAATGCTACCAGCTGATTGGAGAAAAGCCAATGTAGCACTAATATTTAAAAAGGGCCCAAAAGGGGTCACATGGGCGGGCTCTAGAGGAGCAGACATGCCTGCCTAGAGCTCCGCTACTCGGGGAAGAAAGCCGTGGATAACCCGGTATTTGATCCGGTCAAACCATCCCATAAACGGACCACAAGCTGTAGGAAGGTGAGGGGGACATTGGGGTGAAAGAATGGTGCTAGGAGGTGCCAGAAACAGGACAAAAACAAATCCTCCAAGCAGCCCTCAGCTGAGCAAAGGCACCACTAAGACAGCACCCCTCGCCTCAGAACAGCTCCCCTCAGGGAAACAGAGAAAGCAAACGGCAGCTAAAACTGCCAAAACAACTAATCTTATGGCATCTCTGTCCAATATTACCTCAGATAGTGAGGGAGAGGACTCAAATGTGTCACCACAGTTGGATAAAGGTGACAAGGAAATCCCCTCAGGATTGCTCAAACAATTTGAAAAGATGCTTCACAGAGCACTTAAACAGACATCTGAACAAATCACCTCAAGTCTCACAAGAGAAATAAGGGAGATAGGGAACCGCACAGATGCCCTGGAAACCAAGGTAGATGAAATAGAAATCTTTACTCAGGAATGCATGTCTGATATAGATACCCTCAAGGAAGAAAATGTAACCCTGCAAAATAGACTGGAGGATTTTGAGAATCGGGCAAAAAGGTCAAACCTGAGATTTAGGGGCATACCAGAGTCTGTAGTAGACCTTCAATCCACCATTCTTGCCCTATGCCAAGAACTGCTCCCAGGCATCCCTGTAGAGCGCCTAGAAATGGACAGGATTCATAGGGCTCTCACCCCTAAAAAGGCTGACGGTCCCCCCAGGGACATTATAACCAAATTTCATTACTATAGGTCCAAAGAGCAAATACTGCAGGCAGCAAGAGAAAAAAACATCTTGACTTTTCAAAACTACAACTACCAAATTTTTGCGGACATCTCACAACAGACAATTAACAAGAGAAGAGCCATGAAGCCCCTCCTGATTGAGTTACAGCAACGCAACATTAAATACCAATGGGGTTTCCCTTTTTCCCTCCGTTTTACACTGCAAGGGACAAAGATAGTCTGCAGGTCACCTGACCAGTTACACCAAGCCCTTGTGGACTTCAAATTAATTGAGCAACCCTCTGCCACATCATCCACACGCAGAAGATCGCCATCATCCTCAGCCAACAACCATGCTACGCAGCAGGACCAAAATGAAGACTTCCATCAGTCAAGCAAACGAGGCAGATTCGTGTCACATCCTCCTGAACGAGAAGACTCAATGGACTGATCATCTTACATTATTAACCATTTTTCCCTTTCTCTCTAGGTTGGAACTCTGGTCACTTGCATCTGAGCTGCTTGTACCACCCTTAGGGTGACCCCCTCTTCTGCTAACGACCCCAAATCCATTCACTAGGTAATAATATTGTAACCACCACCCTACCCTTTTATCACACATTCCCCATAGTAGCCTACCCAACTATACCCTTCCCTCCTTTTCTGGAACCACATCCCACATCCATGGCTCTGTACTCTGAAACTTTGGTAAAATCCAGAGAAAGCAAGAATAGTTTAATCCCTCCTAACCGGCACAAATTCATGACCACTTTCCTTTAATTGTTAAATCCACTCTCTTTAAGCGAACGGTTGCCTACTGCACCCCCTCTCCCTCAAGTCATTCTGGCTATCGCAATAGATGACAGCAATATGGATTTAATCCTATTGTTCTAATCTATCCCTAATAATCCAGACTCCACTCTACTCCCACTCCCAACCTAACCTCCCGGTATATCTCCTGGGTGATCCCGCCTGTCCCAAGACCTCTATACCCCATTAGGCAGCACCATTTACCTCAGGTACGACAGGGTTCCCCCCTCCCTTGCTCAGCTAATATTGTAATATTCTACATAGCCAAGCGCATCCTCTCATCTCTTACAATTGCTCTTCTCTCCCCTTTTTGTACACTACGGAACGCGGCACTCTGACCCTTGGAAAAACATGTGCCCCATTTGGTCTAACTCAGACCCCCAACTTAATATGTGGGGATCTGACGGAGACCCCCTTTTCCCTGGTGGGGATCCTTTTCCCCAACCACGGACTTATGCTAAATATGTTTGTTACAATTTGTTAACTGTTGTTGCACTAACCTTTGTTGTCTTTTATTTTTCCCCTGAAACCTCCTTTCCTGCCCTTCTCCCCATCCAGTCTGCACGGAGTGGTCCGGGTAATTGCTACACGCGGAAGCACGGTAAGATTGAGTTGTCGGTTTGGCTACCATGGCACCATTGAACTTATTGTCACTCAATGTTCAAGGCTTAAACATACCACAGAAGCGATCAAAAGCTTTCAGGCTTTTCCAGTCAAAAAAGGCCCACATAGTCTGCCTTCAGGAAACTCATTTCACCCCAAGCACAACCCCTAAGTACTTTCACACAGCTTATCCACAAGTTTACAATGCATCCGCCACAGTAAAGAAAAGAGGCACCCTTATAGCCTTCCACCGCTCGACTCCTTTCACATTGAACACAGAAATCAGAGACCCAGAGGGGAGATACCTGATCTTAACAGGCTATATTTTAGACACGGCAATTACGATTGTCTCATACTATGCCCCTAACCTCAATCCTATGCCATTCATGTCTCACCTTCTTCAAACCATAAATGCTCATAAACTTGGCTCCCTTCTGATTTGCGGAAACTCAAACCAGGTTCTTCTCCCCTTCTTAGACAAGTCCCCCTATATTCAACACAAACACCATCCTAAATGGAATCTTCCCAATCTCCTCTCAAAATACAACCTGGTGGACTCATGGAGGGAGATGAACCCAACAAAACGCAACTTCACCTATTTTTCAAATCCGCACCAATCATTTAGTAGAATAGATCACATATTCCTAACAACCGGAATGATGCCTGAAGTCCTCCACTCCAATATAGTCCCTATTCCGTGGTCAGACCACAACGCAGTTCTTACAACTATTGCCTCAACCATTCCAAAAAAGCACGACCGGTCTTGGTATATGCCTGAGCTATTACTTAACCACCCCACTCACTGTCTAGAAATAGAACAATCTTTAAGAGACTATCTAACCCACAATGAGAGCCCTGAAATATCCGCCCTCACACTCTGGGAAGCCCACAAGCCAGTTCTAAGAGGGACTATTCAGAGACAATTAGGGATCCTCAAAAAACAAAGGAAACAAATGGCGATGAAATTGGAAAAATAATTTAATCTAGCATTTTTAGACTTCCAAGACAATTATTCACCCAGAACTAAGGACCGTCTAGACAAAGCTCGCTTAGAGTGCGACCTATTCCTTACAGAATCAGCCAATAAAAGTTTAAACAGGTCCAAACACACCTTATACAAACAAGCCAACAAGCCGGGGGCTTATTTAGCAAGATCATTAAATTTCTTTAAGAAATCCTATACCCCCATTAAACTGAAATTGGCTAACAACATCATTTCTAGCAACCCCCTTAAAATCGTACAAAAATTTAGCTCCCACCTGAAAAAACTGTACTCGGATACAAATGTAATCAATGAAAAGGAGGCGGACTCCTTTTATTCGCAACTCCATCTACCCCAAATGTCGGACTCCCAAAGATTGCAATTAGAATCACCTGTATCACATAATGAAGTAAGCAACGCGATAAAGGACCTTAAACTAAATAAAAGACCTGGACCCGACGGATTCACTGCTAAATATTACAAAACATTCACTGAACTCCTCTCACCAAGGCTAGCTGAGGCCTTTAATGACTTGCTAAACCGAAAATCCTTCCGACAGGAATCCCTCATGGCCACAATCTGTATGATACCAAAATCACAAACCGATAACACTGCATGCGAAAACTTTCGTCCCATTTCAATGCTGAATACGGACATTAAACTTCTTGGTAAGATCTTGGCGGTGCACCTAAACAGAATAATAGGCTCACTGGTCCATCGTGACCAGGTTGGCTTTATACCGAACCGACAAGCAGGTGACAATATTAGAAGGGCGTACTTGCTAGCTCATATAGCTAAGAAAAGGGGCATCCCAGCGTGCTTTCTGTCACTGGATATTAAACAAGCTTTCGACTCTATATCCTGGTCTTACCTAAAATATGCATTACAAAAATGGGGCTTTGGACCCAACTTCATGACATGGATAATGGAATTATACAATAATCCGAAGGCATGCGTCAAATACGCAGGCTACAAGTCAGACCCATTTTCCATTGGCAGAGGCACAAGACAGGGATGCCCGCTTTCCCCTCTTTTGTTCGCCCTCCTCATAGAACCACTTGCGCATAAGATTAGGTCAGACCCCAAGATCTTAGGTATAGAGGTAGGGGGCCATAAGCATAAACTATGTATGTTCGCCGATGACATCCTCCTTTTTCTCGCGACCCCTCAGGTAACAGGCCCAAACCTAATGTCCCTACTAAAACATTATGCGTCTTTCTCAGGACTAGTTATAAACCCCAAAAAGAGCTTGGCTCTCAATATATCACTCTCAGCTTCAGACCTTAATGCAGCTAAATCTGGTCTTCCCTTTCAATGGTCAGATAAAAACATTCCATACCTAGGAATCCGCCTTACGGCTTCTTTCACAGAGATATTTACAGCCAACTACCCCACCCTTCTAAAAGAGATATCGAATCTTTTAAAATCCTGGTCTCATTTACCTTTATCTTGGCTTGGAAGAATTAACGCAATCAAGATGTCAATTCTGCCTAAACTTCTTTACCTCTTTAGAGTTCTCCCAGCCCCAATCCCATCATACTACTTAAGGATTGTACAAAAAAGAGTTTCCAACTTTGTGTGGGGCTCCTCCAAACCAAGATTAAAACATCAAATCTTGCATCTCCCTAAAGTTAAAGGAGGACTGGGGCTACCCAACTTTTTGAACTATTATAGAGCTGCACAATTAGCCACGTTAGTAAAGTACCACACAACAAAGGAACCTCCCCTCTGGGTTTCGATTGAAGCAGTGGAATGCGACCCCATCCCGATTTCCAACATTATGTGGATCCCATCCAAATCACGCAAACATATCCATAACCCCATTCTTAAGCACTCTCTTTCCCTATGGGACAATTTAAAGATAAAGAACTCCCTTTTATCCTCCCATGTTCCACTCTTATCATTCTATAAAAATCCATCGTTCTACCCTGCTTGGATCTACCCCAACACCTTTAAAGAATGGGTGAAAAAGGACTGTACATGCCTGTATAAATTCTTGGATTCCTCTATATTTAGGTCCTTTCCGGATATATGCGAAATCTATAACATACCACAATCTGAAATATTTAGATACCTCCAAATTAAAAACTTTTTCAAACCTTATGCAGACTCCATCCCCAGCCCTCCCCGACTATCTGCCTTTGAAAAGCTCTGCAAAAGCACACCTCCCTCTAGAGGTTTGATCTCATCAATATACTCCCAGTTGTTGACTAACTCTATTACGGGGAAACTCCCCTATGTAAACAAATGGGAACTAGACCTGGATATTGAACTAGATCCAGAAGACTGGAATCAAATATGGACCAACACTAAATCTGCTTCAATAAATGTACTAGCTTGTGAAACTAACTATAAAGTTCTTACTAGATGGTACCTAGTTCCTACTAGGATTGCGAAATTTGTGCCAAACTACCCTGAACATTGTTTCAGGGGCTGCTCATCTCCAGGAACATTCTTTCATATCTGGTGGTCGTGCCCTAAAGCACAGTTATTCTGGTCAGAAATGTTCACAATAATCAGTCAACTATCGGGTAAGGGGATCCCATTGGACCCCAAAAGCGCATTATTAAACCTCAAACCCAAAAATGTCTCACATAAACAATTTAAACTATTAACACAGCTCTTTACAGCTGCGAAACAAACATTGGCAAAAGCATGGAAAACCCCTAATCTATCAATTAACGAAGTAACGAACAGAATGAACCTAGCTATGACTCACGCCAAAATGATGGCAATCGACATGGACACGACCGCTGGATTCGAAAGAACCTGGAAACCGTGGTATGAATATGCAATACCCAATGAAATCAATGATATTGTATTATTACCATGGTAGCCCAGCCTGTTTAACAGTCTACCGCTTAGCGTATATTTGATATTGACAGCCAATTCCGGACCACTCCTGCAGACACCCCTTACTCCCCTCCCCACTTTCCTCCCCACCCTCCTCCCCCCGCCTTGGGCTCTGACTATGAACCTCGTTATTATACATGTTCTTAGCATTGTTATAAGGTTGATTTTGGTTGAAACACTTACGTTGACGCATCAGGACTCTTGCCTAAACCACAGCCCTAAAACCATCTGGGCTGGTTGGAAGAAACGAAGCATCTTTAAATAAACTCCAGAAAATTGGTCTCTTAGTTATAACCTTATCTGTACTATTAATATGTCCATTGAAGACATCAGACTCACCTGTTGTGAACTTACCACTTATGTAAACCAAGAAATTATTCTGTGTCTGTATTTAACTTATTTTATTTTGTTGAATTGTACATTTCTTTATCACCTCAATAAAGATATATTGACAAGAAAAAGGGCCCAAAATACATACCTGGAAATTATAGACCAGTTAGCCTAACATCAATAATATGTAAGCTCTTGGAAGGGATGATAAGGGACTATATATAAGATTTTAGTAATGAGAACGGTAATCAGCATGGATTCATGGAGAATTGTTCTTGTCAAACCAATCCATTAACCTTCTATGAGGAGGTGAGCTGCCATCTAGATAAAAGAAGGCCCATAGATGTAGTGTATCTGTAGCATTTGACACAGTTCTCCATAAACGTTTACTGTGAAGAATAAGGTTCGTTGGTATGGACCATAGGGTGAGTACATGGATTGAAAACTGGCTACAAGGGCCATACCAGTGACCCCACAATAGGGATAAAACTTTTTTTGCAGAAGGAAGTTTAACAAGACATGTGGCCACTCATTAAAATTAGAAGAAAAGAGGTGAGCGGATGAGCGGCCATTGTAGGCAAAGCAACGTACCCATATAATGCTGCCTACTTCAGGGCTTAGATTGCATGCATGCACGTCCCCTGACCAGTTGAGTGTACACAGCAATAGCCTGTCACCAATGATTTAAGGCAGGGAAGTGCTGATCGACTGTGTGAAATCACAGCCCAGAGCTCTTGTGTTAGTAAACAACACAGAGCTCTGTACAAACTGAGAATCTGTCAGTTTCTCATCCTTGCAAAGCAGGGATGAGAAACTGGGAGATGCATTAGTAGGAGCAGCATACTGTACATACATTACACATAGTTAGACACATATTTAAACCCTTGATCACCCTAGATGTTAACCCCTTCCCAGTTAGTGTCATTAGTACAGTGACAGTGTACAGTATTATCATTGATCACTATATTAATGTCACTGGTGATTTCAGCGGCAGTTAGTCAGTTCCCCACAGCATCAGCCGCAATATTGCAATACCATTATAAGTTGATGATCATCCACATTAGTAGCATACAAAAAAAATGCCAGTATGTATACCATAGGTTTGTGGTTGCTACAACTTTCATGCAAACTAGAGATGTCCCGATACCAATACTAGTATCTTTACCAATACTGAGCATTTCCCCGAGTTCTTGTACTCGGGGGAAATGCTCCGATGCCTCACCCGATACCTGGGCAGGCAGGGGAGTATCAAGTCTTCTCCCCCCGTGCTGTCTTTCACCCGTGCTCCGTGCTGTCTTTTCCCCGTGCTGTCTTTTCCCTGTGCTGTCTTTTCCCACGTGCTGTCTTTTCCCCCGTGCTGTCTTTTCTGCCGTGTTGTCTTCTCCCCCGTCCATGCAGTCTTCTCCCCCCGACCGTGCAGTCTTCTCCCCCCGACCGTGCAGTCTTCTCCCCCCGACCGTGCAGTCTTCTCCCCCCATCCATGCCACTGTAAAAAAATTAAAAAGTAAAAAATACTCCCACTGTCATATGACATTAAAAAAAAGTATCGGTATTCGGTATCGGCGAGTACTTGAAAAAAAGTATTGTTACTTGTACTCGGTCTCAAAAAAGTGGTATCGGGACAACAATAATGCAAACCAATCAAGATACACTTATTGTTTTGTTTTTTTGTTTTTTATCAAAAACATGTAGCAGAGTACATTTTGACCAAACTTTATGAATACATTGAATTTTTTTATTGGATATGTTTTACAGCAGAATATAAAGAGTCCTTTTTCATTTACCATATTTTTTGCTCCATAAGACGCACCTGAACATAATGCCATGTACACATGATCGGTCCATCCGATGAGAACGGTCTGATGGACCATTTTCATTTAAAAAAAACGATCGTGTCAGAACGTAGTGACGTAAAACAAAAAAAAAAAAAAAAAAATTAAGTTCAATGCTTCCAAGCATGCGTCGACTTGATTCTGAGCATGCATGGATTTTTAACCAATGGTCGTTTTTTTTTGCTATCGGTTAGGTATCCATCGTTAGATTTAAAACAAGTTGGCTTTTTTTTCTTCAAAATAATTTATTGGAGTTTTTCACAAGATATACAGAGAAAAACAGAGAACTGAGGTAGAGGTTCCATATACAATAGGCTTAATAATAGCTAACAGGTTGCTAACAACACCATTGTCTAGATAAAAAAGTCCGGACATTACGATATGGAACTCTATAATAATACAAGGAATACGTAAGACTCGAACATGTAGCAGCTTCTCTCTATGGCTGTGAGTCCTGGCTCACATTAACCCGTTAGCACACTCGGAGACAATCCAAAACACCGGACGGGGCCTATTCGTAACAGCCCTGTATCACCCAATTCTGGCTTCTCAGGACGGTAGTCCAAGGGCCAGGACCGACCCCACGATCGGCACTTACCTCCAGACCCCCGACCATAAAGGGCTCAAACACAAGAGCAGAGAGCATAACATAAAAAATAAAAGGGGGAAGAAAGAGGGGTAAGTGAAAAGAGAGAACAATAAAGAGGGGATTGACAAGAGGGGGGGGTGGAAACCCACCTGCTACCCCCACCATCTACTGATTACTGTGTACATTGATTGGGCCCTCCAGAGTTCCAGAGCGGACCCCCTGAGATTACGCGTAGCCAGATAATGAGTTACACCTTATGTTGTAACAGATCTTGATATGGTTGTGATTTTTTAAACGTGGTCCACGCCTCCCAAATCACAGAGAAGCTTGAGATCATGTCCCATGAGGTGAATATCAGCTCCTCCATCGTTGCAATGCGGTCAACACGTGTCGCCCACTCTTTCATGGAGGGCAACCATGTGGACCTCTAATGCATCGGTACACACAATCTAGCAGCGTTTATCAGATGTATCGCTATTGACTTAAGATATATCTTTTGAGGGATTTTGGAGAGGTGCAAGAGATACTGTGCTGGTGTAAACTCCAGGGGCAGCGAAGAGATAGCAGTCATCACCTTGTGTACTTTGCGCCAGTATGGCTGGATAACCGGGCATGTCCACCAAATGTGGAGAAAGGTGCCCACTTCTCCTTCACAACGCCAACAGTGCTCAGGCACCTTGGAAAGATTCTATGGAGCAACTGTGGGGGTCTTATACCATCTAGTTTTGAGCTTGTATCCATTCTCCTGTGTGTTAACATTTAGAGAGCCTTTGTGTATGAGTAAGTGGATACGATCCCAACAGGAGTCCCCTATCTCTCTGTCCAAAGCCAATTCCCAAAACGTATGATCCACCCTCAGAAGAGAATACGGCTCCCCAAACATTGCAGCATACAGCGCCGAAATCACATGAGACTGGGGGGAGGAGCTTGAACAGAAAGATTCGAGCACGTGGAGTTCCTCGCGTAGTTGACTACTTTTGTTGGGAGATCCAGAAAATGTTTTATGTGCCTATAGGGCCAAGAGGGGAAGGATTTAGTGTTAGACTGTGCCGCAAGCTCTTGTATCGTCAGAAATGTACCCCTGTGAAAGAAGTGTTTTGCCTGCATACGTGCGTGCGGCCATTCCGCTAAGAGGAAAGACTTCGATAAGCCCAGGGAGAAATCCGGATTGTTTCTGATGGGGTAATCGGGAAATCAATGCCTGATAAGGCATGGGCTCTACAAGCCCTATCGAAAGCCTGGAGGGTCGCCCCTGCCAATGGATGAGCATGAAGATTAGTCGGCACATTCTGCTTAGAAACCCAGGGTATCAGGCCAAGGTCAGTTCCCACAATTATACTCTCAAGAGTCACACAGCTTTTACAGCGGGTATGCACATTCTAATCTACCACTCTCGACATATGGACCGCCCAATAATACTGCTGCAAATCTGGGAGCCCTATTCCACCTTTTCCTTTGAGCAAAACTACCTTCGCCCAGCTGATACGGGCTGACTTTGCCCCCCACAAGAAGGATCTACACATCTTTCTATAGGCCGTAAAAAAGGATGGCGGTAAGCGAATCGGGACAGTCTGCATCTTGTAAAGCAGGCGGGGTAGGACTGTCATCTTTAAGATAGACGCCCTACCAAACCACGAAAGGGTGGGTACATCCCACTTCAGGAGATCCCGATGTACGAGTTTCAGTTCAGACAGGAAATTTGTGTCATACAACATCACCAATTTACTGGGAAGCTGGATACCTAGATAGGTGATAGCCACCTTTTCCCATTTAAATGGGAAGTTAGACTGGCATTGCCACACTAGGTCATTCGATAACGAGACATTCAGCGCAGACGATTTTGACAGATTAATTTTTAAGTTTGAAATACGTCAGAAAAGGTCCAATACAGGCATGAGATTGGGTAGGGATGTTAGTGGAGAGAAAAGAAAGAGCAAGGCCGCAATCTTCTTTTCTTTTTGATAAACTTCTATGCCCTTTATATTTGGATTAGCCCGAATGCATCGCAATAGCGGTTCCAGGGTAAGAATATAAAGGAGAGGCGAGAGCGATTATAGTGCCATTATGGATAGGGGAAGGCGTCTGACAAGTGGCCATTCACACAGACTCTAGCTCGTGGGTTCACGTAGAGTGCGCCTATATAGGCTCGCATGCGGCCTCCCAAACCCAGAGCCACTAGCACTGCTTCCATGTAGTCCCAGGCCACTCGATCGAACGCCTTCTCCGCGTCCATCGCCAAGAAGAAACCCTCTCGACTGGAGGAGGTGAGCCAATAGTGAAGATTCAGGGCTTTTATGATGTTGTCCCTGGCTTCCCTGCCAGGGACAAAACCAACCCTGTCCAAGCCTATCCAGGTGGGTACATTATATGCCAGGGGGGTAGCCAAAAATTTTGAGAAAAGCTTGATGTCCAGGTTCAAAATGGATATCGGCCCATAATTAGCAACATTAGTTGGATCTTTATTGTCTTTGGGGATCACCGAAATGTACGCTTCTCACGGGGTGTCTGAGGGGCAGGGGTCAGTGGCCAAAGTATTAAAGGCTTTGAGAAAGTGTGGGGCTAAGAGATCTGGAAAGCGTGTATAGTATTCCCCCGAGAAGCCATCTGGTCCGGTTTTGTAGCTTTCAGGGCTGCCAGTTGGCTTTTTTTTACCCGATGGTTAAATAACCGATGGCGCCCACACACGATCGGTTTGGACCGATGAATATGGTCCATCAGACCGTTCGCATCGGTTTAACCGATCATGTGTACACGGCATTAGGCCGCGTACACACGATCGGTTAAACCGATGAGAATGTTCTGATGGACCGTTTTCATCGGTCCAAACCGATCGTGCCGGCTTCTGACCTGGTAATTGACAGAATTCACCACCTGCCCAAACTGTCCCACCTCTGGCAATATACCTAGGGATGTATTGATAAGGGTGCATTTCTTCCATGTGAAAGAACAGTTTATGTTGACCTTCCGCAAGCATACGCATCCCCCTGAGCAATACCCCACCATCCAAGTATTTGCGGATCTCTCGCAGTATACTATGCAGAAGCGTAAATCTTTACTACCCGTGACCATAGCGCTCCGCAATCATAGTATTGTTTACAGGTGGGGTTACCCAACAAAACTGACTATTATCTGGGAGGGCAAGACCTCAACGATCACCAATTTAGAGGATGCTCTGCCCCAGCTCAGATCATGGGACATCTTACCAGAGCAAACCCCTGAGGGTTCTTCATCCACCTCCAAGATGTCCGCCCAGGATGAATGGCATGTTGTGTCACACAAGCGGAAAACTAAAAAGCACAGCTCGTGAGTCCCTCCGCAGTATTCAGTTCTCCAAACTACATGATTCCTGTACTAATATGGAGCTTACAGCCCACAAGTTTCCCCTCCTTTGCCACAGGAAATTTCCACATATATTCACAGCCTCAGCTTCCAAGAACCAGAAAGGGGTCCTCATTGTCATCAGAGACTCTGTGGCTTTCTCTCTTCTGGAGTCACATGCAGACCCGTAAAGAAGGTACCTGATCATGGTGGGCTCATTAAACAATAGTCTTTACACTATAGTCAACCTATATGCACCAAATGCTCACCATCTCCGGTTTTTGAAAAGGTTATTTTGTAAGGTGGACACAGTCAAACGTGAATCTGTAATAATGTGTGGGGCCTATAATGTAACAGTTGAATATAAGATGGACACTACCTCTAAAGCCCAATGACCCCTACCCTCATTGCAACTGCTACTACATGCGGAGGAACTATATGATTAGGGATGAGCTAAACACCCCCGCGTACGGTTCGCACCAGAACCGTCAAACAGACCGACCGTTCGCGAGAACATTTAGAACCCCATTGAAGTCTATGGGACTCGAACGTTCGAATTAAAAAACGCTCATTTTAAAGACCAATATTCAAGTTATTTTTGGAAAACATCTATGAGAACCCAGGTCTTGCCCCAGGGAACATGTATCAATGGAAAAAAGTTTAAAAAACAGTTGTTTTTTCAGGAGCAGGACTCCTGAAAAAATTACCGTTTTTAAAACTTTTTTTTCCATTGCAAGACCTGGGTTCTCAAAGATGTTTTCACAGGCATACTATAGACACCCAGCAGGTACAATATTTAAAGGAATTTTTCATTTTTTTTTTAAGTTAAGCATCATTAAAATCACTGCTCCAGGAGCAGTGATTTTATTGATGCTTAAATAAAAAAATAAAAAAAATTCCTTTAAATATTGTACCTGCTGGGTGTCTATATCTGTGATAACATCTTTAAATAGCACAATCACCTGCCTGCCAGTAAATTAGGAAGAACTTATCTATCTAAGCTATACAGTGTATAAATATATGTACAACTCCTAGGGATGTATATATATTCTCTACACACTGTAAATTAAGCTAAACTAACCAATTAACAGGGTATTATAAATGTAGACGCTGTAGGGTGTGCAGTCTAGATTCAAATGTACAGATATGCGTGACTGTTTTTTCATCCACAGCCATGGGCAGGGAACATAAAATCTACGGGTGTGGTGTACTTATTGCAGTGCCTGTGTGGCCTGCAGTATGTAGGACGGACTAAAAGGACCTTTCAAGTACGTGTTAATGAACACATTACCAAAATTCTGTCGGGATTCAAAGACCATCCAGTCTCTAATCACTATAGACTTAAACATCATATGGATCCATCTAACACGCTCATTTTGGGGATAGTGAAGTTTAAACCCCACTGGAGGGGTAGCCATTTAGTGAGAGAAATTTCACGGATGGAAATGAGTTGGATATTTCGTCTGGATATTTCATCTGTTTGGTCAAAATATAGAGACAGATATAAATGCATTTATTAATAACGTGTGATACGCACATTTTTGTGAACTCATTGTGAAATGCATCAACAGAGGCGTGGCCTGATTAAGTTTTGTGTTCTAAATTCTTAGATTCTTTGGAGGTGTCGTTCGATTAATTTTCATTTTTTGGACGCAATGGGAGTGAAAGTTTTTTTGGGGTTTACCAGGAAAAGTTTTTTCTCCTAAGTAGAGTGTGAGCTTCAGGAATGCTCTCAATTTATATATATATATATATATATATATATATATATATATATATTTTTTTTTAATTATCAAAAAACTTTCACTTATATATTACACATAATTGTCCCTCCATGGGATAATTCTCATGTGTGGACAGTCCACTAGTTTTATGCACTTAGGAGGTATAGTTATAAATCAATTATAGTTAAATTACCAATAACATTTATTACACTTTATGAAACACTAAACACTTTTTTATATAAACCTATAGAGTTTTTTTTCTTTTATAGTTGTTTGGGAGAAATATATTCTTGAAGGAGTGGTGAGGCAAAGCCCCCTCCGTAACAGAGAAATTCAATTTTTATCAGAATCAATCCCGATTATCATTTAGTAGGGATATGAGCAAATATCCTGATTGATTGAATGTGTGACGTGTGGTTCTGTGCCAGACCAGCGCTGTCTAACCATGTAATTCAATCTGTAGTGAGTGGGAGGGTAGAGCTCTACGTAATTTAGTGAGACTCTTCCTCCCTTAATAATATTGCTATGCCCGTATGTAACTATTACGATCGGTATAAATTATGTCTTAACGTTTAGAGAGGGCATTTTTTACCATACCAAAGATGGCGCCTGAGCCACGCTCGTCTTGTAATCTGAGTATGTGACGTGCGGTTCTGTGTTAGATCAGCGCTGTCTAAACATACATTGCAAACTGTAGTGAGTGGGAGGGTGGAGTTCCGTGTGTTATGCAGACTCTTCTTCCTCCCTTGTTAATATTACAGTTACATAGTTAGTCAGGTTGAAAAAAGACACAAGTCCATCCAGTTCAACCATAAAAAAAAAAATAAACAAACAAAATAAAACACAGTACATCCCATACACCCAACTCCATACCCACAGTTGATCCAGAGGAAGGCAAAAAAACCCAGAGAGCAATCGGATTTACCCCGGATCAACTTTACCTACAGAACATAGTACTCAGTTATATTATGTGTATTTAGGAAAGAATCCAGGCCCTTCTTAAAGCAATCTACTGAGCTGGCCAGAACCAACTCTGGAGGGAGTCTGTTCCACATTTTCACAGCTCTTACTGTGAAGAAACCTTTCCGTATTTGGAGGTGAAATCTCTTTTCCTCCAGACGTAAAGAGTGCCCCCTTGTCCTCAGCGTTGACCTTAAAGTGAATAACTCAACACCAAGTTCACTATATGGACCTCTTATATATTTGTACATGTTGATCATATCCCCCCTTATTCTCCTCTTCTCAAGAGTGAATAAATTCAGTTTTTATAATCTTTCCTCATAGCTGAGCTCCTCCATGCCTCTTATCAGTTTAGTTGCCTTTCTCTGCACTTTCTCCAGTTCTCCGATATCCTTTTTGAGAACTGGTGCCCAAAACTGGACTGCATATTCCAGATGAGGTCTTACTAATGATTTGTACATGTGGAAAATTATATCTCTATCTCTGGAGTCCATACCTCTCTTAATACAAGAAAGGACTTTGCTCGCTTTGGAAACCGCAGCTTGGCATTGCATGCCATTATTGAGCAACCATTTAAATGAATATTTTGCTTTGAATGCTCAATCTGTATCCAATCCATTTACTGTGTGGTGTGCTCATAAAGCCTTCATCAGGGACATTATGCTCCAATTGTGTTCACGGGCAAAAAGGCAGAGGACACAAACATTAGACTCCCTTCTCTCTGACATCAAACTCTTAAGCCGTGTACACACGATCGGTTTGTCCGATGAAAAAAGACAGATGGACTGTTTTCATCGGACAAACTGATTGGGTGTGGGCCCTATCAGTCTTTTTTCCATCTGTGTAAAAAAATAGAACATGTTTTAAATGTTTCCTATGGATAAAAAACTGATAGTAAATTCCGATCGTCTATGTAGAACTCCATCAGAGAAAAATCCATGCATGTTTAGAATCAAGTCGACGCATGCTCGAAAGCATTGAACTTCATTTTTTTCCGCTCGTCGTAGTGTTTTACATTACCGCGTTTTGGCACGGTAGGAATTTAGTCTGATAGTGTGTATGCAAGACTGATGAAAGTCAGCTTCATCGTATATCCGATGAAAAAATCCATCGGATTTGACTCCATCAGAAATTTGATCGTGTGTACACGGCTTAAGAGGCTCAAAATAAAAGTACTTCCGACATCTTGATAGCAAATAAATTGACTAGGTTGCGTTCTGATCTCAGGCTCTTGCTGCTAGAACAATCTAATAAACATATTCAATACCTTAAAGCGGACTTCCAGTCCCCCAAACTTTTTTTTAAAGACTGCTCTGTAATTGTCAAAACGTGTAAATTAACATTTTTAACATGTTAGATTTATTGCGCTTTTACTTTCTTGAAAAATTGTTTTTTTACTCACAGATCTCAGAAGCAGGCAGGTTCCATTTTGGGTGTGGGCATCTGAAGCCCTCCTGGGTTTATTTCCTGGACTTCTGTACATGCGCAGTAAGGCCTCACTGACCTGTTGCCATAGCAATGTTGGCGTCAGCCTGTTGCAGCAGGTGCTGTCAAGTGCCTTCCGCTGCCCCCCCATCCATCCATCTCCCTCATCAGTAAAATAGTGACAGGGCAGGCTGCAGCTCAGCACAACTCAGGCAGCGATGACACAGGGAGGAGGCGTGCTTTCAGAATCGGCATCAGCCTGTTGTAGCAGGCGCTTTCAAGTGTCCTCCGCTACCCCCCCTATCCATCCATCCCCCCGATCAGTGAAATAGTGACAGGGCGGCCTGCAGCTCAGCACAACTCAGGCAGCAGTGACACAGGGAGAAGGCGCGCTTTCAGAATGTTTCCCCTGCTTGCCTCCTCCCTTTCTCCTGTCAGAGAACGGCTCTCTCATTCATTTGCGTTATTTGCAAATAACGCAAGATTTCGGGAACAAGGTGATTCGCAGGGATTCCTGAGATACATGATGCCGCTATCCCAGGAACCCTTGCAAATCGCCTAATGACTGTGATGGACGTGCTAAAATGAAAATGTTATCTTATGTTATGATTAGAACCACTGACATGAAGTGTAAAAAGATTTGTCAGATATTGTGTTTTGAAGAAAGTTATGGACCCAGCATTGGGAAAAAAAGGACAAAGGAGAGCTGTTTGTTCAGATGCCATTTTTTCCTCATGTTTCAAATGTGTTCACTCCATTCCCCCCCTTCCCCCTATTGCATTCCTAAATAGCTTCACTCAGTTGTAAAAAGGAAACCCCCCCTCCTCCTCCTCCTCAATGGGAGACTTTGGAAGAAAACTCTTGCAGAGCTGACAATGGACTTTTTATGCCTTAATGACATGTGGACTTACAATGATGATGTGGGCTCCATGCCAAGTTCATACGTCATAAGGTGGCGTGTAAAATGGGAAGTGAATTATATGGGTTGACCAATGAGAATGCATTTTGTGATGTTGTATTTTTAATAAAAAGAAGCTGTGGGGGCTATAGCCCCCTCTTTGCTGGCTGAGCGTTGGAAGGTGAGAATGTAGATTCTGTGTTTGGATTGCATGCTCTCATTAATTTGAAATCAGGCGGCAGAATGGGTAGCCCTGAGATTGTATCAGGAAATCAATTAATCTCTTTCATGACGTATTCGCTTAGGCTATTAGGGCTGGAAGACAAGAAGAGATAAGATTAAAAAGGTATTTCTAGGCTGAAAAAAAAAATTTAAATGCCAATGTGAAAAAGCTTAACTAAGGAGGTCGAATACGGAGAAAGTTTAAAAAATGGGTGGAACTCCACTTTAAATTGGCCCACTATTCTTTTACAACTGAGCTGGCAAGTTCCTGGCTCAGAGACTAAAAGATTGTAAAGCAAAAACTACCATACCTTTCCTAATACGTAACAAAACTAAAATGTATAATCCCAACGAGATAGCAAACTCCTTTGTGGATTATTATTCCTCCCTATATAATCTAAAAGAAGATCCTAACACTGTACAACCCTCTGATGACGCATTGAAGCTTTCTTGGCGGATCTCGCATTCCCTTCTTTATGAAACTTGCAATTGGAGTCCCTCAACTCACCAATCACAGATCCTGAGATTCGGAAGGCAATCAAAACTCTCCCCAATGGTAAATCCCCAGGCCTTGAAGGATTACCGAACAACTACTATAAGACCTTTCATGAGATCCTCTCCCCCTTGTGGAAATTGGTGTACTCTGAAGCAATGTCTTCTGCCTCGTTTCCCACTGAAATACTCAAAGCATATGTTGTTACTATTCCAAAACTAGGTAAAGACCCCACTACGCCGACCAACTTTAGGCCTATCTCCTTACTAAATACTGATCTTAAACTTTATGCCAAAATCCTGGCTCACAGGCTCCTTCCAATCTTGCCTTCGCTGATCAAGCCTGACCAAGACAGGCTTCTGATGCCACAAGAAGAGTTATAAATGTCATACAGTATGGATGTGGCCTGCCGGGTGCCTTCTCTGCTGATCTCTTTGGATGCGGAGAAGGCAATTTTCAGGGTACATTGGGGTTTAATGTCCCTCAAAAAATTTGGTATCTCGGGCCCTATACTGTCAGCTATTTTAGCTTTGTACCTCTCCCCCTGTGCGCATGTCTACACTGAATATGCTGTCTCTCCCTTTTTCCATTACTAATGGAACAAGGCAGGGGTGCCCCCTATCCAACTCAATTTTCAACCTTCTTATAGAGCCCCTAGCGGAAAAAATCAGGACGCACCCAGGCACACCAGGCTTCTCTATCCAAGATAAATCACATAATATAAATATTTTTGCTGATGACATAGTCCTCTTTCTAACCTCGCCAAACACATCTCTATTACATGCCCATTACATCCTCAACCAATTTAGCCAAATATCCTACTATGAGGTTAACTGTATGCAATCTCTCATGCTAACTTCCCCTATACCTGGAGTAAAACAAGCATACCCTATCTAGAACTACAAATAACAGCCGACCCCTCAAAACTGGTGGATGACAATTACATTCCCCATGTAGACAAAATAGCCAAAGAAACAAACCGTCTAGCCAAAGTAGAATTATCTTGGTCAGGTCACTTAGCATCCTTCAAAATGCTCCAACTCACCCAAATTCTATATGTATTCCGAACACTTCCGATCCTACTTAAAAATACTCATCTTAACTAATTAAACTCTCTCCTCAAAAAATATATCTGGGGCTCCAAACGGCCCAGGTGTTCCAAAACCCTTCTACTCAAACACAGGTCGTGGGTGGGATGGGTTTAATTGACATACAGGACTATTTTTGAGCGTCCATACTTACCCAGCTCCAATACTGGTTTTCACCATCTCCTGATCTTATGGAGCAGTATTAAACAAGCCCTTAGTCCGACGCTAGACCTACGAAATCTCCTACTACTACATATTTGTAGACCACTCCCCCTACGTCAACTACCACAAACCATTCAAGCTTTTCTTAAGGCCTGGAGAGACATACACAATTTGTCATCCCGGCCCTCCAGTAGAACAGATATCCCTATAGAGATCTTGGCACATGCAATTCTGCATTCTAATTACTCGGATTGGATGGCCAAGGGCATGTCTTGCATTGCCGACTTATACAAAGACAACACACTTAAACCATTTGATGTACTTAAAAGATAATTTACTTTAGCGCCCACTGACCACTACACATATATCCAAGTAGCCCATTTCTTGAAAACACTAAAATCATATGATATTTTTATTCAGAAAGAAGTGTGGAAATTCTATA
Source organism: Rana kukunoris (assembly GCA_029574335.1). NCBI lineage: Eukaryota > Metazoa > Chordata > Amphibia > Anura > Ranidae > Rana > Rana kukunoris. The sequence continues at coordinate 244,263,751 of CM056059.1, forward strand.
CAAAAACACCTACCCCTACCATAAGGATCTCTTTCTTCTACAAACTTTTCCAAAACAAACTTACTTTTACTGACTCTCTCCCTTACTGAAAATGGGAATCAGATTTAGGTAAATCCTTTACACCGATCCAATAAAATTACTTAGTCTAATTACACCTACTTATCTTTATTGGCAAACAGGGATGGAAGGAGGACAATGTTTGATAACCAGTGGAAAATATGGACAGATTGGTTTAAAGTTGAATAAGGCATGTCTCTAGGATTTTATGTTTATGATTGCCCTAATACTTGTCTCTCGCTCAAACTACTTTTCCAGAAATAATTAATGTAATTGTTTTTGCTATCCATCTAATATCTTGCCGTACCTTTTTGTTTATTCCTACACCTATTGTTTCATAGAAATACACTGCATTGTTTTTAAGGTCAAACTATGCCTGTTCAGACCTTGCACCATTACACCCCCTATAGTTTAACTTACCACCAGATGCAATGTTTGATCAGGGTAACTATCGTTGCATTGTGTATCTTCTGTACTTTTTGCACTCTTGTATGACCCTGTACTCTGTTTTTTTTGTTAAAATTCTTTAATAAAAATTAATTAAAAAAAAGTAGCACAGTGCCGAATAGCAAAAAATGGCCTGATAATGAAGGGCTGAAGTAGGGAGCTGAAGTAGTTAACATAGCGAATAAACAAAGGCAAGCAGTCACTTCCAGCGCTAATGCCTCATACACACGGTGGGTGCCCGGACAAAAAAGAGAACCAGCCGGTGGACTTTTGCCCGGTGTTTTTTGGCAGATTTACTATGGGAAAAACTGCGATGGAGCATACAAATGGCCCCGGCAGTTTTCCTGTCGAGAAAACCGGCGTGTGTAGGGGGAAAGACTGACCGAGCAGGTTCTCGGCGTTTTCCTCAGGATTTCCCGTTGGAAATCCTGCATGTGTGTACGTAACAGGTCTTCTGCGGAAAAAAGCAGCAGGGACAACGGTATTCTGGAACTATGCGGATGCTGCTCTCCTCAAATGGGGTAATCCAAAAGATACTACAAAAATGAAAGGTGCACGCACCTAGTGCATTACCAAAAAGACATTTATTGAAAAACAAAATGAATAAAAAGTGGGTACTCACAAAGTGGCAAGTATTAATGAACCGTAAAACCACACAATGTTGAGCAGTGTGGACACGTGCTGTGTCCCATCACGGGGTAAAGGCTGCACCCCTTCCTCAGAGCTAAGCTAAGTACCTACTTTTTGTTTATATTATTCAATAAATGTTTTTTTTTTTGGTAATGCACTAGGTGCGTGCACGTTCTCTTTTTGTTTTTGTAGTTAATATAGCACCTAAGTCTCTGAAATCATTTTTAGGAACATTCAATCTTCCTCTGACTTTGTCTTTTATACCAATATGTACCATGACAGCTGGGTTCTCCCAAGCCCCATACACAATCTGTCCCTTTTCCAATCCACAATGTGCCGAACCTGAGCACCAGGCAAACAAATATGGTTCAGCAATAGCAACTTTGTGACAGTTTGCCCTATCTGTCCTTCTAATAACTGAATCCCTACCATTAGTATCTCTTTATCCTTGCCTTTGACCATGCCCCATGCTTACCAGAAAACCTGGCAGCTAGGGGGGGTAGTCTGCTCTCCGGAGCTGATACTGTATCCCCAATATCATGCAACGGGGTGTATTTATTAATTGGTTAAGGAATTGCTTAATTGATTAAGAAATGCATTGATTAGGAATAGCCTCTCTAAACACTCTTCCCTCTACCTGGCTTTCTAACTGAAACACAGCTACCTATCTCTGGTGCCTACACCTCCATACCACAACCCCACTCAGGTGACAGGTAGGGTCCACACTTCTATTCAAGTTGCTGATGATTCACAGTGTTGCCAGCTGATTCTTTACATACAGGATCTGGGTTTCCAAACAAACAACTTGCTGACTTTTCACACGGCAGGATTTTCCCATGACAAGTTGTTCATGGAATGTAAACAGGAAGCAGGATGTGCACTGAGTCACATCACCGCTTTTTTTTTAGTTTAGTTTACTTTATTTTTTAATTAGGGCTGTGCAAATTAACTTTTAATTAATCGATTAATCCTTAAATTTTTTGATCGATCAAAATTCTTTTGATTGGTAATCACCTCTCCGCCAGCTTCTGGGCCTTCAGGGAGTTCCATCGGAGATCCGGTAATGTCATGGACAACGGCAGGGCTTGCCGTGTCCATCTATAGGGCTCCTTTGCTGTGCCCTCATATCTGCATGCCGGCGGGACCTTACTATCTGCCAAACGCTATCAACCTGGGATTCTACAGCCATCCACTGGGAGTTGTGATAGTTCCTTTCATGGGACATCTACATGCCGACAGACTGATGTTAACCCCTCCTCATCTGGATTCAGCAGTGGTATCGTTGTACACATTTTTATACCATACTTGGCTACATGTTTTTATAAAAGCTTTTGCTACCGTTTGGTATTACTCCCACCATTTTTACAGTTTATGTAGCTACATCGATTTTATTTTCAGTGCAATATTTATTTGGTTACCTACTTGAAGACTATAAAAGTTAATGCTATTCCCCTCGAGCGCTGCCTTTGTGTGTTTTTTGTATCCTGCTATCCATTTTTCCAGTGGTTGGTAGCTGCACTGGGAATCATCCAGAAAGAAGATCATTATTATATAATATAATTAATTGAAATTAGTCGATTAATCGATTAAAAAAATAAAAAACGATTAATCGAACACAAAAAATTTGATCAGTAACAGCCCTATTTTTAATCTAATCTGAGCAATATTTGTTTTTTTATAAATTGTTTGAGAATGTAAAAATAACCCTTACGTAATTTCAATGTCCCTCAGTCATACACAGTACCATTCTGTTTGCTCACAGTACCCCCTCAGTACTCTACAATATTCAGAGCCCCCAGTACACACAGCACTCCTCAGCACTCATAGGCCCTCCTCAGTACTCCCAGCACTCCTCAAAACACAGTGCCCATAGTGCTTCTTAATACTCACAGTGCCCTGTACTTACTATAACCCTTAGTACTCACAATGCTTACAATACTCTGAGTGCTCATGGTGCCCCCAGTACTCACAATACTCCTTAGTACTCACAGTGTTTCCAGTACTCCACAGTACTAATAGTGTCTCCAGTTCATCTCAGTACTCACAGTGCCCCCAGTACCCACAATAACCACAGTTCTTCAATACTCACCATACTTCTCAGAACTCACAGTGCTCCTAGTAATCCCCAGTACTTACAGTGCCCACAGTATTTCTTCAAAACTCACAGTCCCCCGGTACCCACAATACTCCTCAGTACTCACAGTATACCTTTAATATTGACAGTACTACTCACACACAACTGAGGCTGCTCTAGAAAACATGTATGCACCTGTCACTACTAAAGTTGATAGACCCACAGATTCCACTTTGCATCTGCAATTACTCCACAGCACTCCAGCGGTTTCCTTGTGGTTGCTCTCACTATGCACTTTCCATTCACAATTTAAAGTCAGATAGCAAAAATGGTTGAAACATCTTTAAGATCATTTCCTATGGTTGATCATCCCAAAGGTGTTCACCTTATCATCAAACTGGCTGACACTAGCATTGATAGGTAGCACATGGCCAGTGCCTGTAGTGAAATAAGTAGGTACGGGTGAAATGATTGTGGTTTATAATAGTTTGATTACTACTGTTAGCCAAAATAACACATTATAATACAATTTAGCTATATGGTAATATGTAAATGTTCTCATTTAAAGCGGAGTTCCACCCAGGAAAACAACAATTGCTCATCTTGCTTAAAAAAATTAAATAAAAAAAACGTGAAAAAAAAACTCACCCGAAATACCTGTTGCTATGCGGAAGTCCGTAATCTGCCTCTTCCATACCGTGGTGTCTTTTCTTCTGCTTCTTCTGCTTGTGAATGGGGCGCGCTGCTTTCTGGGAACTGTGTGTGTTCTCAGAGAGCAGCCGCCCATTCACAAGCCAGCGTGAGACTCACGCAGGCGCAGTAGGAAATGGGCAGTGAAGCCGTATGGCTTCACTGCCTGTTTCCCATAGTGTGGATGGTGGCGTGGGACATGGATCGATCGTGGGACCGGCATCGGGGGGGCCATCAGCGCGGGCAAGTAGGACAAGGTAAGTGTCCCTATTTAAAGTCAGCAGCTACACTGTTAGTAGCTGCTGACTTAAAAAAAAAAAAAAATGCGTCTGGAACACCCCTTTAAAAATAAATCTTATTTTTTTTAAATAAAATCGATTTTGAATTTTAATTCAGTGTTCATTATGCATTTATCAAGAGCTTACTCAGGGGTAGAAGTGAAGGAGCAAAAATGCAACACAACAATAATGTTCCAGGCAGACAATTTCATGTTTGTCCTTGAACATTATTATTAGGAAGATCACTTGTCACTGACTTGATCCTACAAACTGTATGACTATAGCACCGTCATCCATCTTATCATTTTTCCTAGAAATATTACATCTCAAGGAAGCAAAGGTTTGGGAGAATATCTTCAGCAATTACATTTTCACTTCCTATAGAACAATAACACTCTACAGTACACAAGTTATGTGACCCGCCTGAAGACAGCTGAAATTCAGTATTTAGACTGCTAGTTTTCTAAAAATAAGTACATAGTGTGCTATGTCTGCCTCTAATAAAGGGGCTAGAACAGTCTTATACAAATGGGTTAACAAACCTTTAAGAAGATGTAGAGGATGCCGTGGCTGGGTCCTGGAAGCAGGGCCATCTTTTTTTTTTTTCCATAAAAGTTTTATTGAGTCAAGATGCAGAATACAAAGAAGAAAAACGACATAGGAATTATCACATAACAAGGAGTGACACAAGGTTGCAAAAAAGGGTACGCTACATGATACAGTGTAACATAACAATCAATGAAATTTCCAGACCCGAATTAAGGTACACGTAGTGTAATGAAGCGACAGTGGGCGGAGAATCGTGATTGCAGTTTTCCCCTCCCCCAAATCCCCCTCCCCACTCTGGTGCCAGGGGGGAGAAAGGAGCAGGGTACCGATCAAGGTCATATAAGCGAGAGATAGTGTATCATGGCAAGCCTATGGTCACTCAACAAAAGAGGAAGGAGAGAAGAGGGAGAGAAGGGGAGAAAAGAGAGAGAGAGGAAGAGAGATTAAGAAAGAATGGGAGGGAGAGTAAAACAGGGGGAGAGAGATACGGGTAAAAGGAAGGAGAGGGAGGGATTGGGGGGATAGGGGAGAGAGAGGGGATGGGGGGAGGAGGGGAAGAACGGACAGGCATACTGAGAAGGGAGGATAGAGGGGGGACAAGAGTGGATCCGCTCCCAGCGCCCCCCCCCCCAAGGGCCCCCCCATAACGTACGGATGAGAAGTCGCCGCCCCTGGTGGCTCAAGGGATCCATTGACGGTAGCGGTCAGTGGTTACAAAGTGGTTCCAGCAGGCCCAAGTAAAGGAAAATTTGTGGATTCTGTCTTGTGAAATGTAAATCAGTTCTTCCATTTCTTTTATTGAGGAAATTTGTGCAAGCCACTCTCTAACAGTAGGAGCGGTGGTGGAGCGCCAGTGTCTGGGAATGCAAAGTCTAGCAGCGTTGACCATGTGCATGGCCAGGGACTTAAAATAGTATTTTTTAGGGAGTGACGTGTGGTGGAGTAGGTACTGAGATGGGGTGTAGTCTAATACATAGGTCGTAACATGTGAAATGAGGTCATGAACCTCCCTCCAGAAAGGCTGGAGAGCCCCACACTCCCACCACACATGAAGCATAGTTCCCACGCCCCTGCCGCATCTCCAGCAGGTGTCGGGAATATTAGGGGAGAATTTGTGTAGGCGCGACGGGGTCCTGTACCATTTAGTGATTATTTTGTAGCCATTCTCTTGGATGGCCACGTTCAAGGAACCCTTGTGGGCGTATTCACAAATAGTGTGCCAGTCCTCCCCTGACAGGTCTGTTTGAAGATCTCTATTCCACGAAGTTTGTGTCGGGATGGGGATGCGTGGAGGACCGCCCGCTAAAAGGGTGTACAGAAGTGAAATTAAATGCCTTTGTGTTTTTTTACGGTGGCACAGGGATTCAAAGGGCGTAAGTTGCCGCGACCAATGTGATTGATCGGGAGTGGACGTGAGGAAGTGCCGGATCTGCCTGTAAGTCCAGAATGATAAGGAGGCCGTCTTAGAGAGAGATTGTACCGCTTCAAAGGACAAAAGCCGACCAGAGGAGTAAAACTGAAGGGCCAGCACGTCCCCGAAGGGCCACTCCTGGCTTAAAAAGTCCGCCGATAAGCCTGGTTGAAAGTCCGGGTTTCCCCGCAAGGACGTAAGGGGGTTTGGGTGGGGAGACGGATGGCCCAGCGCCGAGGCCTTTTTAAATGCGAGGAGTGAGGGGTAAATGAGTGGGTGGGCTAACAGAGAGTGAGGCCAATTCTTAGAAGGCCACCATGGAAGCAAGTGAAGGGGGCTTTGCGAGAAACTCATCTCGAGAAGGACCCATAGTTTCTTAGAAGAGTGTATGTTCCAATCCGCAATCCTCGTGAGATGGCAAGCGTTATAGTACTTTTGAAGATCTGGAAGGCCAATGCCACCACCAGATTTAGGTAAGGTAAGGCGGGAGAACTTTATGCGGGGCTGAGAACCTCTCCAAAGGAAAGTGGAGCAGGCTCTCCTAAATGATGTAAAGAAGCCCGGGGGTAAGGAAATGGGTACCGATTGCATTAGATAGAGTAAGCGGGGTAGGATTATCATTTTAACCAGGGCCGACCTGCCGAACCAGGATACATTCAAGCCCATCCAATCTTTAAAGCTTTTCTGCGTCTGCTGGAGGGCAGGATGGAAATTTTTGGAGTATAGGTGTGTTAGGTTGGAAGGTATTCGAATGCCCAGATAGGGTAGTGAGTCTTGCGCCCACTTAAAAGGGAAAGAAGCCTGGCAGTGTGTCACTTCCTGAGGGGGGAGGGAGACATTCAACGCCTGAGACTTCGAGTGGTTTATTTTGAGGTTCGAAAGGGTGCCAAAATGGTCAAGGTCTTTGAGAAGGTTGGGTAAGGAGATCCTGGGGAGCCGCAGGGAGAGGAGAACATCATCCGCAAAGGCGGCGACTTTATATTCCCTACCCCCTACACTAATTCCCGGGATATCCGGGTTATCTCTTAACCTGTTGAGGAGGGGCTCCAGAGAGAGGATGTATATCAGGGGTGACAGGGGGCATCCCTGGCGAGTGCCATTGCTGATGGGAAAGGTGTCCGACAGGTGGCCATTGACTCTAACCGCGGCCGTGGGACCAGCATACAGGGCTAAGATACGTGACAGCATACGGGCACCTAAGCCCAGGGCCCTGAGTACCTCCTGCATGTAGTCCCAGGCCACTCTGTCGAACGCCTTCTCAGCATCTAGTGAGAGGAGGAAGCCTTGCGTTTTGGAGGTCGTGAGCCAATGATGTAGATTCAGGGTGCGAATGGTGTTGTCCCTGGCCTCACGACCAGGGACAAAGCCAACCTGGTCCCCCGAGACAAGACTGGGAACCAAAGGGGCCAACCTATTAGCAAGAACTTTAGCGTATATCTTGATATCCACATTTAAGAGTGATATCGGGCGGTAATTAGCCACCGAGGAGGGATCTTTGCCCTCCTTAGGGATCACCGCGATGTGAGCCGCCAGCATAGCGTCGGGTTTATTTTTGGGATCAGCGAGGGCATTAAATATGGCCAGGAGTCTCGCGGCTAGTGTTTCCTTGAATGACTTGTAATATTGGAGGGAAAAGCCGTCCGGACCCGGGGCCTTCCCCGCCTTCATCTGTTTGATTGCCAGATCTACTTCCGACGCTAGTATGGGGCCATCTAAATCCAAAGATTGTTGAGGGGAAATTGGCTTGGGGCTGTACTGGGCAAGAAATGCCTTGATTTGGTCAGACCGTAAGGCAGTTTTGGACTGGGAAGGATCAAGGGGACGGAGATTATACAGTTTGGAGTAGAAATTCTCAAATTCCTTGGCGATGTCCCCATTCCTCACCAGGCGGACGCCACCCGAACCCTGTAAATGGTGAATTGTGGACGTGGGTTTAGAGTTTTGCACCGTGCGCGCCAACAAACGCCCGCATTTGTTACCCTGCTCATAGAAGATCCTCTGTCCAAGGATGTAGCGTCTCCTAGAGCGCTTGCCCAAGCTTGCCGAGCATGAGTTTTCTGTGAAGTATTGTTGAATGCATGTACGTATGTGAGTGATCACAGACGGGTCCTTAAGTAAGGAGGGGTTCAGGCGCCACATCTTTGTTCTAGAAGACACTTCAGGGAAGGTAAGGGTGACACTGATCGGGTGGTGATCCGACAGGAACATAGGTTCTATTGTGGACTGTTGGAGAAGGTTAAGATCTGATTGGGATAGGAAAAAGTAATCGATCCTTGAGTACTTTTGGTGTGGGGCCGAGAAGAAAGTGTAGTCCTTGACTGAGGGGGAAAGAGTACGCCAAGTGTCATGTAGGGCCAGGGATTGGAGAAGGAGGCTGATCTGTCTCAATGCCTTGTAAGGCAGGGCAGAGGTCCCCGTTGAGGAGTCCAGCAGAGGGTTCAAGGGGACATTAAAGTCCCCCCCCAGGAGCAGAGCACCCGACCGGAAGGAGGCTAGGAGGTCACAGATCGACTTGAAGAAAGCCACTTGACGTTCATTGGGGCAGTAAATATTAGCAAGTGTGATCGGCCTAGATTCGTAGGAGCCCTTCAGGAAAACAAACCTACCCTCTGGGTCAATGAGGGAGTCAGACAATTGGAAGTTTGCGTGTTTAGACACTAGGATAGAGACGCCCTTTGTCTTAGAGGAGGGGTTAGTAGCATGAAAAGCGGTCCGGTAAATGTGGTTAGAAAGTTTGGGGATCGCATCCGATCGGAAGTGGGTTTCCTGGAGGAAAATAAAATGAGCTTTATGTTTAGTAAGGGAGGATAGTACTTGGGACCTCTTCTCAGGCAGATTGAGGCCTTTCACGTTAAGAGAAAGACACTTCAAGGACAGGGGAAGCATGGTCAATGGTCAACGCTGCAAGACCCGATGCAGGAGCGGGGTAGTGTGGGTCCTGGGTTTTATAGGAGTAGCGAGACTGAGGGGGTGCGGCGGGCAAACCGGGCAGGGAACGTGGAGCGGATCCAGTCGGCGAAGTGGGCAGGAGGCCGGGAGGAAGGCAAAAAGAAGGGGGGGGGGGTAAAGGAAGGGAGGGGGGGAAGAGAGTAAGAGGGAGGAAGAGAAAGACAAGTTAGAAGAGAGATCAAGTCAAAGAGAGGGAGAGCAGAAGATGGAGAAAAGCTTCAAACCAGAGGTGATAATAGACCTGCTAGATCACCTAGAAGGGGAAAGGTCTGGGGGTCGGCAAAAAAAACCCCAATAGGGTCGCCGTGTGGGAACGAAACAAGGGACGGAGACCCCCCCAAAAAAAAAAAAAAAAAACAACACACAAAAGAGGAAATGAAAAATAAAAATAGAGAGGGAGCGACCCAGGGACTGAGATATACAATTGGCAAAAGATAAGGCGAGTACAGTGGGGAACCTACAGGGTTGAGAGGCAGGAAATGTGAGAGAACCACTTAAGCATGTTCAAAAAACAAATGGGAAGGAATGTCAGGGGGTACACCCGGTTACATGCATAACATACAAACCAAAATAGTGTCAACAGCAAAACCAGGTGTAAACAAAATTACCAGGATCCGTCAAGTGCCAGCACATCTCGCTCCAGTACAGTCCAATCAGGCGTGCGTCAGCAGGGGGTTACATAAATGAACATAACAAGAGAAAGTGAGTAAGGTTGCATCAGAAAAAAAAAGAAAAAAAAAGGGGGAAAAACCACAACCCCCCCAGTGGCGTTATGAGTGCATAACTGATAGCAAGAGGTGGTTCGAGTGCCCCGAATGACACATCCGGAGCACTCGAAGCGAGCAGGGCCATCTTAATAGCATCATGGGCCCCTGGGCAAAGTAATGCACTGGCCTGCACTACTGCTCACCAAATGCAACCCAATTAAATGAAATGGTCTCCACTGCACGTTTCCCACAACCGGGTAGGCAACCTTTTAGAGGTGGAGATCTACTTGAAAATTATAATAAAACGAATGTCATCGTAAAAATATAAACTTAGCCTACCTTAAAAGTTGACTTCAGTGAAACACGCCTAATTGCAGGGCAGTGTTTAGAGGTCAGTAAAAGATAAGGTGGTGTATAGAGGTCAGTAATAGGCAGGGCAGTGTAACACGGTCAGTATAAAGTAGGATGGTGTAAATAGGTCAATAATAGGTAGGGCAGTGTAAAGAGAACAGTAGTAGGTAGGACAGAGTACAGGAGTCAGCAATTTGTAGGACAGATTATAGGGGTCAAGGAGCAGTGGACAGTGTCATTCAGTAGATCAGTGGAGATGGTGTCATGTAGTAGGATAGAGTATGGTGGCAGTTAGTTGGACTGTGGATGGTGGCAGTAAGTAGGGCTGTGGATGGTTCCAGTAAGTAGGGCTGTGGATGGTTCCAGTAAGAAGGGCTGTGGATGAGGTTAGTTAGTAAAGCAGTGATATGTGTGTACAGGGGCTCACATGAACGTGCAGAGAAGGGAACTGCCTATGACACAGTACTTTTCTTTCTCCTGGCACTCTTATCCCGGTCAGCCCTCCTCACCCATCCATCCCATGTAATGTCACACATAAGTGCCTGGAAAGGATGTGATAGAAGGGCCGGCCTGGATCAGCGCAGCATACAGGGTAGTTCCTTCCATGCGCTGCTCTGCAATGTAGGAGGAGCGGTTTGTGGGTCGGCAAAACACAGAATGGCTGATCTACCCGTCACCTGGTTGTAATCGATAGTTAGAATGCGGTCAATGGGTTCCCGACTCTCGATTTAGAGGGTTAAAATAGGTGGTGAGGAGGAAACATATCACCTCTTCACGAAGAAGAAGAAGCAGAAGAAGAAGAAGAAGAAGAAGAAGAAGAAGAAGAAGAAGAAGAAACATACTTGATGTTTTTTTTGGACTTATATTTAATTAAAATGTATATATATTTTTGGGAATTTGTGCATATATTCACTTGTCACATGGTGATGTTTATGGACATTAGCATTATTTTTGAATCCCTGTGAAAACGGATATTTCATCTTACATTGTTTACAGCGCTGCTTATATTTTATTACACTAATTTTAGGGTTTTAGAATATTTTCACCTGCAGTCTGTTTGGTGCTTTTCAATGCGATTTGTTGTGCTTGTTCGCTTTGTTTAATTGCTGAAATGTAGAGCCTGAAGTGCATATCACTTATATAAAGAATGACTTTGAGAAAGAATCACTAAAGGAAAGAACCTCAGCAACGTTCCTCCCAGAAAAGTGTTATACCCATAAGCTTTATATTGTTAAGAGTGGGGGGGTGATTGTTAATTAATTAATCATGAGTTAATAAAACAATGGCTGGCAATCAACCTTTCCCATAGATAATTTAATTTTTATTATTTTTTTGTATAAAAGTGGTTACTCACAACATGCATTTTGTGAGTACCCAGTTTTATAAAAAAAAATATATATATATTATTAAATCATCTCTGGTAATGCACTAGGTGTGTGTGGCTTCCATTTCTGTTTTTCTTGTAGTTCCTTTCAGATTACCCCATCTGAGGAAGGCAGCATCCACCTAGTCCATGTCACACCTTGGAAGACCTATTAGCACTTGAAGTGACTGTGTTTTTTGTACGTTTGGAGGAAGCCCAAGCTCATCTCTAATCTTGAATAATGTGAAAACAATTAATTTTACATGATCTGATCCCACCACTGTTGGTTTCTATTTAGAAGAACTGAAACACAGATGAGCCAGATAAAATGGCTAATCAGCTCAAAGAATTGTCACATGACACTTGAGGGTCACTTGACAAACAATAGAAATCTTGAGTGTCCTATAATTGACCAATGAGAGAGAAGATAAATTTAGGGGACTCAGGGATTCCCCATAGATCCTGAGGCTCCAACAGGAAAGGTGGGAGGGGAGGACTATACCGGTACTATATAAATGGTTGAAATCAACCAGAGTAATTCACATTGGGTAAATTATAAAAATGTATTCACATGAGGACATCAAACAAGATAAAAAAACATACCATTAAAAAACAGTACAAACGCATTTGACCACAATCAGGTCACCGGTCGTGCAATCCCTTCTATTGAAAAGGGGGGAAATCACGGTGAGGAAATTGGAGTCATGAGACAGGCGGTCTCTAGTCTCTACTAGTTTCGCGAATTTGGTTTCGCTTCGTCAGGAGACAGTCTAAAATGTAATACAAGAGAAAATCAAACATTAAAAAACACACAATACAACATTTGCTGCCAGGGGGTGTATGGAACACAACCTCTGGATATCAATGTAAATTGTAACAGGGGAATTTTGTCAAACATGTCGCCTACCTAAGGGCACAGCGTCCTCTGACCCCAAAAAAGTCCAAGGCAGGCAATGGGTGGGTACCTCACAGCTAGGCGAAGAGGATTCTTAGGGCAGACCTAATAATAAGGATATATAGCACTAATATATAGATAATACATCAGAGGTAGGGGGAAGGGGGAAAGAAACATAGGGGGGGGGAAAGGAAAAACGGAATAAAAAGGAAGAGGGGGAAAAAAGAAAAAATGCTCAGTTGGGGTGTGTATATGTGTACAAACCTGAAGGAAGAAGCCAGAAGGGAAAAACAACAAAGTAATAAAAAGTAATAAAAAAAGAGGGGGGGAAGGGAGAGAGAGTGAACCAGAGGGAAAGAGAGAGAACAGAGGGGGAAGAAAAGAGGGAAAGGGGGAACTATAAGGGAAAAATAAGAAAAGAAAGGGAAGGAAGAAAGAAAATGGGAAAGGGAAGAAGAGAATGAGGAGGGGAGGGCTGCCAGGGGGTGTATGTGTTCCATACACCCCCTGGCAGCAAATGCTGTATTGTGTGTTTTTTAATGTTTGATTTTCTCTTGTATTACATTTTAGACTGTCTCCTGACGAAGAGAAACCAAATTCGTGAAACTAGTAAAGACTAGAGACCGCCTGTCTCATGACTCCAATTTCCTCACCGTGATTTCCCCCCCTTTTCAATAGAAGGGATTGCACGACCGGTGACCTGATTGTGGTCAAATGCGTTTGTACTGTTTTTTAATGTTATGTTTTTTTATCTTGTTTGATGTCCTCATGTGAATACATTTTTATAATTTACCCAATGTGATTTACTCTGGTTGATTTCAACCATTTATATAGTACTGGTATAGTCCTCCCCGCCCACTTTTCCTGTTGGAGCCTCAGGATCTATGGGGAATGCCTGAGTCCCCTAAATTTATATTAGAATATTAGGACGATGGTACACCCCTTACTTAATTTTATTTCCTCAATTATAAAAGGTTAACCACTTCCATACCAGGCACTTACGCACCTTCCCGCCCAAGCCAATTTTCAGCTTTCAGCACTGTCGCAATTTGAATGACAATTGCGCGGTCATGCTACACTGCACCCAAACAAAATTGGCGTCCTTTTTTCCCCACAAATAGAGCTTTCTTTTGGTGGTATTTGATCACCTCTGCGTTTTTTTTTTTTTTGTGCAACAACTAAAAATAGAGCGAAGATTTTGAAAAAAAAATAAAGTTTTTATTTTTTTCTGTTAATTTTTTTGTAAATGAGTATGTTTTCTCTTTCAATTATGGGCACTGATATGGTGGCACTGATGGGCACCGATGAGGTGGCACTGATGGGCACCGATGAGGTAGTTCTGATGGGCACCGATTAGGTAGCACTGATGGGCACTGATAGGTGGCGCTGGTATTGGGCACTGATGGGCACTGATGGGCGGCACTGATGGGCACTCATGGGCGGCACTGATGGGCACTCATAGGCAGCACTGGGCACTCATAGGCGGCACAGGTGGGCACTGATAGGCGGCACAGGTGGGCACTGATAGGCGGCACAGGTGGGCACTGATAGGCGGCACAGGTGGGCACTGATAGGCGGCACAGGTGGGCACTGATAGGTGGCACAGGTGGGCACTGATAGGTGGCACAGGTGGGCACTGGTAGGTGGGCACTGGGCATGGATTGGCACTGTGGGGTGGCACTGACAGACACTGGGGTGGCACTGATGATCACTGAGGGGTGGCACTGATGGATCAATGTTGCCAATCAGTGCCCATGTGTGGGCACTGATTGGCATCATTTTTTTTTACTGCCCCCCTTTTTTTTTTTGTCATTTTATTTTTTTGTCATATTTTTTTTTTTTTTTTTTTGTCATTTATTTTTATTTTATTTTTTTTTCCCTGGTGGTCTAGTGTGGCGATCCGAGGGGGGGCTGCGCTGATAAACAATCAGCGCGAACCCCCCCTGTCAGGAGAGCCGCTGATCGGCTCTCCTCTACATGCGTCTGTCAGACGCGAGTGAGGAAGAGCCGTCGGCGGCTCTTCCTGTTTACATCGTGATCAGCCGTGATTGGACACGGCTGATCACGTGGTAACGAGGCTCCGTCGGAGACTCGTTACCGAGATCGGAGGTGCAGGGTGTCTGACTGACACCCCGCATCACCGATCGCCGCGCTGCGCGCCCGCACGGGCGCGTGCGGCATGAAATCGTGCAGGCCGTTTGAGAACGGCCTGTCACGATTTCATAACCACTTCCCTGCCGTAAATCGGCTATTGGCCGGGCGGGAAGTGGTTAAATCATACAATGAGAGAGAAGCACCAAAAGTTGAGGTTTATGGCAATGACAGTCAAGAATAAAATCAAGAAAAAGACATACCAAAGTAAGCACATTTTAAGCAGCTTTTAGAGGGGTTGTAAAGGTAAAAAAAAAATCCCTAAATAACTTTTTTTACCTTAGTGCAGTCTTCCTTCACTTACCTCATCCTTCGATTTTGCTTTTAAATGTCCTTATTTCTTCTGAGAAATCCTCACTTCCTGTTCTTCTGTCTGTTACTACACACCGTAATGTGAGGCTTTCTCCTTGGTGTGGAAAAAGCCTCTTGAGGGGGGAGGGGACGACCAGGAGAGTCAGGACACTCTCTACTTTGCAGATAGAGAAAGGAGCTGTGTGTTAGTGGGCGTCCTGACACTCCTGCTCACCCCCTCCCCCCTCAAGAGGCTTTCTCCACACCAGAGAGAAAGCCTTGCATTACTGTGTGTAGTTACAGACAGAAGAACATGAAGTGAGGATTTCTCAGAAGAAATAAGGACACTTAAACTCAAAATGGAAGGATGAGGTAAGTGAAGGAGGACTGCACTAAGGTAAAGGAAGCTATTTAGGGAAAAAAAATACCTTTACAACCCCTTTAACCCAGAAAACACAGATGATCCACAGTTACATGGTAAGATATTTCCTAAATGCTTATAATATGCTAGCATGACACTAGTGTATTTACAAGATCGTTCTTACACCACTGGCGATTTTGTGAGTGTGCGCAATATCGCGGCACTTCCAAACTTTTTTACTTATTTAATATTAATGCACTACATCCTTAGTGATTCAACAACATTTTTTTTATTTGTAAACAATCTTATAAGAGGTAAATATTCCTGCTGATGCTGGGAAAATATTTACACAAGAAAAGAAAAAAAAAATTACTATATGCTTACTGTGCCTGGACTTCTTGAGAGGTATGACAGGGGTAAAATTGCCTCTCCGTTCGGTGAAGCTGTATTCTCTTGTATTCAATTATGTGTAGGAATAAATGAAAAAAAGTGTATATACACACACACGCAAAATTGATAGAGACAGATAGCTCCAAAATAATGTAACTCAAATGTCCATTATCCATAAGTCACTGGATCAATACAAACTATGCAAACAAAGCAATGGTTGAAGCATAGAGCAATAAAAAGCTCTCCATGCTACAATCTTTTATTTGTTTTTATAAATATACTATACATACACACACAGGAAGTGAATGGCACTGCCATAGGTAGAACACAGGTCCAGTAGATAAAGAGGCAGCAAGCAAGGATCAGAGAACCAGTAAAATGTACAAGTTCTTCAAGTACATGTTCAAAACATAACTGGATGTTTGCAGTGAGCATGGATTTACTGGGTACAATAGTAGTTGAATTGTATACCTCTAAAATTGCATTTAATGCATATGGACTAGAGTTATTTCTAAAAATGTCATCCTCAAGGTAATGTTTTAAATTTTACTGGCTTAAGTTTCTGTTTAGATGTCATAATTTAGTCATAATACAGCAGATGCTTTAAGAGGAGGATTTGAGTAATCATGATGTAACCTTACATTAATACCTACTGACATATATTGTTTTTGAGAGATTAGACCATCGGCTGCACTTTTCCAACTCACAGGGCTTACCCTAACACAGTCTCTTGATAATCTATAATAAATATATTTACGATAAATACCGGTACATTTCATGTTATGACTTCACGTCAACTTTAAGTAAATACATACTTTTTACTAACTTATACCTTGCATTTTTAAAAATGTATATGGTTTTTATACAATAGCATGTCATTTTCATGATAAAACCTCACAAATTCTAAGGAATGTTTTTTCCTCTGCATCATGATCTCCCATGAGGAATCCTGTTTTTAGACAGAGCAGACCATATATATATGTATCTATTCCAAGACAGGTGCAGACAATATTACATTTTGATTTCTCTTTTGCAATAAACGAAAAAATCATTTTAGGTCTTATGGGAAAGTGTTGATTGATCTGTACCTTTTACAGCATTAATTTGTGGTTATGAAATTTCAGTGCCCTGAGAATCCTGTTCGGCTTTTTCCCCCTTAGCGATGAAGGATGTAGACAGGTGGAAAAAGTAAATAAACCTAATTTGGAAGCTCCACTTTTAGCTAAAGATGTGGCACATTTTCTGCTGAGAGTAAGAGCACAAGTATAGTTCAATAACAACACACACGGAAAGTTATTCAGAGCACAGGACATATGATGGAATAATATTTTAAAGCATGAGGCAACAGATGGGTCAATTCTGTCATTTTTGTCTATATGTTCTTAAGAGAGGATAACTAATATTAGAAAATGTTAGAAAAAAATATACATTGGATTCTGTACCTCTGGCATACTGTTAAATGCAACCATATAAGTAGCACAGAAAAGTGAATGGCAGAAAAGTGGTATTTATTCATTATTTTTTTGTAACCTTTGTGTCTGAGATTTTAACTACAATATGTTTACCCCAAGCATTTAAATTTGCTTACTGTTGATTGACTCACTACTACCTCTGCTGGAAGTCTACTGCAAGCATCCACAATTTTTGTTTGTTAAATAATATGTTCCCTCTGTTGGTTTGTACTCATGCAACCGTGTTCTTTATCTCAGCTTTATAATGAACCTTTTGCTGCTATTTACTCCTCTCAATGTTTTAAGATTGTCATGACCCCCTTTCTCTCATTCCTTGAGACTGTACTTATACAATTCCTCCTATTTTTCCTGATATGTTTTATCCAGAATTGGACACAGTATGCTAAGTACAATCCAACTAAAGCTCATGGTAGTGGAATTGAAAGAACATTCCTTCTGCTAGGAATGCACCCCAAAATGTTAATTTCCTGGGAAGCAATGACAGCTGCTTTCTTACCCAAGTTGTTCTCACTCCCATCTATTCACTCTGTGAAACAATTTTTCCCAGCCACTCAATTTACTGCCAAAGAACCTATGCATCTATAATTTAGCGAGGAGGTTGGCAGTGTGTGTGTGTGTGTTATAACCTGATCTGTCTAATCCAATATAATATACAAGAAAAAAAAACCCTAGGGCCAGATTCAGGTAGGGCGGCGTATCGTTAGACGGGTGTAGCGCATCGAATATACACTATGCCGCCGCAACTTAGAGAGGCAAGTGCTGTATTCACAAAGCACTTGCTCCTTAAGTTACGGCGGCGTAGCGTAGATGGGCCGGCGTAAGCCTGCCTAATTCAAAGTAGGTGGAAGGTGGAAGGTTAATGAACCATGACCCCATGTTAATGAGGTGCTGAATGAACGTCGCATGCGCCGTCCGTGGACTATCTCAGTGCGCATGCTCAGAATCACGTCTAATAGAATGCCTAAGATACACGTCGAACGTAACTTCCGCACTGCCCCATTCATGTACGACTTACGTAAACTATGTAAACGACATAAAATTTCCATACCTTAACATGGGCTGCGCCATCTTTTTGGTGGTTTATCTTTACGCCGGAAAAACGGCTTACGTAAACGGCGTAGATTACTGCGTCGGGCGTACGTACGTTCGTGAATCGGCGTATCTTGCTCATTTGCATATTTTTAATGGGAACGTCGAATGCGTCCAGCGTAACTATGCGCCCACTATACGCTGGCGTAGGTAAGTTACGTCGAAGCCATGTTTTTTGGTGTATCTTGCTTTGTGAATCGGTGCAAATATGCAACGGCGCACATTTGTACTTACGTCGGCGTATCTCGAGATACGCTGGCGTAAACCTTTCTGAATCTGGTCCCTTGTGCTTAAGTTACAGTGTAACCCCTCAGTATTTTAAAAGTTGGACCAGGTATGAGTTAAAATTAAAGTTTATTGAGTTTACACAATAAAAATTGTATGGACATAAAATGGTATAGAAAAATATACAATACATGACACACGTGTCCAATGTAAATAGCAAAGAATTAATGCATTAATACAACGCTAACCTGTGTGCATTGGTGGGCTAGTGAGCGTACATGTTGAGATAAATGACGCCTGACATGTTTCGGACTGAAATGGTCCTTTCTCTTGGCTTGCTGTCATTAGAAGAATCAGAAAGTATTCTACAATCTGAACGCAGAGAAGGCGTTCGATAGGGTGCACTGGGGATTCCTGAAAGCAGTACTTACTAAATTTGGCATTACTGGTCGATTTCAATCTGCGATACTCTCCCTATACTCCAATCCGACTGCCAGAAGTCTGACAGAGGGAACCCTATCCACTCCGTTCGAGATCTCCAACGGCACTCGCCAAGGATGCCCACTCTCCCCTCTAGTCTTTGCTCTCTTAATGGAGCCCCTAGCAGCGAAGATTAGAGAGGACAAACGCATCTCAGGCATTACTCACAATGGAATAGAACATAAAATAAGTCTCTTTGCCGACGATGTCATACTCCTGGTCACAAACCCAATTCAATCCATGCCAGCAATCCAAGAAATCCTTAACCAATTTGGCCTAACCTCTTTTTATAAGCTCAATTCCACCAAATCCCTAATACTCCCTCTCTCGAAAAAAACAAGAGTCCTTCCTGAAGGACAATCTTCCCTTTACTTGGTCGAATCAAGCTCTACCTTACTTAGGGATAAAACTGGCCCCCTCCCTACGCCTCCTATATGATCTCAACTACCGTGCCTTCCAGAAACAGCTCCCTACCTTGCTTTCTCAAATGCGCACAACAGGTCTATCTAAATTGGGCAAGATTGCCTCCTTTAAGATGATACTTCTTCCTAAAATTCTTTACTTATTCCGCACGGTCACAATCCCTGTTCCCCTTTCTTTCTTTACTTCAGTACAAAAATTAATATCGAGACATGTCTGGGACGCCAAACCTCCTAGATGTGCCCACCACATCCTGACTAGACACCACAAAAAAGGTGGAGTAGGACTACCCCATATCCAGAACTATTATTACTCTTCTATCATGGACCAACTTTACTACTGGTGGCACCCAACTCCGGATAAGACCTGGTCTATCCTGGAATCTTCCTCCTATCTGCCAAATAATTTGGTAGACATTCTCCTACTAACTTCAGCGGGTTTGCCTTCTGACAAACTGATTCCTTCCCCTCCAATTGCAGCTTCACTGGCTACATGGAAAAAATTCACCAACTTCAAACCTGTCGATACTCCTACTTGCTCCTTACCAATACCTCTCAAAGCACTCACAGTCCCTCTACCCGATTTTAAAATACAACACTGGCAGAATTATGGGATTAAGACCTTACCCGATTTATGTAAGAACGGTTCCCCAAAATCCTTCAGAGACCTTCAAACTGATTATGGAATACCAGATACCGAAACTTTTACATACATGAGAATCTCCCACTTCCTTAGAACTTCTAAAATTCTCTTATCGATCACCATTCCTGAACCCCTATACAACTTCTTCACCCATTCGGCTTACCCTAACCATGGTGTATCCATAATCTATTCAGCTCTTAGTGACAACCGCCCTTTCTCCAAAATCACCACCCTCTTGAAATGGGTGGAAGAACTGAATGTGAGTCCCACACCTGATATGTGGACTCGGGCCTTTAAATTCACATACAGAGCATCCCACTGCTCTAATCACTGGGAATCCTACCAAAAAACCATACATAGATGGTACCTAACACCATTCCGACTTTCAAAGTTCTTTCCGGGACATCCAGCTACCTGCTGGAGGTCCTGTGGAAGCACTGGGACTATAGCACACATCCTGTGGTTCTGCAGATCTCTAAGCTCATACTGGAGACAGATCTTCGCCTTGATCTCCTCCCTATCACATACTACAGCCACTCCAGACCCTGCCCTAGCACTATTGCATCTTGGGATAGAAAAATTTCCACCCGAGTCACGGGTAGTGATAATACATCTCTTGCTTGCGGCAAAGCTAACTATCACCAAACTCTGGAAAACGCCAGAAGCCCCTTCCTTCTTTGCCACGATTGCGACCCTAAACCTTCAATGCGAGATGGAGAGATTAGTTGCCAGGAGAAATTGCAATGTGGCAAAATTTATTAATGACTGGTCTACTTGGTTCGCTCACCCAAAATGTACTGTAAAACTGTGATGCCTCTATAACGGAGTCAATTTGCCGATGTTCTTTTTCTCCTTTTCCTAGTACCACATAATGTTAATCTACACCCTGCTGGTGTCCCTCCCCCTACCCCTCCTCCCTACCTCAAGTCCCACTTTTCCCTCCCTTCCCGCTGGTGCTGAACATGTTAACATTTATTACTTGTGTATTGTTGATATCCTGTAAGATCGCCTACATTGCAACGGAACTGAACTACCTAATCTTTGTTTTTATGCCCCGGTTGGGACAACAGACTTGTTTGATTATTTATATGTCTACTTTGCTTACTTTTTTTTTTCCCTTTGTTTTGTTTGCTGTTTTGTTTTGTTTTGTGAAAATATTAATAAAGAAATATTGAAATGAAAGAAAAAAAAAAAAAAAAAAGAAAGTATTCTACAATATAAATAACCAAAATTAGTACTATAAATTTGATATATATCTCAAAGATATGAGGAAGTGATTTTGAGATATACTGTATATCACACTTATTGTACTAATTTTGGTTATTTATATTGTAGAATACTTTCTGATTCTTCTAATGACAGTAAGCCTATGGGGAAGGACCATTTCAGTCTGAAACATTTCAGGCGTCATTTATCTCAACATGTATGCTTGCTAGCCCACCATCACACACAGGGTAGCAGAGAACCATGTTATATTTTTGTTAAGGCATTCATTGTTTGCTATATACATTGGACACACGTGTGTCATATATTGTGTAAACTCAATAAACCTCAATTTTAACTCATACCTGGTCCACCTTATAAAATCCTGAGGGGTTACACTGTGCCTTGAGCACTAGCTTTTTTTCTTGTATATGCATCTATAAAAAAACAAGCTCCGTCCCAAAGAAAAGGTGATGCACCAAAACCTTTGCCTTTATTGAGAGGTCAAGGGTATTTTCATGATCCCACATGCTCAGTCCATGAAACTCCCTTTTCAATCCACTTGAAGGTTGCTGTATTAGACCCTGTGACATTGCACTCACATGCTTCTCTTTCCAGTGCTCCTCCATTCATCACTTAATTTCAACATACATACACTGTGGAGCTGCAGGCAACTTTGTGAATTGGGGTATGGTGGCATCTCTAAATATTGAGCTCATTTTTCTCTCTTCCCCTCTTCTAGTCTGCTAGTGATGTCATTGTGCTTCACATCGGAAATATCCATTACTGTCAGTACTGGATCCCTCTAGGACCCAGCGCACTCACCTGACACAGCCTTGGCTGGGAAACACTGATTGGCCAACTCTCCTTTAAAACACCTGTGTTTTCACCCAATCAGTGCTCGTGATAGAGTTACTCTGCTTGCCTGACCTGTGATCCAGCCTGACCTGTTTATCTGTAAACTTTGTGTATGACCCGGCTTGTTTGACCCTGCTTGTTGCTTCCGATTTGGTACCTTTCAAACTCTGATCCATCCGTGTATGACCCGGCTTGCCTAGACCACGATTTGCCTGACTCCTGTAAGCAACATCCATTGCAGCGGTGCACTACTAGCACCAGCAACACCACCAACATCCACACCTGCGGTGAACTACAAGTTTCAGCTTTCCTGCTCATCACAACACCTACTTAAGCAGTGAACTACAAGTGCCAGCTGTCCCGCTCGTCTCAACCCTGCATCCGTGGTGAACTACAAGTCCCAGCGCTGACCTGCTTCTCAAGACCTGCTCATGGTATGTGCTCTTGTTATTGAACTATGGGCATATTAGCACACCTGAACTGTTGTCTGCTGCTAGCCTGATATGAAACCTGACATTATCACGAGCCATACATAAAAAGGGAAAACCCATCATGGATTCTGAGCAGGCTCAGATGTTTGCACAAGAACTTTGCCGTTTATCTCATCAAGTTCAGCAAATGGCCACAGAGCTCACCAAGGTGCAATCCCCTACTACAACTGTTACAAAAACTTTATCTGAACCGAAAATTCCTTTGCCTGACCATTTTTCTGGCGACCGTAAGGGATTCTGCACCTTTAAAAACAGCTGCAAATTATATTTCAAATTAAGGCCATCCTCTTCTGGCTCTGAAACTCAGAGAGTTCAGATCATTATCTCTCTGCTACAGGGTGACCCCCAGGCTTTGGCCTTTAACCTTGAACCAAACCATCCAGCCCTGCTAACTGTAGATGCCTTCTTTGAAGCCCTTGGATTGCTGTACGATGATCCAGATCGTATGGCTACTGCAGAATCAAACCTGCGTAACTTAAAGCAAGGAACCACCACAGCTGAAATGTACTGCTCAGAGTTTCGCAGGTGGGCCCCAGAATCTGGCTGGAATGATGCAGCTCTCCGCAGCCAGTTCAGAATAGGTCTTTCAGATGCAATTAAGGATGCTCTGGTCAACTTCTCCTATCCAGCCTAACTGGAGGAAGCTATGTGTCTAGCCATTAGAATTGATCGCCGTCAGTGAGAGAGGGGGCGAGAAAAAAATATGGCTGTGGCAAACTGTATACCTCCCTTACCACCTGACCATCCCACCTCCAGTGCCAGTTCAGTGGAAGAACCTATGCAGTTAGGCTCCACCCGGCCATCTGCCCAGGAACACACACGCCGGCGTAATATGGGACTTTGTCTGTATTGTGGCCTCAGGGGTCACATGCTCCGTTCGTGCCCTACACGTCCGGGAAACTCCAGGACCTAGGTGATTATGGGGAGGTCACCTTAGGTCTGCTTTCATCTCCCCAGGGGGACAGTCGTATACTTCTACCCAGTGTTATTCACTTTGGGACAGGGACTCATGAACTGCTGGCCTTGGTAGATTCTGGAGCTGCTGAGAATTTTATTGATAAGACTCTGATTACCTCCTTGTCCCTGGAAACTCATACGCTAGATTGCCCAGTCCGCCTAATTTCTGTGGATAACCGGCCTCTCTCACAAGACCTTGTGCTTCAGTCCACCAATCCCTTCCAGTTACAATTGGGGGCCCTGCACTGGGAGAAGATTTCATGTCTTGTCATTTACTCTCCATCCACTCCTTTGATCCTAGGCCTTCCTTGGCTTCAGAAGCACAATCCTGTAATTGACTGGCGAACAGGAAATATTCTGGCTTGGTCCAATCAGTGTAAAGAAAGTTGCATCCAGCACCCTGTTCGACTTGCTGCTTGTCAAGTGGGAATGGAACAGATTCCGCTTTGTTATAAGGACTTTCAGGATGTGTTTTCTAAAGGGAGTGCTGACACCTTACCACCTCATCGCAGTTATGACTGTCCCATTGACCTTTTGCCTGACACTACACCTCCGCGAGGGAGAGTCTTTCCATTGTCCGAACCAGAGAACCTTGCTTTGCAAGAATACATCCAGGAAAACCTAGCTAAAAGTTTCATCCGTCCCTCTACTTCTCCCGCAGGCGCAGGTTGCTTCTTTGTCCCAAAGAAGGACGGGGGTCTAAGACTTTGTGTTAACTACAGAGGTCTAAATAAAATAACCGTTCCCAATCGGTACCCTCTCCCTCTCATCACAGAGTTGTTCTCCCAAAACCAGGGAGCAAAGATTTTCTCCAAACTAGACCTAAGGGGAGACTATAATCTAGTGCGCATCCGTGAAGGAGATGAGTGGAAGACGGCCATTAACACCAAGGATGGCCACTACGAATGTCTTGTCATGCCTTTCGGTCTCAGGAATGCACCAGCTGTCTTTCAAAACGTTATGAATGACATTTTCCGTGATCTGTTGGGTCGCTTTATGCTTGTATACTTGGATGATATTTTGATATATTCTCCCAATCTTGAAACGCATCAAAGGCTCATTCCCTTTTTGTTAAGCCTGAAAAATGTTCATTTCATGTCAAACAAGTACCTTTCCTGGGCTACCTAATCTCTGACACAGGCCTAACCATGGATCCAGCCAAGATTCAGGCCATTCTAGACTGGGCATCACCTTCAGACCTAAAAGCAGTTCAGCGCTTCCTGG
Source organism: Rana kukunoris (assembly GCA_029574335.1). Classification (NCBI taxonomy): domain Eukaryota; kingdom Metazoa; phylum Chordata; class Amphibia; order Anura; family Ranidae; genus Rana; species Rana kukunoris. The sequence continues at coordinate 244,288,406 of CM056059.1, forward strand.
GCTTTGCAAATTTATTTCGGAAATTCATTAAGAATTTTGCCACCATTGCACATCCCATCACCTCTCTCACCAGGAAGTCTCAGGCTAAGTTTAAATGGACTACTGAAGCCTAGACAGCCTTCACTCAGTTGAAGAAAGCCTTTACCTCTGCACCAATTCTACGCCATCCTGTTCCTGAGCTGCCTTTTATTGTGGAGGTAGATGCATCCGAAGTAGGGGTGGGGGCGCTTCTGTCACAAAAGGACCCTGTAACTCATGGGTGCCCAACCGCTGGCCCAGGGGCCACATGTGGCCCACGGTGCCCTCCCAGGTGTCCCGCCATGTCTTGCTCTGAGATGGCGGGTCGGCATGCCCAGATCGCGGGCTCCCGACCCGCCATCTCCGAGCATTAGTGAATGGGGTCATGTGCGTAGGGCTGCCTATCCGTGATCGCGGCGGGCTGGCCTATCCATGATCGCGGCGGGGCTGGCCTATCCGTGATCGGGACGGGGCTGGCCTATCAGTGATCACGATGGGGCTGGCCTATCAGTGATCATGGTGGGGCTGGCCTATCCGTGATCACCACCAGGCTGGCCTATCCACGATCGTGCTGGCTCCTGGAGTCCCACCTCCACCCCTGTGAACATCGCTGCCTTCACCTCCTCCAGGCTCCCCCTCACCTCCTGACTGATGGAAGATACAAATTGCAGGTGAGGGGGTGGATACGGTCTGGGGAGAGAGGGAGCAGCCAAAGATAAATACATTTAAAAAAAATACTTCTGGTGTCAGTATTAGTGTAGAAGTCAGCGCAGTGAGGTGGTCAGTGTAGTGAGGTGGACAGTGTAGTGTAGTGAGGTTGTCAGTGTAGTGTAGTGAGGTGGTCAGCGTAGTGTAGTGAGGTGGTCAGCGTAGTGTAGTGAGGTGGTCAGCGTAGTGTAGTGAGGTGGTCAGCGTAGTGTAGTGAGGTGGTCAGCGTAGTGTAGTGAGGTGGTCAGCGTAGTGTAGTGAGGTGGTCAGCTTAGTGTAGTGAGGTGGTCAGCTTAGTGTAGTGAGGTGGTCAGTGTAGTGTAGTGGTCAGCGTAGTGTAGTGAGGTGGTCAGTGTAGTGAGGTGGTCAGCGTAGTATAGTGAGGTGGTCAGCGTAGTGTAGTGAGGTGGTCAGTGTAGTGTAGTGAGGTGGTCAGTGTAGTGTAGTGAGGTGGTCAGTGTAGTGTAGTGAGGTAGTCAGTGTAGTGAGGTAGTCAGTGTAGTGAGGTGGTCAGCGTAGTGTAGTGAGGTGGTCAGCGTAGTGTAGTGAGGTGGTCAGCGTAGTGTAGTGAGGTGGTCATTGTAGTGTAGTGAGGTGGTCATTGTAGTGTAGTGAGGTGGTCATTGTAGTGTAGTGGACAGTGTAGGAATCAGGTAGTGTAGTGGACAGGTAGGTCAGTGTAATGGTGGCAAGTATATGAAGCAGGTAGGTTAGTGTAGTGGTCAGTGTAGGAATCAGGTAGGCAGATTATTGCAGTGGTTAGTGTGGGAATCAGGCTGGTTTGTACTATTGTAGGAAGTGAAGGGACTTGGGGGGTGCTAAAAGTCCACAGGTTAGGGGGGCGCAAATTACTTGCCTTTCCCCGGGCGCTGACAAACCATACGCCACTGATGCTCATTGTGGCCCGCGACCGGTTACCAAGTCGATAAAGTGGCCCTCGCTCCTCAAAAGGTTGGGCACCCCTGCTGTAACTGCTGCCATCCACCCCTGCGCCTTCCTGTCCCGTAAATATTCCCCAGCAGAGCGCAACTATGATATAGGCAACAGAGAACTGTTAGCCATAAAGCTAGCTTTGGAGGAATGGAGACATTGGCTGGAGGGAGCTCGCAATCCATTCAAAGTTCTGACTGACCAAAAAAACCTTGAATACATCCGTTCTGCTAAAAGACTGAACTCACGTCAGGCCAGGTGGTCATTGTTCTTCTCCAGATTTGACTTTACAATTTCTTATTTACCAGGGCCAAAAAATGTTAAGGCCGATGCCTTGTCTCGCAGTTTTTTATCAGAATCCCCACCTCCGCTTCCTCCACAATCTATTATCTCTGAGGACAGGATTTTGGCTTTCACCCAGACTGACATCTCTGAGGCCTTGTTACCTGCACAGGCTGAAGCCCCCCCTTCCACTCCCTCTGGTATGCTTTTTGTGCCCTTGGCTCTTCGTTTGCAGGTTTTGCAGCAGGTACATGCGTCAAAGCCTGCAGCGCATCCGGGGTTTAGACAAACTTATGAGATTATCTCTCGCAACCTCTGGTGGCCATCGATTAGGCAGGATGTGTTAGCCTTTGTCCAGGCTTGTGAGGTTTGTGCCAGAAGCAAGGGCAGTACCTCTAAGCCCTCCGGTCTTCTACGTCCTCTACCAATACCTACTTGTCCCTGGACCCATCTATCTATGGACTTTATCACTGACTTGCCTCCGTCCCAGGGATGTTCCACGATCTGGGTGGTGGTAGACAGGTTCAGTAAGATGGCCCACTTTGTTCTACTTCCGAAACTGCCGTCTGCTAGAGATCTGGCATTTTTATTCATTAAACATGTTTTCAGGCTCCATGGGGCACCAATTAACATTGTCTCAGACCGCGGCTCTCAGTTTATAGCCCAGTTTTGGAAGGCCCTTTGTTCTCAGCTAGGGATTAAGTTATCATATTCTTCAGCCTATCATCCCGAGACAAATGGCCAAACAGAAAGAACTAATCAGACTCTTGAGAGGATGGTACGTTGTCTGATGGCCAATGATGAGGTGGAGTGGGTCAACATCCTTCCATGGGCAGAGTTTGCCTTTAATAATTGTGCCAGCTCTTCTACAGGGACCTCTCCCTTCTTCTGTGTTTGCGGGTTGCATCCTTGTGTGTGCTCCTTTGATCTTCCACCCTCTGATGTTCCAGATGCCAACACCACGATTGAAAATTTCTCCAAAATCTGGTCTGACGTCAATCGTGCTATTTCTCGTTCGGTGCAGGCTTTTAAGAAAACGGCTGATAAGAGGCGCTCAAAGGCCCCTGGATATAAAGTTGGTGACAAAGTGTGGCTATCATCCAAGAATCTGTCCTTGCTTGTTCCATCCAAAAAACTTGGCCCAATGAGATTTCGGAGATTGTTAATCCTGTGTCCTATAGATTAAAACTCCCCCCGTCCATGCGCATTCCTAATGTCTTCCATGTTTCTTTGTTAAAACCTGTTCACTCTAGTCTCCAAGTAAATGAACCAGAATCTGTAGATGTGTCGGATAGCCAGGAATATGAAGTGGCATATATTCTTGACTCCAGACGAGTACGCAATTCCTTACAATATCTAGTTCATTGGAAAGGTTTTGGCCCAGAGGATCGATCCTGGATCCCAGCTCGCGATCTCCATGCTGATCACCTTAAGAAGAAGTTCCATCTTCGATATCCAAGTAAGCCTGGGGGTGCAGGAGCAACCCCTCGAGAAGGGGGGGGGGGTACTGTCAGTACTGGTTCCCTCTAGGACCCAGCGCACTCACCTGACACAGCCTTGGCTGGGAAACACTGATTGGCCAGCTCTCCTTTAAAACACCCGTGTTTTTACCCAATCAGTGCTCGTGATAGAGTTACTCTGCTTGCCTTGTGTGATCCAGCCTGACCTGTTTATCTGTAAACTTTGTGTATGACCCGGCTTGTTTGACCCTGCTTGTTGCTTCCGATTTGGTACCTTCCGAACTCTGATCCATCCATGTATGACCCGGCTTGCCTAGACCACGATTTGCCTGACTCCTGTAAGCAACATCCATTGCAGCGGTGCACTACTAGCACCAGCAACACCACCAACATCCACACCTGCGGTGAACTACAAGTTCCAGCTTTCCTGCTCATCACAACACCTACTTCAGCAGTGAACTACAAGTGCCAGCTGTCCCGCTCGTCTCAACCCTGCATCCGTGATGAACTACAAGTCCCAGCGCTGATCTGCTTCTCAAGACCTGCTCATGGTATGTGCTCTTGTTATTGAACTATAGGCATATTAGCACACCTGAACTGTTGTCTGCTGCTAGCCTGATATGAAACCTGACAATTACTAGACTCATCTATTTAAAATGTCTTTAGGAATACACCACCACAAATGGATCCCTTACCTTCAATCACTCTCCCAGCACAGAGACCAGGGTCTCACCAAGAGCCCTGGGCCCTGTACTAATGATCGAGGCCCGTATTTCCATATTCCGGGTCACCTGATCACTGTGGTTGCCTTTGATTGGCTACCACAGTGATCAGTCACTGTAAAGCCTGCCCCTGTGTTTTTTCTCTTTCCGTGAATGCATGTAAAAAAAATTGTTTGTAAAAAAATAAAAAATAAAATAATGAAAAATAAAGAAAAAAAATACCTAGATCAAGGTTTGATCTAGGTCATTGCTAGTGTTAGTGTTTGACCCAAGTAGGGGTCAAAAGCCAAGGTATATTTTTAGCAAGATTTTGTTTTAGTTAGCATCAGTGTCAGTTATGCCGCTTACACACAACCGTTTTTCGGGTTCTAAAAAATTACGTTTTTAAGGGTCTAGAAGTTTTTTTTTAACTCAATCATTAAAACGGCCTTGCCTAGACACGATTGTGAAAAAAAAATGCACTAGCAAAGCGTGGTGACGTACAACATGTATGACGACACTATAGGAAATTCCATTCGCCACCCTTGGGGCTGCTTTTGCTGATTTCATGTTAGTAAAAGATGCTTCGCGCTTTTCAGTCTGTTACTGCGTGGAGAAAGTGCTTACTCCATTACAAACGCTAGTTTTACTAGAACGAGCGCTCCCGTCTCATAACTTGCTTCTGAGCATGCATGTTTTTTCACGTTGTTAAAGCCCACACACGACCATTTTTTACAACCTTAAAAACGACAAAATTCAAAACGTAGTGAAAAAATAGAGCATGTTCGAAATTTTTAATGGCCATTTTTTAGCTTGTGAAAAATGCTCTGGAGCCCATGCATGATCGTTTTTAATGACATAGAAAAACACATAATTTTTTTAAACCTAAAAAACAGTCATGTGTACAGAGGGAATACATATAATCACTGTGACATGACAGCTGTATTGCATGCTCAACGCATTTCGTGGAATAACTCCCCTCATCAGGAGCGGCTAGGGACTGAGGTTACCTACAAAAAATAGTAAGGAACTAATTAATGGTAATTAAATATAGAGGGAAGAGAGGGAACACAAACACAACACAGTGATCCTACCATCCTTACCTATGGGTATTTGATAAAACAATGTAAACAATAGCAAGATTGATGAAAGGCACTTAGGGGCTGAGAGAACATCTCCCGGGGAGCTAAAGCGGCGTCATGGGGCACCCAGATTCCCAAAGTGATAGTGTAGTAAATGGTTTAGTGGAATGCTATATGATTTACCAATCATGCTTCTATACATTGTAACTTATTTATTGATTTACTTTGTCTTCTTACATTGCACTGTGCCCTAGCATGTCTTTATAATTTTTATAATTTTTACTATATTGATTGATTCATTCAGCCCAAGTGTTCTGTTTCAATTAAAGTCCCATTGCCTTCCATTTAATTCCATTTAATTCCATGTTGCGGAGGATGGAGGCTTGTATGACGGTTGGCCACAGCCTTATTTAAAGTCCCACCTAATTTAGGTTTTAAATTTAGCAATTTAAACTTTATATTCAAACTAACAGGGATGGAAACATTACACTTATCTACTTTTTTACCCCATGATACACCGTTGATGTAAATCCCATGCCATTCTAGATGAAATGCTATACTGGGTTATTTCCATTTAAAATTTTGATACTAGGCCATGCTTTTGGGTTGGTGCTTATATCCAGGACGCCATTGCGTGACGTTTGTGGGGCTCTGTCGGCGGACGGGGGGTCCCCTCCTTTTTCACCAGTGGTTACGGTCACCATCTCTATCTTTTCTTCTTGGACACATCCACATCACAGGCTATTTATGGTTACAACTCTTAATTTAGGTACATTCACCTTATTGTCTTCCTGATTCCTTTATATTGGTTTGTTAAATTCCTCATCATCCTTTTGTCTACTCTTACACATTAAGGTGTTTTATATGCTTTGATCTGACCTACACAATTCCAGCTCCACCACTATAATCTGTGTCTTTCACTAGCTCAGTTCACTACCCCTATATATACTTTATATTATATTGTTACAGAAGTCTTCACGGCTCCCAGTATACACTGCAGCTTTTGCAAAAGGCAACTACCACTGTACTATTCACTACACTATCACTTTGGGAATGTGGGTGCCCCATGCCGCCGCTTTTCAGCCACTTCAGCTCCCAGGGAGATGTTCTCTCAGCCCCTAAGTGCCTTTCATCAATCTCGCTACTGTTTACATTGTTTTATCAAATACCCATAGGTAAGGCTGATAGGATCACTGTGTTGTGTTCCCTCCCTTCCCTCTAAAATTAATTACCATTAATTAGATCCTTACTATTTATTGTAGGTAACCCCAGTCCCTAGCCGCTCCTGATGAGTGGAGTTATTCCACGAAACGTGTCGAGCATACAATACAGCTGTCATGTCACAGTGATTATATGTATTACCATGGGCTTAATGTTGTCTGAATCATTCAATGCATTTTATTATTTATTATGGTTATATGTCATTCTTGGCCAGGGAGAGAACCGGAGCATTTGGAGCCCGTTTTGGAAGGCAATCTGCATCAATCCAGCCTCCTGAGACCCAGAGGACACTTGCCAGCGATGTCCGGGAAGAGGAAAACGGAACATCATCCACAAAAGCTGACAACCTTCTTCCAGTACACAGGCCAGGTTAGTCAGTCACAAAATGGCGCCCTCAACTACGCGGCACTGGGGGCTCGATCGAACTTATATGATTCCACCCTGGGTACACAGGATTCCCTCTGCCCTCCTTCACCTCCCACACCTAAAACAGGGGAAAACCCGATAACGGGAAGCCCGGCGAAAGCGCGGCTCCGCACCGAACGTGTCCCGCCGCGGACGTCCCCGCAAATCGAGGCCCCTACTTGCGGCCTACTCCCGGCGAACCAGGCCCTACACTCATCCATGGCTTCCTTCCCCACAACAGGACAACCAGTGGTGGATACTACACTGAAGGACATGCTGCTATCCCTCCAGTCCTCCCTGATGACAGACCTGTCCTCTGTCTTCTCCAAAATCACCACAGACCTGCATGTGCTGGATGACAGAGTCACACACCTGGAAAACAGTATGGGGGAATGCACAACCACAGTAAATGCACTGGTAGACTCCTATGATGACATACAGACAGAGCAGAAGTGAGTGATGGCCAAGCTGGCCGATTTAGAAGACAGATCCAGGAGAAATAACCTGAAGCTCAGGGGGGTCCCAGAATCCATACTGCCGGCTGACCTTCCCAAATATGCCAAGGAACCTCTACATACAATATTGCCTGACACCTCGCCTAGAGATCTCATAATTGATCGGATCCACCGCATAGCCAAACCCTCACATCTAGCTGCTTCGGTCCCGCGAGACGTCCTGTTGATAATTCACTTTTTTCACGTTAAAGAATAGCTACTGATGGCTGCCAGAGGGGGACCACCGCTACAACATCCATTTGAGGGGGTCCTGCTCTTTCCTGACCTTTCAAAGTACATGCTACAACTCAGGCGACAGCTTCGCCCGATTACCAAGGGTCTCCACAACAACAAAGTCCAGTACAAATGGCGATACCCGGCCACTCTACTTGTGACAAAGAATGGTTCCTCGCACGTGATCCAAGATCTGCAGAAGGGATTGCAAATGCTTCATTCATGGGGAATCCTCGCTGAACTGCCTCAAGACTCTTCAGCCCCAAAAGCTCAACGCGGATCCAGAACCACTCGCCACAGCCTCGCTACCCAAGATGATGGTCCGGAACAGATGACCTGAAGATCTCGGGCATCCCTTTCTATATCTACGTAACAGATGCTCTCCCTGACATCCAGCTCTATACCTGTTCTCTTTTCTGTTTCTCTTTTTTTTTACAGTTTAGGCTTTGAAGCATCAGCCTTGTAAAATTCATCCCCCAACTCAGCGGTTTAGTTGGACACTTTGTCCCTGCACTCCGCTTCCTGACTCTCTCGGTGGCACCGCCAGCGTGAACCGTATCTATTGTTAATACCAGTTTCTTGCTTGTTTAGTTTCCTATCATTTGAATTTTTGTTACAGCAAATCTGACACCTGTACAGGGACCTGCACGATACAGATCCTCGATTTCTGACTTCCTTATAGGCGTCCTCATCTCCCTCACGCAGACAAGCTCATCCTGCTCTCCAAACTGTAAGTGACTCTCTATCCCAAATTTTGCCTGAACCTTGATCCCCAATGGCGAATAAACTCCTATCTCTTAACGCCAACTGGTTAAACCACCCGGCAAAAAGACATTCCCTATGGAAGACCGCTTTAGACCTACAGTGTGACATACTGTGTGTCCAAGAAACACACCTTATGTCCACTGGTGTACCTGCGTGTACCAACAGACACTTCCCCCACATTTTTGCGGCCCCCTTCTCCTCCAAAAAAAGGGGGGTACTCATAGCAATCAGGGACACTGTCAAATTCCTCCTGAGGTGTGCTGTGATAGAGCCAGATGGGCGTTATGTTGTTCTTGTATGTAATGTAAATGGTATGGAGTATAACCTAGTTAACATTTATGCTCCCAACGTCAAACAGATCAGTTTCCTCCGAAAAGTAATGAAAATTGTGCACCCCATCAAAAAGGGACGCCTGATTATATGTGGAGATTTTAACTTAGTTCCAGATGTATCCCTGGACTCCACCACTGCCTCAAAATGCAGGGAGTCCCCTCTAAAACACTTTATAACCTCACATGACCTGTTTGACGTTTGGAGGTGCTACCACGGCTCTGAACGTGATTACACGTACCTCTCTCTCCTTCACAAAACGTATTCACGCATAGACTTGTTCCTCACTGACAAATGGCTTTTGCAATCTATCAGCGCATCTGTGATCCACACCACGACCTGGTCGGACCATGCCCCTATCACCATCACCATTTCTGATTCTCCTACAACTAGGCCCGCGTTCATATGGCGAGCCAACAACTACATCTTGCAACATCCTTCTTTTTCACCAACAATTTCTGATCACCTGTCAGAATACTTTGACAATAATACGGGATCTGTGCCCGATCCAGGCGTAGTGTGGAACGCGCATAAAGCGTTTATAAGAGGGATTTTGATTAAACTAGGCTCCTCTCATAAAAAGCATAGATCAATAAAGATAGACACTCTGATATTGCAAATAGACACTTCCGAGCGACTTAACAAGTCTAATCCAGACCCGGATAGGGCCGCTCATATTCTCTCCCTACATCAGGAGCTGAGACTCCTTCTCCTCCAATCCTTTGAACATCATCAAAGGAAATGGAAGGCAGTTACCTACTCCACATCCAATAAGGCAGGCAAAGCACTAGCTCAGCGCATTAAAGGAAGGAAGGCCAAGAGTAAGATTGACCACCTATATCACCCACACACTGATGCAAAACTCACAAACCCCCAGGAAATAGCTGATGCATTCACCACATATTACGGAGAGCTTTACAACCTGTGTAATGACCGTGACAACCACCAACCTTCCCCCGACCGACATAGACAACTTCCTTAACCATGTCAGTCTCCCATCCCTTTCAGCAGACCAATTAGCCAGACTAAACGAACCCTTCACCACGCCGTAAATCTCAGCAACCATTAAATCTTTGCCCCTGGGCAAGTCCCCTGGCCCAGATGGACTTACCGGGGAATATTTCAAACAATTTGCCCAACACTTAGCGCCCACCCTGACCGCAGTATTCAATATCGCGGCCGCCTCCTTCAAATTCCCTAAAGAATCTTTACAAGCTCTGGTGGTCACACTGCCCAAACCTGGTAAAGACCCGGTAAAACCTCAAAACTTCCGTCCAATATCGCTCCTCAACCTAGATTTTAAAATATACGCAAAAACAATTGCCACAAGACTTGTCAGTATCATGCCCACATTGATCCATAGGGACCAGTCTGGATTTACGACTGGCAGACAAGCATCAGACGCCACGAGGCGAGTGATTGACATTCTCCACTATGCTGAGTCCAGTGGAACGCCTTCTCTGCTTCTAGCTTTGGATGCAGAGAAGGCATTCGACAGAATCCACTAGGGTTATCTGCGGCGAGTGCTCGAAAAATTTGGATTCCAGGGACACATACTTACCGCTTTACTTGCCCTTTATACATCCCCATCTGCATGAGTGTTTTCAGCTGACATGATTTCCCAACCATTCAAAATAACAAACGGTACCAGACAGGGCTGCCCGTTGTCGCCGCTGATCTTCAATCCTACAGTGCCTGCCGCCGAGAATGTGTTTTTAGCACGACAGCATCGCGCTGATTCTCGGCGACAGGCTGCCGACATCACGCACTCGCTGGAATAGTAAAAGCACATTCCAGCGAGTGCGTCATAGAAGCGACGGGGATCCGACGCGGATTCCCGCCAATTCTATACATGGGCGGAATTTGTTATGAATCCTGAGAAGGAAGTCCCCGCCGGATTTTAAATAAAAATCCGGCATGGGTTCCCCCCTCAGGAGCATAACATAGTTACATAGTTACATAGTTACATAGTTAGTCAGGTTGAAAAAAGACACAAGTCCATCCAGTTCAACCATAAAAATAAATAAAAATAAAACAAAGTAAAACACAGTACATCCTCCCATACACCCAACTCCATACCCACAGTTGATCCAGAGGAAGGCAAAAAACCCCAGCAGAGCGATGATCCAATTTGCTACCGGAGGGGAAAAAATTCCTTCCTGATCCCCCGAAAGGCAATCGGATTTACCCCGGATCAACTTTACCTACAAAACTTAGTACTCAGTTATATTATGTGCATTTAGGAAAGAATCCAGGCCTCTCTTAAAGCAATCTACTGAGCTGGCCAGAACCACCTCTGGAGGGAGTCTGTTCCACATTTTCACAGCTCTTACTGTGAAGAAACCTTTCCGTATTTGGAGGTGAAATCTCTTTTCCTCCAGACGTAAAGAGTGCCCCCTTGTCCTCAGTGTTGACCTTAAAGTGAATAACTCAACACCAAGTTCACTATATGGACCTCTTATGTATTTGTACATGTTGATCATATCCCCCCTTATTCTCCTCTTCTCAAGAGTGAATAAATTCAGTTCCTCTAATCTTCCCTCATAGCTGAGCTCCTCCATGCCTCTTATCAGTTTGGTTGCCCTTCTCTGCACTTTCTCCAGTTCTCCGATATCCTTTTTGAGAACTGGTGCCCAAAACTGGACTGCATATTCCAGATGAGGTCTTACTAATGATTTGTACAGGGGCAAAATGATATCTCTATCTCTGGAGTCCATACCTCTCTTAATACAGGAAAGGACTTTGCTCGCTTTGGAAACCGCAGCTTGGCATTGCATGCCATTATTGAGCTTATGATCAACTAAAACACCCAGATCCTTCTCCACTACAGATCCCCCCAGTTGTACTCCCCCTAGCATGTATGATGCATGAATATTCTTAGCCCCCAAGTGCATAACTTTACATTTATCAACATTAAACCTCATCTGCCACTTAGTCGCCCAATTAGACAGAGCATTGAGGTCGGCTTGTAAATTGGAGACATCCTGTAAGGACATTATTCCACTGCATAGCTTGGTGTCATCTGCAAAAACAGAAATGTTACTTTTGATCTCAGACCCAATATCATTTATAAATATATTGAAAAGTAAGGGACCCAACACTGAACCTTGGGGTACACCGCTGATAACCTTGGACCATTCAGAGTAAGAATCATTAACCACAACTCTCTGAATTCTGTCTTTCAGCCAGTTTTCTATCCATTTACAAACTGATATATCTAATCCTGTAGACCTTACCTTACACATGAGCCGTGTGTGGGGAACTGTATCGAACGCTTTTGCAAAATCCAAGTATACCACGTCCACTGCCACGCCTCTGTCCAGGGTTTTACTTACCTCTTCATGAAAGGAAATCAGGTTTGTCTGACAACTTCTGTCCTTCATGAATCCATGCTGTCTGCTGCTTAAATAGTTTGTTTCCAGCAAGAACTCATCCATGTGGTCTTTTATTAAACGTTCCAGTATCTTTCCAACTATAGAAGTTAAACTAACAGGTCTATAGTTACTAGGTAAAGACTTTGTTCCCTTTTTAAATATGGGCACCACATTGGCTTTATGCCAATCCAGTGGTACTATTCCTGTCATTAATGAGTACCTAAATATTAGATACAGTGGCTTTGAAATTTCAGAGCTCAATTCTTTTAGGATCCGTGGGTGGATGCCATCTGGTCCAGGTGCTTTATCCACCTTTATTCTGTCTAAATATTTCTGGACCATATCACTTTTGAGCCATTGTGGATTTGGGGCTGTGTCACTCCCACCCCCTATATCGACATGAGCTCCCCCATTCTCCATTGTATACACAGAGCTGAAGAAAGAATTTAATAAATTTGCCTTCTCTATGTCCTCAGTCACCCACTCTAGATTATTTTGTAAAGGGCCTACATGCTCAGACTTGACCTTTTTACTATTAATATATTTAAAGAATTTTTTGGGGTTTGTCCTACTATCTTTTGCAATCTGTCGTTCATTTTGAATTTTTGCATCCTTGATTTCCTTTTTACATATTCTATTATATTCTTTGTAACATTTAAACGACACTAGTGTTCCTTCATTTTTATATTTTTTAAAAGCTATTTTCTTATTGTTTATAGCTTTTTTAACTTTAACCGTGAGCCACATAGGTTTTATCTGTAGCCTTTTAAACTTATTGCCCATGGGAATATACTTTGCAGTGAGGTTCCAAAGAGTCTTTTTGAAGAATTCCCATTTCTGTTCTGTGTTCATCGGTGCCAATATTCCCTCCCAGTCCAAGCCCTGGAGAGCAGTCCTCATGCTTTGAAAATTTGCTCTCTTGAAATTAAGTGTTTTTATTTTTCCTGTATGTATTTCTTGCTTATAGTTTACATTAAACGAAATCATGTTATGATCACTGCTACCCAGGTGTTCCTTTATCTGAACATTAGTAATGAGCTCTGCATGGTTTGAGATTACCAGGTCCAACAGAGCATCACTCCTAGTTGGGGCCTCAATAAACTGGACCATAAAATTGTCCTGCAATAGGTTTTTAAATTTTTGTCCTTTAACTGTCCCAGAAATTCCATTATTCCAGTCAATTTCTGGGTAGTTAAAATCCCCCATTATTATCACCGTCCCTGCCCTTGCAGCCCTTTCCATCTGTGCAAGGAGCTGAGTCTCCACCTCCTCATTAACATTGGGTGGTCTATAACAAACTCCAATGATTAGCTTTGAACTACGCACATCTGTATGCAGTTCCACCCATAATGCTTCAACTTCATCACACTCTCCATCAACCAGGTCCTCTTTCACGCTTGCTTTGAGGTCACTTCTCACATAGAGACAGACCCCTCCACCTTTCCTTTTTACCCTGTCTTTCCGAAAGAGAGCATAGCCAGGAATATTAATAGCCCAGTCATGTGAGGATTGAAGCCAAGTTTCAGCAATACCGATTACATCATAGCTCTCCTCATGCACCAGAGCTTCCAACTCACCTGTTTTGCTTGGAAGGCTTCTGGCATTGGTGAACAAACACTTAAATGTATTGTTACATTTTTCGCTGGCGTTTTTCATATGATTCATATAATTTTTAGTAGTGCAAATGGCACTATAATTTCCAATGGCTGTTTGCAACATGGGAACTTTCTTGTCACCTGCCATAACCCCACCTCCATCTATCCCCATTCCACTCTCCATTAATGTCTGACCCCTAACTGACCTGTGTGCCCGATGTAATTCACGTTCACCCTCCCCCCTCAAGTCTAGTTTAACGGGCCCTTAGGTCTGGTATGGGTTGTAAGGAGACCCCCCTTTGCCGAAAAAACGGCGTGGGGGTCCCCCCACAATCCATACCAGACCCGTATCCAAAGCACGCCGGCCGGCCGGTCAGGAGGGGAGTGGGGGCGAGCGAGCGCCCCCCCTCCTGAGCCGTACCGGGCAGCATGCCCTCAACATGGGGGGGTCAGGTGCTCTGGGGCAGGGGGCGCACTGCGGCCCCCCACCCCAGAGCACCCTGTCCCCATGTTGATGAGGACAGGGCCCCTTCCAGACAACCCTGGCTGTTGGTTGTCGGGGTATGCGGGCAGGAGACTTATCGGAATCTGGAAGCCCCCTTTAATAAGGGGGCCCCGAGATACCGGCCCCCCACCCTAAGTGAATGAGTATGGGGGTATTGAAATATTTTATTAGTTGGCCGCCGGGGGGGGTGTGTATGATGGTTTTTATAAAAGCGCCCCCCTCCGGCAGGCTTCTGCGGGGGGGGGGGTGGGTGCCGCTGTTCTTCGCCGCCGTCTGGTTCTCTTCCGCCGCCCGGCGGGCTTCCTTCGACATCTTCGGCGGCGGGGGGGGGGTCTTCTCCCACTCTCCGGGGGTCTTCTCCCACTCTCCGGGGTCTTCTCCGGCTCTCCGGGGGTCTTCTCCGGCTCTCCGGGGGTCTTCTTCTTCTTCAGGACTGGCCGCCGCTATCTTCGTGTGTTAGCTCAACTACTAGCGGCGGCCAATCCCCTCTTCTGTGACGTCGTCTTCTTCCTCTCTTCTCCAGATGTTGACGCAACGCTTCTTTCCACTGTTATGGCTGGCGCGCGGCTCGCGGCGAGTTATATAGGCCTGTCTTGTGACGTCGCAGTCCCATCATGCTCCGGTAGGTACCACATGCTACCTACCCACGTGGTTCCTACCGGAGCATGATGGGACTGCGACGTCACAAGACAGGCCTATATAACTCGCTGCGAGCCGCGTGCCAGCCATAACAGCAGAAGGAAGCGTCGCGTCAACATCTGGAGAAGAGAAGAGAAGAAGAAGACGACGTCACAGAAGAGGGGATTGGCCGCCGCTAGTAATTGAGCTAACACACGAAGATAGCGGCGGCCAGTCCTGAAGAAGAAGAAGACCCCCGGAGAGCGGAGAAGACCCCCGGAGAGCCGGAGAAGACCCCGGAGAGTGGGAGAAGACCCCGGAGAGTGGGAGAAGACCCCCCGGCCGCCGAAGATGTTGAAGGAAGCCCGCCGGGTGGTGGGCGCTTTTATCAAAGCGCCCCCCCGCCGGCAGAAGAGAACCAGACGGCGGCGAAGAACAGCGGCACCCACCCCCCCGCAGAAGCCCGCCGCAGGGGGGCGCTTTTATAAAAGCGATCATACACACCCCCCCCCCGGCGGCCAACTAATAAAATATTTCAATACCCTGTGTGGTTTATTTGTGTTTACACTTTTCTTGCAGGTGAATGGGTAGGGGTACAATGTACCCCATACTCATTCACTTAGGGTGGGGGGCCGGTATCTGGGGGCCCCCTTATTAAAGGGGGCTTCCAGATTCCGATAAGCCTCCCGCCCGCATACCCCGACAACCAACGGCCAGGGTTGTCAGGAAGGGGCCCTGTCCTCATCAACATGGGGACAGGGTGCTCTGGGGTGGCGGGCCGCAGTGCGCCCCCTGCCCCAGAGCACCTGACCCCCCCATGTTGAGGGCATGCTGCCCGGTGCGGCTCAGGAGGGGGGGGGGGGGCTCGCTCGCCCCCACTCCCCTCCTGACCGGCCGGCTGGCGTGCTTTGAATACGGGTCTGGTATGGATTGTGGGGGGACCCCCACGCCGTTTTTTCGGCGTAGGGGGGTCTCCTTACAACCCATACCAGACCTAAGGGCCCGTTATGCTCCTGAGGGGGGAACCCATGCCGGATTTTTATTTAAAATCCGGCGGGGACTTCCTTCTCAGGATTCATAACAAACTCCGCCCACGTGTAGAATTGGCGGGAATCCGCGACGGATCCCTGTCACTTCTATGACGGCTTTGTCTCCATCGCGGCAAGCCAGCTCGGCGCTGGCTCCCGCGATGGGGCTCGCAAGTGCTCAATCTCGCCGAGAAAAGGAGCGAGATTGACACAATATCGCGGTCAACCACTGTACTCATAGAACCTTTAGCAGAACACATCAGGCAGAACCCACGAATCTCTGGATTTCGAATAGGCCCTACCTCTCACAAGATCAGTCTGTTCGCGGACGACGTCATACTTATGTTAACTGACCCGACAACGTCACTTCTAGAAGCACAGAAGACCCTCCAATGGTTTAGTGAAGTATCATACTATAAAGTAAATGCCAATAAATCTTATATACTAGACCTGGGCCTTGAAGCCACTTCCAAAAACCTGTTGCAAACACAATTTCCCTTTACTTGGGCGGACCACGAGATTTCCTACCTGGGAGTCCAATTGACAGGCTCCGCCAAACATTTATTTAAAAGTAACTTTAAACCCTTCCTCGACAAACTCTAGAAAGACATTGTGGGCCTGGCCAGACATGAACTCTCCTGGTCTGGCAGGCTCGCAGCATTTAAGATGATGCACCTCCCGCAGCTACTGTATTTGTTTCGAACACCCCCCATCCCTATTCCAACATCCTACTTCCAGTCCCTACAAACTACCCTGAACACACTGTTGTGGCAAGACAAGAAACCTTGCTGCGCAAAACAGCTGCTCACCAAACATAAATGTGCCGGGGGGGGGGCAGGTTCCATAGATTTTAAAGAGTATTATTGGGCTACAATTCTCACTCAGCTTAAAGACTGGTTCCAGCCATTCCCTCTTACACTGTGGGGACAGCTGGAATCCACATTGGTTAAGCATAACAACCTCCGAGACTGGATACTGGGGGTACCACATGGCACACTGGTACCCCCACCTCTAACTCACACCCTCCCACAATGAGAGCATCAACCTTAGCCTGGAAATTTCTTTTCCAGCAAGTTGAACTCCACCCCCACCCATTTCATCCTCCTATTCCACTAAACTGCCTTCAACACTGCACTGTAGACCTTGACCTAAAACGTTGGACAGCCAGCGGTATATCCTACATTCAAGACATATTCTGTGGAGAAACATTGCTTACATTTCCTCAGATACAAACTAAGTTCTGCCTGGCCCATTTGGAATTCTTTACCTACCTTAGAATCAGACACTGTGTGTCTCAGATGTCCAAACCGTGCTACCCTATTCCCCCTTCAACGTGGTCATTCTTGACCGCCTCCCCCTCAAAAAAGAAAGGAATTTCCTATAAAATTTTGCCAAAAGCAGGTCTTCTCCAAAGCCAAACCACATTTCCAATGGGATGTATACATGGGCCAAATTTTTACTGAAGACCAATGGCAATCTGCACTTAGGTCCATCTACAAAGCTACTCGAAACTCGGCGTTGTGGGAACTCACATTAAAACTCTCCCTGCGTTGGTACCTCACACCAGCTAAAATAGCTAAATTTGGCATAAACAGCCCTGACACATGTTGGAGATGCGCTGGTGCTAAAGGAGATTTATTACATGTATTCTGTTCTTGCCTGTCCATTAGCATGTATTGGACCGCCATCTTCCGTATACTGTCAGATCTAACGGGTAGTCCTATACTTCCATCATCAGCTCTGGCATTACTAAACATGAATATGGATCAGATACCTGTTGATACACGACTGGTAGCCACCAATATCCTTCTGGCAGCTCGGCTGAGCATTACCAGACTCTGGAAATCTACCAAACCCCCGACGATAGAAAGCACTATTGAGCTAGTCAATCTGCACTACAACTATGAGCTAACACTGGCTTCTAGGAAAGGTTGCATAGCAGAGGCCCACAAGGTGTGGCGTTCATGGGTACGTTGGCCCAATGCAGCAATCTTTCTGTGAATCCGGTGGTCGCACAGTGCACCCGGGTTGACAGGGTTCTAGCTTTACTGTCACCTTACACCATGTATGGCTGATAAATTCTATATGCACCATTACTTTGATGTGTTATCTGACCTTTACTACTTAGCTGAAGCGATTGGATATAACTTGTTTGCTGTTTATGGCTTTGTATACTCACTCTTGACGAAGAACTGGTATGTACTCTACTTAAACTCTCTGGATTATGTTAAACTCAATAAAAACTTTTGTTGAAAAAAAAAATACTTTATAATTTTTACTATATTGATTGATTGATTCTGCCCAAGTGTTCTGTTTCAATTAAAGTCCCATTGCCTTCCCTTTAATTCCATGTTGCCGGGAAAGGAGGCTTGTATGCCGCCTCATTTAAATGCCACAGCCTCATTTAAAGTCCCACCTAATTTAGGTTTTAAATTTAGCAATTTAAACTTTATATTCAGGTAAGCCTGCAGTTTAAGAAGATAGGACTTCAAGATCTGAAGTGGAAGGGTCCTAAATAAGTAAAGGAGCTTTGACAGAATTGTCATCTTGATTGCTGTTATCTTTCCTAAGAATGATATTCTATAGGGTGACCAAGTTTCAAGTGGGCAATAAGGGGGGGAAGTTGAGGTTGAATAAGCCTGCGTAATCCCCTGAAAGCTTCACCCCCAGATATGAAAGGCAAAAGAGAAGGAGCGTTTAAGATTTTCCAGTTCGGCAGGGGAGAAGACCACTGGGAGAGCCACTGATTTAGACACATTCACAGATACGCCTGAGATCTCCGCAAATGTAACTAGGGTACTAAGGAGGTTTGGAAGGGTGATCAAAGGGTTGGTGAAAAATAGGAGCATGTCATCTGCATACATACAGAATTTATAGGTGGAAGAAGTCTTTCTTTAGCCAGAAATGTCAGGGTGTCAAAGACTTGCAATAGCCAGGAGCTCAATGGCTAGGGAAAAATAAGTGGGGACAGTGGGCACTCCTGTCTAGTTCCCCTACCAAGCTGGAAGAATTCTGAGCTACATCCGGGGATTCTGACATGAGTGCTGGGTTTCTGATACAAAGCATAAAAGGCATGAAGGAAATCCCCCCGAATACCATTGCACTGGAGTAGGAGAGACACATAGCTCCAAGACACACTGTCAAATTCATTGCCAGGTGGATATTATGTGTAATAAAATGGTGAGGGATAAAACCAGACTGGTAAGGAGAGATTTGGGAGAAATCATCCCCTCCCTGTCAGCCAATATCCCGCTAAAGATTTTCAAGTCATTATTAATGACCGATATTGGCCAAAAATTCTGCGGCAAGGAGTGGTCCTTATTCTGCTTTGGTATGAGAGACATGTTAGCCAACAGCATTTTTTCAGGGCAACTAAAAACCCTGAAGGAGAGTTAAAAAGCTGAACCAGTCTTGGGGAAAATTGAGGGGTGAATTTCTAGTAATATATGGATGAGAAGCCATCAGACCCAGGGGAAGAGCCATTTTTAAGACTTTTAATGACATTGAGCATAGAAATGGGAATCAGAATCAGAAGATGGGAGATCAGTTTGTCTGACTGAGAGGTAGAGAGGGTGGGGAGAGGTATCTCGTCAAACCTATCTAGGGCATCCTTGGAGGGTCCCGATGGAGGGGTCCCCAGAAGCACAGGATAATAATTACATTTTTTTCCAGGACTTCGAGGGTGAGAGGTTAGCTTCTCCAAACGGGAAGGTCACTTTACATACACGTGGGGGCAGATAGACTGGTTCAGCTTCCTAGCAAACATTGTGGAAGCCATATTACTATGTAATAGAAACCTGGCTTTCGACCATCTCAGGGACTTCTCCACTTTAGCAAAGAGCAACAAGTCTAACTCCAAACATTTTTGGTCTATAGCCCATCTGGTCACTTCTAAAGTCAGGGCTGCAGAGTTTTTGTATAAGATATCAAGCCGAGACCAGGCTAATAAGCTTACCCCTCAACACCACTTTATGTACCACCCAAACTGTGGGGACGGGGGTCTTAGGAAGGGCATTAAGAGCAAAGTAAGTATCAATGGATTGGGCTACCTCCATCTCCACTGCAAGGTCAGAGAGGAGTGCTTTGTTTAATCTCCAGGAGAATGGAGTAGGGGCCTGTCCAACCAGCTCTGTGACAAAGGAGGTGATGTGGTGGTCTAACCACACACAGCTATGTAAGGAGGCTGTCTTAGAGTTGGCTAGAATTGTGGGGGTAAAAGATATAGTCCAGCCTAGAGTAACTGTTGTGAGGGTGTGAAAAGAAAGTGTACTCCTTAGCTCCTATATTATAGGCTTGCCAGGTGTCCACTAGTTGGAAATCATGTAGCTTTCACGAGAGGGATTAAGGGAAAGCCCTCCAACCCGAAGAGGTTGAGCATCTTTCAAGGGTAGGATTAGTAACCATATTAAAATCTCCCCCTATTAACATGTGTGGTGATTGATATCTATCCAGTATCTCAAAGAGGGCAGTGAAAAGGGAGGCCGAGGCATGATTGGGGGCATAGACACTGTCAGTAGCCAGCTCCTTATTGTGAGCAACCCCCTAAATGATAACAAAGTGACTCTCCTTGTCTTTATAGATATGATGTATGTCCATAGGGAAGGAAGTATGTAGGAATATGGCAGCAGCTTTACATTTGGATACCTCTCCCCACCCTCTCTTTACATTTGGAGGAGTGAAGGGTATAAAAGGCCGGAGTGAAATGACCTATGAAAGAATTTGGGGTGAGAGAAGTGGGAGAAATGTGTCTCCTGAAGCTACAGGATCTTGGCATTCAATTGCTTATAAATATATATATATATAAAGTGCAGCGCAAACCATGTAAGCAATATAATAAATTGTGATAAATAAATTGGTAAAGTCCAAACAATTTGTGACGAAAAGAGGAAAAATATCTGTAGAACATTCGGTGAGGCGAATGGTTGAAGATCTTCACCATGTGAAAGAAAACAGAGGTAGCAAGTATAAAAGCTTATCCCTCCACCAGTGTAGATGGCTACTCTCACCTTAAATTATGACCACTGGGTTAACAGATGGTCATTAGGGCATAGAGAGAACCGGAAATGAAGTATATCTCCTATTTGATGGTCTCAGCATGGATACCGGAACAAGGGGACATGGAAGAAAAAACAACCATCTAAGAGCTTCCGTTTGATCACTGCTTTAATCAGATAGGCAATTGACCGGCTACTCACATTTGTTCAGAAGTTAACAGGCATGTACTTATATAACAGCTCACGGAGTTCCCCAGGAAGGACACCGAGCGACGTGTAAGGCTCCAAAAACCCCTGGACGCGTTGCGTGAAAAACACTTCCTCAGCAGGGTGGAGTGGAGCTGAGCACGTCTCCCGTTCGAAATTAAATAAGCTATGGATGCTGTAGCAACTCCCATCGACTAGCGTCATGAACGAGCGGTGTGGCACGTCCCGCGTCACGTTCAAGATGGATAGCTTTATTATTCGATTCGAAAATGAACAAAACTTTATTATTCGATTCAAAAACGAACAAACAAAACTTTATTCGATCGGCCTTATTATATAATTCAAGAGCGAACCAAACACCTCAAAAAGTAATAGCGCCATCTTGTGGATGCAAAACATATAACCGGCCCAAGGCATTAAAATAGACGGATAAAGCTATATGTGATGAAAAAACGTCGCTCAGTGTCGACAATGGAACTCTGCGAGTAATAATACAAAAAAAGGCACCATAAACAACATGTATCAATTTGCCTCTAATTAATATTAAACCATATACACAATATATCTATTGATCTATCATAAAATATATATATATCTATCTATATATATATATATAGATAGATATATATATATGTATGTATATAACCAATCTGACTAATTACATTTAATTCTATTAAGCATAGAACACACAATTATAAAATGTAGAAATAAAAATGTAAAAAAATATATTTATATATATAATACCATTGGCAATATTAATACCCACACACCTCCTATATAGAGAACTTCGCACCAAAGTTCTAATTGGAGGATGATCATATACAATACAATAAAAAATAGGAAAT
The DNA here is from genome assembly GCA_029574335.1 of Rana kukunoris. Taxonomy (NCBI): domain Eukaryota; kingdom Metazoa; phylum Chordata; class Amphibia; order Anura; family Ranidae; genus Rana; species Rana kukunoris. The sequence goes on from CM056059.1 coordinate 244,310,202, forward strand.
ATACAATAATTATAGGAAATAGAGTAAATAAACTCTATATTGTATAAAGTATAACTAAGATACATGCACTCCTATTAAAATGGTTAAAAATCGGGTAAAATGATAAATGCTGAAGCATATGAAAAATATAAAAATATATAAAAAAAATACAGTATATATATTTATATATTTTTCATATACTTCTGCATTTATCATTTTACAAGTGCCACCTATTTTCAGTGGGGAAATGCCACAGCTGATCCCCATACCTCATTATTCTATTGAGATCATAGAGGGGAATCGCTTTAGGACAAGGTCCTGGAATTGGGCAGGACACTATTCGGCTGGATAAATACCAGCAAGTCCTGGGCCTGTATATTTTCCTCTCCTTTGGCAATGAGGGCTGTTCGGTCGCTCCCTCACCCTTACATAACTCTTGGACTGAGCTTGAACTACTCTAGGGGGATCCTCACCCAGTTCACCATGTGGTTTGAATTACAATTTGCACTGCTCTACTCCCGTGGCCCCTGATCACGGTTTGTCAACCAGAAACGTGTCAGGCATTTCCACATCGCCCACCAGGAAAGTGCTTTGATGTTCTGTTTTTTGTTTTGTTATTTTTTGTCAATTTTGGCACACTTATTGTCGTTGGTGGTAATGTTTTGTAATTTGCACTTTTTATATACACAAAGGTTTTATATGCACCTAGGTGCACATTGTGTACTTGCATCAAGTGCCAACATGTTTATCTTGTCCTAATAAAAAAAAATATATACTTTGTGTGGCTTCCAAAGTCCTATTAAGGGGGTATATTCTTCATTTTTATCCCATTATTAGTGTGTTTTAAAGATTATGCATGGGCTGAATGTTGCCTGGATTCTGCTAAACTAGTCAATACTGTCCGATATTCAGCCCTGGTGGTTTAAATAGAGAGCAGGGAAAAGAAGGGAGTGTCTAAGAGGGGACTATAGTAAAAAAAAATACAAAACAGGAGGGGTAGAACTAATTTAAAGTAATAAGGCATAGTATGTGCAACTTCTCTATAATTTGGCTGACTCACTAATCCTGATTTAATAAAGGAGTAAACTATAGTCACTTTCAAAGTGAATTTAAACTTATCTTAATGAATAAAGCAGGGATATGCAATGAATGGACCTTCAGCTGTTGCAAAACTACAAGTCCCATCATGCCTCTGCCTCTGGGTGCCATTCTTGTGGCTGTGAGAGTCTTGCTATGCATCTTGGGACTTGTAGTTCTGCAACAGCTGGAGGTCTGCTAATCGCATATCCCTGGAATAAAGTGAAAATATGGGGCCAGATTCAGATACAATTACATTGGCGCAGAGTATCAGAGATACACTACGCTGCCGTATTTTACCAGGCTGTACGACGAATCCTGGTAGATTTTGGCCCTTACGGTACGGCGGCATAGTGTATTTCTCGCCGCGTAATCGAAATACGCAATTAGGGGGCATGAAGCATTTAAATTAGGCGCGTCCCCGCGGCGACCGAACTGCGCATGCTCCGTACAGAAATTTCCTGCTCTGCATTGCGCAAAATAACGTCGATACGTCATTTGTTGTTTGAGTAGCGTCGTTTACGGACATTCCTATTCCCGGACGTTTTACGTCAAAAATAAAAAAAGACGTCAGAAAACGTTGATATTCGACGTGGGAACGACGGCCATACTTAACATGGGCTGTCTAATATTAGACCAGCAAAAATCTGGTATAGTTTTATGCAGCAAAAAGATGACTAAAGATGCCGTAAGATATTGCGATAGACGTTCGTAATTTTGTGGATAATCGGCAAAAGCTTATTTGCATACCCCGACGCAGAAAACGACGGGAACTCCACCCAGCGGCCGCAATTTTATTGCAGTGTAGATCCGAAGGCGTACGAACACGTAAACCAGTCGGATTGAAGCCCGCAGCCGTAATTTCATGGTTTGAGGTTTCAGAGTAGTGAAAAAAACGCGCGTAATTCGAAAGTACTCCAGTCTAACGCGAGATAGACAGGCGTAATCGCTCTTTGAATCTGGCCCATGGTTTGCAATAAATACTAATCATGTCAAGGTAAAATAAAAAAAACAAGACTTTGATAATGAAGATGGATGATTGAAGTCAGTGCAACCTCATCTCATCCCCTAAGATACTGTAAGTAAAAATTTCCCTTACAAACTGACAATTCACTTGAAAGAAAACACACCTTTTTCCTTTTAGCAACTTAACCCAAATGAAAATAATTGATTTCCCTATGTTACCGGTATCTTATACAGGGTTGAGTTATTATAGTTATTAAACTACCTTTCCTCTACTGTCGATTACACAAGTCTCTACATTTTAGTAAAATAACAAAAATTGGATACAGCAAGCAAAAAAAAAAACTTGAAAATCACATATTAAATTACTTAAAAACACTACTACAATTGCTTAAAATAACTGTATGTTCACCAAAAATGCATTGAGAGCAATTTATCAAAACTGGTGCAGACAAAATCTGGGGCAGCTGGCAACCAATTTTATGTTTTTTCCTGTTAAGCTTTGAAAATTAAAGATACAAGCTGATTGGTTTTCATGCAGAGCTGCTACAGATTCTACTTGCTCCAATTTTGATAAATTCCCCTTATTATACTTTTCCTTTAAATAGTAGTTACAAGACTGGTTGTATCTGTGACATAATGGTTTAAAAATAACAGTGAGTATATTTAGAGTGCAAAACCTTACTGTTACTTGGTTTGAAAAAAAGACAGAGAAGAACTTAAGACAACCACATAATTTTTTGCAAGATAATTAGGAGATCTTAAAATGCCAAGAGTAATTGAATTGATATTTAAATCTTTGTCTTGAAAAAAGAAAACTGGTTCTCAAAGGAAACTTTTCAACCTACATATTAATGGCAGATTCATTTTTGTCATCATTATCTCTGATGTATATTATAATCAATAGGAAACCCAAGACCTGAAATTGAACATTCACAAACGGAATATACTGCACTAGGAAATTGTAGATTTATTTCCAGAACTTTGGGCCACTTTTAGTGTGTCTAATATATAAAGTATGGGTGTCATCTCATAGTAATACTACTCTCACCTTAATTCTCCATCAGCCAGATATCAAAACAAGTTAAAGATTTATTTGACAGGCCTTTTCATATATGATTGCATTGTATGTTATCTAAAGAAGATCTTCAGTCTAGATAAATATCACCAGTATAATTCCAGATTGTGTACATTTGGTGTTTCTTTTTCTGAAAGAGCTTTATTAAGTAAAAAACAGTGCTGCAATATGCATTAAGTCCCCCTTTTTTTTAATACTCCTATGTTTTGAGGGCACACAATTCTTTATCAATGGGGTTCAAAAGAAAAACAGAAATCAATGGTCACTACATCTAGTTACTCCCAATTAAGCCAAGACTGGAGAAAAGAGTGGACAGCCGCACTTCCACAAAATTCTTTAAAAAAGTTGCCTTTAATGGTAAAAAATGGAAACAGCACTACAAGTCACAGCAGACAGTGGGGTGGATAGCTGACGTGTTTTGCACTGGGGTATCAGCGCTTAATCATAGCTAAAGCAAAAATGGTACACAACTCAAATATATATGGCACACCTAAACCAAACCTGAACCAGTCATGTGATCTGCCTCCACCTGTGGCCAACCATCTGATCATTTGATTGGTCTTTTTCAGGGGGATTTGTATTCTGGAAAGATGTCAAAAAAAGTATGTTAGGATACTAACATTCTAGCAAAATGCTGGCACCCAATAGTACAAGTAGTGGGGATATATTTACCGCTTGAAGCATAAGAGAGATGACATGTAACCAGAGATGATGGCCGTCGTGCAGACAAAGGATCCCGATATCCCCATGAAAAACATCCCCATCTCTCCAGGTGGGAGTCAACCAAACAGAGGCTTGCAGAGAGTCTCGGGTGTAGACCTGCGAGAGGGGGGGCTAGGAAAAACAGATGACACCCATAATGATTCAATATGTATTTATAATAAGAATGTAGAGTAATTGTGTACTAATAAGATCTTGGCATAAATATGTATAAATGAATATAGTGGAGTATGAAGGTATTGTTGATACTAAAATCAGAATATCATGTTATTATTGTTTTTAAATATACCAAAACCATAGACATGGTAGGTATAATATATAAGTGAATGCAGTGTGAACATGCTGCTAGTGGATGAAGTGATTGAAAAGAATGACAGAAAAATGTGTGGTGCAGAAAATGATGTGTGTATGGGTGTAAAGGTACAGAGTGCATATTAGTGCACCGTGTATGTGTTTGAGAGTACAAGTGTGTGTACAATAATGTGCAAAAAAAATAAAAAAAATGGAGAAGAAAGTGAGGAGAAAGAGCAATATGTACAGTGAAAAGTGAAAAAACAAAACAAAAAAGACTAACAAATCAGGTGGCATAAGCAGAAGATTAAAGATGTCAAAAGTAAAAGAAAGTATGTGTGAATGGTGAAGGTTAGTGTGATTGTCCCAGTGCTGGTATTTGTAAATAAGTGTAGATATATATGTATTTTAACCACTTAAGACCCGGACCAATATGCTGCCAAGTGACCAAAGGGGTTTTTGCGATTCGGCACTGCGTCGCTTTAACAGACAATTGCACGGTCGTGCGACTTGGCTCCCCAACAAAATTTGCGTCCTTTTCTTCCCACAAATAGAGCTTCCTTTTGGTGGTATTTGATCGCCTCTGCGATTTTTATTTTTTGCGCTATATACAAAAATAGAGCGACATTTTTGAAAAAAAAAAACAATATTTTTTACTTTTTGTTATAAGAAAAATCAAATAAACTAAATTTTAGTCAAACATTTAGGCCAAAAAGTATTTAGCCACATGTCTTTAGTAAAAAAAAATCGCAATAAAAAAAAAATTAGCTACCTAACAGCGACACTAATACAGCGATCAGAAAAATGATCGCTTAGTGACGCTGGCAATAGGGAGTGAAAGGGTTAACTAGGGCAGTGATCAAGGGGTTAAAACTTTATTAGGGGGGGGTACAGGGCTACCCTGAACCTAACACTAACTGACTTTTACACTGCCTGTCACACTGACACTAAATACAGTAATCATACATGTATGATTACTGCATTCAGTGACACTGTGACAGGGGGTGGGGGGGGGGGCTATCGCGGGGGTTAAATGTGTTTATGTGAAGTGTAGTGCAGTGTAGTGTTGTGCAGACTTACTTGTGTGGTGATCTCTCCTCAGCGGTGGTTGAAAAAACGACCGAGGGAGAGATCACGTCGCTTCCTCCTTCCTGTGTTTACACAGGAGGAGGAAGTGCACTGCAGGGGGAGCGCGCGCATTGGCTGAGAGCGATCCGGAGGGGGCGGACAAAAACGAATAGCCGCCCCCTCTTGTCGGATCGCTCCTGCAGCCGCGCGAACCGCCGCATGTACTGGGGGGGTCCGATCGGACCCCCGATCCCCCCCAAGGCACCAACGTATATATACGTTGATGTGCCTGTCGGTGCCATTCTGCCGACGTAAATGTACATGCAGCGGTCCTTAAGTGGTTAAAGCAGTAATGATATTGCTAAGTAACTACAGAGTGTAGTATAATGTGCAAAAGCAATATGAATATATGTAGCATGCTGGATCTAGTACTCACATGGGCTCGCATCCTATCAGTGTATGTGGAGGGAGCTCTTCCGGGAGCACAATCAGATCCGGGAAAAGTAGGCACATTAAATAGGGTCTAAGCCAATTAGTGCCAGGTGTCTTTTTTTCCCTCCACCCTCATCAACCACATCCCTGTGCTGGTTAACCCTTTACTCCCTCAGCGTTCCTGTAAGCTAGTGCTTCGGCCACTGCCATCACCTCCATCGCAATCGCGTGGTGTCATGACGCAAAAACGCACACGGGGCCGAGGTCGCGCATGCATGCAGTGTCATGGCAAATATGGAGGTGATCCAAGAATGTCGCCAACACGGTAATGCTCCCCCGGGTGGCCAAAGATGGAATGGCACATCCTAACGGGAGCATAGCAATGGGGAGAATCGTGAATAATAACACGTCTCCCCGCCATGTCAGGAAGCCGTGGAAAAGGCGGCACCCGCCCCACATGGAGAGGGGGGACTGAGAAAGGGGGCATTATTGTGCACCCAGGACATCAAAAACATAAGAAATACAAAGTACAAAGTGAATAACCCAAAAGGGGTATAGTAATTGCATATACATTCAAACATTACATAAATGAGTGAATTAGTTAACTGGTAGAGAGCTATAGGCTAGGTGAATAGATTGGGTCATTTATTATGGCAATGATGGGTGTTATGGCGAGTTGACCCAAAAATATGTATCTTTGGGTTACAATTTTTGGACAATCCTTTCGGAAAGGGAACATACATTATGATACCTATAGGTGCACAAAAAAGTGATAGCCTATATACCAAAATTATAATACATATACTCATACCAAAACAATGTAAAATCCCAGAAAAACACCCGTCTCGATCGAAATTCGATCGAGAACAGGAAACATTGCCATAAACGAAAAAATGAGCACCATGATATTCAAGAAGTAGACTATCACATTATTTATGTTCGGTTCTCATGCGTTGGATGGGGGAGGGGTGTTTAGCCATCCAAAAACAATTTGAAACTAGAAAAAAACGCATATATTGAGAGCCAAAGGGCCGCACACCCCAAAATGTTGTACAGACAAAAATGGAAACATTCCACAAGGGGGCTTTTAAGCGACATACTGTATAAAGTATATTAAATTCAAAGACATGGAAATGTATAAAAGAGATATTTACTAGGTTTCTGTATCACAAGTAATAAAGATGAAGATGCAGATAGTTGTAATACAATGGAATATATATATTCTTATGGAAGCTACTTCATCAATGGCACTATATATATTCCATTGTATCATTTAATATTTAATCATTGTTGAGATAGGTCTCAAACTGTCTGTAACCTGAATTTATTTTTAATATTACAAGTATCTTCATTATCTTTATTACTTGTGATACAGAAACCTAGTAAATATCTCTTTTATACATTTCCATGTCTTTGAAATTAATATATTTTATACAGTATGTCGCTTAAAAGCCCCCTGGGGGGAGCTGTGGTGGCTCAACGTGATTGGCACTGCGCTGACAAGCCGTTCACCTCTGCAGCCAAGGGTTCGGATCCCGATCTCGGCTACATGTGAATTGAGTTTGGTGGTCTCAGCCCAGCTCCCGGTGGGTGTGCTATGCAAGGTACGCCTGTGCTTAGTATGGCCACCCCCCCCCCCAAAAAAAACCACCCCACATTTACACGCACACGAAATTGGTTTAACACACACGCACTTTGGCCATGCGGTCTCCTAAAATAAAGAGAGGCGAAGGACCTATGGGGCTGGCTGGGTGGGCTAGACCCCCTCACTCCCTCATAGGGGGAGTCCCTCTGCCTTGTTGGGTTCCCGTTGGGCCCCAGTCGGGCTCCCAAGTGGAGCAGGTAGGGCGGGGTGAGTGGGAGGCCCCCCTCACACCCGCCATTGCCACCGGGGGCATGGAGAAGGATGGCGATTGCCTCCGGGGGGAGGGTCTGCCTACTCCCAACTCCTGCAGTCCGGCTCCTCTCTCTCGAGTTCACGCACAAAATACACTTTAAAAAAAAAAAGCCCCCTGGGGGAATTTTTCCATTTTTGTCCATGGGTGTCCTTGGGCTCTCAATATAGGTGTTTTTTCTTGTCTCTAGTTTGCTCACAATAGTGCCGTCAATACCGAATCCCGATTGTCTGCGTTTATGATGAATTATGTTTTCCAACCATCCATGTTGCCTTACTTATTTGCTCCTTAACCACTTGACCACTGAGCACTTAAACCCCCTTAACCACTTCCCGCCTGGTTAATCGCCGATTGACATCCGGGAAGTGGTTCTGAAATCCTGCTAGATTTCATGCCGCCCACGCCCATGGGGGCGTGCATCGCGGCGATCGGTGATGCGGGGTGTCAGCTGATCGGCGGCTCTCCTGACAGGGGGTTCACGCTGACTGGCAACATGGATTCATCAATGCCACCCCTCATTGTCCATCAGTGTCACCCCACAGTGTCCATCAGTGCCACCCCTCAGTGCCAATCCATGCCCAGTGCCCACCTATCAGTGCCCATCTGTGCCAACCATAAGTACCCATCAGTGCCACCCATAAGTGCCACCCATGAGTGCCCATCTGTGCCGGCTATGAGTGCCCAGTGCCGCCTATGAGTGCCCATCAGTGCTGCCCATAAGTGCACATCAGAGCCGCATATGAGTGCCCATAAATGCTGCCTATGAGTGCCCATCAGTGCTGCCTATGAGTGCCCATCAGTGCCACATACCAGTGCCCCCTATCAGTGCCCATCAGTGCCACCTTGTCGGTGCCCATCAGTACTACCTCATTAGTGTCCATCAGTGCCACCTCATCTGTGCCCATCAGTGTCGCGCCCGTAATTGAAAGAGAAAACGTACTTATTTACAAAAAAATTAACAGAAAAAAAAACATATTTTTTTTCAAAATTTTTAGTCTTTTATTAGTTGTTGCGCAGAAAAAAAATGCAGTAATCAAATACCACCAAAAGAAAGCTCTATTTGTGGGGAAAAAAGGACGGCAATTTTGTTTGGGTACAGTGTAGCATGACCGCGCAATTGTCATTCAAAGTGCAACAGCGCTGAAAGCTGAAAATTGGCTTGGGCGGGAAGGTGCGTAAGTGCCTGGTATGGAGGTGGTTGATAACCAGACCAATTCTCAGCTTTCGGTGCTCTCACATTTTGAATGACAATTACTCAGTCATACAACACTGTACCCAAATTAAATTTGTGTCCTTTTTTTCCATTAAATGGAGCTTTATTTTGGTGGTATTTAATCACCGTTTTTTTTTTTTTTGCACTATAAAAGGAAAAAGACTGACAATTCTGTAAAAAAAAAAAAAAAATCTTTGTTTCTGTTATAAAATTTAGCAAATTTTAAATGTGTCTTCATAAATTTTGGCCAAAATGTATACTGCTACATATCTTTGGTAAAAATAAGTACAAATTGGTGGATATTATTTGGTCTTTGTGAAAGTTATAGCGCCCACAAGCGATATGGTGCCAATATCTGAAAATTGATCACACCTTAAGTACTGAAGGCCTATCTCATTTCCTGAGACCCTAACATGCCAGAAATGTACAAATACCCCCCCCCCCCGGAAGAAGACATTCCAAGGTATTTAGAAAGAGGCATGGTGCGTTTTTTTAAGTTGTAATTTTTCCCACAATTCTTTGCAAATTTAAGATTTTTTTTCACAAAATTTTCATATTAGCAGGTTATTTCTCACATACAGCATATGCATACCACAAAATACACCCCAAAACACATTCTGCTATTCCTCCCGAGTATGGCGATACCACATGTGTGAGACTTTTACACAGCATTGCCACATACAGAGGCCCAACGTGCAGGGAGAAGGGATGAGCTCCGCGTTTGATCGAAACATATGTTCGACTCGAACATCGTCTGTTGGTACGTTCATCGAAATTCGAACAAAACGGGTCGTTCGCGCCAAATTCGAGTGATGCTTCACGGCCCATAATTCACTGCGGCATTGCGTGCCGATGATTGGCCAAGCATGCACTATGACCAATCACAGCACGCAAAAAACGGAGAGCCATAATTGGCCAAAGCCAGGGTGGCTTTGGTCAATTATGACTCAGGGGGTTTAGTACACGCCCCACACTATAAAAGGCTGCCTGCAAGGCGGCCTCGTGTAGTGTGTTGTGGCGTTGTTAAAGAGATCAGTCCTATAGAGAGAAAGAGAGAGAGAGACAGTGTCGTTATTAATAGATAAATAGATAGAGCAGGCAGGCTAGTCAGTTTAGTTAAATTTACAATGTGTAGAGGTTATATATACATCCCAGGAGTTGTACATATATTTATACACTGTATAGCTTAGCTAGATCAGTTCTTCCTAATTTACTGGCAGGTGATTGTGCTATTTAAAGACATTTTCACAGGTATAACACCCAGCAGGTACAATATTTAAAGGAATTTTTTCCTTTTTGTTTTTTAATTTAAGCATCATTAAAATCACTGCTCCTGGAGCAGTGATTTTAATGATGCTTAAATAAAAAATAAAAAAAGAAAAAGAAAAATTCCTTTAAATATTGTACCTGCTGGGTGTCTATAGTTTGCCTGTGAAAACGTCTTTGAGAACCCGGGTCTTGCCCGAGGGAACATGTATCAATGGATTTTTTTTTTTAAAACTGTCGTTTTTTCAAGAGTCCTGCTCCTGAAAAAACGACCGTTTTTAAAACTTTTTTTCCATTGATACATGTTCCCTCGGGCAAGACTGGGTTCTCAAAGACATTTTACGACAATGACTTGCATATTAGGCTTTAAAATTAACACTTTTGAATTCGAACGTTCGAGTCCCATAGACTTCAATGGGGTTCTAAATGTTTGCGCGAACGTTCAGTCCGTTCGACGGTTCTGGTGCGAACTGAATGCGGGGGTGTTCAGCTCATCCCTAGCAGGGAGCACCATAAGGCGTTCTGGAGCACCCAGGCCAATACTAACATTCCTCTCCTACATGTAAAAATCATCATTTATTTGCTAGAAAATTACATAGAACTCCAAAACATTATGGGCCAGATTCAGGTAGATGGGAGCATCTTTGCTCTGGAGTAACGCTTCTCATTTACGTTACTCTGCCGAAATTTTAGGAGCAAGTGCTGTTATTCATGAAGCACTTGCTCCTAAAGTTGCGGCAGCGCATCGCAAATGAGCCGGCGGAATTCAAATTGGGCGGGTACGGGGCGTGTATTATTTAAACTAAGCGCGATCCCGCGGCGAACGTACTGCGCATGCGTCGAGTGTCAATACATCCCAGTGCGCATGCTCCAAATTCTGTCAGTGAACGTCAATGACGTCACATCCCCATTCATGAACGTTTTACGCAAACAACGGCAATTTTTTTTTTCCCGACGCGATGACGACGGCTATACTTAACATAGGATACTCCACTAGGGGGCTGCTTTATCTTTACGTCGCGTATCGCTTACGGAAACGTCGGAAAGTCACTGCGTCGCGCCCGAAAACGAACGTGAATTTCCGATTCCCGCTGATTAACATATTTTTTCAGCGTTAATCAGCGGGAACGCCCCCGGCGCCATTTTTAAATTAAATTTGTGATACGATGGCGGAATTCAATTGCGCCGATCGCATCGGAACACCAACCCGGCGTTTCTTGTTTTCTGGTTACAGAAAACAGAAACGCCGGCTTAAAGTGACAGTTAGGCTGGAGTATCACAGATACTCCAGCCTAACTCTACCTGAATCTGGCCCTATATATGCTTTTTAGCAAAGACCCTAGAGAATACAATGGCGGTCGTTGCAACTTTTTTTTATCATGCACGGTATTTGCACAGCAATTTTTCGAACAAGTTTTTTTTGGAAATAAAACTGTTTTGTACTTTAAAAAAAAAAAAAAACATTAAAGTTAGCCCAATGTTTTTGCATAATATGAAAGATGAAGTTACGCCGAGTAAATAGATACCCAACATGTCACCCTTGAAAATTGCACACACTTGTCGAATGGCGCCAAACTTTGCTACTTAAAAATCCCCATAAGTGACGCTTTAAATATTTTTACTGATTACATCTTTTTAGTTGGAGAAGAGGTCTAGGGCCAAAATTATTGCTCTCGCTTTAACGTTCACAGCAATACCTCACATGTGTGGTTTGAACACCGTTTTCATATGTGGGCGGGACTTACGTGTGCATTCGCTTCTGTATGCGAGCACACGGGAACAGGGGCACTTTAAATTAAAAAAAAAAATTATTTCTCATTTTACTTTATTTATTTTAGTTTGACACGTTTTTCCCCATAAATAAATGTTTTGATGACTTTTATTCCTATTACAAGGAATGTAAACATCCCTTGTAATAGGAATATAGCATGACAGGTCCTCTTTACAGTGAGATATGGGTCAATAAGACCCCACATCTCACCTCTAGGCTGGGAAGCCTGAAATAATAATAAGAAAAAAACTATCCTGGCTTTGATCGTAGCGGTAAGTCAGAAGAAGCACCGAAGGGCGATGGGAGGGGGGACGTCCCCTTTCGCCTCCCCTAAGAATGATCAAGAGGCGGAACAGCTGCCATGATCATTTTTATGGTGTAGAGAATCGCCGGCTAAAAAAGATGATATCATAATGATGCCTGTAGCGGCAGGCATCATTCAGATATCCCTGCACAAATTCAAGGATGTTATATGACGGCCGGCGGGCAGGAAGTGGTTAAAACACTTTTTTTTCCAGGGTATTGCAGAGTATTGGCCGGGTGTTGCAGAGTATTGGCCGGGGTATTGCAGAGTATTGTGCGGGGGGTATTTCAGAGTATTGTGCGGGGTATTGCAGAGTATTGTGCGGGGGTATTGCAGAGTACTGACAGGGGTATTACAGAGTATTGCACAGGTATTGCAGAGTATTGCACAGGGGGTATTGCAGAGTATTGCACAGGGGGTATTGCAGAGTACTGGCAGGGGTATTGCAGAGTATTGCACAGGGGGTATTGCAGAGTATTGCGCAAAGGTATTGCAGAGTGTTGCGCAGGGGTATTGCAGAGTATTGCGCAGGGGGTATTGCAGAGTATTACGTGGGGGTATTGCAGAGTATTGCACAAGGTATTGCAGGGATATCTGAGCAGGGATGGCTGGATCTGTGACTGCAATAGTCACAGATCCAGCCCACAGCGCTGCTGACACCTGCTCTCTCCTCTCACACTGTACCGATCGGTACAGAGAGAGGAGGGAGGAACAGGCGTCATTGGACGGAGCGATCACGTGGTAAACGGCTGCTATCAGCGGCAATTTACCGCGATCCGTACATCCCGACATTCCCATGTGCGCGCCCCAGGGGGCGCATGGGAGCGCGATTCTGGGAGGACGTTAATGTACGCCCTCCCAGAGTTAACGAACCGCCCCGTAGACATATTTTGTCTATGGGCAGGTCGTTAAGTGAAAGAAAAAGGATCACCGCTCCAGATGAGTGCAATAAGCAATTAGTGTCCTCCTCAAAGACCATGGGTGCTGGCAATGCACAAGGCAAAAATCAGTGAAAGATAATCATGGACAGCCGCACTCCAAAAATAGTTGCCTTTATTGTTGTAAAAGGATAAAAAAGCACTACAAAGCACAGCACATCAATTCTTTCCCTAAAAACAACAGCAGCTGCTGCTGCTCTGAGGGAGAGAATTAGATAGGAGTCAGTCTCAGTCCTGCTTCAGAAATTAAATTACTCAGCGATCTACATAGCACAGCAAGTCACTCTGCGTTAGATACTTTAGGGAAAGGTTGCTGCTGTTGTTTTTAGGGAGAGAATTAGATAGACATGTGTATTCGTTTTCGTTAGAATGCATTTTCGTCAGAAAATCTGGTATTTTCGGTATCGTTTTAACGAACGAAAACGAAAGCGCAAGAAACGAAAACCGAAAGATCCGACATAAAAAATGCTTTATTTTCGTTTTCGTTCAGATCCGACGATTTTCGATGCTTTGTCGAATTTCCGTCGTTCAATTTCACAAAGTCATCGAAAATCGTCGTTCTGAATACAGGGAATATGTATATTCCCTGTATTCAGAACGACGATTTTCGATGCTTTGTCGAATTTCTGTCTTTCAATTTCACAAAGTCATCGAAAATCGTCGTTCTGAATACAGTATTCAGAATGACGATTTTCGATGCTTTGTCGAATTTCCGTCGTTTAATTATACAAAGTCATCGAAAATCGTCATTCTGAATACAGGGAATATGTATATTCCCTGTATTCAGAACGACGATTTTCGATGCTTTGTCGAATTTCTGTCTTTCAATTTCACAAAGTCATCGAAAATCGTCGTTCTGAATACAGTATTCAGAATGACGATTTTCGATGCTTTGTCGAATTTCCGTCGTTTAATTAGACAAAGTCATCGAAAATCGTCGTTTTCGGACGAAAACTTTCCAGACGAAAACAAAATAAATCAAAACGATTTTCGGGAGTAACTAAATACATTTATTTTCTGGACGAAAACGAAAAAACAAAACAAAATATTCCAGTCTGCACATGTCTAGAATTAGATAGGAGTCAGTCAGTCCTGCTTCAGAAGTCAAATTACTCAGTGATCTACATAGCACAGCAAGTCACTCTGCTTTAGATACTTTAGGGAAAGGTTCCTGGTGTTGGTTTTAGGGAGAGAAATAGATAGGAGTCAGTCCTGCTTCAGAAATCAAATTATACCAGCACTGCATATGTTACTGTGAGATGCACCCTTTAGATACTTTTCTTCTTTTGTGCTATTCAAAAAACACCCATTTAGGGCAAAAAAAATTATTTTGCAGTGTTTCCTTCATATCTGTACATGTGAGATAAACACTTTAGATACTGTTCTTCTATTGTGCTCTTCAAAAAACACCCATTTAGGGCAAAAATATATATTTTGCAGTGTTTCCTCCATATCTGTACATGTGAGATAAAAACTTTAACACTGTTCTTCTACTGTGCTATTCAAAAAACACCCATTTAGGGCAAAAAAATAAAAATATTTTGCAATGTTTCCTTCATATCTGTATTTGTGAGATAAACACTTTAGATACTCGTCCTCTTCCACCGCCGCTTCCACCTACACCGCCACATCCACCGCCACCTTAACCTCCTACTCCATATGGACCTCGTCCTCCTAGGTCAAGATTATTATTTTTTTATTTTTATGTATTTTATGTTATTTTAACTTATTTACCTATCCACATTTGTTTGCAGAGTACTTGCCATGCTCTTACCAACATTTTGCTGCCATTTGCAGCCCTCTAGCCCTTTCCATTACTTTTTTAGAGACATTTTAGTACTCAAAGGTTCTGGTCCCTATTGACTTCAATGGGGTTCGGGGTCAAGTTCGTGTCAAGTTCGGATCCCGAACCCAGACTTTTTTTTCGAAGTTCGACCGAACCCGTCGAACTTGAACATTCAGGTGTCCGCTCAACTCTAATGATAAACTCAGTGGCCTACACATTAGACCTCCCTTCTAACATGCATATTTCAAATACTTTTCATGTCTCCTTATTGAAACCTTTGGTGTGCAACCACTTTACCACCAGGGTACCACGTCCTCACCCGGTGCAGGTCGAGAACCATGAGGAGTATGAGATTATCCCACTCCTCCTGACACCCCAATAGGAACATAATGTGTCTAGGCAGAAGGACAACAACATCAGCCCATACCTCCTATGATATCAATTACAGGCCTAGGATTTACAAGGAAATATTCACAGAGAGCTTATCTCTCTAACTATAAAAGGAATTAGAAGCAGGAATAAACTCAGAAACAAGGAAAAGGGAAAGAACAAGAACCCTTATAAGGGTTCAATTACTCAGTACTCAGCTAACAGACTAAATGTAGGTTTTATGTGCTCAGGATCATTGCCTAGGGAGGATTTTCTTAACCTTACTGTATCTTGTGAGTGTCTATCCATGGTTTCCAGTGTGTGAGGAATTTTGCATATTTTCCTTCTATTGATGCCAGCATACTTTCATATGTGTAGTGTAGCTAGTGTATGGACAGCATCATTTACCTCTGGAAGACTTGAGTATGGCCACGTACACACGTCCGAGAACCTCGTCGGGCTAAACCCATCGTTCCGCCCGACGAGGTTCTCGGCCGGCCGTCGAGTTCGTCGACCAGGCTGTCAAAAAAGGCGTCGAGCCATTAGTCCTGATGGCCCGTCGAGCAAATAGAGAACCTGCTCTCTATTTTGGCTGGACGAGCTTCCCGACGGGACGCTCGACGAAAGTGTACACACGATCGAGCTTCTCGGCAGAATATGGATCCCAGCGAGCTTCTCGCTGGATTCTGCCAAGAAACTCGGTCGTGTGTACGGGGCCTATTACTAATTTAGCCGCCAGAAAAAGATGGGTAGTAAATTGCCTGTGGGGTGGTGGTATGTCCTCAACGCCTTCTTTCTTCTTGTTTTGCAAAAAACTTGGGACTGGGGCAGAGCTTGACCTTTCAGCAGGGCAACAACCCTAAACATACAGCCAGAGCTACAATGGAATGGTTTAGATAAAGCATATTCATGTGTCAGAATGGCCCGGTCAAAGTCCAGACCTAAATCCAATTGAGAACCTATGGCAAGACTTGAAAATTGCTGTACACAGATGCTCTCCATCTAATATGACAGAGCTTTTTTGCAAAGAAGAAAAATGTCACCCTCCTAGATGTGCAAAGCAGGTATAGACATAACCAAAAAGACTTGCAGCAGTAAAATCAGGTGAACAGTAAAAGGTGGTTTTAAAAATGATTGACTGGTTAAATACACATGCATGCCACACTTTCAGATATTTATTTGTAAAAAAAAATTAAAACTATGTTTGATTTTTCATTCCACTTCAAGGCACTGTAAGAACAATACGGCTAATACTGGGTCTGGTCTAATAAACACTGCAGTAATCTGAGACATGAGCCGAAAAACCTTTTTGGGATAGAATCTTTTGATATAATTACCAATGATACATATGATGGGTGGCACTCTGGGAGTATTGATTTGCTAGTAGTAATCATTTGTAATGAACAAAAACATGATAAAGGTTAGATTCCTATTGGACCACAGGGGGAGTTTTAGTAAAGGTCTTTTTGCATTGGAGTAGTGAATAAAATAATGATATGCCCATGGTAGTAGGGGTAGGACATAGGAGAAACATCCAAGTCAGGGGATATACAGTATGTACATAGAAGGCTTGGGGTGGGCTTTCAAAAACGTTGATACATATATTGTATATAGGTATATATTGTATATAGGTAAAGATGGCCTTTGGTGTAATATGATAAGAGCTTGCTAGTTCTTCTAGTGATTTAAATTGTGAACCAGCTAAACAGTCACCTATCCAATGAACACCTGCTTCCTGAAACCACCTTGTGGATAGGTGGGGAATAAGAATTTCCAGTGAGAAGGGTAAGAACTGCCATGTTATGTGTATTGTAGACCAAAGGTTGGGTGAGAGATTCCCCCGCCCCCTGGCGCCCGCGTCACTGTATTTGATTGACAGCAGTGAGAGCCAATGGCTGCACTGCTATCAATCTATACAATCAAGAGCCTGGCCCCCATGCAGAGAGGGAAAGCGCATCTCTGCCGAGAGAATGAAGGGGCTCAGGTAAGTAAAACGGGGATCTGGGGGGCCTGTGACTGCCAGACGTTTTTTTACCTTAATGCATAGGATGCCTTAAGGTGAAAAAACACCAGGGTTTACAACCCCTTTAAGGTCAGAGGGATTCAGTATCAACTCAAAGATTATCTGGGCATTAAAGGAATTGTTGCTTCAATTGGGTCAGTTGTATGGCAGCCCAGTAATCTGAAATGTCTATGAAGCCAACCCCTCCAGCCTTCTTATGTTTAATAAGATGAGCATGTGAACAACTAACTCCTTTGTTCTGCCAAATACATTTTTTAATAAGTGATGTGAGGGACCCCATGTAAGTAGAATGCACAGAGATAGGTAGGGTTCTAAAAATGTGAAGAATTTGTGTTAGGAGCATCTTAAATTAGACTATTCTGCCTATCCAGGAGATTGTGCAGCGAGAGTAATGCTGTATTTTGCGGTCAACTTTCTAATAACTGGTTTAAAATTAGATTGATCTAAATGTGAAGATGTATAGTTTAGGGTTAACCCTAGGTAAGGGACTCCTTTATCTGCCCAGGAATAGGGGAAGTCCTTTAAGAGCTGCATATGAGTTTCCTTGGGGAGGCCTAGGTCTAAAATTACTTATTTACAGAAGTTCACTTTGTAGTATGAGATGGTGTTAAAGGAGGTCAAAATGGGGTAGAGATACGGAAGGGTTAGGAAGCATCAAAATTACATATTCTGTGAATATATTAATAGCATGACGGAGGTCTTGAAAGCAGAAGCCTGATATACCAAAGTGGGTTTTATAATTTGATTAAAAATGAAGTGGGATAAAGGGCAACCCAGCTGTGTCCCATTGAATATTGGCTGGAGGAATTTACCTTCCCAGAGAGAGTAGATTACAGAGCCATAATGGGCGATACTGTTGTACCAGAGAAATCACATTTCAATAATATAAAGTTCATATACGACCAGTGTTGATGATCGAACACCTTCTCTGCATCAATAGATAGAAACAGGGGGAGGGGGTAGGTGTGATTGTTTTTCTTTTTTTATGGGGGGGGGGGGGTTATTATGTAGTTGACATATTTCCCTGTGGAAGTAGACATGGAGGGGTATGGAGATAGAGAAAGGGGAGACAAGGGTGGGGGCACTATTCCCTATGACATATTGCAGTGATGGTTGGGAAAGCTTCTCCCCAGACCCTCTTCCTTTGAGGGCGGTATGTTGATATAAGTTCCACTTTTATGAAGAGCATATGAAATACAGCAATGGGCAAGAAATTGATAATATAGAACGGTTGAAAATATGAATGTACAGAGAATAAATGATTATATATTGACTTAGAGATATAAACATATATTAGAAATAGAATATAGAAATATATAAGAAATAGGAGTGGGAGGGAGGTTCGGGAGCTCCCTGGTTCATGTGCAATCAATCCCCCATAGTAGGTTAGTACTCACTTAGGGTAGAGGGAGTTGAGTGTGCGTTAAGAAAGATATAATTTTATCCCTTCATCTGTCAGAGAGAGATACGGGGGGGGGGGAGTATACCCCACATAAGACATTAGGGTTATTAGAACCCGTTTTGTTCTTTTCTTTTTATCGTTCCCTTTTCTTTCCTTTTTTTTCTGTTTCTTTTTGCTAGGGGAGATGGAGGTTTCAAAGGTAATTTCTCTAAACGTGAAAGGGCTTAATGTACCGGAGAAAAGGAAGATTTTAATGCAAGATTTGAAATGCTCACACTCGGATGTGGCATATATTCAGGAAACCCATTTTAGAGAGGGTAAGGTATCAATCCTTAAGAACAACTTCTACCCCTATGCATGTCATGCATTTAATAGGGGAGCCAAATCAAGAGGGGTTTCTATATTGGTTTCAAGACGAATTCCCTGGATATTAATAGACAAAAAAACAGATATAGAGGGCAGATTTCTGTTCCTCAAAGGGACGATGGATGGCATAAAAGTGACTTTGGCCTTGATATATGCCCCAATAATAACCAAGATCAATTTATCTGTGCTACTATTAACAAGCTGATGAAATTTACTGACAGTAAACTTATCTTGGGGGGCGATTTTAATCTGCCCCTAAACCCAAAGATGGATACATCAGGGGGAAGCTCCTCGGTAGCTACAGGTCTACGTAAACAAATCTTACAAAAATTGCATAATTTCCAACTTACTGACGCATGGAGAGCGTATCACCCCGATTACACCTTTTATTCAGTGCCACATAATGTATATTCTAGAATTAACTTATGTTAACGGTGGTTAAAGAGGTGACTATAGGGAGTATTACATGGTCAGACCACGCCCTGGTCTCACTGACATTAACTATGAATGAGTATTCCTCTGACAAAAGGAGACAGTGGCGATTGAATGAGAGTTTGATGGAAAGATAAGATGGTGGTAGAGGAAGTCATTAAGGAATTGCACTACTATTTTCAATATAATACTGTAGAGGAGATAGATGCAGGGACAATCTGGGAAGCGCACAAACAATTAGAAGAGGAGTACTCATTAAGCATGGTTCCAGAATAAAAAAGGAAAGGGAGGCCTAATTGACCCAATTACTGACAGATATACAGATTTTAGAGACATAAACATAAACAGAACACGAGGTGTACAGGGGAGACAGAACTCCTTAAATTGTGTAGACAAGTGAACATTTGTTATAATGAGCTCCCACCATCCCTGTGCTGTGCTGACTTCCTCCTGGGGCTGTACCCCTGCTGTGCTCATTATGAGGGGCTCCCACCATCCCTGTGCTGTGCTCATGCTCATTATAAGAGGCTCTCACCATCCCTGTGCTGTGCTGACTTCCTCATGGGGCTGTACCCCTGCTGTGCTCATTATGAGGGGCTCCCATCAACCCAGTGCTGTGCTTACTTCCTGGGTTTTTAACTTCATCATAACGAATAATCGTAATTATGATGACAATAATGAAACAATAATAATGAACTTTCTTATTTTTTCCAATTCTGAATCTCCCATTGACTACCAGTACAAGTCTGAGCAGTCTCCCACTCCCGAAACAAAATTTATCAACAAAATTTGTATTTCCGTTGCTTCCGAATGTACAAATTTTCGATTCGAACAAAACAAATCGCACATGTCTAAAAGGTACACATTACCTCCCAGATTGTCTCAACCCTCCGTAGATTTTACCAATCCTTATACACTTTGCCTACCAGATCACAACCTAAAAAAATATCATGGAGGAATATATTTCCTCTTCTGGTATTTCTCAATTTACGGAACAGATTTGAGAAGATTTGGACATTGCTATTACCTTAGAGTAATTGCAAGAGGCCAACAGGACATCCAAACCCGGTAAATCTCCGGGTCTGGATGACTTTACACATAAATACTACCAGACCATTTCCCCTCAGTTGGGTAAGCACATGGTACAAACATTTAATTCAATGGTATAGATGTCATTGAACAATGAACATACAACTGACACTAACAAAAGAAAAGCATTCAAGATTCACAGAATGCAAATTGACGAAAATTCACGATAATTATTGTCTAACAAGAAACGAACATGAATTAAACAGAATAACGAATCATCCCGCATGTACGAAAATAAAACGGTAACGGAAATACGAAACGATCGGAATACGAAAAAATCACGTCGTACGACAAACGAACGGGAACGAACGGGAAAACGGGCGTCTTACGAAAAACTAACAGAAACGAACAGACAGGACCATACGAAACGGAACAAAAAAAAACAATTTTTTTTTCTGTGCACATGTCTATAAATCATATTGCAATAGATCTAAGGACATAACATTTCTGTGAAAAGACATATCCACTGAAAGATAACATCAAAATATAAACAAATGATTTTTACGCACTAAAAAGGAGTATCTGTTTTTTTTCTCCTCTTTTTTCTCCTTTTCTCTTCTCCTCTTCCCTCCTCCCCTCCCCCTTCACTCTTTCTCCTATTTATATAAATCAATATTATAATATATTTTATATATTCCACTCTACATATCTATACAGCCAATGATAAGGAGATCCCCTGGTCCACCCAGACACCCCTAAAGGGAGCATACTGTTCCTGAAGGGGCAAGAAGAACTCTCTCATCCATTACCTAGTCTGGGAAGAGATACTGTTGATTTTTTCCATGCTTTAGCAATGGCCATTCTATGGCTATTCTAGCACTATGCGGATGATCTTTTATTCTGCCTTACTAAACCTGTTATATCTATGCCGAAACTACTAAGAGAATTGGACCAATATGGTGCACTGTCCAATTTAAAAAATAATGGGCCAGATTCAGGTACATCTGCGCATTATTGGACCGGCGTAGCGCACCGCCTTTACGTTAGACTTGCGCAATGTAGCCGCGCAATCACCCTATTCTCGTCGCTTTTACGCATAAAATTGCGCATGCGTAACGTTATTTCAGAGGCGTAAGGCGGAGTAATAAAAAATTGGGAAGGACATGGGCGTGTTACATTGAAATGAGCCGTGACCCCATGCAAATGAAGGGCCGGCCGGCTCTCGCTTGAAGGAGACCATGGTCAGCACCTCTGTGCGCATGCTCACAACTCGGGAACAGCGCAATCAGTGAAATTGGAAGTAGACCCGGGCAACTTTGCTCAACTACGCAGACAGCATAAATAGCCAGACACAAACGCATTCCATTGCAAAAGTACATCCCTTTGTATCCCTCCCTATACAGCAAGGTGCTATTGTTCTGTTGTTTGTTAGTGTTTATTTGTTTGTTTGTGACGTGTCGTTGAGATATTTGGGGACTGTTTTGCAGAGTGATTTTTGTCTTTTATGTGTTTTCTTTGTTGTTTTTTTTTAAATTATATTTTTGCTGGGTTTTTTTTTTTTTTTTTTTTTCGGTTCTGTTTGTGTATGATTTGGGAATGTGGGGGTGACATTCCTGCTGGAAAAGGGGTGTTACCCTCAATTTTGGTGGAGAAGGGTTCCCCAGGACCAGGGAGAAGTGATTTCCAGGTCCGTGTGAATGGTGTATGAATGTGCACATAATTGGAGCCTTGGCGTGGCGTTGCTGCTCACAAGTCCTGCATGGTGGACTGGTGCCAATCCAATGTGATGAGGATGTGGGGTGTGTGTGCTAGGGACCACAGTGGTGTGCATGCATGCATTCTCATTGTGCCATGATTAATGTGTGTGTTTAACGTGCAAAGATGCATATGTGAGCTGGCATGAGATGGGGTCATGAGATGGGGTCCCAGTGCATATGCAGAGTCATCTTGAAGGGAAAAGACAGGAGGATGTTAGTAGTGCATGTGCCCCTTGTGATGTGTGCATCATGGGGGGGGACAGTCATGCCTGCCACCCATGTCACTCAGCAACCAGCCAGCTGTCCCCATACATGTTCTGTTCGGGGTGAATCTGAAGATGCGAGACACCTCAGAATCACTCATGCCATAGATGTCTATGCGTGTGTGATATATCCTCTCCCGTGAAGAGTGAAGAGTGAGGGGCTTGTATCAGATAAGAATATTGTATTAGATTAGATTAAATTGTAAAGTTTATATAAGCAAATAAAAAGTAAAAAAAAAAAAAAAAAACATCTCCCGTGCCCTCCTTAGTGCCCTCCTCATTGCCCTCCTCAGTGCCCTCCTCCTTCTTTGCTCATCTAAAGTCAGTAGTATAGCTATGAGCATGGATGCCACTGGCATGTTGGCATACAGTTTGTTGGGCAACACGTGTGACTGCTGGGCTCCTCACTAACAGTGTTGCTTTATCTGACATGTAGACGATTTTTCTCTTTTTAGACCAGCTTTTATATGGTCTAATTTTAGACAGGACATTTTGCTGTTGCGCTGCGCTGCCCCAACGTTCTTTTGTGGATCCCCGTAAGTCCCTCATTAGCATATTTAACTAGCAAATCAATGGTCTGTCTAGCGCAGTTTTGCGCGGACTGATGCGCCTGTCTAACGAAATTACGCTGGACAAAAAAAGTAGATTTCTTGCGTATCTCGTTTTGGGGATGGCGTGCATCGAAATGCACGTGCACATTTAGACTTACGCACGCACATCTCCTGTTGCGCAGGCGTAATCGCTCTGTGAATCTGGCCCAATATGTCCAAGTCAGAGGTAATGGATGTATCTATGACCATGACTCAAATTAATGCTTTAAAAATTAATTTTAAGTTTAGATGGACCTATACGGGCCTCAAATACCTGGGCACATTGATTCCACATAAATTGGACCAAACCTTTGAGTTGAATTTTCAAACTCTATTGAGTTAAAGTCTTACTTTCTAAGTGGCATAAGGGCCTTTTCTCTTGGTTCGGTAGATGTAACATAAAAAAAAAATCCATATTGCCTAAATAAAAGGCCCAGAGTTCAACGCCGTTTAATGATAATGCCTAAACTATATGGGGGGGGGGGGGGTAGCGGTACCAGATATGCAGAAATGTTATCAGGCAGCTCATATGGCACAACTAGTAGACTGGTGTAGGCATGCAAGCTCTAAAATATGGCCAAAGTTTGAGCAACCACAGTGTGAGGTCCCATTGCGTCATGCGATTTGGTGCTTTGGAGACCTGAGTTCAGCTCTCAAAAAGCACCCAACCTTGGGCCCTACCCTGTGTATTGGCTCTCGAACATGTTTTACCACTTTATTATCATCTGTCAACTCCCCCTTGAACCCCATTGTAGGGAATCCTTGTTTCCCTCTGGGACTACAGGAGGGACCCTTCAGGAAACTCTTAGACACAGTGGGCCAGATTCACAGAGCGATTACGCCGGCATAACAGGAGATGCCCGGCGTAAGTTTAAATGTGCGCATTCGTTTCGATGCTCCGCATCCCCAAAACGAGATACGCAAGAAATCTCCTTTGTTTTGTCCGGCGTAATTTCGATAGACAAAAACTGCGCAAAACTGCGCTAGACACACCATTGATTTGCTATTCAAATATGCTAATGAGGGAGTTACGGGGATCCACAAAAGAACGTTGGTGCAGCGCAGGCTACGCGCTGTGCGCAACAGCTGCACGGCCTGTCTAAAATTAGACCATATAAAAGGTGGTATAAAATTAGACAATTTGTCTACATGTCAGAGAAAGCAACACTGTTAGTGAGGAGCTGAGCAGTCACACGTGTTGCACAACAATCTGTATGCCAACATGCCAGTGGCATCCATGCTCATAGCAATACTACTGACTTTAGATGAGCAAAGAAGGAGGAGGGCACGGCGGAGGGCACGGAGGAGGGCACGGAGGAGGGCACTTGAGAGGAATTTTTTTTTTTTATCCAAAAAAAATTTCTTTGCTTTTATAAACATTTTGAGCAGAAATATACATACATATATACATCAATACATAACATACATACAAATTACAAACACGGTCTCACTATCTTTCAATAGCCCTTTAAAACCTTGATGAATATAATAATCTAATCTGATACAAGCCCCTCACTCTTCACTTGATATATCACACACGCATAGACATCTTTGGCATAAGAGATTCTGAGGTGCCTCGCATCTTCAGATTCACCCCTCATGCCATCCTGGAATTAATCACAACCCTGCAGGAGCTCAACACCAGCCTGCAGGAAAGGGCCTGCAGATTGACATAAGTGATGACCTGACCCCTGAACCAGACAATCCCCCCCTAACCGAGGCTACCCCGTCTTCTGAGGGAAGAGCAGTCAGGAGACAGCTCACATTAGGCATCTTTGCACGTTAAACACAAACATTAATCATGGCACAATGAGAATGCATGCATGCACACCACTGTGGTCCCTAGCACAGACACATCACATCCTCATCTAATTGGATTAGCACAAGCCCACCATGCTAGACTTGTGAGCAGCAACGCCATGCCACGGCTCCAATTATGTCACTGTACATCCATACACCATTCACACGGACCTGGGGATCACTTCTCCCTGGTCCTGGGGAACCCTTCTCCACCAAAACTGAGGGTGACATCCCTTTTCCAGCAAGAATATCACCCCCACATTCCAAAAACATTCACAACACAAAAAAAATGTCCAGCAAAGAAAAAAAAATTCCAGAAAAAAGGGGGAAAACAAATTAATGCCGCTGGCGTGAGCCACGCCTGGGGCGCCCACGGCCACGGCCCCGGCTCCTCAGGGGAGACTCATGGGGAGGGGGGGTAATCAGGGGAAGGAGGAGCAGCCCCTGGTCTCTGCCCACCTGGCGGCCTGCCCTCCAAGGCCACGGCAATTCTGTTCAGGCCAGTACTTAGTGTTGCCGTGTTGGCCTGGATAGCCTGGGTGAGGGCTCTCACATCCTGCCCAACGTCTGCTGTTGTAGTCTGCAGTACGTTTAGGCAGTTTGTAAGAGCCCGCGAGTGGCAGTCCAGGTCCCCAAGCGTATCCTTTATGGAGGACAGGCTCTCCTCCATCCGCTCCAAAGTCTAGCTGACCTGTCCCAGATGGCGGGTCTGAAGGGCCTGGGCCCTTCTCAGATTGGCAGGCAGAAGCTCGGCCACCCCCTGGTCTTCTGGGACGACTTCCTGCCTCCAGCTGAGGCTTGTGGCCGGGGAGAAGGGGAGGCCCTTGGGAGAAGAGCCCTGTTGGGGGAGGAGTGAGAGGGGCTACCCCTTATGGAGGGCTGGCTGCTGCCAGCCAGAGAGGAAGACTCCTCCAAAAACAACAATCCACTGGCTGACATGACATCCTCCTCCTTCTCAAACTCCTCCTCCTTAACCTCTACCTCTTCAACCTCCTCCGAGGACTCCGGCATTGTTTGGGGGTCCTCATCAGGCTGTTGTCCCTGGGATGGTGCAGTCAGCCCAGATGGCCCAGCACCCTCCTGCACATCTGTGGATGACACAAAACATTCACAGGTTGGAGGATCCACACACTTGCCACATATTCCCTTTCACCCCCCCCCCACATGCTACACACCTGATAGGGCAAAAAAACCTTACCTGGCATCATGCCTTCATGACTGGAGTCATAGCCAGGCAGGCCCTCCACCTGTTGTCTATGAAAGGTGTGGGCCACCGCACTCTCCTCCGCTGTCAGCCTAACAGGGCATGGTGGGCCCCCTCCTGTGCCCCTGGCATGGGCTGCCATTTTGGCCAGCTTCTTTCTGACCAGACGCCGGAGGTCATTGATCTTCTTTTCAATCCCCGACCGTGTCCGGGTCTCCCCCCCCCCCGATGCATTCACCTCGTCATTAATGTGCTGCAAGATCTCATGCCTCCTGGCCGGGGGGGGGGTGTTGGCACTCTCCGGGCCATGGAGGAAACGCCCATATTGGGTAATGGCCCGGGCAAGAATTTGTTTCTCCCCCAAAGTAAAATTTAACTTCCTCTTCCTCTCAGTCATAAAAACTTCCTCTCAGTACAAAAACTCTCTCCCAAACAATCAGCAAAAATCACTCACAAAACAATCAGCAAAAATCACTCACAAAAACAAGCAGGAAAAATCAAGCAACAAAACAACCAAACAAAAATCTATCAACCAAAAAGTCTCACAAGCAGTCACCAAAAAACACTTTCAAATATCTTCTACATAACACTAGATCAAACAGTCCACAAATATATGTGCAAGTGGTATCTCGCGCCAAAATAATTGTGTAATAAAACAGCTGCTACCCAAGTTTTGAAATGGGGGCTGGGTGCGCTAATATACAAACATAATGAAAAACAATACATACATAGGTGTAAATATAACTGTTAAGATACTAGATGATCTAGCGTGAAAGTCCATATAAACCTTTAGTGTCAAAACGATGAAGAATCAACATAAAAGGCCCACACGTGATATAAAATACAAATTGAATGTGCAAATTAAATACAAGTGTGAAAAAATATATGAAAAAATAATATAATCCGTGAGTCCATATAAAGGAAACAGGTCAGATCAAGTCCGATATTCATATGATGTGTAGTCCACCTTCACCAATAACTATATTCCACACCCAAGGTGAATGAGTGAAATGGTTCCTTACCAGATGGACATGACCCTTAATTTGTTAACAAAAGAAGGAGTCATGAACAGCTTGTGCAGCAAAGCCTGCAATTGCAAACGTGTCCTGGCGCTGGATATGCTTATGTTCAGATGGATTCCAATAGTCACATGTAATAATAGAATAATGCCAACATAGTGTAATCCGTTTAATATAATTTAAAAAGGTATAAAACTGCCAATTGGCTGCTTACATTAAGTTGTGCCCCAAACCCGGCACTGAGGCTAAGTCGCGTGGGAGATAGATTAGTGATCCCGGGCGCTAGACAGATGATTCTGGCGTGCGTTCCATTCAGTTGAGGTACGGAACCAGCGGGACAGGAAGTGACGAGTGGAGCATGGATGCGTACACAAATCGCAACTAGGGATGAGCCGAACACCCCCGGGTTTGGTTCGCACCAGAACGTTCGAACAGACCGCGGGTTCGCGCGAACATTTCAAACCCCATTGAAGTCTATGGGACCCGAAATTTCGAATTCAAAAACGGTCATTTTAAAGACCAAAATTCTATTAAATGTTGGAAAACGTCGTTCAGAACCCGGGTCTTGCCCCAGGGAACATGTATCAATGGAATTTTTTTTTTTTTAAACAGACGTTTTTTGCGGAGCAGCCATTTTAATGATGCTTAAAGTGAAAAAAAATAAAAAAATTCCTTTAAATATCACACCTGCTGGGTGTCTATAGTAGTGGCACGTGTTTAGAAATGTCCCTGCACAACATGAAAGGACCAAAAAAAAAAAGTAATTAATGCTACTTGTGCAAGTTCTGTGTGGCAACATTATGTCGAATATTTTAGCGGTGGTGGGGGGCCATTATTGTTGTGTGAATTAAAATTTTTAGAAAAAAGGGCACCCCTCAAACTTACTGTAATTGGAGCGCAAAAAGGAGCCACGTGCAAAGTATTGCATCAAAAATTGTTATTAGGCGCCCCTGTTAAACAGGGGCAGAAAAATTGTGCATTGGGCACAACACAACACTTGCAACCCCTCCCAATAACTCCAATTGGAGCGCAACAAGGAGCCACGTGCAAAATATTGCATCAAAAATTGTTATTAGGCGCCCCTGTTAAACAGGGGCTGAAAAATTGTGCTTTGGGCACAACACAACACTTGCAACCCCTCCCAATAACTCCAATTGGAGAGCAACAAGGAGCCACGTGCAAATTATTGCATCAACAATTGTTATTAAGCGCCCCTGTTAAACAGGGGCTGGAAAATTGTGCCTTGGGCACAACACAACACTTGCAACCCCTCCCAATAACTCCAATTGGAGCGCAACAAGGAGCCACGTTCAAATTATTGCATCAAAAATTGTTATTAGGCGCCCCTGTCAAACAGGGGCTGAAAAATTGTGCCTTGGGCACAGCACAACACTTGCAACCCCTCCCAATAACTCCAATTGGAGCGCAACAAGGAGCCACGTGCAAACTATTGCATCAAAAATTGTTATTAGGCGCCCCTGTTAAACAGGGGCAGAAAAAATGTGCATTGGGCACAACACAACACTTGCAACCCCTCCCAATAACTCCAAATGGAGCACAACAAGGAGCCACGTGCAAATTATTGCATCAAAACTTGTTATTAGGCGCCCCTGTTAAACAGGGGCTGAAAAATTGTGCCTTGGGCACAACACAACACTTGCAATCCCTCCCAATAACTCCAATTGGAGCGCAACAAGGAGCCACGTGCAAATTATTGCATCAACATTTTTTATTAGGCGCCCCTGTTAAACAGGGGCTGAAAAATTGTGCCTTGGGCACAACACAACACTTGCAACCCCTCCCAATAACTCCAATTGGAGCGCAACAAGGAGCCACGTGCAAATTATTGCATCAAAAATTGTTATTAGGCGCCCCTGTTAAACAGGGGCTGAAAAATTGTGCCTTGGGCATAACACAACACTTGCAACCCCTCCCAATAACTCCAATTGGAGCGCAACAAGGAGCCACGTACAAATTATTGCATCAAAAATTGTTATTAGGCGCCCTTGTTAAACAGGGGCTGGAAAATTGTGCCTTGGGCACAACACAACACTTGCAACCCCTCTCAATAACTGCAATTGGAGCGCAACAAGGAGCCACGTGCAAAGTATTGCAACAAAAATTGTTATTAGGCGCCCCTGTTAAACAGGGGCTGAAAAATTGTGCCTTAGGCACGGGTGGCGGAGCCCAGAAACACAACATTTCTTACTAGCTATCAGCAAGAAAAGTGAGGAGGAGAAGGATATTCCATCAGCAGCATAAGAGGACAGTCACTCAGCATCAGCAGTCTAAAAGGGATCCGACATTTCAACAAAAAATATATTATTCATTAATATCAGCATCAGGTGCTTGGTAGCTGGTGTTGATCCAAGCCTGATTCATTTTGATGAAGGTCAGTCGATCAACAGAGCTGGTGGAGAGGCGCACCCTGTGATCAGTGACAAAGCCTCCAGCAGCACTGAATGTCCGTTCTGAAAGAACACTGGATGCAGGGCAAGCCAGTAGCTCAATTGTGTACTGGGCAAGCTCTGGCCAGTGATCCATCCTCAAGACCCAGTAAGCCAGAGGATTTTTGGTGGGGAAGGTGTCCAAGTCGGATCTTGCCCCTAGGTATTCCCGGACCATGTAAAGGAGACGCTGGCGATGGTTGCTGGAACCGGTCAGACCTTTGGGCTGCGGACTAAAAAACTGCCTGAACGCATCCGTCAGACGACCACCTTCTCCACCGCCCCTCCTGTGACTCACCGAAGCCTCAGCAAGACGTTGTCCAGAGTCAGGTTTTGGTAATCTCCCCGGTTCTGGGAACGCATTGCACAGACCCTTCTGCAAGGCCTCCCGCAGAAGTTTCATCTTCTGCTCCCTCTGCGATGGCAACATAAGGTCCGTAACCATACTCTTGTAACGTGGATCAAGGCGCCCCTGTCAAACAGGGGCTGAAAAATTGTGCCTTGGGCACAGCACAACACTTGCAACCCCTCCCAATAACTCCAATTGGAGCGCAACAAGGAGCCACGTGCAAACTATTGCATCAAAAATTGTTATTAGGCGCCCCTGTTAAACAGGGGCAGAAAAAATGTGCATTGGGCACAACACAACACTTGCAACCCCTCCCAATAACTCCAAATGGAGCACAACAAGGAGCCACGTGCAAATTATTGCATCAAAACTTGTTATTAGGCACCCCTGTTAAACAGGGGCTGAAAAATTGTGCCTTGGGCACAACACAACACTTGCAATCCCTCCCAATAACTCCAATTGGAGCGCAACAAGGAGCCACGTGCAAATTATTGCATCAACATTTTTTATTAGGCGCCCCTGTTAAACAGGGGCTGAAAAATTGTGCCTTGGGCACAACACAACACTTGCAACCCCTCCCAATAACTCCAATTGGAGCGCAACAAGGAGCCACGTGCAAATTATTGCATCAAAAATTGTTATTAGGCGCCCCTGTTAAACAGGGGCTGAAAAATTGTGCCTTGGGCATAACACAACACTTGCAACCCCTCCCAATAACTCCAATTGGAGCGCAACAAGGAGCCACGTACAAATTATTGCATCAAAAATTGTTATTAGGCGCCCTTGTTAAACAGGGGCTGGAAAATTGTGCCTTGGGCACAACACAACACTTGCAACCCCTCTCAATAACTGCAATTGGAGCGCAACAAGGAGCCACGTGCAAAGTATTGCAACAAAAATTGTTATTAGGCGCCCCTGTTAAACAGGGGCTGAAAAATTGTGCCTTAGGCACGGGTGGCGGAGCCCAGAAACACAACATTTCTTACTAGCTATCAGCAAGAAAAGTGAGGAGGAGAAGGATATTCCATCAGCAGCATAAGAGGACAGTCACTCAGCATCAGCAGTCTAAAAGGGATCCGACATTTCAACAAAAAATATATTATTCATTAATATCAGCATCAGGTGCTTGGTAGCTGGTGTTGATCCAAGCCTGATTCATTTTGATGAAGGTCAGTCGATCAACAGAGCTGGTGGAGAGGCGCACCCTGTGATCAGTGACAAAGCCTCCAGCAGCACTGAATGTCCGTTCTGAAAGAACACTGGATGCAGGGCAAGCCAGTAGCTCAATTGTGTACTGGGCAAGCTCTGGCCAGTGATCCATCCTCAAGACCCAGTAAGCCAGAGGATTTTTGGTGGGGAAGGTGTCCAAGTCGGATCTTGCCCCTAGGTATTCCCGGACCATGTAAAGCAGACGCTGGCGATGGTTGCTGGAACCGGTCAGACCTTTGGGCTGCGGACTAAAAAACTGCCTGAACGCATCCGTCAGACGACCACCTTCTCCACCGCCCCTCCTGTGACTCACCGAAGCCTCAGCAAGACGTTGTCCAGAGTCAGGTTTTGGTAATCTCCCCGGTTCTGGGAACGCATTGCACAGACCCTTCTGCAAGGCCTCCCGCAGAAGTTTCATCTTCTGCTCCCTCTGCGATGGCAACATAAGGTCCGTAACCATACTCTTGTAACGTGGATCAAGGAGAGTCGCCAGCCAGTAATGATCCCATTCCTTAATAGCACGTACACGAGGATCCTTACGCAGGCTTTGCAGAATCAGGGAGGCCATGCAGCGTAGGTTTGCTGAGGCATTCGGGCCACAGTCCTCTGGGTTACTGAGGATGACAGGATCCACAGGCACCTCATCCCAGCCACGTAAAACTACACGTGCTCCTTGGGACTGTAAATGATCCCTTGAAGACTGCTGCTGCTGAGTGCTAGGCTCCACCTCCATGCTGCTGATACAATCCTCCTCCTCCTCCTCCTCCTCCTCATCCTCTTCCTGTGTGCTAGGTGGGCAAGCAGGACCACTGTCTGGGTAAAGGGGGCCTTGAGAGGTAAGGAAGTCCTCCTCTTCCTCCCTCTGTTCTGCCTCAAGGGCCCTGTCCATTATTCCACGTAGCGTGTGCTCCAACATGTGAATAAGAGGGACAGTCTCACTGATGCATGCACTGTCACTGCTCACCATCCTCGTGGCCTCCTCAAATGGTGACAGGACAGTGCATGCATCCCTGATCAAAGCCCACTGGCGTGGTGAAAAAAAACCTAGCTGCCCTGACCCAGTTCTGCTGCCATATTGGCACAGGTACTCATTGATGGCCCGCTGCTGCGTGTGCAGCCGCTGCAGCATGGCCAACGTTGCGTTCCATCTGGTGGGCATGTCACAAATTAGGCGGTTCTTGGGCAGGTTGTATTCCCTTTGGAGGTCAGTCAGCCGAGCAGTGGCATTATATGACCTCCGAAAATGCACACAGACTTTCCTGGCCTGCTTCAGGACATCCTGCAAGCCCGGGTACCTGCCCAAGAACCGCTGCACCACCAAATTGAGGACATGCGCAAAACAGGGCACGTGGGTGAGTTTTTCCTGTCGCAGGGCAGAGAGGAGGTTGGTGCCATTATCGCTGACCACCATTCCAGGCTTCAGCTGGCGTGGCGTCAACCACCTCTCAGCCTGACCCTGCAGAGCTGAGAAAATCTCTTCTCCAGTGTGGTTCCTGTCTCCCAAGCACACCAGCTTTAGCACCGCATGGCATCTCTTGGCCTGCATTCCTGCATATCCCCTCGTACGCCTACGGAGCATGGCTGGTTTGGAGAAAACATCCCCACAGGAAGAGGCCACAGAGGAAGAAGAAGAGGAGGGGGTGGAGGAAAGAGGTGTGTCACAAGCAGTAGTATTTTTTTGGAGGCGTGGTGGCGGAACAACCTCCAAAACTACTGGACCTTGCCCTGCGTCCTTCCCAGCTGCCAGCAGAGTCACCCAATGCACCATAAAAGACAGGTAACGTCCCTGTCCATGCCTGCTGGACCATGAGTCAGCAGTAATATGCACCTTACCACTGACCGCCCTGTCCAGCGAGGCATGGACATTGCCTTCCACAAGCTGGTAGAGAGCCGGAATAGCCTTCCGTGAGAAAAAGTGGCATTTTGGTACTTGCCACTGAGGTACTGCACATTGCACAAACTCACGGAAGGGGGCAGAATCTACCAACTGAAAAGGTAGCAGTTGAAGTGCTAGCAATTTCGCTAAGCTAGCATTCAACTGCTGGGCATGTGGATGGCTGGGATTGTACTTCTTTTGGCGCTGCAGCAGCTGGGGCAGGGAAATTTGCCTGGTACTATCAGTAGCTTG
The DNA here is from genome assembly GCA_029574335.1 of Rana kukunoris. NCBI lineage: Eukaryota > Metazoa > Chordata > Amphibia > Anura > Ranidae > Rana > Rana kukunoris. The sequence continues at coordinate 244,343,370 of CM056059.1, forward strand.
ACCGCTACTACTAGCTTGTGACACACCTATTTCTACACCTTCACTGCAGGCTTCAGAAAGGACTGGGGGTCTACTGGGGTTGGAGGTCCCAGAAGGGCAAGGGGGGGGTACGCTTTTGTCTTTGGTGTGGGTCTTTCTGGTGTGCTTGCCAACGAGCTGCATGGCAGGTCGACATATGTCTGGACAAGCATGTGGTACCCAGGCGGTTGATGTTTTGGCCACGCGAGATACGCTTGCGACATAAGTTGCAAATAGCAAAGGTACGATCTAGTGGACATGTTTCAAAAAAGGCCCACACCAAAGAACTTTTGCTGTACCGGTCAGACACAGTAGCGCCATGCACAAGCGCCGTAGATGTGCGCTGTAATGCAGTGGGTGTGACCTTAAACTGACCCCTGGAGGGCATCCTGCCTCTTTGGAGATGTGCCTGTGCCTCGTCGTCCTCCTCCTCCTCCTCCTCCTCTCTCCTATCAGGCACCCAGGTAGAGTCAGTGACTTCATCATCCCCATCACTGACAAATTGCTGTCCCTCTCGGCCACCCCCTCTCCCTGGGCTCACATCAATACCTTCCTCTATCAGTGTTCCGTCATCGGAGTCTACAAAACGCTGCGTATCTTCCTGCAGCATGTACCCCACACTGTGTTGAAACAGTTAGGGGGACTCCTCAGGAGGACATGGTGGTACTAGGGAAGTATTGTGTGAAGCCATTGTGCAGAGGGAAGAGGACGCCTTGGCAGCTGCTTTGCCAGATAAACTTTAATCTGTCTGTGTGAGAGAGGATGAGGAGGATGAAGATGGCTTGGTCATCCACTCCACTAATTCCTCTGCATGTTGAGGTTCAACACGGCCAGCTACCGAAAAGAATGACGAGCGGCCACGGCCACGGCCACGGGCTGAAGAGGATGCACCATATCCACTACCAGCGTTACCTCTACATGCAGAGCCTGCTTGCCCTCCTGACTCTCTGCCTCTCTTTGTTCTCCTTCCAGACATATTGAAGTGCTCAGGTGGTATGTAACAGCACAAGCGGAGTGACACCAAATGCGCTCAGGTGATATATAACAGCACACGTACAGTGGCACTACCTGCGCTCAGGTGGTATATAGCAGCACACGTACAGTGGCACTAACTGCGCTCAGGTGGTATATAGGAGCACACGTACAGTGGCACTATCTGTGCTCAGGTGGTATATAGCAGCACACGTACAGTGGCACTATCTGTGCTCAGGTGGTATATAGCAGCACACGTACAGTGGCACTACCTGCGCTCAGGTGGTATATAGCAGCACACGTACAGTGGCACTACCTGCGCTCAGGTGGTATATAGCAGCACACGTACAGTGGCACTATCTGTGCTCAGGTGGTATATAGGAGCACACGTACAGTGGCACTATCTGTGCTCAGGTGGTATATAGCAGCACACGTACAGTGGCACTATCTGTGCTCAGGTGGTATATAGGAGCACATGTACAGTGGCACTATCTGTGCTCAGGTGGTATATAGCAGCACACGTACAGTGGCACTATCTGTGCTCAGGTGGTATATAGCAGCACACGTACAGTGCCACTATCTGTGCTCAGGTAGTATATAGCAGCACACGTACAGTGGCACTAACTGCGCTCAGGTGGTATATAGGAGCACACGTACAGTGGCACTATCTGTGCTCAGGTGGTATATAGGAGCACACGTACAGTGGCACTATCTATGCTCAGGTGGTATATAGCAGCACACGTACAGTGGCACTATCTGTGCTCAGGTGGTATATAGGAGCACACGTACAGTGGCACTATCTGTGCTCAGGTGGTATATAGGAGCAGACGTACAGTGGCACTATCTGTGCTCAGGTGGTATATAGCAGCACACGTACAGTGGCACTATCTGTGCTCAGGTGGTATATAGCAGCACACGTACAGTGCCACTATCTGTGCTCAGGTGGTATATACCAGCACACGTACAGTGGCACTATCTGTGCTCAGGTGGTATATACCAGCACACGTACAGTGACCCCAAATGCGCTCAGGTGGTATGTCACAGCACACATACGGTGACCCCAAATGCGCTCAGGTGGTATGTCACAGCACACGTACGGTGACCCCAAATGCGCTCAGGTGGTATGTCACAGCACACGTATGGTGACCCCAAATGCGCTCAGGTGGTATGTCACAGCACACGTACGGTGACCCCAAATGCGCTCAGGTGGTATGTCACAGCACACGTACGGTGACCCCAAATGCGCTCAGGTGGTATTAAACAGCACACGTACGGTGACCCCAAATGCGCTCAGGTGGTATTAAACAGCACACGCACAGTCAGAGCGACTGCGTTTCTGTGCAATTCAATAGCCCACTTGCATTAACAGCAACTGCCTTTCTGTGCAAATAAATAGCACACGTGCAGTAACAGTTAATGCGTCTATGTGCAATGAACTAACACGTGTACACTAACACGTTAGAGCATCAAGCACAATCTCCTGCCTGACAGATACTAATAGCATAACTAGCTAAGCTATACAGTTTATAAATATATTGACAACTCCTAGGGATGTCAATATATTCTCTACAAACTGTACATTTAACTATACTAACTAGTAGCCTCCCTGATCTATCTATCTATCTATCTATCTATCTATCTATCTATCTATCTGAAAAGACACCGTGGCCCAGATTCAGAGAGCGATTACGTTGCGATATTTTTGCGGCCGCTGGGTGGAGTCCGCGTCGTTTTCACCGTCGGGGTATGCAAATGAGTTTTTACGGCGATCCACGAAGGTATGGCTACGTAATGTTAGAGCAGCTTTTTGCTGGTCTAACAGTGCGTAACCCATGTTAAGTATGGCCGTCGTTCCCGCGTCAAATTAAATTTTTTTTTTTTTTTAACGTAACTCGTTCGGGAATAGGAATGTACGTAAACGACGCTACTACGACGTAACAACGTGATTTCGCGCAATGCACGGCGGGAAATTTGGGAACGGAGCATGCGCAGTTCGTTTGCCGCGGGAACGCGCCTATTTTAAATGCTTCACGCCCCCTACTCGCATAGATGGATTGCGCCGGGAGAAATACACTACGCAAAATCTACCTGGATTCCACGTAGAGCCAGGTAAAATACGGCGGCGTAGTGTATTTCGGAAACGCTACGATAATCTAATTCTCTGTGAATCTGCCCCTGTGTCTCTATCTATCTATCTCTCTCCCTCTCTCTGTCTGTCTGACTTCTCTCTCTGAAAGCAAGCCGGAACACACTACACAAGGCCGCCCGGGAGGCGGCCTTTTATAGTGTGGGGCGTGTGCTAAAGCCCTGAGCCCTAATTGGCCAAAGCACCCAGGCTTTGGCCAATTAGGTCTCTTCGTTTTTTGGGCGCTGTGATTGGCCAAGCATGCGGGGTCATGGTGCATGCTTGGCCAATCAGCAGCGCGCAACGCCGCAGTGAATTATGGGCCGTTGTGCGTCATTCGAATTTGGCGCGAATAACCCGATTTGTTCGTTTTCGACAAACAATCGAACGGCCGATGTTCGATGCGAACATGTGTTTGCATCGAACGCGAAGCTCATCCCTAATCACAATGCAACAAACAGAACAAAAGCACCTTGCTGTATAGGGAGGGATACAAAGGGATGTACTTTTGCAAAGGAAGTTGTGTTTGTGTCTGTCTATGTGTATGTGTTGACATGCGGTGGCGATCGTGGATGACGTCCTCTTATAGACACATATATTGTTGCTGTTTGGAATATTGGCGGTAGACTAATAAACAGGCTTTATGTCTGTTACTTTGGGGTAATTTTGGATTTTTTCCTATTTACTTCATGTGTCCCGTCTTGTTATTTATTTATTTTGTATATTTTTTTGCCTGGTTGTACTTCCGGTCCATGCCCCGGATGTTGTTGCCATGTATAAGCGTCTTTATTGGCCGCATCCAAGCGGGATATGATTGGTCCGTTAGGTCACCTGTGCTCTTTAAATCGTATCATTGGGGGCGTCTGACGTACTCCCTCCGCCTGACGCTGAAGAAGTCCCGCCCACGGGACGTAACGCGTACATAAGGGGAGGAGCTACGCATGACGTCACCCCGATCGTCGCCGCTGTGGTCACAGACACATCGTTTGCAGCATACACTCGGCTTATGAGTGGTTTTAAATGTGAGTGCCCTGTCTCTTATATATTTTTATGGAATAAACGTGTTGTATGCAGAGAGCACTAGATCCCTTCTGTTTATTTCCCATATGGTTTCAACGTGCCCTGGTTTGCTGGTATCATCCATTACCCACGGTTCATGCTGGTCCTATTGGAGATCTGATGTTAATAGGAATACTGCTGATATGTTATATGACCTGTTTCAGGTCGAGTTATTAAGGTGAGAGTCCATCTTGCTTTCGGTGGTGGATTTTTCCAGTGGTGTCTTCTTTTTCACCTTCACCTTTTCCGAATATATTTGAGTTTTGTTCCTCACACATGGAATAATTTGGACACTTGGACATTTATTTTCACTGTATCATTTATTTATTCTTTTTAGTTTGTTTTATTATTTTTTGCGCTGCACTCTTCACTGATTATGTTTTTCTGGGAAATTTTTATGAATTTATCCTCAGTGCTGCCTTGCATATGTTAGTTGTTATTATTTTATTTGATTTTCCAGCGCTGAATATCTTTCACTATATATTCCGCATGACCTGCCTGGATATCAAGTTTTTAATGCCCCATGAGTGCCTATTTTGCGGGGATACCCTTCCTTTTGTTTCCACCATCCTTTTGAAGTGAGCAGACCTTTTTTTAGTTTTTGCCACCTACCTCAGTTTGTGCCGATCCATCCTAAGATGAGGTTCCGGTCCAGGATTACAGTCAACCAGCCGAACACCCTGTGAGGAATCCATCATCAGGCCTTCCAGCTGAGTGGATTTGAGTTGAACTTTCCCATGCGCTTACGATCTGTTGTCGCTGACAAGCAGATCATCTTATCCGGTAAGAGTATTCCATCTACTCCTGTGTTACCGTGCAGAGTGTCCCCTTCATGATGATGATGTAGTCATATACCTTCTATTGATGGACGTGTGTTTTTTGATGTTTCTTCCACTTATGGACACTTACTTTCACTTCACTGTGGTTAAATTATTCATAGTGTCGTTTTTTGCAGCGCTACTTATATATTCACTACTCATTTTTCAATTTTGTCTAATTGTTTTTGTAGCTGCTCACCTTTATTTTGTTTTAAGATTAGCGCAGTTTTTACCCTTACCTATATATATATATATATATATATATATATATATATATATATATATATATATATATATATATATATATATATATATATATATATATATCATCTTCTGAAATTCGAATTTGGTTCAGAATGAATTAGAATAGAATAGATTAGAATAGAATATATTATATATGTTCTATTGTTTTTCTATGCTTTTCTTTGCTATTATTTTCTATTCTATTCTAATCTTTTCTATTGGAATTCGATTTCATTCTATACAAAATTTGAATTTCATAAGATGTTACAATATATATATCTATATATATATTTATATATAACAGTAGGAGCTACTGTCACTGTAAAATGGACACAGGGGGCCAGATTCACAGAGCCCTTACTCCGGTCTATCTCACGTTAGACCGGAGTACTTTCAAATTACGAGCGTCGTTTCATTAGTCTGAATCCTCAAACCATGAAACGACGGCTGCGGGCTTCAATCTGACTGGCTTACGTGTTCGTACGCCTTCGGATCTACGCTGCAATAATTTTGCGACCGCTGAGTGGAGTTCCCGTCGTTTTCTGCGTCGGGGTATGCAAATTAGCCTTTTCCGACGATCCACGAAGTTACGAGCGTTGTTCGCAATCTCTTACGGCATCTGTAGTCATCTTTTTGTCGCGTAAAGTTATTTCACCTTTTATCTGGTCTAGTTTTAGACAGCCCATGTTAAGTATGGCCGTCGTTCCCGCGTCGAATGTCAACGTCTTTTTTGATTTTTTACGTAAGTCGTCCGGGAATAGGAATGTATGTAAACGACGCTACTCAAACAACGAATGACGTATCGACGTTATTTCGCGCAATGCACGGCGGGAAATTTCTGAACGGAGCATGCGCAGTTCGATCGCCGCGGGGACGTGCCTAATTTAAATGCTTCACGCCCCCTAATCGCGTATTTCGATTCCGCCGCGAGAAATACACTACGCCGCCGTACGTTACGGGCCAAAATCTACTTGGATTTGTCGTAGAGCCAGGTACAGTGCCTGCCGCCGACAATGTGTTTTTAGCATGACAGCATCGCGCTGATTCTCGGCGACAGGCTGCCGACATCTCGCACTCGCTGGAATAGTAAAAGCACATTCCAGCGAGTGCGTCATAGAAGCGACGGGGATCCGACGCGGATTCCCGCCAATTCTACACGTGGGCGGAGTTTGATATGAATCCTGAGAAGTAAGTCCCCGCCGGATTTTAAATAAAAATCCGGCATGGGTTCCCCCCTCAGGAGCATAACAGGCCCTTAGGTCTGGTATGGGTTTAAGGAGACCCCCCCTACGCCGAAAAAATGGCGTGGGGGTCCCCCCACAATCCATACCAGACCCGTATCCAAAGCATGCCGGCCGGCCGGTCAGGAAGGGAATGGGGGCGAGCCAGCGCCCCCCCCCCCCCCTCCTGAGCCGTACCGGGCAGCATGCCCTCAACATGGGGGGGTCAGGTGCTCTGGGGCAGGGGGCGCACTGCGGCCCCCCACCCCAGAGCACCCTGTCCCCATGTTGATGAGGACAGAGCCCCTTCCCGACAACCCTGGCCGTTGGTTGTCGGGGTATGCGGGCGGGAGGCTTATCGGAATCTGGAAGCCCCCTTTAATAAGGGGGCCCCCAGATACCGACCCCCCACCCTAAGTGAATGAGTATGGGGTACATTGTACCCCTACCCATTCACCTGGAGGCAAAGTGTAAACACAAATAAACCACACAGGGTATTGAAATATTTTATTAGTTGGCCACCGGGGGGGGATGTGTATGATCGCTTTTATAAAAGCGCCCCCCTCCGGCGGGCTTCTGCGGGGGGGTGGGTGCCGCTGTTCTTCACCGCCGTCTGGTTCTCTTCTGCCGCCGGGAGGGGCACTTTGATAAAAGCGCCCACCACCCGGTGGGCTTCCTTCGACATCTTCGGCGGCGGGGGGGTCTTCTCCCACTCTCCGTGGTCTTCTCCCACTCTCCGGGGTCTTCTCCCGCTCTCCGGGGGTCTTCTCCGCTCTCCGGGGGTCTTCTCCGCTCTCCGGTGTCTTCTTCTTCTTCAGGACTCGCCGCCGCTATCTTCGTGTGTTAGCTCAATTACTAGCGGCGGCGAGTCCCCTCTTCTGTGACGTCAGCGCGCTGACGTGTCGGTGACGTGGCGGTGACGTTGACGCCACCACATCACTGCACCAGTAAGTAAAACACTTCCGCGCATGCGTCGAAAACATTTGGCGCGTGTGCGAGAAGACATGTCTGCTGGTTAGCGTACTAACCAGCAGACATGTCGGGCATGTCAGGCGGACGGGTTCCCAACCAACAGATTTCAAAGCATGCTTTGAAATCTGTCGGGTGGCCAAATCCGTCTGTTTGCCCGTACACACGATCGAATCTGTCTAGCAGACCGTTTCCAGCAGACAGATTTGATCATGTGTACGAGGCCCAAGAGGCAGAGCTATAGGCGCTGAAGGGAAGCGGTCTAAGTTGAGGAGTCCGCTGGTCTGGGTGACCAGGATATCGTGCAGAAGTACTGCTACAGAGAGCCAGGTGGGCTACTATTTTTAGTTTTGCATTTGATGGGAAACCTTGGATTGGAATTTTAATTCCAATGTTGATGAGGACAGAGCCCCTTCCCGACAACCCTGGCCGTTGGTTGTCAGGGTATGCGGGCGGGAGGCTTATCGGAATCTGGAAGCCCCCTTTAATAAGGGGGCCCCCAGATACCGACCCCCCACCCTAAGTGAATGAGTATGGGGTACATTGTACCCCTACCCATTCACCTGGAGGCAAAGTGTAAACACAAATAAACCACACAGGGTATTGAAATATTTTATTAGTTGGCCACCGGGGGGGGGATGTGTATGATCGCTTTTATAAAAGCGCCCCCCTCCGGCGGGCTTCTGCGGGGGGGTGGGTGCCGCTGTTCTTCACCGCCGTCTGGTTCTCTTCTGCCGCCGGGAGGGGCACTTTGATAAAAGCGCCCACCACCCGGTGGGCTTCCTTCGACATCTTCGGCGGCGGGGGGGTCTTCTCCCACTCTCCGTGGTCTTCTCCCACTCTCCGGGGTCTTCTCCCGCTCTCCGGGGGTCTTCTCGGCTCTCCGGGGGTCTTCTCCGCTCTCCGGTGTCTTCTTCTTCTTCAGGACTCGCCGCCGCTATCTTCGTGTGTTAGCTCAATTACTAGCGGCGGCGAGTCCCCTCTTCTGTGACGTCAGCGCGCTGACGTGTCGGTGACGTGGCGGTGACGTTGACGCCACCACATCACTGCACCAGTAAGTAAAACACTTCCGCGCATGCGTCGAAAACATTTGGCGCGTGTGCGAGAAGACATGTCTGCTGGTTAGCGTACTAACCAGCAGACATGTCGGGCATGTCAGGCGGACGGGTTCCCAACCAACAGATTTCAAAGCATGCTTTGAAATCTGTCGGGTGGCCAAATCCGTCTGTTTGCCCGTACACACGATCGAATCTGTCTAGCAGACCGTTTCCAGCAGACAGATTTGATCATGTGTACGAGGCCCAAGAGGCAGAGCTATAGGCGCTGAAGGGAAGCGGTCTAAGTTGAGGAGTCCGCTGGTCTGGGTGACCAGGATATCGTGCAGAAGTACTGCTACAGAGAGCCAGGTGGGCTAGTATTTTCAGTTTTGCATTTGATGGGAAACCTTGGATTGGAATTTTAATTTTTGCCTTTTTAACCTCCCTGGCGGTATGATTCTGTCTGGAATTTCGTACCAAAAGCTGTACAATTTTTTGCATGGAAATTTGGCGTTTTATACTGTAGGCCTGTAATTCTTAGGAATAACTCGCTTAACCTCCCTGGCGGTATGATTCTGTCTGGAATTACGTACCACAAGCGGTACAATTATTTGCATGGAAATTTGGCATTTTATACTGTAGGCCTGCAATTCTTAGGAATAACTTGCTTAAATCTGTCCAAACAAGACATCCCGGGTATGATAAAGTTTGAAAAACAAAATCATAATTTTTTATATAATAAATAACTATAAATAATAATAACAAATTATAATGTAATTATAATAAAACATATTCAATAATGTAATCAACTCAAAAACACTGAAATTTGCTCAGTTGCAGAATTGTCGCTGTCATTATTTATTTATTTTATGACAAATTTCCTCACAAATCGCTATCGCTCAATTCTGCATAGCTACCCCGAGCGTGACTCTCTCTATATATAGAGAGAGATATATATAAAAAAATTCTGTTATGTGCTATTGTTTTTCTATGCTATTCTTTTCTAGTATTTTTGATTCTATTCAAATTTGATTCCATTCTATACGAATTTTGAATTCCAGAAAATGGTTATATATAGCTTTGTTTAAATGCAGTAGACTCAGAATTTGGTAGATTTGTTTTCGAATGCGGTACAATTATTTCGAATGCGGTCAAAGTGTTAATCCCAAAAAACGAATGTAATGAATGCAACAAACTTAACTAAACCAATTTAGTTAAATAACAAATCAAAACGAGACAAAACAAAACAAATGTTTTCATCATGCACATGTCTAGAGTATATAGATTGGTTCATACAGCCTGTAGTGAAGAAAACCAACTCATACCTTAGAGATACAAAACATTTGATACATTTATTGGACACCATTAAATTTGATGATAGACCAGTGTATCTTGCAACAGTGGATGTTGCGTCGCTTTATACAATTATTAATCACGAAGAAGCAATACAAGCGATAACATGGGCCCTGAAAGAATTTAGTGGATTGGAGCATACACAGGGGAATTTTTTTTGTTAATTGCTTAAAATATAGCCTAGACCATAATTATTTTTGGTATGAAAAAAAGTATTACAAACTGTTAGGTAAGTAGTTCAACTAGACCCGGGTTTAAGGATAATCTGGATTTATGAAAAGTCCTCAATGCATTGGTAGTCAGAAAACATCCACATCCACACATATGGTATGTCCAAGACTAGAGTTTATTTCTCATGCGTACTTGTTCATAATCAAACTATACAAGCAGGGTACGCCCTTATCCCAGCCAATCATATCTAAGTTATTAGGTTATACAAGTAATATGCATCACAAATATAACAATCTTCTTTGTGCCCTACAGTTTATCTAATGTTAATGTTCTTTGACATAATAACATAGCCAATGTCCCTGGCTTCCTAGAAGCTCAAGGATACATTTTAAATACATTTTAGGATACAAGCATTAATCACTAAGGGGGAACTCTAACAAGCCTTATAATGCATTATTAATATAGAGGATCTATAGCCTATCAATCATTGATATCTATGGGGGAACTCTAACCGCCTTTCACAAACAAATTTGTGGAATAGCAATGGGTGCTATATATGCTCCTAGTGTAGCCAACTTATATATGGCCGAATGGGAGGAGGATGCTTTATACAGTAAGTAACCACAACAACTCCTCCTATTCAAACAATATATTGATGACATCATTGTAATCTGGGCTGGAGACAGAGAAAGTCAGTTATATTTTGGTTTTGAGTTGAATACAAACAAAAAATATATAAAACTGACTTGGGAAATAAGTGACGAAAAATGTATTTCTTAGATTTGGAGTTCTCAAAAGAAGAGGGTAGACAGGTGACACAAACACACTTCAAGTTGGTAGATATGTATATATAGATATGAATAGCTATCTCCCATTGGATAGCTGCCATCAGAGGTGTATCTAGTGAAAATACCACCTATGGCAAGCTCTAAAACTGCGCCCCTGTCAAAACATTTGAATCCCATCTTTCAGATAACCTTAACAAAAAAACAGCTAACAAAACTAGTGATATTCATCATCCCTTGTGATACCTCGGGTAGTGACATATCCTCTTTTGGAGAAATCTAGGGTTTATTAGACCCCTGATCCCTCCTCTGCGTTCCAAGGCCAGGTAAATGCAGAACCAATACCGAAAATTATGAAATCTTCATCACTTAAGGCCTCAGTTTCACAGAGGATAGGGAGAAACTGATGTTCCTCCTTCTTCTTTGTGCCTTGCCAATCTGACCAGATGGAATGGGAGAACAGGGGAGGGCTGTGGCTGAATGCAGCAGGAATAGCGCTGCCATTGTCCATTAGCAAAGCTGCTGAAAATGAGATCCTGCCTATGCTTGGGGAAAAATAATGTGCTGGACCCCCCCTGCCCAGAGGAATGTTTCTTTCTTATATCCTTCTTATATCCTTGTAAAACATGCTATACTTGTAGGCACACAAAGGAAAAGAAAAAGAAAAAAGAGAGTTTCAAATCATCTGTTACTGGTAGAGAATACCAGATAAAAGACTTTATCTCATGTAAAACAGAAGGGGTGGTATATCTCCTAGAGTGCCTGTGCTGGATCCAGTATGTTGGAAGAACAAAAAGGGAATTATGGAAAAGACTGAATGAACACACACAAAATATAAAGAACAGATTTCCAAAACATAGCCTGTCTAGACCCCTCCTCTTTATTGGTATGGGGGACTTAAAAATATAAACCCCATTGAATGGGTGATAATAAGGTCATAAAATTCAGTCAATCAGTCAATCAGAATCCCGGTGGTTACATAAGCTGCTCACTTTCACACCATTGAGACACAACGTGGAATTTGATTTGAATTGTTTTATATCAAATTATTAATCTCTTATTCTCTTTTTTATCTTCAATTTTAATCTATATATTTTAATATTTATTTTAGTATTACGTATATCAAATATTTTTACACATAGCACACCGGTCCTCAAATAGGATATTGGATTTGGATTGTGTTGCCATTTATTAGAAATTGGCTCTGAGGAATGTTATTTACCAATTATGGATCTTTATTTCTTCCTTTCAATGTATGGATAATTTTAAAACAATTTTATCTATAATCATACGTGGACTAGGATCACATGTCTTGTCTACACTTATTTGAGGTATTGATTTTTTCAGGTATCATCATCCACCTACTTTTTCCATTAGAAGGTAGGTGGATAGGGCATTGTTTATCATTATTTCTTCTGACCATTGGGATTGCTAATCATAAATTATCCACTAGATGGCATGGTTGGTTCATATGTGGTCGTTTCTGGCTCAGCGTTATGTCTTTGCATTGATAAAACCCGTTTGCATTAGCCTGTCCACTAGATGGTGCTGGTTTAAGATGATTAAGTACATATTACTTATTTTAATTAATTACCCGGTTTTATCATTCTAAATTAAAAGATATTTACTATAGTTAATTATCCAACTGATATTATAGGAATTGTGCATACTTTGGATTGTTTTTTGATAAGATGTTAGTTGCTAGACATGTGCATTCGTTTTCGTTAGAATGCATTTTCGTCCGAAAATCTGTTTTTTTCGTTATCGTTTTAACAAACAATAACGAAAGTGTAAGAAACGAAAACCGAAAGATCCGACATAAAAAATGCTTTATTTTCGTTTTCGTTGCGGTAAAAATTCGATATAGAGAGATTCTACATTATAGGGGAAAGATTCGACATCATAGAGAAAAGATTTGACATCATAGAGAAAAGATTTGACACTATAGAAATAATAGATTCGACATTACAGAGAATAGATTTCGATTTATGAGAAAATAGATTTGACATTATAGAGAATAGATTTGACATTATTACTAGTCATACAACATTAGAATTCTTGTAGGCGGAATATTCGAACGTAAATGTACGATTCAACGTAAAGATTCTTTTGGCCATTCGGCAGAAACCAAAAAGAATCGACGTTCCGTCGAATATTCTTTTGTCCATTCGACAGAAACCAAGTATTATGGGATTTTCGGACGAAAGCTATTCCCCAACGAAAAACGAAATAAATCAAAATGATTTTCGTGAGTAACTAAATACATTTATTTTCCAAACGAAAACGAAAAAACGAAATGAAATATTCCAGTCTGCACATGTCTATTAGTTGCTACAGCAGCTGGTCCGCTCTATACAAGTCACCGCTGTGTACCCAAATCTATCCCAGTTTGAAAAAGTCATGTGAGCAGTGACACAACACGTCAGAGAAGAGAGTCAGGTGACGTCCATTTCCGGTCACGGCCGAAATCGGAAATCTACTCATATTGTTACGCTGTTTATTTACCTTGTAACTGTATTTTTTTTTATCATTCATTAAATGATAAAGTTCTTTGAACGTAACATGTACTGGACGACGGCCTGCTTTTGATGACGTCACCTGCCCTGCTGAATGAACCACATATGACATGCTGTTTTTATCATGATGCTTGTGAGTATATCGCCTTTTAAATAAATGCCTATGCCTGGTTACAAAACGGAGAGCTTTTAGATCGTGTTTTCCCTTTATCTTCCTGGTGTTGTACCCATGTTTATGCTGAGCCTGGAGCTATTCTTAGCCGTCTCTGTGAAAATTGGTTTAACTCGCTGAAGAAAAAGTGTATACTGAGGCTATTATCGATTGATTTCTCTGCTTATTCTGACCTACTGTTAATACCAGGGGTCAGAACTGAGGGTGAGAGTGTATAGTGAGACCTATGGTGGAGGGATTGTCACATTCTGTGGATCTGACACTGGTGGAACATCTCCTATGGACTTTCTTCACTTGCCACATGCTTATTGAATTATTTCTTTAATTTGCATATTGTTTATTTATATGAATTGATCAGTCCTGTGGACTTTCTTCACTTGCCACATGCTTATTTAAATATTTTTAATTTTGCACATTGTTTATATTTATGAATTGATTATAATTAATTAATTTATTTATTTATTTATTTAGGATTTGCGCTGCACTTTTTTCGTTTTTCAATATTCATTAAATCTATTTGCATAAATTACTACACAATGGAGTCCTTCCTTTGCATGACACTGAATGGTTCTTTCTGAGAGTCTAAAAGCCCTGGAGACAGATCTGGCAGAGAGAATCTGTCATAGGAACGGTACTATTGGGGGGGGGCTGGGGACGAATCGGCCAGTGCGGATCTGTCATTAAGGCATATTGTCCTCATTTATGAGGTTAGAGGCTGGGGGAAACACTATCACGCACATCAGAGATTGGCTGGACATTGGCACTGTATCACTTGATGAACTATATCACACATTTAAAGTGATGGTCACAATTAAATCCTTATTGCACCGTGTATGGGACTGTTCTTCATTTTATATTGAAATATTTTATTGGCACATTGATTTCATCTGATGGTATATCTTTTTATGTACTTTGTGTACCTTAATTTGCTGCAGTTTCTTCCATTGCTACACTTGCACGGATTGCTTATTTGCACTTGGACTACTGTTTTGTTAACACTTTGCACAATTTTATATTTCTGCAGTTCCTTTTTTTGCACAGATTGCTTAAAGTTTATATGGATTTTGTTTGTTTAGGATTTTAGCGTATTTAATATTTTTTTTAGTAAGTTCCTTATTTACCTTTTGCGTAACAATTTGAATACTTGTATTTATATTAGTGCTGCCTTTAATCATTGGTTGCACAGATTGATTTGCACACAAACGCTATATTGTTGCACATATGCTGTTGATGCCTATCTGCTACTATACACCTGTTGATTATCCCATGGCTACGGTCTGGACTCATTATTGAATCAGATTTTGTTGTACTCAGGCTGTTTTTTAATTACCTTTAGTGGACAGTAATACACATTGCTTGGAGGGCAGATTGCTGTCTTTTTGATTGTTGTTGTTATAGCATTGATTTGCTAATCTTTGGCTATACAATTCTGATGAGAGAATAAGTGAAGGCCACACCAGTTATTTGGTTTTTCATCCCTTTGGAATTTTCAAATCATTTTTTAGAAGAGTTCTTTCTGTGATTTTAAGATGTTCATCTATATATAGGATTAATTAATTTAGTTTATTCAATAAGCTGTACATTCTCTGTTTTATCAATGTGAGAGTTCACACTGTTGTCAGCATGCGTAGCCTGCTCTATGTCTCCTGTGTCCTCTCCTCTTCTCTGTCCTCTCCTCCCTCCTCTTCCCTCTCTGCCTGTCAGCTCCGTGTCCATGCCACCCCCTCCCATCCTGCTGCTCAGATTACTGTTTATTTGTAATACAATCTCTGTTTTTTACTGTAATGCCCCCCTGCGACTGTGCTGTATAAAAATAATGCTGTATATACCTTGTTTACAGAGTGTTGAGCTGTGCTCGTTAACCCACCACCTATCTCCTCCCTCGGCCTGACAGATCCAGAGGGTGGGGCCACTTCTCTCCTGCTCCCCTCCTGACTGTTGTCAGCGACAGATCCCCGGCTCCGCCCTCTGAAGTTGTTGGGCTGAGAGAGGAGATAGACAGTCAGGTCAATGAGCGCAGATCAGCGCTCTGTAAACAAGGTATACACAGCATTATTTTTATAAAGCATAGTCACAGGGGGCCATTAAAGTAAAAAACTGAGAGGAAAATGTAAAGTTACGTTGGTGGGTTAACAACCACTTTAAGCTACAGTATTATATAGATCAAATAAAAACATGCTGCATATGCTATTGATAAAAAAAGAAAAGAAAAATATTAGATAATGTAGAACAAAATACAAAATACAAAAACATGTATGCAGAATGTTTAGTAACACATAAAATGAACAGCCAACAGGTACATTTTTCTCACCTTTGGGAAATGAACAATAGAAGTCTTTGCACATTAACTAATGTTTTCTAGTTATGCTTTGTCACTCCAGATTCACTTTGAAGCTTAGTATGATGGAACGATTCAATATATTGTGAGCAGAGATATCTGACCTTTGGAACTGCCTATTTTACGTGCATTCTGCTCTTAAATCAAATCAGATTATTTCACCTGTCTCTTCTGTGTTCCGGTAAGATTTTGGCATATTCTTCTTTGTGCTGCAAATGAAAAACTATTGTGCACCAATTTGTTTAGCAATTATTTTACTTACATAGTGTGATTAATATTGCATATTATAGCTTGCCCATGATTATGTGGCTTCAAAAAATATTAAAGTGATTATAAACAATCACTTGTAAAACAACCCATTTAAATTAAAATAGACACGAAAGGCAAAACATTTTTGTATAGATATAAAAAACATAAATACCTTTTTTTATAATTGATCACAATCCCTCTGTTCCCAGCTGCATAGGAGCTGGGGAGGAGACACATTGAGCTTCCCAGTGAATGGCTTTGTAGCAGGGGTGTGTCAGGACAAGTCTACTCATGGGAGGCGAGTACATTGATTTCCCAGTATAGCTAGAGAAATGACCAGAGTGTGCTCTCCTGCTTAGTGTGGTTAGTTTTTAATAAGAAACAGGGGGACTAGCAGGATCACCAGGGATTTCACATAAAGGAAGAAATACTAAGAGAACAGGATACTTCCTCATACAGGTACATGATACAGAATGCACATATCAGGAATATGTGTTGGGGTAACAAACACTTTAACTGAGTAACAGCCCTGCAATTGGAATATGGGTAAAACATCACATCCTTTACTGTCATGCTTTAAAATGTCATCCATATTATCCCAATGAAAATCTTAAATTTCCCATCATTTTCAAGTTACTCTACTACTACTACTCTCTACTCTTACTTATTTAAGAAAAGTTATGTGACAATTTAATCATTTATAGACTGACAAGGACCGGCAAGGGTTACAGATCAGCATCCACCACTGGTGCATTGATCCAGTGGTTTGGATAATACTTATTTAGTTATCATTTTGTTGTTAGGGTGAGTTCCCATGCATAATTAGTCATGAGCTGAACTTGCATGGGTTACGTTTGAAGTAGGCCTGGCAAAACAATATTGAAGATTAAGTGCTGAATCCGAACTTAATTGAATTAAGTGCTGAATCCAAACTTAATTGAATGAATGATAGCCAAGCCTTAAAAAACAAACAATGCCCATTTTCTTTTCTGAACCTAATATAATTATATCAAGCCCTGATAAATTTAATCATATTTTAATATTCGGGTACATGCTGTGAGAACCACTTAGGCCGCGTACACACGATCAGTCCAAACCAATGAAAACGGACTGAAGTTCAGTTTCATTGGTCCAAACCGACCGTGTGTATGGCCCATCAGTCTTTTGTCCTTCAGTCCAAAGTTTTAAAACTTGCTTTAAAATCGGACTGATGGACGCCTGACCATTGGTCAACACCGATGGTTAGTATGCAAAAGCATCGGTTCAAAACCCGCGCATGCTCAGAATCAAGTCGACGCATGCTTGGAAGCATTGAACTTTGTTTTTTTCAGCACATCGTTGTGTTTTACGTCACCGCGTTCTGACACGATCGTTTTTTTAACTGATGGTGTGAACGCACATCAGACCATCAGTCTGTGAACCGATGAAAATGAACTTTAGTTTGTTTTCATTGGTTTGGACTGATCGTGTGTACAAGGCCTTAGAGTATAAACTTCAGCACAAGGTGATTGGCCCCCTAGCCCCCTCGCCTCCTTCTTTTCTTCTCACCTTTCTCTTTCCTATCTACCCTTCAGACGAATTCATCTTGTTCAAACAATTTTTACCTAATTCGGTTTACTAGGTTTTACAGGTCCTTCACCTTCGAATTGGTCTTACTATCCGTTACAGACCCATCCAGCTAGTCACATGGAGTGAAGGAGCCCCCCAGGCACAGTATTCTCCTGGTAAGGGTGCCTTCTGGTCTGGGTCCTCCTCTGTTTTCTAGCCTTCCTCCGTTCCTCAATGATAGCAGCGTGTGAGCCTAAATATGAAGTTGTTAGCTAGATTGTTCCATTTTGTCTCTTGATTTTATATTGTACAAGATGTGCCATATGCATGTATATATCGGGATTTTCTTCTGTCTTGACTTTGAGATCATTTCAATAAAACAAAATTGAAAGAAAAAAAAAACTTCAGCACAAGGGATGAGACAAAAATACCTGTGTTTGTTTTCCAAAACATTTTATTGGTATTGCAAACAAATACAAACAGTACCACAATTGACAGATGTGTTAGAAATTATACATAGGGGAAGGGAGGGGTACAAGGAACTAGCCGCATCTGGAAGCACAACAAGTCCAGTTTTCAAGAGCTAGACGTAGGCGATCAAACCAGTAGAAAGGAGGGGCGAAGTGGGGGGAGGGTGGGAGGAGGAGAGGGGGGGGGAGAGGGAGGCATATATGAGTGGGAAAAGCGGCAAGGTTGGTCAGGAGTGGTAGGATAGAACAAGATGGAATGTACAACAGCACGGGGGATTCTAACTTGAGTACATACAGCATACATTATACACCAGTAGGAGCACCATTAGCTAAGCAGGCGTGGAGATGTGGCACCAATATTAGATATTGGATAGGGTTTACCACTCAGGGGCCTGCAGAGAAAGGCAATAACATAAGTGTGGGGTGGCAAACAGGGCTAATAGATCAGCTCAGATAAGCAAAGGGTGAGGAGAGCAGAGCTCGCTGCTCGTTCTCAGACAGAGTAAATCTAATGAAGGCGTCCCATTTCTCATCAAACTGGGCTCTCGGTTGCTTTGGAGAGGACTGTATATCCAGGTTTTCCCTGTACATCAAAGATTTCATATGTCGTATTGTTTCCGTTAAAGAGGGGGTAGTAGCGGAGATCCAATGATTGAAAATGGTCCTGCGGGCAATTAGAAGCAGAAGGAGGATCCAGTGTTTAGTTCCTTGAGGGAGTATGATGAACTCCTCATCCGATGCTAAGCATTGGGGAGGGCAGCCGAACAGCAAAAGGCGGGGATCTTTCCTCAAGGGGTGTTCTGTCACATCTCTTACATATTGGAGAATCGAGGTCCAGAAAGCATCAATGGGGGGACAAGTCCAGAGGCGATGAAGTAGCGTGGGCCTATGGGTTAGGCACCAAGGACAGGCGGGACCGATGTCAGGGGATTTTGAGGTAGAGAACGGGTAGTAGGCCCTATGCATAAGTCTGAATTGTGTTTCCCTCCATATTTCACACGGGGTGATAGACCTCGTGGCCCTATAGCCCCTTATGACCTCTTCAACTTCGATCTGGTCAGGTAGGTCCCTGGTCCATGATGACATAGAAGTACAATGGAGGGGTTTGACGAATTCCAGGGATAGTGGACGGTAGATGTCCGATATAGAATACTTTTTTTCCGAGACAAGGTTGTCTATGAAGGAGGATTGAAATCTAACAGATTTATTGGGGCACAGTTTGTTGACAAAGTTTACACATTGCAGGATCTGATAATAATGGGTAGGGGGTAGAGCGTACTCCCTCTCAAGTTGAGTGAAAGATTTGGAGCTGCCAGCTGAGATCTGGAATAGAGAGCACACATTGACCAAACCCTTGTCCTTCCATTTTGAGAAGGGTTCGTATTGTAGGCTAGGCGTGAACATGGGGTTACCACAGATAGGAAGGTGTCTAGAAATATGTGGGGATAGTCCCAATTTTTTTCTCACCTCCCTCCATGCCACAATAGTGTCACGGAAAAGCAAATTCTGCTTGATGGGATTGTATAATTTTTGTAGCGAGCTGTGTAGAAGAGCTGCCAAATCTATGGGGTCCACCATGGCCGATTCTAGTTCAAAGTTAGAATAGCGAGAGGATCTTAGTATCCAGTCAACTCCAACTCTCAGTAGGCAGGCAAGGTTGTACGCTCTGATATTGGGGAGACCCGTCCCCCCTTCGCTCCCCGGGAGATGCAACTTTGAAAGGGCGATTCTAGGTCTACCCTTCCTCCATATGAATTTGACAAGAGCTTTATTCAATAATTGTATATCTTTGTGTTTCAGCAAGAGGGGTAGGGTTTGTAATGGATAGAGTAGGCGGGCAAAGCTAATCATTTTGAATAGTGCGCATCTCCCAAAGAACGAGAGGGGCAAGGCAGCCCAGACTTCCATTTCATTGACCAGTTTGGTAATCAGCGGAGGGTAATTCAAATAGTATAGAGAGGATGGTTCCTTGCCAATCTTCAGACCTAGATAGGTAATATGTCGTCCTGCTAGCCGGAGACAGGAGGGGGGGGAGCTGTGTTCTTGAGGTAGATGTACCTAGAGGGAGGATTTCACTCTTGGAGAAATTTATTTTTAAACCAGAGCACAGGCGAAAAGAGTCAAATATGGATTGTATAGCAGGGATGTCAGTATGAGGGAAAGTGGAGAATATAAGTATGTCATCAGCGAATAGAGCAACCCTCAAGTCCTCGCGTCCTAGTGGTATCCCATGTAGCAGTGGGGTGGTGCTAAGAAGACGAGAGAGCAGCTCTATGGCAAGGTTGAACAGCAGGGGAGAGAGGGGGCAGCCCTGTCTCGTACCCCTGTACAGCCTAAAGGGGGGAGACTGAATTCCCGCTGCCGTAACTGTGGCTGATGGGGCAGAATACATATTGTGAATAAAGGTGTTGAAAGGGCCCACAAGACCAATTTTGTGCAAGACCCGTGCCAGCCACTGGAAGCTAACATTGTCGAACGCCTTTTCGGCATCTAAAGTGACTATCACTACTTCTCGCGAAGGGTTCGATTTCGCATACTCTAGGGCTGTCAGGACTTTGCGAATATTGGCAGCCGCTGACCTCCCCTTGGTAAAACCCGATTGGGCGGTGTGTATAAGTGTAGGCATTATCTGACCTAATCTCGATGCCACTATTTTGGATAGTATTTTAGAGTCTACGTTCAGGAGGGAGATAGGGCGGAAAGAACCCGGGTCGAGAGGGTCCTTGTCCTTCTTAGCGATAAGCTTGATGTTTGCAAGGTGACCCGTCTGTAGGTACGGTCCCCCTCCCCAGATATGGTTATATACCGATAGTAACGTGGGGGCAAGTTCGGGTCTAAGTAGTTTAAATAATTCAGACGTAAAGCCATCTGGACCCGGAGCTTTGCAATTGGAAAGCCCGCCGATGGTGTCCCTGATTTCTTCTAGGGTGATGGGGGCATTTAAGCGCGATAAATGACTTTGATCGATCTGGGCCAGGGCAACCTCGTCTAATCATTTACCCGCCGACCCAGCATCAGTGGGATCTGGACCGTACAGAGCTGAGTAAAAATTTTCCAGCGTCTTATTAACGTCTTTCGGAGAAGAAGACAGTGTTCCGTCCGGATTACGCAGCTTACTGATGTGGGTCGGCGTGTAAGTGCCCCTAGTTATCCTCGCTAGAAGCTTCCCGGCCTTATTACCAAATTTATGGTAATGAAGTTGCAAAGCAGATAACTTAATTTGTTCCACTTTTTCTGCCCAGGAGTCAAAGTGATCCTTGGCTTCCTTCCAAGCAGAAAGGTGATCTTCGGTGTGACTTGCGGTGAGAAGTGATTTGGCCACCCTTACTCGTCTGCTAGCCTCTAGAAACTGTTTCTGGGCGTTTTTTTTGTACGCTGAGACGAAGGATATAATCCTCCCCCTCAGATAGGCTTTGCCCGCTTCCCACAATAGGTTAGGGTCGTCTGTGTGTTGGGCATTGTTGCGGAGGTAGTCCTCCCAAGCCTCAGACAGCATAGTTTTGAAAGTTTCATTCTGATTAAGATAAGCTGGGAACTTCCACTGCCTGATCTCCGGACGGTGCTGGAGATTGCACACGGAGACGGAGATAGGGGCGTGGTCTGAGATAACTAGGTCATGTATGAGTGTGGATGTCACTTTCTGTAATAGAGAGTGCGTACCCAAGAAGTAATCCAATCTGGCGAAAGACCTGTGCACAGGAGAGAAGAAAGTGTATTCTCTTTCCATGGGGTGGTGCGCCCGCCATATATCTATTAAGTCAAGTGCCTGGACCATATGAGACAAATAGGTTGGGCGCTCAGAGCGAGCGTTAGGGGCCCTCGGCCGAGGGTTGGATCTATCCTCCAGGTTACTCATGGTCGAATTGAAATCACCCCCCACAAGGTGGGGTGTGAAGACGTCGGCAGCTAATAGGGGCGTCAGTTTAGAAAAGTAGGTCTGGTCAGGGGAGTTAGGGGCATAGATGTTAGAAAGCCGCATTTCACCCGAGGGGAGTTTAAGGTGTACTGTGATATGTCTGCCCTCGTCATCTCTGTCGACAGACAGCACGTCATACATTAAATTTTTATGTAGCAGGACAATTACTCCTGCCTTGCGGCACGAGGAAGCTGCCCCTATGACCTGTCCCACCCAAAGTTTTTGTAAGCGAAAGAAATCTTTTTCTTCCAGGTGTGTTTCCTGAAGTAGGGCTATGTCAGCCTTAAGCCGCTTTAAGTGTCTAAGGATTTTCATCCTTTTGGTTGGTGAGCGTAAACCCTTCACATTCCAGGACACTATGCAAGTCTGTGACATGAGTAGTGTGAGAGGGGGCTATTTGATGAAGTGTGCAAAAAGTGTAATTTACCTGACAGAAGATGAGTATGCGTGTCCTGTTGGTGAGCCGTGCATCCGTGAAGTCGCTGAAGGCTTTGTAGGAACCATCCTCTTAGTAGAAAAAGAGTCCCGCAGGGGAGGGTGGGAGGGAATAAGGAAAAGAGGTTAATAACAGGGAAAAAAGGGGACACACTAAAAATAACAGTAAACCATGACTTCTCTTTTTTCCGCATGTTTTCCCACATCCGGGTGTGCCGCCTGACCACCCACTAGATATTAAACCCTGATACCAGCATCACCCCTTAGACGCAATGGGAGTGATCACAAAGGGTAAGTGGAAACAGGGGGACTGAGCGGTCCCCGGCACAGTAGGCGTCACAGCATAAGGTCAGCCCAGCGGTGGGGAAACACATTGTCGCTCCTTGCAAATATAGGAACAGCAACCTCAGGTTGGAGCGGTTAAGAAAAAAGATAGAAAAAAAAAACACAGAGCTAAAACAACAACATTACAGTTTGGCATATGTTATATGTTAACCTCGCAGCCATGCTCTCGGACGTATGCCAGCAGCCGGGGGCTGGCATGACCGGCAACAGCCGGACAGGAAAAAGAGCAAAAAATAATTAAAAGAAAAGCAAAAAGTACCGTCCCGAGCTGAGGAGGGATGGAAAAGTCTAGGCGGTCATGGAGCAGGGGAAAGGTAGAGGCACAGTATAATATAAAAATCAAAAAGACAGACACACAACTGGGGAGGCCATGTCCCAGTATACCACAGACCCCAGGTCGGGGGGGTCAGAAAATTTATGCCAGCCAGGGAGGAATCCCAATGATAGACATGGTGCAGAGAGGATCTGCCTCACCCCAGTCCCAGGAGGGCTTGTTCAGGTGCGGATTTCAGGCGCTTGGGTGGTTCCTTCCTCGGACTTCTTTGGTCCCTTGGTCCCTGCTTCGCCTTGTCAGCATACGAGGGCGCCGTGCCTTGATCCCCCGACAGAGATTGAAGATAGGCGCGGGCTTTGTCCACCGATTGGATATTGAGCTGCTGTCCATCAGGAGTCTGCAGACGTAAGATGGCCGGGTACGCTAGGGAAAAACGGATGCCTTTCTTATACAGCTCTGCACAAACCGGTTGGAAGTCCTTCCGTTTGCGAGAGACCTCCGCTGAGTAATCAGCAAACAGCAAGATTTTATGGCCAGCGATCTCCATGGGGCGCAACTTGCGGAAGCTCTGGAGTATGGTCGCACGGTCCGCATAGTTTAGGAATCTTGCGATCACTGGTCTGGGACGGGCGCGATCCTCGGCAAGAGCACCCATGCGATGCGCGCGTTCCACTGTGAAGCCGCGGCCTAGGCCCAAAGCCTCGGGCATCACGTTAGAGCAGAAGTCCATCAGGGAGTTGGGTTTGACGGATTCCGGGAGGCCAATAACCCGCAGATTATTCCTCCTGGAACGGTTCTCGAGGTCCTCCATGCGTTCGTGTAAGTGTTGTTGGTCCTGAGTGAACCGTTCCAGCATGGCGCTCATGTGGTATTGGTCATCCTCCACCGAGGCGATACGTTGTTCGGCCGTGGAGAGTCGCAGGGAGTGATCCCCCAGTTCCTTGCGAATTTGATGCATCCCCTCAGCCACCGCCTTCTCAACAGTAGCAGCAATAGAGGGAGATAAGAGCGCGGCCACAGCCTTGGCAATCTTGTCATAGGAGCTGTCATGGTCCAGGCCCCTCGCTGCTAGAGTGTCCATGTCCTCGGGAGACGGGACATCTCCCGCCAATGCTCCCTGTAGTTCCCGTATCTCCTGAGGCTGCGGGGCCTGTACTGGAGGAGGGCCGTGTGCTGCGGCGGCCATATTGGACGAGGCCGCGAGCTCCGTCGGAATGTCCGTGGCGCCGGAGCCTCGATACGTACGCGGCTGAGTGAGGTATCGATCCATGCGCAGATGTTGCGGTAGTCTGGGGGTGTCGAGAGCGGAGCAATCCGGGGCGATGCCGGGGCTTAGTATGCCGATTACTTGGGGGTCAGAGCGGAGCCTCCGGAGCTAGCTTCCCTCACATGCGGCGCCGGAACCGGAAGTCCTGTGTTTGTTTTGAAGCAGGTTCAGCAAATATTATGCACATTTGGATGTTATGAAGACGTCAATAATAGAATAGTAAAAGCAAATAATGGCCATTTTCTGGAGTAATAAACAAGAGCATTTCTAACAAAGGACATGGGTGACTAGGCCCTGCCCTGAGGAACATGTTCTAAAACAAAACTATTTTTTTTTTAATTCTGTTTGGCAGGCAGTAGTTATTTAAATATTATTTAATGGGCAATATTAACCACTTAAGACCCGGACCAATACGCTGGTAAATGACCCAAGGTGTTTTTGCGATTCGGCACTGCGTCGCTTTAACAGACAATTGCGCGGTCGTGCGACGTGGCTCCCAAACAAAATTTGCGTCCTTTTTTTACCACAAATAGAGCTTTCTTTTGGTGGTATTTGATCACCTCTGCGATTTTTATTTTTTGCGCTATATACAAAAATAGAGCGACATTTTTGAAAAAAAAACACTATTTTTTACTTTTTGTTAAAAAAAAATCAAATAAACTAAATTTTAGTCAAACATTTAGGCCAAAATTTATTTAGCCACATGTCTTTAGTAAAAAAAAAAATCGCAATAAAAAAAAATAGCTACCTAGCGGGAACAGCGACACTAATACAGCGATCAGAAAAATGATCGCTTAGTGACGCTGGCAATAGGGATTGAAAGGGTTAACTAGGGCGGTGATCAGGGGGTTAAAACTTTATTAGGGGGGGTGGGGGGGCTATCCTGAACCTAACACTAACTGATTTTACACTGCCTGTCACACTGACACTAAATGCAGTGATTAGATCACTGCATTCAGTGACACTGTGACAGGGGGGTGGGGGGGGGCGATCACAAGGGGTTAATGTGCCTATGTGAGTGTGTGTCAGTGTTGTGTTGGTGCACACTTACTTGTGATG
Source organism: Rana kukunoris (assembly GCA_029574335.1). Lineage (NCBI taxonomy): Eukaryota > Metazoa > Chordata > Amphibia > Anura > Ranidae > Rana > Rana kukunoris. The sequence goes on from CM056059.1 coordinate 244,368,729, forward strand.
TCTTCTCTCATCAGCAGCGGTGGGAAACACCGCTGCGATGGGAGATTACATCATTTCCTCCTTCCTGTGTAAACACAGGAGGAGGAAGTTACACGAAGGGGGAGCGCTCCCATTGGCTGGGAGCGATCGCGGGGGGGCGGGTAAACGCCGACATCCGCCCCGCTCGTCCCGGATCGCTCCCGGAGCCAGGGGGGCCCCCGCACGCCGCGGAGGGGGTCCCGATGGGACCCTCGAACCGCACTTAGGCGGGGACTTAAATTTACGCCCTTGTGAATGAATGAATGAAAACTTATATAGCGCAGCACATGCAAAGTAAATCGCCTCTGGGCGCTCGTTGTTCCTGTCTCCTTTGAGATCAAAAGAGATGCGTCTTAATCTTTCTCCTGAGGACCAAGTAGTTCTCCTCCAGCCGAATACTGGCTGGTAAGGCGTTCCATAGTCTGGGACCTTGGACAGCGAATCTTCTGTCCCCTTTGGACTTGTATCTGGCTTTCGGTATCTGAAGCCGATTTTGATTGGTGGATCGTAGAATACGATTGGGATTCTGAATTTTTAACTTTTCGCATAGATAATGGGGAGCATTCCCATGGATACATCTATGCGTTAGACAGAGAGCTTTAAAGGTGATTCTGTCTTTAACTGGTAACCAGTGAAGGGATCTCAGTGACGGCGAGATTGATTCCCAGGGTTTTTTCCCAGTCACAAGTCTGGCGGCCGTATTTTGAATGACTTGAAGACGAGCGATTTGGTACTTGGGGAGTCCGAGGTAAAGGGCATTTGCATAGTCCAATCTGGAGTTTACAATTGCTCCCACCACGACCGCTACGTCTTTCTTGGGAATGAAAGGAATGAGTCTGCGTAGTAGGCGCAGCAGATGGTGAGATCCGCTGACTACTGTCCCTATTTGTGCGTTCATTGTCATGTCGGAGTCAAAAATGACCCCAAGACTTTTGACTTTGGCGCTAGGGGAGATGATTTTGCCCAGAATGGGCGGGGGGAACCAGGTTGTTGCTGATTGATTCCTGCGCTTGGCGTGAAACAGAAGAAGTTCTGTTTTCACTCCGTTGAGTTTGAGATAACTCTTTGTCATCCAGTCCTCTATCAAAGAGAGGCACGTCTCTAGATTGAGGTGGTGATCCTTTTTATTGCAAATGCGGAAGTACAGTTGCGTGTCGTCTGCATATGAGTGATATAGCAGTTTTTGGCTGCTGATGATTTCGAAAAGAGGACGCATATAGATGTTGAATAACATCGGCGACAGGGGAGATCCTTGAGGGACCCCGCACGATAATGTGCGTTGTTCAGAAGTGAAGGGTCCTAGCTTCACTATTTGCGATCGGTTATCCAAAAAAGAGGAGAACCAGGATAGATCGCTTTCTGCGACTTTGGCTATTTTAGCCAGCCGAGTCAATAATAGCTTGTGATCTACTGTATCAAAGGCTGCGCTTAGGTCCAACAGAACCAGAAGAGAAGATTCTCCTTCGTCTGCGGCCTCGAGAACGTCGTCCCATATCTTAAGCAATGCTGTTTCCATCCCATGTCCGTAACGGAATCCTGATTGAAATGGGTCGAGTAAGTTGTGGGTATCTAGATGCTGTTGCAGCTGCTGTACCACTGCTTTCTCCATTACCTTGGAGAGAACATTTAGGCCTGTTATGGGGCGCCAATTGAGTGGATCCTTCGGATCCAGGGTGGCTTTCTTCAAAATGGGTTGAATAAAGCCCTCCTTCAGCTGGGAGGGCATTATGCCCTCCCTGAAGGATTGGTTGATAAGCTGCGTGACAGGAGGTGCCAGGATGTCGGCGCATTCCTTCAGCAGTTTGGTGGAGATAATATCATTTGGCGCAGTGCTGTTGCGCAGAGTGCTGATGATATTTTTTGTTGTCTGAATGGAGATGGGTTCCAGCGTGAACTCACCTAACTTTGGTGAATTGCTGCCGGTGCTGTGTAACTGACTATGGGGGGGGCTAGGAGCGAAGTTGTTTTGTTGAATGCTTTGCCGGATAGCCTCAATTTTGTTAATGAAGCAATCCGATAACTCATCGCAAAATTCTTGTGTGTCCAAGTTGGGGGCTTCAAGACATCCTGGATTCATGGTCTGGGTGACCATCTTGAAGAGTTCGCGGGGGCGATTTAGGGCACCGTTGATAGCCTCAGAAAAATAGTTTTTCTTGGCTTCGAAGATTTGCTTGTGGTATTTTCTGGTTATTGCCTTGTAAATCGAGAGGTTCTCATCTGAAGAATTTCTTTTCCAGGCTGCTTCTGCCCTTCTGCGCTCTTGCTTCAGTGAAGCCAGCTGGTTGTTGAACCAGCTGGAGTTATTTTTCCTGATCTGGGTCTTTCGTTTCGGCGCTATCAAGTCAGCTGACTGCAATAGTGCTGTGTTTATGGCCTCTAATGTTTCTTCCGCTGTTAGGTGCGGCTGAATTGTGTTTATTTTATCCCCTAACGTGGCTTTGAAGAGTTCCGAGTGGAGCTTCTTCTGACATCTGGTCCAGTGTGTTGTCACTGGATTTGATGTTTTTATTAAGGGGGGGAATTCGGAAATAATGAATTTAATTGCATGGTGATCGGTCCATGGCAATGGTTCATTTTCCAAGATTTTTATTTCCAGATCTTGTCTGAAAATAAGATCGAGCGTGTGACCAGAAGCATGTGTGGGCCCACATACTAGTTGCTGAAGGCCTAGTCCTTCCAGGTGGTCGATACAGGCGTCGGCAACGGGGTCTTGTGTGGAGTTGGCCCAGAGATTGAAGTCCCCGAGCAGCAAAACATGTTTGCTGTTGAGGGTGTAAGTGGAGACAAACTCCGTTAATGGAGATATCAGCTGCGATTTAGCAGAGAAGAATGTGGACGGTCTCCTTGGAATTTGTTTGCAATTGCAGAGTAAGGGTTTCCATGAATGGAAGAGGGTTTTGAAGGGCTGGTTTAGTGACCGAAAGGTGCATCTTGTGGATTACCGCCAGTCCTCCCCCTCTTTGCCCTATTCTGTTTTCCATTATGATACGGTAGTTTTCTGGCACCAGTTCTCCTAGAATGGTGTTACAGTCGGCTGTAAGCCAGCTCTCTGTAATAAAGAGGCAATCTAAATCGCATTGTAAAATGAGGTCACGGATTTCCAGTCTGTGTTTTACTGCCGATCTTGTATTGATCAAAGCACAAGATATGTGCTTAGGTTGGGGTGAATGGCTGAAATACCTGACTGTCGATCGTTGATCGACTCTCCATATTCGCTCAATTTTTAGGGCTTTTTTGGTGATGGCTGGTAGTATTGCGGCGGATTGCCTCAAACTCCAAATGGTTTCTGCAGAATATTGCTGATATGCCATGGTCGCCAAGCACCGGGGAGGGGGGGGACGGGGGGGGCTTCCGGGGCGATGGGGAGAGGAATTGGCTGATTCCTCTCTCCTGGCTTGGTCCAGAGGAAGGCAAAAAAAACCCTAGCGGTGCTGGGCCAATGTGCTCCGGTGGGGTAAAAAAATTCCTTCCTGACCCCTGTGAAAAGGCGATCGGATGAGCCCTGGATCAAGCTTCTGTTGTGTTGATAGGAGCAGTGGCTGGGGGTGAGGGGTGTGCTTATTGCTAGTATAGCAGGAGAGCTGCCTGATCAGGCAGCAGGATGCAGCCTGGAGCTGACTGCACGAATGGATGGAGGTACTGGGGGCACAAAAGGTAAGCCAGGGAAAGAGTGGCTGTCCTAATAGGGAAGGGGGAATTCCTAGAGGATTTGGGGGGTTTACAGGGAGTGGGGAGCGCCGCGCCGGTAGGCCCCGGGTGAAGCCGCGGTCTTTCCTAGATCGCGGCCCCGCGAATCAGTGCAGGCCGGCGCGGGTGTCAAAAAAAAGAATGCCCTAGGAAGGCTGAATTGTGGCTGGAGGGTAGTAGGAGGGTGTCTCGGCTGGCGGTATGGGGGCATAGGGGGTGAAGGATAGGAGTGAAGGTGTGGGGAGCGCCGCAGCGGTAGGCCGCGGGTGAAGCTGCGGTCTTGCCTAGATCGCGGCCCCGCGATTCAATGCAGGCTGGCGCGGGTGTGCTAAAAAATTTAGCGATTGGCGATGATGGTATGGGGGCACAGGGGAAGGAGGATAAAGGCCAAGGAAAGCCGAGGGGGCATGAGATGTTTGCCACGGCTGTCCTGACAAGGACGGCCGACAGCAATTTCTTACCTGGGGCCAGAGGGCCAGGGGGCTGATCCGCTGTGGTTCTGTGGTGGAGTGATGGAGGAGAAAGGCCAGGTTGGGGACGAGCAGTGCTGGGGCTGGGCTGAAGCTAGCAGGGAGAGGCTGGGAGAGACCTAGCCTGCCTGTCTACCTCCTACACCTGCCTGGAGCTATAGCACACACGTTCCCACTCCTGGGAGACGTGCGCCGTGTGGAGCTCCTGCTGCTAATCCGAGGCCTCACTGACTCACTGACTCACTGTAAGAAAGACAACCCTGTTAGGGTACTTGTGCCTGTACGAGCCATTCTGTGGCCGTATATGTGCGTGCGGGGGTCCTTAAGTGGTTAAAAATGCTAAATTCCTTTAAATATCATGCTCGGGGTGATCCTGCCCCAGAAATAATGTATCTGTACAATGTATGCATTCTACTGCAGCAAAATTGACATTTACAAATAAAAAAATTATATTTAAATTCTGGCAAATAACAACTTTGTCTGCCTACTAGTGTTGAGCAGAATATGCCATATTCGAATTCGCGATATATCTCGAATATATAGTCGAATATTCGACATATATTCGCTAAATACGAATATTCGTGATATTTTTTGGAAATTAAATGATTGCGAATTTTCGCGAATTTTCGCGAATTTTTGCGAATTGCGAATTGCGAATGCGAACATTCAAGAAATGCGGAATGGAGCACTCTGATTGGCTCAGAATATTCGTGATATATTACAATATAAAATAATTGCGAATATTCGAGAAATGCGGAATGGAGCACTCTGATTGGCTCAGAATATTCGTGATATATTACAATACAAAATAATTGCGAATATTCGAGAAATGCGGAAGGAGCACTCTGATTGGCTCAGAATATTCGTGATATATTACAATACACAATAATTGCGAATATTCGAGAAATGCGGAAGGAGCACTCTGATTGGCTCAGAATATTCGTGATATATTACAATACACAAAAATTGCGAATATTCGGCAAATGCGGAAGGAGCACTCTGATTGGCTCAGAATATTCGTGATATATTACAATATAAAATAATTGCGAAATTTCGAGAAATGCGGAATGGAGCACTCTGATTGGCTCAGAATATTCGTGATATATTACAATATAAAATAATCGCGCGATATCGCTATTACCGAATAATCGCATTGCGATTTTTCGGCAATATAAAATGAGCGCTGCAGCTACTCGGCCCAAGGTCTCTAATCATACCAGCAATGCTTTTAGACGTCGATGGGGATCTCTAGGATGTGATCTGTTCTAAAAAAATTTTTAAAACATTCGAATATTCGAAATAGCGAATATTCGCCGCGATATTCGCGTTATTCGCGAATACTCGAATATGCAATATTCGTAGCGAATATTCGCAATGCGAATATTCGTGAGCAACACTACTGCCTACTACTGTTCCTAAACAAGGTGGCTGGGGGTTCCCTTAATCTATATGAGACCCTTATCCTAGATAAGGGTCTGGTATGGATGTAAAGGGGACCCCAGAAAAGAAAAAAAAAACAATATGGTGTTCCTTCAATATCTATGTCTCACAGATTTGTGAATTAGAAAATTAAATAAGTGGTCTGTGGGTTTTTCCTTTTGGCAAGTAAATGGGCATCATTGATCAGTAACGCTGAAAAACAATTTTTTTATTAATTTTTGATTAAAGGATTTATTAAAAACAGTTTAAAGGAAGAGCGAAGGAGAGGACTTTAAATGAAGTGTGTGCGGGCACAGCTTGAAATGGTAAAGGGTGATTGAAGTAGATTATGATCATTTAATACTTTCATATAATGTATTGTACATAACTGTATTACATTATCGAATAAGATCATAATTATACAGTATACAGAGAGATTCAAATTCATGTCAACAAAAAGACAAAAATGATAAGGTTAAAATACATAGGGCCAGATTCACAGAGCCATTACGCCGGCGTTACAGGAGATGCGCGGCGTAAGTCTAAATTTGCACATGCGTATCGATGCGCCGTATCCCCAAAACGAGATACGCATGAAATCTACTTTTTTTGGACCGGCGTAATTTCGATAGAGCGGCGTATCCGTCCACGCAAAACTGCGCTAGACACACCATTGATTTGCTATTCAAATATGCAAATGAGGGAGTTACGGGGATCCACAAAAGAACGTTGGTGCAGCGCAGGCTACGCGCTGTGCGCAACAGCTGCACGTCCTGTCTAAAATTAGACCATATAAAAGGTGGAATAAAATTAGACAATCCGTCTACATGTCAGCTAAAGCAACACTGTTAGTGAGAAGCTGAGCAGTCACAATTGCTGGACAACAATCTGTATGCCTTGCTCATAGCTATACTAATGAATTTAGATGAGCAAAGAAGGAGGAGGGCACGGAGGAGGGCACGGAGGAGGGCACGGGATAGGATATACCGCACACGCATAGACCTCTTTGGCATGAGTGATTCTGAGGTGTATCGCATCTTCAGATTTACCCCTCATGCCATCCTGGAATTAACCACAACCTTGCAGGATGACATCACCAGCCCAACACACCGCTCACATGCAGTGCAGCCACTGGTCAAGGTCCTGGCAACACTCCATTTCCTTGCCAGTGGCTCTTTTCAAAGATCAAGTGGAGTGGTGGCTGAGATGTCACAATCCTCCATGAGCAGATGTGTGCACCAGGTTGTCCCCGCAATCCTCAGACGCATGGCCAACCAAATCATCAAACCAACCACAGAGGACCTGCGGCTGAAGGCAATGACAGATTTCTACAGAATTGCCAGATTCCCACGCACTGTAGGGGCCATTGATTGCACACATGTGGCACTCCAGCCCCCCCATGAGACAGAGCACATATACCGCAATCGGAAGCATTGGCATTCCATCAACGTACAGGTGATAGTCGATGCCCAAGGCCTCATATGGCACATCCGTGCCAAACACCCTGGATCCAGCCATGACAGCTACATATACAATCAGAGCCCCATCCCAATGGAATTGGAACAGAACGTGTATGGGTACACCTGGCTGGTTGGTGAGTGACATGGGTGGCAGGCATGGCTGTCCCCCCCCATGATGCACACATCACAAGGGGCACATGCATGACTAACATTCTCCTGTCTTTTCCCTTACAGATGACTCTGCATATGCACTGGGACCCCATCTCATGACTCCTATCCGGAACCCCCAAACCCCAGGAGAGGAAAAATACAATGAAGCCCACGCCCGAACACGTGCAGTGGTGGAACGCACCTTTGGCCTCCTGAAGTCACGTTTCCGATGCCTGGATAAGTCTGGGGGGACCCTGTTGTATTCCCCAAACTTTGTGTGCCAGATCATCGGTGCATGTTGCCTTCTGCACAACTTAGCAGTGAGAAAGGGCCTGCAGATTGACATACGTGATGACCTGACCCCTGAACCAGACAATCCCCCCCTAACCGAGGATACCACATCTTCTGAGGGAAGAGAAGCCAGGAGACAGCTCACATTAGGCATCTTTGCACCTTAAACACACACATTAATCATGGCACAATGAGAATGCATGCAAGCACACCACCTCATCAAATTGGATTAGCACAAGCCCACCATGCAGGACTTGTGAGCAGCATAGCCACGCCACGGCTCCAATTATGTCACTGTACATTCATACACCATTCACACGGACCTGGGGATCACTTCTCCCTGGTCCTGGGGAACCCTTCTCCACCACAAATGAGGGTGACACCCCTTTTCCGGCAGGAATGTCACCCCACATTCCAACATCATTCACAAAAAAAAAAATGTCCAGCAAAAAGAAAAAAAAAATTCCAGCAACAATAAAAATAAAAAATAAAAAAGTCCAGAAAAAGAAAAAAAAAGGGGGAAACCAAATTAATGCCGCTGGCGTGACCCACGCCTGGGGCGCCCACGGCCACGGCCCCGGCTTCTCAGGGGAGACTCATGGGGGGGGTAATCCGGGGAAGGAGGAGCAGCCCCTGGTCTCTGCCCACCTGGCGGCCTGCCCTCCAAGGCCACGGCAATTCTGGTCAGGCCAGCACTTAGTGTTGCCATATTGGCCTGTATTGCCTGGGTGAGGGCCCTCACATCCTGCCCAACGTCTGCTGTAGTAGTCTGCAGTTCGTTTAGGCAGTTTGTAAGAGCCAGGGAGTGGCAGTCCAGGTCCCCAAGCATATCCTTTATGGAGGACAGGCTCTCCTCCATCCCCAAAGTCTGGCTGACCTGTCCCAGATGGTGGGTCTGAAGGGCCTGGTCCCTTCTGAGATTGGCGGGCAGAACCTCGGCCACCCCCTGGTCTTCTGGGATGAACTCCTGCCTCCAGCTGATGCTTGTGGCCGGGGAGAAGGGGGGGCCCTTGGGTGGGGAGCCCTGTTGGGGGAGGAGTGGGAGGGGCTACCCCTTATGGAGGGCTGGCTGCTGCCAGCCAGAGGGGAAGACTCCTCCAAAAACAACAATCCACTAGCTGACATGACATCCTCCTCAAACTCCTCCTCCTCCAACTCCTCCAAGGACTCCGGCCTTGTCTGAGGGTCCTCATCAGGCTGGTGTCCCGGGGATGGTGCAGTCAGGTCAGATGGCCCAGCACCCTCCTGCACATCTGTGGATGACACAAAACATTCAAAGGTTGGAGGATCCACACACTTGCCCCATATTCCCTCCCCCCCCACACATGCTACACACCAGTTAGGAAAAAAAAACCTTACCTGGCATCAAGGCCTCCTGACTGGAGTCATAGCCAGGCAGGCCCTCCACTAATTGTCTATTAAAGGTGTGGGCCACCGCACGCTCCTCCGCTGTCAGACTAACAAGGCATGGTGGGCCCCCTCCAGTGCCCCTGGCATGGGATGCCATTTTGGCCAGCTTCTTTCGGACCAGACGCCGGAGATCATTGATTTTCTTTACGATCCCCTCGCATGTCCAGGTCTCCCCCCCCCCCCAATGCATTTACCTGGTCGGTAATGTTCTGCAAAATCTCCTTCTTCCTGGCCGGGGTGGTGTTGGCACTCTCCGGGCCGTGAAGGAAACGGCCATATTGGGTAAGGGCCCGGGCAATAATTTGTTTCTCCCCCAAAGAAAAGTTGCTCTTGCGCTTCCTCTCAGTCATACTCATACAACAGCTCTCTCCCAAACAATCACCAAAAATCACACACAAAAACAAGCAGGAAAAATCAAGCAACAAAACAAACAAACAAAATCTATCAACCAAAAAGTCTCACAACCAGTCACCAAAAAACACTATCAAATATATTCTACAAAACACTAGATCAAACAGTCAACAAATATCACAAAGACAAGTCACAACGCAACAAACGCAAACACACAACAGAACAAAAGCACCTTGCTGTATAGAAAGGGATACAAAGGGATGTACTTTTGCAAAGGAAGGGCGTTTGTGTCTATTTATGCTGTCTGCGTAGTTCACTAAGTTGCCCGGGTCCACTTCCAATTTCACTGATTGCGCCGTTCCCGAGTTGTGAGCATGCGCACAGAGGAGCTGACCATGGTCTGCTTCATGTGCGCATGCGCGATCCGGCCGGCCCTCATTTGCATGGGGTCACGGCTCATTTCAATGAAACACGCCCACGTCCTTCCCAATTTGAATTACTCCGCCTTACGCCTTGGAATTTACGTTACACCGACGCTAATTTCTGCGCAAATACTACGAGGATATGGTGATTGCACCTCTACATTGCGCCGGTCTAACGTAAAAGAGGTGCGCTACGCCGGTCAAAATATGCACCAATGTACGTGAATCTGGCCCATAGACTTTTATGGAAAGCTTAAAGCAGTTCAGAACAAAAATCAGGATATACAGACATAAAATGCAATATGGGGTATTGTGGTAACATATAGTTGGAGCATGACGTTGTTAGCTCTACGTGTTTCGCGACTTTAAGTCGCTCATTGGGAGCAAACATGCATTGTGTTTCTGTAAAGACAGAAACACAATTTAGGCTGGTTCAGGGCATATGACATTCTGGGGACTGTGAGCAATCAAAGTCCCAGTTGGTATTTACTGGTAGGGGTGCAACGGATCAAAAAACTCACGGTTCGGATCGTTCCTCGGATCAGGAGTCACAGATCGGATCATTTTCGGATCGGCAAAAAAAAAATTAGCCAACATTGCCCCCACACTAGTAGTAACACTAAAAGCCATTTTTTCCACTAATAATAATAATAATAATAGCCAACATTGCCCCCATACAAACAGTAACACACTGAAAATAATAGCCATTTTCCCACTATGATGAGAATCAACTCACTGTACTTGTAGTTTCTCACTGTACTTGTAGTCTCTCACTGTTCTCGCATTGCTCCATGCAGACAGTACTGCGCGCTCTTGGAATAGAAGATACACGTGCAGACTGCAGAGGGAGGGGTGATGACATCAGCGCGCACCGCCGCTGGGTGTACCAAGATGGCCGACCGCTCTGGAGCTAGGCCGAAGCCGCGGTCTTTCCTAAGGCCACGGCGGCGGTGCGCTCCACGGATCGCATTCTGTTCCGATCCGAACAGGTCGGATCGCGGATCGGGCATTGTCCTTTGCACCCCTACTTACTGGGGTATTCCCATGAGCCGATGCCGAATGCCTGAAATGGCATCAGGCAGGAAGTAATATATGGACTTGGGTCAAGATAATGACTGCAGGTGAGAAGAAAGTGAAGTGCAAATTGCTGGACAACTAGTGTTTGAAAGTAAAAAGAAAAAAAAAAGGGGAAGGAATTGGTGTAAAGCTGAGTGCGTGTCAGTGAAGAAAAATAATGTGGAAAATGAGGAAAAAGTTACCTGCTGATTCAATAATGATGCATGTATGCTATGAAGTGCAATGAGCCAAATGCCTGAAAGACCCAAAGGCAGCACCCCAGTATATATAGGCGCTGCCATCCGAAACACCCTGCCTACGTCACGCACGCAAGGAAATGGGGAGGAGAGGCGCCCACCCCAAAGCGGAAGAGCCACCCGGTGGTTTGGCACCAATAACTACCCTCATTTCTCGTAGCTGTTATAGACGCCGCAAGGAGACAAGCTCCATGTGCAGCGAAGAGGGCGTGACGTTGACGCACAGTTCCCGTCCACACATCCACGCATCAAAATGGCGTGAGAGGGGGGTAGATAGGCAGTGCGCGTCACAGCCCCCGGACACGAGCAAAGCCAGCAGGGGGCAGGGACAAGACATCAACCATAGCCAGAAACAACAAATGGGTTGCGTGAAGAATGTTAGATGACATGGAGAAGCCAAAATTCAAAACCAAGTAGAATAAATAATCAAACCCATGGTAGACATATGAGCACAGGAATAACAAGCAAAGGGGAAAAATAAATAATGAAAGGTATTGAGGAAAAAAATGTAAAAAATGGGAAATATTGGTTACAATAAATTATATATGCAAAACGCATATTATTTTTGCGTATAGTTGGAGCATGACAATGTTATCTCTACGCGTTTCGCGACTTTAAGTCGCTCATCAGGAGCAAAGATGCATTGTGTTTCTGTAAAGACAAAAGCAAAATTTAGGCTGGTTCAGGGCATCTGACATTCTGGGGACTGTGGGCAATCAAAGTCCCACTTGGTGCTTACCGGGGTATTCCCATGTAGCTGGCATGGAAGTTGAGCCCAAACAGACCCCAATAGGCGTAGATCCTGCCAGGGACTGAGGCAGGGTGCTGAACAGCAGACGGCTCCCCACACATAGAGGCGCACACCCAGGATGGACAGGCATCAGGTAGGAAATAATATATGGATTTAGGTCAAGATAATGACTGCAGGTGAAAAGAGAGTGAAGTGCAAATTACTGGACAATTAATGTTTGAAAAAAAAAAAGAGAAAGAAAGAGAGAAAAAGAGAAGAGGGATAAAGGTGGATAAAAGGAGAAGGAAATAATGTAAAGCTAAGTGCGTGTCAGTGAGAAAAACTAATGTGGAAAATGAGAAGAAAAAAAAGGGTTACCTGTAGAGTCAATAATGATGCGTGTATGCTGTAAAGTGCAATGAGCCGAATGCCTGAAATGGCATTAGGCAGGAAGTACCGTATTTATCGGCATATACCGCATACTTTTTTGCCCTTACAATCAGGGCAAAATCGTGGGTGCGCGATATACGCCGATACTCGCTTCCCGAGCTGTGTTTGAACTGAGCCGCTGACATATACCGAGCGCAGTACACTCGGGTACACTCTGCAAGGCTCGGCTCCCCTCGCGGTCACGTCCTGTGTGTCCTGTACGTCCTTTACGCGAGAGGAGCCAGGCGTGGCCGAGCTTGCCTGAGTGTACTGCGCTCGGTATATGTTGGCGGAGTGCTTCAAACACAGTGCGGGCAGCACGGACAAGGCCACCGATGGACGCCGGGCAAGACACCAAAACTGTAAGTAATAAAACTTTTTTTTCAGGAATTTCATGTCCAGACTAGGGGTGCGCGCTATACGCTGGTGCATGTAATAGGCAGATAAATACGGTAATATATGGACTTTACTACCACCTCACTTTTTTGGTAAATACGTTTGAACCGAACTTGGAGCACATCTCTATTCTGCACCAAAATTAGATCTGTAATAATAAAATACTTGTAGACAGTTGGTTGCCTAAAGATAAACGTTCCAGCAATGAATTATTGAAGCTTCTATCATTTATATAAAGTTAAATCATTATTTTGTGTTAAAAGCTACTTCCTGCAAACAATGCCTTAACAGAGAATCTCCTGAGTTTGCTTAATTTAAACCAGGTAGAAATTCACTCAACCTGCAACTCATTGAAGGGTCCACATAAAGGGAGGGTAAACTGCTGTTTACTTTCTGATTTACAAGTAGTGATGAGCGGAATACGCCATATTCGATTTCGCGATATTTCGCGAATATTTCGAAGAATATTCGCGAATATTCGTTAATATCGAATATTCGTGATATTTAAAAAAAAAAAAAATTGCTAATGCAAAATTTCGCGATTTTTTTTTATTTTTTATATAAAATATCACGAATATTCGATATTTACGAATATTCGGTATATTTTATAAAAAAAAAAGCGAAATTTCACATATGCGGTCGCGAATATTCGTAAATATCGAATATTCGTGATATTTTATAAAAAAAAATTGCGAAATTTCGCTATTGCAAAATTTCGCCATTGCGAAATTTGCGAATGCGAAATTGATTGCGAATTTTTTGCGAAATTTATTGCGAAATTTGAAAAATGCGAATATTCGAAATAGCGAATATTCGCCGCGATATTCGCGATATTCGCGAATACTCGAATATGCAATATTCGTAGCGAATATTCGCAATGCGAATATTCGTGAGCAACACTATTTACAAGCATAGGCGTGTGCAGGGGGTGTGCTAGGGCACACTCTAATCTCCGCTTGAGGTGCAGATTCCCCCTGCTGTTATTGCACCAATGCCCACAATTTTTTTTTTTTTGTAAAAAATAATACAAATAAAAAGCTACTGACACTGTCCACAGCCCTACTGACACCAAAATCTGCTCTACTGCTCTACTGACACCGTCCATGTTTTAAAACATTTGGGGTACACACCCTAATGCAATAGGGCACAGTTTTACCAGTATCCACATCACCATGCTGATCTTTAGATTTTCATTTCGAGCCTCTCGCCAAGGTTTTTCATCATGAAAAAAAAACGATGAACAAAGCGCGGTGACGTACACAACGTACGACGGCACTCTAAAAGGGAAGTTCTATTCGCCTTTGGGGCTGCTTTTAGCTGATTCCTTGTTAGTAAAAGATGATTCATGCTTTTCTGTCTGTTATAGCGTGATGAATGTGCTTACTCCATTATGAATGGTAGTTTTACCAGAACGTGCGCCTCCGTCTTAAAACTTGCTTCTGAGCATGCACGGGTTTAAAACGTTGTTTTAGCCCACACACAATCATTTTTTACAACCCGAAAAACAACAAAAAATGCAGCATGTTCGATTTTATTTTTTTTTTGTCGTTTTTCAGAAGATGAAAAACAATGTGAAGCCCACACACGATCATTTTAAATGACGTTTTTAAAAACATTGTTTTTTTTCATGCCAAAAAGTGATCGTGTGTACGCGGCATTATGGTTGCAAGAAAGTTAGTCGCAGAACTCTTCCAGTAACATTTACACTGACTTTTAACTTGGAATAAAGTATAATTTGGCAATAAGAGTGAGCTACTGTATCTGTTAATGGAAATTAAATTCTATGTATACCATCTATATTGAAATATGTAAAATCAAATAGCACCCTTTTTAATATGTACTTAAAAATAACCAATATAAATTTATGAACAGGGAATTAAAAACAAATAGATTGTGATTCTATACATGATTGAGTGCTTGATGGTTTACTTCAGAAAGAAACTTCCAAGAAAATCTCAAGGAATTGTTTGTGTAAATATAGAAAGACCAGCATGGATATCACTACAGATATTGGAAGACTAAACATTACTAAACCTATCAGTCTTTGTTCATTAGGATAGGCATACCAGGTGAAGCTTGTCTCAGAGGAGAAAGTATTAAACAAAGTCTATTATAGCAAGCTTTCAGCGAGAGGAATTGCACTGTTATGTAATGGAGAAGCATTTTTCCCTTACTTTAAAAGACAATGTTGATATTGTCAGCTGATTCTCAGCTCTGGAGAGAACAGACATCACCAGCTCAGCACATCTCTATCCAAATCATAATTTATCATTCTTGAATACGCAACCTTTGCTGAACCCCTATGGATTTATGGATCCAGGGGAGACTTAAAGAAAAATAGTTTAATGGAAGCAGAGAAGTATTCTTGTTTACTGGCCACTGCTTATTCCTTTTTTAAATGTTTGTCACTTGGGCAACTGAACAATTCTATACTTTGACCCACAATGTGCCCAAATCTTATTTTACCTTTTTAATATCAAATAGAAAAACATTTTTATTGAGGTTTTAGAAGGAGAAAGAAAGAAATAAAGACCTTATTTTATTTTTAATTAAAACTAATTTATCTTGAACACTGTATTTATAAAATGTTAGCAATAGCATGACAGATGACACCATACATTATACATATATACTTGTGTAAATTACAGCTTTATTTATAAGTAGAGGAAAAGTAACAGAGCTAGAATAGAAAAAAAAAAAACTCTAAGGAATAAAACTGCAATACCATATAACAGAATTTAGCTTCATATAAAATGAAAGAATTATGCTAAATAATAATTATATTTAACCACTTGCCTACTGTGCACCTACACCCCCTTCCTGCCCAGACAAAATTTAAGCTTCCGGCACTGCGTCGCTTTAACTGACAATTGCGCGGTCGTGCGACGTGGCTCCCAAACAAAATTGGCGTCCTTTTTTTCCCACACATAGAGCTTTCTTTTGGTGGTATTTGATCGCCTCTGCGGTTTTTATTTTTTGCGCTATAAACAAAAATAGGGCGTCAATTTTGAAAAAAATGCAATATTTTTTACTTTTTGCTATAATAAATATCCCCAAAAAATATATAAAAAAAAAATTTTTTCCTCAGTTTAGACCGATACGTATTCTTCTACATATTTTTGGTAAAAAAAAAATGCAATAAGCGTTTATCGATTGGTTTGCGCAAAATTTATTGTGTTTACAAAATAGGGGATAGTTTATGGCATTTTTTTAATTTTTTCTTTTTACTATTAATGGCGGCGATCTGCGATTTTTTTATTGGGACTGCGACGTTATGGCGGACACTTCGGCCACTTTTCTGAAATTTTTGGGACCATTTACATTTATACAGTGAACAATGCTATAAATATGCATTGATTACTGTATACATGTGACTGGCAGTGAAGGGGTTAACCACTAGGGCGGGGAAGGGGTTAAATGTGTGTCCTATGAGTGTTCTAACTGTAGGGGGAGGGGGGGTGACTGGGGGAGGTGACCGATTGTGTCCCTATGTACAAGGAACACAATCTGTCTCCTCTCTCCCTGACAGGGACGTGCAGCTCTGTGTTTACACACAGAGCTCCATGTCCCCACTCAGTTACTGGGCAATCGCGTGTGCCCGGCGGCGTTCGTTGGTATGTACCAAACTCCAGTGATTAATTTTTCTGATAAAATCAAAATCAATTTTCACCATAATTAATTAATTCTGCATAAACTAGCTATTTCAGCTACCTTTACCCATAACTAGTTAATGTTACATTAAAACCAACACTATATCCACTAGATGCTCAATGCCTGAATGAGATATGTAAAGTGAGTAAAAATCAGGAAGCCTATCACAATTAACAATATCATAATGTGGTCACTACTGCCAGAATGTTCATAGTCTTGAAAATCAGATATGGTATATCTGGTTTATTAATTACAAACAGATTTAGCAGGTATTCTACTCTAGCTGGTACACCTACCTTTTGAGAAAGGTAATTGTCCTGTGACCAAAATTCTATGCTATACTCCAGCGCTCCATATTCTATACAAAATTCTATACTCCAGCGCTGAGCAAATCTTCTTATAAAGAGTGCATCATGCTCACCCCTGCCACCTCAATCTGTGCTTGCAGGATTGGTACAGCAGTAGACATGACCCGCAAGAGGAAGGAGGCACTGCAGCTGAAAAAACTCTCCCATTTCTTCCCTGTGGCAGCCTAGGAGCATGGCAAAGATGGCACAGGTGGCTGATCTCCTCATGTTCTGAGTGAACATTGCAGGGGGTGAAGCCTGATGGGGGAGTCTTTCGGGAGCTACTGCTAGACCCATAAGCTCCACAAACTCCCCAGGTATGCGCTGAAGTGACTGCCACCTCCCGTGCATACCTGTAGCCCGCTCTGAGTGATCAGCGCGTCCAGTGTCCAGCGTGTGCTCACCCCCCCCCAATCCCCCCTACCTTCATTCCAAGTGTGTGTCTGGTCCTTCGGCTTGGAGGCTGTGGCAAGGAGGGGAGTGGAAGTAGGAAGCAGGAGACCAGAGACCAGAGAGGAGAGGAGTGGAGGGGTGAGCAGCTGTGAGCAGTGAGCGGAACAGTTAACAGCGGCAAACAGTGGACAGTGCACGGCGCTGAGAGATACTAAGGGAGATGGGAGAAAGGTGCCTTCCTGCAGGTCTCTGATTGCAGTGGAACACGAAGCAAAGTACTATGTTGTGAACAATGACATTACCGCTATGACTGCACAGACAGGCCACAGGCTCCTAAAACAAAAACGGCTTGTGTAAAATCAACCGTTAAGGAGGAAGTAATTACACAGATAAACTGCATTCCTCCTCAGAGGTCCCCCGGGTCAAAACTGGCACAAAACGTGTTAATCAGTGGACAGACAGCGCCAGCAAGTAAAATAACAAGGGGTGAGTCACTTCTTCCTCCTTTAATGTTCATCACTTAATGTTCTTTGCTTCAAAAGTTGTATTGGATGGACTGCATTGGACTGTGACTATTTTTTTTCTTTTGCAAGAGGATATGCAACCAAGTTTTATAAGATTTCTATTGCGAAATTGCTATATTTCCATGGTTTAAATGGCCAAATTGCTGTGATACTGGCTAAACTGCTGTTAAAGGACAATATCAAAATATAGCAACAAAACAGCTTGGATGCCTACCAGCAGGAACAGTGGGTCTCTCTTTTAAATGTAGGTAATGCCGGACACTGAATGTTTTTAACGCAAAATATCTGCATAATATAACCCTTCAGGGGTTTCGGTCTTGCCCAGTTACTCTGCCGCTTGAATTGACTGAACAGCCGATCGGCTGACTAAAAAAAAAAAAAGGGAAGAGAACGCAGGATAACGCAGTACCAGCATAATATAAATTTTCTTTTTTGTTCTATTACCCCGTTGCTCGAACTGAGTGAATTATAACTTGATGAATCCCAATCCCAGACGACGTCCGTGGTGACGAAACGCGTAGGCGTGGCTTGCGGTATCGACGACATCACGCTATTCCTAGAGGAAACCCTGAACGAACACGAGCAGGAGGGGACGCACAGCCGCCGGCTTTTCTACTATTACACACTGCTGTTTGTTTACATCGCAATTGTGAGTGCATTAGTTTTACTATATTAAAAATTATTTCTGTATCTCTGGTATTACGCCATGGTCTTTTTCTCTTTGTATTTCCTTTGAATGGAGAGTGACATTTTAGAGCTGCATAGAGACCATACAGACGGTCAGGAGGGAGACCTTAAATCCCCGCGCTTAGAGTGACCAGCATATTGGTCAGTGCATTTGGTAAGGAGACTGCATCTTCACTTTTGGTGTCTCTTTTGGTGGATCAAGTCTACTCTTACTTTTTCCTTCTTTGGATGACCAACAGGATTCATTTTCTGGGAACTTTTTTCACGTTTGGTTATTTACTAAGGACTTTCTGTTTTGTGCTGATTTAAACCCATTAAGACGTTTTCTGTTTACTGCACAGTTTGGTGTCCAAGATCACAGTGTGTGAACACCACTTTCATCTCTTATTTATATCTTGACACTTACCTATAACGATATACATATTCAATATGTTATAGTATATTGATCATCCATCCAGTTTCAAATTTCATCCAGCGCCGTATCTCTTTCTTTTTTATATTGTTTAATTTTTGTATCACACATTTTTGATACTGGCAGCTTATACAATTTTTTCATACTTGTACATGTTAATTCATCATTTATTATTTCTTTTTAAGCGCAGTGTTTCCCTTTTGTTTTTTTTTACTATAACTTGATGAGCTGCCTGATCAATCGACCGATTTAAGGAAAAGGGGAAAAAAATAAGGAAAAAGAGAGGAAAAACACAGAATAATAAAACAAAGGTAGAAGGAGCTACCCAACGCTCTGGTGACTAGGAGGGGTAACTGACAAAGAACTATCCTTCCCTCGCCTCCTTCAAATTGAGGGACTCCCTATCAGCTTTTTTGTTGGGTTTTCCTGCTTCTTCACCTCCTTTTTTGCGGTTTTCCCTATATGGGAGTAAAGGAAGTAAGAATGAGAGGCAGCCTTAGCAAACGCCCCTAAAATAAGCTCCAGCCAAGGCTCTATGAAAAAATACATGACTCAAGATCGCGCTAAAGATAGCCCTAGTAAAATATTAGAAGCCAAAAGTAAAGTATCAGAGGGCCCACAGAAAAAACGGTCAGAGAAGGCAATCAGAAATTGTTACAATTGCAGAGACAGAGGACGAAGTAGATGGAACATACGGAACTAATCAAAAAGATCTACCTCCATCAAAAGGAGGGTTAGCAGAGATGTTCTCGAAATTGGAAACATCAATTTCGAGGATGGAGCTTTCGCTAAAAAGTGAAATATCTATATTACATGAGGATATGAATCATATACTAAGAAGAGTATTAGAAACCAAAGAAAAATTGGACTACCAAGCGGCTGAAGTGACCGAGTTAAAAAAGCAGATGAAGGAGTTACAGAGGGAACAAAGGAACATTAGGTACTGAATGACAGATCAGGAAAACCGTAACAGGACAAAAAACCTGAGGATCCGAAGATTACTGGATCAGGCAAGAGGAGGATCTCCAAGAAAAATTGGATAAAGTATTCAGCCACATTTTCAGTAAAATAGAAAGCGAAAAAATAAAATTTGAAAGAATCCATAGGATTCGAAAACCGGCGGAAATGGCAGGGGATATACCCAGAGATGTGATTGTGAGATTCCATAACTTTCAAGATAAAGATCAGATCTGGCAGAGTCTAAAATCTAATAGGCCAGCTGTATACAACGAGATTAATCTACAGATATTTCCAGACCTAGCCACAAAGACTCGTACTATCCAATACTCTTGGGGTTTTCCATCCTGTTTAATTAGGAGGAAGGAGGGATGGTCCGCAATCTTAAGATTCCCTGAAGATACGATAAAGTTCTGCAAAAGATTGGATATCCCATTGATAGAGATCCACAAAGAGAAGACACCCTGCACAACTGAACTACAGACTTGGCATCTTATCTCAAGAAACAAAAGGGGAAAATAAATAAATGTAATGGAAATGAGAACTAAAAGGAAAAGAAAAAAGGAAGGGAGGAGAAGGATAGAGGGGGGAAATGTAGAAAGAAGGGGAAAGGGAAAAAAATATATATATATATATATATATATATATATATATAAAACACTACTGATGTGGGTGCCACATTATTGAGGGTTTTCTGTGTGTGGGGGGCAGGAGGGGGTGGTAAGCGGTAACTGAAATATGTCTGGGGGAGTGGTGGGGGGTATGGGGGTTCTCCCCCCATTTTTGGGGAGGCAGCGGTCCCAACAGGGACCCACATTTAGAGCTCAACATCTGGGGGGTGAAACGTAGTGCCGGAAGGAGAAGGAGGGCCACAGATCTCTGGGACTTGGGAAGGCCGTAATCCCCCACTTTAAGAGGGAAAGGGAGAGAGGGGGGAGAGTCGGGGAGGGCGGGTTCCCGGGGTGTTGTGGGTGGAGGGGGGTTGAAGGTGAGTTAGGGGGATGGACAGGGGGTGGGATTGGTGAGGGAGGGACGGTGGGTACGGTTTGGGGTTCTCTCCTACTTCTAAGAAATAGAAAACTGTATGCGGCAATGTCCCAATGCCTACTGAAAACTTGCCGTTATACAGAAAAGAACTACAGGAACCATTTAAGATTGAACAGTAAAACGGTGGGAGAGGGGAGGGCGATTACTGGCAGATAAAACTGGTACTTTGAAAATAGTTTCATATAACGTTCGTGGGCTTAACACTCCCATCGAAAGGGGTAATATTCTAAGAGAACTAAAATATCTCAAAGCAGAGAAACAAATCTCGCAGGATTCAAATCTTAAGGGAGTTGCCATAGGTTTTGCCAGGGAAGTAAGATTTGTCCCTGGGGAAAGAATGGTAGACTCGGAAGGGCGCTATTTGTTGCTCAAGGGCAAAATAAACAAAGCTGACTACTCCATAGCGAATATCTATGGACCTAACAAGAACTAAATAAAATTCCTTAAGGGGGTAATCAAGAAGTTTATGGATTTTAGGAAAGGGGGGGTAATTATGGCTGGGGATTTAAATCTATGTTTGGACCCGGAAGTCGATTGTATGTCACGTGTGCAGCAGACGGGGAACGCAAAATGGAAATCATTTAAAAAGAAATTGCACCGGGGGGGCGTGGCTACCGAGCTCCTGAGAGCTCCGTGCCGACTACAAGGAAATCGACGAGCCGAGGCGGCATTTCTCACCCTAAAGTGCCTGATCCGCTCCGTGAGACGACGCGGCTAGCGAGGATGACCTGCAAAAGAAAAACTTTGCCGCAGGTAATGAAGTTATCTCACTTCTTTCCCCCGACGCCTCGCGGCCTTACTCAAGATGGCGCTGGCGGCGCCTCTCTGTCTTCCTCCAGCGGCTCCGGTTCTGCTCCACCTAGCCCGGCAGCACAACAAGACGGGACTCAGAACTCCCCAAATGCTTCCACTCCAGTGGCGCGCAGTCCAGCCAAATCAAAGCCCTGCTTGTCCCCGGAATGTGCGGTGGTGACTCGCGACTCCTTTAACATCACCAGGGAGCTTACAGAGCCTATTAACTCCTTCCCCACTGCAGACAAGCCTCTTTCAGACACCATGCTGAAGGAAATGCTGGTGTCTTTGTGAAGCTCCCTCCATGCGGACATGATGGTGTGTATGAGGGGATTTAAAGCTGACGTCCATGAGCTGGGGGACAGGGTGGATCACGTCAAGAAGAAAATAGGTGAGTTTGCCACTTCTTTTAACTCACTTGTGGATGCCCATAATGACCAGACTAATGAACTGTCATGGCTGAAAGCAAAAGTTTCTGACCTGGAGGACAGATCCAGGAGAAACAACATAAAGCTTTGTGGAGTCCCTGAATCTGTCCTCCCACAACAGCTGCAACAGTATGGACAGGCCTTTATGAAGTCCTTTGTGCCTGAACTGACGGAAGCAGACCTTGCTATAGATAGGATACATCGCCTTCCTAAGCCGTCGCATCTGCCGGATAACATCCCTAGGGATGTCTTGATGCGAGTCCACTACTTCCAGGTTAAAGAGCGATTCATGTTAGCCTTCAGGAAAAAAAAGGAGCCACCTGCGCAATACTCCTCCATTCAACGTTTTGCAGATCTCTCCCAATTCACAATGCAGAGGCGCAGATCCCTTCTGCCAATCACGAAGGCCCTGCGCAACCATGACATTGTTTATAGATGGAGATATCCCGCTAAGCTCACCATCACACGAGATGACCGCACGTCTGTGATTTCCACTTTGGAGGAGGGCCTTGCACTGCTACGAACCTGGGACATTGTTCCAGAACAAGTTCAGGACTTTGGTCCATCGTCTGCGAAAATCTCGGATCAGGATTTGTGGCACTTAGTGTTGCACAAGAAGAAAGGTAAAAAATGTCCCACTTGAACGCCTTGGCTGATTAATTCTACTCTACGTTACTGATCCCCTATTGACTATACTGTTTTTCCCCTCCGTGATACATGAGCAGTATCCATGCTCTCAGATTCGACCGTGAATCTCCCTTTTTACTCCTTTGGTTAGCTCCAAATGAGCTGTTTTGTTTCTTGAACTGTCAGGCGGCGTACACACGGCCGAGGTTCTCGGCAGAAACCAGCGAGAACCTCGCTGGGAGCCCTATTCTGCCGAGAACCTCGGCCGTGTGTACGCTCTCGGCGAGCATCCCGTCGGGAATGCCGTCGAGCAGAAATAGAGAGCATGTTCTCTATTTGCTCGACGGCCCGTCGGGATGAATGGCTGGTTGCCATTCCCGACGGGCGGGTCGCCGAATCTGACGGCCGGCAGAGAACCTCGATGGGCGGAACGATGTGTTCTGCCCGTCGAGGTTCTCTGCCGTGTGTACGCGGCTTCATTGTTCTCTTCAGTTTTATTTTTGGTTTGTTTTTTCCTTGTTTTTTTCTCCCCCTTTCAGAGATGGACTCTATCCCACTGCCCAGGATGATGCACAAGCTCTGTCTCAGATGCAACACCTAGGAATTGATTTGATTTTTTTTTGCTGTACTACTCATGAGGTACTATCATTTTATTTTTATTTTTTTTGTCATGGTTCTTAATATAGTTTCTTTTAACGTGCACAGACTAAATCACCCAGCTAAGAGGTCGGCACTGTGGAAAGAAGCTCATAAACTCCATGCGGACATTTTGTGTGTACAGGAGTCTCATTTTTTAGCCTTCAATCCCCCCTGCTTCAAGAATAGACACTACCCTCATATTTTTTTTGCTTCTGCTCCACATAGGAAGCACAGGGGAGTGGTCATTGCCATTAACCACTTAAGACCCGGACCAATACGCTGGTAAATGACCCAAGGTGTTTTTGCGATTCGGCACTGCGTCGCTTTAACACACAATTGCGCGGTCGTGCGACGTGGCTCCCAAACAAAATTTGCGTCCTTTTCTTCCCACAAATAGAGCTTTCTTTTGGTGGTATTTGATCACCTCTGCAATTTTTATTTTTTGCGCTATATACAAAAATAGAGCGACATTTTTGAAAAAAAACACTATTTTTTACTTTTTGTTAAAAAAAAATCAAATAAACAAAATTTTAGTCAAACATTTAGGCCAAAATTTATTTAGCCACATGTCTTTAGTAAAAAAAAAAAAATCGCAAGAAAAAAAAATAGCTACCTAGCGGGAACAGCGACACTAATACAGCGATCAGAAAAATGATCGCTTAGTGACGCTGGCAATAGGGAGTGAAAGGGTTAACTAGGGCGGTGATCAGGGGGTTAAAACTTTATTAGGGGGTGTGGGGGGGCTATCCTGAACCTAACACTAACTGTTTTTTACACTGCCTGTCACACTGACACTAAATGCAGTGATTAGATCACTGCATTCAGTGACACTGTGACAGGGGGGTGGGGGGGCGATCACAAGGGGTTAATATGCCTATGTGAGTGTGTGTCAGTGTTGTGTTGGTGCACACTTACTTGTGATGTCTTCTCTCATCAGCAGCGCTGGGAAACAGCGCTGCGATGAGAGAATACATCATTTCCTCCTTCCTGTGTAAACACAGGAGGAGGAAGTGACAGGTTGGGAGCGCGCTCCCATTGGCTGGGAGCGATCGCGGGGGGGCGGGTATTCGCCGACATCCGCCCCCAGATCCCGGATCGCTCCCGGAGCCAGGGGGACCCCCGCACGCCGCGGAGGGGGTCCCGATGGGACCCCCGAACCGCACTTAGGCGGGGACGTAAATTTACGCCCTTGTGCCTGTACGTGCAATTCTGTGGCCGTATATGTGCGTGCGGGGGTCCTTAAGTGGTTAAAGAATCTGTGTAATTTTCACTGGGGGAGGTGTTCTGCGATCCAGCTGGTAGATATGCCATTCTAGTGGGGGAATTTAATAATCGTACATATACAATTGCTAATCTGTATGCTCCGAATTCCAATCAGCTTAGATTTGTCAATTGTCTGTTTAAAAAACTTGCGGTTTTCAAAAAAGATGAGGTCATTGTTTGCGGTGATTACAATATGACAGTTGACTACAGTGTCGACACCACATCCAAATCTAAACGTCCTCCTCCCTCCCTACATTCCACTCTTCTTAGAGAGGACTACTACGATGTTTGAAGGTGTCAACACTCTAGTGAACGTTATTTTCCCTTTTATTCTTCTAGACATCAGACCTATTCGCTTATTGACATGATACTTGTTGATCGATCCATACTCTGGGCGATCTCCTCCTCCACCATCCATGATATTTCCCGGTCTGATCATTCGCCTGTTTCCGTCTCCTTGGAGCAGGAGGGGATTCCTACCCTGGGTTATCATTGGAGAGCTAACGCTGGTTTGTTTCAGTCACCGGAGCAGGTTAAGTGTATTACTAGATATTTAAGAGAATATTTTGAATTAAATAGTGGGTCAGTGTCAGATCCAGAGGTTCTCTGGTGCGCTCACAAAGCCTATATGCGGGGCATACTTCTACAGCTTAGTTCGAGACTTAAGAAGTCCTTAAAATTAGATCTCCTCCTGCAGGACATCGGGAATCTAGAATTGCAAAATAAGGCATCCCCGAGTCTTGATTTATCTAATAAATTAACTGCCCTCAGGTGTGACCTTAGACGCTCTCTTCTAGAGTCCCATAATAAATATGTTCATGCCCTGAAACTGTCACATTACTCCTCTGGTAATAAGGCGGGTAAGTTTCTGGCACCCCGCCTGAAAGACCAGAGGACGTGCACTAAGATTCCATATGACTATTTTTCGGCCTTGTATAATATACGTGATGAAAGTGCTTCCCACCATCCCTCAGACCACAACATCCAATCATTTTTGGCTGACTTAACTCTCCCCACTCTAACCACCTCACAATTACAATCCTTAAATGCTCCCATCACTGAGGTAGAGATTCGTAAAGTTATTGCTAAACTCCGATTAGGTAAATCTCTGGGTCCGGATGGCCTACTGAACGATTATCATAAAGTATTTAGTGACAATCTGACCCCGCCTCTGCTTTTAGTCTATTGACAAGCCATATCTTCCGCACAATTTCCCCCTGAGATGTTGAAGGCCTATATTGTTACCATACCTAAACCTGGCAAGCCCTCGGATGTTCCCCCTAATTTTCGCCCTATTTCACTTTTAAACACTGATGTTAAATTGTATGCCAAAATCCTTGCGCAAAGACTTTTGACCATTTTGCCATCCCTGATCAGTTCAGATCAATCCGGCTTCACTTCAGGCAGACAATCCTCCGATGCTACATGTAGGATCATTGGCATTGTACAACATGCCTGGTCCTCTCGAATGCCTTCTCTGCTCCTTTCTTTGAATGCAGAGAAGGCATTCGGCAGAGTGCATTGGGGGTATATGTCCCATACCTTGTCTAAATTCAGTTTTCAGGGACCCATCTTGACGGCAATCTTAGCCTTATACTCTCATCCCTCAGCTCAGGTCTATACCTCGAATTGCCTCTCTCGTTCATTCCATATCTCTAACTGAACTCGTCAAGCGTGCCCCCTGTCCCCCTCGATCTTTAATCCCTTAATAGAACCATTGGCTGCTAAAATTAGGTCCCATCCTCTTATCACTGGTTTCTCCCTCCGAGGTAGATCCCACAAGATAAACCTCTTTGCTGATGACATCATATTGTCCCTTACTTCTCCTGTAACATCGCTCCCACATGCCCACAAGGTTATTCTGTCCTTTGGTAATGTCTCTTACTATAAAGTAAACTGCTCCAAGTCGGTCATTTTGCCTATACATCTCCCTCCCTCTGTCCGGAGTCACTTGAAAAGCACATCCCCCTACGCGTGGAGTACTGAGAGTATATCTTACCTGGGTCTTCAAATCACCGCTGATCCTTCTAGACTGGCTGATGCCAACTATCATCTGCTGATAGATAAGCTCTCAAAGGAGGCTACACGGTTGGCAAAAATTGGTCTGGGCGTCTGGCCTCGTTCAAAATGTTGTTACTTCCCTAGATCTTATATATTTTCTGCTCGCTTCCCATTCCCATAAAGCCCTCTTACCTGAAATCCCTTAATGCTATTTTGAGATCCTATGTCTGGAGCGCTCGTAGGCCTAGATGTTCTAAAACACTACTAACCAGGCATAGATCTGTGGGAAGTATGGGTTTTCACGGATATTCAAGACTATCACCTTGCTTGAATCAAATTAGACCCTGGTTCAATAATCCTCAAAAGGTCCCTTGGTGTAGTATTGAACAAGCCTTATGTCCCACTGGGAACTTACTCTCCTTACTACTTCTGGACATGTTAAGGCCTATTCCCTTGCACAGGCTCCCTGTGTCCATCCGGGCCTCACTGGGGGCCTGGAGGGCCTTGGGAGACATCTCGGTTACCCAGGATAAAATGGTCGACATACCTATCCCCATAGTGACCTTAACCACTTCAGACCCGCGCTATTGACAAAATACGTCAACAGCGTGGACCTGAGGCGCCAACTAGACGTCTAAGGATCCGATGCATGTACCTGGCAGCCGCGATGTCCATCGGGTACATGCGATCGGCAGGAACACGAGCAGATGACAGCAGGGACGTGGAGCTCTGTGTGTAAACACAGAGCTCCACGTGCTGTCAGAGGAGAGGAGACCGATCTGTGTCTCTTGTACATAGGGACACAGCATCGGTCACCTCCCCCAGTCACCCCCCTCCCCCCACACAGTTAGAACACACCCAGGATACACATTTAACCCCTTCCTCACCCCCTAGTGTTAACCCCTTCCCTGCCAGTCACATTTATACAGTAATTAGTGCATTTTTATAGCACTGTGCGCTGTA
Source organism: Rana kukunoris (assembly GCA_029574335.1). Lineage (NCBI taxonomy): Eukaryota > Metazoa > Chordata > Amphibia > Anura > Ranidae > Rana > Rana kukunoris. Next base: position 244,396,006 of record CM056059.1, read on the forward strand.
TAAATGTGAATGGTCCCAAATTTGTGTCAAAAGTGTCCGATAGGTCCGCCGCAATTTTGTTTGGGAGCCACGTTGCACGACCGCGCAAATGTCAGTTAAATCGACGTAGTGCCGGAAGCTGAAATTTCGCCTGGGCACGAAGGGGGTTTATGTGCCCAGTAAGCAAGTGGTTAATGAGTGCTATGCCGGATATTGACCTGCGAGATTGGAGGGATAAAGGCATTGCCTATATCTCGGATTTGTATTGTGGTGATCAACTGATCTCCTTCCAGTCTCTCAGGTCAGCTTACGGCCTCCCACCTAGAGATATATTTAAATTCCTCGGAGTGTCTCATTTTCCTAACTCCAATGCAAACCCACCGGATAGCCCTGCCAGATCAGGTGTGGAAGTTCTATTCGTGCTTGGACTCCCCTGTCAAGGGGATTCCCCTCTTCTACACCCTTCTCCAGCATAGACGCACATTTATCAAATCTCCCCCTTTCTTGAAATGGGAAGGTGATCTAGGCAGGGAGTTTCAGTATACAAGGCCTCTAAGTGTACTAACCATTGGGAACTTGCCCATAAAATATCCCTGAGGTGGTATTTTACTCCCTACAGGTTGTCCAACTTTTCTGGTGGTAGCTCACTTCTGTGCTGGAGGGGTTGTGGAGATGTGGGTAATCTCCTGCATATCCTATGGAAGTGCAAACACCTAACTAGCTTTTGGCGTAGTTACTGGTGTTTTGACTCAACCTAAGTCGGAACTGGCCCTTTTGGGTTTAACCATAGATTCCTTTCCTCCACAATTCCGTACAGTAATTACGCACCTACTGTTGGCTGCTAGATCACTTATAAAACAAAAAAAAGAAAAAGTGCAGCGCTAAAAAGTATAGTAAGAACTACACCAGAAAACACGCAAACTCCTGCGCACAGGTGGGTTGTCCAATAGTTGATCAACGGATCTTCGTCTAAAGTCAGAGAATTGAAAAGAGTGGTGCTAGCAGTGACCTTGCTGCCCTTCGTGGATGGGGGAGTCCTGACACAAACAAAAAAAGAGAAGAAAAGCGCACCAGCCTAGTGCATTACCACTTGACACTTTATTTGATGGTAATAGTATTAAAAACTACTCAAAAACAGTAGATAGAACAGGCTTGTCAACTAAAATGTAGGTGAATTCCCTTCGGACCACACTCCACAATGGGGGGATATGAGGAAAATTTTACTGCCGGCTGACGCTTTTCGAGGCGTCTAGGGCCTCTTCATCAGAGCTCGACAGTCAGCTCTGATGAAGAGGTCCTAGACGCCTCGAAACGCGTCTGCCGGCAGTAAAATTTTCCTCATATCCCCCCATTGTGGAGTGTGGTCCGAAGGGAATTCACCTACATTTTCGTTGACAAGCCTGTCCTAAGAACTACACAAATCGAATAATCACATCTAGGTGATTAGTTGCAAAAACTGTGGTCAGTAAGCAAATATAGAACAATAAATAATAAAATGTGATATATAGAAATATCATGGGTGAGACATAGAAATATAGTGCAAAACATTGGGTGTCTGCAAAAAAGACAAAGTTCAATGCAGGACAAGCAGGGAAAAAAGTATTTTAAAACAGCTGTGTTTGGACACATGTGAGATGAATAATCTTAAAGTGGGAGACGGTCATATACTCCACTAGGTATTCCAGGAGATAATTGAGATCCCTTCAGAACATAAATATTTCAGGGTCATCCAGGCATCCAAATAATAAAAGTAAAAGTTGGGTACTCTTACCAAATGTGGTGGACACAAACGCCAGCAGCGGTGTGTCAATCAGGCATATAGGAGTTTCTCCAGCTTGTGGCCACGGTGAAAGCGATGATGGGATGGCTGAAGATCTGCACCAGAAGTCGTAATAACCCAGGCACTGTAAACTGCTGGAGGGACCTTTAAATGGAGTAACTAGGATGCATGTTCAGACTTGGGAACATGGAGGGAGAAAAAGAAAAACTCGACATAGTGTAGTTGTTTCCAAAAAGAGAAAGCCTTTATTAGGCCTGATAAAATACAAGTAAAATGCAACAAAGAAAAAATACAGGTCTTGTTGAAAAGACTAGTACAGGTGATCACATGAATTTGCAAAAAGCGTGGTAGATGGGTATGCAAATAGGCTATGTACCCGACATGTTTTGAGCTAAAGGCTCATCAACTGGGGAATTACGATGAATTGGAAATCTGATGTGGTGCCCAACCTCTCGGATGTACTCACACTCACGCGAGAAAATTACACCTATGAGTCCATACTGGCTACCAGGACTGGGCAGAGGAGGTGTTTTGATAAAAAGTGGAAGGCTTGGAAGGCTTGGATGGAGTGGTTCAAGGAGTAGGCCCTCTCTGAGTTTTAAACTTCTTGTTGATTACTCTTCATTTCTTCTGACAGGCGCTCCTAGCTCATCCTAATAAAGTCGGCAGTGATTTTATTATTTGTATATCCTGTTGTCCATCTCACCTAGTTTTCCCCTATTTCCTTACCTTTCTTTTCCTGTAAATTGACCCTTATTTAAATTTTTTTTGTTTTTCATATAAGTCGGTATACCTCTCATTTTTGGTGGAGTCTGCTAGATTGAATACAGGGATGTATGTCCACTGTGAGTTGATTTTATTTTGTTGCTCTGCACACTATTCTCTCCACCATGTATTGTTGTAGTCATGCTCTTTTGTTTATTCTAATGTACACTCATTTGTATGTCGTTGTGTTGATTTACGACACCCTTTTCTTTTCTATGTTGAAAAGCTCAATAAAAATGTAATTCACAAAAAAAAAAAAAATTACACCAACATCAACTGATGGATGTATGGAGAATACAACACCCCAAAATACGTGACTATACATTCCATTCCGCTGTACACAGGACGTACTCAAGAATCAACTTATTTTTGGTGGAGCACAGGTCATTGGAAGCAGTGATAAGTTCTAATATAGGAATTTTTACCTTATCAGATCATGCCCCTGTATCAATAAATTTAAAAATAGAGGGAGTGCAAAAGAGAAATAATATTTGGAGACTCAATGAAGATCTAATACAGGATGTAGAGGTCGCAGATAGGATTAAAGAGGAGTTAGAGCTGTATTTTAAAACAAATAGCTCAAAATATATGTCAGAATCATTAGTATTGGAGGCTCACAAAGCCAACATTAGGGGAATTCTGATCGCAATAGGAATAGCGGAAAAAAAAGAGGGCAGGAGGAAAGGTGAAGAGTTACATAAAATAATCTATGATCTCGAACAGCATCACAAACAAACAGGCAATCATGAAGTAGAACGTGCCGTCATCCTAAAATTAGAGAAATTAAGAGATCTCATTGAACAGGAAAATAGAACGGCCCTCTATAGACTTAAGAAAGATAGGTATCAATGGGGAGATCTGTCAGGAAAATATCTATCCAAAATGTTAAAAAGAACATCGAGGACTAACTTCATTGAAAGTATACAAGCGGGTAACAATGGCAAGGTATACACAATCCCTGAAATTGCAAGAGAATTTCAAGAATATTATGGGAAGTTGTATTCGATAACCCAAAGAGACCCCCAGGTAAAGTAAAAACGAGGTCAGATAATACTAAAAAAACTACTAACAGAAATAGGTCTAAAAAAAATACCAGCGGATAAATTTAACACCCTAGAAGACCCCATTACGGAAGCGGAAATATGGGAAAACTTACAGGAGTCCCCTTGCAGGGAAAAGCCCAGGTCCCGATGGGCCGTCGACAGTATACTATAAGAAGTTTAGCGATATTCTGGTCCCTTTATGAATGGTATTGTTGTTAATTGTGAGATTCACCACAAAGCATTGGAGGCCGCGATAACGATAATCCCTAAGGAAGACAAAGACCCCTCTCTGTGCTCCAGTTACAGACCCATCTCCCTACTGAATGCCGATGTGAAGCTGTTCAATAAAATATTGGCAGGCAGAATGAAGTTAATAATGAAGGATCTGGTACATACTGATCAAGTGGGTTTTATCCCAGGTAGGGAAAGTAGGGATAACAGTATTATAACGCTCTTACTGATACAAAAAATAAAAGTAAGTAAATCCCCAGGTCTCCTACTGTCAATAGATGCTGAAAAAGCGTTTAACAGAGTAGACTGGGGATTTCTACAGAATACATTGGAGGCTTTTGGGGTGGGACCTAAGATGTTGGGGTGGATAAATGCTCTTTATAATCACCCAACCGCTAGAGTTAAGATAAATGGGACAGTATCAGGGTCTTTCGAGATGTTTAATTATGACCCGACAGGGGTGTCCCCTGTCCCATTTTCTACCCAGATTATGTGCCTATTTCAATGACCTGGGGATAAAGTATGAACTGAGTAAAGAAGCCTCAGCTGCGGTGGTCGCAATTATTTTAAAAGAAGGGAAAGATAGCTCCCTCTGCTCAGGGTACAGACCCATATCTCTTTTAAACATAGACACAAAGCTATTCGCTAAAGTGTTAGCGGAACAATTAAAAGGAGTAATGCAGGGCTTGATCCACCCGGATCAGGTAGGGTTTGTCTCCAATAGGGAGGGAAAAGATAATGTTATCAGGGCATTGCTCCTGATGCAGGGGAACGGGAGAGATGGGGTCCCCAGTCTATTCCTGTCAGTTGATGCCGAGAAAGCCTTTGACAGGGTAGACTGGGGACTCATGATGTCTACACTAGAGGCGGTAGGGCTAGGGAATAGGTTCATACATTGGATCAAAACACTTTATTACCAGCCCACAGCAAGAATTAAGATCAACGGTGCCCTCTCGGACCCTTTTGAGATGAGGAATGGGACTAGACAGGGTTGCCCCCTGCCCCCCTTCTGTTTATCCTATCCCTCGAACCGCTACTAGCCTCGATACGTAAAGATCCTGATATCAGGGGGATCCTAGTCGGCGAAGAGGAACACAAGCTGTCAGCCTTTACAGACGATGTCCTGTTCTACCTAGCAGACCCAGTAAAGAGCATCCCTTAGCTACTACAGACTCTGCAACAATATGGGGCCATCTCTAATCTTAGGATTAAAGTGACCAAATCCAAAATTTTAAATATAAATCTAAATAAAATCGAAATAGGACGGGTCAAAGAGATATGTGCCTTTTCATGGAGAAAATAATTAAACTACTTGGGGATAAAATTAGCCAATACGCTCAAGAGGATATATAATATCAACTTCATACCACTGTTAAACGACATTAAAAGTGAACTAAAAAAGATTATAAATAAGCCCATCTCATGGATGGGACATATTAACATCTTAAAGATGATCTACTTCCCCAAAATTCTATATAAATTTCAATTATTACCAATTACGCTGCCCCCCCAATATTTAATTACCTTAAATTCTGTAGTAATGAACTTTGTTTGGAAAAACAGAAAGCATAGAATATCCCTAGGTACCTTGAAACAAGATAAACAAGATGGCGGTTTGGAGGTCCCGGATATTAAAAGCTATTATAAGGCGGCTGTACTCTCTAGGGCGGTGGAGTGGGTTAGAGATAATCATGGGAAAAGATAGGTACAAATTGAAAAAGCCCAAGATATGACACAATTAAGAAAAATTTTATGGATACCAGCACAATACCGATCACTGAATCACAATATTAACAGTTTGACAAGAAGCACTTTGAAAATGTGGGATAGGATACAGGTTCTCACTAACAGTAAATACAATTCTCCACTTATAAATTTAAAGGAAAATCCATATTTTCCACCCGGGGAAAAAGAAATAGGAGGGAATTGGATTAAAAAAGACATTGCTTATTTAGGTGATATCATAAAGGGTGGAGGGTTGGAGGGTTGGCCACTTATGAGGAGCTGAAATCTAGACAGGAGGTCTGGAATTTAGATGGGTGGCGCTATGCGCAGCTAGGTCACTTTGTTCGGCAACTCCCCCAACCATTACGGACGGGAGCGGAGCTGACACCTTTGGAAATGGTTTGCACAGCCGAGAACACTAAAGGCACGATTTCTAAACTAGGTATGGGCAGGGGAGATAATTTGGTAAACAAGATAATGAGTCTGACACACTCCTCCGCCATAGATTCGCAAACAGCGGAGATGAACTATAAGTGCATCACTGGATGGTACATTACACCGGTGAAAACTAGTAAATATAAATTAGATCAGTCTGCTGAATGCTGGAGAGGCTGCCTTGGGAGGGGCACCGTGGCACACATATGGTGGTCCTGCCCAATAATTCAAAAATACTGGGATTCCATACTACGCCTAGTAAAAGAGATCACAGGCACGGAAATTAAGAAGGATCCCTGGGTGGTATTATTCCATTGCAGTGAGGAGGGCATTAAAAAATATAAACAATCGCTACTTCCACATATGCTGAACGCAGCAAAAAAACTGATGCCAAAAAAATGGCAAGACACAGAGTGCCCACAGATATGGGAGTTGGTGGAGGGAGTAGAAGAAACTTATAGGATGGAAGAGTTGAAGGACAGTAGTTCAGAAATTAATAACAACTTTCGGGCTAAATGGCATAAATGGAAGGCGTATAAAAACACATGGAACTATGTAGAGCAAGGATCCTCAAACTACGGCCCTCCAGCTGTTGTAGAACTACACTTCCCATGAGGCATTGTAACACACTGACATTCACAGACATGACTAGGCATGATGGGAATTGTAGTTCCTGAACAACTGGAGGGCCATAGTTTGAAGACCCATAATGTAGAGGGTTCAAGGGTGACTCTTTAAATACGATAGAATAGATACAAGTAAAGGCGCTCAATGGAAAACATGACTTTCCGACCTCTACAACACAAGTTTAGTGCTCAGATGGGAGAAATATTAAAATATCATATGAGATAGTAACGTGTCCAGGAGTCCTGGGAGCCACGGGGGGGGGGGGGGGGGGGGAGGGGTGCAGGGAGGGGGACTCGTCCGACTTGTCCATTTTCCCTACTTTTCTATGGGATATTTTAAAAGAAGGTAAAATATGCACTTATGAGTATTTGAAAACTAAAAAAATAAGTATTTGATTTAAATACGTGGCGGTATGCACAGCTGAAACACTTTGTGGAATCCCTCCCTTATCCGATTAGGCCGGAGGGTAAATTGCTCCCACTTGAGTGCTTGTGCTCGGCGGCAAACGGAAAAGGAGAGATCTTCCCGATATATACAATTTTGATTGGCCTAAAAATGCTGGGGCCACCACAGTATATAAAAAAATGGGAAGAGGAGTTGGGAACAGGTGAAACTGAGATAGACATCGGGAAAATACTAAAGCTGACACATTCCAACTGTAGTTTGATAGAAATGAATTACAAATGCCTCACACGCTGGTATATAACCCCGGACACCACTATCAAAGGGAAACATCGGGGGAGTTTTAGGGATGGGTTTTCTTAAAACCGGAAAATTAAGTATTTTTGTATAAATCGGGTCGGTAAAGGCTATTTGACTGTGATTGAAATGTTGTATGTACTTTATATTCAATAAAGAGAATGGAAAAAAAAAAAGAAGTGGCCGATCTCTTGCCCCCATGGGCAGCTCTCCCTCCATGTCTCACACACTCTGTCAGTGCTCAGATCTGAATTCAGCCTACATTGATCTCTGGAAGCCCTGAAACGTCTAAACCAGGGGTGTCAAACAGGCGGCCCTCCAGCTGTTGCAAAACTACAAGTCCCATGAGGCATTGCAAGGCTAACAGTTACAAGCATGACTCCCACAGGCAGAGGCATGATGGGACTTGTAGTTTCGGAACAGCTGGAGGGCCGCCAGTTTGACACCCCTGGTCTAAACCTTACATCTCCACAGGCTCCAGCTGTGCTGAGATAAGCACCCATAACTAGAGTTGAGCGAACACCTGGATGTTCGGGTTCAGCGGGTTCGACCGAACTTTGGAAAAAAGTCTGGGTTCGGGACCCGAACTTGACCCGAAATCGAACCCGATTGAAGTCAATGGGGACCCTAATTTTTGACTACTAAAATGTCTCTAAAAAACTAAGAGAAAGGGCTAGAGGGCTGCAAATGGCAGCAAAATGTTGGTAAGAGCATGACAAGTACAAATATGTGGATAGGGAAATAACTTAAAATAACATAAAAATTATTTTTTTTTTTTTAAATTGACCTAGGAGGACGAGGTCCATATGGAGTAGGAGGTTGAGGTGGTGGTGGATGTGGCGGTGTAGGTGGAAGCGGCGGTGGAGGAGGACGAGGTAGCCAACACAGCAGGTTTTTGTTTTTAATTAATTTATTTTTTAAATTAGGGTACACCCCAAAAGAGTGAGAAAGATCTAGGGTTTGCCACCTCATCCCTTTAAACCCAAACACATAGTAATTACATAGGTTCTGGGGCTAATTTAATGTCGATAAGGCACCAAGTTAGTTTAATTAGCACCTTAACCACATGACCACTGGGCACTTAAACCCCCTTCCTAACCAGACCAATTTTCAGCTTTCGGTGCTCTCACAATTTGAATGACAATTACTCAGTCATACAACATTGTAATCATTTGAAATTTTTGTCCTTTTTTTCACACAAATAGAGCTTTCTTTTGGTGGTATTTGATCACTTCTGGGTTTTTTATTTTTTGCGCTATAAAAGAAAAACGACTGAAAATTCTGTAAAATAATAAAAATAAAACTTGTTTCTGTCATATTAGCAGGTTATTTCTCACACACAGCATATGCATACCACAAATTACACCCCAAAACACATTCTGCTATTCCTCCCGAGTATGGCGATACCCCATGTGTGAGACTTTTACACAGCATGGCCACATACAGAGGCCAAACATGCAGGGAGCGCCATCCGGCGTTCTGGAACACCCAGGCCAATTCTGACATTCCTCTCCTACATGTAAAAATCATCATTTATTTGCTAGAAAATTACATAGAAACCCAAAACATTATATATGCTTTTTTAGCAACGACCCTAGAGAATACAATGGTGGCCGTTACAACTTTTTATCTCGCATGGTATTTTCGCAGAAATTTTTTGAATTTAAAAAAAAAAAACTGTTTGTGCTTAAAAAAAAATAACAGTAAAGTTAGCCCAATTTTTTTTCATAATGTGAAAGATGAAGTTACGCCGAGTAAATAGATACCCAACATGTCACACTTCAAAATTGCACACACCCGTGGAATGGCGCCAAACTTCGCTACTTAAAAATCCCCATAGGCGACGCTTTAATTACTTTTACTGGTTACATGTTTTTAGTTACGGAGGAGGTCTAGGGCCAAGATGATTGCTCTCGCTCTAACGTTCGCAGAGATACCTCAAATGTGTAGCTTGAACACCGTTTTCATATGTGGGCGGGACTTACGTATGCATTCGCTTCTGCATGCGAGCACACTGGGACAGGGGTGCTTTAAACACTTCAATACCGGGCTTTTATACCACCTCCATACCGGGCCTATTCTGACACTTCTCTTCTACATGTAATAATAATCATTCTTTTGCTAGAAAATTACTCAGTACCCCCAAACATTATATATGGTTTTTTTTTTTACCAGACACCCTAGGGAATAAAACGACGGTCATTGCCGGACATTTTATATCGCACGGTATTTACGCAATCATTTTTCAAACACCTTTTTTTTGTAAAAAAAATTGTTTCATGAATTTAAAAAAACAAAAAAACAGTAAAGTTAGCCCAATTTTTTGTATTATGTGAAAGATTATGTTACACTGAGTAAATAGATACCCAACATGTCACGCTTTAATTTTGCGCACACTCATGAAATGGCGCCAAACTTCGGTACTTAAAAATCTCCATAGGCAACGCTTTATTTATTTTTTACAGGTTACCAGTTTAGATTTACAGAGGAGATCTAGTGCTAGATTAGTTGCTGGCACTCTAACGCACGCGGCGATACCTCACTTTTGTGGTTTAAACGGCGTTTACATATGTCGGCGGGACTTACGTGTGCGTTCGCTTCTGCACGCGAGCTATCGGGGAAAGGGGCATTTAAATTTTTTTTTTTATCTTTTATTATTTTTTTTTACTTATTTTTTATTTTTTTTTCCACTTTTTTTCAATTTTTTTTTTCCACTTTTATTCCTATTACAAGGAATGTAAACATCCCTTGTAATAGGAAATGTGTGTGACAGGTCCTTTTTAAGGAGAGATGCGGGGTCAATAAGACCTCACATCTCTCCTCCAGGCTGGAAACCATGAGATCGGTGAAAAAAAATTCACCGATCTCATGAATGGTTGCTTACAGCCGCAATCGCGGCTTTGTTTACTTACGGGGTCCCTGGCGTGATGTCATCACATCGCGCCCGGGTCCTCCGACGGTCATAGAGATGACTGGTGACCATCTGGTCACCAGTCATCTCTATGCTTCCTGCCGACGCTGCTATGATTGTTCTAATGTCGTGCAAAATCGCCGGCTGAAGAAGAGGATATCTGGATGATGCCTCTGGCTGCAGGCATCATTCAGATATTTCCCTGCAAAGCCTAGGCCGTCAATTGACGGTCACTTAGGATGGGAGATCCCATCTCTGGGCGTCAATTGTCAATGGGCCGGTATTGAAGTGGTTAAAAATATATATATATATTGTTCATTTTACTTTATTTACTTGATTTTGACACTTTTTTCCCCCAAAATACATTTTTTTTATCACTTTTATTCCTATTATAAGGAATGAATACATCCCTTGTAATAGGAATATAGCATGACAGGTCCTCTTTACAGTGAGATATGGGGTCAATAAGACCCCACATCTCACCTCTAGGCTGAAAAGACTGAAAACAAATATATCCTTGCTTCGATCATATCACTTTTGTGGTTTAAACGGCGTTTACATATGTCGGCGGGACTTACGTGTGCGTTCGCTTCTGCACGCGAGCTATCGGGGAAAGGGGCATGGAATGTAAACATCCCTTGTAATAGGAAATGTGTGTGACAGGTCCTTTTTAAGGAGAGATGCGGGGTCAATAAGACCTCACATCTCTCCTCCAGGCTGGAAACCATGAGATCGGTGAAAAAAAATTCACCGATCTCATGAATGGTTGCTTACAGCCGCAATCGCGGCTTTGTTTACTTACGGGGTCCCTGGCGTGATGTCATCACATTCCTCCGACGGTCATAGAGATGACTGGTGACCATCTGGTCACCAGGACATCTCACCTCTAGGCTGAAAAGACTGAAAACAAATATATCCTTGCTTCGATCATAGCGGCGAGTCTGTAAAAGCACCGGAGGGTGGCAGGAGGGGGGGCATTTTGCGGAGTATTGCGGAGTATTGGGGTATTGCAGAGTATTGGGGTATTGCAGAGTATTGGGGAATTGCAGAGTATCGCGCAGGGTATTGCAGGGTATTGGGGTATTGCAGAATATCGTGCAGGGTAGGGTATTGGGGTATTGCAGAGTATCACGCAGGGTATTGGGGTATTGCAGAGTATTGGGGTATTGCAGAGTATTGCGCAGGGTATTGGGGTATTGCAGAGTATTACGCAGGGTATTGCAGAGTATTGGGGTATTGCAGAGTATTGCGCAGGGTATTGCAGAGTATTGGGGTATTGCAGAATATTGCGCAGGGATAGCTGAGCTGGGATGGATGGATGGCTGGATCTGTGACTGCAGTTGTCACAGATCCAGCCACAGCGCTGCTGCTGACACCCGCTCCCCCCCTCTCCTCTCACACTGTACCGAACGGTACAGAAAGGAGAGGGAGGAACCGGTGTCATCAAATGACGCCGGTTTGTTTACAAGTGATCGCTCCGTCATTTGACGGAGCGATCACGTGGTAAACGGCCGCTACCAGCGGCAATTTACCATGATCCGTGATGCACAGACACTTCCGCAAAAGCGTCACAGGGGATGCGCAAATGCAGAAGTGCACGAGGATGTCCCAGGGACGTCGTGTCACAGAAACTCGACTGTGCTGTAGCAGTATTTTTGCTATAGCATGGTCGGCAAGTGGTTATTCAGCCAGAGAACCTGTGTAATTAATATGTTTTCGCTTTTAAAGGGGTGAGGTGGCAACCCTAGAAAGATCAGAAATACAAGAATGGCTGGGTAAGGCCGGTATACATGTCTATTCTGCACAGGGTACGGGAAAGTCCTGTGGGATCCATGCCTGGTTCATTTTAATGAACGTGAGCTTGTCAACATTGGCTCTGGACAGGCGGCTGCGCTTGTCTGTGATAACGCCCCCTGCCGTGCTAAATACACGTTCAGACAATACACTGGCTGCAGGGCAGGCCAGCACCTCCAAGGCGTAAAGGGCAAGCTCAGGCCATGTGCCCAATTTGGAGACCCAGAAGTTTAGGGGGGAAGATCAGTCATTCAGTACGTGTAGGCGTGTGCACACATACTGCTCCACCATGTTGCTGAAATGCTGCTTCCTGCTAAAACTTTCCGTATCAGCTGGTGGTGCTGGTTGTTGTGGCGTGCTGACAAAGCTTTTCCACATTTCGGCCATACTAACCCTGCCTTCTGAGGTGCTGGCAGTGCCTCTGCTGTGTTGGCGACCTCTTCCTCCTCCTCTGCCTTCGCCTTGTGCTTTCACTGTGCCCGCTGTCAGGTGGGAATTGCAGGTGGGAATTGCACCAGCAGCGCGTCTACCAGCGTGCGGTTGTACTCGCGCATCTTGCGATCATGCTCCAGTGAGGGAATTAAGGATGGTACATTGTCCTTGTAACGGGAATCCAGCAGCGTGGCCACCCAGTAATCAGCACCTGTTAAAATGTGCGAAACACGGCGGTCGTTGCGGAGACACTGCAGAATGTAATAGCTCATGTGTGCCAGGCTGCCCAGAGGCAACAAAAAGCTGTCCTCTGTGGGAGGTGTATCATCTGTGTCCTCCTTTTCCCCCCAGCCACGCACCAGTGATGGCCATGATCTGGTCTGGGTACCACCCTGCTGTGAACATGGTTCCTCCTCCTCCTCCATCTCCTCCTCCTCATCCTCCACCTCGTCATCCTCCAGAACTGTGCCCTTGCTGGACAATTGTGTTCCTGGCCTTTGTTGGTGCAGGAACCCACCCTCGGAGCCACTTGTGAACGACTGCCCTGAAAGCCTTGGAAATGATCCCAATTCCTCCTCCTCCTCCTCCTCCTGTGCCACATCCTCTTCCATCATCGCCCGAAGTGTTTTTTTCAAAGAGACATAGAACTGGGATAATATAAAAAATATATACTGCGCTAAATAGTGGTAAATGGTGAGAAATAGAACTAAGTAAATACAAATCAATGTAAATACAGGTATTAAGGCAACCAGCACACCAGTGGATAGCAGGTACAAAGAAAAAAAGGGAAAAGTGCAGCGGCAAAACAATGAATTGTAAAAATACTGTATATATGTATATAAAGGGTCCACCTATAAGGGTAGATCCACTAATAGTGAAATCATATAAAAGGAGTGAATCCTCATCCGTCCACCAAGGCAAAGATAAAACAATTCTAGTAGAACTGTGTTCAAAATGGTGAATCTAACAACCAAAGTGATAATATAGTCCCATATAGAAATAGGTGTTCTTTGGATTCTCATGAGTGCGAGCAGACAGAAATATTCCCCTCTGTTAGGAGCTCCACATCTTCACAAAGATATTCCTTGGCATGTAAACAAAATGAATACGCTTACCAGCTGATGATGACCCGCAACTCACCATACGGTGGGTGGGTCTTGAAGGCTTGTATGGGCCGACCGCCCCCTTTGGACTTGGATGTAGATGTGACTCCCAATCCTGGTTCTCAAAGGAAATCCAAAATGGAGCTGGTAAGAGTAGCCTCAGGATTCTCCAACGGGGTGATGTGGAAGGGGTACTCCAAACATTTCCAATCAAAAGGAAAAAGAAAGGAAGAAGGAGCAACGTGTTCTCATAGTGTGATAAAGTTATTTATTAAAGCACACAAGTCACAAAAATCTGTACAGTACTTGGAAGGTACAACAAATAAAAATGGTATAAAAATATTGAGGAAAATCCAAACGTTGAATGGAAAAAAGTCCCTATAAGTAAAAAATATAAAATATCCACAAGCCAAATGTAAAAAGAGTATAACCACAGCGAGGTGGTAAGCAAACAGTGGCGCAGTAAAGGTATTGGAGGTTCAACCCGACCGGATTTGTCTGCATAGACATCAACAGGGGCTTGGAACTGAACTCCCACACTTTCCTGCGCATTTAAATAGTGCACCCAATCATCTACACAAGCTCATGTCCACACAAGTCACGTTGAAAACGGCGTGCATTTCACGTCATGATACTTCCGCTCTGTTTGCGCTCCATGCGCCGGACGTGATGTCGTAACGTAGTGATGCCATTCCGGAAGTGACCTCATGACGCTGCGACGCCATCCGGGGGTGACGAGGGATTGGAGGGGAAGCCTCCTCCTGTCCTCACACTCCTCCCTATTGACTGAGAGGAGGTGAGAATGGGTAACACCATCCTGCGTCCACCAATAACATGCAGGGATAGCGCAACGCCTCCAATCGCCTCCCCGCATTGACATGATGACGCGGCCTCGAGGGACACGCAGTGACGTCACACGCACTTGTAACGACAATATGCGTTCTATCTAGTGCGTGCCAAACAGGAATCATTAGCTAGGAAGACAAAAATATATGGGTATGGAAGTCTAAACAAAAGACTTATGACAGAAAATGTAAAAATGTATAATAAACTAGGGGCGATCGACAGTCTTTGGACCTCTTCATGACAGACCTCAACCTCAACTACGTTGGGATTAACCTCTCATATGAGGCTAGTTTTTCCAATATTCGTTTTTTGGATTTGGAAATCTATGTGGAGGATAATCAGTTGAAGACAAAAACTTATTTCAAACAAACAGACAGGAATGGTTTCATTCCTGTCGATAGTTGTCATCACCCCTCCTGGCTAAACTCTGTACCACAAAGCCAATTGTTGAGGATCAGACGGAATTGTTCCGATTTAGAGAACTTTAGAGTCCAAGCAAAAACTCTCAAGACTCGTTTTGTTGACAAGGGCTATTCTGAGAGAGTTATTGATGAGGAAATTGAGAAAATTTCGAGTATGGATAGGTCAACATTAACCAAGGAAAAAATCAAAACGGATTGCCCCAAAACATAGTAGATCCCCCAGTCAAACCTACCTTTTTTCCCCTCTCCAAAGGGTATCATTCTTGTAGAAGATGTAGAGTATGTGCGTTTAACTGCATTCAGGGAAAATCCACCAGTTTTAGATCCACAGTCACTGGGATGGACTTCCCAATGAAGCAGTTTTACACATGCGCGATCAAGTATGTCGTATATCTCATCACCTGCCCTTGTGGAAAACAGTACGTTGGTCGTATCATACAGAACTTTTCCACAAGGGTAGGTGAGCATATTACCAAAATCATTCAAGGTTACTCCAAGCATACAGTACCACGTCATTATTTGGAAAAACATAATAAAAAGGTTGAAGGGACCACTTTTCAGATAATTGACCACTTCATACCCCACTGGCGAGGAGAACCTGGCATTTGGGGAGTTTCTAAATTGGAAGTTTTTTGGATTTACCAGTTGAAATGCTACACGCCTCATGGCCTGAATGTAGAATGGGATGTACATTCCTTTATAAACCAATCCTAATCTAATTGCATACTTATAGATCTAGACCTGTGTATAATGTTGTTTCTGGAAGTTAAGGTAACCCCTTTTGTGAATACGTTTTTTTACTCCCAGACATCTGCACGAGCTTTACTGTACACATATTTATATATTCTCCTACTAGACAATGTACTACCCCACATGTAGAGGCGGGCTGTGTAGCCGTCTCTCTTCCTTCCTTCTCTTTTTTTTGTTTCTTGTCTTAAAACAGGGGAGTGTTTTTTCTATGTGTAGCCTTGTGCTAGTTTATTATACATTTTTACATTTTCTGTCATAAGTCATTTGTTTAGACATCCATACCCATATATTTTTGTCTTCCTAGCTAATGATTCCTGTTTGGCACGCACTAGATGGAACGCATATTGTCGTTACACGTGCGTGTGACGTCACTGCGTGTCCCTCGAGGCCGCTTCATCATTTCAATGCAGGGAGGTGATTAGAGGTGTCGCGCTATCCCTGCATGTTATTGGTGGACGCAGGGCGGTGTTACCCATTCTCACCTCCTCTCAGTCAATAGGGAGGAGTGTGAGGACAGGAGGAGGCTTCCCCTCCAATCCCTCGTCACCCCCGGATGGCGTCGCAGCGTCATGAGGTCACTTCTGGAATGGCATCACTACGTTATGACATCACTTCCGGCACATGGAGCGCAAACAGAGCGCAAGTATCGTGATGTAAAACGCACGCCGTTTTCAACTTGACTTCTATGTAAAGGAGCTTGTGTAGATGATTGGGTGCACTATTTAGATGCGCAGGAAAGTGTGGGAGTTCAGTTCCAAGCCCCTGTTGATGTCTATGCAGACGAAACCGGTCGGGTTGAATCTCCAATAGTGTTGCTCACGAATATTCGTATTGCGAATATTCGGCTCGAATATGGCATATTCGAGTATTCGCGATATATTCCGAATTTCGCGGTGAATATTCGCTATTTCGAATATTCGTATTTTTTCAATTTTTTTTTAGAACAGATCACATCCTAGAGATCCCCATCGACGTGTAAAAGCATTGCTGGTATGATTAGAGACCTTGGGCCGAGTAGCTGCAGCGATCCTTTTATATTGCCGAATATTCGCAATGCGATTATTCGGCAATAGCGATATCGCGCAATTATCTTCTCCGCCCTATCTGCCGCCACAGAGCGATTATTTCAGTTTAATTTTTAAAACAGATCACATCCTAGTGATCTCCTTCGACGTCTAAAAGCATTGCTGTTATGATTAGAGACCTTGGTTCGAGTAGCTGAAGCGATCTTTTTATATTGCCGAATATTCGCAATGCGAATATTCGGCAATCGGAATATTGCGCGATTATTTACTCCGCCCTTTTGTATCAGAGCCAATCAGAGTTCTCCTTCCACACTCTTCATAGGTTAGCAACCAATTGGAACCTGCCCGCACGGGCATTATATAAGGTCACTCCCAGCAGCATTTCATTGCAGATTCAGAAGTTGGCTTGATAGTGTGGAGACTGTGTCTGTGTTGCTGTTATCTTGCTGGTATCGTGCATCTTGCTGGTATCTTGCATCTTGCATCATCAGCATTGTGCTTCATCGTTGCTATTTGCTACTTAGTGATTCCAGTGGATATTTTCCAGTTTATAAACTGCTTTTTTTCAAAGCAATACACCCAAGAGCTTTTTTAAAAGCTAAGTTTTGTGCTGTCTTGTGTTACTGTAGTATCTTGCAGCTTAGCTTTTGATTGCTTCTGTCATGAGCAGTCCCAACCACCAGGTGGCAGTAGCGGCGCATCGACGCGCACGGGCGCGCGCATTCGCGGCAATGGCGCGGGCGCGCGCATTCGCGACAACGGCGCAGGCGTGCGCATTCGCGGCAACGGCGCGGGCGCGGGCACGTGAGGACGCCATTCTGGCGCCAAATTTGGCTTTAAAAAGGACCTGACCCCTGCACCTCTTGCTGTCCAGTCTACAGCGGTTCCTAGTGTTACCTGTGCCTGTTCCTGTTTGTTCCTGTTCCTGACAACCCGGCTTGCTTCTGATTCTGCTTGTCTTCCGCCTGCCCTGACCCCGGCCTGCCTGACGACCCGCCTGCCTGACCCTTGGTACCTTCTGCTGCCCACCTGTTGCCGACCCGGTCTGAACTTTGACTCTGCTTGTTTACCGCACCAGCACCCGACCTGCCAGTCTGCCGCGGACTTTCCTGCTGGGACTTACTTCCGCTGTACTACAGAACACCTTCCCCGGTCCTGTGGCTTCTCTGCTTCAAGTGCCTTTCCACCTGCAGCGACCAGTCTATACCTGTTCCTTCACGCAGCACCGGAGCCTCCAGAAGCCCCTCTAGCCCAGCACGACTCTGAGTGCAGTGCGACTCTGCACTCCCGTACCCCCTGTTTGCTCTATCAGGGGTCTCGGGATCAGAGGAGCAAGGGCAGCCACTCCTTGCACATCGGGCTCAACCACCAGGTACGTGACAGTACTGGACAGCCATGTCCGAGCCCGCGCAAGGAGTGGATCCTATGCAGGAACTCTGCCGGCATCTCGATGGACTAACCCAGGCAGTTCGGACTCTGCAAGAAGGCTATACGCGTCTGGAGAACCGCGTCCAGGCTTTATCTGCTCCAGCGACCGCCTCTGCTGCTACAGGCAACTCCGCTTCGCCCTCTGTGATCATGATGCCACCGGAACCCAGGGTCCCTACACCTGAGAGGTTCTCTGGAGAACAAACCAAATACCGAGCCTTCCGCAATGCCTGCGAGCTCTACTTTGCGTTGCAACCACGGACTTTTTCGTGATTGG
Organism: Rana kukunoris; assembly: GCA_029574335.1. NCBI lineage: Eukaryota > Metazoa > Chordata > Amphibia > Anura > Ranidae > Rana > Rana kukunoris. The sequence goes on from CM056059.1 coordinate 244,414,278, forward strand.
GCTTCGTGATTTCGCTCTTATCCGGGGAACCACAGGCGTGGGCCCACCACCTTTTGGAACAGAAGGACGTGTCCCTTGATACCCTTGACACCTTTTTTCAAGCAATGTCCTTGTTGTATGAGGACCCACACCAGGCTGCCACTGCAGAGGCCGCTCTTCATGCTCTTCAACAGGGTCGCAGGCCTGCGGAGGACTACGTATCTGAGTTCCGGAGATGGAGCTCAGACACTAACTGGAACAATGCAGCCTTATGCTACCAATTCCGCCTGGGCCTCTCGGAGGCACTTAAAGATGAACTGGATCGGGTAGGCGTCCCTGGGACTTTAGACGCGCTAATCAATTTGACCATTCAGATTGATAGGCGCCTGAGAGAGCGCCGGTCAGAACGTGCCGCCGGGCCATCGCGACCAGTCTGGATACTGCCACGGGTACCCTCCTTCTCCAACCCGGTTCCACCAGTCTCTTCGCCTCCTGCTCCGCCAGACACTCCGGAACCCATGCAGCTGGGTCTTCTCCGTCCGTCCCTAACGCCAGAGGAGCGCCAACGGCGAAGGGTGAACAACCTGTGCCTGTACTGCGGGGAACCCGGGCATTTCGTGAGGTCCTGTCCGGCGAAGTTTCGTAAGTGTCCCTTCTTGTCGTCTGTTCATTTACCCGCTGCCCCCAAGAATTACTCCTCTCATCTGGCTGTCCCCATTGTCTTTCAGCTCCCCGGAAGGAATATCCCGGCCAGCGCTATAATTGACTCGGGAGCCTGCAGTTGTTTCCTGGACCAGTCTTTTGCCTCCAGACACCTCATCCCTCTGCGCCCCAGGGCCGTTGGACTTTCTGTACACCTTGCCGATGGATCCGCCCTGAGGTCCGGGCCGGTTACCCAGGAAACCCTGCCGTTGGCCACAACCATCGCCAACATTCACCATGAACTGTTGTGCCTAGATGTGATTGATTCACCCATATTCCCCATTATCCTAGGCATCCCGTGGCTACAAGCCCATAATCCGCAAATCAACTGGAGTACCGGGGAGGTCTTTCTCGGATCCCCGTATTGTCGTCAGCATTGCCTACAAGAACCATCTTCCCCATCTCCCCTACTCTGTATGGACTCTGATGCTGAGACCCGCCAAGCCGTTCCCAGCGAATACCACGACTTCCTGGATGCCTTCAACAAAAAGGGGGTGGAAATTCTCCCTCCGCATAGGGCCTACGATTGCCCGATAGAGCTTCTCCCCGGAGCTGAAATTCCCTTTGGAAGGATCTTCCCCTTGACAGGTCTTGAGCTTGAGACCCTTAAAACATATATTGATGAGAACCTTAGAAAGGGATTCATCCGTCCATCCACCTCCCCGGCAGGGGCTGGGATCTTTTTTGTACAGAAAAAGGACCATTCTCTTCGCCCCTGTGTGGACTATAGGGAATTAAACAAAGTGACTATTAAGAACCGGTACCCTCTCCCCTTGGTGCCTGAGTTGTTTCAACATTTGGGGGCTGCAGTCATCTTCACAAAGCTGGATCTCCGCGGGGCGTATAACCTGGTGCGGATTCGAGATGGGGATGAATGGAAAACGGCCTTCCGCACCCGCTTCGGGCACTTAGAGTATTTGGTCAAGCCCTTCGGGCTCTGTAACGCCCCCGCCACGTTTCAGCACTTTGTGAACGATATCTTCAGAGACTACCTCGACCTTTTTGTTATTGTCTACTTGGGTGACATCCTCATTTTTTCTCCATCTTTGAGCAAACATCGGGAACACGTCAAATGTGTGCTTGGCCGTCTTCGAATGCACAGGCTCTATGCCAAACCCGAGAAGTGCGAGTTTGAACGCCAAAGCATACAGTTTTTGGGTCTCATAATCTCCGTGGAGGGTATCAAGATGGATCCCCAAAAGGTCTCTGCAATCCTGGACTGGCCGGCACCCAAGGACAAGAAGGGCGTCCAACGTTTTGTTGGCTTCGCAAACTTTTATCGGAAATTCATCAGGGGTTTCTCTAGCATCATCCCCCCGATAACCAACCTGACCAAACAAACCACTCAATTCCAATGGTCCCCTGAGGCTCAAACTGCCTTTGACAAGCTTAAGGACTTGTTCATCTCAGCATCTATCCTCAAACACCTTGATGCCAGTTTGCCCTTCATCCTGGAGGTAGATGCATCGGAAACTGCGGTCGGAGCAGTTCTTTCCCAAAGGCAGGGCCCCAAGGCCCTCTTACACCCTGTTGCTTTTTTTTCTCGTAAGTTGTCGGAGTCCGAAAGAAATTATGATGTGGGGGACCGGGAATTGCTGGCAATCAAGGCCGCTCTGGAAGAGTGGCGGTACCTCTTGGAAGGCGCGGTCCACCCAATCCTGATCTACACAGATCATAAGAATCTGGAATATCTGAAGACCGCCAAGAGACTGAAACCGCGCCAGGCCAGGTGGGCACTGTTCTTCACCAGATTTTCGTTTCACATAACGTACAGACCCGGGTCGAAGAACTCCAAGCCTGATGCTCTTTCTCGTATGTATGGTGACCCGGAAACCACTACCCCTCTGGACACTATCTTGTCGCCTGGAAACTTCCTGTTGATCCAAGAGGACTTGTTATCTCAGATCAGGCAGGCCTCGTCCGGTGTTTCACCCTTACCTGGTTCGGACTTACAGTTTAAAGATGGCCTGCTGTGGCGCCAGGACAAAATTTTCGTGCCGGAGGGCCTACGGGTCAGTGTCTTAAAGTTTTGCCATGACCACCAATTGGCCGGCCATTTTGGGGTGCATAAGACTTCTGAGCTACTACAGCGCACATTCTGGTGGCCCCAACTCGCAATGGACTGCAGGAAGTATGTGGAGTCCTGTATCACATGCATGAGGAACAAGGGGAGTAAAACGAGAGCCTGGGGATTGTTAAAACCAGTGCCAGTACCAGAAAGACCTTGGAAAATGATCTCCATGGACTTCATTGTGGAACTCCCCCCTTCAGAAGGCTTTACCACAATTTTTGTAGTGGTGGACAGACTCTCTAAGATGGCACACTTTTTGCCCATGAGGGGTACACCCTCTGCTCCTGAGACAGCCAGGATGTTCATCAAAGAAATTGTGAGGCTCCATGGCGTCCCCGCCAATATTGTATCCGACCGGGGGGTACAATTTACCTCGCGATTTTGGAGAGCACTCTGTGAATCCCTCAAGATCGGTCTGTCATTTTCCTCTGCCTACCATCCGCAGTCAAATGGTCAAACGGAAAGGACCAACCAGACCCTTGAGCAATACTTACGTTGCTTCTCGTCCTTCTCTCAGGAGGATTGGGCACCCCTGCTGCCCCTAGCTGAGTTTGCGTACAACAACTCCGTCCATTCTGCCAGACAATCCCCGTTTTACGCAAATTACGGCTTTCACCCACTGTTCCTGTCTAACTCGGTCCCCGAGAGCTCGGTGCCTGCTGTCCAGGAAACTTTAGACTTTTTCACCACAAACAATAAGGTCCTGCAGGAGACCATGATGAGGACGCAGGAGTACAATAAGGAGGTGTTTGACAGGAGAAGGAGGGGGGAGCTTAACCTGGAACCTGGGGACCAAGTATGGCTATCTACCCTGAATCTGAAACTCACCTGCCCATCAAAGAAATTAGGCCCTAGATTCGTGGGCCCTTTTCCCGTCAAGAGGAAAATCAATAATGTGGCCTATGAACTGGAACTACCGGAAACTTTCCGTATCCACCCAGTTTTCCATGTTGCCCTTCTCAAACCCAACGTCCCCGATCCCTTCCCCGGGCGAAACATCGGACCTCCTGAACCAGTCTTAGTCGACGGGGAAGAAGAGTTTGAGGTCGAATCCATTCTGGACTGTAGGAAGAGACGCAACCAAATTCAGTTTTTAGTCAAATGGAAGAATGTAACGGCTACCCATGTAGGGAGAGGGTATCAGCCGCTGACGACGTCCTTTTCCCTGGCAAGGTGCTATATAAGTAAGTCCAGTATAAGCCCCTCCACGAGATCCAGAGGGAGAGTTAGGTCCAGTTGTAAGAGGCACAGAATAAATCCCATTGCATTCCCTTCCATAAACGAGACAGGCTACGTTTGAAGGGTCCAGTAGACTAACTTTAATGGTACATTTCTTGGTTTATATCTTAGTTACAAACTTGTGAATAATCAAGGAACAATGGAACTCTCCGCCCCCTCCCTCCACAGGGGGGGCCTCAAGTTAGACACACTGTCACCAGGCTAAAGAAGCCACATTCCTTTCTCAAATACAATTCAATCACAGATAATCCCCTCCGTAGCTAAACATTTCGGCTCCGCAAAGCCTGACAGTTCTTCTGAACATAAGTGACATGCTATTTCAATACAACTGGCCGGATACTGCTAATTTGGAATACAATATACAATCTCTTAAGGATAGACACAGGTCTTTCACACACACAATAGATCAATTAACCTTTGGGAATAGAGAGGTGAATTAGCATACTAAAGAGAGGTTTCCAGAGACAGGCTGATTCAGTTCTAATCTACATCTTTACAGACAGAGGATGTTCACACCTCATAATATACCACTGCATGATTATTATAGATGTACAGGCAGAATACATAGTTCCGTTACAGAAGGGTTATGGGCCCGAGGACAATTCATGGGAGCCTGAGTGTAACATCCATGCAGAAAGGTTGGTCCAGTCCTTTAAAGATGCTCATCCTCTCAAGTTGTCCCAGTTGGGCATCCGGAGGCTGCCCATTGGAGGGGGGCAATGTCATGAGCAGTCCCAACCACCAGGTGGGAGTAGCGGCGCATCGACGCGCACGGGCGCGCGCATTCGCGGCAACGGCGCTGGCGCGCTCATTCGCGTCAACGGCGCGGGCGCGCGCATTCGCGGCAACGGCGCGGGCGCGCGCATTCGCGGCAACGGCGCGGGCGCGTGCATTCGCGGTAACGGCGCGGGCGCGGGCACGTGAGGACGCCATTCTGGCGCCAAATTTGGCTTTAAAAAGGACCTGACCCCTGCACCTCTTGCTGTCCAGTCTACAGCGGTTCCTAGTGTTACCTGTGCCTGTTCCTGTTTGTTCCTGTTCCTGACAACCCGGCTTGCTTCTGATTCTGCTTGTCTTCCGCCTGCCCTGACCCCGGCCTGCCTGACGACCCGCCTGCCTGACCCTTGGTACCTTCTGCTGCCCACCTGTTGCCGACCCGGTCTGAACTTTGACTCTGCTTGTTTACCGCACCAGCACCCGACCTGCCAGTCTGCCGCGGACTTTCCTGCTGGGACTTACTTCCGCTGTACTACAGAACACCTTCCCCGGTCCTGTGGCTTCTCTGCTTCAAGTACCTTTCCACCTGCAGCGACCAGTCTATACCTGTTCCTTCACGCAGCACCGGAGCCTCCAGAAGCCCCTCTAGCCCAGCACCCACGCTGCAACCGGCGTTCGTGCGACTCTGCACTCCCGTACCCCCTGTTTGCTCCATCAGGGGTCTCGGGATCAGAGGAGCAAGGTCAGCCACTCCTTGCACATCGGGCTCAACCACCAGGTACGTGACAGCTTCTTATTGATTTAAGTGCATATTTTCCTGATTAGCTTTTGCTAATTTTCAAAGCAAAAGGCCCAAGAGCTTTTGTAAAAGTGAAGTGTTGTGTTGTTCAGTTTAGTTTGATTTCTGTATAGTAAGTGTACATACTGTTAACTGTACATTTATTTCAGCTAGCTTACTTTAGTGTGTGTTTAGTGTCTGTGTTTAAAACAAAAAAACAAAAAAAAGTTATTAGTTAGTGTTTCTTTAGTGAATTTTTTTTTTGGAGTTGTAGTCCTTGTCAGTTAGTGTGTAAAAAAAAAATAAAAAAAAAAAAATAATTAGCTTTAGTTTATAGTCATATACGTTTGTGTAAGCAGTTAGTGTTTGTGTAGTGCATTTTTTTTTTTTTTTGTAGTCCTTGTCTTGGTGTACTAGTTTTATTATAGTTTAGTAGCTGTCTGTGTATGTCTTTGTCTGCGTGCCTGTCTTTTAAAAAAACACAAAAAAACATTTTACACACATTTCCCCCCCCCAATAAAGTTTACCCCCCCCCCACACACATCAGCAATCATGAGCGGCATCCGTGGCCGTGGCAGCAGGGGTAGGGGAGTTACTCCCAGTGCTGGGTCGCTGCCAGCACGGGGTACCTCTCGTGCCCCTACTATTGGTAGAGGATCGGGTGGAAGGGGACTCCGCCTCATGCGGGATTTTTTTACATCGGGCAGCCGCCCGATATTGCCATCTCAGGCTCAAGTAGTGGTGGACTACATGGGGCACAGCAGTGCCACTGAGTCGTCGGTCCCGACTCCCAGTAGTTCCACCATTACACCGGTGCCTGTATTACCCCCCCCAGCCCCCAAGAGTCCAGCATCTTACTGTTCGACAGCGACAGTGAGAGGGATATCTTGGGGGAGGCCATGCATCGGGCAGACCTCCAGCTCTGTCCTGATGCTCAGGACCTTTTTGAAGGGATGGACGAGGAGGATGGGATACCTGCTGTCAGTATCCCAGAGACATCCCTTCAAAGTGGTGCTGCTGTTTTGGTGCAGGAAACAGCAGCACCTAGTCAACCCCAGGCGTGGGTGAGGGGACAGCGGAGCCAGGCTATCGGCTCCATGTTAGCTGGTTCCCTCAGACCACAACATCTCAGCCCTTGGTCTGACATCTCTGGGGGCGATGAGGAGGGTGACCCATCATGGTTGCCATCTGGCTCGTCGGCTCACTGCGTCAGTGACGACGGGGAAGGTAGGCACCCTGGGGAAACGGTGCGCCAGGTCACCACCAGGGAGACCAGCGTCAGGGTCTCCACTGGACATGGCAGCAGGAGGTTTTAGCAGCAGCAGCAGCAGCAGCAGGCAGCTCCACCTGTGCGTACCGAGTCCCAGCAGGTGCAAGTCAGCATCACCCCATCTGACGGGAGGGTGGCGCTGAAGTCACCTGTCTGGGCCTACTTCACCCTGGTGGCAGACAACCCTCTAGTGGCCATCTGCCGGATCTGTTCAGTCAGGGTGAAGAGAGGGAAGCATTTGGCTCGGGTGGGTACCAAAGCCCTGAACCAGCACCTGAGGATAAACCACTGGCGGGTGCATGACGAGATGAAGCGTGGTGGTGGTAGCAGCGCCACCACCACAAGTGAGCAGGGTACAGCAGCCCCTGCCACAGCTTCATCTCTTCCCAGCAGGTCATGCCCCCCCGCTCCCTCTAGTAGTGGTACTGGTACCGGCAACCAGACCTCTACTTTGACAGCACCCTCCGCGTCTGTGTCCCGCACTGCTGTCCGGCGCCAGGCGACGATTTCAGACCCCTTTGAACGCAACACTCCCTTCCCCACCGGAGACCGACGTGTGCGTTCCCTCAATGGGCTCCTGGCAAGGGTTATTGCCCAACATCTTCTGCCCTTCAACATCGTGGACAGCAACCCCTTCAGACAGATGTTGGAGCAGGCCCAACCCCAATGGCGTGTCCCCAGCTGCCATTTCTTTGCCAGGACTGGTGTCCCTGCCCTACACCAGCACATTGTGAAGAATGTAACCCTGTCGCTGGATCACGCTGTCAGCGACAGGGTGCATCTGACAATGGATGGCTGGACCAGCAGGCATGGGCAGGGGCGCTACATAAGTTTCACTGCCCATTGGGTTTCCCTCCAAGGCGCCGGGGAGGGATCGGCGGCAACAGATTTGGTGGTGCCGCCCCGGGGTGTCCAGGGGAGAAGTGCTGGTCTCCGTCAAGCCTCTGTCTCCGCAGCTGCTGAGCCTCCCAGCAAGCGCCCCCGTAGCTACTCAGGTGTGGTGCACGTGCGCTGTCAGGCCGTGCTCCAGCTTGTTAGCTTAGGGGACCGGAGACACACTGGACAAGAAGTGCTGACCGCACTTCAGGCTCAGGTCCAGAAGTGGCTGACACCCCGAAGGCTCCAGGCAGGTATGGTTGTCTGTGATAACGGCAGCAACCTACTCTCCGCCCTTCAGGCTGGCAGTCTGACCCACGTGTCCTGTCTGGCACATGTCCTCAACCTAGTGGTGCAGAAGTTCATGCGCACCTATCCCGGGTTGAGTGACATTGTGCCAAGGGTGCGTAGGATTGCCAGCCACTTCAGGCGCTCCCCAACCGCTACCGCGTCCCTGTCCAAGTGGCAGCGGGTCAACAGGCTGCCCCCTCACAGGCTGATTGTGGACAGTGTGACGCGGTGGAACTCCACCCTCCACATGCTGGAGAGGTTGTGGGAGCAGCGAAGGGCGGTGAGGCAGTACCTGCTGGAGCAACCCACTGCCGGGCCAGCACCAACACTCCCGTACATCACCTGTGCGGAGTGGGGGCAGATACACCAGGTCTGCCAGGTGTTGGGCCCTTTCGAGCAGGCGACCAAGATGGTCAGCAGGGAGCATGTCGGCCTCAATGACGTGCTCCCTATAGTGTTCGTGCTGGAGAGGACACTAGATCGCCTGCTCGAAGCTGGGGAGAGTGCCTTGGTGGAGCAGGAGGAGGCAGCACTGCTCCACCGAGACCAGGGCCAGGACGAGGAGGAGGAGGAGGAGGATGATGATGATGATGATGAGGAGGTTGCTGGTGTCGTCCTGGAGTCAGGGCCTGGTCAGGAGGGAGAGCCGGTGTTGGGGGCACCTATAGTCCGGGGGTTGGGCATCTCTGAGCATGAGCAGCAGCGCCTCAGGGATGAAGAGTCTGACCTCATTGACCTGGGCAGCAGTGAGGAGTCACAGCGGGCTGCGCTCTTCCCCATGGCTGCCCACATGCTGAAATGCCTCAGGAGGGACCCCCGGGTTAAGACCATCAAGGACAGGGATGATTATTGGATGGCCACCCTTTTGGATCCCAGGTGCAAGGGGAAAGTGGAGCAGTTCATCCCAGCCAGCCGGAGGCAGCGCCGGATGGAGGAACTGCAGGCAGGCATTGTCAGCCGGTTGGAGCAGGCAACTCCCCGGCCTCCAGTTGTCCCCCCTCATCTCACCCAGCAGGTGGCTGCACCCAGCAGCAGCCGAGCAGGGGACCTAATGGAAGAGATGAGGATGTTCTTCCAATCGGAGCGACCCAGTACCAGAAGCAGCAGAAGCAGTCACCACCAGCGGCTGGCCCACATGGTGGCAGATTACATGGCGTCCGCCGGTGCTTCTGAGAGTATGCATACCGACAACCCCATGGAGTACTGGGTTGCCAGATTGGACACCTTCCGCGAGCTCGCTCAGTATGCGCTGGAGCTATTGTCTTGCCCCCCCTCCAGCGTACTATCTGAGCGGACATTCAGCGCGGCAGGTGGGGTGGTCACGGACAAGAGGACCCGTCTGTCCACAGACTCCGTGGACAGACTCACATTCATAAAGATGAATGAGTCCTGGATCGGCGGTGACTTTCTGGCACCCGCCGTCGGTTTAGGGCGCTGAAGGGTCCCTTGTCATGCATTCCCTGATCTATTTACAGTGCTGAAACAAATTATTTGAACACCTGAGAAAATCAACGTAAATATTTGGTAGAGTAGGCTTTGTTTGCAATTACAGTGGTCAAACCTTTCTTGTAGTTTTTCACCAGCTTTGCACACACTGGAGGAGGGATATTTGACCCACTCCTCCACACAGATCTTCTCTACATCAGTCAGGTTTCTGGGCTGTGGCTGAGAAACGCTGAGTTTGAGCTCCCTCCAAAGATTCTCTATTGGGTTTAGGTCTGGAGACTGGCTAGGCCACGCCAGAACCTTGTTATGCTCCTTACAGAGCCACTCCTTGGTTATCCTGGCTGTGTGCTTTGGGTCATTGTCATGTTGGAAGACCCAGCCTCGACCCATCTTCAAAGCTCTAACTGAGGGAAGGAGGTTGTTGCCCAAAATCTCGCAATACATGGCCCCGGACATCCTCTCCTTAATGTAGTGCAGTCACCCTGTCCCATGTGCAGAAAAAAAAAAACAAAGCATGATGCTACCACCCCCATGCTTCACAGTAGGGATGGCGTTCTTGGCATGGTGCTCATCATTCTTCTTCCTCCGAACACGGTTAGTGGAATTATGACCAAAAAGTTATATTATGATCTCATCTGACCACATGACTTTCTCCCATGAGTCCTCTGGATCAGTCAAGACACCTATGTCACAAGTTATTTGCTACTCTATACTACTATTACCACTGCTGCTGCTGCTGTTCATGGCACCTCTTTCCCGAGTGATTTGACACTATATTGTCTAATGTAACTAATACTGCTGCTGCTCACGACACCTATGTCACTAGTTGTTTGACACTATTCACTACTATGGTCACTACTGATGCTGTAAAGTCCTGCCCACGTGTTTAGATGCTATCTAGTAATATTACCAATACTGCTTGTAAATGCTGCCTGTGTGATAGTTAAGTGGTCTTGCATAGCAAGAGCACTTATTGTTATCTCACATATATATTATTCTTATTATAGCCAAATTTTAAACGGTATCTCCTCCCACATTTTTTACACTACATTCGCTGTGAGATTTCTAGTTTTTAAGATAGAACAATTTGAAGGACAATTATTAAAAAATAAATCCAGGATCTGAGAATCTGCCAAGAGTGTGTTTGCATTTGTTTACATTGGTTTCCTTGGAGGCGCTGAGGTAATTAAAAGTCCTCACAGCTGTAAGGGGATTATATAGCTCCTCCCACACAGTTGTGAGGTGTTTTCTGTGAGGTAAATACCTTCATACACACAGCTGTGCGGTAGTTGTGATGTGTTTTCTGTGAGGTAAATAGCTTCATTTGAAGGACAAGTATTCAAAAAACATTCCTCAATTTCTGTTGTGTTTACAGAGAGCCTGCAAACCCAAAAATTGGTTTCCTAGGAAACGCTAAAGAGTTTAATAACACCTCACAAACAGTTCATTCCTATCATGCAAGGGTCTCAAACTGGTGGCCGTCCAGCTGTTGTAAAACTACAGTTACCATCATGCCTCTGCCTGAGGGAGTCATGCTGGTAACTGTCATTCTTGCAATGCCTCATTGGACTTGTAGTTTTGCAACAGCTGGAGGGCCGCCAGTTTGAGATGCCTGAGTGTGTTTGCATATGTTTTACATTGGTTTCCTAGGAGACGCTGAGGTAAAATCCTTCATACACACATCTGTGAGGGCTTTCTATAGCTCCTCCCACACACTGTGGGGAGATATGGCTAATTTTTTTTTTTGACTATGCGTAACTTCTGCATGCTCTGCATATAGCAACCATGCATAGCAACCACTCCATAGCAACCCTCCATAGTGACCCTCCATATGAAACCTCCATAGCAACCCTCCATAGCAACCACTCCATAGCAACCGTCTATAGCAACCAGTCCATAGCCATCAGTCCATAGCAACCTTCCATAGCAACCACTTTTTGATGGGGCTAATAGCATGGTGCAGTTTTGATTAGGGGTGTTGAAAATAATCGTCGAATCGATGCATTATACCCTGGACGATTCTGCCATGATTCGGTATTGTGCAATAATCGATTAATATTGACGTCATTGCGGCCCCTCCCCCTCCCCCACGCACAGCAATGTCTTTGCTGGAAAGATATGCCGCCGATCGGCTGGCTGCGCCTGGCGCTGTCCCCTCCTCAACTCACACAGTGTAGCCTCAGCCTGAGCCTCGTTGCTGCCCCCACCCACGATCTCCCTTCCTCTGTGATTTGAAGCTCTGAGTCTGACTGGACAGTGACACTGTTCATCTCCCCGATGGGCGGTGCCGAGCCGCACGAGGAGCTGAGAGACAGAGGCATACAGATCATGACTGCACGGAGCTGTTGTAACATCCGTGGGATGAGCCATAAATTTGGCTTCTGCAAACTACAAATGAGCTGAGAGGAGGGGGGGATGGAAGGGCTCCGGAGGTGAGAGATAAGCCTGTCATGCTTGATATATGGGTGAGTGTAGAGAGGTGGCAACATCCCCCCCCCCCCCCCCGTCATGCTGCAGCTATCCTCTGTGTGTGTGTACTGTTTGTGCAGCCCCCAATGTGTAAGGCAAACTCTTTTACTGTCTAATTTCTTGCTGTGATTTCCCTATCATCTCTCCCCTCTGGAACCATCTACTGATCTTCAAGCAGTAGATTTCTTGCTGATTGGAATGTTTTCCTTTTTTTTATTTGTGCACTGATGTTGACCTGTTTACTATGCAAGTTGCTGCCAAAAGACTCAATGGGTTTGTTAAAGTAATACTAAAGGGTATTATTTTCTTCTTTAAAATTAAATTACAAATCATACTTACCTACTGATCTTCTGTATAATTTTCGCAGTCTCTGACCATTTCCTGTAGCATCCACGCAGTCTCTTATCTCGTGTAGCATGTCCCCAGTCTCTGACCATCTCCTGTACTATGTCCACAGTCTCTGACCATCTCCTGTACTATGTCTGCAGTCTCTGACCATCTCTTGTACTATGTCTGCAGTCTCTGACCATCTCTTGTACTATGTCTGCAGTCTCTGACCATCTCTTGTACTATGTCTGCAGTCTCTGACCATCTCCTGTACTATGTCTGCAGTCTCTGACCATCTCCTGTACTATGTCTGCAGTCTCTGATAATCTCCTTTAGTATTTTGGGGGGAGAGCCATGCGCACTTGCGCTGCAATCGTGATGCATCGCGGAATCGAATCGAATCGTGGACTTGATAATCGAAATCGCATCGAATCGTGAGACGGGTGAAGATGCGCAGCCCTAGTTTTTATGGTGCAGTTTTGATGGGCTAGTTTTTGATGGAGCAGTTTTTGATGGGGCAATGGACCGAACTGGATTGACACACGGTTGGATCACATTTACATCTCTAGGGGCACCGTCTCCAGTCAGTAGTATTGGTGGAGGCAAGACCACGCCGCACAATTTACCCTGAAATTGTATCTTTTCTAGTTACATTACATTTTAATACTACTGCTGCTGCCTCCATGCTGAGTAATGCTTCATGACCTCTCTGGCACAGCGGATCCACCAACAGCCTCCGCTACAAGCTACCAGACCGGATCGTAACAGCAAGTGTAACTAAAACAATGAACTTTATGTTAAACCCTGGTTTGCGGCCTTTATACTGCAACCATTATACTGCAACCATTATACTGCAACCATTAGCCTGTATGCAAGAGCAAATCTGCACTCTCTCTCTCTTTCTTGCTCTCTCTCTCTCTATCTATATATATCTATTGTTGCTTTTGTTATGTTCATTTTTCAACAGTTTAGTTTGTGTTCGTCGTGACTGTGTCTGTGTACTTTAGTTTGTCCTAGTTTTGTGTTAAATAAAATAATAGTATAAAATGATTTTGCTTATTATGAAGTTAGATGTGTTGATGTTGATGTTGATGTGTTAGATGAGAAGTTAGATGTGTTGAAAAACCTAAAAATCTATCTCAAAAAGAAAGGAAACATTTAAAAAAAATAACACTTTTTATTTAAAATATCAAATATTAAGATAACTGTTCATGCGCTTCTGCGCTTTTTCCAAATTTAACAACAGTTGCATTTGTTCCTCCTCCACCTGTTGGTTTTGCTTCTGAAGGTAACAAATTTGGATCTGGTTAGCCAGTATTTTCTTGGCATTTTTTTTCATAGCTGATTGGTACTGCATCATCTCTTTTGCAGCTGTTAGGATATAAGAAAAAAAAATTTGATTTCAAAGACCCTCAACAAATACATAAAATATTTCTGTTGCTTATTAATCAATCATTATCATGTCTATACACTTGTTATGTGTCTAGCACAGACCGGGAGTGCAGAATTATTAGGCAAATGAGTAATTGGACCACATCATCCTCTTTATGCATGTTGTCTTACTCCAAGCTGTATAGGCTCGAAAGCCTACTACCAATTAGGCATATTAGGTTATGTACAACTCTGTAATGAGAAGATGTGTGGTCTAATGACATCAACACTCTATATCAGGTGTGCATAATTATTATTTAACTTCCTTTCCTTTGGCAAAATGGGTCAAAAGAAGGACTTGACAGTCTCTGAAAAGTCCAAAATAGAGAGGTATCTAGCAGAGGGATGCAGCACTCTTAAAATTGAAAAGCTTCTGAAGCGTGATCATCGAAAAATCAAGCATTTCATTCAAAATAGTCAACAGGGTCGCAAGATGCGTGTGGAAATACCAAGGCGCAAAATAACTGCCTATGAACTGAGAAAAGTCAAGCGTGCAGCTGCCAAGATGCCACTTGCCACCAGTTTGGCCATATTTCAGAGCTGCAACATCACTGGAGTGCCCAAAAGCACAAGGTGTGCAATACTCAGAGACATGGCCAAGGTAAGAAAGGCTGAAAGACGACGACCACTGAACAAGACACACAAGCTGAAACGTCAAGAATGGGCCAAGAAATATCTCAAGAATGATTTTTCTACCATTGTATGGACTGCTGAAATGAGAGTGAGTCTTGATGGGCCAGACTGATGGGCCCGTGGCTGGATTGGTAAAGGGCAGAGAGCTCCAGTCCAACTCAGACGCCAGCAAGGTGGAGGTGGAGTACTGGTTTGGGCTGGTATCATTACAGATGAGCTTGTGGGGCCTTTTCGGGTTGAGGATGGAGTGAAGCTCAACTCCCAGTCCTACTGCCAGTTTCTGGAAGACCCCTTCTTCAAGCAGTGGTACAGGAAGAAGTCTGCATCCTTCAAGAAAAACATGATTTTCATGCAGGACAATGCTCCAGCACATGTGTCCAAGTACTCCACAGCGTGGCTGGCAAGAAAGTGTATTAAAGAAAAAAAACTAATGACATGGCCTCCTTGTTCACCTGATCTGAACCCCATTAAGAAGAACCTGTGGTCCATCATCAAATGTGAGATTTAAAAGGAGGGAAAAGAGTACACCTCTCTGAACATTGTCTGGGAGGCTGCGGTTGCTGCTGCACGCAATGTTGATGGTGAACAGATCAAAACACTGACAGAATCCATGGATGTCAGGCTTTTGAGTGTCCTTGCAAAGAAAGGTGGCTATATTGGTCACTGATTTGTTTTTGTTTTGTTTTTGAATGTCATAAATGTATATTTGTGAATGTTGAGATGTTATATTGGTTTCACTGTTAAAAATAAATAATTGAAATGGGTATATATTTTTTTTTTTGTTAAGTTGCCTAATAATTCAGCACAGTTATAGTACTCACCTGCACACACAGATATCCCCCTAAAATAGCTAACACTAAAAACAAAATAAAAACTACTTCCAAAAATATTCAGCTTTGATATTATTGAGTTTTTGGGGTTCATTGAGAACATGGTTGTTGTTCAATAATACAATGAATCCTCAAAAATACAACTTGCCTAATAATTCTGCACTACCTGTATACTTCTATCATAAATACCATATTATGGTTCTGCAATCTGACGGGTGCGCTTTATATGTTGTCCATTTTTATATCTACATTTTATTGTTGAAATGTTATTAATCTTTGTGCACATATTTACCTTCCTGAGCGAGGCTCACCGGAAGTTGATCTTCAACGACCACGACCTCTCCAGCGACCATCATATCCTCATCCTCAGGATTTTTTTGGGGGGGGGACATGCTCCACAACAGGAGCTGTGGCTGGCGAGTGGGAGGGCCCTGGCTGCTCCTCCTCATCCCTCTCCTCCTCTGCCTCATCCTCCTCTGCCGCATCCTCCTCTGCAGCATCCTCCTCTGCAGCATCCTCCTCTTCATCCTCCTCCTCAGTGGCCTGGCGACTTGCGCGCTTGGTGCGCACAGCTGGTAGCGGAGCTCCTATAATAACACAATGTTCATATATTAGAAAAATATTTTCTAATGACGTATGCAAATTCGGTGTACTCTGCTGTATTGTATATGAATACAAATTAATTTATATAGACAGTTAACCAATGGGAAAATGTTATATTAAAGGGTCTTGTGGGCACTACAGGGGACTGAGCGTGAGCTGGGCATGGTAAAATGAGCTGTTTTGTGTCTCCTTTGTTTTGTTCAGACGATCTCATGTTAAAAAAAGGGGCTGATGGATCACACGGGATTACTATGAAAACCCCACGCCTAACACAGGAATTGAGTGTGAATCTATATATATAAAACTCAACGTGTCTGTGTATGTATGAATGTATGTATGTATGTACCAGCATCACGTCCAAACGGCAAAAGATATTTACATGAAACTTGACACACAGGTTACTTATATGTCAGCCACAAACATAGGATAGGTGATTTAAGCCTTACCCTCCCCCATTTGCCATGGTCGGGGTTTTTCTTTAAAGTCCCATTCAACTCTATGGGAAATACATGTTACTTCATAACAGCTGTAGATATTTCGATAACACTTGGTCACATGTTACTTATACGTCCACTTAAAGTATAGGATCGTTAATTTATCCATTAACTACCCCCATTTGTGATGGTCATGGTTTTTGTTTAAAGTCCCATGCAAAGCAATGGGAAATGTATGTTCCCACATAACTTCTGTGTTGCTGTCTGCTGTCCCATGTCTTTTTTCAACAGTACTATGAATACCTTGGCTGATGGTGATATATGTTACCACAACATGGCGTCTGGGTTAACAACATCTGCCCTTACATGAATTACATATGTCCTTACATAACTGTCACCAAAGGAGCTGCGGTGGGTCAACGCGATTGCCACTGCGCTGACAAGCCATTCACCTCTGCAGCTAGGGGTTCTGATCCCGCTCTCGGCTACATGTTAATTGAGTTTGGTGGTCTCAGCCCGGCCCCTGGTGGGAGTGCTATGCGAGGTAAGCCTGCGCTTAGTACGCCCACCCCCCTCCCACAAAAACCACCACACTTACACACGCACTCGAAATTGGGTTAACATGCACGCACTCTGACCATGCGGTCTCTAAAAAGAGAGGCGAAGGACTAACGGGGCTGGTTGAGCGGGCAAATCCTCTCACTACCTTATAGGGAGTCCCTCTGCCACGTTGGGCTTCAAAGCGGAGCAGGTAGGACGGGCTGTATGGGAGGACCCCCTCACACCCGCCATTGTCATCCGGGGGATGGAGAAAGGTGGCAGATTGCCTCTGGGGGAGGCCTGCCTACTCCCAACTCCTGCAGTCCGGCTCCTCTCTCGAGTACACGCACGAAATACACTTTAGAAAAAAAAAACATAACTGTCAGCAATAACTTACCTGGGTGATATTTAAGACAGAGACGCCTGACCCGGTCCATATGGCGCCTCTTTAGGTCGGACCATTTTTTAAGGATGGCCATGCGATCTGGTGGGCCGCCATGGTGATCGCTTAATTTCTCGATTATGGAGCGTACGACTTCTTTTTTTTGCGCCTGCCTCGGCAGCTGGTCATACCCTGTTTCCAGGAACGTCTGCAAGATGAAGAACAAAGTATATTATAATACTTTTGTTTAAAGCCTTATGGATATATGACGGAAATCTATGGTATTCAACATTGGGAGCATTCTCGCCTTATTAACCACTTGTCATCTGCCCACCGCCAAATGACGGCGGGCAGACGACTCCATTGTTCTGACATCACGTCATATGACGTGATGTCCCTTTAAAGCCGCGGGCGGGCGCGCGCGCGTCGCCGGCAGCGCGCGCGCGCACACCCGCCGCTCCGCGGGGATCCCGTGCGAGTGCCCGGCGGCAACGATCGCCGCCGGGCACACGCGATTGCTCAGTAACTGAGCTGGGACGTGCAGCTCTGTGTGTAAACACAGAGCTGCACGTCCCTGTCAGGGAGAGAGGAGAGCGGTTGTGTCCCTTGTACATAGGGACACAATCGGTCACCTCCCCCAGTCACCCCCCCTCCCCCTACAGTTAGAACACTGGCTAGGACATACATTTAACCCCTTCCCCGCCCCCTAGTGGTTAACCCCTTCACTGCCAGTCACATTTATACAGTAATCAATGCATATTTATAGCATTTTTCACTGTATAAATGTAAATGGTCCCAAAAATGTCAGAAAAGTGTCCGAAATGTCCGCCATAACGTCGCAGTCCCAATAAAAAATCGCAGATTGCCGCCATTAATAGTAAAAAAAAAAAAAAAAAAATTCCATAAACTATCCCCTATTTTGTAAACGCTATAAATTTTGCGCAAACCAATCGATAAACGCTTATTGCATTTTTTTTTTTACCAAAAATATGTAGAAGAATACGTATCGGCCTAAACTGAGGGAAAAAATTTTTTTTTATATATTTTTTGGGGTTATTTATTATAGCAAAAAGGAAAAAATATTGAATTTTTTTTAAAATTGACGCTCTATTTTTGTTTATAGCGCAAAAAATAAAAACCGCAGAGGTGATCAAATACCACCAAAAGAAAGCTCTATTTGTGGGAAAAAAAGGACGCCAATTTTGTTTGGGAGCCACGTCGCACGACCGCGCAATTGTCAGTTAAAGCGACGCAGTGCCGGAAGCTTATATTTTGTCTGGGCAGGAAGGGGGTGTAGGTGCACAGTAGGCAAGTGGTTAATCAATGACAGGGGTAACATGACAGATTTTATATCTTGCCATTTTTTTGACATTTTGATGAATTAATTTAGAATAAATAATGGAGTTGATGTTATTTAAAAACTACAACTACCAGCATGCTCTGATACACCATGTAGCTCACCGTCACCAGCTGTACAACAATTATACTTTAACTAGGAGCATGGCTGGACAGTTAATGGCTGTCCGTAAATAACGGGGAGTTGTTTTGCAACAGCTGTAGGCTCCGTTTAGGAAACAGTGCTACATAAGCGAGTAGCGCCCGCATACTCTGTAGCTCAAAAAAAGCAACCTGTAGAATTTTTTAAACGTCACCTATCGAGATTTTTAAGGGTGAAAGTTTGACGCTATGCCACGAGCGGGCACAATTTTTGAGCGTGACATGTTGGGTATCATTTTACTCGGCGTAACTTTATCTTTCACAAAATATAAAAAAATTGGGCAAAATTTATTGTTGTGTTATTTTCCAAATCAAAAAAGTGATTTTTTTCCAAAAAAAGTGCGCTTGTAAGACCGCTGCGCAAATACGGTGTGACAAAAAGTATTGCAATGATTACCATTTCATTCTCTAGGGTGTTAGAAAAAAAAAAATATATAATGTTTGGGGGTTTTAAGTAATTTTCTAGCAAAAAAAAATGTTTTAGTCTCGTAAACACCAAATCTGAAAAATTAGCCCGGTGTCCACAACATGTTAAATTCATTATGCAAAATAGCAAGGAAAGTGCCTAAATACACATTTACCAACCAGGGTGTCTGCAGCTGTACAGGCATGCTGGGAGTTGTAGTTTTGTAACACCAGGAGACAAATTGTTTGGGAAATACTAATATCTGATCTTATATACTAACTTTTAAACTAGTCTAAAATGCAGTTAAAGATAATGCAAATACTTACACAGATCAGCATCTTTTCCTCACTTCTTGACAGGTTGCTCCCGACCATTTTTTAAAGGAAAGCTGGGCACTTGGCCAACACACACTTCCTATGGCAAATGAAACTGGCAAGTGTCCAAGTTCCAGGAAGTAGTCGCGTGTTGTTCGGGCGATTGCGATCACGCATGCGCGATCGATAAACTCGCAATATTGTTTTTAGCTAAAATAACACATATATTCGATTTCAGAGTGTTACTGTCGAAATTCCGCAATCAATTTCTCATTCGCATTTTGTGAAATTTCGATAAAATATCTCGAATATTCGATTTCAGAATGAGCCAATCAGAGCGCTCCTAAAGCATGTCTCGAAATTGCGCAATAAATATCGCAATCGCATTTTCGCGAAATTACGATAAAATAGCAAGAATATTCTGAGCCAATCAGAGTGCTCCTTCCGCATTTGCCGAATATTCGCAATTATTTTGTATTGTGAAATATCACGAATATTCTGAGCCAATCAGAGTGCTCCTTCCGCATTTCTCGAAATTTCGCTATTTTTTTGTATTGTGAAATATCACGAATATTCTGAGCCAATCAGAGTGCTCCATTCCGCATTTCTCGAAATTTCGCTATTTTTTTGTATTGTGAAATATCACGAATATTCTGAGCCAATCAGAGTGCTCCATTCCGCATTTCTCGAAATTTCGCAATTATTTGGTATTATAAAATATCACGAATATTCTGAGCCAATCCGAGTGCTCCTTCCGCATTTCTCGAAATTTCGCATTCGCATTCGCAAGAGCGAAATTTCGCAATCATTTCATTTAAAAAAAATATCACGAATATTCGTATTTAGCGAATATATCTCGAATATTCGACTATATATTCGAGATATATCGCGAAATTGAATATGGCATATTCTGCTCAACACTAATCTCCAATACCTTTACTGCGCCACTGTTTGCTTACCACCTCGCTGTGGTTATACTCTTTTTACATTTGGTTTGTGGATATTTTATATTTTTTACTTATAGGGACTTTTTTTCATTCAACTTTTAGATTTTCCTCAATATTTTTATACCATTTTTATTTGTTGTACCTTCCAAGTACTGTACAGATTTTTGTGACTTGTGTGTTTTAATAAATAACTTTATCACACTATGAAGAGACGTTTCTCCTTCTTCCTTTCTTTTTCCTTTTGATTGGAAATTTTTGGAGTACCCCTTCCACATCACCCCGTTGGAGAATCCTGAGGCTACGCTTACCAGCTCCATTTTGGATTTCCTTTGAGAACCAGGATTGGGAGTCACATCTACATCCAAGTCCAAAGGGGGCGGTCGGCCCATACAAGCCTTCAAGACCCACCCACCGTTTGGTGAGTTGCGGGTCATCATCAGCTGGTAAGCGTATTAATTTTGTTTACATGCCAAGGAATATCTTTGTGAAGATGTGAAGCTCTTAACAGAGTGGAATATTTCTGTCTGCTCGCACTCATGAGAATCCAAAGAACACCTATTTATATATGGGACTATATTATCACTTTGGTTGTTACATTCACCATTTTGTACACAGTTCTACTAGAATTTTTTTATCTTTGCCTTGGTGGACGGATGAGGATTCACTCCTTTTATATGATTTCACCATTAGTGGATCTACCCTTATAGGTGGACCCTTTATATACATATATATTTTTACAATTCATTGTTTTGGTGCTGCACTTTTCCCTTTTTTTCATAGAACTGGGATAGTCACACTGAGAACAGCATCATCGGCACTGGCCATGTTGGTGGAGTACTCGAAACAGCGCAACAAGGCACACAGGTCTCGCGTGGAGGCTCAGTTATTGGTGGTGAAGTGGTTCTGTTCCGCAGAGCGACTCACGCGCGCGTGCTACAGCTGAAGCTCCACTATCGTCTGACCAGCATGTGCAAGGTGGAGTTCCACCTTGTGGGCACGTCACATATGAGGCGGTGAGCGGGAAGGCCGAAGTTACGCTGCAGCGCTGCCAGGCGAGCAGCAGCAGGGTGAGAACACCGAAAGTGCGCACAGACGGCCCGCACTTTATGCAGCAGCTGTGGCATATCGGGGTAAGTTTTAAGGAACCTCTGCACCACCAAATTCAGCACATGTGCCAGGCAAGGGATGTGCGTCAAACCGGCTAGGCCCAGAGCTGCTACGAGATTTCGCCCGTTATCACACACCACCAGGCCCGGCTTGAGGCTCACTGATGCCAACCACTCATCGGTCTGTTGTTCCATGTCCCTCCACAACTCCTGTGCGGTGTGTTTTTTTCCCCCAAACAGGAAAGTTTTAAAACTGCCTGCTGGCGTTTAACCATGGCTGTGCTGAGGAGGCGGTAGAGGATGAGGAAGCAGAGTAGGAGGAGTTAGCAACAGGAGGCAAACTGAAGTGCCCTGCAATCCTTGGTGGTGGAAAGACATGCGCCAAACTGCTATCCGCCTCATGCCAAGCCGCCACTGCATTTACCCAGTGTGCTGTTAGGGAGATATAATGTCCCTGACCGTGCTTACTGGTCTACGTATCCGTAAATAGATGGACCTTGGCACAGATGGTGTTGCGCAGTGCACACCAGATTTTGTCCCCTACTTGGTTGTGCAGGGAAGGGATGGCTCGCCTGGAAAAGTAGTGGCGGCTGGGCACGACATACTGTGGGACAGCCAATGCCATCAGGCTTTTAAAACTCTGCGTCTCGACCAGACGGAATGACAGCATTTCAAAGGCCAGGAGTTTGGAAATGTTGGCATTCAGGGCCAAGGATCGCGGGTGTTTAGGGGGGTACTTCTTCTTCCGCTCCAGTGTTTGGGAGATAAAGAGCTGAATACTTCCATGGGACATTGTGGAGATGTTTGGTGACCCAGGTGGTAGTGTTGCTTGCCGGTCCTCTAATTGTGGGGTGGCAGGTGGCACTGTCACTACAGAGGTGGATGAAGAGGCAGAGCGGCCTGAGACTGAAGCAGAAGAGGAAGCAGGAGGAGCCAGAGACCTTTCTTGGTTTTTGAGGTGTCTACTCCACTGCAGCTCATGCTTTGAACTTAGATGCCTGGTCATGCAGGTTGTGCTCAGGTTGAGAAGGTTTATGCCTCGCTTCAGCCTCTTATTGCACAGCGTGCAAACCACTTGTGTCTTGTCATCAGCATATTGTCTGAAGAACTGCCATGCTAGGGACCTCCTTGGACCTGGCTTTGGTGTGCTCGGTCCCTTGCTGCATTGGGCAGTAGCAGGCGTACTGTCTAGGGGACGGACACTCCGCTTTGGCACCACGCTCCCTCTTCTGCTGTGCTGGTGGCTCTGTGCGCCCACCTCTTCTTCCTCCGAACTACATGGGTCACCTGCATGAGGTTGATTCCATGTGGGGTCGAGGATCTCATCGTCCACCACATCATTTTCCAGACAGTCTTCACCACTGCCCTCCTTGTCGGTCTGCACAATTGCGAAAGCAGCAGCAGCTGGCAACTGTGTTTCTTCATCATCCAAGACGTGCTGTGATGGTCCCCCCGTGTACTCATCTTGAAACATAAGTGGTTGGGCATCGGTGCACTCAATCTCTTCCACTTCTGGGGCAGGGCTAGGTAGATGGCCCTGTGAAAACATGCTAACGGATAGACATGTGCACAGAAAAAAAAAACTTTTTTTCTTGTTCTGTTTCGTATCGTTACGTTTTTTCGTTTTCCTTCGTTTTTCGTAAGACGCCTGTTTTCCTGTTTGTTCCCGTTCGTTTTTCGTATGACGCGATTTTTTCGTATTCCGATCGTTTCGTATTTTCGTTACTGTTTTATTTTCGTACATGCGGGATGGTTCGTTATTCTGTTTAATTCATGTTCGTTACTTGTTAGACAATAATTTTCGTAAATTTTCGTCAATGATTTGCAGTATCTTGAAACCCTTTTCTTTTGCTATTTTCAGTCGTATGTTCATATGACATCTATAACAAAAGATTTGCTTTCTGTATTTTAAATTCCTTTTTTCTGTTCGTATTTTGGATTCAAAATACAGCATGCAAATCTTTTGTTATAGATGTCATATGAACAATGAACATAGGACTGAAAACAAACAGAAAAAGGATTGAAACAAAATTATGCACATCTTTTGTTATAGATGTCATATGAACAATGAACAGAGGACTGAAAACAAACAGAAAAAGGATTGAAACAAAATACAGCATGCAAATCATTGTTCATATGACATCTATAACAAAAGAACATAGGACTGAAAACAAACAGAAAAAGGATTCAAACAAAATACAGAATGTAAATCTTTTGTTATAGATGTCATTTTTGTTCTTTTGCCGTTTTCGTTTTGTCTTTTTTTTTCGTCGGATCATTCGTTCGTATTTGCGGTTGTTCGTTATGCGGCTCATTCGTAATCTCGTAGTTTTCGTATTTTGGTGCTTTAATTTTTTCGTATGTACACATTATCCTGCGGGTACGAAAATGAACATTTTCGTACGAAAATAACATCCGTACGAACGGGAATGCACATATCTACTAACAGAGTCATCAAAAGCAGAAGAGACTTCTGCATGACTTGGGGCTCAGACTGCTTGGCTGATTTGCAAGGGGGTTCATAGAACTGGGATAGTCACACTGAGAACAGCATCGTCGGCACTGGCCATGTTGGTGGAGTACTCGAAACAGCGCAACAAGGCACACAGGTCTCGCGTGGAGGCTCAGTTATTGGTGGTGAAGTGGTTCTGTTCCGCAGAGCGACTCACGCGCGCGTGCTACAGCTGAAGCTCCACTATCGTCTGACCAGCATGTGCAAGGTGGAGTTCCACCTTGTGGGCACGTCACATATGAGGCGGTGAGCGGGAAGGCCGAAGTTACGCTGCAGCGCTGCCAGGCGCGCAGCAGCAGGGTGAGAACACCGAAAGTGCGCACAGACGGCCCGCACTTTATGCAGCAGCTGTGGCATATCGGGGTAAGTTTTAAGGAACCTCTGCACCACCAAATTCAGCACATGTGCCAGGCAAGGGATGTGCGTCAAACCGGCTAGGCCCAGAGCTGCTACGAGATTTCACCCGTTATCACACACCACCAGGCCCGGCTTGAGGCTCACTGATGCCAACCACTCATCGGTCTGTTGTTCCATGTCCCTCCACAACTCCTGTGCGGTGTGTTTTTTTCCCCCAAACAGGAAAGTTTTAAAACTGCCTGCTGGCGTTTACCCATGGCTGTGCTGAGGAGGCGGTAGAGGATGAGGAAGCAGAGTAGGAGGAGTTAGCAACAGGAGGCAAACTGAAGCGCCCTGCAATCCTTGGTGGTGGAAAGACATGCGCCAAACTGCTATCCGCCTCATGCCAAGCCGCCACTGCATTTACCCAGTGTGCTGTTAGGGAGATATAATGTCCCTGACCGTGCTTACTGGTCTACGTATCCGTAAATAGATGGACCTTGGCACAGATGGTGTTGCGCAGTGCACACCTGATTTTGTCCCCTACTTGGTTGTGCAGGGAAGGGATGGCTCGCCTGGAAAAGTAGTGGCGGCTGGGCACGACATACTGTGGGACAGCCAATGCCATCAGGCTTTTAAAACTCTGCGTCTCGACCAGACGGAATGACAGCATTTCAAAGGCCAGGAGTTTGGAAATGTTGGCATTCAGGGCCAAGGATCGCGGGTGTTTAGGGGGGTACTTCTTCTTCCGCTCCAGTGTTTGGGAGATAAAGAGCTGAATACTTCCATGGGACATTGTGGAGATGTTTGGTGACCCAGGTGGTAGTGTTGCTTGCCGGTCCTCTAATTGTGGGGTGGCAGGTGGCACTGTCACTACAGAGGTGGATGAAGAGGCAGAGCGGCCTGAGACTGAAGCAGAAGAGGAAGCAGGAGGAGCCAGAGACCTTTCTTGGTTTTTGAGGTGTCTACTCCACTGCAGCTCATGCTTTGAACTTAGATGCCTGGTCATGCAGGTTGTGCTCAGGTTGAGAAGGTTTATGCCTCGCTTCAGCCTCTTATTGCACAGCGTGCAAACCACTTGTGTCTTGTCATCAGCATATTGTCTGAAGAACTGCCATGCTAGGGACCTCCTTGGACCTGGCTTTGGTGTGCTCGGTCCCTTGCTGCATTGGGCAGTAGCAGGCGTACTGTCTAGGGGACGGACACTCCGCTTTGGCACCACGCTCCCTCTTCTGCTGTGCTGGTGGCTCTGTGCGCCCACCTCTTCTTCCTCCGAACTACATGGGTCACCTGCATGAGGTTGATTCCATGTGGGGTCGAGGATCTCATCGTCCACCACATCATTTTCCAGACAGTCTTCACCACTGCCCTCCTTGTCGGTCTGCACAATTGCGAAAGCAGCAGCAGCTGGCAACTGTGTTTCTTCATCATCCAAGACGTGCTGTGATGGTCCCCCCGTGTACTCATCTTGAAACATAAGTGGTTGGGCATCGGTGCACTCAATATCTTCCACTTCTGGGGCAGGGCTAGGTAGATGGCCCTGTGAAAACATGCTAACAGATAGACATGTGCACAGAAAAAAAAAAACGTTTTTTTTTGTTCTGTTTCGTATCGTTACGTT
The DNA here is from genome assembly GCA_029574335.1 of Rana kukunoris. Taxonomy (NCBI): domain Eukaryota; kingdom Metazoa; phylum Chordata; class Amphibia; order Anura; family Ranidae; genus Rana; species Rana kukunoris. The sequence continues at coordinate 244,440,035 of CM056059.1, forward strand.
TTTTCGTTTTCCTTTGTTTTTCGTAAGACGCCCGTTTTCCTGTTTGTTCCCGTTCATTTTTCGTATGACGCAATTTTTTCGTATTCCGATCGTTTCGTATTTTCGTTACTGTTTTATTTTCGTACATGCGGGATGGTTCGTTATTCTGTTTAATTCATGTTCGTTACTTGTTAGACAATAATTTTCGTAAATTTTCGTCAATGATTTGCAGTATCTTGAAACCCTTTTCTTTTGCTATTTTCAGTCGTATGTTCATATGACATCTATAACAAAAGATTTGCATTCTGTATTTTAAATTCCTTTTTTCTGTTCGTATTTTGGATTCAAAATACAGCATGCAAATCTTTTGTTATAGATGTCATATGAACAATGAACATAGGACTGAAAACAAACAGAAAAAGGATTGAAACAAAATACAGAATGCAAATCTTTTGTTATAGATGTCATATGAACAATGAACACAGGACTGAAAACAAACAGAAAAAGGATTGAAACAAAATACAGCATGCAAATCATTGTTCATATGACATCTATAACAAAAGAACATAGGACTGAAAACAAACAGAAAAAGGATTCAAACAAAATACAGAATGTAAATCTTTTGTTATAGATGTCATTTTTGTTCTTTTGCCGTTTTCGTTTTGTCTTTTTTTTTCGTCGGATCATTCGTTCGTATTTGCGGTTGTTCGTTATGCGGCTCATTCGTAATCTCGTAGTTTTCGTATTTTGGTGCTTTAATTTTTTCGTATGTACACATTATCCTGCGGGTACGAAAATGAACATTTCCGTACGAAAATAACATTCGTACGAACGGGAATGCACATATCTACTAACAGAGTCATCAAAAGCAGAAGAGACTTCTGCATGACTTGGGGCTCAGACTGCTTGGCTGATTTGCAAGGGGGTGAGATGAAAGACTGATGGACATCGGCTGCAGGTGCCAACTCTGATCTTTCAGCACAAGACTGGATGGGAGACAATGTGAAGGAACTGGAGATTAGACATGTGCACAGAAAAAAAAATTATTTATTTTTTGTTCCGTTTCGTATGGTCCCGTCTGTTCGTTTTTTGTAAGACGATTTACCTTCAACTATGTAGTGTAAGGGCCTGCCTGATTGCATACAATTGAAAGTGTTGTTTAGTTTGACCTCATATATGGTTTTTGGTAAATCTAAAAGAAAATTGTACAAGAAAATTGAACATGTATGACCAGCCTCAGTGACTGAAAGCAGCTTCTCTTTTGTGCTGAGTAGTGAGTACACTTGTGCAGTAAAGCCTAATAAACTTTTCTGTGGATTTTCATCTGAAGGGAGATCAGTTGGCCAATAGAAAACAGTATGTAAAGTGTGTATCTCACACGTACAAATATGCAGGCAAGACTGCAAACACTGGAGGAAAAACTGTAAACAATATTGTTTTGCCCTGAATGACTGTTTTTTTAATACAACAATAGAAGAACACTAGCTAAGGTGTTTATCTCACACCTACAGATATGCAGGAAACGCAACAATTTTTTTTTTTATTTGCCCAAAATAATTGTTTTTTGGAATAGCACAATAGAAAACAGTATGTAAAGTGTGTATCTCACACATACAAATATGCAGGCAAGACTGCAAACACTGGGGATTCGATGACGTGTCGTACGTGATGCACGCACGCACGTCGAGGGAGGAGCTGCCCAAGCCATGGATCCAGCAGAGAGATGACGGGGACGGAGAACGCGGAAGGATTTGGCAAGCAAGCGGGAACGGGAGCGGCAGCTAGGCAGAGTGTTGGCCCGATGATACGCTGAACCGTCACGCATCCACCATCCTTCCTCGACATTCGCCGCGCTCCTAGCAGCGCAGCGGAGGCTCCCCCTGTCCCACTTTTCGTCCCCCCCCCCCGTGGTCACGGAGCACGCCGGCCTGAGAAACCTGTAAGCGAGGCTTCAGTGCTGGAGTTGGCTGGAGGCAGTGGAGGTAAACCCCCCTGGGAGAAGTGGCAAGAGCAGGTAAAAAAGTTTTTTGTCCCATTTACCTCGGAGACTGTGTAAGCAGAACACAGGTCTAAAATCTGCAGGTTTAAGGTCAAGAGGAAAGGGTAAGACCGTTGGACTGATATACCCCCCCAAGCTCTCCCCTCAAAGTTACATCATTGATGCATTTGCAATAGAGAGGCCTTTTTGAAGCCTTTTGAAGCCGATGTATAAGATTTTCCTTGCATTTACCCATGTGTGATATGTTTGGGGACAGGGTTGTATACCTTCTGCATACTTATTGAACTGTTGAACTGCTTTGGTGAAAATATCATGTACAGGAGCACAGTATAATACTGAGATAACGAGATGAGGAGGGGCTAGATGCAAAATTCACGTAACCATCATTGACGGGGACGCAGGGGGGTAAAACCCTGCCTAAATACATGACTACCTTCTTGCAGCACAACATATAGTCGTATCCTTGAGGTTATGTATCCATTTCGTCTCCACCAGTCCGGCAAATAACTTGTGGAAAATTACGGGGACACCCCCCCCCCCCGGGCGCCTCAACTATCCTAGGAGTAATGGGTCTCTTAGGGATCAAGTCATGTAAGGCCCTATATTAAGTCGGCCTCTATATAGCAAGTAACCCCCCTAGGGAGAGCGTTGTCTACCTCCAATCAAGGACATAGTAGGAGGGAGGGGTTTATATACATAGTCACACAGATAGCCCCATACATGGGGAGACCCAGGGTTGACGAGGAGTCCCTAGTTGAAAGTTAGGTGGACTGCTAATTTCTAGAAGCACCAGAACATCAAAAACCAGGAAAGAGCCCATCTGAGCGGGATCAATACCGCTCCCGCATCTTTAAGAGTCATACATAGGGGCGAAGGCGGGACCATCGGCAAAACTGGGGAAACGAATCAGAGCCAGGACAAAATACGCAATGAGCAAGACTACAAGGGGATCGACCCTGAGAACCCCCAAGGACAACTCTACCAGCAGCACTATCAGACAATATATGACCCCGGAGGGGAAAAAAAATACTCTGAGTAATGAAAAAAAAGTTGATAAACCGGGGACGACTAAAAGGGGACTGGGGGCGGTGAACCCCTCAACGATGGAGGTATCAACAGAGGGAGACCCCAACTTAAGTCAACTAGACGAATCAAGAGCAGGCTCGCACATTCCAACGAAAGACGAATTAGATGGCATGCTAAGAAGACTGGAAAAAGCAATTAGAGAGGAAATCAGTGCATTGAGGACGGATATAGGGCATATTCTATCACGTGTGGAAGAGATGGAGACCAGGCAGGAAAGACAAGACTTAGAACTCACGCAACTAAGAGACCAACAGATCCAAATAAAACTTAACCAGATATCGGTTAGAAGACCAGGAGAATCGCAATTGTAGGCAAAACCTGCGTATACGCTCTATTAAAGAAGAAAGGGGTGAAGACTTGGAATTTTTTTTAAACAATATGTTTCTTCCCCTCCTGGATAAGGGTATGGAAGAATCCCTCAAAATAGAGCATGTCTACCTTATGGGCCGAGCCAGAGATGGAGGAGGAGAAAAACCAAGAGATATAATCGTCAGGTTCAGACATTATGAAGATAAGGCAGAGATCTGGTCTAGACTGAGGCCTCGTACACACGATCGGACATATCCGATGAAAACGGTCCGCGGACCATTTCCATCGGATATGTCCGATCGGGAGTTTGATCCGATGGCGTGTACACACCATCGGATCAAATTCCCCGCCGCCGGACGGCGCGGTGATGCGGCGGTGACGTTGACGCCGCCATGTCACCGCCACGTCACCGCACCAGGAAGTTAAACACTTCTGCGCATGCGCCGAATCCATTCGGCGGCGGCGCGGCGGCGGTGGGGCACGACATGTCTGCTTGTAAGTGTACTAACCAGCAGACATGTCGGGCGGACAGATTTCACCGGATGGATTTCAAAGCATGCTTTGAAATCTGTCGGGTGGAGAAATCTGTCCGCTAGCCCATACACACGAGCGGAGATGTCTGCTGAAACGGTCCATCGGACCGTTTTCAGCGGACATATCCCCTCGTGTGTACGAGGCCTGAGAGGAAAGTCACCCCTGGGATATCAAGGGGACGAGATCCAGATCTTTACAGATCTGGCACGGGAAACCCTTGATAGGAGGAGGCACCTAAAGCCCCTATTGGAACAGATGCGACAATAAAATATTAAATACCAGTGGGGGTTCCCAGCATGCCTTATTGGAAAAAAGGAGGGGATCTCGGCAAAACTAACATTCCCAGAAGACCTGCCAGATTTCTGCCGAAAATTGGATCTGCAGAGTGTGGACTTACCCGGATGGGTTGAATGAGTCTATCTGACCTCAGCAGGGGGAAATAGGGGGGGGGGGTCGGGGGGAAGGGAGGGGGGCGCTAGGCAGGGTCTTCTGTGCCCCAACTTAAAAAAAAAAAAAAAACTCCAGAAGACTGCCTGGCTGTCTTCTGGGGGAGACACGAGAGGGTCTGTTGGTGTGGGCAAAGTCTCCACCTCACCACATAGAAACCAGAGGGCAATAGGGGGGGCAGCGCCCGGGGTGGTTTCAAAGACGATGGTGGGGTCTGGGCGGGGGAAGGGGGGGTGGTCGGGGGGCTTAGGGCTGGGGAAAGGGGGAGGGGAGGAAGTTTTGAGGAAGGAGGCGGGACATGGCTCTCAGGCACTCGAGTGGAAACAGGGGAGTAAAGGGAGAACTGGGTGAGATGACAGATATTAAGTTTATGTCATACAATGTCAAAGGGATGAACTCTGAGCGTAAAAGATACAAGATCCTAGAGGAGATCAAACACAATAGAGCCGATGTGGTCTTTATACAGGAAACACACTTATCCCTGGAATCAAATATTAAGTTGTACTCACCCACTTTTCCAACTTGGTACTACTGCGATTCTATCTCTAACCGTTCACGGGGAGTGGCAATTGGTTTTGCGCAAGGTATAAGGTTTGTTCTAGAGGCAAGATTATTAGATCCGGAAGGCAGATTCCTCTTTTTAAAAGGGAAACTAGAGAATACAACATATACCTTCGCAAATATCTACTCCCCTAATAAACACCCTATCGAATATCTAGGTAAAATCCTGGGTAAACTGTCAAACTTCAAGGAGGGATATTTGATCATAATGGGGGATTTTAATTTTAATATGGACCCAAGAGTAGACAACAAGTCCTGGGGGAGGGAGAGAATCAACGGGCAACTTAAAAAAATAAGACATAAAATGCATGATAAACAACTAGTAGATGTATGGAGGGTTTTACACCCAGGCAAACACGACTACACGTTCTTCTCCCCTCCACATGGAACATACTCTCGGATCGACTACATTTTGGCGGACCATAGTTTATTAGATCGGGTGATCGAGGCAGACATCGGTATTATGACTTTATCGGATCATGCCCCAGTCTCCATGAAAATTAGATCACTAGCCCACGAGAACCAACAGTCGACATGGTACCTAAATGATAGCCTGATCCGAGACGATGGGGGGGGCTGGGAGGGTGGAAGAGGAACTGAAACAATTCTTTCTTAGTAATGACACAGAAGAGATCTCAACTGCCACCCTCTGGATGACGCATAAAGCGTACATCAGAGGGGTACTAATATCTGAGGGAGCTAGGAAAAAAGCGGAGAGAAATAGGAAGCGAAATACCCTGATCAAGGAAATAACGATTTTAGAGCGAAGCCATAAAGAACAGACACGCAATGAGACATACGTAAAATTGATTAAAAAAAGAGATGAATTAAAAGAGATTATGGAACAGGAAGTCAGTATAAACTTTAAGAATATTGCCAGAGAGAGGTACATATGGGGTAATAAACCCAGTAGGTACCTCGCTAAAATGGCTCAAAAAAAGAGGACCGGGAACTATATTGAGAAAGTCAAAAGGAAAAGTGGGGAGCTGGTGTATTCATCCAAGGACATAGGCGAAACCTTTAAAAACTATTATGAAGAACTCTACTCGATTAATCAAGGAAAGTGGCAAGAGGGGGTGAAAGAGGCGAAGACTCGAGAATTTCTCTAGCAGGCGGGGCTACCCAAAATAAAGGAACTGGAAAAAATAATAATGGATAAACCCATCACGGAAGAAGAAATTAAGAATGCCCTGAATAATACGGCAGGTGGCAAAAGCCCGGGCCCTGATGGGTTTTCGGCCTTTTACTACAAGAGATTTAGCCATATTTTGATATCTAAAATGTGTAGATATTTTAACGGAGTACGATCGGAGTACGACATTAGTAAGGAAGCCTCAGCCGCCTCTGTCGTAGTTATTTTAAAGGAGGGGAAGGACGGATCAACCTGTTCGGGATATAGACCAATTTCTCTGTTAAACACTGATACAAAGCTCTTTGCAAAAATTTTGGCAGAGCGTTTAAAAAAGTCTTTACATCAGTTGATCTATCCTGACCAGGTTGGATTTGTCCCAATGAGAGAAGGAAAGGACAATAAGAGCGCTCCTCCTTTTAGAGAGGATGAAACAGAGTGGACCCCCAGGACTATTCCTGTCGGTGGATGCCGAGAAGGCCTTCGACAGGGTAGACTGGGGGTTCATGATGCAGACTCTCGAAACAATGGGAATGAGTCCGTCGAAATGAAGAACGGGACAAGGCAGGGGTGTCCCCTGTCCCCCCTTCTCTTTATACTAGCACTTGAACCTCTGCTTGCAATGATCCGTAAGGCCCCCGAAGTCAAGGGGGTCAGAGTAGAACAGGGGTCTCAAACTCAAATTATCTGGGGGCCACTGGAGGTATAAGCTGGGTGAGGCTGGGCCGCATCAAGTATTGGACCAAAATGTCACAGATTGCGCCCCTGCCGCCCCTAATGTTCACTCTCCAGGACAGTCCCTATGACCCTGGCTGCAGTCACATACACACACTCACTCTTCTCCATTCTTCTTTCGGCACTGCCAGCCAATCACATAGATTAGCGCTCAGTCTATTAGGGCAGTGAGCCAATATTCGCTCAGCCCTGATAGGCTGAGCTCTTGTTCCACCCACAGAAATTTCCTATCAGGGCTGAGCGAATATGGTTTCACATACATATAATGCCCCCATCATGTGCCCCTCACATATAATGCCCCATCATGCGCCCCTCACCATCCACCAATAACACCCCCCACCAGCAGTAGCACCGCCATCATCCACCAGCAACACTCCCATTCCCCCTACCCCCCTGTGGTAATAGCATGAGCAGACAGATGTTGGGGGGTGCTACTGCTGAATGGGGGTTTGGATGATTGAGATCCACCAGCAACACCCCCCCCCCATCCACCTTACCCCCCTGTGGTAATAGAATGAGCTGACGGATGATGGGGGTACTACTGCTGGGGTAGGGGGGGTGTTGTTGGATGATTGGGATGCTATTGCCAGGGCCAGGGCCAGGGTCATGTTATTACCACAGGGGGGGGGGCTGTTGCTGGTGAATGATTAGGGTGCTACTGTTCATCAACACCCCCCAACCCCCCAGCAGTAGCACCCCCATCATCCACAAGCAACACCCCCCATTCCCCCTACCACCCTGTGATAATAGCATCAGCTGAAAGATTATGGGGGTACTACTGCTGGGGGGTTGGGGGGTGTTGATGAACAGTAGCACCCTAATCATTCACCAGCAACACCCCCCCCCCTGTGGTAATAACATGAGGGTGCTAGCCTCCCAATCATCCAACAACAACCGCCCCCCCCAGCAGTAGCACCCCCTATTCCCCCTACCACCCTGTGATAGCATCTGCTAACTGGCATTACAGTAGCACTTACTTTGAAGGACGCTGCTGACGAGGGCGAGGGCGCTCAGCTCTTCTGAGCAACTTCACTTCAGTGCGGACGGGCGCGTGACGGTAGCGCCGCCCTACGCTGCTGACGTCACATGACGCACACCCCTATTTTGCCGGACACAAAGATGAGTACGGGGGGGGGCTGCAGGGAAAGGGTACTGCGCTGCGCTGCATGCGCTGCAAAGTATGACACTGTCCGGGGGAAGGGCTTGTCAGTGGGCCGCAAAATCTCGGTCTGCGGGCCGCAACTGGCCCGCGGGCCGGGAGTTTGAGACCCCTGGAGTAGAAGAAGAACATAAGCTGGCGGCATTCGCCGACGACGTGTTGTTCTTCCTCACTAAACCAACGGAATCCATACCTAAGCTTCTATCGATAATACAACTATATAGTAAAATCTCCAATTTCAAAATTAATATAACAAAATCTGAAATACTAAACATAAATCTCAATAAAAAGGAAGAGTTGCAAGTAAAGGAGATATGTGTTATCCCCTGGAAGAAATAAATAAAATACCTTGGTATAAAATTAGCTAATTCGACCCAGAAGATGTATAGTATTAACTATATCCCCTTATTAAATGATATTCAAGAGGAATTAAAAAAGACGATAAATAAACCAATTTCATGGATAGGATGCATTAATATGTTGAAAATGACCATAGTACCAAAAATTTTATATAAATTCACAATGATGCCAATCGCTTTACCCCAACAGTTTCTAAATACCCTAAACTCCTTATTAATTAATTACCTTTGGAAAAACAAAAAACACAGAATCTCTCTTTCAATCCTCAAACAAGTGAAGCAACAGGGCGGTCTCTCAGTTCCCGATATTAAAAATTATTATAAGGCGGCGGTTCTTTCTAGGGTGATAGAATGGGCTAGGGATCCACCAGGGAAGAGATGGTTACAAATAGAGAAGGCACAAGTAAATCTTCAACTCACTAATATTATGTGGATACCTGCACAACACCAAGCTTTGGATAATAAAATATATGATATGACACGAGACACATTAAAAATATGGGATAGAGCACAGACACTTTTAGAGAGCAAGTTTAATTCCCCACTAATGAATTTAAAGGAAAACACATACTTTGCACCTGGGAGGAAGAAGATAGGGGGTAACTGGATCAGAAAGGAAAAAGTATACTTAGGAGATATTATAAACAACGGGACGATAAGGACCTATGAAGAGCTAGAGGCCAAGGTGGACTTCTGGAAGCTGGATAGGTGGCACTACTTCCAGCTATGCCATTTTGTAAAATACCTCCCCCGCCCCTTACGGACGGGGTTAGAGTTGACACCAGTGGAGAAGCTATGTAAGGCAGAAAATCCTAATGCCGCGTACACACGGTCGTTTTTTGCGATGGAAAAAAACGTTGTTTTTTAAAACGTCATTTAAATTGATCGTGTGTGGGCAAAACGTCGTTTTTTGGCTTCCAAAAAACGAAAAAAAAAAAAATTCCAACATGCTTGAATTTTTTGTGTCGTTTTTCAACACGTCGTTTTTTGTTTCACAAAAAGTCACCGTGTGTAGCAAAAACAACGTTTAAAACGACGTTTTTCAACCCGCACATGCCCAGAAGCTAGTTATGAAGCGAGCTTCAATGGAAAAGGGTGGTGAACGTAACCTCGCTTTTTGTGAAAAAACTATGGTGTGTATGCAACATCGTCTTTGAAAGTGACGTTTCAAAAACGTTGTTTTTTACTTCACAGAAAACATCGTTTTTTTTCATCACAAAAAATGATCGTGTGTACGCGGCATAAGAGTACGGTCTCCAAATTATATGGGATTCTTATAAAGATTGGTGCTCGTGAAGACGCACCCTTCTTAGAGAAATGGGAAAGAGAATTGGGCACTTCCAGAGGGGAAAACACTTCACAAAGAATATTTCAATTAACGCACGCATCAGCAATTGACACAAGAACAGCCGAGACCAACTATAAGTGCCTTTCGGGCTGGTATATGACCCCAGACAAATCCAGTAAATTTAAAGTAGGCCAAACCGCCAATTGCTGGCGGGGGTGTCCAGATAAAGGTACTATGGGACACTTGTGGTGGACCTGCCCGAAAATACAAAAGTTTTGGGATAATATAAGCAGCCAAATAAAAGAGATTACTGGGAAGAAGCTCAAAAAAGATCCCTGGGGGTTGCTCTTCCACTGCGGCTACGGGGGTATTAAAGGGTATAGGCAATCCTTATTACCCCATCTACTAAATGCGGCCAAAAGACTTATACCAAAAAAATAGCAAGAAATGGAAGGTCCGCAGATTTGGGAGTGGATTGACGCAGTGGAGGAGACTTATAGATCAGAAGAGTTGAAAAGTAGTGTAGGGGAAACCAATATGGACTTCCAGGAAAAATGGGGTAAGTGGAAAGAGTACAAAAAAACATGGAGTTATGCGGAGGGCCTGAGGCCCCCCTAGGGAAAAAAAAAAAAACTGGGCATATTAGATCTCGCTAAAAAACCAAGATGACGACACTTAACATTGAAAGACCTTAAGACTATCTATAAAGCCAGTCGAGTCCTGAGAGCCATGAGGGTGGGGGGGTGAATACGTGGGGGGTGAGGAAAGCCTCTGAATAAGGGGGCCGAATACCCCCTTTCCGGTTTTCAAAAAAAAAAAAAATCAAAAAAAAAAAAAAAGAGCCTCCGGTAAAACCACAAAAAGACACCACAGATGATGCAACATGTAAATTGTGACGAAAGTAGTACCAACTCTTGAGCTGGTCTCAAACGTCAACTATCAAAAGGCTGAAGTGGTGGAAAAAAAAATAAGACTGCAAAAAAATATATTTTTTTTGAATAAGACAATAGAAGAACACTAGCTAAGGTGTTTATCTCACACCTACAGATATGCAGGAAACACTGAGAAACACTGGAGGAAACACTGCATTTTTTTCACAGTAACATATGCAGTGCTGCTGCACTTTGATTTGTGATGTTGGACTGACTCCGATCTAATTCTCTCCCTATAAGCACAATCAGGAACCTTCCCCTAAATTATCAAATGCAGAGAATGTCACAGGAACATATGCAGTGCTGGTGAAATATGCAGAGTAATTGACAGGAACATATGCAGTGCTGCTGCAATTAGATTTGTCAAGTAGGACTGACTCCTATATAATTCTCTACCTATAAGCACAATCAGGAACCTTTCCCTACAGTAGCTAATGCAGATAATGTTACAGGAACATATGCAGTGCTGGTGCAACATGCAGAGTATCTGACAGGAACATATGCAGTGCTGGTGAAATATGCAGAGTATCTGACAGGAACATAGGCAGTGCTGGTGTAATATGCAGAGTATCTCACAGGAACATATGCATTGCTGGTGCAATATGCAGAGTATCTGACAGGAACATATGCAGTGCTGCTGCAATTAGATTTGTGAAGTAGGACTGACTCCTAACTAATTCTGTCCCTATTAGCACAATCAGGAACCTTTGCCTAATGTAGCTAATGCTATGTAGATCAATCGCTGAGTATTCTAATTCAATTTCTGAAGCAGGAAAATCCTTAGAGCAGCTGCAGCCTTTCCCTACCCTAGCTAAAGCAGAGTGACGAGCTTTGCTGTGTGCCTCTAGCTTATATAGAGGCTGGGTCACATGCTCGGTCACATTCTGCACTGGCCAATCACAGCCATGCCATTAGTAGGCATGGCTGTGATGGCTTCTAGGACACACAAGTAAAAGAAATGCTGATTGGCTGCCATGCAGCGCACTGTTACATACCCGAACACTGAATCCGAACCCGAACTTTCAGAAAATTGTTCAGGTTCGGGTCCGGGTCAAAAAAAACGAAAGTTCGGTACGATCCCGAACTTTACAGTTTGAGTTCGCTCAGCCCTACCCATAACTCTTCTATGCATGACACACTGGAACTTACTGATTTCATTAAAACTTTCCCTACCAACAACCAGCATATATTGGATACTACACTTAAAAGTGTGCTGATCTCCATGCGCAGCTCTCTTCATACAGACATGATGTCCTGTGTCCAAACCTTCAGAGCAGATGTCCAAGAGCTGGGGGGCAGAGTGGATCACTTAGAACAGAAAAGTTATTTTTTTGCTTATGTGCAACAGCTTGCCATTCACCTGAAGTATGCAATTTAGTGGTCGTGTACTTGTTTATTTTTCTTTCACATGGAAAAAATTGAGGATTACATCCCTGGGGACGTTATCAGTCAGGTGCGGAAGTTTGAGTAGTCTGTGAATTCTGTCAAAACCTGATTCTAATTCAGAAATGTATAGTAGTATTGGATGGATACGGTCACAATGCAAATTTTAATGTTGTCCCCCTTAGATCTATCTTCCGAGTCGGCCATTTTTGTTTTCAGTCATTCAATGTCATCCCTCCTTTCATTGTGTGAATCTACAAGTGAATTGTAAAAACTAGCAAATTCACATATTTTTGCTCCGACGTACACCACAAATGAGCCTCCCACTGTTATGTGCAGTTAATCTGCATTCAAATCCCCCCTGGTTCACTTTTTTCTACTTTAAGTGCTGGTCACAGTTTTTAGGTTTTGCTGATGTTTTTTTTCTACCTTTTTTTCTTTATGTATGTAGTATGCAGTACACTGCATTCCTTTGGAAACCTGGCATTCAATAGGCTTTTCCAGAATCTGACAGAGGGGGAAGACGATTGTTTCCAGTTCATCATAATGGCTTTAAGAGCATAATATAGTAATAGGGATATGAGTATTTTTCTGGCTCTGATCATTGGCATTTGTTCCACTAGCCACAACAGACAATATTTACGATCATAAGGAACATGAGTCTTTGTTACCTTGGCAAACACCTGGAGTACTTCTTTCAATTAATGGTTGGTAGGAGCACTTACACCGTCGCATCTAAGTTGCAATGTTATGTTTGGCCGCTAGGTGGCGTTCCCGTCGATTTCTGTGTCGAATATGCAAATGAGCATGATACGCCGATTCCCGAACGTATTTGCGCGCCGTCGTTGTAGTTTACTTCGTTTGCGTAAGCGTAAGGTTACCCTGCTATATGAGGGGTAACCTTGCGTAGGTCTGGCATAGCCATGTTAAGTATGGACGTCGGGACAGCATTGTGTTTTTCCGTAGTTTACGTTGTTTATGTAACTCAGCGCGAATAGGGCTGTGCGTTAATTACGTTGCTGTTGAAATCAATGTATTTGCGGCGTACTATGGAGCATGCGCAGTGGGCTACGTTTATGGCCGGCGCATGCGCAGTTCATTCAGCGTGGGGCGTGCTTAATTTAAATTCAGCACGCCCACCTCCTTCCTACTTTGAATTACGTGGCCTTACACCGGCCCATTTACGCAACGCCGCCGCAAATTACGGAGCAAGTGCTGTATTCTCAAAGCACTTGCTCCGTAATTTGCGAAGTGCGGAGGCGTAGCGTAAATGGGATATGCTACACTACGCCAACAATACGGAAAACTACGAGAATCTGGCCCACAGTGTGTATACACTAAACGGTAAATAAAAACAGTCCAAAAAAAAAAGTCCAAAAGATTAATTTTCCAGTCCATAAAATATTAAATTAGATAATAATAGTAGTAGTAGTAGTAAATCTTCAAAGCAAGTGGGTGTTATACCTAAAGGGTTCCACATGTACTGACACTTTAAGGCTGGCTCCACCCAGCAGTGATGACAAGGGTCAAGGGGCATAGTAGCCATCTTAGAGAGAAAGAGCACATGTAGGAAGCAGAGATATGTACTGTCCTGAGATGCATGTTGCAGAGTACACCCTGTACTGAAATAAACATCCGTTGTTCCAGATCAGAGTCTTGTGTCTCTCACAACACACAGGACATGACCGTGACGACAAGAATGGGATTTACAAAGTGTCTATCAGTCTGAGAGATAGAGAGAGACAAAGACATTGTGGATTGTTACCTGGAATTACAGATCCCAGCAGGAAAATGTCATTAATCGGGACATTGTGAGTTTGATGGAGAACAGACATCCTGGAGTTCCTGGGTTGAGAGGCTGGAACAGTATTTCAGTGCAAATGACATCACAGACAACAGGCAAGTAGCAGTATTTTTGACAGTGGTCAGGGCCAAAACATATGACACTCTTAGGCCTTGTACACACAAGGGAATAAATCCGCTGAAACTGGTCCGACGGACCATTTCATCCGAAAAATCCGCTCGTCTCTATGGGCAAACAGACAGTTTTGGCCGGATTTCTCCTGCGGAAAAATTTCAAAGCATGCTTTGAAATTTTTCCGCCGGACACATGTCCGTCAAATATGTCCGCTCGTTAGTACACAAAAGCATCGGACTAAAAACCCGCGCATGCTCAGTCAAAACGATGGGACGGGAGCACTCATTCAGGTAAAACTCGCGTTTGTTTGGGACATGGCACATTCGTCACCTAAACTCTCTATATAGTGTCCCGTTTCTAGCGTTTTTTTGTTCTTTGTTCTCTTGCTAGAAGAAACCCGTTCTCTTGCTGATGCAGTTTTGTCCCGATGTCCCATACTGAAAGGTTGCATTTTCGTTTGTGCTTTTTCTATTTGACACTGTTTGCTAGCCAGATGTCCCCACATTTGTTTTCGTTCTCCAATTTTTAGTATGTCTATTTTGACTTAATGTTGAGCGTATCAAATTTTTTTTTGTTTGCTTTTTATTTTTTGTTGTATTTTACGTTTTTAGAATTTTTCCAACTTATGTTATTGTTGTCGTTTCATCATGTTTTTTTTAAATATATTTTTTTCCCTTTTTTTCTTTTTCCCAACTATGTCATTTTGTTGTTTCATCCTAGTTTCATCCTTTATTTTTTTTCCTTATTTTTTTTTTGGGGGGGGGGGGTTTCATTATTTCAACATTTTAAGCTTCTTTTGGGTTTACCAAGTTCTACCACAAAAGGTCACCCCCCCCCCAAGGAGTTTGTGTCCTTTGCAAATGCCACATTTTATTTTACAAATGTCTGATGCTTACTCACCACAGTATAAAACACAATAGACAAGGTTTGAAAGTAACTTCAAAAGCCATTTATTTCCGGCCAAAAAAGAAATTATAAATCACCAGAACGGCAGCACTTGATGAGATTGCAACATACATGCATACTTGGGAATTACAACATGATTAAGGATACATTTAGTAACCTCAGGAGTCAATAACAAAAATCAGAATCAGCAGCACATGAACAAAGGAACCCAAGCTGTGCTACTCCAACAAGCTCAGTTTTTTGGACAATCAACTGGATGGCAGGGAATCATCATCTCGACTTCTTTCCAGACGTCCTTCCAGCGAAACTTCCACGGACCCTTGCAGGTGGGGCTGATGTGGCAGCAGGAGGAGGATGATGATGATGGGGAGCAGGCCGGGCTGGGTCACACAGCACAGTGTCCCTGCTCCGCTCGTCCCTTTTCATCCAGGCCAGGACCTGATTAATGAGGTCCCTGGCCAGGCTTTTTTGCTCCTCCCCCCCTTGGTTTAGCTTATTGGCCACAAACGCACTGTAGCATTCCGTGGGGTTGAGATTTCAGCAGCCTCCCGGATGACCTCCAGGCTCTCATCCTGCACCACCCTCCTGCGCCTCCTTGCAGCTGGTGGCCTCATCTGGAGGGGAGGAACTTGGCTGATGGTGCTCAGCCTGGGCCTGGGGACCTGCTGCACCTCACTTGGCCCGGCCTCCTCCTGGCTGCCACTCCCCCCTTCCGCCTGGCTGACATGGGCCTCAGGAGCTGCCACCTCCTGGCTGGTCTCTTCTTCCTGTGTATAAAAAAGGGACATGTTGTAATATTTTGCACAATCAATCACACACATTTTCTTTCTCTAGACTGTTTTAGTTAGTATTCATTTTAATTAAACAGACTGTCCTTCTGACCCCTGAATTTGGCATCCCTGACATCTATTTGTAGGCCCACAACTTTGGTTTTTCATCCCAAGGTTCGTTTTTTGTTTACCAGATCAACTCACTAATTCAAAATAAATAGCAGCACCAAAATATGTTGGAAAATACTATACCTCACTGAAGATGGCCAGATCTGGCTCCATGTCAGCCAGCCCCGCTGCAGACTCTGCAGGGCTCCTGGGATCCGGGGAAGTTCCGCTGGGAGGAAGGCTGGAAGGAAGTGTGGAATCAGAAGGCCTGCCATCCAGTTCATTGTTCAAAAAACTGAGCTCTTTGTAGTACCAGAGCTTGGGTTCCTTTTTCTTAGCTGCTGCTGATCCTGATTTTTTATATTTGATGTTTTTATAGACATTTCTGTAGCTTCTCCTGAGGTTACTAAATTTATCCTTAACCATGTCGCCTGTGCAACTTGGCACCCAAGTGTGCAGGTATGTAGCAATCTCATCAAGTGCTGCCGCTCTCTTCACTGTGTCCAAATATTCCGGGTGCCTGGTGTCCCAAAGAAGGAACATATCCCTATAGCGGTTTATTAGCTGCATGGTTGCCTCCTTCCCTTTGAGCAAATCCATGTTTCCACGCTTTAAGCTCCTAAAATGACCTTCAATAATAATGTCTAGAATAGAAAATGACAAACAAACACAAAGCACAAATTAAATAAGGCTCAGCTTTGACATTCTAAAAATATGTGCACATTCATTCATTTTAGAGCAACTACAGTATACAAACACAGTGTCTTCTGCTGCTACATTGCTGGCCAGCTCTGCCGCATTGTTGTACCCCCCAAAAAAGGTGTCATGCAGAGCCATTTGTTTAAGTTGTAGCATGTAGCATGTAGATAAGAACACATCCACCATGAATATTAATGCTAGCACTCATCAAGGCACTATTTCATGTGTAGCTATCATGCCCCTCAGCATTGATGGCAGAACACACTACCTAATTATCTCTGTACAACCAACACACAACAATACTTGCATGATCTGACTGCATACTCTAAAATCAAAATAAAGAGGATAGAGCATTATCTACATATATCTTGATGAAGTGATGTGTACAAGCATTTAATGGTGTGCCCCAAGATACCTAAATAACAGTAGCACAAAAAGGGTGCAAACAACATTGAAAAGCCCCATCCCCCATGGCTGTTCAATTTCTAGGCCTCTGATCCGATGTTGTCATTTACCTTCGTCTCTCTATCTCCTCGTTTCCGCTCGAGTAATCTCCGTGTAACCTACGTAATCACGTCGTTTCCATTATATCCCCACGCAATCAAAAAACGCCGCCCTCGTCTCCGCCCATGACGTACCAATTCCTGTTTTCCACGCCCCTATGCAATGTTGATTGGAAAATATGGTGATGTCACACGAGCGCACATTAGCCTCTGATCGGGATCAGGAAGGGACAGAGGCCGGAACGTCCAGATCCAGGCCAAAACGATACAAGGCCACAAGCATGTCTCTACAAGAGATGGTGGAGATGGTGTCCATCCTGCGACATAAGGACTATGATGGTGAGCATGGGCCATACAGCACCCCTAACCGGAGGAAGTCCAAAATTATGGATAAGGCGACGAGGAAACTTTATGAGATGTTTAGGGTCACCAGGTCAAAAGAGCAGCTCCGTCCGACTTAAAACTGCGCGAGCCAGAGCAGTATCGCAAAATCAAGAAAATCATAGAAAAAAGTAAGTACTTTAAAATGTCTTTGGAGTGCCTATTGTTTTTTTAAATGTTTTGCCATGTCTATTTCGCCATCTGCCTCGTTGGCCTGGTTGTACTTTTGAACCCCTGCATAGAAAATTTTGTAATGTTTGTATAATCAATCCGATGACTTGCCACGATCCTAGTAAACATCGTTCCATCACATAGTTTATCCTAAATCAGCGGTTCCAGGAACAACACACCTGGACGTGGCTATTTGGTGAAAAACATCGTTTCGAAACAATGTTGAAAAGATGATGTGTTTGTGCAAACTAACTTGATTTTAAAAGGCAAACAGGATTCATTCATTCACACAGTGATGAGATAACATAATAATAATATATTTTAACATCTGGAATTAAGAGAACCTGTGTCTCCCCCCATAAACTAATAATTTGTACTTTTGGTGAAGGGACTCCAAAAACTACTTATTCAGGAGGCCAGCCATGTGTGTCACTTCACCAAAAAGGCTCATTATATCACAGCTTGGGAGAAGTCATCTACCAAAAAAAGGAATATGGTTTGTGCTGGAATAAGCCCAAAACTACAATTGTACTACAATTGTAACGTCACTTCTAAGCAATGTTTGCAAATTAGGCCCTCCAAAAATATCTGTTTGCTGATGAGTATCCCTTTTTTTAGTTTTTTTAGGGGAAAGAAGAGGACAGCTCTATGAGGAGTCAGGGAGGCCCACACTGTCTCCAAAACGCAAGAAAAAACTTGTGGAGGAGGAGGATGATGAAGAAGGAGAGGAGGAAGAAGGAGAGGAGGAAGGGAGAGAGGAGGAAGGCGGATTGGTGGAATTAGGCGGATTGGTGGATGATGGCGGATTGGTGGAGGAAGGCGGATTGGTGGAATTAGGCGGATTGGTGGATGATAGCGGATTGGTGGAGGAAGGCGGATTGGTGGAATTAGGCGGATTGGTGGATGATGGCGGATTGGTGGAGGAAGGCGGATTGGTGGAATTAGGCGGATTGGTGGATGATGGCGGATTGGTGGAGGAAGGCGGATTGGTTCAGGAAGGAGAAGTTGAAGAAGAAGGAGAAGTTCTAGAAGATGTTGAAATTCTCAGTACAACAGGTCAGTGACACCCCAGCTTTGCAGGGAAAAAGAGATGTAGATAGGCCTGCACCTTACTTACTTACAATGTTATTTTTTTTTTTTTTTTTTAGGGGATGAAGATGGGATTAGCACATCTGTTGCTCCTAATTTTTCTTGTGCAAGTGCACAAATCCTAATACAGCAGATAATGGAGTGCAGCACGGAGCTGGCCAATATGAGGGAAAGGATGGTGGTGATGGACCAAAACTTCAAAAATATGCTAGATATTTTGGGACGTATATAGAAGACTATCTGTCCCTCCTGCCCCCCCCCCCCTGCCCTCACCCCCGACCACCCCACTCTCAAAGATATTTTATATTTTTACATTAAAATACACCAAAATTTGAGGATGCACACACACACACAGTTGGGTTTATTTATTAAAGCTAGAACGTGCAAAAGCAGCCTCACTTGGCATATAAACCAATCAGCTTCCATGTTTAGATGCAATAGCTTAATTGAATAAGCTGAAGTTAGAAGCTGATTGGCTTATATGCAGAAATAAGCCTGAGTTTGCACTCTTTAGTAAATAAACCCCAGTGTGTGTTCACATGTGCTATCTGCCATCACAGGACATCGATTGTCTGTGCTTTGTGGGTGCAACCCCTTCCTCGCTTATCAAGTAGGTGAGAGAAAGGGGTTGCACCCACAAACCACATACATTGATCACCCATGATGGCAGATAGCACATGTGAACATTTAGCATGGGATCTCAGGCGGAAATTCACCATTTGGCCCATCACACACAGCATGTGTGCATCCTCAAATTTTGGCGTATTCCGGGGTGACATAAGACCATGTCGTCTGGGTTTGGTATGCTAACTAAAAGGTTGAACTTTGTAAGTTCCATTGTTACATGTGTGTACGCTCATCAGACCAACGGACAAATTTGGCTTGTCCGCTGGGAAATATCCGTCGGATGTTTCCGACCAGATAAATTACATTGTGTGTACAAGGCCTTAGGCGGCGTACACACGACCGGTTTTCTCAGCAGAATCCAGTAAGAAACTCGATGGGAGACGTATTTTGCCGAGAAAACCGGTCTTGTATACACTTTTCGCCGAGAAACCCATCGGGAAACTCGTCGAGCAATTCGAAAATTTGGCTCGACTCGTTTTTTAACTGCCAAACTAGGAACTCGACAGGGAAAACGATGTGTTTCGCCCGACTAGTTTCTCGGTTGTGTGTACGCCACCTTAGAGATCTGCTTTCCCCTGTAAAACCAGCAACTAAGACTTTGGCAGAGCTGCTGACACTGCTAGAGGATCACTTCCAGCCCAAACCACTAGAAATAGCAGAAAGATTTTGCTTCTATCAGAGGCAGCAGCAGACAGGTGAAGAGATTCAAGTTTATGTGCTCACCCTTTGAAGACTAGCCTCTACCTGTTCTTTTGGGTACTACCTACCTACTGCACTGAGAGATAAGTTTGTTATGGGACTGAATTGTGAGTCGACACAAAAGAGACTGTTAACAGAGAAAGACCTTACAAAGGCAATTGAGATAGCTTCAGTGATGGAAATGGCTGTGAAAGAAATAGAGGAATTGAACCCCCAGAGCAGAAGGGAAGAGGTGAAGCAGAAAGTTTTCACAACAGCAGTTAAGCCAACTGCCGCAAACTGGAAATACAGACCCCCACCAAGCCGGGAGTCAGCTTGCTAACGTTGTGGGAATACAGACCATGATCACAAAGTCTGCCGGTTTAAGGATCAGACCTGTCATAATTGCGGTATGACCGGCCATCTGAAACGATTTTGCCGTAGCAAGAAGGTGCGAGATAAACAACCTCTGAACCCCAAGACAAAGACATATATGGTGGGAAGATATACATCATCATCTGAGTCAGAGGATGAGGAAGTGCTCCACAGGTTAGACATACATCATGTGCATTCAGCACCCTCCGCAATGACTGTAGATGTAACCGTAACTGGTGGACCATAAACCACTCCTTCAGATCTTTAGCCCTGACAAAGGCATCTCCCAGACTACTGCGACCCGCCTCCAACGCTATGCCCTATTCTTGGGGGCATACAACTACAAAATTCAATATCGTGGTCATGATGCGGATGCTAATGCGGACGCAATATCCCGACTGACAGGGAGGTCCATGGACTCTTCTCCACCGGTCAAGAGTTGCCGTTACACCAGCCTGTCCTTCTTGTCTTCTGGGGAGATAGCAGCCCATACAACCAAGGATACCTTTCTGAAAACAATACTCTCCTGGGTACGGTCCGGTTGGCCTGCAACTGTCACACAGGAGTATGAACCTTATTTTCGTAGGCGTATGGAATTAACTGTGGCTGGCAACTGTGTTTTATGGGGAGACCGAGTGATCATTCCACAGACCCTCCGGAGACACATTCTGGACTTGCTACATACTGGTCATCCCAGGGGCACACGTATGAAACAAAAGGCCAGAGGCTATGTGTGGTGGCCAAACCTAGACTCAGATATCACAACATATGTGAATGCTTGTGCTGGATGTGCACAAATGGCAAGAGACCCTCCTCGTGGGTGCGTCCAGCCCTGGACTTGGCCCACGGTTCCTTGGTTTCGCCTACACTTGGACTTTGCAGGCCTGATCAGAGGACACACCTTCTTGATCATAGTGGACGCCTATTTAAAGTGGCTTGAAGTCATTCCTGTTACTCAGCCAATGACTAAGGCAACGGTTTCCATACTGTTACATCTCGCTGCTACGTTTGGATACCCCAGAGAAATTGTCACAGACAACAGTGCACAATTCACCAGTCAGGAGTTTCAGGGTTTCCTGACTGCCCACAACATCAAGCACAAGTTGACCGCACCTTACCACCCATCTACAAATGGTCAAGCAGAGAGGTTTGTGCAGACTTTCAAACGCTATTTCAAAGCTAAAGTGGCTGCAAGTAAACAACAGTCTCTGTCACCCCAGCAGCTGGACTCCTTCCTTTCTGCTTACAGAAACACACCACATGCAACCACTGGGAAAACTCCAGCAGAACTCCTTCTGGGTCGGCAGCCATGGACTGTTTTGGATATTCTCCGCCCTCAAACAGCCTAGGAACATGTACTGCAGTCCCAAGATAAGATGGTCAAACACAATGAGCTCCCCCGATTCACAGCCCATACAAAAGGTATGGGCCTGATCTTATGGGGCTTCCAACACCCGTTGGCTTCCTGCTGTCATTGCAGAGACTTTGGGACCCAAGATGTACATGGTCCACCTGGAAGATGGTTCCTTTTTTTAGACGTCATCCGGACCAACTGCATCCTCGTTCTCAACTACCTGAATCCCTGATGCCGGCTAAACCACCAGTGTCTCAAGGATCTGCTCCCAGCAGATCAGGATGCACAGAGACTGATGATTGTGGGACATCTGAACTTTTGAACTTTTGAACTCAGCTCCAACAGAGCCAAGAGAAAGGGTCACCACTCCAGGTGAGCCCTGTGGACAATTAGCGATGGTTGGATTACCAAGGTGCTGGTGATGCAAATAGCAATGGCAATGAAAGAAGGAAAATGGACTGCCACACTCCAGAAGAACTTCAAACGAAAAAAGTAGTCTTTAATGTAAAACAGGAACAAATACAGTCACCACAACCAAAAACAGGACAGCCGATGCGTTTCACACTCAACTAGTGCTTAGTCATGGCTCTGGTCTGGAGGTCTGTTTACCCTCTAAGCTGGGGGATCCCTTCTTGGCCCCACCGGTACCCATTCCGGCCAGCCCTGTTTCCTCTGGTCCTGAATCACTGGATGCCCGGCCTCAACGACACTGTCACCCTCCTGACCGGTTTAAGTTGCAAGAGCGGTTACGAGACTTTTGACGGGGCCGACGGAAGTGATTCGATGACATATTAACCACGCAACTGTCCCTGGAAGCTTGAAGTCCTCTAATTATCCTGTGTTTGGAGGACTGTTATTGGACAGTTATCAGTTAATGTTTTGTGCCTGTTATTGTTTGTTGTGTTTTTTTTTTTTTTTTTTTTTTTAGGGATGGATGGAAATTGTTATACCTAAAGGGTTCCACATGTACTGGCACTTTAGGGCTGGCTTCACCCAGCAGTGATGACAAGGGTCAAGGGGCATAGTAGCCATCTTAGAGAGAAAGAGCACATGTAGGAAGCAGAGATATGTACTGTCCTGAGATGCATGTTGCAGTGTACAGCCTGTACTGAAATAAACATCCATTGTTCCAGATCAGAGTCTTGTGTCTCTCACAACACACAGGACATGACAGTGGGGATGACTGATCGGTACTCAGGGCTGCTCTTCTCAGGAGTAAAGTCAACTCAAAATGAACACAAAAAAAACAAAACAGAAAAAGCACCTCAAAGTAAGCTGTTTAATATAGTTGCAATAATATATATACGACACTTACAAAAAAGGTAAATGAAGCGATGCTCATGTTGGGTAGTGTCAATATCCTAGCTGGTGCGGGATCGAGGGTCGTGCTGAGCTGGAGAGAGGCTGACTAAGTCCATTGGTGGAGGTGGCAGCTGAACCGATGACTCGTGGAATGGCTTGTAACGTCAGCTGGATAGGATGAAAGCAGGGAACCACGGCGTGTTTCAGAGAATGCGCAAGTCAAGGACAGAGCATTTGCGCTCCTTTATCAAGTGTTCTGGAAGAGGAGAGGGACAGGATTTAAATGCTTCTGCTTAGAAGAGTTGGCCAACCAATAAAACAATGGATTAGTGAGCTCGGCAATGATCAATGACATGTGGGGACAATTTACCAATAGGATAGGAGTAAAAACAATGTTTTAAAAAATAATTATATAAAACAACACATTTAAAATCTATAATAGTGTGTGATTATATGTAGTGAATTAATGCAAATATAAAGCGCATGTGCGCAATGCATGGGCACACAATGATACATAGTTACATAGTAAGTCAGGTTGACACAAAAAACACAGTACAATACCATACACCCAAATCCATACAAACAGTTTATCCAGAGGAAGGCAAAAAACCCCAGCAGAGCATGATCCAATTTACTGCTACAGCAGGAGAAAAAATTCCTTCCTGATCCCTGAGAGGCAATCGGACTTACCCTGGATCAACTTTATCCACAAAACTTAGTACTCAGTTATATTCTGTACATTATCCAGACCTTTCTTAAATAAATCTACTGAGCTGGCCAGAACCACCTCTGGAGGGAGTCTGTTCCACATTTTCAAAGCTCTTACTGTGAAGAAACCTTTCCGTATTTGGAGATGAAATCTCTTTTGCACTAGACGTAAAGAGTGCCCCCTTGTCCTCAGTGTTGACCATAAAGTGAATAACTCAACACCAAGTTCACTATAAGGACCCATTATATATTTGTACATGTGGATCATATCCCCCCTTATTCTCCTCTTCTCAAAAGTGAATACATTTAGTTCATCTAATCTTTCCTCATAGCTGAGCTCCTCCATGCCTCTTATCAGTTTGGTTGCCCTTCTCTGCACTTTCTCCAGTTCCCCGATATCCTTTTTAAGAACTGGAGCCCAAAACTGAACTGCATATTCCAGATAAGGTCTTACTAATGATTTGTACAGGGGCAAAATTATATCTCTCTCTGGAATCCATTCCTTTCTTAATACATGAAAGGACGTTGCTCGCTTTGGAAACTGCAGCTTGGCATTGCATGGCAGTATAAAGCTTATGATCAACTAAAACCCCCAGATCCTTCTCCACTACGGATCCCACCAGTTCTAATCCCCCTAGTATGTATGATGCGTGCATATTCTTAGCACCCAAGTGCATAACTTTACATTTATCAACATTTAACCTCATCTGCCACTTACTCGCCCAATTAGACAGAGCATTAAGGTCGGCTTGTAAATTGGAGACATCCTGTAAGGACGTTATTCCACTGCATAGCTTAGTGTCATCTGCACTAAGATCTCAGACCCAATATCATTTATAAAGACATTAAAAAGTAAAGGTCCCAACACTGAACCTTGGGGTACACCACTGATAACCTTCGACCATTCAGAGTAAGAATCATTAACCACAACTCTCTGAATTCTGTCTTTCAGACAGTTTTCTATCCATTTACAAACCGATATACAGTATCCAATCCTGTAGACTTTTCCTTACACATGAGCCATGTGTGCGGAACTGTATCGAACGCTTTTGCAAAATCCAAGTATACCACGTCCACTGCCACGCCTCTGTCCAAGGTTTTACTTACCTCTTCATAAAAGTAGATCAGGTTTGTCTGACAACTTCTGTCTTTCATGAATCCATGCTGTCTGTTGCTTAAATAGTTTTTTTCCAGCAAGAACTCATCTTTGGGGTATTTTATTAAACGTTCCAGTATCTTCCCAACTTTAGAAGTTAAACTAACAGGTCTATAGTTACTTGGTAAAGACTTTGTTCCCTTTTTAAATATAGGCACCACATTGGCTCTATGCCAATCCAGTGGTACTATTCCTGTCATTAATAAGTCCCTAAATATTAGATACAGTGGCTTTTAAATTACAGAGCTCAATTCTTTTAGGATCCATGGGTGGATGCCATCTGGTCCAGGTGCTTTATCCACCTTTATTCTGTCTAAATATCTCTGGACCATATCACTTTTGAGCCATTGTGGATTTGGAGCTGTGTCACTACCACCCCCATTATGGACATGAGCTCCCCATGCTTCTTTGTGTTCACAGAGCTGAAGAAAGCATTTAATAAATTAGCCTTCTCTTTATACTCTAGATTATTTTGCAAAGGGCCTACATGCTCAGACTTCACTTTTTTACTATTAATATATTTGAAGAATTTTTTGGGGTGTGTCCTACTATCTTTTGCAATCTGTTGTTTGTTTTGAATTTTTGCATCCTTCATTTCCTTTTTACATATCCTATTCTTTGTAACATTTAAACGACACTAGTGTTCCTTCATTTTTATATTTTTTAAAGGCAATTTTCTTATTGTTTATAGCTTTTTTAACTTTGACTGTGAACCACACAGGTTTTATTTTTAGCCTTTTAAACGTATTGCCCATGGGAATATACTTTGCAGTTTTGAGGTCCAAAACAGTCTTTTTGTAGAATTCCCATTTGTGTTCTGTTTTTATCAATGCCAATATTCCCTCCCAGTCTAAGTCCCGGAGAGCAACCCTCATCCTTGGAAAATTTGCTCTCTTTGAAGTTATCTTTCCCATATGTATTTCTTGCTTACAGCTAACATCAAATGAAATCATGTTATGATCACTGCTACCCAGGTGTTCCTTTATCTGAACATTAGTAATAAGCTCTGCATGGTTTGAGATTACCAAGTCCAACAGAGCATCATTCCTAGTTGAGGCCTCAATAAACTGAACCATAAAATTGTCCTGCAATAAGTTTTTTACATTTTTGCCCTTGTCCCAGCAGTGCCATTACTCCAGTTAATTTCTGGGTAATTACAATCCCCCATTATTATCACCATCCCAGCCCTTGTAGCCCTTTCCAGCTGTGCAAGGAGCCGAGTCTCCACCTCCTCGTTAACATTGGGTGGTCTATAACAAACTGAAATGATTAACTTTGAACTATGCACATCGGTATGCAGTTCCACCTAAATAAACAACAAAAACAAGCAGCGCTCTATTAGTTAAAGTAATAAAAAACTTTATAGCTGAAGAAGTAAAAATGGACATAAAATAAATGTGCACAGGTTAATATGCCATAGTGGACAATTAGGTACATAAAATAGCTACCAAATGCATAACATTGAAAGGAGTCCTGTGATGGAGTGGTAAAAATCAGAGACTGATGTCAATCACTTGGGCTGCTGTATGGACGTCAGTTCCATCAGACTTAGTGACCCATGCATAGAAACACAGTACCTCAGGTGGTGGAATGGGATACTGCTGTGGTGGGGATAGAAATCGCTCAAGTAAACTGATGTACTCACGCCACCGTGGAAGGCTTCATGTGCGGTGTAGACCTGTAATGATCCGTCTCATCGACCGTCGGGGAGACAGTCGTGATAGCGCCAGAGAGCAGGAGAGTACAGATGGCACTTGATCAGGATGGCGAGCAGCAGCGGCTGTGTCACAGCGGGCACCGGACCGGCGGTCAGTTCAGTGGACTGAAAGTGTGATGGAGAGTGTAACAGCACTGACACGTGAAGGGGCGTGAACATACACAACACTTTATCAAGTGTTGTGTATATGGAAGCGAAACGTGTCAGTCACGGTTTCTACCTTCCACCTTTTTTTTAAATTCTCAATATCCCTTTGTCTAACATTTATATTCATAATCGCTGCTGTCAGTCTTTGTACTTTGGGATACGGCATCTCGTCATCCTGTCTGTGTGTGCATCCGTCCACCTCTAGAGTGCGCAGGAATCTTTACACCGTCGGGTCCTGTGTATGGTCACCCCCATATGTGAAATTACACCCCAAAATACATGCTTCTCCTGAGTATGAGGATACCACATGTGTGAGACTTTTTGGGAGCCTAGCCGCGTACAAGACCCCAAAAACCAATCACCGCCTTCAGGCTTTCTAAGGGTGTACATTTTTGATTTCACTCCTCACTACCTATCACAGTTTCGAAGGCCATAACATGCCAAAATAGCACAAAAAAACCCCAAATGACCCTATTTTGGAAAGTAGACACCCCAAGCTATTTGCTGAGAGGCATGTCGAGTCCATGGAATATTTTATATTTTGACACAAGTTGCGGGAATATGACAAACTGATTTTTTTTTTATGTTGTCACTAAATGATATATTGCTCACACATGCCATGGTTACATATGGAATTACACCCCAAAAAGACATTCTTCTGCTTATCCTGAGTACGGGGATACCACATGTGTGGGACTTTTTGTGAGCCTAGCCGCATACGGGGCCCCGAAAACCAAGCACCGCCTTCAAGATTTCTAAGGGCATACATTTTTGATTTCACTCCTCACTACCTATCACAGTTTTGAAGGCCATAAAATGCCGAGATGGCACACAACCCCACAAATGACCCCATTTTGGAAAGAAGACACCCCAAGATATTTCCTGAGACGCATGTTGAGTCCATGGAATATTACATTTTTTTGCCCCAAATGATTGAATAATGACCAAAACATTTTTTTACAAAACATTGTCACTAAATGATATATTGCTCACACATGCCATGGGCATATGTGGAATTACACCCCAAAATACATTCTGCTGCTTCTCCTGAGTACGGGAATACCACATGTGTGGGACTTTTTGGGAGCCTAGCCGCAAACGGGTGCAATTCCACATATAACCATGGCATGTGTGAGAAATATATAATTTAGTGACAACTTTGTGCAAAAAAAAATCAGTTTTTCATATTCCCGCAACTTGTGTCAAAATATAAAATATTCCATGGACTCGACATGCCTCTCAGCAAATAGCTTGGGGTGTCTACTTTCCAAAATGGGGTCATTGGGGGGGGGGGGGAGATGGTGCTGTTTTGGCATTTTATGGCCTTCGAAACTCTGATAGGTAGTGAGGAGTAAAATCAAAAATTTGCACCCTTAGAAATGCTGAAGGCGGTGCTTGGTTTTTGGGGCCCCATACGCGGATAGGCTCCCAAAAAGTCCCAAACATGTGGTATCCCCGTACTCAAAAGAAGCAGCAGAATGTATTTTGGGGTGCAATTCCACATATAACCATGGCATGTGTGAGCAATATATCATTTAGTGACAACTTTTTGTATTGATTTTTCATTATTCAATCACTTGGGACAAAAAAAAATAAAAAATTCAATGGACTCAACATGCCTCTCAGCAGTATCCTTGGGGTGTCTACTTTCCAAAATGGGGTCATTTGGGGGGGGGGGGGGTTGTACTGCCCTGCCATTTTAGCACTTCAAGAAATTAGATAGGCAGTCATAAAATAAAAGCTGTGTAAATTCCAGAAAATGTACCCTAGTTTGTAGACGCTATAACTTTTGCGAAAACCAATAAATATACGCTTATTGCAATTTTTTTTACTAAAGACATGTGGCTAAATACATTTTGGCCTAAATGTTTGACTAAAATTTAGTTTATTCGATATTTTTTACTTTTTGTTATAAGAAAAATATATTTTTTTTAAATTTACAGGTTTTTTCCGTTTATATCGCAAAAAATTTAAATCACAGAGGAAATCAAATACCATCAAAAGAAAGCTCTATTTGTGGGACGAAAAGGACGCACATTTCGTTTTGGTACAACATTACATGACCGCGCAATTACCAGTTAAATCAGCGCAGTGCCAAATTGTAAAAACACCTTTGGGCATTTAGCAGCATATTGTTCCGGGGCTTAAGTGGTTAAGAGGATGCAACCATATTTTATTTTTTTATTTTTTATTCCCTCCACCTGAAAGATTTCAGTTTCTTGTTCCACTGAGTAGTAAAGTTTATAGGTCACATTAAAGGTGGAAAAAGTTCTGAAACTACTTATCTGTCTCATTTTTTTACGTCACAGAAACCTGACATTTTAATAGGGGTGTGTAGACTTTTTATTTCCACTATACATATATATATATATATATATATATATATATATATTTAAAGTCATCCTGAAATAAAAATTCTTCATTGTACAATGCTGCCAGTTTATGATATTATAAAATGATGTTTCCCGCTTGCATAGGATAAGCTGTGATTGTTATGTCTTTGGAACAAACAATACATTCTCACCAAGAGTCAAGTCCTATGACTTCCGCATTTTCAAACAGAAACATTGTGGGATGCCTCAGACATCAAACTGAGTGAAAAAAATAGATGGTATGAACCGAAGAAACAAAACCTCCCAGGGACAATTTCAAAAGTAAGTCTTAGTATTGATGTTTGGCTGTTAAACAGTATGACACAATCTGTTTTTCTATCTATATTTTACTAACATATAAAAAAAACGTAATGTGTCACAGTTTGCACGAGAGATGTGAAAGTGGAAATATCATGTTAGAAATATACTTTCCTATATATGGAAGTATAGTATCTACCATTTAAGTACAGTATAGAAAGCAATATTGTCAGTATAAATATCATACAGCCAGGGCTGGTGCAAGGATTTTCGACACCCTAGGCGAAGCCTCATTTGCCCGCCCCCCCATTCGCCACCATTCCCACATTGACGCCTCCCCCACTTCTCTCACGAAATTTTTGTGGTGCTGTGCCTCTTCACTTATTTCTTCGGCCCCGTGGTCCACATGCTTGCACATGTGCCTCTGGACCCCAGCCAAAAGACAACTAGAAGGATGGCAACGAACGGCTCGCTTCCTACCTCACGCCAGCCGTGGTCCACAGGCTAGCGCAGTATACGGGAGCCCAACTGTGTAACTGACTGCCTGTACACGAGCAACAAATACACTAACAATGCTAGGTTCCTAGTAAAAAAAAAAATGCACATTTTTTGACCTGCAAAAAGATCTGCATTTATTTTTATACAAAGCTGGTATTTGAACCTCCACACCACACCTCAAACACCCCAAATTCTCCTGTATTTTTAGGTCTAAGATTAACCAAATTCTACCACCTTTACACCTCAGATCACCTCATCACTGTATCATCCTGAACACATGTTCCCTCTCTGCTCCCCTCTGCACCACCCCACCTTTGTTACCCTTAAAACCCCCTAAACCCACACACACACACATCAGTTCCTATATGTACCCCCTGCACATCTGTTCCTTCCCCCACACAATCAGTTCCTCTTTGTAACCCTCCGCCCCCAACACACACACATCTGTTCCCCCTCCGTACCCTGCTGCCCATCTGCCCCCCCCACAACAACACACCAGTTCCTCACTCTGTACTCCAGTACCTACCTACACACACACACCTGTCCTCCCCCACACCTCGTTCCCACTCTGTACCCCCATGCCACACTACTGTACCCTCCACCCCATGCACATCCACACACCATTTCCCACTCTGTAACCCCCCTGCACAACGGTACCCCCACACAAGTTCCCACTCTGTACCCCCCCTGCACATCTGCCCCCCCCCACAACACACTGCTGCCCCCCCCCCCACACACCAGTTCCCACTCTGTAACCCCCCTCACACACACCTGTCTCCCCCACACCAGTTCCCACTCTGTAACCCCTCTACACACACCACACACAACACTGTCCCCCTCCACACACCAGTTCCCACTCTGTACCCACCGTCTAACCCCTCCACACACACATATATCCCCCCCAACATCAGGTCCCACTGTCCCTCCATGCACATCCTGCATCATCTGCCCCCCCCCCCCCCCCCGCTCCCCCAGCAGTTCCCACCCTCTGCCCCCCAAGTCCCCACTCTGTCCCCCACCCCTCAGTCCCCACTCTGTACCCCCCCACACACAACCAGGTCCCACTCTGTACCCCCACCCCACACACATACACACCTGTCCCCCACACACACACCAGGCCCCACTCTGTACCCCCCCACACCATCTCTCTCTCCCCCACAACACCTACACTACCAGTACCCCCCCCCCCACACACTCTCTGCCCTCCCCACCGTTTCCACACTCTGTACCCCCCCCACACACACACAATCTGCCCCCCCCACACACGTTCCCACTCTGTACCCCCACACACACAATCAATCTGCCCCCCCCCACGTTCCCACTCTGTACCCCCCACACACAACAATCTGCCCCCCCCCACACGTTCCCACCGTTACCCACCCACACACACAACAATATTCCCCCCCCCCACACGTTCCCACTCTGTACCCCGCCACATACAATCTACCCCCCACACGTTCCCACTCTGTACCCCCCCACAACACACACAATCTGCCCCCACCCCCACACGTTCCCACTCTGTACCCCCCCATCCCCCACTCTGTACCCCCACACACACCAGGTCCCACTCTGTACCCCCACACACATACACACCTGTCCCCCCACACACACCAGGGCCCCACTCTGTACCCCCCCCACCCACACACATCTCTCTCTCCGACAACACCATTCCCACTCTGTACCCCCCCACACACACACAGAATCTGCCCCCCCCACGTTCCCACTCTGTACCCCCCACACACACACATCTGCCCCCTCTCCATACGTTCCCACTCTGTACCCCCCCACACACACAATCTGCATATCTGCCCCCAACGTTCCGCTCTCATCCCACCCTACACCCACCCACACCACAATATTCCCACCCATTCTCCCCCCCACTCTGTACCCCCCACACACACACAATCTGCCCCCCCCCCCCACACGTTCCACTCTGTACCCCCCCCCACACACGTTCCCACTTCCCACTCTGTTACCACTCTGTACCCCACACACACACAATCTGCTGCCCCCCCACACGTTCCCACTCTGTACCCCCCACCACACACAAATCTGCCCAATCTGCCCCCCCCACATGTTCCCACTTCTTACTTGTACCCCTACACACACACACACAATCTGCCCCCCCACACATTCCCACTCTGTACCCCCCCACACACACATACCCACCTGCACACCCCCCCCACAACACTACACAACATACATACATATCTGCCCCCCCCACACACACAAACCAGTTCCCCCCTCTGTATACAGTGCAAGTAAACTTGACAGCAGAGACTAGAGTACATTTTTAATTTCTTGTGACAGGGTGCATGCTGCAGCACTGAGCGTCCTGCTTGTGCTTGTAGTTATTGCGTACCTGAGCCAGCGGGGGTTAAGTCTTTACTGAAGAAGGAGAACGGCGCTGCTGCCAGTCTCTCCTTATCTCACTACAGATCCCGACCCCGAGCGACCAGGAGGAGGGGGGGGGGGCGATCGACATCATAGCAAGCATGCGGCTTTGCATGTAGGGCTTCCATCTCACACCGCCACTGGCCAGTTTCAACAGCAACTTCCACCATCAATCGTCCAACTTCAGCACTTTCCGGCCCAGCTGCCGCTCTCCCTCTGCTCTCTCCTCTCTCCCCTCATCTCACTGCTGCTTCTACAGCACTGCAGGCTGGGAATAGCGTTGTGAAGGTGATGTCTTCACAGGTGCAACCCCCCCCAGGCGCCTGGCGCCAAAGGGAAGTTTTTTTCTAAAATTCCGGTCCAGGAGGTATTTTGATGATCCGAATCCCCAGCGAATGGCTGGGGTACCGGATTTTGCCGCTCCCTCTACCCTGGCGCTCTAGGCAGCCACCTGACTTGCCTATGCCTAGCGCCGGCCCTGCATACAGCCACAACAATGTGAAATCTACTCAGAAAATGTAAAAGTTTTCCATGCAGTGGCTATGCATTTTCTTTATCAATAGTGAAAAAAATAATTGTTCACTGTCCTAGTTTAAAGCTGTTCTCCTGGCAGGTAACACAACTTAATGTAATGTAGGGATGAACCGAACACCCCCCGGTTCGTTTTGCATCAGAACCTTTAAACGGACCGAACGTTAGCGCGAACTTTAGAACCCCATTAAAGTCTATGGAACTCAAACATTCAAAATCAAAGGGCTAATTTTAAAGGCTAATATGCAAGTTATTGTCCTAAAAAGGGTTTGGGGACCTGGGTCCTGCCCCAGGGAACATGTAATGTTTTAAAAACTGCAGTTTTTTCGGGAGCAGTGATTTTAATGATGCTTAAAGTGAAAAAAGGGGAGATATTCCTTTAAATATCGTACCTGCTAGGTGTCTATAGTATGCCTGTGAAGTGGCACATGTTTCCCGTGTTTAGAACTGTCCCTGCACAAAATGACATTTCTATAGGAAAAAAGTCATTTAAAACTGCTTGCGGCTTTAATGTAATGTCTGGTCCTGGCAATATGGATGAAAATCATTGAGAAAAATAGTATTTTTTGTACTCACCGTAAAATCCTTTTCTCTGTTATCCATAGACGGACACAGCCTTCTCAAGTCTTGACAAGTGGGTTATGTTCCTGTTCACAGGAAAGGACAAGTCAGAACATGTTAGATAATGAAATACATGTTACTTTAACAGAGTTGAACTTGATATTACCCCCCCTCCCTGCAGCATGCAGCCTGAGTTCGTAACAAGCAGTACAAACTTAAAACGGAGGGGTGGGTGCTGTGCCTGTCCATGGATGACAGAGAAAAGGATTTTACAATGAGTACAGAAAATCCTATTTTCTCTTATCGTCCACTGATGGACACAGCCTTCTCAAGTCTTGACAAATGGGACTTCCCCAAGGACTGTAAAAAAAAAAAAAAACAAGGGATGGGAACAGTATCAATAAAAACAAACAACTTCATCCCAAACAAGCAGAGCTCCTCACCGAAAGAGGTGCAACTTTAAACAACTGCCTGCAAAACCTTGTGACTGAAGGAAGCATCAGAAGATGGAAAAAGTGTGAATGGACGACCAAGTCGCCGCCTTACACACCTGTGAGACAGACGGTTGATGTCGGAAAGCCCAGGAAGCACCAATTGCCCTGGTTGAATGTGCCGTGACCGGAAAGGGGGGCTCCCGCCCCTTAAGAGCATAGGCCTGTTTGGCGGTCTGCCTGATCCACCGAGAAATGGTGGCTGACGAGACTGCCAGGCCCTTTTGTGGACCAGACACCGACACAAAAAGTAAGTCAGATCTCCGAAACGGAGTCGTAGCAGACAGGTACACCGGCAAAGTGCGTACCACATTTAAAGTTTGAAGCGCAACCTCCCTAGGATGCGCCGGCCGAGGACATAAGGATGGAAATACAATGGTACAACATTCAGGTGAAAGGCCCAAACCACCTTCGGAAAAAAGGTTGCGGACACAATACTGTATGGCGACTTGCAAGACAAGGCCGCCAACTCAGAAACCCTTCTGACAGAAGAATTGGCCACCAAAAAGGCCACCTTCTGAGATAGTGTCAAGAAAGAAATCTCTCTGGTGTTTTCAAAGGGAGGTTCCTGAAGAACCAAGAGCACCAGATTCAAATCCCATGGAGGACGAGGTGGTTTAAGAGGGGGAAGGAATTCACCAGAGAATGAGCCGCCAAAGGCCGCTGAAGGAACGCTGAAACGCAACCAAGACCGACTTCTGAATGTTTAACACCCACCCAAATTCTTGGAGGGTCTGGCTGGCTATAGACACATCCACCTCTAATTTTGAGCCAGAAGCTGCTCTCATAAAAAGATTGTCTTAGTAGCCCACAATGGCAATGCCTCGCTGTCTCAGCAAATCTAGGATCGGTACGAGCACCTTGGTGAAAACTCTTGGTGCTGACGCTAGTCCAAAAGGAAGGTCCACAAACTGATAGTGGTCCTCCCCTATAGCAAAGCGCAGAAACCTCTGGTGACTTGTGCAAATTGGGACATGCAAGTATATGTCCTTGATGTCCAAGGACACCAGAAAGTTCCCTGGATGGAGCGCAGCCACCACCAAGCGAATGGATTCCATGCGGAACTTCCTTTCTATCACAAAGGCATTTAGGTCTTTGAGGTTTTTTCGGATGCTTGGTCAGCAGACCAGCATTTTAGCCAAATCAGGTGGTGCAAAACCACTGCCAAAACAGAAGCTCTGAATATCAAGGGGGCTGCATCTAGTGTAGCATCACTGACATATACAAGGCCCTGGACCAACTGGTCAGCCAGTCTAATAAATTCGGAAGGGAGTTGGTGCTTCTCCACAGTCTGGTGCAATACCTTTGCCCATTCAGTGAGTGTCTGAGACACCAAGGTTGCAGCCACAATAATCTGCAATGCAGACCCCAGCATGGTAAACATGGAGCGGGTCAGTGCCTCGGACCTCCTATCAGTATGGTCCTTGAAGGCAGGGGTCCCTTCTATAGGAAGAGTGGTCACCTTATTTAACCGGGCAACCGGGGGTTCAACTACCAGAGGAGAAGCCCATTTTTTCAAAAGGCTGTGCTCAAAAGGGTAACGGACCGCCAGGCGCTGAGGAACTACAAAGGACTTCTGCCGCTTTTCCGATTCCTTATCAATGAAGTTGTCAAAATAGGACACATAAGGAACAACCTTCACAGAGCGGTCCAACCTGTGGGACCCAAAAAAGACTGAGCCCTCAGTGAATGCCTCAGCTGCACTATCCAGCTTAAGGGAGTCCCTTACAGCACTGATAAGCACACTAACAAGTGCCCTGTCCTGTACTGACCCAAGTGAGGAGTCTTCCTCACAGGGAAGGTCCTGGTCCAAATCCTCAGACAACACAGAACCGGGGTCCTGTGCAGCAGCAAGGCCCAGGTCTGAGTCAGAGCATTCCCCAGATGGCAAGGGAGGGGGCACTTTTTACCCCCCTTACGCCCGCAGGCCGCTTCCACCCTGGCAACAAATGATTCCAAGACTGCCGACAAAGTGTCCATGGGAACCGCAGGTGCAGGAGCACCAGCTGCCACCTCTAGCATGTTTGGGGAAGAAGAACCAGATACTGACTCTATAATACAGACAGCTCTCAGGGACCTATTCAAGACCTGACAAAGTCCACCCTCCTTGCTGCGCTGACCAGGGGATTACCCAGGGACTCACCAACCCAGCAAGAGACTGTTCAGTGCCACTGCCTGCCCTCTGTACACTGTGTGTGCTGTGAGGAAAAAGCTGTGAGGTAAAGCTGTGAGGTGAAAAACTGTGAGGAGATATGTGCTGTGCGCCGCCACTAGAGGCCAAAACCACTCACAAAATGGCCGCCGGACGCCTCAGAGATAAAAGGGCACGGCCACAATAAAATGGCCGACTGTAATAGCAAGCTGCGCCATAGAGCGACCACAACAAAATGGCCGCCAATGGGAATTTCAAATGCAAACAGCAGACTACAAAAAAATTGTGCCGGCGAAACGCAGCGATGTGGATGAGAAGGCCTAATGGGGCCTTCCTGAGGCAAAGCACACCCCCACAGAAAAAAATGGGCCCAAACACCCCACAGTCACCTGGTGGGAAAAGGAGTCCCTGCATAGGTCCAACCCGGTAGCAACAGTAGAGCAGCAGAGGGCAATATGACAGAGAGCAGGGAAAGAGAGGATAGGAGGACCCCCTAACCCCAGAAATGCCCAGCCATACCGACCCGCCGAGGCAGGAAGGACTGTACTTACCCGTCCATGCGAGGACCCGCTGGCGCATTCCTGACAGGCATACAACCGCGTTGGAGTAGCTGTTGGTCCAGTCCACTGTAAGTGAGACAACACCACAGCCCAGTCATATGTGGACCCTGGAGCAAAAAACCTATCGGCCACCCCAGGAGTCATGGGGTATGTCGTGGCAGACCCAGCCCATAACTACGGTGTGCTCACGCTCACTGGCCGGACAGAGGAAACTACAAGGATCTATATATCCAGCCTGTCACTCAGCCGGCAGTTGATAGAAGATTCTCAAATAAATAACATTTAAAAGAAAAAAAACAAAAAATTTCCTCAGGGCGCTGGGCCCAAAGGGAGCCATACGTTCTTCTCCTTTATAAAAAACAAAAAACAAAAGCAAAGCCGCGCCTATAGGAGGTATATACCAAACACTGTATAAATATTAGGCAAAAAGTGTGAACCATGCAACATATATCAACAGGTTTAGATAGTACCAACAGTCTATATTGCACATCAGATGAAATATGCAGTGTGACACATAGGAAAGTCCATTTAGTAACACCGCTGTGAATGTGAACCCAATGATGTCTCCTTCAACTGATTGCACATACATAAATGTCCATCACTCACACCACAAGGAAAATTGTGTGACTGAAAG
The DNA here is from genome assembly GCA_029574335.1 of Rana kukunoris. Lineage (NCBI taxonomy): Eukaryota > Metazoa > Chordata > Amphibia > Anura > Ranidae > Rana > Rana kukunoris. Next base: position 244,476,995 of record CM056059.1, read on the forward strand.
TGATCCCTTCACCAACTATGAAATGGCTGCTTACCAGAGGCAAGCTGAGTTAAAGCAGATGGCTACAGCCCAGCCACGGCCCTGGCTACCAGAGGCTCCAGTAGATTCTCACGAGTCTCACGATTCTCACGAGTCAGTCTAGCAGTCGAATGGTACAGCGCAGCTCACAGTCCGGGCGTGAAAGTAATGGGAAAGTATACCATAGTGTGATAACGTTTAAAATGTATTCATAAAAGCAAGTAGGTACTCACATATAAAAACATGTAAATCTGCATGTATAAGCCGGCCGGCAAACGGAGCAATACCTTCCCCCTACGTGGTGACGTCACTGCGTGTCCCCCAGACGCGTTTCGTCATCAACAGACGTTTTCAATGGGATGGGTCCTCGCAATAACACACCACATTATATATCCAACCCTCGCTGTGAAATGCATAACGAGCGCACCCGGACGCCATCTTTAGTATGGGAAAGAATGCCCACACCATGACGTTATGATCTCAATGGTTAAATCACAACTGTACATAAAAATAAAATAACATTTCTGTGACATGTCTATTCCAATCAAAAAAAGAAAAATAGTGTACTACAGCGCTAATTAAATAATTAATCCTAGGAACACCAAATAAAAAACCAAATAACACAGCTGCTATCCATGTGATACCAAATCAAACAGTGAGAAAAATATTATATAATAGGATGCGCTAATATAAACTTATAGGTGTAAATCATACAAACAAACAAATCAGGGAGAAACAGTCTCCATATGTGTTAGAATTCATGTGATTAGTCCTTAATCAGGTGCACAGTGAAGGCAGCAGCACGGATTCCATTGAGGAAAGAAACATAACATAAATGATGCCCTCCTTCACTAAGAGTGTGGATCCCAGTCCTTCAAACTGTGAATCAGGTAATCAGGCACTCGTATGCGGATAGATATGAAAAAAAGGAAAAAGAAAACCTCATTGCACAAACATCAGGTAGCAGGCGGATAATGCGATCCAAAAACATCAACAGATGCACTCACGAATCCCCGCTTAGTAGCAACCCATGAATAAGTCGCGTGCCCGTGACGTAACGCGTAGGGAGGAGCCTACGATCGAATCCGAGTCTATCGGATCGAGTTGAGGAGACAGCACACTGAGTGGCGTTTCATGCTTGTACTAAGCGGGGATTCGTGAGTGCATCTGTTGATGTTTTTGGATCGCATTATCCGCCTGCTACCTGATGTTTGTGCAATGAGGTTTTCTTTTTCCTTTTTTTCATATCTATCCGCATACGAGTGCCTGATTACCTGATTCACAGTTTGAAGGACTGGGATCCACACTCTTAGTGAAGGAGGGCATCATTTATGTTATGTTTCTTTCCTCAATGGAATCCGTGCTGCTGCCTTCACTGTGCACCTGATTAAGGACTAATCACATGAATTCTAACACATATGGAGACTGTTTCTCCCTGATTTGTTTGTTTGTATGATTTACACCTATAAGTTAATATTAGCGCATCCTATTATATAATATCTATTCCAATAAAAACTTTATATTTGGAAAGTGTTGAAAATAAATTTAGATTTGAAACATGGACGGTGACATCCCAATCAGGACGGGACGGAGGACATCCGACCTAAACGCCATCTTAGGTGTGGGAAAAAATGCCCACACCACCATGTTGTAATCTCAATCCGGACGGGACCGAGGACCTCCGGCCTAAACGCCATCTAAGGTGTGGGAAAAAATGTGCCCACACCACCATGTTACAATCTCAATGTTTCAAACATAATATGCAAAAAATGTTTTGAGAACATTTTCTGCTATTTTGTGTTCTTATATGGAGGAGAGAATCCTTATATTTGAGAAGTGATAAATTAAATTTGAATTTAAATTCAAATCTAAAACAAGAACAGTGACCGTCCCAACGGGAGCAGTGCAGATGACTCCCGGCCTGGCACTTAGCCGCAAACAACCCCCACAGCCTCACGTCAGGACGCACACCAGCGTGCTTATAGAAAAAAGCACCAAAAAGGGATTATATGTTCTAAATGAGCCTCCACTGAAAAAATGGTACACAGTTGGTAGAACTTCTATATTGTCAAATATCCAACGTGATCACCAGCATATAGCCCTAATTGAGACTCTTACGCCCAGTGTATGTACCATAGGAAAAAATGTAATAATATAAAGAAAAATACATATATTAACCCAGTGAAGCCCTACTCTAGAGTGCAATAAAGTGTCACATATTAGAATGTGGAGGACTTTCCTAAGGGGTCGACATACAAGTGGTTGCACCCTACTGAAAATAAATAACACCATAAGGGTTTTCACCATGCAGGTATATAACCAAAATAAATTAGAACTGTGTGACCTAGTGTATATAGTGCTAAGGACACTATCCTAACTGCCCTATTGTGTATCACATATTCGAGTAATGAATTTATTGTGTTAAGGGAAAAAAATGTTAGAAAAATTGTGAAAAAAATATGAAAAAAACGTGAATAATATATATTAAAATATATTAAATTAGTGAAAAATAAAATAAATAATTAGACATATTTCAATATTACCAAAATTGGCAAAATGGATATGTAGATAAAGGTTAGAATTTTGGAAATTCAAGAAAAAGGGTAACCGCCTCTGTTAATGCATTTCACATTGAGTTCACATTTCAGGTTCCCACATTAAGCATTATTGATAAATGCGTTTACGTCAGTTTCTATGTTTAAGCCGAAAGGAGCATAGGTCTTGAGGCGGTATATCCAACTCATTTCCATCCTTGATATTTCTCGCACTAAATGACTCCCCCTCCAGTGTGGTTTGAACTTATCTATTCCTAAAAATAGGGTGTTAGACGGGTCTTTGTGGTGTTTGAGCTTATAGTGGTTGGAAACTGAGTGGTTTTTAAATCCGGCCAAAATGTTTGTGATGTGCTCATTAACACGAACTTGGAACGCCCTTTTGGTCCGCCCCACGTACTGTAGGCCACAAGGACATTGTACTAGGTATACTACGCCTGTAGATGCACAGGTGATGCAGGCCTGATCTTATATACTCTACCGGTGGCTGTTGATGAAAAGACAGTCACACACCTTTGTGGTGGCTGTATTTAAACTACACACTCTGCATCGTTTGCACTTATAGTATCCTTTCAACTGGTTGAAAAAGCCAATGTCTCTGCAGGGTGGGTCAATGGTGTTGACTGCCACTTGGTTTTTAATAGATTGCACCCCTCTAAATACTACTTGAGGTCTAGGGGGTAGTAGATCCTTCAGTAAGGGATCATTCCTTGCTATATGCCAGTGTTTTTTTACTAGGTGTGAAATAGCCCTATGTTGTACAGAGTAGGTGGTAATGAAAGGCACCCCTTCAGGGAACTTGGAACCTACTACGGTATCCCTTTCACAGAGGAGATCCTCTCTTTGGGTGTGAAGAACCTCACCTAAGGTCTTCCTTAGAGATTCATGGGTATAACCCTTTTCCCTGAAACGTTCTGTCAGAATCTCCGCTTGAGCTACAAACTGGTCTTGGTCTGAACAATTCCTCCTCAGTCTGAGGTATTGACTTTTTGGGATACCCTTGAGCCATGGTTCATGGTGGCAACTGTCAGTTGGAATATAGGAATTCCGGTCTGTCCCTTTAAAGTAAGTGGACGTGATGAATCTACCCTCTTTGATTTCAATTCTGAGGTCTAGATAGTGGACATCAGTCTGACTGGCCTCATATTTCAACTTAATTCCTCTTTGGTTGTCATTCAGAGATTCCATAAATTGGACCAGATCCCCCTGTTCACCGGCCCACAGGAGGAGGATGTCATCAATATATCTTGCCCAAAGGGCCACCTGGGTTGTTCCCAGGGTTGATGATCATCCTCCTCCCATTTGGCCATGAACAAATTGGCCAGACTGGGGGCATATTTAGCCCCCATCGCAACTCCTGTGTCCTGCCTATAGAAGTTGTTATCGAACCAAAAATAGTTTGATGCAGCCGCAAACCTGAGTGGGGACATAATAAAATCAATCTGGTTAACATTTAGTCCCGAGTCCCGTATAAGGAAAAAATGTACCGCATCAAAACCCAGTTCATGTGGGATGATTGTATATAAAGAGGTCACATCTATCGTGACCATCCACATATTGGTGGTAGGCACATGGTCAGAAAGGATGTTAATGATGTGCCTCGAGTCCTTGACATAGGAGGGAACTTTTTTTACAAGGGGCTGTAAGTAAAAATCCACATATCTACCCACCCGGGACGTGACCGAGTCGATGCCGCTCACTATAGGGCGTCCCGGGGGGCAGACAGGATCCTTGTGAAGCTTCGGTAGATAGTATATTGTGGGGGTATGCGGTGTTTTAGGCAAAAGATGAAGTTTCTCTTTGAAAGACAGAATACCTTCATAATGGCCTCTACTCAAAAGTACTTCCAGGGTCTTAATATATTTGTTTTTAGGGTCACTTGGTAGTATAGTGTAGGTCTTGGTATCATCTATGATATTGTGCATCTCTTTAAGATAGTCACTTCTATCCAGAATCACAATCCCCCCCCCCCTTTATCTGCAGGTCTGATGACCAATTGCTTATTATTACAAAGAGAATCGAGGCCTTCCTAAAGTGTCTTGTTAAGTTTACATTTCTTTAATTGGATCTCCTCCAAGTCTCTAATTAATACATCTCTAAAAATTTTAAGAGAAGGTGCCAGTCCACCCGGAGGGTTAAATAAAGATGCGTTGGCTAGACCTGAATGCACATAGCCGTAACTAGGCACGGGGTTAGGGGGTGAATTCCCAATCATGTACCGTTTGATGTTCAATTTTCTAATAAATCTATGGATGTCCATATAAGTGTCAAACTTATTCAGGGCTTTCAGAGGTGCAAATTTTAAACCCTTGTCCAGAAGAGCCTTTTCAGAATTTGACAAGGTTTTAGAACTCAAGTTAAAAATGCCCTTTCCTTCTATGTTTTTGTAGGCTTTGAGTGTCCTGCATCGCCTCCCCCCTCTACACCCTCTCCTCTTTCGCCCTGCCTTTTGGTGCCCTGATTTGGTCTGGGAAAACCTCAATATGTGGAGCTGCTGGGGGCCACAGGGCCCCCTGACCACCCGGAGTCGCCTTGAGGTGGGCCAAGGGGGGTGCGAACCATGCATTCTCGTTGGTTATAGGGTATTGGAGGCCTTCTAGGGCCTGATGCCCTTCAGGACCTGCCTTTTCTCTCAAGGGGAAGTAAGCGTTGGATGTAGGGATGTTGAAATCCCATCCCATGTTCATTCCGGGATGAGGATAGGATGGAGATGGCCGATCACCTTCAACAAGGTTATTCTGTCTCCAAACATCTTTATTGTCACCAAGGAAACCCTGTCCCCTATGACTCGCCGGATTCCAATCTCTATGGGGCGCTTGACTCAAACGGTTAGGGGGTGGAACCTGATTCCACGTCAATCCAGACTGGGACCCTCCATGGTTGGGAATGCTCTGGTATGACCCGCCCCCATATATTGGTCCTGAGCTGGTTGGGTAGGTCATAGGGGGGCGTCCTTGCCCTCTCCCTGGAGGTCCCCTAGGCCCTCCCTGCCCCCTGCGGGGGGAGTTCCTTCCCTGAAAGCCCCCTGGTCTCGTATTCGGAAAATTCCGTCTAGGTCCTGAAAGGGCCTGAGCCTGGCTCATAGGAGGGAGAGTGGGACCTGGAGGGTTAGAGACTTCCATTTCATTAGAGTTCAATCTGTTCTGCTCTTCTAGGAGTTTTTTCTGCCAGTTAAATACCAGATTGCTCTGATAATCAACCAGATCCCTATTAAACTTCTTTTTCTTTTTACTCCCTGTTCTTTATCCTCCTTTTCAAGCATGTTGAGAAGGCTTGAAGACTTATCTTTGTATTCGCCAGTTTCTTTAGAGGGGTCAAGTTTTTCTTTAATATCTTTGACTTCCTCGTCGATTCTGGCCAATTTAAGGACCTTCCTTGCAATTAAAAATTGAAGGAAGGATACCCCTGCTGAATTAAAATATTTGAACCACTCCTGAATATCCAAATCACCTTTTTGTGGTGGTACCTCCCACCTGAGGCTTCGGGGAACCATATTATGTGTGACGTAGGTCTCCAAATAAGCTATGTCCCACCTAGTGTGGTTCTCAGAGATGAGTAGGTTTTTTAGGCGGGTAAATAGGCCCCCCAAATCACCATTAACTGCGCTAATTCAAAAAATAATACATATAAAAACGTTGATGTTTTTAAGGCTGCAGCTGTCGTGTGATAACACAAGGACACATATAAAAAACAAAAGCAAAGCCGCGCCTATAGGAGGTATATACCAAACACTGTATAAATATTAGGCAAAAAGTGTGAACCATGCAACATATATCAACAGGTTTAGATAGTACCAACAGTCTATATTGCACATCAGATGAAATATGCAGTGTGACACATAGGAAAGTCCATTTAGTAACACCGCTGTGAATGTGAACCCAATGATGTCTCCTTCAACTGGTTGCACATACATAAATGTCCATCACTTACACCACAAGGAAAATTGTGTGACTGAAAGTGATCCCTTCACCAACTATGAAATGGCTGCTTACCAGAGGCAAGCTGAGTTAAAGCAGATGGCTACAGCCCAGCCACGGCCCTGGCTACCAGAGGCTCCAGTAGATTCTCACGAGTCTCACGATTCTCACGAGTCAGTCTAGCAGTCGAATGGTACAGCGCAGCTCACAGTCCGGGCATGAAAGTAATGGGAAAGTATACCATAGTGTGATAACGTTTAAAATTTATTCATAAAAGCAAGTAGGTACTCACATATAAAAACATGTAAATCTGCATGTATAAGCCGGCTGGCAAACGGAGCGATACCTTCCCCCTACATGGTGACGTCACTGCGTGTCCACCAGACGTGTTTCGTCATCAACAGACGTTTTCAATGGGATGGGTCCTCGCAATAACACACCACATTATATATCCAACCCTCGCTGTGAAATGCATAACGAGCGCACCCTGGCGCCATCTTTAGTATGGGAAAGAATGCCCACACCATGACGTTATGATCTCAATGGTTAAATCACAACTGTACATAAAAATAAAATACAATTTCTGTGACATGTCTATTCCAATAAAAACTTTATATTTGGAAAGTGTTGAAAATAAATTTAGATTTGAAACATGGACGGTGACATCCCAATCAGGACGGGACGGAGGACGGGGACGGAGGACATCCGACATTCGTCCCGTCCTGATTGGGATGTCACCGTCCATGTTTCAAATCTAAATTTATTTTCAACACTTTCCAAATATAAAGTTTTTATTGGAATAGACATGTCACAGAAATGTTATTTTATTTTTATGTACAGTTGTGATTTAGCCATTGAGATCATAACGTCATGGTGTGGGCATTCTTTCCCATACTAAAGATGGCGTCCGGGTGCGCTCGTTATGCATTTCACAGCGAGGGTTGGATATATAATGTGGTGTGTTATTGCGAGGACCCATCCCATTGAAAACGTCTGTTGATGACGAAACGCGTCTGGGGGACACGCAGTGACGTCACCACGTAGGGGGAAGGTATCGCTCCGTTTGCCGGCCGGCTTATGCATGCAGATTTACATGTTTTTATATGTGAGTACCTACTTGCTTTTATGAATACATTTTAAACGTTATCACACTATGGTATAGTTTCCCATTACTTTCACGCCCCGGACTGTGAGCTGCGCTGTACCATTCGACTGCTAGACTGACTCGTGAGAATCGTGAGACTCGTGAGAATCTACTGGAGCCTCTGGTAGCCAGGGCCGTGGCTGGGCTGTAGCCATCTGCTTTAACTCAGCTTGCCTCTGGTAAGCAGCCATTTCATAGTTGGTGAAGGGATCACTTTCAGTCACACAATTTTCCTTGTGGTGTGAGTGATGGACATTTATGTATGTGCAATCAGTTGAAGGAGACATCATTGGGTTCACATTCACAGCGGTGTTACTAAATGGACTTTCCTATGTGTCACACTGCATATTTCATCTGATGTGCAATATAGACTGTTGGTACTATCTAAACCTGTTGATATATGTTGCATGGTTCACACTTTTTGCCTAATATTTATACAGTGTTTGGTATATACCTCCTATAGGCGCGGCTTTGCTTTTGTTTTTTATATGTGTCCTAGTGTTATCACACGACAGCTGCAGCCTTAAAAACATCAACGTTTTTATATGTATTATTTTTTGAATTAGCGCAGTTTTTTGTTTATTATTGTTCTTGCCTTGATTTATTACTGCAGCTTTTTTACCTTTGTACCTGGGTAAATTCTAAGGAAGTCCAGCAATGGATATTTTTGAGTTTAGGGCCTCCAAGCTCAATATAGAGGGGGTATTTGAGTCCTACAAAAATGGGGATGGTGATTTGGGGGGCCTATTTACCCGCCTAAAAAACCTACTCATCTCTGAGAACCACACTAGGTGGGACATAGCTTATTTGGAGACCTACGTCACACATAATATGGTTCCCCGAAGCCTCAGGTGGGAGGTACCACCACAAAAAGGTGATTTGGATATTCAGGAGTGGTTCAAATATTTTAATTCAGCAGGGGTATCCTTCCTTCAATTTTTAATTGCAAGGAAGGTCCTTAAATTGGCCAGAATCGACGAGGAAGTCAAAGATATTAAAGAAAAACATGACCCCTCTAAAGAAACTGGCGAATACAAAGATAAGTCTTCAAGCCTTCTCAACATGCTTGAAAAGGAGGATAAAGAACAGAGGAGTAAAAAGAAAAAGAAGTTTAATAGGGATCTGGTTGATTATCAGAGCAATCTGGTATTTAACTGGCAGAAAAAACTCCTAGAAGAGCAGAACAGATTGAACTCTAATGAAATGGAAGTCTCTAACCCTCCAGGTCCCACTCTCCCTCCTATGAGCCAGGCTCAGGCCCCTTCAGGACCTAGACGGAATTTTCCGAATCCGAGACCAGGAGGCTTTCAGGGAAGGAACTCCCCCAGCAGGGGGCAGGGAGGGCCTAAGGGACCTCCAGGGAGAGGGCAAGGACGCCCCCCTATGACCTACCCAACCAGCTCAGGACCAATATATGGGGGCGGGTCATACCAGAGCATTCCCAACCATGGAGGGTCCCAGTCTGGATTGACGTAGAATCAGGTTCCACCCCCTAACCGTTTGAGTCAAGCGCCCCATAGAGATTGGAATCCGGCGAGTCATAGGGGACAGGGTTTCCTTGGTGACAATAAAGATGTTTGGAGACAGAATAACCTTGTTGAAGGTGATCGGCCATCTCCATCCTATCCTCATCCCGGAATGAACATGGGATGGGATTTCAACATCCCTACATCCAACGCTTTCTTCCCCTTGAGAAAAAAGGCAGGTCCTGAAGGGCATCAGGCCCTAGAAGGCCTCCAATACCCTATAACCAACGAGAATGCATGGTTCGCACCCCCCCTTGTCCCACCTCAAGGCGACTCCAGGTGGTCATGGGGCTCTGTGGCCCCCAACAGCTCCACATATTGGGGTTTTCCCAGACCAAATCAGGGCACCAAAAGGCAGAGCGAAAGAGGAGAGGGTGTAGAGGGGGGAGGCGATGCAGGACACTCAAAGCCTACAAAAACATAGAAGGAAAGGGCATTTTTAACTTGAGTTCTAAACCTTGTCAAATTCTGAAAAGGCTCTTCTGGACAAGGGTTTAAAATTTGCACCTCCGAAAGCCCTGAATAAGTTTGACACTTATATGGACATCCATAGATTTATTAGAAAATTGAACATCAAACGGTACATGATTGGGAATTCACCCCCTAACCCCGTGCCTAGTTACGGCTATGTGCATTCAGGTCTAGCCAACGCATCTTTATTTAACCCTCCGGGTGGACTGGCACCTTCTCTTAAAATTTTTAGAGATGTATTAATTAGAGACTTGGAGGAGATCCAATTAAAGAAATGTAAACTTAACAAGACACTTCAGGAAGGCCTCGATTCTCTTTGTAATAATAAGGAATTGGTCATCAGACCTGCAGATAAAGGGGGGGGGGGATTGTGATTCTGGATAGAAGTGACTATCTTAAAGAGATGCACAATATCATAGATGATACCAAGACCTACACTATACTACCAAGTGACCCTAAAAACAAATATATTAAGACCATGGAAGTACTTTTGAGTAGAGGCCATTATGAAGGTATTCTGTCTTTCAAAGAGAAACTTCATCTTTTGCCTAAAGCACCGCGTACCCCCACAATATACTATCTACCGAAGCTTCACAAGGATCCTGTCTGCCCCCCGGGACGCCCTATAGTGAGCGGACTCGGTCACGTCCCGGGTGGGTAGATATGTGGATTTTTACTTACAGCCCCTTGTAAAAAAAGTTCCCTCCTATGTCAAGGACTCGAGGCACATCATTAACATCCTTTCTGACCATGTGCCTACCACCAATATGTGGATGGTCACGATAGATGTGACCTCTTTATATACAATCATCCCACATGAACTGGGTTTTGATGCGGTACATTTTTTCCTTATACGGGACTCGGGACTAAATGTTAACCAGATTGATTTTATTATGTCCCTACTCAGGTTTGCGGCTGCATCAAACTATTTTTGGTTCGATAACAACTTCTATAGGCAGGACACAGGAGTTGCGATGGGGGCTAAATATGCCCCCAGTCTGGCCAATTTGTTCATGGCCAAATGGGAGGAGGATGTCATCAACCCTGGGACCACAACCCAGGTGGCCCTTTGGGCAAGATATATTGATGACATCCTCCTCCTGTGGGCCGGTGAACAGGGGGATCTGGTCCAATTTATGGAATCTCTGAATGACAACCAGAGAGGAATTAAGTTGAAATATGAGGCCAGTCAGACTGATGTCCACTATCTAGACCTCAGAATTGAAATCAAAGAGGGTAGATTCATCACGTCCACTTACTTTAAAGGAACAGACCGGAATTCCTATATTCCAACTGACAGTTGCCACCATGAACCATGGCTCAAGGGTATCCCAAAAAGTCAATACCTCAGACTGAGGAGGAATTGTTCAGACCAAGACCAGTTTGTAGCTCAAGCGGAGATTCTGACAGAACGTTTCAGGGAAAAGGGTTATACCCATGAATCTCTAAGGAAGACCTTAGGTGAGGTTCTTCACACCCAAAGAGAGGATCTCCTCTGTGAAATGGATACCGTAGTAGGTTCCAAGTTCCCTGAAGGGGTGCCTTTCATTACCACCTACTCTGTACAACATAGGGCTATTTCACACCTAGTAAAAAAACACTGGCATATAGCAAGGAATGATCCCTTACTGAAGGATCTACTACCCCCTAGACCTCAAGTAGTATTTAGAGGGGTGCAATCTATTAAAAACCAAGTGGCAGTCAACACCATTGACCCACCCTGCAGAGACATTGGCTTTTTCAACCAGTTGAAAGGATACTATAAGTGCAAACGATGCAGAGTGTGTAGTTTAAATACAGCCACCCAAAGGTGTGTGACTGTCTTTTCATCAACAGCCACCGGTAGAGAATATAAGATCAGGCCCTGCATCACCTGTGCATCTACAGGCGTAGTATACCTAGTACAATGTCCTTGTGGCCTACAGTACGTGGGGCGGACCAAAAGGGCGTTCCAAGTTCGTGTTAATGAGCACATCACAAACATTTTGGCCGGATTTAAAAACCACTCAGTTTCCAACCACTATAAGCTCAAACACCACAAAGACCCGTCTAACACCCTATTTTTAGGAATAGATAAGTTCAAACCACACTGGAGGGGGAGTCATTTAGTGCGAGAAATATCAAGGATGGAAATGAGTTGGATATACCGCCTCAAGACCTATGCTCCTTTCGGTTTGAACATAGAAACTGACGTAAACGCATTTATCAATAATGCTTAATGTGGGAACCTGAAATGTGAACTCAATGTGAAATGCATTAACAGAGGCGGTTACCCTTTTTCTTGAATTTCCAAAATTCTAACCTTTATTAGTGTTGCTCACGAATATTCGCATTGCGAATATTCGCTACGAATATTGCATATTCGAGTATTCGCGAATAACACGAATATCGCGGCGAATATTCGCTATTTCGAATATTCAAATTTTTTCAATTTTTTTTTTTTTAGAACAGATCACATCCTAGAGATCCCCATCGACGTCTAAAAGCATTGCTGGAATGATTAGAGACCTTGGGCCGAGTAGCTGCAGCGCTCATTTTATATTGCCGAAAAATCGCAATGCGATTATTCGGCAATAGCGATATCGCGCGATTATTTTGTATTGTAATATATCACGAATATTCTGAGCCAATCAGAGTGCTCCATTCCGCATTTCTCGAAATTTCGCAATTATTTTGTATTGTAATATATCACGAATATTCTGAGCCAATCAGAGTGCTCCATTCCGCATTTCTCGAATATTCGCAATTATTTTATATTGTAATATATCACGAATATTCTGAGCCAATCAGAGTGCTCCATTCCGCATTTCTCGAATATTCGCAATTATTTTATATTGTAATATATCACAAATATTCTGAGCCAATCAGAGTGCTCCTTCCGCATTTCTCGAATATTCGCAATTATTTTGTATTGTAATATATCACGAATGTTCTGAGCCAATCAGAGTGCCTCCTTCCGCATGTTTTATCCGAATATTTCACAATTTTTGTGGTGTGTATATATCACGAATATTCTGAGCCAATCAGAGTGCTGTCCATTCGCATTTGCCGAAATATTCGCAATTATAGCGTAAATTGTAATATATCACGAAAATTCTGAGCCAATCAGAGTGCTCCATTCCGCATTTCTCAAATATTCGCAATTATTTTGTATTGTAAAATATCACGAATATTCTGAGCCAATCAGAGTGCTCCATTCCGCATTTCTCGAAATTTTGCATTCGCATTCGCAATTCGCATTCGCATTCGCAATAGCGAAATTTCGCAATCATTTCATGTTCAAAAAATATCACGAATATTCGTATTTAGCGAATATATCTCGAATATTCGACTATATATTCGATATATATCGCGAAATCGAATATGGCATATTCTGCTCAACACTAACCTTTATCTACATATCCATTTTGCCAATTTTGGTAATATTGAAATATGTCTAATTATTTATTTTATTTTTCACTAATTTAATATATTTTAATATATATTATTCACGTTTTTTTCATATTTTTTTTCACAATTTTTCTAACATTTTTTTCCCTTAACACAATAAATTCATTACTCGAATATGTGATACACAATAGGGCAGTTAGGATAGTGTCCTTAGCACTATATACACTAGGTCACACAGTTCTAATTTATTTTGGTTATATACCTGCATGGTGAAAACCCTTATGGTGTTATTTATTTTCAGTAGGGTGCAACCACTTGTATGTCGACCCCTTAGGAAAGTCCTCCACATTCTAATATGTGACACTTTATTGCACTCTAGAGTAGGGCTTCACTGGGTTAATATATGTATTTTTCTTTATATTATTACATTTTTTCCTATGGTACATACACTGGGCGTAAGAGTCTCAATTGGGGCTATATGCTGGTGATCAGTGGAGGCTCATTTAGGACATATAATCCCTTTTTGGTGCTTTTTTCTATAAGCACGCTGGTGTGCGTCCTGACGTGAGGCTGTGGGGGTTGTTTGCGGCTAAGTGCCAGGCCTGGAGTCATCTGCACTGCTCCCGTTGGGACGGTCACTGTTCTTGTTTTAGATTTGAATTTAAATTCAAATTTAATTTATCACTTCTCAAATATAAGGATTCTCTCCTCCTTATAAGAACACAAAATAGCAGAAAATGTTCTCAAAACATTTTTTGCATATTATGTTTGAAACATTGAGATTGTAACATGGTGGTGTGGGCACATTTTTTCCCACACCTTAGATGGCGTTTAGGCCGGAGGTCCTCGGTCCCGTCCGGATTGAGATTACAACATGGTGGTGTGGGCATTTTTTCCCACACCTAAGATGGCGTTTAGGTCGGATGTCCTCCGTCCCGTCCTGATTGGGATGTCACCGTCCATGTTTCAAATCTAAATTTATTTTCAACACTTTCCAAATATAAAGTTTTTATTGGAATAGACATGTCACAGAAATTTTATTTTATTTTTATGTACAGTTGTGATTTAACCATTGAGATCATAACGTCATGGTGTGGGCATTCTTTCCCATACTAAAGATGGCGTCCGGGTGCGCTCGTTATGCATTTCACAGCGAGGGTTGGATATATAATGTGGTGTGTTATTGCGAGGACCCATCCCATTGAAAACGTCTGTTGATGACGAAACGCGTCTGGGGGACACGCAGTGACGTCACCACGTAGGGGGAAGGTATTGCTCCGTTTGCCGGCCGGCTTATACATGCAGATTTACATGTTTTTATATGTGAGTACCTACTTGCTTTTATGAATACATTTTAAACGTTATCACACTATGGTATACTTTCCCATTACTTTCACGCCCGGACTGTGAGCTGCGCTGTACCATTCGACTGCTAGACTGACTCGTGAGAATCGTGAGACTCATGAGAATCTACTGGAGCCTCTGGTAGCCAGGGCCGTGGCTGGGCTGTAGCCATCTGCTTTAACTCTGCTTGCCTCTGGTAAGCAGCCATTTCATAGTTGGTGAAGGGATCACTTTCAGTCACACAATTTTTCTTGTGGTGTGAGTGATGGACATTTATGTATGTGCAATCAGTTGAAGGAGACATCATTGGGTTCACATTCACAGCGGTGTTACTAAATGGACTTTCCTATGTGTTCACACTGTGCATATTTCATCTGATGTGCAATACTAGACTGTTGGTACTATCTAAACCTGTTGATATATGTTACATGGTTCACACACTTTTGCCTAATATTTATACAGTGTTTGGTATATACCTCCTATAGGCGCGGCTTTGCTTTTGTTTTTTATATGTGTCCTAGTGTTATCACACGACAGCTGCAGCCTTAAAAACATCAACGTTTTTATATGTATTATTTTTTGAATTAGCGCAGTTTTTTGTTTATTATTGCTCTTCTCCTTTGCTAGGCAGAAAAAAACTGAGGCTGCATGCTGCAGGGAGAAGGGTTATGTCCTCCCTGCAGTCCTTTCTTGTATTAAGAGAGGTATAGACTTCAGAGAGAGAGATATAATTTTGCCCCTGTACAAATCATTAGTAAGACTTCATCTGGAATATGCAGTTCAGTTTTGGGCCCCAGTTCTCAAAAAAGATATCGGAGAACGTGCAGAGAAGGGCAACCAAACTGATAAGAGGCATGGAGGAGCTCACCTATGAGGAAATATTAGAAGAACTAAATGTATTCACTCTTGAGAAGAGGAGAATAAGGGGGATATGATCAACATGTACAAATATATAAGGGGTCCATATAGTGAACTTGGTGTTGAGTTATTCACTTTACGGTCAACACTGAGGACAAGGGGGCACTCTTTACGCCTAGAGGAAAAAAGATTTAATCTCCAAATACGAAAAGGTTTCTTCACAGTAAGAGCTGTGAAAATGTGGAACAGACTACCTCCAGAGGTGGTTCTGGCCAGCTCAGTAGATTGCTTTAGGAAAGGCCTGCATACTTTCCTAAATGTACATAATATAACTAAGTACTAAGATTTGTAGGTACAGTTGATCCAGTGTAAATCCGATTGCATCTCCGGGGATCAGGAAGGATTTTTTTCACCCCTGATGTAGCAAATTGGATCATGCTCTGCTGGGGTTTTGCCTTCCTTTGGATCAACTGTGGGTATGGAGTTGGGTGTATGGGATTGTACTATGTTTTTTATTTTGTTTGTTTATTTTTTTGTGGTTGAACTGGATGGACTTGTGTCTTTTTTCTACCTGACTAACTATGTAACTATGTTCGGAGGGACCGCCTCCTTGGCAGGGTTGTTCAACATGTATTTAATTATCTAACATGCTCTGCCTAGTCCTCTCCTGTGAACAGGAACATAACCCACTTGTCAAGACTTGAGAAGCCTGTGTCTGTCCATGGACGCTCCCTGCCCATGGTATTAGTATGAGAACACCAGCAATTGTATTCAGGTAGCTTTGGGTGCACATTGTCCTGAGGACACAGTACACTAAGGCCGCATACACACGATCGGACATTGTTTTCCATCGGACCAAAGTTTTAAAACATGCTTTAAAACCTGTCTTATGGAACATGACAGGTTCGATGGTTAGTACACAAAAGCATCGGACCAAAAACCTGCGCATGCTCAGAATCAAGTCGACGCATGCTTGGAAGCATTGAACTTCTTTTTTTCATCACGTCGTTGTGTTCTACGTCACCGCGTCCTGGTCTGATCGGATTTTGGTCCGATGGTGTGTACGCACATCAGACAAGTTCAGAGTTGTCTGATGAAAACGGTCCTTCAGGCAAGTCTCATCAGACATGTCTGATCGTGTGTACAGGGCCTAAGTGAAAATACTTGCAGATCCCTGTCTGTGGTATTAGTATCCAGGTAGCTTTAGGGCCACGTACACATGATCAGACCGGTCCGATGAAACTTGTCCGACGGACCGTTTTCATCGGACCACGCTGAAGTGGTCTGATGTGCGTACACACCATCAGACCAAAATCCCATAGGACCAGAACGCAGACACGTAAACCACATACAACGTCATTATAAAGGGGAAGGCCAAAGCCTACGGCGCCGCCCTTGACTCCGCTTTTGCTAGTTACGTGTTCCCGCGTGTTAGTAAGGGTTTGGTTAGAGCCGATTCACGCTTTTCGGTCTCCGCGCTTTACAGGTCGTATTCTCGGGTACAATGTGTGCTTGTGGGTTCGTATTTGGCATTCAGTGCTGGCGTTCGGGTAGTTTCTGCTTTGCAGTGGCGTCCTGTCCGCTTGTATCTGTTTGCCTTGCGTTCTTTGCAGGTATTGCTGGATTTGGGGGTGCTTTCTGTTTTAGTGCGCTTTGACTGACCAGCCAGCCGGTTTGAAGCCATAATGGAGCGGCAGCGTGACTTTACTTAAGTTCGTGCTGCATATGGTCTTGTTTCTGGATTTCATATTCACTCCAGGACTTTGGCCAGGAACAGTGGGAGGAGGAGTTCCTGGGCCAAGAATTGGTTGCGCCAGTGTGACTGATTCTCTCATATGCCTCTGCTTAGGGAAATCCAGGAGAATAATCCTGATGGCTACAGGAACTTTCTCCATATGACGGACTCCGTTTTCCACTGCCTGCTGAATCTTCTGTCCCCTTATATCACGAGGCAGGACACTGTGATGCGCCAAGCCATCACAGCGCTTTACAGGTCGTATTCTCGAGTTCAATGTGTGCTTGTGGGTTCGTATTTGGCATTCAGTGCTGGCGTTCGGGTAGTTTCTGCTTTGCAGTGGCGTCCTGTCCGCTCGTATCTGTTTGCCGTGCGTTCTTTGCAGGTATTGCTGGATTTGGGGGTGCTTCCTGTTTTAGTGCGTTTTGACTGACCAGCCGGCCGGTTTGAAGCCATGATGGAGCAGCAGCGTGACTTTACTCAAGTTCGTGCTGCATATGGTCTTGGTTCTGGATTTCATATTCACTCCAGGACTTTGGCCAGGAACAGTGGGAGGAGTTCCTGGGCCAAGAATTGGTTGCGCCAGCGTGACCGATTCTCTCATATGCCTCTGCTTAGGGAAATCCAGGAGAATAATCCTGATGGCTACAGGAACTTTCTCCATATGACGGACTCTGTTTTCCACCGCCTGCTGAATCTTCTGTCCCCCTATATCACGAGGCAGGACACTGTGATGCGCCAAGCATCACGGCCGAGCAGAGGCTTATTGTCACGTTGCGGTACCTGGCCACTGGGAGGAGCCTGCAGGATCTCAAGTTCTCGACAGGCATCTCTCCCCAGGCGCTTGGGATCATCATACCGGAGACGTGTTCTGCCATCATCCAAGTTATGCAGGAGGAGTATGTTAAGGTAAGTTTCCTCCTTTAAACATCACAATTTATGTCTTTAATGTATGCTAATGTATTGTATTTCTAGCATTTTTCCCTAATTACCATGATTGTAATATGCTGTGTGTTGAATGTTCCCTTTTATCCCTATGCATGTTGTTAAGCTTTCCATGTTCTTTTTGTTGGCCTACATGCATTTTTTTACCTTCACCACTATAACCTGTCCATCATGCTATCCTTGGGACAAAAACACCTAGCCTAGTATTTTATAGTCTGTTTTTTGTCAGCTCTATTGTAGTTATGCCCCCCCCCCCCTAAAAATGTTTATTTCCCCATCAGAGGGGTGAAGAGTCTGATAATAAGTGGGCCTATATTTTTGGCATGAAATACTCACTCCACAATAATAATATGAAATGTTAATACTGATGTTGCACAAGGATGGTTTTTGTATTGTGATTGCAATGTTTATGTGCCAAAGTACAATTTTTTTTTTGTTTGTCCCCACAGTTTCCCTCCACGCCACAGGAACGGCAGACTGTGGCTTCCCAATTTGCCCAGCGGTGGGACTTCCCGAACTGCGGAGGGGCAATAGATGGGAAACACATCCGCAGAGTGCCGCCACCCCATTCGGGGTCGTACTATTTTAACTATAAAGGTTTTCATAGTATCGTGTTGATGGCGGTGGTGTCGGCACAGTATGAATTTTTGTATGTGGACGTGGGGAAGAACGGCCGGCTGTCTGATGGGGGAGTGTTCGCGTGGACAGAGTTTGCCAAGCGTCTTCAATATGGTGCTCAGAAACTGCCACAGGATGAAGACAATTTGGAGGGACTTCTGTTTGTTTTTCTCGCGGATGAAGCTTTCGGGCTTGGACCTCACCTCATGCGGCCTTTCCCCCAGAGGACCCTTACCCCGGAGAGGAGGGTTTTCAATTTCCGGCTGGCCAGTGCCTTTGAGATACTCCCCAGCCGGTTCCGCCTGTTCCAGACAGCGATACACCTGGCGGAAAATAAATTGAACAGTGTTGTTTTAGCCTGTTGTATTTTGCACAATTTTTTACGCAGGCACGCCCAGTCGTACCTAGCCAACATCAGTGCTGAGGCAGGACTACCCTCAGATACCTTTCCTGGCCTGGACTCTGGTCGCGCTGGCTTGACCACCCAATCTGCTCGTAAGGTACACGACAAATATGTTGAGTACTTCATGGGTCGGGGGGCCAATGCTATGCAAGATCATATTTCTTTCTAATTCGGCCCCCAAAAGAAAGAAATATTAAAAGAATTAATAAATAATTAGACCATTGCACTTTATACAGTTGTTTGTCATTATTGCTTTGTTTTCTTGTATCTGTCTTCCTGGTTCTCCAACTCCAAATTTATTTTTCAGGTTTTAGTAAATAAGCACAATTGCACAGTAGTCACTCATCTCCAAACTGGGTATTGAGCATAGAAAGAAGAAGCCACTCCATTTTGGGATTTTTTTTTTTAGATTTTCTTATTTATATTTTTTTGTTTTCCAACAATTTTGGGTTGTTTATTTGTTGTTTATTTTTTTTCAAAACTAATTTTAATTTTGGTATGTAGTATAAAAATACTTTTTTTTAATCAAAATACTAAAATCTACAAACAATGGAACTTACAAAGTTCAATGGATGTGTTTTGTGGGTGCAAACCCTTCCTCTCACCTACTTGAGTAGCGAGGAAGGGGTTGCACCCACAAAGCACAGACAATCGATATCCTGTGATGGCAGATAGCACATGTTGATACACTGTGTGTGTGTGCATCTTCAAATTTTGGCGTGTGCATTTTTAACAACAAAAACTGTTGGGGGGGGCAGGGGGGGGTTAATCTTGGATACGGCCCATCATGTCAATGATGTTTTAAAATTTTGTTTGATGACAATCATCTTTTCCCTCATAATGTCCATTTCTGTACTGCATTCCATTACTTGTTGGATGACGATTTGTGCACTAGCACGGGAAAAATGCGGACTAGCAGATGTTGGGATACAACCATCGTTATCCCCTAAAAAACACAAAAAAATTTTTTTTAGTAATGTGCAGGCCTATCTACATCTCTTTTTCCCTGTGAAGCTGGGGTGACACGACCTGGTGTGCTGATAATCTCCTCCTCCCCATCTTCCACAACACCTTCTTCTTCCACAACTCCTCCTTCTTCCAAAATGCCTCCTTCTTCCACAACTCCTCCTTCTTCCACAACTTCTTCTTCTTCACAACTCCTTCTTCCACAACTCCTCCTTCTTCCACAACTTCTTCTTCTTCAACAACTCCTCCTTCCACAATTCCTTCTTCCTCCTCTCTTTCTTCCTCCTCTTTTCCTTCCTCCTCTCTTTCTTCCACCACTCCTTCTTCCACATCCTCCTCCTGCACATGCAGAGGTTTATTTTTTTTGAGAGTCTGGTCCTCCTTGCCTCCTCCAAATGCTGTCTACTTCTTTCCCCTAAATAACATGAAACAAAAAGGTATACTCAGCACACAAATATTGGAGGGCAGAAATACAAAACATTGCTTAGAAGTGGGTTACAATTGTGTTTTTGGGCTCAATCCACCAAACCTAACCTTTGTTTTTATGACTTCTCCCAAGCTGTGATAGTGCCACTTTTTTGTGAAGTGACACACATGGATGCTCCCCCAAAAATTATTTGTCGGAGACCCTAAATAAAAATTAAAGTTATGGGGGAGACACAGGTGCTCTTGAGTCCAGATGTGAGAACAGCTGCTTCTTATCACTGTGTGAATGAATCCTGTTTGCCTTTCACATTCTAGTAAGGTTGAACAAACACATCTTCATTTCCACAATGTTTATAAACGTTGTGTAAAGATACGCCAATCTGGGGTTATATATGTGGATCGCAACTGCGGAGGCTTCTCAGGTTTGAACCCAGGTTTCACTCTCTTTTATGCAGAGAGTTTGGGTTCTTCACATCACAGCCTCAGATAAGTAGTTGGCGCATATTTCTTCATAGGCGCCAGCGAGGTAGGCGTAACTAAAGACTTTGGGCTGGGGGAAATGATGAGATCCTGCAGGACCGGAGCAGAAGGACCAACATAATACTTAGGTATGTACATGACAGTTCATAGGTAAGGTAATAGGCAAGAGTATCTTGCTGTGATGGTTAGTCAGAGTGATAGAGTCCTAATGGTATGCAGCAATACTTGTTAGACGTGAGAGGTTATGGCAACATCGGGAAGGACACTGGCGTTCGGGTAGGGCCGGACAGGCATGAGAGGGTTCCAGTAGTACTTGGTGAGTATGAGAGGTTTACAGTGTATATACGGGAATGTAGGCAGAATACACTGGTAATTGAGTAGCGCTGCACAGGCATGAGAGGCTTCCAGTAATACTTGGTAAGTATGAGAGGTTACAGAGTGTAGGCGGCTTTATTAGCAGAGGACACTGGTAATTGAGTAGAGCTGCACAGGCATGAGAGGGTTCCAGTAATACGCAGTAAGTATGAGCACAATACTACAGCAACTGAGGGGAACTGGGCAGGCGTGAGGGAGTACTATTAATACTTGATACATCAGCACACTACAATGGTAGTTAAGTAGACCTGGGCAGGCATGAGAAGCTTCCACTAATACTTGGTAACATCTGCAGTACAATGGCATTTAAGTAGAACAGAGCAGGCTAGTAATACTTGGCAACATTAGCACAGTGCATGTAAGGCATCCAGTAATACTTGGTACTTAGCAGGGGTCAGAGTACTTGCGGTTTGGGAGTTGGATAACCAGGGATGCTGGAGGTCCAATGCAGGGAAGGATCAGAGAGGTGAAGGTTCCAGTGGTCCTGTGTGGTGATGGCCTGAAAGGGGTCCTGCCTGGTCGTGGGTGATGCCTTGAGCGGGGTGTGCTGATCCGAGTTGACAACTGGCGTCCTTACAAAATAGAGGAACGCCATGCTGTCACCGCTATAGGTTAGAATAAGGCGCCGAGTACAGCGATTGGAGCGGCGCCTGGCTGGAGCGCACTTCCGCGTTCCAGCGTGGAACGCCCAAGGCGCATAGGAAGTGACGCCTATAGTAAACAGAACGGAGCGCAGCTGCTAGGGGAAGAAGTGCTCCACTGTAATCTGTTAAATCTGCAGCCTGTCATATAAGGTTTGGCTTCCTGCACCTTCTAAAGTTCAGTAGGCTTGAGTGAAGTATGGTGGCTTCCTCTTACTAGTCTGTGGCCACCATCCAGACTTTTCCCCCTGTCATTCGCTTAATTACATTGTTCAGTGTTTGGCCAAACAATAACCTCCCATTATAGGAAATGTCAAAGGCTTGTGTACAAGTTCAAACTGCCCTCCAGTGGCATAACCATAATGCTCTTATAGCATCTTCTATCATGCTGGCATAAACACATGTGCCAATTTCCTGGACCCTGTCCCTTCACAGGGTGAGTGGGAACAACTCCTTTAGAGTGTATTGACCACATGCTTAATGAATGTGACAACCTGTGAGGTATCGTCATCCTGCAATCATTGAAGGGTCTTATGTTTTTTGGAGTGTTTGCGTTCAGGGTTTCTGCTCCTAAAATAATGCAAAACACCTTAATTTGCATATTTTCCTTGGGCACTCTTTTAAGAACCATGTCCCACGTCACCCCATCCTACCTTTGCTAATCTTCTGTGCCACTAACAGGTGTGGCAAGCTCATATTTGCACAAAAAATATGGAGAAAAAGCATTTTACCTCTCACTAAAAACATGGAACCCTGTCTTTTTAAGAGCCATCTTCCTTCATCCACTCACTTTAAAGAATCAGCAAGTGGGGACGTGGCTGGATGTAAGCCAAGGAGGAAGCATTTGCAAGGAGCGCCGAACATCCTACTCTAATCCTTTTCCATCCTTGATGCTGAACAGCCTGGTGAGCCTGTACATCTGCCCTACCTAATCCCTGGCATCCCCTGCTTTAGATTCAGTCATTATTTCTGTGCCTGGCCAACCGGCCCTGCAGCAGCAATCCGGCCGAGGCTGGCTCCATATACTCGAGGCCCACCGTCATCTTGAGGCCTACAGTGCTTCTCACATCCTACCTGATCTGCTGTGGCAGCATTCTCTGAGAGGTCTGAACCTGTGCTGATCTGCTGCCCTGGTGAGTACCCTGGTGGTGTCCACTAACACCCTAAGACTATCTGACTGCTGTGTGTGCTTTGTGGCCCCCCTGCCAGATTATCGTCACAAGCTGTTGGATATTCATCCACATGCTCCATCCTACCAGACCCTTGCCCTCAGATTAATGGGCCCTAAGAACCGGGCCAAAAACTCACCCACACCAGGCTGCCCGCCCCCTGTTACGGCTGCTAGGCCAGATCCTTCTCTCGTAGGGAGGTTGCAGGCCCTGCTGGCTGAACTAGCTATGGAGTCTGAGACTTCCCCAGGTGTGGCTCTCCCTTCCCCCTCCTCCCAGAATTGCACTGCAGTGATCCTGTCTGCCATTGAACGGAGCAAAACCTCCATGCTGGTGAGAATCAATCGCCTTGCAGAAGAATGTAATCTCATTAGAAACGACCTAGATAAGATCAGAAGTAGGCTGACTGAATCGGAATCCAGAATTTCTGCCACTGAAGACCTTATGGCTACTCACACTAACACCATAGCGGACTTGCAACGCACAGTACAACTGCTTGTCGTAAAAATCTGATGACGCAGAAAACAGGGCAAGACGCAACAATATCCGTGTCCTGGGTCTCCCAGAGGGAGAGGAGGGCAATCGCCAAGCTGATTTTGCAGAAGAGTTCTTCAGGAAACTGCTAGGCCTCGTGGATGTCTCCCAACCTATGCCGTTGATTGCATCCACCGTGTACCCACAGACCCTGACCCTTCTTGGTCCGCTTCCTTAATTTCAGAGACCACGACAGGATCCTTTCCGAAGCCCTCAAACACCCCTCACTTCCATACGGCAACTCCTTGGTCCTACTTTTCCCAGATTTCTCGGCTGAGCTGCAGCGTAAGAGGAAGTCCTTTAATGAGGTCCATAGGCGTCTATGTGAAAAATACATTAAATACAGCATGTTGTACCCCAGCCGTCTCTGGGTCCTCACAATTGCTCGGTCAGGTTCTTTGACTCCTCGGCCGATGCGGATAACTGGCTGGACACCCTGCGTTAGGCGCGGTAAGCTGTTCCTCACTACAAGTTGCTTTAAGAAAGTTGCCTTAAAGATGCTATTTTCCCTCCGGTTACACGCATTAAGGGGTTGTTTATTCAGTCTTTTGTTGTCTAGACCAGTGTTTTTCAACTCCAGTCCTCAAGGCACACCAACAGGTCAAGTTTTCAGGATTTCCCTCAGATGAAATGGCTGTGATGATTACTAAGGCAGTGAAACTGATCAAATCACCCGTGCAAAATAATGGAAATCCTGAAAACATGACCTGTTGGTGTGCCTTGAGGACTGGAGTTGAGAAACACTGGTCTAGACCTCTGGTCTCACCACCTACTTTGCTGCAGGTTGACTTCTAAGTCTCTCACGCAAGCCATACCCACCTTTATGGATGGGCTACTGGATATATGCTTTCTTCTAGATCCTTCTACTTCTGGAGATACCTTGTTCGACACAACTCACTGAAGTATCAGTAGGGAGTTCAACAGGTTTTGGGTATTAAACTGGCCATAGTTTGTGTTTTTTTGTTTTTGTTTTTTAAGGGTACCTTATGGTCAGTAGGGAGTTCATAGGTTACTGTTTTACCTTTTCTTTTTTGTACACTGAATGATGCTTTTATATCATGTATTTTGTCAATACTCATCATGCTCAGAGCCAATTTTTTTTCCATCCCCCCGGGTTCCACAGGGGGCTGAGCCTTCCCACACAGGTATTATTATGATGTATCATACTATGTCAATGCCTTCATAGAGTTAAAACTGGTGTCATGGAACGTATGGGGTCTCAGTTACAAGGTAAAAAGGGCTTTGATGTTTAAATACTTGAATGGTCATAGACCCCATATCTTGTTCCTGCTGGAGACCCATCTTCTGGGAAATAGGATTTAGCGCTGCATAGACCCTGGGTACAGCATTCTTTTCATGCAACGTACTCCAGTTTATTGAACAAATCCCTTGCATATAAGGTTCTACATCTAAAAACTGATCAGAAGGACCAATTCATAATCCTCCTACTAGAGATCAGAGCGGTAGTATATGCTCTAGTGAATGTATATGTTCCTCCTACCTTTAACCAGCAGGTCCTCTACACGATATACGAACATTTAGTTACGTTGAAATTCTCCAGACTATACATAGCTGGAGACTTTAATTCTACGTTGGATCCGTCTCTTGACTCGTCCAATCCAAATAGGGTGTATTCACCAGAATTGCTTCAATGGGCACAAGCCTTTAATTACACAGAGATCTGGAGATGGAAGCACCAAACATCTAGGGCTTACTCCTTTCACTCCACTACTCACAAATCAGGCTCCAGGATCGATGTGGTCTTTGGTAACATCTGTGCCCTGGCAGCGGTGAGGGGGTCTCGTACTTACCTGCGGGCCTTTCTGACCATGCCCCTCTGGAGGTCACCTTGGGGTTGTCGGACACCAGAGGTCAAGACTGTTGGTGCTTAGCAGCCACATGGTTGCAGGAACCTAGGGTGGGGGAGGCGATCTCTCCTAAACTACAACAATACTGGGAGATAAATGAGGATTTAGCCTCAACGCAGGTAGTCTAGGAAGCCTTTAAGGACAACACCAGGGGAGAATACATTTTGGCTATCAAAGCAGTTCATTCTGAGATGACCTATTAGGTCCAGTTACTTGAGGAGGGTGAGGCCTTTTTTTCTGGCTCCCCGTCTTTATATTACTTCAGCCAACTAGCAAAGGCAAGAAGAGCATTGTCTCTACACCTTGCGTCGGCCACACATTTAGATCTAAATTCAGTGGCAGGGAGGATTTTTGAGTCTGGGGAAAAAAACAGCAAACTTCTGGTGAATCTAGTTGCGAATTTTAAAATGCAGACAGTAGTGTCAGAAATCTGTGGTTTGGATGGTCAGGTAATCTCTGCTCCTGAGCTAATTCTAAACAAATTCAGATCCTTCTACAAAAATGTATACAGGGCAAGCTCTGGCTGGCCTGAAGACCGGCGTAGGGAATTTTTACAGTCCTTGCATCTACCCACCCGCAGGAGGATCTTGAGTTTTTGGACAAAGATTTTACCACAGAGGAGATAGAGGAGGCGATCTGCTCATTTCCCAGTGGTAAAACACCGGGACCAGATGGCCTACCTGGTGAATGGTACAGAATGTATGCCTCATTAATTGCACCAAAACTGTCGAAGGTCTTTTCTGAATGTAAAGGGAAAATTTCCTTGCCCCCTTCTATGTATCAGGCACATAAAGTCCTCATCCCTAAGCCCGACAAAGACAAATCCCACTGTGCTTCCTATAGGCCAATCTCCTTGCTAAACTATGACCTCAAGATCTTAACAAAAATATTAGCAAGAAGGCTGCAGACGATTTTCCCATTTCTGGTTACTATAGACCAGACTGGTTTCATGCCAGGGAAATCAACAGATATAAATTTACGTAGAGTGTTTACACATCTTCAGCTTCCTTCCACTGAGTCCTCCACTAGGGTAATGGTTACAGTAGACATTGAAAAGTCGTTTGATTTGGTGGTGTGGCCTTTTATGTCTTCGGTTCTAGAGGTCATGGGTTTTGGACAAGGATGGTGGTTCAACATTTTATATAAAGAGCTGACAGCACAGATAAAACTTAATGGTGCTCTATCAGCACCCTTTCGTGTTGGAGGAGGTACAAGGCAAGGTTGCCCTCTGTCGCCGGCTCTCTTTGCTCTGGTGATGGAGCCACTTGCCTCGGCCCTCAGACAAGCGGACAGGGTACGAGGCATACAAGTGGGTTCCATACACAAGAAAGTTGCCTTATACGCAGATGACCTTATTCTTTTCTTAAATGACCCTGCCCAATCACTTTACGCTCTACCTAAACCTTTATTCATCATATATAAAACATGACTTCTTAACATTCACACGGACCTTGAAATGTGGAACTCCACTTTAAAGTGAACTTCCGCTGATCGGAACCCTCCCCCCTCCGTTGTCACATTTGACACCTTTCATGGGGGAGGGGGGGTGCAGATACCTGTCTAAAGACAGGTATTTGCACCCACTTCCGGCCACACGTCTCGGGCAAAAGACGTTTTTTTTTTCCACATCCCGTCCGTCCCCTGTTGTGTGCTGGGAACACTCGGCTCCCAGCACACAGCAGGAGCCAATGCGCCGTAGGGAACCGGGCAGTGAAGCCGGAGCGCTTCACTTCCTGGTTCCCTCACCGTGGATGGAGGGGGGAGCAGCAGGGTGACGAGCGATCGCTCGTCCTCTGCTGCCGACCCTGCTGGACTCCAGGACAGGTAAGTGTCCTAATATTAAAAGTCAGCAGCTGCAGGCTTTTAATCCTCTTTAAGGCGAAGTGGGTGGTTGATCTCCCTACACTAGATACAGAAGATTGGGAGGAAATGTGGGAGTGTCCCTTTTCACAGCTAATATCGTCTAGCGATAGATTAGTGCAATTTAAAATACTACATCAAGTGTATTACACGCCCTGGTAAATATAATGAAAGAGTGCTGCACTGCTGTGAAATACCAGTGTGTGCAGTTAAAAATACTATATACTCTTCCAAAAAGTGATAAGAAATTAACTATTTAAATAAAGTACTAATACTCATAAACAACTCCAATGAAATCCAGTGATCCTAAATAAATACAATAAATGTCCAATGCTAAAAAGTCCACACAACACTATTAGGTGATAATGTATTGAAAATGTTCAATCGGTTAAATATTCCACTCGCTGTGTGTTGTTTATGGGAGTGAATTCCAACATTAGGTATAACCTTCACCTGTGATATTCCACATTCAATATTATACTGTTTTTTAAAACCCAAACACCCTAATTCCCGATTTTTTTTAAGGTACAGCCCATTGATCACATCATCCTTGCTGGATACCCTCACGTGGCACCTTGACCTAAGACCAAAGTCACTAATGATCAGATCGGCTGCACCTGGGAGTTGGAAAGTATTTGGTCTCCACATTTGCTGACTTCTGCACTATACATTCAATCCAGGTTCCCACTAGTGTGACACGGCACTCTTCCTACAGTACTTTGGATCCGACTTTGCCATGTGACTTGAAGCCGACATATGTCCGAATTTCAATGAACGGGATCCGACTTGGATCCCTGCCAATGCCAGGCACTGTGTTTGGTATGAATCTTGAGGGGGAACTTCACGCCAAATTTTAAATAAAAAAACGGCATGGGTTCCCCCTCCAGGAGCATACCAGGCCCTTGGGTCTGGTATGGATTTAAAGGGGAACCCCTACTCTAAAAAAACAACGTGGGGGTCCCCCAAAATACATACCAGACCCTTATCTGAGCACCCAGCCTGGCCGGTCAGGAAAGGGGGTGGGGACGAGTGAGCACCCCCCCCCGAACCATACCAGGCCGCATGCCCTCAACATGCGGCCCAAAGCACCCTGTCCCCATGTTGACGAGGACAAGGGCCTCTTCCCGACAATCCTGGCCGTTGGTTGTCGGGGTCTGCGGGCAGGGGATAATCAGAATCTGGGAGCCCCCTTCAATAAGGGGGCCCCATATCCTGGCCCCCCACCCTATGTGAATGAGTATGGGGTACATCGTTCCCCTACCCATTCACCTGGAGGAAAAATGTCAAGAAAAAAAACACACTACACAGGTTTTTAATTTATTAGGCAGCTCTGGGGGGGGGTCTTCCTACTTCGGGGGTCTTCTTCCAACTTTGGGGGTCTAATCCGACTCTCCAGCCTCTTCTTGCGAGGAGTGCGGAGCTCTAATGGGACATGTCCTCCATGTTGAGCCTCGCGCATGCACCCCCCACGAGAGCTGTCTTAACTGGTTCAACTTGTGTCGGTTCGACTTTTGAAAAGGTTTCTGCACTATTTTGGTTTGACTTGGGTCTAATTTCAGCCCATTGCATTTAATGGAAATCACATCCAAGTCAGATCAGCATCTTAACTGATCTGACTTGTGACATGTGCTCAGAGCCAATGTTAGCAATGCATCATTTATTGAACAAAAACAGTGTGTGGTCCCCCCAAGATCCATACCAGATCCTTATTTGCATGCAGCCTGGCAGGTCAGCAAAGGGGAGGACAAGGGAGCACCCCCCTCCTGAACCATAACAGGCCACATGCAGTCAACATGGGTCTTTTCCCCACAACCATGGCAGCTTGCTATGGGGGCACCCGAGTCGAGCTGCAGCTCTGTGTGTCCTTTCAGACATAGAGCTGCCGTTCGGCCTGCCCCCTCTCTCCCCTGATTGGGTAACTGACTTTTATTGACAGCAGCAGGAGCCAATGGCACCACTACTGTGTCTCAGACAATCAGGAGAGGAATCCTGGGTGGCCAAAGGACATGTAGACACTGCTGGACAGAGATGGGCTCAGGTAATACTCATAAACAACTCCAATGAAATCCAGTGATCCTAAATAAATACAATAAATGTCCAATGCTAAAAAGTCCACACAACACTATTAGGTGATAATGTATTGAAAATGTTCAATCGGTTAAATATTCCACTCGCTGTGTGTTGTTTATGGGAGTGAATTCCAACATTAGGTATAACCTTCACCTGTGATATTCCACATTCAATATTATACTGTTTTTTAAAACCCAAACACCCTAATTCCCGATTTTTTTTAAGGTACAGCCCATTGATCTCATCATCCTTGCTGGATACCCTCACGTGGCACCTTGACCTAAGACCAAAGTCACTAATGATCAGATCGGCTGCACCTGGGAGTTGGAAAGTATTTGGTCTCCACATTTGCTGACTTCTGCACTATACATTCAATCCAGGTTCCCACTAGTGTGACACGGCACTCTTCCTACAGTACTTTGGATCCGACTTTGCCATGTGACTTGAAGCCGACATATGTCCGAATTTCAATGAACGGGATCCGACTTGGATCCCTGCCAATGCCAGGCACTGTGTTTGGTATGAATCTTGAGGGGAAACTTCACGCCAAATTTTAAATAAAAAAACGGCATGGGTTCCCCCTCCAGGAGCATACCAGGCCCTTGGGTCTGGTATGGATTTAAAGGGGAATCCCTACTCTAAAAAAACAACGTGGGGGTCCCCCAAAATACATACCAGACCCTTATCTGAGCACCCAGCCTGGCCGGTCAGGAAAGGGGGTGGGGACGAATGAGCGCCCCCCCCCCCGAACCATACCAGGCCGCATGCCCTCAACATGCGGCCCAAAGCACCCTGTCCCCATGTTGACGAGGACAAGGGCCTCTTCCCCTCTTCCCGACAATCCTGGCCGTTGGTTGTCGGGGTCTGCGGGCAGGGGCTTATCAGAATCTGGGAGCCCCCTTTAATAAGGGGGCCCCATATCCTGGCCCCCCACCCTATGTGAATGAGTATGGGGTACATCGTTCCCCTACCCATTCACCTGGAGGAAAAATGTCAAGAAAAAAAACACACTACACAGGTTTTTAATTTATTAGGCAGCTCTGGGGGGGGTCTTCCTACTTCGGGGGTCTTCTTCCAACTTTGGGGGTCTAATCCGACTCTCCAGCCTCTTCTCCTGCTCTCCGGTGCTTTCTGCCTTCTGCCGGGCTCCTCCACTATCTTCTTCCAGCTCTTTTAATAGCAGTGGCCTGGTCTTCCCTGTTGTCTTCTTGCCTCTTCTCTTGTCCAGATGTTGACATGACGCTCTCTCCTGTTGTAATGCCATGTGCACGGTGCGCAATGATTTAAATAGGCATGAGGCATGGTCACCGGGTGATGTCACCAGGTGACCCCGCCTCTTATGAGGTCACAGTCCCAGGGCATGATGGGACTGTGATGTCATATCCCCTTACCTGACTGGCCAGGCTGCGTGCTCAGATAAAGGTCTGGTATGTATTTTGGGGGACCCCCACACCGTTTTGTCGGCGTAGGGGTTCCCCTTTAAATCCATACCAGACCCAAGGGCCTGGTATGCTCCTGGAGGGGGAGCCAATGGCAGATTTTTTATTAAAAATTTGGGTGGAATTCCCCCTCAAGATCAGCAGAGCACAAGACGCATGCCAAAGTCGGAGCATGCAAGACGATGTTCTGACTTTGATCAGACTTCAATGATATTTAATGGGCTGAAGTAGGATCAAAGTCGGACCAAAGTAGTACAGGGAGCATTTTCAAAGTCGGTGCAACATGTGTTGGACCAGTTAAGACGGCTCCCATAGAGAAACATTGATTTTCACACGTCATGCGACATGAACTCCCAAAGTTGGAGCTTTTGTCAGACCAGGGTGAACCCGGCCTCAGAGAAGGTTTTGTATTATGCACTGCTTGTAACAGAGTACAGGGAATATTGCCACCAAATTTTGAAGGTGCAGACTAGGGTACAATTGTTTGAATGCATGCAGCTGGCTCATTCTCTTGTTAATCAAGGCAGAGTTTTGTTTGGTGAAGTTCAGCCCCTAATACAGGCTTGTGCACAGTTTGCTTTGTCTAGTATTCCTACGGCCCGGTTCACATTGGTGCGACAATCGCTTTGACTTTGAGAGCACAAGTTGCATGCACATTAAAAATCAATATTTCCCTATGAGAGCTGTCTTTTTTTTCTGTTCAAAGTTTTTTATTAAACAAAATCGCAGAGTACATCAACAAATAATCTCAAATGGAAATTGGGAACAAATCTTACAGTACATCTTGTGTAACATGTGTACAGTCATAGCAACAGAACATTCTAAACAAAGACATTGTTTAGTATAACAATTCAGAGTAAGATGGGGGTAAAGAACTTCAGACATTTATTTGATCAGAGGTGGGTTTAAGTGCCCTCTGCAGCATAGTTTCCATGTACTTGAAAAAGTCAGTTTGGGACATACCTGGGGGCGGTACAGAAGGGGATCCGCCGATGTGGTAGTCCCATCTTCCACAACACTGTCGGCATGTCCCGATCTGGCCGGAGAGCCGGTGTGCTGTTTAGCTAAGGCACTCACTGCCATTTTGGAGGAGGCGTGGGCCAGAGCTTCCTTGATCTGTTTAGGCTTGTTCTTGCCACGGTGGCCGGTCAGGACCATCCAGAGAGAGGCTGTAGTGTGCCAAGAGGTGATCACCGAAAAAGCGGGGTTGCAGGGAGGCTCAGAGTCCCGATATTGCGAGGAGTGCGGAGCTCTAACGGGACATGTCCTCCATGTTGAGCCTCGCGCATGCACCCCCCACGAGAGCTGTCTTAACTGGTTCAACTTGTGTCCGTTCGACTTTTGAAAAGGTTTCTGCACTATTTTGGTTTGACTTGGGTCTAATTTCAGCCCATTGCATTTAATGGAAATCACATCCAAGTCAGATCAGCATCTTAACTGATCTGACTTGTGACATGTGCTCAGAGCCAATGTTAGCAATGCATCATTTATTGAACAAAAACAGTGTGTGGTCACCCCAAGATCCATACCAGATCCTTATTTGCATGCAGCCTGGCAGGTCAGCAAAGGGGAGGACAAGGGAGCACCCCCCTCCTGAACCATAACAGGCCACATGCAGTCAACATGGGTCTTTTCCCCACAACCATGGCAGCTTGCTATGGGGGCACCCGAGTCGAGCTGCAGCTCTGTGTGTCCTTTCAGACATAGAGCTGCCGTTCGGCCTGCCCCCTCTCTTCCCTGATTGGGTAACTGACTTTTATTGACAGCAGCAGGAGCCAATGGCACCACTACTGTGTCTCAGACAATCAGGAGAGGAATCCTGGGCGGCCAAAAGACATGTAGACACTGCTGGACAGAGATGGGCTCAGGTAAGTATTAGGGGGGACTGAGAGGGTCTGCTGCACAGAAAAGGTTTTCTATCTTAATGAATAGTATCCTTTAAGATAAAAAAAAATTCTGACTTTACAACCCCTTTAACCACTTAACCACCGCCCACCGCCAAATAACGGTGGCAGGGTGGTTCCTTAACATCCTCCCAGAATCGCGCTCCCGCGCGCCCTCTGGGGCGCGCACACAGGAGTCTCTGTGACCGCCGGGTCCTCTGGATGACGGTAAATCGCCGCTAATTGCGCCCATTTACCACGTTATCACTCTGCCAATGACGGAGTGATCACTTGTAAACAAACCGGCATCATGTGATGACACCGGTTCCTCTATCCCCTCTCCGGTACAGTGTGAGAGGAGAGGGGGAGAGCGGAGGCAGCAGCACTGTGGGCTGGGGATCTGTGACAGTTTCAGTCACAGATCCAGCCAGCCATCCCTCCATGCTCTGCCATACCCTGTGCAATACTCTGCCATGCTCTGTGCAATACTCTGCAATACTATGTGCAATACTCTGTGAAATACTCTGCCATACCCTGTGCAATACTCTACAATACTATGTGCAATATTCTGCAATACCATGTGCAATATTCTGCAATACCATGTGCAATATTCTGCAATACCCTGTGCAATCCTGTGCAATACCCTGTGCAATGCCCTGTAATACCCTGTGCAATACCCTGTGCAATACTCTGCATTAGTCCACAATACCCTGTGCAATACCCTGCAATACTCCGCAATACCCTGCAATACCCTGCAATACCCCACAATACTCTGCAATACCCTGCAATACCCAGTGCAATGCTCTGCAATACCCTGTGCAATACTCTGCAATACCTTGTGCAATACTCTGCAATACTCTGTGCAATACCCTGTGTAATACTCTGCAATACCCTGTGCAATACCCTGTGCAATACCTTGTGCAATACTCTGCAATACCTTGTGCAATACTCTGCAATACCCTGTGCAATACCCTGTGCAATACCCTGTGCAATACCCTGTGCAATACCCACTTCCCACCCGCCCGCCATCATATGATGTCGTTAACTTTGTGCGGGGATATCTGAATGATGCCTGCAGCTACAGGCATCATTCAGATATCAGCTTTTTCAGCTGGCGAGTCTCTACATCATAAGAACAATCATAGTGGCTGTTCCACTGCTTAATCATTCTTATGAGAGGTGAGAAGGGATGCCCCCCTCCCGCAGTCCTCCGGTGCTTCTACCCACTCACCGCTACGATCGAAGCCAGGATTGTTTTTTTAGTTTATTTTTTTCAGGCTTCCCAGCCTAGAGGTGAGATGTGGGGTCTTATTGACCCCATATCTCACTGTAAAGAGGAACTGTCATGCAATAATCCTATTACAATTGAGGTTTACATTCCTTTTTTAAAAGTGATCAAAAAATAGATTTTTGCGGAAAAAAAGTGTCAAACAAAAAAAAAAAAGTAAAATGAACAATAAAATTTAAACCCCTGTCCCTGTGAGCTTGCATACAGAAGCAAATGCATACGTAAGTCCCGCCTATATATGAAAACAGTGTTCAAACCACACATGTGAGGTATCTCTGTGAACGTTAGAGCAAGAGCAATAAGTTTGGCCCTAGACCTCCTCTGTAACTAAAAACATGTAACCAGTAAAATATGGGGATATTTAAGTAGCAAAGTTTGGCGCCATTCCACGAGCGTGTGCAATTTTGAAGGGTGACATGATAGGTATCTATTTACTCTGCGTAACATCATCTTTCACATTATGCAAAAACATTGGGCTAACTTTACAGGTTTTTTTTTTTTTCAAGCCCAAAACTGTTGTTTTCTGTAAAAAATGCGTTAGAAAAATTGCTGCACAAATATCATGCGAGATAAAAAAGTTGAAATGACCACCATTGCATTTTTCTAAGGTCTTTGCTAAAAAAAACATATATAATGTTTTGGGGTTCTATGTAATTTTCTAGCAAATAAATGATGATTTTTGTAGGAGAAAAATGTCATAATTGGCCTGGGTGCTCCAGAACGCCTGATGGTGCTCCCTGCACGTTGGGCCTCTGTATGTGGCCACGCTGTGTAAAAGTCCCACACATGTGGTATCACTAAAATACTCGGGAGGAATAGCAGAATGTGTTTTGGGGTGTAATTTGTGGTATGCATATGATGTGTGTGAGAAATAACCTGCTAATATGACAATTTGCAAAGAATTGTGGGAAAAAATGACAACTTCAAAAAAACTCACCATGCCTTTTTCTAAATACCTTGTAATTTCTTCTTTCCAAAAAGGGATCATTTGGGGGGTATTTGTACTTTTCTGGCATGTTAGGGTCTCAAGAAACGAGATAGGCTGTCAGTACTTAAGGTGTGATCAATTTTCAGATATTGGCACCATAGATTGTTGATTTTTATAACTTTCACAAAGACTAATTAATATACACAATTTTGTACTTATTTTTACCAAAGATATGTAGTAGTATACATTTTGGCCAAAATGTATGAAGAAAAAATACCAATTTTCTAAATTTTATAACAGAAACAAAGACATTTTTATTTTTTTACAGAATTTTCTGTCTTTTTTCTTTTATAGAGCAAAAAATAAAAAAAAACGGTGATTAAATACCACCAAAAGAAAGCTCTATTTGTATGAAAAAAAGGACAAAAAAATCATTTAGTTACAGTGTTGTATGACTGAGTAATTGTCATTCAAATAGTGAGAGCACCGAAAGCTGAAAATTGGTCTGGTTATTACTGTAAGTGGGTTTAAGTGCCCAGTGGTCAAATGGTTAAGGTACAGTGCACTGATCTGGATACCTCCATGCGGTATCCTTGACACATTCACTTAATTGTAATACTGTATAATGAAATCACCTGCGCTTACAAAAGCCTAAGCCAAATTTAAATTATCCAGAAGATGTCCCTAAATGTACACCCTTTACATCCAATGTGTATATAAAAATTAATAATGTGCAGTGCTCTATATAATCTAACTAGAAAAAAAAAACAGAAATGCAATCAGCGCAAAAATGTGTATGAATAAAAAAAAATCCCCTAATATTGCAAGCTGGACACCGAAAGGAAAATCACAAGATCCAGTAAAGTATAACATATTAAATAAATAGTGCATTGCAAAATATAAATTCAAATGCAAAAAATCCCAAAATAGAATATAATGAATATTAAATAATAAACCATCATCAGTCCAAAAAGTGAAAAAGAGTTGACTTTTTTACTTTAAAATATAAGTGATCCCTCCACCGTTAAGAATGGCTACTCTCATCTTAAGGCATGGACTCCTGTGTTACCAGGCAGTCATGCAAGCAGAAATCAAAACGTAAGATGTACCAAATGACAGGATGTCTTAATCAAGTTCCTCGGAGGTCAGCAACATTAGGACCATGAATGAGAAAATAAAGATCTAAGTGATCTCTGTATAATAAAGCTACAATTTATTTAAAAGTAATACAGGCTACTCACATTAGCCATGAAGAAAAACGGCAGCATATACCTACAAACAGAGTGTGTTTGTTTCCAAAGGATGACAGCGAGGGACGTCCAAACAAGCTCCTCCCCTGTACGTGTTACGTTACCACAAACTTCCTCAGCGGGGCTCTTTTTCACTTTTTGGACTGATGTTGGTTTATTATTTAATATTCATTATATTCTATTTTGGGATTTTTTGCACTTGAATTTATATTTTACGCTGCACTATTTATTTTATACTATGTAGACTAATGTCTAAGCAAAAATTACATCACCTAGGGCCGTGCCCACCACCCGCATCCACCTGAATTTGCTACATGAGTCTGCAATACCCGTCATCTAGCACAGCGCCATTACAGTGGGGGAGCTGGCTGTGAGACATTAGGAAGTTGCATCCAGCTCCCACATCAAAGATGTGGATATCTGAAGCCTGGCAAAAAATCAGCTCTGAGGAAGACATACATTAACTGACTCCATGGGCTGATAAGTACCCATTTGTTAAAAGTCAGCAGCTACAGACAGAGGATTCACTCTTATGCTTTGTAATTACCAGACATAACTGGCCATGATGTGAACAGTTCTTATTAGCCCAGGCAGTTTTCAAGGCTTCCTTTTCTATTTGCAAAATGTGAGTGCAAACAATGCTGTTGTTTTTTCCTAATTTATTAAAAGTTTTAACTGCCCAAGATGTGTACTTTACTATGTTAAAGTGGATGTAAACGTGATTCATGAAATTTGAGCTGGGCACATATATCTGCAGTATTTTGTTATCTCTTTTGAACTGTTCATTTGTTATCAGCCTGAGAACTCCTGACATATTTTTTGACTTTTTAGACAAAGGCAGCCTGAATCTTTTGTCAAAGGAGGTTGCTAATATAGAGTAGCAGAGAGCAGCTCCTATTACAGCTCTGGGAGTCTCTGCCTATGATGAGAGGGGGTGTGTGACTTTCCTCCAATCAGCAATGTTAGCTATCTTGGCTGTATGCCCAAACATCACACTCTGTGTTAACTAGGAAGAGAAAATCTTCTAACAAAATCTCAACTTTCTAAACTGTATATAAATGTGAACACAGCAGATATACATATAGCACTTATGTAGGGAGATTTGGTTAATCTCTGTGTATTATCTGAGGCTGTTCACTTCACTGGGTGTATGGAGGGTTTACATCCACTTTAAATCAAGCAAAGGCTACAAGACACACATTTCTGGCTTTATTCTAATGATATGCCCCTTTAATTCACTCTTTGGTAGGCATAAGGGTTGATTTACTAAAACTGGAAAATGCTAAATCGGGTGCAGCTGTGCATTGTAACCAATCAGATATGACACAAAAAACCTGGAGACTGATTGGTTTCTATGCAAAGAATCACCAGGTTTTGCACACTCCAGTTTTAGTATATCAACCCCACAGTTTAATATTCCTTCTCTTCCATTTTAGAAATACATTTCTAGTAAATGTGTTGTCTTGTAAATGTACTTATAAAGGATGCTTTAATCTGTGTACACAAAATACAATGCTTTGTGAGTTTATCAGTGATGTTTATTAGAAATATGGCTCAGTAGCTAGTCCTCAGTTCTATGTGGTGTTGTGAAATGTCTGTGTAAATTTACAATAGTTGTTTTGTTATGAATGCAGAATAAAACTGATTGCTCCCTTTGTGCATGTTCATTGGAAGGGTATGTCATATACACAATCAAGCATGACACAACAATATTCATCAAAGAATTGTTAAGGATGCCTGCGGGAGCAACTGAGTTTTCCGATCCTTCCAAAGAAACAGGACTAATTACATCTGCATAATTCAACAGTTTCCTCTGAATGTTAAACATTTTTTGTTTTGCTTTCAGGCAATATAAACCATAAGTGGGATGTCAAGTCTTGTTTGACTTTTAAATATATACTTATTAAAATTAAATCTCTTTATTTTGACAGGTAGGAGAAAGTAATTTCCATCTTTTTTGCCTTATTTACTACTCAGATAAAATATGCCAGGGGTCAGCCACCCATAAAAATGAGTTTTGTGCTTTCATAAAGTACTGTAAATGACAGGGAGGCTAAAGTATGCTATCTGTTTGACTGTTTTGTCCACTAAGTATTTGGAGCATGACTGAAGAGGATATCAAATCTCTCCTGTAGAAAGCCTGTGTTTGCTGTTAATATTAGGATATGTCAGTGAAGTAGAGAGATTCCTTGTCTTGTATCTTGATAGGAGACTGATTAGAAGAATTTATATTCTGAAGTATATGTAAAGTGATAACTTGTATTCCATATACCTCAGCTATGAGGAACAATTAGCTGCAATTAATGTATTCTCTCTTGAGAAAGGGCGATTAAGAGGGGAAAATAATCACCATCAATAAATAAATAAGTGGTTCAAATAGTGAACTCGGAAAACTAAAAAGGTTGGGACTTTACATGAGGCGCCGGGCATTAGCCGAGCACCTCCATACCCAGCAACTTTAACAGAAAAAAAAACACAAGGGTGGGACTTTGAATAAAACATGCAACCCAGGAGAAAACATGGAACAATAGAATATGGCAGATATCTAGTCCGATAGAACCAAAAACATTACATGAGAGCATTGCATGACAACAATTGACAATCAGTTTTTTAATCGCATAACAAATATAACAAAAACAATAATGACATAACACACCTAGTATATTATTAAAAAATTGAATGGTACACAATTCTATAACAATCAATGGAATTAGAGTATAGTAACATCGTTGGTTCATATATAAAAACAGTAAAAAAGAGGGAGGCTAATTCATTGAAACGTGTCTCCATGGTAAAAAATATAAAACTTACATAAGCTGGCACAGTCCACTTAGTATAGGGACTGGTTGGTAGTATGGGTATTACCATATATATGCAAAAGGTCATCTAATTGGCTCACAGTAAGCATATTTGGTACATTTTGTAAAAATGATTGAACAAGACCAGTTCCCTTAAAATAAATCTCCATAGAAATTATGACTGGGTTGGTTGGTAAATTCTGATCAATGTATGAGGTAGTAGGTGATGCATTAATAGTATGTATATGAGGAGGCATCGTAAACTGAATCTGTGTGTGGGGAAGGAGGGAGAAATAGAGTAGTAACAATTCCTAAAGTAACTTACAGGTATGCCTGTGGCTATGGGTATAGGCGTAGAAGGTGGGGGGCCCGGTTGGAGGAACAACAGCCCACGGGAGGTGAGGTGGATTGCCCCAACATGCAGGCTGGAAATATGGTAAAAAGTTGGGGTTCCCAAAAAGAGACCTCAATGGATAGAGATTGGGGATAGGTCTTCCATAGGTGTAACCATCTATAGAGAAACAAAAATGTGCAATAATAAGAAATGTGAAGTGTCCAGAACATATATAATAGAAATAGATAGAGAAAAAAAAGTAGAATGTAACAGGGACCAATGAGTAAAGACAGTGTAGTATGTAATATAGTGTGAGGTACAGTGGCGGCTGGTGCTCAACATTTTTTGGGGGGGCGCAAACAAAACAAAAAATATTGCATCCTCACTGTGCCCATCACATGCAGCCACTGTGCCATGCCACCAAATGCAGCCACTGTGCCACCAAATGCAGCCACTGTGCCACCAAATGCAGCCACTGTGCCATGCCACCAAATGCAGCCACTGTGCCATCAATTGTCACCACTGTGCCATGCCATCAAACACAGAAACTGTGCCATCAATTGTCACCACTGTGCCATGCCATCAAATGCAGCCAATGTGCCATCAATTGTCACCACTGTGCCATGCCACCAAATGCAGCCACTGTGCCATCAATTGTCACCACTGTGCCATGCCATCAAACACAGCAACTGTGCCATCAATTGTCACCACTGTGCCATGCCATCAAACACAGCAACTGTGCCATCAATTGTCACCACTGTGCCATGCCAAACGCCACCACTGTGCCATCAATTGTCACCACTGTGCCATGCTATCATATGCAGTCACTGTGCCATCAATTGTCACCACTGTGCCATGCCATCATATTCAGTCACTGTGCCATCAATTGTCACCACTGTGCCCCATGCCACTGTGCTCATTGTCGCCTCTGTGCCCCATGATGCCACTGTGCCCCATGCCACTGTGCCCCATGCTGCCACTGTGCCCCATGCTGCCACTGTGCCCCATGCTGCCACTGTGCCCCATGCTGCTCCTTTCCCTGTAAAAAAAATCACTTACCTGACGCTTCCATGTCCTCCCTCGATGTCTTCTGCCGCCGTGGAGAAGCTTCAGCCAATCAGGTTCCTGAAAACCAGAATCCGGGAACCTGATTGGCTGAAACGGCTGTCAGTCTAATGCAAGGACCGCAGGTTGCCTGCGCTCCGAGCATAGACTTCCGAGAGCCGGAGGGCGGCACTGGAAAAGCCTATCAGAGCCGCTGGCTTTGATAGGCAGTTCCCCTCAGCCAACCAGCTGCCGCTATTCGGGTAACCGGCGTCCCATGTCCGGTTATACGAATAGACCAGGCAGCTGGCAACAGTAACACACGTCCAATGCATAGCATTGAACGTGTGTTACTTGCGAGAGGGGGTGGCGCTGCAGCGCCCTCTATAGACGGCCGCCAGAACTTCGGCTAAAATGTCAAAATGACATTTTAGCCGAATAAAAGTTATTAAAAGGGCCCGTTTTTTTTTTTTTTCTTGTGACTGCGGGAGGGGGGGCGGCGCCCGTGCGCCCATATGGGCGGGCCGCCACTGGTGAGGTAAGATACATTGTGGTAACAATGTAAATAGTAGACCAGCCCCAGTACTAAGGTAATATACCATAAACACAGAGAGGGGTGGTAACCCATGGTGAAAAAAAGGGGTAGAAGAGTAGCAGAGTGAAGTGGTGACAAAGATCAAAAGGTACCTAAATGGGTGTAGGTGTAAAAAAAATCAGTGCTACAAGCATATCCATGGACATGTCCACTAAAGGAGGACCAACTAAACCGGGGGAGTAATGATACTCACTGCAGGTATAATGGGAGGATCCACCAACGGCACGCTCGGCGGCCAACAAAAAGAGGAGGTGGCACTGGACAGTGGAGCAGCAAAAGCTGCCCGCCGTTTTAGCGTCAGCCACCTCGTGGAGACGGCGAGATGAAAAACAACAGCGCAAGCACTACAGCGTCACAGAAGTGACGCAGCGTGCATGACGCCGGAGTCATGACATCGACGCGCAAATGGGCATCTCCCCATCCTCTCATGTGGCACAGGAAAGGGGGAGGGGAGGGCCCAGGAGCGCGTCGTAGCTCCCGGGACTGAGAAAACCAGCCAGGACCAACCTGCTCAGCCACATCCAACCCATTGCACAACAACAGCACAAACAAGCAAGCACACTGTGGGTAACAGTGTGAAAGATACCCAATAACTACATTCCTGTATACCCACAAAGATTCAAAGTTGGCAGTATAAAAATATATGCTAAGATTTAATAGACCACTAGGTAGCCTAAATAGGGAAGAGTGCCAACATTGTAGTGTTATAAGGACGTAGGGATGCATGCTTCCATCCACGAAAATATTAATATGGAAAACTAAAAAGGTTGGGACTTTACATGAGGCACCGGGCATTAGCCGAGCTCCTCCATCCCTGGCAACTTTAACGGAAAACAATAGTGAACTCAGTTGAGAATGAATTACTTTTAGTTCACTACA
Source organism: Rana kukunoris (assembly GCA_029574335.1). Classification (NCBI taxonomy): domain Eukaryota; kingdom Metazoa; phylum Chordata; class Amphibia; order Anura; family Ranidae; genus Rana; species Rana kukunoris. The sequence continues at coordinate 244,518,743 of CM056059.1, forward strand.
AAGGACATTGGGACATTTTTTATGTCTGGAGGAAAAGAGATCTAACCTTCACATGTGGAAAGGCTTAAGAGCATTAAGAGCTGTGAAAATTAAGAGCTGTGAACATTAAGAGCTGTGAAAATGTGGAAAAGGCGCCCAAGAAATAGTCTTGGCCAACTCCATACTGTAGATAAAAATAAATAAATAATTGACACATTCCTAAATGCATGTAAAATAACTGAATATTAACCTTATAGCCAAACTCTGGGATGTTTGAAAGTTATCCCTTGCAGTGTGGCAAGGGTTGACGGCTCGTTTAGGTCTAGTTAGCTTTGAAAAGAAGATTTGCTCACCCAATTTCTTTGCTGATAGATAATGGCATTTTATCCCTTTTGCTTCAGCAAGCAAAGGTCTTGACATCATCAAGACTGGTACATGTTTCAATGCCCTGCATTGGATGTGATGATGCCGAGGGACAGTTCACTTATGGATCATGAGGGGCACTGTCTGCTGAGGGTGTGGAGGATCAGGTAAGTAAACATGCTTTATTCTCCCCTATGATATCCGAGCAAGAAACCCTTGAAGTGTGGGCACAGCCTCACTTCAAGGAAAAAAAAATTCCCAGTTGGGCAATAAGCACCAGAAATAGTTTTTTTTTTTGTTTGTTTCCTTCCTCTGAATTAGCTTTGATTATAGAATTCCATATATGGTTTCTATTATTTCTTTTTTTCGATTCATTAAACTAAATAGATTATTTTTTTCACCCTATCTATGTAACTATGTTGTAAATGTTAACTAGGGATTTGGTTCAGGTATAGGACAATAATGAGTTTTACCTGAACTCAAGCTGTTTGCAGTTTCCAACTGTAAACAAGCCAGCAGGCATTCTAGGTGATGTCCATGGGCGTCCGCTCCATAGGGCAAGGGTGAGCGTTTGCCATGATGCCCGCGGCTCTCCTCTCCCTGTCACAGCGCTGCTGCTCCATTTACCAGAGAACTCGGCAGTGGCACTGTAACAGGAGAGGAGAGCCGCGGGCTGTCTGTACTGTATATCTCCCTCGATCACCCCCCTTCCCCTCTCTGTCAGCTGGAGCTAGAAAAAAAGAGAGCGGCTCTAATTGGATTTTCCGTGCCGCTGCCTTGCTTCCTGCTTTCCTCGCCATGATTGGCCACAGCAGAGGGCCAATCAGAAGACTGTGGGGACTGGGGCATCATGGGAAATGTAGTTCCTTAAGAGTGGCGGCCCTAGCGTGTCCACAGACACCATGCTAAAGCCCCCAGCATGCAAGCACTCTGCTGGTGGAGGGTTACAAAAGGAAAAAAGAGAATACTGTGCTCATGCTGGAGAAAGCCAGAGAGAGCCACGCTGTACCCACACAACCAGAGAGCCACGCTGTACCTGCACCACCAGAGAGCCACGCTATACCCGCACCAACCAGAGAGTCACGCTGTACCCGCAACAACCAGAGAGCCACGCTGTACCCGCACCAACCAGAGAGCCACACTGTACCCGCACCAGAGAGCCACGCTGTATTCGCACCAACCAGAGAGCTACGCTGTACCCACACCAACAAGAGAGCCACGCTGTACCCGCACTAACCAGAGAGGGAGTCACGATGTACCCAAACCACCAGGGAGAGAGCCCCACTGTAACCGCACCACCAGAGAGGGTGCCCCACTGTACCCGCATGACCAGAGAGGGAGCCTCGCTGTACCTACACCACCAGAGAGGGAGCCCCACTGTACCCGCACCACCAGAGAGGGAGCACCACTATACCCGCACCACCAGGGAGGGAGCCCCACTGTACATGCACGACCAGAGAAAGAGCCCTGCTGTACCCGCACCACCAGAGAGGGAGCCCCACTGTACCCGCACCACCAGAGAGGGAGCCCACTGTACCCGCACCATCAGAGAGGGAGCCCCGCTGTACCGTATCTCCAGAGAGGGAGCCCCACTGTACCCGCACCACCAGAGAGGGAGCCCCACTGTACCCGCACCACCAGAGAGGGAGCCCCACTGAGCCCGCACGACCAGAGAAGGAGCCCCGCTGTACCCGCACCACCAGAGAGGGAGAAAGACCAAGCAGCTGCCAGGGTACAGGCATGCAACACTACTGACTAGAGTCACCCCAGGCAACCCAGAGTGAATGAACATCGTGCCAGAGGGATCACTGGTAAGAGGGCCTGTTGGCAATTATCCATTACTTATGCAAGGGACTAAGCCATTAGGAAGTGTCTAACGTGATATCCTCCCATCTATGCTGGGGGCAATTATTGCAGAAAATGACACCAAATGCTGGGAGTTTTGAGTAAGGAAACTGACACCAGTGCTGAGGGTCATTATTATGTACACTGGTACAGATGCTGAAGTTTTCATTCTAGAAATCTGCACCGATGTGCAGGGTTAATATTGTTGCTACTGACATCAATGCTGGCGATTTTTATTGTGGAAACTGACAGCAAAGCTGGAGATTGTTATTTCAGAAACTGTCACTGATCCTGGGGGTTGTTATTTCCTTGGGGGGGGGGGGGACTCCATTTTTTATGATATTGTTAGTCAAAGTTCCTAGTTGCTTGATAGTTGCATCAGGTTTCTCAAACCTTTGCATGCCTGCGCTTTATGTGATAATGACTAAGCCCCTCCCCTTCATGACATTGTCAAAAAGGGACCGAGCATGGATGACCTTAAAATGATGCCCCTTCCCCCTGAAAAAAGTTCAGCGGATGCCCATGGTGATGTCATTGTTCAAATATGGTCATATATGCTCTGAGGAGGAGGATTGTTGTGTTTGTGTCGGCGAATCAGCAAGAATCATTTATCATAACAACTGATGGATCTACATTGCCGGGTGATGGGACTGACATTGGATTTGCACACTGTCAAACTTTTTTTTTAATAAAATATTTTTTCAGCAGTGTGTGCTTTATTTGCTATTCACATGTTTTTGTAAGTAACTATTCACATGAGAGGGTGAAGATATCTGGGGCACTCCTATTTTAACCACTAATAATACAGGGCACTTTTGCCCTCTTCCTGCCCAGTTTTCAGCTTTCAGCACTGTCACACTTTGAATGAAAATTGCGCGGTCACAAAACACTGTACTCATATGAAATTTTTACCATTTTTTTTTTTCACAGAAAACAGAGATTTCTTTTGGTGGTACTTAATCACCACTGGGTTTTTATTTTTTGAGGTATAAGTGAAAGGCTTCAAGATATGACCCACCCAGAACAGAGGCACAGACAAACACACAGGGATTTCTTCAGACTAACAAAAGTGTGGATATTTACAGTACCATTTGGGGAGATCAAACGGAGCGTGAGCCTGGAGCTGATCAAAGACACCTGCATGCAGTGCCTACTATACTCAGCTTTCTGGTGAGTACATACCCGAAAGGGGGCTTGTGATATATGGTGGATGCTATTTTGGAGTGAAGAAAAAAACTTCTGTACCTACATTGATCACAGGGTGATTCGCTTTGCTTGTCTTCCTTACTTCTTATGAACTGTTCGTAGGAAATGATCCATCAGTCGGATGAGAGTGATGATTTAGCGCTGCTTTTAGTGATTTACAAGACTTGAATGGACTTGATGTTTACTATCTTTGATATATATGCTTATAATTTTAAGCGGCTGCTGAAGTTTTGAGGTTGATTTTATATATTATATTTTTTAACCTATTTTAATCTAATTTAATTGTTTACCATATCATTGTTATTTTTCACTACATACATCATTTTTAGGATAATATTTATGGTGATTAGTGAAATTAAGCTATTTTAATTACCTATCAGCTGTTGAGCGCCGAGATAGTGAAAGAAGGCCAGGGACTTCACTACTTTTCTTGTATAAGTGAAAAAATATCTAAAATTGTGAAAAAAAACATGTTTTTTTTAGTTTCTAAAAATTTTAAATAAGTATTTTTTTTTTTTCATAAATTGAGTCCAAAATGTATACTGCTACATTTCTTCGGTAAACATAGCCCAAATCAGTGTATACTCTATTATTTAGTCTGTGTGAAAGTCACTGAGTCTCCAAGCTATGGTACGAATGTATTGCTGTATGGTACAGCAATTAGGAGAGGTGTATTTGTCGAATTTTGCTATTCTGTCTGGAGTAAGGTATCTTCTTTGGATGATATTTTGTGTGAGTTCTCACATTGCAGTGCACTTTGTTGCTTGATAAGTGGATTGTAGGGCTCTATGCCATTGTCTGTCTGTGTATATTTTACCTAAGTCACGTTTCCACTGGTTGATATATAGGGAGTGCAGGAAGTGCATTCTTTATTTTTAATATATTTTAGAAAATCTAAATTTATTTCATCCCTAGGGAGCTGGGTAGGTGATAGGACAAGGCCTTGGGGGGAATGGAAGTAGCTATTTTCAAATCCTGAAAGTAGGCCCCTGGTCCTGTTCCTATGTGTGTGATGAGGCGGTGGAGAGGTTTGAAGGGAGTCATGTTTGGGCCATTTATGAATAGGAAGGTCAGAAATTAGCAGTTTAAGAGCTTGGGTAGATTAATGGGGGAATTCAGAGGCGATTCAGTTTGCATGTGCTGCGCTATATAAGTTTTCATTCATTCATTCATTCAATTGCTCTATTTGGTTGTAGTGAATTTGCGCTGTTTTCTGACGGCTGCCAGGATAGTTGGAGGAAGGTGGTGAGAAGGTTTAATTTTGGGATGTAGGCTGCAGAGCCAGTTTATTAGGTTTTTGGAGGTGATGTGATGTGTCATTATATTTCCCTCAATGGGTGGAAGCCTTTGGAAGGAACCATTCCTTTAACTGGGCTAGTTTTCCTGCTGTGTAGTAGTCTTCTTTATCTGTAAGACTGGATCCCCCTGCTAGTCTGTGTTTAATGGGTCTTCTTTTTTTGGCTACTCATGGTTTCTTCCCTGCTTAAATATCATTATGGAGGGATGCTTGGAGGGAATTAATATATATTTTTAGGTACTGGGATAGGTAGAGTGCGAATTAGGTATATAAGCTGTGAAAGAACAGTAAATTTAAATGCTGCCAGGCGACCAGCCCATGAAAATTTGTGTTTTTTTAACTGCTTAAGAGATTGGAGAAGTTTCCATGTAAATTGTATATAGTTTTCTTTATATAGGTTATTCAGGTGTTTGGTTAAGGTAATTCCCAAATAGTTTCTGCCTGTTTCTGCCCAGTGAAATCGGAATTGTATGGACACTAAGTTGCGAGTGGTGCTCTCCACTCCCAGATCCAAGATATGTGATTTGGTGGCGTTAACTTTATAATAGGATAGCGCCCCAAAATGGTTAGGGATAGATTGTACAGCTGGTAGGGACGAATATGGGTTGGTTAGCATTAGAATGATGTTTTTAGGCAAAAAGTCTAATCCTGTGATTATATTCTCCTATTTAGAAGACAGATATTTGTTTGAAGCTTTGTATGTGTCCTGCCAATGGTTCTATAATTAAATTGAAAATGAAGGATGAGAGGGGACATCCTTGGCATGTGCCATTTGAAATACGAAATGGGGTAGAGAGCATAACAAGCTGAAGGGAAGTGGTATAATGCCATAATGGCATATAATATAGAGTCTCTAAATCCGAATTTGAGGAGTACATCCTTCATATATCCTCAATGTACTCTGTCAAACTCCTTCTCTGCGTCCAAGGACAGAAGCAGAGAGGGTGTTCCATCAGTGCTGGCTGAGTGTATGAGGTTTAGGATTCTTCTGATGGCATCAGAAGTTTGTCTACTTGAAACCTGTTTGGTCGGCATTAGACATGTGCTGACTGGAATATTTTGTTTCTTTTTTTCGTTTTTGTTTGGAAAATACATTTATTTAGTTACTCCCGAAAATTGTTTTGATTTATGTTGTTTTCGTCGGGAAAGTTTTCGTCTGAAAACGAAGATTTTTGATGCTTTGTCGAATTTTCATCGTTCAATTCGACAAAGCATCGAAAGTCGTCGTTCTGAATACAGTGAATAAGTAGAAATTAAACAACGAAAATTTGACGATTTTCGATGCTTTGTCGAATTTTAGTCATTCAATTCCTACCTATATTTACTGTATTCACTGAATACGGTGAATAGGTAGGAATTGAATGACGAAAATTCGACAAAGCATCGAAAATCGTTCAATTTTCGTCATTCAATTTCTACCTATTCACTGTATTCGGAACAACGATTTTCAATGCTTTGTCGAATTGAACGTCAAAAATTCGACAAAACATCGAAAATCGTCGGATCTGAACGAAAACGAAAATAAAGCATTTTTTATGTCGGATCTTTTGGTTTTCGTTTCTTGCGCTTTCGTTCGTTAGAAACCATAACGAAAAATACCCGATTATCGGACGAAAATGCATTCTAACGAAAACGAATGCATATGTCTAGTCGGTATTAATCAGAAGAGGAAGCAGTTTGGATAGCCTGGTTGCTAACAGTTTGGCATACATTTTTTAGATCTACATTGAGGAGGGAAATAGGTCTAAAATTTTGAGGGGTATCCAGGTCCTTATCTGGTTTGGGTAAAGCAACAGTAATAGCAGATAACATTTCATAAGGAAAACTGGAGGAAGAGACAGCATAGTTGAACAGATTTTGAAGATGGGGGCGAGTATTGAGCTGAACTGTTGGGATTGGATCATTTGGGCAATTTCTTGGTGAGAGATTAGGGAGTTCAGTTCTATTGTTGAGTTTTCGCTGAGGGTGGGGAGATGTATTTTGGATAGAAATTGTCGGATTAGATCTTCGGTGGGTTGGTGAGTGGTTTTATCGTTTTGCAAAGGGAGTCATAGCAAAAACTGAAGGCATTAACTATGTCTTGGGGGTTAATACATTTTTCTATGGTAAATGGGTGAATTATGTGTGGGATTTTGGCCTTGTTACGTAGACCTTGTATGCGATGGGCCATGGCTTGCCCTGCCTTGTTAGAGGTACTGTAGAGTAGAAGGTCGCCTTAAGCCTATGGTGGTGGGCTTTTACAAATGAGTTAGGGAGAAGATCTTGTAGCTCTTGGTGGAGGGCTAGTATTTTAATTTTAAGATCATGGGTTGGATTGAGTTATTTTGGAAGTCAATGTTAGAGATTTCAGGAGTAATCTCGTCAAGACGCTGCATCCTCCTCTTTTTTGCCAGAGAGTTTTGTTGAATTAATATTCCTCTGATTAAGGCTTTGTGAGCCTTCCAGAGGGTAGAACAGTGAGGAACTGATCCTGCAATATGGATAAAGAAGTCCATTAAGTGGTGATGTTTTTTTTTTTTTGGCATATGGTGACATTTGTAAAAGGTGGGTGTTGGCTCTCCTGGCAGGGATGTGAGCAGTTGATGAGGCTATTGTGATGCTCACTGCGTGGTCCAACCAAGCCAAAATTGGAGCAAGTGACACATGGAGGTGGTTGGAGGTGTGCAATGTGTGGTCAGGTTCTGTTAAAGTCTCCACACATAATCAAAGAGGCTTGCTTGTGTTTGTTTATTTTTTTCAATATTTTGTTATGAAAGTGGATTTGGCGTAAGTTTGGGGCATAGAGGCATGCTAGTGTATACTTAAAATATCCATTAAAAAGTATGTGTCTCCATTGTGGGGACACTCATTGTTTAGTGTTAGGACCACAGATTACAGGGTGCCTTGGCGCGGCTCTGTGGCTCACGCATGCATTTGCAAATGCATGTGAACAAAACCCCTGTTTTTAACGCATACTGTTAGACAGGTTAATTGGTTGTTCTGCGAGCTGGTCGGTAAGTAGGCTTGTTTTTTCCCTGGGCATTCCCCAGGTTTTTTTGTTATCTGCTTTAGCCTTTCAAAGCTACTAACTGCTATGGCCAGTGGACACGTTTATGTCTCACCTGTGGTGCTTGTATTAGTCCAGCAACACACCAACACCAGTCATTGTTCTATATGCTGGGTGTTTGGTGTGCTCCTGCACCTTTAAGGAGGGGTGGCTCCCCTTCAGTCCACCTGCCCCTATCTATCCATTAAAATGCATGTGCCTCCTTTGTGGGGACACTCATTGTTTAGTGTTAGGACAACAGATTACAGGGTGCCTTGGTGTGGCTCTGTGGCTCATGCATGTGTTTGCAAATGCGTGCGGACAAAACCCCTGTTTTTAACGCATACTATTAGACAGGTTAATTGGTTGTTCTGCGAGCTGGTCGGTAAGTAGGCTTGGTTTTTCCCTGGGCATTCCCCTGTTTTTTTTTGTTAGTGTATACTTAGAGCCTGCAATGGTGCATATCAGAATTAAGTACCTGTCATTGGGATCTGGTATTGTCTTGTGCAATAGAAAGTCATTGATTTATTGAAGGTCACTAGTACTCCTCTTTTCTTCTTGTTTTTCTTGGTTGGATGCTAAAAAAATATGTGAAAGGTTTTTGTGGTGGAAAGGAGGGGTGTTAGAATCCTTGAAGTGGGTTTCAGTGTATATATATATATATATATATATATACACACACACACACACACAGTACAGACCAAAAGTTTGGACACACCTTCTCATTCAAACAGTTTTCTTTATTTTCATGACTATTAACCACTTTAGCCCCGGGCCTGTTTTTGAGATTCGGTGTTTACGAGACTAAAACATTTTTTTTTGCTATAAAATTACTTAAAACCCCCAAACATTATATATTTTTTTTTCTAACACCCTAGAGAATAAAATGGCGATCATTGCAATACTTTTTGTTACACCGTATTTGCGCAGCGGTCTTACAAGCGCACTTTTTTTTGAAAAAATTCACTTTTTTAAATTAAAAAATAAGACAACAATAAATTTGGCCCAATTTTTTTACATATTGTGAAAGTTAATGTTACGCCGAGTAAAATGATACCCAACATGTCACGCTTAAAAATTGCGCCCGCTCGTGGCATGGCGTCAAACTTTTACCCTTAAAAATCTCGATAGGCGATGTTTAAAAAATTCTGCAGGTTGCATTTTTTGAGATACAGAGGAGGTCTAGGGCTAGAATTATTGCTCTCGCTCCAACGATCGCGGCGATACCTCACTTGTGTGGTTTGAACACCGTTTTCATATGCGGGCGCTACTCGCGTATGCGTTCGCTTCTGCGCGCGAGCTCGTCGTGAAGGGGCGATTTAAAAAATTTTTTTTTTTGTTTTCGTATTTATTTGTATTTATTTTACCAATTTTTAACACTAAAATAAAAAAAATAAAAAAAATATCACTTTTATTCCTATTACAAGGAATGTAAACATCCCTTGTAATAGAAAAAAGCATGACAGGTCCTCTTAAATATGAGATCTGGGGTCAAAAAGACCTCAGATCTCATATTTAGGCTAAAATGCAAAAAAAATACCAAAAATTTTAAATGTCATTTTTCAAATGACATTTAAAAAAAAAATGTCTCTTTAAGACGCTGTTTGGAACTGACGTTTGACGTCACTTCCGCCCAGCAGAGCTACGGGGATGGACGAGGGAAATTTTTTCCCTCACTCGCATCCCCGCTGAACAGACGAGCGCACCTGATCGCCTCAGCCGCTACCGACGGCTCCGGTAAGCGGCGGAGAGCGCGGGAGCGCAGCGGGAGGGGGGGGGGGACGCTCGCCCGCCACCGATAACGGCGATCTCGCGGCGATTCCGCCACGGAGACCACCATTATCGTTTACCCGACCGCCCACAGAAGAGATGGATATCTCGGTTGTGGCAGCAGCTGCTGCCGTTACCGAGATATCTATCTTCAAAATGCCGACGTATACCTGCGGTGGGCCGTCGGGAAGTGGTTAAAATTGTAGATTCACACTGAAGGCATCAAAACTATGAATTAACACATGTGGAATTATATACGTAACAAAAAAGTGTGAAACAACTGAAAAAATTTCATATTCTAAGTTCTTCAAAGTAGCCACCTTTTGCTTTGATTACTGCTTTGCACACTCCTGGCATTCTCTTGATGAGCTTCAAGAGGTAGTCACCTGAGATGGTCTTCCAACAGTCTTGAAGGAGTTCCCAGAGATGCTTAGCACCTGTTGGCCCTTTTGCCTTCACTCTGCGGTCCAGCTCACCCCAAACCATCTTGATTGGGTTCAGGTCCGGTGACTGTGGATGCCAGGTCATCTGGCGCAGCACCCCATCACTCTTCTTCTTGGTCAAATAGCCCTTACACAGCCTGGAGGTGTGTTTGGGTTCATTGTCCTGTTGAAAAATAAATGATGGTCCAACTGATGGAATAGCATGCCGCTGCAAGATGCTGTGGTAGCCATGCTGGTTCAGTATGCCTTCAATTTTGAATAAATCTCAGACAGTGTCACCAGCAAAGCACCCTCACACCATTACACCTCCTCCTCCATGATTCACGGTGGGAACCAGGCATGTAGAGTCCATCTGTTCACCTTTTCTGCGTCGCACAAAGACACGGTGGTTGGAACCAAAGATCTCAAGTTTGGACTCATCAGACCAAAGCACAGATTTCCACTGGTCTAATGTCCATTCCTTGTGTTCTTTAGCCCAAACAAGTCTCTTCTGCTTGTTGCCTTTCTTTAGCAGTGGTTTCCTAGCAGATATTCTACCACGAAGGCCTGATTCACACAGTCTCCTCTTAACAGTAGTTCTAGAGATGTGTCTGCTGAAAAAGGTGGCTACTTTGAAGAACCTAGAATATAACATATTTTCAGTTGTTTCACACTTTTTTGTTATGTATATAATTCCACATGTGTTAATTCATAGTTTTGATGCCTCTAGTGTGAAAATAAGTCATGAACATAAAGAAAACTCATTGAATGAGAAGGTGTGTCCAAACTTTTGGTCTGTACTGTATATATATATATATATATATATATATATATATATATATATATATATATATATACACTGTGGCGGTGGGACTCTGTGCTACCTTTAAAGATTGCTGGTTTATGCCAGATTTTGGAGAGAAAGGCACACTGATTGCAGAGCTGTGTGTTGGGCTATTTAGTTGACACCTGACTATGGCTCAGGGCCCCACCCAACAGATAGGAAGTATGTGCATGGGAGTCAGGTGGTCTCCCATCCCTCTGAGAGAAGTCAGAGGCTGCATTGGTGCAGCCAGAGCATGCATGTCTGCAGGTGGCAGATGCACTTGGTGATAGAGCAGCAAGGCACTGATCAGGAGTGAATTTAACTCCAGGAAATTGTTTGGTTCTGAGGAGCAGACCTAAAGCCTAGGCTAAAGGCCTGAAGCAGCCGTATGGCAATAATGTAAGACAAGAGACTAAAGTATTACGTATACAAGATACAGTAATGGTGGAACCCCCTGTGTGGGCTACTGATACCTTTGTGAACTCTTCTGTCATTTTAACCCTCCTCTTATGTTAGCTTTCTGTTACTATCCATGATGTTAACGGGTCGGTTTTGACCCGTGTCTTAAATCAGCCGTAAAATTATTTATCATCCAATTTGTTTCTTACCTCTTGGTTACCTTGTTAGGCTTCTTTATCCTTGAAAAGATTGGTTTGGTGTGACCCCTTAGACCAGGGGTGTCAAACTGGCGGCCCTCCAGCTGTTGCAAAACTACAAGTCCCATGAGGCATTGCAAGGCTAACAGTTACAAGCATGACTCCCACAGGCAGAGGCATGATGGGACTTGTAGTTTCGGAACAGCTGGAGGGCCGCCAGTTTGACACCCCTGCCTTAGACCTTTCTTTTGATAGCATACCTCTCATTTTCAAATTTAAAAAATGGTAAAATAAACCTCAATAGAATATTATAAGTAAAAAAAAAAAGTAGAATATTATAAGTAAAAAGGTTGTTATGTCACCAGAATGTTGCTGAGGAGTATTTGAACACATCTCTTACATTTTTTTTTAATATATTTTTTATTTTTATTTTAATAACATGAACTATAATAACATTGATGGTGTAAAGGGTCAATTTTGGCCCATATATATTTACTTACTAAATAGCCAAAAATCTTTTTTTTTTTTTTTTAACATAAAAAGTTCCTAAACAATGAAAAGCAAGTAATAATACAAAATGTAGACTTGCAAGGTCAAACAAACAACACACAATCAAGCAAGGCAAACCAATAGAAATCAAGTACTAGTTTCAAAGCATCTCTGTGCAAGAACTTGCATGTGTTTGTGTGGGTGTTTTTAGATGCATGTGTGGCAAAAGCTGACACTTTTAGCATGTTCTTTGTAGATATATTTTTTACAGTGGAAGCATAATGTGTGTGTCTTTCTGTCCTTATTGCTGGGGCAGACCTGACACCTCTTTCTTTTAGAATCAGATGGCATCACTGGCTGTGGCTGTGCTGGTTGATGTTGAGGCAAGGCTAGATGATGACGAGGATGCTGGCACTGATTCTCTTTGTGTTGTTGATGGTGTGGATGGAGTGCTTGATGAACTCTGCATCTGTCTGATCACGGCTGCAGCGATTGGATCTCGAGACACCCGTTTCCTTTGCTTAATGTATGCCTTGACAAGGGAACTTCCTAGCTCCTCAAGAAATATTCTCCGCTTGTTATTTTTTTTTGGTGTTCCAACCTGGGTGGATGTGGGTCCATAACACAAATACATTTTATGCAGACACATCTAGGATGTTAGAAAACACAGCCATCGGCCATCTCCTGACATCGGTCATCGGTCATTCGCTGACAAGTATAGGTAGCAGTCAGCTTGTCCAGGTTGTCCACTCCTCCTTTGTTTTTATTGTAATCCAGGATAATTGTGGGCTTTTTGTCACTTCTTGATGACACAGCTGCATCTTTGTGAAAAGTGGACATAAGTATCACATTTTTTTTTTTTTTTGGACAATATGAAACAACAGTGGTGGTGTCTGTAAAAGCAAATTTTGAAGAAAGTAGAGCTCTGTCCTTCACCTCCAAAATTTCAAATTTTATTGTGCCTACCATGGTGTGTTTCCTCCTGAGAAGTTCTTGTCCAAGGTCATAGCTGGTAAAAAAAATTGTCACACGTGATATTGTGACCCCGCAGTCCAGTAGTCAAATCAAGGACTACATGTTGTCCTTGTTTTTTTCTCAGGGATGCCACTTTCGAGTTTGCCGGTGTAAATCTGTAGGTTCCATGCATAGCTTGTTTTTGCATCACAGGCTGCTCAGATTTTTATGCCGTATTTGCCTGGCTTACTGGGGCAATTTCCACGGAAAGGGATCAAACGTTCATCTACTGTTACCTGAGGCCCAGGGTTAAACATTAGTGGAAGGAGCTGAACCCATTTCTCCCAGACATCTCTTATGGAAGAAAGCTTGTCAGATTTTGCTCTAGTATCTCTGTTGTCAAATCTGAAAACTCTTGATATCATTTGAAAGGTGTGAAGTGACATTGTTGCTGGGAAGATATATCTGCCTCTTGACTTGTCCCAGAGACTATCAGTGGCCTCATTATAGGATCTGTACACTACAGCAAGAAGAACACCAATATAAGCATCTAGGCATTCCACATGTTGCCATGGACTTTGTTTTCTTCAAGGTTTGTCATTGCAATGATCACTTTTTTTAGTGACAATGGCATGAACAGTTCAAAACATGTTTTGATGTCACTTACTCTCGTCACAGCAAACCTTGTGATCCCAGGGGTCTTTTTGATTACATCTGCAGCAGCTGCCCAGCCATGTAAGTCAGGAGGTTCTGAACTCCAACAGATCTTACCACTTTTGGATTTGAATGTTTCAGCAGGGACAGTAGCAGGTTCAGCACTGGTGGCCTCCTCATCAGACTCATCAGATGTGTCTGTGTATTCTGGTTGATACTCTACTTCATCTTCTGCCTCAGAAACCTGCTCATCCATATCGTTATGCTGCTCTGTGTCCTCTTCCTCATTTTCATCCAAGATGTAATCCAGTATTTGGCTTCCTGTAAATCTTCTCACTCTTGCATGCTGCATATTGGAGATGATTACTCTGCAAGTCAGCAACTCTGAAATGTATTGGTCCTATGTTTCTTTACTTTATTTAGAGAAGCAGACAAAGAGATAGGCCCCTCCCTAACTACAGCTCACAGGGTTGAGAGGTGATTGGCTGTCAGTTTTACTAAGCAGATAGAGTGTTTATGATTTCAGTTTTGGCACTTATTAGTGTCCTAAAATCCTATATTATAACTGGGTCAGAATTGACCCTAACTATTTAATAATATTAAAAATGTACTTAAACTTTGGTCATCATACCACATTTCATTCTCGGGCAGAATAGTCGCTGTCAAGATGATGATATTACCCAAGCTTTTATTCTTTTTTAGAGCTCTCCCTCTTATTTTACCTAAAAAAACACTATACTCACCTCAAAGAGAGACTAACAGATTTATTTGGCAGAACAAAAAATCTAGATTTAGTTACTCTCTTATGTTTAGACCTCTCTTAAAAGGTGGCCTTAGCATCCCAAACCTGTGGCTTTATTACTTATCTGCCAGATTTACCCAATTAGCCTAATGGTATGCCCCTCCACTTCAGATCCCTTGGCTCCAGTTCGAGGAGAAGTCTATCCTACCCTACAACCTACAGGGACTCCTCTGGTCCAAAACCATCCCACCACAAAAATTAAGAACACTAAACCGTGTTGTCACCCACTCGCTCCAATTATGGTTTAGACAGGTCCCAAAGTTTAAGCTATCTTCTGACACTCCCCCCCTGGCATCATTCTTAGGGGACCCGCGCTTTTCCCCTCTAGATAGAGCTCAAAGTCTAAACTTACTAACGGTTTGGAAATCGCAGAACCTAACCCACTTAAAATCGCTCTCTCACCTTAACTCATTTCTCACTTTCCCCAACCTACAAACAAAATATGATCTGTCTCCTGGGGAATTTGAAAATTCCACAAAAATCAGAGAGTTCTATCTGAAATACTATTCACTTACACTTCATCCCCCTTATACTCAATTTGAACAAATCTGTATCTCCTCCCCCCGAGATAGGGGCTTGATCTTCAGAATTTACAAAAGCTTGAATGAAACAAACATGCCGGAGAAGTCACATCCCATGTTGCAATGGGAATCGGATTTAAACACTTCTCTTACTCTGGAGCAATGGGATATCATCTTCGCTAATCTCCATAGATGTACAAAAACAACATCTATCAGAGAATCGGCTATTAAATTACTCTACAGATGGTATCTCACGCCAGCTAAACTTAATAAATTTTACCCTTCACTGTCTCCACTTTGCTTCAGGGGATGTCCCGCCCATGGTACGCTAATACATTTATTTTGGGACTGTCCACATTTAAATGACACTTGGCATAAGGCCAGCACTTTGATTGACAAAATTGCTGGCCGTAGTATCCCTCTTACACCCCTAATATGCCTCTTATTCGACCCCATCCAGGATATTCCAACATCAAGTGCAAGACTGATCCACACATTCCTCTCCTCCATTCATTGGGCCATAGCCTTTAATTGGCACTCCACTTTGGTACCCTGGCCCCAGATTCTCAACCGTATGACAAACATCAAACTCTCAGAGAGAATTCACCATACGCTATGTGATTCTATGCCCCAGTATCAAAAAAATGGTCTCTCTGGGACGCCACACTTCTTGTTTAAGTTTAATTAGCACTAACCACAACCATTTCTTTCTGTACGATATTAAATACCAGCGATACCTGTATACATCTCTGTACTATTATTGTTATCCTTTTTTTTGTGAACCTTGACTCTTTCATCAATAAAATCGTTTGTAAACGGAGAATTGACCCTAACACCATAAACATCTTAATTTTCACCACAGTATTTTATAATTTAGTGAAAAGGATTATTTTTCTATTACATTGTTTAAATAGAGGTTCCTGACATATTGGGTAAAGATTCTAACAATGATTAAGAGGATAAGTGGTTGGGAGGTGAAACAAGATCCCTAGTAGGGATGAGGTTTGTGTTCGACTCGAACGTATGTTCGACCGTTCGTCGAAATACGAACAAAAACGGGTAATTCGTGCCAAATTCGGGTGACGCGCCACAGCCAATAACTCCCTGCGGCATTGCGCACTGATGATTGGCCAAGCATGCACTATGACCCGCATGCTTGGCCAATCACAGCGCGCAAAAAATGGAGAGACATAATTGGCCAAAGCCAGGGTGGCTTTGGCCAATTATGGCTCAGGGCTTTAGCACACGCCCCACACTATAAAAGGATGCCTGCTGGGCGGCCTTGTGTAGTGTGTTCCAGCGCTGGTTGCAGATCAGACAGAGAGAGAGAGAGATTGTCTTTTTTCTAGCTAGATAGAGCAGGCAGGCTAGTCAGTTAAATTTACAGTGTGTAGAGAATATATATACATCCCAGGAGTTGTACATATATTTATACACTGTATAGTTTAGTTAGATTAGTTCTTCCTAATCTGTCAGGCAGTTGATTGTGCTAGCTGCAGTGTTCTCACGTGTTGTATTGCCCGTGTGCTCAGTGCACCTAAACCAACTTGCTGTATACTGCAAGTGTGCTCATTACTTTGTAACTAAACCCACTTGGTGGTGCATAGTGCAAGTGTGCTCATTACTTTGCAACTAAACCCACTTGGTGGTGCATAGTGCAAGTGTGCTCATTACTTTGCAACTAAACCCACTTGGTGGTGCATAGTGCAAGTGTGCGCATTACTTTGCAACTGAACCCACTTGGTGGTGCATAGTGCAAGTGTGCTCATTACTTTGTAACTAAACCCACTTGGTGGTGCATAGTGCAAGTGTGCTCATTACTTTGCAACTAAACCCACTTGGTGGTGCACAGTGCAAGTGTGCTCATTACTTTGCAACTAAACCCACTTGGTGGTGCATAGTGCAAGTGTGCACATTACTTTACAACTGAACCCACTTGGTGGTGCATAGTGCAAGTGTGCTCATTACTTTGCAACTAAACCCACTTGGCGGCGGTGGCGAAGAGAGCTTGTAAGCCAGGCTGGTAGGGTGGAGATATTGCAGCAGCAGGATGGTACTAGTGACGTGCCTGCTGCTGCAATATCTCCACCCTACCAGCCTGGCTTACAAGCTCTCTTCGCCACCGCCACCGGCCTCAACACCTGACAGCGGTGAAGGAAAGCTCCACAGCACAGTGCCCAGCAGAAGAAGTACTACAAGTGACAAAACTGATGACCACCCCACAAGAAACATGTACAAATGCCTATTTTTAACCTCAAAAAGGTGAGTTGCCTGTACTCTTTTACAAATTAAATTTCTTTAAACATCTACACTTAGAGGCACCTCTTTTCCCTTGCTTTTTGTTACAGTCTCGGAACATGGTTTCTGTTCTTTAATGATGGCAGCCCTGAGGTTATAGTTGTGACCCCTACAAAAAAACTTCTATCCATCATGTGGGCGCGCGCACGAGAATGGCCGCCTGAGCTGTGAGCTCCGCTACCCAGACCGGACACCGAGCGACTACCGGGCGAATCCGCTGTCCCAATCAGCTCCACAAACGCAGGACTGTGCTTCCCAAGCCCCGCTGACATGCCGTCCCGCAAAAAAGATCGCAAGAAGCTGGAACCTTTCTCCTTCCAGCCCCGCCGGAAAAACCAAGATGGCGCCGCCTAGGGAACTGCGCGGCAGATGCTGGACTACACTGACCTCCCTGACGCCCATCCACAGGGTCTTCACCCCTCACAGCAGCACTGTTCCACCTGACCCGCGCCTTCCACCCCGGGGATGCAGAGCCCAGCAAAATCGAGGATGCGGATGGACCTCTCCAATCAGGCCTCAATCACAGTGAGTACAGGCCTACACAATGACTCTTCTATATCCTCTCTGCAGTCCTCCATTGCTCAATTCCTGACCACGGGACAACTGGTGCTAGACACCACGATGAAGGACATGTTTGTGTCATTACAATCCTCCCTCATGACTAACCTGTCATCGCTTATTAACAAGTTCTCATTAGAAATGAAGCATATGGACAACAGAATGCAGTTCATGGAAAACAAAATGGAGGACTGCACTGAAACGGTTAATGACCTGGTAGATGCCTATACTGAGCAGAAGGATGACAACCTCTGGATCAAAGCGAAACTCGCGGACCTCGAGGATAGATCTAGGCGCAATAACCTTAAAATCCATGGGGTCCCTGAGTCCGTTCAGCCCAAAGAACTGCTTACCTATGCCAGCATTATGTTTTCTAGCATGCTCCCAGAGCTTTCACCAATAGAACTCACTATCGACCGTATACACAGGCTACCTAAGCCCCACCATCTTAAGGCAGACGTACCACGGGATGTTCTTTTAAGAGTCCACTTCTTTCAAGCCAAGGAACAGATCCTTATGAAGGCAAGAGAAATTTCTCCACTTCCAGCGCCATACTCAGATATTCAGCTATACGCAGACCTGTCTCAATATACACTCCAATTGCGGAGGCAGCTGAAGACCATCACGAAAGCCATGCATAACCATAAGATCATATACAAGTGGCGTCACCCAGCGACCATCCTGGTCACACATGATGGCATACCTCACACCATCTCTACCGTAGAAGGGGGCATAAAGCTTCTGCAATCTTGGGGAATTGTGCCGGAACCGCCCCGCATCCCACAGGAGCACAATGGAGTCCCTAATCCGTTCACCTTTGGTATCGAAAAGGGGAAGTTCACAAAGAAAAACCCGATGTAGCCACGCGGAGCAACTTACATGTCCGGTCTGGTCATGCGATTCTATCCTGCTCACCAAACTTTCCCCTTCTTTTGGTCAACAGCTCAATAAGAGCTACCTGTTGCTGATATACCTGGTAATCCCTCTCGGAGGGTGTTGCTCGTTGTCCTTTTTATATTATATTATATTCTCCTTTTTTTCTCCAGCAATTTTTCTTTTTTGGTATTTTTTCTCGTTTTTTTGTTTGTTCTGATTTTTGTGCTTGGTTCACCCACAACTACAGCCCCTGTATCTCCCATCTGCACTAGCGGCATAAACTGCCTGTTCTGTTAAATTGTGGGTATTCACTTCTGCTCTTGTCTCCTACTAACTAGCATTGAGATACTGCCTTACTGCCTGAACTGCCTGACCGCCAGACGCCTCATCCACTTTCCTCGGCTCTGAGTTGACACCACCTGCAACTGTGAGTATGCTTGCCTGTCTGACTCCCATTCCCCCACAAGACATGGGGATCAAAATCCTCTCCCTCAATGCCAAAGGGCTAAACCACCCAGTGAAGAGGGCATCCCTATGGAAGTCGGCACTGGCCCATAATTGTGATATCTTGTGCGTCCAAGAGACCCATTTTGCACTAAAGGCCTCCCCTAAATGTAGCCATAGACAATTCCCACATGTTTTCCAAGCCTCCTTCTCCAAGAAACAACGAGGGGTAATGATCGCCGTCAGAGACTCTGTCCATTTCCAACTACAGCAAAGTGCCACAGATATGGAAGGACGGTACATTTTTTTGAACTGTATTATCAACAGGGTGCCTTACACTCTGGTCTCCCTATATGTACCGAACCAGGGTCAGATAACCTTCCTTAGAAAGACGATGAAGGCTGTTTGTAAATTCCAGCAGGGACATTTGCTCATCTGCAGGGATTTTAATATGGTCCCTAATACTACAATGGACTCCACTGCGGGTCCCCAACGCCGTACTTCTACTCTCGATTCCTTCATTTCCTCCAATGATATGTATGATGTGTGGCGGTGTTGTAATGCGAGCGAGAGAGACTTCACGTTCCTCTCGCCGCGTCACAACACTTACTCACAAATTGATCTGTTTCTAGCTGACAACTGGGTGTTGAACAAAATGTTGGCACCACCACCACCTGGTCAGACCACGCCCCTATTAGCATTACCATATCAGATGATTCCGCCCATTCCACTCCCTACATTTGGAGAGTCAATAATTATCTCCTCAACACCCCCTGCTACTCTGCACCTATCAAACAACATCTAGAAGAATACTTCTCAATTAATCAAACATCTGTGTCTGACCCGCTGGTGGTGTGGAATGCCCACAAAGCAGTCATCAGAGGGGTTTTCCTTCAAATGGGGGCTAGAGCAAAAAAATGCAGAACTTGTCGCCTAGATGAACTCACTCGTGCTATAACCTCCGCAGAAACACTTAATAAGACTAGCCCTTCTCCATCCCTACAATCTGAAATTTTCACTTTAAGACATGAATTGCGTGCTCTTCTTCTTGAAAAACACGAGAAGTCGTACAGACTACTCAGAGCCACCTCCTATTCGCCAGGGAACAAGGCTGGTAAAGCTATGTCTCTTCGAATCAAGGGGCACAGAAACAAAACAAAAATCCCCTACTTATATCATCCACACACCAACGAAAAACTCAATGGCAGACACATTCAGTAAGTATTATGAGGACCTGTACAATCTCAAGAATGACCCCTCCACCACCCAACCCGACCCTGCCACGATCAAATTGTTCCTGGATAGTGTTGAGCTCCCATCTATAACGCCTACGCAACTCTCTCAGCTAAATTACCCCTTTACGTCTGCGGAAATTCTTAAAGTAATCAATCACCTCCCCTCCTCCAAATCCCCAGGCCCGGACGGCTTCACTGGGGAATACTACAAACAATTTCAACACATCTTAGTCCCCACCTTGTGTCAAACTTTAAACCTAGTTGCTAGCTCTGCCTCCTTCCCCGCCGAAATGCTTGCCGCCACGGTGGTGACCCTACCTAAACCGGGCAAGGAACCGGTCTCCCCAAAAAATTTCTGCCCCATCTCTTTATTGAATACGGATTTGAAAATCTATGCCAAGCTCATAGCCAATAGGCTAGAAAACATTCTACCCTCTCTCATATCTCAAGATCAATCGGGCTTCACCAAGGGGCGTCAAGCCTCAGACGCTACTAGACGAATGATTAATGTCTTACACCACGTTGAGACCACCAAAGTGCCTTCTCTGCTTCTATCCCTTGATGCAGAGAAGGCCTTTGAAGGCCTATGACAGGGTCCATTGGGGGTATATCTCAGCAGTACTGACTAAATTTGGCTTCACTGGCAATATTCATGATGCCATCATGGCACTGTACTCCAACGCCTCAGCTCGTGTGCTCTCAGCGGATACCCTTTCTACACATAAGATCCAATGTAAACATCTCTGGTATACACATAGCGGACGTGGATCACAAAATTAGCCTGTTCGCTGATGACGTGATCCTCATGATCACTGACCCGGTCCGCTCCCTCCCTGAGGTGCAGAGGACACTTACCTGGTTCGGAGATGTCTCCTTTTACAAAGCCAATGAGACAAAGTCATACATACTTGACCTGGGCTTAGACGACCCTACTAGAAGCCGGATCAAATGTGAATTCTCGTATGTCTGGGCAGAGACCAGCATAACATATCTGGAAATCCAGCTCAGCTCCTCTACGAAACAATTATTCTCTCTCAACTGTCTACCGATTCGCACTAAATTGCAAGCAGATCTCACCAGGTTGGCGTCCTTTGAGTTCTCCTGGGTAGGCCGCTTAGCGGCATTTAAAATGTTCCATCTTCCACAAATACTGTACCTCTTTCGGACTATGCCCATCCCTATACCCCTTAGGTACTTTGCATGACTACAATCCATCCTATCACATTATATTTGGAAGGGCAAAAAAGCCAGATGTAGTCATACTCAACTGGTGAAACACCGCTTAGCCGGAGGCCTGGGGTATGTCAACTTCCGAGACTACTACATGGCTTCCATCCTTACGCAAGCTAGAGAATGGTTCCTGCCCAGCCCTCCTCTCACGATTTGGGGTAAAATAGAAAAATCCCTAGTTCCACACAATAACCTCTCCACATGGCTGTTTGCCAGCTCAATGGGTGCTAAGCCCCCCCCCCCCCTTCATGTCCCCAACTATACTAGCTACTCTTAAAGTATGGACCCATTTCACACAAATGACCCTGACTCACGACATCCAATCCACACTTCCCATCCCTGTAGAGACCCTGCAACTTATGATGATTTCCACCTCTTACACTAGTTGGAAAGCCAAAGGGATAACCCACATATCCAATCTGACAGATGGGGACACCATCAAAACTTTCTCAGACTTTCAAACACAACACCAACTCCCAAACTCTGACTTATTCCTATATCTACGGACTCGACATTGCCTTTTATCACTTACACCGAGGACTTGTACAATACCACAGAAAGCCTGGATTTTTTACAGATCTCCTAAGGCTCATACAAAGGGGATATCAATGTTTTGTACTTTACTTGGCTCCAAAGCTACATTCACTAGCTCCACCGCCCTATCTAGATGAGAAAGAGACCTAGGACAAGAATGCCCGTTAGATCAATGGGAAAAGGCTTGTCACTCCACTTATAAAGGTATATGGGGGGGGGGGGGGCGCTAATAATGAATAATAAGAGAATAAACAATAAAGTGAAATCTAATAAATGGTCCGTCTGAACCAACAATAGCAGACTTAGTGAGCAGCAACACACTGAAAATGGTAAAAAAGAAATAGATTGTACAAAAAAGATTGTACAAAAAAAAAAAAAATGAATAAATAAATAAACTCAAGTCCATTCAAAGAATGTTAGATAAAGTCCAATCAATGCTTCCTGACGACGTGTTAATCACGAAACGTACGTCGAAGCGCCTGGATACGTAAAAATAACGCACTTCCGGTCCCGCTGGTCCCCTGGCCTGGAACGCACGCCAGCTCCCTAGCGAGAAACTCGTATCCGGCTTGGACTTCACCCCAGTTCCCCAGCGAGGAACACTCATCATAGCCCATCCTGCCATGCTGACTAGCCTCAGTGCCGGGTCCTAGGCACTACTAAAGTAAGAGGCCATTTGGCTATGCTGTTTTATCTGTGACATATTTTAAATAAACTGTACTTCACTATGGTGGTTTCCCCTCTCCCTCCTTTATGTGAGTGTTTGATTCCGGGAAACATAGAGCTGCGCAGCTGAATCATTCAACTGGTTTAGCAACCAACTGCTGTATTTGACCTTTTCTAAACAATCAGGTCAACACCGTGCGGTAAGGAGCCATCCATTAGTGCACATTTGGGGGATCTTCTTGGTGAAGGTGGACACCTTTTACAATTCATTTTCTACAATTTGCATCTGAGAAAGATTAGCCTTGATTGGACTTTATCTAACATTCTTTGAATGGACTTGAGTTTATTTATTTATTCATTTTTTTTTTTTTTTTGTACAATCTTTTTTGTACAATCTATTTCTTTTTTACCATTTTCAGTATGTTGCTGCTCACTAAGTCTGCTATTGTTGGTTCAGACGGACCATTTATTAGATTTCACTTTATTGTTTATTCTCTTATTATTCATTATTAGCGCCCCCTCCATATACCATTACTGTTCAGTTCAGACCTTTGATGAGGTCTCTATCTTAGGGGAGCTGCTTATTCACTATAATTATATGTTGTTGTCACATTAATTTTTTTATTGGCGCGAGATACCACACCTTTTACTCCACTTATAAAGCTACATGTTGTTTCACTCTGTGGGAACTTGCCTTTAAGCTAACCTATCGTTGGTATTTAACCCCAGACAGAATGTCCAAATTCAACACCTCACTTGACAACACATGTTGGAGGAAATGTGGTAAAAAAGGTGACCTCCTACATACTTTCTGGGATTGCCCTAAACTTACTATCTTTTGGCATTCAGTGTTTCGCCTCCTTTTTGAAATCACAAAAATAACAATAGACGGACAGCCGTCCTTGGCACTGCTCTCCTTAAATGTAGACTGTTTCCCCAACCTGACGAGGATGATCATAATCCATGTACTCTTAGCCGCACACCTTAGTATTGCTAGGAATTGGAGGGATCCTAACCCCCCCCCCACTCTCCATGACGTAATTCATACCACACATACCCATTTCACATATGAAACAACCTTAGCATTACGTCACGGAAGTAAAACCCAGAGGCTCAGGAAATGGCACCAATGGACTGACTGGTTAAGCACTTCAGGCCTAGATAAAGCACTCACCTCTCATCTTTGAAAGATACTCCCACAACATTGCAATGTAAGTTACCCTATGATACCTTGTCTCCATCTCGGAGAAGATACTGGAAAGAGGGGAGGGGGCGCGTTTGCGCGGGCACAGAATAGTACCCGAATGGGGTGCCCGGGTGGCGATGCCTCCTCTTTCACCCTCACATGTCGAGCCTATATCCATTTGCTGGTCCTTGAGTGCCGTGTTATACTATGTTAGCAGCAAGACTCTCAACTCTTTTTGTTGTAATGCCTCATATGTTGTTTGTGCTGTGTAATGCCCTCTCTACCACACGATGGGACATCCCCATAATCTATGTTGTTGTTAATTCTGCCAAAGAAAAATGTAAGGAAACGTTCTGTTTGCGTACCTTGACTTTGTACCTTGTATTATGTTTCAATAAAAATCTATTGAGTCCCTGGACTTTCTCTCCCTAACCCCCCCCCCCCTGGAACTCGAAACATTGGACTCCTCCTGTGATTTGCAAATGTTCACGCAAGTTCACAATATTAAGGAATCACTGTATTCAGGTCTTGCACATTTCCCTCCTTGTGAACTGTACCAATGATGGGACACTTTCTCCCACTGACACAAATGATGGGACACTATTCCTCCCACTGACACAAATGATGGGACACTATTCCTCCCACTGATACCAATGATGGGACACTATTCCTCCCACTGATACCAATGATGGTGTACTATTCCTCCCACTGACACCAATGACGGTGTACTATTCCTCCCACTGACACCAATGATGGGACACTATTCCTCCCACTGATACCAATGATGGGACACTATTTCTCCCACTGACACAAATGATGGGACACTATCTCTCCCACTGACACAAATGATGGGACACTATTCCTCCCACTGATACCAATGATGAGGCACTATTTCTTCCACTTACACAAATGATGGGGCACTATTCCTCCCACTGATACCAATGATGAGGCACTATTTCTTCCACTTACACAAATGATGGGGCACTGTTTCTCCCACTGATACCAATGATGGGGCACTATTTCTCCCACTGACACAAATTATGGGACACTATTCCTCCCACTGATACCAATGATGAGGTACTATTTCTTCCACTTACACAAATGATGGGGCACTATTCCTCCCACTGATACCAATGATGAGGCACTATTTCTTCCACTTACACAAATGATGGGGCACTGTTTCTCCCACTGATACCAATGATGGGGCACTATTTCTCCCACTGACACAAATGATGGGACACTATTTCTCCCACTAACACAAATGATGGGACACTATTCCTCATAGGAATTATCGTTATAGGATTGCTTGTTTGTTTTTTTTATTTTTTTAGGTGTGCTAAATGTGAAATACAATGGCAATTAGAACAGAGGAAGATGACCCCCAAGGAAGGGAGTGTTATCAGATTGTGAGATTAGCAGATTTGTATAATGCCGAGATGGGTGATACGAATGAGTAAAGATATGTATCCACATACACCCTAGGAATAACTTTGCTCCACATAGATGTGAAGTAGTAGACGTGGACCCTTTGGTATCATACTAGGTAGGGAAGATATGGTAGTGACCCCGCTATAGGGGTCAAGAGGAGGGAAGTGAGTAGAATCATAGGGGTCCTGATAATGTTGATATATATATATATATATATATATATATATATACAGTATATATATATATACATATATACAGTACAGACCAAAAGTTTGGACACACCTTCTCATTCAAAGAGTTTTCTTTATTTTCATGACTAGGGATGAGCTTCGAGTTCGAGTCAATTAGGGGTGGTCGCGGCAAGTTCGAAAAGCTGCGGAACACCCTGTTAAACTCTATGGGAGAAATCTAAAGTGCTAATTTTAAAGGCTAATATGCAAGTTATTGTCCTAAAAAGTGTTTGGGGACCTGGGTCCTGACCCAGGGGACATGTATCAATGCAAAAAAAAGTTTTAAAAACGGTTATTTTTTCGGGAGGAGTGAATTTAATAATGCTAAAAGTGAAACAATAAAAGTGTAATATTACTTTAAATTTCGTACTTAGGGGGGTGTAAAGTCAGCATGTGAAAAAGCGCATGTTTCCCGTACATAGAACTGTCCCTGCACAAAGTGACCGGGCTTTCCCGGTGACGTAGCCAAGGGTGCGTCAGAGGGGGCGTGGTCACATGGCGGGTGGCGCCTCCCCTATATAAGAAATGTCAAAGCTCCACCGCGTCATTCCGCTGGGCTGTGTCTAGCGGAGAGAGGAGCTCACCTGCTGCGCTCTGGATCTTCTCATCGCTGGACGGACCGCTGATCACCCGTCGCTGGAGAGATCACCCGTCGCTGGATAGAAGACAACGTTGGAGCAGGGAGCCGCATCGAGAGTGGATTACCACTGCTGGATTTTTTTTTTATTTATTATTATTAATAAAGGATTTTTTTCTACGGTGTCTGTTGTTTTTTTTTAAACTATTTACACTTCCTTCATGAAATGGTAGGGGTACAGTGTACCCCATTACCAATTCACATAGGGGGGAGCAGGATCTGGTGGTTCCCTTTGTTTCTTCCAGATTCTGATAAGCCCCCCTCCCGCAGACTCCCACAACCACCGGGCAAGGGTTGTGGGGATGAGGCCTGTGTCCCCATCAACATGGGCACATCCTCTTCATGTTGAGGGCATGTGGCCTGGTGCGGTCCCCCCCTCTTTTCAGCGGCCAGCCAGGTTAACGTGCTCGGATAAGGGTCTGGTGTGGATTTTTGGGGGAACTCCACACAATTTTTTTAAAAAAAAATTGGGGTAGAGTTCCCCTTAAAATCCACGCCAGACCTGAAGGGTCTGGTATCGATATTTGGGGGGAACCCCCATGTCATTTTTTTTTTTAATTGACGGCTAGTGCTGAGTGGAATACGCCATATTCGATTTCGCGATATTTCGCGAATATTTCGAAGAATATTCGCGAATATTTCGAAGAATATTCGCGAATATTCGTTAATATTGAATATTCGTGATATTTTATATAAAAAAAAAATGCGAAATTTCGCTATTTTTTTTTGGGTAAAATATCACGAATATTCGATATTTACGAATATTCGCTATATTTTATATAAAAAAAAAAAATTGCGGAATTTCGCTAGAGCGAATGCGAAATTGATTGCGAAATTGATTGCGAAATTTGAAAAAAATATGAATATTCAAAATAGCGAATATTCGCAGCGATATTCGAGTTATTCGCGAATACTCGAATATGCAATATTCGTAGCGAATATTCGCAATGCGAATATTCGTGAGCAACACTATTGACGGCGGGGTTCCCCTTAATATCCATATCAGACCTAAAGGGCCTGTTAATGGAATTTGGGGGGACCCCTATGCTTTTATTTTTTTATTTTTTATGAATGAATCATCTCTAAATTGCCAGAGCTGACAATTCATTATAGCAGCAAAGCCGGTTTTAAATGCCTTTTTTTCTTTCAGAAATGACACTTTGTGCAGGGACAGTTCTATGTAAGGGAAACATGCGCTTTTTCACGTGCTGACTTTACACCCCCCCCCCAGGTAAGAAATTTAAAGTAATATTACACTTTTATTGTTTCACTTTTAGCATTATTAAATTCACTGCTCCCGAAAAAACGCCAGGTCCCCAAACACTTTTTAGGGCAATAACTTGCATATTAGCCTTTAAAATTAGCACTTTAGATTTCAAATGTTCGAGTCCCATAGACTTTAACAGGGTTCTAAAGTTCACACAAACATTTGGTGTGTTCGCAAGTTCTGGTGCGAACCGAACAAGGGGGTGTTCGGCTCATCCCTGTTCATGACTATGAAAACTGTAGATTCACACTGAAGGCATCAAAACTATGAATTAACACATGTGGAATAATATACATAACAAAAAAGTGTGAAACAACTGAAAATATGTCATATTCTAGGTTCTTCAAAGTAGCCACCTTTTGCTTTGATTACTGCTTTGCACACTCTTTGCATTCTCTTGATGAGCTTCAAGAGGTAGTCACCTGAGATGGTCTTCCAACAGTCTTGAAGGAGTTCCCAGAGATGCTTAGCACTTGTTGGCCCTTTTGCCTTCACTCTGTGGTCCAGCTCACCCCAAACCATCTCGATTGGGTTCAGGTCCGGTGACTGTGGAGGCCAGATCATCTGGCACAGCACCCCATCACTCTCCTTCATGGTCAAATAGCCCTTACACAACCTGGAGGTGTGTTTGGGGTCATCGTCCTGCTGAAAAATAAATGATGGTCCAACTAAACGCAAACCAGATGGAATAGCATGCCGCTGCAAGATGCTGAGGTAGCCATGCTGGTTCAGTATGCCTTCAATTTTGAATAAATCTCAGACAGTGTCACCAGCAAAGCACCCCCACACCATCACACCTCCTCCTCCATGCTTCACGGTGGGAACCAGGCATGTAGAGTCCATCTGTTTACCTTTTCTGCATTCGCACAAAGACATGGTGGTTGGAACCAAAGATCTCAAGTTTGGACTCATCAGACCAAAGCACAGATTTCCACTGGTCTAATGTCCATTCCTTGTGTTCTTCAGCCCAAACAAGTCTCTTCTGCTTGTTGCCTTTCTTTAGCAGTGATTTCCTAGCAGATATTCTACCATGAAGGCCTGATTCACACAGTCTCCTCTTAACAGTTCTAGAGATGTGTCTGCTGCAAAAGGTGGCTACTTTGAAGAACCTAGAATATGACATATATTTTCAGTTGTTTCACACTTTTTTGTTATGTATATAATTCCACATGTGTTAATTCATAGTTTTGATGCCTTCAGTGTGACTCTACAATTTTCATAGTTATGAAAATAAAGAAAACTCTTTGAATGAGGTCTGTACTGTGTATGTGTGTATATATATATATATATATATATATATATATATATATATATATATATATATATATATATATATATATATATATATATATATATATAGGGCCAGATTCCCAGCGGCGATACTACGGAGTATCTCAGATACCCCGTCGTATCGCCCTTTTTTTTGCCTTGTATCTATGCGCGTGATCTTAGCGTGATCTTAGCATCACTTTGGCATAGATACGCTTCAACATCCGACAAAACCATTACACTTGCGGATCGTAGTTGTAATGACAACTCCGGCCACTAGGTGGCCTTTACGTTGTTTTCTCATTTGCATATGCAAATGAGGCTAGTACGCCGCTTTTACGCTGCCCCGTCGTCGCGTACGTCGTTTTCGTCCGTGTAAGGTTACCCCAGCTTCTATGTGGAGTAATCTTACGAAGTTCCGTCGGATGCCGTGTTAAGTATGGGGTCGGGTCAGCGTCGGCTTTTTCCGTCGCTTACGTCGTTTTACTAACTCGTTCGCGAATAGGGCATTGCGTAAGCGTCGTTCACGTCGTTTTGACGTCGGTTTCAATGACGCTTTCCGACGTGAGCTGGAGCATGCGCACTGGGCTTTTTCCCCGGCCGGCGCATGCGCAGTTCGTTCGACGCGGGGGCGCGCTTAATTTAAATACAAGCCGCCTCATTTGAATTACGCAGGCTTACGCTGGGCCATTTTCGCTACGCCAACGCAAACTACGGAGCAAATGGTTAGAGAATACGGCACTTGCTCTAGTACGATGCGGCGGTGTAGTGTAAATGGCTTACGATACGCAAGCGAATTTCTATGGGAATCTGGCCCATAGAGTCTATGGCCTAGATTCACGTAGGAATTCACGTAGTGGACATATCCCAGTGCACATGCATCGGATAGAATGCCTAAGATACGTCGCACACTGCCTAAGACGTGAACGTAACTTACACACAGCCCTATTCGCGTACGACTTACCCAAACGACGTAAAAAGATACGCTTGTTCCGACGTCCATACCTTGCATGGGCTGCGTCACCTAAAGAGCAGCTTTATCTTCACGCCGGCATATGTCTTACGTAAACGGCGTAACTAATTGCGACGGGTGCATGTACGTTCGAGAATCGGCGTATCTAGCTCATTTGCATATTCGACGCGGAAATCAACGGAAGTGCCACCAAGCGGCGAGCGTAAAAATGCACCCAAGATATGACGGCGTGGGAGACTTATAGCGCTTGTATCTTGGCCGAATTCATGCGTAACTGATTCTGAGAATCAGGCACGCATATACGACGGCGCAGATTTGGACTATGTGGCGATACGCCGGCGTAAGTCTTTGAGAATCTGGCCCTTTCACTTTAAGAATTTGTAAATACATTTCCTTGCTTTTCAGTCTACAATGACCTTAGCCGCCAGAAAAGAAGCAGCAGCTTACTCCATGTTTACTTAAATGGACAGTCTTATCTATCTGGAATTATCCAGTTCTGCCATGTTTTCTATCACTTTTTGCCATTCACATGATGTAGCCACCCATGTAACTGTCCCCCTGCTATAAAGAAGAAATTGACTTTGATTGGACTAAAATTATACGATCTAGAATAAACTTGATACACACCCATATCTTATGAATATTCATACATATAAATTGTATAACCCATAGTTGTAAGGTCAGAAACACTTTCACTTTTACTCTCTTATATGCCAAGATCTGTGTTGTATTTCTCCATTGCAATGTTTGTATAATTAAAGCACCTACTTATCATGTGGATCTACTATCTCATCTGAATGTCTTGATTAAGACCCCCAAATGGGATTTAACAGTAACATCTATATTACATCATTATCCTTTATTACAAGAAATATTTAGCGAAATACTATACCTGGCTCCATATGGTCAAATCAGGCTCCTCCAGGAACTCAGGTTGTTCCTCAGATGAAGGCTGAGCTTGGCTGCTGGGAAGGCTGGAGCTACGTCTGGGGGGAATGGTTGAAAGACATTCCCTTGCTTCCAGATTGTCATCAAGGAAGCTTAACTGACTGTATTACCACAGACTAGGCTTATAAATTTGATCTGCAGCTGCGCCTGACCTCATGGATTTCAGGACCGTATTCCGCTCAGTCTAATATGTGCCCCTAATGGTCCCATTTTTGGTATTCACATCCTTGTTTGCTGCTGTGGGCATCTGGGTCTTCACAAATTCAAGCAGGCTCTCCAGTGCTTCCTTCCTGGCTTCTTTATTTTTATTAGCAGTGCTTTTGGTTTGCCATACAAATCTAAAGATATTTCGACCTTTGCAGGAACTCAGCCATAAAATAATGATCTTTGAAGACCTGCATGATTTCTGCAAGTCAAAAACAAGACAAAAATACTAATGTCAGTCAAGACTCTACTAAACTTTCTCACCATATATAGACCACAATCTCATCCACTGATGAGTCAAGTCAAAAAAAAGTTACATACCCTTTTTTTACACACTAAACGTCGTTTTGACACATACGGATTACCTTTATATACACTGCGCATGCGTGAAGCTCCTAACGTTTGTTATAGTACCCCCCCCCCCCCCCCTTCTCGCTTGCTGTAGTGCAAGACAACATGGTGGAGACTCTGCAGGTGGCAACCTCAACCGAGGAGGAAAGACAGGAGGAACCACAGACCAGATTCCGGAGAAACAAGGCGACAAAAATGTCATTCAAGAAGATGGTTGAAATGGTGGCAATATTGAGGAGGGAGGATTATGATGCAAAACATGGCCCATACAAAAAGCCTTATCAGGTCATGGCCAAAATAATGGACAAAGTGGTTGAAACTCTGCAAAAAAAATTGGGGTGCGCAGATCTAAAGAACAGTTCCACAAAAGATGGTCTGACATTAAGTTGAGGGAGCCGGAGCAATAACACAAAATTAAAAAAAAGTTATTGGAAAAAATAAATAATTTTCCTGTGTTACTCAGATTATTATTACTAGCATGGTGCTGCATGTGCTTTTTCTTTAATGTAGTACAGTTCAAGATGTCAAGTTTCATGTTCGTGGACACAATAATCGGTCATAGGAATCATCGTTCATTCGCTCACTAATAATAATACGATGTGTTTGTCTGATACAGTGTTAACTAAATTTGACCATGCCTATTTATGTGAAAATATTTTTGGAACTCTGACAAAACAGACAAGTGTACCACACTTCCAAAGAATGATTCATATTCCACTTTTAGGCCTCAAATATAATTTTACTCAAGTATATCTTTTGTTTCAATCTCTTAGGCCGCGTACACACGACCAAATAAATCCGATCAAATCGGTCTGTCAGACCGATTTGATCGGATCTGTCTGCTGGGATATATTGGTTTGATCGTGTACACACGATCAAACCAAAATCCCCGCCGGCAGACAGCGCGGTGACGTGGCGGTGACGTTGACGCCGCCACGTCACCGCACCAGGAAGTAAAACACTTCCACGCATGCGTCAAATCTATTCGACGCATGTGCGGGCAGATATGTCTGCTGGTTAGCGTACTAACCAGCAGACATGTCGGACGGACGGGTTTCCAGCAGACAGATTTTAAAGCATGCTTTAAAATCTGTCTGCTGGAAAAATCTGTCTGTCCACCCGTACACACGATCGAATTTGTCTGCTGAAACGGTTCGTCGGACCTTTTTCAGCAGATAGATTCGATCGTGTGTACGCGGCCATAGGAACCCCACACGGAAGCCCCCACATGGAAGCCTAGGAACCCCACACTTCCAACAAAAGACTCACAACCGCAGGATGTGGAGGAAGAAGTGGAGAAAGTGTAAACTGGCACCACAACAACAACAGGTCACTGTCATACACCACAGATTCAGGTAATAAATGTAGGCCTGCATATTTATAATACATGGTGTGTTTCTAAATTTTAGGTGCTGTTCTGCCTGTGGCGCAAGAAACATTTACTAGTCACAGTGCCCAGATGGTGATACAAGAAATAATGGTCTGCTTTCATGACCTTGATAAAATAAAGGAAGACATGGTACAGATCAGGCAAAATACCAAGCAGGTGGAGCAAAGGCTCAAAAACATCATAGATGTGCTTGGAAGGGTTTAATTTTAATAACACAAAATATTTTATATTTAATTTTGTTTGTAATGTTTAAATACTGTTTTGTAAAATTGTACATGTTGAACTTTACAAGTTCCATATTTCATAATGTTTTAAACCATGGCTGTTTATGCGTTTTAGCAAAATTAGAAAAAAAAAAAAAAAGGCGCACATTTAAAATGTGCAACAATTAAAAAGCTTTTATACTCAACAATGTGTGGCTTCTTATATCAATATTGCCTAAAAAAAATATTTTTTTTGCTGTTTACACTGACAATAATGGGTATTTACTAAAGGAAAATACACATGGCACTACAAGTACACTAGGAGAATCTAGGAGAAAGATAAAAGAAACACAAGCAAAAAAAACAAGATGTTTTCAGTAGAAAATATTTTTATTAAAAGATCACATCAATGTTCATCGGGCATAGCAATGGCCCTACTACCCATAAAATATTCAAGATATTGATGCTGCACATCACGGCTGCTTTGGGGGGTCAAGCCAGTAGGGCCCGCTTCCTAAGCCGGCAAAGGATTTGCTTCATGTAGTGTGGCCTCAGGCCCAACAGTAGAGAGATAATTAGGGGAATGTTTTTTCAAAAAATGGGAAGAACACAACATGACAACATGGTTCCCACTTGTACGCCACCAGATTGGTAGAGGTCATAAAGAGGCGAAACCGGCTGGCCATAATGCCAAAGGAATTTTCCACCACCCTTCTAGCTCTGGCCAGTCTGTAATTAAATACCCTCCTCTCAGGGGTCCTTTGAGGAAATGGCCTCATAAGATGTGGACCGAGCGCAAACGCCTCATCTGCAATGAAAACAGAAGATAGTTCCTCTTCATTCTCTGCCGCAGGTGGCAAAGCCAGGTCATCACATAGTAGCCATTGGGCAAACTCAGTCTGTGCAAAAACTCTGCCATCAGACATCCGCCCATTTTTCCCCACATCCACAAAAATAAACTCATAATTGTCCGACACCACCCCCATCAGCACTTTACTGTGGAACCCTTTATAGTTATAAAAATAGGATCCCGAATGGGGCGGTGGCACGATGAGGATTTGCTTGCCATCGATTGCCCCTCCACAGTTGGGAAAGTTCCATTTAAACAAGAAAAAAAATACTTTGATACATAAACATTGCAAGCAGATTATCCCAAAACATTTTTGCACAAACATCAGTATAACATTAATTTGAAGGAGTATTTTAAGACAAAACAAAATGATCACTAATCAGATTCCTCACCCCATCTGATGGCCTATTTAAATTATTTTATGGGGGGGGGGGGGTTCAAGATGAGTTGGGGACCTCAGAAATCAAGGTTTTAGTGCTCTGTCTGAATTTGAAAAATAAAATAAATGCACGCATTTTAGGGGGGGGAGGGGTCAACTACAATGGAGCAGACAAAATACATTGGGAAGTGACTAGACTGGGGGTATTTGGGCCCAGTGGACCATGCTGGAGAGGTTAGTTATATGCATGTAGGCCAAAAAAGGAGCATTAAAAGCTTACAGCATGCATTGGGAGAAAGCGGACATTCACAGCATATTACAATCATGGTAATTAGGGACTGATGAAAAAAATACTATACATTAGCAAGCATTAAATACATAGGGCCAGATTCAGGAACAGTTAGGCTGGCGGATCCAGTGATCCGCCAGCCTAACTGTGACTTTGAGCCGGCGTTTCTGTTTTCTGTAACCAGAAAACAAGAAACGCCGGGTTGAAGCTCCGATGCGAGCAGCGTAACTGAGTTTCGCCATCGCATCGTTACTTCAACTTAAAAATGGCGCCGGGGGCGTTCCCACCGATTTCCGCTCAAAAAATATGTTAATGAGCGGAAATCGGCAATTCACGATCGCATTCCGGCGCGACGCAGTGACGTTACGACGTTTCCGGACGGGATACGCGGCGCATAGTTATACCTACATGGGGTTGGAATATCCTATGTTAGGTATAGGCGTCGTCATCGCGTCGAAAAAAAAAAAAAAACGTTGCTTGCGTAAAACGGTCATGAATGGGAATGTGACGTCATTGACGTTCATTCACAGATTTTGGAGCATGCGCACGGGGATGTTTTGACACTCGACGCATGCGCAGTACGTTGGCGGCGGGATCGCGCTTAGTTAGCATACTACACGCCCCGTACCCGCCCAATTTGAATTCCGCCGGCTCATTTGCGATGCGCTGCCGCAACTTTAGGAGCAAGTGCTTCGTGAATGACAGCACTTGCTCCTAAAATTTCTGCAGCGCAACGCAAATGAGAAGCGTTACTCCAGAGCAAAGATGCTCTGGACTACCTGAATCTGGCCCATAGAATGTGAGGTTAAAGGAGAAAACTTATAGTCCTCCTGCAGGACTGGTATTATGGCAGAACAGGTCTCTGGGATAATGAGTCCCCAGAGCCTGGGGGGAGATGCCTGTCGAGAACTTGAGGTCCTGCAGGCATCTCCCTGTTGCCAGGTAGCGCAACGTGGCAACTAGCCTCTGCTCAGCAGTGATGGCTTTCTGCATAACGGTGTCCTGCCTGGTGATATAGGGGGACACCAAAGCCAACAGATGCTGGAAAACAGGGTCCGTCATCCTGAGAAAATTCCTAAAGTCATCAGGGTTATTCTCCTGAAACTCCCGCAACAAAGGCATGTGACAGAATTGGTCCCGCTGGAGCAACTAATTCTTGGTCCACGAACTCACCCTGTTCATGAACTGGAGTCGGGATAAAGCAACAATCCCAACACCAAGCACAGCACGATCTTAGCGACAAGACCATACCCGCAACATGGTTCGCAAGGCCTATGAAGAACGAGCGGACAAGAACGCACTGCAAAAACAGATACAAAATGACTACAAGCACTAAAAGACAGATACAAA
Organism: Rana kukunoris; assembly: GCA_029574335.1. Lineage (NCBI taxonomy): Eukaryota > Metazoa > Chordata > Amphibia > Anura > Ranidae > Rana > Rana kukunoris. Next base: position 244,554,287 of record CM056059.1, read on the forward strand.
CCCACAAACACAAACTGAACACCAGAAAACGATCTTTAAAGCATGAAGAATGAAAAGCGTGAATCATCTCTCACCAAACTTTTACTAACACGTGGTAACACAAAATTAGCAACAGCAGCTCAAAGGGTGGCGCCATTTGAATGGAACTTACCCTTCATAGTGCTGTCGTACGTGTTGTACATCACCACGCTTTGCTAGAGCATTTTTTTCCCACAAATGTGTGTATGCAAGGCAGACTTGAGAGGAATCACAACAAATCATGGTCGAGAAAAACATTTTTTTTTTGCATGACATGAAAACGGTCGTGTGTATGCGGCATTTGATTTATTGTGTGCTCAAACCTTTTGTTAATGTATTATAGACATATGATTATATAGAAAAAAAGTAAACAACCTGCGCTTAGGATGTAATATATGGACTGCTGCCTCTCCTGAACTAACCCTATAGAGTTAGTGAGGAATGAAGAAAAGGAAAAAGGGGGGAATGGCGCTGTCCTCAGTGTGAAGTATATAAGACCTCCAGGGGTGTCTAGAGATACACACAGTATCTAAAGTGTCCGGAGGAGTGTGTATTTGAAATAAATAATAAAATAAAACTTAAATAGGTAAACCCACCCTAAGGCCTAAGGGTGGTATGATTTACCTGTGCAGTAGTGAGGTATACCAGATAAATTAGAATATGTATATATGGTTTTACCACCAGTGTACTTAAAGTGCTATAAAGTGACCACATATGATACACAGCATGGTGAAACAAACAAGTGAAAAAGATATATATATATAAAAATATATATATATATAAAAAATATATATATAAAAAACCCGGATCCTAGTTGGGTGCCTGAGATCCACAAACAATCAAACAAAACATATATACTGTAAAGTTATAAGTTCATAAGGCAACACTATATGGGATATCCAGAGAAAGTTCATGTATGAAAGCATGCAGTGTCCAGTACAAGTAATACGTCCAATCTGTGGGGGGATGTGGTGCTGCTTAGTACACACAACGCAGTGTTCCCGGTGCTTCCCGCAGGGGTTTACACTCACCAGATGTTGCTCCCCAGTATGGGGTGATGGGCATTAAGTGAGCTTGCTTTAGTCTTTGCTTGTTGTCCAAGGATTGCAGCCACCATCGATAGATGTTTTTCTGCACAGTCAGAATACACATCATGCGGTTGGATCTCTTGACCAGTGGAAAGGCAAAGTAACTTACTATTGTGTGTTTGTCAGTTTCCAGCACATGGGCAGGAAAAAAAAATTCCACAGACAGAGGACAGAGAGCAGAACAGACACACAAACCAGAGTCCAGTTTTATGGAAGCAAAGGGGCCAAATAGGGGATCATCAGGGACTCTATTGACGGTGGCTGCAATCCCTGGACAACAAGCAAAGACCGAAGCAAGCTCACTTAATGCCCATCACCCCATACTGGGGAGCAACATCTGGTGAGTGTAAACCACTGCGGGAAGCACCGGGAACACTGCGTTGTGTGTACTAAGCAGCACCACATCCCCCCACGGATTGGACGTATTACTTGTACTGGACACTGCATGTGTTCATACATGAACTTTCTCTGAATATCCCATATAGCGTTGCCTTATGAACTTATAACTTTACAGTATATATGTTTTGTTTGATTGTTTGTGGATCTCAGGCACCCAACTAGGATCCGGGTTTTTTATATATATATATATATTTTATATATACAGTATATATATTTTTATATATATATATCTTTTTCACTTGTTTGTTTCACCATGCTGTGTATCATATGTGGTCACTTTATACTGGGTTAGCACTTTAAGTACACTGGTGGTAATACCATATATACATATACTAATTTATCTGGTATACCTCACTACTGCACAGGTAAATCATACCACCCTTAGGCCTTAGGGTGGGTTTACCTATTTAAGTTTTATTTTAGTATTTATTTCACATACACACTCCTCCGGATACTTTAGATACTGTGTGTATCTCTAGACACCCCTGGAGGTCTTATATACCTCACACTGAGGAAAGCGCCATTCCCCCCTTTTTCCTTTTCTTCATAGACATATGATTGACCCTTTCATAGCACCCTTGAAAAAGGAGATTCAGAAACTCTGAAACGTGTTGAGTGAACCACGAGAAATCCATTGTTGATTAGAGTGACTCCTCCCCAGGGCTAGAACTGAGCTCCAGTAGTAATCGGTGTGCGTCCTAACAGTAGGACGTACGGCTCCTGGAGCCAGACAGGCAGGGCTTTCCTCCCCCAGCCTCAGCCTCTGCTTTCTGCTGTCAGATCCGCTCTGACCCTGAGCCGCCCCTGGATCCCCTGGTTCTCTCCTCTCCCAGCGGAGCCTCAAGGTAAGCCCCTGACATAGGGCCATCTTCTCCACCTCCTTGAGTACCGTTGGCGGCCGTCCTTTTCAGGACAAGCCGCAACGGAACCACGGCCATCATCACGGCTTCCCCCTCCTCCGTTTCCCTGCCTCTCACCCTCACACTACCATCCCTGCCCAAGGCATCCCCCCACTGCCTCTCCGTCGCAATTTCCGCAGATTCTGGCGTTTTTTGAGAACAACCGCGCCGGCCTGTCGTCAATCGCGGCAGCCGCGATCTAGGAAAGGCCGCGGCTTCACCCGCGGCCTAGTGCCGCAACGCTTCCCATCCCCCCGCACTCACCACCAAACAGCCCAAACTGCCCGACAAGCCCCCCCCCCCACCCCAGGAGAGTACCTGCTTCTGCTCCAGTCCCCCCTGGCTGCACCTATCCACCCCCAGTTCACAGCCCCCAGCCCAGATCCTGCTACCCGATCGGTAGCCATTTTGCTATACCCGGCCCCACTCTGCCCCTTCTCATCATTAGAACTTGATCCAGGGTTCATCCGATCACCTCCTAAGGGGTCACGAAGGAGCATATTGGCGTAGCACCACCAGGGTTTTTTATGCCTTCCTCTGGACCAAGTGAGGATAGAGGATTCAGTTAATCCTTGGACGTCCTCCTTCAAGATGGACATCCAGGATGTCTTGAAGCCCCCAATTCGGACACACAAGAATTTTGTAATGAATTATCGGATTACTTCATTAATAAAATCGAGGGAATTCGGCAAAGCATTCAGCAAAACAATTCCCCCCGTAGCCCCCCCCCACAATTATTTACACAACACCTGCAGTACCTCGCCACAACCAGGTGAGTTCACGCTGGAACCCATCTCACTATCCATGCCACTAAAAATATCATCGGCGTGGCTTGGCGCATGGAGGAGTAGGACGTGTGTGCTGAGAGCTCCCGCACACTCTGCCCGGAAAACGGCTGTAACCACCGCACGGACACACCAGACAGGTCGGTGATGGGTCGCAAAAGAGGGGGAGACACTCACCATCACCCCGATCCGGGTCGGGACGGCGAGATTGACCGCTTCTTCCCCAAACTGCCCCCGGAACAGCACGGCACCCCCTCGTCCAAGATGGCGATGGCCCGCTCCGCAGGTACACACGAGGCCTCGAGGGGGGCCTCATCCCAACGTTCCTTCTCCACCATGAGGACTAGACAGAGGGCAATCTCTCCCCCCAGAGTCTGATGCGGGCTCGGTCCACTCAGGCAGTCGCTCCTCTGACTCCCGGCACTCATATTCTAACTGGGACATGGAGGCCTACATCAGAGCCCTGCCCACCAAGCATGATTTTGAGGCCTATGTGCAAAGACTGGAGCGCTCCTATAAACAGGAGATCACAGAGCTGCGCAGGGATGTCACGAACAGGCTGGAAGAGGTGGAACACAGTGTGGAGGAAACAGTTCTACCCTGCAGGCACATGATGCCATACTAAACGATCACACTGCACAGATCCAACAACTTATGCTGTCCCAGGATGAGCAAGAAAATAGGGCCAGGCGCAATAATATTCGCCTGAAACAGTGGAAACTAAAGATTTGGCCACGGTAGTTATCGCCATATTTAATGGACTGCTCCTGAAAGAGAAGGAGACTGCTATAGAACTGGATCGGGTCCACAGGGCCTTGGGCCCTAAGAACCCCAACCTGAATTACCCTAGAGATGTAATATGCAGAGTCCACTTTTACGCTGTCAAGGACGCCATCATGCAGGCTGCACGCGCCCAAGACTCCATCCTCTTTGAAGAGGCTCGCATCCAATAGTTACCTGATGTTTCCAAGCTCATGCTGGATCTTTACAGAGCCCTGAAGCCCCTCACAGGAGCCCTCCAGGCCAAGCAGGACAAATACCACTGGGGCTTTCCTTTCCAGTTGTCGGCCTCTCACAACGGAAAATCTGCAGTGTTCCGCACCCTGGGTGACCTCCCAAAATTTCTGGGGACTTTTGAACTCCCGATGACATCTCTCCCTGACTGGCCATTGCATGCTGCCACCCCTGGATTTCAACCTTCTAAAGGATGGAAAAGGCAAAGCAAGAAAGCTAAACGCTCCAAACCTGAGGCCTCAGCGTCTACTTCTGCTGGCTGATGTGACTATGCTCATTTAACTCCACAGTGCCTTTTTATTTGCAGGTTTGGGCCAGTGGCCACTTTTCCCCTGTTGGGACAGACGGGTGTGACGGGACGCTATGCTGTGATGTGTAATTGCAACAGTTGTGTGGGGGGATATTGGCTACCTCTGCATAGGGGGCCGGGACTCCCTCCTACCCTATAATGCTATTTTTCCCCTGGAGGCACTTAATTGACTTACTTTTGGGCCCCTGCAAGAGGTCCCCCTTGGTGTGGTGTCCCTCACTTAATTTTAAGTTGCCAAATGTGCCCAGATTGGCCCTCACCCGTCTTACAGGTCTTTGCCTAGGCCTTTCTCCGTCCCCCCCTGAATTTTTTTTTTCTGTTTGTGTGTTACCTACTCGCTGACCAAAACGTTTTATCATGTGTTACTATAAATTTCTTTTTGTGTTTTACTCCTCTTTGGTTTTCTTGCTACATTGTTCTGGTGTGTCCACCTGTCTCGGTCGAGACGCTATGGGACGCTGACACCTGTAGTGCTGAGAGGGAGGTTACATCCTTGGCACGTATGCTCTGTTTGACCGCACAGTCCCATGGGGTCCTACCTTGACATGTAATTTATGTTTATCTTGCCGTTATAGTTTGCTGTGTAATGTTCATCTGTGTTGTGTGTGGGGCTCTCCCCGTGAGTTGACCACGACCCCCCCACCTTAGGCCTTAGGCCTTTCAGCTGCCTTTATGGCTACAGCTGAACCGTTGCTTGCAACGCTACTAGAGTGGCCGCTTTGGCCCAACTTTTTTTCTGTCTTTTTTCTCTCCATGCTCTGTCTTCTCCACCCCTACCCTTCTCCCTACACCCACTCTTCTCCCCCCCCCTTCCCTCCCCCCAGAGGCGGTGCGCTCCTCACTGGTGGGTAAGTATCCTTTATTGTTACAACACCCTAATGGCTAGTCCCAACTGCTTGTCGGTCTCGTCCCTGAATTGTAGGGGATTTAACACCCCTGAGAAACGGAGACAAATTGTGTTCCACTTCCATAAACTCCGTACTCAAATTCTCCTACTTCAGGAAACCCACTTCAGGTCAGACTCTGTCCCACAGCTCCCTCACAAAAACTACCCTACCTGGTATTATAGTACGAACCCGCTGGCTAAATCGAAAGGGGTCTCCATTGCATTCCATGCTTCTTTTACTCCGACTGTTCTAGACTCCTATTTAGACCCTGCTGGGGGGTTTATTTTTCTTAAACTGTCTTACAAGAATGTGATTTATACAGTAGTTAACGTATGTTCTCCCAACCAGGACCAGCTGCAGTTCTTCTCCTCCGTGACCTCCCGCTTACGGAAGTTCGGCACGACTAACATGATCCTGGGTGGTGACTTTAATGTGGCCTTGGTTCCTCGCCTAGACACGTCAACCGGTAAGTCCTCACACTCCTTAGCTAGCCTGACCAAGCTACGCTCCATCCTCACAGACCTTTCCCTAGTAGATGTATGGAGAGTCTTAAACCCCACAGATAGGAATTATACATACTACTCCCCCGCACACTCCTCCTACAGCAGATTGGACTACATACTCATTTCTCAATCCCTACTGGACCTCTCCCCTACTGCGTCTATAGGTCTCACACTGTGGTCGGATCATGCTCCCATACACGTCACTTTGGGTAGGATTCCTTCATACAAGCCTAGGTCCTCCTGGAGACTTAATGACAACTTGCTCTCAGACCCTGCGGTTACTGCAGACGTCATTCAATACATCTCTCATTTTGTCTCCGACTGTGACGGTAGTCGAACATATCTCCGTCATCCATTCCCTTCTTCTCCCATAAAAGAAATCACCCAATATTCCACGAGTAGGAATATCCCTGGAATCACCGAATAATCCACACATGAGCCAAGGCTTAATGTTGGATGTAACAGGACACACTTTATTGAAAACCACAGCACACTTGTATACAGGATTTGGAACATCCCGCCCCCAACAACCGCTTTCCTATTGGTCCATTGTAAAGTATGCAGTCTACACTCAGATCCTCCTAAACCATGCAAATGAGGACTTGAAACTGACCCAGCAGAGATTGGTCAGAAATCTTTGAATAGAAAGACTGCTATGTGTATTCAGACAAAAGCCCCAGGGGGGCAATCAATGTACACAATAGCCACCCACAGAACAATGGGACTGTCTGGACAGTTGAGTCAGCTTCAAGACAGAGAGCTGGCCGGTGGTGGACATTAGCATTCACATTAGACAATGACATTCTAATTGAATTCACACAATAAGGTCTTTCAAAAGCCTGTCTCACTTAGCACATCAACAGCCCTTTACACAGAGGAATGAGCCCTCTTATTGACCGGTTGTGGTTTAGAATAAACCAACAACTTTTAATATTTCAAGATATCCTGCCATACATGATTTATCAGTAATGTCCCATCTCATAGAATTTATGATATCATTTCTTTGTCACCCTATGGCCCTATTGGACATAAAGTGACCCTAGACATAGGAGGATCTAAGTCTGTCACACCGACCATGCCCGAGACGACACAAACCCGCTCACTAAATGGGAGGCCCTTAAATGTGTCCTTAGGGGCAAGCTTATCCAACATGGGTCCAGGCTCAAAAAAGCTAGATCGGCGGACGTTACACGTCTTCTTGCCACTATCGCATCCCTTGAGGACTCCCATAAGCGCTCGCCGGACCCGGCCATACTGATTGATCTGGCCAATGCCAGGAGGGATCTCTTACAGATCTTTGCCAAACGCTCCTTGGTGGCTAGGGATAAGGGGCGCTTTACGCACTATGCCCAGGCAAACAAATGTGGTCGGCTGCTGGTGAACACCCTTCAACCCCGCTTGACTAGGAAACACATCCCCTTGATTATTTCCCCCAGCAAGGGCAAATTGCAGACTAACTCCGCTATTGCGGAAGAGTTCCGCCAATACTACGCGGCCCTCTATGATCTTCCCGCTCAGGTGTCCATGTCTCCCATGCACTCTTTGGACTCCCCTGGGGCCTTGTCCTCCTATATCAGAGACACAGCCCTCCCGACTATCTCCGTCTCCTCAGCTGAGGAGTTACAAGCCCCCCTCGTGATGGAGGACTTCCTCCTCGCAATTAGAAAACTCAAAAATGGCAAGAGTCCGGTCCTGATGGGTTTACCCCACGTTTTTATAAAACATTTGCTCCTCAACTGGCCCCTCTCCTGGCGAAGGCTTTCAACGCCTTGGATGACGGTGCCTCCCCATCCTCCGCTCTCCTCTTGGCTCAGATAGCAGTTCTCCCTAAACCCGGTAAAGACCCCTCTCATTGCTCTAATTATAGGCCTATATCACTTTTGAACACTGACCTGAAACTTTTTGCAAAAATACTGGCAGACCATCTTTCTCCCCTGCTGCCAGGTGTTATTCATGGAGACCAGGTAGGTTTTGTCCCTGGCCGTGAAGCCAGGGACCACACCACCAAAACCATACATCTCATAGCATACGCCCAACGCCAGCGGGTCCCTGCTTGCCTTCTTTCCTGCGATGCTGAGAAGGCATTTGATAGGGTCAGTTGGCCGTTCCTACACTCCACCCTCACCCAAATAGGCTTAGGCCCTAGGATGCTTGCCCGTGTTATGTCACTGTATTCTGTCCCTACTGCCACCGTCCTGGTCAACGGAATTCAATCTGGTACGTTACCCATTAAGAATGGCACCAGACAAGGGTGCCCCCTTTCCCCCCTCCTTTTCGCCCTTGTAATCGAGCATTTGGCCCAGGCTATCAGGGCAAACCCGAAATATACATGGGATCCAAACTCCCTCCTCGCACTGTAAACTCTCCCTGTATGCGGACGATCTACTGCTATATGTCACTCAACCTCACACTAGTATTCCCTCCATTTTAGCTGAGATTGAGAGGTTTGGTGGGCTGAGTAACTATAAACTGAATCTATCCAAAACCGAAGGGCTCAACATATCCGTTCCGCTCCCCACCCTGGCCACCCTCAAATCCCAGTTCTCCTTCCAATGGAAGGAGAAATCCATCTCCTATCTTGGGACTGCTGTCCCTCATAGTCTGTCGGACATTTTCACCCTGAATTATAGCCCGCTCCTGGCCAAGCTAAGGCACCTCACGGAGGCCCGTATGGATCTGCCGGTGTCGTGGTTCGGTCACATGAACACGCTTAAAATGGATATACTGCCCAAGCTTTTATATCTCTTCCAGGCACTCCCGATTTCCCTCCCCTCATCCTTTTTTCGCACAGTGCGCTCCATGGCCATTTAATTTGTGTGGAGACGTAGCCGACCTAGGCTGAAACACAAGCTCCTTTGCTGTCCTGCTTTGAGTGGGGGAGCGGGTCTTCCTGATTTCGAACATTATCACGCGTCAGCGGTACTCTCCCGGATCCTGGAATAGTTTCCCCACCCGCTGAGCAAAGTGGCATTATGTGTGTAGCAGGACATGTCCTCTGTGGACCTGCTTTGGGGCCATGCTTTGTCCCACAGAACCTTGGTGGGATTATCCCCCCTCACCAGAGATGCCCTGGCGATATGGTACCGTAGAAGAGAGGTGTATGCCCTCTCTACGGATCCAAGCTCCCTGACCCCTCTCTTTGACAACCCAGATCTACCGGAGGGAGTGGGGCTGCACTCCTTGGACGGTTTCCTTTGACAAGACTGGCCCACTGCTCAAAACTTCATTCACGCCCCTACGGGTTCTCTCGTGTTGACACCGACCTCGGTTTCCTCGAAAGTGACTTGGCTCATGCACCGCCACCTGACGGCTCGCTGCAAGACATTACATGGGTCTAGACAGGTCCACAGACCACTGACTGGGTTCGAACAACTCTGCTCCTTTTCCTCCCCCCAAAGGCACACGCTCTCCTTGATCTACAAAATGGTTCTGGGTCATACACATAGCACCCCCCCTAAATACACGCTGGCTTGGTCAGAGGAGCTAGGGAGGGATATCAGTGAGGCAGAGTGGCGTAAGGCCTTCTTTTTTACGCATAAATCCTCCATATCGAGCTATGCGCAGGAAAAGAATTACAAAGTTTTATCGCGGTGGTACAGCGTCCCGACCACCCTCAGGGTCATGTTCCCCTCAGCCTCGGACTCCTGCTGGAAGTGTGACGCAGCTAAGGGTGCATATAGTCACATTTGGTGGGAATGCGACCTGATACGCCCGTTCTGGTCCCAAATCTTCTTAATTTATTCGGATCTTTATGGTGAACCGCTCACCCCCTCCCCATTCGTAGCCCTTCTCTACATCCTCCCCGGTGCCACTAAGTTTCAGAAGAACTCCCTCCTAAAATTCTGTTTGAGTGCTGGACGGCAGTTGGTTTCTAGACATTGGAAGTCGTCCTCCCCCCTTGATTACCGATTGGATATGCGAAATTAATAACATTATGCTTATGGAGGAAATGCAGGCCAAATCTCTGGACAGGTATGCTAAATTTTCCTTTATCTGGAGTGTTTGGAGGCATTACTCCACTTTGGATAAACTTAAGGACAGGGTCGCTCCGGCGACGCCCAATTGAGGGCCCAGACCTAGCTTTCACTGCAACCTCAGGAGCTCCTTTTTGGATGATTTATTATCTCCCTCTTCTCTGGCGGTACTCGGCAGAGTCCGTATGAGGCGCCCCCGCTAGTGAGAGGGTGCTCTGCTCCCTGTACCCTGCCTCCAACCCTCCACCACTTCCTTCCTCCCCCTCTTCCCCCCCCCAATTCTTATCTTCTTCTCTCTGCCCTTGACCCCCATCTCTCTCTTCTTCCTTCTTCTCATTTGATTTCCTGGCCGCATCTTCGTCCTCATCATGGTTCTAATAATGTACGGGACCTCTTGCTTGCACACTTCATTTTTGGTACTCTACACCTGATTGCCTATTGTGATATTTTATATAGGTACCCTGGATAGCTGGATAGCTGCCTTCACCGAATCACATGATTCTCCAAGCTCCCCTAGGCCCTGGACGCAGAAGGTTCCCATTGGGGCGCCCAGGCTAGGGGAGATCATAGACGGCCACGATTGTGCCCTGTGTGAAGTGTAGTGCCCTGTGTCCCCACCTTGCCGCAATGTCCCCCTTATTGTTTTGTTTCCTCTTGCTATCTGCCACGACAAGGATTGTTTTTGTTTTAACTGTTATGTGATTGTGCCCGAGCCACCCTTTGTTGGGTCCTCGGCCACGTTATGGTATGTTTCTGTTTATACTATCTGAAAAACTCAATAAACCTTTATTGAACCTAAAAATGTCATCGGTACTTTGCGTAACAGCACTGCGCCAAATGAAATTATCCCCACCAAACTGCTGAAGGAATGCGCCAACATCCTGGCACCTCCTATCACGCAGCTTATTAACCAATCTTTCAGGGAGGGCATAGTGCCCTCCCAGTTGAAGGAGGGCACAATTCGACCCATCTTGAAGAAACCCACCCTGGACCCCAAGGACCCACTCCACCGCCGTCCCATAACAAGGCCTAAATGTACTCTCAAAAGTAATGGAAAAATTAGTGGTACAACAGCTGCAACAGCATCTAGATACCCACAACCTAATTGATCCATTTCAATCGGGATTCCGGCCCGGACACGGGACAGAAACTGCATTGCTCAAGATATGGGACGACTCTCTCGAGGCCGCAGACGAAGGAGAATCTTGTCTTCTGGTTCTGTTGGACCTAACCGCAACCTTCGACACTGTAGACCACAAGCTTTTATTGACTCGGCTAGCTGAAGTAGCCAAAGTCGCAGAAGGCGATCTATCTTGGTTCTCCTCTTTTTTAGAGAACCGATCACAAATGGTGAAGTTGGGACCTTTCACTTCTGAGAAACGCACACTATCGTGTGGAGTCCCTCAAGGATCCCCTTTGTCGCCGGTGTTATTCAACATCTATCTTCGCCCTCTTTTTTAAATCATCAGCAGCCAAAAACTGCTTTATCACTCATATGCAGACGACACACAACTGTATTTCCGCATTTGCAATAAAAAGGATCACCACCTCAATCTAGAGATATGCCTCTCTTTGATAGAGGACTGGATGTCAAAGAGTTATCTTAAACTCAACGGAGCGAAAACAGAACTTCTCCTGTTTCACGCCAAATGTATGAATCAACCTGCAACAACTTGGACACCCCCGCCCATTCTGGGCAAAATCATCACCCCTAGCGCCAAAGTCAAAAGTCTCGGGGTAATTTTTGACTCCTATATGACAATGGACGCACAAATTGGGTCAGTAGTCAACGGATCTCACCATCTGCTGCGCCTATTAAGCAGACTTATTGCCTTTATTCACAAGGAAGACATAGCGGTCGTGGTGGGAGCAATTGTGAACTCCAGATTGGACTATGCAAATGACCTTTACCTCGGACTCCCCAAGTACCAAATCGCTCGTCTGCAGGTCGTTCAAAACATGGCTGCTAGACTTGTGACGGCGAAAAAACCCTGGGAATCTATTTCACCTTCACTGAGAACCCTTCACTGGCTACCAGTAAAAGACAGAATAACTTTTAAAGCACTCTGTCTAACGCATAGATGTATCCATGGGAATGCTCCCCATTATCTATGCAAAAAAATAAAAGCTCATAATCCCAATCGCGTTTTGCGATCCACCAATCAAGATTTACTCCAGATACCGAAAACAAACTACAAGTCCAAAGGAGAAAGAAGATTCGCGGTCCAAGGTCCCAGACTATGGAACGCTTTGCCAACCAGCATTCGGTTGGAGGAGAACCACTTAGCATTCAGGAGAAAGATTAAAACTCACCTCTTTTGATATCAAAAGAGACAGGAACAACAAGCGCCCAGAGGCGATTTGGTTCGCATATAAGTTTTCATTCATTCATTTATTCATTAGTGGTGGTGATTGTTATATATTCATATGCAGTTACTGCAAACATTCCATTTATATTTTTAATCTTTTATTCTACTGATGTATATATTTCGCTAATAAAATTAATATATTTTTTTCTATATGTAATTCAAATATATAAGTATGGGTTTTTTTTTTTTCAGTTTTTACACACACACACACACACACCAAATACATTGTCCAAAATGTTTTTCTTTTTGTATAATTTTGCCAAACAAATGGTTTGAACATTTGTTTGTGTCACAGTCATGTATATGTAATACATTGCTTTTGTTTTTAACATTCAAAGAGATGACACCACTGAATTTGTTAGCACCCTCTAGAAAGTCATTGTAACTGGAGCAATACGATTTCTGTTAAAGTCTGAGGAAAAGTTGAAGGAAACAGGTAAGATAATTAAGAATCCAATTACAGTGTTTTTTTTTTTTGTTTTTTTTTTGCTGGCTCCTTAGGTTCTCATACTTTTGGATGTATTGAATGATCCATGTGGATTTGTAATATAGTACAAAAATGTATATTTCTGAAAATGTCAGATCTGTAATCTACTGCTGTTTTCTTTGTAAAGATCAGCTACTTTCACTCTATATACAGTGCAATGTAATTATCATACTACATCAAATCAGTTATGTGTGACAACACGGAACACTGTAGTGACATCATTATAATTGTTAATAATCAGTTTCACAACTAAGCTGTTTCTCACCAGTGTTTACAATTTTAAATTCTACAAAGCTTCTCAATGATAAATGTCACTTGAATTACATTAAACAAAACAAGAGTATTAAAATGCATTCTTTATTACAAAATATTACATTGTACTAAAATGTGCACATTCCTTGAATGGTTAATTTGAAATTAGGGTCTTTATTTAAATATAAAACAATTAAGGTGAAGCAGCACAAATCTGTTATATGTAGGAGTAAATATAAAGCTTTTTAGATCTAAATGCATTTAGTAATTAGTACTTTTAAAATGTCAGATTTCTGTAAAAAATAAGGGGAAGGAGAACAGCACAGATCAATAACAGTAATGTGACATTAGGATAAATTGGGTAATTGGGATGTATTAATTACCGGTAGGTAATAATAACCAATGAATGTTGAGTATACGTTCAAGTTACTTTGCAAAGAAACCAAAAGGGTAACTTGTTTATACAGAAATTACTGTATGTCTAAAAAGTAATAGAATTTCTTTGTCATACTTACCTGTAAAATCCTTTTCTTTAAGTACATTATGGGACACAGAGTCAGGCTAATATTCATTACCTGCTGGGACATCCAAGAGCAATAGCCTTGAGGGAAAGGAGACACCCTGCCAAACAGTAGCCATCAGTTTTTATACGGCAGCCCGCAGGACACGGCATCCAAAAAAGCCGAATCCTCGGCTGCTCGAACATCCACTTGATAAAATTTGTGAACGTATGCCCTGAAGACCAGGTAGCGGTCTTACAAATGTGAGCCACAGATACCTGATGGCAAAAAACCCAGGAGGTTCTTACTGCAGAGTTGTATGCTCACCCTTACAAACACACACAGCCCACGGTAACAAAGTAAGAAGCTACCTGGGCTGTGAGTCTGTGCACGGGGGCTTGACAGGGATTTTCCAAAGGATGGTCAGAGTTAAGCCATGGTCAGGGATTCCAGAATAGACGATAAACATAGCCAGGGTCAGAAGCCGGAGTCAGTCTTGTAGCTGAAACAAAGCACAGGAATACAGGTACACAGGAACCTTTGGCAATGACAGGACAATCACAATGAACTGACAAATCCCTAAGAGTAAGGCAGCGTTTTATACCCTAGTTGATTGGGTAACCTGCCTCAGCTGGACCAGGAGAGACCAGTGCAGATTGCAAGAAGATCCAGAGAAAGGTGATCAGCACATCATTCAGAACCACCTTAGCTGGAAAGCAGAATACTAAACTAAGGAGTAGCTCAGAAGTAAAGAACCGAAGCAGCAACAGAGAGGTCCCAGGTTCAATACCACCCAGAGCCACTTGGGGCATGACCACGCCTCACCGTCTGCTTGGCATGGTAGGGATTGTGACAGTTCTCCCCCTTTAAAAATGCCCTGTGGGCAGGAGCTTCCTCATAGTCTTTAAAGTCCAAACCACCCTCTTCACCAGAGTAGCCAAGCACGTCTTCATCAGACAAGAGAAATGTTTTGCCATAGGCATCCATGCCATACATACAGTTCTCATTAAACCCATGGGGAAACAAAGCACCAACAGCAGAGCCTGAAGACTTTTTCTTTTTCCCTTTGGTCTTTGTTGTCCTTGGAGTTCTAGAAGGGGGTGCATTCGCCATATGCAAAGCTTGTTCAAACATTACTAGATCCTGCATACGGACCATGGTACCATTCGAGGCATATGTACAGTCAGGTGGAAGAACTACACTTGGGGAGACAGGCAATGGAACCTCAATTGGGGACTCAGAAATTGAAACCTTAACTGGGGATGCAGGAATCGGAACTTGAACTGGGGACACAGGAACTTGAACTGGGAAGGTAGATACAGCAAGCTGAAGAACAGGTGCATCGGACTGGACAGTAGTCACTGGAATGTCAAACTGGGGCAAAGGAGCCTCAATGTCAGGAAAGGTTCCATCCGCTGGTGCTATTTATGTTCTGTCTTGCAGTGCTGTGTCCCACCAGCAGGGGTCTCCTGGCAGTTCGGAGCTGTCAGGGGAACTTCCCCCTGCTGGTATATCACCTTTGGGACGCAGTACTGGCCTCCACCAGCGGATGGACCCTGGCAGTGTGGAGCACCTGGCCCTTGCTGCGTTCAGGTGTGACCTGAACACAATTAACACGCCCCTATTTATACCCGGCAAGTTCAAGCAGAACTCGCCCTGGTATCTGTCTATTTACCGGACCCTGAGCCTGATACCTGACCCTGAGCCTGCTGTCCCCAATCTGGACTTCTGACCCGACCCGATCCGATCTGTCCCGACCTGATCCCTCTCCTGGACATTTCCTTCCTGCCCATTCCCTGTCTGCAGCTTCTTTGGTGATCTCCTGGTATTTGACCCCGGCTTGGCTTTTGGTTTATGATTACGGCATTTCCCCTGCACTTGTATATATGCTTTGTGTTATTTGTGCACTGGTTGTCGTCACCTGTTTGTTCACCTTGTAAATAAAACACCTTTTATTCCACTATATACAGTGTTGGTCTCCTCTGTGTAGGTACACAGTCCTGGTCCATTTAGAATCTCTGACACTCAAGCTGCATAGCAGGCAAAGATTCTGGGGTAGCAGGAAGGCTCCCAATAGTACCCACTTGAAGAACCTTTTGGCCGAGGTGGGCGAGTTGGGCAGAGAGATATAAAGTGCCCTCTTACACCACAGTAAAAACAAAGTCCATAGCCTCTCCTCCGCTGTCTTTCTACCTTAGATAGCCTGGACCGGATGGCCCCGATCTCCATGGGTTCCACATCCTCCAAGGTAGGTGTGTGTACATCCACAGGAGCATCAAGGCTTTGTGGTGTTAGAGCTTAATGGCTGGGCACATACAGAGCTTCATGGCTGGGTACATACTGGGCTGGCTTGGTGTTGTGTCTGTACAGAGTATTTCTGTCCCTGGATACCCGTAGGCCACATGAACAGAGAGCAGACTTGGGAGCACTGGTTTTCTTGGAAACAGGAATGTGAGCGTCCAGAGCAAACATGAAGGTTTCCCAGCTGTCCAAGACTGGACACTTTTCCTGCAACAGCTGATGATCCCTTGATTTGATTTGCCCTGTGATCAGGTTGATGGAAGCGCGAACCTTAACATAGTCCGTGGCATAGGTCCTAGGTTTAAGAGCAAACAGCAGCTCACAATCCATCTTAAAACACAAGAGGGATGCACGGCTACCGTCAATCCTCTCTGGCATCATAACAAATGGCTCAGAGCATGCTGGTTCCGGGGCTGGGTGTACTGTCCCTTTAAGTAATTGAACTTCTTGCTGTAGTTCCAAAATAGTATGGCCCAGGCTGGAGACTTACAGAGCCAAGGAAGTGAGCATTTTGTACAACTCTGCAGACTCCATGTTGTTGGTCAGTTCATTATGTAGGGGCTTACCTTGGCTGGAGTCCTTATTGCAGAGTTGTATGCTCACCCTTACAAATACACACAGCCCACGGTAACAAAATAAGAAGCTACCTGGGCTGTGAGTGTGTGCACGGGCGCTTGACAGGGATTTGCCAAAGGATGGTCAAAGTTAAGCCATGGTCAGGGATTCCAGAATTCAGAATACACGTTAAACATAGCCAGGGTCAGAAGCCGGAGTCAGTCTTGTAGCTGAACCAAAGCACAGGAATACAGGTACACAGGAACCTTTGGCAATGACAGGACAATCACAATGAACCGACAAATTCCTCAGAGTGAGGCAGTGTTTTATACCCTAGTTGATTGGGTAACCTGCTTTAGCTGGACCAGGAGAGACAGGTGCAGATTGCAAGCAGATCCAGAGAAAGGTGATCAGCACATCATTCAGAACCACCTTAGCTGGAAAGCAAGCAGAATACCAAACTGAGGAGTGGCTCAGAAGTAAAGAACCGAAGCAGCAACAGAGAGGTCCCAGGTTCAATACCACCAGAGCCACTTGGGGCACGACCACACCTCACCGTCTGCTTGGCACGGTAGGGACCGTGACACCTCCTGTGTAGAATGAGCTCTCACCCTAAAGGAAGGAGCTTTATGTTTCAGACCGTAGGCCAGAATGATCAATTGGCAATGGAAGCTGTCTTCCCTTTCTTGGGTCCTTTTGGTAAAACAAAAAAAAAAGAGTCCGATTCTCAGATCTTCGCAGATCTAGACAAATAAACCTTGACTGCCCAGGGCAATGTACAAGGAGTGCAGTCATCTCTCTTCTGCCGAATGAGGCTAAGAGAAAAACGAAGGCAAAATAATGATTTAAATGAAAGGCTGACATCACTTTTGGCAAAAAGGATGGGATAGGTCATAATATGACCCTATCATTTTATTTATGTTCCGAACTATACCAATACCCTTTCTAAAAAAGCAACTACTTCAGCTACAGTCTATCATTACAACTTTAATCTGGGGCGGAAAACGCTCTTGTCTTAAAAGCAACACCTTATGCAAACCTGTCACCTCTGGAGGGATGGGGGCACCGGACAAACTGGCATATTTGGTTGAACTGCCCAGTCCGAATCACATTTTGGACTATGCTCACTAGACTCCTCCTCTCCATTCTACCTACTGCTGTATCCCTAACGCCTCAAATGGTACTATTGGGCCTGGACATAAATCTATGGCTCTGAACCTCCCACGTGCTTATTGCCACTTGAATAGCTGTTGCCAAAAATTGGAAAAACCCCAACCCCTCCTCTAGCTCAGAGCTAATTGCTCTACTAAATAACCACTGCCTGGTGGAATTTATGTATGCCAAAGCCCACCTGCAAATTTCTAAATTCCAAAAGCACTGGGATCTCTGGCTCAAACATCCTAAATGCATGCCTCCCATAAATGTTGTTTCACATATCTGAAAACCTATTGCCTTGTCCACACCCAGTTGACCAAATCTATGCTCATGTACCTGTCAACCATAACACAGTACAAATGTTTACCTTTAATTTCTAAGCCTATGTTAGATGTAATTCAATGCTTTTTACCTGTTTTATATGTATCCTTTAGAAATAAGATAACCTGCTTATTACCTGCTTACCAATATGTTGATCAAATGCGCAACTCTGTACTTTTCTGACGCTATATGAAATACAAAAAAAGATGAGTTAAAAAAAAAAAAGCAGACAGATGGTCTAATCGCTCATCACTCTGAATCAAAAGAGAAATACTACACAGGGTAGTGACAAGGCAGACTTTTTGAGGCAATCACAGGGACATAGGAATTAAGAAAAAATTCTAAATGTAATTACAAAAAATAGATATCATAAAAATCCATTGAAAAATAAATAAATAAACAAAATATACAGATATATACCCAAGCAATACAGCTCCTTCAGGACGAGTTTGAGAGAGAGTTTTGACAATAAAGAATTGCTATCCATCCAAGTGCACCGAGGATAAAGTAGGCATAGATGTGCAGGTTGGGAAATCTGCCCATACTTCATCTCAAGAAACTCCCCCTTGGAAAACAGTGCCGAATAGAGGGAAAGGTCATTCAAGGGGTGGGGGTAATTTTCCAACTGTTGCACCCCCCTTGCCTACCTACAATTATTATGCGCCCCTACAAAATTATTGGGAGGGGCCTCCCCCCACCAATCAACATTTTTTAGGACAGGGGAGGACCCCGTGGAGGGGCCCTCCGCCTTTCCCACCTACCTGGACCGGGGAGTGGAGGGAACAGTCCTTCCCCCCGTATCCTCCCCCCCCAGGTCTGACTCCTATGGGGCAACCCAATTTAAAAAGAAAAAATCTAGAGGAGTCAGAGGGGGGAGACGAGTCCAAAAGGCTAAGGCCATGATCGGCACAGGAATCTTCAACCTGAGTGGGATTACTCTCACTGAGGATGAGGTACGTGTGATAGATAAAGGCCTCAAATTTGCCCCTATCCGTAACCTAAATAAATTTGAGACTTATGTGAATGTTCAGAAATATGTAAGGAGTTTGAATATGAAAAAATATTTCCTTTCTAACCCAATTGAGAGGGCTCTCCCAACGGGTATTTCTAACCATTCGAATATGAGAAATAAGTCAGTTTTTAATCCCCAATACACTGATACTAGACACTTGGATGTCTTTAGGAATATGGTATGTAAGGATCTTGAAAGCTTGCGTATCAAAAAAGTTAGGGATTCACAATGTATTCAGCGAGGTATTTCCTCGTTGGAACAACGTAATGACATTGTAATTCGCCCTGCCGACAAGGGCGGGGGATTGGTGGTCCTCAGCAAAGCCTACTACCATGAGGAGATGTGTGGGCTGCTGGGTGACCGCAATACCTACCTTTTGTTGCGGGGTGACCCTATGGTGCAGTTTAAAAATGAGCTTCATCTTTTGATTAAAGAAGGCAAGGAAACAGGTATCCTTGATAAAAAGGAGGCAGCTTATTTGGATCCTTTTTATTGCCGTACCCCGATAATATATTTTTTGCCCAAACTGCATAAAAACGCTGTGCGGCCTCCTGGTCGCCCTATTGTAAACGGAATTGATTCTGTCACGTCCCGTTTGGGCCAATATTTGGATGTGTTCTTGCAGCCTTTGGTCTGCAAGATGCCGGCGTACCTTCGGGACACCAAACAGATCATTCAAATTCTTGATTCCATTCCCTGTACATCCAACACCATACTGGTGACTGCTGATGTAGGTTCTCTGTATACCATCATTGGGCATGATGCAGCATTGGCATCGGTATTATGGGCATTGGAATCTACTGATCTGAGTTCAGAGCATGTAAAGTTTTTGTTAGACAGTTTGCGATTTTGTTTGCTTAAGAATTATTTTTGGTTTAATAAGGATTATTTCCTTCAGCGGTGCGGAGTAGCGATGGGGGCCCGTTTCGCTCCCAGTGTGGCCAATTTATTTATGGCCCACTGGGAGCGAGATGTGGTTTTCCATGACGCGCCTCCCCAGCTCCTCTGCTACCGCAGGTATATAGATGACCTAGTGATGATCTGGGAGGGTGATATGCCCTCACTTGAGTTGTTTATGAATAAATTGAACACTAATGACAAGGGGATTGTCCTGACTTGGACTATTTCTCGGGATCGTGTCACCTTCTTGGATCTGGAAATATTTAAATCTGGATCCAAACTATTCACTAGGAATTTCTTCAAGACAGTTGATCGCAATGGGTATATTCCCCTTGCGAGCTGTCACCATCGGTTATGGTTATGCAACATTCCTCGTGGCCAATTTGTCAGGCTTCGCAGAAACTGCAACCTGGAGTCGGACTATGTGGTACAGTCTCAGGAATTGGCCACCAGGTTTGTATCCAAAGGCTACCCCTTGCCTGTAATTGAGCAGGAGATCGAGATAGTCAGAAATACTGACAGGAGTCTAATAATAGCCGATAAACCTCCCCAAGGAGATAAAGGAGTAGCTAATTTCAAATTGCTACTGGATTTCAACATCCAACATAAAAAATTTGAAAAGATCGTGGCCAAACATTGGCCTATCCTTAAAGGGGATTCAGTCCTTGGTCCGGTGCTCCCTGAACGTCCACAATTTATATATAGGAAGGCCCCTTCCCTTAGAGACCATTTGGCCCCTGGAGTCACTGATCCACCAGTTATCCCCCGACCCAAACTCTTTGATTTCCTGTCAGGCTTTTATGCTTGTGGCCGGTGTGCGACTTGCAGGCATGCCAAATTTAACATCAAAAAACGGAAGTCATTTGTGTCCAATGTCACTCGAACCGAATACCCAATTAAGCAGTTGATCACTTGCTCCACAGTGGGCGTGGTTTACATGCTTGAGTGCGAGTGTGGATTGCAATATGTTGGACGGACCTCACGTGAGTTGCATGTGAGGGTGGGAGAACATATTAGCAATATTAGACATGACAAAAGGAACCATAGTGTATCCAAGCATTTTAGGGAATGCCATCATAAGAACCCCAATGGCCTCAAGTTTTGGGGCATTGAGAAAGTCTCTAAGCACTGGCGTGGTGGGCATTATATCCGCCAACTGAGTCGCAGAGAATCCTTCTGGATCTATGAAACAAAAGTTTTCTCTCCGGCCGGTCTTAATGTTGAGTTTGACCTCAACTGTTTTATTTCTAACCGTTAATTTTTTGTTATCTAGTGTATTGGGGATGGATATTGTAATGATAAGAAACATGGTTTCTCTGCATATTTTATGTATGTTTCCAATATTTCTCTCATTATTAATTTTTTGTGGTGATTATGTGTACCATTTATTGTTGTTATGATAGATAATGTAACAATATGGGTATTCATTGTTATATGGTCCTATGGTTGTAATGAGGAGGCGATTAGGGATGACGTCATTATTATTATTATTTTTAATATTTTTTAAATATTAAATTCTTTGTGTAGTTTCTTCTACATTTTATACTATTTGTTTTTATTACATGTTCTAAATTTTTTATATACAGTCATGTATTTGGTCCAATTTCCATTGAGACCTACATTCCTGCTTATTGACTGCCCTGTTGTTAGTGGGTGCTGGCTGCCTTCTATTAAGTGAACACTAGGTGGCGCAGGTTTGCAATTATTTGACTGTGTCTTCGTTGCTGTGGCAACGGCACACTATTTAGATCAGAGCGGGACGTTCACGTTGATCTCTCCGCCCCACGCTGATGAAGTCCCGCCCACTGGGACTTAACGCGTACGAGGGGGAGGAGTCACGTGACGTCACCCGCGATCGCCGTCTCACGCTTGTTTGCTGTCTGTTTACCTGGAGATCCAGGACATGCTTTTTACCATACACTCTGCCGCGAGTGTCAGCTATGTAAGTTTTATACCTTCATTTTATTAAATCAAGTTGGTTACAGAGAGCACTAGTCTGTTCCTTCTTCTATTTTTGCATAACCATTCCTATGATCCGGGAACTGCTGAGCTGCCTGTTGTTTGGTGCCCTTGATATACGATTTGGATGCATTTGTGTTCATGCTGTAAGACCTTACCCTGGGTCGATTAGCTCAGGTGAGAGGCCATCTTTAATTATCTGGTGGAGGATCTGTCCTGTGGGTCACTGATCTTGGATTATTTGCACGCAGTCACGTTTGGATTGGAGCATTATCAGATTATTTTACTCACCAGTGCACTTTATATGGACTTTCTTTGTTTATTTTATATTTGTTTAAATGTCACTTGGTATGCGCTGCACTTTTTGTCATTGAAGTATATAGCTTATAAAAGCTCAATGCAACCCAATATAAGGAAAAGGTATCCTATAGTTGGCAGCAAACCGTAATGTATCAAGAAGAAATAAACGGATACATTCTGAAATGAGGTCAGAGCCAGAAGGACCGGGACCAGTAAGGCAGTAAGCATGGGGTATAGCGGGGGCGTGGCTTGGACATGAGACAGTGAGGACGTGTCTCGTGTGAGCTCCGACGATGGCACTGTTTATTTCGCTTCTTTTTGCTGTGACCCAGTCCACATCTCTATGGCAAGCATGGGTCGGAAGACAGGAAAGGTTGTACCTAAGAAAGGGGACTTCCAACACTTCGATCCGGCGGTTCCTGGCAGTGGAGTCAGAGGACTTTCCCGACTCGGATGGCCTAGGCCGCTCGCCTCGTGCGTCGGGGGGTGGCTCCGCCCTCCGATCGCGGCCTGCGCTGCGAGACCTTTCCCCGGCTTCATCTGGCGGTTCGGTTGGCGGGAGATGCTCATATGTACGTCTGACCCCGCTGAGCGGCTCGAATTTGCCCACTACAGCGGATCTGGCTTCTATGCTCCTGGGTCTTGAGCGTACAATCAAGAAGGAGGTGTCGGGTGTACGCTCAGACCTTGCGCAAGTTCTAGAACGGGTAGAAGACTCAGAGCTGCGCCTGGACAGACACGCGGCGATAATTAGAGATCTACAGACCACCACACGGCAGCTGGCGATAGCGTACAGAATGGCGTTATACAAGCTCGAGGACCAGGAGAATAGGAACCGCCGGAATAATATTCGTATCAGGGGGCTCCCTGAAGCTACTGGGGACGAGGACTTGGTGCACTCCGTGCGCGGTATATTCAACAGCCTGCTGGGTAAGCCGGCGGATCACCCCTTGTTGCTGGACAGAGTCCACCGAGCATTGCGCCCTCGCAATTTATCCTCTGATGTTCCTCGGGACGTTATTTGCAGAGTCCACTACTTTGAGGAAAAAGAGCTGATCATGAAAAAGGCGAGGGATGCGGCCTCAATTGATTTCGACGGTGCGGTCCTCTCTTTCTTTCCTGACCTGGCCAGAGAAACTTTGGAGCGTCGGCGGGCGCTGAAACCCCTCACGGAGAAACTCAGAGAGGCGTCTATCACTTATAGGTGGGGCTTTCCATCGGCTCTCATCGCCACCAAAGACGGGAAGTCTGCAGTTCTTCGTTTCCCAGAGGAGCTGGTTGCTTTTTGCTCGGATCTTCACATCAATCCCCCGGAGTTGCTTGGCTGGCAGGATCGAATCCCAGCTCTTTCTGCCCCCCCGGAGGGGTCATGGCAGAAGGTCTCTAAGAAACGCTGTTCGGCTTCCACAGGTGCTGGTTCTCAAGCGGATTGAATATCCCCGTTGTGGTCTCTTTCCCGTTACCTGAGCGATTGCGTCTCCTACTACTACCCTGCCGGTATTTGTTGGACTGCCGTCCGATATTAATGTGTCTGTTTACCTACACACTACCTGTCTTAGATGGATCGCTCTCTATATGTTTGACTAGTTCTAGTTTTAGTTATGTTTTTATTTTCACTACGTGTTCTTCATTTTGTTTACTTTGGTTTATTTCGGGTCTACCCATGTTGTAAGTTGTCTGTTTTTAAGGTGGATCATGTGCGGTCATCCCCGGGTCTGTGCTCACGCTCTTGGCACTTTGCTTGGCGTGGGAGGCCTGGGGTTGTCTGCATATGCATAGCATGTTGGTTTTCTGATTTGGTGCCGTCGTCGGGCTCGTTGCCTGTGGTATGCCTTGTTTGGTCATACGCTGGCGTCTGGCGGTGACGGTCTCTCCCTATGTCCCGGGCTGCCGTGGGGGCCGGGATCCCGGGGTTGGCGGCCCATTGGGGTCCGCCTGCCTCGGGGGATCGATCCCCGCGGTGCTCCGGGTTTGGCACTGCAATAGTTTGCGTGCATTAGGTGAGTGTTGTTCTGTCCTCTGGTGCTTTCTTGCTTTCTCTCCCTCTTCCTCCCTTATCTTTTCCTGTCTCTCTCTCTCTATCTTGCATACCCATCTCTTCCTTTGCATGTCTGTTCCCTCTATTTCTTGCTTCCATCCTCCCCAATTTTCTCTCTCCGTTCCTTGCCCTCCCTCCGAACCGATCTGAAAGGTATATGCGACTTTGCTGTTGGTGATTCTGTAACCAATGGCTGCACTTAATTTGCTTTCCTGGAATGTCCGGGGTCTCCACACTCCGGGGAAGCGTCACTCCTTGTTTAGGGAACTGAGGAGGCTGCGGGGAGATGTGGTGTTCCTACAAGAAACCCACCTTATGCATACTACTGGGGTTAAACTATTTGACCCCCTTTTCCCTACTTGGTTTTACGCGCTCTCGGATGTGGCTAAGGCAAAGGGTGTTGCCATTGGTTTTAGGAGGGGCACGTCATTTGTTTTAGAAGACAGTCTAGTTGATCCTTATGGTAAATTTTTGTTTTTAAAGGGCAGTCTGGGCAACTTCTCATGTACGTTTGCTAACTTCTATGCCCCAAACCAGGGACAGGCTAGCTTTCTCTCCACCACACTTCATAAACTGCAAGATTTTGCGAAGGGCTGCATTGTGTTGGCGGGCGATTTCAATGTGCCTCTAGACCCACGCTTAGATACTTCCCGAGGAATTTCCTGTATTCCTTATAGGAGGTTGGCTTTTGTGCGTAAGCGGCTTCTAGAGGTCCAGTTGATGGATGCCTGGCGGGTGCTGCACCCGCAGGAGAGGGACTTTACCCATTTTTCCCATTTACATCAGTCTCATTCGAGAATTGATTATTTTTTTATTAGCCACCATCATTTGGACCTTGTTCTGGATGCTGGTATCACTGTTTCTACAATTTCTGATCACGCCCCGATTAGTATACGGCTACGTGTACCCTCCCTACCAGTCAAATCCACCAATTGGAGACTGAATGATTCTCTGCTCTCGGATGAGCTGGATGTTAGGGAACTTGGGGTTAGTCTTTCAAGTTACTTTAGCGACAATGCATCTCCTGATATGTCCCCGGGTGTGCTCTGGGAGGCTCACAAGGCCCACATCCGAGGTAAGTTTATTGAACTAGGCTCCAGGAAAAAACGGGAAAGGCTGGCTCAGGTATCTCGTCTGATAGAGGAAATTGGTGCTCTTGAGAAGTCGCACAAGGTGTCGAACTCTCCCTCAATCTTTCACTCACTTACGCAGAAAAGGGAAGAGTTGAAGGCCCTTTTCCATACCGAACACACGTCTCGGATGAGATTGGTGTCTCAACGCTTCTACGAATGGGGGGATAGGCCTAGTCGCATTCTAGCTCGTTCACTTCAACAGAAAAAAGCGGCCACCTTTATTTCCAAAATTAAGTCCCCTTCAGATGATCTCGTCTTTAAAACCTCCGAAATAGCCAAGGTATTCCGGGAGTTTTATCAACGTCTCTATTGCGTTAACGGGCCAGATGCGTCGGGCCAGGATAGGACAACCACTATTCGCGAATATTTGAATCAGGCCCAACTTCCTACTTTGCCCACGGAGGCGATGGACTCCCTAGAGGCAGAATTTACGTCTGCTGAGTTTGCGTCCGCCCTCAGGTCCATGGCTGGGGGCAAGGCCCCGGGACCGGATGGGCTGTCGGTTTTGTATTTTCGTACCTTTGCTGACACTTTACTACCGTTCTTAACGTCGTACGCTAATTCGGCCTCCGGGGAATCGGGATTTCGGCGGGAAAGCCTACACGCTTATATAACAGTTCTCCCCAAGCCTGGGAAGGACCCGAGCTTATGTGGCAGCTACCGTCCAATATCTTTACTGAACTTGGACGCTAAATTATACGCTAAGGTGATCGCGCTCCGATTACTGCCCTTTATTCCGAGTTTGGTCTCACTGGATCAGACCGGTTTTATTCCTGGGAGAGAGGCGAGGGACAATTCCCTGCGTACACTCTCTTTGATCTCCCGTGTGCGGGGGTCCCCCCAGCCCACCCTCTTACTTTCCACGGACGCGGAAAAAGCTTTTGATAGGGTGGACTGGGGATACCTGTTATGCACGCTGTCTCATTTCGGCCTAGGTCCCTGTATGCTTGCTCGTATTTCAGCCCTTTATAATTCCCCTACTGCTCAGCTCCGTATTAACGGCACTCTAAGCGATTCGTTTACTCTCCATAATGGTACCAGACAGGGCTGCCCCCTGTCTCCCATTCTATTTGCATTGTCCTTGGAGCCTTTTCTTTCGATGATCCGTAATAATCCCGACATTAGTGGTATTACTGTAGGTGCTAGAGCACATAAATACGCAGCGTATGCTGATGACATTTTGTTTTACATACAGCGCCCCCTCATTTCCCTCCCAAATCTTAAGGTGGCATTTGATCAATTCGGTGCCCTATCAAATTTTAAAATTAATATGTCCAAGTCCGAGATTTTAAATATTTCTGTCCCTCCCCGTATGATGTCATCACTGAAGTCCTCCTTCCCCTTTAGCTGGCAGGATCACTCCCTGAAGTACCTTGGTATATATCTCACTGCAGACCCCACCTCCTTATTTAGGAAAAATTATATTCCTCTGCTGAATTCCATCAAAGCTGACCTACAAAAATGTACACAGCTGGCCCACTCCTGGTTGGGGCGTGTTAGTGTTCTCAAAATGAATGTCTTTCCCAGACTGCTCTTTCTTTTTCAGATGATACCCTATGGGGTTCCCCCTGGGTTTTTTAAATTGGTAAAAGTGTAGATATGTTTGGAATCGGAAGTGCCCTAGGATTGCCCTTTCTATTCTGACCCGGCCCAAGTGTGCTGGGGGTCTTTCAATTCCGGATGTTAAACGTTATTACTCAGCTGTTGTGTTGACACGCATCTCGGACTGGAAATACCACAAAACCTCTAAACTATGGGTGCAGCTTGAAAGTGACATGTGTGGTTTTGATATGTTCCCGTTCATTTGGATCCCGAGTAAGTTTCGGAAACTTCCACCTTCCGCATCCCCACTTACCAGATCTACCTTTGCATTCTGGGACTCGTTGTGTAAACGTCAGGGATGGGGCTACAACTCCCCCCTCATGCAGTTAACAGGTCACGATTATTTCCCCCCAGGTAATATGGGCCGCTCCTTCGACAACTGGCTTACGCCTTCCCCTCTCCTACTCCATCACGTGACTTCCCCCAGCGGGGTCAGGCCTCTCTCTGACTTATTAGCACCCTCATCTGTCTCTTTCATGGATTTATGGAAACACCATCAGCTGCTGTTATTCACTAAATCACTACCTCAACCTCTTAGGTCTGAATCGGATCTGAACCCGGTGGAACATTAGCTTGCGGGATCCCAAACACCCATGCATCCTATCTCAGGCTTCTATAATGCCCTTTTATCCCTTCCACCTGCTGCTAAATTAACGTTTCTTTCTAAATGGGAAAATGACCTACAATCCTCATTATCTGATACTCAACGATCCACCATCCTCCAACTGTCTCATGTGTCAGCTATCTCTTCGTCCAGTGCAGAAGTCAACTACAAACTGTTGGTGAGGTGGCACTATACACCCATGGTTCTCCATAAATCGTTTCCTGATGTTTCCGAACTGTGTTGGAGGGGCTGTGGTCAACCTGGCACACATGCTCATGTGTGGTGGTCCTGTCCCCTCATACAGCCATATTGGAATGGGATCTTAGGTTTGATTGAAGAGATTCAGGGGGTTGGAGTCCCACGGGACCCGTGGGTTGTTTTACTTCATTGCACGAGCGAACCAATAGGATCATATAAGAAGAGTATCACACCCCACCTTTTAAATGCGGCTAAGTCTCTTATTCCGAAACTGTGGAAATCTCAGTCTGTTCCTAAAATTAGGGACTGGCTGCTTAGGGTGGATTCCTTCTACCATATGGAGACTAGTACACTTACGCTGCGCAATAAATCTGATTTGGCAAACATGATTTGGTCCTGTTGGTTCGCTTTTAAATTCACATCCAAATATGCTGACCTCATGTCCCTCAATGCTCATTGAACCCTGGTGACTCGTATTTGTGCCTTTATAAGTTGTGTTTATGTTGATTCTCGTAGTTCGGATCGGTTCACCTCCCTTCTTCCCACCTTTTTCTTCTCCTTCTCCCCCCTTTCTTTCTTTCTTCGCTTCGCTCTGGCCTTCTAAGCTTTTTCTTAGATTACGGGACTGGTACGGCCCTTAATCCGTTGTATGTCACAGACACCCGTAGTTCGTGGTGGTACCACCCGGACCCTAGGGTTTGCTTTATGTTGCTTATGACAACCTAACTTTTGTTCCCCCCAGCTCCCTCACGGCTCCAGACCACCTCAGGTTTAGATGTGGCTGGACCATTACTACTGCTTCTTTACTAGTGGGTACCCGCTGGGATGGGGTTTCTGTGGTGATTATTGTTTTGCTTTTTGTATGAATCTCAAGCCCTATTTGGTCTGTGTTGTCACCCCTTTTGATGTACATTTATGTGTTATGTGATGTGGCTTGTGCCACCTGTGATCTGTCTGTTCTTGTTCTTTTCATAATAAACATTTATTGAACAAGCATGGGGTATAGCCAAGAAGGAATTTAAATCCAAACAGGTAGGCAGCCACGCTGTAGCGTCCAATATAGGGCAAACCAGGGGGTTGGAAGCCTTAGTGTAAAATGAATCTCGTATGTCCCGGGGGGAGTAGCGTGCAGCACTGGCTGTACTTTTATCATTCCAAAACAGTCCTTGAGCTTCAATCGGTAACCTTGGGAAATTGCAGCCCTCCAGCTGCTGCAGAAATTCAGGTCCCATCATGCCTATACCATGCTTGTAACTATCAATCTTGCAATGCCTAGGACATGTATTTCCACAACAGCTGGATGGCTTGGCTGCAGTTGCCTGGCCTAGATAGAGATGTCTTCAGTCGTCTTCAGGCAGCAATTTCCTTGTTTCCGTTTCCCTACTGATCAGTCTGCAACATTGTAAATTTATAACAATTGTGGGAATTTGCTTCAAGGCAAAAGCTTTAAATGAATCAGATCACTCTCCAACTTAGATGTTAAGTCTTTTTTGCTCAATTTTAATGGCTCCCCCCATTATAATGGCTCCCCCCATTACATCAGAGGCTGCACAGAGGCTCCCCCCATTACATCAGAGGCTGCACAGAGGCTCCCCTATTACAACAGAGGCCCCCCCATTACATCATTACACCAGAGGCTGCACAGAGGCTCCCCCATTACATCAGAGGCTGCACAGAGGCTCCCCCCATTACATCAGAGGCTGCACAGAGGCTCCCCCCATTACATCAGAGGCTGCACGGAGGTTTCCCCCATTACATCAGAGGCTGCACGGAGGCTCCCCCATTACATCAGAGGCTGCACAGAGGCTCCCCCCATTACATCAGAGGCTGCACGGAGGCTCCCCCCATTACATCAGAGGCTGCACGGAGGCCCCCCCATTACATCAGAGGCTGCACGGAGGTTTCCCCCATTACATCAGAGGCTGCACGGAGGCTCCCCCATTACATAAGAGGCTGCACAGAGGCTCCCCCCATTACATCAGAGGCTGCACGGAGGCTCCCCCCATTACATCAGCGGCTGCACGGAGGCCCCCCATTACATCAGAGGCTGCGCAGAGGTCCCCCATTACAACAGAGGCCCCCCATTACATCAGAGGCTGCACAGAGGCTCCCACCATTACATCAGAGGCTGCAAAGAGGCTCCCCCATTACATCAGAGGCTGCACGGAGGCCCCCCATTACATCAGAGGCTGCACGGAGGCCCCCTATTACATCAGAGGCTGCACAGAGGCCCCCCCATTACATAAGAGGCTGCACGGAGGCCCTCCATTACATCAGAGGCTGCACAGAGGCCCCCCATTACATCAGAGGCTGCACAGAGGCCCCTTATTACATCAGAGGCTCCCCCATTACAACAGAGGCCCCCCATTACATCAGAGGCTGCACAGAGGCTCCCCCATTACAACAGATGCCCCCCCATTACATCAGAGGCTGCACAGGGGCTCCCCCATTACAACAGAGCCCCCCCCATTACATCAGAGGCTGCACAGAGGCTCCCCCCATTACATCAGAGGCTGCACAGAGGCTCCCCCCATTACATCAGAGGCTGCACAGAGGCTCCCCCCATTACATCAGAGGCTGCACAGAGGCTCCCCCCATTACATCAGAGGCTGCACAGAGGCTCCCCCCATTACATTAGAGGCTGCACAGAGGCTCCCCCCATTACATCAGAGGCTGCACGGAAGCTCCCCCCATTACATCAGAGGCTGCACAGAGCCTGTCACCAGATGCAGCGTGTCACTTGTCACCAATGCCTGTCACCAGATTCAGTTTGTCATTTGTCACTTTTGCCTGTCACCAGATGCAGCCTGTGACTCATAGCCTGGCTCTCTCTCCCTCCCCTTCAGGCATGCTGGGGGCAGCAGTCCCCCCCTTCCTTAGAATTGATTGCAATTGAGCCTGCCATTTATTGGGACTACATCTCCCAAAATCGTCTTTTCCCTCTTTTTGTTTTTTTTCCCCTGGCAGCTGGGAGGAAAAGGAGGAAGAAACTTGCAGCAGCATGAGAGAGAAGAGAGAGGAGAGGGAGGGGGGAAGAGCCCACGGCTGCTCACTTTACACACACAGCTGCTCTGATCTCATGCTGTTCTGCTGCCCACAAACTAGTATTAGAAATCATCAGAAGAGTCCTCTTTTGATAGTGGTGCCTCGAGGTGAGAGGGGGCAGGCAGCACAGTGTCAGTTTCTGATCCTTGGTCAGACCGATCGTCGCTCCTATCATTTGCTGAGGGGACATGCAGGGAGGAGGAGGAAGTTAAATCCTCTGCTATGAATGGTGGGGCACCGCCGCTCTCTCCTTCTCTCCTGATGTCACTGGTTGCTAGACACAAAGTGGGCCACGGCTAGCAACCAGTTTGTGCAGGGAACCAGGGGCTTTGTGAGACTCTTGAATTGGGTCTTGGCACTACAGCCAGTGACAGCGGCAGCGGCGATGCAGTACAAGCACGACACTGCACACTACATGGAGGGAGCCCCAGGTCCTCAGGCAGTCCATGTGCGCCGCTGTTGCTGCCCCTCTTAAAGTGCCGCCTGGGACCAATGGTACCACCGGGTCCAATGCTAGGGCCGGCCCTGCTGGCAGGCAATTGTGGTTGCAGGGGATGGAGCCGGTTCTAACACTTACCTTCTGGCTAGCGCCGCTCCTTCATGACGCCCCACACGCGCTCCAGAATACCGGAAGTGATGTACTGACAGTGGCACTGCCCCCTGACCGCTCCTCCGGTCCACCTGCTGCTCCAATCCCATGACAGCTAGTAGGCATACTAGCAAATCACAGGACAGTGGGAGTGTGTGCGGGCGCACAGCTTGCGCCCTGCACATGCCCTAAACACGGGCAATTCAGCTTTAGGGCATTAATTTTGTTTGGGAGCCAAGTCGCACGTTGCAATTGTCAGTTAAAGCGACGCAGTGCCAAATCACAAAAAGTGGCCCGGTCATTTGGCTGCATAATGGTCCGGGGCTGAAGTGGTTAACTGATTATTTTAATTAGCTAAGTGAGATACTATT
This sequence comes from Rana kukunoris, assembly GCA_029574335.1. Taxonomy (NCBI): domain Eukaryota; kingdom Metazoa; phylum Chordata; class Amphibia; order Anura; family Ranidae; genus Rana; species Rana kukunoris. Next base: position 244,585,855 of record CM056059.1, read on the forward strand.
AAAGGCTAAGTTCAGCTTTTGGAACATGTTACACATTCCATCCATATTTAGGATGGACATGTTCCAGTTTCCCCAACCCCCTTTTCTTGTCACAGGGGGCAGAAAATCTTCTCTCCACAACACTGTCACAATTTTAAAACAACCTGGCCATGTGGGGCTCTGCTCACATGACCAAATCTTTTTTTTACAGTTTCCTGTGAATTAATGAACTACAACTACTATCATCCACCGTAACTGATAGTTTGTAGTCTTGAATTAACTGCAAAGGTGCTGATGAGAACTCCCATAGTTCATTCACAAGCCCTGTAGCTTTCAAATAGACGGCCTGTAGGAAGGTATGGGCAGAAAGCTGAAGGACTTGTCTCCAGAAGCCTGGCATTGCATTCCTGAACCACTGCTCACATGCAATGCTTTCTAGGTTCCTGCAGAAAAAAAAAATTATGAATGCACATTTTTTTTTTGCACAAATACGTGCATGTATTTATTTTTTCTTGAAAGGTGAAATTACAGTATCCTTTAACCACTTGCTTACTGGACACATATAGCCCCTTTCTGCCCAGGCGAAAATTTCAGCTTCCGGCACTGCGTCGCTTTAACTGACAATTGTGCGGCCGTGCGACGTGGCACCCAAACAAAATTGACGTCCTTTTTTCCCACAAATAGAGATTTCTTTTGGTGGTATTTGATATCCTGTGCGGTTTTTATTTTTTGTGCTATAACCAAAAAAAGAGCGGCAATTGTGAAAAAAAACCACAATATTTTTTACTTTTTGCTATAATAAATATCCCAATTTTGTTTAAAAAAAAAAAAACGATTTTTTCTCAGTTTAGGCCTTTTACGTATTTTTGGTAAAAAAATAAAAATAAAATCGCAATAAGCGTATAGTGACTGGTTTGCGTTATTATATATTTTTTACTAGTAATGGTGGCGATCTGCGATTTTTATTGGGACTGCGACTTTATGGCGGACACATTGGACACTTTTGACACATTTTGTGACCATTCTCTATAAATATGCACTGATTACTGTATAAATGTGATTGGCAGGGAAGGGGTTAACACTAGGTGGCGAGGAAGGGGCAAAATGTGTACCCTGGGAGTGATTCTTACTGTGGGAGGAGGGGACTGGCTTGGGGGAGGTGACCTATCTGTCTCCCTATGTACAAGGGACACATCGGGCCAGATTCATGAAAGGTTACGCTGGCGGATCGAGTGATCCGCCAGCGTAACAGTGGCTTTGAGCCGGCGTTTCTGTTTTCTGTAACCAGAAAACAAGAAACGCCGGGTTGAAGTTCCGATGCGATGAGCGTAACTGAGTTTCGCCATCGCATCTTTACTTCAATTTAAAAATGGCGCCGGGGGCGTTCCCGCCGATTTACGCTCAAAAAATATGTTAATGAGCGGAAATCGGCAATTCACGATCAAAATCCGGCGCGACGCAGTGACGTTACGACGTTTCCGGACGGGATACGCGGCGCATAGTTATACCTACATGGGGTTGGAGTATCCTATGTTAGGTATAGGCGTCGTCATCGCGTCGAAAAAAAAAAAAAAAACGTCGCTTGCGTAAAACGGTCATGAATGGGAATGTGACGTCATTGACGTTCATTCACAGATTTTGGAGCATGCGCACGGGGATGTTTTGACACTCGACGCATGCGCAGTACGTCGGCGGCGGGATCGCGCGTAGTTAGCATACTACACGCCCCGTACCCGCGACATTTGAATTCCGCCGGCTCATTTGCGATGCGCTGCCGCAACTTTAGGAGCAAGTGCTTCGTGAATGACAGCACTTGCTCCTAAAAATTCGGCAGCGCAACGCAAATCAGAAGCGTTACTCCAGAGCAAAGATGCTCTGGAATACGTGAATCTGGCCCATCATCGGTCTCCTCTCCCTGACAGGACGTGGATCTCTGTGTTTACACACAGAGATCCACGGTCCTGCTCAGTTACTGGGCAATCGCGGGTGATAGGTGGACATTGTGGCCACCAGGCATGCGCATCGTGTTCCCAGTAACGCGGCAGGTGCGTGTGCGTGCCCTCTACTGGCTCTAAAAGGTGAGGATGCCATATCACATTCTGTCAGAATAATGGAGCTATCATGCCGCCGTTAATTGACGGCGGCCGGTAGTTAAGTGGTTAAAGTGCAATAAACTGAACTTGCAATGACTTGCAATTACAATGTCTTGTCATGTAAAATTAAACACAATGAAATGTATGATGTATTGTTTACCCTAATATATTCTATTCCACAGGTCAGCAGTTGAGAGGGGGTGTGGGGATAGGCTGGGGAGAGATACTAATCAGTGGCTGGGTAGGCACTAGACCTCCTCTGTAACTCTAAACATGTAACCTGTAAAAAAAATTAGAGAATCTCTTAGTATACACAAAAGAACATGCTATATTTAGTGGGTTTTCTATGAATAAAACAGTTTCTTTCCAAAAAAAAAAAAAAACACAGTGTAACATAAAAAGTTGCAAAGACCATTTTATTCCATAGGGTGTCTGCTAAAACAAGATATATAATTTTTAAGGTTTCTGGCCTGGGTTGTAAACCCTTGGAATAAAAAAAACAACTGCAAGACAAAGCCATAATGAGGTGTAAGACTAGCATACTACCTCATTATGCATTACTTACCTTAGAATCAAAGCCTCCAAAGCGGTCCTCGTTTCCCCCTCCGGTCGCAGACATCTCCTCACAGATACCCGGAAGGTCACTTCCGGGTATCACCGCTCTGGTGCTGTAATTGTCCGGAGCAGCGATGACGTCACTTCCACGCATGCGGGGGAGCTGTCAAATATGGCATTGCCGTTTTTATGAATGGGTTTTTTACTGCGCCTACACCGTTGACCGTTGTCCGGTGAACACCTATTGGCAAATATCTCCTAAACCATGTAGGTTTAGGAGATATTGCAAACACTCAGGCCACGTACACACGATCAGACCCATCTTATGAAACTGGTCCGACGGACCGTTTTCATCGGACCAGGCTAAAGTGGTCTGATGGTCTGATGTGTGTACACACCATCGGACCAAAAATCCGATCAGACCAGAACGCGGTGACGTAGAACACAACGACATGCTGAAAAAATGAAGTTCAATGTTTCCAAGCAACTTGATTCTGAGCATGCGCGGGTTTTTGGTCGGATGCTTTTGCGTACTAACCATCGAACCTGTCTGATGGACAGGTGTCCGTCAGACAGATTTTTAAGCAGGTTTTAAAACTTTGGTCCGACGGACAACGGTCCGATGGGCCGTACACACCATCGAACTGGTCCGATGAAACTGGTCTGCAGACCAGTTTCATCGGACCGGTCTGATCACTAGTGTTGCTCACGAATATTCGCATTGCGAATATTCGCTACGAATATTGCATATTCGAGTATTCGCGAATATCTCGAATATCGTGGCGAATATTCGCTATTTCGAATATTCGCATTTTTCAAATTTCGCAATAAATTTCGCAAAAAAAATTTGCATTGGCGAAAAATTGGCAATTTTTTTTTTTTTATAAAATATCACGAATATTCGATATTAACGAATATTCGCGACCGCATATGTGAAATCTCGCTTTTTTTTTTATAAAATATACCGAATATTCGTAAATACCGAATATTCGTGATATTTTATAAAAAAAAAAAAAAAAAAAATCGCGAAATTTCGCATTAGCGAAAATTCGCATTGGCGAAAATTCGCAATTTTTTTTTTTTTTTTTTTTTATAAAATATCACGAATATTCGATATTAACGAATATTCGCGAATATTCTTCGAAATATTCACGAAATATCGCGAAATCGAATATGGCGTATTCCGCTCATCACTACTGATCATGTGTACGCGGCCTAACAGGTAAGCCTTAATCTAGGCTTACCTGTAGGTGTAACTTCCGGGTGGGGGTTTACAACCACTTTAATTACCATAAGTAATATACACATTATTATTATAAGCACTGTGAGCTCATCCTCTGTCTGCTGCAGAGTGTGCCAGCTTGTTTTTAAACTCTGTATGTAGCTTCTGACCATAGATAATAACAGCCCCATATTTTAACCAGTGGTGGGGTATGGCGTCATCTACCTACCACCCAGATGCAGGGTCTCTGTGACCCCTGGTCGCCGAGCTACCACCTTTGAAGTCAATCTTTTTTTTGGGGGGGGGGGCAAATGGGCCTATCTTGAGAGAGGGGTCTGAAGCTGCAGCTCCAATAGCCCCTATGTTTATCCGGCCCTGGCAATATTATATAATTTAGCAAAATGTGATGCTGTATAAGCAACCTTAAGTAAAAGAGTGTGAAGGCACACCAAATTAGTTTGCTAATATTCAAGCTTTTCATTCCGGACTTCTTTCTCTTACAACATCTCACTGATAGTGAAAACTTCAGTTAGGCTTAAAGGATCACTAAAGGATTTTTTTTTGTTTTTTTAAGCTAAATAGCTTCCTTTACTTTACTGCAGTCCTGGTTTCATGTCCGCATTGCTTGTTTTTGCTTTGAAGTTGCTGTAATTCTGCTCTGATCTCTACACTCCCTGCTTTTCTGGCTCCTTATGAAAAATCTCATGGCAGCTTTTCACTGTGGTCCAAGCTGTCATTACTGTGTGTCTAAAACTCCTCAGATTTTTATCTCTTTTTAATAATTTTTAATAATTTTTTAATAATTTTTAATAATTTTTAAGGAATCAGTTAACTATTATGTCTCTATACCCTGTAAAAAAATGCTTTCCTTTAGTGACCCTTTAAAGTTTTATATTGGGGTGTGCAACCACTGGTTATGTGTCATGATCGGTGTCATGACTTGGGTCGCCTGCTGGTGGCACTGTTCCCTCTGGTAACAGGGGTGCAGTTTTGGTGGCCACCAGCAGGTGTCTCCCAAGTTACAGCTGCACTGGTATATAAGCCCGCCCTGCACTTCAGTCCAGTGCTGCAGTATTTTGTCTGTTAAGCCCTGTTCCTGTCTGTCCTGATACCAGTCTGTTTCTTGATCTGCTCCCCTTGACCTTGACCTTGGCTTGTACTTTCAGGACTTCGCTGCCGTCTCCGATCCTTGACCCCGGATTTGACCCTGGACTTGCTTGTTTCTTATCCCTGCTGGTTACGTTCTGATTTATTGTACATATTTATGTTCACTAGTTTTGGTGGTTTTGACGTTTATTGTATGTGTAGTTGGCGTGCTTGTTTGTGGGTGTCCTGTTTTTTCACGTGTGCCTTGTCCTCAATAGATTCATATTGTTCACTTACCTTCTGCCTATTTCCTTAGTGCAGCCCACTGACCTGTCCTCTAGTATTGGGTGTCTGTGTAGACATCCCCCTGACATAATACTGCAGCCATATAAACAGGTCGGCTGCACTTGGTAAATAGGTTCTGGGGCACTTCTGGAATGTTTCTGGAAGATATTTTGTACCTGTCACTCCTGGCAACAAATGACAGAGATTTCTGCTATCAGGAATTAAATGATTACACTAGAGAGTAGTTATTGGAATGTATCCGTATGGCTCATGTTTTTGTTGATCGTGGCAGTTTTTTGTTTGAGGATGTGCAGCCATTGATTCAGATCTGCACAAAGTTGGCTCTGTCTGATGCTAATGGTGGACGTGATGATTATACACCGCCTTTTAGTGCAGCTCAGGTAGAGTCTTTGGTGTGGCTGTTGGAAGATAACTCAGCCTTCTTTCATGAGCAGTACTCAGCTTGTCCTCAACAGGTGCTTGGAGCATGCATTGATTCTGTGCAATCTCTGGTCAGACAAGCCATGTGCAAACCTGATTTTGTGAGACCATGATTACAAGCCTGGTCCAGTTTGTTGTACTCAGCCCCTGTCAGCTCCCAACCATCCATTTCTGTGTCTAGTTACCAACCTGCTGGGAACCCTATACCCATATACAAATCCTCAGTGGTGAAACCAAAGAAGAATAAAACGTTTTTTCCAACCCGCTCGATCCTGCCACTAACCCAATCTGCATCCACTTCGGCCAACCTGTTTCAGCCTGTTCCAGTGCCAGTCGCCCAGCCTGTCGTGCCAGTCGCCCAGCCTGTTGTGCCAGTGGCCCAGCCTGTCGTGCCAGTTCCAGTTTGCCAGTCTGATGCTCCAGTGCCAGTTTGCCAGTCTGATGCTCCAGTGCCAGTTTGTCAGTCTGATGCTCCAGTGCCAGCGGTCCAGTCCGTTCCAGTGCCAGTTTGCCAGCCTGTTGTGCCTGTTGTGCCAGTTGCCCAGCCTGAGGTGTCCCCGTTTGCTGCCCAGCCGGAGGTGTTCTCGTTTGCTGCCCAGCCGGAGGTGTTCCCGTTTGCTGCCCAGCCGGAGGTGTTCCCGTCTGCTGCCCAGCCGGAGGTGTTCCCGTCTGCTGCCCAGCCCGATGACCCGGAGGCTGCCACCATCTGCTGTCCACCCTGGTGTCCTGGTTCCGGCTGTCCACCCTGGTGTCCTGGTTCCTGCTGTCCACCCTGGTGTCCTGGTTCCTGCTGTCCACCCTGGTGTCCTGGTTCCTTCTGTCCACCCTGGTGTCCTGATTCCTGCTGTCCACCCTGGTGTCCTGGTTCCTGCTGTTCACCCTGGTGTCCTGGTTACTGGCTTCCAGCCTGACGTGCCTGGCTTCTGGTCCAACATGCCCGGCTTCCCGTCTGATGTCCCGGTGCCTGACTTTAAGTTTGATGTGTCACTTTCCCAGCCTAATGACCCTGAGTCCGCTGCCCAGCTTGATGACTTCCAGTCCGCTGCCCAGCTTGATGACTTCCAGTCCGCTGCCCAGCTTGATGACTTAGGAAAAAGAAAAAGATGGAGGGCGCACCGACCTAGTGTGATACTGCTAAATGAATTTTTATTAAAATATTAAAATCAATCATTATACTCACAATGTGGAGTTAAAATCAGGCTTAAAAAGACAGTACAGCAGAAATCCAACAGCAACAGCAGAGCTTGATAATCACTTGAATCTAAAATCGATGTTTAGAGCTGACGCGTTTCAGGGGCGTACCCCTTTCCTCAGAGCTTGGTGGTCTGCAGTGCTCCCTCGCCATGAGGCTGTGGGAATATATATGCACCCATGCACAACTGAATGAGCATGTGCTGAAAGGTCACGGACCACTCCTCCCACAAAAGAGGAGGGGCTCATCCGGGACCCCCCCACCCCATACACACAGGGTCCGCGCGTGCATACAATCCCCACTTGCGCATATATATATGAATGCATGTACCCACTTCCCCTCAAATAGCCTGAAGCTCCCATGATGATGATCTCATCTTTTGTGTTGCACCCAATGGAGACTGTGAAAATAATAATAATACTACTAGTAATAATAATAATACCAGTAGTGGAAACAAATATATCTCCAAAGTCGGTATAGGGCAGACATCCCCATATACAGAGAGGCACTGCATGTCATATATTCAAGACATGTACAGTGGCCACATTTTTGTATCCATACTGGCGTGGTGGGAGCGGGGTATTTGATGGGAAGTGTCCTCCTGTTTTTTGTGTGTTTTGTTCTCCCGAGAATGCTTTGCTGTACTGTGCCTACCTCACTTTGGGAGAGCGCCACTTGCCATCTGTTTGCCCAGTCTGCTCGATGGACGTCAGCTGGAACGCACGCCAGCTGTAGCTGGAAGAGGCTGCGCTCCAGCAGCAGGGACCCATGATTCTTGCGCATGCGCACGACGTGCTATACGCTGTGCACGGCGTGCATCTGACGCCTGCTTGTTTCCCATGAGTAAACAGTGCGTTCCAGCCGTCAAAACCAAAGGGCCGGAGGAACGTCACTTTCATTCTACGTGGCGCTTACCCATAGGGAAAGATCGGATAGGCCCCTCTAGTGGTAGGAGGGTGAAATCTCCAGACACACAATGGGCCCCCTCAAGTGGCCGGGAGGATGGAATCTCGGCCGGATGGGCCCCCTCAAGTGGTGGGAGGATGGAATCTCCTCGTACCCTGTTGGCCAGACTTTCACATTAGCTTGATGACTTCCAGTCCGCTTCCCAGCCTGATGACTTCCAGTCCGCTTCCCAGCCTGATGACTTCCAGTCCGCTGCCCAGCCTGATGACTTCCAGCCCGCTGCCCAGCCTGATGACTTCCAGCCCGCTGCCCAGCCTGATGACTTCCAGCCCGCTGCCCAGCCTGATGACTTCCAGCCCGCTGCCCAGCCTGATGACTTCCAGTCCGCTGCCCAGCCTGATGACTTCCAGTCCGCTGCCCAGCCTGATGACTTCCAGTCCGCTGCCCAGCCTGATGACTTCCAGTCCGCTGCCCAGCCTGATGACTTCCAGTCCGCTGCCCAGCCTGATGACTTCCAGCCTGCTGCCCAGCCTGATGCCCAGCCTGATGACTTCCAGTCTGATGGCCAGCCTGATGACTTCCAGTCTGATGACTTTCGGCCCGCTGCCCAGCTTGACGACCCGGAGCCCGCAGCCCAGCTCGACGACCCTGAGGTGCCTGTTGTTTGTCCTGATGTGCCTGGCTTTCAGTCCTACATGCCCGGCTTCCAGTCTGATGTCCCGATGCCTGACTTTCAGTTCGATGTGTCACCTTCCCAGCCAAATAACCCTGAGTTTGCTGCCCTGCCTGCCTTCACCTCTAGATACCAACTTCCAGACACTGGTGTTGGTAGGATGCATGCTTCGTTTCCGGACTTGAGGGACTTGTCTCCCAATGGGTTAAGGAACTTTGACCGGAAGACTTTTTGGGACTTTTCTGCATCCACATGCACTACCAGGGCAAGGGCAGAATGGGGTGTCCAGAGGCCCCCCCTTGGGGGGGAACTGTCATGATCGGTGTCATGACTTGGGTCGCCTGCTGGTGGCACTGTTCCCTCTGGAAACAGGGGTGCAGTTTTGGTGGCCACCAGCAGGTGTCTCCCAAGTTACAGCTGCACTGGTATATAAGCCCGCCCTGCACTCCAGTCCAGTGCTGCAGTATTTTGTCTGTTAAGCCCTGTTCCTGTCTGTCCTGATACCAGTCTGTTTCTTGATCTGCTCCCTTTGACCTTGACCTTGGCTTGTACTTCTGGACTTCGCTGCCGTCTCCAATCCTTGACCCCGGCTTTGACCCTGGACTTGCTTGTTTCTTATCCCTGCTGGTTACGTTCTGATTTATTGTACATATTTATGTTCACAAGTTTTGGTGGTTTTGACGTTTATTGTATGTGTAGTTGGCGTGCTTGTTTGTGGGTGTCCTGTTTTTTCACGTGTGCCTTGTCCTCAATAGATTCATATTGTTCACTTACCTTCTGCCTATTTCCTTAGTGCAGCCCACTGACCTGTCCTCTAGTATTGGGTGTCTGTTTAGACATCCCCCTGACATTATGGCTTAGGAAAGAAGACAAGATAGCATCTTAAAAGTTACGATGAGGCTTGCTAACCACTAATTGCATACACACATGCAGACAAAATAGCAGAGCACCACAAACTGCCTATTTTTTTTATTCATCTACTAGACTCGATTCTCTACTATTGAGTGAAAATCTTTCATTGCTATAATTAGTAATTATATATGTTAACCTATTACTTTTAATGTAAATATCATATTACATTTTAGGAACCATTCATATACATATCCCAAAAGTTCCTAAGGGTTCACAAACTTGTTTCATAAAATAGTACCTTTACTAATGTATTAACAATAGGTTCTGGAGCTAGACACAACATTTTTTACTATTTATGACAAGGGCAAATGCTTTTAAGTTTCGACAGAAGGACAATAATAAAAAGCACAATAAAGCATTGCTTATTTGCTGTTAAGTTGTACCTCAGGCATTGAGCACATAAAAATGTTGCGTTTATAATGCTCTTTTTGTAAGTGGCAGATGTTATGAATAATAAACAATACAGCCCCTCTGAGTTCCAAGTGATGTTTCCACATAAATCTGTTCTAATGCTACAGAACATTGGATGTAATTATGTTCACTTGTAATATAAAATGGCATTACAAAACTACATCTATAGAAGTACGAAGACTTTTTTTTTTTTCTTTTGCAATTTCTGCATCTCAGCTCAAATAATACATTAATATAGTACTCTGAGCAGTAAAGAGATATATTATTCCTTGTAACTGAATTACTTTTTTGTCTTCTCTTACTTTCACAAACTTATAAAACCAGTGTCCCAGTTCTGTAGATGTTGATTCTGTACTACTAGATTTCAGAGCTTGTTGTTTTAGATTTGTACAATATTAAAAGCTTAGGACCTTTTTACTTTACCTTGGGAAGCTTGTGGTATTTATGGATTGTAGAGCATCTTGGGACAAAATTGTCTTTGTTTTCATTTTTTAAATGAGAAATGCATAAAAACCTATTAGTTTTGTTTTGGTTGAAGAATGATAGGAACTGTCTTAATACTGTGTAAAGTATGCTTGCCTTTAGATTGATTTTTGTGAAAAATGATTCTTTAACATAACCTGACAGTATTGCACCTCTTCTTTTGCAGCTATCATTTTTGTGCCTGTCTGCACATTGAAAGATGCAGATAAACTGAAGAATGTCAAGCAGGTGGTGACTGACAGGACCTCAAACTGAGCTAGTTTATCAGGAATCAGCCTGTGTATGGCCAGCCTAACACAAGGGTTCTAAATCTTTTTATGACACACCCCCAAATGTCCCATACCCCCTTTATGAGATTGTAAAAATCATTCATCATCACCAATCCCATTGGGTACCATTACGATTTCAAAGGATGTCAGTAGTTTGGTTTTACTTTTAGTTAAGAATTGATCAGCTAAAATGAAGTCATACTGTTTTTATTATTTTTTATTTCATTAAAAAAATACAAATATGCAAGCAACTAGTAAGATTTTTGCATGAAATTATGTTATTTTTACTTGCATGTCGTCTGTCACATCAAGTATATTTATTCTGGAGGAGATTCACTATTAGAATATTATTATTTTACCGGTGACAAAAGTTTACCGTTGTTACCATAACATGAGGTGAGACTACATTTTCCAATATGAATATACTTGTCGCTGTGACAACTGTGAAAGAAAACAGTTCCTACCTATAAAGGTTTTTTGTTCCTTACTGTTGAACATCCAGGATAGGTGAGAAGAGGATATTGCCTCAACAAGACACAGACATTAACCACTTAAGCCCCGGACCATTTCACTGGCCAAAGACCAAAGTACTTTTTGCGATTCGGCACTAAGTCACTTTAACTGACAATTGCGCGGTTGTGTGACGTAGCTCCAAAACAAAATTGACGTCCTTTTTTTCCCCACAAATAGAGCTTTTTTTTATGGTATTTGATCTCCTCTGCAGTTTGAATTTTTTGTTCTATAAACAAAAATATAGTGACAATTTAGATTTTTTTTTCACATTTTGCTATAATAAATATCCACCAAAAATCTATATATATATAAAAAAATTCCACAGTTTAGGCCAATACGTATTCTTCTACATATTGTTTTTACCTAAAATACTGTATTGCTTTATGACCCTTCCAGTTCCCATCCCTTTAGTACAACTTAGGAAACACCAGACTGATCTCTTAAACTTTACATGGAACTACAAACAGCACCACGTAGCTCGCTCGATACTTTATGCCTTTGGGAACAAGGGTTGTCTGGCTTTCCCAAACCTCGAGCAGAGGGCGAGCAGGAGTGTCAGGATGCCCACTAGCACACAGCTCCTTTCTCTATCTGCAAAGGAGAGAGCATCCTGACCATCCTGCTCACCCAATCCCCCATCAAGAAGCTTTCTCCACACCAGGAAGAAAGCCTTGCATTACTGTGTGTAGTTACAGACAGAAGAACAGGAAGTGGGGAATTCTCAGAAGAAATAAGGACATTTAAAAGCAAAATCGAAGGATGAGGTAAGTGAAGGAGGACTGCACTAAGGTAAAGGAAGCTATTTAGGCAAAAAAAAAATACCTTTACAACCCCTTTAAGTCATTGTAAAAAATGAGATTAAGATCATTGCAATTTATATGGTTGAGGCAACTCACTAATTTGTTTTCAGGACCATCCCATATTAATAGCAGATCGTCAATATATCTTGGCCATGTGACAATAAGTTGTGTATACATAGAATTCTCCTCACTAGCCAAAAATGTCTTCTCCCAGTCCCCCAGGTACAGGTTGGCGTAGGATGGGGCACAACACTTCCCCATAGCCACACCCTGTACCTGGAGGTATGGGAGCCTTTATAGGAAAAAACATTATGATTTAGAAAAAATTCTAACATAGTAAGTATGAATCTATTGTATTTCCATTCATGTGTTGATCTCTGCTGAAGAACTCTTCCAACAGCCTCCTCACCCAAATCATGTGGAATACTGTTGTAAAGAGATTCAACTTCAATAATGAACAACAAGGCTGAACTAGGAATTTACAAATTCTGTAGCTAATGGATTGTGTCCTTGGTGTAGAACGTCAAATTTATAACATGAGGTCTCAGATGGTCATCAGTTACCTGACTCATGGCTTCAGAGACACATCCATTGCCCGTAATGATGGGTCTCCCAGGCGGATTATAAAGGTCCTTTTGTACCTTCGGCAATGCATACATGGTAGGTATGTGGGATATTTTGTGTGTACAAAATCCCATAGATCTTTAGAAATAATGGCCTCACAATGTGCTTCATCCACTTGCTGATAGAAATTTTGGTTGAATCTATCAACAAGGGAAGAAGTTATTTTTCAGTAACATTTTTTGTAGTTTTGAATCTTTAAACACATTTTCTCATACATCTCATTGTCCATTAAAACAATATTGCCTCCTTTGTCGGATGCCTTTATTGTTATTCCAAAGTTACCTTTTCGTTTCATTATGTTTATTGAAGTTTAAAGTAGTACAATGGTTATACAAGTAAAGGAAAAATATTGAAGAGCGGTAGTCATCTACAATAATGGGCAAGCTTATAAACATTAAGAACATCCCGTACAAGTATGAGTTCGGTACATCTTGATTACAAAACCAACTGTAATATATAGCTTTACAACTCAATTGGGCTAATACAAATGCAGCCCAGGGTCAATTGGTTCGTGTGCTGACCGCTCCCAAATAACTAATAGACAACAATAATCTATATTTGAATCTGAGAAGAAAACAAAAACTTTAGGTCAAGTATATCCTCAAGGGGTAGAGGATACCAAGGAGAGAACAGAGAGGAGATAGATTAGAAGAATATAGGAAAGAAAGAGAAAAGGAGTACAGTAAGGATGAATGGTACGCCCCAACTTCCCAGGGGACTAAGCCCCATCTTCTGATCAGTATGCATTTGTAAGGTAAGCGATCCATGGGTCCCATATTTCAGTAAACAAGGCGACCTTGTCATTTAGAATAGCCGATAGCCTCTCGTTAACCATTATCCAGGACAATTTAGATTTCAAAAGATGAAAGGGGACAGATGGGGATCTCCAGGATTTTGCTATGAAGATTCTAGCTGCTACAAAGATAAAGGCTATCAATTTACGTAAATGTTTAGATGTGCCCTCCACCGGACGTCCCAGCAGCGCCTGCAGGGGTGATTTAGTAAGATTCACCTGGGTCAAAGAGTATATAAAGTTATATGTGCGTATCCAAAAACGCCTCACCCTTGGACACGTCCACCATATATGATACATTGTGCCATCAGTGGCGCAACCTCTGAAGCACTGCGGGGACGCCCCCTGTACAAAGGCCGCCACCCTCGCCGGAACCATGTACCACCTCATCAAAACCTTGTAATTAGCCTCAATCAGTGAGGTGTTAACATATGACTTGGAGGCCGTTAGTGACAGTTTGTGCCACTCGGTGACATCCAATGTGGTGCCCACATCTTGTTCCCATTTTTGCATATAAGCCATCTTTTGAGTACTAGAGGACAGCATGGTGTACAATATGAAGATACAGCTGGTATGTTTGTCAAAGGTCCTGCAAAGACGTTCCATGGGTGTAAAGGAAGAGAGGTCTGAAGTGTGGTGCAAAGAAGTCAAAAAATGGGCTATCTGGACATATCTGAAAGATTCCGAATCTGGGAGACCAAATTTCTCTTGCAGGACCGATTTTGACAAAGCTCCCTTGTGATCACATAGGTCTGCTATTCTAAGGAGGCCCTTGTTAATCCACCACAAGAAATCTTGGGGACGGAGACCCGGGGGGAACAATGGGTTATAAAACAATGACGCCATAGGCGTATGTGGGGACTTAAACTTAGAAGTGGAGGCCAGGCGATCCCAAAGGTTCAGGGAAAAAGATAGTGACGGGCATAATATAGAAGGCCTGTCTTTATTCTTTAGCCACATAATGTGACTGACCTCTCTGTCTCGGATCGCAGATGACTCTAATCCCATCCAAAGCGGCCTGGATCGAGAGGTATGGTATCTAATCAAGTGGGCCAGTTGGGCAGAGTGATAATATTTGAGAAGATCGGGCATTCCCAGGCCTCCATTTGATCTTGGAGCATATAGAGTTTTCTTGTTCACCCTAGGTCTCTTGTGGTCCCATATATAGTCAATAAGTTTGGCCTGAAATTTTTTTAGGTCTTTGCCTACTATTGTTATTGGGAGAGTCCTAAAGAGGTATAGTATTTTAGGCAAAATGGTCATTTTGACTGAATACAACCTACCGAACCACGACGGGGGGCTTCTAGACCACCTCCGAAGGTCCTCCATCAACTTCCGGAACAATGGGGGATAGTTCTTCTCGTACAGAGTGTGAAGAGTAGGGGTTAAAGATATACCCAAATAAGGTAAAGCCTCGTCTTGCCAATGAAAAGTAAAAGATTCCCGAAGGGCCCGAACTATATGGGGCGGGAGGGATATGTTAAGGGCCTGCGATTTGGATTGATTGACATATAATCCCGTAAAAATTGCGAAGTCCTTCAAGATTACATTCAAAGTAGGCAATGAAGTGACTGGGGAAGAGAGGAGCAACAAGATGTCGTCCGCGAATAACGCGCACTTATGCTCCCTTCCCCCGCAGCCTACCCCCAGTATATCCGGGTGAGATCTCACTTTGATTGCCAATGGCTCTAAAGCTAAGATAAATAAAAGGGGAGATAGGGGGCAGCCCTGACGAGTCCCCCTCCCTATACTGATATCTTCAGATTTATATCCCTTAACTAGCAAGTTAGCAGTAGGGTCACTATAGATCACACGGAGCGTCTGCAGGAAACATGAGCCAAACCCATAACGCTGAAGTATAAAAAATAGATACTCCCAGGACAAAGAGTCAAACGCTTTGTGTAAATCTAATGATAACAGCAGGGCTCCTCTCTGACCTCCCCCATCCCAACCCGAATTCAGTGCAGATATTATGTCAATTATCCTCCTAGTCTGATCAGAGGCCTGTCTGTGGGGCACAAATCCTACCTGATCAGGGTGAACATATTGTGGTAAAAAAGAGTTTACGCGAGTGGCCAAAACTTTAGTTAGCAATTTAAGATCTAAATTTATCAACGATATCGGCCTATAATTTGTACAATCACTATGGTCCTTATGAGGTTTGGGAATGACATGTATGAACGCTCTATTCTCATAAGGAGGAAGAGGGGAACCCTTTCGCAAGCTATTGAAAAAGGCACAGAGGTGTGGGGCTAAGATAGCCGCATATTTCCGGTAGTAATGACCGGTGAACCCATCTGGGCCAGGAGATTTAGACGGGTTTAGGGACTTAATGGCTATTAAGATTTCTTCAGTTGTAAACTCTGCCTCCATCAGGTCTACCTGATCTTTAGACAGGGTGGGAAGAGACACATCATGAAGAAAGTCCTCAGCCGCAGTCTTATTGAAATCTCGGGGGGATTTATATAAATTAGAATAGAAGGTGGAGAATTCCCGAACAATTAACTGAGGATCCTGAGTAACGCGGCCATCCCCCAATCGTAATCTAGGGAGGGCCGGATTAAATGGCCTGGGGGTTAATTTCCTTGCTAACAGTGAATTTGGCTTGTCCCCTAAGGTATAAAATCTGTGACGCTTCCACCTAAGGTGTTTCTCTGCCTTTGTTGTGAGGCTTAGGTTTAGTGCCGTACGTGCCACATCGATTTTATTTCTAAAATCAAGGTGTGGGTTACCCTTCTGTTCCTGCATAAGACGACGTAAGTCATCTTCTTGTTGACGGATCGTCTGTTCACGCTCCCGTTTTACTCTCGATGCTAGACGTATCAATTCCCCGCGAATGGTAACTTTGTGTGCCGCCCACAACGTCGTCGGGGAGGAGACCGATGATAGGTTCTCTGCAAAAAATTGTTGTAAGACCCGTTCAATTTCTTTCTCGAGTATAGGATCGTTTAACAACGACTCGTTTAGGCGCCACGTCGACGGGTTTGGTTTAGTCCCGAGGCCAGTCAATACTACTTGGACCGAGGAGTGGTCAGACCATGACATAGGGTGAATTTTAGCCGTTGAGACAAATGAAAGCAAGGGGGAGAGTGTGAACATATGATCAATACGCGAGTATGTCCGATGCACATGGGAAAAAAATGTATAGTCCTTAGTAGACGGATGGGCATCTCTCCATATGTCAACTAAATCATGACCATGTAAGAGGCGAGCCATCGCACTACTTTGCCTAGAGGCATGTTTCAAAATTGTTTTTCCTGGATTGGACTTGTCAAGAACCCGATCCAAGGAAACATTGCTGTCCCCACCAAAGATAACGTGTCCCACCACGTGGGGCATTATGGCGTCAAACATTGCTTGAAAAAAAGGTAATTGTCCCACATTAGGGGTGTAGTATGAAAGGAAGGTTACCGCGCTATCATTAATCCTCCCTGTCACCATAATATATCTACCCTCCCTGTCTCTAATCACATATATAGGTGTAAAGGGAACTTTTTTGGCAAAACATATCGCTACCCCTCTCTTCTTGTCTGGCCCGTTAGATAAATAGACCAATGGGTACTTCGCATTTAAATATTTCGGGGCCGATTTTTTAGAAAAATGAGTCTCTTGCAAGAGAAGAACATCCACTCCCATCCTATAATATTGCTGGAAGGCCTTTGTTCTCTTAACAGGTGAATTAAAACCCTGGACGTTATGTGTTAAGATGGAATAACTTGTAAGGTGTCCATTAGCCATGGTGGTTCAGTGTGTTGTACTCACGGTTAAGGAGCTTCAAGCGTCTATCTCCGGGAGGTCCCCGACGACGCAGACATGTCTCAACTGGGCAAGAGGGCGCACCTAGAGAGAGAAAGACTTGGAGAGGGGGAAAGGAAGTCAGAACATAGAAAAAGAAAAAAGTCACAAAAAACAACATTTCGATCATCAAATTGCATTGAAACAAAACAATTAAATCAGTAAATGAAAAACCGTAAGCACGCTTCAAAAATAGCGTGCCAGTGGGAATTCCAATTCCCAGCAACCAGCGTGAAGTTATCTCCGCTCGAAAGGGGGGACAAGTTCACTTAATGGTGGCATGCGCGTCCACCTCGGCCTGACTCATACGCATAATGGGTCAGACAGACGGAATCAGTTCTCTCCACTCCTTAGCAACTCTAGGTAATATGTAGCACTCGTCCGGGAACAGAGAGCAATCCGGCCCAAAAAACTATATGAAATATAGAATAAACTCAACAAAAAACAAAAAGAAAAAAAAGATAAGAAAACATGGCACAATTAGGGGTCAATTCCTCTCTAACCCCAGGTCCAGGCCCAGACCAATAAGGACCAATCTCAGGAACCTGACGCGGGCAAGGAGAAAGAGATAAAATAGAAAAAGAGAAACAGAGCAGTTGGCATAATTCAAGTGTTCCAGGCAGATTTCCTGGCCCTAGAACGACCTTGTTGCGACCACAGGGGGGACACAGGTCTGTCTCCTATGTCGGCAGCATCTCGGGGAGTCGACGGAGCAGTCGAAATCAGGCCCAGCTTTTGGAGAAGTTCTTCTCCTGATTGAAATGAAGTGAAAGAGTGTGGCTTTCCCTTATACGAGAACGAAAGTTTAAATGGGAAAGACCAGCGGTACTTTATGTGATTATTGATGAGATGACTCAAAAGAGGCTTGAGGTTTCTTCTCTTCTGGATTGTTGATTGCGAGATGTCCGCAAAAATCTGAATCGGGTGACCCATAACAGTGACATCTCCTTGTTGCCTGGCTTCCATCATTACTTTCTCCTTAATCCGATAAAAATGGGGTTTGACTATAACATCCCGAGGGAGACCATCAGGTCTGGGAGCCGTTAAAGCACGGTGTACTCTGTCAAGTTCCAACTGATGAGGAGAAATGTCCGGAATTAATTGAGTCATCAAGTCATGTACAGCCGCTTCCACATCCGTCACTGTCTCAGGGAGGCCTCGCACTCTAAAATTATATCTTCGAGATCTATTTTCTAAATCTTCAATTTTAGCGTTGGCCTGATCTAGTTGCTCCTGCAGGGACGTGATCATCTTAGAATTTTGATTCACACGTTTAACTGTACCGTCCACTTTGGACTCAATACTGTCTAGGCGCCCTCCAATATGCTGGAAGTCAGACTTCATCCCAGAGGTTATCAGTGAGCAGGCTTTTGTCAGTTCCTGTTGGAGTAAGGCTGAAAACCTGGCCAGTAGTACAGTGTCCCCGAATAGGAGAGAGCAGGGGCTATGAGCTGTGACTGCATAGAGCTGGTCTGGCTAAGTGCGGCATCAGCAAACTCTGCCATTTGTCTGTCCATAGATGAGACAGGGGACTGAGCATTTAGAGGTGAAGCCCCAGCAGGAGAACCAGACAGGGATGAAAAAAGGTGCTGTCCTTGGCCACTAGGTAGGGAGGGGGTAGGCGACCCTTCCTGGGACTGAGACGAAAAGGGGTCTCTGTGGACCATAGCTTGAACTAATAGCCCGGTCTCAGAGGGAAACAGCTCACGATCCCCTCTGCCAGTCACATGTTCCCCGTTCGGCGCCAGCTCAAATCCAGAGGCCTGGTTAGGATATAGGCCGCCCCCCTCCATCGCCATCGGGGTCCGGTGGGACTCTATTCCGGGTGAATGGGGCCTCAGCTGTGGTCCCCCCGGTGGTGTGCCTCCCCCTCCCTGTCTCACCGCATCATGCCTTGTTTGTGTCTTGGCCTGCGAGCCGCCGCACTGCGCCTCCTTCTCACCCGGCGCCATCTTGGTTGGCGGTGATTGCTGCTGTGCCTTCGATGACCGAGTCCTGCGGCCCTGTTGGGAGGGACGGCGCTGGTTATGTTTGTTACCGGCCGTCCTCCGCTGCATGATCCGGTCCGCGCCCGGTGTACTTCAGTTGGGGACCGATTCGCCCGTCTGCCGGCTAAAAATAGCTAATGGAGGCCGAGATGAAGCGGAGCTCGATCAGGGCATGACCGTCCTCCCCAAAGTTACCTTTTAAAAACTTGAGTGCCAAAATCTGTTCAGGACTCAAGTTTTTGGCGACATTCTCATTTGTCATATTTTCTATTTATTTTGTTGTCTGTCTTACAAATAATGCTAAAGCAGGATTTTGACTCAAGGGTGGAAATGTATTTGACTTTCTTTTGAAGTTGTTTGGTTGTTGTTCGACTGGGTCAGAATGTTCCTTGTTTTTCACCTACTCGTCCATGTCAGTCTCCCAGGAAACATCACTTTCCTGTAGCAGCAGGTTTAGATCTCCAACAGCTCTAAATTCAGCTGCTGTTAGGTAATTTGTTTAGAATACATGCTTTTAAATTATAATTTCCTAGCAAACAAGTTTATATCTTTGAAAAAAAAACAGTAATATTAAATAACTCTAATGCCGCGTACACACGGTCGTTTTTTGCGATGAAAAAAAAACGACGTTTTTTAAAACGTCATTTAAATTGATCGTGTGTGGGCAAAACGTCGTTTTTTGTCTTCAAAAAAACGACCAAAAAAAAATTCCAACATGCTTGAATTTTTTGTGTCGTTTTTCAAAACGTCGTTTTTTGTTTCACAAAAAGTCACCGTGTAGCAAAAACGTCTTTTAAAACGACGTTTTTCAACCCGCGCATGCCCAGAAGCTAGTTATGAAGCGAGCTTCAATGGAAAAGAGTGGTGAACGTAACCTTGCTTTTTGTGAAAAAACTATGGTGTGTATGCAAAATTGTCTTTGAAAAGTGACGTTTCAAAAACGTCGCTTTTTACTTCACAGAAAACGTCGTTTTTTTTCCATCGCAAAAAACGACCGTGTGTACGCGGCATAAAACGTCCCAGAGTGCAATATAGTACTGTAGCAGAGCTACTATCAAACCACCGTTTTAAATACTTCTATGTGCAATCAACATAGGGAACAATAATGGCGCAGAGGAAAATGGATGTAATTGATCAAACAGTCTTTACACAGTGCTCCTTTCACCAAGGGATATTCACCATGTGGGGGGATGTATTCCCCTTTTACGGATGCACTCACCAAATCTAAAAATCAGATCAGCATGGAATCATCATATACATCTGCCATAATTATTGCACTCTCCACCAATCGCTCTTGCTTGTTAAATCAGGTTCACAATCCCATGTGTGAAAATACAATTCATGTAGAGCAGTACCGTTTTGTAAGGTTTATTAAAACCCATCGGTACCCCTTATACAGATATGCGTACCCTGAGATAAAAGATCTCAAGCAAATAATAATGATACTTGTGACTGTGATCGCTCCTGTCACCATAACATTGAAGCCGTCTGGGTTACTAGTGAGTATGCAGACTTCCTTGTTCCTGGTCTTTGGAACGCTCATAACACTTCCGGTCATACGATAGGAGTCACACACTAATGCGTTTCGTCATTGGCTGACTTTGTCTGAGGGCATGACTCTACCTATCGCCAGATGGTTATACAGTATATGTGCGCCGCCCCTCCCACCCTCTGAATGACGCTGATCACATTTGCGTCATTCTGGCGCAAACACACTCAAGTCAGTGAGGATATTGCCAGGTTGTGGGCGGAAGATGACGACCCTGGTCCCGCTTCTATTAATTCAGCGCAGCCGCACTGCAATTAGTGAGGCTCTTGACAGACTGTGGGCGGAAAACATTGTCGTCCTTTAGATCCAATGTCAGCCATGTTATCCCCCACACTGCGCAACTGCTAAGTGTAAGTAAACACCCCAGCCGATTGAACTCAGCGGACCATGGCACATTAAAGTAAATAAATGTTATGCACATCAAGGAAAATGTAATAAATAAATTACAATATGATCAACCCAAGGTGAATATGATAATTCATAGTAGACAAATATTGTATAATAAATGATCATTAATGTTAGTATAATCTCATGTCTGGTCACAACTATGTAAGTGTTACACAAGTGTAGCACTTCCCCCAAAGTAGCTGCTGGTTTTTTTTGTGTGGCATGTTACCTCTATTTCTTCGCCATCTAGGGTATACAATAAGAGTTGAGAAGAACTGCAATATCCACACTTTAGGTGTCTTTTTCTGTGCTTTACTACCCAATGGGGTAGAAGAATAAAAGTGATAGCTGAAGAGGTAGAAGGGTAATAGGTAGTAGGTTCAGGTGCAAAACATTGTTCAGAAAAAAATCCTGCTTCCAGCAATGTAGCTTTCATCGCCACTCTAGCCAGAGTGGGTATTGCGCACCTGGATAGGCCTCTCTCACTAGCCTAGCAGCCATGATGTCACACGAAACTTTAGCAAAGTCTCTGCCACAGACCTTCCCAAAGGTGAAGATGTATTTGGTCCAGAATCCTTCTCAACACCGGATTAAGCACCTGGATCTCTCTTGAAAAAACGTGAAAACTCAAAACTGACAAGCAACCATCACTCAGCCTTTCAGCAATTGTGAGTCCTTCAATGAAGTTTAAGGCCTCTCCTGAGATACCAGCCTAGTGTTTGGTGCTCTCCAAGACAGGTGCTTAATCAGGTGGCTTCCTCCCTCAGGACGGACAGCACAGGACCACTCTGCAATTGTAGACCCAGTCTGACTACAAGGCCTATATAGTAAATCACAACCCCGGACCAACATGGTCCCAGAGCCAGGAACACTCGGACATGAACCCCCGGCCATGAGGGCCACACAAGGGGGTGGTGGGACGACAACCAGGATCGGCAGCAACAGCGACGTGAGGTGATCAACCCCCACTGATTGGCTGTTGAGGAAAAACACCCAATACACCCTGACTTGACTGCTACCACCCTTGGCCTGGGGTGGGACCAACACCTCAGACACCCCAGACAACAATAGCGGTCACTCACAGTACAGCCGTGGCTGGAACAGAGGCCCAAATTTGGTAAAACAATACAGTCAGAGGTAGTTAAATCTCTGACTTAAGGCAGCGCCAGCTATGAAAGTAACATGCCGCTACACAAGAAATACTAGAACTGTATCCTGTGCCATAACTTTCTCAGAGACTCAGTCTAACCTCCCCTACCGATCCGTCTAATGGCTGCACATTCTAGTATAGCCATAATATATATAATATATTGTAACTCAAACCCTATTGACTACAAAGATAAGACACTCATGGGTATATGAAACATATAAACAAATGCATGATACCCAGCTTCCTAGCTCAATAAAAGTTAAACAACATAAAATATAAATTGGACGGATCTCCTAAATTACTATAAGGCCGCGTACACACGATCAAAGCTATCTGCTGGAAACGGTTGGCCCGACCGTCCCAGCAGACAGATTCAATCGTGTGTACGGGCGAGCCGACGGATTTGGCCACCCGACAGATTTCAAAGCATGCTTTGAAATCTGTCGGCTGGGAACCCGTCGGCCCGATATGTCTGCTGGTTAGTACGCTAACCAGCAGACATATCTTCTCGCACATGCGTCGAATGGATTCGACACATGCGCGGAAGTAATTCACTTCCTGGTGCGGTGACATGGCGGCGTCAACGTCACCGCCACGTCACCGACACGTCAGCGCGCCGTCTGCCGGCGGGGATTTTGGTTTGATCGTGTGTACACGATCAAACCAATACATTCCAGCAGACAGATTTGTTCGTGTGTACGGGGCCTAAAAGTTAAAAACCCGGTAAACTAAATGTAAAGTAAAACTAGGGAGACTGGGCATCAAATGATAGAAAATTAGGCAGGCTAGGAGTGGACTCCACCTGCTCAGACAGAATACAGAATTAAAAATACTGCAAGCCAAGGATAGACTGTCATATTATAACTGAACTGGAGTGGTATAAAATTGTTAAAAAACTATGTCTCACCGATAAAACAATTTATATCTAGTTCAATGTCAAGGCCTTTTGGTGGCAGAACCTCTGTTAGGAATATCCAGCGGGTTTCACATTTTAATAATTCTCGGACTCTAAGGCCGCGTACACACCATTAAATAAATCCGATCAAATCGGTCTGACAGACCGTTTTGATCGGATTTGTCTGCTGGGATAGATTGGTTTGATCGTGTACACACGATCAAACCAAAATCCCCACCGGCAGACAGCGCGGTGACGTGGCGGTGACATTGACGCCGCCACGTCACCATCACCAGGAAGTAAAACACTTCTGCGCATGCATCGAATCCATTCGACGCATGTGCGGGCAGA
Source organism: Rana kukunoris (assembly GCA_029574335.1). Taxonomy (NCBI): domain Eukaryota; kingdom Metazoa; phylum Chordata; class Amphibia; order Anura; family Ranidae; genus Rana; species Rana kukunoris. Next base: position 244,609,207 of record CM056059.1, read on the forward strand.
TATGTCTGCTGGTTAGTGTACTAACCAGCAGACATGTCGAACGGACGGGTTCCCAGCAGACAGATTTTAAAGCATGCTTTAAAATTTGTCTGCTGGAAAAATCTGTCTGTCCGCCCGTACACACGATCGAATTTGTCTGCTGAAACGGTCCGTCGGACCATTTCCAGCAGATAGATTTGATCGTTTGTACGCAGCCTAAGGCGGCGTACACACGAGGGGATATGTCCGCTGAAACCGGTCGGATGGACCGTTTCAGCAGACATCTCCGCTCGTGTGTACGGGCTAGCGGACAGATTTCTCCACCCGACAGATTTCAAAGCAAGCTTTGAAATCTGTCCGCTGCAAACCTGTCCGTCGGATATGTCCGCTGGTTAGTACACCAAACCATCGGACCAAAATCGCGCGCATGCTCAGACAAAAGTAGGGGACGGGAGCGCTCGTTCAGGTAAACCTCGTGTTTGTTTGTGAGTTGGCACATTCGTCATTGTAACTATCTATATTGTATCGTTTATTGCCTTTCTTCGTTCTCTTGCTATAATCAAGCTGTTCTATTGCTGATGCCATTTATATAGACTGAGTTGTCCCAATCTCGCAAAGTTTGATTGTAGTATATCGCGTTGTCTTTTTGTAATTATTTTTTTGCTGCATCTCCTAATTGTTTTGAGCTTTCCTCCACATGACTATAATTTTTTTTTTTGGATCTATTTTTTAAATGCATTTTTTAGGTTTTTTTGTACCTTTTTTTTCAATGTTTTTTTTTATTTTTTTAGAACATTTTTTTCTATGCATTTTTTTGGATGTTTTGTACCTTTTTTTCAATGCATTTTTATTTTATTTTGTTTGATCATTTTTTTCAATGCATTTTTTTGGATGTTTTGTACCTTTTTTTCAATGCATTTTTATTTTATTTTGTTTGATCATTTTTTTCAATGCATTTTTTTGGATGTTTTGTACCTTTTTTTCAATGCATTTTTATTTTATTTTGTTTGATCATTTTTTTCAATGCATTTTTTTGGATGTTTTGTACCTTTTTTTCAATGCATTTTTATTTTATTTTGTTTGATCATTTTTTTCAATGCATTTTTTTGGATGTTTTGTACCTTTTTTTCAATGCATTTTTATTTTATTTTGTTTGATCATTTTTTTCAATCAATTTTTTTGGATGTTTTGTACCTTTTTTTCAATGCATTTTTATTTTATTTTGTTTGATCATTTTTTTCAATGCATTTTTTTGGATGTTTTGTACCTTTTTTTCAATGCATTTTTATTTTATTTTGTTTGATCATTTTTTTCAATCAATTTTTTTGGATGTTTTGTACCTTTTTTTCAATGCATTTTTATTTTATTTTGTTTGATCATTTTTTTCAATCAATTTTTTTGGATGTTTTGTACCTTTTTTTCAATGCATTTTTATTTTATTTTGTTTGATCATTTTTTTCAATCAATTTTTTTGGATGTTTTGTACCTTTTTTTCAATGCATTTTTATTTTATTTTGTTTGATCATTTTTTTCAATCAATTTTTTTGGATTTTTTGTACCTTTTTTTCAATGCAATTTTTTTTTTTTTTTTGATCTTTTTTTTCAATGCAATTTTTTTTTTTTTTTTTTGATCTTTTTTTTCAATGCATTTTTTGTTTTTTTTGTTTTTCCTTTTTTTCAATGCATTTTTTTGTTGTTTTTGTTGCTTTTTTTTCCATGGGTTACCAAGTTGTCACTCCAAACCTACCCCCCCACCCAGGAGTTTGTGTCCTTCCAAAATTCCACCTTGTAGTTTTAGTAGGTTTGGGGCATAATCACCACAGTAGAAAACACAATAGACAAGGTTTTAACGTAAATTCAAAAAGCCATTTATTTTGGCAAGAAAAAAAATTAAAATAAACATGATCTGCACCACTTGATCAGATAGCAACCTACATGCAGACTTGTGCATTCCACAAAACATGATGAAGGATAAAATGAACAATCTCAGGAGACACAAAACAAATCAAATCTGAATCAGCAGCAAATGAGCAAAGAAACCCAAGCTGTGGTACTCCAACAAGCTCACATTTTAGAATAATGAACTGGAAGGCAGGTAATCACCTTCTCTTCTTACTTCCAGCCTTCCTTCCTGGCTGCCTTGCAGCGAAACGTCCACGGGCCCATCCATGGCCCCTTGCAGGTGCTGATGATGTGGCAGCAGGAGGCAAAAGATGGGGAGCAGGCTGGGCTGGGTCACTGAGGTCTGTGTCCCGGGTCAGCATGCCCCTGTGCATCCAAAAGATGACCTTATTTATTAAGTCCTTAGCCAGGTCCCTTTGATCCTCCTCCGCTCGGCTCAGTTCATGAGCCACAGAGGCACTGAAGGCTTCTGTGGGGTTGAGGGGGGCCCGCATTATTTCAGCAGCCTCCCTCATCATTTTGAGGCTCTCCTCCTCCATCTCCCTCATCCGCCTCTTTTGGCCTGGTCGCCTCATCTGGAGGGGAGGGACCTGGCTTATGGTGCTGAGCCTGGGGACATGCTGACTTCCACTCGGCCCAGCCTCCTCCTGGCTGCCACTCACCCCTTCCCCCTGGCTGACATGGTCCTGAGGAGCTGCCACCTCCTGACTGGCCTCTTCCTGTATCAAAAAAAGGGACATGTTGTAATATTTAGCTCAATCAAGCACACACACACATTATTTGGCTCTAGACTCTTTTTGTTTTCTTAATTTAAATAGACCTGCCTGTCCTTCAGACCCCTCAGTTGGCATCCCTGAGATCCCTAGTTTTTTGCACACGCCTTTTTTTGTTGGTCCAAACGTTAGAATTTTAACAATACTAACTCAAGAATCAAACCCAAATTAGAAGCAAATAAATATTTAGGAAACTACTATACCTCACTGAAGATCGCCAGATCTGGGTCCATGTCAGCCAGGCCCTCCTCTGGCTCTGCAGGGGCGTGGGGATCCTGGGAAGTTCCGCTGCAAGGAAGCGTGGGAGGAAGGCTGGAAGGAAGATTGGAAAGTGATGGCCGGCCCTCCAGTTCATCATCCAAAAATGCAAGCTCGCGGAAGTACCACAGCTTGGGCTCCTTTTGCGCATCTGCTGCTGATCCAGATCGTTTGGTTTTAACCTCTTTATATACCTTACGATAGGTGCTCCTGAGATTGCTCATTTTATCCTTCACCATGTTTGCTGTGCAGGATGGAACCCACGTCTGCATGTAGGTTGCTATCTCTTGTAGAGTGTCTGCTCGGAGATTTTTGTTTGGGTAGCCTGGGTGCCTGATATCCCATAGATTAGGCTTTTCGCGATAACATTCGATTAATTTAAGAGTGTTGTCTTGGATAGCCAACTGGTCCATCTCTCTTTTTTTTTTTATATGTTCAGATTAATGCTCTAGAATATACAAATAAAAATTAATTAAAACCCACAAGAAAAATGGCTCAGCTTTATCATTTTCTGAATATGTATGTGTACAATCATTGTGGAACTAGTATACAAACACATTGGGGGTTATTTACTAAAGAAAAAATCACTTTAGCACTGCAAAAGCACTTGAAAGTACACTGCCTGAAAGTGCACTTGGAAATGCAATCGCTGTAGCCCCGAAGGGGACATGCAAGAAACAATATATATTCAATTTTAGCCTCCACCTGATTGGTTGATAAAATAAGCAGAGCTTCCCTTCATTTCAGATCTTCCCCTCCACATCTATGGAGAATGCCCTTCCAAGTGCACTTGCAGTGCAAACTGGATTTCCCTTTAGTAAATAACCCCCAATGTGTCCTGCTGATACAATGCTGGCCAGCTCCACTCCATTGTTGTGCAATTCATTTTTGGAACATGCAGACCCTTTGGTAACATGAAAATAAATACATGCCATCTCTTTAATCATCCACAATTTTTTTCTTTTTCCAAAAATGAAGCCACTAGTTATTGTGTAGATATCATGCACCTCACACAGCATTGAGGAGCTAATACACAACCTAATTACCTCTGTCAAAACACTACAGAACAATACATGCATGATGTGAATCCACAAGACAAAAATAAAGAGGTAGAGCATTGTCATATATATATGTAGTGATGTGTTCAATCATTTTTGTCCAAAACTTGCATTGGTGGCCCCAAGCTACCTAAATAGCGCAAACGCTCCTAACAACATTCCAAACCCCCACCCCCACATGGGGTTTAAAAGTTGAGACGCCTCTGCTGATCCCATGTTGTAATTTACCTTCGTGTCTGTAGCTCCTCGCGTACGCTCGAGTAATCTCCGCGTAACCGACGTAATCACGTCGATCTCCTTATATAGGCCGCGCAAAGCTATACCGCCGCCCTCTTCGTTCGCAATGTCTCCGCCCGTTTTAACCCCCCCATTTCAACATCCAGGGCCTCATATTGCAAGTTACCGGCATATGTGTATGTCATCGTTTTAACGCGCGCGTAAGCTCCGCGTAAACACGATGTATTCATCCGCGCATGCGTGAAACGCCGCCTTCGTCCACGCCCATGACGGAACTTTTCCTCTTTTCCACGCCCCTTATCAGTGTGAAACGAAAAGATGGCCATGTCCCACGAGCGAGCATTACCCGCTCATGAGGATCAGGAAGGGACACAACCAGGAACGTCACGCTCAAGGAGCAAACGGTACAAGGCCACAAATATGAGTTTGGAGGAGATGGTGGAGATGGTACACATCCTGCGCAGGAAGGATTATGATGGGGATTATGGCCCATACAGCACCCGAACCGCCGTAAGGCCAAAATTATGGACAAGGTGGCGAAGAGGCTTACTGAGATCTTTGGGGTGAGCAGGTCCAAAGAGCAGCTACGCAAGCGCTGGTCCGATTTGAAGTTGCGTGAGCCACACCAGTTTCGGAAGATAAAGAAAATCCTGGATAAAAGTAGGTATTATTTTTGGGGGGGGGGGGGTGGTTTGCAATTGTGTGATATCATTGTTTGATATGTATATTTATGCATGTGCCTTGTTGGAATGGTTGTACTTTGGAATAATTATTTTTGGATATTTCCTGTAATATGAAAAAAAACACACACACACCAAATAAGAAGTTATGCACGATCGTTCTTTAGAAACATCGTTCAATCACCTCGTTTCATCCACATACTATGTCCTAAGGAACAGCACACCAGGACATGGCTATTTGGCATTTATAGAGAAAAGTTATTACACATTTTGGATAAAATTATGTAGATTTCCTAACTGATTTGAATGTGAAAAAACAAACAGGATTCATTCACATTCACACAGTGATAATAAGCAGCTGGATTCACATCTGGACTCAAGAGCACCTGTGTCTCCCCCATAATGAGATTCATTTTTAACAGTCTGTGACACCTAATTTTTAGGGAGGGGCATCCATGCAGGGGCAGACTGACCACTGAGGAAATCGGACACTGGCCGAGGGCCCCATGCCCCTAGGGGGCCCCATCAGAGATGCCAGGCTTTTTTCAACCAGGGACAGTATGTAAAAATCTGCTAATTTAGCTCATCTGTCCCTGATATGTCCAAAGCCTACATGCTTTTGATGTGAAACTACTGACTGAGATTGTAGCTGCCCCGCCTCTATACTGCCACCTGGCTTAGTGGGCATTTGTAAGCCTGGGGGCCCCTAATATTCTATTGCCCGGGGGACCCATGAGTTGTCAGTCCGGCCCTGCTTCCATGTGTGTCCCTTCAATAAAAAGGGTCATTATCACAGCTTGGGAGAAGTCATTAGAAAAACAAAGGTTAATGTTTGGTGGCGGAAGACAATAATCCAAAGTTTATAACACACTTTGACACAATGATTATGATTTATTAATGCCCTCCTCAAATATCTGTGTGCTGATAAGTATACCTTTTGTTTTCGGATATTTCTAGGGGAAAGAACAGGACAGAAATTGGAGGACGCAAGGAGGCCCAAACTCTCTCATAAGAAAAAATCTAGCCATGTGGAGGAGGAGGACCAGGTAGAAGAAGGAGTGGTGGAAGGGAGAGATGAGGAAGACGCAAATGTGGAAGGAGTATTTAGTGAAGAAGAAGGAGTTGGTGAAGAAGAAGGAGTTGGTGAAGAAGAAGGAGTTGGTGAAGAAGAAGGAGTTGGTGAAGAAGAAGGAGTTGGTGAAGAAGAAGGAGTTGGTGAAGAAGAAGGAGTAGTTATTGAAGGAGTTGTTGTAGAAGAAGGAGTTGGTGAAGAAGAAGGAGTTGGTGAAGAAGAAGGAGTAGTTATTGAAGGAGTTGTTGTAGAAGAAGGAGGAGTTATTGAAGAAGGAGTTGTTGTAGAAGAAGGAGGAGTTATTGAAGAAGGAGGAGTTATTGAAGAAGGAGGAGTTATTGAAGAAGGAGGAGTTATTGAAGAAGGAGGAGTTATTGAAGAAGGATTGATTGTGGAAGAAGGCGAAGTTGTGGATGATGGAGAGGTGGAGATTAGTAGCACAACAGGTCAGTGTCACCGCAGCTTCACACAGGGAGAAAGAGATGTAGATAGGCCTGCACATTACTAATGTATTTTTATTTTATTTTGTTATAGGGGATGAAGATGCTGCAAGCACATCCAGTAGTCCACCTTTTTCACGTGCAAGTGCACAAATTGTCATCCAACAAATTATGGAGTGTAGCACAGAGATGGATAATATGAGGCAAACAATGGTTGTAATTGAACAAAATTACAAAAATATTATTGATATGATGGGCCGTATCAAAGACTAAATCCCCTGCCCGGCCCCCCCCCCCCCATCACCCATCCGTCTTGCAAACAAAAAAAAATGTTTTAGAAAAATATAAAGATGCACACACAGTGTGTCCACATGTGCTATCTGCCATCACAGGTTATGGATTGTCTTTGCTTTGTGGGTACACCCCCTTCCTCCCTTCTCAAGCAGGTAAGAGGGAAGGGTTTGCACCCACAAAACACATGCATTGATCACCCATGATGCCAGATAGCACATGTGGACATTTGATATAATCCTCATTTTTGGGCCCTCTCACTCACACACAAGAATGTGTGCATCTTCCAAGTTTGTTGTGTTCCGGGGTGACATTGGGAGACTGTTGTAGTAATGACCTTGTTGTACTTAGTATTTTTATTGGTTTTGAAAAATCTTTTATATTTTTTCTAAAAAAAATGTTTGGTATAATCCATATTTTTTCATAAAAAAAAAAAAAAAAAAAAATGTTTTTACTCCAAAAATGTTACATGGTGGCAAACCCAAAAATTTATGATAAAAAAATTTGTACGCTAACATGAGTGGCTTGTTGTTTATATATGCTCAATACCCAGTTTGTAGATGAGTGACTTGTAACTACAGCCATAAACCCGGTTTTAAGTACACACTAGCGTTTAGTTCTTACCGCTGCAAATCACAATATCAGCCTCACTTCTGCGTAAACAAAAATTATTCTTCCAACACCAGCTTGTTCAGTTAAGCCAGATTTTATAAATGCTGGTATCTCATTGGTTTGTGTGCAGAAGTGACCCTTCTATTGTGGACTTAAAAGTGGGGTATGCCTGTAATGTCCAATTGTGGTTATTTACTAAAACATGACAACTACATTTGGCACTAGAAGTGCACTAGTTTCAGAACCAAGAAGACAGAGATAAATAGAAAAAGCAATAATGACAAACAACTGTATATAGAGTCCAATGGTCAAATTATTTATTATATTTTGTAATATTTCTTTCTTTTGGGGGCCGAATTAGAAAGAAATATGATCTGGCATAGCTATGGCCCCCCGGCCCATGAAGTACTCAACATATTTGTCGCGTACCTCACGAGCAGATTGGGTGGCCGAGCCAGCGCGACCAGTGTCCAGCCCAGGAAGGGTATCTGAGGGTAGTCCTGCCTCAGCACCGATGTTGGGTAGGTACGTCTGGGAATGCCTGCGTAAAAAATTATGCAATATGCAACAGGCAAAAACAATATGGTTCAATTTATATTCCGCCATATTTATCGCTGTCAGGAACAGGCGGAACCGGCTGGCGAGTATCCCAAAGGCATTCTCGACTACCCTCCGGGCCCTGGCTAGCCTAAAATTGAACACCATCCTCTCCGGGGTAAGAGTCCTCTGGGGAAAAGGCCGCATGAGGTGAGGTCCAAGCCCGAAAGCTTCGTCCGCTAAAAAAACAAACGGAAGTCCTTCCACATTGTCTTCATCCGGTGGCAGTTCAAGACCACCAGTTTGTAGACGGTTGTAAAATTCAGTCCGCGCGAACACTCCCCCATCAGACAGCCGGCCGTTCTTCCCCACGTCCACATACAAAAATTCGTACTGTGCCGACACCACCGCCATCAACACGATACTATGAAAACCTTTGTAGTTAAAATAGTAGGACCCCGAACGGGGTGGTGGCACTATGCGGACGTGTTTCCCATCTATTGCTCCTCCGCAGTTCGGAAAATCACAACGCAGGGCAAATTGGGAAGCCACAGTCTGCCATTCCTGTGGCGTGGAGGGAAACTGTGGGGACAAAAAAAAAAAACATAAATAGTACTTAGGCACATAAACATTGCAAACACAATACAAAAACCATACTTGTGCACCATCACACAGTATTAACAATTTTATCTTATTATTGGGGTGGAGTTGTGGCCACTAAAAAATCCCACTTATTATCACACTCCCCACCCCTCTGATGGGGCAACATTTTAGGGGGGGTTGGGGTTGAACTACAATGCAGCAAAGACAAATATGCCACACACAACAAAAAAAAAAAGGCTAGGTGTGTTTGTCCCTAGGATAGCATGCTGGACAGGTTAATAGTCATGCAAGGAAAAAATATGTAGATAGGCCAACAAAAAGAACATGGAAAGCTTAACAACATGCATGCATGGGGAGAAAAGGCAACATTCAACACTCAGCATGGAAAAAGCATGGTCATTATAGGGAACAAATGCCAAACCAAAAAAAAAAAAAAACATTTATAAAGACAGAGAATGTGAGCTTCAGAAAAGAGGAAACTTACCTTCAGATACTCCTCCTGCATGACTTGTATGACAGCAGAACACGTCTCCGGTATGATGATCCCAAGCGCCTGGGGAGAGATGCCTGTTGAGAACTTGAGGTCCTGCAGGCTCCTCCCAGTCGCCAGGTACCGCAACGTGGCAATAAGCCTCTGCTCGGCCGTGATCGCTTGGCGCATCACAGTGTCCTGCCTCGTGATATAGGGGGACAGAAGATCCAGCAGACGGTTGAAAATGGGGTCCGTCATACGGAGAAAGTTCCTGAAGTCATCAGGATTATTCTCCTGGATTTCCCTAAGCAGAGGCATATGAGAGAATCGGTCACGCTGGCGCAACCAATTCTTGGCCCAGGAACTCCTCCTCCCCCTGTTCCTGGCCAAAGGTCTGGAATAATTATAACATCCAGAAGCAAGCCCATATCCAGCACGAACTCTAGCAAAGTTACGCTGCTGCTCCATAATGGCTTCAAACCGGCCGGCTGGTCAGTCAAGAACACACTCACAGAAAGCACCCCCTAATCCAGCAAGACCTGCAAAATACGCTCGACAAACAGATACCCGCGGACAGAACGCCACTGCAAAGCAGAAACGACCTGACAGCCAGCACTGACTGCCAAATACGCACCCACAAGCACACACTGAACCCGAGAATACGACCTGTAAAGCGCGGAGACCGAAAAGCGCGAATCGGCTCTAACCAAACCTTTGCTAACACGTTACTAGCAAAAGAGGAACAGAGGGCGGCGCCGTAAGCTTTGGTCTTCCCCTTTATAGTGACGTCGTACGTGGTTTACGTGCACGCGTTCTGGTCCGGGGAGATTTCTATCCGCTCGTGTGTACGCACAGCAGACCAACAGACAGATTTGCTGCGTCGGCTGGAAACGGTCGGGCCGACACATTTGAACAAATCTGTCCCCTCGTGTGTACGCGGCCTAAGAGAGCCTCTCCAATGTTGTTTTACGTAATCTTTGCTCCAAAATTCTAGGCCGGACACATCCGGATTGTGATTAAATTTAGAATGCAAACACACATTGTGGTCTTTGAAGCCAATCTTGATGTTATTGATGTGTATCAAATTGTTGGTTATTGCAAGGGGATGTGGAATTATCCAGGCCTCTAATGGGCCTTGATACTTCTCTGCAGGCCTTGTATTTCTTGCAAACAAAAAAGCCATTTCGGTCCCAGAAAGATTGTGGTCTGGTAAGGGGGTCCAACACTTTTTTAACTACTAGATCTCCATAGTTTGGTGCTTTCTTATATATAAACTGGGGTTTGAGCGGTAATACCAAGCTTAGTTTCTTATCCGGTAATAGGACATGCCAATGTTGATTAAATATTGACTCGACCTCTTTATATTGAGGAGGGATGAGCCGAACATCCCCCGGTTCGGTTCGCACCAGAACGTTCGAACAGACCGTGGGTTCGCACGAATATTTCGAACCCCATTGAAATCTATGGGACCCGAACGTTCGAATTCAAAAACGTTCGTTTTAAAGACCAAAATTCAATTTAATGTTGGAAAACGTCGTTCAGAACCCGGGTCTTGCCCCAGGGATCATGTATCAATGACATTTTTTTTTTTTTAAATGGCCGTTTTTTGCGGAGCAGCCACTTGAAAAAAAAAATTCCATTAACCACTTTAGCCCCGGACCATATTGCTGTCCAATGAACAGAGCACTTTTTGTGATTCGGCACTGCGTCGCTTTAACTGACAATTGCGCGGTCGTGCGACGTGGCTCCCAAACAAAATTGGCGTCCTTTTTTTCCCACAAATAGAGCTTTCTTTTGGTGGTATTTGATCATCTCTGCGTTTTTTTTTTTTGCACTATAAACAAAAATAGAGCGACTATTTTGAAAAAAATGCAATATTTTTTAAATTTTGCTATAATAAAAATCCCAAAAAAGATATAAAAAAACTTTTTTTTTCCTCAGTTTAGGCCGATACTATTCTTCTACATATTTTTCGTTAAAAAAAAATCGCAATTAGCGTTTATTAATTGGTTTGCGCAAAATTTATAGCGTTTACAAAAAAGGGGGTCGTTTTATGGCATTTTTATTATTATTATTTTTTACTAGTAATGGCAGCGATCAGCGTTTTTTTTTTCGGTACTGCGATATTATGGCGGCCACATCGGACACTTTTGACACATTTTTGGGACCATTGGCAATTTTATAGCGATCAATGCTATAAAAATGCATTGTATTACTATAAAAATGCCATTGGCAGTGAACGGGTTAACACTAGGGGGCAGGGAAGGGGTTAAGTGTGGTCCTGGTGTGTTCTAACTGTATGGGGGGGGTGGCCTCACTAGGGGAAGTCACTGATCTTCTGCCCATACATTGTATGGACAGAAGATCAGCGTTTCCCCCGCTGACAGAAACGAGAGGTATGTGTTTACACACATAGCTCCCGTTCCCCGCTCTGTAATGAGCAATCGTGGGTGCCCGGCGGCGATCATACCCGCCGGTCACGCGCGCGGGACTCGGGGGACGCGCGCACGCCCTATTAGCTGCTACAGGGAGGACGTAGAGCTACGTTCTCCCGCGTAGCAGTGCCACCGTCCCGCAGTAAAATGACGGCGGGCGGTTGGCAATAGGTTAAATATCACACCTGCTGGGTGTCTATAGTAGTGGCACGTGTTTAGAAATGTCCCTGCACAACATGAGAGGACTATAAAAAAAAGTAATTAATGCTACTTGCGCATGTTCTGTGTGGCAACATTATGTCGAATATTTTAGCGGTGGTGGGGGGCCATTATTGTTTTGTGAAAGAAATTTTTTAGAAAAAAGGGCACCCCTCAAACATACTGTAATTGGAGCGCAACAAGGAGCCACGTGCAAAGTATTGCATCAAAAATTGTTATTAGGCGCCCCTGTTAAACAGGGGCTGAAAAATTGTGCCTTGGGCACAACACTTGCAACCCCTCCCAATAACTCCAATTGGAGCACAACAAGGAGCCACGTGCAAATTATTGCATCAAAAATTGTTATTAGGCGCCCCTGTTAAACAGGGGCTGAAAAATTGTGCCTTGGGCTCAACACAACACTTGCAACCCCTCCCAATAACTCCAATTGGAGCGCAACAAGGAGCCACGTGCAAATTATTGCATCAAAAATTGTTATTAGGCGCCCCTGTTAAACAGGGGCAGAAAAATTGGGCCTTGGGCACAACACAACACTTGCAACCCCTCCCAATAACTCCAATTGGAGCGCAACAAGGAGCCACGTGCAAATTATTGCATCAAAAATTGTTATTAGGCGCCCCTGTTAAACAGGGGCTGAAAAATTGTGCCTTGGGCACAACACAATACTTGCAACCCCTCCCAATATCTCCAATTGGAGCGCAACAAGGAGCCACGTGCAAAGTATTGCATCAAAAATTGTTATTAGGCGCCCCTGTTAAAACAGGGGCAGAAAAATTGGGCCATGGGCACAACACAACACTGCAACCCCTCACAATAACTTCAATTGGAGCGCAACAAGGAGCCACGTGCAAAGTATTGCATCAAAAATTGTTATTAGGCGCCCCTGTTAAACAGGGGCTGAAAAATTGTGCCTTGGGCACAACACAATACTTGCAACCCCTCACAATAACTTCAATTGGAGCACAACAAGGAGCCACGTGCAAAGTATTGCATCAAAAATTGTTATTAGGAGCCCCTGTTAAAACAGGGGCAGAAAAATTGGGCATTGGGCACAACACAACACTGCAACCCCTCACAATAACCCCAATTGGAGCGCAACAAGGAGCCACGTGCAAAGTATTGCATCAAAAATTGTTATTAGGCGCCCCTGTTAAACAGGGGCAGAAAAATTGGGCCTTGGGCACAACACAACACTGTAACCCCTCACAATAACTCCAATTGGAGCGCAACAAGGAGCCACGTGCAATTTATTGCATCAAAAATTGTTATTAGGCGCCCCTGTCAAACAGGGGCCGAAAAATTGGGCCTTGGGCACATCACAACACTGCAACCTCTCACAATAACCCCAATTGGAGCGCAACAAGGAGCCACGTGCAAAGTATTGCATCAAAAATTGTTATTAGGCGCCCCTGTTAAACAGGGGCAGAAAAATTGGGCCTTGGGCACAACTCAACCCTGCAACCCCTCACATTAAGTCCAATTGGAGCGCAACAAGGAGCCACGTGCAACGTATTGCATCAAAAATTGTTATTAGGCGCCCCTGTTAAACAGGGACTGAAAAATTGTGCCTTAGGCACTGGTGGCGGAGCCCAGAAACACAACATTTCTTACTAGCTATCAGCAAGAAAAGTGAGGAGGAGAAGGATATTCCATCAGCAGCATAAGAGGACAGTCACTCAGCATCAGCAGTCTAAAAGGGATCCGACATTTCAACAAAAAGATATTATTCATTAATATCAGCATCAGGTGCTTGGTAGCTGGTGTTGATCCAAGCCTGATTCATTTTGATGAAGGTCAGTCGATCAACAGAGCCGGTGGAGAGGTGCACCCTGTGATCAGTCACAAAGCCTCCAGCAGCACTGAATGTCCGTTCTGAAAGAACACTGGATGCAGGGCAAGCCAGTAGCCCAATTGCGTACTGGGCAAGCTCTGGCCAATGATCCATCCTCAAGACCCAGTAAGCCAGAGGATTTTCGGTAGGGAAGTGTTGTAGTATATGTAGTGATGTACCAATGTAGTCTTCAGATATTTTAGTGTGTATTGTCTATCGTATAGTGTCTAGTATGATGTTAGTAGATTGTTCTCGCAGCAAAACCACCAGGCCCTCCAGAGAACGCATTTATTTCAACAACTACAATACAGAATAGTCCAGCAGAGTCCAGCAGAGTAATTCAGATGTCTACCTGCGCCCCCATACTCCTACAGAGAGAATACAGGAGTACTTTCTCTCTGACAAGATGACTCTCTCTCTGACAAGATGAGCTCAATGTCAAAACTCACTTACAGAATAAATATGCTTTTCACTGAATAGCTGACAATTTGATTGGTCGTCTTTGATCTGAAAGACAGAAACCACTTCCTGTCTTGCAGAGTGTCAGGTAATTGTTACTCCCAGCAGGAGTCACCAATTAGTATTAGGGAGCCAACTAGTATACATCCTTGCATACCAATTAGTTCTCTTTAATAAGTAATTAGATTACCTGTGGCCTAAGAAATGGTTTTATATGTAAGCAAGAGCTCATCCTGTCCAGTTGGCTACTTGACACCAGACAAGCGTCTCTTAACGTGAATTACAGGTCTGATGTGAAAGAGGCAATGGACAATGGAAGTATCTTTTGATGTGTAATGCAATTACAGGTTACTAAGATTTAGCCTGTTCAATCTCTTACTCACATAATACAGTATAATATATATACATCACTACATATACTACAACAGGAAGGTGTCCAAGTCGGATCTTGCCCCTAGGTATTCCCAGACCATGTAAAGCAGATGCTGGCGATGGTTGCTGGAACCGGTCAGACCTTGGGGCTGCGGACTAAAAAACTGCCTAAACACATCCGTCAGACGACCACCTTCTACACCGCCCCTTCTGTGACTCACCGAAGCCTCAGCAAGACGTTGTCCAGAGCCAGGTTTTGGTAATACCCCCGGCTCTGGGAACGCATTGCACAGACCCTTCTGCAAGGCCTCCCGCAGAAGTTTCATCCTCTGCTCCCTCTGCGATGGCAACATAAGGTCCGCAACCTTACTCTTGTAACGTCGATCAAGGAGAGTCGCCAGCCAGTAATGATCCCTCTCCTTAATAGCACGTACACGAGGATCCTTACGCAGGCTTTGCAGAATCAGGGAGGCCATGCAGCGTAGGTTTGCAGAGGCATACGGGCCACAGTCCTCTGGGTCACTGAGGATGACAGGATCCACAGGCACCTCATCCCAGCCACGTAAAACTCCACGTGCTCCTTGGGACTGTAAATGATCCCTTGAAGACTGCTGCTGCTGAGTGCTAGGCTCCACCTTCATGCTGCTGATACAATCCTCCTCCTCCTCCTCCTCTTCCTGTGTGCTAGGTGGGCAAGCAGGACCACTGTCTGGGTAAAGGGGGCCTTGAGAGGTAAGGAAGTCCTCCTCTTCCTCCCTCTGTTCTGCCTCAAGGGCCCTGTCCATTATTCCACGTAGCGTGTGCTCCAACATGTGAATAAGAGGGACAGTCTCACTGATGCATGCACTGTCACTGCTCACCATCCTCGTGGCCTCCTCAAATGGTGACAGGACAGTGCATGCATCCCTGATCAAGGCCCACTGGTGTGGGGAAAAAAAACCTAGCTGCCCTGACCCAGTTCTGCTGCCATATTGGCACAGGTACTCATTGATGGCCCGCTGCTGCGTGTGCAGCCACTGCAGCATGGCCAACGTTGAGTTCCATCTGGTGGGCATGTCACAAATTAGGCGGTTCTTGGGCAGGTTGTATTCCCTTTGGAGGTCAGTCAGCCGAGCAGTGGCATTTTATGACCTCCGAAAATGCACACAGACTTTCCTGGCCTGCTTCAGGACATCCTGCAAGCCCGGGTACCTGCCCAAGAACCGCTGCACCACCAAATTGAGGACATGCGCAAATCAGGGCACGTGGGTGAGTCTTCCCTGTCGCAGGGCAGAGAGGAGGTTGGTGCCATTATCGCTGACCACCATTCCAGGCTTCAGCTGGCGTGGCGTCAACCACCTCTCAGCCTGACCCTGCAGAGCTGACAAAACCTCTTCCCCAGTGTGGCTCCTGTCTCCCAAGCACACCAGCTCTAGCACCGCATGGCATCTCTTGGCCTGCATTCCTGCGTATCCCCTCATACGCCTACCGAGCACGGCTGGTTCGGAGAAAACATCCCCACAGGAAGAGGCCACAGAGGAAGAAGAAGAGGAGGGGGTGGAGGAAAGAGGTGTGTCACAAGCAGTAGTATTGTTTTGGAGGTGTGGTGGCGGAACAACCTCCAAAACTACTGGACCTTGCCCTGCGTCCTTCCCAGCTGCCAGCAGAGTCCCCAATGCGGCGTAAAAGACAGGTAACGTCCCTGTCCATGCCTGCTGGACCATGAGTCAGCGGTAATATGCACCTTACCACTGACCGCCCTGTCCAGCGAGGCATGGACATTGCCTTCCACATGTCGGTAGAGAGCCGGAATAGCCTTCCGTGAGAAAAAATGGCGTTTTGGTACTTGCCACTGAGGTACTGCACATTGCGCAAACTCACGGAAGGGGGCAGAATCTACCAACTGAAAAGGTAGCAGTTGAAGTGCTAGCAATTTCGCTAAGCTAGTATTCAACTGCTGGGCATGTGGATGGCTGGGATTGTACTTCTTTCGGCGCTGCAGCAGCTGGGGCAGGGAAATTTGCCTGGTACTATCAGTAGATTGACCGCTACTACTAGCTTGTGACACACCTATTTCTACACCTTCACTGCAGGCTTCAGAGAGGACTGGGGGTCTACTGGGGTTGGAGGTCCCAGAAGGGCAAGGGGGGGTACGCTTTTGTCTTTGGTGTGGGTCTTTCTGGTGTGCTTGCCAACGAGCTGCATGGCAGGTCGACATATGTCTGGACAAGCATGTGGTACCCAGGCGGTTGATGTTTTGGCCACGCGAGATACGCTTGCGACATAAGTTGCAAATAGCAAAGGTACGATCCTGTGGACATGTTTCAAAAAAGGCCCACACCAAAGAACTTTTGCTGTACCGGTCAGACACAGCAGCGCCATGCACAAGCGCCGTAGATGTGCGCTGTAATGCAGTGGGTGTGACCTTAAGCTGACCCCTGGAGGGCATCCTGCCTCTTTGGAGATGTGCCTGTGCCTCGTCCTCCTCCTCCTCCTCTCTCCTATCAGGCACCCAGGTAGAGTCAGTGACCTCATCATCCCCTCCCTCCTCATCACTGTCAACAACCTGGCAGTATGCTCCAGCTGGGGGAACATCATCATCACTGACAAATTGCTGTCCCTCTCGGACACCCCCTCTCCCTGGGCTCACATCAATGCCTTCCTCTATCAGTGTTCCGTCATTGGAGTCTTCAAAACGCTGCGCATCTTCCTGCAGCATGTACCCAACACTGTGTTGAAACAGTTCGGGGGACTCCTCAGGAGGACATGGTGGTACTAGGGAAGTATTGTGTGAAGCCATTGCACAGAGGGAGGAGGACGCCTTGGCAGCTGCTTTGCCAGATAAACTTTGATCAGTCTGTGTGAGAGAGGATGAGGAGGATGAGGACGGCTTGGTCATCCACTCTACTAATTTCTCTGCATGTTGAGGCTCAACACGGCCAGCTCCCGAAACGAAGGACGAGAGGCCACGGCCACGTGCTGAAGAGGATGCACCACTTACACTACCAGCGTTACCTCTACATGCAGAGCCTGCTTGTATATACAAGCACACGTACAGTGACACTAACTGCGCTCAGGTGGTATATAACAGCACACGTCCAGTGACACTAACTGCGCTCAGGTGGTATATAACAGCACACGTCCAGTGACACTAACTGCGCTCAGGTGGTATATAACAGCACACATACAGTGACACTAACTGCGCTCAGGTGGTATATAACAGCACACGTCCAGTGACACTAACTGCGCTCAGGTGGTATATAACAGCACATACGCTCAGGTGGTATATAACAACACACGTGCGGTGACACCAAATGCGCTAAGGTGGTATGTAACAGCACACGTGCGGTGACCCCAAATGCGCTCAGGTGATATGTAACAGCACACGTGCGGTGACACCAAATGCGCTAAGGTGGTATGTAACAGCACACGTGCGGTGACCCCAAATGCGCTCAGGTGATATGTAACAGCACACGTGCGGTGACACCAAATGCGCTAAGGTGGTATGTAACAGCACAGTTGCGGTGACACCAAATGCGCTAAGGTGGTATGTAACAGCACACGTGCGGTGACACCAAATGCGCTAAGGTGGTATGTAACAGCACACGTGCGGTGACCCCAAATGCGCTCAGGTGATATGTAACAGCACACGTGCGGTAACACCAAATGCGCTAAGGTGGTATGTAACAGCACACGTGCGGTGACACCAAATGCGCTAAGGTGGTATGTAACAGCACACGTGCAGTGACACCGAATGCGCTCAGGTGGTATGTAACAGCACACCTGCGGTGACACCAAATGCGCTAAGGTGGTATGTAACAGCACACGTGCGGTGACCCCAAATGCGCTAAGGTGGTATTAAACAGCACACGCACAGTCAGAGCTACTGCGTTTCTGTGCAATTCAATAGCCCACTTGCAATAACAGCAACTGCCTTTCTGTGCAAATAAATAGTACACGTGCAGTAACAGTTAATGCGTCTATGTGCAATGAACTAACACGTGTACACTAAGGCCTTGTACACACGATTTAATTTATCCGGTCGGAAACATCCGACGGATATTTCCCAGCGGACAAGGCAAATTTGTCCGTTGGTCTGATGAGCGTACACACCATCAGACAGAAATCCCAGCGGACCAGAACGCGGGCACGTAAACCATGTACGACGTCACTATAAAGGGGAATGCCAAAGCCTACGGCGCCGCCCTCTGTTCCACTTTTGCTAGTTCCGTGTTAGTGAAGGTTTGGTTAGAGCTGATTCGTGCTTTTCAGTCTCCGCGCTTAACAGGTCGTATTTTCCGGTTCAGTGTGTGCTTGTGGGCTCGTATTTGTCCTTCAGTGTCGCCGTGCGCGGCGTTTCTGCTTTGCAGTGCCATCCTGTACGGTCGTATCTGTTTGACGTGCGATCTTTGCAGGTATTGCTGGATTTGGGGGTGCTTTCTGTTTGAGTGTGTTCTTGACTGACCAGCCGGCCGGTTTGAAGCCATGATGGAGCAGCAGCGCAACTTTTCAGTTTTACGAGTTCGTGCTGTTTATGGGTTTTGTTCTGGAGTCTGTGTGCATTCCAGTGATTTGGACAGGAACAGTAGGAGGAGGAGTTCCTGGGCCAAGAATTGGTTGCGCCAGTGTAACCGATTCTCTCATATGTCTCTGCTTAGGGAGATCCGGGAGAATAATCCTGATGACTTCAGGAACTTTCTCCGTATGACGGACCCCGTTTTCCACCGTCTGCTGGATCTCCTGTCCCCCTATATCACGAGGCAGGACACTGTGATGCGCCAAGCCATTCCGGCTGAGCAGAGGCTTATTGCCACGTTGCGGTACCTGGCGACTGGGAGGAGCCTGCAGGACCTCAAGTTCTCAACAGGCATCTCTCCCCAGGCGCTTGGGGTCATCATACCGGAAACGTGTTCTGCCATCATACAAGTGATGCAGGAGGAGTTTATTACAGTAAGTTTCCTCCTTTAATATCACAATCTGTGTCTTTAATAATGTATGCCAATTTTAGAAACTTTTTTTGTTGGTTTTCCTAATTGCCATGATTGTAATATGCTGTGTGCAGAATGTTCCCTTTTCTCCCCATGCATGTTGTTAAGCTTTCCAGGTTAATTTTGTTTGGCCTACCTGCATATTTTTACCTTCATCACTACTAACCTATCCAGCATCATCTCCTAGGGACAAACACACCTTTTTTTTTTTCATTTTTTTTTTTTTTGGTCCTGCTCCATTGTAGTTCAACTCCCCCCCCCCTAAAAAAGTTTATTGCCCCATCAGCGGGATGTGTAGTCTGATAATAATTGGCTCTGGATTTCTTGCCCTAAATACTCACTACACACTAATATTTAGAAATGTTAATACTGTGATGTTGCAGAATGATGTTTTTTTACTAGTGTTTGCAATGTTTTTTATGTGCCAAAGTACTAATTTTGAATTTTTGTTTTGTCCGCACAGTTTCCCTCCACGCCACAGGAATGGCAGACTGTGGCTGCCCACTTTGCCCAGCGGTGTGATTTTCCTAACTGCGGAGGGGCAATTGATGGGAAGCACGTCCGCATAGTGCCGCCACCTCTTTCGGGGTCGTACTATTATAACTACAAAGGTTTTCATAGTATCGTGTTGATGGCGGTGGTGTCGGCAGACTACGAATTTTTGTATGTGGACGTGGGGAAGAATGGCCGGCTGTCTGATGGGGGAGTGTTCGCGCGGACCGAATTTTACAGGCGTCTACAAACTGGTGGTCTTGAACTGCCACCAGATGAAGACAATGTTCCAGACAGCGATACATCTGGCGGAATATAAATTTAACTCTGTTATTTTTGCCTGCTGCATATTGCATAATTTTTTACGCAGGCATTCCCAGACGTACCTACCCAACATCGGTGCTGAGGCAGGACTACCCTCAGATACCCTTCCTGGGCTGGACACTGGTCGCGCTGGCTCGGTCACCGAATCTGCTCGTGAGGTATGCGACAAATATGTTGAGTACTTTATGGGTCGGGGGGCCATAGCTATGCCAGATTAATATTTCTTTCTAATTCGGCCCCCAAAAGAAAGAAATATTACAAAGAACTAATAAATAATTTGACCATTGGACTTTATTCAGTTGTTTGTCATTATTGCTTTTTCTCTTTTGATCTGTCTTCCAGGTTCTGAAACTAGTGCACTTCTTGTGCATAATTTACTTAGCAGGTTTTAGTAAATACACACAATTGCACATTCTAGTCACTTTTCTACAAACTGGGTATTGAGCCTACAAATAAGAAGCCACAGCTTTTTGTGTTTTTTTTGTTGAAAAAATTATTTTTTTATTTGGTGTTTTTTTTATTTGGTGTTTTTACAAAAATGTGTTTAGATAGGATTTTTGTCTTCAACAACATTTTTTGGGTTTTGACAAACATATGTAACAATGGAACTTACAAAGTTCAACCTTTTATTTAGCATACCAAACACAGACAACATGGTCTAATGTCACCCCGGAATCCGCCAAAATTTGAGGATGCACACATGCTGTGTGTGTGATGTGCCAAATGGTGTATTCTCGCCTGAGATCCCATGCCAAATGTTCACATGTGCTATCTGCCATCATGGGTGATCAATGTATGTGGTTTGTGGGTGCAACCCCTTTCTCTCACCTACTTGATAAGCGAGGAAGGGGTTGCACCCACAAAGCACAGACAATCGATGTACTGTGATGGCAGATATCACATGTGAACACACACTGGGGTTTATTTACTAAACAGTGCAAACTCAGGCTTATTTCTGCATATAATTGCAAATTGAGCTTATTCAATTCAGCTTTTGCATCTAAACATGGAAGCTGATTGGTTTATATGCCAAGTGAGGCTGCTTTTGCACGTTATAGCTTTAATAAATAAACCCAAGTGTGTGTGTGTGTGCATCCTCCAATTTTGGCGTATTTTAATGTAAAAATATACAACATCTTTGAGAGTGGGGTGGTTGGGGGTGAGGGCAGGGGGGTGGGCCAGGGGGGGGGGGCAGATGGGGGGGATAGTCTTCTATATACGTCCCAAAATATCTAGCATGTTTTTGAAGTTTTGGTCCATCACCACCATCCTTTCCCTCATATTGGCCAGCTCCGTGCTGCACTCCATTATCTGCTGTATTAGGATTTGTGCACTTGCACGAGAAAAAATAGGAGCAACAGATGTGCTAATCCCATCTTCATCCCCTAAAAATTACAAAAAGAAAAAAAAACATTGTAAGTAAGTAAGGTGCAGGCCTATCTACATCTCTTTTTCCCTGCAAAGCTGGGGTGTCACTGACCTGTTGTACTGAGAAGTTCAACATCTTCTACAACTTCTCCTTCTTCTTCAACTTCTCTTTCCTCCACCAATCCGCCTAATTCCACCAATCCGCCTAATTCCACCAATCCGCCTTCCTCCACCAATCCGCCTTCCTCCACCAATCCACCTTCCTCCTCTCTCCCTTCCTCCTCTCCTTCTTCCTCCTCTCCTTCTTCATCATCCTCCTCCTCCACATTTTTTTTTGGCCGTTTTGGAGACAGTGTGGGCCTCCCTGACTCCTCATAGCGCTGTACTCTTCTTTCCCCTAAAAAACAACAAAAAAAAGGAAACTCATCAGCAACCAGATATTTTTGGAGGGCCTAATTTGCAAACAATTGTAGTTTTGGGCTTATTCCAGCAAAAAGCATATTTTTTTGGTGGTAGATGACTTGTCCCAAGCTGTGATATAATGAGCCTTTTTGGTGAAGTGACACACATGGCTGGCCTCCTGAATAAGTAGTTTTTGGAGTCCCTTCACCAAAAGTATGAATTAGTATTTTATGGGGGGAGACACAGGTTCTCAAAATTACAGATGTGAAAACAGCTGCTTATTAGGTTATCTCATCAATGTGTGAATGAATGAATCCTGTTTGCCTTTTAAAATCAACTTCGTTTGCACAAACAAATCATATTTTCCTCATTGTTTCTCTAAACGATGTTTTTCGCCAAATAGCCACGTCCAGGTGTGATGTTCCCAGACCCGCAGGTTTTGGAGAAACTAGGTGATGGAACGATGTTGCCTACGATCGTGGCAAGTCATGGGATTTATTAGACAAACATTACTAAGTTTACAATGCAGGAGTTCAAAAATACAAGCAGGCCAACGAGGCACATGGCGAAATAGACATGGCAAAACATTTGAAAAAACAATAGGCACTCCAAAGACATTTTAAAGTACTTACTTTTTTCTATGATTTTCAGGATTTTGCGATACTGCTTTGGCTCGCGCAGTTTTAAGTCGGACCAGCGTTTCCGGAGCTGCTCTTTTGACCTGGTGACCCCAAAAATCTCAAAAAGTTTAGTCGCCGCCTTATCCATAATTTTGGACTTCCTCCGGTTAGGGGTGCTGTATGGCCCATGCTCACCATCATAGTCCTTCCGTCGCAGTATGGACACCATTTCCACCATCTCTTGTAGAGACATGTTTGTGGCCTTGTATCGTTTTGGCCTGGATCTGGACGTTCTGGCCTCTGTCCCTTCCAGATCCCGATCAGAGGCTAATGTGCGCTCGTGTGACATCGCCATATTTTCCAATCTACATTGCATAGGGGCGTGGAAAACAGGAATTGGTACGTCATGGGCGGAGACGAGGGCGGCGCTTCTTGATTGCGTGGGGATATAATTTAAACTACGTGATTACGTAGGTTACGCGGAGATTACTCGAGCGGAAACGAGGAGAGAGAGAGACAAAGGTAAATGAAAACATCAGATCAGAGGCCTAGAATTTGAACAGCCATGGGGGGATGGGGCTTTTCAATGTTGTTTGCACCCTTTTAGTACTACTGGTATTTAGGCATTTTGGGGCACACCATAAAATTTAGAGAGCCAAGTGCTTGTACACATCACTTCATCAAGATATATGTAGAGAATGCTCTATCCTCTTTATTTGGATTTTAGAGTATGCAGTCAGATCATGCAAGTATTGTTGTGTGTTGGTTGTACAGAGATAAGTAGTTAGTGTTTTCTGCCATCAATACTGAGGGGCATGATAGCTACCCACAGGGCCGCCATCAGGGGGGTACAGGCATTACACCTGTATAAGGGGCCCGGGGGTCCCCAGGGGCCCGGATGGGAACCACCCAAAAAAAATATATATTACTAAATATTGTATTTTTTAGTAATTTTTTTAGAGGTCCGGAGGTCCCCAGGGCCCCGGATTGCTACCCCCCTTTTTTACATATATTTTCCTTTATTGCTTATTTTTGTAAAGGCCCCCCCCGCTTCTCTATTTCATCATGCGGCAGCACCCCCCCCCCCAGTTCACTGCTCCAGGGGGCCCATGCCTGAAGCTGTGTAAGGGGCCCCAAAATTCATGATGGCGGCCCTGGCTAATCATGAACTAGTGCCTTGATGTGTACTAGCATTAATATTCATGGTGGATGTGTTCTTATCTACATGCTACATGCTACAACTTCAACAAATGGCTCTGCATGACACATTTTTTGGGGGCTACAACAATGCGGCAGAGCTGGCCAGCTATGTAGCAGCAGAAGACACTGTGTTTGTATACTGTAGTTGCTCTAAAATGAATGAATGTGCACATATTTTGAGAATCTCAAAGCTGAGCCTTTTTTAAGTTGTGCTTTGTGTTTGTTTGTCTTTTTCGATTATAGATATTACTATTGAAATAATTTTAGGAGGTGAAAGCTGGTCAAAATGGATTTGCTGAAAGGGAAGGAGGCAACAATGCAGCTAATAACCCGCTATCGGGATATGCCCCTTCTTTGGGACACCAAGCACCCAGAATATTTAGATACCCAGAAGAGAGCGGCAGCACTTGATGAGATTGCTACATACCTGCACACTTGGGTGCCAAGTTGCACAGGCGACATGGTGAAGGATAAATTTAGTAACCTCAGGAGAAGCTACAGAAATGTGTATAAAAAACGAAAATATTCGAAATCAGGATCAGCAGCAGCTAAGAAAAAGGAACCCAAGCTCTGGTACTACAAAGAGCTCAGTTTTTTGAACGATGAACTGGATGGCAGGCCTTCAGATTCAACGCTACCTTCCAGCCTTCCTCCCAGCGGAACTTCTCCGGATCCCAGGAGCCCTGCAGAATCTGAAGCGGGGCTGGCTGACATGGAGCCAGATCTGGCCATCTTCGATGAGGTATAGTATTTTCCAACATATTTTGGTGCTGCTATTTATTTTGCATTAGTGAGTTGATCTGGTAAACAAAACAAAAAACCTTGGGAAGAGAAACCAAAGTTGTGGGCCTACAAATAGGTGTCAGGGATGCCAAATGCAGGGGTCAGAAGGACAGTCTGTTTAATTCAAATTAATACTAACTAAAACAGTCTAGAGAAAGAAAATGTGTGTGATTGATTGTGCAAAATATTACAACATGTCCCTTTTTTATACACAGGAAGAAGAGACCAGCCAGGAGGTGGCAGCTCCTGAGGCCCATGTCAGCCAGGCAGAAGGGGGGAGTGGCAGCCAGGAGGAGGCGGGGCCAAGTGAGGTGCAGCAGGTCCCCAGGCCCAGGCTGAGCACCATCAGCCAAGTTCCTCCCCTCCAGATGAGGCCACCAGCTGCAAGGAGGCGCAGGAGTGTGGTGCACGACGAAAGCCTGGAGGTTTTACAGGAGGCTGCAGAAATCATGAGGGCCCCCCTCAACCCAACAGAATGCTATAGTGCATTTGTGGCCAATGAGCTCAACCAAGGGGGGGAGGAGCAAAAAAGCCTGGCCAAGGACCTGATTAATCAGGTCCTGGCCAGGATGAAAAGGGACAAGCTGAGCAGGGACACTGTGCTGTGTGACCTGGCCAGGCCTGCTCCCTATCATCATCATCCTCCTCCTGCTGCCACATCACCCCCACCTGCAAGAGTCCGTGGACAGACCCGTGGAAGTTTCGCTGGAAGGAAGTCTGGAAAGAAGTCGAGAAGATGATTCCCTGCCATCCAGTTGATTGTCCAAAAAACTGAGCTTGTTGGAGTAGCACAGCTTGGGTTCCTTTGTTCATGTGCTGCTGATCCTGATTTTTGTTATTGACTCCTGAGGTTACTAAATTTATCCTTAATCATGTTGTAATTCCCAAGTATGCATGTATGTTGCAATCTCATCAAGTGCTACCGTTCTGGTAATTTATAATTTCTTTTTTGGCCGGAAATTAATGGCTTTTATAGTTACTTTCAAACCTTGTCTATTGTGTTTTATACTGTGGTGAGTAAGCATCAGACATTTGTAAAATAAAATGTGGCATTTGCAAAGGACACAAACTCCTTGGGGGGGGGGGGGGACCTTTTGTGGTCGAACTTGGTAAACCCAAAAGAAGCCTAAACATTTTTCAACCCCCCCCCCCAAAAAAAAGGAAAAAAATTAAGGATGAAACAACAAAATGACATAAGTTGGGGAAAAAAAAGGGAATTTAAACAGAAAAAAAAAAACATGAGGAAACAACAAAAATAACATAATTTGGAAAGATTCCTAAACCGTAAAATACAACTCAAAAAAATAACTAAAAAAAAAAAAAATATGATACCCTCAACATTAAGTCAAAATAGACATAATAAAAATGTGGAGAACCGAAACAAATGTGGGGAAATCTGGCTAGCAAACAGTGAGAAATAGAATAAACACTAACGAAAATGCAAACTTTCAGTATGTGACTTCGGGACAAAATTGCATCAGCAAGAGAACGGCTTGCTTCTAGCAAGAGAACAAAGAACAAAAATACGCTCGAAACGGGACACTATATAGAGTTTAGGTGACGAATGTGCCAGGTCCCAAACAAACGCGAGTTTTACCTGAACGAGTGCTCCCGTCCCATCGTTTTGACTGAGCATGCGCGGGTTTTTGGTCCGATGCTTTTGTGTACTCACGAGCGGACATATTTGACGGACATGTGTCCGGCGGAAATATTTCAAAGCATGCTTTGGAATTTGTCCGCAGGAGAAATCTGGCCAAAACGGTCCGTTTGCCCATACAGACGAGCGGATTTTTCGGCTGAAATGGTCCGTCGGACCAGTTTCAGCAGATTTATACCCTCGTGTGTACAAGGCCTAACACGTTAGAGCATCAAGCACAATCTCCTGCCTGACAGATACTAATAGCAGAACTAGCTAAGCTATAGAGTTTATAAATATATTGACAACTCCTAGGGATGTCAATATATTCTCTACAAACTGTACATTTAACTCTACTAACTAGTAGCCTCCCTGATCTCTCTCTCTCTCTGTCTGTCTGTCTCACTTCTCTAAGCAAGCCGGAACACACTACACGAGGCCGCCCGGGAGGCGGCCTTTTATAGTGTGGGGCGTGTGCTAAAGCTCTGAGCCCTAATTGGCCAAAGCACCCAGGCTTTGGCCAATTAGGTCTCTTCGTTTTTTGGGCGCTGTGATTGGCCAAGCATGTGGGGTCATGGTGCATGCTTGGCCAATCATCAGCGCGCAACGCCACAGTGAATTATGGGTCATTCGAATTTGGCGCGAAGGACCCGATTTGTTCGTTTTCGGCGAACGATCGAACGGCCGATCGAATAGCTCATCCCTAATATTGAGTATGAAATTGTGAGATGAAACCTCATTCCTTGGTATTGGTGGGTTTAGCGGTAGAGTCTTGTTTTGCTTGTAAACAAGACTCTCTAGGTATGGCTCCTACTTCCTCGACTAGCTTCTACATCACTCGTGGATTGCATCCTCATTTTTTTGGATTGATAACTAAGCCTGAAAATGTTGCAAAATTATTAGGGATTGGAATGAGATTAGGGCCTGACACTTGAGAGGATAAGAGGAATAGAAGAATATCGTCAGCAAATAGGCATATTTTGTGTTGGTGGCCTCCTAATTCTATTCCTGTAATAGTGGGATCTGATCTGTTCTTTTGCGCAAGTGGTTCAATGAGATTGGCAAATAGTAGTGGGGAGTAGGGATGACCGCGTTCGGTTCGCACCAGAACCGTCGAACAGACCGACCGTTCGCGCAAACATTTAGAACCCCATTGAAGTGTATGGGACTCAAACGTTCGAATTCAAAAACGCTAATTTTAAAGACCAATATTCAAGTTATTGTTGAAAAACGTCTTTGAGAACCTGGGTCTTGCCCCAGGGAACATGTATCAATGGAAAAAAGTTTAAAAAACGGTCGTTTTTTCAGGAGCAGGACTCCTGAAAAAGTGACCGTTTTTAAAACTTTTTTTTCCATTGATACATGTTCCCTCGGGCAAGACCCGGGTTTTCAAAGACGTTTTCACAGGCAAGCTATAGACACCCAGCAGGTACAATATTTAAAGGAATCTTTCATTTTTTTTAATTTAAACATTATTAAAATCACTGCTCCAGGAGCAGTGATTTTAATGATGCTTAAATTAAAAAAAATTAAATAAAATGCCTTTAAATATTGTACCTGCTGTGTGTCTATACATGTGATAAAGTCTTTAAATAGCACAATCACTTGCCTGCCAGTAAATTAGAAAGAACTGATCTATCTAAGCAATACAGTGTATAAATATATGTACAACTCCTAGGGATGTATATATATTCTCTACACACTGTAAATTAATAGACATGTGCATTCGTTTTCGTTAGAATGCATTTTCGTCTGTTTTTTTCGTTATCGTTTTAACAAACGATAACGAAAGCGCAAGAAACGAAAACCAAAAGATCCAACATGAAAAAATGCTTTATTTTCGTTTTCGTTGCGGTAAAAATTCAATATAGAGATATATCGACATTATAGGGAAAAGATTCGACATTATAGGGAAAAGATTCGACACTATAGAAATAATAGATTCGACATTACAGAGATTAGATTTTGATTCATGAGAAAATAGATTTGACATTATTACTAGTCATACAACATTAGAATTCTTGTAGGCGGAATATTCGAACGGAAATGTACGATTCGACGTAAAGATTTGACGCTCCGTCGAATAGTCTTTTGACCATTCGACAGAAACCAAGTATTATTGGATTTTCGGACCAAAGCTATTTCCCAACGAAAAACAAAATAAATCAAAACGATTTTCGGAGTAACTAAATACATTTATTTTCCAAACGAAAATGAAAAAACGAAAAAAAATATTCCAGTCTGCACATGTCTATAAATTAAGCTAAACTGACTAGCCTGCCTGCCTGCTCTATCTAGCTATATAAAAATACAATCTCTCTGTCTCTCTGACTGCTCTCATTAACAAGCTGGAACACACTACACAAGGCCGCCCAGCAGGTGGCCTTTTATAGTGTGGGGCGTGTGATAAAGCCCTGAGCCATAATTGGCCAAAGCCACCCAGGCTTTGGCCAATTATGGCTCTTTGTTTTTTGCGCGCTGTGATTGGCCAAGCATGCAGGACATACAGCATGCTTGGCCAATCATCAGCGCGCAATGCCGCAGTGAATTATGGACCATTTTGCGTCACTCTAATTTGGCACGAACGACCGCTTTTGTTCGAATTTCGTCTAACGTACGAACAGACAATGTTCGAGTCGAACATACGTTCGTATCGAACGCGAAGCTCATCCCTAGTGGGGAGAGTGGGCATCCCTGTTGTGTGCCTCTTTCTATGTTAAAAGGGTCTGACTTATATCCTGCATATTTGACATATGCTTTTGAATTTTTGTAAAGTTCCATGATCCATTTTGTGAAATTAAGGCCAAAACACAATTTTTGTAATGTGTAATTTAGGTATGACTATGAAATGGAGTCGAATGTTTGTTTGATGTCTAAAGAGAGAAAACACGCTGGAATTTCTCGCTTCTTTGCTATGTGTGCTAATAGGCTCGCCCTTCGTATATTGTCGCCTGCTTGTCGCGTGGGCATAAAACCAACTTGGTCACGGTGTATAAGCATTCCAATGGTTTTATTAAGGCGATTTGCTAATATTTTGGCTAGTATTTTGATATTTGTGTTTAGCATGGAAATAGGACGATAATTTGCACTAAGGGTGTTATCCGAATGTGTTTTAGGGATCATACATATTATGGCCATCAATGATTCTTGCCTAAAGGTTTTTTGTTTTAGTAAGTCATTCAACTAAATACTTCTGCAATCCTTGGGGAGATAAGGTCCTTAAGGCCGGATTCACACTTGTGCAGTGCAAATTTCAGCTCTCTTATCTCTGCAGAGAACTGTTCAGCAGATCAGCTCTGGTTTAGCTGTGAATTTGGAGACCTGGGAGAGGGGAGGGGGAGAAGGGAAGTGTATTGAGGTGAATGAGAGAAATCCTAAAGAGAAATTAACACATCTGCGAATTAGATGCGTGCCCATAGAACATAATGGGCCTGAATTTGCACCAGAGCCGCACCTCAATGCCTAGAAAACGCACACGTTTTTCGGCAATGCGCAGTGCGAATGCATCACACATATGTGAACCAGCCTCATTGAAATCAATGTATTTTATAATGTTATGCGAATTGGATGTGGTTTAAGCCGCAACCAATTTGCATAGGTGTGAATCCGGCCTAAAAGTTTTGTAATATCGGGCTGAGAATCCATTAGGTCCTGGTCTTTTATTTTGTTTAAGCTCTTTAATAGCAGCTGCTACATCATCTTGTGTAATTGTTTTTTCTAGTTGTGTTTTTTGCGTCTCGTTCATTTGTGGTAGTTGGATTTGTGAAAAGAAGGAGTCTGCTTCCATCATATTAAATGTATTAGCCTCAGAGTACAGTGTTTTTAGGTGGGAACTGAACTTATGTACTATTTTAAGTGAGTTACTAGTAATAATGCTGTTTGCTATTTTAAGTTTGATGGGTTCGAAGGACTTATTAATAGAGTTCAATGCCCTTGCTAAATATGTGCCAGGCTTAGAATTCTTATCAGTGTAGGGCGAGGTTGGCGTTTCCAGCAGGGACAGAGTTTAGTGACACAAATCACTACCTAACAGGTCCACAAAAGTCCTTTCAAGCACTGGTATAGGTGTGCTACTTGCTCTGCAGTAAATGATAGTGTCTAATACATTCATATACTTTTTGTCAGTGTAGGGAGAGGTTGGCGTTTCCTGTAGGGACAGAGTTTAGCGACACAAATCACTACCTAACAGGTCCACAAAAGTCCTTTCAAGCACTGGTATAGGTGTGCTACTTGTTCTGCAGTATATAGGTGTAATATACACTTATAATATGCTTTTGGCAGTCCTCTGTACACAGGTCCTCAGCCACAGGGGTGTTCGGGGGCCATCTTGCTGCACCCAGGCCTAGCTGCAGCCTCCTCATCCTCCCAGACCTCGTTTGAGTTGTGACCAGCCCTGGGAAGCCACCCTCAGACAGTTAGTTTGACCCTGGGGACAGATTGGGGGAGCAGTCCAGCAGTTTGAAGACCCAGCATATAGTTAATCCAGCCTCTCAAAACAGCACTGGAACTGGTGTCCCCTGTTTAACAAACCATCACCTTCACTAGCTGTCTCAGGTATCTCCTACATACTACATCTGCTGCCAATTCTTTTACCTTGAGATCACCACTCGCTCTGCGGGGATACCTCTGCCACCGGTTGTCACATATAAGAGATGGCAGCAAATTCATACTTTGATATAAAAATGTCAGCATGAGCTATAAGACACAATCTCCACTAAGGGGGGTCGCTTGCGTGATGCGACACCACAGCGACTCTATGTAAAAGATTCAGGGAGGAATGTAACATATTTACGGTCCCGAATCCCAGCAGAACCCACATTATTCATCTATAACGCCTGAAAACGCCTGAAAACTGCCATCACCCCCACAGTACACCTCTGTGCATGCCTGGAAACTACAGGACTCGAGGTCGCCGATCAAAACATACCCCAACCAACATCTTGCTCCGCTCCAAATCGAAAGGCAAGATGTCCCAGAATGGCTCCCATCCCTCGCCGCAGGCCTCTCCGACATTCTCGCATACTTCCGCATAAACAGGTTTGTGAACCATCTGCACAGCTCACGAAATCAGATCTGGATGCCAGTCTCACCATAATGTATGAAAAGCTAGCAAACAAGTTCCACTCAGAACTGAAAACATCCACTAGCACATTGCAGCAGGAGATAGCATCCTTGGGTGGTCGCACAGACTTGTTAGAAACAAAGCATTATGAGTTAGCATTAGCCCACAATGATCTAAGGAAGGATTTTGAGTTGCTGGGGGAAAACTACTCCTATCTACAGGCTCACGTCGAGGACCTGGACAATAGAAATCGAAGGAATAATTTGAGAATACGCGGAGTTCCAGAGTCGGTGACGGACCTGATGCCGGCTGACTCAAAACTGTTTTATTCTCTTCTTCCTGACACCCCACCTCAATCCTTCACCTGCGACAGAATCCACAGGGCTCTCCGTCCTAAACCTCCTATAGACAAACCACCCCGCGACATTATCCTTTGCATGAAGGACTTTATCACCAAGGAGAATATATTAAGGGCCGCAAGGAACTCGCGTAATATCGAGTTTGAGGGCACAAAGATCCAACTATACCCTGACATCTCACAGGCCACCCTTGAGAGAAGACGCAAGATGAGGGAAGTAACATCGATCCTACAATCGGCCGCATCAGATATAGATGGGGTTTTCCATTCAAACTAACCGTACCTCATAATGGAACTGTCTACTCTGTTGTCAACGTCGCAGAGGGCAAGGAGCTCCTAATTAAATTGGGATTGCTTGATCCAGAGGCGTCCCCGAGACCACCTTCTACTCCACACCCATCTCCCATTTGGGCCACCCCGTCCTCAAGATACGATTAAAGAAGGATGAGATCAACTTTGAGATTCGCGAATCCGTGAAAGTTACTAGAAACGTATGGGTTCTCTAATTTTCCTTTTTTTTTTTTTTTTCTCTCTCTTATCTATACTTTTACTGACACGCAAATGATACCTTGGCTCCACCTTAGACCCCTTCATTAAGGATTGTATTAATTTTTGGCTCCCCTATATAACATTTCACCCCCGAACATCCGCACTCAACTATCTACTACATTTTGAACCTTCAATGCAATCAAGGGAAATAGCTCACATTCTAGTATTAACTGTTGCCCGTGGTCCTGGGCTTTGCTAAAGTAGGGGAGTCGCCTTAAGCATCTTCACTCTTTCTGGGGATTTCTGGTATGACTTCTCTCCTCCCCCCAGGGAAAAAGTTTTTTCTATCCCCCCCACTACCGGGGTCAGTAAACTCAGGCAACTCGCACCGGACTGTTTCAGGAGTGGGAGAGGAGATGGGGGAGAAGTGATTTATTTATTTTTTTGTTTCTCTCTTCTTATATTCTCCCCTTACCACCATAAGATAGCTCTCGCTACAAAAACACGGAGAGTGGCTCGGTCTCTCCGCCCCCGCTAGATTGGAGTCTCAGTATGATTCTTACGGCACGCTTTTTTGTGCCTTTGATCATACTTTCTGCTTTTTTTTTTGGCAGGACTCCGGAGGTGAGCTTTGGACTCCCAGATCCAAAGGTTACTACTTTTTTGTCAAACCGTTCTCTTCAGTTTGACCCCTTTTTTTGGTTTACTCAATGTTCACAGTTTTATAACATGATTAGTTGCTTTATAATTACAGTAACAATGTTTGTACGGTTCATTTTATTGTGCTTTATTACACTCAAGTCTCGCAGTAATAACAAAGTGTTTAGTTATAGACTTGGCAAGTATTTCTCAACTAAGGTTAATGCTACACTATCATATGTTTCTTTATACTTAGTAGATACACGCAATGCGATTGCGGGTTTGTACTCTTGGTATACAACCTATCTGTCACAGTATCGCATCTCCAAACCCCATGACACAGACAGTGCTAACCGCTATCACTATATGTCATCCCTCAGAACTTTTATTTACACTATAAATGGAATTGAAGGTAATTTCCCATAATGCCAATGGCATAAACTCTCCCCAAAAAAGGAAAAAGGCCTTCCGTCATTATAAAAGACTGGGTGCCGACATAATATTAGTGCAGGAGACCCACTTCGCTGTATCCAAGTATCCCACATTTTTTGACAAAGCTTACAGGCAATTCTATTTCACAACTTTTGATTCCAAAAAAAGAGGAACTGCCATCTTTATCAAAAATGCAGTTATGTTTGAAACCCATAGTGTCTTCAGAGACCCAGAAAGTCGTTTTTTGATTATTAAGGGCTCTATAGGAGGACGTCTAGTCACAATAGCCTCGGTATATGCACCTAATGAAGCTCATGCAACATTTTTCTCAAAGTTTTTTGACACTTTAGATAAATACTCCTCCCCCATTTGATTGTGGGCGGGGACTTTAATTTAGCTGCTCACTCATCCCTAGATAGAAGCAAAGTAGCACCTTCATCCAAAGCCTTCCCTAAAACTTTAAATCGCATACTACTCACCCACCAACTCATTGACACGTGGCGGGCCCACAACGTGGGTATCAAAAATTACAACTTTTACTCTCACCCTCATGATTGCTCTGCTAGATTAGATTACATCTTCAGCACCCCAATCCTAGTCGCTAATTCATCAAAAGCAGACATCCATTCTTGCCCCTGGTCAGATCACCAGATTGTATCTTTCACCACCTCTAAAATTGGCCTCGCTGACACCCCTCACAAATGGCGCATCAATGATGCACTACTAACAGATTATCTGAATATCCAACAGCTAACATCCAAAATGGAGGAATACTTTTTTCTTAACTCCTCCCCTGACATTCTTCCCACGTCTCTTTGGATGGCCCACAAAGCGGTCATGAGAGGCCATCTTATTAAGTTGGCCTCGATTAAAAACAGGAATAAGCTGACTGATATAAAAACAATAACTAGAGACCTAGATAAACTATATCATAAATACAATCAATCCCCCTCCAATGATATATTAAAACATATCCAAGAGAAACGTACGGACCTAGACACTCTACTAACCTCAGATATAGAAAAAGCCCTTAGATGGTCTAAAGCTAGGTTCCTTTTACATAGTAACTCTACCTCCACCATGTTTGCCAGGAAACTAAACCAATCCACAAAACCCCCCCATACCTATAAACTGAGAAACTCTGCAGGCAAACTAATTTCCCATCCTAAAGAAGTCATGGAGGTCTTTTTGAAATTTTACAAGAAACTTCTGTCATCTCCACAAAACACACCAAAGCCATCCTCGACGCAATGGCTTGATGAAATCCCGCTTCCCTCCCTATCAACCCAACAAAAAGAGGCCTTGAATGCACCCTGCTCTGAAACAGAAATAGGTAAGATCATAAATTCTTTAAAGACCTCCACAGCCCCGGGTCCCGACGGCTTTTCCTCATCCTACTATAACAAGTTTGCACCAGTATTAATTCCCCACCTTATGAATTTGTTCAACCACATCTTAAAAGGCAATCAATTCCCTTCTGAAATGCTCCTTGCGAATATGTCTCTCCTTCCAAAACCAAACAAAGATCATTCAACCCCCCAGAACTTCCATCCGATCTCAGTTATAGACAATGACCTAAACATTTTCGGCAAAATATTAGCAGACAGATTGGCCTCAGTCATCTCACCCCTTATCCACCCTGATCATTCAGGTTTTATCCCAGACAGGCAAATTACAGTTATCATAAGATTAACAACAAACATCATTCAAGATTCCAACCTTCATGCTAGATCCACCCTTCTACTTAGTCTAGATATTCATAAAGCTTTTGATAGTGTTAGTTGGTCCTACTTAAACTCACTACTCCCCAGATATGGTATAGGTGATGAATTTCTACATGGATTTAAAGCATTATACCACGACCCACATACCCGTATCAAGCTCCCCGGCCATAACTCAGAATTTTTCCCATTAAGTAAGGGCACAAGACAGGGCTGCCCCTTATCCCCTCTTCTGTTTGCCCTAGCTATCGAGCCCCTCGCTTGTGCCATCCGCAGTAATTCCGACATCAAAGGGTACACAAAAGGCTCGAAAGAATTCAAGTTAAGCCTCTACGCGGACGACGTCCTCTTATTCCTCACTGATCCGCTAATTTCGCTACCAATCCTAATCGAGACGTTAGATACGTTTCACGACCTCTCAGGTTTAAGCATAAATCTATCTAAATGTTCTGCCCTCCCAATCAATTGCTCCCCTGATTTGACTGCCTCGTTGAAAGAGAAATTTTCCTTTCAATGGAGTTTGGAATCCTTTCGTTATTTGGGCATTCATATCACCCCGTCCTACAAAACCCTATACCACAAAAATTACCCTAGATTACTCCAAAACATCAGAGACTTACTCAAGTCCTGGTCAGCATTCCATATATCTTTTATGGGTAGGATAGTTGCCACCAAGATGGTTATATTGCCAAAACTACTGTTCTTCTTTAGATCGCTCCCTATCCTGGTACCTAAAAGCACTCTAGACTCTGTACAGAGAGATATAAATAAGTTCATATGGCAAAATAAAAAAACCAGATTTGGTTATGCACTAATGTTTAGGCCTCAATCGAAGTGCGGCTTTCCTGATGACGCATATTTGCGAAACTAGCAGAAGCCAGGTGGATAACGCATAGAGGGAGTGTTTTTGACCTGTGGAACCACAGTGAAGCAGGAGCCGGGCACGCACCCCAAAACAAGCTGGTGAGCGGCTGTCCATGCCCGATACTGCCAAAGATACTAGGTGCTGGTTCAAAGCACCTCCCTTGTGAGTAGTCTGATTTTATCTTTTTAAATAAACAAAACCTTTTAAACGTACTACACCATGATTAGCCCCTTGTTTTTTGAGGCACTAAGGAACACTGTGTGAAAGGAGCAAGGAGCACATATCCACTGACAGGAACGGAATAAGTTTGGGGCCCATTACCAGCTGGAGTCTGGTGAGTGCGCATTTCAGCAGTTGGTGGTGGTAGCACTTATTTCAGTCGGGTGGAAGAAGTAGAAACACAACACCAGGATTAATTATCACATTTATTCCCTTATTGGACTCTAACTGTGAAGTTGTGACTTCCACGTCAATCGGGATATGTTATGAACTTTCATGCACATATATATTTTTTGCACATATGGTTTATGACATTGATATGCATATTTATTTATTTACATTTGGTTGCTGGTATAATAGCTGCACTTAGTATCACACACTCGAGAGAGTAGGACATTGGTATAAAAAAAAAAAAATAATAAAACATTTTTTGCATATGCTCAAGAGAGCTGAACACTGTTACTCATATATATATATATATATATATATATATATATATATATACATTTATGTATTTTGTTTGTTGGCACAGTAGTCGCACATAGTAGTACACAATTGCACATGCTCGAAAGAGCTGGACATTGTCATTTAGTCAGATAATCACCTATTGTGGTTTATCACGCACAGTACTGCACTGAATTCAGCACCTTATAAACTAAGATTATTTTGTGTCATCACCTATTCAGACCAGCGCAGTAACAATATTTTTCCGCTCTATTCCCAACCTATGGCTATACTATCTCTCAGCCAGGTATACACAACTCGCACAATGGTATGCACCCTCCAATCATATCCCGTGGCTAGAATTTGAGGAACAGTCTGTCCTACCGTTCCACCTCCAAGGCCTTCTATGGTCCAAATCTATTAAAACACAAAGAATGGGCAGCCTCAACAGAGTGGTACATCATAATCTACTATTGTGGCACAGACATAAACATAAATTTAATGTATCCTCAGAAATCCCCCCCCTAGCTTCCTTCCTGGGGGACCACCTATTTTCCCCCCCTGACCTACACTCTAACCAATACTCTCTTTGGCAACTCCTCAATCTATCTAACCTTAAAGGGGTGGTTCCCCTAAAAAGAAACTTTTAACATTGCCTGTCTCTTCTTAATAACATGTAGAATCGTCTGGTAGTTTAAAAAAAAAAAGTCCGTACATACCATTTTCGGCATGTAGTCTCACCGCCGCTTCCGGGTATGATGTGTGGGGACAGGCATCCGATCGACGCATACAGCGCGTCACGAGATGCCGAAAGAAGCCGAACGTTGGTGCGGCTCTATACGGTGCATGCGCACCACCGTTCGGCTTCTTTCGGCATCTCGTGACGCGCTGTATGCGTCGATCGGATGCCTGTCATTTAAGTAGGCACGCCCATCCCCGGCCGCCAGACCCGGAAGCGACGGTGAGACTACATGCCGAAAATGGTATGTACGGACGTTTTTTTTTTAAACTACCAGCCGATTCTACATGTTATTAAGAAGAGACAGGCAATGTTAAAAGTTTCTTTTTAGGGGAACCTCCCCTTTAAAGCATTCACTAAAAACAATACTTTTCGCACTTTCTTAGATTTGCAATCAGAATATAAACTTAAAGATACTGATCTCTCAGACTACAATAATATCAAACTATTCTATCAAAAAAACTTTTCTCTTAACCTCAAAACCCCCTTCACGATATTTGAAAAAATGTGTCTTACTTCACCTCTAGAAAGGGGCTTGGTATCTAGAATTTACAGAAACCTAAATGAACACAATTTACCAGACAAAACACGCCACATGTTGCAATGGGAGTCAGATCTTGATGAATCCTTCTCCACGGAACAATGGGACAGCATGGCAAATAACCTAAGAAAATGCACCAAAACAGCCTCTAGTAGGAAATCTGCTATAAAACTTCAACATAGATGGTACCTCACCCCTGACAGAATTAACTCATTCTATCCTGAAATCTCTCCCTTGTGTTTCAGAGGTTGCCCAGTCCAGGGCTCCCTCATACACACCTTCTGGGACTGCACACACCTCAGAGATACATGGCAACAACTCAGTATCAAAATAGAACAGATAACAGGTAGAAGAATAGAACTAACACCTAAATTGTGTCTCCTTTTTTATCCTATCCCTGACATTCCTATAGCCCACACTAGGTTAATACACACCTTGCTCACATCAATACACTGGGCTATAGCTCTCAACTGGTGTTCCGCTACTGTGCCATGGTCCCAAATTATGGATCGTATGTTGTCCATCAAACTAGCAGAATGCATTCACCACACCTTATATGATACTATGGACATATACGATCAGAAATGGAAACTGTGGGACCTATCTCTGTTAATTCATTGAATAAAGATGTGAGTCTATTATCTTCCCCCTTTTTTTTTCCCATTGGCCATTAAACTAATTCGTTAGACCATTTTGTCACTATATAGTGCTACTGAATGACCTTTTATACTTACCAGGACCTATTTTTTCTCCTCTTGATTTACTGCTATGTTTATGTTTCACAGATGCTTACTGCTGATATATATATATAAATATGTACATATATATTTTTTTGTACCTCTTGCCATTGTACTTCATAACTGTATTGAGACTTATTTTTCAATAAACCGTTTGTAAACAAATATAATATGCTTTTGAATATAAAAAAGCATATTGTAGAGGATTTGTATTGTTCAGCATTGTGACTGGTGGTGTATTTGGTTACTGCTGGATTTTTGCCTCTTTCACTGCGTTACCTATGCTACACACATAAAAAAAAAATCCTGGAAAAAAAAGTTTCAGAACTGGTGCGATAAACCAGCGGCCCTCCAAAACGTCAGATTGAAGCGGGATGTTATATACCTTCTTCCACATATACTGTGCTTCTCTAGAGACTTTTGTTGTTACAGGGTCATTTAAAAAATGACAGGCAGAGAAAGAGGCAGGCCCTTCCACAGGGTGGTAGGGGTAGGGCAGGAGCACTAGGCCAGAGCCAAAGTGGGAATGGGCACAAGGTGCTTTCGATTACGTCAAAGGATGCACCAGACTTGGTTGAGTGGCTCGCCACCACCACCACCACCACCATATACCCTCCGCTTGAGATACAGGAATTGCGCAGCCATTCATGGCATTGGATCAGGAAGATGAGGTAGCAACAGCCGGCACTCAGCAGTCTGACGACAGTACTCAGATCAGCCCAAGGAGGTTGGTGCCCGGTGTTGCTGCTTACTCTGAGATCTCTACTGTTAGTAATGGGGAAGGCGACGTCGATGATGATGTGTCTACAGATGTCACATGGGTGCCCACAAGAGAGGAGGGGAGTTCAGAGGGAGAGATGAACCAGCCAGGGGCAGACTGACAACTCATGGGGCCCCCGGGCAATAGAAGATTATGGGGCCCCCAGGCTTACAGATGGCCACCAAACCAGGTGGCAGTACAGGGGCGGGGCAGATAAAATCTCGGGATTTTCACATCAAAGGCATGTCGGTTTTGGACATAACAGTGACAGATGTAAAAAAAACACAGATTTTTACATATTGTCCCTGGTTTTAATGAGCCTGGCAACCCTGATGGGGCCCCCTAGTGTCATGGGGCCCTCGGGCAG
The DNA here is from genome assembly GCA_029574335.1 of Rana kukunoris. Lineage (NCBI taxonomy): Eukaryota > Metazoa > Chordata > Amphibia > Anura > Ranidae > Rana > Rana kukunoris. Next base: position 244,648,602 of record CM056059.1, read on the forward strand.
TGCCCGAGTTTCTCAATGGTCAGTCCGCCCCTGGAACCAGCAGATAGGGAGGAGAAGCAGGCCGAACTTACATTGCACAGGAGGGACAAAGCAGACTCCCAATGTATCAGGAGCGAGCCATCAACCATGTACGGTCACATCTGGCACTCCCAGGACGTCGGCCCATGTCTCTGTGTGTTTTTTTTTAACGTGTCCGCTGCAGACAATAGTGTTGCCACCTGCAGCCTGTGCAGTCAACACATAAGTCGTGGTAAGCCCAACACTTACCTAGGGACGACCGCCTTAAGAAGGCACCTGGCCTCCCATCACCGAGCCCAGTGGGAGCAACGCCATTAGAACCCACAAAGCCACACTCAAGGGTCTCACCGTCCAGCCTCTTCTCCTTTTCCTTCCCCTCTATGCTCACAATTGTCCTCCACTCCACCTTTCATCATGTCTTCCTCACGTTTTTCTGCAAAAAGGCAGGCTTCCGTGGCCCAAATGTTCCATCAAAAAAAAAAAAAAAACGGTGACGCCAGATAACCCTTTTGCCCAACGGTTGACCGCTGGCTTGTCGGAACTGATAGCCCACCAACTACTGCCATATAAACTGGTGGAGTCGAAGGCCTTTTGAAAATTTGTGCCCATTGAAACCCCGCAATGGAAAGTCCCAGGAAGGAAATTTTATTCACAGAAGGGCATCCCAGAGCTATATGGCCATGTTCAGTGGCAAGTGAATGTATCTCTGGCACACAGTGTTGGTGCCAAGATACATCTGACCACAAATACATGGTCTAGCAAACACGGACAGGGATATACCATAACTTTCACTGCCCACTGGGTGAACCTTCTGATGACCGTCAAGCATGTAACCCGTGGCACCCATGTAGATTTGGTTTTACCGCCACGGATTACATGCAGGCCTGCTTCTTCTCCTCCTACTCCATCCTCCCTCTCCTCCTCGGCTGACTCCTCATTTTCCGATGCTACCGTCTCTTCTGCTGCGCCGCCCAAGATCCCCAGAACCTATTTGACATGCCAGGTGAGATGTTGCCATGCTGTTCTGCGTCTGTTGTGCCTGGAAGACAAGAGCCACACTGGTCCTGCACTCCTTTCAGCTTTACGTTCACAGGCAGATCAGTGGCTAACACCGCTCAATTTGACAGTTGATAAAGTGGTGTGCGACAACTGTGCCAATATGCTGAGCATGCTGAAACAAGGAAAAATTACACACGTGGCAATGGCATGCATGGCACACATCCTGAACTTGGTCGTGCAGCGATTCGTTGCCTAATACCCTTGGCTCCAGAACGTCTTTCGGCAGGCCAGGAAAATCTCGGCCCATTTCAGAAGATCTTACACGGCCATGGCTCGCCTTGCTGACATTCAGCGGCGACACAACCTGCCCGTCAGACGTCTTATTTGTGACTGCCCGACGTGATGGAACTCAATATTGTATATACTTGATAGGCTGCTCCAGCAGAAACGTGCAGTTAACGACTACCTGTACGAACTCTGTGGCAGGACAGGTTCTGGGAGCTTGTTTTTTTGCACCGCACGAGTGGCTGCTCATGCGCGACTCATGTCGACTTCTGTGGCTATTTGATGAGATCACCAAACTGCTCAGTCGCAGCCAGGGTGCCATCAGTGACATTGTACCTTACGCCTTCTTTCTGGAGCATGCTTTGAATCGTGTTATTGATCAAGCAGTCGAGGAGCAGGAGCAGGAAGATGAGGAAGTCGCAATGCTGGATGAATTCCCAGGGGGGCTACTCCACCTGAGACAAGTCAAAAACGGGAGTCTGAAGAGGAGTCAGAGGAGGATGGTGCCAGAGTGGAGGAAGAGGAGCAAGAAGAGCATGCTTTAAACCTTTCTGGGATCCCTGGTTTTGTCCGTGGATGGGGGGAGGAGGAGGTGATTGACATTATCCTGGATGATGAGCAGGAGCCAGGCCAGTACAGTGCTTCCAGTTTAGTGCAAATGGGGGCCTTCATGCTCCAGTGTTTTAAGAGGGACCCCCATATAAAAAGCATAAAGGACAAGGACCAGTACTGGGTGGCAACGTACTTAGACCCCCGGTACAAACAAAACATGGCGGAAATGTTACCACTATAACAGAGGGCTATCAGAATGCAGCACTTCCAGGCCCTGCTTCCAGAAATGCTGCATTCTGCTTTTGCCTCTGCTGGCAGAGGAATTTCCACTCACAGAGAAACAGTTTCGGGTACCAATCCAACAGCGCCTGCAAGAAGAGGGCGCTTTGAAGATGTCTTAGTCACTAGCCGACCCATCGACAGCTGTCCCCTGGATCCAGCATCAGGGAATGCCTAGATTGATAGCTGTCCGACTACATCGGGTTAATGGCCGATGTGGACGCACTGAGAAGTGATGAACCCCTGGACTACTGGGTGGGCAGGCTTGACCTCTGGCCAGAGCTTACATCATTTTCAATGGAACTGTTGGCTTGCCCCTCATCCAGTGTCCTGTCCGAAAGGATGTTCAGCGCAGCAGAGAGGTCATGACCGATAAGCGTACTCGCCTAGCTCACAACAGTGTTGACTACTTCACATTTATAAAAATTAATGAGGCATGGATCTCAGAGGAATTCAACACATGTGACCAGTAGACCGTGTTTTATTCAAATTCTGGTGAACGCCTGTGGGCTAATTTTTTGGGCCTGTACTGGCCGACACTTTATTGGGTATCCGGGGAATGCCTAATATACCACCAGCCACAGAATAAGTTGTTTGCTGCTCGGTGAATGCCTGTGGCCATGGGCTAATTTTTGAGGCCTGTAATGTCTGACACTTACTTTTGTGTCGGGTGAATGCCTCATCTACCACCAGCCACAGAATACAAAGTTGTTTGCTGTCTGGTGAACACCTGTAGCAGTGCGCTAATTTTTGGGGCCTGTAATGGCCGACACTTACTTCTGTATCCAGTGAATGCCTAATGTACCACCAGCCACAGAATACAACGTTGTTTGCTGTCAGGTGAACGCCTGTGGGCTAATTTTTAAGGCCTGTAATGGCCGACACTTACTTCTGTATTAGTTGAATGCCTAATGTACCACCAGCCACAGAATACAAAGTTTTTTGCTGTCAGGTGAATGCCTGTCTGCTAATTTTTGGGGCTTGTAATGGCCGGCACTTACTTATGTATCCGGTTTTTCACTTAATACTTCTGGTAGGTCAGTGTCCATGTTGTGGGACTATTTGTGCACAGCTAGTAAGTATTTTGTGGCTGCAAATATGACCTGAAGGTTTTTAATTTTCGCCTGCCATTAAAGTCAATGGGGCCCGCCGCGAACTTGCGGTTCGCGGACATTTGCAATCGTTCGTGGTTAGCGTTCGCAAACCGTCCCGTCGGATGTTCGTCCATCACTACTTTTGTCTGCTTCTGCTTGCAAGTGTTGTTTTTTGTTTTTTTATTCCTCTTTTATTTGATATGTTTGCTATCAGTTTTTAAAATACTTGTTTCCCTCCTTTTTCTGACACTTTTTAAACAGCTTTTTTTCTTCCTTCTAATTAGGTGAGTGGTTAATTGTTCACAGCTGTGTATATAAGTGTCTATACAAACTCCCCTAGTAGCTGGCTCCCTCCTCATGGTGGCTTGCATGTGGATTTTGTGAACATAAGTGGAATTTTGAACTAAAGTGGAAGGTTAATAACCAGGAGTTGAAAACAGGAGTCTTCTAATCTGTGGGTAACATCTTAAACTTCCTACAAGTAATTATATTGTAACTGGGAAATTACTGTAGTGCTAGAAGGGTTGAAGGTTTTGCTCAGTGCAAAGTGTGCCACATGTATGCAAAATTGGTGCAACAGCTCCAGCATGGATACAGCTGTGACAGATGTGAGCGGTTTGCCCTTTTGGAAGCTTGCATTAGAGATCTGGAGGAGCAAGTTGCAACACTGGGCAGAAAGGACAACCTTGAAAGGGGTCCTCTGCTCTCAGAGCAGGTGGTCAGTAAGGTTGATGTGGAGGGTGGAGGGGAAAGTGGGGATTATCAGATAGGAAGATGGGTTAATGTAGTTAGAGGAAGTGGAAGGGGCTCACAGAAAAGAAAGGCCAGTCCTGTATTTGTGCATCAAAACAAATTTGCCAAGTTGGGTGAAGATGTGGAGGTGGCAAACACAGAGGTGGCAGCCCTAGATGTCACTGCTACCCCTAAAAGCCGGGAGAGCAACCCATCTAGTAGAGGTGGTGAGGGGAGTGCAGGTAGGCCTAGACAGTTGGTGGTAAAAGGGGATTCTATAATCTGAAGGACTGATAGAATAATTTGTCACCAGGATTGCCTCAGCTAAATGGTTTGCTGTCTCTCTGGTGCCAAATTTAATCCAAACAGGTGCAGAAGAGTCCAAAGAGTGATGTCCAAAGAACCTTCACCAAATAACAGGAATGGCCTCTCACCTTAATACTTCGACCAGCAATGGGTCACGAAGCATGGAATATAGGCAGAACCTCCGGTTCTCACAGTAACAGCAAGCAGCAGCAGCTCAAATATGGCAGACTCACTCAGAAGCAAGATAGGCAATCAGGGCATATGAAACAAAAAAGAAGGGGGAGATCTAGTGCTCTCTGAAGCGAACCAATGTAAAATGTATTAAAAATATCAGGGATACACTCACATGTAAAAGCACTCTTCAGTGAGTGCAACGAATCAGCATAAACAGATAAACACACTCTGTGCTGTGTAAAACGACTCAGCATAAACGAGATCACAGCGTGGGAAAAGGCTGGATCTCACCTGGGTTGATGATCGCGGGTTACGTCACACATAGCTCCTCCCCCTCGTACGTCGTTACGTCCCTATGGGCGGGACTTCATCAGCGTGGGGAGAAGAGAAGCAATATGCAGACGTCCCGCTGTCTCATGTTAAATAGCATAGCGCTGCCATGACAACCACAGCAGCACAATGAGCCTGCACGCCCACACAGCCCAAAAACCACTCCCACAGCTCAAAACACCAAACGCTACTGTAATGTGTGCACTGCCAGCGCTAGAAGGGCGGACAGGCAGTTGAAGTAAGTTAATAGGGGCTGGCAGTATGGGCATTATTAAAACAGGCTATCGAACAAAGCCGCCATAGATATGCAATATCAATGATCGTTTAATGCATATTAAAAATTATTAAAAGTATTAATAACAACCTCTTATTAAGAAATTAACCTTTAATAAAATATAAAAAATGTAACATTTAAAAGATTTTTTGGACGTCATCCGTGATCGTATACCCAATACAAAAATATATATATAAAGATACAATATTCATTATACATCAACCCCTCAGGGTCCAGCCCTCATTTAAGAGCAGACATGTCAAGAATAAATACTGAGCAGACACATATAAAATTAGAAAAGTAAAATACATATACAAAGATATTATCTGTTAGAAATAAAGCAATTTAAATCAAATTCCATGTTTAAGCCGGCTGGCAAGGAAACCTTGGTCTCGTAAATCCAGTAGGACTTACGCCGACTTAATTGGCGGATATAGTGTCCCCCTCGCCAATGCTTTGACACTTTCTCAATGCCCCAGAATTTTAACCCTCTAGGGTCTCTCTGGTGACACTGCCTAAAGTGTTTGGAGACACTGTGGCTCTTGATTCCCCTTTTTATGTTGCTGATATGTTCTCCGACCCTCACATGCAATGCACGCGAGGTGCGTCCAACATACTGCAAACCGCACTCACACTCGAGCATGTACACTACGCCGATTGTATCACATGTGATCAGCTGTTTTATGGGGTATTCTACATGTTTCACATTAGAACAAAAACTTTTTTTGCTTCTTAATGCACAACGACCACAGGCATAGAAACCTGATAAGAAATCAAAAAGCTTGGGCTGTGCCACAATAGGTGGATCAATGACACCTGGAGCGAGGCTATCTCTCAGGGAAGGATCCTTTCTGTAGATAAATTGAGGGCGATCCGGAAGCGCAGGACCAAAAATGACATCCCCTTTCAGAATGGGCCAATGCTTGGCCACTATTTTTTCAAATTTCTTGTGCTGGATATTGAAATCCAGCAACATTTTGAAATTAGCATGTTCCTTATCTACATTAGGAGGTTTATCTCTGTCAATAGAGCTCCTCTCTAGAGCCCTGACTTTCTCAATCTCTTGGGCGATTAGAGGACGAGAGTAACCTTTAGATACAAACCGGGTGGATAACTCTTGTGACTGCATGAGATAGTCTGACTCAAGGGTGCAGTTCCTACGCAACCTCACAAACTGCCCTCGTGGGATGTTACATAGCCACAGACGATGATGGCAACTATTTAACAGGATGTATCCATCACGGTCCACTGTCTTAAAGTAATTTCTGGTGAGCAACATGTTATCAGACTTAAACATTTTCAAGTCAAGGAAGTTGATTTTTTCATGGGAAACTGTCCAAGTTATAACTATATTCTTAGTATTAGAATTAAGTTTACACATGAATTGCTGTAGTGAGGGTAAATCTCCCTCCCACACCATGTTCAGGTCATGGATATACCTTCGATAACACAGTAACTGTGGTGGCCTATCCTTAAACACCACATCACGCTCCCAGTGGGCCATAAAGATGTTAGCCACACTGGGAGCGAAATGGGCTCCCATTGCAACCCTGCATTGTTGCAAGAAAAATTCTCTGCTGTACCAAAAATAATTACTTAAAAGACAAAATCTAAGACTGTCCAGCAAAAAACGCACATGATCATAACTTAAGTCGGTGGACTCCAATGCCCAACAAACCGAGGACAAAGCTGCCTCATGATCTATGATCATATAGAGCGACCCAACATCTGCAGTCACCAATATAGTGTTAGGAGTGCAAGGGATGGTATCAAGTATCTGGATAATTTGTTTAGTGTCCCTAAGGTATGCTGGTAATTTGCATACCAGGGGTTGTAGGAACACATCCAGATACTGTCCAGCCTTTTCCCACACTGTGATCTCGTTTATGCTGAGTTGTTTTACACAGCACAGAGTGTGTTTATCTGTTTATGCTGATTCGTTGCACTCACTGAAGAGTGCTTTTACATGTGAGTGTATCCCTGATATTTTTAATACATTTTACATTGGTTTGCTTCAGAGAGCACTAGATCTCCCCCTTCTTTTTTGTTTCATATGCCCTGATTGCCTATCTTGCTTCTGAGTGAGTCTGCCATATTTGAGCTGCTGCTGCTTGCTGTTTCTGTGAGAACCGGAGGTTCTGCCTATATTCCATGCTTTGTGACCCATTGCTGGTCAAAGTATTAAGATGAGAGGCCATTCCTGTTATTTGATGGAGGTACTTTGGACATCACTCTTTGGATTCTTCTGCACCTGTTTGGATATCATTTGCACTCAAGCACTTTATGGACTCACTTTTATTTTATTTGATTTATGTATTACTGTTTTCATGCTAAAAATATTTGTTTCTAGCTGATATTTTTGAGTGTTATATCACTTTATTATATATGTTATATGATGTTGTAGTTTATATTCACTGTTTTGCGCTGCACTATTTTTTCTTTATATTCTAGAGCACTGGGCTGACTTTTCATTGGGGTGCAACCTATATGCTAAAGACGGTTTGCACTTCAATGGAAGGGGGTCTGCTGTGCTGGGGAAGAGGTTTATGGGAAGGCTGGAGGAGTCTTTAAACTAGGATTGAAGGGGAGGGTGAACTAGAATTACATCGGGCTGACAGGTCATTTAGGGGTCAGACATTAATGGAGGGTGGAATGGGTTATATGGGGCACAGTTATGGCAGGTGACAAGAATGATATGAAAAACACCAGAGCAAAATGTAATAATACATTAAAGTGTTTGTTCACCAATGCCAGAAATATGCCAAGCAAAATAGGTTAATTGGAAGCTCTGGTGCATGAGGAGAGCTATGATGTAATCGTTATTGCTGAAAGATCATTTAGGGGTCAGACATTAATGGAGGGTGGAATGGGTTAGATGGGGCACAGTTATGGCAGGTGACAAGAATGATATGAAAAACACCAGAGCAAAATGTAATAATACATTAAAGTGTTTGTTCACCAATGCCAGAAATATGGGGGGCGTAGCTTGCGCGCGAGCGAGATGGCAGCCTAGACACTGAGCTCCAGCCAGCCGGAGATAAAGCGAGGACCATCGGACAGCTTTCAGGTCCTATTGAGCCTCCCATCCACCCGGCAGATACACTGGGGACGTGGAGACACAATGTCCCGCAAAAGGAAAGATGACCGCTTCATACAGAAGCTTACGGCCTTCTCGTTCAGGCCGGCGCTGAGGGGAAGCCTCCAAGATGGCGCCTATACAGATCTCCTCAGCAGCGATCCTGATGGAAACACGGACGGTCTATCATCCCCACCCCTGATCGGCACCCCACCGCTGTCCCCTGACACACGGAGCCCAGCGAAAGCGCGGATGCACCTGGATGTCTCGCAACACGCCGCACACGTGAGTACCAATGTGCAAGGCACTGACGCCATTTCCTCACTACAAACTTCTATCGCGGCCTTCCCAACAACAGTCCAGCCAGTTTTAGACACCACGATGAAGGACATGTTGATGCTCCTTCAGTCCTCATTGATGTCTAACCTATCATCCCTGATACACAAGGTATCCACTGACGTGCAACATATGGGGGACAGGGTCTCTTACATGGAAGAAAAAATGGAGGAATGCACTGATGTTGTCAACAGTCTGGTTGACGCCAATGAGGCCCAGAGAGAAGACACTGACTGGATTAAATCCAAACTCGCAGACCTCGAAGATACGTACAGGCGCAATAACATAAAGATACGTGGCGTCCCAGAATCTATACTCCCAGCTGACCTCCGCTCCTATACAAACACCCTGTTTTCGAATTTACTGCCTGACCTGTCCCCCATAGAACTCACCATAGACCGCATCCACAGATTGCCTAAGCCGCGCCATCTTGCTGAAACAGTCCCGAGAGATGTGCTTCTACGCATTCATTTTTACCAAGCAAAAGAACAGATCCTGGCCAAATCCCGCGAACTTAGAGTCCTTCCTGCTCCTTATGAGAACATACAACTGTACGCAGACCTGTCCCAATATACGCTCCAAATGAGAAGGAAGCTGAGTACCGTGACCAAAGCTTTATCAAACCACAAGATAGTCTACAAATGGGGCCCCCCCGCCACTATTCTAGTGACTCACAATGGCATTCCACATACCATCTCCACCATAGAGGGGGGCACCAAATTGCTGCTGTCATGGGGCATTGTTCCAGAACCTCCGAATGCCTACGCTGACCCACGGGGAAAACCTCCCCTGCCCCGCAGGAACCCCCGGAATAACGCTCACAACGATGCCCACCACCCAGATAATTTGCGCTGATTACATGTACCTGTTCCTGTCTAAAATAGCCCACCGTTTGATCCGGCTGGCTGCTCGTTATGTTCCTTTGTTTCACTACTGCTCCTTGAGCCTGAACTGTACCCCAAGTTTGCTCAGCATCAGGATATACTCCGACTTGCTGATTATTATTGTTTTACGTTAACCCTTTTCTTTTATTCTTTCGTTATTTTGACCGCCCAGAGGATAACGCTTTAACAGAGAGACTCTCCCGCACACCAAGACTCCGAACTACTCATCACAACCTCTACGTGTCCAGATCCCAAGCACTCCGCTTGTTCAACTATCCTACCAGGAGTTCTACCGCTTAGTGGAAATCCGTTGGGTCTATTTCTTCTAACTGTAAGTTGTGTCCATACACCTTGCACATTCATCACCCCATCATGTCCTTTACCGTTCTGACCCTAAATGCAAAAGGACTAAACCATCCGGTTAAACGTTCATCCCTATGGAAGTCGGCTGTTTCGGTCAAATGCGACATCCTATGCGTCCAAGAGACTCACTTCCAGCAGGACTCTCACCCCCGTTGCCAGAACCACCAATTCCCCCATGTTTTCACATCATCCTACAAGAAAAAGCAGAGGGGCGTTATGATAGCCATCCGGAACACAGTATCTTTCCAACTACAGACACTCGTAACTGACCCGGAGGGTCGCTATATCATCTTGATCTGCTTGATTAATAATGTTCAATATACGCTGGTTTCCTTGTACGCTCCGAACCAACGCCAAATGCCTTTTCTTAAATGTGTCATGAAAAAAGTCAAAGCCCTTCAATCAGGGTATCTTTTAATGTGTGGCGATTTCAATCTTGTCCCAGACAACGACCTAGATTCCACAGCATCCACTAAGAGGCACATATCTCCTCTGAACAAATTTATCTCCAATAACAATCTGTTTGATGTGTGGAGGTGCTGTCACGCGAGCGAACGAGATTACACTTTTCTCTCGCCGCGCCACAATACCTACTCACGCATAGATCTGTTCCTCTCGGATAGGTCATTACTACAACGAATCTCGGCTTCGGTGATCCACCCCACCACCTGGTCGGATCATGCCCCTGTTAGCATCTCCATCGATGCAAGTACTCCACAAACTAACTCGTACCTCTGGCGAGTCAACAATGCCCTGATTAGGGACCCATCCACAGCAATCCTCATACACCAACATTTGGAGGAATACTTCTCCATAAATTCAAACTCCGTATCTGACCCGGTGGTGGTGTGGGCCGCCCACAAGGCCGTCATCAGAGGTGTGTTTATCCAGCTAGGAGCTAGGATCAAAAAATCCAGAACAAATAAAATTGACCAGATTACAGCTGACATTGCCCTTCTTGACTCACAAAACAAATCTCAGCCCTCGCCCTTACTGCAAGCCACTATCTTTAACCTACGACACGAACTCCGCTCGCTCCTCTTAGAATCTTTTGAGAGGGCCTGCACAAGAGTTAGAGCCACCACATATGCTACGGGGAACAAAGCGGGCAAGCTACTAGCCTTGAAAATAAGGGGGCGTAGGATCAAATCCAAAATCCCTTACATATTTCACCCTCACACAAAAGAAAAGTTAATGAAGCCCCAGGAGATAGCTAGTGCTTTCAGTACTTATTATGCTGGGTTGAATAACATACGAGATTACCTCTCTACACATCAACCGACACGACAGGACATTGAGACCTTTTTAGGAAAGATTAGCCTCCCTTCTTTGTCTGACGATCAATTGGAAACTCTTAATTCAACTTTCTCAGTGGCTGAACTGGACAGAGCTATAACCAATCTCCCCAACTCTAAATCTCCGGGACCTGATGGGTTCACTGGGGAATACTACAAGAGATTCCGACAAATTCTGAACCCTACCCTCTGCGAAGTATTCAATTCGGCCGCGTCTAACTCCTCCTTCCCCTCTGACATGCTAAGAGCAGTAATTGTCACTCTTCCGAAACCAGGCAAAGACCCAACCATTCCCCAAAACTTCCGCCCCATCTCTCTACTGAATGTGGACGCTAAATTATATGCCAAGTTAATAGCGAATAGACTGACTGATATCCTTCCCACACTGATACACAGGGACCAATCGGGATTCACCAAAGGCCGGCAGGCTTCAGACGCCACAAGGCGAATGATCAATGTCATACACCAGGCGACTCTCTCAGGCACCCCCTCTGTGCTCCTGTCCCTTGATGCTGAAAAAGCGTTTGACAGAGTACATTGGGGGTTTCTATCCTCGGTCCTCTCTAAATTTGGCTTTACTGGACAGATCCATAGAGCGATTATGGCCCTTTACTCCAATCCCTCGGCCCAAGTATATTCAGCGGACTCATTATCACCCCCCTTTGATATTACCAACGGAACTAGACAGGGCTGCCCCCTTTCCCCTCTGATTTTTAATTTACTAATGGAAACCCTGGCCCAATCCATCCGATCAAACCCGCTTATTACAGGTATCACCACGGGAGGCAGTGAACACAAGATCAGCCTATTCGCTGACGACGTCATACTAATACTATCTGAGCCATCCACATCACTCCCAGCGGTTCAACAAGCGCTAGCTTACTTTAGCAAAGTGTCCTACTATAAAGTCAATGAATCCAAAAGCCATGTCTTAAACCTAGGAGTCAGCACCCCCACCAGCCTACTGTTACAACGCCAATTCCCATTTACATGGGCTGATCTAAGCATCACCTATCTGGGTATCCAACTGACCAAGTCACCCGATCAGCTCTTCCACCAAAACTATGTCCCTTTCCGGAATAAACTTCAGATCCAACTCCAAAAATTGGGGTCTCAAGAACTGTCTTGGACAGGCCGCCTAGCAGCGTTTAAAATGTTCCACCTGCCCCAACTCCTCTATCTTTTTAGGACCTTACTAATTCCCATTCCCGTCCAATTTTTTAAATCACTTCAATCTATCTTGACCTCCTATGTCTGGCAGGGCAAGAGAGCTCGATGTGCCCATGCCACCCTTGTTAAAACACGTAAGGCGGGCGGCACGGGATTCATAGACTTCCAACATTACTACTTGGCCTCGGTTCTCACCCAATCTAGAGAATGGTTCGCGACCTCCCCACGAACTGCCTGGACTCAGATGGAATCTGCCCTTACACCTGGTAAGGGCCTATCTCCATGGTTACTCTCCACCACCTCGTCCACTAAGACCCCTTCATCAATATCTCCTACAATGTTGGCTACCATTAAATCATGGAACAAATTTATCTCCTTAACCCACAGCCACCCTGACAATGTCACACTGAAAATCCCGATTGAGTCCCTACAATACCACATAGACCTGATCTCCTACAAGCAGTGGCATGATCATGGCATACTCTATATTAACGACATTCTGGTTGATGGAATCATCGAACCATTCCCAATCCTGCAAAAAAAGTACAATCTGCCTGATAGTGATTTTTACCTATATCTTAGAACCAAACACTTTTTAACTACCTACCCCCACTAGGAACGCTACATAACTCTGTCCACATGGCTCTTCCTACAAAACCCTTCCCCAAAGGTGAAGGGCATATCCCTTTTTTTATAATACATTACAACAGAAATCCACCTTCACAAAATCACCCCCCCTACTTAAATGGGAATCAGATCTTGGACGCTCCTATTCAGACCAACAGTGGGCCAAGGCTTGCAAATCCGTGTACTCTGTTACCAGCTGCTCTACCCTTTGGGAACTATCCACGAAAATTATGTTAAGATGGTATTTGACCCCAGCAAAGTTATCCAAATTTGGCAAATTGCAGAGCGACAGATGTTGGAGGAACTGTGGCTCCCAGGGGACTTTGTTCCACACACTCTGGGGCTGCCCCAAATTGGCAAAGTTCTGGTCATCAACCTTCCAAATAATATCAGAAACCTCCCACTTGACAGCCGACCCCCAACCTGACCTAGCCCTTCTATCACTTGATCTAGACAAATTTCCACATGAATCGAGACACACTGTCCTACATATTCTGTTGTCAGCTAGGCTATCTATAACAAGGAAATGGAAAAACCCTCTACCACCCACCATTGGGGAAGTTATACAAACTACTCACCTGCACTACACATACGAGACCACACTGGCGTTCAAGGATACAAACAGAGATAGTGCTCGTAAGAAATGGCTTGGGTGGACATCCTGGTACGATAAATATTGCCTAACCCCAATTGTCCTACCTTGAAATATCTGGTTTCGTTGTACTCGGAGGGGGGCCAATCCGGGCCTTGGCCACAGTCTAGGCCCCATAAGGGGTGGCCGAGGCACGGGAGGGTCCCGTCAGCTGAGGATAACCTCTGACCTCCACATACAAGTCTCTTTACACCTATCTATACATTTCAACACTCTATCCTCTGGGTTCAAACTAGTCAAACTGGTAATTGTTTCTGATATTAATCTGTAGTATATAGGGCGTTGTTCTACCGCCGCAATGTTCTTTGGATATATCTACTATCTGTTGGATTTACCTCTTCGGAGGAAATGTATTGTTTATCAATATGTGTAACTCAAAATTCAAATAAAAATCTATTGATTAAAAAAAATGCCAGAAATATGCCAAGCAAAATAGGTTAATTGGAAGCTCTGGTGCATGAGGAGAGCTATGATATAATTGGTATTGCTGAAACTTGGCTTTAATCCTCACATGACTGGGCTATTAATATTCCTGGCTATGCACTCTTTCGGAGAGACAGGGTAAAAAGGAAAGGTGGCGGGGTCTGTCTTTATGTGAGAAGTGATCTCAAAGCATGCGTGAAAGAGGACCTGGTTGATGGAGAGTGTGATAAGTCTAAAGCATTATGAGTGGTGGAACTGCATATACCTGTAGATGTGCGTAGTTCAAATGTAATCATTGGAGTTTGTTATAGAAAATTAGGGATGAGCTTCACGTTTGAAATTAACGTATGTTCGACTCGAACATCGTCCGTTCGACGAATTAGAACAAAAACGATCATTCGCGGCAAAGTTCGAGTGAATCGAAATGGCCCATAATTCACTGCGGCATTGCGCGCTGATGATTGGTCAAGCATGCACCATGACCCTGCATGCTTGGCCAATCACAACGCTCAAAAAAAGAAGAACAATAATTGCCCAAAGACAGGGTGGCTTTGGCCAATTATGGCTCAGGGGGTTTAGTACACGCTTGATGCAGTGCTCTAAAGTGTTGTATTGCCTGCATAGTGTTTACTGCATAGCTGTTACTGCACGTGTGCTATTTAATTGCACATAAACGCAGTCGCTGTAACTGCGCGTGTGCTGTTTAATAGCAACTAAATGCATTTGCTGTAACTGCATGTGTGCTATTTATTTGCACCTAAACGCAGTCGCTGTTAATGCGCGTGGGCTATTTAATTGCACATAAACGCAGTCACTGTAACTGCGCGTGTGCTGTTTAATAGCAACTAAATGCATTTGCTGTAACTGCACGTGTGCTATTTATTTGCACCTAAACGCAGTCGCTTTTAATGCACGTGGGCTATTTAATTGCACATAAACGCAGTCGCTGTAACTGCTCGTGTGCTGTTAAATAGCACCTAAACGCATTAGCTGTCACATGTCACCAAGGTGGCAGGCTGGGCTAAGTGATGGCAGGATATTGGGAGGTGGGATGGCAGGGTGCTGGGAGTGAGGATTGCTGTGAGCAGGAATGGCAGGGTGCTGGAAGTGAGGATTGCTGGGAGCAGGAATGGCAGGGTGCTGGAAGTGAGGATTGCTGGGAGCAGGATGGCATGGTCCTGGAAGTGAGGATTGCTGGGAGCAGGAATGGCATGGTGCTGGGAGTGAGGATTGCTGTGAGCAGGAATGGCAGGGTGCTGGAAGTGAGGATTGCTGGGAGCAGGATGGCATGGTCCTGGAAGTGAGGATTGCTGGGAGCAGGAATGGCATGGTGCTGGGAGTGAGGATTGCTGTGACCAGGAATGGCAGGGTGCTGGAAGTGAGGATTGCTGGGAGCAGGATGGCATGGTGCTGGAAGTGAGGATTGCTGGGAGCAGGATGGCATGGTCCTGGAAGTGAGGATTGCTGGGAGCAGGAATGGCATGGTGCTGGAAGTGAGGATTGCTGGGAGCAGGAATGGCATGGTGCTGGAAGTGAGGATTGCTGGGAGCATGATGGCATGGTGCTGGAAGTGAGGATTGCTGGGAGCAGGAATGGCAGGGTGCTGGAAGTGAGGATTTCTGGGAGCAGGGTGGCATGGTGTTGGAAGTGAGGATTGCTGGGAGCAGGAATGGCAGGGTGCTGAAAGTGAGGATTGCTGGGAGCAGGATGGCATGGTGCTGGAAGTGAGGAATGCTGGGAGCAGGAATGGCAGGGTGCTGGAAGTAAGGATTGCTGGGAGCAGGATGGCATGGTGCTGGAAGTGAGGATTGTTGGGAGCAGAATGGCAGGGTGCTGGGAGTGAGGATTGCAGGAGAAGTTTGGTTTGTGGAAAAAGCAGCAACTTTGAAGGTATTTTTATTTTGTTTTTGAGCAGCCATTAAAAAGGTCTGGGCAAGCACAAAGGGGGTGGGGTCAGGGGAGGAGCCAAGGGGGCGGCAAAATAAGGTTTCGCCTAGGGTGTCAAAAATCCTTGCACCAGCCCTGAACACATGCCACTACTATAGACACCCAGCAGGTGTGATATTTAAAGGAATTTTTCAATTTTTTGTTCACTTTAAGCATCATTAAAATCGCTGCTCCAGAAAAAACGACAGTTTTTAAAACTTTTTTTCAATTGATACATGTTCCCTGGGGCAAGACCCGGGTTCTGAAAGACGTTTTCCAACATTAAATTGAATATTGGTCTTTAAAATGACTTACCTTCAAGAGAGCACATTTTCCAAGGATGAGGGCTTTTAAGATAAATCCCATAAAAACTGAACTATTAAATATAGGAGTAGGAAAAAAAGAAGAACTTCCCATTTATGTGGGTGAGAGAACAACTGCCATACTTAGGAATCAACTTGACATCTACTGTTGAGAAACTGGATTTGGCAAATTATATCCCACTACTGAATGAGATCAAAGCGGAACTAAAGAACGGCTCATTGAGATCTCCATCATGGGTGGGAAGGATAAATATGGTGATCCTCCCAAAAATAACATATACAATAAAACCTTGGTTTGAGAGTGTTTTGCAAGACAAGCAACATATTTTTATAAATTTTGACTTTATATACAAGCAATGACTTGATGTAAGAGTAGGGTCATGTCACAATGGAGTATAAAATAGAAAAGAGGCGCCTCTAAGTGTAGCAATATGGTTACATTTAACAACTTAAGGACCCACTACCGACAACATACGTCGGCAGAATGGCATGGCTGGGCACAATCACGTACCTGTATGTGTCTCTTTAAGCCCAGCCGTGGGGTCGCAAACGCACCGCCAGCGACACGCTCATGACCCGGTCCGAAGCTCCATGACCGCACCCGCGGGACCCGCAGACCCGATCTCTGCCGCGTGTCCCACGATCGGTCCTCGGAGCTGAAGAACTGGGAGAGGTGTGTAAACACACCTTCCCTGTTTTTCATTGTGGCAGTGATCGTCTGTCACTGATGTCACACATCCAGCCCCACCCCCCTACAGTTAGAAACACATATGAGGTCACACTTAACACCTACAGTGCCTCCTAGTGGTTAACTCATAAACTGCAATTGCCATTTTCACAGTAATCAGTGCATTTGTATAGCACTTTTGCTGTGAAAATGACAATGGTCCCAAAATCAAAAGTCAAAATTGTCCGATGTGTCCACCATAATGTCGCAGTCACGGAAAAAAGGTAGAAGAATTTGTATCGTCCTAAACTGAGGAAAAAACGTTTTTTTATATATTTTTGGGGATATTTATTATAGCAAAAAGTAAAAAATATTCATTTTTTTCAAAATTTACGCTCTATTTTTGTTTATATCGCAAAAAATAAAGACTGCAGAGGTGATCAAATACCACCAAAAGAAAGCTCTATTTGTGGGGAAAAAAGGGACGCCAATTTTGTTTGGAAGCCACGTCGCACGACCACGCAATTGTCAGTTAAAGCGACGCAGTGCCGAATCGCAAAAAGGGGCAAGGTTCTTGACCTGCTAAATGGTCCGGGTCTTAAGTGGTTAATGAAGGTACAACATTTAGCAACTCACATGGTTGATGATAAAACCATGCACATCTAAGTATGCAGGCATCCGGGGTAAAGCTGTCCACATAGACCATTCTCCTTACCACCATTGATGTCATCCCTTCCACACTGCGCTCCACAATAGGTTCAAACCTTGCTTTCAGATCACTCTACAGCAGGGTAGTCTTTCTGGTCATGATTGCAGACTGTTAGCTCCGAGAGCCAGCTGTGAGGAGGTCTATGTAAATCGCTTCACCCCGGATCCCTGCATACTTAGATGTGCCTGTTTTAGTCATCAATTATGTGAGTTGCTAAATGTTGTACAATCATTAAATGTAACCATATTGCTACACTTAGAGGCGCCTCTCTTCTCTTTTATAGTCTGTAGCTCCTGCTGGAATTTACTTCTAATCCCCTTGGGGAGGCTGCCATTTGTGGAGGGACATTTTATGGTTACACAACTTATCACATTGCTATAGTCTTTTTATATGGACTATAAACTGAAGGACTTATGAATTAATGACTGTGGAACAAATCATTTGAGTTTCCATTATTATATGGGAAAAATGTCACCTCTTCTTTGTGAAACAGGCACTTTCAGCGCCGTATTGTGTTCCATGCTGGAATGCATATGGCACATGTGTGATGACGTCATTGCCGGGTGTTGTGATGTGTTCCAGCGTGGACATACGGCGCTTTGCTTGAATTAGTGCCACTACAGCTTTTTGCTGGCTATAAAGCATACAGCCGGGTTCTATTATTGTCAGCCATAACCTGTCAGCTCAGCTACCTTATGCCGCGTACACACGATCGGTTAAACGGATGAGAACAGTCTGATGGACCATTTTCATCAATCCAAACCGATTGTGTGTGGGTGCCATTGGTTAAAATCAGCCAACTTGTTTTAAATTTAACTGATGGATAACTAACCGATAGCAAAAAAACGATCGTTAGTAGGCACGACCATCGGTTAAAAATCCACACATCCTCAGAATCAAGTCGACGCATGCATGGAAGCATTGAACTTAATTTTTTTCAGCATTCTGACACGATCAATTTTTTAACCGATGGTGTGAAGGCACGATGGACCATCAGTTAGCTTCATCGGTTAACTGATGAAAACGGTCCATCAGACCGTTCTCATCGGATGGACCGATCGTGTGTACACAGCATTACACATGTTGCTGACTTTGCTCCCTTTGCTAGAACACCGCTCCAGGAAACCACTACTACTTTGCTGCTAAAGACTTACCCTACAACAACAGTATTGCTGCAAACTAGTACCTACATGCCTTGAACATTTTGCACCATGGACATTTCATCTCCTGCATAAAGATACCTACAAATGGATAAGTAGTCATTCCTTCACTTATAGTTCTAAAGGAAGAACTAATGCTAATGTTTCATCTATTAAAATTGTAGTATTACAAATACCATGTGGATATTACCATATCTTACTGGTCCGGGGCTTAAATGGTTAATGAATGAAAATTTGAATAAGCATCTTGATAGAGTTTTCTGAGGTGGAAAAAAAAAATATAGAAACTGGTTAACAGACCAAATAGTTAAAGGATGAAATTATATTCTTACAATTTAATTGTTTTAATAAATTTACTAGTGTACAGGGATATACATAATTTGATATGTCAATATAAAATAGTAGCTGGCCATTACCTATTCAAAATAATTATTTATAACCTAATTAGCATGCCAGTTTAGCAGCATGCATTATGTATTAATTACACGTATGTTGATAAATGGTTGTTGTTTTGAAAATATTTTGATATTTTAGCAGATGCACACTTTGCATTATGCACAGTGTGTCGGAGTAGCATGCCTTAGAAGTCTGGGTAGAAAATGTTGGCAGATGATGTCATTGCATGAAACATATGCTGCTTCTCCCTCTCTGTTAAACCTAATGCCACCTGAGATAACAAAATCAGAACTGCCCTCTGACAAACTGTGTCTGGCGAGTTGCCTGAAATGGCTCACAGAAGAAGCTGGGCAGCATTATGGAATGTGTGAACATGGCAGCACAAAGGGAATGAAGTAAGACAGGATCTGCTTAACCTCTGCTCTGCTGGAATTTTTTTTATCTATTACACATTTTGAAAAAAAAAAAAGAATTAAAGAATCACTAAAGGATTTTTTTTTTGTTTTTTTTTGCTGAAGTGACTGTTTACAGGGTATAGAGACATAAAAGTTAACTGATTCTTTTTAAAAATTATTAAAAATAGATAAAAATCAATCATATAATATGCCTCTAGATTCACTTTTGTTTTTAAACTGGTTTTGTGTTTATGTGAAGTAGAGAGAGAGAGAGAACAAAAACAAACAAATCCAGGGCAGTGTTTTGTTTTTAAAATGAATCTGATTGGTTCTGAGTTTTAGACACACAGCTTGGACCACAGTGAAAAGCTGCCATGAGATTTTTCATAAGGAGCCAGACAAGCAGGAAGTGTGGAGATCAGAGCAGAATTACAGTAACTTCAAAGCAAAAACGAACAATGAGAACATGAAAACACAACTGCATTAAGGTAAAGGAAGCTATTTAGCAAAAAAAAAATTCCTTTAGTGATCTTAAAAGGTGTCAGCACATGTATTTCTAACTATTTTACATAATTGACCTGATGCTGCCTGAAAGGTAATGTGGATAGTAATTCAAAAATTTAGAATATAATTTAATACTAAGTATATAGAAGCCAGAATAAGTTAATTTCTTTAACCTGATAAATTAAAGAGTTGTAAAAACATGATAGCACACATAATTGCTGCACAAATCATTGAGTAATTCAGCGCCACAAAAATATGTTTCAATTCCAAACTGCAGCAAGACATCATTTTCTAAAGTCATTTTTTTCTTGCAGAATCTAGATTTTCCATTTCTGTAAGTCTGAGGTCATATTATAGTTATACACTGTAATAGATTATATATGTTGCCATTTTATGTTTTCACAATTCTTTAAATTTGTTGTTCCTTTATTTATTATTATTATTTTTAATTTGTGTTCATCAGTCCTAGGACACAGTGATCTTGCCATGGTAGGCCCCTTTGTTGACCTTTCATGTCATAGTGGATGTGTTTCGGGGTCCCTATTTATCATGCATGAGATTGCTTTCTATGAATCAACTGCATGATAGGAGAATTGAGAGGCTTTGGACTTCCCCATCAGTGGGCAACAGGGCTTGCACTTCAGACCCAAAACACTTCTTGACATTGCATAACATTTTGAAGTTTGAACCTCATTATTATCTCCAATGAGTGTAGTGGTAAAAAGTAGACCACAAGAATGTGTTTTGCCAGTGGGTTTATTATGTGTAATCTCCACTTGAATGCATTAAAAATATTGTTACTTAAACACCTATTCAATAAGCTTTACAAATATCCATTTTCATAAAACCCACACTATAACAACATCTTCAGCTCTATTCCAGTGAAAGACAACTGTGAATCAGTTGTCATTTTCACAACACACAGTTAAAAAAAAATATTTTATGACCCAAAATATGTCTTTATCTTAATGTCTTAACCTTTATGCCCTGTACACACGATCGGATATTTGATGGAATCTAATCCAATGGATTTTGTTGTCAGATATCCAATGAAGCTGACTTTCTTCAGTCTTGCCTACACACCATCGGTCAAAAATCCCACTGTGTCCAAACGCGGTGACGTAAAAAAACTACGACATGCTGAGAAAAATGAAGTTCAATGCTTCCGAGCATACGTCGACTTGATTCTGAGCATGCATGGATTTTTGACCGATGGACTTCCACACAGACGATTGTTTTCTCTATTGTTTTTTTATTCTTAGGAAATTTTTAAAACATGTTCTATTTTTTTCACCGATGGAAAACAAACCGATGGGGCCCACACACGATTGGTTTGTCCAATGAAAACAGTCCGTTTTTATCAGACAAACCAATCACGTGGACATCATTTTTACTATTGTCATTTCTACCTCATATACTAAAAATTCTTAAAAAATATATTGTTTTCTTCCATGCACAACTTCTGTCCTCTAATCATTTGTTCACATATAGAAATCACTTCAGCCAAATCTTAATGCTGGCCTAGGATATACTTGAACCATGTTTATAACTCATCTCTACTACTGCAACTCTCTCCTCATTGGATTGCCTTTACATAGGCTTTCCCATTTTCAGTCCATCATGAATGCTAATGCCAGACTCACCCACCTTACCAACCATTCAGTGTCTGCTACTCCTCTCTGCCAATCCCTCCACTTTTTTCTGCTCACCCAACAAATTATATTGAAAATACTAACAACTTAAAAAGACATTCACAACTCTGCCCCCAGCTAAATCACTATCATATTTTCAGAATACCAACCAAATTGTTCTCTTTTTTTTTTTCCAAGACCTCCCTCTGTCTAACTCCCCTGTCACCCCTCACATACTCTCCTCCAGGACTTTTTCTGATCCTCCATATCCTCTGGAACTCCTTACCCTAATCTGCCGGACTATCGCCTACTCTTTCACTTATAGGCAATCCCTGAAAAACCTTCTCTTTAGAGAAGTCAATATTGCCTCCCCCTAACAATTGTATTTTTATTTTATCCATCAGCTCACCCCTCACAGTTGTTACCTTTCATTTCACGTGACCCTCCCTTTTATAATATAAGCTCTAATGAGGGGCCCTCTGAACCCGGCTCTCTATTTTCTCGTCGGGTTTCCCGGCAGAATTTTTCCTGCTGAGAAAACCGGTTGTCTGTGTGCTTACCTGTCCTAGGTAAACCCGTGCATGCTTGATAAGACTTTGACGCATGCACGGTATTAGTGTGGGGCGTAGCAACATGGCAATGATGACATTGAATGTGACGAGTGCTGGCTAGTCGTAGTCAATGACGTTGCTGCGTTCTTGCCATTCAAAAGAACGGCGGTTCTTTTGAGTGGCCGTCTGTACACAGGGCTTGGCAGGGCAAGCTTGCCAGGAATCTCATCAGGAAAACCAACGTTTTTTTCCTGATGGGATTCCCGGCCGTGTGTACAGGGCTAAAGACTTGTTTCACCCTTATACACCTACATTTTTACAGGACTTGATGCAAGACTATTACCTATCCCAATAACATTTTATGCATTATCATGAAATTACTAACTTCTGGAAAACTCTTACTAAAGATCCCAGTGCTTTCTTAATCCCAGCCTTTCTTCATAATTTAATGTGTAATACAAACTATTCTATTTCTGAAATGTATTCAGATCTGTAAACTCTGTTCAACAGACAACGAGGGGGATAATAAACACAGCTGCCCCTTCACCGCAAAGCTGCACATCCACCAGGACAGACAAAACCAGACAAGACACAGGAACACATCAGGGGAGGGCAAAAAAAACAGATGGACATAATGAAAAAAGAACATTAGAATATTAGAACATATCACAAAAAATCATCAAAATGTCTTACGGAAACTAAAACCCTCTCATGTCATGATAGGATCAAAACAAAGGTTGTATGAATAGCAGTATTACAGAAAAGGGGAGGAAAGTGAAATGGAGAAAATCAGATAAAATAAAATAGAAAAACTAGGTAATGAAAGAAATATATGTAAATAGATATTTAAAGGGATAAACCCAAATTGTATGGCAAAGATTGTTACAAAGGCTTGAATATTATAGACCTGGTTTTACAAAGTCAGAACAAAAAAAGAGGTCTGACCTATAAAAAAGGTTTGTACAGGCTTGTCCCCTTTTGCCTCCCCTGGAATTTGGTATAACAACCTCAAGAACAAAGAAAGAGACCATATTTGATATGTCTTGTAAGAGGTGTAACAATCTTACCATTACCTGAACAATAAGTGTGGACTCCTATCCTTTGTCCAAACTGTTATTTTGTTTTTCCGGTGTGGAAAGCTCCACATCAGCAAATCATGATTAATATGTGTTAGGCACTTAGAAAAGGTTTTGGATCTATGCCAGTGACCAATGGGCAATTTAATACCTGAGCCTTCAAAGTCCCAGGGACAGCATGGACAATCACCACATCCGTATGTGCCGCGTGGCTGTGTATTGTTTTTTCTATATGGTGTGTAATGACTGGATGTCAGTTGATCTCTAAGGGACGTGGTACATCTAAAAATGGGCTTGGGGTCTTTTTAACATATTTGGAACAGATCACTTTATTCCCACAACCACTGTATTCCCACCCCTCCGTAGGACCATTCCTTTAGTGAGTGGTGGCCCATGGCTCTCACGGGGTGTGTCTAATGAACATATATGTGTATATAAGAAGGTACTCCTTCAAAACACTTCAGCCGGACCGGTGCTGATATCCTCCCTTTTGCTATCTGGAGTCTGTTAGTTTCAAGACTGATTGCCACAAATTGGCGGCTTTTGCAAGCAATAATTTTCCACGTGTTTGTGAGTAGTTTTTAAATTATTTTTATTAATACATTTTCTTGGGATAATGCACAAGGCTGGTGGACGCTCTTCGTTTTATCGTTTTTATGACTATTAGGATTTTCCCTTATCCTAGAGGGCAGAAGGGCCAGATACTCTAACTCTTGAGTCATAGACCACCCAGTCATCACACTAATGTGTTTGTCTGCTGTTACTTATAAGAATTCTAAACATAGCTTCACTTCTCAAAGTCATTTTTACTTCAAAAATGGGTATCATGGAGTTTTAATTTCTGATCTATCTATTTCAAATCCAGTTCCTTCTGTTACCAACAGATTAACTACATTTCAGGAGATTCAGGAAAAATGTATCAAGTCTTTGAGGAGGGCTCAGGAATATTACAAGAATGCTCCTGATAAACATTGCAGATCACTCCCTACCTTTCATGTGGGGGACAAAGTTTGGTAATCAACCAAAAATATGAAGATCCATATTCCATGTGCAAAGTGGGCCACAAGTTTGTAGGACCCTTCCAAGCTTAAAATTTCTCAACAGTATGATGATTCACCCTGTTTTTCACATATCACTACTCAAACCGTTTCATGAAAATCCTTTTTCCTGGCAGAATTTAGCCACCTCCTCCACCTGTTGACGTTCGGGGTGAAGAAGAATTTGTGGCGGAGAAAATATTTGATTTTGATCTTTAGGAACAAATTACAATATCTGGTTCAATGGGAAGGATTTGGGCCAAAATAAAATTCTTGGGAATTTCATGCCCCTAGATTAACAAGAGAATTCCACCAAAGATTTCCTCACAAACCTGGCCTTAAGACATCCAGGGGACATCCTTGGAGGAGGGGAGTACTGTACTGTACTGGACTTGAACCTGTGACCTTTGCTGTGGCTAGTGTTGACTCTTCTCAATGAACTACCTGAGATGCTGGACAGCGCCCTGTCTGATCCATTGAACAACCCCACCTTGTGCCTTGACTTCTGAAACTTGAACTGTTTGCTCCTCCCATGAACTTCCTTATTTAAGCCATGTCTCTGAACTTCCGGTTTGCCAGATTGTTGTGCTCCCTTCAGCCAGTGTCTCACTCTCGTTTTCCCTAAAACCATTGATATTTTCTACACATTATTGACCCTTGGCTTGTTCCTCAACTATACCTTTGCCTTATCCCAACCTGCAACTACAGTACGTATTATACACCTTTGGCTTGTTTTACTGACTATGCTTCTGTTTGATCTTTACCTGCTTATCCGCTTCTGAACCCTGACTTGCTCACCCCCTGGTAAGGCCATCTTGAGTGTCGTGACCTTGTACTAAGAAGCAGCACAATCTATCTTCACCATCGGGAGATCTGGTGAACACTGATTAGTACTTAGATTCCGCACCTCAGGTGAGCCTGAGTCATCCATCAGAGTGACTGACTGTGTACCTACCCTGCTGGTCAGTGGTAGTACTGCTACTGCTATAGCAACTGGTCTTTGAGTCTGACCCCTGACCATAACACTAAGTCTTTTTGCACCTGTATTTGCATTTCCTTGCCCTCAGGGGGCAATATACTGATTGGACTCGGTATGGACATTATACAAAGTATTGCACTGATTAGTCAACCCAAACATGTCATTTGGTCAGAAAGACAGTTGCTCCCCGACTCCTTTGTTGTTTTGTATGGTCTTTAATAAGGATGAGCTTTGAGTTTGAGTCAAACTCATGTTCGACTCGAACATTGCCTGTTGGGCGAACAACGAACAATTAGGGGTGTTTGCGGCAAATTCGGAAATCCGCGGAACACCCTGTTAAAATCTATGGGACAAATCTAAAGTGCTAATTTTAAAGGCTAATATGCAAGTTATTGTCCTAAAAAGTGTTTGGGGACCTGGGTCCTGCCCCAGGGGACAAGTATCAATGCAAAAAAACTTTTTAAAAATTGCTGTTTTTTCATGAGCAGTGAATTTAAAAATGCTTAAAGTGAAACAATAAAAGTGAAATATTCCTTTAAATTTTGTACCTGGGGGTGTAAAGTAACCATGTGAAATAGCGCATGTTTCCCGTACTTAGAACTGTCTCTGCACAAAGTATAATTTCTGAAGGAAAAAAAATCATTTAAAACAGACTCTCGGCTATAATGAATTGTCGGCTCCCAGCAATTCAGAGAGAATTTATTCATAAAAAAAAAGTCCCCCCAAATTTAATTACCAGGCCCTTCAGGTCTGGTGTGGATATTAAGGGAAACCCTGACGATATATTTTTTTTTTAAATGACGTGGGGTTCCCCCCAAATATTCATTCCAGACCCTTTCAGGTCTGGTGTGGATTTTAAGGGTAACTCCACCCCAAATTAAAAAAAATGGTGTGGAGTTCCCCCAAAAACCCACACCAGACCCCTTATCCGAGCACGCAACCGGGCCGGCTGCAGAAAAGAGGGGGGCGAGAGAGCGCTACGTCACTTGGCAAGCCCAGGCTTCCCCTTTGCGTCAGAGGGGATGGGGTCACGTGACGGGTGGCCCCGCCTCATCTATATAAGAAATGTCAGCAGCATCATTCGCCGGGCTGTCTCCGGTGGAGACAGGTGGCCGGCGATGCTGCGCTCTGCATCCCAGATGATCTTCTCATCGCTGGACTGGAGAGGAAATCACCCATCGCTGGATAACGACAACGTTGGAGTGGGGAGCAGGGATCGAGAGTGGATTACCACCGCTGGATTTTTTATTTTTTTTAATAAAGGACTTTTTTTCCACGGTGTGTTTTTTTACAACTATTTACACTTCCTTTGTGAAATGGTAGGGGGACAATGTACCCCATTACCAATTCACATATGGGGGATTCACATAGGGCAGGATCTGGGGGTCCCCTTTGTTAAAGGGGTCTTCCAGATTCTGATAAGCCCCCCGCCCGCAGACCCCCACAACCACCGGGAAAGGGTTGTGGGGATGAGGCCCTTGTCCCCATCAACATGGGGACATCCTCCCCATGTTGAGGGCATGTGGCCTGGTATGATTCAGGAGGGGGGGTGCCCCACACTTTTTTTTTTGTAAATGAATGAATTCTCTTTGTTTTGCCGGGAACCAACAATTTATTATAGCTGCAAGTCAGTTTTAAATTACTTTTTTTCCTTCAGAAATTACACTTTGTGCAGAGACAGTTTTAAGTATGGGAAACAAGCGCTATTTCACAGGAATATTTCACTTTTATTGTTTCACTTTAAGCATTATTAATTTCACTGCTCCTGAAAAAACTGATTTTGTTTATGTTTTTTGCATTGATACATGTCCCCCGGGGCAGGACCCAGGTCTCCAAACACTTTTAAGGACAATAACTTGAATATTAGCCTTTAAAATTAGCACTTTAGATTTCAAACGTTTGAGTCCCATAGACTTTAAAAGGTTTCTAAATGTCACCCAGACGTTTAGTGTGTTCACAGGTTCTGGTGCGAACCAAACTCATCCCTAGTTTTTAATTACTTTCTCTACATTCTCATGGTTCTCAAGAAATTATTGTTGTTGTATATGAACAATACAATACCTAGCTTGCTAGCAAAGCATTATATAACCCCCCTCCTTTCTGTGCTGTGGCTAATATAATTCTTTATTTGGTCATTGTGCCTAGCAAATGAATATTGGGCACAGCCTGATTGGATTGGATTGGATTGGATTGGAGTCAAAGAAGGCTCTTGTTTACTACCCATGTGAGATGTATTCAGGGAAAACAAAAGGTCAACCTTGAAAGTTTAGCTAATTATCATAATACTAACGCAGCACTCAATACTTTTTTTTCCCCCTTCAAAACATAAGTTTTATTGAACAAAAGAATACATACATGTAAAAAGTTTACACGACAAATCTCTGACATAATAAACAGCATCAAATTTGGTTATCCCATAACAACTTGACATGAGACAATATGGCTGCTAACAAGTACCTTAGGTCATATTCTTAAATGTGTGCAGCTCTGTAACCAGTAAAAGAGCGTTGTTGCACCAACTCCAGGTTATATTAGGGTTTCAGAGGCCTTAAGCCACCTATCCCAGATTTTGCCATACTTTGCGGGGCACCCTCTATGGGAGTAGACAAATTTCTTATAAGGCAGAGTGTTATTCACCTCCACTATCCTGTGCGAAAGACCCGGTGGACTGGGTCTCATCCAAACTCTAGCTTTAACCTTACTCACGAAGAACAAGGTTTCGTGCAGAAATATTTTTGTAAATATATCTATCTCCGGCTCTGGAAAAATTCCCAGCAGACATGGTTTGGACTGTAGTATTACAGGGGAGCCCATAGTGTCATGTAAGAACTGTATCACCTGTGTCCAGAATACCTGTATTTTAGAGCATTGCCAGAGGATGTGATAGAATGTACCTGGAGCTTGGCTACACATTGGGCAACTGGTTGGTTGATTTGGATTTTAGTGGTGTGAGATATGATCTATGCATTATAAAGACCTGAGTAAGACGATCCAACAGCTTAGGAGAGACAAATTTACAGGTATCCAAGGTTTCGCTCCACTCCTCATCCTCCATAGGTCCCAACTCTCCCTCCCATATAATCTTTAATGCATAGGCTGACACAGTTGCTTGTGGAAGCGAAAGCATGCTGTAAAACTGGGAGAGCAATTTCTTTTGATCAGGGTATTTTTATTGCTTCCATTAGGGGGTTGTTAGCTAGATAGATGTTGTCTGATGAGAACTGTGCATGAAAGGTGTGGCAGAGCTGTAGGTACCTAAAGAACATTTGGTTTGGGAGTGCAAACTCAGCTTTCAGTCTGTCAAAGATTTTTAGTGTTCCATCGCAAATAATATGAGTCAAATAGAATATTCCTCTATAACTTCACAGCTCACAATCTGGGATTGAGTGAAATTCTGGTAATGTTGCGTTATGCCACAAGAGGTGAATTCATGGGATGATGATAGGTTGAGCTTAGCAGAGGCTATATCCCACACCCTTCTATATTGATATAACATGGTTCGTTCAGTCGTCCCACACCTCTCGCTTTTCCTATTATTGCCACAAAGGGATCCTTGGTGTTCTGCGCCCACCCCCGGCATAGGAAGCAAAAGAACCTGTCATCTGTCTTGTCAACATGGAAGAGTTGTGACAGTTGGGTCGCTAGATAATACAGGTTGAAGTTGGGCAGGGCCGTACCAGCAAGATCTGTAGGGTTTTTAAGTTTGTGCCAAGGGAGCTTGAGTCTATTTATGCCCCATACAAATGGCTTTAGTAGGGCCTCCATCAATTTGAAATTCTTAAGAATTAGGTAGACTGGAGTATGCCAAATCATATACAAGATTTAAGGAAAGAGTATTATTATTACAAGATTTATTCAGCCCATCCATCAGCCCTTAGGGAAGATGTGCCCATATCTGAGTTCTGAGTGGAACTATATTGAGTGGTATATAGTCTGCTGGATCTCGGGTGGTTCATTTACCCAGGTATTTGATACTGTCTACTCTCTGTAGGGGAAGTACGGTTTTGTCTTTGGGCGGTGGGAAGCTGTCAAGGGGAAGTATTTGTCCCAATTGATACAGAGTCCAGAAAAGGTTTCAAACTGTTCTATTAGGGCTTAGACTTCCGAGAGGGAGTCTGCTGAGTCATCCAGATACAGCAGGGTATCATCATAATACTGTCACTGTGTTTCTGTCACTTCCCCCTTACTGAGTCCCATTACCTCCGGATGTGTATGTATAGCTAGCTATTGCCAGTGGTTCTGCCACCAGTGCATAGAGCAGAGGTGACAGGGGGCACCCTTGCCTTGTACCCCTGGAGAAAGGAAAGTGCTCAGAGGGAAATCCATTAGCAACTGCCCTTGCCACCGGGGCCTGATATAATAGCTTGGCACATTTTATAAACTTTGGGCCCAAACCAAATTTGCTCATGCAGATCCACAGGTACCCCCATTCGACTGAGTCAAATGCCTTGGCAGTGTAAAAGGGCACTATTATCCTGGAATATCATGTATAGTTTGGAGGTTAATGAAGAGGTGCCAAAGTGTAAAAGAGGTATTCCTGCCCTGCATAAAATCTACTTGGTACCCATGTATCAATGATAATATGACTTTGTTGAGGCGGATGGCAAGCACCTTCGCAAATATCTTATGATATGACTCGGGAAGATGAGGGTCCTTGTCTGGCTTGGGAATCAGTACTATGGTAGCTTCACACAGGTTGGAAGTTCAGACATTTCAAAGATGGAGTTATACAGAAATAACAGTTTAGGGACAAGTAGGTGGAAATGAATTCCACTGGTAGGCCATCTGAGCCCATGGCCTTGGACCTATGGAACTCCGCTTATAGCTCCAGAAATCTCATCTGCCATCAAGTGTGCCTCCAGCTCCTTTACGTGCTCCTCAGTCAACTGAGGAAGAGGTCATTTGAAGAGGAATGCGTCCATCAGGGATGGATCACTCAGGGCTTGTATGGCGTATAATGTGGCAAAGAAGTTTGTAACTGCCACGTCACACAGCTGGGTTACATCACTAGTGCACCCCCGGGAGAGCGGAGTGAAATCACCATGGGTGGTCTCTCCTCGCAGTGTACTAAGTATACTAGAAGCTTTCCTGCCCTTTCCCCATGTTTGAATGACTTTTGTCTGTGGAAAAACAGTTTATGTTTAGACTTTTCATAATGCATTAGGTGGACTGTCCTGGATCGTAGTTTAATGGCATTAGTTCTGTCAATAGTGGGGGCCCTCAGAAACTCTCCCTTAGCTGTAATCAAGTCCTCAGTCGCCTTGTCAATGGCCATTGCCGAAGTTTGTTTAATCCTATCAATACGCGTAGTAAGTGTCATGCGGGTGTGTCCCAGACAATCTGTGGTGTTGCGGTGCCCTCATTTGTAGCTAGGTATTGTTCCCAGTCTGTGGCAATGTCATCGTCTTCTGGGAACAACGTGAGCCAGAAGGGGTTTACCACCACGTCGCAGGTGGTTTGTCATGCGGCAGGCACAGTGTCCAATAGGGGCAATGGTCAGAGAGCAACCTAGGTGAATCCCACTTCAACCAGCCTTGGTAGCAAGGAGTGAGATAGGAGGATGAGGTCTATTCGGGACATAGAATGGTGGGAGGGGGAGAAGCAAGAGTATGCCCTTGATAAGGGATTCTTAGACCTCCAAGTGTCTACCAGGTTAAAGTCTGTCAGCAACCTAGCAAACTGGGTTGGGTGAGTTAGTGGTGGGGTGGTTGCGGACCTGCATTATCTATCCATGTTAGGATCAAGGTCATTATATAAAATCCCCCAGCCACACTACTGGGATAGAGGGGTGTAGTGCCATGTAGCCAAACCCAGCCATCAGAACAGACAAGTTTAATGGTAGTGACACATAGAAAGCCAGCAGCAGCATCATCTCTCTATGCAATTTAACCCTCAAGAACACACATCTACCCTCTGGGTCGATCTCTAATTCCTGGAGCTCAAAGGGTGTGGTTTTGAAATAAGAACTGACACCCCTCTAGAGTGGGTGGTGTGGACTGAGTGGTAAACCCACCCTATCCCGGGTGTTTAAATGCCCTCAGTAAATGCCCTCAGTACTGGCCAAACACATTTTTCATCATTTTGTTCCCACAAATAGAGCTTTCTTTTGGTGGTATTTGATCACCACTGCGATTTTTTTTTTTGCGCAAAGTATAAAAAAAGACAGAAAATTGTGAAAAAAATATGTTTTTATTTGTTTCTGTTATTTTTTTGTAAATAAATATGTTTTCTTCTTCAATGACGGGCACTGATATGCCTGCACTGACAGGCACTGATAAGGCGGTACCGATGGGCACCGATGAGGTGGCACCAATGAGGTGGCACTGATAAGCACTGATGATGGGCAGCACTGATGGGCACTGATAGGTGTCACTGGTATGTGGCACTGATAGGTACTCATAGGTTGCACTGGTGAGCACTCATCGGCGGCACTGATGGGTACTTATGGGTGGCACTGATGGGTACATATGGGTGGCACTGATATGTGGCACAGATAAGCACTGATGGTCACTGATAGGTGGGCACTCATGGGCACAGATGGGCACTGATGGGTGGTACTGAGGGACACTGATGAGTGGCACTGAGGGACACTGATGAGTGCCACTGATTACTATGGTGGTGGTATTGCTGGGCATCACTTTTTATGTACCATTATGGTATCAGTCATTGCCCATTTGTGGGGACTGATTGGCATATGTTGGGCATGTTTTGAAACATGTGGATGGCCAAGGGGGATATACTTGGCCATCCACATGTTGAAGGCTTCCCTGGTGGTCCTGGTGGCTTCCCTGATGGTCCAGTGTGGACATCCAAAGAGGGCTGCGCTGATGAACAATCAGCGCAAACCCCCCTGTCAGGAGAGCCGCCGATCGGCTCTCCTCTACTTGTGTCTGTCAGACGCGAGTGAGGAAGAGCCGATCAACGGCTCTTCCTGTTTACATAGTGATCAGCCATGATTGGACACGGCTGATCACGTGGTAAAGAGCTTCCACCGGAGGCTCTTTACCAAGATCGGAGATGCATCACTGATCGCCGCTCTGCGCGCCCCCACAGGCACGCCCTGGCATGTAATCCTGCTGGACGTCAATAGACGTCCAGTCAGGATAGCAGAACCACTTCCCGGACGTCAATTGTCTATTGACCGGACGGGAAGTAGTTAAAGTAAACATTTTATACTTTTACAGCTTTTTACTAATGCTGGCAGCATATAGGTTAAAACAGTATTAAACCCAAAAGCAATTTGTAGACATGGTGGCTGCATTGATACTCTTTGTAGGCTTTCTTTATTCTATTTCCATATGGTAATCCAGCTAGAAAGTATGTTATTTAAGAACATCTTCCCTAGCATCCCCAGCATATATTATCAGTTACAGGAATGAGACAAACCATTTACCACTAATAGGGGTGTTTACAACTATTAATATATATTTTTTTTATTTCTAAAAAACCTTTATCCCAAAAGAAAAAACAATATTTGCTGTAACTGCTTAAAAAGTGTGAGTTTTTAATGTGTAATTTGTTAATGTGTTTAATTCTGCTAGTACATCTACCCCCTTACCCCCAGGCTTACAATGCTGCTGTCCAGATGTGCGCCCTGTGTCCCTTCATCCAGAATGGGTGCACTCTAATACAGGAGGTGTATTACTGGCCTGATCCCCAGGTGAAGGGAAAAAAGACTAATTCCGCGTACACACGACCCTTTTTAATGTCATGGAAAAAAACAACGTTTTTCTCGACGTGATTCTTGTCAAGCCTGCCTTGCATACACACGATCGTGAAAACAAAATGCTCGAGCAAAGCGGCTGATTATGCAAATTTCCCTTCTCATAACTTGCTTCTGAGCATGCACGTTTTTTTCCCCGTCGTTAAAGCGTATACCACGACCATTTTTAACGGCGACGTGAAAAACAACGAGAAAAAATAGAGCATGTTCTAAATTTTTAATGCCCATTTTTCACGTTCAGAAAAATGCTCTGGAGCCTACTCATGATAGTTTTTAATGACCAATTTAAAAAATTGCATTATTCTCGTCATGAAAAATGGTTGTGTGTACGCGGCATAAGAAAAGAAAACAGACAAAACAATCTAATCTAATGATTGGAAAGCTGCAATATGGTCAATAGTTTGGTCAATAGTCAATATTGAATAAGAGACTGAAGTTCCCCTTTAACAACATGTTTGGAAATAATATTACTATGATATTTCTGATGGCACCACATTTCCTTCTGCCTTGACATTTTATTATTTCTGCACCCAAAACATTTATTTTATTTTGAGTGGAGAAGACCTTAGAAGTTTTTTTTTTTTTTTTTGCTAGTGAAACATTCATTTCACAATTATATCTTAACCACTTCAGACCCGCGCTATTGACAGAATACATCAACAGCGCGGACTAGACGTGTTTGGACGTGATTTTTACTGCATTACCCCCATTACCCAGTGGCGCGCGGCGGGTAAACACTGTCCCGCCGCATCGCTGGGGATCCGATGCATGTACCTGGCGGCCGCGATGTCCGTCGGGTACATGCGATCGGCGGGAAAACGAACAGATGACAGCAGGGACGTGGAGCTCTGTGTGTAAACACAGAGCTCCACGTGCTGTCAAAGGAGAGGAGACCGATCTGTGTCTCTTGTACATAGGGACACAGCATCAGTCACCTCCCCCAGTCACCCTCCTCCCCCCACACAATTAGAACACACCCAGGATACACATTTAACCCCTTCCTCACCCCTAGTGTTAACCCCTTCCCTGCCAGTCACATTTATACAGTAATTAGTGCATTTGTATAGCACTGATCGCTGTAAAATGTGAATGGTCCCAAATTTGTGTCAAAAGTGTCCGATATGTCCGCCACAATATCGCAGTTGCAATAAAAATCGCAGATCGCTGCCATTACTGGTAAAAAAAATTATAATAAAAAAAAAATCATAATTCTGTTCCCCATTTTGTAGGCGCTATAACTTTTGCGCAAACCAGTCGCTTGTTGCGATTTTTTTTTTACAAAAATACGTCGAAAAATACGTATCGGCCTTAACTGTGAAAAAAAAATTGTTTTTTTAAAAAAAAATTGGGATATTTATTATAGCAACAAGTAAAAAAAAATATTTTTTTTTTAAATTGTCGCTCTTTTTTTGTTTATAGCGCAAAAAATAAAAACCGCAAAGGTGATCAAATACCACCAAAATAAAGCTCTATTTGTGGGGAAAAAAGGACATCAATTTTGTTTTGGAGCCACATCACACGACCGTGCAAATGTCAGTTAAAGCGACGCAGTGCCGGAAGCTGAAATTTCGCCTGGGAACGAAGGGGGTTTATGTGCCCAATAAGCAAGTGGTTAATTGAAGCTGCCCTTTTTCCCTATATGCCCCAAAAGGAAATGACAACACTTACTATAAAAAAAAACACTGAACATAATTTAAGATCCATCTGTTAACACGGTGTAATAAGTAAAGGTATTTCAGATTGTACAGTTGTATTATATTGTCACTTTGCCTGAAAGACA
This sequence comes from Rana kukunoris, assembly GCA_029574335.1. Taxonomy (NCBI): domain Eukaryota; kingdom Metazoa; phylum Chordata; class Amphibia; order Anura; family Ranidae; genus Rana; species Rana kukunoris. The sequence goes on from CM056059.1 coordinate 244,683,328, forward strand.
TCCATTTAAAAGTGCCAATAATTTTTGCACTAGAAGCTGATTGGAAGAAAAATAATGCTGCCACAAAGGAATTGCTACATACAAAGGAATTGTTTTCTAAAACCACCAGCATGGTAAAATAGAATCTTTATTTTTTTCAGATATTTATGAAACACTAGGTCAGAATGTGAAAACAACATGGCCATTCACTGAAGTAGACTGCAAGAATAATTGAACAATAAAAAAATGGGGCCTGTTGTGAAAGCAACAATGAATGGGTGGGAATACTGTTCACTCTCTTCAAACTGTTTCAGTAGAAAAAAAAACTATTTGTTTTCTCACACAACACATATTGTTTTTTAGCTATCAACAGAACAGTACATGGGATAGCACAAAGTAGCATAAATTATACAAATAAAGAGTCTGACAACACCAATACGTTTAAATGGTCATAACTGGCCACAGTGTTTATTTAAAGGTAACTCAGGTTTAATAATTACAATAACCAAACTTAAATCTCTGCATATTTAAATCTTCTTATGCCTCAAATCAGGGTCGTCTTAATATCATCATGGGCCCCTGGGCAAAGTAATGTTCTGGGGCCCCTACAATGGAATGCAGAAAAACAGACATTAAGGCTCCTTACACACGGAGCGGTCCGTTTTTCGGTCCGCTCTGTGTGTCCGTCAGCTCAGCGGGGGGTCTCCGCTCAGCTGTCGGCGGACAGGGCGGACCCCGCACACTGTGCAGGGACCGACCCGTCTCTCCTCCGCTCTCCCCTATGGGGAGTCGGATGGAAACGGACCGTCTGTCCGCTTGCATCCGATCCGTTTGGCCGGACGGAAGAAAAATAGGACATTCTTCCGTCCGAAAAAACGGATGCGGATCTGGCGGATCCGCTCCCATAGGGGTTCATTACAAGTCCGTAAACGGACTTGTAATGAACGGACGAACGGTCCGCTAGTGTGAAAGAACCCTTAAGGGGTTGTAAAGGTAAATGTTTTTTTACCTTAATGCATCCTATGCATTAAGGTAAAAAAAAAAACATCTGACAGCACCGCCCCCCTCGAGCCCCCATTTTACTTACCTGACCGTTTGAAATTCCCGGGCGCGTCCACGTCATCCTCTTCGGTTCCCAGCCTGGCTGTTGATTGGCTAGGCTGGGCGGATTGATAGCAGCACAGCCATTGGCTGGCGCTGCTGTCAATCACAGCGGATGACGGGGCGCACCGGGGGGCGGGGCCGAGTGATACAGCTGCCGCTGTATCACGGGAGCGCACTCGCAAAAGCTTTCCACCGTGCGGGCTCCCTCGCATTAAGGTGGAATGCTTTTGTGAGCAGGACCTGAGACAGTCGCCGAGGGACCCCAGAAGACAGCTTTCCAGGACACTGTGCAAAACGAGCTGCACAGTGGAGGTAAGTATAACATGTTTGTTATTTTAAGAAAACATTTTTTCTGACTTTAGTGTTGCTTTAAGTAGCTAGGAGGCAGACAAGCAGAGCTTCCCCTTTTGGGTGGAGCTCCGCAATAACTACATGAACAATCATTCTGTACAGAAAAGAAACAGTGGGGAAAATACTAAATAAAGTAACAAAGCTGTCCTGTGCATATAATTTATCTGCTAGATTGATGCCTCCCCAGCACTATGGCCCCTCTACACCCCAGATATCGCCCAAGCATTCTGACCCCTCTACACCCCAGATATTCTCCAGCACTCTGACCCCTCTACACCCTAGGTATCCCCCCAGCACTCTGACACCTCCACACACCAGATATCCCCCAGCACTCTGACCCCTCTACACCCTAGGTATCCCTCCAGCACTCTGACTACTCTACACCCCATATATCCCGCAGCACTCTGAACCCTCTACACCCCAGATATCCCCCCAGAACTCTGACCCCTCTACACCCCAGCTATCCCCCAAGAACTCTGACCCCTCTACACCCTAGATATCCCCCCAGCACTGTAACCATATACCATAAGATACCCCTTGTATTGTGACCCCACTGCATCCCTGATACCCCCTACACTGTGGCCTCTCTACATCCCTGATACCTCTAGCACTATAACCACCCAAGCTACCCCTAAGCATTTCTACCGCCTATACACCCCATATTCCCCCACAGCATTGTTTTCCCCATACACCCCTAATATCAATCAGCGCCATTATTCTATCCATGTAGTACCCCCCCTTCAGTGGAGATACAGTGCATGTAAACTTTTGGCTCTGTGCACACCTCCAGCACTGGACTCACCTATACTAATCAAGCAGGCAGAAGGGGGAGCAGAGAAAGGAGCATCCCTCTGGGCATTCCAAGCCTTTTGGTGCAAAGAGTGCTGGACAGCTGGGCTCACCATGACACCATCCACAGTGCTACTTCCGCAGGTGGGTTCTCAGTGCTGCCGACTCAGCAGCTCCCACTCCAGCTCCTACCCCGCAGGCTTCAAGTCCTGAGCATTCAAGCTGCAAGTCAGAGCATTACTGGCGCTCCGGCTTTGCCCCTCCCTGCTGCCTGTGAAATAATAGGTATTGTTCTGCACAGCACACCGCTTCCAGCCTGCCTCCCCTGTGTATCCATCACTCTCGGTGCCATCATGGGGCCCCCAATTTCAGGGCAGCATGGGCTGAAGGACCAGCTGCTTTGGGGGAAGTACAGGGGCCCCCTATGCAGCTAGGGCCCCTGGGCAGTTGTGCCCTCTCATTAAGACAGCCCTGCCTCAAATTAGCAAATACATCAAAACAAATACCACCACCATCCAGATTATACTTAATGAAAACCCCACCAGCCTAGGCCAGGCATGAAGTGAACCGCTGAGGCCCCCAAAAAACACTGTGGCCATGCTCTGTAAACCAATGTCGAATATATCCTACATTGGATAAATGTACTAAGTCTGGTCTAAATAGACCTGGGATAAATCTAACTCAAAATGGCAATATAAAAAAACATTATGTCGCGTACACACGATTGGAAATTTCCGTCAACAAAACTGGATTTTTCCCTGAATGTTTACTCAAACTTGTGTTGCATACACACGGTCACACAAAATTCCGACCGTCAAGAATGCAGTGACGTACAACACTACAACGAGCTGAGAAAAATTAAGTTCAATGACTCCGATCATGAGTCAAATTGATTCCGAGCATGTGTGTTTTTTTGCACATCGAAATTGCATACAGATGATCAAAATTTTTGACAAGAACATTTCTTGTCAGAAAAAATGAGAACCAGCTCTCAAATTTTTGCTGTTGGAAATTCTGACAGAAAAAGTCAGCCTACACACAGTTAAAATTTTCGACTAAAAGCTCACATTGAACATTTCTTGTAGGAATTGCGAATTGTGTGATTTAAACGTCTACGCATCTTGTCTAGAGAGAACAATTTTATGAATGACGACCAAAGTAATATAGGTACCATTTCAGAAAAAGCAAAAATTGTATAAATCCTGTGTAATTTTGCAAAGAATGTTCTGGGTTTTAACCACTTCCTGACGGCCGTACGACTATATACGGCTGCAGGGTGGTTCTAATTCTCTGAGGCGCCGTGTTTTCACGGCTGCCCCTTTCCTCGATCCTGAGCATGCAGCGGGGAACTACTGTGCTGGCCGTGTCCCCTGGACACAGCCAAACACAGATCGTGGTAAATAGCCAATCACAGCGGCTATTTACAGTGCGATCTGTGCGGCCATGAGAGATGATCTAATATGTAAACAAATGAGATCATCTCTCGTTGCCGGCTCTCCCCTCCTCACACAGACAGCGCATGTGAGGAGAGAGAGAGCTAATGTGAGTGATAAAGTGTTACAGTGTCCCAAATCAGTGCCCAATCAGTCCCCAATCAATGCCCAGTGCAACCAGTGCCGCCAGTACTACCTGTGCCACCAGTGCCCACCTGTGCCACCAGTGCAAACCTGTGCCACCTGTGCCAACCAGTGCCACATGTGCCACCAGTGCCCACCCGTGCCACCAGTGCCACCAGTGCCCACCTGTGATCAGTGCCGCCTCAGTGCACATCAGTGCACATCAGTGCATATCAGTTCCCACCTGTGCCACCAGTACCACCAGTGCCACCTGTACCACCTGTGCCACCAGTGCCCACCTGTGCCCACCTGTGGTCAGTGCCCACCTGTGATCAGTGCCACATCAGTGCGTATCAGTGCATATCAGTGCCCACCTGTGCCACCAGTGCCACCAGTACCACCTGTACCACCAGTGCCCACCTGTGCCCATCTGTGATCAGTGCACATCAGTGTGTATCAGTGCCCACCAGTGCCACCAGTACCACCTGTGCCACAAGTGCCCAACCTAGCCCACCTGTGATCAGTGCCCACCTGTGATCAGTGCCGCATCAGTGCACATCAGTGCGTATCAGTGCGTATCAGTGCCCACCTGTGCCACTAGTACCACCAGTACCACCTGTGCCACCAGTGCCCACCTGTGCCCACCTGTGATCAGTGCCCACCTGTGATCAGTGCCCACCTGTGATCAGTGCACATCAGTGCGTATCAGTGCCCACCTGTGCCACCTGTACCACCAGTGCCCACCTGCCGCCTCAGTGCACATCTGTGATCAGTGCCCACCTGCCGCCTCAGTGCACATCTGTGCCACACACCTGTTTAGTCACCAGCAACCATGTCAAAACATTGCTTTTCCACCAAGCAGGCATATGAAATTATTTCCGCGGCTGACGAGAGCAACGGGGAGCTCTCTTCTTCCGATTCCCATTTGGATTCCGATTCGGACATGAGCCAGTCTACAGTAGTGGAACAGGGACAGGCTCAGAGGGGGAAGATAGTCAGCCCGCCAAAAGAAGGCACTCTGGTGATGAGGCAGTGGCATCCACCAGCACTGTCATGCCAACCACCAGCACCATCATTCCATCCACCAGCACCGTCATTCCATCCACCAGTACCGTCATGCCATCCACCAGCACCGTCGTGCCATCCACAAATACCGAAGTGCCATCCACCAGCAACGAAGTGCCATCCACAAATACTGAAGTGCCATCCACTAGCACCGCAGTACCTCGGAAACAAAGGCCAAGGACCCATGCAAGCCTTCCCTATGCCCTTCAGTACCCCTTGTGGCTTCCTCCAAATTCCGGAGAAGCCAACATTCCCCCTTTCACTGCCCAGCCAGGAGTTCAGGTGAACACGGACAATTTTTCCCCAATTAATTTTTATTTTTTATTTTTAACTGAGGAACTGCTATCCAGCATTGTGGCCCAGTGCAACTTATATGCCCAGCAATTTATTTCCAACAATCCAACATCTTCTTATGCCCGTCCCTTCGAGTGGAGAGACCTAACAGTGGAAGAGTTTAGGATTTTTTTAGGCCTCACCTTTTGCATGGGACTCAACCCAAAAAACGAAAACATTCCTTTTGGTCAAAACGCCCCATTTATCATATGCCAATCTTTTCTGCAACAATGCCCAGAACCAGATATTTCATGATCATGAGGTTCCTCCACTTCAACGACAACACCCAGTGCCTTCCCCGAAATCACCCAAATTTTTACAGGCTTTTCAAAATTCGCCCCTTATTAAATATTTTTTCTAAAATATTCCCCCAAATATATACCCCCGGAACAACACATATGTGTAGATGAGTCCCTCGTTAAATTTTGTGGCAGACTGAAAATAAAGAAGTTTATTCCCAGCAAAAGGGCCCGCTATGGGGTGAAGGTTTATAAACTTTGTGAAAGAGCCACAGGGTACCTGTATTCCTTCTTGGTCTATGAAGGGAAGGACACCCAGCTGAATCCCCCCAATTGCCCAGACTACTTGGGAACAAGTGGAAAAGTGGTTTGGCAACTTATCAACCCCCTACTTGATAAAGGATACCATCTGTACGTGGACAACTTTTATACCTCTCTTCCCCTGTTCCACAACTTTCATCGGAAGCAGACCCCAGCATGTGGCACGGCAAGAAAGAACAGGAAAGGCTTTCCTCAAAGCCTTGTGAATAAGAAGCTGAGGAAAGGGGAATTGGCAAGTCTGCGCAACAAGGAGGTTCTTGCAGTGAAGTGGAAGGACATAAGAGAGGTATATATGTTGTCTTCCATCCACAACAATTTGTTTGTGGAAACCCGCAGAAGGCGTGGCACCACCATCCAAAAGCCCACATGTATCCGGGACTACAATTCGTTCATGGGGGGGGTCGACTTTAACGACCAAATGTTGGAACCATACCTTGCCACAAGACACACGTACCATTGGTACAAAAAAATAGCTATTTTGTTTTTCAATTGGCCGTATACAATTCATATATAATTTATCGTAAGTCCACCCAAAACCCCCTACCCTTCCTTGGCTACCAGGAGGAAATCACCACTTCCCTGATATTCCTGAACGACCTACCCCAAAACATCCGATCAGATGTTCTAAGTTTACTCTCCGAATGCCATTTCCCAGATAAAGTTCCTCTCACAGCAACAGGCCGACGAGGTCAAAAAAGATGCAAGGTGTTGCCAGTGAAGGAGTCAGACGAGACTCAGTTTATCATTGTGTCGACCTTCCCAACCAGGCCTCTGTGTAGTTGACTGTTTTCGGTGTTACCATACCAAACTAAATTATTAATCCTCTGTTCCTGCCTTCACACACCTATACACCCCTTATGCCACTGCCTGCCCTGTAACTGACCCCGGCTTGTTTTTCGACTTTTTGTAATACCTCTGCCTGATCTGGAATTGACCCTGTGCCGTGTGTGGCTTTCCCTTCCGCTATACGTCATGGCTGTGAGAGGAACCTAAGTTTCACCTAAGTTTCACTGGCTGATGTTGGTCACCTGATCGCCGTGGTAACTTCCTTACATTGAGATCCCTGCTACAGCACGGCGGTGCTAATGGTCTCTGTATATATCCCTCTTTGCCATACCAACAAACCTGTTTATAAAACAATCAGCAGTTTCACTACATGGACCAGTAAGGACTCTGCTGAGGAGGTATTATACATTTCTTTTACCATTATCTGCACAGTGGTTGGAACTGCACTATGCTATTGACTATTTTATGTCAGTGTGATTCTTCAATTTGACCATTCCATCTTTGAACAACCTCTGTGGACTCACTGTGGACTATAAGTATATTTTATCTATTTTTTATAATCTTTTTTTTTTTTTTTAAGTTATTTTTATTGAATTTTTCAAAACATTTATACATTAACAAAACATTATCGATGAGCATACAAAAATTTTACTTCAGTTAAACACATTTATCATTTCGTACACATAAAATTACAACATTAAACAGTTTCCTATATATAGGACAGTCCAACCTCCTCTTTATCTCCTACTCTCTCTCCTCCCCCGATACCCCCTCCTCGATGGCGAGAAAAGGAGAAAATAAAAAAGGAAAAATAAAAAAAATAAAAATAAAAAGGGGGTGCCGTCTCATTTTAAAACATATTCCTGTGCCCTCCCTACTTCATTTTTATGAGGGGACAAGAACAACTCTCGTCCTCCACTACCCAATTCCTCTCTTGTTAGTGAGAGGAAGGGGGGAAGGGAGAAAAAAAAAGGAGAAAAGGGGGGGAAACCCCTGATTCAAAAAGTGTCTTATGTTAAAACATATTTCCTGTGTCCTCCCTACTCCATTTTATGAGGGGACAAGAGCAACTCTCATCCTCCACTACCCAATACCTCTCTTATTAAGTGAGAGAAAGAAAAAAAAGAAAACCACACCCATTGTGTTAAAGTGCAATTGTGCTTAATCCTCCTCTAAATTCTCAGGGGGACGGGGAGGGAGAGGGAGGGAGGTCCTGACCTCTTATTTCCTACGTATACTTGCAAGAACTACCTAAGTACTTTCCTCATTTTTCATAAAACCTATATAAACCATAGATTTTTTAAATTGTTCCCAGCCACCCCAGGTTCTAGTATCATGGATATTTAATTCCTTATATTGAGACATTACCTCCTCCATACTTCTTATCCTCTCTACTTCCCTTAACCACTCTGGGATCGGAGGTGCTAGTTTATCTTTCCATTTTTTTGGAATCAAAGACTTTGCTGCATTTAACAATATTGGGATAATTGTTGTTTTATATTTATTTCTGGGTATTGTCACGGCATGGAATAGACATTGCCATGGGTCCAAGCTAATCTCAGTTCCACTGATCTCTTTAATAAGTTGTAATATTTGGATCCAATATGGCTGGATCTTCGGGCATTGCCACCAAATATGGGCATGCGTTCCCACCTCCCCACAGTCCCTCCAGCATAAGGATGTCTCCTGGGGGTTTATCTTGTTTAATTTCACCGGTACAAGGTACCATTTATTTAAAAGTTTGAAATTCATTTCTTTTATCCGTGTATCTACAGACGTGGAATGGACATAGTCCAGAATTCTATTTCTCATATGATCTGGTGGTGGTTGATTTAATTCTAATCCCCAGCTCTCTGTTGGGCACACAGCGCCCTGCTCCAAATGCATCATTAACATTTTATAGATGGTGGAGATTCCATGTCTATCTATCCAAGCTTCTTCTACCAATTTTTCCCATACATTTAGTCTGTCTACACCCCTAAGAGGTTTAGGCAGGCGCATCGATGCAAACATGTTTTGTGAACTATGCGCCTTGTATAAGAAACAAACAATAAACAATAAACAATAATCTACAAAATGTTTCAGTTGATTGTATCACCACACTTCCCAGGGAGTGGTTCCATATCTTTCCTGCAGTTCATTTAATGTACATAGGGCATTTCCCTTCATGACATCTCTTAGTCTCAAATGTGACGCTTTAGTCCATTTAAAATACAGTTTATTAATTTTTCCTGGGGGGAAATAATTATTTCTAGTAAGAGGGATTAAAGGGCTATTATGTTTACCTTGTATAGTTTTAATTAACTTATCCCATGTTCTTAAAGCTTCTATCTCCTGAGAAACCTCTAAACTGTTTTGGGATCCAAATGATCTGGCCTAGTTCACAATTGCACATTTTTGATTCCAGTTCTACCCATTTTTTTATTTTTTTTTGGTGGGGGCCTACAGTCCAATCCATAACCCACCGTATTATAGCTGCTTCATGATATTTTTCGAAATCTGGGAAAAAAATTCCTCCCTTTTCTTTTGATCTAGTTAATGTACGGAAGGCAATGCGGTTATTTTTATTATTCCATATAAATTTCTGTAACACTAATCTCAAGATTTTAAAATAAGCTCTAGGGATATTTATTGGTAAACTTTGAAATATGTATAGCGCCTTAGGGAGAATCATCATTTTAACCACACTTATCCTGCCAAACCATGACAGTCTATTGGCTGGATATCTCTTTAGTTCATTTTTAATTTTATTTAACAGTGGCATATACTTATCTTGATATAAATCTGCATTAGATCTTGACAGAAATACTCCCAAGTACTTTAAGCCTTTTTGTTTCCATCCGAAAGGATATCATTTTAGGTCTTTTAGGTCTTTACTTTCATTCATTGGGACCGAAATATTCAAAATTTCTGTTTTTTCCATATTTATTTTTAAATTTGAAACCTGGCCATATTTTCCCAGTTCTTCCATAATTTTTGGAAGACTTTGTATAGGGTTTGTTATATGTAACATGATGTCATCCGCAAAGGCGGATATTTTATGTTCTTGTCCTCCTGCTTCTATACCCGTAATTTCCTGGTTTACTCTAATGGCTATTAAAAAAGGCTCCAAGGAGAGCACAAAGAGCAAAGGGGAAAGTGGGCATCCCTGGCGAGTTACATTGAATAACCTAAATTTTTCTGAGAGAGTTCCATTAACCATGATTTGGGCTGTGGGTGTGGAATATAGGGCTTCTATCCATTTTATCATACAGGGTCCTATACCAAATTTATATAATGTCTGAATCATAAAGTCCCAGTCCAGCCTGTCGAATGCCTTTTCGGCATCGACAGATAAAAACAGGGCTGGGTCCTTGCTTTTCTTTGCTTCATGAATTAACAGGACTGTTTTTAAGATATTGTCTCTCGTTTCTCTTCCCGGAACAAAACCTGCTTGATCTTCGCCTATAAGCTCTGGCATAAGGGGCTTTAGTCTCTCTGCCAGTATCCTCGCATAAATTTTCATGTCTTCATTAATTAAGGATATTGGCCTGAAACTGTAGCATACAGAAGGGTCTTTTCCCTCTTTTGCCAGAAGAGATATCTAGGCACCTAAGGCTTCTCCTCGTAACTCAAAGCCCTTGCCTATTGAATTAATGTATAAATGATAATAAGGCGACAGAATTCCTATAAATTTCTTAAAATATAAAGAAGTATAGCCATCTGGGCCAGGGCTTTTCCCAGATTTGCTGTTTTTGATGGCCTGCTCTATCTCCTCTTTTGTGATTTCCTTATCCAATCTTGTTGAGTTATCCTCTGAAATTACAGGTAATTTTATTTGTTCCAGATATCCTCTTATCTTATCTTTTCTATCTTGCAATTCTTTGGGATCCTGCAGGTCATTTACCTTATATAATGCTTGGTAATACTTCATAAATATTTTAATAATATCACTGGTAGAATATTTCATCTCTCCAGCTCCATTTTTTATTTTTGCTATATAATTCAGGTCCCTTTTCGTTTTTATTTGTTCCGCCAGCATTTTCCCTGATTTGTTGCCAAATCTATATTGCTTTCTAGCCCTTCTTATAAAGACTCGCTTAGTTTCTTGTTCCAATGTATCTCTTAAGTCTTCTCGCTTTTTCGTTAGTTCTATTAATATCTCTTTATCGTTTGCTCTTTTGTGTATCTGCTCCAACTCCTGGATTTCCTGTAGCAATAATTGCTTTTTTGCTATCCAGATCTTTTTCCTCTTAGCACCTTCTGCAATCAGTCTTCCCCTTATGAACTTTATGGGCTTCCCATAGGACAGTTGGTGCGATGTTCTCTACATTATTCTCTAAAAAGAAGAGAGATAAATCCTTTTCTAGATTTTCCACTATAACCTGATCATGCAGGAGTGATTCGTCCAGCCTCCAGGATCTATGTCTCTCCGGTATATCCTTGAGTTCTAAGCTGACCACAACCGGGGCATGATCCGAGAGGGTGATCGACTTCACCTCCGCCCTTACCAGGCCCTCCAAAAGCTTATGATCCAAGAAGACTTAGTCAATCCTTGAATACGAGGAATGTACTTGAGAAAAGTATGTAAAGTCTCTCCCCTTAGGGTGCAGCACTCTCCATGCCTCCACAAGATGTTGCTCATACAGTTTTTGTTTAACACTTCTCAAATATTTTCCTTCTGACCGGAAGGAGACAGGCTGTGTATCCAAATTCGGGTCAAAAACAAAATTCAAATCTCATCCCATAATTACTTCCCCTTCTCTAAAATGTTCCAATTTATTTAATACGTTTTTTAAAAATCGACTGGGGTAGACATTTGGGCAATATATATTTACTAGTGTATATTCTTTATTAAATAAATATCCCTTTACAAATAGATATCTTCCCTCAGGGTCTGATTCTATTTCTTTTAAAGTAAATGGTGTATTCCTATCAAAGCCAACCGCTACACCCTTCGATCTCTTATTTGTGGAATACCCATAGAACCACAGTGGGAATTCTTTAGAGTTCAGCCCCACCCTAGATGAATATTTAAAATTAGTCTCTTGTAGAAAAACTATATTTGCTGTCAGATCTTTCAATTCCCACAATATTTTATGGCGTTTCCCTGGGCTGTTTAGACCTCTAACATTATATGTAACTATCCTTAATAGAGGCATTCCTGATCCAAATATGGTTTGATAAGTTGACTTATTTTTATCTTAGGTACCAAGGTCAATTCTAATATTCTAGGATCTGTCCAAACCAGAAATACAAAATAAAATAACATACCAATTACAACAATTACAAACAATCTCACCCCTTACTCACCCCCCCTCCCCTTTCCCCTCCCTCGTTACATTGAAAATCAATGTTGTGGCCCAACTGACTACCGTCTAGGTGTATGACGTCCAACCATGTGGGGCACTTCCTAGGGGGCCTAATATGCCCTTGCACTCGTCCGCATCTCATCTCTACTACAGAGATGGTCACGGTCGACCGGAGAGGCATTGCCCACCTCTGTTCTCCCCCCCCCCCCGAGCAACCACTTTCATTCCCACCCATCTTCTCCCGCCCCGCTACCTATTATGCTTGTTAACTTAATATATTTAATGTAGTTTTGTTTTGTTTGCTGCTCCTTGTTCTAAGTTTGAATCTAAATTTGAATCTTAGACTTTTTTCCAGGGTTGTTCCTTCAATTTCTTCCATTCTGGTGGCTTCTTCTCCCAGTTTTCTATCTGTGGCATTGGTACGTCTACTTTATTACAGAAACCTTTCAGGTCCTCTGGAAATCGCAGGGTAGCCGATATTCCTTGATTCTTAGCTATCAGGCAAGCAGGGAACCCCCATTCATAGGTAATCTTCTTCTCCTGTAATAGTTTTAGCAGGGGCTTCAAAGCTCTCCTCCTGGCCAGGGTTTCTTGTGCTAGATCTGTAAAGATTAGAATTTCAGCTTCCCCATATTTAATCGACGTGGAGTTCCTCAGTCCACGTGTAACTTGTTGTTTAATTTTAAAATTTGAAAACCTTGCTATTACATCTCTTGCTGATTCTGCGGATGATGTTGTTATTCTCTGTATTCTATGTACTCTTTCAAATGATGAGGGAGTTAGCACTTCACTCTTCAATGTTTCATTAAACAGTTCACATAATGTTGTCTCTAGGTTACTATTCCCCACTGACTCTGGGAGTCCGTGTATCCTCAAATTGTTGCGCCTATTGCGGTTCTCTTGATCTTCTAATCTATATCTAATATCCCTCATTTCTACCCAATCTGAGTCTGCCCTTTCTTGTAATTCCAGGATCGCGCTTTTATGATCTTCTATATATATATATATTTTATAATCTATTGATGTCATTCATGATTGTTATATTGTATTAATGTCAGTCTATGTTTATTATTTTTGTATTTTCATGTACACTTAGACTATAAAGTGATTATATAATTTTACCTTTGTGCGCTGCAATTTTGTTTGTCAATTTCTCTGCCCATTTTTGGATTGGTTGACAGCTGCACATGTGGTTTATTGTTCTATTCATCACATAATTTATTGTTCTATTTATCACATAATTTTGTGTGGTACTGTTTCAGGTGGTAGCGCCAAGTAGAGGGATTGTTTTGTGTGTATTAACTAGTTAGATGTGCAATTTATGCTCCTAAAACCCCTGATGGCGCTCCCTGCATGTTGGGCCTCCGTATGTGGCCAGGCAGTGAAAAAGCCACACATGGGGTATCGTTTTACTCAGGAGGAGCAGCAGAATGTATTTTGGGGTGTCATTTGTGGTATGCACATGCTATGTGAGAGAAATAAGCTATTACAACGACAATTTTGAGAAATGTTTTAAATGAAAAATAAAAATCGTAATTTTGCAAAGTATTCTGGGAAGAAAATACAACTTTAAATCACTAACCATGCCTCTTACTAAATACCTTGGAATGTCTACTTTCCAAAAAGGGGTTATTTGGGGGGCATTTGTACTTTCCTGGCTTGTTAGGGTCTCAAGAAATGAGATAGGCCTTCAGTACATCAGGTGTGATCAGATGTGACAATTTTTTTTATGATTTGCACTATAGCTTGTAGACTCTAAAACTTTCACACAGACCAAATAATTTCCAAAAAAAATTGGGTTATTTTTATCAAAGACACGTAGCAGTATAAATTGTGGCCAAAATTTATGAAGAAAAATTAATAATTTGCAAAATTTTATCACAGAAACTAAGAAAAAAACGTTTTTTTTCCCCAAATTTTCGGTCTTTTTTCATTAATAGCGCAACAAATAAAAAACCAAGAGGTGATCAAATACCACCAAAAGAAAGCTCTATTTGTATGAAAAAAAGGACAGAAAAATCATTTGGGTACAGTGTTGCATGACTGAGTAATTCTCATTCAAAGTGTGAGAGCACTGAAAGCTGAAAATTGGTCTGGTCTGGAGGGGTGTTTAAGTGCCCAGTATGGAAGTGGTTAACTTTGCCCAGGTCATTTCCCCCGGCATGCATCATGGTCTGGATTGGGCCATATACTAGATAAATTAATTGGACTATCCTTTTAATTTCTCCATCTTAATCCTCTGACACCTTGACAATAAATTTGGAATGCACTTTCATTTAAACCAAGAGTCTCAATATAAGTCCTGAATGGTGCCCTCTTCTGGGCCCAATATATAAAAGAGTGTCCAACAATCCAGACCGTCATGTTTGGAGTACCTGAAAAATAAAATCAATTGATAATTAAATCTGGACAAATGTAAATCTTATATCTGTTATTATGCCATCTACCCATTCTTTTAAGTTCATCAGTGGAGAAACCCAGAGATCTTGCAAATGTGGCAGCCCCTATCCTAAATGAGTGGGTGGAGAAGTGAAAACCTGAAAGGCCAAGATGCTTAAGGCAAAAGGAGAGGACAGAAGACAATTGGTATCTGGTAGGGTTGTCCCGATACCACTTTTTTAGGACCGAATACAAGTACCGATACTTTTTTTCAAGTAGTCGCTGATACCGAATACCGATACTTTTTTTAAACGTGTCCCCAAATGCAGCCATGTCCCCCCACATATTGCAGCCATGTCCCCCCACATATTGCAGCCATGTCATGTCCCCCACATATTGCAGCCATGTCATGTCCCCCACATATGCAGCCATGTCATGTCCCCCCACATATGCAGCCATGTCATGTCCCCCCACATATGCAGCCATGTCATGTCCCCCCACATATGCAGCCATGTCATGTCCCCCCACATATGCAGCCATGTCATGTCCCCCCATATATGCAGTCATGTCATGTCCCCCCACATATGCAGCCATGTCATGTCCCCCCACATATGCAGCCATGTCATCCCACATATTGCAGCCATGTATGTCCCCCCACATATGCAGCCATGTCATGTCCCCCCACATATTGCAACCATGTCATGTCCCCCGACATATTGCAGCCATGTCATGTCCCCCCACATATGCAGTCATGTCCCCCACATATGCAGCCATGTCATGTCCCCCCACATATGCAGCCATGTCATGTCCCCCCACATATGCAGTCATGTCCTGTGCCCCATATTGCAGCCATGTAATGTCCCCCATACCTCCCCAGCCGCCGCCGCTGCTGCAGGGTTAATCCCCGTGTAACACATACCCGTGGCGCCATGTAAAGACACGCGATTGGACAGATCCGTCCAATCGCGAGCAAGGGGGGAGTGTCTATGGACGTATCCGTGTATAGACACTCCCCCATTGCTCGCGATTGGACGGATCCGTCCAATCGCGTGTCTATACATGGCGCCGCGTGTATTACATGTTTACAAGGTGCACGGGATTAGCGGCGGTCGGCGGTTCGGGCGTTGTGCGGCGGGCGATTTGCGGTGAGCGTCGTGCGGCGAGCGGCGGAGGGGGGGGGGTTGAAGTATTCTATTTTGGTATCGGGGGTATTTGCGGGAGTACAAGTACTCCCGCAAATACTCGGAATCGGTCCCGATACCGATACTGGTATCGGTATCGGGACAACCCTAGTATCTGGTAAGGGGAAAAGATTCAAATGAATAAAAAGAGAGCTGCTAAAGGAAGGTCTGAATGCAAGAAAATTCAAAGTATTAGCGACTGGGCAAATGCAAATATTAGAAGGTCTGTATAAGGTGATAAAATGATCTTTACCAGCTTGATCAGATTTCGACCTTCTAATAAAAAGATTTACTGCATCAAAAAAAATTGACACATCACTATCCAGTAAAAAGGAACGTGAAGATTTATTGGGAGCTGGAAAATCTTCAACTCTCAAGGCTCAAAAAAATGCAATAAAAAAGGCTGCTCTAAACAAAACCGACATTTCTTAGCAAGTCAATAGAAACAGGTCTCCTACCATCTCTAACTGGGTTGGAACGCCTAAAACCGTTGAGCACCCCACAAAAGTAAAAGAAGGAGGACAGTGAAGGGAGATAAAAAAATTTAAGAAAAAATGAGACTCCAGCTAGGACTCCAACGGAAGATGCACTAAGACTAGATTTTAATAAGAAAGAAACAAAAGGGCTATAGTTGCAATCAAATTGATCAAGGGGTAGGTCTGTGATTTTTTATGTAACTTATCACTCCACGCTAATTTTGTTTGCAGTGTATCCTCCAAAAGTGTTTCTATATCAATTTGATCAATTAGATCTAATGGTTAATTCTCTTCTAGTAAAAGGGTTAAAGGATATGTAAAGGTTCTTTTAAAAATAATAAAAAAAAACAACATGTCATACATCTCCTCTGTGCAGTTGGTTTTGTAGAGAGTGGCCTCAATCCTCCTCTTCTGGGGTACCTCAGCATTGCTCCTGGCTCCTCCTCTTCTTGAGTGCCCAGTTAGAGAGCCACTCTCCCTCGGGGGAACTTGTGTGGTCGTGCTCCTGTGTCCTGCTGCTGCGCTCATTGACACAGACAGCAGGACTCGGCCCCGTCCCAGGCTCCCACATCATTGGATTTGATTGATAGCAGTGGGAGACAATGGCTGCGCTGCTATTAATTTATCCAGTCAGGACCTGAGACACTGGCTGGAACTGGTGTGCTCCCCCTGTCACTGGAAAGACCGGGTTCAGGTAAGTAAAAGGGGGGCTCTGGGGGGCTGCTGTATTGTCGACGGCGTGCAGTGACGTCACCGCGTTTGCGTTAGGAGGAAGGGCTCCTGTTCGATGCCGGCCGGCATTTATTTTACATTGATCGATTTGCACATCCTTGTCTAAGTAGCCTTTTTAATCATTTAATAAATTGTATTTTGGTACTACACTATGTTGCGGCCTCCTTCCTTACATATGGTTTACCGCTGCCCTGCATGATACTATTGCTGGCGAGTATCCAACGCTGTATCCTGGCCATAGTCTAGTGTGGATTCCGTGATCAGCTGTGTTTGGTGTGAGACGAGATTCCCGATAAGTTGATACCTACCCCTGGGATATCCTGCTCTGGATCTAATTATATGCTCTCACTGAGCTTATTTCTAGTAAGCCTCAGTCCTTGTGGTGGTGGCTCACGAGTTTTCAATTGCTCTTGGGTGCTGTTTTTACAGAACATATAACGTCTTCATTGGATTTTATTCACTTATTTCTTATTTATGGACTTAAGTATTTATTTTTAGTTGGCGCAATTTTTAATTTTCTTTATATATCTCCTTGTGTTCTTTATATATGCTTGTGTTAGGTCATGTGATTGCTGCCTTCTGTGATTTCATTTATCACGTTGTTATTTATATTTTTGGGTTAGCGCAAATTTTTCTTTCCTATTAACACGAGGAGATATATCCGATGAAAACGGTACACACGATCAAACCAAAATCCCCACGGACAGACAGCGCGGTGACGTGGCGGTGACGTTGATGCCGCCACGTCACCTAACCAGTAAGTAAAATACTTCCACGCATGCGTCAAATCCATTCGAGGCATACGGGGGATTTCGGTCCGTTGGTTAGGAGTACTAACCAGCGGACATATCCGACAGACGGCTTTCCAGCAGACAAGTTTTAAAGCATGCTTTAAAACTTTTGTCTGCTGGAAACCTGTCTGCTAGCCCGTACACACGATCATATTTGTCCGCTGAAACTGGTCTGTGGACCAGTTTCAGCAGATATATTCGATCGTGTGTACGCGAACTAAGGCACATTTCCTCCTCCATAGCAAAAAAGCCTCGCAAATGTTTACTCGTAAGCTCCACCAGTCCCTCCAACTGACACATGTCTACAAATTGAAAAATAGAGAGGGACAGATGGTCTCACATCCAAAAGAGATATTACACATTTTCACCTATTATTATGAGGAATTACTGTCAGCCCCTCAGCCGGGTGCCACGGGCCAAGCAGACCTGTGGCTGGACGCATTGAACCTCCCGACACTGTCGGAGGAGCAGCTACAGAGCCTAAATGCCCCCTGCTCAGAACAGGAGATTCTGGCAATTATTAAGTCCCTTAAAACATTGCAAGCCCCGGGCCCAGATGGGTACACCCCCACATATTACAAAAAAATTGCAGATACCCTAGCTCCTAGACTTTCTAAACTATTTAACTATATCCTCCAGGCTCATAAGTAGTGATGAGCGGAATACGCCATATTCGATTTTGCGATATTTCGCGAATATATAGAAGAATATTCGCGAATATTCGTTAATATCGAATATTCCTGATATTTTATCTAAAAAAAAAATTGCAAAATTTCGCTAAAGCGAAATTTCGCTAGTGCGAATGCGAAATTGATTGTGAAATTCTCGTCAACACGCGAAAACGGAGATCATTTCCTGGATTACTAAACTAATAGGCACTAAACACTAACTCTACTTACACAAACTTATATGACTAAACTAAAGCAAATTTTTTTTTTTTTTTTTTATACACAAAACACAGAAGGGCAGCAGAGAACGTATTCGTAAATATTCGTTAATATCGAATATTCGTGATATTTTATAAAAAAAAAAAAATTAGCAAAATTTCGCTAGTGCGAATGCGAAATTGATTGCGAAATTCTCATCAACACGCGAAAACGGAGATCATTTCCTGGATTACTAAACTAATAGGCACTAAACACTAACTCTACTTACACAAACTTATATGACTAAACTAAAGCTAATTTTTTTTTCTTTATACACAAAACACAGAAGGGCAGAGAACGCATTCGCGAATATTCGTAATACGAATATTCACATTGCGAATATTCGGCAACATAAAAGGATCGCCTCAGCTACTCGGCCCAGGGTCTCTAATCATACCAGCAATGCTTTTAGACGTTGATTTAGATCACTAGGATGTGATCTGTTTTAAAAATAAATTTGAAAAAATACGAATATTCGCAATAGCGAACATTCACCGCGATATTCGATTTATTCGCGAATACTCGAATATGCAATATTCGTAACGAATATTCGTAATGCGAATATTCGTGAGCAACACTACTCATAAGCTTCAAGAGGAGATGCTACATGCCAATATGACATTAATCCCTAAACTGAATAAGGACCACTCGACCCCACAAAATTATAGACCTATTTCGGTCCTTAACCACTTTGCAACCGCCCTATGCCGAAAGTACGGCTCTAGGGCGGTTGCTGTATTCTAACTGGCCGTTAATTAACGGCCTGTCAGAATCGCGCTCCCGCGCGCCTCCTGAGGCGCGCACACGGGAACATCCGTGACCGCCGGGTCCAGAGGACCCGGCGCATCACGGATCACGGTAAATCGCCGCTGATAGCGGCGGTTTACCACGTGATCGCGCCGTCCAATGACGGCGCGATCAGATGTAAACAGACCGGCGTCATTTGATGACGCCGGTTCCTCCCTCCTCTCTCTGTACCGATCGGTACAGTGTGAGAGGAGAGGGGAGGGAGCGGATGGCAGCGCCAGTGCTGCGGGCTGGATCTGTGACAAATGCAGTCACAGATCCATCCATCCCTCCCTCCCTGCTCAGCCATCCCTGCTGCATATACTCTGCAATACTCACCTGGGCATACTCTGCAATACTCAGGCATACTCTGGCAATACTCTGGGCATACTCTGCAATACTCAGGCATACTCTGGCAATACTCTGGGCATACTCTGCAATACTCAGGCATACTCTGGCAATACTCTGGGCATACTCTGCAATACTCAGGCATACTCTGGCAATACTCTGGGCAATACTCTGGGCATACTCTGCAATACTCAGGCATACTCTGGGCAATACTCAGGCATACTCTGGCAATACTCTGGGCAATACTCTGGGCATACTCTGCAATACTCAGGCATACTCTGGGCAATACTCTGGGCAATACTCTGGGCAATACTCTGGGCAATACTCTGGGCAATACTCTGGGCATACTCTGCAATACCCTGGGCATACTCTGCATACTCCGCAATACTCTGGCAATACTCTGGCAATACTCTGGGCATACTCTGCAATACTCTGGGCATACTCTGCAATACTCTGGGCATACTCTGCAATACTCTGGGCATACTCCGCAATACTCTGGGCATACTCTGCAATACCCTGGGCATACTCTGCAATACCCTGGGCATACTCTGCATACTCCGCAATACTCTGGCAATACTCTGGCAATACTCTGGGCATACTCTGGCAATACTCTGGGCATACTCTGCAATACTCTGGGCATACTCTGCAATACTCTGGGCATACTCTGGGCATACTCTGCAATACTCTGGGCAATACTCCGGGCATACTCTGGCAATACTCCGGGCATACTCTGGCAATACTCCGGGCATACTCTGGCAATACTCTGGCAATACTCTGGCAATACTCCGCAATACTCTGGGCATACTTAGCAATACTCTGGGCATACAGCAGCCCCTGTCCCCGCGAGCTCGCATGCAGAAGCGAACGCATACGCAAGTCCCGCCCACATATAAAAACGGTGTTCAAACCACATGTGAGGTATCTTTATATCATGTTTTGGGGTTTTATGTATTTTTCTAGCAAATAAATGATGATTTTTACATGTAGGAGAGAAATGTCAGAATTGGCCTGGGTGCTCCCTGCATGTTGGGCCTCTGTATGTGGCCGCACTGTGTAAAAGTCTCACACATGGGGTATCGCCATACTCGGGAGGAATAGTAGAATGTGTTTTGGGGTGTTATTTGTGGTATGCATATGCTGTGTGTGAAAAATAACCTAATAATATGAAAATTTGATGAAAAAAAAATAAATCTTGATTTTGCAAAGAATTGTGGGAAAAAATTACAACTTTAAAAAACTCACCAGGCCTCTTTCTAAATACCTTGGAATGTCTTCTTTCCAAAAAGGGGTCATTTGGGGGGTATTTGTACTTTTCTGGCATGTTAGGGTCTCAAGAAATGAGAGAGGCTGTCAGTACTTCAGGTGTGATGAAATTGATCAATTTTCAGGATTTGGTACCATAGCTTGTAGACCCCATAACTTTCACCCAGACTAAATAATATCCAACATTTTTTATTTTTTTACCAAAGATATGTAGCAGTATACATTTTAGGCCAAATTTATGAAGAAAAATTACTTTTTTGCAAAATTTTATAATAGAAATGAAGAAAAATTATTATTTTTTGCAAAATTTTGTTCTTTTTTCATTTATAGCAAAAAAAATAAAAACCGCAGAGGTGATGAAACACCACCAAAAGAAAGCTCTATTTGTGGGAAAAAAAGGACAAAAATTTCATTTGGTTATAGTGTTGTATGACTGAGTTATTGTCATTCAAAATGTGAGAGCACCGAAAGCTGAAAATTGGTCTGGTTATTAAGGGTGTTTAAGTGCCCAGTGGTCAAGTGGTTAAAGGGTTTGTAAAGGTTTATTTTATTTTTTAAATAACAAGCATACCATACTTACCTCCACTGTGCAGTTCGTTTGCACAGAGTGGCCCTGATCCTCGTCTTCTGGGGCCCCTCGGCGGCTGTCCTCCCTGCAAGAGCCACCCCCCCTCTGGGAAGTGCTCTTCCAAGGGGGTTATCTTGCGGGCATGCTCCCGTGTAATAAAGTCGGCAGCCATAGCCACCGACTGTATCACTTGGCCCCGACCCCGGAGCACTGCATCATTTATTTGATTGACAGCAGCAGGAGCCAATGGCTGCACTGCTATCAATCATCCAATTAAGAGCCCACAAGAGCTGGGGTAAAGCATTGCAGGATTGCGCCCATGGAGATTCGGGGCTCAGGTAAGTAAAACGGGGGCTGGGGTGCAGAGAGTGCAAAGTGTTTTTTTACCTTGATGCATAGGATTCATTAAGGTGAAAAATTAATGAAGCCTTTGAACACCTTTAATAATGACATTAAGATCCTGGTCAGATTACTAGCTGATCACCTGGCCCCTATAATCTCATCACTAATAGGCCCAGAACAAACAGGATTTATCCCTACCAGGCAGATCACAGAAAATATTCACCTGTCCTCTAACTTCATTCAGGACGCAGATCTCTTTGCATGTAAATTAATGATCCTAGGGCTGAATATACATAAGGCCTTTGATAGCATGTTGTCCTAGCTAAATTTGGATTCAGTGGAGAGTTTGTGCATGGTTTTAGGGCCTTGTATCACAATCCCTGGACAACAATCAGGCTCCCTGGCTGCTCCTCCGATTACTTCTCATTGGGTAGGGGCACGAGGCAGGGGTGCCCCCTGTCGCCCTTGATTTTTGCTCTAGACTTTGAGCCCCTAGCAAAGGCAATAAAGGCCAATGCAAATATCGGAAAGGAGATGAGGAATTTAAACTTATCTTGTACACGGATGATGTACTCATGTTCCTTCCGGACCCACTGGTTTCCCTCCCTAACCTTATAAAGATACTAGGAGAGTTTCACGCTATCTCGGGTTTGGGAGTGAATCGACTATTTTTTTGCCTCCCCTGCGCTTCTCCCGCTGCTATGCGACCCGGAAATCACAGACGCCAGAATCTCAGACCACAGCCCCATTGCAATACAATTGATAACTACCCAACCTTCTTCTCCCTCACACATATGGCGCTTCCCCTCATACTTGGCGGACAATAAGGACTTCCGCCAAATGCTCTATGGAGCGTGGTCGGAATATGCCTCTGCCAACGCACCGCACCTCACAGACCCAAACCTGTTTTGGGAGGCTGGAAAAGCCTTCCTTAGAGGAAAAAAAATTTCTTACGCCACGCAATTTAAGAAGAATGCCAAACAACATTACATGCGAGCGAGCGCAGCTCTACGCTCAGCTCACGAATCACTTACACTTAATCGCACGCCTGACAACATACGCGCTTGGAGAGCAGCCAAACGAGAATTTGACCTCTGGGCTGAACAACAAGAACTGGCTAAGAGCTCCTATTCTAATGTACACTTTCATAGGTTTGGTAACAAGGCGGGCAAACTACTGGCGAAGCTCTGCACGGGACCACAACGTCCCACTCATATCTCTGCTCTGAAAAACCCGGATGGCACTCTAGTTACCTCGCCTACTGAAATTAGTACATTACTGGGTGATTATTATACCTCCCTATAATCGGCGGACCCGAATGACCAACCCGCAGCCGAAGCCCTTCTGTCTAGGATCCGCCTGCCTAAACTCCAGGAGGATCGTTTAGCTGCCCTTAACGCACCCATAACTGTTGAGGATATCCGACAGACGATCAAGTCCCTGGCGTCTGCTAAAGCCCCAGGCCCGGACGGATACCCAGCCGAATTCTATAAGCTGACTAAAGATTTTATTCCTGATACCCTTGAACTCATTTATGCAAACATGTGGGATGGGGGCCCCTATCTCCCTACGGAAACGCAGGCCCATATTAGGCTAATCGCCAAAAAGGGTAAGGACCCCTCACTTCCAGGATCTTATCGCCCAATTTCATTAATTAACGTAGATGTCAAAATACTATCCAAAATAATTGCCTCTCGCTTAGCCCAACTACTCCCCTCTATATTACACCCGGCGCAATCAGGATTCGTCCAAGGACGCTCAGCCACCCTAAACATACGCAAAGTTCTTCTGGCTCTAGAATATTCTAGAATGAACCCAGAACAAGACGTTGCCATATTGTCACTTGATGCCGAGAAGGCTTTTGACAACATCAGTTGGTCATGGCTGTTCAGGGTGATGCCGGATTTTGTTTTTTCGGGTCCAATTATGCGTTTTTTACGGCGTATGTATGAATCGCCAACTGCACGACTGGTCACTCCCGACTTCATCTCTGATACGATCCCCCTGACAAAAGGGACTAGACAGGGCTGCCCCCTTTCCCCTTTACTTTTTAATCTCGCGATCGAACCTTTATCCAGACTACTCAATTCGCCTGATGGGGTCAGTGGCATCCCGATAGGTACCCACACCCTCCGTGCTGCTCTATTTGCGGACGACACATTGTTATTCTCCACACAACACCTCACTGACTTTAACCGGCTCCGACAGCTCTTTCATACCTTCCAATTGTGTTCAGGCTTTCAAATTAACTTTGACAAAAGCGAAGTTCTATCACTTCATCCCAGACTTGCGGCCAAATGGCGCCACCAATCTCCCTTTGCCATAGCAGCACATCATATTACGTATCTGGGTATTCACATTGGCCGAGAACCTTCCACCTTATATACACTTAACTTCCCACCGTTGATAACAAAAATTGTAAAGGAGTTGGAAGCCTGGGCGGCCCTTCCCCTCTTGCTCTTTGGGAGATGTCACCTTTTTAAAATGGTTTCGTTTGCGCGCCTACTCTATCCTATGCAGACCATACCACTCTTATTGAAACACTCTGATGTGACAAAAATCCATACGGCATTGTCTGCCTTTCTATGGTCTCGCAAGAAACCGCGCATTTCCCTGCAAAAGCTATGTCTCCCGAAGTCTGAGGGCGGAGCGGGCCTGCCCAATATACGTTTTTATAATCTTGCCTGCCTACTCAGGCAGGGCCTGGACTGGTTATCTGGCAAATCTAAGTGCTCCAATACTCTCCTGGAGGGTGCCTCAGCCTTTCCGTATGCTCTACCAGCTATTCTTCACTCGAACCCTAACAAACTGCCAATGTGCCTCAGATCGAGTGTACTCCTTAGGGATACAATTATTGCCTGGAGAGAGATACGGAAACTGTTGGGGTTACCCTCCAGTATTTCTTCTCACCTGCCAATTCTAGGTAATCCAATGTTTCTACCGTCCACTACACACAAAGCATTTGAACAATGGAATGATAAGGGCCTTACCAGCATCACCTTGGTGTACCTCGCTACCCCTGGCAAGTTTAAACCCTTCCAAGCCTTGTCAAGGGAATTCTCCTTACCAGCTACACATGTCTTCTTCTATCATCAGTTGGTCAGCTATTTACGCTCATGCCACTTACCTGGGACGGATCCCCTACAAAAGTCCTTTATTGATAATGTGTTACACAGGGATGATTACTCCATTTCCAGCCTGTACTCCCACCTCATCGAACATCAGACTGCCAAATATCGTCTTAAACCATTCCAGAAATGGTCCCAAATATTCGAGGATGCAGACCTCTCGGAGAAAATCCTTGAGGGATACAGGCGAGTTCACGAACTCACCTTATGCGAAACATGGCATGAAACGCAATTCAAAATCATTCACAGAGCTTACTACCCCTTTCGTATCGACAAGACAGACTCAGCACAAGAACACTGCCCCTGGTGATCTGCTCCGCGCCCAATGCTGCTCCACCGCCTCTGGGAGTGCAAACCTATCGTTAACTACTGGAACTCTGTGCTGTCCTTTATCCACAAGATCGCTAAACTACTGATCCCCAGGCACCACCTGATATGTCTATTCGGCTGTGATCCACCCTCACACACACCACAATCGCAGAGCTCGCTTCACATCTCCCCCTGGGCACATATCTGCCTTCTGGTGGCCCGCAGGACTATAATGTCTCACTGGATTAACCCCACACCACCAAACCTGGCAGTAGTGAAAAAAGCCCTCTTATCGCTTTTCTATCTGGAAAGGTTGGACACCATTGTGTTGAACTTTCGTTCCACCTCACGTTTCTTTACGAGATGGCGTAACTTCATGGAACACTCGTTCACCCACGATGATCTGCAAAAACTCATGCAACCGTTCCGCTATACAGATTGGTATCTCAAACGGGACCTAACAAACTCCTTGGGCAACCTTAAAGTCTCCAATCTGTCTGACCCCTCTACATTTCTGCCACCCTGAGTCATGACAACGTCTACTAGAGACCCCTTGACGTTCCTGATACGTGCATGCCCTTATATGTTAACTTCACCTACTGCAACGTTTACAGTCAGTTTATTTTCCTGGGTTGCTAATGGTGTATTGTATTTCTTTTTTGTATTTCTAATACTCCAATTGTTGCTTCCGCTCCTGTAAGTACTAAGCCTAGTACTGACACATCTTCTTGCTGCTGTAATATTGTTATACAAGTAGTCACAGTGCCACTGGTTTGAATGTGTTGTTCCTCTTTTTTTTTTTTTTTTTATCTTGTACATGTTTCTATGTGCATTTTAGCTTACTTTGTTTTATTCCACTGTACTGTGAAAATTCCAATAAAAATTTATTTAAAAAAAAAAATAGTATAAGGGACTCCTTCAGCTTCTCAATTAATACGAATACTCTACAATACTTGGGGGTCAGACTGGCCACTTCACTAAGGGACTTGTACAATGCAAATTACCCACATGCCTTTACAAAAGTCAAACAATGGCTGAAACTATGGGCTAACTTTCCTATTTCCCTTTTAGGGAGAGTTACGGCTATTAAGATGTCCATCTTACCAAAATTTCTGAATTACTTTAGGGCCTTGTTTCCCACCAGACCATCGAACAAATACAAAAGGGGTGTAATCTGCCCACCATCTGAAGGAAGATGACCTACTTGGTTGCCACTACCAATCTCAGAAGGAATGGATTTCACTTTGATTGAGAAAACTACAATCAGATGCACCATCGATCCACACTATGTGGATTATTTAATATCATTTGCATGAGCCCACTGGATGCTTATTATATGTGTCCTGTATGGGGGTGAAAGGTGGTTGGAAAGAGAAGGAAGACCTGGCTTGGACTAAAGGCCATCTAGGCTTATCCTTGTGGTAAGTGCATTCCCGAGAGGGGCTTCCTGTGGTCACGAGGTGCTTCATGGGTTAACGGTGGACTGGATTTTTTCATTGTTTGCACTTATGAACTGCACTTTTGGGCACCTCTTATTTCTTTCCTTTATTAGTTTAATCACATAAAGAAGCTGGTTAATTTGAGTTTGAACAAGAGCGCCGCTTCAATATTTATTGGACATTGGTTGTTTTGTATTTATTGTTTTTTACTAGGGCTGTTACTGATTACAATTTTCGTGTTCGATTAATTGTTTTTTTTAAATCGATTAATAGACTAATTTTGATTACCGTATTTATCGGGGTATTGCGCGCTCCGGCATATAGCGCGCACCCCTAAAGTGGACCCGAAATTCCTGTGGAAAAAAGATGTTTGTACTTACAGATTTGGTGTCTTGCGCGGCGTCCATCGGCGGCCTCGTCGGGTCCGGCGTCCGTCTGCGGCTTCGGGTGTCCTTTTCGTCGGGTCCGGTGTACTTCTGCGGCATCCTCCCCGCTCGATCTCCGCTTTCCCGTGCCGAGTTTGAATACTGCGCCTGCATATACCGAGCGCAGTACACTCGTGTATAGTCGGGCAGGCTCAGCTACTCTCGAGCTCACGTCCTGTACGTCCAGGACGTGAGTGCGAGAGGAGCCAAGCCTGCCCGACTATACACGAGTGTACTTTGCTCGGTTTATGCAGGCGCAGTATTCAAACTCGGCGCGGGAAAGCGGGTATCG
The DNA here is from genome assembly GCA_029574335.1 of Rana kukunoris. Lineage (NCBI taxonomy): Eukaryota > Metazoa > Chordata > Amphibia > Anura > Ranidae > Rana > Rana kukunoris. The sequence goes on from CM056059.1 coordinate 244,710,527, forward strand.
GCGTATATCGTGCACCCACGATTTTGCCCTGATTTTCAGGGCAAAAAAAGTGTGCGGTATACGCTGATAAATACGGTAATTATAACGCACATACAGATCCAACTACTTTTAGCTGATCTCCTTGCATTGCAACACTGCATTAGTCAGTGGTAAATGTGGTATACACTATATACAATTACCTGAAACTAGTTAGTCTCCACAATCCATGACTTAACTTCACAGTTCACACAAATATGTTTTACATTCAAACTGTAGCACTAACGTAAGTCATTTTTTTTTCTTAATAAACTTTAAGAAAAACTTAGAAACTTAATTTAACTTTAATTATAAAACATATCTAGTATATTGACTGTCAGTCACTTTATAGTAGGCAAGTAGGCATCACTTTAGCCAGTCACGCAGACATACCAGAGTGTTTCCATTTTCTGGAAGCAGACATGATCGCATTTTATTAACAATATACCCTGAAGAACTGAACAGTCTTTCGCACGGAACAGATGTTGCCGATACACAAAGAATTGTCTGCAAAAAACTGCTTAGGACAGGAAAACAATAATTATTTTTGCCCCCTTCCCCTGATGGAGCCTGATGCATCCTCCTGCTCCACAGATACAAAGGTACCTCAATACAATGGGTGCAGTTTGCTCGCATCTAGCAGAGTAAGTCTCACTGTCCAGGCTGTCCGGTGACGTCAAGAATTTTGATCGATCAAAAAAATTAAAGATTACTCAAGTAATTAATCGTTCATGTCCCCAGTCCTATTTTTTACACATACAAAAGGGGTTAACCTTTTTATACGGAAAGGTAAGAGACCCAGATTTGGCAACTTGATTGCACATATGCCCCTTTCCCAAAAGGCCTGGGCCTCCCAGACCACTGGAGGTACTTCTTGGCAGCTAGACTGGCACAGACAGCACAATAACACACCTCGACAACCTCTACAACGTGGCTCCAATTTAAAAAATTCTGTCCATGGTACTTACTGGGACTGCTTTGGAATAATGTTATTAGGATCAGGGAGCTGAGCCCACTTAACAGCATAGTTGCACAATCCCTCCACTTATGGACCCTATACCATGTAAAATTTAAGCTATCATCACCAAAACCACCCTTGTTGTTGTTCATGGGAGATAAAAGATTCCCCCTAGCTCATGACTCCCCAGAGGATTATCAGTGGTGGGAGCAGAACGTCCTGGTCACGTTTAACTTCCTGATGCAAGACCTTTGCGCCTTCTCCCACCTCCAACAACAATGCAAGGCCCCAAGAATGGAATTTTTTAAATACCTCCAGATCAGACTGTCATGCCTTTGGCCTACAACGAAATACAGTAACATCTTCTGGACTTGTAATTCAAATATTGTCCATTAGATGTCACTCTTAACAAAGTACTGTTTATCTCTAGTTTCACCATTATTCATGTGCATCTTTATTGTAATAAAGATCCAAAGTTACAGACAGTGTGGTTATTTAGGATGCAAGGTTTAAGCTGTATGTTGAGCTACATATGCTCCAGGGGCAAACGTGTAGCGAGAACAAAACAGTAAAACAGCGGCTATCTAGCAAGTGGGATTTAGGACACTGACTACACAGAGGCCTGCTATCTGTCAGTGCAGCCACCTGCATACAGATATACAGCAGTCTCTACACAGTCAAGCATTCCTGCAAGCAACATGTCACATAGCCAGGCATCCTCACTCAAGACAAGTTTTCGGCTCCTCTAGATCGTCCTCCGCAAGCAATGCACTCACTATCGCAGGTGCAAAAACCGAAGCCGCCAAGACCCGAGCAGCCTTTGCTGTGCAAAAAATGCAGATTAAAAAGGAGAAAGTGAGGCTAAAGACAGAGAAAGTGCAGCAAGAGACACAGAATGTACAGCAACAGGCACAGTTAGAGGCACATAAAGCACAGCAACAGGCACAGTTAGAGGCACAGTTAAAGGCACAGAAGGTGCAGCAAAGGACACAGTTAGAGGCTCAGGCCGTGTACACACGGCAGAGAACCTCGACGGGCAGAACACATCGTTCCGCCCGTCGAGGTTCTCTGCCGGCCGTCGAAATCGGCGACCCGCCTGTCGGGAATGGCAACCAGCCATTCTTCCAGGCGGGCCGTCGAGCAAATAGAAAGCGTGCTCTCTATTTCTGCTCGACGGGCTTCCCGACGGGAAGCTCGCCGAGAGTGTACACACGGCCGAGGTCCTCGCTGGAATGCAGCTTCCAGCGAGGTTCTCGCTGGTTTCCAGCGAGAACCTCGGTCGTGTGTACACGGCCTGAGAAAGACCTCCTAGAAGTAGCCCTAGAGAAACTCACTGTAGAGAAGGAAGCAGCAGCCACCATAGCCAAAGCAGAGGCCTTAGAATTAGCTGTATACCCGAGAAGCGAATGCAGCAGACACAGCAATATTTTTAACCAAAAAGCTGAAACTCAAGATTCTCTACAACAAACTTCAGATTACATCAATCAACATTTTAAGCCAAGCAGTGACAAAGATGACATCAAAGAGACAAGCCAAAGACATTACACGGTACCTCCGCAAGACAGCGACAAGTCTCCAGCCTGCAAACAGTAGAAATACACGCAAAGTGACACCTCCTACGACAGACTCCATTTATGTGTGGTAACAGAGCCTTCTAATCGTCCTCCGGAATCAACGTCCAAGTCAGAACAGTATGGCAGAGGCCAGCTGGACACCCTTAAAAGGTATGACTATACACAGCCATGGGAACACACAGTAGGTTAACCAAGCCACCATAGACTTTGCAAGGTTATTTGCACGATGTGAGCTTGTCACCAAAGGACTTGAAAAGTTTAATGACTGCCCTGAAAGCTACAGAGCCTGGCGGTATTCCTTTCAAAATGCCATCAGAGACTTAGGTTTTTCTTGCAGTGAAGAGATAGACCTCCTGATCAAATGGCTTGGAAATGAGTCTGCCGAGCACGCCAGGCGAATCAGGATAATAAATATAAATCACCCAGACACTGGTCTTAAAATGATCTGGGATAGACTTGATGAGTGTTATGGCTCAGCAGAAGCAGTAGAAAGTGCACTATTCAAAAGACTTGATAACTTCGCAAAAATACCCAACAAAGCCTAATGGAACTTCAAGTAGCTAAATCCAAGGGGGACTTGAAAGGATTTGAATTCCTGGACACAGCTAGAGGTGTCAACCTCATTGTACAAAAGGATTACACATGGATCTCAATTTAAAAGACAGCATTATGTTCCATTCCCTCTGCTTTCTGTTTTTGTGGACTTTGTGTGTCAGCAAGCTAAAACAAGAAATGATCCAAGTTTTGATTTTACATTGTCATGTGCTGCTCCTTCAGGACTTAACCCTCGCAAAACTCCAGTAGCAGTACACAAAACTCAATCTGGCCGGGGGGCGTGGTTTGCGCATGGCCGAGTGAGGTTGTGAAGGTGTGAGCTCCCGCTACCTCCATGCCCTCCGTGCGTGACACAAATCTATAGCCCGAGAAAGGTAACCTGTTGTCGGTGTAACTTGGCGAAAACCCCCGGTGAAACTCCCCGGACTGTTCCTGGAGCCGTTGGACACCGTGAGTGTTGGAAGCCCGCCCTTCACCCTCCCGCTGTTCCCGCTGCCTGTTGTCTGTTGCAGCCTGTGTCCCCGCCTTCCGCCCTCCGCTGGCTATACGGCCCGCATGTTAGCGGTGCAGATAAGACTTCTCTGATCCCAGCAAAACTAAAAGTGAAGGGAACTGGACGTGGGGAAGGAAAAGTTGATGAGACCGGAGACGGGAGACGGGAGTAGGAACGAAGGTACAGGTGGGGAGGCTGAGTCTGTGAAGAGCCATAGCTCCATAGCTGTATAGGTGGCGACGGCGTGCAGTGTGCAGGGGGCTGTAGTAAACTGCCTGGCGGTTCTGCTCCAGCATAGCCCTAGCCCAACTAGACAACCGAGGGGCTAGGCTCTCAAGCACTAAGTGCCCCCAAGTGCCTTGGGGAGACGCCGAGAGGAGCGTGTAGCACAAAGCCTGAGAATTGAGAACCGCATGTGGAAAGTGGAGGGGAGGCATGTGTGCAGCTAGAGCTAGAGACACACGTACATCCCGGAGGACTGCACTGTTAACACAGCCACCCAGCCTAGCGGGTCATCTGGAGATCCAGAGTTATTTTTCAAAAATGGAGAAAGGGGGTGAGCAGGGTCAGAGCCTGGAGAGTCTGCAAGTACAAACGCAGACTACTATCCCAAGGCTAGAGGTGCGGGCAGATGTAGAGACACTACAGATAGCTCCTCAAAGCCCCCGGGTGATCAATACAGGGGGGAGCGACCCCCCCTCCAGACTAAGTGAAGGGGGAAGAGTGAGCTTGAGACCCTAAAATCCCTGATCCAGGCATTACCAACAAGAGAGGACATCACTACACTAATTATGAAAATAGAGGAAGCCCACTCCAGAGATATGGAAGAGATTAAAGGGGAGGTTCAGGGCTTGGAAAAACGCACGACAATGAATGAAAGTACCTCCAAAGACCTCACACTGCGTGTGATGACACTGGAACAGGAAAGAAATAAACAATTAGATGTGATCAACTCCCTACAGTTACAACTAGAAGAAATCCAAGACAGGAACAGACGGAATAATCTACGTATAAGAGGTATCCCTGAAGCAGCAGTCCCAGAAGACCTCCAAGAGACGGTAAAAAACATTTTTCTGATATTATTAAAGGATGCTTCACCCTTAAATCTTGAGATGGACAGAGTGCATAGGGCCCTTGGCCCCAAGCCCAAAGATAGCTCTCGGCCTCGAGATGTGATTTGCAGACTGCATTATTTTAGACAAAAAGAGGCAATATTAAGGAAATCCTGGGACATGGGGACCATAGAATTTAATGGAGCCCAGTTGAAGATATTAGCAGATCTATCAAGTGCTACTCTGCAACGGAGAGCTATGTTACGCCCCATATTAGATCGAATAAGGGAACTAGGGGGAACATACAGATGGAGGTATCCAATATCTGTATTAATCAGGAAACAAGATACAGGTACATTTTGGCTGCGCTCCAAAAATGACTTGCCGGAACTTTTCTCCTTTTTGGGGATCAACCCTTTGGAGGTGGTGGATTGGAGACAGCCAATCTTAAGGAATAGTTGAGACTGGAGGTCCTGTTGACTGCCCCTTTCCCCCCCCCCTCCCTCTCTCTTTTTTTTTTGTGTTTGGACCTTTGAGAGAGACTGGCCTTTTTTCCTTTTGTCCCTTGGTGCCTTCTTCATTTGTGCTTCCCCTTTTTCTTTTGACTGTTTTTGCCCTTCCTCCTCTGGACTTTTTGAAAACCCCAGAGTGAGGTTGTCGGTGTTAAGAGTGTGCGGGGTACTGAGAGGGGGGTGAGGGGTGAGGGGTGGGGGGTGGGGGGTAGGATGGAGGGGAGGGGGGAATAGAGATTAGAGGGGAGGAATAGGTTAGGGAAGTGGGGGTGAGGGGTGAGGGGTGGGGGCTAAAGGGGGGGTAACACTACACTATACACTATATAATACAATAATACACTATAATACACTATAATAGATAAAATATTCAATACACACTTACACAAGGTTAGAGAGCCCAATGGACATATTATTCAGGAGGGTATCACATAAGACCACTAGATAGGTTAGTCACAACTCACAGTTCACAGTATTAAAGTAGTTTGGCTCTACACATATTCAATACTAACAGTTAACACACATTAAGGAATAAAACACATATGGGAAGGGGTGGGAGGGGAGGGGGATGGAGAGGGTGGGAGGAGGGGGAGGGGGCACCCAGACCCCAAGCAGGTTTATCGACAACCTAGGTATAAGGATTAATATAATTTATTTATTTGGAATTATTAATGTATTATTAAGGTATTGTTAAAGTAATATTAATGTATTATGAAGAGGTACGTGAATTAGACCTGAGGGAAACTATTAAGATAGGACACCTATTGAGACACGCTACGCATGATGTTTTGGAATGTACTATAAAACTAGTTTTGTTGTTTGCTTTTTCCCTTCTCGAACTACTGTAAGAATACTATATTACAGATTATTATGTATCATGTACTGTGAGAATACTATAGGAATAATTAGTACACATATTCTATAGAGGGATTTAACCCTAGTATTGGAAATGGGGGGGGGGGATAATTATATATGGTGAAGTCATTTGGGGGAGGGAGGGCACTACCCTGGCGTTATTAACGATTAGGTACCTAGGGAGAATGAGTAGCCCCCTAATGGGGCAATAATATGAGGTGGGCGGGAGGGGGGGGGAAGAGGGGGGAGGAAGTAAAACAGGAATACTTGAGATCCAGGGATTAATTGAGATGGGCAATATATTATATAGTACGATTTAAATAAAGTGGAGGTGGAAGGAGGGCTGGAAGGTGCGGGGGCACCGCGATATAGGAGTGCGCAAAACCAGTACCCCCCGATAGGGAATTACTCAGGGGGATACTTAGGGGATAGAGTATTAGAGTAAGCAAGTAGGAGCTAAATTGGCTCTGGGGTAGAGGGGGGGTCTTTGTACCATACCTCTCGATCCCCACGGTCAATAAGTAAGGGGATTGGGTAGGGGGGGGGTTTCCCTTTTTTTTTTTTTTTCTTCTCCCTCTCTTCCTTCTCTCTCCTCTCCTTGGCGCGGTTTTCTCTCCTTCCTCCCCCATTTATTTAGCCTCGTCTCCCTGGTCCAAGGGGAGGGGAGGAGGAGAGGGGAGAGGACTCTGAGCTGCAAGGATGGGGGGTATAAGGATTACCACTTTTAACGTTAAGGGACTAAATACCCCAGAAAAAAGGAGAATGCTCCTTAGTGAACTAAAAAAAATGCGCTCAGACGTGGCCTTTGTCCAAGAAACCCATTTTAGAGCTAGTCGGTTACCCTATTTACAAAATAGATTTTTCCCATGTGCCTACCACTCCTTTAGTCCAACATCTAAATCTAAAGGAGTGGCTATATTAATATCCAACCAGATTGCTTGGTCATTAACGGAAAAACAGATAGACGAAAATGGAAGGTATATATTTCTAAAAGGCATTTTAGGAGACGAGAAAGTAACACTAGCCACTATATATACACCTAATACGAATCAAGATACCTTCCTGATTAAAGTACTGTCTAAATTAGATAAATTTATAGAATCGAAGTTGATACTAGGAGGAGACATTAATACGACATTAGACCCCAAACTAGATACATCTCTAGGATCTTCTTCTCTATCAGGTAAATCTAGGAGGCGAGTCCTGCGAAAGTTAAAAGAAATGCATCTGGTCGACGCTTGGAGGATACTCCACGGGGAGGAGAGAGATTATTCCTTTTACTCTAATCCACATAAAAGATATTCCCGGCTGGATTATTTTCTGATCCCCCACTATCTATTGACGGGAGTGGAGGAAGTAAAAATTGGAAATATAACCTGGTCAGACCATGCCCCAGTGACAATTGACATAATAATATTAGGTAAGGCTCTCTCCACGGGATATCGTTGGCGTCTGAATGAAAGCCTACTACAGACCCCAGAAGTCAGAGAAGCAGTAGAAAAGGAACTAGGAGAATACTTTCGGACCAACGATACCCCGGGGAGCGACCCAAGTGTGGTGTGGAAGGCCCACAAGGCGGTGATGAGGGGTTTATTGATAAAGCATTGGGCAAGAATAAAAAAAATGCGGGAGAATCAGGTTAGGAAACTAACGATAGATATCCAAACCCTGGAAATTCAACATAAAGGTACACAGTCAATCAAAGTAGGAGAAGAATTAGGACACAAAAGGAGGGAGTTAGCTGACCTACTGAGGTATAAAGCTAAAGCGATTATCCAAGTAGGTAGAAGGATAACATATGAATTAGGCGACAAGTGTGGCAAAGTTTTAGCAGGGAAATTGAAAGATACTAGGAATACTGTGTACATACCACATATTAAGGGCAAGAACGGCCAGATAATGTCACTCCCTAAAGATATAGCGCAGAGATTTAGAGAATACTATTCCTCCCTATACAACTTAGAACAAATAGATATCCCTAGAGGAAGGATTGAGGATTATTTGTCCTCAACACAACTTAAAAGAATATCCTCAACCGAAAAGGAGACTCTCGATAGACCTATCTCAATGGAGGAACTCCAAGGAACTATGAAAATGGTTAAAAAAGGGAAAGCTCCTGGCCCAGATGGGTTTTCTATTCAGTATTACCAGCATTTTTTCCCCATCCTCGGACCATACATGATTGGGATGTTCAATGAGATCGGCCGATCTACCGCGTTCCGCCCGGAAGCCCTCATGGCACATATTGCGGTGATTCCCAAAGAAGGGAAGGACCCGGCGGAGTGCGGTAGTTTTCGCCCGATCTCATTGTTGAATACAGATCTAAAACTTTTTACTAAATTAATAGCAGCCCGATTACAACCTTTCCTGACACAGCTAATACACCTAGATCAGGTGGGTTTTATCCCGACCCGGGAAGCCAGGGATAATACTATTAAAGTATTGAACCTGGTACACTGGGCAAGGGAAACCAAAACACCTTCGATCTTTCTGAGTACAGACGCCGAAAAGGCCTTCGACCGAGTTAACTGGAAGTTTATGGCAGGAGTATTGAGACATATTGGATTAGGAGAACATATGTATAGATGGATTATGGGGGTGTATACTACACCTCAAGCATCAATCAAGGTAAATGGGATCCTCTCAGAGCCTATTAAAATATTAAATGGAACAAGACAGGGGTGTCCACTATCCCCGCTATTATACGTTTTGACACTGGAACCTCTGCTGAATAGGATTAGGCAAAACCCGAGAGTCCGGGGATTAGATATAGGAGACAGAGAATATAAAATTTCTGCATTTGCAGACGACATGCTGTTCACCATATCTCACCCCCGGAAATCACTACAGAACTTGATGAGAGAAATAGAGGTATATGGGAAATTAGCAAATTTAAAAATTAATTATGAGAAATCAGAAGCAATGAGTGTGGAATTACCGGAGGGCCTACAACAAACCTTAAAACCTAATTTTAAATTTAAGTGGGTTAAGACAGCCCTGAAATATCTGGGGATCTATATCCCACCAAAACTAGGTAATATCTTTGAAGTAAATTTCCCTCCATTGATGAATATAATCAAGGACACTTTGAAGAGATGGCAGAGGGGATTTCATTCTTGGTTTGGGAGATGTAATGCTATTAAGATGAGTATACTCCCTAGAATACTATATCTCCTTCAAACAATACCAATCAAGATCCCCCCTGCCTTTTTACTTCAAGTAAATAGGCTTCTTTTTAAGTTCATTTGGGCTAAGAAAAAACCCAGGATTAGTAGGAGTAGGATGTTCTTACCTAAGAGTAATGGGGGCCTAGCAATACCAGACGTAACCAAATACTATCAAGCAATCCATATGGGTAGGATTATAGAATGGGGCAGGAGGACAGGATCAAAATTATGGGTAGATCTCGAACAAGAAATTAGTCAAATCCCACTGCAAATCCCACTGCAAAGAGCACTCTGGTGCTATCAAATACTGCCGATACAATTAAAAAGACGCTAGCAATAGGCCACAAGATATGCCAGTTAGGAAAACACACCTCAAGCTTCTCCCCCCTGTATCCAGTATTAGGAAACCCCTGCTTTCCACCAGGTATGGAGAAAGGAGCATACAGGAGTCTCAGAGAGAGGGGCCTTACACAGATATCACATTTCTCAGAACAAGACAGATGGCCAACTGTACCCTCATTGGTACTGCAGGAAGGAAAATATGGGATTAAAAATTGGCAAGCGGTACAATTGTGCCATTTTCTGAACTCTCTGGGATCAACAAACAGATACAAAAGGGAATTAACACAATTTGAAAGATATTGTGAAAACCAGGAACCCCCGGATAAATGACTATCTAGGTTGTATAGGCTAGGAACAACACCTTTAGAAGGCCAGGAGATACCATCTATAAGAGAATGGGCCAGAGATATGGAGAGGAATTTTTCACAGACTCAGCAGCAAAAAATAATCAATTTAACCATGAAAACATCAATAAGTACTAGGCTCCAAGAATTAAATTATAAAATATTAAATAGATGGTATTACACACCAGAGAAATTGAGTAGGGCGTTTCCGGGAACCCTAGATATCTGTTGGAGATGCAAGGAAGATAGGGGAACCATATATCATTTATTTTGGACCTGCCCAAAGATCAGGAAATACTGGCAGGAAGTATTAAGGATAACCCAAAAATTTACAACATATCAACTGCAGGACGACCCAGCTTTCTGTTTGCTGCACCTAACACAGATTCCAATAAAAATATATAAGAAATCGATCATATGCCATATGATCAACGAAGCTAAGGCTGGGATAGCTCAAAACTGGAAAAAAAATAATCCCCCCACGATAACCGACTGGCTCTATAGGGTGAGGAATATTTGTGCAATAGAGGACGTGGTCTTATCAGCCCAAGATAAAAAGGAACAATATAACTTGACCTGGGGAGCATGGAACGTATTCATGTACTCAGAAGAAGGGAGGAGGTTGATGGGGAGGGGAGTGACGGAACGGGAATGAGAGAAGCTCTAAGGAATTGGATGGAGAGCTCTGACCTATGAGAAGGGAGAGGAGGGAGAGAATTGGGGGGGGGGGGGTTTCTTCCTTTCCTTTTTTTTTTTTTTTTTGAAGGGTGGTGGGGGAGGGTAGGACGGGAGGAGGGAAATAAAAGATAAAAGGAGATATGGCAACACAAGAGAACATGGGAAATAAAAATGGAATTAAAGACAGGGGGGAGGCGAGGATAAAAAAAAAAAAAAGAGACAATTAAAAATGGATAATAGGGAGAGGATGGAGAAAACAGGGGATTACAACACCCCATCAAATAGATGGGGAACCCAAACCTGGAGCAGGAACTACAGGAGATAATACAGGGCACTGTCATTAGGCTAACCCTGGACGTAAATAACTACCTGCACCCACTCCTACCCTGTTATCTCCAAATATACCCCTGAGTCTTAAACGAGTATAAAGGACTACGAGATAATAATAAATGTTTTGTTTTATTTGGTCGATTCCAATGCAATGGTTAAGTAACTTATGCTGTAAAACTAATATTTCCTAAATAAAGAAGGATTAAATGCAAAAAAAAAAAAGCAGTACACAAAACTAATGTGACTCCTCCAGATTCTTTTCACAGGTCTCCCAGCTTCACTAACTATGAGACAAAGGTCAAAGATCCTGGTAAGCAGTGCCCCTTGCATTGGAAACCACATCCTCTCCTAAAATGCAGAACCTTCAGAAAGAAAACCCTGCAGGACCGCAAGGCCTTCCTCAAGGAGAACCACATCTGCTACAGGTGCTGCTCTTCAACATCTCACTTTGCCAAGGACTGTAAGGTCAGTTTAAAATGCACAGAATGTGACAGCTCAGATCACAACACAGGTTTACATCCTGGGCCAGCTCCATGGACTTTACAACACACTCTCAGTACTAGTGACCATGGCGGGGAGGAAGAGCACACCATTACAACTACACCAGAGATCACTTCACAATGTAAAGAGGTCTGCAACAGAGTCATAGGTGGCAGGTCCTGCTTCAAAATATGCCTAGTCAGAGTCTACCTAGCAGGCCAAAAAGACAAAGCTATTAAGCTCTACGCAATTTTGAATGACCAAAGTAACAAGCCATTAGCCAGCTCAACCTTCTTTGACATCAAAGGCCCCAGCATTCCCTACTCCTTAAAAAATTGTGCAGGAATAGTGCAGACGACATGGAGGAGAGCATCCGGCTACCAAGTCGAGTCCATTGACGGACAATCATGCTTGTCTTTGCCAACTCTTATCGAATGCAACCATATCCCTGACCATAAATCTGAAACTCCTACCAAATGTGGCTGCCCATCACCCACACTTGAAACGCATAGTACATCTGATACCAGAACTTGATCCTCAGTCTCAAATTATCCTACTCCTTGGGAGAGATATCTTGCGAGTCCACAAATCAAGAGCTCAAATTAATGGTCCCAAAAATGCTCCTTATGCTTAGAGTTCAGACCTCGAATGGGTCATCATAGGAGATGTCTGTCTAGGAAGTGTGCACAAACCTAGCTATGTTAGCAGCATGCTCACAAATACCCTAGAGAATGGGCATCCCTCTCTTTTCCAGCCATGCCACAACCAGTTCCTTGTCAAGGAATCGGCCTACACCCCCCACTTGTCTTGTCCCTTCACAAGCCCCACTAGTGACAACTTTGCCTGTGACAGTGACCGAGACCATTTAGGGTGCACAGTCTTTCTAATAACTAAAGATGACAATCGTGTGGCAATGTCTATTGAGGACAAACTCTTCTTAGAAATAATGGAGAAAGGACTAGTCAAACATAGCACAAACAGCTGGGTTGCACCTCTTCCCTTCAGACCACAGAGACAACATTTACCCAATAACAGAGAACAAGTGCTACAACATTTTGCTTCCCTTATATGTAATTTACAAAGAAAACCAGAGATGAGAGAACATTTCTTTTCTTTTATGGGGAAGATCTTTGAAAACAGTCACGCCGAGATAGCTCCTACCCTAAAAGACTCTGAAGAATGTTGGTACCTGTCATGGACCGTGAAATACTGAAGTTTTTTTTACGTGAAATCCTAATTCATGTATTGCAGAAGATGAGACATTGTGGATAGGACATATTGCAGGATGCCTCTGCCTGTCTAGATGCGGATTGCAACGGAATCAGCCTATTGAGGAAAATTGAAATGCTAAGTGGCTTGTGAAAGACATTTCATTGTCCATTGTGTTGCAGGTGAATAGCAGTTGTCAGAGACGAGACGCCTAATCACCTCGTCAGGCTTAGATAATTGGCTCATGTTAATTGTTGTTCTAAATGCTCCATTGTAGTAATTACCCCCTGGGGGCTTCTGTCTCAACACACATAGTCATGCTATTCTAGCTTTGGGACCAATCTCTGCTGAGACATTTTGAAGTCCTCATTTGCATGGGAGAGGACCTGATGGGAGACTGCCTGGACTTTAAAATGGACCAATAGGAAAACGGTTGTTAGGGGCGGGATGTTCCAAATTCTGTATAAAAGTGTGCTGTGTACTTTCAATAAATGAGTCCTGTGTGGACATATATACAACTCGCTGGGTGTGTGTTCTTAATAGGTTTCGATCGGCACATAGCTGTAGGTCGGCCCCCGGAATCTTGGATGACTGGACCATCAGATGTTGCAATCTGCAATCTGATCCGATAGAAGCAGGGGAGTGTCGGGAGAGCAGGACTTGGGCGAGCATGGGGGGCGTCACATTGGTTGGCAGCGGTGGGATTTGCTCTCCAGTTACTAGGACAACTCCAAACCACCACCATGAATGACCAGCGATGCAGCCTTCAGGAGAAACATGCTAAAAGACTTGCTTGAGAGCCGTTGAGGGACCGGTGGGAAAAACAAGGCCACCCTGATCATTACGCTAGCCGAGATGGATCAGAGGGATGGTGATGCAGGACCCCGGTCAGTTGAAGACTTGTTCCAGCAGCGAGTTCAACAGCGGTTGGCATTATATGGTGCTAACCCATCAGAGACCGCCAGACAGGATGCCATTAGAGACATCCAGCTGCAGGATGAGCGACAACAGAAAGAACAAAAGCGCCAAGAGAGAGAACGAGAGTGACAAGAGAGAGAACGAGAGCGGCAACATGAGCTGAGAATTGCAGAAATACGGCAATCAGTGACAACGCCTAAAGAAGCAGCACCAAATGAAAGAAGAGGAGAGGTACAGACAGAGATGTATTATGGCCTAGGCCAACAAGGCCCAGGCTTAGGGCGGCACTTTGTGGGGGGCGGCTCAATGTTCCTGTGTACACAGCCAGGAGGAGGAGCAGAGGAGAGACACAATCGAGAGAGGCGTGCTGCTGGTATGTGGGACAACTTCAGTGAGAGAGAGAGAGGACACAGTAACCAGGAGGGAAGGAGGGGGGCAGGCAGATACGAGGTGAACGAATGAAGTGATGGGAGAGAGGAGGGTGGTATGGGGAATATGTGCTGGGGAGTGATTTGAGAGGGAAGAAGATATGTGCTAGTGGGGGTCTGATTCCCCCCCCCCACTAGCACATATCTACTTTCTTCTCAAATCACTCCCCAGCACATATCCCCATACCACCCTCTCCCCCCAAATTAAAAGATGCTCTGCCCCCCTGTGCTCATCCCACCCTGTCGCCCTGTGTCCTTATCACCCTGTCGCCCTCTGTCCTCATCCCAGGAAAATGACAGAACGGGTCTTAAAAATGAAGGGGTGCGTCATATATAAAGTAGGGGGTGCGTAAGTTTCACCAGGCCTAGGGCAGCACAAAACCTAAATACACCCCTGGGTACAGATACCAGTAACCATGGAAGAGGAATTCAGAAGGAGGTTGCGAGAAAAGCAGATACAGCACAGAGGACCAGTATCAGAGGAGGTCCTGCTTGGATGGTCTGATTCGATCTGATGCGAACTCTGGAAAGAAGCGCAAGCCTGGGAGCAGCGACACCAGGGAAAAGCTCTCCCCTCCATCCACAGAAGAGTCCAAGAGTGCCCGTGGTCAGCGGATGACAGCCCCACGGAAGGCTTTGACTATGATGGCCTAGAATTGTTGTATTGGAAGATGTCCAGGGATCCCGACTTTGGAAATGATCGGGAGTGGCGCTTGGAGGACATAATGGAGCACAGAGAGGAAAAGTTGAATATCTCGGAAGGCCACAGGTTACAGGAAGATTTGGAATTTTTGGCCGTTCAGGAATGGGAGCTGTAATTTGCCTACAAACAGCTGCTAGACTCCGCTCAGCAGCAGGATGGGGCTCCCTTTGCCTGGGACTATGAGGAAATATCAGCTGACAGTGCTGAAATCCTGGCTGAAGAATCAGCAATGTGGCAGAGTAACAGTGGGCTTTGCCAACCTGCCCCTGCAGCTATGGACCCGGAGGTCTTATGGCGGATGCAGCAAGTGATGACTGACCTTCATGATCCTGTTTCTGCATGGGATGATCTTGAATGGAGGAATGTTCCTGTCCAGCAGTATGGCAGTGAATTGGCAGTGGAAAATCTGGAGATTGCCGTTCCCAAAGCTGAAGTACTGACCGCAGGGCCGAGCTCTGCTAACCTCTGCTCAGTACCTATAGCATCTTCTGGACAGGAGATGGTGAGCTTCTATCCCCAGACCATAGTTGCAGAGACAGGGGACTTAATAGATTTTTCTGCTGAGGAAGAACAACCTGATGAGCCTCCAGCAGAAGAGCTGGGATCAGGGCCAAACTTCACTGTGCTCTGCCCAGCACCAAGGGCAGTATTTGTGGAATTACAAGGAACTTCCCCAGCTAAAGCGCTGGTCACCGGACAGAGGGTTCAAGACCTCTACCCCACCCCTGTGGCAGTTCCGGAGGCTCAGTGTGAGAAGATGGCGATCACTCCCCAGCCGCAGATTACAGAATGTATGGACTGTTCAGAGGATGTTATGGAATATGCACCCCCAGCAGAAGTGCTGGCAACAGGGCAGAGTGCTAATAATCTCTGCCCAGCACCGGAACCAACTGTGGAGTTCCAGGGAGCCGAGGCAGTTGGCCCCCCTCCCCAACAACAAGCTGAGATGGTAAAGCTCTTACTCTCAGCTGAATCACTGGCAGCAGGACATGATGCTACTGGCGGCTGCACCCCAATACAGCTTGAGCGGATATCGGTGGATGGGACTGTGGTCTCCACTCACAGCAACCCAGCGGAAGAGCTGGCAACAGAGCAGAGTGCCCCAAGCCTCTGCTTTCACCTAAAAGAAGAGGGGGTTCCTGTGGTAGTGGATGGGACTTTGATCTTCACTGACTCAACCCCAGAAAATGATACGGCCCTGAGACAGGAGGATGTCGGCTTTGCTTTGCAAGCACTGGGGGATTTTCACCTAGCACCAGTGGATGGGACTTCAGTCTCCACTGGTATACCCCAGGAATGGTGGCCAGTTGGCCCAGATCCCCAACAGCATGATGAAATGAGCCCAGCCACCCTGTCTTCTCTCCAGCGGCTGAAAGGACTCCAGGGAGAAGGGCCAGTCCAGGCCTCTCCCCAGCGGCAGGCGTATTCTCTGAGAGAGGCAGAGGATGACGGGGTGAGTAATGCTCTGTCTGGAGCAAGTTATTTGGGGTACTGTATGGGTACCGGCATTGGGGGACTGGAACTACTGACTAAATTCAGAGTCAACCCGTCTGGTGGCTCCTACTGTGTTAGTCTCCTGCCAAAAGGGGAGATGTGTGACAGGCCTAGCCGGGGCAGGGGCTTTTGGAGAGGAGATACATACAACTCGCTGGGTGTGTGTTCTTAATAGGGTTCGATCGGCACATAGCTGTAGGTCAGACCCCGGAATCTTGGATGACTGGACCATCAGATGTTGCAATATGCAATCTGATCCGATAGAAGCAGAGGAGTGTCGGGAGAGCAGGACTTGGGCGAGAAAGGGTCTCGTCACAGTACCTCTCTATATTCAGGGTTTACCATCCCAAAAAGCGAACATGCTTGAATTTTTTGTGTCGTTTTTCAAAATGTCATTTTTTGTGTCATAAAAAGTGATCGTGTGTGGGCAAAACAACGTTTAAAACAACGCTCAGAAGCAAGTTATGAGACGGAGCTTCAATGGAACAGAGTGCTGTCGAACGTTGTGTACGTCACCACGCTTTGCTAGAGCATTTTGGAAAAACGATGGTGTGTATGCAACGTCGTTTTGGAAAATGAAGTCTGAAAAACGTTGTTTTGTTTCGTCACATAAAACGTCGTTTTTTTCATCACAAAAAGTGATCGTGTGTACGCGGCATAACGCTTCCGCAAAGACTGTATTGCCTTCATAGCTGACATCCAACAGATGTTCCATTGCTTTCTGGTCAGAGAGGAAGATGGACATTTCCTAAGGTTCCTTTGGTTCAGAGACAATGACCCTTCCAAAGACATCTCAGAGTATCGCATGAGGGTACACATCTTTGGCAATAGCCCCTTACCTGCAGTCACTATCTACGGACTCAGACATTCCGCCCAAGAAGGTGAACATTAGTATGGCTCAGATACAAAACAATTTGTAGAGAAAGACTTTTATGTAGATGACTGTTTGAAATCCTTACCTTCTAGTGAGTCTGCAATCTGTCTTCTTAAAAGAGCACAGGAAATGCTCGCTTGTTCCAATCTCAGACTTCACAAGATTGCTTCCAACAGCAAAGAGGTAATGGAAGCTTTCCCTGCTCAAGACCATTCCAATGATCTAAGGGACTTAGATCTAGGTACAGATTTACTTACCCGTACAACACAGTCTAGGTCTACTTTGGACTTGAAATCAGATTCCTTTACCTTCCAAATTAACAAAGAAGAAAGGCCTTTCACTCGCAGAGGTGTCTTGTCCACAATCAATAGCCTATACGATCCATTAGGATTTGCGGCATTGGATAGAAGATCCTGGACTGCCGCTCTTCTTAAAACAATGTCTTTATTGTACAAATAAAAAACAAAAAACAACCAAAGCGATACAGTCAAAATAAAGTGAACAACAGAAAAAAGGTGGCTGACATGTTTCACATCATGTGATGCTTATTCTTAGGATTTGCGGCACGTGTAACAAATCAAGGTAAAGCCCTACTTAGAGACTTGATTCTTGAAACACCTTGATAAGCGGAACTCTTGGGTAGAGTGGAAGAACTCTATCTGTCTTATCTGATCTCCATGTTTCACACCCATATGCTCCTGTAAACTCTACAAAGACACAGAGTCAAACCCTTTGCATAGTCTGTGATGCTTACTATCAAGGCAATAGCTTCTGTGGCCTATTTTTGAACTGTCGACACTACAGCACAATGCCACGTAGGATTTGTCATGGGCAAGGCAAAGCTAGCTCCACACCCTGAGCACACTGTACCTAGGCTGGAACTTTGTGCTGCGGTACTAGCCGTTGAACTGGCAGAACTTATAACCTCAGAGATGGACAATGACCTCAAGGACGTCCAGCTTTACACTGACAGCAAAGTAGTGCTAGGCTACATCTACAATGAGACCAGGCATTTCTATGTTTATGTCAACAACAGAGTGTTGAGGATTAGGAGATACATTTATCCAACACAATGGCACTACGTACCTACCGACCATAATCCTGCAGACCATGCTACAAGAGCTGTTGCTGCATGTAACCTTAAAGACACAACATGGTTTGCAGGACCTGCATTCTTGTACAATGCAGAACAGACTGTTCCTAAGAGTGAGGCCGTGTACACACAACCGAGGTTCCCGCTGGAAACCAGAGAGAACCTCGCTGGAAGCTGCATTCCAGCGAGGACCTCGGCCGTGTGTACACTCTCGGCGAGCTTCCCGTCGGGAAGCCCGTCGAGCAGAAATAGAGAGCACGCTCTCTATTTGCTCGACGGCCCGCCTGGAAGAATGGCTGGTTGCCATTCCCGACGGGCGGGTCACCGATTTCGACGGCCGGCAGGGAACCTCGACGGGCGGAACGATGTGTTCTGCCCGTCGAGGTTCTCTGCCGTGTGTACACGGCCTCACACTATTGAATGTCGCTCTTATATCCAGTAGGTCTGTAGATCCAGACTCGGATACTGACATCGGTCCTGAGATCTCAACATTTCAGACTGAAACTTCAGACTGCCTTCTTAAATCTGACAGATTTACCAGATTCTCAAAATGGAATGCGCTTGTTCAAGCTATTTCTGGTCTTATCCATATAGCTCACTCTTTCAAAGGTGACTCAAACAGCTTGACAGCAAAGGATGGCATTATTGTCAAAGGACCAGTTTATCATTAGAGCTCCAACAGACGAAGGATCTTATTATCCATACTGTACAGCTCTGAGAAATAAATAGTGGCATCTTATGATACCAGGCAGGGAGTGTCATGCCTTTGGCCTGCAAGGAAATACAGTAATATCCTCTAGACTTGTAATTCAAATATTGTGCACTAGGTGTCACTCTTAACTAAGGACTGATGATGGGCAGTGTTCTATGGTATTCTACATTTCCTGTCGTGTTATTGAAAACTGTCTTCACTTCCTATCACCACTCTTTCATCTCTTTTCCACTGGGCAGTCCACATGGAGTCAGCTAAGCCTGAACCACATGTTTCCTAGGTCTTGATCCTCCTGGGACAGCATCGCTGGTATGATAAAGACTGTTTATCTATATGTCAAGTAGACATTTGTTTGTGTTCATATAATTCTTTTATGTTCATTTATTTGTTTATCTCTAGTTTCACCATTATTCATACGCATCTTATATGGCCACCACCTGTTCATCGTAATAAACATCCGAAGTTACAGACAGTCTGTTTTTTTAGGATGCAAGGTTTAGGCTGTACAGTATGTTGAGCTACATATACGCCAGTGGCAAACATGTAGCGAGAACAGAACACAGACACTTTTATGAATAACTAAACCAGCTTAACACTAGAACCCGATTTACATCCTTTGAATATTTATGTACTGATTATTCCAGAGATAAAGGAATCATATCCCAGATCTATAGCTACCTAAATAAAATGCATTTACCCAAAAAGTCCTCAGAGATGGTCAGGTGGGAAACTGAGATAAGGCAGGAATTTACCCCCGAGGTTTTGTCAGAGATGCTACTAAGAAATCTATTTATAAGTGCACATGCTCGATGTCCATAAAGGAAACCGTAGTGAAACTTCATACTAGATGGTATTTGACTCCCAGCAGGGTACATCTGTTTTACCCAACGGTCCCAGACAACTGCTTTAGGGGCTGTCACACAGCCAGAACACTTATCCATACTTTTTGGAGCTGCCCAATTCTCCAACCAATCTGGCAGAAGGTAGCCACTTAAGCTGGCCAAATAACAGGCTCTCTGGTATTGCGGAACACACCAATGTGACTTCTCTTTGTGCAGATGTCTGAGGTGGCAGCGGCAGCACCGGCACAGAAATTAGCCCACACGCTGTTATGTGCAGTCATGTGGGCCATAGCACTGAATTGGAGGACTCCAACTGTGCTGTGGCCTCAGGTATTGCAGAGAATGGAAACAATCAAACTAATGGTAAGTGTGCAACACATGATTATGGACACTATGCATGTGTTTGACCACAAATGGAAAAATTGGATATCTTATGAGAGCAGTTAACTCATAGTTAGGAAGAAGAAGGGGGTTTACAGTCCCTACAACACCATATCTTTCGGGGTGGGTTTTTAACTATGGAATATGGCATATCTTTCAACTGATTTTCGTTTATTTTTTGGTTGTTTTTTTGTCTTTAATATGATTTTGTTTTAAACATCTTTTATTTTATTGTTCTTGGTCTCTACCTCTATTTCTATAGAGTAGAGAGCGTTTACCAAGCCTTATAGTTATGTACATGTTATATAGATATACCAATACCAATCCAGTTCTTGGCTGTATTTAGAGAGTGTGTGTAGGATATATGTTTGCATCTGATGGACTCGTACTGATGCACGCTGTATTATTGCTAAGATTTAAGTTGACCATATTGTATAAGTGCTCACATCTCTCTTGACTGTTACAATATATGTAAACGTCATTACCATGTTATGCTGTTAAAATCTCAATAAAAGTGTATTAAAAAAAAAAAGTAACTTCTCATGTTTTAGAACATTTCCTCTGATTATTTTCTCATTCTGCTTTCCCATCTTCATTAATGTTGTCTAGAGTGGGGAAGCGTTTTACCCTTAATCCTATGGGGTAATACCCTCCCTTATGTATCTCTCAAATGTGTCTATATGTCAAAACAAGGCCAATTTATTCACCAGAATTCTCTTTAACCGCTTAACGCCTGCCGCACGCCTATTTACGTCCGCAGAATGGCACGGACAGGCAGAAGCACGTATATATACGTCACTGCCTACTAGCGGGTCGGGGGTCCGATCGGGACCTTCTCCGCTGCGTGCTGCGGGAGGCTTACCTCCGGGAGCGATCTGACTCGAGGGGGCGGTGGTTCGTTTCTGCCCGCCCCCTCGTGATCGCTTCCAGCCAGTCCCGTGCGCCGCAGGCATGTCACTTCCTCTGCCTGTAAAATGTAAACACAGGCAGAGGAAGTGATGCAGCGCTCATCTCGGCGGTATTTTCAAACCGCCGAGATGAGAGAAGAGACACAGCACCAACACTACACTGACACCAGTACACACAGGCACATTTAACCCCTTGCGATCACCCCCCCACCCCCTGTCACACTGTCACTGTACTGACTGTACTGATCACTGCATTTAGTGTCCGTGTGACAGGCAGTGTGACAGGCAGTTAGTGTTAGGCCCAGGGTAGCCCCGTACCCCCCCTAATAAAGTTTTAACCCCTTGATCACCGCCCTAGTTAACCCTTTCACCCCCTATTGCCAGCGTCACTAAGCGATCATTTTTCTGATCGCTGTATTAGTGTCGCTGTTCCCGCTAGGTAGCAATTTTTTTTTTATTGTGATTTTTTTTTACTAAAGACATGTGGCTGAATACATTTTGGCCTAAATGTTTGACTAAAATGTAGTTTATTAAGTTTTTCTTATAACAAAAAGTACAAAATATTGTTTTTTTTTCAAAAATGTCGCTCTATTTTTGTTTATAGCACAAAAAATAAAAATCGCAGAGGCGATCAAATACCACCAAAAGAAAGCTCTATGTGTGGAAAGAAAAGGACGCAAATTTTGTTTGGGAGCCATGTCGCACGCCCGAGCAATTGTCTGTTAAAGCGACGCAGTGCCGAATTGTAAAAACGCCTCTGGGCATTTAGCAGCATATTGGTCCGGGGCTTAAGTGGTTAAGTTGACTAAAATCTGACTTATAATCCAATATTAGGTGATCGTTTGGAGTGGCACAGAAGCAGAATTGCAAACCATTTTTTGATGAGATAAACCATAATTCTTACGGCATTACTTTCTCTGGGACATGGAATAAACAAACTATAGACTACTTGGATCTTCAACTGTATATTAACAATGAACTTATCAACACCAGGAACTTTAAAAAAAAACAGATATGAATGGATACATTCCAACTAACATTTGCCACAATAAACAGTGGATAGGAAACATACCAAAAGGGCAGCTGATGAGAATATACAGGAACTTCAGTAAAATCAATGATTATGATGCCCAAGCAGATACTATAATTAATACGTTTGTATCAAAAGGATATAAGAAGAAATCCCTGATGGAGTTGAAAAAAAAAAATGTGAGAAAAATGAACAGAAATCTCATGATAGATATTGCACCACAAAAGAAGAGTAAAAAGAAAAAACACATTGACATGGCCTTTTTTAACAGGATATAATATACAGCATAAGGCTGTGGAAAACATTGTAAAAAAAAAACACTGGCCTATTTTACAATCAGATAAAGTGCTGAACAAAATAATACCCATTAGGCCCTCTTATCTATAGACAGACATCAAATCTTAGAAATAGGCTTGTGCATAATGCCCTGGACCCTCCAAAGCAGATTAGAATTTTTAAACACCTCAATTTTTTTACTTTTTTTATGTGATACCTGTCTTCCCTGCAGAGTGAGTAAAAAAACTAGTAAGAAAAAAGTGAATTTTACCTCCCTGTCTAACGGATTAGAACATGAAATAACTCATAACATGCAAAAGTACTCATGTGACCTATGTCATTGAATGTCCCTGTAAAAAGCAATATGTCAGAAGAACCACAAGACAGCTACATGTTTGGATTTGCGAACATATAACCAATATAAAAATAGGTTCCATAAACACAATGTGTAATGACACTTTAGAGATCACCATAATCGCAACCCTACATGTATGTTTTTTTTACGGAATTTACAAAATTAAAGGGCACTGAAGAGGAGACAATAAAACGATAAAAGGGAAAATTGTATACTTACCTGCGGTAATTTTCCTTTGCTGATGCAAGCATGACAGCATATACGTATGGGAAGGCTCCGCCCCCCTGCCCAATCAGGACCGGTTATACTATAAAAATAGGTCTCCTCCCCTACCCCCGCATTCTCGTAATTTATTATCGCTGCGGAAGGCCCTTGTATTATTATTATTATTTTTTTTATGGGAGGGACCTATATGCTGTCATGCTTGCATCAGGAAAGGAAAATTACCGCAGGTAAGTATAACATTTTCCCTTTTCCTGACACAGCATGACAGCATATACGTATGGGATGTACAAAATTACTAGACCAGACGGGTGGGTCATGCTGTATTTGTTTATTTTATATATGTATATATATTATGCATATTTCACTGTGACATTACTTCATGTCACTCCTTGTAATACCGCGCGACCAAACTGTATTGTCGTTAAAGCCGCCGGATCCACTTTATAGTGGTTTAAGAATGTATTAAAGGTCGTCCAAGTTGCGGCCCTGCAAATGATTTCGGGGGTGACTCCCCTGAAATTCGCCCATGATGTCGCCATTGCACGCGTGGAGTGCGCTCTGAGTTCCGCTGGAGGCTCTAGTTGTTTTGCCACATAAGCTCTCCTTATGACCTTGATTAGCCACGACGCCAGCATCCTTTTAGATGCCGCTAGCCCTTTTCTGTGACCTTCCTATACGACGAACAGATTGTCTGATTTTCTAAATGTTGCCATCATTTCAATGTAGGTTTCCAGGACGGATCCCACGTCCAAGTTATGGGGTGTCCCTGTTGTACCTGTCTGGTATGTTGGAAGTACCATTTCTTGGTTTATATGAAACGCAGTATTGACCTTTGGTCTATAGTGTGGTAAAGTCCGTAACACTACTCTGTCATAAGACAAAAGTATGGTGGTTTGCAACCTAGGGCTTGTAAGTCCGATACCCTCCTGCCGGAGGTTATTGCCGTGAGGAACACAGCTTTTTCTGAAATATCTTTAATGTTGTAGTCTGTGACATGCTGGAGATTTCTTGAGATAGAAAGTCTAATACTACTTGAAGGTCCCAAGGTGGGACGTATGATCTCCTTACGGGACGAATCTTCGTGCATGCTCTTAGGAATTGACGGATTAAGGTCTGTAACGCCCATCTTATACCTGATAGCGCTGATAAAGCTGAGACTTGTACTCTCAGTGTGCTGACACTGAGACCTTTGTCTAGACCTGTCTGGAGAAAATTTCGAATTTGTGGCTCTGAAGGTGTTCTTGGATCGAACCGTTGTGCTTCTGCAAAGGATTTAAATATTTCCCAAATCTTTGAATAAGTCTGGTTAGTGGTGGATGCTCTAGCCTTCAATAACGTCTCCACCACTTCTGTGGTAAGTCCTGCGTCTGACAATCTTCTCCCCTCAGCTTCCAGGCAGCTAAATGTAGAATTCCTGGATTTGTATGTATCACCTGACCTTGCTGTAAAAGGTCCGGGATGTTCGGAAGTGGCATGGGCTGGTCCACTGCCAATGATTGGAGTAGTGGGAACCACGGTCTGCGTGACCACATTGGGATTATCGCTATGACTGTCCCTGGGTAAGTTCTTACTCTGTTGAGTAACTTGAAGATTAAAGGGATCGGAGGGAATACATACACTAGCCTGCAGATCCACTTGGCGCTGAGAGCATCTGTTGCTTCTGCTTCCTGGAACTTTGCTCTGGCTAAGAAGCGCCTGCACTTCGCATTGGTTGCTGTCGCCATCAAATCTAGGTCTGGATACCCCCATTGATTGCACACCCAATGGAAAACTGACTGATTTAGTTCCCACTCGTTGGGATCTAGGGTCCGTCTGCTCAATCTGTCTGCCAGAAAGTTCTGTGGGGCTGGTATATAGACTGCTGTCAGGTCGAGTAGGTTTTGTTGTGCCCATTCCATTATGGGTGTCACTTCCTTCAGTAATGCCTGGCTTCGTGTTCCACCCTGTCTTCTTATATATGTGACTGCTACCTTGTTGTCCATCTGAATTACCACCCTCTTGTTCCATATTTGCATCTGGAACGCTTCTAACGCACACAAGGCTGCTCTCAATTCTATGACATTGGAGACCTCTTTCGTTCTGTACTTCCATTTGCCTTGGGCTAACAGCCCCTCGTGGTGTGCTCCCCATCCTGATGCTGATGCATCCAACGTTATCACAAAAGGTGGGTCTGTTACTAACTGGTGACAGTTCTGGAGGTTCACTGGGTCTTTCCACCACTCCAGAGATCTCTTCATCTTCCCTGTTACATGAATCTTCTGTTTGGTTGATCGTCCCTGCCACTGCTTGAGGAGACCCCTCTGAAACGTTCTCATCCTCCAATGTGCCCACTTTACCATCGGGATGGTCGAGGATAGTGCTCCCAAAATACTGAGGCATTTCGATGCCGACAGGTATTGCTTCCTGGATACCTCCTCTAGCCTGTTCTGTAAGGTTATCATTCTTTGTTTGGGAAGTTCTACTGTGTTCTTGTGGGTATCCAAGATCGCCCCTAAGAACAGAATTCTTTGTGATGGGTCCAACTGGCTCTTCTCCCAATTGATCATCCATCCAAACTCTTGTAGTGTACTTATTAATATGTGCCGATGACTCAAAAGGACTTGTGGGTCCTTTGCTGCTAGTAAGATCTCGTCCAAGTAATGGAACCCTTGAAGGCCCTTCCTGCGTAGAATGGCTATAATCGGTAGCAGAACCTTTGAGAAGGTTCTGGGTGATGTAGCTAGGCCAAATGGTAGGCATGTGAACTGGAAATGCAGACCCGCCACTGCAAACCTTAGATATTTGTGTAATTGTGCATGGACTGGGACGTGCAAGTATGCATCTTTCAGGTCCAGATATAACATCCACTCGCCTCTCGTGAGGGCTTGGGTTACTGATTGCAAGGATTCCATCTTGAAGCTCTGGACTAATATAATCTTGTTCAGTTCTCTCAGGTCTAGTACGGGTCTTAATTCGCCTGTCTTTTTCCGAATTAAGAAAAGTAGCACAGGCTAAACCCCCCCCGGGACACACGAACAGCATTCTATACCAAGGCTCCTGACTTACTGGGCTGCCCTATATTGGACACTATAACCTGGTCTAACCTATTTGATTGGATACTTACTCCTCCCTGGTTATGTTCCATGTTCACTGCTGTGATTAGTCCCGGGTCTGTTTTTTGATTTCTGGCTTTATTTCAGAAATACATTTGTTCATCTTTATATGATGACTCGCTGCCAACCATAGGATACTTTTTTCGTGTATTTTGGTGTACTTTGTCTGCCGCATTGAGCTCTTACAAGCCATACGGATACTTACTTCTTCATCTTCGATATAATCGGATGGATAGCAATTCTTTTGATGTATGAAATTAGCAATTATATACTATCAGCCCTCTCTCAAACTCGCCCTGAAGAAGTCGCTAGGCGAAACGCGTAGGCGAGATGCAAGCTAATATTGCTCATATATACTCTGTATACCCTGTTTTTGTATATTTTATTCTTTGTTTTTGGATTTTATGATATATAATTAAATAGTTTTTCTTAACTTTTATGTCCTTGTGATTGCCTGAAAAAGTCCGCCTCTCTACTACCCTATGTAGTAATTTTCTATTTTTGATTTAGCGAATAGAAACCTTGCCCTTGTTCTCGCCTTGGCACTGGTTCTACTGCTCCCTTGCGAAGTAAGGTTTGTACATACTTGATAATCAGCTGACGTCTCTCTCTGTCCTGAGGTAAACGTGTGGGGCAAAAATGTGGGTTCACATGAGTCACTAGAAATTTCCATTGATACCCTCTTTGAACAACCCCCATTGTCCAAGGTTCTTTGACTTGTTCCGTCCAGACATGAGCAAACTTGCGTAGTCTGGCCCCCACTACCCCTGTCTGGACGGAGAAACCTTCAAAAGGGCTTCTGCTGCTCTGATGTGCTCGCCTTCGATATCTGAGCCACTGTTGACTGAGGTGGCTTTGTGCCCCTTCTATACTCTCTAAGAGGCCTGAAGGGTCTGAACTCTCTCACCTTGTTGGGATATTGCTTTCTCCCTTGAAAGTGTCTCTGCTTCAGCCTTACGTCTTGTGGGAGCAGTCCCGACTTGCCCCGTTACCTTTGATATTTCCGAATCCATCATATTTCCAAACAATGCTGTCCCATTAAAGGGTATACGACACCAATTAATCTTAGATGATGTGTCCGCCATCCACGGCTTAAGCCATAGGGCTTTCCTCGCCATGACAGAGGATTGCATGGCTCTAGCTGAGCAACGCAAAGAATCTATAGCTGCTTCTCCAACAAAGTCACCAGACTGTATGATATTGTCTATGACTTCCAAGGATGACGACAGATCTGCACCCGACTGTATTTCTCCTTTTATATACTCTGCCCACCAACGGAGGAGTTTCCAAATTATGCATGTCCTCTGCCTTAAAGGGGTACATTCGCATGAATCTATTGATAGGTGACCTGCTCCTGTCCACCTTTTCCCACTCTTCCTGAATCACTTCTTTTACCTCTTCTATAAGAGGAAATGACAGTGTCGTTCTTTTTAACTGAGGGTAAAACTTTCTTTCCTTTGCGGGATGAGTTACTTCTTCCTCCCACTGAAGCGCTTCTCTCACAGCTGTTACCAAAGGTTGCACTGCTGAATATCTAAAGCTTAACTTTGTGTCATCCATTTGGCCTGCATCCTCAGACTCCCACTCTTGGGATGGGTCTCTAGGTCTCTGGGTTACCGTATGACCCCTGCTTGACCCTTTTAGGTTCACTGGTTGTAGGTTTTGAATCGTGTATGGATTCCTTAACCGTACGTCTTATTAGTTGGATTATTTCAGCTCTTTCACTGTCTTTATCTGCTTCACGCAGACAATCTTTACACAAAATCTTTCCTCTGAGAGCCATTCTTCCACATCCCACACAGAGATCACTTATATCCTCCCTCTGAGTATGTTCTACTCTATGCCGGTTCTTATCATGGGCTTTAGAGTGTGCTGCTGATCTCTCAGAGCTTGAGGCATGCCTGTGTTGTGTATCCTTGCTCTTGGAGGAATGATGTGGTAACTGTGGGCTGAAAGCAGATTTGCAGCCAATCAGTAAATGCACTCTTTTTTTAAA
This sequence comes from Rana kukunoris, assembly GCA_029574335.1. NCBI lineage: Eukaryota > Metazoa > Chordata > Amphibia > Anura > Ranidae > Rana > Rana kukunoris. The sequence goes on from CM056059.1 coordinate 244,738,415, forward strand.
AGGTATGCCACGTTGACACACATACCTACCTGCCCTCACCTTAAGATATGTGGCTGGTCCCTAGGAGAGCTCATGATTCTGTAATTTACAGATAGTCCCATTTAGTAGCTTGTCATCACAAAGTCTTCATGCAACTTTCAACATGTAATTTTCCTACCTGGGTCCCGATTCGCGCGTTTGTGACATCTGGTATCGTTGTTGATACATTAATCTTGTGCTGCGCTCTGTGTGCAGCCTGTCTCTTCATTACAACTCGTGTGAGCCGTCCCGGCGTCTCACGTGACCGGAAGTTCCCCGGTCGCCATCTTGCTTCACCCGGAAGTTCTCCTGCCGCCATCTTGTGACTGGGCAGCCCTGATGTCTCCTGAGACAGCTTTCCTAGACCAGATACCTGCACCCCAGCTTCCTGGATTTTCGCCGAGAGTGAGGTCTCCCCCAATAGGCGTTCGGTCTGCCTGCACAGCGGGGAGCTTCGACACAGGAGAGGCATGAACCTGTGCAGCTTGGCGGGAAGTGTCCGGCAAGGTGAGGGAAAAATAAAATTTCCTGCTTTCCAGCAGTAGTGCAACCGCCTGTAGCAGTGAAGGAAAAAACAGAGAATGCGGGGGTAGGGGAGGAGACCTATTTTTATAGTATAACCGGTCCTGATTGGGCAGGGGGGCGGAGCCTTTCCATACGTATATGCTGTCATGCTGTGTCAGGAAAGATATCTCAGAATGAAATGCAATGGATTTTCCAGTTGGACACCCTTCAGGCTTAAATAAAGATTTAGATTTGAACTGTTTCCTGACCAATTTTTATTTTTAACCAATTTATATCATATCATATATTTAATTTTATTTTATTCCATTTTAACTTTTTCATTTAATTTATTATAATACATATAATTTTTAATATCGTACTTCCTCATTTTATTAACACTCATAACCACTTATATCTTTCACATATTCCCTATGTGTGTATTTTTTCTACATACGTCAATATATTTAAATATTTAATAATTTTATCATTTCAGTTCACCTCCTTTAGAATAAATTATCAGTCAGCCTCAGAGGAGGTTCCACACATCATATGCACCTTTTTCAGAGTACACATCTATTAGCCTCAAAGGAGGTTCCTCATATCATATGCACCCTATCCTCTTTTTATCTTATCATTAAGAACAAAAGTAGAGAATGTTCATAAAATTAGAGCGGCATACTATATTTAACAATCTCCTTTTATTTCACTAAATCAGTATGCACATGGGAAAAGGATGATGTTGTATTTGCATTCGTATTGAATTGAGCAAATCGTGACTCAAATTACTGTAATAATAAGCCTAAAGTTGCAAAACGAGCCGCTCAGAGGCTACGGTCTGTCAGTATTTAATTAAACATGGTAGCGGTATATACAAAGGCTTCAGTCTGCAATACCTTACCAAAATGGCCGCCGAATATAGTATATTTATTTTGTTCAATCGGACTTCATAGACTTTGGTCCTCAAAAACTCCCCCAAAATGGCCGCTCTACATACTCTAACGGTTGCGAGTCTCATAAGCTTCAGTCTTCAAAAACCTACCCAAAATGGCCTCTATCACAATTTGCTATAAATAGGAAGGGCTGATGATGTCAGCAGACGAAACAGCTCGAGCACAGATAGCAGAACGCCATAACACTTCCTGCTAGTATCAATGCTTTTTTAACTTGTGAGTACCCATTTTTTAAGTTTTATCAATAAACCTTTTAAAATGATAAGACACTATTTGGGACTTTTTTTTCTGTACATGAGCCACACTGAAAAACATCAGCAATACAAGGGACGTTTTGATCGCCAGAGTGCTACACAGTGACATACACCGTGAAGGCTTCATACCCCAAGAGGGGGTGGAAAATCTGGTGAGTGCGAGCTTTGCAGGGACACGGATTGCAGTGAACATCTACTGAAAGAAGAGTGTTACTTTCACTGGGCACCAAACACGCATTATATCATTTAGCACGTGTGGGAAAATTCAGGATTTGTGTTTTTCCTGCCAACATGGACTTTTATGTGATTACACAAGTTGTATACAATTGATTGCACCAGCACAATTTATGCACTTTTTTGTATTGCACAAATTGATCATCTACTGTGATATTTGTCACATTGCACTGTTGCACAACTGCATGTATGCACTTTAAAATATTTACATTTTCATATTTATTTTTATAAGCGCCAATTTTAGGTTATTTATGGGAATTCAATAGAATAGCGCCACATCTACTATTGTATTCCCTTAGGCCGTGTACACACGATCAGACCGGTCCGATGAAACTGGCCTTAAGGCCAGTTTCATCGGACCAAATTGATCGTGTGTACGGCCCATCGGACCATTGTCCATCGGACCAAAGTTTTAAAACTTGCTTTAAAATCTGTCTGATAGACGCCTGACCGTCGGACAAAAACGATGGTTAGTACACAAAAGCATCGGACCAAAAACCTGCGCATGCTCAGAATCAAGTCGACGCATGCTTGGAAGCATTGAACTTCGTTTTTTCAGCACGTCGTTGTGTTCTACGTCACCGCGTTCTGACCCGATCGGATTTTGGACTGATGGTGTGGCCCGATGAAAATGGTCCATCGGACCATTCTAATCGGACCGTTCTGATCGTGTGTACAGGGCCTTACACTTTTGCTTTACTTAGGTGGCAGTAACACGTAGAGGCTGCAGTTATATTTATTTCCCTAGGAATGATATACTTATATATAGGTCCTGCTAGTAAAAAAAAATCCATAGCGTGGAATCATACATATCAACATCTGCTGAAATTTGGCTTAAATTAGTTTCTTTGCTTTGGGAACTTAAAGATGCTTGCAGAAGGTTTACCACCCCAACACTCACATTAGGCTGCTGCTCTTGAAACTGGCTGATGTCATCATTCTTGTCAAATGCAAAGAAGCCTAGATCTTTAACATCTGCTTCAACAGAAAATAGTAGAATGTTTCCTTCCTCTTTGGGGTCATCTGCAAGAGAACAGATATTGATTAAGTCAAAGTTGGCTCATGTCCTCCCCTTCTTGAATACTCACCTAAGTCCATGGAGAACCCAACATCAACATTGAACATGCATCTAGAATATTTTCAAATACAATGCACTTACCCCTCTTGTTGCGAAAGGTTTCAAAAGCTTTGGCCACACCTGCAACTATCTTTTCATAGATGTAAGACACCAGCATTTTTTCATAGTGCAACATCTCAACAGAAGCTTGTAATCTTCCACCACCTTTTTGCCTAGAACTAAAGAGATAAACAATGAAGCAAACAGGTTAGACATCTAAGATGTACAGTAGAAAAGATGAAGTACCATTTACTTCATACAAATTCCAGACATCTGTAGACATGCTTTCTAATGTCAGTTCACACAATCAGACAAACCTTTCCTTCCTGATAAACGCCATTTTCCATCTGACTAGGGATGAGCCGAAAACCCCCCGTTCGGTTCACACCAGAACCTGCGAACAGACCAAAAGTTTGTGTGAACTTTAGAACCCCGTTAAAGCCTATGGGAGTCAAACGTTTGAAATCTAAAGTACTAATTTTAAAGACTAATATGCAAGTTATTGTCCTAAAAAGTGTTTGGGGACCTGGGTCCAGCCCTAGGAGACATGTCAGTGGCGGCTGGTGATAAAAAATGTTTGGGGGGGCGCAAACCCCTCCAGGTCTTTACCTGCCCATCCGCTGCTGTCACAGCTCCCAATACCCGAACACACAATACATACAGAGTACACAGAACACACAGTGCATACACAGAACCCCCCAGGCAAATACACAGAACACACAGTATGTACACAGAGCATATTGTGCATACACAGAACACACAGTACATACACAGAACATACACAGAACATACACAGAACATAGCGTGCATACACAGAACACACAGTACATACACAAAACATACACAGAACACACTGTACATACACAGAACATACAGTACATACACAGAACATAGCGTGCATACACAGAACATACCATGCATACACAGAACATACACAGAACAGACCGTACACACACACAACCCACCATACCCAGAACCCACCATGCATACACAGAACACACAGTACATACACAGAACATACAGTACATACACAGAACATAGCGTGCATACACAGAACATACCATGCATACACAGAACATACACAGAACAGACCGTACACACACAGAACCCACCATACACACACAGAACACACTGTACACACACCATATATACACAGAACACACTGTACATACACAGAACACACCATCCACACACACAGAGCACACCATACATACACACAGAGCATACACAGAACACACCGTACATACAATACATACAGAGAACACACAGTACATACAATACATACAGAGAACACACAGTCAATACAATACATACAAAGAACACACAGTACATACAATACATACAGAGAACACACAATACATACAATACATACAGAGAACACACAGTACATACAATACATACAGAGAACACACCGTTCATACAATACAGAGAACACACAGTACATACAATACATACAGAGAACACACAGTACATACAATACATACAAAGAACACACTGTGCATACAATACAGAGAACACACAGTACATACAATACATACAGAGAACACACAGTACATACAATACATACAGAGCAGCACACTATATACATAGGGGGGATCCAGCAGCACTCACATTAGTTATATTGGTCAGTGAGGATGAATTATCTTGTAATCTGATGGAGTTGGCAATTTGCTTACCTCCCCCCACAGACCATGCTCTCTCTCCCATAAAGTAATGTTTTGTAACTTCTTCCTCTGCCTGAATGCCCGTTTTTGACATATTTTAAAACAACCTGTTGCTGTGAAACACACCCATCTTCTTATCACAGAGTCCCACACAGTAGCTGCCATGCCATGAGTTACTGCATGCAAGACAAGAGACACCCGAAGCAGACTGCCTAAAAGCAGCATGAGATACAGACTAACTACTCTCTGACTGTCAGATATGCAATTTTATTTCTGGAGATTGTTCCTGTAACTGGGAAATAAAGCTCTTACTTGGTCTGTGGAGGAAAGACACATTCCTTTCACCTTGCCTCATGGAGCCAACATCCTAGTACTTTTAACAGAAAGTGAAAGTGACGGCTGCCGGGGAAAGCGCCTCCCAAGTCCTACAGAGGGTACTAATTGGTCAGATAGCTAGACAGCCAGAAGACTGACCCAATGAGAGTGCTGGTGCTATTCCCTGAGCGCCTCTAAGCCACACAAAACTATGTGGCCCAGATTCACAGAGCGATTACGCCTGCGCAACAGGAGATGCGCGTGCGTAAGTCTAAGGAGGCGTACACACGACCGAGGTTCTCGCTGGAAACCAGCGAGAACCTCGCTGGAAGCTGCATTCCAGAGAGGACCTCGGCCGTGTGTACGCTCTCGGCGAGCTTCCCGTCGGGAAGCCCGTCGAGCAGAAATAGAGAGCACGCTCTCTATTTGCTCGACGGCCCGCCTGGAAGAATGGCTGGTTGCCATTCCCGACGGGCGGGTCACCGATTTCGACGGCCGGCAGGGAACCTTGACGGGCAGAGCGATGTGTTCTGCCCGTCGAGGTTCTCTGCCGTGTGTACACGTCCTAAATGTGCGCATGCGTTTCGATGCACGGCATCCCCAGAACGAGATACGCGTAATTTCGTTAGACTGGCGCATCCTTCCGCGCAAAAGTGCGCTAGACACACCATTGATTTGCTAGTCAAATATGCTAATGAGGGACTTACAGGGATCCACAAAACAACGTTGGGGCAGCGCAGGCGACGCAGTGTGCGCAACAGCAAAATGTCCTGTCTAAAATTAGAGCATATAAAAGCTGGTCTAAAAAGAGAAAAAAAGTCTACTTGTCAGATAAAGCAACACTGTTAGTGAGGAGTTCAGCAGTCACACGTGTTGCACAACAATCTGTATGCCAACATGCCAGGGGCATCGTCGCGCATAGCTATACTACTGACTTTAGATGAACAAAGAAGGATGAGGGCACTGAGGAGGGCACTAAGGAGGGCACAGGAGATGTTTTATTTTTATTTTTTATTTGCTTATATAAAATTTACAATTTAATCTAATCTAATACAATATTATTATCTGATACAAGCCCCTCACTCTTCACTTGATATATCACACACGCATAGACATCTTTGGCATGAGTGATTCTGAGGTGTCTCGCATCTTCAGATTCACCCCTCATGTCATCCTGGAATGACCACAACCTTGCAGGAGGACATCAGCAGCCCAACACATGGCACCACCCATGACAGCTACATATCCAATCAGAGCCCCATCCCCACAGATTTCGAACAGAACATGTATGGGGACAGCTGGCTGGTTGGTGAGTGACATGGGAGTCAGGCATGACTATCCCCTCCCGTGATGCACACCTCACAAGTGGCACATGCATGACTAACATCCTCCTGTCTTTTCCCTTCAAGGTGACTCTGCATATGCACTGGTACCCCATCTCATGACCCCATCTCATGCCAGCTCACATTATGCATCTTTGCACGTTAAACACACACATTAATCATGGCACAATGAGAATGCATGCATGCACACCACTGTGGTCCCTAGCACATACACATCACATCCTCATCAAATTGGATTGGCACCAGTCCACCATGCTGGACTTGTGAGCAGCAACGCCACGCCAAGGCTCCAATTATGTCACTGTACATTCATACACCATTCACACGGACCTGGGGATCACTTCTCCCTGGTCCTGGGGAACCCTTCTCCACCAAAATAGAGGGTGACACCCCTTTTCCGGCAGGAATGTCACCCCCACATTCACACAGCATTCACAACACAAAAAAAAATAACCAAAAAAAATCACCTGCCAAAGCAAAAAATTTCCAGCAAAAAAAAAAAAAAGACAAAAAAAAAAAATGAGAAAAAAAAAAAGGCCAACAAAAAAAGGCAAAAAAAAATAAAATAGTGCCCTCTGCGTGAGCCACGCCTGGGGCGCCCCCGGCCACGGCCCCGGCTTCTCAGGGGAGACTCATGGGGGAGGGGTAAAACCGGGGAAGGAGGAGCAGCCCCTGATCTCTGCCCACCTGGCGGCCTGCCCTCCAAGGCCACGGCTATTCTGTCCAGGGCAGCACCAAGTGTTGCCGTGTTGGCCTGGATAGCCAGGGTAAGGGCCCTCACATCCTGCCCAACGCCTGCTGATGTCGTCTGCAGTTCGTTTAGGCAGGTTGTGAAAGCCCGGGAGTGGGAGTCAAGGTTCCCCAGCGTATCCTTGATGGAGGACAGGCTCTCCTCCATCCGCACCAATGTCTGGCTGACCTGTCCCAGATGGCGGGTCTGGAGGAACTGGTCCCTTCTCAGGGTGGCGGGCAGGAGATCGGCCAACCCCCTGGTGGTCTGGGATGACATCCTGCCTCCAGCTTATGCTTGTGGCCGGGGAGAAGGGGAGGCCCTTGTGAGGGGAGCCATGTTGGGGGAGGAGGGGGGGGCTCCCCGTTAGGGAGGCCTGCCTGCTGCCAGGCAGAGGGGAAGAGTCCTCAAAACCCAAACGTCCAGTGCCTGACATGGACTCCTCCTCCTCATGATTCTCCTCCTCCTCATGATTCTCCTCCTCCTCATGATTCTCCTGCTCCTCATGATTCTCCTGCTCCTCTTGAAGCTCCTCCGCGGACTCCGGCCTTGTTGGGGGGGCCTCATTAGGCTGCTGTCCTGGGGTTTGTGCGGTCAGGCCAGATGGCCCTGCACCCTCCTGCACATCTGTGGATGACACAAAACATTCACAGGTTGGAGGATCCACACACTTGCCACATATTCCCTTTCACCCCCTCCCCCACACATGCTACACACCTGATATTAAAAAAAAATAAAACTTACCTGGCACCACGGGCTCCGGACTTGAGTCAAAGCCGGGCAGGCCCGCAACTTCATGCCGATGAAAGGTCAGGGCCACCGCACGCTCCTCCGCTGTCAGGCTAATACGGCATGGTGGGCCCCCTCCTGTGCCCCTGGCATGGGCATGCATTCTGGCCAGCTTCTTTTTGACCAGACGCCGCAGGTCATTGATTTTTTTGTCAATCCCAGACCTGGTCCGTGTCTCCCCCTGCCCCGCTGAATTCACCTGGTCAGTGATCCTATCCAAAATCTCCCTCCTCCTGGCCGGGGTGGTGTTGGCACTCTGTGGGCCGTGGAGGTAACGCCCATACTCGCTAATGGCCCGGACAAGAATCTGTTTTTCCACAAGTGTAAAATTCAGCTTGCGTTTTCTCTCACTCATCCTTCCAAAAAAAATCAGTCCCAGTCAACACAATTCACGCACACAAACAAGCACAACCAATCAACAAAAAAAACACACACACAGAGAGAAAACTACTGAGCAAGAAACAGTCACCAAAAAACAAAACAAAAATACAGCAGGAAAAGAAACAAACAAACACAAATATATCAATCAAACAAACAGTCTCTCAAACACTTATCAAAAACCACTTTCAAAAATCTACTAACAAACACTTGATCACACAGAACACTAATCTGACAACTACAAAACACACCGCAACGAACAACGGGACAAAAGCACTTTGTTAAATGGGAAGGGACAAAGGGATGTACTTTTGCAAAGGAAGTGCGTTTGTGTGTGTCTATTTATGCTGTCTGCGTAGTTCACAACGTTGCCCTAGTCCATTTCCAATTTCACTGATTGCGCCGCTCCCGAGTTGTGAGCATGCGCACAGCGGAGCTGACATGGTCTCCTTCAAGCGCGCATGCGCGAGCCGGCCGGCCCTTCATTTGCATGGGGTCACGGCTCATTTCAATGTAACACGCCCACGTCCTTCCCAATTTGTATTACTCCTCCTTACGCCTCTGAAAAAACTTTACGTATGCGCAATTTCCTGCGCAAAAGCTATGAGAATAGGGTGATTACGCGGCAAAATTGCGCAAGTCTAACGTAAAGGCGGTGCGCTACGCCGGTCCAATAATGCGCAGATGTACCTGAATCTGGGCCTGTGAATGTAGCGTCTCGCCTGCAATCGTGGGATTGCAATTGCATGACGCTCCCATAGTGCACTGGGGCCGGCGCCCGACCCCATTGAATTTAAAGAACTTTTGTTTGCCTATAGCTTTGGGGGCGGGGCGGCGCCCATGCGCCCCCCTATGGACGGGCCGCCACTGGAACATGTATCAATGCAAAAAAACTGTTTTAAGAACGATTTCATTTTGGGAGCAGCGATTTTAATAATGCTTAAAGTGAAACAATAAAAGTGAAATATTCCTTTAAATTGTCTATGTAGAGGGGGTGTATAGTATGCCTGTGAAGAAGTGCTTGTTTCCTGTGCTTAGAACTGTCCCTGCACAAAGTGTAATTTGTGAAGGAAAAAAAGGCATTTAAAATCACTTGCGGCTATAATGAATTGTCGGCTCCCGGCAATACAATGAAAAGTCATTCATCCAAAATAAAAAAAGCGTGGGGTTCCCCCCAAATATCCATTTAAGACCCTTCAGGTCTGATATGGATTTTAAGGGGAACTCCACATAAAAAAATAAAAAAATGTCGTGGAGTTCCCCCAAAAATCCACACCAGACCCATTATCCAAGCACGCAACCTGGCAGGCTGCAGGAAAAAAGGGGGATGGGAGAGCGCCCCCCCTTCTGAACCATACTAAGCCACATGCCCTCAACATTGGGAGGATGTTTTGGGGGTCTGTGACCCCTCAAAGCACCACGTGCCCATGTTGATGGAGACAAGGGCCTCATCCCCACAACTCTTGCTCTGTGGTTGTGGGGGTCTGCGGGCAGGTGTCTTATCGGAATCTGGAAGACCCCTTTAACAAAGGGGACCCCCAGATCCCCCCCCCATGTGAATTTGTAATGGGGTACATTGTACATCTACCATTTAAAAAAGAAAGTGTAAATAATTGAAAAAAAAACACACACACAAACACTTTATTAAAAACAAAATCCAGCTGTGGTAATTCACTCTTGGGCTCTGCTCCAATGCTGTTGGTATCCTACGATGGGTGACATCCTCTCGGTGGTTCAGCGATGAGAAGATCTTCTCTTCATCCAGGTCCAGGATCCAGCGATGAGATGTCCATCCAGAGCACGCATCACCTGTCTCCACCGATAGCCCGGCGAAGGACGCGGCTTCATCGGTGACAGCTCTTATGTAGGTGAGGGTGGGGCCACCCATCACGTGACCCCGTCCCCCTCTGACATAAGGTAAAGCTCAGGCTTCCCCAGTGACGTGCTGGTAACCCCAAAGCATCCTCCCAATGTTGAGGGCATGTGGCTTGGTACGGTTCAGGAGGGGGGCACTCTCTCGTCCCCCCTCTTTTTCTGCGGCCTGTCAGGTTGTGTGCTCGGAAAATTGGTCTGGTGTGGATTTTTGGGGGAACTCCATGCCTTTTTTTTTATTTGCGGTGGAGTTCCCCTTAAAATCCATACCAGACCTGAAGGGTCTGGAATGGATATTTGGGGGAACCCCACATATTTTTTTTTATTTGACACAAGGTTCCCCTTAATATCCATACCAGACCTGAAGGGTGTTTTAGTTCCCTCAGCGTAACTTACGAATTGTTTTTACACTATTCTTCTCTCATTTATTTACCATGCATGGCGCCACACCACACTCTTCGGATTTGTTGCACACCCACTCCAGTCCAAAGCAAACCCAGTTGCACGTTTACTGTCCCAGGTAGGATTCGTTAGCTTGTTTGTCACATCAAATTCATGGCCACTCGTGGTGTCACAGTGGAGCTTACAAATTATTCATACGCACTTCTCGCGTTCTGTTTTCTACACCAAACCTTTTTGTTTTGCCCCTTGCACGGCATCACGCTACACCTTCCCGATATGTTTCACTCCAGCCACAGTCCGCCACAAACTCACTTGCGTGGCCCACTGTCATATATATAAAAACGCCCAAAAAATTTAAAAACACAAAAAAAAGAGTACTTTGCGCCACGCCAATCTCGGCCCAGCAGCCTGACACCCTTGTTGAGACCCTTGCAAACACAATACTGTCTCAGAAGCCCCACACTCATCAAGACCCTTACAACCACGCAATACCATCTCAGCAGCCTGACACCCTTGTTGAGACTCTTGCAAACGCAATACCATCTCGAGCAACCTCCCACTCGTCAAAGACCTTTGTGACCACGTAGTCTCGCCCCAGCAACCTGGCATTCATTGAGACCCTTGCAGCCAGAAAAATCATCTTAGGCCTCATATACACTGCTGTTGGTAAATGGACGTTTAGGAACAGTTGGGTGTTTTTCAGCCACCCCTGATCTCTCCTCTGTTATCTTATCAGTACATGTACACAGGATCATTTATAGTTTTTTCTAGGCAGTTGAGTTTAGAAACCTTCCTGAAAAAAAAATGGGTTCAGACGGATGTTCAGAGGCATTTGAAACGCCAATGCCTGTAACAGCTTGTAAACACTGCCAGAAGCCGTAACTCATGTTTACCAGCGTTTCATTCACAATCCTTTTCAAAACAATATAAATAAATCAAGGAATATTGTCTCAGCAACTTGACACTCATTTAAGACCCTTGCAAAATGTAATATCATCTCAGCAACCTGACACCCGTTCAGACCTTTGTAGCCATACAAAGTCATCTTAGCAACCTGACACTCATTTGAGACCATTGCAAACGCAATATCGTCTAAGCAACCTGACACCCATTCAGACACTTGCAGCCATACAAAGTCGTCTCAGCAGCCCGACACTCACGTGAGACCATTGCAAAATGCAACATCGTCTTAGCAACCCCTCACTTGTTGAGACCCTTGCAACCACACAATGCCATCTCAAAACAAACCTCAATCATCGAGACCTTTGCAACCATACAATACCATCTTAGCAAACCAGACTGAGACCCTTGTAACCATGCAATGCCATCTCAAAACAAACCTTCATACTCATCGAGGCCCCTGCAACCACACAATATCGTCCCAGCAACCTGACACTCACTGACACCCTTGCAACCACACAATATTGTCTGCAGTAGTATAAAACACTTTTCGGCACGCACCTATGTGCAAACCTGAATACAAACTAAACTTGCAAACACACCTCAGTGACAACAATCAGCCACACAAACACACAGTGGCACCCAGCGGGCCACTCATCTTTTCTCTGTTTTTTTCCCTGGTGTTAGTTCAGGTTTCCATCCAGCATCAGCGAGTGCACGTTGGTCTGCGAGTGCACGTTGGTCTGTGAGTGCACGTTGGTCTGCGAGCACATGTTGGTCTGCGAGCACATGTTGGTCTGCGAGCACACATTGGTCTGTGAGAACACATTGGTCTGCGAGTGCACGTTGGTCTGCGAGCGCACGTTGGTCTGCGAGCGCATGTTGGTCTGTGAGCGCACGTTGGTCTTCAAGCACACGTTGGTCTGCGAGTGCATGTATATCGTCTTGTTGAGCACCTGTGTATTGTCTTGATTTTCTCACACCAATGCAAGATCCAATCCAAGTTCTCAAACTAGACCAAGCATCAGTAGCAGACTTAGCTATGTGGGACAACTTCCCCACCTGATAGAACAGCATTTCAATCTTCATCCCGGCAGTGTCAGCCGAGCCACCACAGGCTTTTGCGGCCATTATTCGGCCACCACTGGTTCTCCATCCCTTGGCCCCCAGAAATTTAAACCTCAGTCAGTGCTCTGGACATTCTTTCCAAATTAGAGCAGCCTCAGCTGCCTCCCAACAGGGAGTACCAGAGCACATAATCAAGATACCAGGCTGATGGAAGTCTCCTTGTTTTGCCACATACATCCCAAATCCTCAGGAAGAAATGACACAAGCCGTTACCAAGCTGGCTCAATAAATACAAGAAATATCTTGTCTTTTGCCCCCTTTTCTTGGCATACTGACCAGACCAACAAGGCACACTTCAGGTCTATTTATGTTGTAAGTCTTGTTGCGTGTTTATTTGATGCAGGGGTCAAGTCCTGGGGAAAAAAGTGTGGGAACTCCAACCCAAGATCCACTTCCCCACCAAAAAATGATACGCTCATATGCATAATTACTAAACTGCATGTTTTTTTTTTTTTTTTTTCGATCCACTGTACCTTAGTAATCCTTTATGTTACTGGCCGCTTCCTGTATGTGGATTCTTCGGGTAGTGTGCGGGTATTCTTCCACTTCCTCGATGACGCAATGTCTTCTGGGAACAATGACAAAAGCTCCCAGGAGACATTGCGGCATCGAGGAAGTGACGGAATACCTGCACACTACCTGATAAATCCATAGACACAAAGGCAGCCAGTAACATAAAGGATTACTAAGGTTCGCCTGCCCCTGACAGTGACTCGAGCTGGGTATCGCCGCTTAGTGAAGGATTGGCTCGGGCGGCTCGGCTGCTCTCGGCTGCTCTAGTCCTGCAAAGGGAACCGAGTTCCTGCTGTGAAAAAAGTGCAGGAACTCCGTTCCCACGCGTTCCCGCAGGATTTGAGCCCTGATTTGATCCACATCTCTCTCAGTCAGAGGGTAATGACCATAAATAAGAAGGCCAGTATGGTTGTCTGAGTTTATGGGAAGAGCCCGGAGGGTATTTAAGCAGCCCACTCACACATACTCTTTATCGGTTCAGTGTGCGGTATTACACGTCACTGGGCCGACTCCTCCCAGCTCACCTCATGTTTGTAAGTCTGCACATTCAATTGCATTCGATACCCTCCCGTCCTTACATTTTTCAGGGCACTTCTCAGCATATCCTTCTTCAATTAACTACCCATTACTTACCTTGGGTGTGCCCCTTTTCTTGGTATACTGACCAGACCACCACTTCAGGTCTATTTATTCAGGTCACTTCAGGTCTATTTATGTTGTAAGTCTTGTCATGTGTTTATCTCAGTCAGAGTGTAACGACGATAAATATATATATATATATACAGTGCGGAAAAAAAGTATTTGAACACCCTGCTATTTTGCAAGTTCTCCCACTTGGAAATCATGGAGGGGTCTGAAATTGTCACCGTAGGTGCATGTCCACTGTGAGAGACATAATCAAAAAAAAAAATCCAGAAATCACAATTTATGAATTTTTAACTATTTATTTGTATGATACAGCTGCAAAGAAATATTTGAACACCTGTCTATCAGCTAGAATTCTGACCCTCAAAGACCTGTTAGTCTGCCTTTAAAATGTCCACCTGCACTCCATTTATTATCCTAAATTAGATGCACCTGTTTGAGGTCATTAGCTGCATAAAGACACCTGTCCACCCCATACAATCAGTAAGAATCCAACTACTAACATGGCCAAGACCAAAGAGCTGTCCAAAGACACTAGAGACAAAATTGTACACCTCCACAAGGCTGGAAAGGGCTACGGGGAAATTGCAAAGCAGCTTGGTGAAAAAAGCTCCACTGTTGGAGCAATCATTAGAAAATGGAAGAAGCTAAACATGACTGTCAATCTCCCTCGGACTGGGGCTCCATGCAAAATCTCACCTCGTGGGGTCTCAATGATCCTAAGAAAGGTGAGAAATCAGCCCAGGACTACACGGGAGGAGCTGGTCAATGACCTGAAAAGAGCTGGGACCACTGTTTCCAAGGTTACTGTTGGTAATACACTAAGACGTCATGGTTTGAAATCATGCATGGCACGGAAGGTTCCTCTGCTTAAACTAGCACATGTCAAGGCCCGTCTTAAGTTTGCCAATGACCATTTGGATGATCCAGAGGAGTCATGGGAGAAAGTCATGTGGTCAGATGAGACCAAAATAGAACGTTTTGGTCATAATTCCACTAACCGTTTTTGGAGGAAGAAGAATGATGAGTACCATCCCAAGAACACCATCCCTACTGTGAAGCATGGGGGTGGTAGCATCATGCTTTGGGGGTGTTTTTCTGCACATGGGACAGGGCGACTGCACTGTATTAAGGAGAGGATGACCGGGGCCATGTATTGCGAGATTTTGGGCAACAACCTCCTTCCCTCAGTTAGAGCTTTGAAGATGGGTCAAGGCTGGGTCTTCCAACATGACAATGACCCGAAGCACACAGCCAGGATAACCAAGGAGTGGCTCTGTAAGAAGCATATCAAGGTTCTGGTGTGGCCTAGCCAGTCTCCAGACCTAAACCCAATAGAGAATCTTTGGAGGGAGCTCAAACTCTGTGTTTCTCAGCGACAGCCCAGAAACCTGACTGATCTAGAGAAGATCTGTGTGGAGGAGTGGGCCAAAATCCCTCCTCCAGTGTGTGCAAACCTGGTGAAAAACTAAAAGAAACGTTTGACCTTTGTAATTGCAAACAAAGGCTACTGTACCAAATATTAACATTGATTTTCTCAGGTGTTCAAATACTTCTTTGCAGCTGTATCATACAAATAAATAGTTAAAAAAAATCATACATTGTGATTTCTGGAATTTTTTTTTTTTTTGATTATGTCTCTCACAGTGGACATGCACCTACGATGACAATTTCAGACCCCTCCATGATTTCCAAGTGGGAGAACTTGCAAAATAGCAGGGTGTTCAAATACTTATTTTCCGCACCGTGTATATATATATATATATATATATATATATATATATATATATAAATATATATATAAATATTTATTCTATATACAATAGGCCTTTTGTATATAGAATAAATAAATATATATATATATATATATATATATATATATATATATATATATATATATATATATATATATTCTATATACAAAAGGCCTATTTCTCTCAAATATTGTTTACAAATCTGTCTAAATCTGTGTTAGTGAGCACTTCTCCTTTGCCAAGTTAATCCATCCACCTCACAGTTGTGGAATATCATGATGCTGATTAGACAACACGATTACAATAAAAGGCCACTCTAAAATTTGCAGTTTTACTATATTGGCGCAGTGCAACACATCCCCTTCACAGAGTTGATCAGGTTGTTGATTGTGGCCTGTGGCATGTTGGTCCATTCCTCTTCAATGGCTGTGCAAAGTTGCTGGATATTGTCTGGAACTGGAGAACGCTATTGTATACGCCGATCCAGAGTATCCCAAACATGCTTAATGGGTGACATGTCCGGTGAGTTTGCTGACCATGCAAGAACTGGGATGTTTTCAGCTTTCAGAAATTGTGTACAGATTCTTGCAACATGGGGCTGAGCATTATCATGCTGTACCATGAGGTGATGGTCGCGGATGAATGGCACAACAATGGGCCTCAGGATCTCGTCACATTATCTCTGTGCATTCAAAATGCCATCAATAAAATGCACCTGTGTTCATTGTCCATAGCATACGCATGCCCATACCATAACCCTCCTGCCACCATGGGCCACTCGATCCACAACGATGACATCAGCAAACTTCTCACCCACGCGATGCCATACACGCTGTCTGACATCTGTCCTGTACACTGAAAACTGGGATTCATCCGTGAAGAGAACACCTCTCCAAAGTGCCAGACACCACTGAATGTGAGCATTTGCTCACTCAAATCAGTTACAATGACGAACTGCAGTCAGGTCAAGATCCCGATGAGGACGATGAACATGCAGATGAGCTTCCCTGAGATGGTTTCTGACAGTTTGTGCAGAAATTCTTTGGTTATGCAAAACGATTGTTGCAGCAGCTGTCCGGGTGGCTGGTCTTAGATGATCTTGGAGGTGAAGATACTGGATGTGAACGTCCTTGGCTGGAGTGGTTACAAGTGGTCTGCATTTGTGAGACCAGTTGGATGTGCTGCTAAATTCTCTGAAACGCCTTTGGAGATTATGGTAGATATATATATATAAATATTTATTCTATATACAATAGGCCTTTTGTATATAGAATAAATAAATATATATATATATATATTCTATATACAAAAGGCCTATTTCTCTCAAATATTGTTTACAAATCTGTCTAAATCTGTGTTAGTGAGCACTTCTCCTTTGCCAAGTTAATCCATCCACCTCACAGTTGTGGAATATCATGATGCTGATTAGACAACACGATTACAATAAAAGGCCACTCTAAAATTTGCAGTTTTACTATATTGGCGCAGTGCAACACATCCCCTTCACAGAGTTGATCAGGTTGTTGATTGTGGCCTGTGGCATGTTGGTCCATTCCTCTTCAATGGCTGTGCAAAGTTGCTGGATATTGTCTGGAACTGGAGAACGCTATTGTATACGCCGATCCAGAGTATCCCAAACATGCTTAATGGGTGACATGTCCGGTGAGTTTGCTGACCATGCAAGAACTGGGATGTTTTCAGCTTTCAGAAATTGTGTACAGATTCTTGCAACATGGGGCTGAGCATTATCATGCTGTACCATGAGGTGATGGTCGCGGATGAATGGCACAACAATGGGCCTCAGGATCTCGTCACATTATCTCTGTGCATTCAAAATGCCATCAATAAAATGCACCTGTGTTCATTGTCCATAGCATACGCATGCCCATACCATAACCCTCCTGCCACCATGGGCCACTCGATCCACAACGATGACATCAGCAAACTTCTCACCCACGCGATGCCATACACGCTGTCTGACATCTGCCCTGTACACTGAAAACTGGGATTCATCCGTGAAGAGAACACCTCTCCAAAGTGCCAGACACCACTGAATGTGAGCATTTGCTCACTCAAATCAGTTACAATGACGAACTGCAGTCAGGTCAAGATCCCGATGAGGACGATGAACATGCAGATGAGCTTCCCTGAGATGGTTTCTGACAGTTTGTGCAGAAATTCTTTGGTTATGCAAAACGATTGTTGCAGCAGCTGTCCGGGTGGCTGGTCTTAGATGATCTTGGAGGTGAAGATACTGGATGTGAACGTCCTTGGCTGGAGTGGTTACAAGTGGTCTGCATTTGTGAGACCAGTTGGATGTGCTGCTAAATTCTCTGAAACGCCTTTGGAGATTATGGTAGAGAAATGAACATTCAATTTAAGGGCAACAGCTCTGGTGGACATTTCTGCAGTTAGCATGCCAATTGCATGCTCCCTCAAAACCTGTGGCATAGTGCTGTGTGTTAAAACTGCACATTTTAGAGTGCCCTTTTATTGTGGCCAGCCTAAGGCACACTGTGCAATAATCATGCTGTCCAATCATCATCTTGATATGCCACACCTGTGAGGTGGATGGATTATTTTGGCAAAGCAATAGTGCTCACTAATACGGATTTAGACAGATTTGTAAACAATGATTGAGAGAAATAGACCTTTTGTGTACATAGACAAAGTCATAGATCTTTGCGTTCAGCTCATGATAAATAGGGGCAAACACAAAAGTGTTGCGTTTATATTTTTACTTGGTGTATATATATCAGATAATGTACAGTACTCTCATGCTTCAATGAAATTAATAAATAATTTAAGTAAACCAATAGGTTTGATTTACTAAAACTTGCTAGTACAAAGACTATTGCAGGTGTCCATGGTAGCCAATCAGCTTCAAACTTCAGCTTGTTCAAAAAAGCTTTGACAAAAAAAAACAAAAAAAAACTGGAAGCTCATTGGTTTCTATGCAGTTTTGCACCAGATTCTCCAGTTTTAAAAAATCAAGCCCAATGTCTCTTATTTAAAGTCTTTTATATATTTCTGATCTTAATTGTCTGATATATGGCGTGGTGTGGAGAATTCAAATACTGAAGATTTTAATATGTGAATGGCTTTTGTACTAAATTGTATCACGTTATTCTATATGCCTATATAAGACCTTAATCTTTAATTAGAAAATCTTTGAATAATGTTTATTTAATTTTCTGACACACAAAATATTTTATGAGTTGACCATGATTTTTATCAAACTAATGACAGATACTGTAGTATAAGAGATTGTTGATGCTTTTGGTCTGGAGGCTCTCATCCAACTGAACGACTAACACATTTAATGTATGGTTGCATGCTCCCTGTAACTGCAACTTATAACAGTCCATTACACTTCAATAGTTGCTTGCTCTGGGGCTAAAATAGTCTCAGAGTACTTACAAACAAAGTAAATGGTTAAATTAGATTTTATAGAACTCATCCCTATCTACTTTAGACTAATGCTATGCATTAGTACATAGAAAAACAAAAACACCTGCAAGCAGAACATTTTTAATTTTCAACATTTCTATGACGGAAGCATCAACAGCATCCAAAACAGACAATGAGGCATCATTAAAAGCATTTTTGTTTTCTGTTGGTTTTTCTATGCTTTAGACTAGAGTGTGGGCTTATGGCATGACATTCTAATGACGTTTTGGTAAGATGTATTTATTTTTCTAATGTCAAAAATATTATAGAAAGGAAATTATATATTTTTTTAAGATGTATTGTATCACTCACAGCAAGTAACTATATAGCCAAAGACAAATAACCCACAATAACATCACACAATGGTTTGGAAAAATTACTTCTTGCATACTCTTTCCTTAAAGAGAACCTGTCACCAACTTCAAAACCTACAGATAAAAGCACAGAAAAATGAAATCACAATTACAAAGCACGATAAGCTTACCGGAGTTAAAGGAGTTGTAAAGGAAAACATTTTTTTGCCTAAAATAAATGTCTGCAAGGTAGACAGACAGAATAGTGTAATGATTCTGTTAACAAAAAAGTAAATAACTATTAAATTCCTTCATCTATATCACCTCTGGCATTCTAGTTTCTGTTCTCTCATTCACTTCCTGGTTTGCATCATTTGTTCATGTAAGAACTACATTTCCCAGTATTCATTGCGGCACGCCCAGTAATTCACACTTCCTTGAAGTCTCTAACATGTAGAGAGCGTCCTGCCACACAGATGTAGTTCCCAGGAGGGGGCGAAAAACATCACTGACCACCGCAGTAAAGTCTCCCTTCACGGTGGTCAGTAAAATCAGTCAAGCAGGAAGTGAACAGAACAGAGAATAAATAGAGCAACTTCTGAGCAAAAACGAACAATGAAGAAGTGAAAAGAGGAATGTTTGCAGGTAAATGATGCTTATTATGAAAAAAAAAATTCCTTTACAACCTTTTTAACAATCTAATGCCGCATACACACAATGATGTCATTTTTTGGGTTGTAAAAAATGATCGCGTGTGGGCTAAAACAACGTTAAAAACCTGTGGTTCTGGTAAACCTACCGTTCATAATGGAGTAAGCACATTCATCACGCTGTAACAGACAGAAAAGCGCAAATCGTCTTTTACTAACACGGAATCAGCTAAAGCAGCCCCAAGGGTGGCGTCATCCGCATGGAACTTCCCCTTTATAGTGCCATCATACGTGTTGTACGTCACCGCGCTTTGCTGGGGAGCATTTGTTAAAAACGATGGTGTGTGGGCAACGTAGTTTTAATGATGAAGTTGGAAAAACATTGTTTTTTCTACATGCCGAAAATTTTTTTTTTTTTTAATGCCGAAAAATCATCGTGTGTACGCTGCATTCGAATCTGTTGCCTCTAAAGTCAACTGCTGTGATAGATGCTTTTTTTTTTCAAAGAAAGCTTTAATGAAAAACATTTCAAGACATCGTATAGCCAACAGTACACTCTGGGGCACGCAATACAATCAAAAAATAAAAGCGTTTCAAGACAACCAAAATAATCTTAACGAACTACTGCGTCTGCAAAAAAGTTACATAATAAAAGCGTATCAAGACATCCAAAAGAAATTTAACAAACTACTGCGTCTGCAAAAAAGTTACATAATAAAAGCGTATCAAGACATCCAAAATAAATGTAACAAACTACTGCGTTTGCAAAAAAGTTACACAATAATTTTCTCTCTGATCAAAAGACCAGAAAAAATAACAAAAGCTTGGTGGAACACACACCCAAAGATCGTCAGACCAGGTGCCCCAAATGGGTGCGCACAAAACCTGGAGCCGACTCAGATGAGCAATAAAAATCATTCCACTCATAAATAGGTCAGTCTCAGAGTCCCGAAATAAAAGAGGACCAGAACCCCGAGAATGACCCAAATACGAAATTAGCTATCCAGCGTCGCAACGTCTCTCTGAAAACACATAGGAAACCACTGCCATAACCTAAATTCCCTCAGAGGAAACATATTAAAGAAAGAAATGCTTATGAACATAAGGACATAAAAAGCATTCTATCATTGTTTGACAGCTTTCAAAAACAAATAAGAAGAAGCGAGAAAGAAAAGAACATAGTAAAAGGGTAAAAGAAAAGGACGGAAAGAACAGTGTCAGTTTAAGGACTAAAGAGAATCAATGTGCTACAGTGCTCCAACAATTCCCGGGATCAAGGAAATTCCCATGTATTGGGCCAAGGTTCCCCTCAAAAGCCTTGGTGGTCTTCATAATGGAGCTAACCATTTTTTCTTGGGTCATTATCCAAGAGATCTTTCTTTTAGTAGCCATGATATGGACCTTTGGAAGCTTCCACGCTTTGGCTATAACAAGTTTAGCCCCTAATAGCATAAAGGCAATCAGCTTACGAGTGAATTTGGATATCTTGGGAATATAAGCATTTAAAAGAGCTATTTGGGGAGATTGCATCACAGGAGTATCCGTAACTTTCCCGGATAAGGGAAAACACCTTATTCCAATAACTTCAAATTTTCGGACACTCCCACCAGATGTGCAACATGGAACCTGGGGCCTGACACCCTCTGAAACATAACGGTGATGTGGAAGGGAACATCAATGACAGTCTGGTGGGCACCAAGTACCACCTCATCAGAACTTTAAGATTAGCTTCTATTAATGAAAGATTCACAATACCTTTGAACGCTCTTAATCCCGCTTTGTGCCAATCTTCCAGATCCCAGGTTACCTGTAAATCCCTCTCCCATGCTTCCATATAAGTAAACTTGGCAGAAGGTTCTGATAAAAAAAAGATATATCAGAGTGATACTCCCTCTCTTTGCCATACCTTGGCCACACCAACGTTCATAACATGTGAATTCCGGAGGTTTCAATTTATTTTTCCACAAGGAAGATAGAAAGTAGTGAATTTGAAGGTGTCTAAACTTCTCAGAATCGGGGAGGTCTAATTTCTTTATGCAGTGCTCTATAGAAATAGGACCTATGGAGGTAAAAAAATGTCCAATTCTATACATCCCCTTATTCAGCCACCATTGAAAAGCCTTTATGTCCATCCCTGGACCAAACATAGGGTTGTGAAATAAGTGGGAAAGCAGTCTTATTTCAGAAGTCAAGGAGGAAAGACATTTTAAATCATCCCAAAGCGTCATAGATTGGGAAAGAGTAGGGGACAAGATCGACGGTCTATCCTGACAGGGGGCACCAAAGAAGAAAATCAAGTGTATGTAAGGGAACTGCCTGTCTTTCTATATTGATCCAATCAGGCTTTTCAAACTTAGAGTATATTATTGAAAGTTAAGCTAGCCTGGCTGCCTGATAGTATCTGAAAAAATTGGGTAAACCCAACCCCCCCTGTGTTTTAGGGCTGGTGAGGATGCTTTGAGATAGCCTGTGACCCTTTTTTCCCCAAACAAATTTAACTATTTTCCCCTGAAAGGATTTAAGGTGGTCTCTATTTATCTTTATTGGCAGGAATCTGAATAGGTACAATAATCTTGGGAGTAAAGTCAATTTTATTGAATGAATTCTACCCAACCACAAAATATTATACTGCTACCAGGTCCGGATGTCAGATTCAAGCTTATGATACATCGGGGGAAAATTTGCCTTATACAACATTTCGAACCTAGGGGTCAAATTAATCCCTAAATACCTGATCGAAGAGTTACTCCAAGCAGATTTGAATGAGGGTTTCAGGAGATCAACTATACTAGTAGGAAGGGACACATTCATCGCGTGGCATATAGACATATTGACCCAGAGTCCAGAGATATGCCCGAAGGACTCAAGGAGACTGTATACCTTAGGCAGGGATGTGATCGTTGAAGTGATGAAAAGGAGAATGTCATCAGCGAACAAGGCACATTTGTGAACAGCCAAACCACAGCTGACTCCTTTAATGTCGGGATCCGCTCTTATCGCTATTGCTAACATCTCGATCGCAATAGCAAAGATCAGAGGAGATAGAGGACATCAGATAGAGGACATCCCTGCCATGTCCCTCTGGCTATATGAATGGACTCTGAGTAATACCCCTGAAGTTTGATTCTAGCCTCCGGATCTCAATAAAGGGCTTTCAATAGACCTAAAAAAGACTCGCCAAAAAAACCTGCAAATAAATAAGTCCATGATAAAGAGTCGAAGGCCTTCTGAAGATCTAACGAAACCAAAAAACCCTCCTGCTTAGGGCCCCCGTCCCAACTCGATTGAAGAATTGATATGATATCAATCGCTCTCCGTACTTGGTCTGGGCCTTGCCTCCCGGGAATAAAACCTGGTCCTTATGGATATAAAGAGAAATGAAAGAGCTTACCCTATTCGCTAAAATTTTTCTAAGAATTTTCAAATCATTAATAATCAGGGAGATGGGCCTATCATTTTCTACTCATTCAGGGTCCTTATCAGGTTTGGGGATTACAGATATAAAGGCTGCATTGAGGAGAGTTGCTATCGGAGCACCATTGCGTTTTGAATTAAAAAACTTGGTAAGGTAAGGTGATAAGATATTGGCAAATGATTTATAGTATTGGGTAGAAAACCCGTCAGGGCCAGGGGCAGACCCCCCTTTTAAATCTTTAATTACTCCCATAGTCTCTTCCGTTGTAAACGGAGCCTCCAGTAAATCAGAGTGTTCCTTACGTAAGGTAGGAATAGGCAGAGTATCTAAAAACTTATTTATAGTGGGCACCCCAGCTACGTCATTCTTTTGATACAGTTTAGAATAAAATTCCTGAAATGACCTAAGGACAAGTTGGGGATTAATAGTTGAAGAGCCGTCCTGCTGTCTTATTTTGGGGAGGGTATACCTGCAAAGTTTAGGGGAAAGCCAACAGATAGATTTCTCGGCCTTGACTGTGAGTGCCAGGTTTAGAGCTAATCTAGCATTTTCGACTTGTGCAACTTTGACCTTTGAGGGGTCTTATGTTGTGAACTGAGAGATTCAAATTCCCTCTCAAGTTTCTCAATTTTGGAGGCTTTTTCTTTTTTCAGCTTAGCAGTTACTTGAATAAACTTACCCCGAATCGAGGCCTTGTAGGCAGCCCAGAGAGTCTCAGCCGAGACGCCATCTGTGTCATTAAAATGAAAATACTCTGTCAGTGCTTTTTCTATTTCTGTCACTGTTATTGGGTCCTCAAGTAAGGATTCATTAAGTCTCCAAAAAACTACCGGAGGTCTATATAATAGACCCCGTAAGGACATAATAACCATAGAGTGGTCCGACAAAGCTGTGTCCTTTATATACGCTTTGCGTATCAATGAACAATGAATCGAAGAAATAAAAATGTGGTCAATTCTGGAGTAACATAAATGGGGATTCGAAAAGTGCGTATAATCTCGAGCAGTGGGATTACTTTCCCTCCACATGTCGACTAATCCATATTGATAGAACAACTTTGCTATTTTAGAACTACTCTTAGTAGGGCAAATCAATTGTTTAGTAGGAACCTTAGATTTATCTAAACTCCGCTCAAAAGCGGTGTTGGAATCACCGCCCATTATTACCATGCCCTCTAGTAAAGCCCCCACTGCCTGAAACATTGCTCGAAACAATTCTGACTGGTCTCTATTAGGAGCATAGTAAGAATCGTAGTTGGTCATCAATCACCCCCTTCACTAAAATATACCTCCCCTCGGGATCTCTGTGCACTGATGTGGCTTTAAACTTACTTTTTTTGTAAAATACGATCGCCACCCCCTTCGTTTTGCCTACTGCGCTAGCTAGAAAGAATTGTGGATACTGAGCATGTAAAAAGTAGGGGGCATAACTTATGGGGAAATGTGTTTCCTGAAGGAAGACAATTTCCATCTTTTGGGAGATGTTGACCCAATTGGGGTCCGTGAGAATGGGAAGGGACAAAATCCCTCCCAACCTCACCGAAAAACCAACCGCAGTGGCCCAGATAATGAGCCACTAGTCCATTCTCTGAGCATGGAAAAGCCATGGTCAGAGCATGAACGGAGGCGCATGACTGCTGCCTCGGACACGACCTCCCCTGTCAAGCCGATAACATTATAGAAACACCAAATCTTCAAAGAAGTGAAAATACTATAACATTATGGAATAAACGGATCCAACCATGAGGATCTTTCATAAGTCCACAAAAAGGTTCTGAACAGTAATAAAAATAATAAAAAAAACAGGGGAAAAGCCCACCAATACTTAATTTCCCGTTGTGATAGAATCGTAAGCAGAGGTTTGAGGGTTCTGTGCCGTTGAATTGTAGTGGGTGAGATATCAGCAAAAACCTGGATTCCATGGCCTTGGAACTCCAATCATTATTTCTTCTTTCACGCTGTAGAAGTGAGGCTTTACCACCACATCCCTGGGAGAACCATCTTTCCTGGGAATTCCCAACGATCTGTGAGCCCTGTCCAGCTCCAATTAATATGGCGGTATTGTAGGAATAAGCATTTTAATGAGATCCCTGATAGCCTGGGGGATGTCTGTAATGGAGTCTGGTAGACCTCTCACCCTAAAATTGTCCCTCCTGGAACGGTTCTCAAGGTCGTCAATTTTACTCAAAGCCGTGTCAAGCTGCTCCTGTAAAACCTGAATATAATCAGTGTTTTGGTTAGCTCTGGACACTGTAATATCAAGCTTATGTTCAATAGCCTCCATTCTGGATCCCAGGTTTTAGAAATCAGAGCGAATGTCACTAGTGATTTTGCAAGCAGTATTAGCAAGCCCCTTCTCTAATAGGTCAGATAATTTCAGAAATAAGTCACCAGCATTCAGTGGGACATCATGGTCTGGGCCTCCAGGTGTAACAATGTCCTCCATGTGGGGGGAGGTAGCTCCCATAGGCCCAGCATCCACTCTAAAAGCGATTCAGTAGAAGAGGGGGAAGGAGACATAGCTGGGGGAAGGTTGTGGGCAGCCTGGGGAGTGTAGGGTAGGGTGGCTGGAGCAATAACTTGCCTGGCTCCAGAGAGGCCCCTGCCGAGCGGCTCACACTGTTATGATGCGGCCGCCATCTTTGATTCGGCCTAGGATCCCTCGGCAGTAAAACTTAGTCCCAGGATCCGGCTATAAGGAGGTTGGATGTCCGAGGCAGAGCGGAGCTCCCAGCTTACGCTGCCATCCCGGAAGCCTCGCGCATGCGCTCTCTGAATTATCTTCTTTACATGCTGGAGGAAGTACAGTTCCTGCTGTATTTCCACACAGCTTGTATGTACTGTATTTACTGCAGTTCTCATAAACCCAGAGGTTATGTCTTCCATCTCCCCTCTTCTGGGGTCTACAAAAGCTTAAATACCATACTATATACCGATACTATATATATAGCGCCTGATTCCTTTAGGTACAGGTGCAATCTAAATTTAGAGGTAGATCAGAATGTAGTTATACTCTGATTCAAATTGTTATGTGCAAAACCTGGCTGTGATGTAAGCTATTCTGTTGCGCTGCGGTGGTCTCTCAACCCCGGTGCTGCAGGTGGCAGCAATGGAGTCAAGCTTTGGTGCTCTTTCCCAGCAGCTAATCAGTAGGGTTTGACCTCACTGTGCATGCTGGGGAGGGGTATTTATGAGGCAGACGCCATTGGTTCTGGGTCTTCTTCTTCGAGTGTGGCACCCACCTTTAGGGTTACCACATCACAGCGCCCCGGCGTTATGGCCTACCTGGCCAGGGCGTGCGTGCCACGCAGTGTTTCTGGTTCCGGGACCATGTTGGCCCGGAGCATCTGAACAGCGACGGGGACCCAGTGAGCGACTGGGTTCCCACCTTTGAGGATCCCAAGCTGTATTGCTGTTCGGTGGGGAGTCCATCTGAGGCTGGCGATCCAAAAGAGTATCGACAAACCACTGGGGATCAAGGTAGCCGGACCCTGAAGGATTGATCACCTGTCAGTCGGTTCCTGAGTGACAAGTTGAAGGATATACAGGCGTAATTAATCTACAGAGGATTGCCTTAGTACCTACAAGTCAGAGAGGGCCTGTGGCAGAGGTGTCTCCCTGAAGTTCTACATAAAGGGTCTGTGGTAGAGACTTTTCCTCAAGTTCACCAAGGAGGGTCTGTGGCAGGGACTTGTTCCTACAAATGTTTGAGTGATACTCTGGCTGCCATGTCAGTGAGAGAGGCCTGTCTAGGTATGCTAAACCCACTCACGCAGGAGTGGCGCAGAAAAGTATTACGCCTGGGAACAAGACAGCGTAACAATACGACAGCGCAGATTTGTACTCACAACGGCGTATCTAAAGTTGGTGTAAAACGATCGTGAATCAGAGCAAAAGTATATGCGATCAATGTTGCGCCGGCGTAGTGTATAGTTGTCGTAAGTCAAAGTAGGTGTAAGTGGGCTGGAAGTGGGCGTGATATATTTAAATAAAGTGTGACCCCATGCAAATGATGGCCACAGCTTTGAAAAATGAACTGCGCATGCGTCGGCTCTTGGACACATTCCAGAGCGCATGCTCACATTTACGTCAAAATAGCTACACTATAAGGTTGGAGAAAATACTGCGCAGGTCAAAAAGTTTATTTCATCGCTTAATGACAATGAGCGAGGTATTTGCTTGTCATTTGAAGCTAGTCAGGAGTCCATTAATTTTCTGGATCTCACCATCACAAAAGAAAATTATTATTTTCTAACAAAAACTTATTTCAAAAAGACAGATCGGAATTCTTTCATTCCCATAGGAAGTTGTCACCATGCAAATTGGTTGAAATCTGTCCCAAAAAGCCAGTTCATCAGGATGAGGAGAAACTGTTCCACTTTGAATGAATATGAAATACAAGCTGGCATACTTAAAACCAGATTACTTGAAAAAGGATATGTCCCTTTAACACTGGAAAACATTTTCAAAGAAGTAGATGAAATAGATAGGTGAATACTTTTGAACTCTATCCCTAAGTCCAACAACATTAAACCTTTGGTGCCATTCATCACTACTTATTCTAGTCAACATTATGCCATAAAACAACTTATTAAGAAACATTGGCATTTACTATCAAATGACAGGGTCATTAATACCTTCCTACCAAACATCCCTCAGGTCATCTTTAGAGGCGCACCTTCAATATGTGATAAAATAGCCAATTATGTTGTGGACCCTCCCACCAAGAAGGTGTCTTTCTTCCAACGAGACATCAAGGGGTATCACCAATGTAGGAACTGCCAGGTTTGTACATTAAATAAAAATAAATCTAAGAAAACCTTGGGCCAGATTCGGGTAGACTTAAATTTGCGCTGCGTAATCAAAATACTCTACGCTGCCGTATTTTACCAGGCTCTACATCGAATTCTGGTAGATTTTTGCCTGTACGCTACCGCGGCGTAGTCTATTTCTGGCGGCGTAATCGAAATACGCGTTTAGGGGGCGTGAAGCATTTAAATTAGGCGCGTCCCCGCGGCGATCAAACTGCGCATGCTCTGTTCAGAAATTTCCCGCCGTGCATTGCATGAAATAACGTCGTTACGTCATTTTCTGTTTGAGTAGCGTCGTTTACGGACATTCCTATTCCCGGACAACTTACGTAAAAAATAATAAAAGCCGTCGGAAAACGTTGAAATTCGACGTGGGAACGACGGCCATACTTAACATGGGCTGTCTAATATTAGAGCAGCAAAAAGCTGGTATAGTGTTACGCAAAAAAAAGATGACTAAAGATGCCGTAAGAGATTGCGATTGAAGATCGTAATTTCGGGGATCGCCGGCAATAGCTCATTAGCATACCCCGACGCGGAAAACGACGGGAAGTCCACCCAGTGGCCACAATTTTATTGCAGCGTAGATCCGAAGGCGTACGAACACGTAATCCAGTCGAATTGAAGCCCGCAGCCGTCTATTCATGGTTTGAGGTTTCAGACTAGCTAAAAAACGCGCGTAATTTGAAAGTACTCCAGTCTAATACCAGTTAGACAGGAGTTACGGCTCTCTGAATCTGGCCCCTTATCTTTCATTTCAACAAGCACCTTGAAAGAGCACAAAATTGAGCCTTTCATTACCTGCAGTACAACAGGGGTTGTTTACCTCTTACAGTGTCCGTGTGGGTTACAATATATTGGCAGGACCAAAAGAGAAATGAAAGTAAGATTAGGTGAACACATTACCAACATTAGATCTGGGTTTTCACAACACTCAGTATCCAGCCATTACGATCAATATCATAATCGTAACCCTGTAGGAACCCTCTTCATGGGGATAGATAAATTTGATCCTCATTGGAGAGGCAGTTCGTTAGTGAGAGAATTATCCAGGCTTGAAATGGCCTGGATATATCGGATCCGTACCTACATCCCTTATGGACTCAATGTAGACACAGACGTAAACGCTTTTATTGACAACGGTCAGTCGTATATGCAACATTTTGGTCTTTGTAAACTGGCTCTGAATTTTGGCTAATCTGGGTCCTCCCCCTTTTTTTGCCATTTTTTATATATTTTTTATTTTTGTACTTATATAGATTTTTACACTAAATTTAATTTATTTTTATATTTCTTATAGAACAATATGGTCCCTTTTTTTACTATTTAGATTGGAATATATTGTTGTTGTTCTGCCACACTAATTGCGTATGGCTATGCGCAATTTTTTCAACAACATCTATTCTAACAAACTTTTTATATTACGTCCTTAATTAAAATCATTTGCTATAAGTGCTATTGATTTAGCTTGCAACTAATGAGAAACTGAGCAATGATCTCATATGGCTTTTTTAATCAAAATAATTTTTTCATATTTATTTCTATCATATAGAAATGAACTACAAGCATTTTTGATATGTCGTCACTATATCTATGTTTTTCACTTTGGGTATTAAGTCCTTAAATCATTATATGTTTTTTTATTCATGGTTGCGGCGTGCATGGTTCACCCACGGCAATCTCTTTTTAAACACTTTTGATTTGTGACCGGTGATCTGGCATTAGATTTTTCTTTGCTATCCCTAGTTACATCTGCCTATTACTGGCAGGGATCCCTAATCCAAAATGGCGGATCGCGCCCTCGATTTTCAAACTTCAGAGCTGGGCGGTCCTTGGATGTTTTTTTGCTGAATAAAGAGTGGCGAGTCAGCACGCCGCTCGTGCCCCTGGAAGAAGTCATTGTTGTGACGAAACGGCGTAGGGTAAGCGGCGTACTGACGTCACCACAAACTGTACCACGCTGTCTATCCGGAAGGACGAGCGGGTGACAGAGCCGGCCGGCTATAGCAGTTACACGCACTTTTTTGATCTGCACAAATGTGAGTGTATTTTATATATACAATAAAATAACTTTTTAGACGTTATTACGCCATGTCAATGTTTTCCTTCTGGGTCATGCATTTGGAGGAACGATAATCTGACTATATATGGATAAGGAGATACAGACAGAGTGACAGGATTCCTGGATTTCTCGTGCGGCTTGCTTTAATTTTATGCACTGTTGATCTCGTCAGAGGTCCAATCATTTTGGTAAGCAGTTAGAACATAAGTGGTGGAGGATACCTGTATCAATCTGGCTGATGCACACGATTTCTTTGGAGCTGTTCAAACACCCATTCGGACTACCTTTATTATCTCTCACATCCTTCTTTGAACTTTTGGGATATATCTATCCTACACAAACTTTTGATTAGTCATCATTAGTCAATCTACTGAATTTTGCACTGGTGTTTTGTATGCACTATATATACAGTATTTTGTTATATTTATGTTGTTTTATGTTTGCAATATTCAATGCAGCGCAGCTTTCCCCTTTTCTATCACGTCAAAATAGTTACCTAAGATACGTCAAACACTGCCTACAACGTGAACGTAACCTACGCACAGCCCTATTCACGTAGTACTATGTAAACGGCGTACGCGACGTAAAATTAGACGGTGTCATTCCCTGGCCCATACCTTTGCATTACCTGACGTAAACAAACAATTGAATCAAGCGCTGTTCAGAAGAGGTAAAATTGTTTAGGTAAATAAAGAATCATATAAGCAGATATATACTTATATACAAAAAGGGGGGGAGGGGAAAAGTATATAAAATAGTTCGCCAATGGATACGTTTAATGACTAACAAGAAAATAAACTGAGGGCAGCGACTTGCGGAAGAAGCAATCTAAAATATAAGAAAAAAAGAAGAAAAAAAGCGGCGCCCTTAAGCGTAGTATGAATTTATTTAAAATAGATCAATAAAACAATTCTTATGAGATGGGTACCACAGACTGCGGGGGGTCAAAGTCTCAATACAGTATCATCCGTGGGAGACATCCTCAGCGTGGGTCCGCTGGAGCGATATGGTGACAGCTCTCTTTGCAGGCACGGCGTCCAGTTTCTGACGAAGAGGCACGCATAACGCCGAATGCGTCCGCTGTTTTGCGCTCCAGGGCGCGTTCCAAGACCGGACAAGGAAACCATATGCGCCCAATTCCATCTAGATACACAGCGTTGAAACCCCCACGGCGTGGAAACTGGCGCCGTGCTGCAAGAGAGCTTACATTCATCGCTCCAGGGACCCCACGAACTGAGGATGTCTCCCACGATGATACTGTATATTGATGCCTTGACCCCCCGCAGTTTTAGTACCCATCTCATAAGAATTGTTTTATTGATCTATTTTAAATAAATTTCATACTACGCTTAGAGGGCGCCGCTTTTTTTCTTATTTTTTTTTTATTACCTGACGTAAGCCTTACACAAATCGCGTAAATGAAGTGACCGAGCGGATCTATGTTTGTGAATCGCCATATCTTACTCATTTGCATATTTAAAACGGTAACGCCGAATGCGTCCAGCGTAACTATGCGCCCACGATACGCCGGCGTAGGCAAGTTACATTGGGTGGCTGAAGCCTTGTTTTACTGCGTATTTAGCTTTGTGAATAGTAACAATAGGAATGCGCACATTTGTACTTACAACGGTGTATCTATAGATACGCCGGCGTAAAACGATCGTGAATCCGGGCCACAGTCTCTATAAAGGTGTGATGATCCAAAGTAAATAATGAGTGGTTGTGCTCCAATACTTCAAAACGTGAAAAACCAAGAACGGAAGAGAGACCGGAGAGATTGAACCCTGAGGAACATACATTTGAGAATGTCAATCAAGCATGATGTAGATATGATTAGACCAGTCAATGTTGCAGCTCACAAATGACCTCCAAAACTCCAAATGGTGTGTCCAAAAGTGGATTGCTGGATATATGTATCGAAGTGTCTCAACAGTGGTCAAAAAACATAGCCAAATGAGGAGTGTCCAGAGGAGGAAAAAGAAAAAAAGCATATAGCGTGATACTTTATAATGAACAAAATTTAATGCAGGTAGGAACACTTACATTATTAGATGTAATATACGCTGATCAGATAAAAAGAGACAGCAGTGGGATACCCGACACGTTTCGCAGCCTTGTGCATATTCTGGCTTGGCTTTATTGCCACACCAGTGGCTACTGATGAGGGAGGAAGAGGAGGACTTCCTTACCTCTCAAGGCCACCTTTATCCAGACAGTATTCCTGCAGGCCCAACACTCACACAGGAAGAGGAGGAGGAGGATTGTGTCAGCATGGAGGTGGAGCCTAGCACTCAGCATCAGCAAAAATCGTCAAGTGATCATTTACAGTCCCCAGAAACCCATGGACTTGTATGTGGCTGGGAGGAGGTGGTGGCTGCGGATCATGTCAGCCTTGATGACCCAGAGGACTCCGGATCGAAATGCCTCAGCAAACCTATGCTGCATGGCCTCCCTGATCCTACAAAGACTGCGAAAGGACCCTCGGATTTGTGGTATCAAAGAGAGGGATCACTACTGGCTGGCAACCCTTCTTGATCCACGTTACAAGGGTAAGGTTGCAGAACTTATCCAGCCCTTGCAGAGGGAGCAGAGGATTAAACATCTTCGGGAGGCCTTGCAGAATGGTTTGTGCATTGCTTTTCCAGAGCTTGGGAGGTTACAATTTCCTGGTACTCCTGGACAACGTATTGCTGAGGCTTCAGTCAGTCACAGAAAGAGCAGTGGAGAAGGTGGCCATCTGACCAATGTGTTCAGACTATTTTTTAGTCCACAGCCCCAAAGTCTGAAGCCGTGTACACACGGCAGAGAACCTCGACGGGCAGAACACATCGTTCCGCCCGTCGAGGTTCTTTGCCGGCCGTTGAAATCGGCGACCCGCCCGTCGGGAATGGCAACCAGCCATTCATCCAGACGGGCCGTCGAGCAAAAAGAGAGCGTGCTCTCTTTTCGCTCGACGGAATTCCCGACGGGCGGGGCGAGCCAGGAGCGTACACACGGCCGAGGTCCTCGCTGGAATGCAGCTTCCAGCGAGGTTCTCGTTGGTTTCCAGCGAGAACCTCGGTCGTGTGTACGCCGCCTTATAGTTTCCTGCAACTATCGCCAGCGTCTGATTTACATGGTGCAGGAATACCTAGGGCAAGATCAGACTTGGAGACCTTTCCAACCAAAAATCAACTGACTTACTGGGTCTTGAGGATTGATCACTGGCCAGAGCTTGCACAGTATTTAAATGAGCTACTGGCCTGTCCTGCATCCAGCGTTCTATCTGAACGGGGAAAGGGAGTTACCGCTCCAGGTGGGTATGCTTATAAAATCAGTGTCTTCTCAGGAAATCAAGGGTACCGGCAAGTAATAGAGAAGATAAATGGACAGCCCCACTCCAAAAAAAACTTGATAGTTGTCTTTATTTGTAAATAAAAAAAAAAGAATTGGAGCTACAAATCACAGCAAAAATGGGGATTATCACCCTACGCATTTCACACTATTGGTTAGTGCTTAATCATGGCTATCTGTTATATCTGAACGCACATTCAGTGCTGTTGGAGGCTTTGTAACCGATCACAGAGTGCACCTGTCCCCAGACTCAGTCGATCAGCTCACCTTCATAAAAATGAGTCTTGTATCACCAGTTACCATGCACCTGATGCTGATGTAACCAAATAATTGTACTATGAATGTGAGATCTCTTGAAGATGGCCCATTCTGATGCTGACTGATTATCCTTTTAATCTGATTGACTATCCTATTCCTCCTCAATGTTCATATTGATATCTTCTAAGAATATTTCTGTTTCTGGGCACCACCACCAGTGGCTAAGGCCCAATTTTTCTGCCCCTGTTTAACAAGAGTGTATAATTACAATTGTTCCTGTAATATTTCGCAGCAGGGCTCGTTCCTGTGCTCAACTAGAGTATCTGTAAAGGGATTGCAGTGTTGTGGTACCACCACCACTGCCTAAGGACCAATTTTTCTGTCCATGTTTAACAGGGGTGCGTAATTAAAAATGTGCTCAACAAAAATGTGCTCAACAAGAGTATCTGTGAGGCTTTACAGTGTTGTGCCACCACCGCCTAAGGCCCAATTTTTCTGCACCTGTTTAACAGGGGTGCGCAATTACAATTTTTGATCTAATATTTCTCAGCAGGGCCCATTTCTGCACTCAACAAGAGTATCTGTGAGGCTTTACAGTGTTGTGCCACAACCACCACTGCCTAAGGCCCAATTTTCTGCAGGGTATATAGGGCAGGCCGTATAGTATATACAGGCGGTCCCCTACTTTCAAACATCTGACTTACAAACGACTCCTATATACAAATGGAGGGAGACAATAGGAAGACAATAGGAAGTGAGAGGAAATCTAGGAAGGGAAATTCTCTCCTGTAAGAGTTAATATGGGAATAGTGCTGACTCCACTGCTAGACTGTACAATACTTTGATTTGTCTGCTGAAATGTGAGTGTAACCTTTTATGCTTTGGAACTTTTTAGTAAAGATTTTAAACGGTATCACACTATGTCCGCATTTATTTTTTCTCCCCTCGCTGTTGCACATTGAGCTCTTTGGACCCTATGTTAAGAGCCTACGGTCCCTGTGTGTAGGTCCTGATACCATACAATCTTCTGGTTCTCATTCATCGCATGAAGAGTGGACCTGCTTTGAGATACCATTCACTTCCTATCATTGGGAGGTCTACTGCTTGGTTGTCATCATATACATGCCTCAGTGACTCATTAAGTTTACCGCTTAGTTGAGTCCACATTCTCTGGTAAGCCTCTTCAATTACCTTGGGTGGTGGATCTACTATCAACACTATTCTTATCGTTGTCACGTTTATTTGGACACTCAGACTGATACATTTTTCAGTTTCACATTCTCATGAACTGTTTTGAGCTTCATTGCCACACTTTATTATTTGTGTTTTTTGATCTCTCACTGTTTATATCCATATGATACTTCACTGTATGATATATTTAATTTTCACATAATTTTAGCGCTACACTTTTTGTTTTGTTATCACTTGTTTTTGTGCAGAATTGATCCAATTCTGTGGTGTTTGGCAGCTTTTTTATGTTTTACTGGGTAGCGCGGTGTTATATGCACTAGTGTATATATATATATTTTCCAATATGGGAATATTTGTTTCCCTATTTACCACAAATTTCTCAAAATCCAATTGTTATTGAGACAGAAAGTGAGGTGTAATCTTCTGAACAGGGGCATAGACAGCAAAACAAATGTTTCAGGAGTGATATACCTTCCCTATGCTATCCAAAAATCTTATTTTTTTTTGGCTGGAGCTACACTTAAAACATTTACCTGTTCCAAATTACAAACAGAGTATATAGGGCCTAGGGGCCCCACGCCTTTTTTTTGGGTGTGGGGTTCCCCTTAATGTCCATATAAGACCCAAATAGTAATGGGCTGGGGGTCCATGCTATATTTCTCAATAATTTGTATCTATATTGCCAGGACCCAACATTACATTACAGCCACAAGCAGTTTTAAATGACTTGTATTCCTTTAAAAATGACATTTTGTGCAGGGACTGTTCTAAACACAGGGAAAAAAATACTTTTTTTTGCATTGATACATGTCCCATGGGGCAGGACCCGGGTCCCCAAACACTTTTTAGGACCATAACTTACATATTAGCCTTTAAAATTTGCACTTTTGATTTTTGACATTCAACTCCTATAGTCCCAAGTTCGCACAAACTTTTGGTCCGTTCGCATGTTCTGCTGCGAACCGAACCGGGGGGTGTTCGGCTCATCCCTAATCTTTTGTATATATACTCTGCTGTTTAGTGTGTGATATTCCTATTTTTTGGGGAAATAAATAAGATATTGTTTAGTAAGCAGATGTGTGTACTTCCATAATTAACTTTAAATCATTGTACCTATCAGGGTTTTATAAACTAGCTAACTATAGGAATAGACAAGTTAATATTGGTTTGTATACTGCAGAACACCCCAGAAATTGTGTGGTAATTCTAAAAGCCACATAGAACCTACAGGACAGAAGTGCTCAGATACAAGGCAGCTGATAATGCCACGGATATGCAAAAGTTTATTGTTTTGAATGATATCAGGTAAAAGTGGTAATGAATGAAGAATATTAAATGCTAGAAGAACGATTTTTTTGTGAGTTGTAAGAGCTAAAGATAATTGAGTTTGGTTTGTTACTCTAGTATAGTATAGTATAGTATAGTATAGTATAGTATAGTATAGTATAGTGCAGTGTTGGAACATAAGTAGTAATAGAATTGTGTATTGTGTGTATTGTATAGTTGTGAAATGGAACTTGTGTATACATATGTATATGTATACATATGTTAAAAAATGTGCCTATGCCAGTTATCATTTATGTGCAGATGAACCTCTTAAAAGACCGTGTAATGTACTATTGTCTCAGTGTCAGCAACATAATAGCAGATTATTGGGTAAACAGCTATCAAAGAAAGTGAAGGAAGAGAGATTGGAAAATTAAAGTGTTGCTCAGAATTAAATTTATATCTGAGCAAATGGGTGCAAATGGGTGTGTGGGGGGGGGGGGGGACAGAGAGGAGGCATCTGGGGGAAGACATAGAGAAAATCAGTGAACACCTTCTAAAGATTGCAACAGCCTCCAGTAGTGAGATGAATGAATTATGGGCAAAAGCAGGCAATTTGTCAGGAAGGAACAGGTGCAGCATGGACTGTGATATGAAGAGCAAACTTTTAGAGTCATTGCGAATAAAGTTTTCAAAAAAGAACAGTTTGTTTAGTGGCACAGTGTGGGTTGTCAGCACCTGGGGCAATCCGCTAACTTTTAGCAATCCCTGAGTCCCTTCTGAGTGTGTGGCGTGCAGGGTTTAGAGGGTGCGCTGTGTGTGGCATGCAGGGTTGAGGGGGTTCGCTGTGTGTACAGTTGAGGTGGTGCACTGTGTGCAGGGTTGAGGGGGTGCGCTGTTTGCGGCGTGCGAGGTAGAGGGGGTGCGCTGTGTGCGGGGTTGAGGGGGTGTGCTATGTGCGGTGTGCCGGGTTGAGGGGTGCGCTGTGTGCGGGGTTGAGGGTGTGTGCTGTGTGTGGGGTTGAGGGGGTGCGCTGTGTGTGGCGTGCGGGGTTGAGGGGGTGCGCTGTGTGGAGTGTTAAGGGGGTGTGCTGTGTGCGGGGTTGAGGGGTGAGCTGTGTGGGGTTGAGGGGGTGCGCTGTGTGCGGGGCATGCAGGGTTGAAAGCTCTCTTCCCCTCAGCTCCCCTCCTAGTCTCGGCTGCCACCATTCAGTACATAAAGAGCATGTACTCCGTGTCCGTGCAGGCTGATGGTGAGGAGGGGGCCGGGGCTTCTGTGTGGATACCGCATCCTCTTCCTCCTGGCCTGGGTTTCCTCCAGACAGTCCTGGGGGGTGGTCGGTGCAGAATCAGAGTGCCGGGCCCTGTAGCAGCACAGTGACAAGCACAGCAGGAGTCAGGCAGATTCAACACTCAGGAGAAGAGGCGGCGGACGTGGGGGCTGTGGGGCGGGCTAAGATAGGGTGACCAGATGTCCCCGGTTTCCTGGGACAGTCCCTGGATTGAGTACATTGTCCCCAGGCAAAATCTGTCCCCGGTTCTGTCCCCAGATTCAGGGCAGCGCCTGGGCAAGCTGGGGGTGTATATGGCCAAAAGTGAGTAGAGCTGTCAATCGGAGCTGTGATATTGGGGATGGGTGGGGCTGATATGCGGAGACAATGGCCCGGATTCACATACATTGGCGCATTTATATATGCCGCTATAGCGTATCTCTTTTATGCTACGCCGGCTCAGCGCAGAGAGGCAAGCATGCACCGACATAGCGTATATTCGTAGGCGTAAGCCAGCGTAAGTGGAAGTAGGTGGAAGTGGGCTGGAAGTGGGCGTGATCCATGGTAATGAAGCGTGACCCCATGCAAATGATGTGCCGATGTAACGCCTCTGCGGTTATCTTGGGGTTTAGGCTATAAATTTGGATTCCAGCTTTAGAGGCCTCTCAGGTCACAACCACCAACCACTCTCAAGATAAACTGAGAGCTGGGGTTAGATCATCACAACCTCCGGTGGAACAAGTTATAGCAAGACGTAGCTTATTCAGTCATAAGCTAGTATTTCAGTAACTAAGTACAAGTCCCTTTAAAGAATAAATGGCTGGGCTGCTAGATAAGGTATTGAAGTAACATTAAACTAAGAGCATATGATTAGGGGTTAATCCCAGTACCAGTGGCAACTACAGACATGCATAGTATAACACAGGTCTCCAGGTGATGATATGTGGTTATTAAGAAAGCTATTAAGAAAGCACTCTCAGTCCTTCTAACACAGAGATTACTATTATCAGTACGTTTGTTTTCCAGGTTAAACAGGGTACTTGCGGTTTGGCTGATGGTGCAGATGTATCCTTCCAGCTGGATGTTTCTCTATGTGCCACTGTGCTTTTATACCGATGGAGGCTGCATGTTCAGTTCCATTTGCTGGGGGTCAGGAGGTTTTAGCTGGTGACTCTGGCGGGGCTGGTAGTGAGGTTCTGGCAAGCTTGGAGTCCTCTGGTGTGGAGAGACAGCAGGGGTGAGGTAGCTTCTAGGGGTCCCAGGTGGCGGCAGGGGTCCAACAAGAATAACCGAACACCCTGCCGCCGAACCTAGGAGTTTAAATAGCCCGGGTGGAAGTGAAGGAGACGGCGCACGCTGGGACGCACTTCCGCGTTCCAGCGTGGATCGCAGATGTCCGCGCACCGGAAGTGACGCGGTCAAGTCACAGAATGGAGCGCAGCTGTTAGGAAAAGATACAGCTGCGCTCGGACTGCTGATAGTAACAGCAATGGCGTTACAGCCGAGTGCCAGGCAAGTACTTAGAACGAACTTCGCATGCGTTGTGTCATGGCCGCATCCCAGTGCGCATGCTCACAATACGTCGAATCACTGCCTACAGTGTGAACATAACCTATGCCCAGCCATATTCACGTACAACGTAAACTACGTAAAATTTGGCGGCGTGTGTTCCCTGGTCCATACCATTGCATGGGTTGTGCCTCATATATGGGGAATAACTTTACTCCGGACGTACTTACGCAAACCGCGTATATTATACGCCGGGCTCAAGTACGCTTGTGAATCGCCGTATTTCCCTCATTTGCACATTTGAATCGAAAATCTATGGAAAAGCCACATGTGTCCAGCGTAAATATGCGCCCACTCTACGCAAGGGTATGCAAGTTACGTCGGTCAGATGAAGTCAGTTTTTAGGTGTATCTAGGTTTGTGGGTTTGGCGCACAGATACGACGGCGCATATTTGTACTTATGCGGCGTATCTGGAGATACATTGGCATAAGTGCTTTGTGAATCCGGGCCAACCTGTGCATAACCATAATAAAATGTTAAATATGTACATCAATTGTAAATTATATTATGATTATATAGAGGGTGGGTTTCACCACTATTTACACATTGCAGCTCTGCAATATTTCTTGCCTTGTGCAGATAGGGGGACACATCACTACTTTGTTCTAATATACAGGTTGATTTGCATCTCTGTTATTATCATTGTATGTAAGGGGTTTCACTATTATTTGAACATTGCAGCTCTGCAATTTCTCAAATATTTTTGCAGAGGGGGTGACACCATCACTACTATATTGCAATACATTGGTTGCACTGGAAATTCATTTATAGCTTTTACCATTGCACTTACAGTATAAGTCCTTTTTGTAGAATTGTATAAAGGAAGTGTAGATTGCTGCATTTGTTAGCTTTTTTTTTGTTGGTATACAGAGGCCAGAATTGTACACCATGAAGAAATCCCCACTTGCTGGCCATGCCCTCTCGCTGGCCACACTCATTTTTGGCCAC
This sequence comes from Rana kukunoris, assembly GCA_029574335.1. Classification (NCBI taxonomy): domain Eukaryota; kingdom Metazoa; phylum Chordata; class Amphibia; order Anura; family Ranidae; genus Rana; species Rana kukunoris. Next base: position 244,778,441 of record CM056059.1, read on the forward strand.
ACGTACAGGTAGCGCAAACCATTACTCCCTCCAATTTTTTTCTCTATCTTATCTTCTAAACAGTTGGTAGTCATATCCCAAATTATTTTTTTCATCTCATTGAGGAAATGTGAGAAATAACATATATACCATACAATCATTCCATAAACACAAAACACACACACACTGCATATATAATTTGAGGAAAATATGCTTATAAAATAGTTTACCATTTGCCAATAAAAAAATAAAAATAAATGTCCCTGGATTTAATTTTTAAAATCTGGTCACCTTAGGCTAAGAGAACGTGGGCAGAGCGAGCGGGATTGACTCGGAGTCACGAGTAATGGAGAAGGGGGATGCCTCCCTCGCTTGCCCTAAATTCCCCCCAGCCCCACTCTCCGCACGCTGCATGGTCACATTTCCTGGCAGTGCAGGCATCATCGTCTTTACTCACTCTGGACTGTTTAGTCACTCACTGTGGACACTTCAGTGAGTGACTGAACAGTGCAGAGTGAGTGAAGACGATGATGCTCAAGACAAAGTGTTCAGTGTTATCGGCTGCGGTGCTGGAGCCTAAGCCGCACCGCTCCGCAACTGTTTCTTTTATCGTAAACAGCTACTCACAGTCTCCTTAACTAATCTCCCGCCTGTCACTGCATCCCTCCAAAAGTTGCGCCCGGGGCAACGGACCCCCGAGCCCCCACCCCCACGCTACGCCACTGAGTTTATGTTTTTAGAAAGAAAATTAGCAAATGCAATCCAAGAGAGACTTACTTTGTGCCAGATTCTGGGTGAATTTTATACCCTGGAATCACCAGTGAGTCTGTCCAATAAATTTGAGGCTCTATTGCTTAAATTCCATTTGAGTAATGAGGATGAATGCTCTCTTCTAAAAGGGTGGAAAAATTGTTAGATTGAATCCACCTGAAAGGGCGGGGGGATGATTGACTATGGCCCAAATTAGCAGCTTAATACATTTTGTCTAAGACAAGAGTTGGTAGAAAGCCATTTTAGCTGCTGGAGTTGTTGTATTTTTTTTTCTTTTCATTCAGGTGGAAAAAGTTCACCTGAAAGGGGATTAGTGCATAGATCTTATGGTACAGATAAATGCATTGGCCCAGATTCACAGAGCGATTACGCCTGCGCAACAGGAGATGCGCGTGCGTAAGTCGAAATGTGCGCGTGCGTTTCGATGCACGGCATCCCCAGAAGGAGATACGCAAAAAATCTACTTTTTTTTGTCCCGCATAATTTCGTTAGACTGGCGCATCCGTCCGTGCAAAAGTGCGCTAGACAGACCATTGATTTGCTAGTCAAATATGCTAATGAGGGACTTACGGGGATCCACAAAAGAACGTTGGGGCAGCGCAGGCGACGCAGTGTGCGCAACAGCAAAATGTTCTGTCTAAAATTAGACCATATAAAAGCTGGTCTAAAAAGAGAAAAAAAGTCTACTTGTTAGATAAAGCAACACTGTTAGTGAGGAGCTCAGCAGTCACACGTGTTGCACAACAATCTGTATGCCAACATGCCAGGGGCATCGTCGCGCATAGCTATACTACTGACTTTAGATAAACAAAGAAGGATGAGGGCACGGAGGATGGCACGGAGGATGGCACGGGAGAGGATATACCGCACCCGCATAGACCTGTTGGGCATGAGTGATTCTGAGGTGTTTCGCATCTTCAGATTCACCCCTCATGTCATCCTGGAATTAACCACAACCCTGCAGGAGGACATCACCAGCCGAACACAACACTCACATGCAGTGCAGCCACTGGTCAAGGTCATGGCAACACTCCATGTCCTTGCCAGTGGCTCTTTTCAAAGAACAAGTAGAGTGGTGGCTGGGATGTCACAATCCTCCATGAGCAGATGTGTGCACCAGGTTGTCCCTGCAATCCTCAGACGCATGGCCAACCAAATCATCAAACCCACCACTGAGGAGCTGCGGCTGAAGGCAATGACAGATTTCTACAGAATTGCCAGATTCCCACGCACTGTGGGGGCCATTGATTGCACACATGTGGCACTCCAGCCCCCCCAGGAGACAGAGCACATGTACCGCAATCGGAAGCATTGGCATTCCATCAATGTACAGGTGATAGTCGATGCCCAAGGCCTCATATGGCACGTCCGTGCCAAACACCCAGGGTCCAGCCATGACAGCTTCATATACAATCAATGCCACATCCGAATGGAATTCGATCAGAACGTGTATGGGGACACCTGGCTGGTTGGTGAGTGACATGGGAGTCAGGCATGACTATCCCCTCCCATGATGCACACATCACAAGCGCCACATGCATGACTAACATCCTCTTGTCTTTTCCCTTACAGGTGACTCTGCATATCCACTGGGACCCCATCTCATGACTCCTATCCGGAACCCCCAAACTCCAGGAGAGGAAAGATACAATCAAGCACATGCCCAAACACGAGCAGTGGTGGAGCGCACCTTTGGCCTACTAAAGTCACGTTTCCGATGCCTGGATAAGTCTGGGGGTACCCTCTTGAATTCCCAAAACTTTGTGTGCCAGATCATCGGTGCATGTTGCATGCTGCACAACTTCGCAGTAAGAAAGGGCCTGCAGATTGCCCTACGTGATGACCTGACCCCTGAACCAGACAATCCCCCCCTAACCGAGGCTACCCCGTCTTCTGAGGGAAGAGCAACCAGGAGACAACTCACATTGGGCATCTTTGCACGTTAAACACACACATTAATCATGGCACAATGAGAATGCATGCATGCACACCACTGTGGTCCCTAGCACAGACACATCACATCCACATCAAATTGGATTGGCACCAGTCCACCATGCTGGACTTGTGAGCAGCAACGCCACGTCAAGGCTCCAATTATGTCACTGTACATTCATACACCATTCACACGGACCTGGGGATCACTTCTCCCTGGTCCTGGGGAACCCTACTCCACCAAAATTGAGGGTGACACCCCTTTTCTGGCAGGAATGTCACCCCCACATTCAAACAGCATTCACAACCCACAAAAAAAAAAAATTACCTGCAAAAGCAAAAATTTTCCAGCAAAAATAAAAATAATAAAAAAAAATGGGAAAAAACAAATTATTGCCCCTTGCGTGAGCCACGCCTGGGGCGCCCCCGGCCACGGCCCCCGGCCCCGGCTTCTCAGGGGAGACTCATGGGGGAGGGGTAAAACCGGGGAAGGAGGAGCAGCCCCTGATCTCTGCCCACCTGGCGGCCTGCCCTCCAAGGCCACGGCTATTCTGTCCAGGGCAGCACCAAGTGTTGCCGTGTTGGCCTGGATAGCCTGGGTAAGGGCCCTCACATCCTGCCCAACGCCTGCTGATGTCGTCTGCAGTTCGTTTAGGCAGGTTGTGAAAGCCCGGGAGTGGGAGTCCAGGTTCCCCAGCGTATCCTTGATGGAGGACAGGCTCTCCTCCATCCGCACCAATGTCTGGCTGACCTGTCCCAGATGGCGGGTCTGGAGGAACTGGTCCCTTCTCAGAGTGGCGGGCAGGAGATCGGCCACCCCCCTGGTGTTCTGGGATGAAATCCTGCCTCCAGCTGATGCTTGTGGCCGGGGAGAAGGGGAGGCCCTTGTGAGGGGAGCCATGTTGGGGGAGGAGGGGGGGGTCCCCCTTAGGGAGGGCTGCCTGCTGCCAGCCAGAGGGGAGGAGTCCTCAAAAACCAAACGTCCAGTGCCTGACATGGACTCCTCCTACTCATGATTCTCCTCCTCCTCATGATTCTCCTCCTCCTCTTGAACCTCCTCCGCAGACTCCGGCCTTGTTGGGGGGGCCTCATTAGGCTGCTGTCCTGGGGTTGGTGCGGTCAGGCCAGATGGCCCTGCACCCTCCTGCACATCTGTGGATGACACAAAACATTCACAGGTTGGAGGATCCACACACTTGCCACATATTTCCTTTCACCCCCTCCCCCACACATGCTACACACCTGATATTAAAAAAAAAACTTACCTGGCACCACGGGCTCCGGACTTGAGTCAAAGCCAGGCAGGCCCTCAACTTCATGCCGATGAAAGGTCAGGGCCACCGCACGCTCCTCCGCTGTCAGCCTAATACGGCATGGTGGGCTCCCTCCTGTGCCCCTGGCATGGGCATGCATTCTGGCCAGCTTCTGTTTGACCAGACGCCGGAGGTCATTGATTTTTTTGTCAATCCCAGACCGGGTCCGTGTCTCCCCCTGCCCCGCTGAATTGACCTGCTCAGTGATCATATCCAAAATCTACCTCCTCTTGGCCGGGGTGGTGTTGGCACTGTCTGGGCCGTGGAGGAAACGCCCATACTCGCTAATGGCCCGGGCAAGAATTTGTTTTTCCCCAACTGTAAAATTGAGCTTTCTCTTTCTCTCTGTCATACTTCCCAAAAAAAACACTCCCAGTCAACAAAATTCACTCACACAAACAAGCACAACCAATCAAGCAAGAACACACACAAAGAGAAAACTACTCAGCAAGAAACAGTCACAAAAAAACAAAAACAAAATACAGCAGGAAAACAAACGAACAGAAATAGATCAATCAAACAAACAGTCTCTCAAACACTTATCAAAAAACACTTTCAAAGATCTACTAACAAACACTTGATCACACAGAACACTAATCTGACAACTACAAAACACACCGCAACGAACAACAGGACAAAAGCACTAGGTTAAATGGGAAGGGACAAAGGGATGTACTTTTGCAATGCAAGTGCGTTTGTGTGTGTCTATTTATGCTGTTTGCGTAGTTCACAATGTTGCCCTAGTCCATTTCCAATTTCACTGATTTCGCCGCCCCCGAGTTGTGAGCATGCGCACAGCGGAGCTGACCAAGGTCTCCTTCAAGCGCGCATACGCGAGCCGGCCGGCCCTTCATTTGCATGGGGTCACGGCTCATTTCAATGTAACACGCCCACGTCCTTCCCAATTTGTATTACTCCTCCTTACGCCTCGGGAAAAACGTTACGCATGCGCAATTTCCTGCGCAAAAGCTACGAGAATAGGGGGATTACGCGGCAAAATTGCGCAAGTCTAACGTAAAGGCGGTGCGCTACGCCGGTCCAATAATGCGCAGATGTACCTGAATTTTTTACATTTTTGCTCGTACCATGGGGATCCATTTCAGAGTGGGTTCATCCTAAAGGAATCATGGTTGTTTTAATAAGTTGTTCAGAGTTTCAGAAGTTAGCAGTACTAAATTCAAGGAAGGAACTATAAGTAAACTTAGAAAGCGAGTAGATATTATGGATAACAATTTGATTCTGCTCTTGTTCACTTCAGAGTTCTGGTGGAGCGAGATTGGAGGGGATTCTGGAACAGACATGAAAGATGTTCACCTGGTTGGCAGTTTGTCTGTGCCATACCACACTGCAAATTTGATCTTATAAACGTTCAGGAGAGAAAAGATTCAGATTAATGCTTTAAATATAAGTATTTTTTTTCTTATTGACAATTTAGCGCTAATACTGAATCTGAAAAACATTGCTCAGCAACGAGACTTGCGAAACATTTTGCCGGAGTCTCTCCTGTCATTTATGAATGCAAGCGTAATATGAAGACACGTGCAATGGGTTGGAGGTTGAGGAAGGAATATAACCTATCCAATCCTTCGGAATGAGAAATGTAAAATATGTTTTTTTTTTATGGAGGGAGGAATTGAAAGAAGGAAATGTTTTTAACCACTTGCCCACTTGCCCCCATAGCCATTTTACTGCTACAGCGCGGTGGAGCTATCTTGGGACGACGTCCCTGGGACGTCGTCATGCACTTCCGCGATTGCACGTCCCCTGGGACGCGCTCGCGGAAGTGTCCATGCTTGCCGGGTCTAGAAGACCCGGCGCATCATGGATCACTGTAAATTGCCGCTGATAGCGGCCGTTTACCACATGATCGCACCGTCAAATGACGGCGCGATCACTTGTAAACAAACCGGCGTAATTTGATGACGCCGGTTCCTCCCTCTCCTCTCTGTACCGTTCGGTACTGTATGAGAGGAGAGGGGGGGAGCGGGTGGCAGCAGCAGCGCTGTGGCTGGATCTGTGACAAATGCAGTCACAGATCCAGCCATCCATCCCAGCTCAGCCATCCCTGCCCCATACTGTGCAATACCCGAGTACTCTGCAATACCCCAGTACTCTGAAATACCCCAGTACCCTACACAATACTCTGCAATACCCCTGTACTCTGCAATACCCCAGTACTCTGCAATACCCCAGTACTCTGCACAATACTCTGCAATACCCCAATACTCTGCAAGACCCCAGTACTCTGCAATACCCCAGTTCTCTGCAATACCCCAGTACTCTGCAATACCCCAATACCCTGCGCAATACTCTGCAATACCCCAATACCCTGCGCAATACTCTGCAATACCCCAATACTCTGCAATACCCTGCGCAATACTCTGCAATACCCCAATACCCTGCGCAATACTCTGCAATACCCCAATACCCTGTGCAATACTCTGCAATACCCCAATACTCTGCAATACCCCAATACCCTGCGCGATACTCTGCAATACCCCAATACCCTGCGCGATACTCTGCAATACTCTGCAATACCCTGCGCAATACTCTGCAATACCCCAATACTCTGCAATACCCCAATACCCTGCGCGATACTCTGCAAATACCCCAATACCCTGCGCGATACTCTGCAATACCCCAATACTCTGCAATACCCCAATACTCTGCAATACCCATTTTTTTAAAGCACCCCTGTCCCCGTGAGCTCGCATGCAGAAGTAAACGCATATGTAAGTCCCGCCCACATATAAAAACGGTGTTCAAGCTACACATGTGAGGTATCTCTGCGAACGTTAGGGCGAGAGCAATCATTTTGGCCTTAGACCTCTTCCGTAACTAAAAACATGTAACCAATAAAAGTAATTAAAGCGTCGCCTATGGGAATTTTTAAGTAGCGAAGTTTGGCGCCATTCCATGAGTGTGCACAATTTTGAAGTGTGACATGTTGGGTATCTATTTACTCGGAGTAACTTCATCTTTCACATTATGAAAAAAAAAATTGTGCTAATTTTACTGTTTTTTGTTTTTTTTTAAGCACAAAACATTTTTTTTTTTAAAAACACGCGTTCAAAAAATGTCTGCGAAAATACCATGCGAGATAAAAAGTTGTAACAGCCACCATTGTATTCTCTAGGGTCTTTGCTAAAAAAGCATATATAATGTTTTGGGGTTCTATGTAATTTTCTAGCAAATAAATGATGATTTTTCCATGTAGGAGAGAAATGTCAGAATTGGTCTGCATGTTCCAGCTGATGGCGTTCCCTGCATGTTGGGCCTCTGTATGTGGCCACGCTGTGTAAAAGTCTCACACATGTGGTATCGGGAGGAATAGAAGAATGTGTTTTGGGGTGTAATTTGTGGTATGCATATGCTGTGTGTGAGAAATAACCTGCTAATATGACAGAAACAAGATTTTTTTTTTTTTTACAGAATTTTCAGTCGTTTTTTTTTTATAGCGCAAAAAATAAAAACTCAGAGGTGATCAAATACCGCCAAAAGAAAGCTCTATTTGTGTGAAAAAAAGGACAAACATTTCAAATGGGTACATTGTTGTATGACTGAGTAATTGTCATTCAAATTGTGAAAATTGTGAAAATTGGTCTGGTCAGGAAGGGGGTTTACAGTAAGTGCCCAGTGGTCAAGTGCTTAATGTGTGACATGAATTTACATAACTGAATTAATATGGTGCAGGTACCTAGGAGGCTGGCACTTATGCACAATAAGGTGTCTGTTGGCCAGACTAGAGGGTGCCAGGTGACTCATCAATGGGGTGAAAACTTCCTTGTAGAGGTGGTGTCTTAATCTTAGCAGTCCTATAGAGAAGCTTACTGGACATGTGGGACACCAGAACTGAACATGGGGGAGATACACCTTGTTGATGTCTCACCTGAGAGGTTGAAACCCTGCACATGTAATGCCAGTGAATACACGTAGGAGCATTGTCTGTTAAATAAATGGAACTTACGCTGGCTACCAGGGTACAGTATGCCTTCACCACATGGCACTTCAACATCTCACAGTGGTTGATAAAAATCTATTACCCTATATGTGCTGAGTATACACTGAATCAAGTGCGATCATGGTACCAGTGGCTTGCTCCCAGAGAGGTGCGGACACAGAATGAGGTCCATGCAGGACGTGTATTTCTGGAGAGTATGCCAAAGAGGAGGGAGGTATTTAGCACTATATTAGGGGAATAGGAGCTGGGATGGGTGTTGTTAATGGAATGGATATTGGTCTTCTGGGGAACAAACTCTCAACCATAGCTTCAAACAGTAATTGGTTTTGGTGTTGTTGCTCAGAGAGAGATTGTTGGCATCCTTAATAACATTTAATAAACATTTAATAAAGTCACATAAATACCCAGTGTAAAGTGGCTCAGGATTTTATCCACCACTTTGAGAGGTTGGTAGATAGTGTGGTGATACAGGGCGAAAATATGTCATGGTCTCTGGCATGCACAGGGGCAGGCGGAATTATCGACCAGCATTAGGCTGATTGTACAGTCTCTGTATGAGGGGAAGTGGCCTGATGAGCTAGCATCACCGCTCAGTAAGACTTTGCCAAAAAAAGTCGCTTACACTAATGTATCCCTCTGTCAGAAGCATGACCATGATGTCCTTTGCATGCCGGGTCAATACACGGTGGTGAACAGAAATACTGGGGGAAATTTTTACTCTGTATTCTGGATGGAGAGATCATTGCTGGAAAGGAAGCACCTGGGTAATATTTGGGACATAGATTGATTTTTTCTTTGTCCTAAAGGATACCAATGTAATGTTAGACATAGAACTAGGGTGTTTCTTGAACCTAACAGTAGGTAGAGGTGCATGATATACCCTGGGCATGGTCACTGAAATCCAGGCACAGGGATGGAATTTTGTGGGTTTTGACATTGTTGCAGATTTATATGTGTTGTTAGACTCAAAATGTAAATAGGAAGCTCTCCCACTTATAGATGCAAGCTGAGGGACAGATTGACATCTCATCGTGCAAGTTAGAGGCTTTGCTGCCAATTCAGAGCCCTGAAGTTACACAGACATGCCAAGTTGCAGTAGCAAAGACCACTATGAGCAAACCTGCCTAATCCTGGCCTGTATTTATAGTAAAGAGTTATAGGAGGTTGGGAGCGGGAGGCGTAATTGGATGAGTCACACATCTATATATATATATATATGTATATATTATGGTAATGGGTTGATTTATGTTATTGTATAGTGTGATAAAGGTGTATTTTAGGCTAGTTATATAGGCAAAAGGCCCTCCTCGAGACTCTGTACCTGAAAGCTGGTTGATATGTTGCTCTAAATGTGTGCTGATGAATGGACACCCCTTGCCTGTACTGCACCCGTCCTGAAGATATTGGGAAGGAGAAGATACAGAAGAAACAGAATGGTAACATAAAAGCTGTCTCGGAAAAATATCATATTGGTCCAATAACATATTTCTGGATTTTCTACATATCTGTTTCCCATTCCCAAAGATCAGCCAGGCTGCCATGGTTTTAAAGGATAAATATATTCTCACTCTTTGTAGGACTGACTTATGCCCCCAAGTTGGGATGTAACCAATTAAGCCTCTAACTTTACATGACAATACTGGCTTCAATCAGTCTACAAAAGCCTTGATTAATCACTCTGAAAGCAAGATTCAAAGCAAGTTGAGGAGGAAAGCCCCAGGAACACTCTGATTCGTCCAAAACCGAGTTGGGCTGGCAAAGGGAGGGGGCTTGGATGAGGTGTGACTGAAGTTTGTAAGCTCTCTTTTAATATGGACGAGCTTCGAGTTTTAACATTGCCCGTTCGGCGAACAGCGAACAATTTGGGGTGTTTGCGGAAAATTTGAAAAGCCGCGGAACACCCTGTAAAAGTCTATGGGAGAAAACTAAAGTGTTAATATTAAAGGCTTATATGCAAGTTATTGTCCTAAAAAGTGTTTGGGGACCTATTTCATACCTAGGGGGTGTGTATAGTATGTGTACCGGAACGTCCCACACTCCGCTTAAGTGCTTCTGTCATATACCACTTCCTATCAGTCTAGATATAGATATCAGATATTCCAGCCGCCCTCAACACACAACGAGACAAGACTTGTTTGTGTGCTAAACATGGGCGGCCAGATTCAGAAAGATCCGTGGATCTTTCTGCTGGCGTAACGTATCCCCGATACGTTACGCCGCTGTAAATATTTATTCAGAAAGAACTTACGCCATTATTTACAGCGGCGTAACGTATGTGTGGCGGCTTAAGGCCACGCAATTTAAATGTCTGAAGTGGGGGTGTGATTCATGTAAATGAATCATGACCCCACGTAATTCTCGTATTTATTGTACGGCGCATGCGCATGCGCATGCGTGAGATCACGTCGTTTTTCCTAAATGAAAACGACGTGAACGTTACTAACGTTGAGCCCCATTCCCGAACGATTTATGCAAACGACGTAACCGACGTACAATTCGACGCTGTCCCGACGTCCATACTTAACATTGGCTACGCCTCCTATAGCAGGGGTAACCTTACGCCGCTCGAACGCTTACGCAAACGACGTAAACTACGACGCGCCGCCGCAAGTACGTTCGGGAATCGCCGTAAATAGCTCATTTGCATATATTACGCGAATACCGCCGTAAGTGCCACCTAGCGGCCAGCGTAATAATGCAACTAAGATACGACGGTGTAACAGACTTACGCCTTTCGTATCGCCTTCGTATCGCCTTGATACGCTGCGTAAATAGCTTTCTGAATAAGGCCCGGAGTCTTTAATAGAACCAAGAATTCTTACCTTATATACAGTTTAAAGAGGAGGTAACCAGAACATAAATTAACATGAGCTAATTAACTAATCATTTACCCAGACGAGGTGACTCAGAGATATGACCTTTCAAGGTAGACGTCCTGTGTCCTCTCACCTGCTATACAATACACATTATCATAAGTGTAAACACAGGACATTTTCACACAATATCAGGGTCAATTAGCACAGAGAACAGAGAGATGGCTGGAGGTGAGGACATTAGCATCTAACATTATGAATGAGTCACTCTTACAATTAACCCATTGAGTTCAGAATCAACAACCAGTAAATCGTTCTTTACAGATATCCTGTATTATATACAGAATAATCCCATCTCAGGTAGTCCAAGATATCTTTTCTCAGTCATCCTTGCCCCTAGTGGACATAGGGTGATTTTAGACATAAGAGGGTCTGAGTCTGTCACATTTCTCCCCCGTCAGAAGTAGACTAACAAGGTCCCAGACCTCCACCTGGTCTGGACATGCGTTAGTTGGACAAAGTGAACTCACATAGTCTGTCCGCATTACCTCCAATCTTGGCTGCAAGGAGTAGTTGACACCAGTAGGTATGGGGCAGAGGTCATTGACTCTCTGTCCAGCTGCCAGCGCTTCAGCTGCATGGTTTTTAACATTCCGGGGCTTGGTCTGCTGCTGGGCTGAGGGGCCGACTGCCCCAGCTTCCTGAAGCTGTAGAGACACTGTATGTACTAGGCAGGGGCCAGCGGCGCTCTGCCCTTTTGCCAGCACTTCTGCTGGGGACTCCACATCATCCGCTCCAGCTAACCATTGGGGAAGGAGGCTGGATTCCTCCATTCCCAAACTGTGTAGCTGCCATTGGGGAGGTGAGCTTGAGCTGGCTGCTTCCTTTTCCGTTCCCTCATCTGGCTGCTGGGACATAATGTCTGTGGTACTGATCTTTGCTGGGGAGGAAAGACCACGTTCTCCACCCTGGCCAACTGTTGGCGAGGGATGATGCACACCTCCTCTTCCTTCTCCCCCTGTATCTGCTGCTGGGAAGTCATCGCCACCTTCTCACCCTGAGCCTCCGGAAATGCCACAGGGGTAGGGCAGCGTTCTTGAACCCTCTGTCTGGGGAAGTTTCTTGCAACTCCACAGATACTGCTGTTGGTGATGGGCAGAGTATAGTGAAGTGTGGCCCTGATACCAGCTCTTCTGCTGGAGGCTCCTCAGGTTGTTCTTTCTCAGCAGAAAAGTCTATCAAATCCCCTGTCTCTGCAACTGGGGTCTGGGGATAGAGGTTCACCATCTCCTGTCCGTGGAACCCAGAAGATGCTATCGGTGCTGGGCAGAGGTTTGCTGTACTCTGCCCTGCTGTCAGCACTTCATCTTTGAGGATGGCAATATCCAGATTTTCCACTGCCGATTCTCTGGCATACTGCTGGACAGGCACATTCCTCCATCCAAGATCATCCCATGCAGAAACAGGATCATCAAGGTCAGTCAGCATTTGCTGCATCCGCCATAAGACCTCTGCATCCATAGTTGCAAGGGCAGGTTGGCAAAGCACACTGTTTCTCTTCCACATTGCCGACTCTTCAGCCAGGATTTCAGCATTGTCCACTGGTATTTCCTGAGTCTAGCAGCCATCTGTAGGCGATCTCCAGCTCCCATTCCTGAACGGCCAGAAACTCCAAATTTTCCAGTCCCCAGTGCACTTCCGAGATGTTCAGTAGCCCTTCTCTGAAATCTATGATTTCGTCCAACTGCCACTCCAAATCACTCCCAAAGTTAGAGTTCCCTGTCAGCTTCACATACAACAGTCCCAGGCCGCCGTAGCTTAAGCCTTCCATTGGGCTGTCATCCGCTATCCAGGGACATGCTTGGGATACATGCCAACGAAGAGCTCTGTAGCTCTTATCCATCTAGCCGGATCTCTGCCCAGACCAGCCTGCTTAATTCAGCTGTCTGTTCCTTGTGTGTTTTTTCTCCCAACAACAGCACCCGCAATCCATACTGCGACCAGTACCTTTCCCAGTTGGAGGGGAGAACTTTTCCCTGGCGTCGCTGCTCACGGGCTAGCGCTTCTTCCAGATTTTGCAGCGAATAGAATCGAACCATCCCAGCAGGACCTGCTCTGATACCGGTCCTCTGTGCTGTATCTGCTTCTCTCGCAACCACCTTCCGAATTCCTCTTTCATGGTGGCTGGTATCTGTACCTCTCCTCTCCTGCTATCCAAACCTTGGATCCAGGTGGAGGTTGGATGTCCCCGTCCCATGCTAGCCACCAATGTAACGGAACGTCCCGTACTCCGCTTGAGTGCTTCCATCATATACCACTTTCTATCAGTCTGGATATAGATATCAGATATTCCAGCTGCCCTCAACACACAACGAGATGAGACTTGTTTGTGTGCTAAACATGGAGGCCCAGATTCACAGAGCGATTACGCCTGTCTAACTGGTGTTAGACAGGAGTAATTTCAAATTTCACGCGCCGTATCACTAGTTTGAATCCTCAAACCATGATACGGCGGCTTCGGGCTTCGATCCGAGAGGCTTACGTCTTCGTAAGCCTTCGGATCTACGCGGCGATATTTTTGCGGCCGCTGGGAGGAGTCTGCGTCGTTTTCAGCGTCGGGATATGCAAATGACTTTTTGCGGCGATCCACGAAGATACGAGTGGTCTTCGCAATCGCTTACGTCATTTTTTTGCTACGCACTGTTAGACCAGCTATTTGCTGGTCTAACGGTGCATAGCCCATGTTAAGTATGGCCGTCGTTCCCGCGTCGAATTAATTTTTTTTTTTTTACGTAACTCGTTCAGGAATAGGAATGTCCGTAAACGACGCTACTCAAACAACGAATGACGTAACAACGTGATTTCGCGCAATGCACGGCGGGAAATTTCTGAATGGAGAATGCTCAGTTCGATCGCCGCGGGAACTCGCCTATTTTTAATGCTTCACGCCCCCTACTCGCGTAGATGGCTTGCGCCGGGAGAAATACACTACGCCACCGTAGTTTACTGGACAAAATCTACCGGGATTCCACGTAGAGCCAGGTAAAATACGGTGGCGTAGAGTATTTCTGATACTCTACGCAAATCCAATTGTATATGAATCTGGCCCGGAGTCTTTAACTGCTTGCCGACTGTGTGCCATCATCGGCAGGTCGGCTTTCCTGGGCGAGACCCCGTAGCTCTACGTCGGCTCTTTTAGCGACTCGCCCATAGTCCCATGCACGTGCCCAGCAGGCACGATCGCCGCCGGGCACCCGTGATTGCTCGGTACAGAGCGAGAACCGGGAGCTGTGTGTGTAAACACGCAGCTCCTGATCCTGTCAGGAGAGAAATGCTGATCTTCTGTTCATATAATGTATGAACAGAAGATCAGTGATTTCCCCTAGTCAGTCCACCCCCCATACAGTTAGAACACACCCAGGAACATACTTTACCCCTTCCCCGTCCCCTAGTGTTAACCCCTTCACTGCCAATGGCATTTTTATAGTAATCCAATGCATTTTTATAGCACTGATCGCTATAAAAATGACAATGGTCCCAAAAATGTGTCAAAAGTGTTCGAAGTGTCCGCCATAATGTCGCAGTACTGAAAAAAAAAACGCTGATCGCTGCCATTACTAGTAAAAATAAATATTAATAAAAATGCCATAAAACTACCCCCTATTTTGTAAACGCTATAACTTTTGTGCAAACCAATCAATAAATGCTTATTGCAATTTTTTTACGAAACATATGTAGAAGAATACATATCAGCCTAAACTGAGGAAAAAAAATGTTTATATTTATATTTTTGGGGGATATTTATATTTTTGGGGGATATTTATTATAGAAAAATGTAAAGATATTGAATTTTTTCAAAATAGTCGCTCTATTTTTGTTTATAGCGCAAAAAATAAAAAACGCACATATGATCAAATACCACCAAAAAAAAGCTCTATTTGTTGGGAACAAAGGACGCCAATTTTGTTTGGAAGCCACATTGCATGACCGCGCAATTGTCAGTTAAAGCAACACAGTGCCGAATCACAAAAGGTGCTCTGGTCATTGGGCAGCAATATGGCCCGGGGGGTTAAGTGGTTAATAGAACCAAGATGGCTGGAGGCAAGGACATTAGCATCTAACATTATGAATTAGTCACTCTTACAATTAACCCGTTGAGTTCAGAATCAACAACCACTAAATAGTTCTTTGCAGATATCTTGGAATATAGTGTCGATAATAATTACAGAATAATCCCATCTCAGGTAGTCCAAGATATAATTTCTCAGTCATCCTATGCCCCAAGTGGACACAGGATGATTTTAGACATAAGAGGGTCCGAGTCTGTCACAGTATGCCTGTAAAGTAGTGCTTGTTTCACTTACTTAGAACTGTCCCTGCATAAACTGTAATTTCTGAAGGCAAAAAAAAATTTAAAAGTACTCACGGCTATAATGAATTGTCGGCTCCAGGCAATCCAGAGAAAAGTCATTGAAAGTCATTGATAAAAAAAAATGCGTGGGGGTCCCCCCAAATTCAATTACCAGGCCCTTGAGGTCTGGTATGGATATTAAGGGGAACCATGCGTCAAATTTTAAAAAAATTACGTGGGGGCTCCCCTCAAAAAATCCATACCAGACCCCTTATCTGAGCACGCAAAGGGGACCCCCAGATCCCGGGCCCCCACTATGAGAATTGGTAAGGGGTACCTTGTACCCCCACCATTTTAAAAATGAAAGTGAAAACAATTGTAAAAAAAACACCCATCACGTGACCCCTTCCCCCCCTGACGCAAGGGAAAACCCAGGCTTTCCCAGTGACGTAATGGATGACCCCTCATGTCACTGGGTAAGCCAGGGTTTCCCCTTGCGTCAGATGAGGTGGGGTCACACGACAGGTGGTCCCATCCTCAGCACATAAGAGACCTATCAGGCTGCCGCGAGGTCATTCCCGGGGTGTCTCCTGCCAGGTTGCATGCTCGGATAAAGGGTCTGGTATGGATTTTTGGGGGGAACCCCACGTCATTTTTTTTATTTGACGCAGGGTTCTTCTTAATATCCATACCAGACCAGAAGGGCCCAGTAATTGAATTTGGGATGACCCCCACTTATTTTTTTTTATTTTTTTTTATCAATGACTTTCAATGACTTTTCTCTGTATTGCCGGGAGCCGACAATTCATTATAGCCGCGAGTACTTTTAAAAAAAAAATGTTCCCTTCAGAAATGACATTTTGTGCAGGGACAAAATTAAAAGGAATATTTCACTTTTATTGTTTCACTTTAAGCATTACTAAAATCACTGCTCCCGAAAAAAACTGCAGTTTTTAAAACTTTTTTTTTGCATAATACATGTCCCCTGGGGCAGGACCCAGGTCCCCAAACACTTTTTATGACAATAACTTGCATATAATCCTTTAAAATTAGCACTTTAAATTTTTCATGTTCGAGTCCCATAGACTTTAACGTTGTTCGGATGTTTGAACAAATGTATTGCCTGTTCGCATATTCTGATGCGAACCGAACTGGGGATGTTCGGCTCATCCCTATCTTTTAACATCTGGAGACCAGCCAACGAGTCTATTGTAGAGGATGTGATAAGTATCTTTGATGTTGTTTTGTATATATACTCTGCTGCATAGTGTGTTATATTCCTATTTTCTTAGGAAATAAATAAGATATTGTTTACTGAGCAGATGTGTGTGCTCACATAACTAACTTTATATAATTGGGCCTCGGAGGGTTTTATAAACTAGATAACTATGAGAATAGACAAGTTAATATTGGTTTACGCAGCATTTGTTTCACGTGGCGATTTGACTCTGAGGCCGCGTACACACGATCAAATTTATCTGCTGAAACTGGTCCGACGGACCGTTTCAACAGACATCTCCGATCGTGTGTACGGGCTAGCAGACAGGTTTTTCCAGCAAACAAGTTTTAAAGCATGCTTTAAAACTTGTCTGCTGGAAACCCGTCCGTCCGACATGTCAGCTGGTTAGTACGCCTACCCAGCGGACAAAAATCTCCCGCATGCGTCGAATGGATTTGACGCATGCGTGGAAGTATTTTACTTCCTGGAGTGGTGACGTGGCGGCGTCAACCTCACCGCCATGTCACCGCTTCCTCAGACCGAGGGGATTTTCGTCCGATGGTGTGTACACGCCATCGGACAAAAATCCGATGAGACATGTCCGCTGTAAATGGTCCGTCGGACATGTCTCATTGTGTGTACGCGGCCTTATGTTCATGTCATTCAAGGAGGTGAAGATAAGAAACCTGGCAGGAAGACCGGGCAAAGATTAAAGCCCCAAGGACCAGGGAGTGCAATGACAGCACAATGCTTGAAGGCTCCGTTTGTAGGTAAGTCTGTCATAATGTACAAATATGCAATGCATACTAGTACATTATGACTTAAACTTGAAGGGGGCCCATTTTCTTCTTTTATCAACAAGACTTTACTGCCACTTTAAATGGATGGCTGTCACCATATTCCTAATAGTTATCATTCAGCCCAGCAGCACTCTCACCTTTTGGCTACTTAAGGGAGGCTTTTATGCCGCGTACACACGGTCGTTTTTTACGATGAAAAAAAACGACGTTTTCTGTGAAGTAAAAAACGACGTTTTTTCACAAAAAGCGAGGTTACGTTCACCACTCTTTTCCATTGAAGCTCGCTTCATAACTAGCTTCTGGGCATGCGCGGGTTGAAAAACGTCGTTTTGAACGACGTTTTTGCTACACACGGTGACTTTTTGTGAAACAAAAAACGACGTTTTTGAAAAACGACACAAAAAATTCAAGCATGTTGGAATTTTTTTTTGGTCGTATTTTTTAAGACATAAAACGACGTTTTGCCCACACACGATCAATTTAAATGACGTTTTAAAAAACGTCGTTTTTTTTCATCGCAAAAAAAGACCGTGTGTACGCGGCATTACAGGTAAATACTATGCCTAAAAAAAATTAAATACACCAACTTAGAGAATTTTTTTTATTGAAATATATTGTCTGCTCACAGAGAGCTATCAGTATATTCAAGCCTGGATTAACCACTTGCTTACTGGGCACCTATACCCCCCTCCTGCCCAGGTGAAATTTCAGCTTCCGGCACTGCGTCGATTTAACTGACAATTGCGCGGTCGTGCGACGTGGCTCCCAAACAAAATTGACGTCCTTTTTTCCCCACATGTAGAGCTTTCTTTTGGTGGTATTTGATCACCTCTGCGGTTTTTATTTTTTGCGCTATAAACAAAAAAGTGTCAATTTTGAAAAAAATACAATATTTTTTACTTGGTGCTATAATAAATAGCCCAATTAAAAAAAAAAAAAACATTTTTTTTCTCAGTTTAGGGAGATAGGTATTCTACATATTTTTGGTAAAAAAAAAAAAATGCAATAAACGACTGACTGGTTTGCGCAAAAGTTATAGCGCCTACAAAATAGGGGACATCATTTTTTTTTATTATTATTTTTTTGTACTAGTAATGGCGGCGATCTGCGATTTTTATTGGGACTGTGACATTATGGTGGACACATCGGACACATCGGACACATTTTTGGCGCCATTCACATTTATACTGCGATCAGTGCTATAAATATGCACTAATTACTGTATAAATGTGACTGGCATTGAAGGGGTTAACACTAGGGGGTGAGGAAGGGGTTAAATATGTTCCCTGTATAGTGTTCTAACTGTAGGTGGAGGGGGGTGACTGGGGGAGGTGACCGATCTGTGTCCCTATGTACAAGGGACACAGATCTGTCTCCTCTCCAGAGACAGGACGCTGTCTCTGTGTGAGCCGGCAATGAGAGATGATCTCATATGTTTACATATGAGATCATCTCTCATAGGCCGCACAGATCACAAAGAAAACAGCCACTCTGATTGGCCGTTCGTCCGCGGGGAACGCCAAAATGGTCGGACGTCAAAAAACGTCCTGTTGGATATTCCGGTCCTCGCTGTAGCCGTCATTCAGCTATAGCGTGGGCCTCAGGTGGTTAAAGTGTAACCGAGTTAGTGAAAAAAAATGATTCCCCTCTGGGTGATTTATGTACATAACAAGGAGTTTAATAAACTTTGTTGCAGATTCCTATATTTTGTTATTCTGAAGAATTTCATGTATGTATGTCTGTGTCCATGTGGTCAATGGATCTAATGAGAGGGGTTTAATAATTATCAATATAGCATAGGTAACACATATACGTGAATTGTGGATGCTGCACACCTTAATTTGTAGTATTTAATGGAAGAGCCCTCAGGGTTTTTTTTTAGCAGCGAGATAAGTATTGAAAAGTAAGAGATGTTACATAAAAATTGGTATGTATTTATTGGTTAAATGATATCAAAAATATTAAAAAACAGTTCTGGCCCTAACATTGACAACATACTCATTAAAAAAATTGGATAACTACACATAACTCATGTTGTGTAAATTCTTTGTAATTTTGTAGAGCTTCACATAATTCCTACGCGTTTCGAACTTTCTTGGTCTTCTTCAGGGTATAAATTACTATGTGAGAAAGAAAAGGTTTTCAAATTATTATGTTTATAGACACATAATTTATATAATTTAGTATATTCTAATATAAAAGAGTAGTATATATATATATATATATATATATATATATATATATATATATATATATATATATATATATATATATACCACTTTTCAATGAGGAAGCCATGTCCTGTGGCCAGAGGAATCACTGTTTTTTAACCACTTAAGGACCGCCTCATGCATATTTACATCAGCAGAATGGCACGGCTGGGCACAGGCACATACATGTACATCCCCTTTAAGTGCCCAGCCATGGGTCACGTGCATGACCGCGGCCGAAGCTCCGTGACCACGGCCATCACAGGAGCTGAAGAACGGGGAGAGGTGTGTGTAAACACACCTTCCCCGTTCTTCACAGTAGCAATGTCACTGATCGTCTGTTCCCTGATATAGGAAAAGGCGATCAGTGACATCCCACATCCAGCCCCGTCCCCCTACAGTTAGAAACACATATGAGGTCACACATAACCCCTACAACACTCCCTAGTAGTTAACTCCTAAACTGCAATTGTCATTTTCACAGTAAGCAATGCATTGTTATATCACTTTTTGCTGTGAAAATGACAATGGTCCCAAAAATGTGTCAAAATTATCCGATGTGTCCGCCATAATGCCGCAATCACAAAAAAAAATGCTTATTGCCGCCATTAGTAGTAAAAAAAATACAAATAATAAAAATGCCATAAACTATCCCCTATTTTGTAAACGCTATACATTTTGGTATAGCGCGGGCCTCAGGTGCTATACTTAAACCAATTGTTAAATGCTAATTGCGATTTTTTTTCCAATTGTCAGTTAAAGCAACGCAGTGCCGAATCACAAAACTGGCCACGTCCTTTACCTGCATAATAGTCCGGGTCTTAAGTGGTTAAAAGCACACCAAGCCTCAATGGTCCCGGATTGTCCACACGCTGCTCAACTGTCCTCCATGGATGTGCCCCCGCCTTCATATCACTTACAAGAAGTTACCCCTATTGGACTGGGGAGTGATCCGAGGGAGATGGAACGGCACCCACCGTTTTCTATATTACAGAATTTGAAAATTACTGCTATTCTACTATAGCTCAGGGGATGCTGAAAACAAATCACTAATGGCTTTGAAATATCTGTCCATAGAGGCGCATGCGCGGCGGACTCCGGTATGGCAGCCTAATCCGGGAGCTCCGCACTACCGCAGCTGATCGGGTCCCCTAGCAGGGAACACAGAACACTGAGAAGCAGGACTCAGGCACCATCCGACAGCGGAGTGTCCAGGGATCCCCCCGATGTCCGGCGGTATAGCCCAGAGAGACCTGAGACTGCAATTCAGCGGCCAAGCGAGCAGAATCCAAGATGGCGGGCGCCATGCAGCCACACACAACGCTTGTAGAAGACATACCATGATAGCAGCAGCCCCTAGCTCCGGCAACATTAATATACACCCCAAAGACTACTGTGAGTATTCCTCAGGCTGTGGCTCCTTCCCCAGCCTCCACAGAATCGCTTATTGAGCAGTCTATGGAGGAACTGATGGACTTTCCTTTGGGGCCTAGCTCTGCCCAGACCTCAGATAGGCCTGATCTTACTTCCCTGCCACAAACAGCAGTCCTTACAGTCCCTGATCTCCTGTCTCACCTGACTGCTTTATTGGACAAGGCTCTCACACAAACTGCTGCCCAGATTACAGGTGATATCAGGAAGGATTTTCAAATGCTGGGTGCAAGGATGGAAACTATTGAAAATAAGCTACATATGACTGTTTCCAGAACCATACAAAATTCTGATCATATTCAGGTTCTGCAGGATCAATTGGATTTCGCTTTGTCCAGGATTGATGACCTTGAAAACAGGTCCAGGAGGGATAATTTTTGTATCAGAGGTCTTCCAGAATCGATCATGGACACTGTAACGGTTGTCCAAGATTTTCTCAAGCAATTGATACCAAACATCCCTTCGCATTAAAGCGGAGTTCCAGCCCCAATTTCACTTTTTAAATATAAATACCCCTGTAATACACAAGCTTGATGTATTCTAGTAAAGTTAGTCTGTAAACTAAGGTCCGTTTTGTTAGGTTGTTACAGCATTTAGATTAGTTTATAAAATAGATATGGGCCGTGGCCATCTTAAGTGTGGGAATCTAGGAAGTCAGACTGTATGACTTCCTAGATTTCAGCCTTGCTGATCTCGCACATGCTCAGTGCTGCACAAGCAATGTAATAGGTTTCCATAGCAACAGGAGGAACTAGCTGCCCTTTATCTATGAAAAACTCTCCTCTCCTCCAGTAGATATATCTGCACACTGCACCGATCGCAGCACACTGCACCGATCACTGCACTGATCACAGCAAACCGCACTGATCACAGCAAACCGCACTGATCACAGCAAACCGCACCGATCACAGCACACTTCACCGATCGCAGCAAACCACACCGATCGCACCAAACCGCACCGATCGCACCGATCACAGCACACTTCACCGATCGCGAACTTCAACCGACCGATCACAAACCACACCGCACCGATCGCACCGACACAGCCGATCACCGATCGCAGCCGACCACCGCACCGATCGCAGCAGCAAACCACACTTCACCGATCGCACAGCACACTGCACCAATCGCAGCAAACCGCAACCGATTGCACCGATCGCATCACGATCACCGATCACCACACTGCACCAATCGCAGCAAACCACATTGCAGGAAACCGCACCAATTACACGATCACAGCACGATACCTGCATCGATCGCACCGACCAATCGCAGCACACTGCACCATCGCAGCATCTCACTGCACACACACCGATCGCAGCAACGACCGCACCAATCGATCGCAGGAAACCGCAAACAATGCACCGAATCGCAGGAAACCGCACCAATGATCACCGAGCACACTGCACCGATCGCAGCACACTGCACACCGACCGATCTCAGCAAACCACACAGCGATCGCAGTAACCACCGACTCAGCAAACCGATCGCACCGCGCACAATGCACCGATCGCAGCAAACTTCGCACCGACCACTGCACCGATCGCACCACACTGCACCGATCGCACCACACTGCACCGCATCGATGCACCGATCGCACAGCAAACTGCACCGATCACAGCACACTTCACCGATCGCACCAATCGCAGAAAACCGCACCAATCACAGCAAACCGCATCGATCGCACGATCGATCGCAGCAAACACTGCACCGATCACACCGATCACAGCACACTACACCGATCACAACACCGCACCACACACTGATCACCACACTGCAATCGCCCCACACTGTAAACACTGCACCGCGCAGCACTAACCACACCGATCGCAGCAAACCGCACCGATCGCAATCGCGCACCCGACCGATCGCAGCACACCGCACACAGCACACCGCATCGCAGAAAACCGCACCGATCACAGCACGCCCCACACTGCACCGATCGCACAAACGCACCGATCGCAGCACCGATCACCCACACTGCACCGATTGCATCGCAGCCGCACGACCGATCAGCATCGCACCACGCCCCAAACCATCGCCCCACACGCATCGCAGAAAACGCACCGATCGCAGCAAACCGCACCGATCACACCGATTCGATCAGCACCGCACTGATCACCGATCGCAGCAACCGCAATCCAGCACCGATCGCAGACACTCACCGATCGCAGAAAACATCGATCACAGCTGCACCGATCGCAGCAAACTGCACCGATCACACACACCGATCACAGCACACTGCACTGATCGCAGCACACTGCACCGATCGCACCGCCGACCGATCACAGCACACTGCACCGATCACAGCAAACCGCACCGATCGACAGCACATCGCAGCACACTGCACCGATCGCACAGCACACACTGCACCGATCGCAGCAATCGCAACCGCACCGATCACACCGATCACAGCAAACACTGCACCGATCACAGCACACTGCACCGATCGCAGCAAACCGAGCAAACCGCACCGATCGCACCGATCACAGCACACTGCACCGATCGCAGCAAACCGCACCGATCACACCGATCACAGCACACTGCACCGATCACAGCACACTGCACCGATTGCAGCAAACCGCACCGATCGCAGCAAACCGCACCGATCGCAGCACACTGCACCGATCGCAGCACACCGCACCGATCGCAGCAAACCGCCCCCCCGATCGCAGCAAACCGCACCCCCGATCGCAGCAAACTGCACCGATCGCACCACACTGCACCGATCGCACCACACTGCACCGATCGTATCGATCGCAGCAAACCACACCGATCGCAGCACACTGCACCGATCGCATCGAGGTCCCGCGAATTGCGGGGGGGGGCAAATCGCGGGGGGGTGCCGCAAATCGCTGGGGGGCGCAAATCGCGGGGGAGGGGGGGTGCCGCGAATCGTGGGGGGGCGCAAATCGCGGGGGAGGGGGGGTGCCGCGAATCGCGGGGGGGGGGGGGGTGCCGCGAATCGCGGGGGGGGTTTGCCTGGGGGTGGTGTAAACAGTACCTGTATTGTCCACAATTCTTCCTGACAGGGGAGGCACAGACTCCTGGAAAGTTACACCCACTACATTCCCAGGAGTCTGTGCGGTGTAGCTGACCTAGTTTAGAACCGCGGAATAGGAAGTAGGCAGTTTTTCTAATCTGCCCAGCAACAAGGGTTTAAAGACATGTAAACTTTTTTTTTTTTTCATAAAGGAATAATGATATTTTATTAGAACTATTGATGTAAATTGAAATTTGAGGGTGGAACTCCGCTTTAATTAGAGATTGATCACGCTCATTGAACTTTAGGCCCCCCTAGAAAGGATGGTCTTCCTAGAGACATTGTGGTGAAACCACACTACTTTTCCATCAAAGAAGAGGTGATGAAGTTGAGTCGTTCACAATCTTCTTTATCTTGTCGCGGTCACACTATTCAAGTTTTTGCTGATCTATCGCCACGACGATACAAAAAAGGAGATCTCTGAAACCTCTACTGAATATCCTGTCTCAGCGTGAAATAAAATACAAGTGGTCCTTCCCCTTTGCCTTGAAGTTTGATCTCTCGGGGAAAACACACTCCTTCCGTAGTCTCCAGGAAGGGGAAAAACTTCTGCTGGACCTATACCTCATCTCTCAAGATGCGATGATGGACTTTGCCAACTCCAATTCTAGCTCTGCAAAACGCCCGTCTCCTATAAACTCACTTGCCGGTGTCTGGAACAAACCTAGATCCAAACGACCTAAGGATGCTAGGCCTTGAGGCTCCTTACTACTACACCTTTTCCTCCAAGTGATTGCTGGGAATATGATTTCTTTTTTCTTTTTCCTCTTCTTGATTTACTCGGGGATAATGATTTATTTTAAAATTTTTGGGGGATTTTTTTTTCTTCTGCGTATAATTTTCTTTTGAAAAATGTCATTTGAACTTTTGCCCATTTGCCTTGTGTTCTGTTATATGACTAATATGTTTGATTATTCAATAGCTGCTCCTATGCGGGATATTTTAGTTCCCCACATTTTAGCAATTACTTAACCTTTGGGGTTTTTTTTTAGGCGATCTGCTGCTGGGGTAGCTCCACCTAATCCATGGATCAGGTTTTCCCTCCTTCGTGGATTAGGTTTCCACCCCTTGAGAAGGGTGAGGAAATTTCTTGTGACTTTGATAGCGACAGGCTATTTTGTTCCTGTTGCTCACTCAGGGCATCAAAAGTCCTGAGCTTATCTCTTTTCTCTCTTTTTCTTTTATTTTTTCTTACCTGTTTCTCTTTTTCAGTCCTCCGTCGGCCTCCTATCAGAAGGTACATCTCTCAGGGTTTGTCCTCTTCTCATAACACTAATGCCGCGTACACACGATCACTTTTTGTGATGAAAAAAACGACGTTTCAAGTGATGAAACAAAACTACGTTTTTCAAACTTCATTTTCCAAAACGACGTTGCATACACACCATCGTTTTTCCAAAATGCTCTAGCAAAGCGTGGTGACGTACACCACGTTCGACGGCACTCTTTTCCATTGAAGCTCCGTCTCATAACTTGCCTCTGAGCATGCGCGCCTTTAAAAACGTTGTTTTCAACATCGTTTTGCCCACACACCATCACTTTTTTTTGGTCGTTTTTTTGAAGACATAAAACAACGTTTTGCCCACACACAGTGATTTTAAATGACGTTTTTGAAAACGTCGTTTTTTTTCATCACAAAAAGTGATCGTGTGTACGCGGCATAAGTCTCACGGCAGAATTCTGAACTTCCCACAGGTTTGTGACGTTTAGTTGTTGATAGATCCGACTCCTAGGCTCCATGATGAGTTACACCTTACATGATATTCCTTTAAGAGTGGCGATCCACAATGCTCAAGGGTTGAATTCCCTATTAAACGTAAAAAGGTCCTTGACTATATAATATCGTCCTTCTCCAGGAAACACATTTAACGGCCAGATATAAACCCCCATTTATTCATTTATTCATGCCCAGTTCCTGTTATTTTTTCTCTCTAATGCTGAGGATAAAACTAGAGGGGTGGCTGTCCTCTTTTCAAAAAGTTGTAGGTTTTCTCTAAAAGCAGAATATAAGGACAGTGAAGGTAGTTTTATTTTAGTTAAAGGAACGATTGATGGACATTTAAATTCCTTTGTATCCTATTACGCCACTAATTCAGGGCAATCTAAATTTTTCCAGACTCTCTTTAAAACTCTAGATCCCCTTCTTGAGGGTACAATTATTTTCGGTAGAGATTCTAACCTTGCTTTTGACAGGGGGGTAGATAAATCGAAACCACTACAGGCACAAATTGTCCGCCTAACCAGGATAAGTTCCAATGTAGCAAAAATGATTTAGCTCGGGGGGCGTGGCTTAGCTGGGAATGTAGACGGACGTGTTCCCTGTGAGCTCCGCCGATTATCCGCACGTTTATCCTGACATCGGGTCCCTGCTGGTTCCGTTCCGGTCTCGTGGAGTGTGTCCTCGTTCCCCACTGCTTCGGCTGTACTCTGGGGGTCGGATTCTGCCTGTAGGAGATGTCCCGGCGGAATTCTGCAGCCCGTGCTGCTCCAGACCATGTGAGCCAAGATGGCGCCGCAGCCTCGCAGGCGGCTAAGGAACGATACAGGGCGGCTGCTACTAAGCTCTTCTCCCCGCTTGGCACCCGTGATATACCGGAGGTTGCTGGGGACAGTGAGGGGACTCACAGCAGCTCTCACTCGGAGGCAGATGACAACATGCCTCTGGAGGATCCCTCGGCGCCTGTACTACCATGGGACGCAGTAAGTACTATCCCAAGGCCTTCTGAACAAGGGGCGGATGGGGCCTCGGGCTCGGACGACCCTGAACCCACCTTAAGAGACATATTTAGAGCCATCACAACTTGCAATGCCTCTGTGACACACCTGACAGCAGAGATTAAGGGAGTAAAGACAGAAATGACATTTATGCGTCAGGATATGCAGAAGCTGCGGGACCGCACTTCTGCTGTGGAGGGGCGAGTTAGCGTGTTGGAGGATGATATGGGCCCCATGCAACGAGAATCTCACGCACAGCAATTGTTAGTCGCTAAACATGCCGCAAAGCTCGATGAACTCGAAAATAGAATGTGCCGCAATAACGTTAGAGCTATTGGTATCCCAGAGAGGATGGAGGGAAAGAATCCTGTCGCTTTCATTGAGCAGTGGCTGACAGAGAAGTTTGGTAAAGACTCCTTCTCGCCTATGTTTGCAGTAGAGCGCGCACATCGTGTTCCTTTAAGGCCCTTGCCGCCGGGTAACCCCCCTAGAGCGTTTCTGTTTAAGATGCTCAACTATAAGGACAGAGACGCTATTTTGTTCAAGGCACGGTCCCTGGGAAATGTTCTGGTGATGGATAATTCGAGAATCTCTTTGTTCCCTGATTTTTCCGCAGATGTGCAAAAACAGCGTGCGCAATTTAATGATGTTAAGAAAAGGCTACGCTCTCTGGAATTACAATATGCTATGCTTTATCCTGCCCGTCTGAGGGTGGTGGCCAGGGATGAGGTTCATTTCTTTGATAAACCTACGCAGGCCATGCAATGGCTGGACAGAGAGGAACGCTCCTTGCGTGAAGATCTGGGAAGGAGGCGAAGAAATGAGTAACTGATGCTGCTCCAATTGGTCCTATACTATGTTGCAGGTCTGTGGGATCGGAGGGCCTGATTGTCCCAGAATCCTTTATAGGCGGAAGACTATTACCGCAGGAACTGTCTACACTGATTTTTGTTGCTCCCCTTTTTTCTTTTTTGTTCTCTACTCTGTAAAGGACCTGCTACCTACTGGTTCTCTGATGCCGGCTAGTGTTTCTAGCCCCCCGGAGATGAGTCCCTCGTGGATAGTACGGTGTTCTCCGTACAGTTTTTCCTTTTTTTCTTTTTTTCTTGTTTTTGTTGTTTTGTTTTGGTTTTGTTTGTCAGACAATTGTCCTGCTGGACCGTCCACCTGCAGTCTACTTACCTTTTACTTTTACAGGGTCCGCCCATACCATCCGGACTTTGACATTAAGGAATGCTTCCCATTTACACTGTACTCTTTTAGTCACTGCTGGCTTGGGGAAATTGCTCTGGCTCCCTTTTATTTTCAAATGTGTATATTTGATATGTTTGCAAAAAATTTTTACTTTTTGGCATTATGGCTACAAGACGTGTGGTATCTAGCTGGAATGTAAGGTGTTTAGGAGACAGAGTGAAACGCTTGGCGGTGGGACACATGCTCCGGCGACTAGATTCTTCTGTGGTATGCCTACAGGAGACACATATGTTACCTGGTCAGGTATCACCGTTCTCTACCAGACTATACAGTGCTCAGTTTCACTCTGCCTTCTCGTCCTATGCCAGGGGAGTTAGTATACTTATTAATACTAATGTTGCATTTACACTTACCTCCTCCCTTATTGATCCGGGGGGGCGTTATATTTTTCTAGTTTGTACTCTGGACGATTTGCACTGTGTTCTAGTTAATATATATATTCCGCCTCCTTTTTCTGTGGAAGTACTTAAGACTCTGGCCACCTTCCTATCTCATCACCCGGGTGTCCCTGCCCTTATTGTGGGAGATTTTAATAATTTCTTGTGTGCAAATTTAGATAAATTTTCTCCTGGGGTGTCGGCGGGTACCCGGACAGGGAGCCCGACGTCCTTTGCTCGTATTTTACAGGAGCTGGGGCTTAGGGATATTTGGAGGATCAGCCACCCACAGGAGAAATGTTACTCATGTCATTCGGCTTCTCATAGGGGCCTTTCTAGGATCGACCTTGGGTTGGGCAATAATGAGATGCTCCCTTTAATATCTTCCTCACGGTATGAAGCGAGAACTGTATCAGACCATTCCCCCTTATGTATTGAAATAATGACCTCCAGACTTACTAAGCGAACCTGCTGGAGACTTAATCCGTTCTGGCTATTACTGTTCCCCACTCCTGACCCCATTCATACTGACCTGGTCAATTTTATTAGAATCAATAAGCACTCTACAGGGAAGGGAATTTTTTGGGATGCTCTTAAAGCTTATTTGAGGGGTCAGTTCATTAGATCTATTAATTCAATCAAATCTGGAACGAAGTCCTGGGAGCGGTTTGTGTTGCAGGAGGTAGAGAGGGCGGAGTCGGCGTTTGTCGAGTCTCCTTCTGTACAGACTGAGAGGGCATGGACTGAAGCTCAAACTATCGCTAAGCAGGTTGTTATGGCTAAAGCAGAAAATAAACGTTTTTTTCTTCAACAAAAATACTTTGAGGAAGGGGAAGCTACGGGCCATCTGCTAGCTATGATGGTGCGTTCACAAAGGGGCTCTGCTCATATTGAAGCGATCGTCACTCCCTCTGGAGCTTTGGCGACGTCTCATGCAGACATTTTATCCACATTCAGGGATTTTTATGCTGACGTATACTCTTCTAAAGTGTCGCCTGCGGCGGGTGAGATCTCCTCCTTCTTGGACCAATGTCAGCTCCCGCGTCTGTCGGCGGCGGATGTGGAGCAGTTGAATGCCCCGCTCACAGCAGATGAGATGTTGGACGCGCTGGCGCTCTCCTCTCCCGGTAAGTCTCCGGGCTCGGATGGCTTGCCGGTGGAGGTATACAGGCGATACTCTGGAGTACTCCTACCTCTTTTGAGGGAGGTGTTTCTGGACGCATTTGAGAAAGGTACTTTGCCTGGGTCCATGAACCAGGCAGTAATAGTGTTATTGTTAAAGCCAGGTAAGGAAGCACACTCCCCAGACTCTTACAGGCCAATATCTTTATTGACAACCGACGTTAAGATACTGGCGAGGGTATTGGCCACTAGACTGGCTAAGGTTATACAAAAGCTTGTCCACAGGGATCAGTCTGGGTTTATCCCCTCCCGGTCGACAGCACTCAACATCAGACGTCTCTTTTTAAACCTTCAGTTACCGGCGGATAATGAGGGCCAGAGGGCGATTCTTTCATTGGACGCCGCCAAGGCCTTCGACAGTGTCGAGTGGCCCTATTTATGGGAGGTTCTGGGTCGTTTCGGTCTTGGGGACACTTTTATCAGATGGGTGCGCTTATTATATGCTGCCCCCACGGGCAGGCTCCGGGTTAATGGGGATCTTACGGATCCCTTTCCTCTGTTTAGGGGTACGAGACAGGGGTGCCCTTTGTCGCCCCTGCTTTTTGCCCTGGCCCTTGAGCCATTAGCGGCTGCCATTAGATTGTCCCCTTCGGTTACTGGCTTTAACAGAGGCACATGTGAGGAGAAGATTTCCCTTTACGCGGACGATACATTGTTATATTTGGGGGATGTCGATAAGTCTCTTCCGGCTGCTATGGGGCTGATTAAACTTTTCGGTTCCTTGTCAGGCTTTTCAATGAACTGGAACAAATCTGTCCTCCTACCTGTGGATGGCTCATTTGCTTCGTTGCCGGATGCCACCGGATCTTTAAAAGTGGTCTCATCCTTTAAGTATTTGGGAATTCAGGTAGCAGTTAACCCGCGGACGTACTTAGAGGACAATCTCTTACCCCTTTTTCATAGATTGCAAACAACCTGTAACACCTGGTGTAAACTCCCATTGTCCGTTATAGGTAGGATGAATTTAATTAAGATGGTGTGGGGCCCCCAACTGTTATACATTATGCATAATTCTCCTCAATGGATCCCCCGTAGATGGTTTGCTTGGATAGATACTCTGTTCAGATCATTAATTTGGAAGAAGAAATCTGCTCGTATCCGACTTTCCACATTACAGTATAGCAAGGATCAGGGAGGAGCGGCAGTTCCTAACCCTAAATTCTATTTTTTAGCCTCTCAATTGCAGCATCTGTGCGGGATGGGGCAAATCGAAGAACGTGATTCCATTGATACTTTATTACGTATGGGAGCTCAGGATGCGTCGGTTTTGGCATGTCTGGAGGCGGGATTTCCACACCTGCCACGGACAGCGCCTACTGTGATTCTCCTTAAGAAACTCTGGTCCCTGGTGAGGTCAACTCTAAATATTGCAGGTTTTCTGGCAGAAACCCCTCTATGGGACAATCCTAATTTGGCGGAAGTCTATAAACTAGATGGTTTTCTGCTCTGGAGACAGGCTGGTATTCACCGTATTGCTCAACTTTATCAGCAAAACGTATTCAAATCTTTTCAGAATTTACAGGATGAATTTGATCTCCCTAGGTCTCAGTTCTATAGGTACCTGCAGGTCCGACACGCTTTACAGGCCCAGGGCCGGATTTCTGTGCTCCACTTGTCTAGCCACCGCTTGGTCAGGGATATATTCTTTGGCAAGGACAGGAAAGGCCTGATCTCTTATGCATACTCCACCCTTCTGCTGTCCACCCAAGACTCAGCGACTTTACCGTGTAGGATAGGATGGATGGAGGACCTAGGTGATATTAATGGGGAAACTTGGGACATATGTCTACAGGCAGGACCTCTTACGTCAGTCTCACAGTCTCACAGGCTGTCTCATTTATTTTTGCTACATAGAGCATATCGCACGCCTATCCAGTTATTCCGTTGGGGTAGGAGGGATTCTTCCTTATGTCCAAAACGTTGTGGGGAGGAGGGTTCACTTGTTCATCTCATGTGGCGCTGTCCAAAACTGCATCGGTTCTGGGGTACTGTTACAGAGATTATTTCCTCTGTTTTCCAAGTTCGGGTCCCGTTGGACCCCCTAATATGTGTACTGGGTGCAGTGGAGGAAGAGGTCTACCCCCCTCCAGCTAATATTGCGGTGATTAGACTTCTATATATAGCCAGAAAACTCATAGCTAGATTTTGGTTGTCTCCACATGCCCCGACCAGGAAACAGTGGATTGAACAAGTCAATTTCATCCTTATCAGAGAGTACTATACCTATAAACATAGAAATGCTGCCCGGAAATTTGATTCTATTTGGGGACCCTGGTTGGGCACCCCGGGACTAGCACCCCCACAACTGGTGATGTCTAGGCTATTGCAGGTATAGGAAGCACCTCCGCGTTAAGAATAGTCTGTGCGGGTTCCAGGTATTAACTGCAACGTGTATCTTAGGCCCTGTATGTTGGTGGGTAGGAACGGGTTTGGATTCTCTAGGTAGACTGTGGGTGGTAAAGTTTTGGTTGAGGCCCGTTGGCCACATAGGTAGTTGTGCTGGGGGGTAGGGTTACACCTGCCTACCCGGTAAAGTCTAATCCTAGTTGATGTATGTAAGTGCCTTGATTGTCATATCGCTTCCTATGATATACCATATGGACTGTGTATGTTTCATTTTGTCCTTTTTTTTTTTGAACCTTTATAATGTGTCTGTATGTCATGTTTCATTGTCTTGGTACAATAAATTATTTTTCTGATTTAAAAAAAAAAAATGATTTAGCAGCAGGGCCTCATAGATATTTGGAGGGAAATTAATCCTACAACAATAGATTATTCTCATTTTTCCTATGCCCATAAATCCTATTCTAGGATAGACCACCTTCTGGTCTCTAGTGCTTTTATTCCTTCTGTTCTTAAATCATATATTTCAGACACAGTTTGGTCGGATCATTCCATAGTAATTATGTCCTTTGTTAATCAGACTTCCCATCCTAGGAAAAACTTTCACTGGAAACTTAATGAAGCTATTCTTGCAGACCCCGCTGTTAAGACTGAAATTGAGAAAGCTATCTTTGAATATTTCTCTCTTAACGATACAGAGGATATCTCTGCGGAAATGCTTTGGGCTGCACATAAGGCCACAATTAAGGAAAACTGATTAAAATTTCCACCCAATTAAAGAAATCTAGACAGATAGATGTGGAGAGGCTAGAGAAAACCTTTCTATCCCTTCAAGCTGATCACAAAAGAAATTCCAATCAGGTTCCGGTCTCTCTGTTAGGCCGCGTACACACGATGAGATATGTCCACTCAAACTTGTCCGACGGACAGTTTAGAGCGGACATGTCTCATCAGATTTTGGCCCGATGGCGTGTACATACCATCGGATCAAAATCCCCGCCGGCAGACAGGGCGGTGACGTGGCGGTGACGTTGACACCGCCATGTCACCTCACCAGGAAGGAAAATACTTCTGCGCATGCGTCGAATCCATTAGATGCATGTGCGGGAAGATATGTCCGCTGGTGAGTGTACTGACCAGCGGACATATCCGACGGACATGTCTCCGGCGGACAAATTTTAAAGCATGTATTAAAATTTGCCCGCCAGTCAGACATGTCCGCTAGCTCATACACACCATCGGATTTGTCTGCTGAACTGGTCCGTTGGACCAGTTTGACCGGACAAATTCGATCATGTGTACGCGGCCTTAGATAAAGCCCGCCTGGATTTGAAATTGGCGTTAACAGCAAACGCGGAAAAGCCCATTAGATGGATTGGGGCAAAATATTATCATCAGAGAGACAAGGTAGGTTCTCTGCTGGCCTCTAAACTAACGCCTAGACCTAGAGCGCATGTTTTCCCTAAGATCAGAATAGGGGGTGGACCCTTGACTGCGAACCCTATTAGTATAATTAAAGAGTTTTACAGATTTTATGGGGACTTGTATCGCTCCCGTGGAACATTAAGCTCCTCGGAGCTGTCAATTTTTTTTGAAAAACTCCCAATTCCTAATCTGTCAACGGAACATAGAGATAGACTGAAGGCTCCGTTCTCCACAGAGGAGGTACTGGAGGTAATGAAAAACTTGAAAACTAATTCTGCTCCAGGTCCAGATGGTTTTTCCGGGATTTATAAAAAAAACGTTTGCGTGCACATTAGCTCCCTATATGGCTAGATTTTTTAATTATTCAACCAGAGGTGTTCCTCTAGATGGGCAGCTAAATACTCTGTTTATAACCGTCATCCCTAAACCGGATAAAGATCCAGCAGAATTAGGAAATTATAGGCCAATATCTCTGATTAATAATGATCTGAAAATTATGACTAAAGTGATGGCTAACCGTAGTATTTATGTACATAGAGATCAGGTGGGTTTTATACCAAACAGACAAGGTCCGAATCAAATCCAGAGAGTGATCGATATTGTTTCTCTTTTACAATCCCTGGTTGGGATGGCGGTTCTAAACAGGCAGGTATGTTGTTGTCTCTCGACCTACAAAAAAGCGTTTAACTCAGTCTCATGGTCGTACCTGTTTTCCCTTATGGAGCTTTGGTCCTAGATTCATGGGTCTCATTAGGTCACTTTATTCTTTCCCAGTAGCTAGAATATGTTTACAGGGCATTTACTCAGATCCCATTAAAATAGCAAGGTGTACTCGTCAAGGTTGCCCGTTGTCACCGTTAATTTTTGCTATAGCTATAGAATCCCTATTTTATTATTTTATTCATTTTATATTTTGTTTTATTTTTGTGAATTTTTATTTTTGTGATTATTTAATTATGTGCACGTGTGTGTGAGTGAATGTGCAAGGAATGTTATATTCCATTGAATAAAAGGTGCAATTAGATAAAATAAATCCAAAAAGTTTTTACCTTAGAACATTTGAATTGTCAGAAAAGCCAACATAGGGCAGGGTGTGTTATCGCATTCCAGCCTCTGGTGGATGCCCGTCCATGTCTCTCCCTGCCTCCTGGGGTGAGTATCCCCTACCCTCTCTCACTTCCCGGCACACTGAGGAGACCCTGGTTTATTCCAGTGATTCTCCTCTTATAGCTCTGAGTGGAGCATTCCATCCATACACCGCTAGATGGAGCCTTGGTGTGCCACTGGCATCCCGTGACCGTCACTGGATGCCACAGATGTCTCACGCACCTGCTATTCATCGCGCATGCATGTGACTTCAGAGTTGCAACAATGAAGACGGCAGCTGTCGGGTTAATCTTCCGGGACGCAGAGGGAGTCACGCCCCAGCTGCCTGATTGGTGGCTAGAACATGGGGGAGTTCTGGGGGGAGTGGGTTAGGAGCACTGACTCAGCTGATACTCATCGGCTGAAACACTACAAAAGACTACAGTTTTCATTTGGATCCTAGAGTGATCCCTGGAGTGCTGTAAAAACTTTGCTTGTCTTACAAATATTGCTATATGGTAAGTGTTACCAACGGACTAATTTGTATGTCCCGTTTATCTGTCTTTAGGCTGGGTTCACACTTGTCCGACAAACGCTCCGACATTGGGAGCTCATGTCACATGACGTGTGAAAATCAATGTTTCCCTATGAGAGCCGTCTTAACTGGTCCGACACAAGTCGGTCCGACTTTAAAAATGCTCCCTGTACTACTTTGGTATGACTTTGATCCTACTTCAGCCCATTGAATATCAATGAAGTCGAATCAATGTAGGGTCTTGGTCCTAACCATCCGACTTTTGACATCAGGCATGGTGATTACAGCAGCAGTACAAAAAAACATTTCATCTTACATACATAATACTATATACCTTCAAAAACATACATTTCCCTCCCCATGCTAAACGGTCTCAACGTATTCTCCTTAACCAACCTAGAATCTGCAGGGATTTGAGAATTGGGGAAAATTGCAAGGTCTGCATCCCTTTAGACATGATTTCCTATTGGGAGTATCTCACCACAAAATTACATTTTTTGTTGCAGGGGATGCCTGAAATCTGACTTGTACTATATCTTAGTGTAGACTTCTGGAAAAATCACACAAGCAGGAAATTATGTTTCTAGGGGGTGTTCTGTATACATTCTGTGTACAGAACACCTCCAGGTAGCAATATTGCATTGCAACATTGCAATATTGCATTGCCTTTTACAAAAAAATACAGAGCTGCAGATTAAAAATGGAAAGGCAATTTTAATAACATTCAATTACAATTGTCATTCAAAGTGTGACATTACTGAAGCTGAAAATTGGCTTGGTTAGGAAGGGAGTATAAGTGGCCAGTAGACAAGTGGTTAAAATGCTTTTAAAAATGCCCCCTGAATAAATCAGGAGACCTGGTCTCTCACCCTAAAGACGTAGTCCAATCCTTCGCAGACTTTTACAGGACTCTATACAACAACCCTGACATCCCCAATAACCCTCCATCTCCTGACCTCACTCATCGCATGACCCGTTATCTGGAGCAGAGTGGTGTCTCCAGGCTCAAGCCCTCGGATCTAGCCCCTCTGAACGCTTCTGTCTCAGAGGGGGAGCTGGATCAAACCATTAATTCCCTACCCTCGCACAAAGCCCCGGGACCCGATGGATTCCCCTATGAATACTACAAAACATTCCTCCCCCTATTATTGCTTCGCATGTGTAAACTATTTAATGCATTCTTCAGGGACACTCCTATCCCTGGGGACATGCAGCGCTCCTTCATCACGGTGATTCCAAAGCCGGATTAAAGGACCCCTCCTTGTGTGCTAACTATATGCCCATCGCCCTCTTGAACTCCGATTTGAAGATTTTCACTAAATTATTGTCCATCCGACTGAATTCGGTTCTCCCCTCCCTCATACACAAAGACCAGGTGGGATTTGTCCCGCTTCGTCAAGCTGTTGACAACACTAGGAAGATTATTGACTTGGTAGAGGTAGCGAACAAAGAAGATCAGAGGTCCATATTGCTGGGCCTAGATGCCGAGAAGGCTTTTGACCGCTTGGGATGGCCCTTTTTGTTTGCTACGCTGCAACATGTGGGATTTAAGGGGCCATTCTTGCGGGCTATCCAACACCTATACTCCGACCCGTCCTCCCAGGTCAAGACCCCCTTTGCCCTCTCCCCCACGTTTCCAGTAACGAACGGCACCAGGCAGGGGTTCCCCCTGTCTCCCCTGCTGTTCGTGCTGTGAGTAGAACCCTTAGCCGCCATCATCCGTCAGAACCCAGATATCAAAGGGATCTTAGTTAGGGACCAAGAGTTCAAAATATCATTGTTTGCAGACGATGTCATCCTCACACTCACCCAACCTAGAATCTCCCTCCCGAACCTGCACGCGGAGCTTGATCGCTTTGGAGCACTCTCAGGCTACAAAATAAATGCATCTAAATCAGAGGCGCTCCCGCTTAACATACCCGACAGGGAGGTGGCCCACCTGGACACCACCTTCCCTTATAGCTGGGAAACCTCCTCACTGAAATATTTGGGGATCCACATCACCCCCACCTACACCACCCGTTACCAACAGAACTTCCCCCCCTTTTAGGACCCTTCTACAACAATGGAGAAAGCACCACATCTCCCTATTGGGGAGAGTAGCAGCAGTAAAAATGGTGATCCTCCCAAAAATCCTTTACCTGTTTCAAACCCTACCTATCCCAGTGCCCTACGCCCACTTTAGAAAACTCCAGACTGACCTGCTCCAGTACACATGGAACTACAAGCGTCATAGAGTCCCCCGGTCGGTGCTGCTGGCGGCGAGATCGGAGGGGGGTCTGGCGTATCCAGACCTAGTTAAGTACTACCAGGTGACCCAGCTGAAGGCAGTAGCCTCCTGGTTCACGTTGCGTTCGTACAATAATTGGACTCAAATAGAAAAACTGTGGCTGGCTCCGGTACATCCAAACAACTTATTGTGGAATGCGGATGTGGAGGTTGATCCCGGTAGTATGCTGGGTCCAATGACCCAGCTCAGACGCACGTGGCGCAAATTGATACACCAGCATAAACTATCCTCCGACGGCTCCCTTCTGACCTCCTTCGCCGGCAACCCCATCCCAACCCCAATCCACTTGCCTGCTCTGATTTTGCAAATGGATTTTGAGAGGGGGCGAGTGTGGTCTTCCAGGGAGGGGGGGGGCGAGCACAGTTGTCGGCTTGGGTTGTATTGCCTGTGTCCCAGCGATCATAGGGGATGAGATCCTGGGACGGTGATCTGTCTATCAAAGTTCCCCAGACAAGGGGGAGGTGCCTTATAGGGCGTCGCACGGCAGGGAAACACACATCTATTCTAATGAATGCTGTCATATTCCCCAGCGCTCTAATTAGCCTAGAACACAGGCTGAAACTGGGGGGGGGGGGCACAGGCTGAAAACTGCGGACACAGGCTGAAACTGGAGACACAGGCTGAACTGGGGACACAGGCTGAACTGGGAACACATGCTGAACTGGGGACACAGGCTGAACTGGGGACACATGCTGAACTGGGGACACAGGCTGATCTGGGGACACAGGCTGAATTGGTGGACAAAGGCTGCATTGGCAGACACAGGCTGCATTGGCAGACACAGGCTGCACTGGCGGACACAAGCTGCACTGGCGGACACGGGCTGCATTGGCGGACACGAGCAGGCTGCATTTTTGGGTATGGATAAAGTTGTTGTTAATATTTTTATAACTTAATTCTGCATAGAACATTTAAGTGTAATTTCATAATATAATATATGAGGGAGTGTTTAGGGGCGGATTAGGGGCAGGGAAGGGGTTGGGCGGGATTTGGGCAGGGAAGGGGTTGGGCGGGGAAACTGGTGGTGAGTAACCCTTGAGGCCTGGATAGTAGCTCAGGACTTGAAATTTTGAGCCCTGTATATAAATATATATATATATATATATATATATATATATATATATGTGTGTGTGTTTATCAATTGAGCCCCCAGGTGCCCGCAGCGGTTGGAATCCCTTCAGGAGCGATCGGTGATGAGGGGGTGGCCATTGATTCATGGCCACCGCTCACGATCGTTACTGACGAATGAGAAGCTTCCTCTGTCTGTGAATTGTAAACACAATCTCCTCGCGGCAGTCTTTTCATCCGGCCAGATCACCCCCTGCACCCCCAGTCACAGTGTCACTGATTGCAGTGGTCATTTATTTACTGATCACTGAATACAGTGTCATTTGTGACTGTAAAAAGTGTCAGGGCAGTTAGTGGTAGGCCCCTTTATGTGTAGGGTACCCCCCTAATAAAGGTTTAACCCCTTGATCACCCCCCAGGTAACCCTTTCCCCCCTGTCGCAAGTGTGTCTAAGCAATCTTTTTTCTGATCACCATATTAGTGTCGCTGGTGACGCTAGGTAGCCAGTTAGTTATTTAGGTTGGCGTCAGGTTTTTATAGCATCGAGTACCCCCATATACTACCTAATAAAGATTTTAACACCCTGATTGCCCCATAGTTAACCCTTTCACCAGTGATCACTGTATAAATGTCACTGGTGACGCTAGTTAGCCAGTTAGCTATTTAGGTTCACTGCCAGGTTTTTATATAGTGTCAGGTACCCCCATATATTTTTTTTCCCAAGAAGTTTATTAAACAGAAAGGAAAATACACGTACAATACAGTACAGCAGGTAAAGAGTAACAGAAACTACGAGTCAGCGGGCGCAGGCGCTTCTTTCCAAGAACATAGGAACACTCGAACAGAAAACATAATGATATCCAAAGCGACATTTCAGTGAGTCAAAGGGATCACTCATCGTTATTAAGATAGTTTATTAACGGGGGATAGGAGGTGGGTATGATCAAGTCCGTCAG
Source organism: Rana kukunoris (assembly GCA_029574335.1). Classification (NCBI taxonomy): domain Eukaryota; kingdom Metazoa; phylum Chordata; class Amphibia; order Anura; family Ranidae; genus Rana; species Rana kukunoris. Next base: position 244,817,495 of record CM056059.1, read on the forward strand.
GGGTTTCTTCGACTCTTTTATGTTTTAAAGTTCTTGGAGCAGGTCAGGGGAACGTTACTGTCAGGGGGGTAAAGGGGGTCCAGCTATGGAGGGGGGCACAAGGTAGGTGGGAGTGAGAATGAAAAGAGTGTTATCTTCTTTTTTTTGGGTTTGCCTGTAGTCAATGTCTTAGCTCGCCTAGTCGCCTAGTTGCAACTGCCTGTCCAAACCCACCTAGGTTCCCGGAGTCTATGGAGCCACAACTTTCTTAAATTCCTCTGTGGAAGTGAAGTGCACCCAACATGCCTAGGTCTCGATATATTTAGAAGGGGTGTCGTGTGCTTGGTGTATCAAGTTCTCCATATCAGCAGTTTGGGCGATTCTCCTGAACCAGTCGGCTATCGTCGGAGGCTCAGGGGCTTGCCACTTCACAGGGATGCAAAGCTTTGCTGCGTTGATCATGTGCATCGCAAGAGAATGGGAGTAGGACTTCAAAGGTTGATTAGAGTGGTGAAGTAGAAACTGTGCAGGGGAGAAGTCTAAGTTGGAAGCGGACACTTGGTTGGTGAGGCGATGGACCTCGGTCCAGAACGGTTGCAATTTAGGGCATGTCCACCAGACATGTAGCATGGAGCCTACCTCCTTTGCACATCTCCAGCACAAAGGGGAGACCGAGGGAAAGATGGCAAGCAATCTGAAGGGAGTTCTATACCACCTTGTGAAAATTTTAAATGCGTTTTTCTGGGTGTGGACATTCACTGAGCCCTTGTGAATGCAGCTTAGTATCGCTTCCCAGTCCCGGACTGGCAAATCCAGTGACAGTTCTGTTTCCCATTTATGGCTAGCCTAATTGCTCTTAGGGTCATTGCCTGGGAATAGAAGCGCGTAAATAGTCGAGATTAGGTGGGTCAAGGGGCCGGTACTCGAACACAGTGTTTCAAAAGGAGTCGGACGGCGGGACCAGACCGAGTTCGGATACGGGTTTCCAAAGAAGTGCCTAATCTGGACATAACGGGAATGAGTTATTCCGTGTCTTGAGTTTTAGTGCGTCGAGCGAAAGGAGTCGATTATTATCAAAGAAGTGACTTGCGCGTACATGCGTGTGGGGCCAAACTTCGGCTAGGAAGGAGGGAGAGAGCCCCGGGGTGAAGTCAGGGTTAAGGCGGAGCGGCATCATGGGACCAGCCTGGGAAGAGATCTGGTAGGTGGAACAAACCGTCTTAAAAGTGGTCATAGTCGGTGCTATTAAAGGATGGGTCTTACAGGAAGAGGGAAGGAGATTTGGTTTGATCCACGGGTACCTCCATATATTACCTAAGAAAGGTTTTGCCCCTAGTTAACCCTTTTACCAGTGATTAGTTTGCTTTTTATAGCGTCAGGGCACCCACCGTTTATTACCCAATAAAATTTGAACTCCCTTATCGTCCGGTGGGTGATATCAGTTAGGTTGAGTGTTAGATAGGGTCTGCATCGCTCCAGGCAGCATCAGATTAGTGCCAGTAGCATTAACACCCATGCATGCAGCATACACTTCCCTTGGTAGTATAGTATCTGAACGGATCAAGTGCAGTATTGATCGATCATTGTCACTTTCAAAACACTAAACACATGACTACAGCATTTTCAGAGTTAGGCCTGATCCCTGCGACCTTTCTGAGCCTATCCCTCGACATGGGCATATTTAAATTGAGTGAGCTGCGGTTATATTGGTCCATTGACCCAATTTGCCATTTGCCCGTGTTCCCTGCCTCCATGGCCAGGGCACTATACGAACAGACCTTGTGGTTCATGCATTTCAACAACAATGAACTTTGTCATCCTCGTGGAGACCCTGAATTCAATCGGCTCTACAAAATTCGTACTCGTAAGCCACTTCAACAAACGTTTTGCAGCCTTGTATAATCCCCATCAAGTTGTCTGCATTGATAAGTCTCTCATTAAATTTTCTGACCACTTGTCTTTCAAACAGTACTTTTCCAGCAAGCGTGCCAGATATGGGGCCAAGATGTATAAGCTCTGTGGCATTTTTTTGGTTTACGAGGGAAAAGATAGTCACCTATAGCTGGATAACTGCCTATATTACATAGGGAGCACTGGTAAGATAGTGTGGAACTTGGTGTCACCCTTATTAGGAAAGGAGTACCACTTGTATGTGGACAATTATTACATGAGCGTGCCACTTTTTAGTCACTTGTTTGATCATCAAAGTGGCGCATGTGGCAACATGCAACCTAATCGCTGGGCTTACCCCAATGGCTTGTAGATTCCCGTCTTAGGCTGAGGGAGAGAGCCTGCTCAAGGTGTAATGATTTGATGGCTGTGAAGTAGAGGGATAATAATATTTTTGTTCTTACCACCCTTCACACAGACACGACAGTCCAAATTCGTACAACTGGTGTTGTGGAGAAACCCCTCTGTGTCCAAGGATATAACCAAAATATAGGGAGGAGTGGACCTCAACGACCAGTTGTTGGTGCCGTAAGGCCAGACGCTGGTACAAAAAAGTGTCTGTGTATTTATTTTAATTGGCTTTGCTGAATGCTTTTAGTACTATACAGAGCTTTAAGAAGGACTGGATCTTTCCTTAAATTCCAGGGAGATATTGTCTGAGCCCTCCTGTATCCAGACGGTGCTGCACCTCACCATTCCCAACCAAATGCAGTAAGCCGACTGCATGAGAGGCATTTTTCGTATTTCCTCCCTGGTATCCATACCCAACGAGCCCCCCAAAGAAAATGTTGTGTCTGTAGAAAGCGTGGATATAGGCGTGACACTTGTTATTATTGTCCAGGCTGTCCTGACAATCCTGGTCTTTGCATTGGTGAATGTTTTGAATGCTACCACACACTAGTGCAGTTTTAGCATAGGGTACAGCATTTCACAGACTAGGACACACTTGATCTCCTAAGATGCCATTGCATTTTGAAAGACCCAAACCTGGAACCGAACAGTTAGGCCGCATACAGACGATCGAACATATCTGCTGAAACTGGTCCGCAGACCAGTTTCAGAGGACATATCCGATCGTGTGTACGGCCTAGCAGACAGGTTTCCAGCAGACGAAAGTTTTAAAACATGCTTTAAAACTTATCTACTGGAAAACTGTCCGTCGGACATGTTTGCTGGTTAGTACGCCTAACCAGTGGACCAAAATCCCCCGCAATGCGTCGAATGGATTCGACGCATGCGTAGAAGCATTTTACTTCCTGGTTTGCGGACGTCGCGGCGTCAAAGTCACCGCCACGTCACCGCGCTGACTTTGTAAAGGTTTATTTAATTTTTTTTAAATAACAAACATATCATACTTACCTCTGCTGTGCAGTTTGTTTTGCACAGAGTGGCCCCGATCCTCCTGTTCTGGGGTCCCTCGGTGGCTGTCTTGGCTCCTCCCTGAAATAGCTAACCCGCTCTGGGAAGCTCTCTCCCGAGGGGGGTTAGCTTGTGGGAGCGCTCCCTGTCATATCCTCTGCGTCCATAGACACAGAGTGTATGACTCGGTTCCTCCCCCTCCAGCGGCCATGTCATTGGATTTGATTGACAGCAACGAGAGCCAATGGCTGTGCTGCTATTAATCTATCCAATCAACACCAATACTCTGTGGAGAAGAGGACGCTGGGGGATGAGCACAGCAGGTGAACAGGCTCAGATTAGTAAAACAGGGGTGCTGGGGGGCCAGTGACAGTGAGGTGTTTTTTCACCTTAATGAAAAGGATGCATTAAGGTGAAAAAACACAAACCTTTACAATGCCTTTAATGTTTTGCACTAGTATAATTTAGTCACTCGAGTCTTATAGTACATTTTGCATTATATAGCTATTGTTCTGTTTGTATATTCTGCTATAAGCACTGGTTGCTAAAAAATGTTTTTGTAAGTTTAAAACTCCAGGGGATGTTAGTATGTTGTCACCAGCTGTTGGGGGTGTAGGGGTTTCTTTTTTGGCTAAACATGGCACCAGTATGTTTACCATATCATGCAAAGAAAACAAATGCCTTGATAGTGTAAAACCAAATGACTTTATTAAAAATGTATCAAACAATAAAAAACTCACATTTAGTAAGCATAAGACCAGCCTTATTCCTGTTGCGCCGGCCAAATGCCAACAGGAAAACCCGCTCGCGTGGAGATCGAGCAGATGAAGGTGATGACGTCAGCACGCCGCTTGTTCCGCCCTACGCGTTTCATGATAGGTCTTGTTGTCTCTGGGCATGGGCGGCGTACTGCGTCATCCCCTCAAATAGAAACAATAGAAACAATAATCACCGCCACGAGACATTTCCCTTTCCTCTGGTGTTTGTATGGGTAATATCTGCCCCAGATTGAATTTTAATGACAGTGGACAGTGCCTGGTAAGGCTGGGTTCACACTATTGTGAAATAGATGCAGGAATTCTGCATCCAATTTGAAATAGCAGGAAAATGTGACCGACTCTCTATGGAGCCGGTTCATATATCTCCAATGTGTGTCTGGTCCGAATGTCTCCTGTGCATCCTTTGGTACATTTCAGGACTGAATTAAGCCCAAATTTTGGGCTGAAATCGGACCTGGGCCCAGGTTCACACTGGGCTGCGGGAGTGAAGCCTGCTGGCAGTCCTGATTTTGACCATGATTACAGAGACATCTGTGCAGGTTTCTGCACAGATGTCAACTTATATCACGTGCCGCAATCGCAAAAATTAGAAACGACTTTTTGAAATCGGTGCAGCACCATAGATGTGGCATAGCATCGATTAGGACAGTGTCATTGCCAGAAAATGCTGCAGATTTGAAATGCGAATTGACCTGTCAAATTGCATATCAAATCGCACCAGTGTGAACCGGGGCTGAAACTGGGAACCATGACGCACAGGACCCCTGCTGGGAGCCATATCGGCATCCAGTGTGAACCGAGCCAAGTAAGGAGGTTTCAACATGGGTATTTTTTTGCATGAGTAGAGTCTTTTATGATATAAAAAAAGCAGTAGCCCAGTTATTTCTCTCTCTCTTTAGGCCCCATTCAGGATAACGAACTTAAAGGATGGGATTTCTGCATAATGTATTATCTTTGATGTCTTATTATTATTATTATTATTATTATTCTGTAACATTCTTCTTAAGTACTTGTTAGTGATTTTTATTTCTTTATAGATAAATAAAACCTTTGAATCCTAGTTAGCACCTTTGTTAATATTACTACTATTATCATTATCAGAATTAACTCAATTCAGGAAGAGACAAAATATGTAATTTAATCCACCAAGTCATATTTATGCTATTTATGAAACAATTCTGCTCACTGTTGAAGGGATTGGGCAATTAGCATTTCACCTACTCTGACCTGAGGAATCCAATTATTTCTAACAGACATCTTTAAATAAAGTATGTATGATTATGTGGAAATCTAAGTATCTTTGGAAAATTGACTTACTCGCCCAAAAACACAAAATCACAAGAAATATAATTTTCGAACTGAAGCACTGTCTTTTTACTCTTTTAAACATTATTTTTTTCTTAATAGCTTTAAACAACGACAAAGGTTTGTTCGGCTGTTTTTTTGTACAATGTTAAATGAGAACATCATTAATTAACAGTATATTACAAACAATTGGTACTGATGCTATTGGGTCAACATGACAGCTTGGGAGCTAGTATTTTTAGAAGTAGAGGTCAGCAGTGGTAGCCTATATACAACAGTTTCCCGTTAAAGGGAATCTATATGAAAAAAGCCCCAGATAAAACATTCATTACTGTCTTTGTGATTGGTTGCCTTTTTTCTTGACAGCGAAGTCACTCATAACGAAACTGTATGTGTATAGTTCACTTTCACTACCCTAGAATTAGTATGCAACACAGTAAAGAGAAATAATGGCTTTAATTTGAGGTTTCTATGTATTTTTGTCTTAAAAATGTTCTTTCTTGACAACATGGCACTTTTTTTCAATAGAACACATATTTCATACCTATTGGCACTATTTTAATCCATGATACGTGTGTGCTAATGTTATATTTTAGCTAAAAGACAATTAATTGCTGAGTTGGCAACATTTGTAGCAAGGTGAAATGATTGTGTTTGACAAAGGTCTGAATCTCATTAGCTTATTTTGTCATGTGTAATATCAACAAGGACATGTTCAGTGTAAACCATGTATGCTACTCTCACAGGAGAACAGTTATAGCTCTACTCTGTCATAGAAGACTATTTACATTTGAAGATAGTCCTTTAGGTATATTCAAAGCTTACATACTTTTATCAATATTTAAAGTGGAGTTTCCATCCCAAATTATTATTTTTTTCATTATTGTGCTCATTAGACCTAAAAAAAAAATGTTTTATTCACCTGGAAATGCCTGTTGCTAGGCGGTCCCACGAAATCTGCCTTTGGAATCACCTAGGATTCTGACATCATCTCCCTCGGCTTCTCAGCACTAGGGATGAGCTTCGTATTCGGGAATCAATGGGCAGTTCCCGGACAGGCCCCTTCCACTCTCAAATATGGACAAGTCCTAGTTCAATACCAAGAAGGCCACCAGATTTGGGCTTATAATGCGGAGGCCAAGCAAGCAATACAAAAAAAAAAGGGGGGGAAGGGGGGGCAAAAATATTAAAAAACTAAACTGAACTTGCGAACAAACCACTGCAATGTGGAGCTCAATAGGTTACTCATTGTGAAGGTCCCGCCGGGGGGTCACGGCCCGTCCCAGGCTGCGAAGAGGTGTGTCTCGGCGCGAGAGACAGTCAGCGGAGTCAGCAGGATCCAGTCTGCTGCGTCTGGAGCATTGGCGTTGAGATTTTGGCATCAGGCTGTGGGAGACCGATTTCCAAGGTTCTGAAGGAAAGTAGAAGGAATACCAGTCAGAGAGCTCCATGCGAGGGATGTCAAGTTGGTCACAGAAGGTAGGGAGGTCTTCCGGTGTACTAAGCAGCACAGTGTGACCTCTAGCGGAGGCAAAGAAGCAGAACAGGAATTTCCACCTGTATTGGATGTTTCTTGAGCATAGAACATCCAAAAGACGGCGCAATGTACGCCTGTTCTGCAGAGTAATTTGTGAAAGATCTTGAAAAAGCTTAATGTCAGTGCCATTGAATGAGATATGGTTTCTCTCCCTCGCCTTGCGAAGTATTTCTTCCTTCAAAGGGAAATTAAATATGTTAAAGGTAGTTAAAGATGGAGCATATTACCTGCAGCAATGCAGGATAGTCAATGCTTTGTCGGTGGAGCTCAAATAAGTGTGGCAGCTGGGAATCATAAGCCCTCTGAACCTGCCTGATGGCCTGAGCTTGTGTCTGCGAGGCTCATGTTGTGGATGTCGGCCTTCAGGTCTGTCACGGCTTTGGTGAGCGCATGTTTTATATCAAGCGCCACCTTCTGCAGGTCAACCTGAAGATCCAGCAGGCTAAGCGGGCGGGTGACACGATCATCGCCATCCATCCGCGATCCGGCGGTGTTTTCACTTGAGGCCGGGGATGAGGCCTGTGAGCGCTGTGATGCCTGCGATGCCTTGTGGTTAGCCCACTGTTAAGTGCGGAAGAGCTCGGGGATGTTTTTGCCCGGATGTGTCCCGCTGTCTTTCATTGAGCGAGGGGTAGAGGCACTTCTGCTCAATTTCCCAATACTTGAAGGATGCTGTAAGTCCCAGAAAATGCTGAATTATATTTCTAAAGGAAAAAAATGTATTTAAACATGCTCGCAGCTGTAATGTATTTCCGCCTCCCGGCAATAGAGATAAAAAAATAGAGGAAAAAAAAGCCGTGTGGCCCACCTCAGTCCCCTCTCAGGACTTTGGGTCTGGTATGGATTTTAAGGAGAACAAATAAAAAATAAATATAAAAATAAATATACAAATTGGTGTGGTTTTATTTTTTGCTAAATAAATAAAAAAAGACAGAAAAATTTGAAAAAGTAAAAAAATTGGTGTGGGCCCCTCAAAATTAATACCAGACCCTTATCAGAGCATGCAGCCTGGAGGTCAGGATAGGGGGGGGGGGCGAGCAAGCTCCCCTACCTCCTGAACTATACCAGGCCACAGGCCCTCAACATAGGTAGGGTGCTTTGGAGTTCCCCCTAAAGCATCTTTACAAGGGCCTTTGGGTCTGCAGGTGGGGGCTTATCAAAATCTGGAAGCCCACTTTAACAAGGGGACCCCAGATCCCGGCCCCCAATGCGAATGAGTAGCGGTTACATTGTAAAGTCCCACAGATGAGGGTTCTCTTTCTATTCAATATGTCATTGCTTGCTAGGATGCTGGCAGCTGTCTGTAGCATACCAATCCATGATGCTTTGTGCTAATGCGAGATGCAAGCATCTTTAGTTGCTAGGGTGCAGGTGGCTGCACAATGTCATTAATTGCTAAGACAGAGGCATCCACCAGTGTCTAATAGGGATTATTTAATGCTCGATGTTCGGGTTGAACATAAGTTTGACTTGAACATTAGGTGTTCGCCCGTTCTCAGAACAGGGAACATTATGAGCCGTTCGTGGGAAATTTGAGTGCCACAGAATGCTCCATAATGCACTACGGGATCACAGTGCATTGACATCTGATGATTGGCCAAAGAAAGCACCTGACCTGAATGCTTTAGCCAATAACAGTGTGCTCTTCTGAGAGAGACATAATTATAAAATAATAATGGCTGGGGGGGACTAAGTCCACACCCCACACTATATAAGGCTGCTTACACAGCAGCCGCGTGTAGTGTTTTTGACATGGAGAGAGAGATAGCATGAGTTACATTAAAGAGGAAGTTAACCCCCCCCCAAAAAAAAATACATCCTGCAAGACAAAGGCATAATAAGCTAGTATGCACAGCATACTAGCTCATTATGAAGTACTTACCTGATATCAAAGCCCCCAAAGCCGACCTCGTTGATACATGTGATACATGTGTTCCCTGGGGAAGGACCTGGGTCCCCAAACACTTTTTATGACAATAACTTGCATATAAGTCTTTAAAATGAGCACTTTTGATTGTTCACATTCGCGTCCCATAGACTTTAATGGTGTTTGCGTGTTAGCACAAATTCTTTGCCTGTTTGCATTTTCTGTGGGGGGGTTTTCGGCTTAGCCCTAGTGTCCAACTATGCTGCCAGACAGATTGTTAACATGTTGGTGGGAAGGCATCATATATAACATAGTTTTCCAAATGTTCTTTGTGATGGCCATACTTGGTTAATGATGTGAGACTGCAACCCAAGTACCTTTGTTTACATTCAACTACCAGCCAGGAAAATGTAATTTGGGGTGAGAGAATTGAGAAGAGTGGATCATCAGCAAAGGTTAAGGTGTTTGTTTTAGCAGTTCAGTGGAGTGCTGTTCAACATCAGTGAACGACCTCACAAATTATTCTGGAAGAATGGTCAAACATTCCCATAGACACACTCATAAACCTTGGGGCAGCCTTCCTAGAAGAGTTGAAGTTGTTATAGCTGCAAAAGGCCAACTCAATATCGAACCTCATGGACTAAGACTGGGATGCCATTAAAGTTCATGTGTGTGTAAAGGCAGACTTCCCAATACTTTTGACAATATATATATATATATATATACCTTTGAAGACAAAGCATGTACATTTTCTGTTGTTTTTGCTGAAAAAAAGCCTTTTAAGTTGACTAAACTGTCTCACAGCTGCCTGTTAGCTCCACGAATCCTGACAATTGTATATATATATATATATATAGAAATATACTGTATATATATATCGTCAGGATTCGTGGAGTTAACAGGCAGCTGTGAGACAGTTTAGTCAACATAAAAGGCTTTTTTCAAGGAAAAACAACAGAAAAATGTACATGCTTTGTCTTTAAAGGCAGTTCAAAACAGCAAAACAACTCTTCTTAGCTGTATAAGACAGTTCAACAGTGATCAGCATCCCAGCCATAGCATATAATATAGGACAGTTCCAATCCAATTTAGGCAAGCTCACCCAGCAGGATCTCAAACTAGGGGGCAGTCTCGCCCAATTAACAAATCATGAGATCACCCCAACTCTCAGTGTAGCAGTTCCTGCTGTTGTGGACAGGGTTACACGGGCCATTGCATAGTCCTTGACCACCCCATGTACAGAAATTACTCCAATCTTTATTCTGAGTATCAACTTACCCAGAAACCTGTCCAATCGGTGAAGGGTACCCCACTCCCCGAATCAAGAAGTGCTAGAACCTCCTGTCCATTAACCCGCACCACACACTCAAGTATGCTTAGATTGTTCCAAGTATGCTTAGATGGGACCAATGGCAAAAGCAAACATAGAGCCATGTCGAGCCATGTCACATTCCATTGGATCCTCCTGCCTTGGACACAGCGCCGCCATATGACCCAGTTGTGGGTAGGACCAATAGCAAGCCTCACAGGGTTTGCGTTCTCCCTGCTGACTCTCGGGAGGGTTTGACATTAGGCTGCTCCTGGCGAGAGTGTCAGTCACAGGACCAGACACCATGCTTTCAACCAGTGCCATCTTGGCACTGGAACAAATGTCCTTTTTTTTATATTCATTTATTCATTTATTTTTTTGTCACTTCTTTACACATACATATGTCCGTCAATCAAGAGTACAAGCAATTTGTTTACATATTACATAACTAAATGTTAGAACAGCTAGTGATTGTGCAAGGTTAAAATCTCGTTCAATATTAAAAAGATGTTACATTTATTAGATTTCCCCCCCCCCCGTGTCTCTACCTCCCATCCCCTTGCCCCCCGCCCTCCCCTTCCCCATCCTTGTGAGCATACAATCCTGGTACTGGGTCAGTTCAGTTATGAATAATTGCCGCCTTACCTGGTGTTTGATATTTGACTCAGGTGGGATCGGGCATAAAGGGGCCTGCACATGAGCAAGCCCCCATATGCCTAAGCCCTGGCATCTGAATTACCTACCCTGATTCCTCGTCTATTAACTGCCATAGTCTCCATATTTTTACAAACTTATCATGCTTCCCCTGAGTGATGTAGTGTACTTTTTTGTTTGAAATTGTTTGTTCCATGACTGCTAACCAGTTTTCTATAGATGGGGGCGCCTGGGCTTGCCATTTTTGTGCAATGATCTTGCGAGCCTGGAATAGGCATCTCAAAATAGGTTCAAGGGTGCCTTGCGGTACCCTGGTATCGTCCATGCATCCCAAAAGGCAAATCCTGGATGTTGGAAGAAGGGCAGACCTAAATTTCTTGTTTATCCGTGTTATAATACCCACCCAGAAGCTGTATAATCTTGGGCACTTCCAGACCATATGCAGAAGATCTCCTTTATTGTTACATCTGGGACACTCATTATTGGGTCTCCATCCCAGCTTAAACATTTTATGGGGGGGTGTAATAGACCCTATATAATAAGAATAGGTGAGACAGTCTTTGGGCCGGGGCAATTGATGCCCAGGCTCCTTGACGGAGGATCCTATCCCACTGGTCTGGGGAAATTGTGCCCAGATCACTCTCCCAGGCCACTTTGCTCTTTCGCGGGCCTTCTCTACTTAATGCCCTCGCTCCCAGGGTACCATATATTGCTGAAATTAAGCCCTTGGCTTGTGTTGCCTCGATTACGGAGGACAGGGCGGGCATCTGTGTCCACTCGACTGTTTTAGAGACAAATTGTACTTGTATGGCATGGCGAACCTGGAGATATTTAAAGAAAGTTGTATTTGGTATTTTAAACTCACTTACTAAGTCTTGGAATGATTTCATAGCATTGCCCTTAAAAATATGTTTTAGGCGACATAAGCCTTTGTTCGCCCAGTCCCTCAAACCTTCTATGCTTAACATTTCCTGCAAATTGTTGTTGTTCCAGAGGGGAGAAAATTCTGAGTGGCCCACATAGCCTAGGATTGTTTTTATTGTATACCATGTTTTCATGATTAATTTTGTGGTTGCATGATTGTGGCAGAAGTGAGCTGCTTCTAGGGCTTCAACTAATAAATTATGTGGGTTATTTATCAGTAGGAGTCAGTTATTGATTTCCCTTCTATCTGCGGTTCCGCATCCGGCCAGGTGTTGCAGTTGTGCTGCCAGAAAATATAATTTTGGATGGGGAACCGCCATTCCCCCCTCCTTGACCGGCAGTTGTAAAGTTTGTAGGCTTATCCTAGGTTGCCCTCCCTTCCAAATTAGATCTCTAAATAAGGAGTTTATCTTTTTGAACCACTTGTGTCCTATCCATATTGGCGAGTTGTGTAACAGGTATAATAGTTGTGGCTGCCAAATCATTTTAATTAGGTTACAGCGTCCTGCAACAGACAAGGGCAATCTTTTCCATATAGCGCATTTACATTTCCACTTTAATAATAGTGGATCTAAGTTTAAAGTGAGGAAGTGGGTAACTTCTTTTGAGATCCAAATCCCTAGATACTTAATTTTAGGGCTAATGGATATTTGGGAGAGGCTTGACAGCAGTTGAGGGTCTACTGGATCCACTGGTAGCAGGGCTGAACAAACGTCCTTAGAACAGGCCAGCTCTCAGGAAATAGAGGGACTGTCACGATCAGGCGTCGGGCTAGAAGACCAGTAGCTATAGCAGTTGCGGCATAGGTATACAGGCAGTCACTTCTGGCAGATGACACAGGCTCATCTGAGGTGCAGAGTCCGGTGTTCACCAGAGCTCCTGATGGTGGAGATGGATTTAGCTGCGTTCTAGTACCAGGTCACAGTCCTTAGGTTTGCCCCACCATCACGATTTCTAAAATATATTGTATGTGTAATAAACATGAATATTCCTATTGAAAACTCTCTCAGCTTGCTCTCTTTGGCTTCATACACACTGGGCTTAGAAAACACCACTTTTAAAAGTGTTTGATTTTTTTTGTTCAGACTGTAAAAGCCCCTCTGTTAGCCTATGTGTCTATGCTCACATAGGCATTTACAGGCATATTAGAAGAGGAGCGTTTAGAGGCTGAAAAAATATACCATTGCAGGAGATTAGCATGCTGGAATAAAAAAGCATGTGCATAAACGCACATAAATGCTAGGCACAAAATAAATTCTAGGGTGCATTATTAGAGGGGTCATCAGCAGGAGGAAGGCAGTCCTATTTCTGGAGAGTGCTGGAGAGTGCAAGATCTGGTGAAATAGATACCCCCTGGAACAACTCCAGGGCATAACCCATTCTGCCTCTGATTCAAATCTATAATAGTGAAAGCGTGCAGATTAGGAGGAAATATTGGTATCACAGCTTTATAGATCAATCATCAATCATCATTCATATGGGTGCATCTGATTGGCTGATTCATATAGTCTTCTCTTGTTACATCTCTTGCTTGCCACAATGCTTTACACTCATGGGGGCCATCTTTCTTTGGTCGATGGGATGGGCAGAAAAGAGGGGGTTTATTAGGAGTAGGGAGTACAAAGACATCTGTTTTCTCTTAATCTTATTTTCAATATGAAGAAAAGATCAAGAACACGGGGACATGAACTCAAACTAGAAGGAGACCATTTCAAGCCAAATCACAGAAAATCCCCCAAACAAAAGCATGTATAAATATAAAAAAAAGGTGTCAGACTCGAAGGATCACTTAGTGTATTTTCTGCCATTGCTCTTCTATATTTCTATGGGGTAGATTTACTAAAGGCAAACAGATGGTGCACTTTGCAAGTGCAGTGTTCTGTTTATCAGTGCAACCCCAACAGTGGCCATCAGTGTTGTCTATCCGTGGCCATCAGGGCTGACAATCAGTGCCCATGAGTGATGCCAATCAGTGCCTATGAGTGCCTCCTCATCAATGTCACCTTTTATTGCCGCCTATCTGTCCCCATCAGTGCTAGTTACCAGTGCCTATCAGTGCCACCTACCAGTTCCTATCAGTGTTCATCAGTGTCGCCTATCAGTGCCCATCAGTGTCCATCAGTGCCACCTACCAGTTCCCATCAGTGCTGCCTATCAGTGTCACCTATCAGTGCTCATCAATGCCGCCTATCAGTGCCAACTATCAGTGCAGCCTCATCAGTGCCTTCTCTTCAGTACCCACCAGTGCTGCCTCATCATCGCCCATCAGTGCAGCTTATAGGTGTCCATTAGTGCTGCCTCATCAGCGCACATCAGTGAAGAAGAAAAATTACCTGTTTTTAAAACGATGAAAAGCATTTTATTATTTCAATATGTTCAGTCTTTTTCATTTATTTAGCAAACAAAAGGTGGTGATGACACCAAAAGAAAGCCCTATTTGTGTGAAAAACATTATACAAATGTTATATGGGTACAGTGTATCATGATCATGAAATTGTCATTCAAAGTGCAACAGTTCTAAAAGCTGAAAAATGGCCTAGGCAAGAAGAGGGTTAAAGCTTCCACTAGACAAGTTAAATTGCAATTAAATGACAACTCTTGACTGCTTTGTTCTGTTTGTAAACAAATGGCTGGGGGTTACAAACATTGGTGTGGGGTTCCCCATAAAAATGCATACCAGATTTTTTTCTTGGTGAGGGTTTGGTATGGATGCCAAGGGAAACCCTGTAATAAGAAAAAACATGTGTGGGATACCCCAAAATTTCCATGCCAGACATTTGGGTCTGGTATGCACTTTAATAGGGACCTCACACTAGAAACATGCTTGGGGTCCTCCAAACTCCACATCAGACCCTTATTTGAGCATTTAGCCTGTCTGGTCAGGAATGTGGGGGGGATCATGCAGTCTCTCCACCTAAACATACCAGTTCATATGACGTTAACATGGGGGTGATGCCTTGTATCATGTTGATGAGGGCAAGACACACTTCCCAACAATCCTGACCCGGAGGTTGCGAAGGACTGTGCGTGGGGGACCTTACTGAAATCTGGAAACTCTCTTTAAGAATATGGGGAACCCCGGGTACTGACCCTCTCTTCGTGAGTGAGTAAGGGGTACATAGTAGTAGTACCTACTTCTGAAAAATGTAAACAATAAAGCACACTTTTTTACATTTATGAAAAAAATAAAAAGTCCCAAAATGTAAATTAATAGTCAGTTATGTCATCCAGCAAGGCAGATTCTCATCACAGTGCATGAAGCTCACCAACTCACTGGAAAAAAGAAAGCACCACAAAACATGTCTAATCTTTTCACTGACTCGCCGAGATTGATAGCTCCTTGGGCTGTCCATTGCAATATAACAATGGGGTAGGGTAAACCCATTGATGTAATCAACCAAATATGGCCATGATCATATTATGTCAATGGTATTACCCAAATACGGTCAAATAGCTATATGTGGGCAATGGTGTCAGTATCTTTCCCTGTGCCTTTGTTTACATTGTGATTCCTAATCAAATGGGCTAAAGGTCAGGCATTCAAATGATTGCCTTAACAATCATTGTTCAGTCTAAGCCTGTACTGTATAAATTGGCAGCTAATTTATAGCCAGCTAAATACAGTAGCATGCCAATTCTACTTCACTTTACTATTGCATATAAGTACAGATTAATAATTTAATAACTCTGTGAGCTTTTCATTGACATTAGTCTGTATGGATTGTGGACACAACTAGACATTTCAGGCAACATAAATTAAACTACATACACTTACAACTAAATGCTTTTGACTGCATACACAGTTATCAGAGAATCATTTATATATGGGGATTTATTAGGCTGCGTACACACAATCAGTCCATTCGATGAGAACGGTCCAAAGGACCGTTTTCATCGGTTAACCGATGAAGCTGACTGATGGTCTGATGTGCCTACACACCATCGGTTAAAAAAACGATTGTGTTAGAACGCGGTGACGTTTACGTGTTTTAACACAACGACGTGCTGAAAAAATGAAGTTCAATGCTTCCAAGCATGCGTCGACTTGATTCTGAGCATGTGCTGCCTTTTAAACGGTGCTTTTGCATACTAACGATCGGTTTCGACCCATCAGTCAGGCGTGAATCGGTCAAATTTTAAAGCAAGTTCTCTTTTTTTTGACTGAAGGATAACTGACCGATGGGAACCCAAACACGATCGGTTTGGACCGATGAAACAGTCCTTCAGTCCGTTTTCATCAGTTTTGACCGATTGTGTGTACGCGGCCTTACTATCATTAGCGTAGAATGTAGTTGGTGATTATGCTGGGTGAATTGTCTATAAGGAAGATCAACAAATTAGGAAATGAGAAACCAGTTTACATATACACCTTTTTTCTTCTAAAATAGATGTACAATGTGGATACTAAATCATGAATCCTCAAGAATTTGATCTGTTTGGTCCCTTTAGCAGATTTTTGTGATTAGATGTATATGCATGATAAAATATAACACATTTTGACTTACAACAGACAATCACTAACTGAATAATATGCTTTGATATATGCCTTTATACCTATAAACCCTATAGTCAAATAACAGTACATACATTTATATCACTCAATGGACATATTGTTTTTTTTGACAAATAAATATTTTTGTCCTACAAAAAACAATTACCAGCTATATGTGTTGTACATATAAAGTGCACCTATTGTGACAGAAAGTCAGGTAAATCTGTGGGTGTTGTCACAGACGGGAGATACATTTCTGCCTTGTTTAGACAATTCACCAATTACTATCAGGTGTTGGCTGCGAGAGGTAGCCAGAAAGGTTTAAGGACCTTGGGTAGCTTCAGATGTTCAGTATGAGGCAATTAAGCAAAAAAACAAAAGGTGCAATCAGCGCAAAAATTCAAATAAACCCTAAATGGATATGCAAGCTAAGCACTACAGAATAACACAAAATTACAGTGATAAATATTGAAAAACGAAACCACAAATAAATAGATAAATTAATTAATTATAATCAATTCATAAATATAAACAATAAGCACAATAATAGAATATTTAAATACGCATGTGGCAAGTGAAGAAAGTCCGTAGGACTAATCAATTCATATATATAAACAATAAGTAAAAATAAAGATAAAAACAGCATGTCATGTGTGGTTCATTCAGCAGGGCGGGTGACGTCATCAAAAGCAGCCCGTCGCCCAGAGTACATGTTACGTTCAAAGAACTTTATCATTGATTAGTTTCTTCACTTGCCATATGCTTAGTTAAATATTCTATTATTGTGCTTATTGTTTATATTTATGAATTGATTATAATTAATTAATTTATCTATTCATTTGTGATTTGCGCTGCACTGTTTCGTTTTTCAATATGAGGCAATTAAGGCCTATATAAGTTATCCAGAGGATTACTACTGATGGCTGCATCCTGAGGCTTTTTGAGTTAAGGAGAGCAGTGAACTGAGAAAGACTTCTGAAAGTGAGGTGGTGTTGATTTTACTGCGTGATAAAATCAAAAAGACTTCTGTTTTTCTGCTGTATGACCAGCAGTGTCTGCCCAGCAGTAGACTGTGTCAGACTCCATAGATAGGTTCCTGTGTGGTGAAGGTAGACACCCCAAGTGGCCAGGGTTTATTTTATGTTTTGTTTATGCTGTTTGGATGCTTGCACTTGTTTCCAGCAATATGGAAGAATAAACCATAATCTTTGTTTTCAACCATCCTCGGCTGCCTCACACACACCCGCTACCGAGCTACCCCCTTACACAATATTAAAACATACCTGATCACTCCATCTTTAGTTTGTAAAATATAAGAAAGCACAAAATGCTTTTGTGGGGTGAAGAAACTGCTTCTGTGGGATCCAGCAATCACTTGACCAAATTATTTTGCTGAAACAGACCAAAGACTGGCTAATTATTCTTTCTGGTTGATATAACCTAAATATATGCTAAAGCTTTTGGACTACCTGCCATGGAATATATAAAGCAGTATTTTCAGTAGCTGACATTAGTCTTTAATTTACTACATTTTAGGAGAATTGGTAAGAAGGGAAGCAGGGCTTAAATTTATAATTTGTAGCTGTAGCTGTGCAGCATTATACAGCAAGTTCAATATATGCAGAGATTAGGATTTTAATATTAATGTAGCGCCTGATTACTTTCCAGAACCGGTGCTAGTGTACATTTAGAGGGGGTCAGAGAGTTAGGTAACTCTGACCATGTCAATTGGTTCAAATTTGAAGCTTCTTTCTCAGCTTTGGCTGTGCTGTGGGCTCATTCTGTAATTTCTGGGGTGCTAATCATATCCTGGGCCGACGGGTGGTAGCAATTGAGTCAAGGATTTGGGTACTTTTTCCCAGCAGCCTATCACACTGTGCATACTGGGAGGGGTATGAGGTAGACGCTATTTTCCTGGGTCTTCTTCGCGTGTGGCGCCCACCTTCAGGGTAGCCATACCACAGCACCCCGTCAAAATGGCCTTCCGTGCCGGGGTCTGCGTGCCACATGGTGTACCTGGTTCCGGGACCATGTTGGTCTGGAACATCTGAACTGCGGCTGGAGCCCATTGTTCAACTGGGTCCCTAATCTAAAGAGGTCCCAAGCGTTAGTCCTGTTAGAGGAAGCTGTTCAGTGGAAAGCCTGCCTGAGGAGTGCCAAGAGAGGCTGGCGTTCCAAGAGGGTTTCGACCATCCACCGGAAGGTAACCGGGTGCTTAGAGGTTGGATGACGGTCGTCTATAAGTCCTAACCTAACTACAACAACCTGAAGGAGATCCAGGTGTCAAGTCTGCTAGGGAGGATTATCTCCGTTGTTTTAATCATAGGCAGGGTCTGTGGCAGAGGTTTTTCCCCAAGTTCTGAGTGACATTCTGGCTGCCAGGCCAGTTAGAGAGGCCTGTCCAGGTGCGCGGTACCCACTCTGGCTGGAGTGGTGAAAAAGAAAGTGTTGTTGGAAGCAACACTGCTTCCCTATCATTTACACCTGAATCTGTTATTTCCATTTCTACTAAATCTCTATTCTTCACCAAGTTCTACTGTTTTTACCCGGCTGGGTAATAAAGAGCACAGAAAAAGACATTCCATTACTGCAACTTTCACCAATTACCCCTAGAGGGCGGAGGAACATGAGGTAACATGCCACCCAAAACAAACCAGCTGCTCCATTCGGGGGTAGTGCTACATTAATGTGCATCTAGATTTATGCACAAAATACTATTTTCTTTTTAGGTTTAGAAATCCAAAAGAATGTAATGAAGCCTGGAAATGTTTCAATACAGTATAGAACAATTTGTTTTAACAAAAGAAAACACATCACATAATTAACAGGTCATTCCGTTCAGATTGTTGTATTTATGTAAAGATCTTACACAAATGTCATTTAATTTTTCTAAATTAAAAAAAGCTAGGATACAAAGTACTTTGTTGCCATCATTTAAAAACTAATATAAATGCCGTAGACTGGCAGAAAGAAATTGGAGATCAATAGTGTGACCTTATAATTCTTGTTTCTACTATCTCTGATTATCTTCATTGAAGAGACATGGCAGAGCAATGTTCTTTCTTAAGTTAGTGGAGCAGAAACTTATTCCATACATCTTACAACTACAATCTGCAGTGGCTACAATGACAATGTTGTCTTTTATTTTATTTGTAATACATACATTTGTTGTAGTTCTTAAACATACTGAAAATAATTTAAAAAAATCTTATAATATAGGTACATTAATATGTTTACATAAGTACTGTATCTTAAATGACAATTGCATATGCTTCCTTAACCACTTGCAGACCAGTCCCTGTATAAAAAATTGCCAGTTTGCTGCACTATTTTTCTAAGAGGACATATCAGTACATCCTCCAGGGACTGCATTCTTGATCACAGGCAAAAGGAACAGAGCCAGTCAGAGTGGATTGCAGTGACTGAACACAGTGTATGACGATTGTAAGCAATGGCTGTGGTTTGCAGCCAGGTGTTTCTTTT
This sequence comes from Rana kukunoris, assembly GCA_029574335.1. NCBI lineage: Eukaryota > Metazoa > Chordata > Amphibia > Anura > Ranidae > Rana > Rana kukunoris. The sequence continues at coordinate 244,837,133 of CM056059.1, forward strand.
TTCTTACACATTGGAGGAGTTGTGGGAAGAAAGGCAGGACTTTACACTGTGATTGTCAGCCAGCACCAGTACATAGTTCTAGTGAGAACCAAAAACAGTGCCCGTATAAGAACCAGTACAGTGTGATAATGCCAATACCAGTAACTGTGAAGTACCACTGCAGGCATTCTAAAATCAGTGTCAGCCTAGCCACATTGTCCTGATTGCCATCCAGAACCAGTACAGATATTCTAATACCATTTTAGTCAGCATCAGTGTCCTGAATGCTTACCATCACCAGTACATATGTTAAAATGCCAGTGTCAGCCAGTTACAGTGTCCAGGTCACCATTCAGCACTAATAATAATTTTCTAGTAACAGTATTAGCCAGTACCATTGTCCTGACTGACAGCCACATCAGGACAAGTGTTATCAGGTACCAGTATCCGTCACAACCAATTCCCAGTGCCCTGATCACTAGCCAGCACCAATACTAGCGTCATCAGTTACCAGTTCAGAAGCTGCCAAAAATACAAAAAATATATACATTAATGAAGTGCTATTTAATATTCTTAGTATGACTAATGAGAGTAGTGGAGAGACCACACAGTAAGGCCGCGTACACACGATCAGACCGGTCCGATGAAACTGGTCTTAAGACCAGTTTCATCGGACCAATTCGATGGTGTGTGTGGCCCATCAGACCGTTGTCAGTCGGACGAAAGTTTTAAAACTTGCTTTAAAATCTGTCCGTCGGACACTTGTCCATCGGACAGATTCGATGGTTAGTACACAAAAGCATCTGACCAAAAACCTGCGCATGCTCAGAATCAAGTCGACGCATGCTTGGAAGCATTGAACTTTGTTTTATCAGCACGTCGTTGTGTTCTACGTCACCGCGTTCTGGCCTGATCAAATTTTTGGTCCGATTTTTGGTTCCGGTCTGAACGTGTGTACGTGGCCTTAAATTCAGATTCTGTATGAACACATAGAAAGCAGAGGTTTAGTAAATAATACCTCTGGCTTAAAGGATGAAGAGGCCTCTGCTAAAAGAGTCATGCATACTGTTCCACCATGAAGTAGGGTGAGAGCTTTCTGAAATGTGGCTATATTGTGGGTGTTTCTTCTGTCTGTGCCTGCAAAAATGTGATAGGCTTATAACTTTCATAAGGGCACATAAATTATTTGATTGGTTTATAACTGAAAGCAGAAAGGAAGTGTCAGTAAAATTTCCTTTATATAGTAAAACAGTGTTACATGGCCAAGTAATTGTCAGACAAAGTATCACAATTTAGACATGGACGCCGTCAATACATTTGTTTTGTTCCATTTCGTATTGGCTGTTAATTCGTAATTTTTGTTAGATTCGTAAAATTTTCATAAAGTTATTAACATTCGTTATGATAAATTTAAAAAGCAAACCCAGAAAGTCAGCAGTGCTGCTGACTTCCTGGGTTTGCTTTTTAAATTCATCATAACGAATGATCGTAATTGTTCCGAAAATTCGTATTCAATCCAAAATGAATTTCGGACACGAATTACGAAATACAAACTAACAGGCTACAAACAAACTCGTCAGGAACTCAGCACAGAACAGGGATGGTGGGAGCCCCTCATAATGAGCACAGCAGTAGTACAACCCACTGGAGGAAGTCAGCACAGCACAAGGATGGTGGAAGCCCCTCATAATTAGTACAGCACAGCAGGGGCATAGCCCCAGGAGGAAGTCAGCACAGCACAGGGATGGTGGGAGCCCCTCATAATTAGTACAGCACAGGGATGGTGGGAGCCCCTCATAATGAGCACAGCAGGGGCACAGCCCCAGGAGGAAATCAGCACAGCACAGTGATGGTGTGAGCCCCTTATAATAAGCACAGCAGGGGTACAGCCCCAGGAGGAAGTCAGCACAGCACAGGGATGTTGGGAGCCCCTCATAATGAGCACATCAGGGGTACAGCTCCAGGAGGAAGTCAGCACAGCACAGGGATGGTGAGAGTCCCTCATAATGAGCATAATGAGGCGACGACTGCCATATTGAGAAAGTTATTTTTTTGCTTTTTAAATTCATCATAGTAAATGTCTGTAATTGTTATGAAAATCTGTATTCCATATATATTGAATTTCGGACACGAATTACGAAATACAAACTAACGGCCTGGGCTACAATACCTTTCTCAATAATTAGGGTTGTCCCGATACCACTTTTTTAGGACCGAGTACAAGTACCGATACTTTTTTCAAGTAGTCGCCGATATCGAATACCGATACTTTTTTTAAATGTCCCCCACATATGCAGCCATGTCCCCCACATATGCAGCCATGTCCCCCACATATGCAGCCATGTCCCTCCAGCCATGTCCCCCACATATGCAGCCATGTCCCTCACATATGAAGCCATGTCCCTCCAGCCATGTCCCCCACATATGCAGCCATGTCCCTCCAGCCATGTCCCCCACATATGTAGCCATATCCCTCCAGCCATGTCCCCCACATATGCAGCCATGTCCCTCCAGCCATGTCCCCCACATATGCAGCCATGTCCCTCCAGCCATGTACCCCACATATGCAGCCATGTCCCTCCAGCCATGTCCCCCACATATGTAGCCATGTCCCTCCAGCCATGTCCCCCACATATGCAGCCATGTCCATGTCCCTCCAGTCATGTCCCCCACATATGCAGCCATGTCCCTCCAGCCATGTGCCCCACATATGCAGCCATTTCCCCACAGCCATGTCCCCCACATATGCAGCCATGTCCCTCCAGCCATGTCCCTCCAGCCATGTCCCTCTAGCCATGTCCCTCCAGCCATGTCCCTCCAGCCATGCCCCCCCATACCTAGCCGGCAAAAGCCGCCGAAAGCCGCCAAACGCCGCCGCCGCACGGAGAACATCACAGCATTCATTTGAATAGCTGTTTTGCCCGCACATATAGACACTCCCCCTTGCTCGGGATTGGACAGATCACGATCACCCATCCAATCCCGAGCAAGGGGGAGTATCTATACACAGCGGGAACACTACAGCTATTCAAATGAAAGCTGTGATGTTCCCGCACGCCGTTTAACACATGCGGCGGCTTTCGATGCGGCGGCAGTGGCGGGGGGTATTCTATTTAGGTATCAGGGGTATTTGCGGGAGTACAAGTACTCCCGCAAATACTCGGTATCAGTCCCGATACCGATACTGGTATTGGTATCGGGACAACCCTATCAATAATGGTAGTCGTCTACTCATTATGCTCATTATGAGGGGCTCCCACCATCCCTGTGCTGTAACTTCCTGCAGAGGCTACAATACTAGAAACTCTTGCATAGGCCATAAATTCTCTTGCAGGTAACGAGTTTGTAGACTGCAACTCTGAGAACGGTTTAATACGTTCCTGATATTTTTAATCCCATAGTTCCCCCAATGTTGCAAATACAGATCTGGAGACAAAAAAGAAAGAGCTGTCACAGGGATGGGTAAATTTTTTATAGTTAACATGGGTATTTTTATTCTTCATGAAGTAATCCCATGCCTGTAGTGTAGCAGCTATGGTCGGGTGTTGCTTATAATTTGTTTGCTTATCTATGATTGTGGAGAACAAAAGATCTTTAATGTCACCTTGTTCTACCGGGGCCTGTTCTGCTTTACACTACTGGGTTTGATCCGAGGTATTGAACCAGGATTTGCCTTGATATTCTTTGATATTAGGGACTCCCATTCCCCCTATTTTCCTGTGTTTCATAAGAATGTTGTGTGGGCATCTGGCTTTTTCCCCTCCCATATAAATTTGGATAAAGATCTTTGCATATTTACATAAAAATTAGCCTGGAATTTGGATTGGGACTGCTTTAAAATAGTATAACAGCTTAGGGAGCAAAAACATTTTATATGCTGCTAATCTGCCCGACCAGGAGAGATAAAACGTTTTAAGCCTATTGATTTCCAGTGCAAAACTATTTATCAGGAGTTCGAAGTTAGAACTGTATAGTTGTGAAAGCAGGTTAGTTAACGTAAGACCTAGATATTGAATTGAGTCCTTCGCCCATGGATATAGTAGTGACTTTTCATTTTGTGGTCTACTGCTAAGCTCAATATGCTTGACTTGGTCACGTTTACCTTATAATAAGAGACAGCATTGAACAATTATAGTATTTCATTAACTTTCCTCAGGGATTGAGACAGATTGGAGAGCGACAGAATGACGTCATCTGCAAATAATGTTATGGTGTGCATTTCCTTCCCTAAATTATTTCCTTCAATTTGAGAGTTAGTTTTCGAATTTTTTCAGCCAAAGGTTCCATCACAAGGAAAAAGATCAGGGGTGATAAAGGGCACACCTGTCTTGTGTCATTTGTGACAGAGAATTGTTCTGAGACTAGGCCTTTGGTGAACACATTTGCTGAGTGGCAGTCAGATCACCTTAGGCCAGGTGACAGATGCACTCCATAGGAGTCAGGAGTGCACTGCTAAGGTAGTGGACCCTAGGACTGACTGCTGCGGATGGGACTCTGGTATGTTTAGGAAGGCAGGTCCACTGGAGAACCAACAGAGATCCCACTGGGAGCTAGAGCATAGATTCCCCAGGGAGCGGGGTCTAAAAGCCAGCAGGTGTTCACCAGAGCCTCTAGTGGTGAGGATGGACTGTGCTCACAATAGACTACAGAATAAAGAGGAAGGAAGCAGCAGCTTGGAACAACGAGGATAGTCAGGAGATTAGCCAAAAGGTCAGGGCAACAAGCAGATAGGGATAGTCGAAAAACACGCCAAGGTCGGGGTATTGACGAGGGCAGTCAAGAACAAGCCAAAGTCAGTAAACACGATCAGACGTAAAACACAGAGCAATGAGCACACAGGAGCCAAAACACACAGTATTGATCAGCACGGCTGGCTTGCAGTGCACAGGTTAATATAGAGTTCCCTGATAGGGCCTGGGGTGGAGCCATGATTAGAGGAGAGATTACTTAAGCAGCCAGGTGAAAGTGGCTGGCCTCTTAATCTGAGGACATGGAGAGGTAAGCTGACAGACAAACATTACTGTTTAACAATGACAGTTCCCCTCCCTCTTACGAGGCCTCCCCCTCCCCTGCCTGGGCCCAGGCTTAGAGGGAAACGTCAGATGAAACCTCCTCAACAGACAAGGTGCAAAGACCTCAGATGCAGTGATGCAAGACCTCTCCTCAGGGTCAAACCCTTTCCAATGCACAATGTACTGAAGAATGCCTCTACAGAGCCAAGAATCCAGAACTTGGCTAACCTCGTACTTTAGATTATACTCAGAGACCAGAACTGAGGTAGGGAGAAGACGAGAGGATTTATTGAGGACTAAAGGCTTTTTAGGAATAAGCAAGAACATGAGAGGACCTGCAGGAGTCTGAGGAAGATCCCCCAGGCCCTTAAAGATGAGCTGGACTTTGAGCACAGGACCATCAGACTAGGGCAGAGGTCAGTGAATCCCTGAAGTCAAGTTGGTTAAAAGGTGACAAGTCACAGGAGTTAGACTGGATAGCTGAAACACAATCATAATGCAGAGAGCCCTGAAAAAAAGGTTGAAAACCCCACCTGGCTAAATGAGGCAGTCTATCCAAAGGATGGATTGAGCCTCTTAGACAGGTTTGAATGGACATAATAGTAGTACGGTGAGACCAGGTTACCGAAGGTCCTGAATAAAAAAAGTAGGAGGCTCACTGGACTGGACTGGCATAACTGGTGCAGAGACCGACTGAATAGCATCGGCAGGTGTAGAGACTACCTGAATCGCATCGCAAGGCATAGCGACTGTGGAACTTGCAGACAAGTTAGCCTGGCTGTGCGTCCAAGGGTGTTTAGGGACAGACAAAGGTAAATGGTTAGGCAAAACTGGAGTGAATGATCGGCTTAGGTTCACAGGTGGGCTCTTCATCCAGAGTGCAACTTAGAGAGTGCATCAGCCCGATTATTGCAGGACACATCCCAGAAATCGCTATATGCAGTAGGAAGAGCAAAAGATACTGGGATGGTGGCAACCGGAACTTTCTCTTCTGGGGCAACCTTGAGTAGGCAGGATGAGGAACCCTGAACCAGGATCTGTCCAGCAGACCAGTCAACGTGTGGAGAATGGAGCTGTAACCAAGAAAGACCCAAAACTAAGTTGAGTCCTTAGGTAAGATAAGGAAGGATATTCACTCCTGGTGGAGTGTCCCTACCAACATCTTAACAGGGAAGGTCTGGAAGCGGATAGACATGTGATAAATGTGTGCTAACAAATGTGCAGAATTTAAATAGCCATCAACCAATCAAAAAAGTCTGAAAAATAAAAAAAACAGGAAAAACCAAGGCTCCTCCCACCCCCAGACTGGTATGACGACACAAATCCTGCCAATAACAGCTTAAAAACTTTAACCACCCTGGCGGTATGATTCCTTCTGGTTTTAGGTGCTGAAAGCAGTACAATTATTTTGCATGAAAATTTGTATTTTAGGCCTGCAATTCTTAGAAATAACTCACTTAAATCTGTCCAAACAAGAGTCTAGTAGACATCCCGGGTATGATAAAGTTTGAAACACAAAATCTTAAATTATAATATAATAAATAACTATAAATAATTACCGTATTTATCGGGGTATTGCGCACTCCGGTGTATAGCACGCACCCCTAATGTGGACCTGTAAAAAAAAAACATTTTAGTACTTACAGTTTTGGTGTCTTGGGCAGCGTCCATCGGTGGCCTTGTCCGGTCCGGCATCTGTCTTCGGCATCAGTGGTGTCCTCCTGGCTTCTCCAGCGAGCGCCTCAAATCGAATCCCTGCTTCCAGCGCTCAGTTTGAATGACTCAGCCGACATAAAATGAGTGCAGTACACTCGGGTACATTCGGCCAGGCTTGGCTTCACTCGTGCTCACGCTCTGTGACGTTCATGCGTGAGCATGAGCGAAGCCGAGCCTGGCCGAATGTACCCGTGTGTACTGCACTCGGTATATGTTGGCGGCTCAGTTCAAGCTGAGCGCCGGAAGCGGGTATCGGCGTATATCGCGCACCCACGGCGTATATCGCGCACCCACGATTTCCCCCTTATTTTAAGTGTGCGGTATACGCTGATAAATACGGTATAACAAATAATAACGTAATTATAATAAAAATTATTTGATAATGTAATCAAATCAAAAACACTGAAATTTGCTCCGTTGCAGAATTGTCGCTCTCATTATTTTTATTGTTTGATGACGAATTTCTCCACAAAAAAGTTATCCTAATGGCGTGTATCTCCAAGCACTATGAAGCTGGACCAGCTGTTGGGAAACATCTGTGTGTGGCGCACAATCTAATTATAGATTTGTGCCAGTGTAAGGGGGATCACGGTGGCAATCACAGGCCAATGCAGTGGCATTACCCAGGCAACCAAGGACACCATGACGTGTAGGATGTGTGATGTTGGCAATGCGGGGATGCTGAGCTTAACAACACCCGCCGGCCGCGTGCGCGCGTTGTGATGGTGGTGAACAAAGCTAGGGACACTGCAGTGCTGGGGAAGCCAATGTCATGGAAACGAGTGACGTTGGTGGACCCCGCCCATAGGCGGATTGCACCCAATCAAAGGGAAGTGGGCGGGGAGGTGCAGGTGAGAAACATGAGTGAGTGGACAAAGCAGAGAACAACAATAGACTGAAGAAAGAAGGACTGGAAAAAGAAAGGGAGAAAAAAGGGGAAAAAAGTTTGTTCCCCTTTTTTCTCCCATTCTTTTTCCACTCCTTGGTTTTTCAGTCTATTGTTGTTCTCTGCATTGTCCACTCACTCATGTTTCTCATGTTACCAGTCTGTGGGTGGGAGGTTGGTTTTTCCTGTTCTTTTTTTGTTTGTTTTGTTTTTCTGACTTTTTTGATTGGCTGATGGCTATTTAAATTCTGTACATTTGTTACCCCACATTTATCACATGCCTGACCAAGGGGTCCTGTGTGACTCTGAAATGTTGCACTCTCCTTATGTTGTGATAGTCAAGTGATTCTCAGCTCTAAGGTTGATGAAGTAAAGGTGGACATTTCTTTGGTCAGACAATATGTCCACAAACTCAGAGACAGAGTCACAGAATCATCTTTGCAGGATTCATCAGTCACGCAATAACAATTACATGAGTTCATGCAGAAATAACATGATCTGGAGAATAGGCAAGCCGTAATAACATCTGATTCTGTCAGGAGTGTGTAAATTCTCCTGTTTTATGACAGATGCTGGCCTCATTCCAGCATCCTGGTTTTGGCTGTGATCCATTCTTCCTGTTTACCTGTCCACCTGCAAGGTGATTGATGTAGTCACTCTTTGGGTGGAAACCAAACCTGATTTAAGCCGGCCAAGCCTGCAATCTCATGCTTGTGATAGTGTGTGAAACACGTTCTTCAAACTCCCTGTTTGTTTTCCCAGTTCCTGTGCCTGCTAGATTGGATTCCCTTGTTGATATACTCACATTGGATATTGACTACACTCAGAACTCAGCCTGCCTTGAACCCAAACTGTCACTGACCACTCTGCCTGCCTCCAAATGCAAGTACATGTTCAGTGTGCTCAATTCACACATGCACTGGCATGGTAGCCAGGCACTATAGCATTGTGTAATTACGTTATATATACTGAGGGGTTTTGAGTAATGTCCTTGGAGGCAAATCATAGCTTTTGGGTGGAGTAGAGAGAGTGGAGAATCCCCATGAAGTGCTGGTCAAATCCCCATTGCTCCATGAGGATGAAAATATAAGGCCATTTTACCAAGTCAAAAGCCTTATGTAAATCAAGGGATAAAAGCATTCCCTCTTGTCTTTGGCCTTTGTCCCAGCTAGATTGCAGAAGGTATACAATGTCTATGGCCCTTCTGATTTGGTCTGGCCCCTGTCTACCTGGAATAAACCCCACTTGGTCTTTATGAACAGTTTATGAACAATTAATGAAGTAGGCTAGACAATTGATTGACCAGGATTTTTGTTAATATCTTTACGTCATTATTTATGAGGGAGATAGGTCTGTAGGTCACTTCCTCCTGATTTTTTGGGGGTTTGGGAATCACTGTTATGTAGGCAGTGTTGAGGATCTAAGGGAGATCCCAGGACTTTCGAATTTCAAAATGTTGCCAAGTAAGGAGCCAGAGTGTCAGCAAAAGCCTTGAAATACGGTACTGAAAGACCATCAGGTCCAGGAGCTAATCCCTTCTTGAGGTTTTTTAATGATTTTGGGGAGGGTGTGGGTGCGATACTGAGGTGAAAGTTTAGAGGCTCACATAGAGCCAATTTTATCTTTCTGTGAGTAGAATTTGGCAACAGGGGCACATGTCTAAAGTAGCTAATAGATTTTTCCTTTTTTTCCATTAATTGAATAAAAAAAAAAACTGATGTGATTTCCCCATCCACACATTTTAGGTGAATGGGGGTAATCACTTCCGCTGAGCTGTGCTGTGCGAAGACTTTGCAGCGAACCATGGGTGGAATACTAACTTACACAAATCAGTTTGCTCACAACCACTCCCAGAACTTCTCCTCACTTACAGACTAGTGTTGAGCAGAATATGCCATATTCGATTTCGCGATATATCTCGAATATATAGTCGAATATTCGAGAAATATTCGCTAAATACGAATATTCGTGATATTTTTTGGAAATTAAATTATTGCGAATTTTCGCTATTGCGATTTTTCGCTATTGCTATTTTTCGCTATTGCGAATATTCGAGAAATGCGGAATGGAGCACTCTGATTGGCTCAGAATATTCGTGATATATTACAATACAAAATAATTGCGAATATTCGAGAAATGCGGAATGGAGCACTCTGATTGGCTCAGAATATTTGTGATATATTACAATACACAATAATTGCGAATATTCGGCAAATGCGGAAGGAGCACTCTGATTGGCTCAGAATATTCGTGATATATTACAATACACAATAATTGCGAATATTCGGCAAATGCGGAAGGAGCACTCTGATTGGCTCAGAATATTCGTGATATATTACAATATAAAATAATTGCGAATATTCGAGAAATGCGGAAGGAGCACTCTGATTGGCTCAGAATATTCGTGATATATTACAATACACAATAATTGCGAATATTCGAGAAATGCGGAAGGAGCACTCTGATTGGCTCAGAATATTCGTGATATATTACAATATAAAATAATTGCGAATATTCGAGAAATGCGGAATGGAGCACTCTGATTGGCTCAGAATATTCGTGATATATTACAATACAAAATAATTGCGAAATTTCGAGAAATGCGGAATGGAGCACTCTGATTGGCTCAGAATATTCGTGATATATTACAATATAAAATAATCGCGCGATATCGCTATTGCCGAACAATCGCATTGCGATTTTTCGGCAATATAAAATGAGCGCTGCAGCTACTCGGCCCAAGGTCTCTAATCATACCAGCAATGCTTTTAGACGTCGATGGGGATCTCTAGGATGTGATCTGTTCTAAAAAAAAAATTGAAAAAATTTGAATATTCGAAATAGCGAATATTCGCCGCGATATTCGTGTTATTCGCGAATACTCGAATATGCAATATTCGTAGCGAATATTCGCAATGCGAATATTCGTGAGCAACACTATTACAGACAGAGAGGGCACAATTTGGGGCACTGCACGTACGGCTTGCAATGTACTGTGCCACCAGATATGAGTGGTGTGTTTAAGTAGTACTATTCCTATCAGTTTAATCTCTGTTATGTCCCCTATCAGGGGACGTGTATGGAATAGATTTTAGGAAATGGGAGATGGAAAAAGATGCTTGGTTGGTCCTGTTACTTCCAATTTGGGGCACTGCGAGTATGCCTTGCAATGTACTGTGCCACGAGATATGAGTGGTGTGTTAAGTAGTACTATTCCTATCAGTTTAATCCCTGTTACATCCCCTATCAGGGGCCGGTCTATGTAATAGATTTTAGGAACTGGGAGATGGAAAAAGATGCTTAGTTGGTCCTTCTACTTCCAATTTGGGGCACTGCGCGTGCGCTGTGCAATGTACTGTGCCACCAGATATGAGTGGTGTGTTAAGTAATACTATTCCTATCAGTTTAATCCCTGTTACGTCCCCTATCAGGGGACATGTATGGAATAGATTTTAGGAACTGGGAGATGAAAAAAGATGCTTGGTTGGTCCTGCTACTTCCAATTTCGGGCACTGCACGTACGCCTTGCAATGTACTGTGCCACCAGATATGAGTGGTGTGTTAAGTAGTACTATTCCTATCAGTTTAATCCCTGTTACGTCCCCTATCAGGGGATGTGTATGGAATAGATTTTAGTCAACCGCAAAGAGTTGTCAATAGTTGACACACAATGACATACATTTTATTCCTCTATGTGCCACTCTTGGTGTAGTGATGACTGTGCTTGTGCGCACGTTTGGGAGATTGCAGGCAATGTTTTTTTTTTTCAAAGCCTATGGTCGTGCTGAGGTAGTTCAGTGACAGTTAAGTGACCCAGAAAACAATTATTCTGCAGTGTGGGCCTTTTTTTTAGATTAGTTTAGTTACTATGCATGCAAGCTACACCAGATATGAGTGGCACTGTGCACTGGATGAAGTTGGCAGAGTAGACGCTGTAGGCCTGACACACGCGCTTGCAGACAACTAACTGCTATTCTATTACAGTCAAAACAATTTTTTTTAGGTAATCTACTGTGACACCAGATATGAGTGGTGGCACTGGGCAAGTGGGCACAGCATACACTGTGAGCCTGACACACATGCTGGCAGGCAACTGACTGCTATTCTATTACAGTCAAAATTGTTGTTGTTTTTTTTTAAATGTAATCTACTGTGATACCAGAATTGAGTGGTGGCACTGGGCAAGTGGGCACAGTATATGCTGTAAGACTAACACACACGCTGGCAGGCAACTGCAATTAGATTACAGAGGGAAAAATAAAGCAGACTGATGTACTAGCCTTAAAAAGGGCTTTTTGGGGTTCTGTCAGGATGCTGTCCTTACAGCAGAGATCAGATGAGTCTTTCAGGACTGGAATGGACACTGAATACACTGGCCTAGCTATCGATTTCCCTATTAAATCAGCAGCAGCTATACTGTCCCTCCTCTCACTAAGACTGCAGCTTCCGAATGAATCTAAAATGGATGCTGTCCAGGAGGTGGGAGGGTCTGGGGGGCAGGGTATGCTGCTGATTGGCTGGAATGTGTCTGCTGACTGTGAGGTACAGGGTCAAAGTTTGCTCAATGATGAAGAATAGGGGGGGGGGGGGGGGGCGAACATTGTATATGTTCGCCCGCCTCGGCGAACGCGAACAAGCTATGTTCGCCGGGAACTATTCGCCAGAGAATAGTTTGGGACATCTCTAGTGGTGATGAAAAAAAAAATCTTCAGTGCCAGTACCATTGCTGATTTCCAATGAGGCCCATCAAGCATATGCAAGTGTTCATATCCTCCAGTCACAGGGGCAAAGGTGGACAAGGAAACAAGAGCACCTGACCTGTTTCGCCGGTCAACATTGGCTTCATCAGAGGCAGTGTGGTCCCATCTGTGCACAAAAGCCCACTGAGCTTTTAAATAGCAAACCTTGTGTGTCTCAACAATGTACCAAAATCAACTGTTTATCTTTTTTTAAGACAGATAAAACTTTATTTTGGTTGTATTTAGTCACAACTGTTTTTTTTTTTTGCTATATAAGAAAACAAATACTGAACATTTTGAAAAAAAAACATGTTTTTCTTAGTTTTTGTTACAAAACATTGCAAATAAATAAGCGTTCTTCATCATCGTAGTCTAAAATGTTTAAAAAAATAACCCAATTCAATGTATTGTATTTTGTCTGTGCAAAAGTTTTACAAGTCTACAATCTATTGTATATATATATATATATTTGAAAATGTATCTATCCTGATGTACTGACCGCTCATCTCATTTCTTGAGGCCCTAAAATGCAAGGGCAGTAAAAATACCCCACACATTACCTCCTTTTGAAAATTAGACAGTCCAAGGTATTTAGTAAGAGGTATGGTGAGTTTTTCGAAGTTGTGATTTTTCGTCACAATTTTTGGGGAAAATTAAGGAATTAAATAAAAAAAAAAATCACAAATGTTAAATACTGTCAAGTACCGGGTCCTGGCATAGTGCCGTCTTAAGCCTTTGAAATGCCTTTTCAGCCTCGGCATTCCATTTGATCATGATGGACTTTCGACCTTTGGTGAGGTCAGTCAGCGGTGCCGCAAGGGTGGCAAAGTTGGGGACAAACCTCCTATAGTACCCCACTAGGCCTAAAAACGCTCTGACCTGTTTCTTTGTTAGGGGGCGGGGCCAGCCCTGTATGGCCTCTACTTTGCTCATTTGGGGCTTCACTAACCCTCTACCTACAATGTATCCTAGATACTTGGCTTCCTCCACCCCAACCGCACACTTCTCCGGATTGATGGTGAACCCTGCCCTTCTCAAGGAGTCTACCACTGCCTGTACTCGGGGAAGGTGGGAATCCCAATCCTTACTGAAAATGACAATGTCATCAAGGTAAACGGAGGCATACCGTTGGTGGGGACGCAAAGTTTTGTCCATGGCCCTTTGGAATGTGGCGGGGGCGGAGTGTAAACCAAACGGCATTCTCTTGTACTGGAAATGACCCTCCGGGGTAGGGAAAGCTGTTTTCTCTCTGGCCTCTTTGGTTAGGGGAATCTGCCAGTAACCTTTTGTGAGGTCCAGTGTGGTGATGTACCTGGCAGGACCCAACCTCTCAATCAGCTCATCTACCCGTGGCATGGGGTATGCATCGAACTTGGAGACCTCGTTGAGTTTTCTAAAGTGGTTGCAGAAGCGGAGAGTACCATTGGGTTTGGGCACCAATACGATCAGACTGGACCACTCGCTCTGCGACTCTTCGATGACCCCAAGTTCAAGCATCCTTTTCACCACTCCAGACACTGCCACCCTGTGAGCTTCTGGGATACGGTAGGGTTTAAGCCGGACTGTCACCTTGGGCTCGGTCACAATGTCATGCTCGATGATGTTGGTGAGTCCTGGCAACCCTGAAAACATGTCCCTATTCCTTTGCAGAAACTCTTTTGCTTGCTGGGTTTGGGGCCTAGTTAGGGTAGCCGCAACCTGCACCAGGTCGATCCCTACCTGGTCCCCTGACTGTACCGCCACCACTGCGGACACTGGTTCTCTGTCTTTCCAGAGCTTCAACAAATTTACGTGATAAATTTGGTAGGGTTTTCTTTTCCCTGGTTGGTGTACCTTATAGTTTACCTCACCCACTTTCTCCACTATTTCAAACGGACCTTGCCACTTGGCCAAGAACTTGCTTTCTACCGTTGGTATTAGAACAGCTACCCTGTCACCTACTTGGAACTGTCTCACAATAGCCGACCGGTTATATACCCTTCTTTGGGCATCCTGAGCATTCTGCATGTGCTCTCTTACCAGCGGCATCACCTTAGCCACTCTTTCTCGCATTTGAGAAATATGTTCCACCACGGTTTTGTGCGGGGAGGACTCACTTTCCCATGTTTCCTTTACCAGATCAAGCAACCCCCTGGGCCTCCGTCCGTACACTAGCTCAAATAGTGAGAAACCCGTGGATGCCTGTGGTACCTCCCGGATAGCGAACAATAGGGCAGGGAGCATCATATCCCAATCTTTCCCATCTTTCTGGACGACTCTTTTTAACATAGACTTTAGGCCCCGTACACACGGCTGAGGTTCTCGCCAGAAACCAGCGAGAACCTCGCTGGGAGCTGCATTCCAGCGAGAACCTTGGCCGTGTGTATGCTCTCTGCTCGCCCCGCCCGTCGGGAAACCCGTAGAGCAAATAGAGAATAGGTTCTCTATTTGCTCGACGGCCCGTCGGGATGAATGGCTGGTTGCCATTCCAGACGGGCGGGTCGCAGATTCTGACGGCCGGCAGAGAACCTTGACGGGCGGAACGATGTGTTCCGCCCGTCGAAGTTCCCTGTCCTGTGTACGGGGCTTCAGAGTTTTGTTAAATATCTCAACTAGGTCATCGGTCTGCGGGTCATAGACGGACGTCCGCAACTGCTTAATCTGAAACAGCCTGCACAAGTCCGCCATCACCTTGGACATAATAGGGGTGCTCTGATCCGTTAATATTTCCTTGGGGAACCCAGTTTGTGAGAACATTTGAAATAACTCCTGGGCAATGGACTTAGAGGATGTTTTTCTTAACGGGACTGCTTCTGGGTATCTAGTGGCGTAGTCCAGGATGACCAATATGTATTGGTGCCCCCTTGCCGATTTTACCAGGGTTACTACAAGATCCATAGCGATCCGCTCAAACGGGACCTCAATAATTGGCAAGGGTACTAGGGGGTTTCTATAGCGAGGCACCGGGGCAGTTAACTGGCAAACAGGACAAGACTCACAATATCTTTTAACCTCCGCCTTCACCCCTGGCCAGTAAAACCGGTCGGTTATCCTGGCCTCCGTTTTCTCTGCCCCCAGGTGTCCTCCTAATGCATCATTGTGGGCTAGATCAAGGAGCATCCGCCTATACGGTTGAGGGACCAGCAACTGTTCTATGGGTTCCCCTCGGCTCTCAACCACACGATAGACTAGGTCCCCCTTCAATGCAAAATGAGGAAACCTCTGATCTGCATCTGGTATCTGTGAAACCCCACCAATGACAGAAACCTGCTCTCGAGCATTGACCAGGGTAAGGTCCTGTAACATGGCGGTGCCAAACGCACCCCTGGGTACGTCCAGGTCTGGATGCACTGGCCTTTGGGATGTTTCCCCCTCACCCTCCTCAACCGGGATAAGCTCCTCGTCATCCTCCCCCAGCATGACTCCCCCTCAGAGGTCAACTTGGTTTTCAGACCAGACACCGGACTATTATTATTAGAACTAAGATTTTCTGCAACGTCATTATCACTAACAAGTCTCTCTACATTAGAGGGGTGTGTTGTAGAGGTTTCAGGCCCGGATCCCCCAGACTCTGTCCTATCTGAACTCAGTGTCCTTAGTTCTCCTGGCAGACCCGTCTGTACCTGGTTCCATAATTCCAAAAATATTGGACAGTACCACCCCACTATGATATCATGTATCAGGCTTTTTACCACCCCAACCTCCTGGGTAACCGAGGTTTGACCATAGGACATAGTTACTGGGACCAAGGGGTACTCCTTGGTGTCCCCATGGATACACACTACCCGTAGGGTCTTAGTTACTGGACCAATCCTTCCAAGTACCCGGGCATGTACCAGCGTGACCATGCTACCAGAGTCCAGTAGAGCCTTGGCCGGAAGGTGGTTTACCCACACTTCACACTCGAATTGTCCGGAAGCCAGGTCAAGATGCGTGGCACACGCTCTTTGCGCATAGAAAGAGCTTCTTCGGGCAGCCCCACAATCCATAGGCTCCTCCTGGAGCGGGCACTGTGCCCGGGTATGCCCCCAGGACCGACATCGCCAACACTGAATGTCTCCCATCTTTGGCACAGGAACCGACCTCCGTGGTTCTATGGCAGACGGTGTAGATCTGCGGACGCCAACATCTGGCAAGGCTTCTCTCCTCGGGGTGGTGGCTGGTCTGGGTGTCCTTGGCGTGAGTTCCCGACGCTTGGCGGGCCCAAGCAGGTCCTCCACCATGGTGTACCGTTCGACCAGCTCGACCAGCTGGTCAGCATTAGTGGGGTTTCCAAGGCTTACCCAGCGCTGTAGGTCATCTGGTAGGGACCGTAGGTACCAGTCCATCACCACCCGTTCCACCATTTGTGGACCTGTCAACTTTTCCGGCTGCAGCCATTTTTTAACTAACTTAATTAGTTCATGCATTTGGGACCTGGGTGGTTGGTCCAATTTGTACCGCCAGCGATGCACCCTCTGAGCCCGGACAGCTGTGGTCACCCCCAGGCGGGCCAGGATCTCAGTATTTAGACATTCATAGTCTTTGATGTACTCAGCTGGGAGGTCAAAATAGGCCTTTTGCGGGTCACCAGTGAGAAAAGGGGAGATAATGCCGGCCCATTGGTCCCGGGGCCATGCTTCTCTCTCTGCTATCCTTTCAAAGGTGGTAAGAAAGGCTTCCACGTCATCGCTGGGTGTTAGTTTTTGCAAAAAATGGCTGGCTCTAACAGACACTGGGTTGCTAACGGCAACGGCCGATTGCTAACGGCAACGGCCGCATGCCAATAGCCCATTGGGCTATTGGCATGCAGTGACGCCACCGCGTTCGACGTTGTGAGGAAAGGCTCCTCGTGTTGCCATCGGCATTCGTTTTAGGATCGCATCCAATTTTTCGTTTTATGATCGAATTTCATATTCGCTTGTAAGTAGTTTTTTTTATTCGATATTAAATCTCCTTGATGGTTTTACACTATGTGCGGCCTCTTCGTTTCTTTCATTATGTTTGACGGTTCCTGCACCTCTATTGAGGACCATCTATGAGACCACACTTCAGAATCAAACATTGTCATCTGCTTAGCCTCTGAGCGGCTGTTTGAGCTGGATTTCTGCTTGTTTCCTGTCATCTGCTGATTTTGTCTTCAGTCTTCATTCTGTGAACAGCTGTGGAGCTGTGATATGCTGTTTACCCACTGCTTGCTGGTAAGCCTCTGTCCATAATGTGGCGGTTCACTGGATCGTATCAATCACTTGGGTGTCGTTTAAATATATGTACTTTTGTGGACTTTATTATTTATACAATATATAAGGACTTTATATTTGTTTATTGGCGCAATTTTTTTCTTTTCTATTTTTTATTTGCAAAACCAAACCAAAAAGTCCTGTTTGTCTTCAGCACAAATGAAAAGTCTGTTTTCCTTTCAGCACAGCAAACAAAACAAAATACAGGCACATACGGTTTGGTGAGTATCCCAGTCCTTCTCAGCAGGCTTACAACTTCTGCAGACACTTTTACTTCCACACTCCTCCCCCCTCTGTCAGCACTTCCTCTCCTTTTAACTGACTTCCTGGATGAGGTTAACCCCTTGCGTACTTGAAGCCAGGGGTCAGAAGGGGAGGCTCTCTTCCCTCCCAATTGTCGCTTCAGAGCCTCCGAAATTCCGGACCCTCAAATAACATTAAGAGAAAAACAGAGAGGACCGTTAGCTCGTCCTCTCTGGATCTATTTTAACTTTCCGGAACCTCTCACCCCCTCTGGGTGACCTCCTAAACCAGTGTTTAAAGGGACCAGATTCCAAAAATTGGCGCTATGTAGCGTCCATCCAGGACCCAACCCTGGCGTTGTGTACAATATATATATATATATATATATATATATATATATATATACATGGGGTATTTTTTTTTTTTATAATTGTTTTCTTTTTTTTATGCCCTTTGTTTTAGTACACACTGGTGTAAAAGAAAGCCCATGGAGCAGAAAAACACAACACTATTAATATAAAACGCTATTTTAATAATATTGACAGATACAAAAGTATGGGTGTCAAAATATGTTTTTAAATAAGCTAATAATATTTATTTACGTAGGTATTCCTATTAAGTTTAATTTTGCTAATTTGCACTTGCTATTTTTAAGCTATATCACATATACATTTTTACACATAGTAATTTAGTTTTATTTCACAGATGTTCCTTGGAGACCTCTCTTTAATTATTTTAACAGTGTCATGCCAAGGAGATGAGATCCATAAGACATAAGCTGGGAATTGGATTTGTGCAACATCTGCAGCTAAGTGTATTTTCCACGTCCTAGGTTCTTTTAAAATACATGTTCGAGATGCATGTCACCAAAGGGAGAAATGAAGAGTAAATTTGGCAGATAAGCATGAAATATGAGATTAACTGGTTTCCAAATTGGTTCTCATTGTCCCCAGCAACTGATTAGGTAAATAATGCTGCTCCCACAAGAGAAAGAGAAAGTGTAAAACAATGTTCTTTTTAACAGTAGAGTCATCATGAACATTTTCATAGTCCACAATTATGGTAATTATTTTTTGATGAACTTTATTTAGGTAATCATATATTTTGTACTTCTGCATCTCAGGCATTATGTATCAGCCAAGTCAGAAAAGTAAGTATGTTGTTCATACAGTACCAGTCAGTCTAATTCTATATTTTGTTTTTCCAATGCTTGCTGGGATTTCATCCCTTACTGACCTTAATACAACATCCCTTACTGACCTTAATACAACTTTATAATTCCAAATATCCCTTGCTGTTGGAATCTTAATTAACCTTGAATCAGATAACTAGGGATGTGCAACCATGTGTGTTTCTAGTTTTTAAACTCACTGTCCATCAGCATAATTAGTCATAGGCCCTGTACACACGATCAGTTCGTCTGATGAAAACGGACCGATGGACCGTTTTCATTGGACGAACCGATCCTGTGTGGGCCCCATCAGTTTTTTTCCCATCGGTGAAAACAAATACAACCTGTTTTAAAATTTTCGTATGGTTAAAAAACCGATAGAAAAATACCATCGTCTATGGAGAAATGCATCGGTCAAATATCCACGTATGCTCAGAATCAAGTCGACGCATGCTTGGAAGCATTGAGCTTAATTTTTCTCTGCACGTCCTTGTGTTTTACATCACCGCGTTGGACACGATCAGATTTTTAACCAATGGTGTATAGGCAAGACTGATGAAAGTCAGCTTCATCGGATATCTGATGAAAAAATCCATCGGTTCGTTTTCATCAGAGGAACCAATCGTGTGTACAGGGCATTAGAGTTACACAGTTAATCTGGTTAAGTCTATCCTCTTCAACCAACAGAGAAAAAAAAAAAACAACACACACAAATAGAAAACCTTTCTATACACTGCCCTATGCCCAGAGTTGACCCAGAGAAAGGCAAACAAAAACAATAAAGCATAATCCAATTTGCTCCAGGGGGAAAAACAAATCTTCCTAAACCCCAAGAAGCAATTAGAAATTCCCTGGATCAGCTTAACTATAAATATTATTAATATTAGATACAGTAATAGAAACTCTTGGCTAATAGAGAAATAGCTCTCAATCACAATCAGTTTGGATACAGCCAGTGCTATGTGCAAGCCTTGCCACTGACCTATCAGGATCGGAGCCGCCTGCGCCAGCATGGCTTTTTAGAAAGTGACATCAGCTGAGGACCCCGGAGGTGCCAGTAGATGCATGGAATAGAATGCATGCTATTAGGTTACAATGATGACACATTTCGCACACAATCACTTTTTTACTTTCAATCTTTTTATTGAAAAATTATCCAACAAAACAAAGAAATACAAAATGATGCAAAAATGTTGAGTATGGCCTCAGATAAACAGAGTAGCTAATCTTAAAAGCGTACCATCATCCAGGATGATATACAGACGAAAAAGGGTGGGGACAAGGGACAAGGGACAAACAGAACCTCAGGGATACCCCCGGCAATATCTGTTATTACAAACATATAGACTGGTCTATGCCTCGACTAGTTTCGCTGTAGAACCACTTCCTCAAGAGAACCAATCTATAAAGCAAACAAATACAATTAATATTAAACAAACATAATAATTCAACAATAGCCATAATAATACAATGCAATAGAAAGGGATAATACAGAGGGAAATAGCTTACCCACAATTTGGGTGGTAATGTGCAGCGTCAGGCCGCCTGGGTATAATTATCCCCCTGCGGTGGACAAGGGGGATAATGCGGAAATTTCTAAATGGAGGCATAAAATAGATAAGAAATCAAGTAAGCGCAGAATAAAAGAGGAGTGGGACACCCGTGGAGGGAGGAGAGGAGGAGGGAAAAAGGGGGGAGGAAAGGGGAAGGGAGGGGGGAAAATGGGGAGGGGGAAACCAGGGAGAAGGAAAGGGAAGAGGGAGACAGGAGGGAACGGAAGGGCAGAGGGGTGGGGGAAGGGGGGAGGGAAGGGAGTGCTGGGAAAGGGAAGGAGAGGGAATGGAAGGGGGGAGGACCGAGGGGAAAGGAAAGGCAGAATAGATACCCATAACCATAATTAAGCTGAACAGAACCAAATTAGGCTCACCGGGTAATTGAAATATAGTAGTGTGGGTGCCAAGCCATCTGGTTGTTCACTGTGATGTGGAGACAGTGAGGCAAGTTAAAGGTGGGAACATCCCAAGGTACTCCTGACTAGGATAGTATCATAGGTAAAAAATTGTATAGGGTCCATCATTGCAAAGGACTGCCCGACAAAGGGAAGTCTGTTGATGCAAATGAAAGTAGGCTAAAATGGGTAATTAACAGGAGTCTAGGGCACAATGGTGTCCAGTTACCTGAGTGTACAAGATGTGTGCAATGGGAAACAATACACGACCGTGATAAATTCAATAGTGGGACGGCATTGTCCGTTTAAGTGTGGTTAACTTGAATACAGATATTAGACCAGGGGGGGGGGGAGCCAAGGATATAACTCCGCAAAGGCAAGGGAGTTATATCCTTGGCTCCCCCCCTGATCTAATATCATGTCACCATGTTCCAGGTAGGGAGAACCTCAAAGAACTGTGCACCATAAAAATGTTTGCAACACAAACACACCTCTGGGTCCTAACCAACCAGGGATCAGACTGGCATAGGAGGTGGAAATTACCTTAGTCATTAGGGAAAACCAGTTGATCGAGTATAATAATAGTAAAAAAATGTGTCTTTTCATGACATGTTTGCCTCCTAACTCCCTTATAATCTAAAGGGAGTCAAGGTAGGGACCTGAGCATCTCTCCCCCTTCTGACACCAGAAAGCAACTGGTGAGAAGAGGGGAGTTCTCATATAAGAGTAGGGTGTTTGTGAATTTGGTCACTTAGCGCAAAAGAGTGTGAAAAGTAGGAGCTAGAATCGGGGGTCTATTTTTATTGTTTACAAACATTTTTTTATTGGAAGATTAATTGACATACATGTAGTGGTAGGCAAATAGAATGTATACAAACTTCACAGGTAAATGCAGATGTATTTCGATACAAAAATGGTGTCATTAACACAGAACTCAAGGAATATTGTATTCAGCGTGATGTACGATAGAAAGTGGGATGAAAATGGGATGTCCCAGCATTCCCAATTCCTGTCAAAAAGGTGAATTGTATCATAGAGAGTGTGATGAATACATTCAGAGAGTTTATTCGTCTCCATCCTGGCCAAAACATGTGACCAGGATACAGAGGAGAAATGCCAATTCAGGGCAGTCACCCAATGAATGGCTACAAAATGTGTGTGTACTAAACTTTGACATGGAACGGGAAAGTCTGAGATGGTAGTAAAAAAATGCACATCTGTACTGTCAATGTAAAAAGGTGATCAGCCCATGCGTGGCCTGACGCAGCATGGAGTAGGAGGTGTATGCCTTGAGCCCCGTCCCATACTCCTTCTATTATGCATCCTGCACTCCTCAAATCCTATCATCCACCTTGGACATCTGCCTGGAGACCCTCTACACACCCTGCCTAGGCTTTCCAGACACCAGAACCTCCAGCGGCCCATCCCGTTTGACGATCCCCCGGCACGGCGGCCGCACTTAGGCAAGACCGTGGGCCTTCGGCCTGTGCATGGAGGTCGTGGCCATCTTACTGCATCCAGACTCTAGGCCAGAGCTATTTCATGTAGGCCTAGCACCGATTGCCTCCCTAGGGCCTCTCATCACATCTAGTCTTGACCCATCGGCCCGCACGGCTGTGCTCAGGAGAGTCCGTGGCTTGGGCCTACACACAGAGGTCGGTGGTAAGTTTGCTATACCCACTGCCCAGGCCAGCATTGTGTTCAGGCCCTGTCACCGGCAGGCCTTACGCAGATGACCCTCCTGGAGCACCCAGTCACATCTGACCTTTGATCTTGCAGACCCTTAGTCATCCATTGACCCGTGAGGTCAAGATTGAGTGGGTTTGGGGCTGGGGTCTATCTCCGAGGTTCGGTGGCCATTTTGCTCCTCTGGGTCCTTAGTCCCATACATTAACCTGAATATACAGTTTGGCTAATTCACCTTCACGAGCCAGAGGTGCCTCGGCACTGTACCCCAGACTCCCCCAGTATGTCACTGATTTATGCCGCGTACACATGATCACTTTTTGTGATGAAAAAAAATGAAAATTTTAAAAATGTAATTTAAAGTGATCGTGTGTGGGCAAAATTTTGTTTTTTTTCATGAAGAAAAATGACATTTTTTTTCATCGCAAAAAGTGATCGTGTGTACGAGGCATAAGGCTTAGAAGGCAGCGGCGGCAAAAACTAGAACAATTCCACTGACAGGAAGGGGAAGAATTGGAGGAAAATGGCGCCACTGAGAAGGAGGGGGGAATGAACAGCAGGCGATACTGACCGTTTGCTCGAAGCTATTACCTTATGCAGAACTTCCCTTACGGCACTAATCGAGAAGGTAAAGATGGACATTTCTCTTATCAGGCAAGACTTTCAAAAGCTCAGAGACCATATGACAGAGACTGAGACCAGACTGTGCATGGTTGAAAATGCCATTCCACCCCTACAAACATTCTCGGACCGCATGCAACAGCAAATATACCAAATCCTTTACTAAACAGGATGATATGGAGAACAGGCTTAAGGAGATGCTACTGGTGCCTCATAGGTATGCCAGAGGGGGATGAGGGTAAGGACACCACCACGTTTCTGGAGCAACTTCTAATTAACACCTACTGTATGGGAAAGAAGCCTTCTCCCCCATGTTTGCAGTAGAGCGGGCGCACCGCATGACAGCCCGACCCCCTGCACTTTCATAGCCAAACTTCTCAATTACAAGGATCGGGATGCAGCACTGAGGATGGCGAGGGAGAAAGGCAACATCCCTATGGGAAATGTCACAGTAGCGATTTTTCCTGTCTTCTCGGCAGAGGTGCAGCACCGCCAACAGAGCTTTACGGAGGCCAAAAGCTGACTGACCAAGTCCAAGGTTTACAACTATGACTTATTATGCTTGTAATCATTTGCAGTGTTATGCTTCTTAAGAGTCGCATAATGTACTTGTGTGGTTCCCAGAAGCCACAAGGTACTCTGCTTGCAGCTATCTTCTTTTGAACGTGGAACGTCTTGTGCCACGCATAACGCACTCCTTGATGTGACATGGAACTGTTTGTGCATCAAAGTGATTACACAACACAATCCCAGGTATTTTCTACACAGGAGTCCAAGCACTTCTACCCACTATATCCTAGAGACCTTAAGTAATGTTGCAGACCACATTGACGACAGGAGCTCCAGGGATACAGGGTCCTGCCAGCAAAGTACACTGTGCAGCGAGACTTTGTCCCATTCACCACTGGAAATCACTCTTGTGTTTGCTGGAGCTCTTTCTCAGGCACGTTTAGTGCTCTCTCCCGAAAACAAGGGTACCAAACTATTTTGACTTATTCTGATCTACTGACACTGCAGGTGTCCATTGACCCCTTCAGATCTCAGAGACCCCACTAGCTACATTACTTTCTTTATGCACATTTGAAGGCAGAGTTTTTCCCAGTTGGGACACACAAGTTAAGGGAATATGCCTGCACAAGTTGGGGACAGTGCAGGGCAGGGAGGGGGTGGGGGTTAATCTGTTTATAATTTTGTTGAACTTGATTGTGCATGAAAACATCAGGGAACAGGTAACGTTACAAGAGCTATGTTTATGTGAGTGCTCATATCTTTTGTTATGAAACTACACCACCGCATTTAAGTCTGAATATGGACCTAAGGGCCGCATGCTTAGGGGGAACATTGCATGACAGGCATCGGTCACTTGCTTCCGACACCTTCCCACTATGGCATCTTTAAAATTTCTTACGTGGAATGTGAGGGGCATTTGCGATAAAATTAAGCAAGCGGCAGTCTTCTCATTCCTCAAGAAACAATATGCTGATGTGATAGTCTTGGTGGAGACACATGCTGAGGGGAGCATTCAAATGGAATTACGCCGCCCTTGGATTGGATAGGTGTTCCATTCTACCCACACATTCCATGCCAGGGGAGTTTCAATTTTGCTAAATATGTACATTTTGAGCTATGTGACTTATCCACGGACCCACAGGGGTGATAAGTATTTCTCCTAGCTAAACTATATGGTGAACCCATTCTTATACTGGCCTTTTATGTGCCCCCCAGTTCAACATCACCATAATCAAGGAGGGACTGTCATTTATGGCCCGTCACCCAGCTATATCTGCAGTTTGGTTTGGATGACTTTAATACCACGCTAAACTTCATTTTGGACAGGGTACAACTGACTACTCCCGCACTGAATGCTTCCAACTAAACTAAGTTTCATAAGCTCATTTCCACCTTTCACTTAATAGACACATGGAGACACATGTTCCCACATACGAAATCATACTCTTGTTTTTCATCCACTCACAATTCTATGTCTCGCATCGACTTTATACCTATATACCGTAGACTGACACCGCGATTAGTTGAGGACACATTCTGCCCCAGAATACTTTCAGATCATAGTTCCTACTGAATAACTCCAAGCTTATGGATTAATTAACCACCTAGATCTTGGCGTCTGAACCCATTATGGCTCGAGGATGACGAGCTTGCTTGAAAATTATATTTTGCAGAGAATGACGGCTCGGCATCACCCTCTGCGGTGTGGGACTCTTTTAAGTTGTTCGCTCGATCCACACTATTTACCAGAATTTACAAAATTAAGGCTGACTCCGCCAATGCTCTTGATAAGGCAGTGGAGGATCTGTCCTCTTCTGAACAAGATTTTGCCACCGCCCCGACTGCCGCAAAGGCCAGCCAGCTCAAACTACACACTAGAGTAGTCACCCAGCTTCAGTTCCAAAAAGCTAGACAAAAACTATTATTCTCTAAACAAAAAATGTTTGAACACGGGAAGAAAGCGGACAAGTTATTAGCATATCTGATACACAGTGAGGATAGGCCCCGGTCGGTAGTTATCTCATTACATGGTTCTGGTGGACAATACATTACCGATCCTCCTACAGTAACCTCTATGTTTGGAGACGTCTTTGTTGACCTGTACACAGCAACAGCCCCCACCAAGACGGAATTGATGTCCCTCTTTTTGGAGGAGATCGCTTTCCCGCAACTGACCACGGAACAGGTGGAACTTTTGGAAGCACCCCTCACCACTGATGAAATCACAGCGGCAATCACTAGCTTTGCCAGGTCTAAATACCCAGGGTCAGACGGTCTCCCCATTGAGTACTATTCCCAATTAGCGATGGACGAACATCTGAAGGGCGGTTCGCAAACGCTAACCGCAAAGGTCAATATCCCAATACACCACTATATGCAGGTGATTATCAGTAAGGGACCCCAGGCATCACACCTAGCAACATGAGGTTGGGGGTTCTCTACTAGGGATGAGCTTTGAGTTCGAGTAGAACTCATGTTCGACTCGAACATTGCCTGTTCGCCGAACAGCGAACTATTTCGGGTGTTCGCGGCAAGTTCGTGTGAACTTTAGAACCCAGTTAAAGTCTATGGGACTCGAACGTTTGAAATCTAAAGTGCTAATTTTAAAGGCTAATATGCAAGTCACTGTAATAAAAAGTGTTTGGGGACCTGGATCCTGCCCCAGGGGACATCTATCAATGCAAATTTTTTTTTTTAAAACTAGTTTTTTTGGCAGCAGTGATTTTAATAATTCCTTTAAGTGAAACAATAAAAGTGAAATATTCCATTAAATTTCGTACCTAGGAGGGTGTAAAGTATGCCTGAAAAGTAGAGCTTGTTTCCCATGCTTAGAACTGTCCCTGCACAAAGTGTCATTTCTGAAGGAAAAAGGTAATTTAAAATCACTCACGGCTATAATGAATTGTCAGCTCCCGGCAATACAGAGAAAAGTCATTCATAAAAAATAAAAAAAATGTGTGGGGGTCCACGGATTTTTTTTTTTAAATTTGGGGTGGAGTTTCCTTTAAAATCCATACTAGACCTGAAGGGTCTGGAATGGATATTTGGGGGGAACCCCACATCATTTTTTTTAATTTGACACAGGGTTCCCCTTAATATCCATACCAGACCCGAAGGGCCTGGTAATTGAATTTGGGGGGACCCCCACGCATTCTTTTTTTATGAATGACTTTTCTCTGTATTGCTGGTATCCGACAATGCATTATAGCCACGAGTGTTTTTAAATGACTTTTTTCCTTCAGAAATTACATTTTGTGCAGGGACAGTTCTAAGCACAGGAAACAAGCGCTACTTTACAGGCATACTATACACCCCCCTAGGTACGAAATTTAAAGGAATATTTCAATTTTATTGTTTCACTTCAAGCATTATTAAAATCACTGCTCCTGAAAAAACTGCCGTTTTTTAAAACTTTTTTTACATTGATACATGTCCCCTGAGGCAGGGCCCAGGGGACCCGGGTCCCCAAACACTTTTTAGGACAATAACTTGCATATTAGCCTTTAAAATTAGTACTTTAGATTTCAAACGTTCGAGTCCCATAGACTTTAACAGGGTTCTAAAGTTCACACAAACTATTGGTCTGTTTGCAGGTTCTGGTGCGAACCGAACCCAGGGGTGTTTGGCTTATCCCTATTCTCTACATCATATCAACCTTAGCATGTAGAGATGTATTTAGGCCACTAGGGGAGATGCTATGAAATAGCTTAGAAAAGTAGGAGCGAACATGTTCAACAATTAGGACAAGGCCTATAAGTATTTTATACTTCTATCAAGCATGTAGTAAATTGTATTTGTAGTAACAAGTATTAATTGCATACGAGAGATAGTGTAACTCAGGTACTTTGAGGATACACGTATAATACACAATTTGTACTGGCAACTAATATGAATGTATGAGAGGCAATATAGCTCAGGTACTTTGAAAGTACATATAGTATTTGTAGTAACAAGTATTAATTGCATATGCGAGGCAACATAGCTCAGGTACTTTGAGAGTACATATAGTATTAGCAGTAACACATATTAATTGCATATGCAAGGCAATATAGCTCAGGTACTTTGAGAGTACATATAGTATCAGTAGTAACACGTATTAATTGCATATGAGAGGCAATATATCTCAAGTACTTTGAGAGTACATATAGGTTTAGTAGTAACAAGTATTAATTGCATATGAGAGGCAATATAGCTCAGGTACTTTGAGAGTGCATATAGTATTTGTAGTAACAAGTATTAATTGAGAGGCAATATAGCTCAATGTATCTAGACCAGGTAATTACATGTTGAAGTAAAGATAACAAATGGTCATTAGAAAAAAGTTCCCTCTCCCACCCCCCCAGGTACAAGTTGGCATATACGGGGGCACATATGGAACTTTTTTAATGACCATTTGTCATCTTTACTTCAACATGTAATTACCTGGTCTAGATACATTGACGAAATTTAGATTTTTTGGTTAGGTACTACGGATGATCTTTTGCAGATGATGGATAAACTTGCTGTAAATTATTTTAATTTAAGTTTTACTATGGAGTGCAGTCAATCTTATATTAACTTTCTTGATTTGAGAATTCACATTGACCACGAGGGTACGCTACATTCTTCTTTGTATCCCAAACCCTCAGCTGGCAACACTATACTGCACCCCACTAGTGCACATCCTCAACCTCTTCTTAACAGCATACCATTTAGCCAATTCCTACGACTTAAAAGAAATTGCACACTGGATTCAGATTTTTATAAAGCTGCCAACAATCTACATGACAGATTACTTGTTCGAGGTTTTAGTCGATCCCCTTTAAAAAAAAATTGTTAGACAAGATTTGATCCATTCCATTAAAGTGCCTAAACAGAATGAATCTGTCCGTTTGATCACAACATTTTTCAAACAACATGGTCAAATGAAAAATATCCTACAAAAATATTGTCCCATTTTGCTGGCAGATAATACCATTAAAAAATACATTATACCCTATCCACCCTATCCCGAGATAACCTTCCGTTGTGCCCCTTCGATTGAGGATTGAGTCACTTCTGTCCTGATTCGAAGGACTTGTCTACACAGACAGGCTCCTCCCCCCCCACGTCTGTTGTTAGCCAATTACAATGATATACCCCATCTAACTGGTTATAGTCATAACATCAAATATCGTGTCACTTATAAAACTATAGGGGTGGTTTATTTAGCCCTGTCAGTCAGTGCGATTGCTTTTATGTTGGAAAAACTAAAAGTACGTTCTTCAAGAGGATTAGAGATCACATCTTGCCTCTTTATAAGAAACTTACCACCACTGCTTTAAACAGACATGTTGGTTGTCAACATGACTATGATGCGACTTTGCTATGATTTTATGCCCTTGAGCATGTACCATTACATGTTCGGGGCAGTAGCATAGATGTGACTCTCCTGCAGCTTGAGACAAGATGGATACACAGCCTTGATGCTGTGAGATATCCTGGGTTTAACAAATACATTAGCTATAAGTTTTTTTTGTAAACTGCTATTTTACTTTCTTTATGTTTTGCGGTTTCTGATTGGTCTGGACTCTATTGTTCTATTGTACCACAATTTGTTGCCTCATAACCCCTTTCCCATCTATTGATCCTTCTTGCCTTCTATGGATCTGCTGGAATGATTATTTTTCCTTCCCCCCAAATAATAATAAAAAATCTCCTATTTCTTCTCTACTCCTTACAATCTCGATTCTGCTGATTGCTGTGACTGTATGATTATCATGGCTTTTGCCATTAGGTTTTGTAATTCTATCTATACAATATTTACTATAAAATTTTTTGTTCCCAATACATTTTTATTAAAGTATTACAACTTACAATCAAAAATTGCTCAATTAAGCGTTGAGCTGCAGAGAAAGAGATATGAAATAAAATAAAACAAAACTGGAGCATACAGTGGCGGTAACATAGCGCCACAATTATTACAATAGGCGTTAACTATTCAAAAATTACAGTAGTCATACTCATTTGCGAACAGAAGTGTAGCTCAAAGAAAAGGAAAAGAGGAAAAAGAAACAAACAATCTCAAGAATATCTCCAAGCATAGTTTTGAGAGGAGGAACTGTCTCCAACCCCGGGCACTCCCACTTGGGTTCAAGACTGTGTCCTAGGCCCAAGCCAGATCCCCCTCCTTTATCATCTTTATCAACTTTATTAACTTGCTCCAGACCTCATATTAAATCTGTGTCTATCATGGTAGAACTAGTGGGGACATATGGTTCCTATTGTACCAGGTTAACCATGGGCGCCATTTCCTGGCAGTGTTTTCTTTACTCGCATCCCTGAATGCTAATGTTGTTTCATATGTAAAATGTATTTGAGTAGTTTGAATCACTTCTCCTATGGAGGAAGGTAGAGGATTTTTCCACCTCCTAGTGACGCACAGTCTAGCAGACAGTAATATGTTCAGGACAGTAAGTTTTGTCCGAGCTGGGAGTTGCTCCAGCCCGAGTGAGAGAAGTGCCAAACCAGGGTGAGGGATGGCAACAGAGTAAGAGGCCTCGGAAATCACACAGAAAACTGCTTCCCAGAAATTTGCCAGTATAGGGCAGCTCCATAGGATATGGAGCAAATCCCCTCTATGACCGCATTTCCTCCAACACCTATCACTCTGCAGTCCTCCAAATTTAGACACTCTATCCGGAGTTAAATACCATCTTTGCGATATCTTAGTAGATAGTTCCCAAAGGGTAGCACAACTCGTAACTACATACACGGATTTGCAGGCCGAATCCAATTGTTGAGTGGTGTAGGAGCACTCCATGTCTGTTTCCCACTTGAGCACAGGGGCTGATTAGATAAAAGTGTTCTTTTGTTGGATAATATTATAGAATAGTGAGATACCTTTCAGAGTGGTGGAGGAGTTATTAAGAAAAAGCCATGCAGGTAGGGGTATGTGGCGTTCCCTGGAAGGAGAGGAATCTAGGTAGTGCTTTGTTCTTAAGTACAGGTATAGGTCAGAGTTGGGCAGACTGTGTTCCTTTTGCAATTCAAAGAATGTTTTGAGCCGTCCCTTGACAAAGAGGTTGTTTATGTACAAAATGCCCTTTTCACGCCATTTTTTAAAGTAGATCAAATCTATACTACGCTGTAAGGTCATAATCGGGATTTTCAGATTAGTGTTGTTGGGGTAATCTTGGCAGAGGTGGACAAATTTGTTCCATACTCGGATTGTGGTTGACATTGTAGGAGAAAAAAAGATGGAATTTTGGTGTTGGAAGGATTAGAGAGCAACCACAAAGCTAAATTAGTACCTGGAATTAGGGCAGCTTCCATTTGGCCCCAGATGGTGCATGGGGTTGGTGAGAACTAGGGATGAGCCGAACACCCCTGGGTTCGGTTCGCACCAGAACCTGCGAACAGACCAAAAGTTCATGTGAACTTTAGAACCCTGTTAAAGTCTATGGGACTCGAACGTTTGAAATCTAAAGTACTAATTTTAAAGGCTAATATGCAAGTTATTGTCCTAAAAGGTGTTTGGGGACCCGGGTCCTGCCCCAGGGGAGTGTTTGGGGACCTGGGTCCTGCACCAGGGGACATGTATCAATGCAAAAAAAGTTTTAAAAAACAGCCGTTTTTTTCAGGAGCAGTGATTTTAATAATGCTTAAAGTGAAACAATGAAATTGAAATATGACTGTAAAGTAGCGATTGTTTCCTGTGCTTAGAACTGTCCCTGCACAAAGTGTAATTTCTGAAGGAAAAAAGTAATTTAAAATCACTCACCTTAGGGTCTGGTATGGATATTAAGGGGAACCCTGCATCAAATTAAAAAAAAAATGATGTGGGGTTCCCCCAAATATCCATTCCAGACCCTTCAGATCTGGTATGGATTTTAAGGGAAACTCCACCCCAAATTAAAAAAAAAATGCCGTGGACCCCCACACATTTGTTTTTTATGAATGCATTTTCTCTGTTTTGCCGGGAGCCGACAATTCATTATAGCCACGAGTGATTTTAAAGCGGAGGTTCACCCTAAATATAAGCTCTCCCATGTGATCCAGCATACTGGCGTCAGCGCCAGTATGCTGTTTTTTTTTTTTTAATCCCCCACTTACTGTATTATGCTGGAATTTAATTTTTTTCCCCCGCGGTGGACGGCTCTAGTATTGCTCGTCACATCTTGCGAAAATACCCGATAAGGACTCGGGTAATCTCGGCGAAAATGCGGCGCCTGCGCACAGACCTCGGAGCTGACTGCGCAGGTGCCGTATTTCTCCGAGTCCTATTTCGGCGTTTTTCGGGGGGCGTGACGCGCCATAGCCGTAGGACTCTGAGAAATACGGCGCCTGCGCAGTCAGCTCCTAGGTCTGTGCGCAGGCGCCGCATTTTCGCCGAGATTACCCGAGTCCTTATCGGGTATTTTCGGAAGATGTGACGCGCTATACTGGCGCCGTCCACCACGGGGGTAAGAGATTAAAATACAACATAATACAGTACGTGATGGATTAAAAAAAAAAAAACAAGCATACTGGCGCTGACGCCAGTATGCTGGATCACATGGGAGGGCTTATATTTAGGGTGAACCACCTCTTTAAGTTACTTTTTTTCCTTCAGAAATGACACTTTGTGCAGGGACAGTTCTAAGCATAGGAAACAAGTGCTACTTTACAGGCATACTATACACCCCCCCAGGTATGAAATTTGAAGTTATATTTCACTTTTATTGTTTCACTTAAAGGAATTATTAAAATCACTGCTGCCAAAAAAACTGCAGTTTTAAAAACTTTTTTTTTGCATTGATACATGTCCCCTGGGCAGGATCCAGGTCCACAAACACTTTTTTTTTTTTTCAAATAGTTTTTATTGGAAATTCAAAGCTTAACGTTACAAGTACGATAACAAGGCATACAATATTGCATATAGATGGCAACGTACCTACAGTGAGTGTTAGAAGGCTGCTGAATGTGCACCCCAGCTACATCAGGCTTGATTCGGCCTAACAAAGTGGCATATGCAAGTACAAAAGCCAAACCAAGGAAGGTGTTGATGTTAACATAGTTTGCGTTGTGTCAAGGGTAGAACATAGAGGGGGGGGGGCGAGGGAGACAAGGGGTGGGAAAGAACCGGGTAGAGAAGTGGGGAGGAAGGGTGGGGGGTGGGGTGAAAAGAAGAGGGGAGAGCACCTGTAAAGTTCTCAGCACGGAGCAAAGGTGTATTACTTGCTGTATGTGTTCGTGTACCACACAAACACTTTTTATTACAATAACTTGCATGTTAGCCTTTAAAATCAGCACTTTAGATTTCAAACGTTCGAGTCCCATAGACTTTAACAGTGTTCCAAAGTTCACACGAACTTGCCGCACACAGAACACCCCAAATAGTTCGCTGTTTGGCGAACAGGCAATGTTTTAGTTGAACATGAGTTCTACTCGAACTCAAAGCTCATCCCTAGTGAGAACCATTCCCTAGATTGTGTAAGAACGGAGGCCAAGTAGTAGCTGTAGAAGTCTACATAGCCAGTGCCACCTGCCTTGCGGTGTTTAATGAGAATGCAATGAGCGCATCTAGCCTTTGTGGTAGAGTTCTGAAGAGATACAGGAGTTGGAGAAGGTGAAACATTTTAAAGGCCGCTAGGCGGCCTGACCAGGACAGTTCCTGAGACGCTAGCCTGCGCAAATCCTCTTGAGGTTTGCTGAGGAAGAGGATGTAATTATGATGGAATAATTGTCTAGTAGATTTAGTCAACTGGACTCCTAGATAGGTAATACTGTGATCATCCCAAGCATACGGGAATTGTCATTGTAGTAACAAGCTCATGGGGGTATCTACTCCCATGATCAAAACATGGCATTTAGACTCATTTACCTTGTAGTAAGATATTCTGCTAAAACAGGCTATCGTCTCCTGAACAGCCGGGAGGTAATAGGATGGATTGGTCAGCATGAGTATAACATCATCAGCAAATAGGCTGATTTTTTGTTCTCGGCCTCCCACATGGATGCCAGTTATATGTGGATTTGAACGTATGGTCTGCGCTAGTGGTTCCATTATTAAATAAAAAATTAAAGGGGAAGGGGGTCAACCCTGCCTAGTACCGTTAGATATTTTAAATTGGGATGAAAGAGTCTCTGCTGAATATACTTGGGCCGAAGGAGTGGAGTACAAGGCTATGATTGCTCTATGTATTTGTCCCGTGAATCCAAATTTGGAGAGAGCTGAGGAGAGATACCCCCAATGTACCCTGTCAACTGCTTTTTCAGCGTCGAGGGACAGGAGTACAGAGGGGGTTCCAGAAAGCTCTGCATGGTGGATGACATTTATCATTCGTCTTGTGGCGTCAGATGCCTGACAGCCTTTTGTGAAGCCCGATTGATCACTATGAATAAGGGTCGGGAGAATATTGATTTGTCTATTAGCTATCATTTTGGCGTATATTTTAGTGTCTACATTGAGTAGAGAAATGGGACAGAAATTTTGGGGGGAAGTCGGGTCTTTGCCTGGCTTTGGAAGGGTAACTATTATCGCGTTTAGCATGTCCGGGGGGGGAAGAAGATGATTTTGCAGCTAGATTAAACACTTCACAAAGAATAGGATTCAGAATATTTTGGAACTTTGTAATATTCACCGTTGAACCTGTCGGGTCCCGGTGATTTAGAATTAGGGAGATTTTTAATTGTGCGC
Source organism: Rana kukunoris (assembly GCA_029574335.1). Classification (NCBI taxonomy): domain Eukaryota; kingdom Metazoa; phylum Chordata; class Amphibia; order Anura; family Ranidae; genus Rana; species Rana kukunoris. Next base: position 244,871,481 of record CM056059.1, read on the forward strand.
TCTATTTCGGGAATTGTGAATGGGGCGTTGAGGGAGTCAAGCTGATTGGGCGAAAGCGAAGGAAGTTTAACTTGTTCTAGAAATGTGGATATGTCCGCCTGGGATGGTTGAGTGGTGCCTTAATTATCTTTTATGTTGTATAAGTCAGCATAATATGCTCTAAATGCATTGGCTATCTCAATGGGCTTTAGCAATTTCTCTTTGGTATGAGGATGGTAGAGGTAAGGAATTTTTGGATTTGGTTCTGTGACCTCGAATTTTCAACGCTAACAGCTTACCTGCTTTGTTGCCTGTAGCATAGGAAGTAGCTCTAACCCTCATACAGGCCCTCTCAAAGGAGTCAGGGTATAGAGCACATAGCTCATGTCACAAGGCAAAAATGTTAGCTTGTAGTGAAGGGGAAGGATGTGCCTTGTTTTGGGATTCAGCGAGCACAATGTCTGCCGTGATTTGATCAATTTTCTTTGTCCTATATTTTTTTTGCTCTAGCCCCTAATTGAATAAAGACACCCCTAATGACGGCCTTGTGGGCGGCCCACACCACCACCGGGTCGGATACTGACTGGTAATTAAGGGAGAAATATTGCTCCAGGCATTGTTGCTTGATTCCCAGCAGTGGAGGGGTCCCAGAGTAAGGAGTTAATAACCCTCCAGAGGTATGAATTAGTATGCGGTGTCTTGGTATCAATAGTGATGCTTATAGGGGCATGATCCGACCAGGTGGTGGCATGAATCACCGAGGACGATACCCTTTGGAGCAGTGACCTGTCAGTAAGGAACAGATCAATGCATTAGTAGGTGTTGTATAACAGGGAAAGAAAGGTATAATCTTGTTCGCTCGCGTGACAACACCTCCACATGTCAAATAGGTCATTTGTAAAAATAAAACTTTTCAAAGGAGAAGTATGTCTCTTATTATCATGAGATGGTAGAGTCCATCTCATGATCTGGAACAAGATTAAAGTCACCTCCCAACAATAAGTGGCCCTGTTGGAAACGTTTAGCTGTTTTCAAGACGGTCTTAAGGAATGTCATTTGGTGCTGGTTTGGCACGTAGAGAGATACCAAAGTGTACTGAGTATTGTTAATCATACATAATAGAATGACATATCGACCCTCCGGGTTGGATATGCAATTTTGCAGCTGAAAGGAGACAGAATTTCAAATGGCAATCAATACTCCTCTTTGTTTCTTAGTACAGCACAAAGTGAAAACGTGGGGAAACTGTTGATGTTGGCATCTGGGATGCGAGTCCTGGCACAGTGTGTTTCCTGGACACAGAGTATGTCGCATTTTAGCGATAACGCAGTTTTCCACATGGAAGAGCGTTTGGCCGGGTGGTTAAATCCTTTCGCGTTTAGGGACAGAATGTTGAAAGACATGTTGTCAAAAGTGGAGTGTAGGATGCAATGCGGTAACTTACAGTTAGAGAGCTGTCGTCAGGTAGATCTGTTCTTCACTGTCACGGATGCTGTCGGAATCGAAGCCCAAGAGAGGCAATCCGCTGAAGGGATGTAGCAAGGTGCCCGGGTAGTAGCTGAGTGATGTCCGGAGTGTGGAGCTCTAGTTCTGGAGGCGCAGGAAAGTTCAAAAACTGAACTGGAACAACAAAGTTCACTATAAAGAAAAACAAGAGTGACGACAAATAGTCAAAAACAAGTCAGCGGAACAAATTGTAACCGTCTGCTGAGTTAACTTGGGGGAAAGTTCAGACTCAAACTGAGAACGAGCGGTTAGCCGGAACGGACTTAGGGCAGTAGCACGATTCATGTATTGGCAGGCCTGGTTAATGCATCTTAGCAGGAGGGTACCCCGTTTGGCGGGGGCTTTTATGGGACGAAGAAGGTCTTCTCGAGGTGTCAGAGTGTGCATGCGGTAGCTCCGGGATAATGCCCCATGAATGCAGAAGCTTGGTGCCCCCCTCAATGGTAGAGATGGCATGAGGGATTCCATTATGTGTCACCAGGATGGTTGCGGGATGACGCCATTTGTATATTATTTTGTGATTAGTTAAGGCCTTAGTCACGGTTTTCAGCTGCCTTCTCATCTGTTGTGTGTGCTGGGATAGGTCAGCATACATTTGAATTTCTGCATAGGGAGCAGGGAGGGTTTTGAGTGCTCGAGCTTTAAACAAGATTTGTTCCTTAGCCTGGAAAAAATGAATGCGCAGGAGCACATCCCTCGGGATGGTATCTGCCAGATGGCGCAGTTTGGGGATCCTGTGGATGTGGTCTATAGTGAGCTCAATGGGAGATAGGTTAGGCAAAAGAGTAGAAAACATGGTGCTTGCATATAAGTGGATTTGTAGAGCAGAACACAGATTAAAGATAAATAACCGTCAGCAACCGAGTCCCTCTAGAGAGAAATTTTAGAGGTATTTCCTTATAGCAGGAAGAGGTTGTGGGACTTTAATTGAAGCATGATGGATGAATATACACAATATAGTAGTATATGAAAAAAGTATGGGCCTGGTCAAACCACAATCATTGAAGTCGTAACGACAAAATTCATTTATATATCAAAAATGTATTTATACAAAAGGTAGAAAAGGTCATCAAAAGATACACAATAAATATTTAGGACATATTAAAATGTGAATGTTTTTAATATGTACTAAATATTTATTGTTTATCTTTTGATGACTTTTTCTACCTTTTGTATAAATACATTTTTGATATATAAATGAATTTTGTCATTATGACTTCAATGATTGAGGTTTGACCAGGCCCATACTTATTTCATATATTAATATATTGTGTATATTCATCCATCATCCTTCAATTAAAGTCCCACAACCTCTTCCTGCTATAAGGAAATACCTCTAAAAATATGGTGCTTGCATAGTTGTGAAGGTCTGCTGGGAGGACATTTTCTGGGATACCCCTGAGTTTGATATTATTGTGCCAGGAGCGGTCCTCAAGGTCTGCTAATTTTGATTTAATCCAGTCAGTATCCTCCTTCTGGGCCATACATGCATCAACAAGATCATTTACAGTGTCTGTGCATTCCTCCATTTTCCCCTCAATGTATTGCACCAAATCACCCATATGCTGCATATCAGTGGAGAATTTCTGGATGAGGGAGGACAGATTAGGCATCAATGAGGACTGTAACAGCATCAACATGTTCTTTATCGTGGTGTCAAGGACAGGCTGACCCGTTGTGGGGAAGGCCGCAATTGGAGGACTGTAGAGATGAAATGGCATCGGCATTGTGTAGTGCTGTACTCACGTGTCCGGCCTGGTATGCAGTATCCAAGCGCATCCGCACTTTTGCAGGGCTCTGTGTGCCTGGAGACAGTGGAGGAGATCCAGCGTAAGGCGGAGAGGATAGTCTGCTCTCTGATTCTCGCAGCTGGGGAGGTCTGTATAGGCTGCGGATGTCCGCACTGCAGCTCCGGCAGGGCCATCTTGCTTGTCTCCCCGCCGTGTGGGCTGAAAGGACAGCGCCGTTAGTTTCTGGAGGTACCGATCCTCTTTCCGTTTGTGGGACATCGCGCTGGCAGACTCAGCCGCCCCTTCTGTAGTGATGTGAACGGTCGATGGCTCGGGAAGCCCGCCTGTTGATCGTCGCTGTTTGTCCGGCTAGAAGGAGCTTCAGCTTCAAGCTGCCATTCTTCTCGTGCGCAAGCCACGCCCCTACTATAATCATTTTTGATTATGCCACTTCTCATCTGTTTATATGTTTACTATTTATTTATTTTTTATTATTTTTTTCCACAAAAAGTTTTTATTAAGGAAAAGATAGTCATACATATACGTGTACAGAAATGCATATGTAGAAAAACATGACAATTCTTCTGGCAATATAATCATGACATAATATATAACAAGGTAACGCAAGCTATCACGACATCAATGAACATGTACAGTAGAACCATGCGATATTCAACATAACACCAGATATATTTATTTACTTGTTATTGCCTGGTGTTGTCCCTGGTTCCATGTTGTGACTCCAACCTGTGGCTGCATGGACACCAAAGGGCATTGTAGTCTATGACACTTTGCCCGCCCTTGGCCCCGCCTTTTGCAGTGATACCATCTCCCCTTTATGCCTACCTTGTCTGCCGTTTCATTAGTGAATTTGCCTATGTCCCTTTCAGCCGCGTCACATATTGCTGACGTTCATACCGCTTGCGCATGCCTGGTGGCCACTTTTTGTCCACTGCCGCTCGGTGACGTCAGACGCCGGTGGCTGGGGGGCTATTTAAACAGCTCTTGCCAGATGAGGCGCATACAACTTGCCATTTCCTAAAGAAGGTATTTGTCCAATCCCCAACTTTCCATTTTCCCTTGTGCTGGCTGCCATTGAGACTAATTGGAGCAATCATGTTCCTAACCAGTCTCTTGTTTTTCTCTTTCCTTTTTTTTCATATTGTTTTTCTCTTTTTGACGCTTTTTGGCTCCAGACACACTCATTGCCACAGCATTGCAGGCATTTGATGATAAGATCCTGGTGTCCTTTGTACATTGATTGATAAGTTTTATCTTACTAATTTGGATGTTGTGTGTTTTTTTTCTGGTTACTATTTCCTAATTGTATTATATTTTCAGCTTTTCTAACTCTGCCGTTCACCAATGATTTCTGCATCTTGGCAGTTTATTATGTGCCACATCTTTTTGATATTCAATAGTATTCTTTACTAGGTAGGTATGGAGGCTATGTTTAGCCCCACTTGTTAGGGATAATTGTTAGCCATTTTCTTTCATGGCTATTAACCCCTACTTATCGTATTTTGTATTTGCTTTCTAGTTTGAAGTATAGTCCCCTGCAGCCACACCAGGGTTGTTGTCTCTGTCCCTTTTCTGGCTTGACCTTTGCTCCGTGGGTAGGTTGTTTATTGTAATACAAAAAAGAGACCCCCGGGGGAAAAACAGTGAATGTATCCTCCCGGAGATAAAGTGGGCCGTGCCGTATGGACACCACACCTTACTCGGTAAGCCCGCAACTAATGGGTTGCTGTGATAGGAAGAACATCCTGCACAGTTAATAAATATAGTGAGCATAGGACCTGGTCTTCACTTTTTGTCTTCACATTTTGGACCCTATTTTATTTTGGTCATTCTCTGATCTCCAGCTGTTTTCTGATTAATATGTATGTTTAATTATTACATTTTTCTGTCTTTCTGTAGAATGCATTATTATATTGTATGAATTATACTCCCCTGAAGAAGACAAACACTTATCGAAACATGACGGGAAACTGTGCTATATTCTTCCCTTAATGTATACTCCTTATCATGTTTGCTGTCTATCTTGATTGATTGCAATTAATAAACTTTTGTCTTTTTTTAACATTGTTTCTATATTGTTTTGTAATTTGCTTGGCACCGTTATAATCCCCTCGAATTTTCCCTACTTTGTAACTACTGTATGGGATGAGGTGCTGTATCCAATAGAGGACACACCAAACACTTCCACTTTACTCAATCCCCTATTTTGTAAACGCTATACATTTTGCGCAAACCAATCGTTTTTTTTACCAAAAAAAAGTAGAAGAATACGTATTGGCCTAAACTGAGAAAAAAAAAAATATTTTTTGGGGATATTTATTATATTAAAAAATATTGCTTTTTTTAAATTGACGCTCTATTTTTGTTTATAGCGCAAAAAATAAAAACCGCAGAGGTAATCAAATACCACCAAAAGAAAGCTCTATTCATGGGAAAAAAGGACATCAATATTGTTTGGGAGTCATGTCGCATGACCGCACAATTGTCAGTTAAAGAGATGCAGTGCCGAATCACAAAAAGGGCAAGGTCCTTAACCTGCATAATGGTCCGAGTCTTAAGTGGTCAAAACCTTTATTGTTGAAATAGTACGACCCCGAATGGGGTGGTGGCACAATGCGGACGTGCTTCCCATCTATTGCCCCTCCAAAGTTGGGGACGTCCCACCGCTGGGCAAACTGGGATGCCACAGTCTGCCATTCCTGTGGCGTGGAAGGAAACTGTGGAGTCAAAAAAATAAATAGTACTTTTGCACATAACATTGCAAGCAGATTACACAAAAACATTATTGGCCAACATCAGTATAACAGGGGGAGGGGTTATAGCTGAGTTTGGGGCCTCCAAAAGACTCTGCCTGAATATAATGAGAACAAAAACATTTGCACACTTTTTTTTTTTGGGAGGGGGGGGGGAGGGGGTAAAGCACTACAATGGAGCTGACAAAATACATTGGGAAGTGACTAGGCTAGGTGTGTATGGGCCCAGGAAAGCATGCTGGAGTAGTGTTGCTCACGAATATTGCATATTCGAGTATTCGCGAATAAATTGAATATCGCGGTGAATATTCGCTATCGCGAATATTCGTATTTTTTCAAATTTATTTTTAAAACAGATCACATCCTAGTGATCTCCATCGACGTCTAAAAGCATTGCTGGTATGATTAGAGACCCTGGGCCGAGTAGCTGAGGCGATCCTTTTATGTTGCCGAATATTCGCAATGCGAATATTCGTATTACGAATATTCGCGAATGCGTTCTCTGCCCTTCTGTGTTTTGTGTATAAAAAATAAATAAAAAATTAGCTTTAGTTTAGTCATATAAGTTTGTGTAAGTAGAGTTAGTGTTTAGTGCATATTAGTTTAGTAATCCAGGAAATGATCTCTGTTTTCGCGTGTTGACGAGAATTTCGCAATCAATTTCGCATTCGCACTAGCGAAATTTCACAAATTTTTTTTTTTTTGATAAAATATCACGAATATTCGATATTAACGAATATTCGAGAATACGTTCTCTGCCCTTCTGTGTTTTGTGTATAAAAAAAAAATTTGCTTAGTGCATATTAGTTTAGTAATCCAGGAAATGATCTCCGTTTTCGCGTGTTGACGAGAATTTCGCAATCAATTTAGCATTCGCACTAGCGAAATTTCGCAATTTTTTTTTTTGATAAAATATCACGAATATTCGATATTAACGAATATTCGCGAATATGCTTCTATATATTCGCGAAATATCGCAAAATTGAATATGGCGTATTCCGCTATCACTATGCTGGAGAGGTTAGTGAAGGGAAATATGCATGTAGGCCAAAAAAGGAGCATTAACCGCTTAACGACCGCCCACTGTATATATACGTCCTTTTTTTAAAGATGGATATCTCGGTATCGGCAGCAGCTGCTGCCACAATCGAGGTATCCATATTTTCAGTCAGTGGTCCTGTAAACGATAATGGCGGTCTCTGCGGCGGATTCACTGTGAGATTGCCGTTATCGGTGGCGGGAGAGGGCCACCCCCTCCCGCCACTCTCCGGCGCCCTCCGCCGCTTACAGGAGCCGTCGGTAGCGGCGGAGGCGATCGGGTACTTCGGCTGTCTGTGTGGGGATGCGAGTGAGGGAAAGATGGCCCCCACCCATCCCCATAGCTCTGCTGAGCGGAAGTGATGTCAAAACGTCAGTCCCGCCCGTGCGTCTTAACCACTTGCTTACTGGGCACATAAACCCCCTTCGTGCCCAGGCGAAATTTCAGCTTCCGGCACTGCGTCGCTTTAACTGACAATTGCGCGGTCGTGCGACGTGGCACCCAAACAAAATTGGCGTCCTTTTTTTCCCCACAAATAGAGCTTTTTGGTGGTATTTGATCGCCTGTGCGGTTTTTATTTTTTGCGTTATAATGAAAAAAAGAGCGACAATTTAAAAATATATATATATTTTTTACTTGTTGCTATAATAAATATCCCATTTTTTTTTTTTTTTTATATTTTTTTTTCTCAGTTAAGGTCGATACGTATTCTTCTACGTATTTTTGTAAAAAAAAAAAAAAAAAAAATCACAATAAGTGACTGCTTTGCGCAAAAGTTATAGCACCTACAAAATAGGGGACATAATTATGATTTTTTTTTTATATTTTTTTTTTTACTAGTAATGGCGGCGATCTGCGATTTTTATTGGGACTGCGATATTGCGACGGACACATCGGACACTTTTGACACATTTTTGGCGCCATTCACATTTATACAGCGACCAGTGCTATAAAAATGCACTAATTACTGTATAAATGTGACTGGCATTGAAGGGGTTAACACTAGGGGGTGAGGAAGGGGTTAAATGTATTGCCTGGGTGTGTTCTAACTATGTGGGGGGAGGGGGGTGACTGGGGGAGGTGACCGATGCTGTCTCCCTATGTACAAGAGAAACAGCATCAGTCGCCTCTCACTGACAGGACGTGAAGCTCTGTGTTTACACTCAGAGCTTCACGTCCCTGCTCTCTCACCGACGATCGCGTGTACCTGACGGACATCGCGGCCGCCGGGTACACGCATCGGATCCTCGGTGATGCGTCGGGACTGTTTTTCCCCGCCGCGCGCCACCCTGTGGCGCGTGCGGGGAATTACAAGTAAATCACGTCCAAAGACGTGACCCCGGCGCCTCAGGTCCGCGCTGCTGACGTATTCTGTCAATAGCGCGGACCTGAAGAGTTTAAAGAAACCATTTGAAAAAAGTACAATTTCCATTTTTTTTTTTTTTTTTTGCATTCAAGTCTAAATATGAGATCTGAGGTATTTTTGACCCCAGATCTCATATTTAAGAGGACCTGTTATGCTTTTTTCTATTACACGGGATGTTTACATTCCTTGTAATAGGAATAAAAGTGATACTTTTTTTTATTTCAGTGTAAAAAATGATGAAATAAATAAAAATAAATAAGAAAACAAAAAACATCTTTAAAGCGCCCCGTCCTGACGAGCTCGCGCGCAGAAGCGAACGCATACGCGAGTAGCGACCGCATATGAAAATGGTGTTCAAACCACACAAGTGAGGTATCGCCATGATCATTAGAGCGAGAGCAATAATTCTAGCCCTAGACCTCCTCTGTAACTCAAAATATGCAACCTTTGGAACGTTGCCTATCGAGATTTTTAAGGGTAAAAGTTTGACGCCATGCCACGAGCGGGCGCAATTTTTAAGCATGACATGTTGGGTATCATTTTACTCAACGTAACATTATCTTTCACAATATATAAAAAAATTGGGCCAAATGTATTGTTGTCTTATTTTTTTATTTAAAAAAGTGAATTTTTTCCAAAAAAAGTGCGCTGCGCAAATACGGTGTGACAAAAAGTATTGCAATGACTGCCATTTTATTCTCTAGGGTGTTAGAAAAAAATATATATAATGTTTGGGGTTTTAAGTAATTTTCTAGCAAAAAAATATGTTTTAGTCTTGTAAACACCAAATCTGAAAAACACCTTACATCCTTAAGTGGTTAAAAGCTTACAGCATGCATGGGGACAAAGGGGACATTCACAGCATATTACAATCATGGTAATTAGGGAATGATGAAAGAAATACAATACATTAGCAAACATTAAATACATAGAATATGATGTTAAAGGAGAAAACTTACCTTAATATAGTCCTTCTGCATGACTTGTATGATGGCAGAACAGGCCTCTGGTATAATGATCCCCAGAGCCCGGGGGTTTATGCCTGTCGTGAACTTGAGGTCCTGCAGGCTTCTTCCAAGTATCCGGGTATCGCAATGTGGCAACTAGCCTCTGCTCCGCAGTGATGGCTTGTCACATCACAGTGTGCTGCCTCATGATAAAGGGGGACAACAGATCCAACAAAGAGTGAAAAACGGGGTCCGTCATCCGGATATAATTCCTGAAGTCATCAGGATTTTTCTCCTGTATTTCCCGCAACAGAATCATATGAGAGAATTTGTCCCGCTTCAGCAACCAATTCTTCATCCATGAACTTCTCCTCACCCTGTTCATGGACTGAGCTTGGGTCAAAATATTAAGCCCATACGCAGCACGTTGAGAACATACTTCCAACATGGCTTTAAACCGGTCGGCTGGTCAGAATGAACTAAACAAAGGAACAGAAAGTCTTATGAAGTATAACCTGAGAAACAAATGAGCAGACAAGAACGCACTGTAAAACATATACAATCTGACTACACGCCCTGAAAGACAGATACAAACCCACAAGCGCCAACTGAACACCAGAAAACGATCTGAAAAGCATGGAACTGAAAAGCATGAATCAGCTCACCCAACTTTTACTAACATGCAGTAACACGAAATCAGCAAAAGCACTGGTCTGAGGTCGCGTACACACGATCGAATTTGTCCGCTGAAACTGGTCCGACGGACCAATTCAGCGGACAAATCCGATCGTGTGTATGGACTAGCGGACATGTCTGACCGGCGGACAAATTTTAAAGCCTGCTTTAAAATTTGTCCGCCGGAGACATGTCCGTCGGATATGTCCGCTGGTTAGTACACTAACCAGTGGACATATCTTCCCGCACAAGCGTCTAATGGATGCGACGCATGCTTGGAAGTTTTTTACTTCCTGGTGCGGTGACGTGGCGGCGTCAACGTCACCGCCACGTCACCGCGCTGTCTGCTGGCGGGGATTTTGATCCGATGGTGTGTACACACCGCCGGACGAAAAATCCTGAGGAGACATGTCCGATGAAAACGGTCCGCGGACCGTTTCCATCGGACATGTCCCTCCGTGTGTACGCGGCCTGACAGTGTGTCAGCTACGAATAAGCATCGCACGAAGTGAAACATGTCAGCTTTTATTCTTTGTTCTTTTGTCCACTCCTTCTATTTGACTGCAGCAAATTTTGGTTGTTTTTTGATTTTGATTTTTTGAATAAAGACATCGGGCCAGATTCAGGTACACGTACATTTGCGCAGCGTATTCGAGATACGCTACGCAGCCGTATTTTACCAGGCTCTACAACGAATTCTGGTAGATTTTTGCCCGTACGATACGGCGGTGTAGTCTATTTCTCACCGCGTAATCGAAATACGCGATTAGGGGGCGTGAAGCATTTAAATTAGGCGCGTCCCCGCGGCGATCGAACTGCGCATGCTCCGTTCAGAAATTTCCCACCGTGCATTGCGTGAAATAACTTTGGTACGTCATTTTTTTTTGAGTAGCGTCGTTTACGGACATTCCTATTCCCGGACGACTTGCGTAAACAATAATAAAAAAAGTCGGAAAACGTTGAAATTCGACGCCGGAACGACGGCCATTCTTAACATGGGCTGTCTAATATTAGACCAGCTAAAAGCTGGTGTAACATTACGCAGCGAAAAGATGACTAAAGATGCCGTAAGAGATTGCGATTGAAGATCGTAATTTCGGGGATCAACGGCAAAAGCTCATTTGCATACCCCGACGTGAAAAAAAACTACGGGAAGTCCACCAAGCGGCCGCAATTTTATTGCAGCGTAGATCCGAAGGCATACGAACACGTAAGCCAGTCGGATTAAAGCCGTCTTTTCATGGTTTGCGGATTCAAACTAGTGAAAAAACGTGCGTAATTAGAAAGTACTCCGGTCTAACACCAGTTAGACAGGAGTTACGGCTCTGTGAATCTGGCCCATCGTTTTTAAGGTGTGCGGCGGTCCAGATTCCTTTCATCCTATGTGCATGCAAGACAGCTTGAGTGAATTCCGACCAAAAATTCCATCGGAAATTCCGATCATGTGTATGGGGCATACGAATACCCATTATCAATCGGTAATAGTAATACTTATTTTACACAGACCCAGACGATGTTTGCAAAAAATCTAAAAAAAAATAAGGAGTAAATAAATACACGATTACATTTTCCTTTTCTCCCCAACATCAAGTACTTTTTGGTAAAATAAACTGTTTTGTTGCTTAAAGAAAAATGTAGTAATATCTGTGTTTGTCAAGTTAAATATGGGCTAAAATAGTTATTTTTAAATGTAGGATTGTTTTTGGAGGGTTCTGGGTTATGTCATTCCAAGTATGTTTTCCTTCTGTAAGATTCAAGGTAATACAGCATGTACCATTCTGGTAACCATGGATACATTTGTTTACTCTGTTCACTGAATAGTTGAACAGCTTGCTTTGTCTCTTGCCTTGTATATTTTCATTAAAATAAAAGGCTTGTACTAAAAATGTCAGGGACTTGATTGAAAAAAACAGAAACATGACTGTTTTATTATTATTATTATTATTATTATTATTATTATTATTATTAGTATTAGCAATTTGCCAAGGGCCTGTATATTATATAGTGTGTACATTCTCCAGGGGTAAAAAAGAGAAAATGGACATATGCTACCACGACCAATACTGATAATTAGGCTGTGAAAAAATGAAGACATAAAAGGCACAGCTGATGAGAATTTTCAGCATCCCTTCATTGAACATATGTCTTAAGCAAAGTGCAGTCATCACAATGGAGGAGAAACCTATTCACATTTGAATAGATAATGGAAGTTCTTATTATGAATAACTTACACGTAAATCATCTAAAAATTGCCCTAAGAGAGATTTGCACAGATTCTATTACATTTTGCGGAAAAACATTTGACCACAAAAATAACATATTATTGAGGCAAGTTTAATTTTTGAAAACATTGACAGGAGCACAATATGTTTTTATCCTTGTGTATCACAGTTTACTTACTATCAGCAGAATCAAGCTTAGAAGAAATCAAAACATTGTTCCCCCTTCCCCTTTGGGTGGAGGTTAACTGCCAATAATTTGCCTTGGCCAAAGAGTGTTCAGAGTCTGGTTCGAATACATACATTAGAATAGCGATCACAAATCATTGTAGACTAGCGAGTTCATCATTAGGGATAATTAGAGTCAAATCTCTATTGGCATCATTTTCGTCAACATTTATACTGTATTTTAATGACACGCATGTATTCTATAACGATTGTAATGAGAGAGCAGCGTCCTGTTACAATTACCTCAAAACACAAGGGGTGGTTGTAGAGTAGATCATGTTCAATTTACGCTGACAGAAAGAATTTAAATCAGTTCATATCTCATGTGAAATTAAGCTAATTTGCCATTTTAAACTTTGTACTGGCCTGGAGGGAAAAAAATAACTACATGTTAGTGGACAAATTGAAAATATATCCTATATGCTGTACATTACAAATGCTAAATGAGACACTCGTCTCAAAATTGAATTACAGGCAAACAATAAAATTAACAGGCAATAGTCTCAATGTTTTAAAAAAAATATAATAATGAATACATGTTTTTAAATGTTTAAAACTTTCTTCCATAATTCCTTTGTGCAATTGCAGCTAGTAGAAATGCATGCTGTAGGAGACTGTAAAGGGATAAGCAAGGGATTATAAATAGACTATTTTTTTTTTTTTTTTTTTTTTTTTACTTTCAATAGATTTTTATTTTTTCAAATAAAGAATACAGATAAATTATGACAAAAGGCTGAAATTACACCATCAAAACATTCAACAAACCGGGCATAATGACAGTAACAATGACTCAATTGATTTCAAATTTCCCAACTATGGGTTGATTAAAGGAATCCAGCGAGCTTAATAACAGAGGAAGGGGCGGAAAAAGAGGTGTATATGGTGATCTTGCGCTCAGGGGAAACCTGCCTGTCCCGGACACCCCTAATGGGATCAATCTGTGTCCCAGCCAGGCGCCTCCCAATCCGCCTCCTCCTATAAATTTATTTGATGGGAAATTAGTGGGTTCGAATTTGGCTTCATTGAACCTCTAGCTCATACTAACAAAATAAGATAGGTCTATAGTGTTACCAAATTGCCCATATGAATAACCGGACGAAGAACAAAGAACATTACCTTCTGGTCATACAACTGTCTTAAAAGAATAGAAGTAAAAAAAGGAGAGAGAAAAGTGGGGGTAAGAAAGAGGGAAAGGAAGGGAAACATGAGCTTAACTTGTACTGAAGGATGCAGGTTGCGTGGGGTGTACCCCAGTCGCCAAAGGTATACCACAGTGGGATGCCCATGATCCCCACACGGCTTCAAATTTCTGATTCGTGTTTGAAAGAATGCTGGCCAGTTTTTCCTGCACCATGATCCACGAAATCTTGCGTTTTATTTCTGCAATGGAAACCCTGGGCTGTTTCCAAGCCCTTGCGATGGTAATTTTAGCCCCGAGGAGCATAAATCGGATCAGCTTCTGATTGGGCTTGGATATACCCGGAATCCGAGCATTTAGGAGAGCTACAGAAGCCGTTCTGGGGACCGAGCAACCAGTGACTGTACAAATGAGGTTAAAAATCCTCTTCCAGATTGGTCTGATTCTGGGACATTCCCACCAGACATGCACCATCGAGCCCAGGAGCTGACAACCTCTAAAGCAGCTGGGATCTGATGATGGGTAGATGGCCGCAAGCCTGGCGGGAGTCATATACCACCTCATAAGGACCTTTAAGTTTGCTTCCATCAGGGAAGTATTCAAGATGCCCTGAAAAGAATCAGAACAAGCTGCCTGCCAGGTCTCCAACTCCCACCCTATTTGGAGGTCTGCCTCCCAAGCCGTCATATAGGAAGACTTCTCAGTCGGGCGGGTGAGTGAAGAGTAGATGACAGATATTCCTCCCCTTTGTCCCATGGTCTGCCCGCACCAGAGCTCATAATCTGTAAATTTGGGAGGTAGAGGCCTATCCGTCCATAAAGTGTGTAGGAATTGTGATATTTGTTTGAATCTGAATTTTTCAGTGTCAGGGATGTCCAATTTAGTCACACAGTGGTCTAGTGTAAGAGGGCCTTTGGATGTGAAGAATTGTCCTATGCGGTACAGACCCTTATCCATCCACCAACTGAATGCTTTCCTGTCCATTCCCGGTGGGAAATCCGGGTTTTGGAATACACTGGCTAGAGGTTGACCTTTCGAAACCAGGGCAGGAAGGTTACGAAATCTATCCCAAAGGGCGTAGGATTGAGAAAGGGAGGGGGACAAAATGGGTGGTCTTCTCTTTTGGGGGCACCAGAGTAAGTGTTCTAGGGAGAACCGGGGGACAGCTTGACCCTCTATGTGGACCCAGTCTGGTTTGTCCAGTTTAGAGTAAACTACGGATAGTTGAGCTAGTCTGGCAGCTACGAAGTACTTATATAGGTGCGGTAGTCCTAGTCCTCCTCTTTTCCTATGGTTATATAGCGTGTTTTGGGGGATTCTGTAACCTGACTTGCCCCAAATGAATTTGAGTATTTTGCTTTGTAAAGTCTGCACGTGATCTTTTCTGATGGGAATGGGAAGGGAGCGGAATAGATATAAAATTCTAGGAAGTAAAGTCATCTTTATAGAGTTAATTCTGCCCAGCCAGGAAAGATCATACTTAGCCCAGTCACTCATGTCGGCCGTAAGTTTTTGGTATAGGGGAGGATAGTTATTTGTGTAAAGGGATTCTGTCCGAGCTGTTAAGGAAATCCCTAGATATTTGATAGATGAGGGACACCATTCAAATTTGAATGACTGTTGGAGGAGAGATACTGTAGGAGGTGGAAGGGATACGTTCAAGGCTTGTGATTTGGCATAATTGACTTGGAGACCTGAGAATTTAGAGAATTCCGAAATTACCTTACAAAGGTTTGGTAGGCAAGTAATAGGAGAAGTTAGAAATAGTAGTAAGTCATCGGCAAAGAGCCCACATTTATGAGTTTGATCTCCACATGAAACGCCTCGAATGTCGGGGTTCTGTCGAATGGCTATCGCTAGGGTTTCAATTGCCATTGCGAAAATGATTGGGGAGAGGGGGCATCCCTGTCTGGTACCCCTTGCTATGTCTATTGGAGAAGAGTAGTACCCTTGGATTCAAATTTGGGCCTTTGGTTTAGAATAGAGAGCTTGTATTACACCCATAAATCTTGGGCCAAAGCCCCATCGTTCTAGTAGGGGGAGAAGATATTGCCAGGACACAGAATCAAAGGCCTTCTGCAGATCAAGAGATAGGAGAAAGCCTTTTTGTTTCGGACCTCCGTCCCAGTTGGATTGCAAAATTGAGACAATGTCCACTGCCCTTCTCACTTGATCTGGGCCTTGTCGACCTGGAATAAATCCGACTTGGTCCTTGTGAATATATTTATTAATGAAAGAGGAGATACGGAGAGCTAGAATTTTTGTAAGAATTTTTAGGTCATTATTTATCAGAGAAATGGGGCGATAGTTACAGACTTCTTCTGGGTTTTTATCCGGCTTTGGGATAACCGTAATGTATGCTGTATTAAGTTGCGTACCCAGAGGGGTGCCTTGAGTTTTGGAATTAAAAAAGTTTGTCATATGTGGGACTAGGGTATCTGCAAATGACCTGTAATAGAGGGCCGACAGTCCATCTGGGCCTGGGGCCGAGCCCTTTCGGAGGCCCTTGATTACTGTCGCCACCTCTTCAACCGAAAAGGGTGCTTCCAGCCTGTCTCTATGTTCTACGTCTAAGGATGGGATGGGTAGGCTGTCCAAAAAGTTGTCAATCGAAACCCTGGGAATCTGTGGAGGGGCACTATACAGGTCAGAATAGAATGTTTCGAATGCCTCCAGGATCTTTTTAGGGTTGGATGTAGGTTCTTGACCTGCCAAGCGTATTTTGGGTAAGGAGTGAAACCTTGTTTTAGGGGACAATTTGGTCGCTAACAACTGGCCTATTTTTCCTTTTTGGGTGTAAAATTTATTGCCACTCCAGCGGAGAGATCTCTCCGCCTTCGTTGTGAGGGCTAAGTTAAGTTCTAATCTCAGCTTGTCAATATTCTCTAGTAAGGCTAAAGATGGTTTCTTTTTGTGTTGTGCCCTTAGGGTCCTATAAGACTTCTCCAGACGTACAATTTCTGCTTCGTGTTCTCTTTTGATTCGCGTGGAGATCTGAATGATCTTCCCTCTAATAGAGGCTTTATGGGCTGCCCACAGGGTCTCCGCAGAGATATCCTCAACATTGTTAATTGTGAAATATTCTTGAAGGGCTTTATTAATTTCCGTTGTAGTGGTTGGATTGGAAAGAATGGACTCATTTAGCCGCCAATGTCCGTTCCTTGCCATACCTGCTAAAGAGCGGATGGACATGATGACCATAGAGTGGTCAGATAGGACTGTGTCTCTGATTTGGGCCTTGATCACTGCCGGAAGTACAAATGAAGGGATTAAAATATGATCGATCCTGGCATAGGTACTATGCGGGTGAGAGTAGTGAGTGTAGTCCCTCTTTGAGGGGTTAGACTCCCGCCAAACATCCGTCAACCCCCTGTCATGGAGTAGTTTGGCAATTTTCAGGCTGACCCTAGAGGGTCTAGTAAGTTGAGCGGACAGAGGTCTGGATTTGTCCAAACCCTGGTCAAAAGCCACATTGGAATCCCCCCCCAAATGACTGTACCTTCCAGAAGTGGGGTTAAAGTATCCAAGGTTAATTGGAAGAACTTGTCTTGCCCTTTGTTGGGAGAATAGTATGAGACCAGGGAGTATAGATGACCCTCAATTTTACCTTTAACCAGTATGAATCGTCCCTCTGGGTCTTTGAAGTCAGAGAGATACTCAAAGTTACAGGATTTGGAGAAAAAGATTGCGACCCCCTTGGTCTTGTTCTCGGCATTAGCCAAGTAGAAGAGGGGAAAGTGAGAGTGGACAAATTTGGGACTGTACCGCCCAGGAAAGTGGGTCTCTTGGATCATGAGAATGTCTAGTTTGAGTGATTTGTAACTATCAAAGATCTTTCGCCTTTTGACTGGGGAGTTCAGTCCTTGAACATTATGTGTGGCTATGTTGAGGGAGCTCTGTACGTGGTCAGCCATGGGGAACTGAAAAGCAACTCTGTCTGTCTCTACCTCCACTCACCCTGAGATGTCTTCTGTCCTCCCAACCTTGCCATTTGTCAGGATGGATGACTGGCAGCCCAGTGGACATTCCTCGATCGTAGGTACTGCAAGCTGAAAAATAATAAATGGTTAGGCTCATGTGGGAAAGATGGGGAATAGAAAAGGAAAGGACAGATTCGAAAGAGAGAAAGAAGTGGTGAAGAATACTCCCAATCCAACTAAGGAAAAAGAGAAAAAATAAGAAAAAATACATTCTCGGGGAGGGGAGATGCTCCTCGAGAATTTCTACCAAGGTAGATCAAAAAAGGGCTTGCTCCAAATGCGAACAAGCGACCTCGCCCCCAGAAACCTTCTGGAGTCTAAGGGAGAGGTGGAGGTACATGGGGCCCACCCCAGCCAGGGCGCCCCTGAAAAATTGGTTACAACAACTATCAAAAACGAAACCGGAAGGAATTGAGTAATTCTAAACCCAGTTTGGTCGGATCTAAATCCGATCCGGATGTCCCCCCGTCCCCCCCCCAACGGGGATCGAGGAGGAGGGGACCTCAGAAGCAAGGTGGGGACAACCCCCTGCGGAAAAATTAGAATAAATGAAGAGATCTTTTTAGCAGGAGAAATACTGTTGAAATGTCAATTATCCAAAAAGTTGATTCTTCTGATCAGAGAACGTCTAAATCTCAGGCATAGGACCGACCAAAAATCTTGAAAGTTCAAGGAGTATATGACCAATGTGTCAACCGAGATCTGGGTAAGTGGGTCCACTGTCTCTAGCTTTCTTAGATCTCGACCTGGTCCAGAGTAGGGAATTAGGGCTGGTGGGGGTCGGTCTCTTGGAGGTGTTTGGGATGCTATGAGAAGTATCCATGGCGGGTTCTTGCGAGATGAGCTTAAGGCGCTGTAGTAGTCTTTCTCCATCAGGAAAATTTGAGAAGGAGTAGTTTTTCCCTTTATCCGAGAACTTGACCGCAAAGGGGAATGCCCATTTATATTTTATATCCTTTTGGACCAGGACTAGGAGTAGCGGCTTTAATGACCGTCTTCGCTGCATTGTGGAGGGAGAAAGGTCTGCGTATATTTGGACGGGATGACCTTGGCACAAAACACTGGGCACAGAACGTGCTAGTCTCATGACTTCATCCTTTACAGCGTAAAAGTGGGGTTTGGCGATGATGTCCCGCGGTGAGCCGTCCTTTCTGGGTGGTCCCAGGGCTCTGTGGGCTCTATCCAGCTCTAAGCGAACTTGAGGGATGTTTGGAATCAAGTTCTGGATCAAATTTTGTACCGCTGCTGTAGTGTCAGTGATGGATTCGGGCAGTCCCCTGATCCGGAAATTGTATCTCCTGGATCTGCTCTCCAACTCGTCGATCCTGGAAAGGGCCACATCCAATTGCTCCTGTACTGTATGAATATGTTCTGAGTTCTGGTCTGTGGCTGCCACCGTTTGATCAAGCTTGTCTTCTATCGCTTCAATTCTGGTGCCCAGATTCTGGAAATCTGCTTTCAAATCTCCTGTTATTTTGGTAGCAGTCTGAGCGAGTCCCCTATCCAGGAGTTCAGCCAGAGCCTGATATAAGTCAGTCACAGAGAATGCAGACGCTGCTGACAGGGTGCTGACAGAGAATTGAGCAGGCTGGCTCCTTATGTTAGGTCCTATGAGGGGTAGTGCAGAGCCCTCCCTATTTATGCCCTCCATATTACTGCCTGCCAGGGGTTCTGTGGGAATTGTTGAGGGGGACATGTCCTGCTGGTAACTTACTTGGACCAGTGGGGTAAAAGGCAGGGGTACCATATTTGAAAAAATCCTTCCCTCAGGCATCTCCTCAGCTCCGTTCTTGTGAGGTGCTGCAGCGGCGGCCATCTTGGATTTTTGCCGTTTTTTCAAATGAATAAAATGCGGCTTTAAAGTGTCCCTTTAAAAAAATTATGATGATAGGGGGGTGCCCTGATGTCTGGGGAAGCCGTGTGTGGTGATAGTTCCCCTTCCAGCCCGTTTTTGGCTGACTTATGGGCGCCGCTGGTCTGGGGTGGTGAGGAGCTCCCGGCTCAAGCAGCCATCTTCAGAGCTCCGCGCATGCGCCTCCCATAAATAGACTATTTTATTCAGAGGTCCGGTGAGTTTTCAACACATGGGACGCTTATGCAAATGAAATAATTCATTTAACTATGCTGGGAGTCTGACATTGCAGGATTTTTTTTATTTAGTATTGAGTTCAACTTTAATTCCTAAAGAGTAACTCCACCTTTGTTGTGAAAACAAATCCCCTCTGGGTGATTAATGCACATTTGATGGAAATTTAACACATGTACTTTAAAGAAGTCCTGTTTCTGCTCTAAAAAAAGAAGCTGGTTGTTCTTTTACATCTTTTAGGCTCAGTTCACACTTATGCAAATTGAATGCTTTTCACCACATCCAATTCGCATGACAGGAGATTGTGACCGGCTCTCAATGGAGCCGGTTCCCACATCTCAGGGGTGCCTGTGGAGCAGACTGCACAAGGGTCCTATGCATCTTTCGCTCAGTTTCAGGTCTGAATTCAGTTAAAAATTCAGGCCTAATTCGTCCCTGAAAAGGAAAACTGTACCCCTACTGTGAGTTACATCCATATTAGAGGTGAATCAAGCCTTAGGCCTCGTACACACGATAGGTTAGCCAGAGGACAACGGTCTAATGGACCGTTTTCATTTCAATAGGTTTTTATTGAAGTTTTATGCAAACAAGGGAATAAAAGATAAAACAAACAAAATAGATCATAAGCATATAGAGGTCTGTATAGCTTCATCGGATACATTTAAACACATGCAAGAATGGGATAGTAGATAATAACGTATTAAACACTGAAACAAAGATTTTGAACCATTGATTATGAAACATTAAACATCAAATAACCACAGTGCTCAGTAAATCTTAGTACTGCCTCTTGGTCAAAGCTCCGGGTTGGCACACCGCCCACTCCCCCACGCACCCCTTTGGGAGCACTCTGTGCGTCGGGAGAGCTGACGGCGGCCGCCCGCATATCCCTCCCTAATACATCTGAAGACACCAAGGCCCATAGCACTGTCATAGACCACGGGCCCGGGCGACCAAGGCCCGCACTCCACGGCAAAAGCCTGCACATCGTGAGCACCTCCGATATTTAGCATATAAAGACCATATGGTCAAGAATAATGAGTGAACTAAAGAAATCCAACAAAATAAAAATAGAACAAGAACAAAAAATAAACTGAAATAATAAATTATAAAGTATAAAGTGTTGTTCCTCCTTGTAACCCTTAGACAGAAGCGATCATCAATGTTTATGAACCGAACTATACCACCTATTCCACCTATACCATTTACGTTCCATATTGGTCATTTTACCCTGAGATGCGGCAAACAATAGTTCATAGGAGGCATGGGTATTAGTCGTTTCCACCACTTCACTCATCGAAGGTGGGCCTACATCCCTCCAGTGTCTTGCAATACTTAACCTAGTACTGAGTAGTAAATGAGTGATTATGGTTCTTGAGGAGAACGGGACACTATCTAAGCCTAGGGATAGAAGCGCCGCCCCCGCCGAGGGGATAATCCGGACCCCTGCGAGCTGGGATATTAGATTAAACACACTCACCCATAATTGAGTGAGTGAAGGACAGGCCCACAGGATATGGTGCAACGTCCCTACCTCTCCGCAACTTCTCCAGCACAGGGAGGAGATTTTGGGGTCAAATTTAGACAGGCGAGATGGTGTTAGGTACCACCGCACCAGGATTTTGTGCGATAGTTCCCACAGATTCACACTCTTAGTCGCAGAGAATGTGCTCCGTAAAGCTGATTGCCATTGATCATCAGAGAACGTTGCACCTGTATCCCGCTCCCACGTTTCCATATACGAGGTTTTAATAAATATGTTTTTGTTGTTTAAGAGATTATAAAATAGCGATATCCCCTTAATGTTAGTCGTGGGGTTGGTAAAATATAGCATAGCTCGCCAGGGGAGTGTGGTAGATGTTTGGGGTGACATTTTGAGGAAGTGAGATATTTGGAGATACCTATACAGGTCAGTGTCCGCCAAGTCAAATTCGCCCTGTAGAGTCTGAAATGACTTAAGAGTGGGGCCTGACATCAAATCTCCTACTGTTTTGATGCCTTTAATTAACCAGTGCGCAACAGATATGCCTGGTATGATCAATGGTAGACTGGAGATGGGAAGGGGTAACAGTTTAACGTCCTGACCTGAAAAGGTGTGAGAAACAAACTTCTCCCAGGCGCGAATAGTGGCTACCATCGTGGGAGAGAGTTGGGTCAGGGCCGGCATAAGGATTCGACTGGATAATAAAATGTCGGATAAACAATGACTCGGGACCTGCGCTACTTCCAATTCTAACCATCTAGGGGTGTGGGTTTGCACGAACCATAGCCTAGCCTGCGAGAGAACTGCGGCTGAGTGGTAGTCCTTTAGGAGGACATGACCAATACCCCCGACTCTTCTACCCGCTATTAGCTTTTTAAATGAACATCTCGCTTTCCTGCCTTGCCATAAGAAACCGTTCAGTAGGGACTGAAGTTTTGAAAAGAAGGAGGCGGGGACAGGGATCGGTAGCGACCTGAAGAGATACAATAATTGCGGTAGGACTATCATTTTAAATGCCGCTAGACGGCCGGACCAAAGCAGTTCAATTTTGGATATATCTCGTAGTGACTTGCTCATAGAGCCGAGAAGCGGGGCATAGTTAGCTGCAAACAATTCACCATTAGTTGCCGTTAGTGATATACCCAGGTATTTCAGACCACTATCTTTCCAGGTGTATGGAAATCTAGCGGCGAGTCTTTTCCTCAGTGGGGGGGCTATACCCACTCCATAAGGTAGGACTTACTTTCATTTACTTTATAGTAAGACAGTTTATTAAACATTTCCAGAGCCGCATGGGCCGAAGCCAGGGAGGATTCCACGTCTGTGAGAATTAAGATGATATCATCTGCGAATAGGCTAATGGTGTGAGTAGAGTTTTGGGTAGGAAAGCCTTTAATGTCAGGATGTGAGCGAAAGTATATAGCTAGGGGTTCCATTAGTAGGTTAAAAATTAGTGGGGATAATGGGCACCCCTGTCTGGTGCCATTGGAAATTAAAAAAGGACTGGACAAAACTCCTGACGCAAGCACTTGGGCGGAGGGGTTGGAATATAGGGCCATAATTGCGGACAGGATAGGACCCACAAAGCCGAATCTCTCCAAAACTCGAGCCATATAGGTCCAGTGAATGCGATCAAAGGCCTTCTCTGCGTCTAGAGCCAAGAACAGAGAAGGCCTTTTATGCAGGTTGGCCAAGTGAATAATATTAATCAACCTGCGAGTGGCGTCCGAAGTCTGACGCCCCCTGGTGAATCCCGTCTGGTCGGGATGTATAATCAGAGGGAGAATGTCTAATAGGCGTGTGGCAATGATCTTAGCATACATTTTTACATCTACGTTAAGTAGGGATATTGGCCTAAAATTCGCAGGTGACGTAGGTTCCTTCCCTGGCTTCGGCAAGGTCACAATGATAGCGGATAACATTTCAGTAGGGAAGGCGGCCGAGGCAGCAGCAGCATTGAACACACCCTCCAAGTAAGGGGTCAAGATCTGATTGAAGGTTTTGTAGTAATCCCCCGTAAACCCGTCGGGGCCAGGGGCTTTATTTTTAGGGAGGGACTCAATAACCTTGCGGATTTCCTCTTTGCTAAAGGGCTGGTTTAGTGATCGTAGTTGATCAGGGGATAAAGATGGTATATTCAGGCCCTGCAAGAATTTGCCTATGGCATCTGGTTCAGGTTGGAAAGTATCTGCATCGTTTTTTAAGTTATACAGGGAACCGTAGTAGTGGCTGAAAGCATCTGCTATAGCTTGAGGATGCTGGAGCTTACATTTGCTAACGGGATGGATAATATAAGGAATCTTGAGTTTATGTCTTACACCGTTCACTTTGCGGGCCAATAATTTACCTGCCTTGTTACCCGTTGCATAGTACGTCATTTTTAACCTACGGGACGATTTTTCGAATGATTCCAGTAACAGGAGCCTGAGGTCATGTCTCAGTGTGTTTAGTTTTTGGGAGAGTACCGGGGAGGGATTTTGCTTGTTAGATGTTTCAAGCCTGAATATTTCTTTGGTAAGGTCTGTTAACTTCTGCTGCCGCTGCCTCTTAGCCCTCGCCCCCAATTGGATGAGGATGCCTCTGACATACGCCTTATGGGCGTTCCACAAAACAAATTGATCCTGAACAGAGCCAACATTAGTACTGAAAAAATCATTTAAGTGTCTTTCGATGAGTTTCTTAGACTCATCTTGCTGCAGCAAGAATGAGTTGACCCTCCATAGAGACGGTGCACTGTCAGCCATGCCATCATCCAGGGTGAGGGTGATGGATGCGTGGTCCGACCACGTAATTGAATTGATGGCAGTGTCTGACACCTTGGAGAGGGTGAGCTGGTCGACTAAGAAGAGATCAATTCTGGAGTAAGCCCCATGGGGCGAGGAAAAAAAAGTGAAATCTCGTTCCCCGGCGTGTAGACACCTCCAGGCGTCGAATAGATCATGGTTGTGTATTGAGGTTGCCAATACCGGGCTCGAGCGTTTGGCGCCTGAGGAGGAGTCAACACTTGGGTCCGGGGTAGCATTGAAATCTCCACATATGACCAGCCTTCCCTTCTGGTGCGCCATAACTTTGGCCATTAATCTATTGAAGAAACGAACTTGGTGCTTGTTCGGGGAGTAGATATTCACAATAGTGAATGTGGTGGTGTTAATGTCACATATCAAAACAATGTATCGGCCCCCCGTGTCGGGGATAACTTCATGGAGTTTAAAAGCAACCGTGTCACTGATGGCTGTGAGTACACCCTTCGTTTTATTAGATGAGTTGGCGGTAAAGACGTGCGGGAAGCGTCCATGTGAACATTGAGGGGGAGACAGTGAGGAAAAGTGCGTTTCTTGCACACACAGAACGTCCGCCCGATTGAAAGTGGCCTCTTTCCACATGGACTTCCTCTTAACAGGGTGATTTAGACCATTGGAGTTAATAGAAAGAAATTTTACCCCCATTGTAACGGCAATAGAACAATGTGTAGAGAATTTTTGCAGGGGATCATTTGTAAGGGAAGGTCTCCCTCCAGTGGCCAAACAGGGCATGGCAAGTAATAAATTGGTTGTACCAAGAAGAGGTCAAGAGAGCACTCACGATTAGTTGAGAGGGTAAAGGCGTCCCGAACGATGGTAGGTAGATAGAAGAAGCCAGGTTTCTCACTTTCTCCATGCAGGGGGAAGCTCTTCTTCCGTAGACAATGATTGCAACGCTGAAGCAGCACTTGAGGATGATGTGTAGAAAAAAGGAGGAACATAAAAGGAAAGGGAGTGAACAGGAAAACAAAAAAATAACAAAAACAGTCAAATACTTGGCGAGTAGCCAACATGCGCTGGTTATGAACCGTACGCACCCTAGAAGGGATACCTGAGAGCAGCAACAGGCTGCACAAATTAAGTGGGGGTGAGTCCAGGCCCAAAGGCTCTCCGAGACTCCTACCAGGAGAGAACAAGTAGGTAGGTACCCCAACCGGATTCAATTGTGAGACTTGGCGTTCCTGTTAGTGACAGTTTTCCACGCGGGGTCAGACCGCGCCCTGGGTCTGGGGGAGGTTGCCGGGGCAACCTCTTCTTCCGGGAGAATCCCCCACTCCTCCAGCAAAGAGATGCCTTTTTCCAGGGTGTCCACATTGTGCGTGTGGCCCTCCCTGGTGACGGACAATTTAGCAGGGTAGCTCCACCTATAAATAATCTTGTGGTTTCTGAGGGCCTTGGTTATGGTGTTTAAATTTCTTCTCCTTTGCAGAGTATATTGGGATAGGTCTGCAAAGAACTGTAGATTTTGATACTGCGAGGGGATCTTCTCTTTTTTGCGCATAACCGCCATTAGTTGCTCTTTAGCATGGAAGAAGTGGAACCTCAGAATAATGTCCCTGGGGACCTGTTCAGGCAAGAAGGCAGGTTTGGGCAGTCTATGTATTCTGTCCACTGTGAGCTCTAGGTCAGAGAGATCTGGGAGAAGTTCTTTGAACAGGGAGGAGGCAAAGGAGCGCAGATCGGATTGCAAAACGGACTCAGGGACCCCTCTCACTTTCATATTGTTGCGTCTGTTTCTGTCCTCGATATCTGCGAGCTTGGCTTTGATCCATTCCGTGTCGCTTTCCCTCTCCTCATGCGAGTCAACCAGGTCATTTATAGTGACAGCGTATTCCCCCATCTTGTGCTCAATATGTTCCACCCTGTCTTCCACAGCCTGTATATCTGTATGAAATTTGTGCATACACTGCATCATATCTGATTGCAGTGAGCTTCTTAGGGACAGCAGCATGTCCTTCATCACAGTGTCTATGACAGGTTGGTGGTTGGTGGGGAAGGACTCGATAGAGTCTGGCAGCTCCCGGGTGTCATCCCCTGACTCAGGCATAGGGCTGGCTGGCTGCAGTAATCCCTCTCTGTCTAGCCTGGGTTTGGCTTTAGCTGGGCTGCCTGACGCCGAGGAGGGAGAGGGAGACTGCATGGTGCTAGGGGTTAACTTATCCTGGTGTCCGCGTGATATTTCAGGTCTGCCTGCACGTGTTATGTGTGCTGGTGTGGACGCTGCTGCGGCGCCATCTTGCCTACCTCCTCGCTGATTAGGGGAGAAAAAGTCCGTCAGCCGCTGGGGCTTTCTCTGCTCCTTCCTCTTTCTAGTCATGGTCCCAGGGGTCTCCAGAGCTGGAACGCCGGGTGTGGCAGCCGAAAACCGGGTCCGGAGGGATGATATGAGCCGCTAGTTCTCAGCTGGATGCGGAGCTCCGGGTCTAAGCCGCCATTCAGCTCCGCCGCAGGCCACGCCCCCTAATGGACCGTTTTCATCAGTCAAAACCGTTTGTGTGTGGGCCCCATAGGTTATTTAACCTTAGGTTAAAAAAAAAAATCCAACTTGCTTTAAAATTAACCTATGGATTCCTAACCCATAGGTCAAAACTGATCTTTTTTAGGCACGACCATGGGTTAAAAATCCACGCATGCTCATTTTTTTCAGCACGTCGTTGTGTTTTACGTCACCGCGTTCTGATACGATCGTTTTTTTTAACTGATGGCGTGTAGGCACATCAGACCATCAGTCAGCTTCATCGGTTAACCTATGACAACGGTCCTTCAGACCGTTCTCATCGGATGGACTGATCGGGTGTACAAGGCTTTAGATTCTGATTCTGAATGGGTGTGATTTGATTTGAGCAGATGCATTTGCCATGGTCTAATGAGAAGAGCTGCAAGGTCTGCTTACTTTATAACCCTTTAGAAGCCTCTTACCAAAAAATACATTTTTTGCTGCAGAAGATGCCTAAAATCTGATATATATCTTAGTGTAGCCTACTCGGAAAATCAGTGATCTAATCACAAACGAAGAACATTATATTTCTAGTGGTGTTTTGTACACCAGTTGTGTATAGAATGCCTCCAGATTGCCATGTTGCATTGAATTTCACAGAAATCTAAAGGATTGCAGAATAAACTATATATTATACTTTTTTTTACAAAAGTTACCATTTTACTCATTGCATGAAAGATATAACATGTAAAGAATGCTATGATCACTTTTAACATACAAAAAAAGGAGCCAAACCACTTAAAAATAATTTCAATATTCCCTACGCACCCTAATATCCCCTTTAAAGCCCCTGACACATATTTTTAATAACACTGACTTTCCCCCTGGGCTGGATATCAAGGCCTTTAAGTGGTGGACAGACAGGGGCCTCTACAGAATAGGGCACTTTCTTTCGCCGGCGGGTTCGCTCTCCCTCTCTCACTGTAAGGACAAACTAGACATGCCTGACACTGAACGGTTTAGATTCTCCCAAATTTCCCACTTTCTACATTCCATTCGGCAGGATAGATCAGTACCCCCAACTGTTACTCCTTATGAAATTTGGTGCTCTAACATGGTGGATCAGAGGGGAGGTATCTCCTTGATTTATTCGGCGCTGAAATCCAGGACGGATAAACCGTCTTATGCTCGGGCCTGGGAGGAGGACTTGGATGACTCATGGAACACGGCAGTTTGGTTTCGCTCGGCAGAGCGGGCATACAAAGGTATTCTAAACGTCTGTCTTATAGAAGCCAGTTTGAAAATTATGTTAAGGTGGTATTATGTCCCTTCCAGGCTGGCAAAAATGTTCCCAGGGACTTCCCCTCTTTGCTTTAGGGGATGCGAACTAGAGGGCTCCATGTTCCACACCTGGTGGGCATGCCCCCGCATCAGATCATTTTGGAAGAAGGTCTTTCGAATTATGGGCTCCTTGACAGGGAAAGTAATGCCCCCACAGGCTAATATAGCACTCCTGAACCACTGCATCCCTGACCTCCCCAAACATCTCCAGAACCTTTCATTATTTATCCTCCTAGGGGCCAAAATGACTATAGCGAAGGCCTGGAAGAAGCCCTCTGTCTCCTTCTTGGCGTTTAAGAGGAAAGTTTCATGGATTATGTCCCAAGAGCAAATTGTAGCCAAATGGTCGGACCAACCTGACAAATTTATTGCCACATGGGAACCGTGGGCCACCCTCTGCAATATTTCTCTTATACCTGGGGTTCAGCCTGGAAGCGACATCGCCTCTCCCCACTCCTGATGGCATTTCTCTACTATCCCTTTCTCTCCCCCTTCCCACGTTTCACTCTCTCTCTTTCTTCTGTCACCTCTCTTGGTGTTTTGTGATTCTTACATGCTGGTTGAGTCTGTTCATGCTCATTTCAAGGTTGGTTGCCTGCATAGCCATGTACAACGAATGGTTCTCCTATGGGGTGGGATCTGGAGGACACCTTTAGTGAGGACTCTGTGACTTTGGCTCCCGGGACGCAGCTTGATCCCCCTGGGGGCGTTCGGGAAGCCGTGAGTCGTGGGGTCTGAACTCCTGACATGTTTCTATATAAGGTCAGGCCTGACGTCCACTAGGGTAGTTTAATCTATGCTACCTCCATAGTTGGGTTATGTTAGCAGGCTTTGTTATCTTACTGAATGGACACATATTGCTCTAGTACTGTTATGGGGGTCTATTTTGGCCCCGTTCTTTCGGATGTCATTGTCTATTTTGCTTATTGTTATTGTGAAAAATTTCAATAAAACTCTTTAACTAAAAAAAAATAAAAAATAATTTCAATAATTTCAATATTTAAAATGGTTTCAAAGGCTAAGGCCCCGTACACACGTCCGAGCTTCTCGGCAGAATCCAGCGAGAAGCTCGCTGGGATCCATATTCTGCCGAGAAGCTCGATCGTGTGTACGTTTTCGCCGAGAAAACTGTCGAGCAAGGCGTCGAGCCAAAATAGAGAGCAGGTTCTCTATTTCCTTGATGGGCCATCGGGACTAATGGCTCGACGCCTTTTTCAACAGCCTGGTCGACGAACTCGACGGCCGGCCGAGAACCTCGTCGGGCGGAACGATGAGTTTAGCCCGACGAGGTTCTCGTACGTGTGTATGGGGCCTTAAGGTTTTTACCTTCATACATTCTATGCATGAAGGTAAAAAACATTCTGTGTGCAGCAGCCCCCCCCCAAATACTCACCTAAGCCCCCTCTCAATCCAGCGATTTGCACAAGCAATGAGCTTCTCCTAGGTCTATTTCTCCTCATTGGCTGAGACAGCAGCAGGAACCATTAGCTCCTACAACTGTCACTTACATCCAGTGAGCCAATGAGGAGGGGCTTCATTGTATGTTATAGAGTAAAAAAGGATCTTGAGTTCTCATGGGTAGTAAATAAAATTTAACTAGTTGCCCCCACCCACCGTCAGATGACTGACAGAGTGTGCGGCGAGGAAAGCCGATCAGCGGCATCTCCACACAGGTGGACATTTAGGAATGATCATCAGTGCCCTGATTACAGTATAGCAATGTAGTGTCACCAATCAGTGCCCACCAGTGGCAGGAATCAGTATCCACCAGTGACAGCAATCAGTGCCCACCACTGCCCACAAGTGCCACAAATCAATGCCCATTAGCAATGCCAGTCAGTTCTGGCTATCAGTACCGCCTATCAGTGCTGCCCATCAATGCCCATCACTGCTGTCAATCAATTCCCATCAGTGCCACCCATCAATGCCCATCAGTGCCCATCAGTACCGCCTATCCATTCCGCCTATCAGTGCCCACCAGTGCTGCCTATCAGTGCCCACCAGTGCTGCCTATTAGTGCCCCTCAGTGCCACCTAAAAGTGCCCATCAGTGCCACATATCAGTGTCACCTATCAGTGCCCATAAGTGTGACATATTAGTGCCTCCATATCAGTGCCACGTAATCATTGCCCATAAGTGCTGCCTCATCAGTGCCCATAAATTTAGCCTATCAGTGCCGCCTAATCAGCGCACATCAGTGAAGGCGAAAAATTACTTAGTTACAAAATATACCTAAAGAAACTATGTAAAAAACTTATTTTTTTCAAAATTGTTGGTCTTTTTTTTTTGTAAAAAATAAAAAACCCAGCAGTGATTAAATACCATCAAAAGAAGAAGATGTGAAGAAAATGATAAGAAATGTGTTTGGGTACAGTGTAGCATAACCGC
Organism: Rana kukunoris; assembly: GCA_029574335.1. Classification (NCBI taxonomy): domain Eukaryota; kingdom Metazoa; phylum Chordata; class Amphibia; order Anura; family Ranidae; genus Rana; species Rana kukunoris. The sequence goes on from CM056059.1 coordinate 244,901,598, forward strand.
GCAATTGTCATTCAAAGTGTGACAGTACTGAAAGCTGACAAATTACTTGGGCAGGAAGGGGGTGTAAGTGCCCTGTAGGCTCATAGGGCCAGATTCACAGAGCGATTACGCCTGCGTAACAGGAGATGTTCAGCGTAAGTCTAAATGTGCGCGTGCGTTTCGATGCACGGCATCCCCAGAACGAGATACGCAAGAAATCTACTTTTTTTGTGACCAGCGTAATTTCGTTAGACAGGCGCATTCGTCCGCGCAAAACTGCGCTAGACACACCATTGATTTGCTATTCAAATATGCTAATGAGGGAGTTACGGGGATCCACAAGAGAACGTTGGTGCAGCGCAGGCTACGCGGTGTGCGCAACAGCAAAATGTCCTGTCTAAAATTAGACCATATAAAAGCTGGTCTAAAAAGAGAAAAATCGTCTACATGTCAGATAAAGCAACACTGTTAGTGAGGAGCTCAGCAGTCACACGTGTTGCACAACAATCTGTATGCCAACATGCCAGGGGCATTGTCGCGCATAGCTATACTACTGACTTTAGATGAGCAAAGAAGGAGGAGGGCACGGAGGATGGCACGGGAGAGGATATACCGCACACGCATAGACCTGTTTGGCATGAGTGATTGTGAGGTGTATCGCATCTTCAGATTCACCCCTCATGCCATCCTGGAATTACCACAACCCTGCAGGAGGACATCACCAGCCCAACACAACGCTCACATGCAGTGCAGCCACTGGTCAAGGTCCTGGCAACACTCCATTTCCTTGCCAGTGGCTCTTTTCAGCGTACAAGTGGAGTGGTGGCTGGGATGTCACAATCCTCCATGAGCAGATGTGTGCACCAGGTTGTCCCTGCAATCCTCAGACGCATGTCCCACCACATCATCAAACCAACCACTGAGGACCTGTGGCTGAAGGCAATGACAGATTTCTACAGAATTGCCAGATTCCCACGCACCGCGGGGGCCATTGATTGCACACGTGTGGCACTCCAGCCCCCCCAGGAGACAGAGCACATGTACCGCAATCGGAAGCATTGGCATTCCATCAACGTACAGGTGATAGTCGATGCCCAAGGCCTCATATGGCACGTCCGTGCCAAACACCCAGGGTCCAGCCATGACAGCTACATATACAATCAGAGCCCCATCCGAATGGAATTCGATCAGAACATGTATGGGGACACCTGGCTGGTTGGTAAGTGACATGGGTGGCAGGCATGACTGTCCCCCCCCATGATGCACACATCACAAGGGGCACATGCATGACTAAAATCCTCCTGTCTTTTCCCTTACATGTGACTCTGCATATCCACTGGGACCCCATCTCATGACTCCTATCCGGAACCCCCAAACCCCAGGAGAAGAAAGATACAATGAAGCCCACGCCCAAACACGTGCAGTGGTGGTGCGCACCTTTGGCCTCCTGAAGCCATGTTTCCGATGCCTGGATAAGTCTGGGGGTACCCTGTTGTATTCCCCAAACTTTGTGTGCCATATCATCGGTGCCTGTTTCCTGCTGCACAACTTCGCAGTGAGAAAGGGCCTGCAGATTGACATACGTGATGACCTGACCCCTGAACCAGACAATCCCCCCCTAACCGAGGTTACCCCGTCTTCTGAGGGAAGAGCAGCCAGGAGCCAGCTCACATTAGGCCTCTTTGCACGTTAAACACACACATTAATCATGGCACAATGAGAATGCATGCATGCACACCACTGTGGTCCCTAGCACACAAACCCCACATCCTCATCAAATTGGATTGGCACCAGTCCACCATGCAGGACTTGTGAGCAGCAACGCCACGCCAAGGCTGCAATTATGTCACTGTACATTCATACACCATTCACACGGACCTGGGGATCACTTCACCCTGGTCCTGGGGAACCCTTCTCCACCAAAATTGAGGGTGACACCCCTTTTCCGGCAGGAATGTCACCCCCACATTCAAACAGCATTCACAACCCAAAAAAAATACCAAAAAAAAAAGATTACCAGCAAAATCAAAAAAATTCCAGGAAAAAAAAAAGGCCCAAAAAAAAGGGGAAAAACAAATTAGTGCCCTTGATGTGAGCCACGCCTGGGGCGCCCCCGGCTACGGCCCCGGCTCCTCTGGGGAGACTCATGGGGGAGGGGGTAAACCGGGGAAGGAGGAGCAGCCCCTGGTCTCTGCCCACCTGGCGGCCTGCCCTCCAAGGCCAAAGCTATTCTGTCTAGGGCAGCACCTAGTGTTGCCGTGTTGGCCTGGATAGCCTGGGTAAGGGCCCTCACATCCTGCCCAAAGCCTGCTGATGTAGTCTGCAGGTCATTAAGGCAGTTTCTGAAAGCCCGAGAGTGGCAGTCCAGGTTCCCAAGCGTATCCTTGACGCACCAATGTCTGGCTGACCTGTCCCAGATGGCGGGTCTGGAGGAACTGGTCCCTTCTCAGAGTGGCGGGCAGGAGATCGGCCACCCCCCTGGTCTTCTGGGTCGCCTTCCTGCCTCCAGCTGATGCTTGTGGCCGGGGAGAAGGGGAGGCCCTTGGGAGGGGAGCCATGTTGGGGGAGGAGGGGAATAGTCATCCAAAAACAATAGTCCAGTGCCTCACATGGACTCCTCCTTCTCCTCAAACTCCTCAACCTCCTCCTCCTCCTCCTCTTCAACCTCCTCCGCGGACTCCGGCCTTGTCGGGGGGGCCTCATTAGGCTGCTGTCCTGGGGATGGTGCGGTCAGGCCAGATGGCCCAGCACCCTCCTGCACATCTGTGGATGACACAAAACATTCACAGGTTGGAGGATCCACACACTTGCCACATATTCCCTTTCACCCCCTCCCCCACACATGCTACACACCTGATAGAAAAAAAAACCTTACCTTTCATCACGCCTTCATGACTTGAGTCATAGCCGGGCAGGCCCTCCACTTCTTCCTGATGAAAGGTCTGGGCCACCGCACGCTCCTCCGCTGTCAGCCTAACACGGCATGGTGGGCCCCCTCCTGTGGCCCTGGCATGGGCAAGCATTTTGGCCAGCTTCTTTTTGACCAGACGCCGGAGGTCATTTATCTTTTTATCAATCCCAGACCGGTTCCGTGTCTCCCCCTCCCCCGCTGAATTCACCTGGTCAGTGATCATGTCCAAAATCTCTCTCCTCCTGGCCGGGGTGGTGTTGGCACTGTCCGGGCCGTGGAGGAAACGCCCATAGTCGGAAATGGCCCGGGCAAGAATTTGTTTCTCCCTCAAAGTAATATTTAATTTTCTCTTCCTCTCTGTCATACTCTGACCAAAAATCACTCCCAGTCAACAAAAATCACTCACAAAAACAAGCACGACCAATCAAGCAAGAAAACAAACAAACAGAAAACTATCAAACAAAAAGTCTCACAAACACTCAGCAAAAAGCAGTCACAAAAACAAACAGGAACAATCAAGCAAGAAAAAAAACAAACAGAAAACTATCAAACAAAAAGTCTCACAAACACTTAGCAAAAATCACATTCAAATATCTTCTAACAAACACTAGATCACACAGTACACAAATCTGACAAAAACAAATCACAACGCAACTAACAACGGAACAAAAGCACTTTGCTATATGGGAAGGGAAACAAAGGGATGTACTTTTGCAATGGAAGTGCGTTTGTGTGTGTCTATTTATGCTGTCTGCGTAGTTCATGATTTTGTCCTAGTACATTTCCAATTTCACTGATTGCGCCGTTCCCGAGTTGTGAGCATGCGCACAGAGGTGCTGACATGGTCTGCTTCAAGCACGCATGCGCGAACCGGCCGGCCCTTCATTTGCATGGGGTCACGGCTCATTTCAATGTAACACGCCCACGTCCTTCACAATTTGTATTACTCCGCCTTACGCCTCTGAAATAATGTTACGCATGCGCAATTTTCGGCGTAAAAGCGACGAGAATAGGGTGATTGTGTGGCTACATTGCGCAAGTCTAATGTAAAGGCGGTGCGCTACGCCGGTCCAATAATGCGCAGATGTACCTGAATCTGGCCCAAAGTTTCAGATAGAATTTCACTTTTCACAATATAGAAGACTTTTTTCAATTTATTTTCTTGTCAATTTTGTTTATTACATTTTTGAAATAAATTACAGACATATCCATAGTTTTGTATGTAATCTTTATCTTAAAGATATTTGCAGATAACAAACAGAATAACATGAGACAGGACAAAAACAAAAAATGTAAGGCCACAATGCATGGGAAATCTATCGCCAGGTACACACAATCAGTAAAGTAGGAAAGGTCTAGGAATATCGCGGGGTGCATACAGTTCGGAGGGCATATCTGGGGGAGTAATAATCCACATATAACAACCATGATATCAATTCACACATCTATGGATCACCCCTGCCAGCTCTGGTCAGTGCATCCCCGGCGAGGGTGTTAACCCAATATTCGAGATGAGCATCAGACTGTGTCCCTAGGTACCGTGCCCAGAAACCTGAGAGCAGCCGCTCAAAGGATAAAAATATAAAAATAAAATAGGGATAATAAAAATGTAAACACAACAGAACATCAAGGGGGAAAGGGGAACACCTGCTAGCATAATATACCAACTTGAGCTGTAGAAAGTTTGTTAACGCTGATTCAACTCTTCATTGTCTGACCAAAGTCTTCCCTCCCGCCCTACCCCATCAGACTGATGGAGCAGTTGCCAGTGGGGGGTCTGAGGCTCCCGGCCCAGGCGGATCTGCATAGTGCGCAGATGGGGCCATGAGGATTCGCGATAATGGCTAAGAGGAATGGTAGGGAAGTGCAACAAGGATTCCAATGGGGAATCCGGCAGCTCCAGATCTAAAATTAGTTTGATCTGCGCATGGACATCCAGCCAAAAGGGTCTCAGCTTGGGGCAATCCCACCAGATGTGAAGGAACGAGCCTCTGAGGCCGCACCCCCTCCAGCATGTATCTGCGAGGGAAAGATAGATCCTGGCAAGCTTGGAAGACACCCTGTACCACCTGGACATGATCTTATAACTATTCTCCTGCATTTTGGTATCTACTGTACTTGAATGTGTGAGGCCATACAGGTGATCCAGTTTAGGCTCAGTGTATACGTGCTGAAGATCCCTCTCCCATTCCCTAATGAATCCCGGTTTCCCTCGGTATGTAGGGATTGTAGTAAGTCATACAGGACTGAAATGGCGTGGAGAATGGCAGAGGTAGACATGCACAGGCGCTCAAAGGAGGAAGCCAAGGTGGGAGACCGAACTCCCTGGGGCAGGCTAGTGATAAAGTCGTGGAGCTGTCTGTAACACCACTCATCCATTGGGAAGGGGCCAAATTGTGTCCGAAGAGTGGCTAGTGGCAGCAAGCCCTGTTCTTGAACAAATCTGCCACATCTGGACTCCCCGTCCGCCGTCCATGTCTGAAAGAAAGAGGAGTGTTCCCCAGGAGTGAACCAGGGAAAGCCTCCCAGAGGCGCCAGAGGGGAAGTCAGAGGGGCCAGCCCCCCCCTGCTTATTCAGTTTATCCCATATCGCCAAAGCATGAATGGCCAATGGAGAGACCAGTGCAGAGAGACCCCTATTTTCCCAAGGGACCCATGGGGCATGTGATAGGTTACGGCCCGCCAAGACCTTATCTAGGGGAACCCAGAGCTTGTACGGGACATTATGGTACCAATCCAGGATACGTTGCAGAGCCATGGCCTCATAATATCTGTGCACAACCGGGACCCCCATACCTCCCTTCTTCTTAGGGCGCTGTATTGTACGAAGGGCCAACCGGGGGCATTTCCCACTCCAAATATATTTTATAAACAGACTGTTGAGGGTTGAGAAGAAAGTTCTAGGCAAAGTGATCGGCACCATTTGCAGGAAAAATAGGACACGTGGCAGCACATTCATTTTAAGCACACTGACTCAGCCCATCCAGGAAAAAGCTGACTGAGGAGAGAAGTGGTGCATAGTTATACTCATACAATAGAGCACAACTGGAGGGCAGGTGCACCCCCATGTACTTCAGAGAGGTTGAGCACCAAGTGAATGAGAAAGCAGCTTGCAGCTGTGTGCGCAGCTTCATGGGGACTGATAGTGAGAGGATCTCAGACTTGCTATAATTTATTTTAAAGTTGGACAGAGAGCCAAATTCCTTCAACTCTGCCATAATAACAGGTAATGACAAAAGGGGGTCAGAAACATAAAACAGAACATCGTCCGCGTAAGCGGAAAGCTTATGCTCCGTCGGACCAGCCGTAATACCTCTGATATCGTTGTTCAGACGGATCCTGTTAAGCAGTGGTTCGAGGGCCAAAGCAAAAATGAGAGGGGACAGTGGACATCCCTGACGCGTCCCATTACTAATCGGAAAGGGGTCAGACAATAGCCCGTTACCTTCACCCTGGCGCTCGGAGAGCTATACAGGGAAGAAATCCAGGCCAGCATGTTAGGGCCCAAGCCAAGCCTGGCCAGGACCGCTTTCATGTAAGTCCCATTCCACCCTGTCAAATGCCTTCTCGGCATCAGTGGAAAGCAAGAGACAGGGGCGAGACAAGGCCTGTGATTCAACCCAGTGGATCCACTGGAGTGCTCTATTTGAGTTATCTCTAGCCTCTCTACCCATAATGAACCCCGTCTGGTCAGGATGAATGACCTTCGGGGGTACCGGTTTAAGTCTATTGGCCAATATTTTGGCCAAAATCTTAATGTCGGTATTCAAAAGCGAAATAGGCCTATAGCTACTGGGTAAGGTATGGTCTTTGCCCTCCTTAGGGAGGACTGTGATGTGCACCAGCAGTGCCTCAGACGGTACCGCGGTGCCAGCGGCTAATGCCATAAAATAAGAGCACATGGGGCCAGAAAGCACTTTCACATACTTTTTATAGTAAGTGTTCGTGTAGCCGTCAGGGCCTGGGCTTTTCCCGTTGGGGAGGTCCTTCACTACCGCCTGGATTTCTGCTATGGAGATGGGAGAGTCCAGCTGCTTACCAACTGAGGCCTCCAGCTGAGGGGCCTGGGCATCCGTGAGATATTGGTGAATACAGCTAACCCTTTGGGAATCTGTCGCACTGGGTAAGGTATCAGGGAGATGATATAATTGAGCATAATAATCTCGAAAGGCATTAGCAATTTTCGAGGAGTGGACAACCGAGGCCCCAGTCGCAGAGGTGAGTTTGTGCACGTGTCCCGAGGAGCGTTGGCGCTTGAGGGCTCTCGCCAACAACCTCCCACATTTATTACCAAATTCATAGAATTTGTGTGCTAGGTGGCGGATTCGAGCCTTAATTTTAGTTTCCAACAAAGAGGCTAATTCCCGACGGAGGGACTGTTACTCTGCCGCCAAGGCAGGGGTAATCTTTTTTTTGTGCGTAAGTTCCGATGTCCTCAATTTGGCAAGAAGGGTCTGCAGCTCCCCCTCCCTAGCTTTCTTAAGCCTTGGTCCCTGAGATATTGGCTCACCCCAAACCACTGCCTTGCCTCCCACACGGACCCCATGCCGAACTCGCCCGGTTTATCTCCGCAAAATACAGGGAAATGGTATCCGACACTTGTTTTTGAGCGACCGCGTCGTCCAAAATGCTATCGTTCAGGCACCAGCTCCACGTCCATGCCTCCAGGGACAGGGGACGCAGGGAAATGGAGACCGGTGCGTGATCTGAGATAGTGATGGAACCGATGGAAGTGCCAGCCAGGGAGTCCAGAGAGTACTGGTCCATCACCAAAAGGTCAATACGGGTATAGACATTATGCATGGCCGAAAAATAACTATAATCCCTATCCGTCGGGTGGAGAAGCCTCCAGCAGTCAACCAAATGGTGCTCCTGCAGGTACTTTTTAAAATGTTTCAGAAAAGCAAACGAGTGGGCTGAGTGGCCCGAGGATGTGTCCATTAGTGGGTCAGGGCTAATATTAAAATCTCCTCCCAGGACAAGCTGAACCTCCCGGGAAAGCAGACAGAGATTCCAGGACAGAGTCCAGGAAGCTGAGCTGCTTGCTGTTTGGGGCATACACAGCTGCAAGAGTAAACTTACGGTTATAGATGGAGCTCTTCACGAACACAAATCGACCCTCTGGGTCGAGCAGTTGATCCGTCATAACAAAGGGACAATTTTTATGGACCGCTATGGCAACCCCTCCCGACTTAGGGCGGAGAGAATTTCTGAGGAACCAGGAGTTGTATAGGTGAGTGGGAAGGCGGGGGACCGAGTCAGTGTGGAAGTGCGTTTCCTGTAAAAAAATGATATGTGCCCCCAAACGTTTCATCTCAAGCCACAACTTACTGCGTTTCGATGGGGATCCCAAGCCACGGACGTTATAGGATACGATTTTCAAGGCCGCCATGTTGGTAGATTATAGAGTGCCCTACTGCCCCTGCCCCTGCCTGGCAACCGGAATAAGAGGAGACCCACAGCACGCCTGAGCCTCCAGCGAAGGGTACAAAAAGCACATTGAGTATGAGCAGGAGCCTAGGAAACAAACCAAGGTTAAGGCAGGTTTAAGAAACGCAAAACATAGAAAACATCGTAAACAAGAACATAAAAAAGAAACAAAAGCAAAAGATGCACCAAAGTGCATTCTCGCCACCGGTCAGAAGCCTCCACCCCCCCCCCCCACCCCCAGGACAAGGAGACAGTGGAGGCCAGCGAGCAGAGGCATTCTCCAAGAGGGGACATAACACTATGGAGGTGGCCTATTGGGGGAAAACGGAAAGGCACCAGAAGCGAGTCCCCATAAGGACCCGCGGATATTCGGAAGTGCATAATCCACCCCTGAACTGGGGCAGAAAGTAGATACGGCTTCTATGGGGGGTTCAGAAAATGTCAACCAAACGTATCAGACATCAACGGTAAACTGTGTCACTGTTCAGGCTTCACCCTGCGGGGAGCGAGAAGGTGCAGGGCCAGGGGGCCCCCTCCTGGATCCACGGCCGCGTCTGCGGCGAGCTGTTTGCCACGAGTCCGGGCGTGCAGGAAGAGGGATGTCCGCCGATGTCCTCCAGTCCGGGACATCTACAGTACTTGAGGCAAGCCGAGGGACTCCAGAAAATGGGGCAAGTCATCCCTGTTGTGCAAGGTAACCTGCCTGCCATCGTTAGTTGCGGATAGGCTAAACGGGAAACCCCACCGGTAGGGTAGTTGAGCTTCTTGTAAAACCACCAGCAAAGGGTTAAGGGCCCGGCGTTGCATCAAAGTGCGTTTGGAAAGGTCTGGGAAGAAAGTCAGTTTGGCTCCGTCAAAATCCACGTATCGAACTCCCCTGACCTGGTTCATGATGCGTTCTTTGAGCGAGTATTTGTGCAGCTTACAGATAATGTCTCTGGGCTTGTCAGGGTCATCAGGGGGGGGGCGCAAAACTCTGTGGGCCCGGTCTATTTCAAAATGTTTCGGCGCCTGTCGGCCTAGTATTTGTTTAACCCCTTCCATAGAGGGCATTTTCACCCCCTTCCTGCCCAGACCAATTTTTAGTTTTCAGCGCTGTTGCACTTTGAATGACAATTGCGCGGTCATGGAACACTGTACCCAAATTAAATCATTATGTTTTTTTCCCCACACAAATAGAGCTTTCTTTTGGTGGTATTTGATTATCCCTGTGGTTTTTATTTTTTGCGCTATAAACAAAAGAATAGCGTCAATTAAAAAAAAAACACAATATTTTTAACTTTTTTATTTCATAAATATGAATAAAAAAAAAAAAAAATCCTCAGTTTAGACCGATATGTATTCTTTTACGTATTTTTAGTAAAAAAACTCAAATTATCGTATATTGATTGGTTTGCGCAAAAGTTATAACGTCTACTAAATAGGTGATAGATTTATGGAATTTTTTTTTTACTAGTAATGGCGGCGATCTGCGTTTTTTTTTTAGTGACCGTGACATATCGGACACTTTTGACAATGTTCCCTAAAGTATGTTCTAACTGTAGGGGGACTCACAAGGGGAGGAGACCGATGTGTATTCCTCTGTACTGGGAACACACATCAGTCTCCTCACTGCTGACAGGAGGTGGATCTGTGTGTTTATACACACAGATCCACACTCCTGCCGTGATCAGCGTTAATCGCGGGTGCCCCAGCGGCAATCGCGGCCGTCGGGCACGCGCGCGGTATCGTGAGTGGTGCCACGGGCGCGCGCCCTAGAACGCCGGGAACACAGGACGTCATATGATGTCCACTCTCATCGGTGAGGGGTTTTGTTACGTACCTCGTGGATAGAGCCTAATATGCAGGAAGGAGCCCCTCTTACCGCCCGGTTTCAGGGGCTGCTGGAATGGGCACAGCAAGCCCGGGAGCGCGGTGGGGTAAGAGTGCCTGGCCGGAACGGAGATCTTGCGGACAGGCGGTGTAGGAGACAGCGTCTCTGAAGGGCCACTGGAACCGGATAGCAGAAACTGGTGAAACAAGCCGGGTTAGGTGCAAGACAGGAGCAGGTATACGGCCAGCATGGTCAGGTGAGCGGATAACCTGGAAGTCACTCTTAGCGGAGGTAGCGTTGTCAAAGTTCAGGCACAGGTCTGGTAACGATGGGCAGGAGAGCAGAGCGGAGTCAGATCAAGCCAGGGGTCGGTAGAGGTATTCGGGTAGTCAGACGGAGCCGGGTCAGAAACGGGTTCAACAGGTATCGGGTTCAAGCAGGTATCAGGTTTCAACGGATTTGTGGACACTAAGCTGCAGATCAGACAGCGAGGTGTCATTGCTGCTGCTGAGCTTTTAAAGGATAGATGGGCCAATTGGGCTTGCAAAGTAGGGGCAGTCTTTTCCCATTGTGACTCCAGAATCTCAACTCTATCCCCCAAGTGTGCAGTGTCAGCCTGCAAGGCCTCAATATCCTGTCTCAGGGCCTTCTCCACTCTGTGGGCAAACAGCTCCAGATCTGCCTTAGTGGGGAGAGACAGGATGTGAGCACGGATGTTCCTATCCTCCCAGGGGTCGCCGGTACCCAAGGGTCCTTCCAGGGCATCCGAGCATGCAGGGGAGAAGGGGTGAGGTGGAGAGAGCTGTGCCATGTATGGGGAGCTGATCGGGGAGGCAGCCCTGGTTGCATGTGTGAATGAATGAATGAATGAAGAACTTATATAGCGCAGCACATGCGAAGTAAATCGCCTCTGGGCGCTTGTTGTTCCTGTCTCCTTTGAGATCAAAAGAGATGAGTCTTAATCTTTCTCCTGAAGACTAAGGCCTCGTACACACGAGGTGATATGTCCGCTGAAAACGGTCCGATGGACCGTTTCAGCAGACATCTCCACTCGTGTGTATGGGCTAGCGGACAGATTTGTCCATCGGACAAATTTCAAAGCATGCTTTGAAATTTGTCCGCTACAAACCTGTCCGTCGGATATGTCCGCTGGTTAGTACGGTAAACCAGCGGACATATCCTCCCACACATGCGTCGTATCCTGTGAATGGATCCGACGCATGCGCGCGGAAGTGTTTACTTCCTGGTGCGTGACGTAGCGGTGACGTGGCGGCGTCAACGTCACCGCCGCGTCACCGACACGTCACCGCGCCGTCCACCGGCGGGGAATTTGATCCGATGGTGTGTACACGCCATCGGATAAAACTCCCGATCGGACATATCCGATGGAAATGGTCCGTGGACCGTTTTCATCGAATATGTCCGATCGTGTGTACGAGGCCTAAGTAGTTCTCCTCCAGCCGAATGCTGGCTGGTAAGGCGTTCCATAGTCTGGGACCTTGGACAGCGAATCTCCTGTCTCCTTTGGACTTGTATCTGGCTTTCGGTATTTTGATTGGTGGATCGTAGAATACGATTGGGATTGTGAACTTTTAATTTTTCGCATAGATAATGGGGAGCATTCCCATGGATACATTTATGCGTTAGACAGAGAGCTTTAAAGGTGATTCTGTCTTTAACTGGTAGCCAGTGAAGGGATCTCAGTGAAGGTGAGATTGATTCCCAGGGTTTTTTCCCAGTCACAAGTCTGGCGGCCGTATTTTGAACGACTTGAAGACGAGCGATTTGGTACTTGGGGAGTCCGAGGTAAAGGGCATTTGCATAGTCCAGTCTGGAGTTTACAATCGCTCCCACCACGACCGCTATGTCGTTCTTGGGAATAAAAGGCGTGAGTCTGCGTAGTAGGCGCAGCAGATAGTGAGATCTGCTGACTACTGCCCCTATTTGTGCGTTCATTGTCATGTCGGAGTCAAAGATGACCCCAAGACTTTTGACTTTGGCGCTAGGGGTGATGATTTTGCCCAGAATGGGCGGGGGGATCCAGGTTGTTGTCGATTGATTCCTACGCTTGGCGTGAAACAGAAGGAGTTCTGTTTTCGCTCCGTTGAGTTTGAGATAACTCTTTGTCATCCAGTCCTCTATCAAAGAGAGGCATGTCTCTAGGTTGAGGTGGTGATCCTTTTTATTGCAAATGCGGAAGTACAGTTGCGTGTCGTCTGCATAAGAGTGATATAGCAGTTTTTGGCTGCTGATGATTTCGAAAAGAGGACGCACATAGATGTTGAATAACATCGGCGACAGGGGAGATCCTTGAGGGACCCCGCATGATAATGTGCGTTGTTCAGAAGTGAAGGGTCCTAGCTTCACTATTTGCGATCGGTTTTCCAAAAAAGAGGAGAACCAGGATAGATCGCTTTCTGCGATTTTGGCTATTTTAGCCAGCCGAGTCAATAACAGCTTGTGATCAACTGTATCAAAGGCTGCGCTTAGGTCCAGCAGAACCAGAAGAGAAGATTCTCCTTCATCTGCGGCCTCGAGAACGTCATCCCATATCTTAAGCAATGCTGTTTCCGTCCCGTGTCCGGGACGGAATCCTGATTGAAATGGGTCGAGTAAGTTGTGGGTATCTAGATGCTGTTGCAGCTGCTGTACCACTGCTTTCTCCATTACCTTGGAGAGAACATTTAGGCCTGTTATTGGGCGCCAGTTGAGTGGATCCTTAGGATCCAGGGTGGCTTTCTTCAAGATGGGTTGAATAAAGCCCTCCTTCAGCTGGGAGGGCATAATGCCCTCCCTGAAGGATTGGTTGATAAGCTGCGTGACAGGAGGTGCCAAGATGTCGGCGCATTCCTTCAGCAGTTTGGTGGGGATAATATCATTTGGCGCAGTGCTGTTGCGCAGAGTGCCGATGATATTTTTAGTGGTCTGAATGGAGATGGGTTCCAGCGTGAACTCACCAAACTGTGGTGAATTGCTGCCGGTGCTGTGGGAATGACTACGGGGGGGGGGCTGGGAGAGCAATTGTTTTGCTGAATGCTTTGCCGGATTGCCTCAATTTTGTTAATGAAGCAATCCGATAACTCATCGCAAAATTCTTGTGTATCCAAGTTGGGGGCTTCAAGACATCCTGGATTCATGGTCTGAGTGACCAGCTTGAAGAGTTCGCGGGGGCGATTTAGGGCACCGTTGATAGCCTCAGAAAAATAGTTTTTCTTGGCTTTGAAGATTTGCTTGTAGTATTTTCTGGTTATTGCCTTGTAGATCGAGAGGTTCTTATCTGAAGAGCTTCTTTTCCAGGCTGCTTCTGCCCTTCTGCGCTCTTGCTTCAGTAACGCCAGCTGGTTGTTGAACCAGCCGGAGTTATTTTTCCTGATCTGGGTCTTTCGTTTCGGCGCTATCAAGTCAGCTGACTGCAATAGTGCTGTGTTTATGGCCTCCAGTGTTTCTTCCGCTGTTTGGTGCGGCTGAATTGTGTTTATTTTTTCCCCTAACGTGGCTTTGAAGAGTTCCGAGTGGAGCTTCTTCTGACATCTGGTCCAGTGTGTTGTCACTGGATTTGATGTTTTTGTTAAGGGGGGGAATTCGGAAATAATGAATTTAATTGCATGGTGATCTGTCAATGGCAATGGTTCATTTTCCAAGATTTTTATTTCCAGATCTTGTCTGAAAATAAGATCGAGCGTGTGACCTGAAGCATATGTGGGCCCACATACTAGTTGCTGAAGCCCTAATCCTTCCAGGTGGTCGATGCAGGCATCGGCAATGGGGTCTTGCGGGGAGTTGGCCCAGAGGTTGAAGTCCCCGAGCAGCAAAAGGTGTTTGCTATTCAGGGTATAGGTGGAGACAAAGTCCGTCAAAGATGGGAGCAGCTGCGACTTGGGGCCGGGTGGCCTATAGCAGAGTAGAATCCGGACGGTCTCCTGGCCGTTTACTTGCAGTTGAAGAGTAAGGGTTTCCATGAATGGAAGAGGGTTTTGGAGGCTTGGTTTTGTGATCGCAAGACGCGTCTTATGGATCACCCCCAGTCCTCCTCCTCTTTGCCCTATTCTGTTTTCCGTGATAATACGGTAGTTTTCTGGCACCAATTCTCCTAGAATGGTGTTACAGTTGGCTGTGAGCCAGCTCTCTGTAATGTGTGTGTGTACACATTATGAAAGCGTGCCATAAAACTGAACCGTACTGCACCATTCAGGGTTCTGCTTCTCATGTGGGTCCATAGAAAATTGAATGGTACGGTTAGGGTGGAGCATCTGGCGTCACACGGTACATTCCACTGATAGATGGACAGAAAACATCAATGGTGACATCAAAGCAAAGCGCCAAACAATCACCATGTCGCCTTTTCGTCCATATAAAGGAGAAGGATGCCAGCAAACAACAGCAGGGTTTGGTTATCTGAGGAACTATCTACTTTCTTAGCAATTATGTGAGAAATCAGTAAGAAATGAAAAGGTCTATAAAGATATTTCTCAGCGGATGGCAGCCGAGGGATTTGAACGGATGTCGGCCAGTGTAGGGCATAGCTTAAAAAGCTTAAAGCACAATATGAAAAAATTAAGGACGCCAAGAGCCGTAGTGGAAACTGTCCAACTGCTTGGAGGTGGTATGACGTCATGAACGCCATTTACGGTCATCGGCCAGCAAACCAAGGCAGGGAGGGAGGTCTGGACTCTGCAACTGTAATTCTCAAATCCATGGTAGACCCCTTTGGTAAGTTTTTTTTTTTTTTTTTTACTTGGCATAGGATATCGCTCTGCTAACCATTTGGAATAAAATATCTAACCATATGTTTATTTTCAGAAACAGTTGATGGACTCTCCAATGATGCATCAAACTTTTCAGATTATGGACCTTCAACGTCTTTCAGCAGCACCAGTAGTATTTCATCAAGCCAACCACAGAGTAGCCAACCACAGAGTAGCCAACCACAGAGTACTCCCAATGCATCCTGGCACAATGGTAAGACATGATGATAATAAAGAAATGTTTAACTGTGCATTTTTTTAAACTAAAACAGCAGTGGGGCAGATATGCAGGAGGTACAGTGGTGGAAGAGATGAGAAGGGGGGGTTCAGCTGTGGGGAAGATGTGCAGGAGGTACAGTGGTGGAAGAGATGAGAAAGGGGGGTTCAGCTGTGGGGGAGATGTGCAGGAGGTACAGTGGTGGAAGAGATGAGAAGGGGGTTCAGCAGTGGGGCAGAAGAGCCATGCTGTGTATTGGTGTAGCAGATGAGCAGGGGGAACAGAGGTGGGGCAGTCAATCAGTGTGGTACAGTTTAGTGGGGCAGATGAGAAAGGGGTTTACAGTATTGGTTTGACAGATGTTACCAAAAACAATATTTTGGTCTATTACAGATGAAAGGAGAAGGTTGTAGTTGGATCTGTGCACAGTCATGGAGGATATGCAGGCAGCAGAAGAAAGGCAGCTGGAAAGCATGGATAACCTTTCTGCGAGGCAGTTTCAAGCACTACGTCAGGATGCACAGGAAGCTATGCGCCAGGAGGCAGAAATTGCCAGGCAGCAAATGGAGCAGTTGGCTATCTTCAACCAGGCCTTCCTCAGTGTCCTTGGTCAGCTTGTTCAAGTGATCGGAGCCAATCGTCAACCCAGGTCACCACCCAGACAGTAGTGCCTTTCATGCAGCACAGGACCTGTACCCATGTTTACTTTAAAAAAAATTAAATTGGGTTTTAAAGGTTATATATTATTTTATAAATAGGCTACTTTGAGCCAGAATCGATCACACAAGATTGTATACATTTGCTCCTTGTTGCACATGGCTTTCTTTGTAGTGCTGCTCTGACTCCCTTCTGCCTCCTTTGCATGATCACCCCCCCTTGGACGGCGCAGCCTGGATTTCAGCAAAAGGCCCCCCCCCCTTCGCTTAATTTCTTCTCACTTTTACTTGTGTAGATGTAATTGTTAGTGTGCTTGGCATTGTTGCTTCACCTTTTCCTTACATTTCCTATGTTTTTTTCTTTGTCTGAATTTCTCACTTCCTGTTCCTTCTCAGTAAACTTGACAACATCATCTGAGCTGTGCTTACTGAGGAGGAACAGGAAGTGAGAAATTCAGACAAAGAAAACAAAAAAACAAAAACATTTAGAAGCGTAATCGAAGAAAAAGGAAAAAAACAACAACAATGCACTAGCTAGCTTAATAAAAAAAAAAAACCTTTACAACCTCTTTAAGTTATTGTAAAAAATGTTTC
Organism: Rana kukunoris; assembly: GCA_029574335.1. Classification (NCBI taxonomy): domain Eukaryota; kingdom Metazoa; phylum Chordata; class Amphibia; order Anura; family Ranidae; genus Rana; species Rana kukunoris. The sequence goes on from CM056059.1 coordinate 244,917,943, forward strand.
TACATTATCAAAATGTTTACTTTAAAAAATATGTAGGAAGATGATTTTTTTGTTGAATAAAAAACAAGATGGACTTCTCTGAGTATGTCTGATTTTAAATTGAAACATATAGCAAAAAAGAATTAAACATTTTAATAATTTACGGTAAGAACTTAAACGTTAAGGTGACGCATCAGAGCCTGACGTATTTCACTGCACTCTTCTTCCATATCCTGTGCTGCCATTACTGGTACTGGCTCTTCTGAAGATGTATTCCAATCCTGGTCAAAGTCTTCTCCATGACTTTCACAAAGATTGTGAAGAGCACAGCAATTTAGGACCATGGATTTGGTAAGTTGAATGTCACTGTCATTCCTCTTCATAAGACACCTCCATCTACCCTTAAGTCTTCCAAAAGCATTTTTACACTACAACACGTGCCCTGGATGTTTTCTTGTTGTAGGTTTGCTGGTTTACTGCTCTGTTGTTAGGTGGCCAATTTTGTAAAGGATAGGCAGAGTCCCCAAGCACATAATAGCCAACATTCACCCCACAAATGTTCTTAGTGCTAACAGGGTACAGTCCTCCCTGGCCAACCCAATCCCAAAAAGTTGACAACCAGAGAACCGGAGCATCATACAAACTCCCAGGCTTTCCTACATTCACATTCCAGAATAGTCCCTTGCCATCCACTACTCCCTGGAGGATGATGGAATGGCAGCCTTTTCGGTTGAAGTAGTCAGTGTGGGATTCTTGTGGTGCTATTATTGGTATGTGTGAGCCATCAATAGCACCAACACACTGTGGAAGGCCCCACCTGTTCTCAAAGTACTCAGCCATGTCTTTAAGCTTTTCCCTGTCCGGAAAATGCACAATTTCAGGAGCTAGCAATGTGCACACAGCCTTACAAAAGTCCTGCACACACCGGCACACTGATGATTTGCTGACTGACACCAAAAGGGGTGGCCTACACTTCTGTATGCACTGTGGAAGCTGGCTACCAACAGTGAATACAATGGCAACTCTTTTCCTCACAGGCAAACTGGCTCTGATGTTGGTGTTTTTCTTTTCTATCGTTGGATGTAGCTTGACACAAAGGAATGAGAAGGTTTCCTTTGACATCCTTAAATTCTGCACCCACTGTCTATGTGTGAATCCAGGGACGGTCACATTCCACCACTCATTGGCACGGGGGAATGACCAAATGACCTTTGCCAAAAGGAGAAGCATCTGAAAGAAAAATGGTAACATATCTCAAAAAATAAAACATCATTCAAGTCAATGTGTATGTCAGGTTGGTAGGTCAGTGTGTGCGTGTGTCATATTGGTGGGTAAGTGTGTGTGTGTGTGTGTGTGTGTGTGTCAGTGTGTGTGTGGGTCAGTGTGTGTGTGTGTGTGGGTCAGTGTGTGTGTGTGTGGGTCAGTGTGTGTATATGTGTGTTTCAGGTAAGTCGGTCAGTTGTGCTTACCCTATAGCGCTGCCGCCTTTGTCTTAGCTGCACAAATGTGTACTTCTCCTCCCGGATACACATCCAAGCTAAAAGTTTTATTTTCTTTTCTGCTGTGTTTCTCATTGCCGCTCGCAATCTTCTCTCATACAGTGCGGCATGTATTTTGCCAATAAAGAAACAAAAGGCCAGCAGAGAAAAGATAAGCTGCTGAATGACCTCCATTGTTGTTGTTGTTGTTTGGTTGACGCTGAGTGACGCTGCATCATGTTTCTTGTCGCACTAGTGTGACATCACGAGAGGCATTTTTTCTAAAACCTGTATGGCCCTGGCGGTCCGACTTGCAATGGAAATGCTTACCAGAATAGACCGGACCATTCTAACCGGTTCCATTCTAAACGACCCGAACCGATCCGCTCAGTGGAAACGAGGCATAAGACATACGTCACATGCGTGCTGCTACGTTGTAACTGGATCCGTTTGCTGTGGAGGTGAAATTTTATTTTTTCTCCTTGGTCTTTTTACTCACCCTACATGGGAGACATGTACTGCACTTATGGAAACCTTTAAGATTTTTAAAAAACCTGAATCTGTTTTGGGGGGTCCAGGGCATTGTGTACAAGACGGTTTCTGAGACTGTGTGCCTTTCTGTAGATGAAGGAGGGCTTATTGGGTATTATAGTTTTTAAAACGTTATCTGATTGAAGAATGGGCCAGTGCTTCTTTACTATAGTTTCTAGGGCTTTATTTTGTATGTTGTACCCTGTTAGAAAGGCCATATCCATATTTTTTCGCTTTTTGTTCTTTTTCTGTATTTCCGTTGTCATAAGATCTCTATCCATGCATTTTAACTTTTATTTTAGTGCAACCATATCTGTTTTATTGTAACCTTTTCTACAAACTTATTTATAATGGAATTTGCTTGGATTTTGTAATCATTGACATTGCTGCAATTCCTATAGACTCACATTAACTGTCCTTTCGGGATGTTGGTTATCCATTGTCTATGATGGCAGCTATTGGTTGGGATGTATTCATTCCTGTCTGTTTTCTTAAAAAAAGCATATTTGAAATTAAGGACGGTTTGGACAGTCTGCGCACTCTATCTATTATCATTTCTATGTCATTGGCATCAGGCAAAAGAGTGTGTAACAATTGACACAGAGATCCTTTTAAGTCAGTTGCAGAAATGGATTTGAGGATACAGCAGAATTTAATGTTATTTCTGCGGGAACGATCTTCCATATCTGCTAATTTCGCTGTCATCTTTTGGATGTTATTTTGTTGACCCTTATATGCATTAACCAGGTTATGATAAGCAGTCATCCTCCATTTTTGTCCTGAATGTGACATTCTTTGATGTAGATCATGTACAGAGGCATTGATAGGTTTCAGCATGCTTATTATATCAATGTGTAAGGAATCTCTCAGAGAGATCAGCATCTCTTTCATGTTTGTCATTGATACTGGCTGGGAAGAGAAGGGGAACTATGCTAAAGGCATCTGGGTGGAATTCTCTGCAGTATTTTCCTCCATGTCTGAGTCCTCCTCTTGCTTGGTCTCCCTTTGCCTTTTTAAATTTGGCTGGGCTGAGGTTTTATGGGCTGTCGGGGGGAGAAGGGTCAGTGTCTCATGCTCTGGGGCGGCAAATAGTTGTACATAACCAGGTGAAAGAACTGCTGGAGTTAGAAGAATTCTCCTCTTCAGCCGCGGACCGCATGGCAGTCTACCCCAGGTAAGAAGAAATCTGTTAATTTCTGTGGGACCGGAGATTGTGAGCCCTGTTTTTGCGGATAGTGCTTGGTATAGCACCTTCCAGGAAAGCCATAGCTGGTAGCATGGAGTATCTCTGTCGCTGGAATTGTTTATTGTTTGTGCTCAATAAATAGTTAAACAAATTAATTGAGGCTGACAATCATTTTGTCCAGCCCATTTTTGCAGTTTTGCATGAAATTGTCAGATTTTGCTTTTTGTTTCTCTGCTTTTTTCTGTCATTTGTAATTGCAACAATTTTCTGGGTAAGGTGGTGTGCTATCCGACATAAATGAAGGGGTGCCAAGGGGTGCCAATTTTCTGACTATACGTTTATAGTTTGATGATTTGTTTGGGTAGTGCTTCTACGCATAGGCATAGGTGAGATTCATTTTGAAGATTCACACTTGTCTGTACTGTACATAGCATAAAAGCAGCAACCCGTTTCTTTGTTTGGCTTTTAGGGTTTTTGTTTTTGCTTTTTTGTAGCTTAATGGCTTTTGCATCCTGAAGGATTTATTCCAGGACCTCATGAAGAAGTTTTCTATAGAAGAAAGCAGAGGCTAAGGTAATTCCTGTCCTAGAATATAGAGAACACATTTTCTTTTCTGCAACAGGAGTACATTAATGGTATATTGATACATAGGGAACCTGGAATTTAGTGGAAAAATATGAACTTTTAGTCTAACATTCCTCACCCAGTACATGGGCGCCTTTTTGCTACTTGTTCTGACTATTTCCTCATTCTGAATCTTTGTCTCAATGAAGCTATTTCAACATGTCAATAGCAGACCAAGGAAAACTATTTTCAATTCTGTAGGCTTTTGTTGGATTTTGCCCTACATGTTCATCTCTGCTAATGTGACTTTTTTTTTTTTTAAATGAAAGCTAACATTCTATGATGATTCTCACACAAACTGGCAGCATTGCCATAAACAACTGTTTTTGTATGTTTTTTTTTTTTTACCAATTGCCTTTTATATAGTGTGCAACTATGGTCATTTGGTCCATGTGTGCCTCCTCTAGGAAGGGATCCACAGATACAGAATATTACTTTCAAGTTTTAACTATGTAAACAATTACCTGTGAACACATTACTCCCCCCAACAGTTAATATTTTATATCATGGTATATTTTTTGTTTTGAACTTGTTTGTAAACATGTTCTTTGGGAAGTGTTAACCAAAATATGCAAAAATCAGCTTTCAGCTCTATTATATTGACAAAACTACAATTTCTTTGTGATCCTAGGAGTTCACATTTATTTTCCTTGTCAAAATATCTTTATTGAGAAGATAATGGTTCGTACAAGATCAGCGAGTAGATAGAATACTTAAAAAGCATAAAACATGTAGACAAGAACATTGTACATCTGATGAGGCATTTTTCCAGTGGTCTATAAATGGGTAAGTATGTTGTGAAGTCCATATGGTTATTTATGCCTGACCTGCTATAAGGTGCCTCATTTGTCATGAGCAGTCCTGGAAAGGATAGGGCTTATAGTTCATGCAAGTGTACCAATGCGTACATCAGGGAGCTTCAACAGTACCTACTCATATTAATAATACAATATTAATAACATTAGTAACAATATCTTTCCAGACTGTCGTCCAAAACGTGGGGAGACGGGAGGAGGGTAGGAAGGGGGGGGGGGTGAGGGGTGTCTGCAGGAGTGGTCCAGATTTTGTTGTCTGTTGTTATAGGAAGTGGAGGTTTGCTAAGGATGGCTGGGCTACCATGGCAATATAACAGCATCAGTATTTACACTGGGTAGAACATAGTTCAACCAAGGTTTCCATGAACTTTCATATCCGGCTAACGTGTCCTGGTCTATTGCCATCATTTTGGCGTGTGCCGATGCTACATTCATTCTGTTTATTGTTTCGTAGATTAGGGGACTTTTCTACGCTTTAGCCAGTGTTTGTTTTGCGGCTGTGGTAAGCTGTAAGATTAATTTAAATTGTTTGTGTGGGATATTCCCCGGTTTCAGGTTCAATAGTGCTAATTTAGGATCAATTGGAACATTGGTTCCCGTGAGTTGGCTTATTATTTTAAAAATTTCCGACCAGAATGAATGTGCTGTTCGGCACGACCACCAGATATGAAAGAACGTTCCTGGGGATGAGCAACCCCTGAAACAGTGATCAGGGTAGTTTGGTACAAACTTCGTAATTCTGGTAGGAACTAGATACCACCTTGTAAGTACTTTATAGTTAGTTTTGCACGCTATTACATTTAATGACGCTGATTTAGTGTTGCTCCAAATTTGATTCCAATCTGATGTTTCTAGTTCTTGATCAAGGTCCTTTTCCCACTTGCTTACGTAGGGAAGTTTCTCTGTTGTGGAATTGAGCAGTAGTTGAGCGTATACTATTGAGATTCTACCCCTGGTAGGGGGGTCATTTGTACAAAGCTTTTCAAAGGCAGTTAGGCGAGGGGGGTGGGAATGCGGAATCAACGTATGGCTTAAAGAAATTCTTTATTTGTAAATATTTGAATAGTTCAGATTGTGGTATGTTGTATGTATCGCAAATATTGGGGAAGGACTTAAACGTCGATGAGTCCATTAGCTTGTATAAATTTGTGCAGCCCTTCTTGACCCATTCTTTAAATGAGTTGGGATATACCCAAGCCGGGTAAAATGCCGGGTTTTTGTGAAAGGATAAAAGTGGAATATGAGGGGATAGAAGTTTGTTTTTGGTCTTCAATTTGTCCCAAAGTGAGAGAGAATGCTTAGTGATGGGGTTGTGGATAGATTTGCGCGTTTTGGGGGGATCCATAATATGTTTGAAATTGAAATAGGGTCGCAGTCCACCGCTTCGATTGATACCCAAAGGGGTGGATCTCGTGTGGCGTGGTATTTCACTAAATCAGTTAATTGCGCTGCTCTATAATAGTTCATGAAGTTGGGTAGCCCCAGTCCGCCATTAGCTTTTGGTAGATGTCAAATTTGGTGTTTAATCCTCGGTCTGGTGGACCCCCATATAAAGTTGGAAACTCTTTTCTGTATCAGCCTTAAGTAATAAGAAGGAATTGGTACAGGGAGTACTCTGAAGAAGTAGAGGAGTTTCGGTAGAATTGACATTTTGGTTACATTAACTCTACCGATCCACGACAAAGGTAGGTGGGCCCAGGAATTTAGGAGGTTTGAGATTTGTTTTAGGAGGGGGGGGTAGTTGGATGAAAATGCATCTGAAAAGGAGGCTGTGAGGTTGATTCCTAAGTATGGGATGCTTTTGTCTGACCATTGGAAAGGAAGACCGGATTTAGCTGCAATTAGTTCCATAGGTGAGAGGGATATGTTGAGTGCTAAGCATTTCTTGGGGTTTATAGCTAGTCCTGAAAGAGATGCAAATTGTTTTAATAGGGATGTTAAATTAGGGCCCGTTACTTGGGGAGATGCGAGAAAGAGTAGGATGTCATCCGCGAACAGGCATAGTTTATGTTTGTGGCCACCTACTTCTATGCCTAGGATTTTGGGGTCCAGCCTTATCTTTTGCGCGAGTGGTTCTATGAGGAGGGCAAATAAGAGCGGGGAAAGCGGGCACCCCTGTCTTGTGCCTCTCTCAATGGAAAACGAGTCTGATCTGTATCCTGCGTATTTGACACAGGCCCCATTTTTGTAATGCAAATTTTAGATAGGACCAGGATACAGAGTCGAACGCCTGTTTTATGTCCAAGGAGAGGAAACATGCAGGGATACCCCTCTTTTTTGCAAAGTGCGCCAACAAACTTGCCCTCCTTATGTTGTCCCCCGCCTGACGGTTAGGGATGAAGCCAACCTGGTCATGATGGATCAGGGATCCAATTGTTTTGTTTAGGCGGATCGCCAAGATTTTCCCTAGAATTTTGATGTCTGTGTTTAGCATTGAAATGGGGCGAAAATTTTCACACAGGGAATTGTCAGATTGTGGTTTCCGGATCATGCAAACTGTGGCTAGGAGTGACTCTTGTCGGAATGACTTATGAATTAGTAAATCATTGAATGCATCAGCTAATCTAGGTGAAAGAAGTTCTGCATACGTCTTGTAGTATTTAGCTGTGAAGCCGTCTGGTCCTGGCCTTTTATTAAGTTTGAGGTCTTTTATCGCGTCAATTACTTCTTTATGCTAGATAGGTGAGTCTAGCTGTGATCTTTGGGGGTCAGACATTTGGGGAAGGTGGAGATCTGCAAAGAAGAGGTCTGCGTCCTGTTCGCAAAATGTATTTGTTTTCGAATATAACTTTTTCAGGTGGGTGCTGAATTTTTGTACGATTTTAAGGGGGTTACTGTATAAGACGCTATTTGCCAATTTCAATTTTATGGGGGAGTAGGATTTGTTGATTGAGTTAATTGATCTCGCTAAATACGCCCCCGGTTTGTTAGCTGATTTTTAAAAAGTGTGTTTGGATCTATTTAATTGTTTGTTGGCAGATTCAGTAAGAAATAAGTCATATTCTAGGCGGGCTTTGTCCAACCGGTCCTTGGTTCTAGGCGAGTAATTGTTTTGGAAGTCCGAATAGGCCAAGTTAAATTCTGTTTCTAGCTTTATTGCCATTTGTTTTCTTTCTTTTTTGAGGATCCCTATTTGTCTTTGGAAAGTCCCCCTTAGGACCGGCTTGTGGGCTTCCCATAGCGTGAGGGCAGAAATGTCCGGACTCTCGTTGTGAATTAAGTAGTCTCTTAAGGATTGTTCTCTTTTAGCCCTACCCCCCTCCCCTCCCCTCTCTCTCTCATCCCTACCCCCCTCCCCTCCCTCTCTCTCAGCCCTACCCCCCTCCCCTCCCTCTCTCTCAGCCCTACCCCCCCTCTCTCTCAGCCCTACCCCCCTCCCTCTCTCTCAGCCCTACCCCCCTCCCTCTCTCTCTCTCAGCCCTACCCCCCCTCCCTCTCTCTTAGCCCTACCCCCCTCCCTCTCTCTTAGCCCTACCCCCCCCCCCCTCCCAGCCCTACCCCCCTTCTCTCTCTTGCCCTCTCTCTCTCTCAGCCCTCCCTTCTCTCTCTCTATCAGCCCTCCCTTCTCTCTCTCTCTCAGCCCTCTCTCTCTCTCCCCTACCCCCCTCTCTCTCAGCCCTCCCTCCCCTCTATCTATCTCTCTGTCTCTCTCTCTCTCTGCCCCCCTCTCTCTCTGCCCTCTCTCACTCTCTTTCTCTCTCTCTCTCTCAGCCCTCTTTCTCTCTCTCTCTCAGCCCTCCCCCTCTCTCTCTCTCAGCCCTCCCCCCTCTCTCTCTCAGCCCTCCTCTCTCTCTCTCAGCCCTCCCCTCTCTCTCTCTCAGCCCTCCCCTCTCTCTCTCTCAGCCCTCCCTCCCCCTCTCTCTCTTAGCCTCCCCTCCCCCCCTCTCTCAGCCCTACCCCCCCTCCCCTCCCCTCCCTCTCTCAGCCCTACCACCCTCCCCTCCCTCTCTCAGCCCTACCCCCCCCCCCCTCCCCTCCCTCTCTCTCAGCCCTACCCCCCTCCCCTCCCTCTCTCTCAGCCCTACCCCCCCCTCCCTCTCTCTCAGCCCTACCCCCCTCCCTCTCTCTTAGCCCTACCCCCCTCCCCTCCCCTCCCTCTCTCAGCCCTACCCCCCTTCTCTCTCTCGCCCTCTCTCTCTCTCTCAGCCCTCCCTTCTCTCTCTCAGCCCTCCCTTCTCTCTCTCTCAGCCCTCCCTTCTCTCTCTCAGCCCTCCCTTCTCTCTCTCTCTCTCTCTCTCAGCCCTCTCTCTCTCTCCCCTACCCCCCTCTCTCTCAGCCCTCCCTCCCCTCTCTCTATCTCTCTCTCTCTCTCCCCCCCTCTCTGCCCTCCCCTCTCTCTCTCTCTGCCCTCCCCTCTCTCTCTCTCTCTGCCCTCCCCTCTCTCTCTCTGCCCTCCCCTCTCTCTCTCTTAGCCCTCCCCCCCTCTCTCTCAGCCCTCCCTCCCCCCTCTCTCTCTTAGCCCTCCCTCCCCTCCCTCTCTCAGCCCTACCCCCCTCCCCTCCCCTCCCTCTCTCAGCCCTACCCCCCCCTCCCCTCCCTCTCTCAGCCCTACCCCCCTCTCTCTCTCATCCCTACCCCCCCTCCCTCTCTCTCAGCCCTACCCCCCCTATCAGCCCTACCCCCTCCCTCTCTCTCAGCCCTACCCCCCTCCCTCTCTCTCAGCCCTACCCCCTCCCTCTCTTAGCCCTACCCCCTGCCTCTCTCTTAGCCCTACCCCCCTCCGCTCCCCTCCCTCTCTCAGCCCTACCCCCCTTCTCTCTCTCGCCCTCTCTCTCTCTCGCCCTCTCTCTCTCTCAGCCCCCTCTCTCTCTCAGCCCTCTCTCAGCCCTCCCTTCTCTCTCTCTCTCAGCCCTCCCTTCTCTCTCTCTCTCTCTCAGCCCTCTCTCTCAGCCCTCCCTCCCCTCTCTCTATATCTCTCTCTCTGCCCTCCTCTCTCTCTCTCAGCCCTCCCCTCTCTCTCTCTCTCTGCCCTCCCCTCTCTCTCTCTCTCTGCCCTCCCCTCTCTCTCTCTCTCTCTCTGCCCTCCCCTCTCTCTCTCTGCCCTCCCCTCTCTCTCTCTCTGCCCTCCCCTCTCTCTCTGCCCTCCCCTCTCTCTCTCTCTCTGCCCTCCCCTCTCTCTCTCTCTCTCTGCCCTCCCCTCTCTCTCTCTCTCTGCCCTCCCCTCACTCTCTCTCTGCCCTCCCCTCACTCTCTCTCTGCCCTCCCCTCACTCCCTCTCGGCCCTCCCCTCACTCTCTCTCCCCCCCCTCACTCTCTCTCAGCCCTCACTCTCTCTCAGCCCTCACTCTCTCTCAGCCCTCACTCTCTCTCAGCCCTCACTCTCTCAGCCCCCACTCTCTCAGCCCCCACTCTCTCAACCCCCACTCTCTCACAGCCTTACTTTCTCCCTCTCTCTCAGACCTCCCTGCTATCTCTCTCTCTCTCTCTCTCTCTCAGCCCCCACTCTCTCAACCCCCACTCTCTCAACCCCCACTCTCTCAACCCCCACTCTCTCACAGCCTCACTTTCTCCCTCTCTCTCAGCCCTCCCTGCTACCTCTCTCTTACTCCTCCTTTCTCTTAGCCCCCTCTCTCTTTGCCCCCCTCCCCAGTTAGCTGGTCTTGCCTAGGGCCAAAAATAGGCTCGCAATGACCCTGGTCAGTGTATGTGTCAAGTCACATGTGTTACAAGGGCAAAGAGGGTAGAGTCAGGGGCAGAGCCAAAGTGGGGGGGCGGCAAAATGTGGTTTCGCCTAGGGTGCCAAAAATCCTAGCACCAGCCCTGTTACCAGCAGCTACAGCCACTACCAATAATCACTGTGTGTTCTCCCAGCAGGGATGGATCCTCTTACCCCATCCTGCTGGGAGAACACAATATGTATAAAAGGAGGAGGTTGGGACTTTAAATGAGGCATATAAATCAAGGCTAGGAAGTAGTCAATGTTTGAAAAAAACATATATTTAATTTCTATAGAATGAGCGACACAACATCTCACAATGGATACATGCATAAAAGGACAGAACGTCATAAAAACATGCTGCAAACCATATACTGTAACACATATCAAAAGGAATTACATACACATTACATGGTATGGTGTGGAAGGCTGGCCTTCATATCATAGACATGTTTTGTAGTAGAATCTTGAATAAAATGAAGTAAAAAGGCATGTGGCGCCATGTGTGTAAACATAGTGCATCTATGTAAGCCCGATGTGTTTCAAGGGATAATACCAACTCTACAGGGGAAGATGCAAAAGTACTCTACAAAAAAAAGGATATGAATGACCAAAGATCTAATATGCATCTAAAAGATGGGAAAATTGTGATTACAATTAGGGTTGTCCCAATACCTCTTTTTTTAGGACCGAGTACAAGTACCGATACTTTTTTTCAAGTAGTCGCCGATACCGAATACCGATACTTTTTTTAAATGTGTCCCCAAATGCAGCCATGTCCCCCACATATTGCAGCCATGTCCCCCACATATTGCAGCCATGTCCCCCACATATTGCAGCCATGTCCCCCACATATTGCAGCCATGTATGTCCCCCACATATTGCAGCCATATATGTCCCTCACATATTGTAGCCATGTATGTCCCCCATATTGCAGCCATGTATGTCCCCCACATATTGCAGCCATGTATGTCCCCCATATTGCAGCCATGTATGTCCCCCACATATTGCAGCCATGTATGTCCCCCACATACTGCAGCCATTTATGTCCTCCATATTGCAGCCATGTATGTCCCCCACATATTGCAGCCATGTATGTTCCCCATATTGCAGCCATGTATGTCCCCCACATATTGCAGCCATGTATGTCCCCCATATTGCAGCCATGTATGTCCCCCACATATTGCAGCCATGTATGTCCCCCACATATTGCAGCCATGTATGTCCCCCACATATTGCAGCCATGTATGTCCCCCATATTGCAGCCATGTATGTCCCCCATACCTGTAGTAGATATGATACAGCCACGTTAATCCCCCTGCATTACAAGCTTTTGTTTGAATACTTGTAATGCCTGCCGCGCCATGTATAGACACTCCCCTTCTCGGGATTGGACGGATCCGTCCAATCCCGAGCAAGGGGGAGTGTCTATACACGGATCCGTGCATAGACACTCCCCCTTGCTCGGGATTGGACAGATCCGTCCAATCCCGAGAAGGGGAGTGTCTATACATGGCGTGGCGGGCATTACAAGTATTCAAACGAAAGCTTGTAATGCGCGCTGTAATGCAGGGGGATTAACGCGGCGGTATGCGGCGGTATGCGGCGGTATGCGGTGGCGGGGGGAAGTATTCTATTTAGGTATCGGGGGTATTTGCGGGAGTACAAGTACTCCCGCAAATACTCGGTATCGGTCCCGATACCGATACTGGTATCGGGACAACCCTAATTAAAATGGATGGACTTATTGTCCCTTAGAATACTTACATTAGCTGTGTGTATGAGCCTAGAGGACGAGGACTGCAGGGAATGTCTGCCACGGAAGCTGAGGTGATAGAGGCATGTGGAGGAAGCCAGGAGCACATGTGGAGTCCCCAAAGAAACAGTGTCTGAATAATGGTGAGTATGGGCTCCACTTTTGTGGATATAAGTAGATTATATGTAATAAATGTGTGAAATATAGTATACTGTTTAAAATCCCAAAGTAGGAGGAGCCCAGAATACAGGAATTTAGGTAAAAGACATGGACAAGAAGTGAGAAATAGTGACTAGAAGACATGACCATGGTGTGACAGACTTTGAAACTAAGTGATGTGGTGTGGGGAAAAAATCCCAAATAACAAAAAAGTGCTGGAAAAGCCATGGAGGTGAGTGAATGAACTCTCAGGAAGATTACCTTAGGGTTATAAAGGACTGTGATCCAAAAGCCAAGTGCAAGTGAATACAGGATGTGCTACACAGGGGACTAGCTACCACCAAGTGAGCATGTTATATGCTCCCAGCAGATCCAACGTGTCCTGCACTAGCATCACACTGGCATGAAGGAAAAGGAGGGGCATCCTTTACTGGAGTGGCCAGAGCTGCCCACCAGGCTTAGATAACACTTCCCAAATGTCAACAAAGATGAAAACAAAGCACACGCTGGCAGCACAATGCCCAAAGGGACGTCACGCACACAGGGTGACACTTTAAGTGTGGCGCCAATGCGCAACGGACACACCCACCCGAGCCTCCACCTCCAACCATGACAAGCAGAAGGGGAGGGGGAAGGGGGCACCGAAAGCGCATTGCAACTCCCAGTGACAAAACAACAAACAGCCCAGTGACCTCAAAATTTAAAACACCACAGTAGTACACAGATCTTGTAATTTATTCTGAAGGATTTTAATTAGAAAAAAGAAGGCACATTGGCTAGGTGGCTTATAGACTGGTCAATCTATAGAGTGCAAGGGATCCACCTATAACTTTGCAGTCCTCTTCAGATAGGGAAGATATTTGGTTCTAGACAAGAAACAGCAAGAAGGATTCACCAGCCTACTGCATTACCTCAAACACCAAAACACCATTTATTAATTTTAACTATATATATATATATGCCTTATATATATGGGTAATGTTCATTCCTTGTGAGAAGCTGATACCAGTTCACATTTTATATATTTGTAGCTATTCATGTAGATTTCTGTAGACACTCCTGTAGGAATGCTATTACAATTCCATTTATAACTCCTGCCTGTATACTGCCTTTATCTTTTCACATATCGGTGCAGATTTAGTCTGCATGGCTCTGTCAGCTTGTTTTCATATGTTTCCTGTTTGTATATCCCCATGGGATCCTCCATTTATCTGAGATTTCAAGTATGTTTTCCATTAAACAAGATTCTTGACAGACTAAAGCTATGCAATTCCTCCCATACTGTGATTATCACAGTTAAATGTACATAGTAGTACCAGAATCAGTGACATATTTTGCATTACAACAGCATTGATTTTATATATATACACACACACATATATATATATATATATATATATATATATATATATATATTGATTATATGTAATTTATTTTCTTCTCGGTTACTCTATACTATATAGAACAAACACAGAAAAAACAATGTGTTTCAATGTGTTTTATTTTATTTCCATAAACACATGTTTTTAATATGCATTTGTATATGTTGGAAGGCTGGCCACAGAATTTGTGGGAGGAGTTTGGGTCTATTTAGCCCTCCTCCATTGCCGGGTACAGAGTTGGCTTGTTCTCCGGGCAGTGTGGAGCAGTTGGCGTCAGGTGTCACGTCATTTCCGGTTTAGGTTTCACTTCCGATTTTCGTACAGTGGGGTATCCTGGTTCACCGCGGCATCTCATGGCCAGTGGGGTGGCCTTTTCACTCTCCCTTGGTGGGTGTCTAAGGGTGACGCCAGCCAGTTTGGAGGCCGGGTCATTTCGGTGTTTCAGGGGACGGTCTTGTAAGTGTTCTGGGATACTGCTGAGCATGGGGGGTTGGGGGCTGCTGATGATTTCTATGTTTCCAGCCCCAGTCCGGATGCTGTGGTCAGGGGGAGGGTTTGCCCTACATTGTGTATCTGGCACAGGCTTGGGGGGGTCATGACAATCAGATTGAGACTCATTGTTCCCCACCTCATTCACCATCATTCCACTATTTCAGGATACATTGAGGGTGGACATGTATCCATTTGGGAGGAGCAGTTCAGTAATTTATTCACGGATTCCTGCAACTCTGCAATCAACCCCCCCAGATGACCCCCCACGTGTAGCACTACCCCCATAGAAGCTGCTGGTTTAGTTTTGGGTCAGGAAAACAGTCATGGATAGAAGCCATTCAAGATTTTTTGCTTGCAAGTAATCATGTGATCTCTATGACCAATCATAACAATCACATGGTACCCAACAGTGAGCAGCTGGGTACCAAGCTCTATGATCTGCTGTGTTTACTGAACACAGAGGTCATGGGATCACACCACCGCATGCTGCATGGCGCGCACCAGTACACATGTGCACTGTTCCAGTACTTTGTGGTTCCTGCAGATATCTACCACTGACAGTAAACATACTGTGGATGGATAGCAAGTGGTAAAGGGAACTTTAAAAATTCTCTGGAAAGAAACAATGATTGACCTATGAATAATAAATCTATTTGACAAGTAATAATGGACTAAATGTGGACCGCAATAATCAAAATCACTGTCCAACAGTTATATGACCATTCTCACCTCTGTAACTTATAAGTGTTTATGTGTGTGTGTGTTTTTTTTTCTTCCTCGGAGATTGCCATACTTATCATTTTCCTAAAACCTTGTGCGTCTATGCTGCTTATACTTAAAAGGAAGTGAACACCCTAAAAGTTTGTCCTGAAAATTTAAATGTTAGTGAAAGTAAAAACAAATAACGTATCATGGACAGCACTATACTAATATGGCAACAATTGCCTCACATAAAAATGAACAACTTTTTTTAGTGAATGTACCTTCTAAGTGTGAAGAGAGACTGCTCAACTCTTGGACAGAAACAGCAAAACCTTTTGCTAAATTATTATATTTTTTTTAAATAAACACATTGTGCCACTTTTACTACACAGAGCTATGAACAAATAGTCAACTAGTGGGTCTACTACAGCCACACCCTTTTGCATAATTTAATGTACTGAATTTGCAATTAAATGGTCAACTCTTTGGCTTATATATGCACAAAGATTCAGAAAATATATTTATTTTCTTAGTTTAACAAGAAATGATTAGCTGTTCTGACTAAGACAGCAAGAACTTTTATGAAAACAGGTCTTGATTTTCAGAAATAGTGACATGAGTGATAAATTGAATTGTTGAAATAATAATGCACTTGGACTAAAACATATAGAGCTTTTGTAAAAAAAAAAAACATAAAAAATAGTGAACTTAGTATTGCACTGGATTATGAAAAACATTGACAGCTTTTTTGAGTAAAACAGAAAATGTTTTTTTTTTTGGTAGTGGTATTACACGTATTGTTAAGAAACTGTCTGCTCCTTAGGTTAGAGTATGTATTTTGTTAAAAAAAATAATAATAATTTTTATCATAAAAAAAACAGCTTTTAGTACACAAAGTTTGCCTTAAGGTCATAGAATGTTAACAAAAATCTCTTTCCTCATTTTAGGATCATTTAGGTACCATGATTGTGAAAATGTACCGTCACAGTGGTTGCTAGAAAAAGCAATGTTATTTTGAAAAAAAAAGGTTAACTCTGCCATACTGGAAAAACTGAATCAACTGCATCAACCCTTGAACATTTGTGCCAGCTTTTATTTTAATGAGGGGAGTCCTTACCCCTGCTGGTTGGTTGCTGTAGGAAGCAAAGGTCTAGGGATAATGCAAAAGCCTATTAATACAACAAAAAATTAACATGTGCTATCAAAATAAGCTAAGGTACTGAGGGTGGATCTCAGAACCAGGGCCGGTACAAGGGGTGGGCAGAGGGGTCGGATGCCCTGGGCGGGACCATTTACTGGAGGAAGGGGGGGGCACAGTAGAGGCCACACTACAGGCCGCTTGTCCTGGGGCGACGGCGGCGATTTGATCGGAGGCTGCAGAGCTCCACCTCCTTCTTTTGTTTGTCACACAGCACCGGTCTCCTGACCGGGAGCGCTGTGTGTCAGGGAGCTAAGTCTGTGTGTGTGTTTGGCAGTGCCGTCCCGCCCCCCTAGACCAGCTCATGCGGTAGCAGATTGAATCAGTGTTCCGCCTATCACACAAGCCGGTCTAGGGGGCCGGGACCTTCTACGGGGCCAGCAAACACACACAAAGACCCAGCTATGTGACACACTGCAGGAGATGTGTGATCCAGCTAGGGCAGGCTATGGTGAGTCTGACTGCATTCATAGGCAAAGTGAAGCTGCGATTTTTGGCACAGAGAGGCTGAAATTATGAGCACAGAGAGGCTGCAATGGGCACAGTGAGGCTACGATTATGGACACAGAGAGGCGCTAATTTAGTCACAGAGAGGCTGCGATTATGGTCACAGAGAGGTTGTGATTATGGGCACAGAAAGGCTGCGATTATGGGCACAGTGAGGCTACAATTATGGTCACATATAGGCTGCAACTATGGTCACAGAGAGGCTGTGATTATGGGCACAGTGAAGCTGCGATTATGGGCACAGTGAGGCTGTTATTATGGTCACAGTGGGGCTGCAATTAGGGTCACAGTGAGGCTGATAGTATGGTCACAGAGAGGCTGTTATTATGGTCACAGTGAGGCTGCGATTATGGTCACAGAGCGGCTGCAATTATGGTCACAGAGAGGCTGCGATTGGGGCATGGTGAGGCAGCATTGATGGGCACAGTGAGGCGGCATTGATGGGCACAGTTAGGCTGTGATTATGGGCACAGTGAGGCTGCATTGATTGGCACAGTGAGGCTGTGATTATGGTCACAGTGAGGCTGCAATTATGGGCACAGGGAGACTGCGATTATGGGCACAGAGAGGCTGTGATTATGGTCACAGTGAGGCTGTGATTATGGTCACAGAGAGGCTGTTATTATGGTCACAGAAAGGCTGCGATTATGGGCACAGAAAGGCTGCGATTATGGGCACAGTGAGGTGGCATTGATGGTCACAGTGAGACTGTGATTATGGGCACAGTGAGGCTGCATTGATTGGCATAGTGAGGCTGCAATTATGGGCACAGTGAGGCTGCAATTATGGGCACAGAGAGGCTGTGATTATGGGCACAATGAGGCAGCATTGATGGGCACAGTGGTAGGCTGCATTTGATGGGCACTGGTAAGACTGCATTGATCTCTTGTATGATGTCTGCAGTCTCTGACCATCTTTAGTATGATGTCCCCAGTCTCTAACCATCGCCTGCATCATGTCCTCAGTCTCTAACTATCTCTTGTATCATGTTCTCAGTCTCTGACCATCTTTTGTCTTATATCATGTCTGCAGTCTCTGAGGGGAGTTTGCTTAATTATCAATGGGTATTGGTAATATGCAGCAGGAAGAGGGTTAATGCACTGTCACTGATGCATTAGTATAGATCCCATCGCTGTAGCTTTTCATGAGGGGGGGTGCAGTTTTTCATCTTCACCCTGGGCACCGGGTGACCTTGTCCCGGCACTGCTCAGAACAACTATTATTCACTAACATTGTGTTGTGGTCATTCCTTGACATAAGGTGGGGGTAGAGGCGTGGTGAGTAAAAATACAATACATCATTTTCTGTCATTGTTATGTTATTTAGATCACAGTTTTGAAACCATTAACCACTTAGGCCGCGTACACACGATCAAATATATCTGCTGAAACTGGTCCGCAGACCAGTTTCAGCGGACAGATTCGATCGTGTGTACGGGCTAGCAGACAGGTTTCCAGCAGACAAAAGTTTTAAAACATGCTTTAAAACTTATCTGCTGGAAAGCTGTCTGTCGGACATGTCCGCTGGTTAGTACGCCTAACCAGCGGACCGAAATCTTCCGCATGCGCCGAATGGATTTGACGCATGCGTGGAAGTATTTTACTTCCTGGTTTGGTGACGTGGCGGCGTCAACCAACGTCACCGCCACGTCACCGCGCTGTCTGTCCACGGGGATTTTGGTTTGATCGTGTGTACACACATCAGACCAAAATCTCCCAGGAGACATGTCCGATGAAAATGGTCCGTCGGACCGTTTTCATCGGATATATCCCCTCGTGTGTACGCGGCCTTAAGGACTGAGCCTCTTTCCCTCTTTCTGAGATCTGTTGTTTAAAATTCAAAAACATTTTTTTTTTTTGCTTGAAAATTACTTAGAACACCCAAACATTATACATTTTCTTTCTAACACCCTAGAGAAAAAAATGGTGGTCGTTGCAATACTTTATGTTACACCGTATTTGCGCAGCGGACTTACAAGAGCACTTTTTTTGGAAAAATAAACTTTCTTGAGTTAAAAAATAAAACAGAAAAGTTAGCCCTTTTTTTATATTGTGAAAGATAATGTTATGCTGAGTAAATTGATACTCCACATGTCACACTTCAAAATTGTGTCCGCTCGTAGAAATGCCACAAACTTTTAACCTAAAAAATCTACATAGGCGGCACTTTAAAAATTCTACAGGTTGCATGTTTTGAGTTACAGAGGAGGTCTAGGGCTATAATTATTTCTCTTGCTCTATCGAGCGCGGTGATACCTCACATGTGTGGTTTGAACACCGTTTTCATATGTGGGCTCTGCTAACGTATGCATTTGCTTCTGCACGCAAGCTCGGCTGGACGAGGCAAGTATATTTTTTTTCTTTTTTTTATTATTTATTTTACCTTTTAGTTTGATTTTTTACAAAAAATATTGTGTCACTTTTATTCCTAATGTAAACCCTTGTAATAGAAAAAAAGCATGACAGGACTTCTTAACCACTTGCTTACTGGGCACATAAACCCCCTTCGTGCCCAGGCAAAATTTCAGCTTCGGGCACTGCGTCGCTTTAACTGACATTTGCGCGGTCGTGCAATGTGGCTCCCAAACAAAATTAGCGTCCTTTTTTCCCCACAAATAGAGCTCTATTTTGGTGGCATTTGATCACATCTGCGTTTTTTATTTTTTGCGCTAAAACAAAAAAAGAGCGACAATTTAAAAAATATATATATATATTTTACTTGTTGCTATAATAAATATCCCAATTTTTTTTTAAAAAAAACAATTTTTTTTCTCAGTGAAGGCCAATATGTATTCTTCTACATATTTTTGTAAAAAAAAAAAAAAAAATCACAATAAGCGACTGGTTTGTGCAAAAGTTATAGCCTACAAAATAGGGGACAGAATTATGATTTATTTATTTATTTTTACTAGTAATGGTGGCGATCTGCGATTTTTATTGGGACTGCGACATTACGGCAAACACATCGGACACTTTGGACACATTTTTGGGACCATTCACATTTATACAGCGACCAGTGCTATAAATATGCACTAAATACTGTATAAATGTGACTGGCGTTGCGGGGTTAACACTAGGGGGTGAGGAAGGGGTTAAATGTATTCCCTGGGTGTGTTCAACTGTGTGGGGGGAGGGGACTGACTGGGGGAGGTGACCGATGCTGTGTCCCTATGTACAAGGGACACAGATCGGTCTCCCCTCTCCCTGACAGGACGTGGAGCTCTGTGTTTACACACAGGGCTCCACGCCCCTGCTGTCACTGCCGATCGCATGCACCCGGCAGACATCGCGGCCGCCAGGCACACGCATCGGCTCCTCAGCTCCGCGCCGTGCACTGTTTTTCCCTGCTCACCCAGTGGCGCACGCGGGGAATTACAATGACAGGACGTCCAAAGACGTCTACCCGGCACTTGAGAGCCGCGCTGTGGATGTATTTTGTCCATAGCGCGGATCTCAAGTGGTTAAATATGTCAAAAAGACCTCAGATCTCATATTTATACTAAAATGCAAAAAAAAAAAAGCAAAAAAATGTCCCTTTAAGAGCTATAGGTGGAAGTGACGTTTGGACACCACTTCCACCCTGCTATGGTATGGAGATGGGTGGGGGCCATCTTCCCCTCACTCATCTCCATACCCAGCCAGCAAGAGGACCCGATCGCCTCCACCACTGCCGACGAGTTCGGTAAGCGGCGGAGGGCACGGGAGAGCAGCTGGAGAGGCTATAATAGACCACTATTATCGCAAACCAGACTGCCGACTGCTGCCATAACAAAGATATCCCTCTTCAAACAGCTGACGTATATCGGCATGCAGCGGTTTGGTTTTAATGCAGAAAATCATTCCTTAGGGTTCACAAACTATTTTTAAAACTGCATATGCTAATTTGTTAACGACTTTATTTTTCACAACCCATGCAAATTGTTAACGTTTTCTGCAGATTGACCATACAAAATCAGTTCTTGTGAATATACCAAACAATGTGCTGAATAGAATCTCTTCACATAGTGGACTTTGAATCTAATGTCACAAACAGAGAACCAGGACAAGGACACATTTAGAATTATAGAACTGTATGAATAATTGCCTATTCAAGGTTAAGGGGAGATATTTAAACATTTTATAAATAATTTAAAATCAGAATAACATTTCTTTTCATTATAGAGCTGAGAATTGTAGGCTGAAAATCAATCTTGTTCAAGGACAGGTTTCCTAAACACCAGTTAAATATGTGATTTTATTGGCAACAGTTTTTCTTTAGTAGATTGAGAGATCTACAGAGTGTTTGTTAGATTATACTGTCTCTCTGGCAATAGAGTAACCTTTTGACTCAGAAAACATTTTTTTGCTATTAAACCTATACAATTCCTGGAGAATTATTATATATGCAGGCAGAATGTACAATCCAAATAAACTACATTTACAGTAACTGTAACTTTAGTTTAATACTCATTGGGAAAGTATAAGAATATATATTTTAACATCAAACACATTATTACATGTAACATTATGTGTTTATGGATTACTGAGATTTATGGGTACTTTGGAAGAGTGCGGATTAACTGAATTTTTTACAATATAAATTGATTTCCTTTATATAATTTAATACACAGGGGTATGTAGATATTTACTTTGGATAAGTACACTAGGTTAAATGAATAAGTAAGGAAGAGCAGATGGCCACAAAAAACTTCATTTGTACACTTAACAAACCTTTTCCCCTATAATATATTTAAAATGACATTAAATGTGAAAATACATGGGTGGTTGTAGATGGTTCCTTTACTTAATTACTTGTTAAGCCACTGGCCTGAAGGATACATGTGAATATTGTGAAAATCAGCATCAAATGGTGAGCTTGTATTGAGTCAGTCCCCACACTAGGAAAAAAACTGTATTTCAATCTCAGGGGTTTATTTCAGCATTATAGAGCCAGAAACTACATAACCCATATACCCTGCTTAAGATCTACCTCCAAATGGAACTTTTGTCTATCTGATTTTAGCATTTTGATTTAACCGGTCTGGACACACATGCCTTCTGTTTATCCAACTCTCTGTTTTATTTAGTCCTACTTGTGACACTGTCTTAATAGCAGGGGTGACAGAGCAGCCCTGGGCTGGGCAATCATCCATTGGATGTCCACTTCAGTCACTGCTCCAGCAGCTCTGGGTCACTCACGCAGAAGCCCTAACTGAGAGCAGATACTTTCTTTTGACTACAATCCCACCTGTCATTAGAATTCTCCATTGGGCTACTTGTCACACCATTTCACTACCAGAACTGGCTCTCCCATTGTCATCTATTTCTTTAATACTGTAACAGCCCGTCTTTATGTAACAATTTATAGGGTCCATCTAATTTACCCTTGCTTGTTCTGGGCCAGGGACATCCAATATTTCCCCACTTTCTTCGACAGGGTGACCATGCTGTTTGTTTTGCAGTGAAATTGCACAGCAGCACTGTCACCCTGTGAACAGGATAGCCTTGGATTGAAATGTAGTTAAGAACTATATGTGACACAAATAAACTACATCACAGATAACACTTTTTTAACCACTTGTTGACTGCCCCAAAGCAAATTTACTGCTACAGGGTGGCCGTTCTGTGTAGAATCACGTATATACTTTATGCTTGATTTTGCATTTCTGGGTAGCGGCATTTGTGTTGTGATTAGTGACATCAAAAACTGATCAGTGGGTGCTGGCTAATGCATGTGCGCCAGCATCCTCTGATCATCGAGGAGAGAGGCTGGATGGAGCTCTGCATATGTAAACAATGAATTTGTCTGAGACTGTTTTGTGGGGCTTTGTTAAGTGTGTAGTCTGAAACTTCCAAAATGGAGAGGCGCATGCGCGGACTGCTCGGGAATGGCAGCTTAGCCTGTGAGCTCCGCGCCGCTCCGACTGATCGGCGGACATAGCGGGGGAGCCGGATCCCCGGGGGCCGCTGCCGATACACCCTCTGGTGGGGGAATACCCAGGGCACCCGCACATGCTGGAGGGATCCGTGAGGAGAAGCCTGGAGCCGCACTTCACAGCGGTAAGCGGGGAGCGCGATCCCAATATGGCGGGCGTCCCTCAGACACACTACACAGGGGCGGAGGAATCCCCTGTTGCCAGGCCATCGTATGCTGCGGTAGCCAGCTTACATGCTCCAGGGACCCTGGCGAGTCCCCTAACTGACTTGGCTCACTCCCCGGATTCCACGGAGTCCCTGCTGGAACAAACCATGGCAGAATTGCCTACCTCCCCACAGGCAGTGGTGGAGCCTGTCATGGCGGCCGCATCCCCTCACGGCATATCTCACACTGCTGACCTGTTAACACAGCTGTCCATATTACTGGACAAAGGGCTAGCGCAGACTGCAGCAAAAATTACAAGTGACCTGAGAGGGGACTTTCACATGATCAGCTCTAGGATGGAGTAGATTGAAAGCAAACTGGATCAAACTATAGCCACGACCAGACAAAACTCTGACCAGATCCATGTCCTGCAGGACCAATTGGATATTGCCTTATCCCGAATTGATGACCTGGAGAACAGATCCAGGAGAGAGAACTTTAGGATCAGGGGGCTCCCCGAATCAATCACCGACACCTTCTCGGTTGTCCAGGACTTTGTTAAACAACTTATCCCTAACATCCCTCCACATAAACTGGAGATCGACAGAGCTCACAGAACCTTGGGACCCCCTAGAAAGGACGGATCCCCCAGCGACATAGTGGTCAAACTCCACTTCTTTTCGGTAAAAGAGGAGGTGATGAAGTTGTGCAGGCACCAAAACCCTCTCACCTGCCGGGGACACAACATTCAAGTGTTTGCAGATCTCTCCCCAACAACCATCCAGAAACGGAGGGCCCTAAAACCCCTCTTGCTGGTCCTGTCACAACGTAACATCAAATATAAATGGGCCTTCCCCTTTGCCCTAAAATTTGAGTACAAAGGCAAAGCTCACTCATTTCACAGTCTCCATGATGGGAAATGCCTTCTCTTGAATCTGCGCCTTATCTCCCAGGAAGCGGCCATGGATCTCTCCAACTCCAATCCAGGATCAACCAAGAGGCCATCCCCTGCGAGCCCTCTTGCAAACACCTGGGATAAACCTAAACTTAAGAAGACCAGGGACACCAGACCCCCATGATTCCACCTGACGGTTTTTCTGGGAACAGTCCGTGAAGTTCTCCCTCTTGGGACCTCTCTTCTGTTTTTGGGGGAGCCGATTTACCCCCCTCTTTATTTTTTTTGTTCTACTTAATGCCCTTCTTGGCAGCTGCGATTGAGATTAGAGTTCTGATCTGCTCTTCTAAG
This sequence comes from Rana kukunoris, assembly GCA_029574335.1. Lineage (NCBI taxonomy): Eukaryota > Metazoa > Chordata > Amphibia > Anura > Ranidae > Rana > Rana kukunoris. The sequence continues at coordinate 244,941,714 of CM056059.1, forward strand.
TTTGATATACTATGACTCTATGATTACTTCTGCTACTAATAATGGACTTTCGTTTTGCCATACATGTTTTCAGCTGTGTCGGCGGTCCGTCCCCGGGGGACCTCCTCCTCCTCTGCGTGTTTTGGCGGAGGGGGGGGGCTTCCGGGGAGATGGCCTCTGGGGCTCCGTGCCTCCCTGCTACTATTACTGGAGCTTTATGCTCCCTTTAAGTCTCTCTGTTAAGCCAAATCTGGAGCGGTGTTGCTGCGCCTCCACCTACCTCCCGGACTTGGTTATGCCTCCTCCGTGGGTTAGGCGTCTGCCCTGCTTGCTGGGCGCAGACGACTTGATTGAGGTTCTTGGTGACGGGTTCTTGATTTCCCGTCATCCCTCCGAGCTCCTCGTGAGCTCAGCTCCCCTCCCCCTTCCCCCTCTTCTCCTTTCCCTTCTGTCTATTTCCTTTCTAACTTTTCTTTTTCTTGCAGGAGGTTGTGGTCTCGTCCTCAGTTCGCAGTACCCAGGATGTCCTCAGCTCTTCCGGCAGCCAGGTCCCTGAGACAATTGCAGCCCCTCCGATCCGGTAAGTGGCGGGGTTCTGGTGATTTTCCCCATCCCTCTGCTCCATGGCTAATAACACTCACAGGGTTGCTCAATTGAAAGTAGCCATCCACAACGCACAAGGTCTTAACTCACCATCTAAACGGCGGAAAGTTCTGGACTTTGCAAAGTCCCGCAACCTTGATGTCCTCTTTTTGCAGGAAACCCACTTCCCGATCCCATACAAACCCAATTTCCTACACGCCCATTTTCCACAGTTTTTTTTTAGCTAGCGCTGAGGATAAATCCTCATTTCTTAGAATTGCAGATTCTCCCTACAGTTGGATTATAGGCACCCAGGGGGAAGGTTTGTCCTGGCCAAGGGCACGATTGATGGCCACCTGTACTCACTAGTTTCTTACTATGCCCCCAACGTGGGCCAACTTAAATTTTTCATTGATCTATTCAAAACCCTAGATCCCCTATTGGAGGGCTCGGTGATACTGGGTGGGGATTCAAACGTCGCTTTTGACCAGAGCATTGATAAATCCAAGCCCCCCACAACACAGAATGTGCGCCCCACTAAAATTAGCTCCAAATTAGCCAAATTATTATTCCAACGGGGCCTCACGGATATCTAGAGGGAAATGAATCCTACTCAGAAAGATTATACGCACTTTTCATACGCACACCAAACATATGCCAGAATTGATCACCTCCTGATCTCTAATGCCATGATCCCAGTGGTTGGTAACTCCCGGATCTCAGATACAGTTTGGTCAGATCATGCTCTGGTGAGCATGAGCTTGACCACTCATCTTACCCCCCAGGCGTCCCCCTATAGGCGACTTAATGAAACGATCTTGTCGGACCCTGCCCACAGAGCTGAGATCGAACTGGCCATTTTGGAATATTTTTCGCAAAATAGCTCCCCTGACATTTCGGCAGAGACTTTGTGGGCAGCCCACAAGGCGACCATCAGAGGAAAGTTAATCCCAATTAAAGCGAGAATCAACAAAGCAAGTAGGGCAGCCATAAGGGATCTGGAAAATAAATTTCAAGATCTATGCACGGCACATAAGGGAGATCCGGGACAATGTCCTAAGTCTCGCATTGATTCTGCCTGCCTGAAACTGAACTTGGCACTGACTGCTAGGGCTGTGTCCAGCCTGCGCTGGCAGGGAGCAAATTTTTACTGTTTAAAAGATAAAGCGGGGCCTCTCCTAGCCTCCAAACTGACCCCACGCCCTTGAACGTATGCATTCCCTAAAATTAACATAGCGGGTTGTCCCCCCACGGCAAACCCTCTTAAAATCTTACAAGCGTTTCAATCTTTCTACACAAATCTTTATGCTGATCACCGGGCAGGGAGGGACCCTACAGGGACTAGGTTCCTGGACGACCTTCCCATCCCCATATTATTGAGGGACCACAGAGATAGACTCTAAGCTCCTGTATTCGTTGAGGAGATACTGGAAGTCATTAAAGGCCTAAAGAAAACTTCCGCTCCTGGACCAGACGGGTTCTCCACCCCGTATTACAAGGCCTTCGCCCCGATCCTGGCCCCCCATCTCGCAAACTTTTTCAACTCCAAAACTAAGGGAGACCCCATGGGTGTGCAGCTGAACGCCGCCTTCATCTCTGTCATCCCTAAACCTGACAAGGACCCGGGAGAAGTCAGTATCTATAGACCGATATCCCTCATCAATAACGACCTCAAAATAATGACTAAAGTTATGGCCGATCGCTTAGCGTCCTTTATTGAAACCTACATACACAAAGACCAAGTCGGGTTTATACCCGGCCGTCAGGGACCGGACCAAATTAGGAGGGTGGTTGACATTATGTATTTGCTACAATCGGGTTGGGATGGTGGAGGTGCCCAGGCAGGGATGTTGCTGTCATTGGACATTCAAAAAGCTTTCGACTCGGTCTCTTGGTCCTATATTGCTAGAATACTGGAGCGCTGGGGCTTTGGCCCCAGATTCTCCGGGCTCATTCGGTCCCTGTACTCCAATCCTGAAGCTAGGATCAAATTACAGGGCTTGTATTCGGGCCCCATAGCAATTAGAAAGGGCACCCGCCAAGGATGTCCCCTCTCGCGGCTAATTTTTGCAATAGCAATTGAATCGCTAGCTATTGCTATCAGGTCCAACCCCGATATTGCGGGAGTCCGTTGCGGCCCTAAGGTCCACAAGTGTGGACTGTTCGCGGACGATTTGATCCTTTTCATAACCTCCCCCATCACCTCCCTACCAGTGATCTGTAAAACTTTGGACGACTTTACGGTTATATCGGGGGCTTCGGGTTAATTACGCCAAGTCTCAGGCCCTCAATATATCCCTCCCGCCACCTGTAGTCGCCCAGCTGAAAAACTCCTTCCGTTTTCAGTGGAGTGAAGCCTCTATCCGTTATCTGGGAGTTAATTTAACCCCCAAATTTGAAATGTTATACCATGCTAATTACCCCCCCATGTACAAAAAACTAGAACAAGATCTTAAACAGTGGCACCCACATCAACTTTCGTGGCTAGGGAGGATCAACTCCGTGAAGATGACCCTGCTACCACGACTCCTTTATATCTTTCGCTCTCTCCCAATATCTATTAGGAAGGATCACTTAGACTCATTCCAATCCAAAATCATCAGATTTGTCTGGAGGAAGTCGGGCCATCGCCTAGTTAAGAACACTCTTTTCAGACTTAGGAGCAGAGGGGGGCTGGGGCTACCCAATCTACTCTGGTACTATCAGGCGGCCAGACTCGCCCAGCTCTCCATGGTTTACAGTAAGGTAATCAAACCTGACTGGGTGGACATGGAAAGGCAAGCGGTCCCCACCTTCACTCTTGACTTCCTCCTCTGGAGCCCTCCCAAAGCTAGGCCACCTATACTTTGCCCCGCCTTATCTCACACATTTGCAATCTGGGATAAGCTTAGGAACACCCTTCCCTGGTCTCCTCCTGTAGACCCTTAGCACATATCTTCCACAATCCTGATTTTCTCCCGGGGATGGACATTGGGGCTTTCAGGTGGTGGCTGGACAAGGGGATGTATCGGATCGGGCACTTCTTTTCACCCTCGGGACCCCTCTCCCTCTACCATTGTGTTAAAACCCTGAAAATGCCAGCTACAGAACGTTTCCGATTTCATCAATTGTCCTGCTTCCTGCACTCTGTCTGGTCTAAGAACCCTGACCCTCCCCAACTCACATTATACGAACGGTGGTGTGGAGATCTCATGGAGCAGAGGGGGGGGGGATCTCTAGAATCTATTCGTCACGGGTGATTTACAGATGTCATGGGCCCTGGATACTTGGCACAAAGCCTATTTCTCATCTTTTAAAGATATTTAATATCTCCCTCATTGAGGCTAATTTAAAGGTATTCACCAGATGGTACCTGACTCCCACCCGGCTTGCCGCTATGTTTCCCTCGGCTTCCCCCTTGTGCTTCCGAGGGTGCCAAATGAGGGGTTCCATGCTACACGTTTGGTGGGAGTGCTCCAAAATCAGAAGTTTCTGGACCAAAATATTCCGAATAGCGTCCTTGGTATCTGGCCTGGCTATTCCCCGGTCTCAATTAACGGCCCTTCTTAACCAACGCCTTCACCAGGCTTTGAAATCAATCCATAAATTAGTTTTTTTCATTTTTCTGGGGGCAAAAATCACCCTGGCCAGGGCATGGAAAAGCCCCAAGATATCCATTACAGCAGCTAAAAGGAAAATATCATGGATCATGTCCCAAGAGAAGATGCTGAGCTCTGGCCTGGACACTTTCCCTCAGTTTCGGGAGACCTGGGAACCCTGGGCGAACTATATGGGGGTTGGAGACTCAGTCTTTTTGCCCTGCTGAGAAGACTGGGTATAGACACCTGCCTCCTGCCTTCTGCTGTTGCCTTTCTCCTCTCTTCCTTCTCTCTCTCCCCCTCTTCATTCTCTAACTCTGTCCCCTTCTACCCTCCAATTCCCACAGACAGCATCAGGGTTTTACTCCTGGGCGCGGGCTTTCTCTCTGCAATATATAGAGCTCATCATGCCCAACTGTTGTTTTTTTTCTCTTTTCTTTCTTGATAATTATTGGATAAAGCCCTTTTTATTTTTTTATTTGTTTTTGTGTCCAGTCACGGTACAGCCTACCTCCTGTGCTGGCTGCTCACTGGGTTCCTGTGACCCCCACTGTTTGGTACTTAGGTCATCTTTTACGGATGGGGGCCCTCCCCACCCTCCCCTGCACAGTCAGCTCCCTATAGGGGTGTAGTGGAGGTGTTGGGGAGGGTCTCTCCCTTTGGGGTAGCCGGGTCTTTGTCAAGTTCAAAACTAAATATGTGGTTAATGTTAGCGATATCTTTTTTCTCTGTAGAAGCTTTTTGTTCTGCATATGTTATCTGTGCCGGATGCTTATTATGATGATTTCAGGCTTATCGCTGTCTGTCATTGTTACCTTCTTTTTTTTTAAATTAATAAAAACCTTTAAAACTGAAACTTCCAAAATGTAAGTCAAAACCCCATTAATGTCTATGGGGGGGGGGGTCATCTTAGTAATACATTCTGGTAATTTTAAAGGCTAATATGCAAGGGATTGTCACAAAAAGGCATGGATAGCTGTACACTGCCATGGAGGACATGTACAAATGTGACTTCAAGGGCAGCAATGAAAAATAAATGGCATTGTGTTTAGACTGTATGTTATGGAAGAGCCCTGGGGCCATCATAAAAAAAAAAAAAAATACAAAATTCTGAGTTTCAAAGTCAGAATTCTGAGTTGTAATGGGACAGTACCAGTTTTTGATGTATAGATATTTTTTTTACTTTTACATGATTTCTTGGCTTCTATGATAAAGAAATAAACATATCTGACATATTTTAGATGGAGATGTAAGGTTGCAAAGGCCTCAAAACAGAGGTGAAGCTCGGGGCAGTCACATGAGATTTTTTTGAAGTTGAACATCCTACGGGCCAGATTCAGATACACTTAATCTTGCGCTGCGTAATCGAAATACTCTACGCTGCCGTATTTTACCAGGCTCTACACCGAATTCTGGTAGATTTTTGCCCGTACGCTACGGCGGCGTAGTCTATTTCTCGCCGCGTAATCGAAATACGCGATTAAGGGGCGTGAAGCATTTAAATTAAGCGCGTCCCCGCGGCGATCGAACTGCGCATGAATGAATGAATGAATGAATGAATGAAAAACGTATATAGCGCGGCACATGCGAACTGAATCGCCTCTGGGCGCTTGTTGTTTCTGTCTCTCTGGTCATCAAAAGAGCAGAGTTTTTATCTGTCTTCTGAAGGTCAGGTGGTTTTCCTCCAACCGAATGCTGGTTGGTAAAGCATTCCATAGTCTGGGACCTTGGAAAGCAAACCTTCTTTCTCCTTTGGACTTGTATCTGGCTTTGGGTATCTTGACCAGATTTTGGTCGGTGGATCGCAGAATGCGACTGGGGTTGTGGACTTCTATCTTTTCGCATAGATATTGCGGAGCCTTCCCATGGATGCACTTATGTGTCAGACAGAGTGCTTTGAAGGCAATTCTGTCTTTTACTGGCAGCCAGTGAAGGGTTCTCAGAGAAGGTGAGATTGATTCCCATGGTTTTTTCCCAGTCACAAGTCTGGCGGCCGTATTTTGAACGACTTGCAGACGAGTGATTTGGTACTTGGGGAGTCTGAGGTAAAGGGCATTTGCATAGTCCAGTCTGGAGTTCACAATTGTTCCCACCACGACTGCTACGTCTTCTTTGGGGATAAAAGGAATAAGTCTGCGTAGTAGGCGCAGCAGATGGTGTGATCCGCTGACTACTGACCCTATTTGTGCGTCCATTGTCATGTTGGTGTCAAAGATGACTCCGAGACTTTTGACTTTGATCTGGCCCAGAATGGGGGGAGGTGTCCAGGTTGTTGCAGGTTGACTCTTGCGACTGGCATGAAACAGAAGAAGTTCTGTTTTGGAGCTGTTGAGTTTAAGATAACTCTTTGTCATCCAGTTTTCTATCAAAGAGAGACAATTCTCTAAACTGAGATGATGATCCTTTTTGTTGCAGATGCGAAAGTACAGTTGTGTGTCGTCTGCATAGGAGTGGTAAAGCAGCTGTTGGCTACTGATGATTTCGAAGAGAGGGCGAAGATAGATGTTGAAGAGCACCGGTGACAGGGGTGATCCTTGAGGGACTCCACATGACACCGTGCGTTTTTCGGAAGTAAAAGGTCCTAATTTCACTGTTTGTGATCGGTTTTCCAAAAAGGAGGAGAACCATGATAGATCACGTTCTGCGACTTTGGCTACTTCAGTCAATTGAGTCAGTAGTAGTTTGTGGTCTACTGTATCGAAGGCTGCACTTAGGTCCAACAGAACCAGGAGACAAGATTCTCCTTCGTCTGCGGCCTCAAGTGCGTCGTCCCATATTTTCAGCAATGCTGTTTCCGTCCCGTGTCCGGGACGGAAACCGGATTGAAATGGATCAAGTAGATTATGGGTATCTAGATGCTGTTGCAGCTGTTGTACCACTGCTTTCTCCATTATCTTTGAAAGGACGTTTAGGCCTGTTATGGGACGGCGGTGAGTTGGGTCTTTGGGGTCTAGGGTGGGTTTCTTCAAGATGGGCTGGATAGTGCCCTCTTTCAGCAGGGGGGGCACTATGCCTTCCCTGAATGACTGGTTTATAAGCTGCATGATAGGTGGTGCCAGGATGTCGGCGCATTCCTTCAGCAGTTTAGTTGGGATAATATCATTAGGCGCTGTGCTGTTTCGCAAAGTGTCGATGATATTTTTTGTGGCATCCACGGAGATGGGTTCCAGAGTGAACTTGGTTGATTGTAGATGGCTTCTATCAATGTTGCGAGGTTGATCAAGGGGGGTGTTGCACGGGGTATTGTTTTGACGAATGCTTTCCCGGATTCCCTCAATTTTATTGATGAAGAAATCTGACAATTCATCGCAAAATTCTTGGGTATCTGAATTGAGGGCCTCAAGACAGCCTGCATTCATGGTCTGAGTGACCAACTTGAAAAGTTTGCGGGGGCGATTTAAGGCGCTATTGATGGCCTTAGAAAAATGATGTTTCTTGGCTTGGAAAATGTCTTTGTGATATTTTCTTGTTATTGCTTTGTAGCAGATGAGGTTCTCTTCTGAGGCGCTGCGTTTTCAGGCGGCTTCCGCCCTTCTGCGCTCTTGCTTCAGTAGTGACAGCTGGTTATTGAACCAGCCGCACTTGTTTTTCCGGATGCGGGCTTGGCGTTTCGGTGCTACTAAGTCGGCTGACTGTAGTAGTGCTGCATTTATGGCATCCAGTGTATCTGAAACTGTTCGGAGTGGTCGGAGTGCTTTTATTTTAATTCCTAAGGTAGATTTGAAGAGTTCCGAATGGAGCTTCTTCTGAGATCTTGTCCAGTGAGTTGTCACCGGCTTAGGTGTTTTTATCAATGGGGGAGTTTTGGAAATTATGAATTTAATTGCATGGTGATCTGTCCATGGCAACGATTCATTTTCCAAAATACTCCGTTCCGTTCAGAAGTTTCCCGCCGTGCATTGCGCGAAATCACATCGTTACGTCATTCGTTGTTTGAGTAGCGTCGTTTACGAACATTCCTATTCCCCGACCACTTACGTAAAAAAATAATAAAAGACGTCGGAAAACGTAGAAATTCGACGCGGGAACGACGGCCATTCTTAACATGGGCTGTCTAATATTAGAGCAGCAAAAAGCTGGTATAGTGTTACGCAAAAAAAAGATGACTAAAGGTGCCGTAAGGGATTGCGAATGAAGATCGTAATTTCGGGGATCGCCGGCAAAAGCTCATTAGCATACCCCGACGCGGAAAACGACGGGAAGTCCACCCAGTGGCCGCAATTTTTTTGCACATAGATCTGAAGGCGTACGAACACGTAATCCAGTCGAATTGAAGCCCGCAGCCGTCTATTCATGGTTTGAGGTTTCCGACTAGCTAAAAAACGCGCGTAATTTGAAATTACTCCAGTCTACCACCAGTTAGACAGGAGTTACGGCTCTCTGAATCTGGCCCTACATTTTTATCACTTGGTTAAAGATCTGTAAATAGGTTGTCTGATAAACTGGATATTTAAAAAAGTATATTTTATGATCTCTAAACAGAATTCATTTGCAAAGCTTTGAAGTAACAGTAAAGCAGTGGAAACCCAGCAAACTCCATTGTTTTCCCCAGGCTATTATCAAGCAAAATCTTACAAGAAAACTGTGGGTAATGTTTACTCAGATGGACACTTCTAATGCCCTGTTTTCTGTCGGAATAAACACGGATGTTCCGAAGGAATTACGCTCAAGCTGTCTTGCATACGCTCAGTCACACCGACCGTTAAGAATGTGGTGACGTACAACACTACGACGAGCCGAGAAAAATTAAGTTCAATGCTTCTGAGAATTCATTGATTGACTCCGAGCATGCATGGTTTTTAGTGCGTCGGCATTGCATACAGACGAATGGATTTTCCGATATGATTTTTTTCCATCGGAAGAGAACCTGCTCTCTATCTAAGTCTGTTGGAAATTTCAACAGAAAAAGTCCGATGGGGCATACACATGGTGGGAATATCTAATGAAAACCTCCCATCTGACTTTTTCCATTGGAAATTCCGACCGTGTGTTCGCGGCATAAGAATTGTAAATAGACAAGAGTTGATAGATATCTGGTTTGTCTCTTAAAATCCTAATCCATGTAGGAATTCAAATACATCGCCTATCATCTATGGACATTCTATAATGAATATCATATGACTAATATGCCTAAAAGGAATTACAGTATTACATTTTGGTTATATGTTTAAGGCAATTGTTTATTGAAAATCATACCATCTATGCAGATATCAAACATAGTAGGAGTATAAGATTATAAGTTTAGGTATTATATCTTATGAATTAGAGGAACGTCGTGATTTTTCCTGTTTGCTGATGAAATAATAATATTGTAGGTATATGTATTGGCCTGAATTAGAAATATCACAGATGTAGAACTGGTTTAAATATACAGATAATTGTATCTAGAGATATATTTTATAACTATATATATATATATATATATATATATATATATATATATACCCATAGAGCTTCCTGTTTTTACGTAGATGTGTAGTTAATCACATCTAGGTAAAGACCTGAACTCCAGACCTGAACCCCATAGAAAATCTTTGGAGGGAGCTGAAAGTCTGTATTGCTCAGTGACAGCCCGAAACCTGAAGGATCCAGAGAAGCTCTGTATGGAGGAGTGAGCCAAAATCCCTGCTGCAGTGTGTGCAAACCTGGTCAAGAACAACAGGAAACGTATGATCTTTGTAATTGCAAACAAAGGTTTCTGTACTAAATATAAAGTTCTGCTTTTCTGATGTATCAAATACTTATGTCATGCAATAAAATGCCACATGTAGGGGTAGCAGGGTCTAGAGGCTCCACTCAGACCACACAGAAATCGTCATAAAAAGCCCCGGCATTGCCCTGGATTGCCGCGCTTTCAGCTCATACACATCACCCTCGCTGCCGCACATGGAGCGGTACCTCACCCAGCCGTGGGTGCTCTCAGGTGCCGGCACAAGTGACATCCCGGCGGAGGACACGGCACCGCCTAATATGGATGCCGCAACACGAGGTACCTCATCCTCACAGCGCACCCAGCAGCTGACAGTTCATGGATGCCTCACTAATGACAATCCGACGCATGAGGCTATGGACACTGTTATGGCTAAAAACACAGAGCAGGACAACACACACAAGAGAATATCCAAGGCCGTGGCAGCGCTGCTCTCCCCTACCATCACAGCTGCCGTTGAGAGAGCAGTGGCTGAGGGAATCCAACAGCTGTGGAGGGAAATAGGGGAACATTCCCAGAGATTGACGACTGCCGAACAGCGTATATCCTTGATAGAGGCCGATCAGTACAACATGAATAATGCCCTGGAGCGATTCATACAAGATCAGCAGCATCTACATGATCGGATGGAAGACCTTGAGAATCGCTCCAGGAGGAACAACTTGAGGATCATTGGCCTCCCTGAATCCCACAAGCCAGGTTCCATGGTGGACATTTGTACTACTACCCTCCCTGAGGCTCTAGGTCTCAGCCACAGATGCATTGTAGAAAGGGCTCGAATTCTTCCTCGCCGTTCACTAAGACCGGCTCGGGCGGATCGGTGCTTCGCCCCGGAAAGGGGTTAGCGACATCAGGTTTGAGGAGGGAGACATGGAAGACTGGGTGAACGCGGAGTGAGTCTGGCAGTTCAAGTTCATAGGCCACACTATTAATCCTCCTCTTGATCGGGAAGGGCCCCATAAACTTAGGCCCTAGTTTCTTAGATGGGCAGGAAAGTTTCAGATTAATGGTAGACAACCACACCAGGTTTCCGGGTTCCAGATTGAGTTCACCCCTCCGCTTCCTATCAAAGATCTCTTTATTATGCTCCTGAGTCCTTGCCATGGTTTCTTGCAGTAGCTTGTTGTTGGTGCTAAAAGACGTTTAATGTCTCTTGTACGGCAGGCACCGTACACTCCGGGGCACAGTTAGGCAGAAATAGTGGGTGGTAGCCATAATTTGCATAAAAAGGAGATTGCTTAGTAGCAGAGTGAACTGAATTATTATATGCAAATTCGGCCAGCGGTAATAGAGAGGCCCAATCTTCCTGAGAAAACGAAGAGAAACAGCGTAGGTATTGCTCTAATGTCTGGTTTGTTCTCTCGGTCTGGCCGTTCGACTGAGGGTGATAGGCGGATGAGAAGGACAGACCAATCTTGAGGGATTCGCAGAGCGCCTTCCAGAACCTGGAGGTGAATTGCACCCCGCGGTCAGAAACGATGTCTGCGGGGATGCCGTGAAGCCGCACAACTTCTTTAATAAAGATCTTGGCAGTCTCTGGGGCAGAGGGTGTACCCTTCATGGGCAGAAAGTGTGCCATCTTAGATAGTCTATCTACCGTTACGAAGATAGTCGTGAACCCCTCAGAGGGTGGCAGTTCAACAATAAAGTCCATGGAGATCATTTGCCATGGTCTCTCTGGTACGGGCAAAGGCCTTAACAATCCCCAAGCTCTGGATTTGCTCCCCTTATTTCGGATGCACGTGGTGCACGACTCCACATAGCTTCTGCAATCTTTCACAAGTTGGGGCCACCAGAACGTGCGCTGTAGAAGTTCCGAAGTTTTTTGTGCCCCAAAATGACCAGCCAGTACATGATCGTGGCAGAGGCTCAGGACAGTGACCCGCAAGTCCTCTGGTACAAAGATCTTGTTTCCATGCCACAACAGACCGTCCCGAGTTTGCAGATCTGTATCCAAAGGAGAGGAAATTCCTGCAGAGGCTTGCTTGATCCGAGCCACTAGGTCTTCTTGCAACAACAGAAAATTCCCAGAGGATAGAATAGTGTCTGGAGGGGCGGAAGTTTCAGGATCGCAGTACATCCGCGAAAGGGCATCGGGTTTGGTGTTCTTAGATCCAGGCCTATACGTTATGTGGAATGTAAACCTAGTAAAGAAAAGCGCCCATCTGGCCTGTCATGGTTTTAGCCTTTTAGCTATCTTCAGGTATTCTAGGTTTTTATGGTCCGTGTAGACCAGGATCGGATGAGCTGCACCTTCCAATAGGTACCGCCACTCCTCCAGTGCGGCTTTAATCGCTAAGAGTTCTCGGTCCCCCACATCGTAGTTCTTTTCAGCGTCGGACAATTTACGAGAGAAAAAGGCGACTGGATGCAGAAGAGCCTTTGGCCCCTGTCTCTGGGAAAGAACAGCTCCCACTGCCGTTTCCGAGACATCCACCTCCAGGATTTAGGGCAGACTGGCGTCAGGGTGTTTAAGGACAGGTGCCGACGTAAACAGCTTCTTTAGGGTTTCGAAGGCTACTTGGGCTTCAGGGGACCATCGGAAACGGACAGTTTGTTTGGTCAGGCTGGTTATGGGGGAGATAATGCTGGAGAATCCCTTGATAAACTTCCTGTAAAAGTTTGCAAATCCGATGAACCGTTGTACGCCTTTCTTGTCCGAGGGCGCGGGCCAGTCAAGAATTGCTGCGACCTTTTGTGGGTCCATCTCGATACCATTTACGGAAATGATCAGTCCTAGAAATTGTATGCTTTCACGTTCGAATTCGCATTTTTCAGGCTTGGCATATAGTCCGTGAATTCGGAGTCGTCTGAGGACGTTCTTAACGTGTTCCCGATGCCTGTCGATAGAGGGGGAAAAGATGAGGATATCATCGAGATACACAACAACAAACAGATCAAGATAGTCCTTAAAGATGTCATTCACAAAGTGCTGGAATGTGGCGGGGGCGTTACAGAGCCCGAATGGCAGTTTTCCACTCATCGCCATCCCGAATTCGTACCAAGTTATAGGCCCCCCGCAGGTCAAGTTTCGTGAAAATGACTGCTGCTCCAAGTCTCTGAAATAATTCCGGTACCAGGGGAAGGGGGTACCGATTCTTGATCGTCACCTTGTTAAGCTCACGGTAATCCACGCAGGGGCGGAGTGTATGGTCTTTCTTTTCGACGAAAAAAATTCCTGCTCCTGCTGGTGAGGTGGAGGGGCGGATAAACCCCTTTTCAAGGTTGTCATCGAGGTAGGTCTTTAGATTTTCCAGCTCTAGCTCTGTCAGAGGAAAAATCCTGCCGAAAGGGATTTCAGCCCCAGGGAGAAGCTCAATTGGGCAGTCATAGGGCCGGTGCGGAGGGAGAGTGTCAGCCCCTTTTTTGCTAAATACGTCCAGGAATTCATGATAAACTTCGGGAACGGATTGGCGGGTTTCAATGTCAGAGTCCATGCAAAGCAGAGAGGGGGAACAAAAGGTCACTTGCAGGCAGTGCAGTTGGCAGTAGGTGGAACTGAAACGAATCTCCCCGGTAGTCCAGTCTATTTGCGGGTTGTGGGCCCGGAGCCAGGGTATGCCCAGAATTATGGGAAATAAAGGGGACTCAATAACGTCCAGACACAGAAATTCCAGATGAATGTCTGAGATAGTGGTGGCAATAGGTAAAGTTTCTTGGGTAACTGGGCCAGATTTTAGAACTGACCCATCAGCCAGGTGCACAGACAGTCCCACAGCCCTTGGGCGCAACGGAATCTGGTGTAGAGTGGCAAAGGAAGAGTCCATGAAGCAGCTGCAGGCCCCAGAATCAAGTATGGCGCTGGTCCGGAAGGCCCCTCCTGGAAGCTGCAACAAGACAGGAACAGCCAGATGAGTAGAATTGTTGATGACAACAGGTGTATGGACAGAAGACATGGAAGTGGACTTACGGGACTTTGCTGGGCAGGTCCTCACATAGTGGCCGGACTCTCCGCAGTAGAGGCACAGGTTGTTAATTCGGCGACGGAGTCGTTCCTCGGATGTGAGGGACGGGCGAATCAGACCCAGCTGCATAGGTTCTGGTATGTCTCTAGAGGAGGGGAGCGAAGCAGAAGGAGTCGGGTTAGGAAAGGTGGGTACCGAGGCAGCATCCATGTCGGACGGGTCGGACCTGTGGCACGTTCAGTCCTGCGCTCCCTTAGGCGCCGATCGATCTGAATGGCTAGATTAATAAGAGCTTCCAGAGTTCCGGGGACTCCCACTCGAGCAAGCTCGTCCTTAAGTGTCTCTGAGAGGCCAAGACGAAACTGGTAGCAGAGGGCTGCGTCATTCCAGTTAGTGTCCGCACTCCACCTTCTGAACTCGGATACATAATCCTCCCCAGGTCTGCGACCCTGCTGGAGGGCGTGCAAGGTGGCCTCTGCAGTAGCGGCCTGGTGGGGGTCCTCGTACAGCAAGGACATGGCCTGAAAGAACGTATCCAGACGGTCAAGGCATAAGTCTTTTTGCTCCAAGAGCCGGTGGGCCCAGGCCTGCGGTTCACCGGATAGCAAGGAAATGACAAACCCGACCTTGGTGGCCTCTAATGAGAAGGTCCGAGGCTGGAGTGCAAAATATAGTTCACAGGCATTCCGGAAGGCCCTATACTTGCTTCTTTCCCCAGAAAATCTCTCTGGCATGGGCACTTTGGGCTCTGGTGGTAGCATAATGACGGAGGGAGAAGAAGAAGTGCCTGAAGCGGAAGCAGAGGAAGGTGCGGACAAGGCCTGGACGCGGTCTTCAAGTCGGGTGTAGCCTTCCTGCAGGGCCCTGACTGCTTGCGTTAAGCCATCCAAATGGCGACAGAGTTCAGTCATAGGGTCCACTCCCTGTGCAGGCTCAGACATGGCTGCTCGATACTGTCACGTACCTGGTGCTGAGCAGAGCCTGACGTGCGGGAGTGGCCACTCTTGCTCCTCTGACTCCGGAACCCCTGGTAGTGCAGACAGGAGGTGCTGGAGTTTAGAGTCACACTAGCGCCTGGCGGGGATGTTGTGCAGACACTGTGTCAGTCTACTGTAGTCTCTGGAGAGAGGTGAGTGGAGCTGGAACAGCAGGTCGATGAACGGCAGGAACTTGGTGCAGGTGATCAAGATTAGCGGGCGACAAATTTCAGGTACTTGAAGCGGCCGACTGGAACCGCAGGCTGGAAGGAGGTGCACTGTAGTACCGTCCTGGCGGGTAGCCGAGCTGGGTGCAGACCGCTGGAGTGATACTGGAGGGAGGTGTGCTGTAGCACCGATGCCGACAGGTAGCTGGAGCTAGTGCAGATGACTGGCAGACGGCAGGAAGGAGGTGTTCTGTAGTACGGATGCTGGCAGAGTCAGACAGGCCGGGTCAGATACAGGCAGACGGATCAGGTTCAGGGATAAGGCAACAGCAGAGTGTAGTTCAGGCCGGGTCGGCAACAGACGGGCAGCAACCGGTACAGGGTAAGGCAGAGGCAGCGTCAGACAGGCCAAAGGTCAGGGCAGGCAGCAATCAGAAGGGTCAGAGACAAGCCGGGATCACAGGAACAGGGGTCAATCAGGTAACAGGTCTTCAGGCGGGTATCAGGAACGCTGACGATCGAGCAGCAAGAGGCCATGGGATGAGCTCCATTAAATAGCCTGAACTGGCGCCAAAATGGCGTCAGCACGTGCCCGCGCGCCGCTGCCGCGAATGCGCGTGCCCGTGCGCGCCGATGTGCCGCGCGTGCGCGTGCCCGTCGAAGTGCCGCGAATGCGTGCTCCCGGCGCCCCTGTGCGCGCCGTTGTACCGCTAGCGCCACCTGGTGGTCGACCACGACCATGACATTGCCCCCCCCAATGGGCAGCCTCCGGATGCCCAACCGGGCCATCTTAAGTGGGTGAGCGTCCTTGAAGGACCGGATCAGTCTCTTAGCGTGGATGTTGCGCTCAGGTTCCCACGAATTTTCTTCAGGGCCGTAGCCCTTCCACTTCACCAAGAACTGGACCTGGTTGTGCCTTCTCCTGCAGTCTACAATAGAGCAATTGTCTCAGTTGCTCTAGTTAATATTATTTATAGCTATAGTTATTCTGCTATACATGCATTTCTGGTTTATGTGCATTTATTTTTATTTTTATTCCTCCTCTAAGTGAGGTACCATGCAATATCATCGCAGGGCTGTCCCAATACGGCGCTAAATTAGTCACAATTAGCTGAGCATACACATTAGGCATGGCTACTCCATCAATGGAGCAATGTTGGAAGCTGTATATTTATCTACTTGCGGTCTAGCGGTATGTCTGGCGGTGAGATTGCATGCGGAAAAAAGTTTTGTTTGTTTTTTCTTTGTTACTAATTTTCTCTTTCTGTCTCCTTCTTCCCCCCCTAACGCAACTTACTTCCTATTGAGAGGATTGTTCCGTCATCATTACATTAGGCCACGAGGTTTGATACTTATTTTTTACACGATACCGGTCAGCTCATGGCAGGTAAACTTAATTTACAAACCCATACATGTTACCCACCCCACCTAACTCATGCACCCAATTTGGATTACTTCCTGGAAAATTCTTAGGCACTTAAAAAGGCTAAAACCCGACTTAGCTTTACTCCAGGAGTCACACCTGGAGGAAAAGGACTTCTTACCTATGCAAAAGTTTTGGGTGGCGAAGGTTGTAGGCTCAGCTTCCAAAGGGCGTAAAGCAGGTACACTTATTCTTTTACACAAGAATCTAGTCTATGATTTAATATCCATTGATAGGGATCAGGAAGGTAGATGGATTTCTATACATCTTAAGCTCCCGTCGGGTGAAATTAGAGTCTCCAATGTGAATGCACCTAACTCTCCTGATCAAACTTATTTTGCTACCCTGGAGTCTCAACTGTCAGACAATGGTGGCATCCCCCACCTGGTGGGGGGTGACTTCAATTCCACCATATGCAATCAGGAAGATCCAGCACTCAAAAGCAACCAGTCCTAATCCGTTTGGCCCGACTCTTTCATTTCTCCCACATGGTTCAGGCCCTCAACTTGATAGATACATGGAGGTTGCAGCACCCTGTAGATAAAGAATTCACTTTTTTCTCCCCCGTACATAGATCTTTTGCCAGATTGTATTACTTTATTTGTACTCACTCTCTGTTGCCAAAGATCAAAAATACCTGCATACACAACATACTCTCCTATTTTGGTCTCCTTAAATAATTAACAGTCCCGTTGAGAAATTAGGCATTAAAGGTTCCCGGCTTATCTAACCCAAAATGAAAATTTTAAGACAATGTTAACTGAGGCTTGGTCAGACTATGCACTAAACAATAGCCAACACATAGAAAACCTAAAACTATTCTGGGAGGCGGGAAAATCTTACCTGAGGGGAAGGATTATCTCATTCACATCAGCTTACAAGAAGAGCGTCCAACAGCAGTACTTAGATGCCAGTACTCGTGTTAGAGCAGCTCAATCGCTTCTTAATGTCAGCAACACTGCTGAAAACCTTAAAGCATAGCTAGAAGCCAAGGATCTTTTTGATACTTGGGCGGAAAGGGTAGAGCAGATGAAGCTGTCTTCGACCCAATTGCAATATCATTAATTTGGGAACAAAGCTGGGAAGTTGCTCGCGAGACTCACAAAGGGTACATTTCTTCCCACGCATATACATTTTTTGCGCAATCCGGACGGTTCGCTTTCTACGTCATCTAAAGACATTACCAAAACATTTGAAAACTTTTATATGAACCTTTATGCTCAGGAGCCAATTGATTCTGATTTAGAACAGAATTGGCTGGACGGCACAGCTTTACAACAGATTGATCCAGATCATTTATCACGATTGAACTCCCCTGTTACCATAGAAGAAATTAAGGGTTGCTATTGGTGGTCTCTCTAATGGTAAATCCTCTGACCCAGATGGCTACACGCCTGAATTTTTTAAAATGCTACAAACGGAGTTCACCCCTACATTGCTGACGGTGTACAATTCCATTTGGGAAGGTGGGCCATACCTTCCGACTGGTCATTTAGCCAACATCAAACTCATTGCCAAGAAAGGTAAAGACCCACAAGATCCAGGTTCTTACCGTCCCATATCTTTACTAAACGTAGATTCCAAAATACTTTCAAAAATAGTGGCCTCTATGCTGGCAGATATACAATAATGCCCTCACTTATACACTGTGCGCAATCGGGCTTCACTAAAGGCAGGTCCGCGTCCGCCAATATTCGTAAAGTCCTTGCGGCCCTAGAATATGCCAAAACCAACCCTTTAAAAGATGTAGTGATAGTCACTCTTGATGCTGAAAAGGCTTTTGATAACGTAAGTTTTCATTGCCTGTCCTTGGTGATGCAAAAATTTGGTTTAACAGGTCCCTTTTGTAATATTATCCATAATATGTACTCTGCTCCGTCAGCCATGGTTACAGCAGCGGGGATCCAGTCAACTCCCTTCTGGTTGCACAAGGGGACAATGCAAGGTTGTCCCCTCTCCCCCTTAGGCCTCGTACACACGAGGCAATCTATTTGTTCAAATAGACCGATTTGAACAAATCTGTTTGTTAGGATTTTGGTTTGCTCGCGTGTACACACGAGCAAACCAAAATCCCCGCCAGCAGACGGTGCGCTGACGTGTCGATGACGTGGCGGTGACGTTGACGCCGCCACGTCACCGCACCAGGAAGTAAAACACTTCCGCGCATGCGCCAAATCCATTCGGCGGCGGTGCGGGACGACATGTCTGCTGGTAAGTGTACTAACCAGCAGACATGTCGGGCGGACGGATTTCCACCCGATAGATTTCAAAGCATGCTTTGAAATCTGTCGGGTGGCCAAATCCGTCGGCTCGCCCGTACACACGATCGAATCTGTCTGCTGGGACGGTCTAGCAGACCGTTTCCAGCAGACAGATTTGATCGTGTGTACGAGGCCTAACTCTTCAATCCAGCCATAAAGCCTCTCTCACGTCTTCTCAATACCTCTCCCCTTTTACATGGGTTACCATTCGGACAAGAGGACATGAGAGTAGCTATTTTTGCAGATGACATTCTGTTCTTCTCAACTTCTCCCCATACAGATATCCTCACCATTTAAACAATTTTCGATTCTTTTCGTAAATGCTCTGGCCTGAAAATTAATTTTAATAAAAGCGAGATCCTTCCTCTCAGTGTACGACCCACACGCTCATGGCTTCCGCCCTCCACCCTTTCGCACTACGGAACACCACATTACTTATTTGGGTTTAAAAATTGGCAAGGAACCATCCTCTCTCTACTATCTAAACTATCCACCTTTGATTAAAAAAATAGTGGGTGAACTGGAGGCTTGGATAGATCTGCCGCTTTCGTTCTTTGGGAGATGTGCGCTTTTTAAGATGATTGGTTTTGCCCGCCTACTTTATCCTTTGCAAACCCTACCTCTACTTTTAAAACATAAAGATATTCAGATTCTGAATAAGGCAATTACAAAATTCATATGGAAAAAAGGCAGGCCGAGGATTGCCTTGACTAAATTATATCTCCTGCGAGGATGGGGCAGGTCTTCCAAATATTAGACTATATAACTTAGCTTGCCTATTGAGAATAGGAATGGACTGGATCCTGCGGTCATCCAGATACTCCAATAATGACCGAGAATCGGCTATGGTTAATCCTGTGGACTTGGTGGCTCTTCTTCATAGTTTGATTCAAAAATTACCTAAGCCCATTAACCCCTTAAGGACCGCCGCATGTACATTTACGCCGGCAGAATGGCACGGACAGGCACATCAATGTACCTGTACGTGGCTGCCTTGACGTGGGTCGGGGGTCCGATCGGGACCCCCCCGGTACATGCGACGGTCCCAGTGGCTGTGCGAGCGAACCGTGCTGAGGGGGCGGCGGTTCGTTTTTGTCCGCCCCCTCCGGATCGCTCCCAGCTCATGCGTGCGCTCTCCTGTGTGTCACTTCCTCCTCCTGTGTAAACACAGGAAGAGGGAAGTGATGTGATCTCTGCTCTCTGTTTTTTTTTAACCGCCGCTGAGGAGAGATCACATCACATAGTAAGTCTACACAATTCTACACTGACACCAGTACACGCAGGCACACTTAACCAGTTGCGATCACCCCCCCTCCCCCTGTCACAGTGTCACTGAATGCAGTGATCATATAGGTATGATCACTGTGTTAAGTGTCAGTTTGACAGGCAGTTAGTGTTAGGTCCAGGGTAGCCCCCTAATAAAGTTTTTTTTTTTGTTTTCAAAAGCTTTATTGAGGTTACAAGTAAACAAAGACATTCAAAGGATCATCATTGACATGACATAGAATCAAGAACTTTGGTCAGAGTACAAACAAAGGCATCAACAAGAATACAACAATAGTACTCTAGCGTTAAGATCATCTAAACTGAAGGTGGCCTCTAAATGTGCGTCCCAGGGCCCTGGGAGACAGTATAGAGTAAGGGTCAAGGCAATCCAAATATAAATTTATAATACAGTATGTAAAATAAAGAGAGATAAAGGTAAAAATAAAAAGAGAAAAAGAGAACAAGAAAAGTAAAGTTTAGTGGAACAATAATCACAAGGTCAGTTAAACTTGAAGTCTATATAAAAACCATGGGGTCCATTGTGCATCATATTTATGGAGTCATGTAGCGTGTGATAAATTTTATCAGATAACATCATCTGATCCACCCGACTTACAATTCGGGGGAAGGGGACTGACCCCTGCTTCCAACATAAAGCTATAGCCCATTGCGTAGACAAACAGAGTGAATTAGTTTCATGAGAGGTGTAGGGACATCAGGGTGGGCCTGAAAAAAGAGGCAATGTTTAAAAGTCAAAGATATGTTCTCTCCAGCCAATTTATTTACTAATTCCAAACTTGCCCTCCAGGTAGGTAAAAGCTTCTCACATTCCCAAAACATATGGAATAATGAGCCCTGTTGTGTACATCCTCTGAAGCACAAGGGGGAGGACTGTGGGAAAATCTGATTAAGACGGCAGCAGTCTCCCTAGCTGACAAAGACTTGGTACACCTGCGCATATTCTGCCAATTATCCTCCCAGTCAAGCTCCCCATCATCCGGTGGAATCTCACGTTGCCATTGATCTCTATAGTTCAATGTTGAGGACTCATTTGCTGACTCCATTAATTTGTAGACCACCGAGATAAGGCCCTTTTGTCTGGGAGAAGTATAGCATACATTTTCATAAGGAGAGTTCGAGTCAGCCACAGGGACCGGGAAGTGATATTGGAAAAAGTGTCTGATTTGGAGGAAGTGATAAAATTCTCTGGGCGGGATTTGGTGTAGTGATTGTAGGTGAGTGAAAGTTGCAAGCGTGGAGCCTACCAAGAAGTCTCCAAGCTTCGTCAATCCCGTGCCTATCCAAACACTAAGTGAGGCAGGCCTTTCAAAAGCTAAGGGAAACCTAGGGTCTCCCAAAAATGAGGCACCACGAGGTGTCGGCGTAACCAAACAAAACTTATCCTTATAGTCTGCCCATAGCTTCAGACCTGCTGCAACTATGGTGTTCTTCATTCCCAGACCAGGCCAAGAGTGGTTGGAGGACCAAAGAAAACCAGGAAGGTGAAAGGGGATCACAGAGTCTTGTTCAAATCGTACCCAGGGCACTCTAGAGTTATAGATATTCCATTGAGCCTGCTGGGCAAATCTATTGGCTAGGTAATAGAGCCAGATCGGGGGAACCCCCAGCCCACCATCAGCCGCAGGGCGATACAGCACTTTACGGGCAAACCTCGGGGGCCTATTATGCCAAATAAACCTGTTTATATGGAATTGAAAGTCTGTTAAGTATTGCTTGGAAAGCCTAATCGGGAGGGAACGGAAAAGGAACAAGAGTTTAGGGAGGATTGTCATTTTAACAGCCGTAATACGGCCTAAAAAGGAAATATGAAGAGCAGACCATAGCTTCATAAGGTGCTTCAATGATGTCATAAGTCAGGGGTAATTAGCATGAAAGAGTTTGCCAGCGTCACCGGTCAGTTCGATTCCAAGGTAGGGGAGGGAGTCAGCTGTCCAGGAAAAGGAAAAGTTTTCCTTTAAATGACTAACCTCTCCGGGGGAAAACCCCACTGGGAGAGCAATCGACTTTGAAACATTAATCGAGAGACCGGAGACCCTTTCAAAGTCAGACAGAGTGCGTAACAGTACTGGTAAGGTAAGTAGAGGATAAGAAATGAACATTAAAACATCATCTGCATACATGGAGAACTTATAATCGTGAGATCCTTTCCCATAACCCCTAATGTCAGAGTTTTCCAAAATAGCGATAGCTAAGGGTTCTAAGGCCAACGCAAATACAAAAGGGGAGAGGGGACACCCTTGCCTCGTCCCTCTGCCAAGACTAAAAAAGTCAGAACAGCAGCCCGGGATCTTAATACGGGTGGTGGGGTTCCTATAAAGGGCTTGAAAGGCCTGATAAAACTCACCCTGAAAACCCATACGATGCAAAAGGACTGACAAGTAGTTCCAAGAAACACTGTCGAAGGCCTTGTGTATGTCAAGTCCTAGGAGAAACAACTTGCGTGAGAACAGGTTAGGGTCTTGTATGATATCTGCAGTTAAGCGTATATTATCAGTTATAAGCCTGTGGGGGATAAAGCCAGATTGGTAGGGCGAAATAAGAGAGGAAATCACCCCAGCTAGCCTGTCAGCCATGATCCTAGAGAAAATGTTTAAGTCGTTATTAATTACCGAAATGGGCCTATAATTTTGGGGAAGGGTGTGATTTTTATTGGGCTTAGGTATAAGGGACATATTGGCCATCAACATCTCCGCCGGAAAAACTATCACCCTTCAGTACTGCATTAAAAAGACAGAGTAGTCTAGGAGCCAGGGGTAGAGCAAACTTTTTATAATAAATTGACGAAAATCCATCAGGGCCGGGGGCCGAGCCAGATTTCAATGACTTAATCACATTCAAAATTTCCATAAGGGTAATAGGTGAGTTAAGCTTCTCACGTTGGGTAGGGGAAAGGGTGGGAATAGGGAGGGCTTGCAGCCATTTATCTGCGTGGACCGGGGGTTCAGGATTCCTAGCAGCTAACAGAGTGGAATAAAACTGTTTAAATTGTGCTAGAACTTCTTGGGGGTGCGAAGAGATATGGCCGGTGCCATTATCTAGTTTATAAACATGAGGGGGGCGTGTAGAGTGGTTAAGTCGTCTCGCAAACATGGTTGAGGCTGTGTTACCATGCAGCAGAAACCTAGCCTTGGACCACCAAAGAGATTTTTCGGCTTTACCAGACAACAGGGTATCCAATTCTAAACGCTTCTGGTCAATGGCTGTCCTGGTAGCTTCTAAATGTAGTGACTCCACCCTTTTATATAGGAGGTCTAAGTCTGCTGAGAGTGACAATATCCTCTGTCTGCTGGCCTTATTTTTAGCAGAGGCGATGCCAATAAGCTTATCCCTTATCACTGCTTTATGGGCAGTCCAGACAACAGAGGGGGGGTTTCAGGAATAGCATTAATGGTAAAGTACTCTTCAATCGCCTCAGCCACTTCTGATTCGACCCCTGCGTCCGAAAGGAGAGACTCATTGAGCCTCCATGAGTGTGAAGTGGGAGCCAATCCAATGAAATTAGTGGAGAAGGATACCACATGATGGTCTGACCAGACACAGGGGTGGATAGAAGCTGTCACAGAATTCACCAGAATAACTGGCGAGGTTTAAATGTAATCAAGCCTCGCCGAGCTGTTATGTGGATGAGAGTAAAAGGTGTTTTCATTAATCACCATATTATGTGCCCTCCAGGAGTCCACCAGTTGGTGGTCCAGCAGATATTTAGCCAGAGATTTCGGAAAGGCCTTAGTGGAGGGAGCCAGAGTACATCTATCTAATGAGGCATTAGCTACCATGTTAAAGTCCCCCCCTACTATCATATGGGGATAGCGGTGTTTTTCAAGTAAATTAAAAAAGGTGGTAAAAAATGAAACCAGGGCATCATTTGGGGCATAGATACTCGCTATCGTTAATTTTCTATCGTTCACAGTACCTGTGATAATAACATAACGACTATCTGGATCCTTAATGACATGTTTCACGTCCATAGGAAAGGATGCATGTAAAAAAAATGGCAGCGCCTCTGCTCTTAGACGAGTGTAAAGAATAATAGGCATGGGGGAATTGTCTATGAAAAAAGTTAGGGTGAGAGGCAGTAGCAAAATGCGTCTCCTGTATAAGGAGGATTTTGGCCCCCAGCTGTCTGTATAGACCAAAGGCTTTACGTCTTTTGATAGGGGAGTTAAACCCCTTTACATTATGGGATATACACGTTATTGCCATGAATCGGCAAAGGCCAGGTTATCACTGGGAAATCAGATATAAAAAACAGGAAAAAAAGGTAAAATATAAATTGAAGCTCCATGGCCCAAAAAACAGCAGGGGGCGCTGCCATTCCACACCACATAGTGGTCCAATTCCTCAAGAGAAAAAATACTTCACATGCAAAGAACCATATCACATTGTCACAGTACATCTGAGAAATCTGAGTTATCAGAAAGGAAAACAACTGACCTGTAGGATAATTATTAAACTTCAAATAAAGATAATAACAAGAAAAAAGGAAAAATGAGATCAAATACAAAAATTTAGTCAACAAACCTATACGAAACATTGGATCAGGTAACTAGAGTAATTAAACCTGATATCAAGAATATCACAACATGAGACAACTAGGTCTCGAACCCAGCAAGGCTCCCAAAAAAAAGGTTTGAGAGAGAACTAAAAGTCCCTTCTCTCCAGAGACCTAACGCCGGGTGGGGAGAACATGCGACAGCTCCAAGGGAACAACTCAAGAGAACTTGCTGCAGATGGTAATTTTCTTGAAAAGGGCAGCCGTCATCCGGGTAACTGAAAAGCAGAAGAAAACTGTAGAAAGAAAAAAAAAGCCTCAGGGTTGGCCGTCATTTCTATCCCCAGCTCCGTAGCGAATCCTTCTTCTGTCCCTCCGTGGTGGTGGAGTGTTCCAAATCGGAGCAGGTCTGGGGGTCGAGGGAGGTCTGCGAATGGCTCCAGCATCTAGGAGCCCCAGTTTCACTAGGATTTCCTGTCCCTCCACAAGAGTGGTTGCTACATAGGTCGAGCCATTATGAGGGATTACCAGCCGAAAAGGAAAGCCCCACTTGTATCTAATACGGGCTGATTGGAGAACCGCGGTGACTTCCTTCAGGCCTCTGCGTCTGTCCAGCGTGGTGAGAGAGATGTCTGGGTAGATCTGAATAACGTGATCGTCCAGCGTAATGCGTTGTCGGTTACGGGCAGCTCTAAGGATTTCCTCCTTGATAAGAAAGTCCTTCATACATAAGACCACATCTCTAGGGGGTTTATCAGCCGGAGGTTTCGGTCTGAGGGCCCTATGTATGCGGTCACAAGTAAAGGCCGCCGCATCACAGTCCGGGAGGAGAGATTTAAAAAGGCGAATGACCATGGGGATTAGATCAGCCTCCGATTCAGGAACACCACGCAAACGCAAGTTATTGCGTCTGTTTCTGTTGTCCAGATCTTCTTTTTGGGATTGCATCTGGGAAAAGGCTGCTGTCAGAGACTCATATTCTCGACTGAGATCTCCATAAGCCAAGGCCAATTCATCGTGTTTCGTTTCTAGTAAGTCAGTCCTGGAACCCAATGCCGCGATCTCCTGCGAGAGAGTGTGGGAAGTTCTGTTCAGTTCAGATTGAAATTTAGACGCCAGATTTTCATACATCCTCTCCAGGCTTGTATCTAGGTCCGCCTTGGACAGAGTAGTCTTGCACCCATAGTGAGGGTCTAAAGGTAATGTGGGTGTCTGCTGAGAGGATGTAGCAGGAGAGGGTAGGCCAGACCCAGTCGCGGCGCCATCTTGCGCCATGTTAAGCTGCTCACGTGTACGGAGGAGATAGTGTGTCAGCGTGTGTTGAGCTGAGCCCCGGGCTTTCTTACCCTTCGACGGCATGCACGACTCCAAGAGAGATCGAGGGGTGTTAAATGCGAGAGTTTAAAGGCTGTTTATGGCCCTCTAGCAGCGGTAGTGATCCCGAGTGGAGTGGAGCTGTTGTCTCAGGCGTCCATCCTGCTCAGCGCCGCGCATGCGCCCCTCCCCTAATAAAGTTTTAACCCCTTGACCACCGCCCTAGTTAACCCTTTCACTCCCTATTGCCAGTGTCACTAAGTGATCATTTTTCTGATCGCTGTATTAGTGTCGCTGTTCCCGCTAGGTAGCTATTTTTTTTTTATTGCAATTTTTTTGAGACATGTGGCTTAATACATTTTGGCCTAAATGTTTGACTAAAATTTAGTTTATTTGATTTTTCTTATAACAAAAAGTAAAAAATATTGTTTTTTTTTTCAAAAATGTCGCTCTATTTTTGTATATAGCGCAAAAAATAAAAAATCGCAGACGCGATCAAATACTACCAAAAGAAAGCTCTATTTGTGGGAAGAAAAGGATGCAAATTTTGTTTGGGTGCCACGTCAAATGACCGTGCAATTGTCAGTTAAAGCGACGCAGTACCAAATCGCAAAAAGGGGCCTGGTCCTTTACCTGCATTTTGGTCCAGGTCTTAAGTGGTTAAACACTCTTTTCAGAGACACAATAGTGGCCTGGAGAGAGGTGAGGAAAAGATTAGGTATGTCCCCTCATGTTTCTAGATATCTTCCAATTCAAGGTAACCCCATGTTTACACTCAGTTTTCAATACGAGACATTTCCTAAATAGAGGGATAAAGGCCTAATTCAGGTGTGCTCTTTATTTCAAGATCCGTCTGGCAACCCCAAATCCTTTTTGCAACTATTGGGAGAATTTGCCTTACCTTTACACCATTTCCTTCATGTCCTGCAAAATGTGGACTTTGTTAGCAAGACATGCCCAAAGAAATCTATTAGATTCCAGACCTCCTTTATGGACAAATTCCTGGTGGATAATCGCCACTCTATTTCGGATATTTATCGCCCACTGAGTGTGAAATTTGTGAAACCATTACATTGCACTTCTATGTCCTCTTGGAGACAAGATCTGACTGACCAAATAGACTTGGATGACATTGTGCAGGGCTACAAGACAACTAGGTGTATCACGCCTTGTGAATCCTGGAGGGTAACACAATTCAAATTAATGAACAGGGCTTATTATCCATTCTCTATGTCGCACTCTCCGGACATAGACCCTGCCTGCTTTTTACACAAGTCAACTTTACTGCATCGTCTCTGGACTGCCCTCCTGTTGATACTTTTTGGTCTGCAATCCTGCAATTCATACATAGTGTAACAAACTTCTTACCTGATAAAGAGCCCATGCTGTTATTGTTTGGCTACCCACCACAAACAGAAGAGTCCATTACAGCTCCTAAGTTGCTGCCTCGAGATACTCACCATTGGATACTCCTCACGCTACTTGTTGCTCGCAGGACCATTCTAAATCATTGGATCTTGTTTACCCCCCATCTCTTGCTGAAACGATAAAAAGCCTAAAAGCCCTGCTTACAGAGAAAATCTGGACCTTCAAATCCATCCTACACAATCTAGGGCTAATTTTGATAAGAGATGGTCATCCTTTATTGAGCATAGCCTGACTACATCTGAAAGGCAAAACCTGTTTTCCCTCCCTTTCACATACTCTGACAAGAAATGTATTAAGAGCCTAACCCTAACCAACTGAGCATCTCATTCATTTGCGCTACAAATGTTTCTTCAATGGAAATTGTTCTCTTACCCTTCTTGGTCGTGTGTATAACTACAGGTGTATGGAACTATGTGCCTACGGGCTGCTTTATTGATTTTTTTTATCTTCTCCACACCCTCCCTGATTCTTCAGTACCTCATTCTCAATCTATACCCCCCTTTTCTTTTTTTCCCTAACCCACTAATGCTTGGCTTCTATGTACTGCGTTTTCATTCCCTCATCTTTATCCCCTACACATGCTCCCTAGGGTCCGCTTTGGGAAAGAAAATGCCAGTTATCATGTGTCTCCAGTTGTTTTAGATGTATCTCCCTGCATTGGTTTTTTGCTTTCTGTTGATGCTTTGTACACGTTCTTCTTTGTTTAAAATTAATAAAAAGTTATGGAAAAAAAAAACATATAATGTGATTTTCTGGATTTTTTAGATTCCGTCTCTCACAGTTGAAGAGTACCTATGATAATAAGTACAGACCTCTACATGCTTTGTAAGTAGGAAAACCTGCAAAATCGGCAGTGTATCAAATACTTGTTCAAGCTACTGTGTGTATATATACTGTGTATATATATATATATATATACATATATATATATATATCAGGGCTCAAAATTTCATGCCTTGAGCTACTAGCCAGGCCTCAAGAATTACTCGCCACCAGTTGCCCCACCTAATTCATACACTGCCCTGCACCTAATTGCGCCTGTAAACACGCCCTCGTAGATTAGCTCATGGAATGACACTGTTAAATGTTTTATACAGAATCAAGTTACACAATTAAATATTACCAACAACAACTTTAACAAAATGGGACAGGGCACTGGGGGCAGACCAGAGGGACAGGGCACTGGGGGCAGACCAGAGGGACAGGGCACTAGAACTGGGTCTCTTCCCCATTCTCTTGCTGTCTCCTCTGCAACCCCCATCCATCCTCTCTCTCTCTCTCTCCCTCTCCTATTCATATCATCAGGAACCTGTGTGTGCGGCTCCACGCTTGCATGTCCCCACTTCCCCCTTTTATTCAGGCTGGCAGTGAGGAGCTGCAGCACAGCGGGAGGGAGTACAATCCAGCGCTGAGATCCACACAACTGCACAGCCATTGACACCATAGCAGGGTGAACTGCTGGACACTTACATAGAGCAAAAGCAGAAGAAATCTGCACAAACTGGAAGGCTGCCGCTCTCAAGTCAGGGCAATTTTCAGTGAGCGCTGCACTGGAGGGGTAATTTTCGCAATCCTCCACCTCACTCATTACTTCCTGCTCTCTGCTCTCCAGCTACATTTATCGGAGGGGGGGGGCACGCTCAGAGAGGTCATACTGTTAGGTCCCATGGCTTAATGAGAATTGTAAGGAGAGCACCTGTGTACTGCTCTGCCTGTGCGCTCTTACCAGACTACTTTTCCTGAGCATGTATCTTTCCTCTTCGGCCGCCAATCGCATCGGGACTCTAAGTATAGGCACAGATTGGAGGGAGATTGGTCATGCAGCCCTGTCATCAGCTTAAATCTACTCGCCAAATGCTAGTAGGCGAGTGGAAATTTTGAGGGCTGTATATATACAGTATATATATATATATACACACACACACACATATATATATATATATATATATATATATATTGTCTCATACTATGGTGTGCTCTGTGTTGGGTCGTTTGGGGTGTGGCTGTATTCCATTGTTCTATTGTGTCTGTCTGACTTGGGAGAGACCTATAATGGGAGGTATATGTCTCTGTGGATCAGCTGTGAGAGGGGATTTCTCCAGAAGCCCCTCCCAAAGACAGTCTACTGATGAGAAGTTTGAATCCACCTTTGTCATGTTACTGGTGGAGGTAAAGTCTACCACGCCATGTTTCATTATGCAAAGGAGGGGGGCTTGTTCCCTGAGTGTATCCCTATCTACCTGTGTTAAAAAAAAACAGTTTCATGTTCAAGCTGTGTAACTGAGCTTGTCTGGTCTGATTCTTAGGGCCAGATCCACAAAGATCTGCCCCGACGCACCGTATCTGAGATACGCTACGCCGTCGTACCTTACCTGGCTTTAGTTCGAATCCATAAAGATTTTCCGCCGTAAGTTACGATGGTGTAGTGCATCTCAAGCGGCATAATGGTGCGGAATTCAATTTGGGCGGGTAGGGGGCGTGTTTCATTTAAATGCCGATCGAACTGCGCATGCTCCGTTCAGAAATTTCCTGCCATGCATTGCGCTAAATTACATCGCAACGAAGTTATTTTTTTTTAACTAGCGTGAATTACGTACATTCCTATTCACGGACGACTTACGCAAAATTAAAAAAAAATCTAATTTTGACGCGGGAACGACGGACAGAAATAACATGGCAGCCGAGTACGGTTGAAAACAAAGATTATGGTTTATTCTTCCATAAGGCTGGAAACAAGTGCAAGCATCCAAACAGCATAAACAAAACAAAACATAAAATAAACCCTGGCTACTTGGGGCATCTACCTTCACCACACAGGAACCTATGGAGTCTGGCACAGCCTACTGCTGGGCAGACACTGCTGGTTATACAGAAGAAAAACAACAGTCTTTTTGATTTTTATCACACAGAAAAATCAATACCACCTCACCTCTTCAGAAGTTTTTCTCACCTCACTGCTCTCCTTAACTCAAAAAGCCTCAGGATGCAGCAATCAGTAGTCATCCTCTGGATAACTTATAGAGGCCTTAATTGCCTCATTCTGAACAGCTGAAGTTTTCCAATGCTCTAAACCTTTCTGGATACCTCTGTAGCCGACACCTGATAATAGTAATAGTATTTGGTGAATTGTCTAAACAAGGCAGAAATGTATCTCCCGTCTGTGACAACACCCACAGATTTACCTGACTTCCTGTCACAATATATATATATATATATATATATATATATATATATATATATATATACATATATATATAACATTTATTCCTTAACAGTATTTATATTTATATGGGGTTAAAGTGAAGAAGTGAGAAAGTTTTGTGCAAACAGTGAAAAATGATAAACCCAAAACTGGAAAAAAAATTATGGTGAAGCTGCTAAATAAAATATGACAAGAATTCTAATATAGTGATGGATGGAATGTAGCGCTAAGATTTATGTGAAGTGAAAAGGCTTTATCTCCAGCTCATATGCCATGCTCCTATCATCATTTCTGTTGGGTATCCCCTCCAGGGTAGTGACCTCCTGGGAGAGGGATGTGGGTGTTTTTGAGGAGGAACAATGGGAGGAGGCACTGCTAGCTATACAGGGGTCCTCGCTTAACGTTGCACAACGTCTGTCACAATTGTATATTGTTTTACGGGTACACTTTACGCCAGCTAGACTGTACATAATGGGCCTGGTGGGGGATGATAACTGCCCCAGATGTGCTAGAGATCATGTAGACCTCATTCATCTGATGTGGTGGTGCCCTAAACTGCACCCCTATTGGACAGGGGTTCTCAAAACTCTAAACCAGGTGTTTATGATTCAGGTACCACAAGACCCTAAAGTGTGTATTTTCGGTATTATAGATGATTTGCCACTTGAGGACAATCCGAAAAAAGCCATTGGTAGAGCCCTCTTTCAGGCCCGCAAACTTATCCTTCACCATTGGAAAGCCACGGAACCCCCTAGGTTGGGTGAATAGATAGCTCAGATGGGATTTACTCTCCGGGCAGAGGAATATATATATACCAGCACAGGGGATGGTGGGGGAGGTTTGAATTGATATGGGCCCCCTGGTTGAATATTACATAATATTCACAGCATAGGAATGTTGCTGATCTCCCTGTAACCTATATGAAACAAGATAATCCAATATGGAGTAACAGAAGCCAAAACAATGCACATAAGGAAATTATCATTTTTTTTTTTCTTGAATGGCTCTTATACAGAACTTTCTGTTTGCTACTATGATTTGAGACATTTCGAACATAGGTTAACTACAGATTCCTTGCTCTTCCATATATGCCTTTGAGCAGCTTTACCAGCAATCAGGCAGAGTTACCTAGTCTCTCATTACACATCTCATATCCCTTTATTGTACCCCCGGGGACACACATGGTTGGTATTCCTAATTTTTTCACCACAAGATTTAATTGCATTACACGGTGTATTACTGTGCAGGAATCCCAGCATGTGTGGCCAATTTGGCGTCCGGACTGCCTTTTGTTTATTTGTTGTTTATGTTAGTCCTTGTTTTTGTGTGCCAATTGTCTGCACATCTGTGATAAACTATGTTTATCGGTGCTATATACAGTATGTCGGCTATTTGTAGGTGTTTTTTTAACATTAGCTATTGGTAGCAGAATGTTGTTATCTATTTACCTAACTACAGTATTATATTTTCTATGTTTTGTATAACTAAATAAAATTTCAATTTTTTGACCCTAAATACTGTCCGTTGCTCACTTCAGTAGCCCTTTATATCCCCGGGGACATCCCTTTCTTGAATTTCCCTGTGGGATATTACCTTTTTTGTATGCATGTTTTTTGACTACGGCGGTAACCTCCAGGTAGGAGGAGTGACTATTAAATAGGGCTTTTTAGGTAAAACCCAAGGTATGTCAGTAGGGGTAAGCTCACCCTTTGTGGTAAATATATACAGTCATTCTTTGTCTGTTTTTATAGCATTTCATTGTTGTTCTTAATGGAGTGACTGTATAAATGTTTATTTTTTTATTTTATTGTGTTATAGGAAAAATTGATGTAACCCTGTTTTTTTTTTTTTTTACCATATGTTTCAATAAACATCCTGTTTTGAGGAAAAAAAAGAAAATGCACACAAAGAAGGAGGGAAACAATTCAAATAATCATTAAAATAAACCCAAAAATAAGCATTTCAACTTGTCCGTGATCATTCAGTAAAAAAATGTATGTGAAAGTTAGACAAAATGTGAGGATTGAAACCAATTTAATCCCCAAAGAAATCCTGGAAAATAGATGGATGGTAAGTCCACAACTATAAAGTAATGCTCCTCAAGCCCAAGAAAGGAGAGAGGCTGATATAAAAGACATCCAAAGGCAAAAGAAGGTCTTCTCTGAAACAATAGGAGTAAATACCCTTACCGCAATTGTTGGAGCTGTATGTCAGTGACAGCGGATCTAATAGGCATAAATGGCCAGAACAGTGTATAGCTCAGACAGTAAACCCAGAATCTCCATTGAGGAACTCTAAATGGGCCTCGTAGCACTCCAACCGAACTGCAGCCCAGATGATGAAAGAAGACCGGCATCTCAAATTAAACTTTTCTCTTGTTAACCAAACCGGACTGAAAGGATAGGTAGCTGTATGGAATCACCACACTGGCTATGACCCAGTGTGGTGTATATAAAAAAAGGAGGGGGGCTCCAATAGTGTAGGTCAAAAACAAATACGTTTATTTAAAACCAACATACAAAAAGATAAGTGATCACATAAATAAAGCAATGTGGGGAGCGATGAAACTTGCCGATGCGTTTCATCCTCAGGGACATCTACAGGGGCATCTAACTGCTCCTCCACATTGCATCTATATAAAAAATAACCTACAGACTATCTCAACCAATCATGAATGACCAATTAAGTGTACATAATATCAGAATAATTCAGAAGCCATTTTATTATGTACACTTAATTGGTCTTTTGGCTTTGGATGTCTTTTATATCAGCCTCACTCCTTTCTTGGGCTTGAGGAGCATTGCTTAATAGTTGTGGACTTACCATCCATTCCTCTTCCAGGATTTTGTGTCAGGATTAGATTGGTTTTAATTCTAACATTTTGTCTGACTTCCACATACATTTTCTTACTGAATGATCAAGAATAGGGATGAGCCGAACATCCTCGCGTTTGGTTCGCACCAGAACCGTCGAACAGACCGACCGTTCGTGCGAACATTTAGAACCCCATTGAAGTCTATGGGACTAAAACTTTCGAATTCAAAAACGTTAATTTTAAAGATGTAGCCGAGACCGGTATCCGAACCCTTGGCTGCAGAGGTGAACGGCTTGTCAGCGCAGTGCCAAGCACGTTGAGCCCCCACAGCTCCCACTTTTTTTTCTTTGTTTTATATGGTTTAGGGTGCATCGGTCACAACTGGCATCCTTATAGCAGCATACGATCATTTTACTTTAGCAATCTTTGGGCCTGCTGGCCTGCACAGGAACCAACATCTACCCTCCTATTAACACAGGGTATCTCTCTAATTGTACCCTAATTCCAGCCAAAAGGGGGGCCTATTACCATTGGGCTCACCCCACGGATATACCCGACAAAGGTATTAATTTAGCAGCGCCATTTCCCTTTCTACCATCCATATTTATATTAGCTCCCCACATAGGGATCCTACTGGGAGGCAACAGCTACTTTATTCAACATAGCGCGGACTCCCCTGTTCTTACACGGGAGAGGATCTGCCAACCGCCACTGGGCAAGGTACTGGCAACACTCCATTTCCTTGCCAGTGGCTCTTTTCACCCTAATGGGTAAATATATATTTTATATACATTTTTTTCTATTTAGTATATATTTTATAATTAATATAATAAATATATATATATTTTACTTTTACCTAATATAAATTTACTAATTTTAATATTATTATAATTATCTTATTTAATATTATATTCATATATATATATATATATATATATATACAGTATATATATATATATATATATATATATATATATATATATATATACACACACACACACACACACACACCGACACGACACAAACCTCCAAACAGCAACAGACAACGGAATAAAAGCACCTTGCTTCAGGAAGGGAAAACAATTGCATGTACTTTTGCAATGAAAGGGCATTTCTCTCGGTCTATTTAAGCACTGTGCATAGCTCACTAAGTCTGACGGGCCTAGTTCCTATCTAACTGATTGTGCCGTGCCGAGTTCTGAGCATGCTCAGAGAGGTGCTGACCATAGTCTGCTTCATGTGCACATGCCCAGTCTGGTCGGCCCTTCATTTACATGGGGTCACGGCTCATTTGAATGGAACACGCCCACGTCCTTCCCACTTTGAATTACACCGCCTTACGCCTCAGAATTTACATTGCACTGGTGCAAATTTGACCGAAAATACTACGAGGATACGGTACTTGCGCCTCGAAATTAAGCCAGTCTAACTTAAAGGAGTTGTACTACGCCGGTCCAAAAATGCGCCAATGTACGTGAATCTGGCCCACAGTTTTTAAAACTTTTTTCTATTGCTACATGTTCTGTCGGGCAAGACCCGGGTTCTCAAAGACGTTTTCACAGGCAAACTATAGCCACCCAGCAGGTACAATATTTAAAGGAATTTTTTCATTTTTTTATTTTTATTTAAACATTATTAAAATCACTGCTCTGCTACGATCGGTATCCCCGAGTCACGCTCGGGGTGGATGTGCAGAGCCTGCAGCGGCGATCCTTACCTTCTCCAGGCGATCCAGCGATGATCTCCCATTGCTGTAATTGCCGCCGAGATCCCAGACGCGCCGTCCACCGGTCATCTTACTTCCTGGTTCCGTTCCCTGCACCGCAATGGTGCATTGGAGCGGAACTGGGAGGGAAATTCAAATGTTGCACAAACACAAACATATAAAAAGGAGGTGATACAATGTAATCTGAGAGGATTACACTGTATCACCTTGGAATCTGACACAGTGCCCTTTCAGTGTCCCTTGCCATTGTCATTTGTGACAAATAAAACCTTTGAAAACCCTTTGAAAATGGCATCTAAAAAGCGCTCTCCTGCGAATGCGCTTTTTGATCAGCTTAGCGACAGCGGCAGCGTCACAGAGTTGATCGCAGAACAGAGCGACAGTGAGTCGTGGGGCGATTTGTCATCTGACTCTGACACCGACACTGATCCAGAAAGTGACAACACCGTTGATCCCGCACCTGACCTAAGTGATGTGAACACTTGGTGCGCTATAGACAGCGATGCAGACCAGGCAGCGCCCCCGAGGTTCCGATTCTGCTGGGGTTTTTTGCCTTCCTCTGGATCAACTGTGGGTATGGAGTTTGGTGTATGGGATGTACTGTGTTTTATTTTGTTTGTTTATTTTTTTTAGGGAACTTACCTGGTGCACGCCGAGCGAGATCTCATCTTGACTCGGCGTGTCTTCCGGGTATCACCGCTCCAGCGCTGTGATTGGCTGGAGAGGCGAAGACATCACTCCCGCGCGTGGGAGATTTAAATCCGGCCAGGGTCCGGCGGATGCGCCGCTGCAATCAGTGGCGCATTGCGGGGGTAATATCTCCTAAACCTTACAGGTTTAGGAGATATTCTTTATACCTACAGGTAAGCCTTATTATAGGCTTACCTGTAGGTAAAATTCAAAAAAGTGGGTTTACAACCACTTTAAGCTAGTCCTTTGATTTCCCTTCTAAATGTTTTTTTTCTTTGTTTTCTTTTTTTTTCATTTTTCGAAATTTCGAATATCCCAATTTTTATTTTTCGAAATGTCGAATCTTTCATTTTCGAAATTTCTCGAATTTTAGAATTTTTCATTTTCGAAATTTTGCATTTTTGAATTTTTCATTTTCGAAATTTTGCATTTTTGAATTTCCAATTTTTTCAATTTTCGAATTTTTACATTTTCGAATTTTTCATTTTTCGAAATTTCGAATTTCCCAATTTTCCAATTTTTTATTTTTCGAATTTTTCATTTTCGAAAATTAAAAATTCGAAAAATGTGAAAATTCGAAAATTAAAAATTCGAAAATTAAATAATTCGAATATTCGAATTAGAGAATTCGAAAATGGAAAAAATGTGAAAATTCGAATTTTCGAATTATTTAATTTTCGAATTTTCGAAATTTCTAATTTTCTAATTTCGAATTTTCACATTTTTTTATTTTTCGAATTTTCGAAAAATAAAAAAAATTACGAAAATTCAAATATTCTAAATTTCGAAATTGTAACATTAAAAAAATCTAAAGTTCGAAAATCTAAAATTCGAAAATGGGACATTTCTGAATTTTTCGAATTTTTAAATTTCCGAATTTTTTTTTTTTCATTTTCGTTTTAATTGTTTTTTTTTCGGAAATTTAGTTTTTTCCGTTTTATTCGTTTTTTTTGCATTTTCGGAAATCCGAAATTTCCGAATTTTCGAATTTACTGAATTTACGAAAAAAGCAAAAAAACAAATAAAACGGAAAAAAATATTTGTTCGATCTTCCCGAATTTACGAAATTTTCTTCACCAGATTCAACTTTCATATTTCCTACAGGCCCGGCTCCAAGAATGGGAAGGCAGATGCTCTCTCCAGGATGTTTCCTGAAACCTCTCAAGCAACCAAACCTAGTAACATCCTGTCCTCACAAAATGTTCTTTTGATCTCCCAGACTGATCTGTTAACCTCCATTAAAGCGGCATCCAGGTATTGCCCTACACGGAAACTTCTTCCTTGGAAAAACATGATGACCTGCTCTGGTCACAAGGTAAAATCTTTGTCCCATTGGAAACAAGACATCTAGTCCTAAGCACTTTTCATGACCACAAGCTGGCAGGCCACTTTGGGACATGGAAAACCGCAGAACTGATCTCCCGTTCTTTCTGGTGGCCAGGCTGGAGACGGGACTGCAAGGACTATGTCACTTCTTGCACCCGTTGTCAATGTAAATGTAATAATGGACCTGGGGCTTACTCAAACCTGCAAGTGTTGTCAGTCAGTTTGCACAGTGTGCACCTAAAGCTACCTGAATACAATTGCTGGTGTTCTCATACTAATACCACATACAGGGATCTGCAAGTATTGTCAGTTAGTGTACTGTACTGTGTCTTTGCCTAATCTGTGACATGCCCACCAGGTGGAACTCTACATTGGCCATGCTGCAGCAGCTGCACACACAGCAGAGGGTCATAAATGAGTATCTGTGCCAATATGGCACCAGGACAGGGTCAGGGGAGCTTGTTTTTTTCACTTAGTGTACTGTGTCCTCTGCACAGTGTGCACCTAAAGCTACCTGAATACAATTGCTGGTGTTCTCATACTAATACCACATACAGGGATCTGCAAGTATTGTCAGTTAGTGTACTGTGTCTTTGCACAGTGTGCACCTAAAGCTACCTGAATACAATTGCTGGTTTTCTCAAACTAATACCACAGGCAGGGATCTGCAAGTATTTTCACTTGGTGTACTGTGTCTTTGCACAGTGTGCACCTAATGCTACCTGACTACAATTGCTGGTGTTCTCATACTAATACCACAGGCAGGGATCTCAAATCAGTAACCTCCTTTCAGATTTTTCTCTGAGCTTCAAATTATTTTTTCATTATATGGTCATATTTTCCATACTATTGACAAAGCAAACATCTAATTGTGTTTAATGTTATTAATCACTTACTTACCTGCAGTATAGTAACGATTGAATTTGTGAAATACAGACGTTCTGCCTAATTGTCATCTTTACATGGTTATTGATTTTACAGAGAAGTTTTATCATTTCTGTGTCATTTAAAAAGTACAACAATCACATTAGCGGGTGTTTCAATTGATATTCCTTTTTTTTATGCAGCACAATCAGTATTTTTAATTCTATGTTATAAATGTCTTTATTTCTTCTGAGAAATCCTCACTTCCTGCTCTTCTGTCTGTAACTACACACAGTAATGCAAGGCTTTCTCCCTGGTGTGGAGAAAGCCTCTTGAGAGGGAAGGGGGCGAGCAGGATGGTCAGGACACTCTCTGCTTTGCAGATAGAGAAAGGAGCTGTGTGTTAGTGGGCATCCTGACACTTCTGCTCGCCCCTTCAAGAGGCTTTCTCCACACCAGGGAGAGAGCCTCGCATTACTGTGTGTAGTTACAGACAGAAGAACAGAAAATTAAGATTTCTCGAAATAAATAAGGACATTTTAAAAGCAAAATCAAAGAATGAGGTAAGTGAAGGAGGACTGCACTAAGGTAAAGGAAGCTATTTAGGTGGGGGGGGGGGATCCTTTACAACCCCTTTAAAAATATTATTGTTTAAAATTTACTCAGGGCTTTTTTTCAGGTGGAACTTGGTGGAACTCAGTTTCACCACCTCTGGCTCAAACCCTTTGGTGCCTGCTCACCACAATCACTTGTAAACACAGAAGTCCGGTTTCTGTATTTACATGGTTATTTATTCTAAAGGGAAGTTTTATAATTTCTGTGTCATTTAAAAAGTACAACACTCCCAGTAGCGGGTGTTTCAATTGATATTCCTTATTTTATGCAGCACAATCAGTATTTTTAATTTTATGTAATGTTCATTTTGTCAATCAATATATACTGTGTATATATATATATATATATATATATAATATATATATATAGTATAAATACATGTCTGGTGAATAGAATAAATCTCCTATTTTTAGCCTGTGATCATATCGATTATTCCTGTATCTTAAAAATATTATTGTTTAGGGCTTTTTTTTCAGGTGGAACTTGGTGGAACTCTGTTCCACCACCTCTGGCTCAGACCCTTTGGTGCCTGCTCACCACAATCACTTGTAAACACAGAAGTCCCGTTTCTGTGTTTACAATTGACATTCTGCACTTTGTATGTAATGCAATCCTGGTACTTAATGCCCCTTTAAGACCCTCCTGCTGTTTGTGAAATCTGACCACACCCACTACTTGATGTGATTTGAAGGCTGTGTGTGGGGGAGGGGTTTTGGGGGGTTGTGGTTGAGTTGCAGCACCTATTGTTTGAGAAAAAAAGCCCTTGAATTACTCATTCATAAATACCATGCAGGCAAATTATGCTCAAAAGGACAACAAAGACAGCAGCAGCATGAGAATCTGATTAATTACCTTTATTATTAACTTGTAAAAAAGGTTTCTACAGTTATGCTGCGTACACACAATCAGAAATTCTGACAGAGAAAAACATGTATTTTTCTGACGGAATGTTGGCTCAAACTTGTGTTGCATACACAAGGTCACTAGGGATGAGCTTCTAGTTCGAGTCAAACTCATGTTCGACTTAAACATTGGCGGTTCGCTCGTTCGACAAAGAAATTTGAGTTGTGTGTCACGGCCCATGATGCACTGCGTCATCGCAGTGCATTGCTGGCTGATGATTGGCCAAGCATGCTCTATGACCGCATGCTTTGGCCAATTACTGCGCCGTCAGCGCAGAGAGACATAATTAGTCAAAGCCAGGGTGCCTTTGGCCAATTATGGCTCAGGGGGACTAAGTACATGCCTCACACTTTATAAGGTTGCCTGCGTGTCGGCCTTGTGTAGTGTGTTTCCGGTATTCAGAGAGAGATTGTAGCTTTATTTCAGTTAGCAATAGCTAGGTTGAGCAGGCAGTTGATTGAGCTAGTTAGATCCAGTATTCCAGTATATTTAGTATATATATATATATATATATATATATATATGCATTGCACGATTTATACATATTTGTATATATATATATATATATATATATATATATACACATACTGTAGACATTTTAGCTAGATTTCATTGTAGAGCGTTCCTGTTATTCTATTACTACTAATAATACAGGCAGGCAGTTGATTGTGCTAACCTGCAGTATATTAAGTCAGTGTACTGTATACTGGGCACAGTGTGTACGTAAAGCAGACTGCAGACTATTCCTTATCTAGTACTAATATTATAGGCAGTTGATTGAGCTAACCTGCTGTATATTAAGTCTGTATACTGGGCATAGTGTGCACGTAAAGCTGACTGCAGACTATTCCTTGTCTAGTACTAATAATACAGGCAGTTGATTTAGCTTATCTGCAGTATATTAAGTCAGTGTACTGTATACTGGGCACAGTGTGCACATAAAGCTGATGGCAGACTATTCCTTTTATATTAGTAATAATACAGGCAGTTGATTGAGCTAACCTGCAGTATATTAAGTCAGTGTACTGTATACTGGGCACAGTGTTCACGTAAAGCTGACTGCAGTTTATTTTTTTTCTATTACTAATAATACAGGCAGTTGATTGAGCTAACCTGCAGTATATTAAGTCAGTGTACTGTATACTGGGCACAGTGTGCACGTAAAGCAGACTGCAGACTATTCCTTATCTAGTACTAATAATATAGGCAGTTGATTGAGCTAACCTGCAGTATATTAAGTCTGTATACTGGGCATAGTGTACACGTAAAGCTGATTGCAGACTATTCCTTGTCTAGTACTAATAATACAGGCAGTTGATTTAGCTTATCTGCAGTATATTAAGTCAGTGTACTGTATACTGGGCACAGTGTGCACATAAAGCTGATGGCAGACTATTCCTTTTATATTAGTAATAATACAGGCAGTTGATTGAGCTAACCTGCAGTATATTAAGTCAGTGTACTGTATACTGGGCACAGTGTTCACGTAAAGCTGACTGCTGTTTATTTTTTTTCTATTACTAATAATACAGGCAGTTGATTGAGCTAACCTGCAGTATATTAAGTCAGTGTACTGTATACTGGGCATAGTGTGCATGTAAAGCTGACTGCAGACTATTCCTTGTCTAGTACTAATAATACAGGCAGTTGATTTAGCTTATCTGCAGTATATTAAGTCAGTGTACTGTATACTGGGCACAGTGTGCACGTAAAGCTGACTGCAGACTATTTATTTTCTATTACTAATAATACAGGCAGTTGATTGAGCTAACTTGCAGTATATTAAGTCATGTACTGTATACTGAGCACAGTGTGCAGCTAAAGCTGACTGCAGACATTTCCTTGTGTACCTATTCAAATACATCAAATACAGTATGTCTGGAAGGCCAACAAGGAGAGGCAGGCACTCACAGGCCAATAAAAGAGGGCAAGCAGGCTCTGTGTCTAGAGGCAACAGTGCTGGTCGTGGACACAGTGCATCCTCATCAGCATGTGGCCATGGGGCACGCTTGTCCTTTTTTTCGGCAGCTGGCCGTGTTGAGCGGCGACATGCCAAAGAGTTTGTAGAGTGGATGACCAAGCTGTCCTCATCCTCCTCATCCTCTCTCACCTAGGCTCAGGGTACTTTGTTTGCCAAAGCAGCCTCTTCCCTCAGCTCAATGGCATCAGTCACTCTTTCCCTAGCCCCAACATGTCCTGAGAGGCCCCCGAACTGTTTGACCACAGTGTTGGGTACATGCTGCAGGAGGATGCACAGCATTTTGAAGGCTCCGATGATGGTACCCAGCTTGAGGAAGGCAGTACTGTGAGCCCAGAGAGACGGGGTGCCCAAGAAGGACATCAAACTGGCAGTCATGTTCCCCAGCTGCAGCATACTGCCAGGTTTGCTCCAGTGACGAGGAGGGAGGGGATGATGAGGTCACTGACTCTATGTGGGTGTCTGATAGGAGAAAGGAGGAGGAGGAGGAGGCACATCTCCAACGAGCATACAGTGAAAAAAATGAAATAAGTGAAAAGTGTCATTAGTGCAAACTGATACATCACATGAGTAAACTTTTCAAAGACCACAATAATGGTGAACAGTGAACATGATTTCAAGTCCATATGGTAATTAAACAGTCCATCAAGGGATATATTAAATAAACAGAAAGAATTTCCCAGTGCTGATAGATCCACGAACAGGTGTGTGTAGTGACAAGACAAAAGACCTCCACCGCACAGATAACACTGACCCTTACCAGAGTCTATGATCTCAACGAGATCAATATCAGCAAATTGTAACATTCATGATTCAGCAGGGAACGGAAGGGGACATCCACTTATTGTAGCCGGTAGGTGTATTCAGCTCAAACAGCGATCAAATATCAACCCGTGATCCCATAAAAAAATCAAGAGAAATCCACATAGTGTAAAACCGTACATTTAATTGGTAAGACAAAAGATTGTGCGCACTTACATCAATCCATATTAAAAACAGCATGTAGCAGCATAAAAATCAACAAGAGCCGGCCGGCGTTTGGAGCGTGTTACCCGTCTTCCGGGTCCTCACACGTGATGCGGTGACGTCAGCGCGTCGCCTCCCGACGTTTCGTCACAAAAGGGACTTGATCACGGGATGAGGCGGCGCTCCGAGTCACCGCATATAAGTAAGCAAGAAAGGCGGAGCTATCCCCAGGATACATCCCGGTTGGTCATACTTCCGCCATCTTAACTATTGGAAACACCATGAGTATACCAATAGGTTTAAATACAGCAACTAAGGGCAAACCGAAACGGCAGCCCCGTTGCAAAACAACACACCATATTATCGTATGATACGGCAAACGGTGTGTTTTACAGAGTAAATTTATAACTGGTATGCATTATGTCATAGATATACAGTGCAGAAAATAAGTATTTGAACACCCTGCTATTTTGCAAGTTCTCCCACTTGGAAATCATGGAGGGGTCTGAAATTGTCATCGTAGGTGCATGTCCACTGTGAGAGACATAATCCAAAAAAAAAATCCAGAAATCACAATGTATGATTTTTTTAACTATTTATTTGTATGATACAGCTGCAAAGAAGTATTTGAACACCTGAGAAAATCAATGTTAATATTTGGTACAGTAGCCTTTGTTTGCAATTACAGAGGTCAAACGTTTCTTGTAGTTTTTCACCAGGTTTGCACACACTGGAGGAGGGATTTTGGCCCACTCCTCCACACAGATCTTCTCTAGATCAGTCAGGTTTCTGGGCTGTCGCTGAGAAACACAGAGTTTGAGCTCCCTCCAAAGATTCTCTATTGGGTTTAGGTCTGGAGACTGGCTAGGCCACGCCAGAACCTTGATATGCTTCTTACAGAGCCACTCCTTGGTTATCCTGGCTGTGTGCTTCGGGTCATTGTCATGTTGGAAGACCCAGCCTCGACCCATCTTCAAAGCTTTAACTGAGGGAAGGAGGTTGTTGCCCAAAATCTCGCAATACATGGCCCCGGTCATCCTCTCCTTAATACAGTGCAGTCGCCCTGTCCCATGTGCAGAAAAACACCCCCAAAGCATGATGCTACCACCCCCATGCTTCACAGTAGGGATGGTGTTCTTTGGATGGTACTCATCATTCTTCTTCCTCCAAACACGGTTAGTGGAATTATGACCAAAAAGTTATATTTTGGTCTCATCTGACCACATGACTTTCTCCCGTGACTCCTCTGGATCATCCAAATGGTCATTGGCAAACTTAAGACGGGCCTTGACATGTGCTGGTTTAAGCAGGGGAACCTTCCGTGCCATGCATGATTTCAAACCATGACGTCTTAGTGTATTACCAACAGTAACCTTGGAAACGGTGGTCCCAGCTCTTTTCAGGTCATTGACCAGCTCCTCCCGTGTAGTCCTGGGCTGATTTCTCACCTTTCTTAGGATCATTGAGACCCCACGAGGTGAGATTTTGCATGGAGCCCCAGTCCGAGGGAGATTGACAGTCATGTTTAGCTTCTTCCATTTTCTAATGATTGCTCCAACAGTGGACCTTTTTTCACCAAGCTGCTTGGCAATTTCCCCGTAGCCCTTTCCAGCCTTGTGGAGGTGTACAATTTTGTCTCTAGTGTCTTTGGACATCTCTTTGGTCTTGGCCATGTTAGTAGTTGGATTCTTACTGATTGTATGGGGTGGACAGGTGTCTTTATGCAGCTAATGACCTCAAACAGGTGCATCTAATTTAGGATAATAAATGGAGTGGAGGTGGACATTTTAAAG
Organism: Rana kukunoris; assembly: GCA_029574335.1. NCBI lineage: Eukaryota > Metazoa > Chordata > Amphibia > Anura > Ranidae > Rana > Rana kukunoris. Next base: position 244,985,695 of record CM056059.1, read on the forward strand.
GCAGACTAACAGGTCTTTGAGGGTCAGAATTCTAGCTGATAGACAGGTGTTCAAATACTTCTTTGCAGCTGTATCATACAAATAAATAGTTAAAAAATCATAAATTGTGAGATCTGGATTTTTTTTTGGATTATGTCTCTCACAGTGGACATGCACCTACGATGACAATTTCAGACCCCTCCATGATTTCCAAGTGGGAGAACTTGCAAAATAGCAGGGTGTTCAAATACTTATTTTCCGCACTGTATAATGAGGCCGGAGGCAATCAAAGCTCCACATATAATCAACAAGCAATGTACGCACATTGTAATAAAATGCATTTCAACTTCTATATTATAACATATATACAAAAAAACGACACATAAAGCACTGATGAACTGCAATACTCACAAAGCATTAGAAATATAAATGTAGCAGGAATTGGACAGCCATACAAATATTTTGCTGATTAATCGGACAGTCAACAATAAACATATATAATCTCTACTTAAAAATACAATAAAGGAAGGTGGTAACAAAAATAAAAATATTAACACCTATGTAAATCTATAAACTCATGTTAGACACGTTTATCACTTCCTCCTTGAAAAGAAAAAAGTATATGTTGGACTACACTGACACCAGCGTGTTCAATGTCAGGCACCCCCCAGAGGGGGGGGGGGAGGGGAGGAGGGGGGAAGGTACAAAAAACATAGTCAGAAAGAACACTGGCATGTAGGGACATTGAGTAAAAATGGTAATCATTGTATGGCCATCCTAAAAACATCCCAATTGACATAGGGAAATAGGAGGAAGCTCCTGAAGCCCCTGTTTTTAACACATAAAAATATGTGAAAACCCCGTCAGTAACGTGACAAAAATGGGTAGATGTTTATATAGTAACCCTTGTTAGGTGGAATCAGGAGTCATCAATAAAACAATTAATGTCCACCTCGATGTTTAGGCCATGGGGGGTGTAACACTTTGTTTTATGTATCCACGCCATTTCGGAGCGAGAAATACTTCTCACTAGGTCATTACCACGCCAATGAGGACTGAATTTGTCTATGCCCAGAAACACCGTATTGTTTGGATTTTTATCGTGCACCAACAAAAAATGTTTCGACACAGAATGTTCAGTAAAACCATTCCGAATATTTGCAATATGCTCATTGAGGCGTATATGTAGAGGGCGTTTGGTTCTGCCTATATATTGCAATCCACATGGGCACATGAGCAAATATATAACCCCTATAGTTGTACAGGTAATGAAGGGCTTAATCGTAAAGTTTTTCTGGGTGCTGGTAGAACGAAAAGTAGTACTTCGTTTGGATCTAATGCCATTCAAAGCACAGCTCTGACATTTCCCACATTTATAGAAGCCAGAAAGATCTGCCAAAAACATCGATGGTATTCTCGGGGGATTTAGCACATTAGGAGCCAATTTATCCCTAAGAGAGGGGAGACCCCTAAACACTACCTGTGGCTTTTCTGGTAGTAATCCCTTAAGAACATTATCGCTTCTTAACACATGCCAATGTTTTGAAACAACATGTTTTACATTGGCGTGTTGGCATGAGTAGTCTGTAACAAACGGATTCTTAAATCGGTGGGCGGTGCCACTACAAGATTTTTCTATTAGTAAGTCTGCCCTATCTAATTCAGACACTGATTTCAAAGTGTCATTCAGAAAATTCTGACAATAACCTTTAGTTAGAAACCGTTCAGTGAGAACCTGTGCTTGTGTTTTGAACATGGCGTCATGAGTACAGTTTCTTTTTAGGCGTAAAAACTGGCTTTTAGGCACAGATTTTAGCCAGGAGGAATGATGACAACTGTCACTGGAAATATAGGAATTTCTATCTGTTGATTTAAAATATGTTGAGGTCACAAATTTATCATCTTCAATAGATATAACTAAATCTAAAAAATTAATTTTCTGCTTACTGGCCTCATATGTCAAAAGGATGCCACGCTCATTGATATTGAGAGAATCGATGAACTGGGAGAGTTCACCTTCAGTGCCATCCCACAGGAGGAGGATGTCGTCAATGTACCTGGCCCACAGAAGGATCTGGGGCCTAGGCTGATCATGGACGACATCCTCCTCCCATTTGGCCATAAAAAGGTTTGCCAAACTTGGAGCATATTTAGCTCCCATCGCGACACCACGATTCTGTTTGTAGAACTGACCCCCATGCCAGAAGAAATTATGGGTCGCGGCAAAAACCAAGAGCTCCATTATGAAGGAAATCTGTTCACCTAATAGGCCGCTATCCCTATTCAAGTAATGAGATACTGCTTCGATACCTAAATCATGTGGAATGATAGTATACAGCTTACTTATATGCGGTGACTCGGAGCGCCGCCTCATCCCGTGATCAAGTCCCTTTTGTGACGAAACGTCGGGAGGCGACGCGCTGACGTCACCGCATCACGTGTGAGGACCCGGAAGACGGGTAACACGCTCCAAACGCCGGCCGGCTCTTGTTGATTTTTATGCTGCTACATGCTGTTTTTAATATGGATTGATGTAAGTGCGCACAATCTTTTTTCTTACCAATTAAATGTACGGTTTTACACTATGTGGATTTCTCTTGATTTTTTTATGGGATCACGGGTTGATATTTGATCGCTGTTTGAGCTGAATACACCTACCGGCTACAATAAGTGGATGTCCCCTTCCGTTCCCTGCTGAATCATGAATGTTACAATTTGCTGATATTGATCTCGTTGAGATCATAGACTCTGGTAAGGGTCAGTGTTATCTGTGCGGTGGAGGTCTTTTGTCTTGTCACTACACACACCTGTTCGTGGATCTATCAGCACTGGGAAATTCTTTCTGTTTATTTAATATATCCCTTGATGGACTGTTTAATTACCATATGGACTTGAAATCATGTTCACTGTTCACCATTATTGTGGTCTTTGAAAAGTTTACTCATGTGATGTATCAGTTTGCACTAATGACACTTTTCACTTATTTCATTTTTTTCACTGTATGCCATTTGTAGCGCGACTTCATTTTTGTATATATTGTTTGGTGTTGTATAACACCTTTGAGACGCTGCTCAATATTTGTCCACTTATTTTGTTTAGATTTGCGCATTTTTCTCCTGTTTAATTGTTATCCCTATACTTATTATTGCTGCAATCTATTGTACTTCTTCACAGAAGTGGGTCACATCTTTGTAACCCATTATCCACATGGATATTTTTGAATTTAGGGCCACACGGGTGGTCAATACTGAGGGTGTATTTGAGACCTTTAAGGATGGTGATGGCGATTTGGGTGGCCTATTTATGAGACTTAAGAACCTAACAGTCTCTGAGCTACACACCCAATGGGATATTGTATTTTTGGATACATACATCAAACATCAAATGGTACCAAGAAGCCTTAGATGGGAGATTTGCCCACAGAAGGGTGACACTGATCTAGAAGGGTGGTATAAATACTTCAATGAGTCAGGGCTCAACCTTTTGAAGTTTTTAGGTGAACGGAAGACCACCAAACTAAAGAAATTAGATGATGAGATCATACAGATTAAGGATAAACTTATCCCTCTTATGACCAGTGCGGAATACATTGAAAGGTCTAAGAATCTGCTGAAGATTCTAGAAAAAGAGAAAAGGGAACAAAAAATAAAGAAAAAGAAAAAGTTTAATCGTGATATGGGAGACTACCAAAACAATATTGTCTTTGACTGGCAAAAAAAACTACTGGCAGAGGCCCATGCAACCAGTAATGCCAACATTCCAGCTATGGAGCCCACTCCTTTACTAACCACTACCCTTTCCACTAATAGTATTCCGCCTCCACCAATTTCTGGAGGGCGGAGCTATCCACCCAAAGGAAACACTCCAAAAGGACATTATAAAAACAGTCACAGGAAATCTGTGATGACATACCCATCAAATAGAGGACGAGGGGGTACTGGCCCACGAGGCCAGTTCGCCCCTCCTCCGACTGTTTTTCCCCCGAATTGGAATCATTACCAACCATTGGGCCCCCTTAGGACACAAGGGAGAGGTTTTTCAAAGGGTCCCCCGCCCTATTCTAATCAGACACACAATTTGGGACAGTATAATCAATATATTGACCCACAAAGTTTCCAGTCTATGAAAGCACCTAGTTACGGTCCTCCACCTGCTTTGGCAGGTCCAGAGGTGGTGCACTATTCCGGCAACTTTGAATCTGAATATAATATTCCAACATATAACAACTTTTTACCTTTAGGTGATTGTTCCAATCAAGAGGTAGGATTTTATGGCCCACCCCCTGGGCCTAACTTCCAAAATGGGGAGACCACCGAAACATACGAGTTTGGGTATGGATGTGACAATGCCCCTATACAACCCACTAACCCTGGCCAGCCACAATGGGGTTTTCCCCGGGCAGGCCAAGGCGTCAAGAGAATCGCAGAACTAAAAGAGGGACTAGAGGGGGGAGGGCTAGGAAGCCCAAAAAGACCGAGAACATAATTGGAGCTGGTATTTTTAATTTGAGTTCACATGTTTTGGATAAAGCAGAACTTTTAGTCTTGGATAAAGGACTTAAATATGTCCCTCCCAAGAAACTTGACAAATTTAGGACCTACATGGATATTCATAAGTACGTACGGAAACTGAATATCCAACGGTATATTAGCTCAAACCCGTTTAATCCTTCCACGACTTCAACGTTAAACTATACACATTCTGGTTTGGCCAATGCCTCTGTGTATAACCCACCAGGGCAGTTACCAGCAGCCCTCAGGGTATTTAGGGATTTGGCCCTTAAAGACCTTGAAAATATGGAGATTAAACAAGTACGTTGTAAAAAACAGCTAGAGGAAGGTATTGACTCCCTATGTAGGAACAAAAATTTAGTTATACGTCCAGCGGATAAGGGGGGTGGAATTGTTGTCCTTGATAAGAATGACTATCTGCAGGAGATGCAACACATCCTTGATGATAAGGACACTTATGTCCCTTTGATATTAGATCCTGGAAAGAAATATAAAAAAACCCTACAAAATATTGTTGATAAAGGCCGACGGAATGGTATACTTAATGAGAAGGAATCTGTGTTCCTGGTGCCTAAAGCTCCAAGGACTCCTATTATGTATTACCTTCCGAAGATCCACAAAAATCCAGTTTGCCCCCCGGGACGTCCCATTGTAAGTGGGATTGATTCAATCACGTCCCGGGTGGGCAAATATATTGATTTCTTTTTGCAACCCCTCGTCAAGAAAATGCCGTCATACATTAAAGATACTAAGCATGTTATAAACCTATTATCTAACCTGAAACCTACTTCTAACATGTGGATGGTTACAGCCGACGTAACATCGCTGTATACTATCATTCCACATGATTTAGGTATCGAAGCAGTATCTCATTACTTGAATAGGGATAGCGGCCTATTAGGTGAACAGATTTCCTTCATAATGGAGCTCTTGGTTTTTGCCGCGACCCATAATTTCTTCTGGCATGGGGGTCAGTTCTACAAACAGAATCGTGGTGTCGCGATGGGAGCTAAATATGCTCCAAGTTTGGCAAACCTTTTTATGGCCAAATGGGAGGAGGATGTCGTCCATGATCAGCCTAGGCCCCAGATCCTTCTGTGGGCCAGGTACATTGACGACATCCTCCTCCTGTGGGATGGCACTGAAGGTGAACTCTCCCAGTTCATCGATTCTCTCAATATCAATGAGCGTGGCATCCTTTTGACATATGAGGCCAGTAAGGAGAAAATTAATTTTTTAGATTTAGTTATATCTATTGAAGATGATAAATTTGTGACCTCAACATATTTTAAATCAACAGATAGAAATTCCTATATTTCCAGTGACAGTTGTCATCATTCCTCCTGGCTAAAATCTGTGCCTAAAAGCCAGTTTTTACGCCTAAAAAGAAACTGTACTCATGACGCCATGTTCAAAACACAAGCACAGGTTCTCACTGAACGGTTTCTAACTAAAGGTTATTGTCAGAATTTTCTGAATGACACTTTGAAATCAGTGTCTGAATTAGATAGGGCAGACTTACTAATAGAAAAATCTTGTAGTGGCACCGCCCACCGATTTAAGAATCCGTTTGTTACAGACTACTCGTGCCAACACGCCAATGTAAAACATGTTGTTTCAAAACATTGGCATGTGTTAAGAAGCGATAATGTTCTTAAGGGATTACTACCAGAAAAGCCACAGGTAGTGTTTAGGGGTCTCCCCTCTCTTAGGGATAAATTGGCTCCTAATGTGCTAAATCCCCCGAGAATACCATCGATGTTTTTGGCAGATCTTTCTGGCTTCTATAAATGTGGGAAATGTCAGAGCTGTGCTTTGAATGGCATTAGATCCAAACGAAGTACTACTTTTCGTTCTACCAGCACCCAGAAAAACTTTACGATTAAGCCCTTCATTACCTGTACAACTATAGGGGTTATATATTTGCTCATGTGCCCATGTGGATTGCAATATATAGGCAGAACCAAACGCCCTCTACATATACGCCTCAATGAGCATATTGCAAATATTCGGAATGGTTTTACTGAACATTCTGTGTCGAAACATTTTTTGTTGGTGCACGATAAAAATCCAAACAATACGGTGTTTCTGGGCATAGACAAATTCAGTCCTCATTGGCGTGGTAATGACCTAGTGAGAAGTATTTCTCGCTCCGAAATGGCGTGGATACATAAAACAAAGTGTTACACCCCCCATGGCCTAAACATCGAGGTGGACATTAATTGTTTTTTTGATGACTCCTGATTCCACCTAACAAGGGTTACTATATAAACATCTACCCATTTTTGTCACGTTACTGACGGGGTTTTCACATATTTTTATGTGTTAAAAACAGGGGCTTCAGGAGCTTCCTCCTATTTCCCTATGTCAATTGGGATGTTTTTAGGATGGCCATACAATGATTACCATTTTTACTCAATGTCCCTACATGCCAGTGTTCTTTCTGACTATGTTTTTTGTACCTTCCCCCCTCCTCCCCTCCCCCCCCCCCTCTGGGGGGGTGCCTGACATTGAACACGCTGGTGTCAGTGTAGTCCAACATATACTTTTTTCTTTTCAAGGAGGAAGTGATAAACGTGTCTAACATGAGTTTATAGATTTACATAGGTGTTAATATTTTTATTTTTGTTACCACCTTCCTTTATTGTATTTTTAAGTAGAGATTATATGGGCCAGATTCAGGTAGATGAGAGTATCTTTCCTCTGGAGTAACGCTTCTCATTTACGTTACTCTGAAGACCCTTTCAGCGCAATTCCTGTAATTCACATAGCAGTTGCGCGTAAACTTGCGCCAGAGTAACGATAATGCGCTGGCGTAACCCGACGCAAGTGGAAGTGGGTGTGATCATATGTAAATGATGGGCGGAGGCCGGCGCAGAGGCTTACGTTCAGCGCATCATCCACGGAGCATGCGCAGTGAGTGCGGCTCCCCTCGCCCCCTTGTGAGCATGCTCACAACTTCCGTCGGCACCACTTCCTGGGAAACGTCAGCGCAATGCGTTCCGCTGGGCGCTTAAAAGCGCTGGCGGAAACGCCATTCCGGCGCAAAAGTAGTTCCGTTTCCCCCCACCCCAGGGAAGATACTTTTGCTCTGTAATGGCTGCTCCCGCTACCCCCAGAGAGAGGAGGAACCTCAATTTTAATACCCAGGAGGTCTCTGTCATTATCTCGGCTATGGAGACGGAGAATGAATTTCTCCATGGCAAAAAAAGCCGCAAGACCAGCCGGGAGAGGAAGCAGGGCATCCTGGAGTCGATTGCTGCCAGGGTCAATGTCCTGGGCTACTCCACCCGGACTGCTGGGGACATACAAAAGAAAATAAATGACCTGCGGCGCAAGGTGAGGGACAAGGTGGCCTCCATCAGGAGGCATGAGAGGGGCACAGGTGGTGGTCCCCCATGTCCTGTCACCCTGACCGCAGAGGAGGAGGTGGTTGCTCGCTGCCTGGAGAGGGAGCAGGTGGAGGGGGTCGCAGGCTATGACTCCGTGGAGGAAGGCACAAGGACAGGTAAGTGTTTTATAATCCCCTATTTGATGTTTTGCATTTGGGGGGGTGGGGGGGGGACATGTGCCAAGTGTGTGGGACCACCAACATGTGTCTGCTTTGTGTCATCCACAGATGACGGAGCTGGGCCATCATCTGTCAGCCTGCATTCCACCCCATCCCCCCCACGCCATCATGTGCCCGAGCCACTGGGTGGTGAAGAGGTTGTGGAGGAGGAGAGTGGCCACACCACACCTGCCGAGGTGGTTGTGGAAGATCCTGCTGTGGCAGAGCAGGACTTTTCATTAGTCTTGTCTGTCTCCTCCCCTTCTCCTGGCCCGTCTGTCGTCCCCTCCCCCATCCTTGGAAGCCCCTCAAGGGCGACACCTTCCACCCGAGGACATCCATCTTCGGGCCCCAGGAAGGCGACCCAGAAGACCAGGGGGGTGTCTGATGGTGTCCAGGACCAGTTGGCGAGGGATCACGCCAGACAGACAGAACAAATGGGGGCCATAGCGGACCACTTGCAGAAAGTGTCTGACAGCCTGGGCTCCGTTGCCAACCTCAGCAACGCAGTGCAGGATGTCAGCTCTAACTGCGCTGCAGTGGTCACCACTTTGGGGGAGGTGCAGGGGGATATCCAGCACCTTACTGCAGCCGTCCAGGCCAACACTGCTGCCATCCATGGGAACAGTGCTGCCATCCGTGAGCAGGGGAGGCTGAGTCGGCGGGCCCAGCATTACCAGATGACCCGTCAGCTCCGGATGCAGGCCCAGACGAACACATACCTTGGACGGATAGCCAGGGCCTTGGAGGGCACGCAGGCCACACCTGCCAGGAGTGGCCCACCTGGGGATCAGCCACCTCCAGATGCCCCCCCACCCCCACCCACTCCATCCAGGCAGCTGCGGAGCCAGAGAGGGGCCCCCAGAAGAAGCCCCCGGCATCCCCGATGAGGCCTTTTTTTTGTTGCTGGTTTTATATTATTATTTTTGACATACTCAGGTCATGAGTTTATTTTTATTTTTTCTCAGGTTATGAGATTATTTTTCTTGTATTGATCAGGATATGATCTTTCTAATTTATTTTTGTACTGCACACGGTCAGGAGTGCAGGGGACAGTGTGAATGGTGTGTGAATGTGAGAGGGTGGCACTCCTGAAAGTAAGGGGTGTCACCCTCGGCCGTGGTGGTGAAGTGAACCCCACGGCTGTATGAATGACGTGTGAAAGGTGTGTGAATGGACAGTGACATCATTGGGGCCTTGACGCTGGCGTTACTGCTCCCAACTCCTACATGCTGGACTTGGGCTAATCCAATGCGATGTGCATGTGGTGTGTGTGATCTAGGGACATCAGTGGTGTACACGCGTGCACTGTCTGTGTAATTAATGTTTTGGGTTAGTGTCCAAAGATGCCTACGGCGAGGACCCTCCTGACTGCTCTTCCATCAGCAGACTGGGTGTCCTCTGGCAGGGGGGGACTGTGTGGGTCGGGGGTCAGGTCATCACGTATGTCAATATGCAGGCCTTTTTTCATAGCAAAGTTATGTAGTATGCAACATGCACCGATGATCTGACACACAAAGGTAGGGGAATACAATAGGGCCCCCCCAGACTTATCCAGGCAGCGGAAACGGGACTTCAGGAGCCCAAATGTTTGCTCAACCACTGCACGGGTTTTGATGTGTGCTTCATTGTATTTTCTCTCTCCTCTGGTTTGGGGGTTCCGGAAAGGAGTCATTAGATGGGGTCCCAATGCATATGCAGAGTCACCTGTAAGGTAAAAGACAGGAGAATGTTAGTCATGCATGTGCGATTTCTGTTGTGCATGACGGGAGGGGATAGTCATGCCTGACTCCCATGTCACTCACCAACCAGCCAGCTGTCCCCATACATGTTCTGGTTAAATTCTGCTGGGATGGGGCTCTGACGGTATATGAAACTGTCATGGCTGGACCCGGGGTGTTTGGCACGGACGTGCCATATGAGGCGTTGGGCATCGGCTATCACCTGTACGTTGATGGAATGCCAATGCTTCCGATTGCGGTATATGTGCTCTGTGGCACTGGGGGGCTGTAGGGCCACATGTGTGCAATCAATGGCCCCCACAGTGCGTGGGAATCTGGCAATGTTGTAGAAATCTGTCATTGCCTTCTGCCGCAGCTCCTCAGTGGTGGGTCTGATGAACTGGTTGGACATGCGTCTGAGGATTGCAGGGACAACCTGGTGCACACATCTGCTTATGGAGGATTGTGACATCCCAGCCACCACTCCACTTGTACGCTGGAATGATCCACTTGCAAGGAAATGGAGTGTTGCCAGGACCTTCACCAGTGGCTGCACTGCTTGTGATCGGTGTGTCTTGCTGGTGATGTCATCCTGCAGGGTTGTGGTTAGTTCAAGTATTGCATCAGGGCTGAATCTGAAGAGGCGATACACCTCCTCATCCCCCATGCCAAAGAGGTTCATACGAGTGCGGTATATCCTCTCACGTGCCCGCCTTCTTGGTTCCAGGGGACCCATCAGTAGTTCTAGGACCACGAGTGCCCCTGGCATGTTGGCACACAGAGGTGTTGTCCTTGCAAGTGGGGGTGCTCAGCAAGCTCCTATCGTCGGTAACGCTGCTGTAGCTGCTCTCCTGCTGACCTGTGACCGTCTGGAGTAAAGATAAAGCAGCCTTTTGTAGAAATAACTTTGCGCTGGACGGATCAGATACGCGCGGCGCATGTAGCCAGCGTATGGTGCTAATCCGTTCGTGAATTGGGAAATCTCCCTCATTTGCATATTTGCAGGGGAAATCAATGGGCGCGACTGATGCGCCCAGCGAAAATAAACGCTGACGATACTCTGGCGTCGGAACGTTCCGCCGGTCGCAAATGAGCCGTTATTGGGCGCATCTAGTTTGGTGGGTACGGGCACATAGAAACGTCGGCGCATCAGCACAGTTACGCGGCGCATATCCAAATACTCCAGCGCAAGTGTTCGTGAATCTGGCCCTATATGTTTATTGTTGACTGTCCGATTAATCAGCAAAATATTTGTATGGCTGTCCAATTCCTGCTACATTTATATTTCTAATGCTTTGTGAGTATTGCAGTTCATCAGTGCTTTATGTGTCGTTTTTTTGTATATATGTTATAATATAGAAGTTGAAATGCATTTTATTACAATGTGCGTACATTGCTTGTTGATTATATGTGGAGCTTTGATTGCCTCCGGCCTCATTATATATCTATGACATAATGCATACCAGTTATAAATTTACTCTGTAAAACACACCGTTTGCCGTATCATACGATAATATGGTGTGTTGTTTTGCAACGGGGCTGCCGTTTCGGTTTGCCCTTAGTTGCTGTATTTAAACCTATTGGTATACTCATGGTGTTTCCAATAGTTAAGATGGCGGAAGTATGACCAACCGGGATGTATCCTGGGGATAGCTCCGCCTTTCTTGCTTACTTATATGCGGTGACTCGGAGCGCCGCCTCATCCCGTGATCAAGTCCCTTTTGTGATGAAACGTCGGGAGGCGACGCGCTGACGTCACCGCATCACGTGTGAGGACCCGGAAGACGGGTAACACGCTCCAAACGCCGGCCGGCTCTTGTTGATTTTTATGCTGCTACATGCTGTTTTTAATATGGATTGATGTAAGTGCGCACAATCTTTTTTCTTACCAATTAAATGTACGGTTTTACACTATGTGGATTTCTCTTGATTTTTTTATGGGATCACGGGTTGATATTTGATCGCTGTTTGAGCTGAATACACCTACCGGCTACAATAAGTGGATGTCCCCTTCCGTTCCCTGCTGAATCATGAATGTTACAATTTGCTGATATTGATCTCGTTGAGATCATAGACTCTGGTAAGGGTCAGTGTTATCTGTGCGGTGGAGGTCTTTTGTCTTGTCACTACACACACCTGTTCGTGGATCTATCAGCACTGGGAAATTCTTTCTGTTTATTTAATATATCCCTTAATGGACTGTTTAATTACCATATGGACTTGAAATCATGTTCACTGTTCACCATTATTGTGGTCTTTGAAAAGTTTACTCATGTGATGTATCAGTTTGCACTAATGACACTTTTCACTTATTTCATTTTTTTCACTGTATGCCATTTGTAGCGCGACTTCATTTTTGTATATATTGTTTGGTGTTGTATAACACCTTTGAGACGCTGCTCAATATTTGTCCACTTATTTTGTTTAGATTTGCGCATTTTTCTCCTGTTTAACATCTCCAACGAGGCAGGATGCCCTCCAGGGGCTTAAGGGCAGCCAACCGACTGCATCACACCTCAGAGCTCCGCATGTGCAGCAGATTGCACCGTTGCTATTTGCAACATATGTCTGAAGCGTATCTCGCATGGCCAAAACATCAGAGGCTTGGGCACCACATGCTTGACGAGGCATATGTTGACGTGCCATGCAGTCCGTTGGCAAGCGTTCATAAATGACCCACACCAAAGAACAAAGCGGACCTCTCCTTGCTCATCATCAGCTGGGATCTCCATCCCCACTATACCTTCAGTCCTCTCAGAAACCTACACTGAGAGGAATGAAGGTGTAGAATTAGGTCTGTCACTTCCAAGTACTTGCGGGCAATCTGCCATCGGTACACCAACGTTCGATTGTACCAGGCAAATTTCCCTGCCCCAGCTGCTGCACTGCCAAAATAAATTCACTCCCTGCCATCCACATGCCTAGCGGTTGCATGCTAGCTTGGGTAAATTGCTAGCACTTCAACTGCTGCCTTTTCAGTTGGTAGACTCTGCCCCTTTTCGTGAGTTTGTGGAATGTGCGGTACCTCAGTGGCAGGTTCCCAAACGCCCTTTTTTTAAGGAAGGTGATTTCGGCTCTCTACCGGCATGTGCAAGGCAATGTCTTGGTCTTGCTGGACAGGGCGGTCAGCAGGAAGGTGCATATTACCGCTGACTCATGGTCCAGCAGGGATGGACAGGGACGTTACCTATCTTTCACGGCACACTGGGTGACTCTGCTGGCAGCTGGGAAGGATTCAGGACAGGGTGCAGTAGTGTTGGAGGTTGTCCCACCACCACACCTTCAAAATGCTACTAGTGGTGATTCTGACACACCTCTCTCATCTACCCCCTCCTCTTCTTCCTCCCGGGCCTCTTCCTGTGCTGATTTGTCCTCAGAACCAGCGGTGCTCCGTAGGCATTCAAGGGGCTACGCAAGCACGCAGGCAAAAAGATGCCAATGCGATGCTTGAGCTAGTGTGCTTGGGGGACAGGAGCCACACTGGGTCAGAGATTCTATCAGCTCTGCAGGGGCAGGCTCAGATGTGGTTGATGCCATGCTAGCTTAAGCCAGGAATGATGGTTTGAGACAATGACACCAACCTCCTCTTCGCCCTTCAACAGGGACAGCTGACCCATGTGCCCTGTTTGGCTCACGTCCTAAACTTGGTGGTGCAGTGGTTCTTGGGCAGGTACCCAGGCTTACAGGGTGTCCTGAGGGCAGCCAGGAAAGTCTGTGTGCATTTTCGCCAGTCATATAATGCCAGTGCTTAGCTAGCTGACCTGCAAAAGGAATATAACTTGCACAACAACTGCCTAAGCTGTGACATGCCCACCAGGTGGAACTCAATGTTGGCCATGCTGCAGCGGCTACACATGCAGCAGAGGGCAATCAATGAGTACCTGTGCGACTAGGGCACCAGGACAGGGTCAGGGAAGCGTGTGTTTTTTTGCCACGCCAGTGGATCATGATCAGGGATGCATGCACTGTCCTGTCACAATTTGAGGAGGCCATGAGGATGGTGAGCAGTGACAGTGCATGCATCATGGACACTGTCCCTCTTGTCCACCTGTTGGACCACACGCTGTGTGGCATAATGGACAAGGCACTTGAGGCAGAACATATGGAGAAAGAGGAGGATTTCCCTACCTCTCAAGGCCCCCTTTATCCAGACAGTGTTCCTGCTGGCCCGCCGATCACACAGGAAGAGGACGAGGAGGATTGTGTCAGCATGGAGGTGGAGCCTAGCACTCAGCATCAGCAGCAGTCTTCAAGGGATCATTTACAGTCCCAAGAAACCCATGGACTTTTACGTGGCTGGAGTAACTGAGGGCTTACAGTGTTGTGGCAACACCACCACCACCACCAGGACCAATTTTTATGCCCCTGTTCAACAGGTGCATGTAATTACAATTCTTGATATAATATTTCACAGCAGGGCCCATTCCAGTGCCCACCAAGAGTTAATGTGAGGACTTACAGTGTTGTGGCACCAGTACCACCACCACCAAAGGCCCAATTTTTCTGCCACTGTTCAACAATGGCATGTAAATACAATTCTTGATATAATAGTTCACAGCAGGGCTTTCCAGCACCCACCAACAGTAACTGTGAGAGTACATAGGGCAGGCCCCTACTTTCAAACATCCGACTTTCAAACGACCCCTACTTACAAACGGAGTGAGACAACAGGAAGTGAGAGGAAATCTACCGATAGGAAGGGAGATTCTCTCCTGTAAGAGTTACAGTAATAATGGAAAAAGGTGTCTCCTCTCCACTGATGCTTTATCACCAATCCTTGTTTCCCTAAAAAACCCAAATTTACAAAATCCAATTGTCATTGGGACAGAAAGTGAGGTGAAATCTTCTGAACAGGTGCACAGACAGCAAAACAAATGTTACAGGGGTAATAACCCTTCCGTATGTTTTCCAAAAAGCTTAAAAATGTACCAGTTCAAAATTACAAACAGATTCTACTTAAAGCAGAGTTCCAACGACAATTAGCATTTTTAAAATGCATGTCCTTTCATAATGCGTTTTTATAATATAAATCCGGTCACTTACTATTTTACAATCCGCCACCACTCCGCATAGTTATTCAAAAAAGATAGTTTATAAAACTATGTCCACACCGTTGTCATTTTGCTTGTGGGCATTGTGAAGCCCACAAGCACTTACTTCCTGGAAGTCTTGGATGGGGATTTATAATTGGGTAGCGCACTGCATCCTGGGAAATGATGACACACATTTCCCAGGAGCATTAGAGGGAGATGATGTCAGAATCCTAGGTGATTCCAAAGGCAGATTTTGTGGGACTGCATAGCAACAGGCATTTCCAGATGTATATTATGCCTTTCTTTTTTTTTATTTGGGCGTGGGGTCTCCCTTAATAACCATACAAGACCCAAAGGGCCTGGTAATGGGCTGGGGGGAGGGGGGTACCCATGCAATTTTTATTAATGATTTTCATCCTTATTGCCAGGACCATACAGTACATTAAAGCTGCAAGCAGTTTTAAATTACTTTTATTCCTTTAGAAGTGTCATTTTGTGCAGGGACAGTTCTAAATACGGGAAACACGCGCCACTTTACAGGTATACTATAGAAACCCCCCAGGCACGATATTTAAAGTATTTTTTCACTTTTATTTTTTCACTTTAAGCATCATTAAAATCACTGCTCCTGAAAAAGCGGCCATTTTTAAAACTGTTTTTTTTTTTTTTGCATTAAACATGTACCCTGGGGCAGGACCCGGGTACCCAAACCCTTTTTAGGACAATAAGTTGCATATTAGCCTTTAAAATTCACACTTTTTATTTCTCACGCGTTCAAGTTCCATATACTTTAACAGGGTTCGAAATTTTGCGCAAACTTTCTGGAATGCGAACCGAACTGGGGGATCCCTAACGGTCACACTAATCTTGTCAAAAATTCAAGAACGCGGTGACATACAATGAGCCAAGATCAATAAAGTTTAATAGGCAGTTCGGCTCTTCTGCTTGATTCTGAGCATGCATGTTTTTTTGCGCGTCGGAATTGCATACAAACGATCAGAATTTCTGACAGAATTTTTTTCTGTCGAAATAATAGAGAACCTGCTCTCAATCTTTTGTTGGCGGAAATTCCGACAGCAAAAGTCCGATGGAGCATACACACGGTCGGAATTTCTGTCCAAAAGCTCACATTGGACTTTTTTGGAATTTCCGAGCATGTGTACGCGACATTAGTTTTAGTGTGACACCTGTTTTTTTTACTCAGTATTAATAAAAGTCTAAATTAAATGGTGGCAGCCAAGAATAATTATAAAACCTATGGGAAAGTGTAATTTAAAGAAATAGAGGTAACACTCTCAACTTCAGACACATTGGCCAGTGTCAAAACAGTTTCATAGCATAGTTTACAATCCTCTTTATTCACTATACCCCATTGAATTGTTTTAAAGGTTTAACCGAATGTCAAAACTTAGCGCACAAAAATATTTCAAAACTAATATTCAACATTCCGGTCCCCGTCTCTCTGTTCACGGCTCCTGCTCAGCTCACACCGCACCATCAGCTCCAGGAGCGACTCCGCCTGCTGCCAGTGGTTACCGGTTACCATATAGGAAAAACCATCTTCCAAAAAGCGACTTACAGAGGATTATCCTGCCGCCATCGTTGCAGCCTAACCACACCTTGGAGCGCTTCTTCTGTATAGGACACAATCCTCGAGTGATTAGACTGGCCCGCTGGATACCGTTGAATCCCACCCAACGTTCGAAAGTGTACCTTTGGTGAGACACAGCTCCCAGCAATCCCAACTATCCGACACTACAGCTGTAGTGACCATGGCTGTACACTGGATCTCAGGCTGCAATCACTTCTCCAGGACCTGACCCACAATATTGCAAGAGAGGTCAGTAAATAGGCACACAAGCTCTGGGGGAGGTTGATCAATTGGGAGAGAGCAGTGACACCTTGCAGAGCAAGTTCGATGAGTTAACTCAGTATGTCCATGTACTGGAGGAAGATAATGCCATCATGAAGCACACAGTCTCCCAGCTCCAGTTACAGCAGTAAGATTTGGAAAGTCGGTAGAGGTGCTAAAATCTGAGAATCCGAGGGGGTCCCTGAAACGATCAGTGATAAGGAGCAGTGCCTACCATGGGCAAAAAATTAGCCATTTTAGAGAGGCGATCCACCACGACCAGGATTGAGGTGAAGCCTCCAGACGGAGCCAAGGCGTCCACCTCCAGAGTAAAGGGTTATGTTGGATCCGGATGTCGTAGGACCGGTGCGGACGAAAAGGCGGTTTTAAGCCTCTCGAAGGCTTCCTAAACCTCTGGTGACCACTGGAAGCGACTGCCTTGTCGAGTAAGTTTAGAGATGGGTGGCACAATGGAAGAAAATCCAACGATGAATCGTCTATAGAAGTTGGCAAAACCAACGAACCGCTGCACCCCCTTCTTGTCGACCGGAGCTGGCCACGCCTGGATGGCCTTCACTTTTTGCAGATCCATGGCGACCCCACTAGTGGAGATAATGAACCCCAGAAATTGTACTGAAGTCTTCTCGAATTCCCATTTTTCTGCTTTCAGGTAAAGTTTATGCTCTCTCAGTATGGCTAGAACCATTTTGACATGGCACTGGTGCAATTCAATGGAGGTTGAAAAAATTAGAATGTCGTCCAAGTAAACAACCAAAAATCATCCAGATGCTCATGGAAAATGTCATTAACAAGATGTTGAAAGGTGGCTGGGGCATTACAGAGCCCGAAGGGCATCACAAGGTACTCGAAATGTCAGAATCGGGACCTAAAGGCTGATTTCCATTCGTCTCCCGACCTGATCCGAATGAGGTTATAAGCGCCTCTCAAATCTAACTTAGAAAAAACTTGAGCTGACCGGAAGCGCTGAAAAAGTTCTGGAATGAGAGGCAGCGGGTACCTGTTCTTGACAGTAACTTTGTTGAGTTCACGATAGTCAATGCAGGGTCTCAACGAGCCATCTTTCTTCTCTACAAAAAAGATACCCGCCCCGGCTGGAGAGGAAGATGGGCGGATAAAGTGTTTCTTTAGATTCTCATCGATATAGGCCTTGAGGGCCTTTAACTCAGTCTCGGATAACGGAAATATACGGCCGAAAGGGACTTCGGATCTGGGTAAGAGGTCAATAGGGCAATCGTATGGCCGATGAGGTGGGAGACAATCGGCTTGCTGTTTATCAAAGACGTTGTTGAATTCAAGATAGACGGAGGGAACGTACAGAAGGTTCTCCGGTGGGGTTGTTATAGCGGAGCAGATGGAAACTGGAGGTGGGAAGCAATTCTGGATGCAGTAAGGAGATTTGAAACTGACTTCTTTCTTTAGCCAATCAATGCAAGGTTGATGCGCCTGTAACCAGAATAATAGGGCGATGGAATAAGGTCAAGACATAGAAACTCTCGGTGGCCTGAGTCCGAGGTGGCACAGATAGGTTGAGTCTCGTGAGTAATGAGTCCGGATCGGGGCAACGACCCGTCGGCCAAGAGGATCTGTAATTGATGGTCCTTGATGCGAAGTGGTACATGCAGCTTCTGGGCCAGCGTGGAATCTAGGAAGCAGCTGCATGCTCCCGAATCAACAATGGCCGGGAGACGGGTTGCCCCTGCTGGTAACTGTAGAGAAATAAAAAAGGACAACATGAGTCTGAGGGAAATTGGCAACATGGTAATTGTAAGCAGGTGGCGGCTTTGACTTACTAGGTCTTACGGGGCAACTGCGGAGGAAGTGGCCAGCCCCTCTGCAGTACAGGCAAAGATTGGTTTGATGCCTTTGTTGTCTTTCTTCGTTGGTGAGAGGAGCTCGAACCAGCCCGAGCTGCATCGGCTCAGGGTCAGGAAAGGTGGTAACCGGAGAAGTCGCTGGAGGCGGAGGAGCTGGAGAAGGCCTCGGAGAAATCCAGGGGGAGCCCGCGTTTTGAAAACGCTCGGAGCGCCGCTCTCGCAGGCGCCGGTCTAACTGGGTAGCGGATTGAATCAGACTTTCTAGCGTAGCCGGAGTCTCTGTCCTCGCCAGCTCGTCCTTAAGGGCCTCCGCAAGTCCGTGACGAAACTGGTACTTCAGGGCGGCCTCGTTCCAGCCCGTGTCGGACGACCACTTTCAGAACTCAGCCGTGTAGTCTTCCACGGGTCTTCTCCCTTGAGTCAGGTTATGGAGGACGGCTTCGGCCGTGGCCGTGCATTGTGGGTCGTCGTACAACTTGGCCATGTGCTCAAAAAAGGAATCAATTGAGTCCAGGATTGGGCTTCTTTGCTCCATCAAACTGTGTGCCCATGCTTGCGGCTCCTCAGCCAGGAGAGAGATCACGAACCCCACCTTCACGGGTTCAGAACAAAAAGTCCTAGGTTGGAGGGCCAAGTACAAGGAGCAGGCGTTTTTAAAGGCCCGATATTTTCTTTGGTCGCCCGCAAACCGCTCAGGGATGGGGACCCGAGGTTCTGGCTGAGACACAACCACAGCCGGGGGCCGGAGAGGCTTGAGAGGTATTAACCCCAGAGGGTGAAGCCACAGATGGGGACGCGGGCCCAGGCGGGTTGGCCAGTTGTTGGATGCGGCCATCAATTTGCACATATCCTTCTTGGAGCTTTTGAACTGCTTCGGTGAGGGCGGACACCTGCTGGCACAGTGTCTCAAAGGGTGAGCGCACCCTGTCGGCTTCGGACATCTGGCTGGTTTGTACTATCAGGTTGTTGTACAAAGAAAAAAGATGAGTCGAGAGTAAACATAAGTAAACAATAGAGTAAAGGAGCGGTGGGTCTCGCAATATTTGGGGGGGGGGGGGTACCCCACAGCCCTAACGACAGGGGGGGGGTAGCCTCAAAATGTACAACCATAGTCAAGATACAACAATAAGACAATAAAACAACAAAGACTTAAACAATAAAGGAAGGGGGGGGGGAGACATTTGCACCGAGAATAAAATAAAGTAGCCTGTGTGGATGGTGAGGTCGAGAAGGGATGGAAGAGTGGCCCCCCTAGAGATTCAGCTCGAGATTACACTTTCGGTACCATCACAACATGGGCGATGGAGTTGGCTCAGGGGAAGGGGAGGGAACTTGGTATAAAAATTCACCATATCCGTGGGAGTGAGCGTGTGGACCATAAAAGGTCTCCATTTGTGGTAGAAAAGCGCATTAGTCCGCTCATGGGTTAGGTCCGCATTTAGCTTGTCCTTGTAAAGTAATTTTAATAGTTCCTTCTTAACTTGGGAGGTTGTTGGGCTGGCGTTTTAAATCCAGTTCTGTAGAATGGCCCTCCTGGCGAGCAGGAGGCAAACCAGGATCCAGTCTTTGCCAGGGTGGGTGGGTAAATGTGACCAGGGGAGCAGTTGGGGGTCCCAGTGGCCAAAAATTAGTAGCAGAGGGTCCTTGGGAAGTTTCAGCAAGGTAACTTCGAAGACATATTGGAGGATTTGATCCCAAAAAGTGGCGATGTGTGAGCAAGACCAAAAATGGTGAGTCAAATTTGGCTTGGGTTGGTGGCACAGGGGAGCAGTCAGGGGTGGCGTGGATCCGACTGAAAGGGATATGGGCCCGATGGACAATTTCGAGTCTCTCTCCAGATCTCGTTAGGGACGAGTTTGTGAATGGTGTTGAGGCCGTGTAGAAGTTTCTCCACCAGCTCGGAGTCAGGGAAATCCTTGGACCAGTTGACAGCGGATGAGGTTGCTAGGGGGGGGGGGGGTAGTCTGCAGGAGAAGAGGTAGGTAAATGTCCAATATTTTGTACGAACCCTGGGCAAGAAGGGTGTCGATAAACAAGCTCTTGAATCTCTTGCTGTCATCCCTGCAGGCGTTTTTCAGAAAGCTAACACATTGTCCGTATTGGAAGATGTATGACGGGGGGAGCGAAAACATGTCAGCTAAAGCACCGAAACCGATAGGGTGACCCGAGTGCGGGTCACAGAGTGAGAAGAAGTAATTGAGACCCTTACCCTGACAGGTGAGGTAAGGCTGACTTTCTAGGCCAGGGAGGAAGCTTGGGTTCCCCCGGATTGGGAGGTAGCGGGAGACATAGGAAGGTAGATTTAGGCTTTTCCTGACCTCTCGCCAGGCGATGACCGTGTCTCGAAGAAGGAGGTTGTGTTGGAGGGGTGAGGGGATAGATTTCCACTGACAATGGAGAAGGGCTGTTAAAGAGAAGGGGTGGACCATTGCCGTTTCCAAGGGGAAATTTGAGTAACGGGAGGATTGGGTGACCCAGTCTAGGATCGTCCACAACAAACATGCTAAATTATACGTTCTGATGTTAGGTAGGGCAATGCCCCCTCGCACCTGGGAAGATAAAGTTTGACAAAAGCTATGCGGGCCCGTCGTCCTCGCCAGAGAAATTTAGATATGGCAGAATTTAGAGATTTAACGTCTTTATGGCGTAGAAGTAAGGGAATAGTCTGAAGTGGGTATAGTAGACGGGCAAAACTAACCATTTTTACTAGGTGACATCTACCCAATAGCGAGAGAGGCAACTCCATCCAATTGTGGAGTTCCTGGGATATTTTCGTGAGCAGGGGGGATAGTAAAGGTGATATAGAGAGGAGGGCAGTTTACCTATTTTAATACCCAGGTATGTGATGTGAGAATTAGCGACAGTAAACAAGGAATTTTGGGTCCAGGAGGGATTTGAAAGGGAGCCTATGGGGAAAATCTCACTTTTACTGTAATTTATACAAAGCCCCGAGCACTGTCTGAAGTCATCAAAAGTCTCTTTTATTGTGGCCATGTCATGAGAGGGGTTAGATGTGAAGATGAGGACATCGTCGGTGAATAGTGAAGTACGCAGGTCATGGTCGCCTGTCCTGATACCATGGAGGGGGGCTACTTGGGTCAGATATCGAGATAAGGGTTCTAGGGCAATGTTAAAGAGGAGAGGGGATAACGGACAGCCCTGTCATGTACCTTTCTGTAGGCGGAATTCATCCGATAGGAGGCCAGCAGCCACCAATCTCGTGGCCGGGGCAGTGTACATGGTATTGATGAGGTGGGCGAAGGGGCCGGAGAAGCCCATTTTAGACATGACCATGGAGAGCCATTAGAAACTAACGTTATCAAATGCTTTCTCCACATCTAATGTGATGATTGCATGTTCTCCCTTCGGGTTACATTTTGCATGTTCCAGAGCTAACATCACCTTCCTGATATTCATGGTGGCCGTCCTACCTTTCACAAAACCCGATTGGGCGGGGTGTATCAGGGAGGGCATGATGGCTGCCAGCCTAGTGGCAACAATCTTAGAGAGGATCTTGACGTCGAGATTCAAAAGCGAGATGGGCCTGTATGATCCGGGCTCTAGCGGATGCTTTCCTTTTTTCTCCAAGAGTTTAATTATAGCTTGGTTGCCAGTGGGTAGGTAGGGGCCCCCCGACCAGATGTGTTGATAGATGTCGAGGAGGGTGGGAGAGAGAATCGAGCGGAACGTTTTGTAAAATTCCCCCGTAAAATCGTCCGGGCCTGGGGCCTTGAAAGGTGCCAGGTTCTTAATGACATTATGAATCTCCAGAGTGGAAATAGGAGCATTCAGGGCTTCGAGTTGGGAGGGAGAGACACGGTCCAGGGCTGTTTTCCAGAGGAATTCAAGAACCGTCGGGGCATCTATAGGGTCAGGGCCGTATAGGGAGGTGTAGAACCGATGCATAGTATCATTGATGCCTTTGGGGTCGTTGTGTACAGAACCTGATGAGTCTCTAAGGGAGGTGATATGGGTTGGGCGATTCAGGCTCTTGCACAGTCTTGAAAGAAGTCTGACTGCCTTGTTGCCAAATTTATGAAGGGAGGCATCCAGATGTGCCTTTTTGGTCTGCTCGAGGGTGGCTGTAAGGAAAGGACAGAAACGCCGCTGGCACGCACACGCGCGCATGCGCGCCTACCTGGAACGCAAAATACATTGTTGACCAATGGCGCGCATTTGCGCGCACAAGCGCGCATCCACCAACCGCAACGGCGCACTTCCGCGCACGCGCGGGTGCGGCGGACGGCGCGCTCACGCAGGGGGCGTTCCTGACCCCTCTTAACCTATTTAAAGGACGCCCTGATGTCTGGGCGGTGCTGACCGGTCTTCTATGATTCCTGAATTCCTGACGCCTGTATACCTCACCATGATACCTGTTTAAACCACCCGGCTTGTGACCTTGACCTTGCTCCTGCTAAACCCTTGTATACTCTGCTGCCTGCCTGCTGACGACCCGGCTTGTGACCCCGACCTTGCTCCTGCTAAACCCTTGTATACTCTGCTGCCTGCCTGCCGACGACCCGGCCTGTGACCTTTGACCTCGCCTCTGCTCGATCCCTTGTACTTCACTGCCTGCCTGCTGCCAACCGGCCATCCTAAGACTCCTGCTTCCAAGGCTCCCGCCACAGGTCCTCCTGATTTGCTAGGGGCTCTAGCCCTGTGTCTGCTGCTCATCTGGGGTTCTCAGCCCTTCCTGCATCCGACGGCACTCAAGCAAATACCATCAGGCACTCGTGTTCCTCCTACCTGAACGCCATCTGTTTCACCCTCAGAGGGGTTCTGGGTTGGAGATATAAGAGAGGCCGACCTCTTCACATCAGACTCCTACCAGGTACGTGACAGTGGCTGCCTAGGTGTCGAAAGACTGTTTGGCCATGAGCCAGGTCGTCCTATTGGCCTGGGAGTTATCAGTGTAAAGAGAGCGTTAAGCGATCAAAACGAGAAACAAAATTAGGGAACTTCACTTTTTCCGCATGGAGACGCTGAGTGGGCCAGCTCCTAACACAGGACTCACTACGCTGCATTCTACCCACGGTACTGAAAGAGGAAAAAGCAGCGAGAGTAAGATGTGGGAGACAAGGACCAGGCAGGGACACCAGTGGGAAAAAAAAAAAAAAAAACAGCATACATTTTCAATTGCCAACATTGAATCACAAAACAAAAATGCATAAAGCAGCAAACAAATAAGATTAAACATTTAGAAGAGATCTGCGGCCTACCGGGAGCCTTCAAGGGCAATGGAGATGGGGAGGCAGATCAAGAGAGATGATCATTAGTGTTGCTCACGAATATTCGCATTGCGAATATTCGTTACGAATATTGCATATTCGAGTATTCGCGAATAACTCGAATATCGCGGTGAATATTCGCTATTGCGAATATTCGTATTTTTTCAAACTTATTTTTAAAACAGATCACATCCTAGTGATCTGATCTCCATCGACGTCTAAAAGCATTGATGGTATGATTAGAGACCCTGGGCCGAGTAGCTGAGGCGATCCTTTTATGTTGCCGAATATTCGCAATGCGAATATTCGATATTAACGAATATTCGCGAATACGTTCTCTGCCCTTCTGTGTTTTGTGTATAAAAAATAAATAAAAATTAGCTTTAGTTTTAGTCATATACGTTTGTGTAAGTAGAGTTAGTGTTTAGTGCATATTAGTTTAGTAATCCAGGAAATGATCTCCGTTTTCGCGTGTTGACGAGAATTTCGCAATCAATTTCGCTTTCGCATTAGCGAAATTTCACAATTTTTTTTTTTGATAAAATATCGCGAATATTCGTTAATATCGAATATTCGTGATATTTTATCAAAAAAAAAAAAAATTGCGAAATTTCGCAATCAATTTCGCTTTCGCATTAGCGAAATTTCGCTTTTTTTTTTTCTTTTGATAAAATATCACGAATATTCGATATTAACGAATATTCGCGAATACGTTCTCTGTCCTTCTGTGTTTTGTGTATAAAAAATAAATAAAAATTAGCTTTAGTTTTAGTCATATACGTTTGTGTAAGTAGAGTTAGTGTTTAGTGCATATTAGTTTAGTAATCCAGGAAATGATCTCCGTTTTCGCGTGTTGACGAGAATTTCGCAATCAATTTCGCATTCGCACTAGCGAAATTTCGCATCAGCGAAATTTTGCATTTTTTTTTTTTTGATAAAATATCACGAATATTCGATATTAACGAATATTCGCGAATATTCTTCTATATATTCGCGAAATATCGTGAAATCGAATATGGCGTATTCCGCTCATCACTAATGATCATCATAGGGAAAACAAACAGTCCTTTCGAGATGCATGGGAAACAACATAGCAGGAGGCCAATTGAGAGAGAGTCAAAAGGAGGAAATTTGGTGTTGGTCCGGTCCAGAGTGTCTGAATCGTTTCGGGGAGTCCTTGCAGGGACTTCTGTGTTCCAAGGCCCGGTTCGCGGGTGCTGATCTGGGAGATGGGCTAAGATGGGAGCCCGGGTGCTAAGATCTCAGGAAGGCCTCCGCTGCAGATGGGTCGTGAAAAGAAAGTTGTTTGCCATTGGGAGCTTTAAGCCGGAGAGTGGCCGGGAAAGCCAGGGTGAATTTAACCTGCATACGGTGAAGCTCTGAGCAGATCTGTTGGAATTCTTTTCTTTTCTTGGAGACTTCAATGGGGTAGTCCGCAAAGACCAGGATTTTCATGCTGTCTATCTGGAGAGATCTGGATTGTCTGAACTTCTGCAGGATGAGAGCCTTGTCCGAATAGTTTAGGTACTTGGCGATCACAGGGCGAGGCCATTTGCGGTCAGAGTTAAAGAGTCCCATACGGTGGGCACGTTCAACAGTGCAGGGGCCTGAGAGGCCTAATGGCGCGTACACACGGTCGTTTTTTGCGATGAAAAAACCCATCGTTTTTTAAAACGTCATTTAAATTGATCGTGTGTGGACAAAACGTCGTTTTTTGTCTTCAAAAAAACGACCCAAAAAAATTCCAACATGCTTGAATTTTTTGTGTCGTTTTTCAAAACGTCGTTTTTTGTTTCACAAAAAGTCACCGTGTGTAGCAAAAACGTTGTTTAAAACTATGTTTTTCAACCCGCGCATGCCCAGAAGCTAGTTATGAAGCGAGCTTCAATGGAAAAGATTGGTGAACGTAACCTCGCTTTTTGTGAAAAAAACAATGGTGTGTATGCAACATCGTCTTCGAAAAGTGACGTTTCAAAAACGTTGTTTTTTTACTTCACAGAAAACGTCGTTTTTTTTTCATCACAAAAAATGATCGTGTGTACGCGGCATAAGGCTTCAGGGATGTGGTGTGCGCATAGATCTGGAAGCGCTGAGGGTTGCAGCGATTCCGGGATGCCTACAAAACGCAGATTACTTCTCCTGGATCTGTTTTCCAGATCGTCCAGTTTGTCAAGGATGTATTTGTTCATTTTGTCTTTTGCCTGCTCAGTGGATTGGGCCTGGTACAATTCTTCCTCAATGTTGGCGATACGGTGTTCAGCTTCGTTCAGCCTGGATGCGTGTTTCCCCAGGCTGAATGAGGTGGTTATCATAGGGGACAACAGAGCGGCCATTGCCTGGGCTATGAGCTCAATGTTGTTTGTGCCCCTGTCCCCAGTGTGTGGATGAGCTGGGGGAGTGGGATAGCCTGTGGGGAGGGTGGGGGAGCTGGTGTAGTGCTCACCTCCATCGCAGGGGCAGTATTTGCGGCCGCGTCCGAGTAGGCCGAAGCCGGGGGCCTCAATTTGCGGCTGCCCCGTCCGCGCCGTGGCGGCCGTGTACGATCGCGCGCCGCTTTTTTCCAAAAATGTGTCCATCCTCACCTAGGGAGGGGTGGCGGATGGTAGCGGCAGGGCTCAGTAGCGGGTCTGCCAGATTTTTAAGGCCGATTTTGAGCCTGGCTGCGGGAGCTGAGTATAGTGTCAGCTAGTTCATGCGGCGCTGAGACCGGAAGTATGTTATGGCTTTTAAGATATACTCATGTAATGTAAAAGGCCTAAACTCCATTGGGAAGCGTTGGCAAGCTCTGAAGGAGTTTAGGTCCTCCAATGCAGAGGTGATTATGATTTAGAAGACTCACTTCTGACCCGGTGGATCATTTAAGTTTCCTTCCAAACATTTTCTCCTGGCCTATATGGCCTCTGACCCATTTGAAAAGGCAGGTGTGGCAATCCTCATCAAAAGATCCTGCCCGATCTGGGTTCTCTCATCCTACCTGGACTCCTATGGTCGGTTCATACTCCTGAATTGTATTTACCTGAACACTCAATTTACTTTGGCCAACTATATGCTCCAAATGTAGGACAGATTAGATCAGGTCTATTACAATATAAAGCAAAAATGGCACTACAGATTGGCCGTAAATGCAGTTACGAATCAGGGAATAAATGCGGTAGACAATTAGCCAGAGCACTACGAGAAATTTAGGAAAAGACATACATACCCTCAGTTAAGAAAAAGGATGGATCAGAGGTTCAAATGCCAGGACAGATTGCGGAAACTTTTGGTGATTTTTACTCCTCACTCTATAATCTAGATTTGGAGGTACCAGACCGAGCAGAAATGGAGGAATACCTAACATCAATTGGAATGCCATGCCTGCATATAGCGGTTAGTGAGGAGTTGGAATCACCAATAACAGTAGAAGAAGTGAGAAGAGCAATATATTTATTGGAAAATGGGAAAGTACCAGGACCGGATGGCTTTACGGCCCAGTATTATAAATCACTCTGCCCAGAATTAATATCTTTCATGGTTAAAATGTTTAACGAAATGGGGGATAAATCACTCTTCCATACCGAAACAACTAAAGCCACAATAGCAGTGATTCCAAAGGAGGGTAAAGATTTGAAACAATGCGGTAGTTATAGGCCGATATCTTTGCTGAATGTGGATCTTAAAATATTTAGCAAGATATTGGCCCTCAGACTGCAACAACATCTTCCCTCTTTGATTCACCAAGATCAGGTAGGCTTTATTCCAACAAGAGAGGCAAGAGATGACACTATTAGGTTGCGTACACACGATCGAATATATTTGAAATTTGCCCGCTGGGAAAACATGTCCACTAGCCCGTACACACGATCGGATATGTCCTCTGAAACGGTCCGTCGGGCCAGTTTCAGCGGACATATCCGATCGTGTGTACGGGCTAGCGGACATGTTTTCCCAGCGGGCAAATTTCAAAGCATGCTTTGAAATTTTTCCGCCGGAGACATGTCCGTCGGATATGTCCGCTGGTTAGTACACTAACCAGCGGACATAAATCTCTGCGCATGCGTCGAATGGATTCGACGCATGCGTGGAAGTATTTCACTTCCTCGTTTGGTGACGTGGCAGCGTCAACGTCACCGCCACGTCACCGCGTTCCCTGGCCGAGGGGATTTTCATCCGATGGTGTGTACACACCGTCGGACGAAAATCCGGGAGGAGACATGTCCGCTGGAAACGGTCCATCGGACATATTTGAGCGGACATGTCCCTCCGTGTGTACGTGGCCTTAGAGCTATTAACTTGATGCATATAGGAGATTTGTCTAAAACCCCTAGTGTCTTCCTTGGGACCGATGCGAAAAAAGCCTTTGATCGGGTGGGGTGGGAGTTCATGTTCTCAGTCTTATGACATATAAAATTAGGAAAGAAGATGGTTGGAAGGATTGCAAGCATGAATAAGAGTCCCATGGCGCAAGTAAAAGTAAATGGAGTAACCTCGTCTCCCTTTAAGATAACAAATGGGACAAGACAAGGTTGCCCATTTTCGCCCCTGATATTTGCCCTGACACTCGAACCTTTTTAATGTAAAATACGCCTGAATAAAGATATTAAAGGAATCGAAATAGGGGGAACACAACATAAACTAGCAGCATATGCTGACGATATGCTGTTCTCAATAACAAATCCGACAGTGTCATTACCGATTCTGATTAAAGAAATGGAAATATACGGCAGACTTTCATACTTTAAAATAAACTGTAGTAAATCAAAAGCCTTGATGATAACAATACCAAAGGAAATATCAAAAGGAATAGGTCTTAGTTATAAGTTTAAATGGGCAGCTCAAAGTTTGAAATATTTGGGGACAAGGATCGCAGCGACCTCAAAGAAAATGTACGAACTGAACTTTGTACCGTTATTGAGTAAAATACGTGAATTATTGGAAAGATGGAATAAAGGAATGTTTTCCTGGTTCGGAAGGAGTAACATAATTAAGATGAACAAATTGCCTAAAATATTGCATCTCCTTCAGGCAATTCCGATTACATTACCAAGATTTTTTTTTAAGAATTTACAAACAGCATTTACAAAGTTTATATGGGCAGGTAAGCAATCAAGAATAAATAGGTCACTGCTATCCTTGCCAAAGTGATATAGAGGCTTGGCTGTACCAGATATTTTTAAATATTACCAGGCAGTTCATTTGGGTCGAGTACTTGATTGGTGTAAACACAAGAATATAAAGATTTGGCCAAACCTAGAGCAGGCACAGTGTAAGGAATTACTAAGTAGAGCCCCCTGGTGTTATAAAGAAGTTACAACTAATATTAAAAAACACCCAATAATAGGAACTACTCTACAGATCTGTCACAATCTATTCTCTAGGGAACTAATATCTATGCATAACTCACCCGACACCCATACTAGGTAATCCGCGATTTGTACCTGGCATACAGAAAGGACCCTTTATGGCATTGATTGAGAGAGGGACATATCAGATATTTTCCATTTCAGAAGTCGGGGTAATTGGCCAACAATAAAGGGCTTGATGGATAAAAATTGACCCTATCAGTTGGAGTTCTGGCAAGCAGCCCAATTAATACACTTTTTAAATACTCAGGTGATGCCATGGTACCGGGATTGAGTAGCCCATTAGAAAATTTCCAGTTGCCCTTTATTCAGAAATGGGAAACAGACCTGGGGAGGACTTTCGAGGAAAAACAAAAAACTTAAATGATACAAGCTATATTTAAGACAGCAACCTGCACCAAAATGCAGGAAAGTAATTATAAAATAATTGCTCAATGGTACAGAACTTCACATAAGTTACATAGATATTTCACGAATATAAAAAGTGAATGTTGGAGATGCAAGGCAGAGAAGGGAACAATGGTACACATCTTCTGGACCTGTTCCAGAATCAGCGGGTATTGGGGGGACGTCCGGAAGATTATTCAAAGATTTTGTGAGAAGGTTATACCGGAAGACCCAGCTTTCTTCCTCCTGCATCTGTGAGGCCGCGTACACACGTCCGAGAACCTCGTCGGGCTAAACCCATCGTTCCGCCCGACGAGGTTCTCGGCCAGCCGTCGAGTCCGTCGACCAGGCTGTCGAAAAAGGCGTCGAGCCATTAGTCCCGATGGCCCGTCGAGGAAATAGAGAACCTGCTCTCTATTTTGGCTCGACGCCTCGCTCGACAGTTTGCTCGGCGAAAACGTACACACGATCGAGCTTCTCGGCAGAATATGGATCGCAGCGAGCTTCTCGCTGGATTCTGCCGAGAAGCTCGGTCGTGTGTACGGGGCCTCAGATACTGCCTGGGGAATAGACAGGAACTCACTATTGCATCATCTGTTGAATGCTGCTAAAGCATGTATACCGCTTAAATGGAAACAAACACAACCCCCTACTTTGAGCATGTGGATTAGGAAGGTGGAAGAAGTGAATAGAATGGAAGACCTGATTTGGACAGGTAGGAAATAAAGAGAAATATACTGTAAAATTTGGACACCATGGAATGATTTGATTCAGTCTGAGGAGAATGAGGGAATACTGGAGGGGGAGTAGGAGACGGTGGGAGGGGAGAGGGAGAGATATAGCCTTTTTTTTTGTGGGGTTGCTTTGATTTGATTTTGGATAATGGTTAGGATTGGGTAGGCAGAACATGGGAAGTAACATGTGGATAAGGAACTATTAGTACTAAGGTGGAAGGGAGAACGGGGAGTCGGTAAGATACTCTGGAAGGACATGGGAGAGCGCCCTCCCATGACCAGAAACTAAGAAATTGGAAGTTTTTTTTGTTTTTTTGAGCGAGATTAGAGGTCGTTTCCAGGGAGCTTTTTCTTCTCGCCATGAACCAAAATTGGGATCCAATGGCCCAAGCTCCCGGCTCGGTAGGGTGGGAGTGCAGGGTGGGGAGAATAGATCCCAATGGTAGGAATGTTATTGCTTGGTTTCTTTTCTTTTTTTCTCTCTCTTCTGTATTTCTTGCAGTTGAGATAAATGAAAAAGAGAGACTGTATTGTATTAAGATAACTGAATGTATTTTGTTTTTTAGCCAATATGAATGTTATCTCCCATGTTTTGTATAATTGTTGGAAAATTATTTAAAAAATAAAGAAATTGTAAAAAAAAAAAAAAAAGTTTCGTAAGAGACATTTTCACTTTTCAGTCTGTTACAGCGTGACAAATGTGCTATTTCTATTACAAACGCTACTTTTACCGAAGGTGCACGGGTTTCTTAGCATACACACGCTCGAGTTTCTCGACGAAAAGCAGCCCGACGAGGAACACGACAAGCCAATTTGACTCCCGTCGAGGAAAAAAGAGAACTTGCTCTCTTTTTTGCTCGTCGAGTTCCTCGACAGTTTCCTCGATGAAAAACGTACACATGACCGGTCGTGTGTACGAGGCCTCAGTTTACCTTACAGATTTTTCTGTAAAGGTGAGCATGCACTTTAATTATTCTGATTGAATGTTCACTCTGCAAAAGAGAATGAATGGAAACTGACATCAAGTATATATGACAAACACTTCAGGCGTTATTTGTGACTTGTGAATGAATGCAGGGACATGTTTTATACATAAATCTAGCTGTATATAAATATATACCGTAATATATATATATTTTTTAAATGGCCTGCAAATGTATTGAACATTTTTTATTCTGGCTTATTTTTTATTTTTTATTTTTTCTTGTACAACAAATGTTATCTAATCTCCTAAAAATTAACAAAAACATGAATCTTGTGTGGGTAAAGCATTTAAAACCTTTAATCTTTGTCTGCAGATATTTTCTCTGAAATTTCTTGATTCCTCTTTACCTACAAACTCGGCACCAATCTCACCGTAATGCCTCAAGGAAGCTTTTCCCAGTTATGAGACAGTCATATGTGATGTTTTACAACTAAACATCCTATTACAGAGTGTGAGCCAAAAAATGGATTCTAGCTAACAATGATGGTACTCACGCTGAGCTTTGCTGATGTCAAAATAAAAACAGTGAATACCGCGTGTTGTAATTTAGCCTGCATGTTCAGCACTTTTTTACTTCATAAGCACAGCTATTTCAATTACTTTAAGAAAATACACAGATAACCAATGTATTTCTATTTCCCCATGCAGCCTTATAGCGCTCTGCATAGGTTTTTGCAATCACCAGAATTCCCAAGAGAGCTTATCATTTAATTTTGATGTATGAGCCAGAGAGATGATGTCACAAGGGTCACAACACATAAAGAAGGTTTGCAGCATCTCAAAAAACATTAACCCCACCGTGGGGCCACTCATTCTTCTTTATGTGTATCTGATTCATGTACGTGACCTTGTGGCAAAATATTAAAACTGATGAAGGGAAAAACCTAGGAAGAACGGTAGCCTGATATCCCAAGAGCTTATTATACTGCACCTGCAAATAATTAATATAAAGCAAATTTTGGTTGACATGATAGAAGCACATTTCTTGAAAGGAAGTAAAAGCCAAGGAATATTCATTTTGTCCCCTGTAGCTTTCAGTGAGCAGAGCCAACATACACTGCATGACATTTGTTATTTGGTTAATGTAGAGAATGCTCCAAACTGAAGCAGTTGACCTTTTAGTTTTTCTCACAGGCTTGCTCAAAGTCACTTATAGCTGGTTTTATTCACTAATTAATGTTTTGCCCTAGCATCTCTTACCTCACAGGCATCTTGATTAGTTCTTTTCCCTCTGTAATATTAGCAAAAGTCAAACTACACTAAATTCCTTTGTATGCAGTAGACTATTCAATAAAAGCAAGGGTTCAGGATCTAGTGTTCTTTGTTTTTGTTCTGCATTTACTAATTCACACAAAGGCATCTGGCAGACAGATAGAGCTGTCAAGCACTTGAAGACGTATTGCATTTCAACATTGCAAGTTAAACATCCTTGATAAATAGGACCCATTGCATTTAGTACATATTCCTGTTCTGATCCATGCTCTGGTTGCTGAGCTTGCATGGTTGACAACTACCCCTTCTCCCAAAAGCTGCCTGACCATGTTGCTCAGAAGGAGACAAATATCGAATGAGGTCTGATTGACAATGCTCATCTCTGGCAGCAGGTACTCACTGCAAATGAATGTGGTCATTCAACACATCGGGGGGGGGGGGGGGCGTGGGGCAGATCAGCTCGCTCGGATCAAACAAAAGCACTCGCAATAGTAGAGAATCAGTCAGCACTGGCATAGATCAGCTTAGATCTTTTTTACATATGGCTTAGAAAATGAAAACCAAAATATGATTGTCTATCCTTCAAAGTTTGGCTCTCCACAATGTAATCCCTTTAACCACCTCAGCTCCTGAAGCTTTTACCCCCTTCCTGACCAAGGAACTGCGCTATTTTTACTGGTACACAAATAAACTTTTATCTTCTTTTCATAAAAAGATAGCTTTCTTTTAGTGGTATTTAATCAGCACTGTTTTTTTTTTTGCAATATAAATGAAAAAATACCAAAAGTTTAGAAAAAATATATTTTCTACAATTTGTTATAAAACATATCCAATAAAATAAAATATGTTCATAAATTTAGCTTAAAATGTATTTTGCTTCACGTCTTTTGTAAAAAAGAAATAAAAATAAGTATATAATGATTGTTTTGTGTGAAAGTCATAGCTTATACAAACTATGGTATATACTGTACTGTATATTTATATTATTATTTTAAAAATTAAAACATTTTTTTTTTTTTTTTAATTATCAATCCTGATCTCATTTTTTGAGGCCCTTAAAATGCCAGAACAAAAAAAAAGTCAGTGGTCCTCAACCTTTTTGGCATCGGGGAACTGCTGCGGGGAAGAAAATTGTTGGGGCAAAATGCTGGTGTTTACATATTGTCTATAATTGGTAGAGAATACAATGCAATATCAATTGTTTACTATTTGTCTTGTTTTATTTTATTTATATGATTATTTCTATCTATCTATCTATCTATCTATCTATCTGTACATACACACACATTTAATTTTGCCTTTTCATTCATTAACCATATTATAATTTTTTTATATATCCAGTTCATCCATTTCATTATTCATTTTTATTTATTACATTTTTATTCTATTAATTTTCATTTATCAAATGTATTTGTATTTTTATTTTCTGGTTTATTAAAAACATACGCTGTTGTTTGTGTGGCCAATTTCATATGTTTACATTATTGTTTTATTATTCACATTTTCTTGTATTACTAAGTGTCAAGGTTTTACAATAGGTTCTTTGAGTTTTTTCACCATTATACTTTAGAACAGTATATAAATATATATATATATAAATATATACACAATGGTGGCCTTTGGTCAGTGAGGATTTAATGGCCCCATTCCAATTGCCCTTCCCCATTGCCCTATGCACTCCTTGCCCCCATATTGGCTTTTAAATCTCTCTGTTTGCCGACTGTGACTTTCACAAAGCGCATTCACGTGAAACGCGTAGTGTAGCTTGAGTTCCACACTGGTCCCCGAGCTCCTTTTGCATTGCAGTTTTGGTCAGCTTGGTCAGCTTGGTACATCATCTGTAAGAGCCCATCCCGGCAATAGCTCCTCTCAGCTTCTCTCGGCTTCTAGACTTGGCATAGGGCTGCTCCACCAATCACAGCTCACACACCTGTGTCTACTACATGCTGTCAGAGTGAAAAAATGGCAGCAAGGTTGCAAGACAGCAAAGTTGCAAAAACAAAAAAGAGGTGTGACTTTATATGAAGCTTGTGGTGACAAATTGGATACAATTGTGGAACAATGAACAATTTATTGATACATAAAAAACATATTTACACACATTAGTTGTACATACAAATGAGTGCACCAGCCACGTGGTGCCAATTTCTTAACCCGATAATAGCCAGTGATAACATGATTTTGAACATTAATCACATGGTACAGTTAGGGGGTCCACCATATTCATAGTTTGGGTAAAACCAATACAAAAAATATCATCTGTGCAGTCTATGGTCTTTGTATTCCCTATAATTGTAAAGATAGTGAAAAGCATATCTCAATGGACGCGTAATAGGACACACAATATTGCTAGTAGCTTGAAACTTTTCGCGGCTTTAAACCGCTCATCAGGAGCAGACATAGGGAGCATTTGCAATAGAGTAGGGACTAGGTAAGTAACTATGTCAGGCATGGGCAGAAGAATATAAACCCCCCGCAAAACCATATAAAGTGACTTACAGATATGTGTGCATTGGAGCATATGAGGCCACAGACCATAGAGCCACCTGACAACATCATCGGGGGCAGGGAGCCGAGGGGGCATGTGTAATGGCGGTGGCGGCGCCCAACAGGGAGGAAGAGTCCAGGCAGATAAGGGCCCTCCGAGCACACCTAGTGAAGACATGAATGTGAAATGAGAATTGATGAATGGGGGATGGGAATATGGGAATGAAAATATATAAAAGTGAAAAATGAAGGATAATTTTAGACTATGTGAATGAACTAAGAATGGTGAGAGAGTGGACTGGATAAGGGAAAGATGGGACAAAGTGAAAAGTAAGTGGGTGACAGAACGGGAGTGACAGGTAAGAGACCATGGTAAGGGTCACCAGAATGCCCAGTGGGAGCGAGAAAATGTGCCAAATGAAGTCCAAACTATACCTGTGTTGAGGATAAAACAGGGTGAGTGAAAGGCCATTCGAGCAGTGTAAAGGTGCACTCGGAAAGACCCAGACCCCACTAGGGCAGCCGCCCATAAATGCGTAGCCGCCAACCATACCACGCCCCCTACGTCACAGCACATGTGCACCTTTACACTGGGCACACATTAACTGCTGGACTGGCCTTTCACTCACCCTGTTTTATCCTCAACACAGGTATAGTTTGGACTTCATTTGGCACATTTTCTTGCTCCCATTTTGTCAATCTGACAGGGATGGAGGCGCATGACTTTACCCAGTCACGGCTTCATTTAAAGTCCCAATCTCCCAATCCCCCTTCAATAATCATGCTGTCAGAGTGTTTGAGTGAATCAGAGCAACCTGTAAGCCCGCGGACCACGGCTTCTCATTATTCTTCACTGGCGCCACAGCCAGCCCAGCTAGCCCAGCCAGCCCAGCCAGCAGGCTATTGTAGAGCAGTTGGTCACCTTCACACGCCGCAGCTTCTCTTTTCCTCCACCAGCACACCACCCAAAGCAAGCCCAGAGAGTGCCTGTGAGCAGGTCCATTGTCAGTTATTGGGAGCTCCCGATGCAGCAAGATTATTTGCTCCTCCTATGCTTCGTCGTTCCACCTATGGATGCCATCAGCCTCTCACTTCCCCTGGACCTTTAGTGAAATCATAGGCACTTTCCAATTTCATTTTATTTACTTTATACTTCCCCTAATATTTACTACCCTATTACTGACCATTTGATTGTGTTTTTGCAAGATTATTTATTATTAAACTTGGAATGTTTTATCACTACCACTGAGAGATTTACCTGGTATTCATTTAACCCACGGAGCGCTGACTTTTTTTAGTTTTTTTTGCTGAATGTCATATCCTCCAGATATGCTTGTGGTTCAGCTGCACTGGGTTTATAATTAATTCACTGCTCATTCCCTCAACTTTTGTTACTCAATCCCTAACGCCACCAAAGGTATTTCCTTATATAACTCTATTCTCCAGAACAAAGACATTTTCCATAAAACCAAACTCATGTCTCAATGGGAGCATGACCTTCAACAATCTTTTACTGATGCTCAATGGCATGTAGCTATACGTTACTCTCAGCAAGTTACCCATTGTGTTACCCACTGGGAAGTATCCCATTTTTTTTATCTAAATGGTACTTAACTCCTTACTGCCTAGCAACGTTTTACCCTAACTATTCCTGTTGTAGAGAATATGGATAGCCTGGCACCCTCCCACATATATTCTGGTATGCCAGTTATTGGAACCAAGCCTTACAATTTACAGCAGGGATCCTCAAACTACGGCCCTCCAGCTGTTGCGGATCTACACTTCCCATGAGGCATTGTAAAACTCTGACATTCACAGACATGACTAGGCATGATGGGAATTGTAGTTCCTGAACACCTGGAGGGCCATAGTTTGAAGACCCATGATTTACAGTATATCCTGAGCCATGGGAAATTTAACCAAACCACTATCTTTCGCAATATTATTGTAATTATTCTTATATCTACCATGATGTTTATCACCAGACTCTGGAGGTCCAACCATGCATATAACCTTTCTGAGCTTATAGCCCTGATAAATATAACCTACCTCTATGAAAGACACATAGCCCTTAGAACTTCATGGGCCCACGTGACTCCTTCGACCCTTTCTTGACATTCCATTTACTGTTATCATCAAATGCTTTAAAACTTTAAACATAATTTTTTTTTTTTTTTCTCCCCTTCCCCTTCCAATGATCATATCCAATTTTCATTTTTTTTTTTTTTTTTTTTTCAAATACTAGATCTCCTGTCTATCTACACGATCAAGGTGTCGCTTGTGGTCTATGTCAACCTGTGTATTTTAGGTTGGGTGGTTTTGCTCCCCCTGGTGGCAAGATATGAGATGGCCCGAGATATCCTGTGGTCAAAGGGTGAGCTTAATTGTTTGTGCCTCTGCAGCCCAGTAATATCATATTTAATGTGTATATGCATATTTTGTACCTACATTTCATGTATGTATAAAATTAATAATGATGTTTTTCTACATTTTGTAGTCTAATCAATTTAAAAGCCGTGATTGTTACCATCTACCCTTGAGAAAGCTTATTATAAGCGAAACTGTCGGGACACAACAATCAACTGTAGGCTGAAACCTGATTCTACTTATCTCTGACCGATCATTTGTTTGTTTTAATATTCATAGAATTTTTGTGTTTTCTGTGAATAATTATTTCTTTATTGTATACTGAATAAATTATATTTTCTACTTTTGTACTTTTCTGGTCTGTACAATATTTTCTTTCTCTTGCTAACAATTATTACTTTTTGCTAATTGCACCGTTTAGAAAATCCCATTTCTTTCCCCCCTCCTTTTTTCCATCATCAAATGCTGTTTCTTGCTTTTTTTATCATTTGTATGACTGTGATGACTAAGTTGTACACTGATGGTTTATTTTAGACCCTGTATATGTGATCCGTATATTATATTATGGACTCTGTTCTCTACTTGTACGGTTTATAAAACCTTTAATAAAAATCTATTGTTGAAAAAATAAAAATAAACCCCAGAGTGTATTCTTGTCTATGGAATCATGTGATGGCATGGCCTGGTCTATAAATCTGCATGTGAACATACAGGTCTAGCTGTGGCTCTGCACTGGTAATCATCATGTGCTGATTTCTTAGAAAGTGACTACAAATGCTTCTTTATTGATAAATGAGCTATTCACAATTTAATGAATACTTATGAAAATACATACTTGTCTAACAATAACAGCTTCACAGACATGTGTGAAAAGGCACTTCACAGCTTTTTAACACAGTCTATGTTACATATTTAATCACATGCTATGAGTGTGCAGACATAACATAAGTTTAGTATATAGCTGTGTACTGATTTTTTTCTTAAATGTTAAACATTGTGACAAATCATGTGACAAATAAATAGAAAATAGTGAATTGATGTCATATAATTTTGCTGCAAAAGAAACAAAAGCATGGGATGAAGGAAAAAATCCTGTATCGCCGCACTCCTCGGAAAACGATGTCTTTTTTTAAACATAGGCAAACAATAAAATTTCAATAGAAAATAAAAAAAGCTGGTTGAAAGGGACCTCACACTCCTAGCAAAAAATACCACAAAGGATACAACTAACAACCTCACTGCAGGCGAAAAAACATCCCTTGAAGGGTTAAAATCAGATCACTCTATAGTCATTAGAAATGCTGAGAAGGGTGGGGCTGTGGTAGTCCTAGATGCAACTTCTTACAAGGCAGAAGCATTACGTCAGCTCTCGGACACTAAAACCCATCAGAAACTCAAAGGTGATCCCACGGAACCCGGATATTTACGAGACACTAAACAGCTGCTTCACAAAATGGAAGACTTTGTGTGGAAGGAGAATTTTTGCTGGATTACTTGTGATGTGTCCAATTTATACTCCTCCATCCCACACACCCTTGCTTTGCAGGTGGTGTCTTTCTTTTTGAAAAGATCGGGACGCTTTTCACTCTTGCTCCAAGAATTGATTGTGATGTGTTTAGAATATCTTCTCACCCATAATCTCTTTATGTTTGACTGGGACTACTATCTCCAAAAGTGCGGAGCCTCGATGGGTGCTAAATTTTCACCATCCTTAGCGAACCTCTACATGGGGTGGTGGGAGAGGCTCCGTATTTTTGGACCTGGTAGCCCCCGCCGTAGTGACACGGCCTTCTACTGTAGGTACATAGATGACCTTTTGTTTATTGTTTCTCATCCACATGTAGACTTACAAGAGTGGTTAACCACTTGACCACTGGGCACTTAAACACCCTTCCTAACCAGACCAATTTTCAGCTTTCGGTGCTCTCACAATATGAATGACAATTACTCAGTCATACAACATTCTACCCATTTGAAATTTTTGTCCTTTTTTTCACACAAATAGAGCTTTCTTTTGGTGGTATTTGATCACCTCTGGGTTTTTTATTTTTTGCGCTATAAAAGAAAAACGACTGAAAATTCTGTAAAAAAAAATAAAAAAATCTTGTTTCTGTCATATTAGCGGGTTATTTCTCACACACAGCATATGCATACCACAAATTACACCCCAAAACACATTCTGCTATTCCTCTCGAGTATGGCGATACCCCATGTGTGGGACTTTTACACAGCGTGGCCACATACAGAGGCCCAACATGCAGGGAACGCCATCAGGCGTTCTGGAACACCCAGACCAATTCTGACATTTCTCTCCTACATGGAAAAATCATCATTTATTTGCTAGAAAATTACATAGAACCCCAAAACATTATATATGCTTTTTTAGCAAAGACCCTAGAGAATACAATGGCGGCCGTTACAACTTTTTATCTCGCACGGTATTTTCGCAGAAATGTATTGAACGCGTGTTTTTTAAAAAACTGTTTTGTGCGTAAAACAAAACAGTAAAGTTAGCCCAATTTTTTTTCATAATGTGAAAGATGAAGTTACGCCGAGTAAATAGATACCCAACATGTCACCCTTCAAAATTGCGCACGCTCATGGAATGGCGCCAAACTTTGCTACCTAAAAATCCCCATAGGCGGTATTGCAGAGTATTGGGGTATTGCAAAGTATCATGCAGGGTATTGGGGTATTGCCGAGTACTGGGGTATTGCCGAGTATTGGGGTATTGCCGAGTATTGGGGTATTGCCGAGTATTGGGGTATCGCCGAGTATTGGGGTATCATTGAGTACTGGAGTACTGGGGTATTGCCGAGTACTGGGGTATCGTTGAGTACTGGAGTACTGGGGTATTGCCGAGTACTGGGGTATCGTTGAGTACTGGAGTATTGGGGTATTGCCGAGTATTGGGGTATTGCCGAGTATTGGGGTATTGCCGAGTATTGGGGTATTGCCGAGTATTGGGTATTGTTGAGTACTGGGGTATTGTTGAGTACTGGGGTATTGTTGAGTACTGGGTATCGTTGAGTACTGGAGTATTGGGGTATTGCCGAGCATTGGGGTATTGCCGAGTATTGGGGTATTGCCGAGTATTGGGGTATTGCCGAGTATTGGGGTATTGTTGAGTACTGGGGTATTGTTGAGTACTGGGGTATCGTTGAGTACTGGAGTATTGGGGTATTGCCGAGCATTGGGTATTGCCGAGTATGGGGTATTGCCGAGTATTGGGGTATTGCCGAGTATTGGGGGTATTGCCGAGTATTGGGGTATTGCCGGGTATTGCCGAGTACTGGGGTATTGCCGAGTACTGGGGTATTGCCGAGTATTGGGGTATCGTTGAGTACTGGAGTACTGGGGTATTGTTGAGTACTGGGGTATTGTTGAGTACTGGGGTATTGTTGAGTACTGGGGTATTGTTGAGTACTGGGGTATTGCCGAGTACTGGGGTATTTTGTGGTGTATTGGTAGATTGTATTGCCGAGTACTGGGTAGGTATTGCCGAGTACTGGGGTATTGCCGAGTATTGGGGTATTGCCGAGTATTGGGGTATCGTTGAGTACTGGAGTACTGGGGTATTGTTGAGTACTGGGGTATTGTTGAGTACTGGGGTATTGTTGAGTACTGGGGTATTGTTGGGTACTGGGGGATTGCTGAGTATTGTTGGGTACTGGGGATTGCAGGGTACTAGGGGATTGCTGAGTATTGTTGGGTACTGGGGATTGCAGGGTACTAGGGGATTGCAGGGTACTGGGGGATTGCAGAGCTGGGATGTTTTGAGGGATGGCTGGATCTGTGACTGCATTTGTCACAGATCCAGCCACAGCTCAGCTGCTGACACCCCGCTCCCCCCCCCTCTCCTCGCACACTGTACAGAGCGGAGAGGAGAGGGAGGAGAGGGAGGAACCGGCGTCATCAAATGACGCCGGTTTGTTTACAAGTGATCGCGCCGTCATTTGACGGCGCGATTACGTGGTAAACGGCCGCGATCAGCGGCAATTTACCGTGATCCGTGATGCGCCGGGTCTTCTAGACCCGGCGAGCACGGACACTTTCGTGAGCGCGTCCCAGGGGACGCGCAATCGCGAAAGTGAAGGACGACGTCCCAGGGACGTCGTCCCGAGGTAACCCCGCCGCGCCGTAGCAGTAAAATGCCTATGGCGCGGTGGGCAAGTGGTTAAACTATATGAATGACAATCAACTCAATTTAAATTTTACGGGAGTTCTAGACAAGAAATCCATAGAATTTCATTTTTTTTTTTTTTTAATACAAACGCTTTTATTGAGAAAAGTAAAAGCATGAACAATAAGTAAGCAGTGAAGGAAGTACAATGTGAGTATCATGTAACAAAGTATCATCACAGGCAATGGACCCACATGGTCAAGGTGCATAATAGCAGTTACATAACCTGGGTGTCAGGTGGCGTCAGCCCGGACAGGGAGAACAGCTTATAAATCTAGGGTAACAAGGGCCTCTCCACCCGTCACGAGGCTACTGCTCGGATCATATACAGTATAAGAGAAAAAAATATATATAACGAAGATACAAAACAAATAACCCAAAGCAAAAAAAATTATAAAAAGGATACAAAACGACATCAAAATCTATACCATATCGAAACAGGAAACTCAGAGCAGGCTACGGGAGGACACTGTCCAGAGTACTAGCCTAGGTATAAATAAGTGGGCGGGAACAAGGAGGGAGCAGACCAATCTAGTGATTCGAAAGTCACAGGGACCAAGGCACCCATTTCAAGTCATGCATAGAGTCCATAATGGTATGGAAGACCCTCTCCATGATCTGGATAGTGGCCATACGCTTAATAACCTGTTCCCAAGGAACCCCAGGGGCCTGCCAAAACAGGGCAATGGACCAATGGACTGCACTGAAGAGAGTGTGAGATAATTTCTGTCCAGCTGGGGTGGAGCCAGGTATTTCTGCAAATAACAAGCACATCTGGTGGGTCAGTGGAGTCCTAACTCCAGTGATATCCACCACCTTATCAAACACCCTCTGCCAAAGGTCCATCCATAGAATTTCTTGATGTCACACTGACGGGTGAAAACAGTGCAGTTGTTTCCAACCTTTACAGGAAACCCAGCGCTGGGAATACCCTCCTACGGGCTGATTCTAGCCACCCGGGACATACCATAAACAGCATCCCGGTTGGTCCATTTTTAAGATTGAGGAGGCTTTGCAGCAAAGAATCAGACTTTGATCAGGAAGCCATACACATGTCCAATAGGTTCAAAGAAAGAGGCTATCCAAGAGCCATAATAAATAGGGGCATATCTATAGCCAAGAGACTACAAAGAAAAGAGCTGCTCTTAGATAAACCTCCTGGTCATGACAAACAGGGCCGTACAAAAAAGCATAAAGACCAAAAACTATACTACCACTTTTTCCACTCCATACAGTTGTGAGTTTCACAAAATAAAAAAGATTGTCACCAAATATCTTCCAATTTTGTCTAATGACCCCATCTATTGTGAAATTTTAAAAGGGGGTGTCCGCACTGTATCCAGAAAGGCTCCATCCCTCAGCAGTTTGCTATCCCCCAGCCTTTTCAGCAGTAGACCTACTTCCACCAATTGGTTATCCTTCAATGGAACATTTAAATGTGGTGGTCGCAGTTGCACATACTGCCCTTTCATTCAAAAAGGGGACACCGTCATCTCCACCTCCACAGGGAAATCGCAAAAGCTACACTCCTTCATAAATTGCAATACACGATATGTAGTATATGTAATTACATGTAAACTTTGTTCAATACAATATGTTGGTAGGACAACTAGAATACTTAGGCCTCGTACACACGATCAAATCTGTCTGCTGGAAACGGTCTGCTAGACCGTTTCAGCAGACAGATTCGATCGTGTGTACGGGCGAGCCGACGGATTTGGCCACCCGACAGATTGGAAAGCATGCTTACCAATCTGTCGGCTGGGAACCCGTCCGCCCGACATGTCTGCTGGTTAGTACGCTAACCAGCAGACATGTCTTCTCGCACACGCGCCGAATGGTTTCAACGCATGCACGGAAGTGTTTTACTTCCTGGTGCGGTGACGTGGCGGTGTCAACGTCACCGCCACGTCACCGACACGTCAGCACGCTGTCTGCTGGCGGGGATTTTGGTTTGCTCGTGTGTACACGCGAGCAAACCAAAATCCCAGCAGACAGATTTGTTCAAATCGGTCGGACAGACCGTTTTGAACAAATCGATTGCCTCGTGTGTACGAGGCCTTAAAGATCGCCTTTATGATCATTTATACGACATCGATAAGGACCATGCTACCAATGTCGCACGGCATTGGAACATTGTTCATGACAAAAATACTTCTAGTTTAGTCATCCAAGGACTAGAAAGAATTACAACACCAGCCAGAGGTGGAGATAAATTTAACATACTGTGCAGGCAAGAAGTCCGATGAATTTTCATTCTTAATTCCAGACGCCCTTCGGGGCTCAACTTTGAGTGGGATGTGTCCCACTTTTATTAGCTGGGTCCGTTTGGCCTATATTACTTCACACCACATTATACACAAAGTATATGCCTTTCTGTTCTGTCTCAGATATTCCCATTGTGCATACTCTTTCCCTTTGGCCAAACTTTTTTGATTACTCCACCCGAAAATGAGCAGGCATTTTTCTCTTTATCTAGCACTTTTTGGAAGGGAGGAAGGGAAGAAGGGGGAAAAGGGAAAAAAAAAAAAGGAAAGGAAAATGGGGAGGAAAGGGGAAGAAAACGCCAGGTCGCCCTTCTTTGTGCTTTTTTTTTTTTACATGTAGCCTCCATTGCAAGCTGGAATCATTATTCCAGTGGGGGAGGGGGGGGGCAGGTTCAAGAGACTTTAGGAACATTGCGGCTCCTTTACTATTTCTCCTTCTAAAGTAAGCACAAAGCTTGTGCTCTATTTCAAATAAGGAAACAAAAAATAGGGGATAATTGTCATTGGAGTTTCTTAAAAGAGGTTCTGCACTTGACACATACCACTGGGTCATTTCAGGTTTGGTTTTCGTTCATTATGTCCATTATGTCATTTTTTTTAAAGGAAAAAAGAGGTTTCTTCGGAGCATACATATTGCTCCCCTTTTTCCCTTTTTCTTTTTATGTAAACATTACAAGGATTATTTATGTCCAATAACAACATACAAACCAGAAAAGCCCAGTGATATAGTGCATGGTATCATAACTACATATATACCATTTTAATCAAAACATCATATTTTATATATATAAATCTTGCTTGTTTTTAGACATACTAAAGGCTGCAGTCTTCAGAATTCTCACATTCTTTATCTATTTATTCCATAGCCACATATGTCTATTTTACAACTCTTTTATAACTTCACACCATCTTATTATCATTTGTTTTGTTCTATTTGTTCGTTTTTTACACTGGTTATGATATATATGTGTCTCACACATGGGGTTTTTCCTTCCTTTTTTCTTCTTTTTTTCCCTTTCTCTTGTTTGGTTTATTATCAAGAGATTGAGAAACAAGATATTTTTCATCCACAAAACTTT
The DNA here is from genome assembly GCA_029574335.1 of Rana kukunoris. Lineage (NCBI taxonomy): Eukaryota > Metazoa > Chordata > Amphibia > Anura > Ranidae > Rana > Rana kukunoris. The sequence continues at coordinate 245,030,447 of CM056059.1, forward strand.
TTTTCAACCCCACATACAGGAGCACCACATGTGTAATACATCAAGGATATTAGTGTTCCTTTGACTAATGATCACCTGGAAACGATTGGTGAAACGCCCCATTTCACCTCATTCCCTCCTCCATTTAAACACATTTTGATCATTTGTTCACTAGCTACGAGTAAGCATCACATGATGCGAAACATGTCAGCCCTTTTCTCCTTGTCCACTCACTGCATGCATTTTGGCTGTTTTTTTCTATTGACATTTTATTGTTTGCCTATGTTTAAATAAAGACATCGTTTTCCGAGGAGTGCGGCGATCCAGGATTTTTTCCTTCATCCCATGCTAATTGTGCACAGCCAGCACCCTCTTGGTTTGATTGGGACGGAAGCAACGGGGATTATTTGTTTTATGGAGCGGTACACATCTCTTTACAAAAGAAACAAAAGGACTGTAAATAAAGAATTCAGTGATATACTGTAAATTTTAGGTTAATATCCTGGACTTTAAATATAGCTTCAATAAATGACTGACATTTAAATAAAATGTAAAATTGTATTAAAAATAAGATAAAAACAAATTGTTACCCATAAAAGCACATTCTTAAAGCTAAACTCTGGGTAAACCTAAAATACATACAAATACGCAATTTAATATATATACTGTGTATATATATATATATATAAGCTGTTTTACCTGCCAAATGATTTGTATATACAATGGACCAGATTCAGGTAGATTGGCGCATATTTAGGCGGGCGTAGCGTAGCGAATATACGCTACGCTGACGAGGTGCAGAGCGGCGAGCACACTTTTCACAATGGTAATGCTCCCAACGATGCACCGGCGTAACGTAATTTCGATGGCGTAAGGCAGCGTAAGTGGAAGTGGGTGTGACCTTATGCAAATGATCGTCCGAGCGTGGTGCAATGCTTTACGCCCGGCGTATCTAAAACGGCGCATGCGCAGTGACATGGATGTATGATTTGTGTCCCTATGCGCATGCTTACAACTACCCCAGCACAACTTCCTGGGATACCCTGGCCCACTGGCTTACGCCGAGCGCATAAATACGCCTAGACATGCGCCCGTCCGGCGCAAAAGTACATCCTGCTTGTTTCCCCCCCTGAAGCAAGGTACTTTTGCTGGGCGATGGTGGAAGCTAGGAATGGAGGCAAGGAGAGGAGGAAGAGGAACTTTTTAATGGAGGAGAGGGATTTTATTGGGGCTGGAATTGCCAAATATGACAAGTCCCTTCATGGTGCCCAAAGTGCCCAGACCAGCAAGGCACGGAAGAGGGAGATTTTGGAGGAGATCACCCTTCAGGTCAATACAGTAGGGCATGAGACCAGGAAGCCCAAAGATATTGCCCAAAAAAATAATGATGTGAGATGGAAGGTCCGAGACAAGCTGGCGCTTATAAGGAGGCACACCAGGGACACGGGAGGAGGACCAGCCACATCTGTGCGATTGACGGATGAGGAGGAGGTCATCGCCCAATGCCTGCAGTGGGAGCAGGTGGAGGGCATTGAGGGTTTTGACTCCGGTGACCAGGCCTTGAGTAAGTGTGTTTTATCTCCTATCCGGTGTGTAGCATGTGAGGGGGTGGAATGGAAACATGTGCCAAGTGTGTGGGTCCACCAACATGTGAATGTTTTGTGTCATCCATCGATGTGCTGGAGGGAGCTGGGCTGTCGTTGGCTGCTGGGCGACCCACGCCAACCCCAGAGGGGAGTGCCCACACCTCTCTTGAGGAAGTGGTGGAGGAGCATGGGGACCTTGAGGATGTTTTGTACCTCGTGGAGGATCCCATCATCCCTGTGCCCTCCCCACCCTCCTCCCCCATCAGGGAAAGCCCCTCACCCTCCTCCCTCATCAGGGAAAGCCCCTCAAGGACCTCCCCGTACACACAACTCAAAGCCTCTCCTGCCCCCAGAAAGGCAACCCGCAAAACCAGGGGTGTTCCTGAGGCCATACAGGAAACGCTTGCCAGGGATCAGGCCCGCCAGACCCGCCATATGGGTGCTGTCGCTGTGGAGATGCGGCGTGTTGCAGACAGCCTGGCATCCATGTCCCAGATACACGACAGCATCCAGGATGTGAGCTGTAACTGTGCTGCTGTGGTCACCAGCCTTGGGGAGCTGCAGGCCACTACAGCAGGCCTTGCGGCAGAAGTCAAGAGCCTGGCAGTGGCCGTCGGGGCGAATATTGCTGCCATCGTGGTGGAGGGGAGGCAGACAAGGCTGCTGCTGGCGGACATGAATGCGGTCCTTACCCGCATTGCCCTGGTGTTGGAGGGTGGGCAGCCATCCAGGGAGAGTCCAGGGGATGCTCCTCCACCTCCTGATGCCCCACCACCACCTGAGGCTCCCCCAAGGCAGTTAAGGAGCCGGAGAGGTGGCACCAGGCGTAGCCCACGACAGGGCAGATGAGTGCCTTTTTTGATTTGTTTGTTTTGCTCACGTGATGATTTTTTTTTGTTTCTGTGTATACTCAGGTTTTGAGTTTCTAATTTTATTTTTGATACTCAGGTTATGAGTTTATTTATTTTGTAGTATCTGCACATGGTGAGGAGTGCAGGCTACAGTGTGACTGGTGTGTGAATGTGGGGGTGGCACTCCTGCCATTAAGTTTTGTCACCCTGGGTCGTCGGGGAGAGGTTATCCCCATGACCGTGTGAATGTGGTATGAATGGACAGTGACATACTTGGGGTCTTGGCGCGGCGTTGCTGCTCCCAAGTCCTGCATGGTGGACTTGGGCCAATCCAATGTGATGTGGATGTGGTGTGTGTGAGCTATGGACCACAGTGGTGTGCATGCTTGCATTGTCCATGTGCCATGATGAATGTGTGTGTTTTTTTTTAACAACAAGGTTGGACTTTATTGAGTCAAAAAGAAAAAATAAAAGAATTATACAAGACATCCAAATACAGTGCATGCATGGTAGGACAGATAAAATACCTATGAGAAACATTACTGGTCGAATTAAGATCCATCTAGAACATGTCACAGCAGGGTGGAAACAACTCATCTACAGGACATACTTCCCAGTGAGAGAAAAAGGAGGAGAGCGGAGAAGGGAGAGGGGGGGAAAGAGGGGAAGGGGGAGGAGAAGGGGAAGAAGGGGAGCAGAGAGGGGGCAGGGGGGAGAGGGAAAGGGAGGGGGCAGGGCGAGGCCGGGCAGCCCAGCAACAGCACTAGACATGGGGTAAATTCTATCATAGAGGATCAATCCATGGCCCCCACACCCGTTCAAACTTCAAAGGACAGCCCCTGTTTAGGTACATCATTTTATATAAAGGAAGGGTAGCGTTGACCGCATCCATCCACATTCCCAAAGTGGGGGGATTCCTAGATGTCCATTTGACCAGAATAGCCTTCTTGGCGTAAAAAAACAGTAGCGACAGCAACAGCTTGGTGAACCTAGGCCTCTGTTCATCATCCTGCACCCCCAGCAGAGCCAGCTCTGGGGAAACCGGAAGACTAAGATGGAGGCGGACATTAACAGTTTCAAAAACTGCGGACCAAAAGTCCGTCAGCCTGGGGCAGGACCAGAACATGTGAATATATGTACCCTCGGAGGTATAACATCTAGGGCAGCTCGGGGAACGTTGCGGATATATCCCATGCAGTCTCTGAGGTGTAAAGTATACCCTGTGCAAGAACTTAGTTTGTATTAACTTATCCCTGGACGAGATCACCAATTTATAACTATCCTCAAAGCAATCATCCCAGGTCTCCCTGTCCAAGGACGGAACATCTCCCACCCACTTCCTCCAAAGGGAGTCCATCTTAGGGGAGTCTTTGGTAAGGAGTGTCAGGTACAAGGAGGATAAGGTCTTTGACAAAGTGCTCTGAGCCAGGAGGTCCTCCACAGCGTCCGCACGAAGCACAGGCGGGATGGGGAACTGAGCCCTGAAGGCATGCCGCAGCTGGAGGTACCGGAAGAACATCCAGGGCGGCAAGCCAAAGTGGCCCGACAAATCCTGAAAGGACAGCAAAGATCCCCGCTCCACAATGTCTCGTAGCACCCTAACTCCCCAGCGGGCCCACAACTGTGGGTCCGGCAAGGAGCGAAAGTGGGCGAGCGTAGGATTCCCCCACAACGGGGCAAAGGGGGACCAGTGACCCGGGGACAAAAAGCGACGCCTGGCCACGCCCCACACCCGAAGCGTAGTTCTCGTCGGGCCAGGCAGCGCGGGGTATGGAGAGGGTCCTCTATAGAGCAGATTACTCAGTTCAGCCTCAGGAGCCGCACCCCCACCTCTCGTGAAAGCTGGATAGTGACAGACAATGGGGCATGATCCGATATACCCCTAGAGAGTATCTCGGCATCGACCACCCTGCGTAACAGACCAGGCGAGGCAAACGCCAGATCAATACGAGACATGGTCCGGTAAGTGCTCGAGAGGCAAGTATACCCCCTGGTGGAAGGATGCACCTGACGCCAGACATCCGTCATATGAAAGGCAGATGCCCAGTCAGCAAGTCCATGCTGCCGAGGGCCAGAGGCACGAAGCCTGTCCAGATCCCTGGACACAACCAAGTTAAAGTCCCCCATGATAAGCACATTGTCCACATTATACATAGTAACCAGTTGCATAAGGGAATGAAGGATGTCCAGATCCACCGGGGGGGGCAGATACACCCCCACCAGCACAAAAGGAATCGCAGCAATCAAAGCATGCAGGAGCACATATCTGCCTCCCGGGTCCAGCTTCACATCTAGAAGCTGGAAGGGAAGGGACCTATGCACAAGAATGCTAACGCCCCTGGCATAATTAGAGTAGGGTGCATGATAGTGCGCACCGACCCATGCCCTCCTCAGACTCAGAACTCGGGAGCCCATCAAGTGTGTCTCCTGCAGGATGCACACCTGCGGGTGAATTTTTCTCAAGTAATTAAGCACTAAGGAGCGTTTCACCGCTGAATTAAGACCCCGCACATTCCACGACACTACCCGACAATTAGTCATAAGGCGGGTTATACATTAGTGCAGAGCCGACCCCGGCAGCACCCAAGTCGGGCCCAGCACAACAGAGGGAGGAGAGTTCCTCCACCCCCGTCCCGCCAGGACCGAGCAGGGCGCCCAACCAAGAACAGCACCTCAACAACCAGTCCCTACTAGCAGCACATAAATACAGTGATGACCCATACCAACCAACAGAGAACATGCAGCAGAAAAATATTAACAAAAAAAACATGAACAACCAACACCGAACAGTGTCAGGAACCCCCAACCCCCCCCCACCCCCCACCCCATGCACCTCGAGAACATGAGGAGCACTTAAACCCCAAAAAAAACATATTGCAGGAGCCTAAAACAAAGGCTGGGGGCGTGTAGCCAGTGTCAAAATCCTCCAGCAGCCAGAGGGCAAAAGGGAATGCAAGCACAAGTCTCTCCCCGCCGGCCCCTGGAGTGATGTAGTGCAAATCAAAGGTCCTCCATTTCTCCCGCCGAAGCGGGGGCACAGTCTTAACGCGTTACAAACAAGTACTGGCGGGGACAGCGGGCAAACTTAATAGTAGAGGGGCCCTCCAACAACAGCCCAGGCGTGCAAGAGGAACCCACCCCACCCCAGCAGCATCCGCCAAACAGTCCAAACAGTGTATGAGACAGGGGCAGACACAGTTAATGGACAAGGTGACCTATACCAGCCGTGTCGGGGCAGATCACAAAAAAGGAACAGTCCCAGTCCAGCAACATGGCCCCTACACCCACAGTCTCTCCAGGGGGGGAATCATAGGAGCTTACCCGATATAGACACCAGTGTGTGCGTATCCCCGCCAGCCTATTAGGGAGAGCAGTACAAGGCATCCATCAAGGCAGAAGATCAAGGTAATGTATCCACCCAAGCAGAGGCATCTCTCGGCGAAGTAAAGAAGCGTACCGTTTCTCCATCCACAACCCGCAGCTTAGCTGGAAACAGGACGCTATACTTAATGCCCTTGCGGCGGAGGGTAGCTTTTTTTTTTAATCAGTAAATTTTTATTCAGGTTTTCAGATTACATGACAGACAAACATTTAGTCACGCAAGGAGTCGCGACGTATGGGTAGAAATAATGCAGTAGTGATATGGTAGTCAAACAATGTCTCAAATAATACAATAGTGAGTAACAATGAGTAATAAGGCACAGTAGGTACACTAGTTCCAAAGTATAGACAGGTATTGAACCAGGGGATCTATAAGGCATATATGCTAGAGGGTCTTCTCCTTCACCGGTCACCCCCAATTGGGTTCAAGGCTGCGACCGGGGCCGGAGTCGACCCTCCTTGGCTGGAGCAGCACAGGTATTTCAAGGTAAAACAAGTGGAGACATGCAGTTTCGTTTATACCAGGTGGACCAATCGTGCCACTTTCTAGCTACGCTAGCTTTATACACGTCCCTGAGTGCTAATGTCGTCTCGTAGGTGTAATGTAGTTGGGTAGTTTGTATAACATCTCCTACAGTAGGTGGTAGTGGGCGTTTCCAGTTCCTCGTTATGCATAGTCTAGCCGATAAGAGAATGTGTAAGATAGTGTGTTTTGACTCAGCAGGGTATCCCTCCATACCTAGTGACAAAAGTGCTAGCCCAGGCTTGGGGTGAGCTACAGAGTGCGAGGCCTCGGAGATCACTTGGAAGACCGATGTCCAAAAGGGGGTTATTTTGGGGCAGCCCCAGAATATATGGAGCAGGGTCCCCTGAGAGCCACAGTTTCTCCAACACCTATCACTCTGCCCCTTACCGAATTTAGATAGCCGTGCCGGGGTCAAGTACCATCTCAGTGAAATTTTTGAAGAGAGTTCCCAAAGGGTAGAGCAACTAGTAACTGTATAGACTGATTTGCAGGCTTTGGCCCATTGTTGTGAAGTGTAGGAGCAACCTAGGTCTGATTCCCATTTAAGTAGGGGGGTCGTTTTCTCAAATAAAGTTTTTTTTTGGAGAACATTATAAAAGAGCGATATACCTTTCTGGGAAGAGGAGGGGTTGTTGAGGAAGAGCCATGTAGGTAAGGGTATGTAGCGATCCCATTGGGGGGAAGTAGTCAGGAAGTGTGTAGTTCTAGAGTGCAGGTATATATCCTTGTCAGGCAAGTTGTATGCAAGTTGTAAGTCGGAGAAGGATTTGGGGCGACCTTTATCTAAGATATCATTTAAAAATAGTATGCCGTGGTCATGCCATTGTTTATAAGATATCATAGGTATGTGGTGTTGTAAGGTCTCAATCGGGATCTTCAAAGCTGTATTGTCGGAATATCCATGGCAGAGGTGGACAAATTTATTCCACGTCTTGACCGTGGCTGCCATAGTAGGAGATACAGAAGAGGGGATTTTAGTGGATGTGGTGGTAAACAGCAACCATGGGGCTAGGCCTGTGCCAGGTGTGAGGTTGGATTCCAACCGCCCCCACGCGGTGCACGGTGTGGCTGTAAACCACTCCCTGGATTGGGTAAGGACGGATGCCATGTAATAGTGTTGGAAATCAACGTATCCAGTGCCACCTGCTTTGCGAGTTTTAATAAGGGTGGATGAGCGCATCTAGCTCTCTTACCTTGCCAGATATAGGAGGATAAGATAGACTGGAGCGATTTAAAGTATTGGGCAGGGACAGGAATGGGTAGGGTCCTGAAGAGGTAGAGGATACGGGGTAGATGAAACATTTTGAATGCCGCCAAACGACCTGTCCAGGACAATTCCTGGGACGCTAGTTTGTGGAGATCAGATTGAAGCTTGGTGCGAAATGGGATATAGTTGTGGTGAAACAGGTGATAAGGAGCTTTGGTTAATTGTATGCCCAGATATGTTATGCTTGTATCAGTCCATGAATATGGGAAACGCTGTTGTAGTAGCAGAGTTGCAGGGGTATTCACGCCTAAATTTAAAATATGGCATTTGGAATCGTTAATCTTGTAATAGGACACTCTACTAAAGCGGGCTAACGTCTCTTGAACAGCTGGGAGTGAGGAAGATGGGTCAGACAGCATGAGTATGACGTCATCAGCGAATAGGCTGATTTTTTGTTCATGTCCTCCTGCCGAGATTCCAGTGACAAGCGGATTCGATCGTATGGACTGGGCTAGTGTTTCCATTAATAAGTTGAAAATTAGGGGGGACAGGGGGCACCCTTGCCTAGTTCCATTGGTAATTTTGAAGGGCGATGACAGAGAGTCTGCCGAGTAAACTTGGGCCGAGGGGTTAGAGTAAAGGGCCATGATTGTGTTATGTATCTGTCCCTTGAATCCAAACTTCAAAAGAACTGAGGATAGGAACCCCCAATGTACCCTGTCAAATGCTTTTTCAGCATCTAGAGACAGGAGTACAGAGGGGGTCCCGGAGAGTGTTGCTTGGTGAATGACGTTCACCATTCTTCTTGTGGCGTCCGACGCCTGTCGGCCTTTAGTGAAACCTGATTGATCAAAGTGGATAAGTGTAGGGAGGATGTCGGTCAATCTGTTGGCTATTAATTTGGCATATAACTTGGCATCTACATTTAGTAGGGAAATGGGGCGGAAGTTTTGAGGTAAGGATGGGTCTTTGCCCGGTTTCGGGAGAGTGACTATTATGGCATTCAGCATGTCTGGTGGGAAGGAAGAGACCGCTGCAGCTGAGTTGAACATTTCGCAGAGGGTGGGGGTTAGGATCTGACTGAATTTCTTATAATATTCCCCGGTGAACCCATCGGGCCCCGGTGATTTAGCGTTGGGAAGGTTAGTAATAGCGCGGTTAAGTTCAGTGTGCGTAAAGGGGCGTTAAGGGTCTCCAGTTGCTCGGGAGATAGGGAGGGGAGGTTAACAGTCTCCAGAAATGAGTCTATGTCGTGACAGGACGGTTGATGGGTGGATGTGTCATTTTTTATATTGTATAAATCAGCGTAGTACGCACTGAAGGCGTTAGATATTTCATCGGGTTTCATTAATTTGGCTTTGGTGTGAGGGTGAAATAGATAAGGTATTTTCGCCTTAAGTCTATGGCCCCGTATTTTGGACGCTAACATTTTACCTGCTTTGTTTCCCGTAGCGTAGAATGTGGCTCTAACTCTCGTATAGGCCTTCTCAAAGGATTCTAGCAGTAAAGAACGCAGTTCATGTCGTAAGTCAAAGATCTTGGCCTGAAGAGAGGGAGAGGGACATAGTTTGTTTTGGGAGTCTGCGGAGTCAAGTTCAGTAGTGAGCTGATCAATCTTTTTTGCCCTGGCTCTTTTGGCTCTAGCACCTAGCTGTATAAATACGCCCCGAATGACGGCTTTATGGGCGGCCCACACGACCACCGGGTCAGACACGGAATGGGAGTTTATGGAGAAGTATTCCTCCAGACGTTGTTGTATAATGTTGGCAGTGGATGGGTCTCGGATCAGGGAATAATTAGCTCTCCAGAGATAGGAGTTAGTCTGTGGGGACTTTGAATCAATAGTGATGCTAATCGGGGCATGGTCCGACCAGGTGGTGGGGTGGATCACCGAGTCCGAAATTCTGTGGAGCAACGATCGTCAGATAAAAACAGGTCTATGCGCGAGTAGGTGTTGTATCGCGGGGAAAGGTAAGTGTAATCGCGTTCGCTCGCGTGACAACACCTCCACACGTCAAACAAATCATTAGTAGAAATAAAGTTTTTCAGGGGAGGTATGTGCCTTTTTGCACCTGCTGTGGAGTCCAGATCTTGATCCGGAACAAGATTAAAGTCCCCGCAGATCAGAAGGTGCCCCTTTTGGGAGCTCTTGATTGTTTTCAAGACAGATTTAAGAAAGGACATTTGTCTTTGGTTTGGAGCATAGATAGAGGCCAATGTGTATTGGATGCTGTTGATCATGCATATTAGAATAACATATCGGCCTTCTGGGTCAGAGATACATTTCTGTAGTTGAAAGGGAACAGTGTCTCTGATGGCGATTAGTACTCCCCTTTGTTTTTTCGAGTAGCATGAGTTGAAGATGTGAGGAAATTGTTGGTTTTGGCAACGTGGGTGCAGATCTTGGAGGAAGTGAGTCTCTTGGACGCAGAGGATGTCGCATTTAAGTGAAATAGCCGTCTTCACAAAGACGAGCGTTTAACTGGGTGGTTTAGCCCCTTTGCGTTTAGGGACAAGATGGTGAAAGACATGGTGCTGGAACAGGGGTGTAAAGTGCAAGGATTAGACTTACAGTTAGAAGAGGAAGTGCAGCCGAATTCGGACCTCCTGAAGATGTAGTGACAGGTCGTGCGATGAGAGGGAGCACTCAGGGAACTGGTCTTATCAGATGGCTGTAGTGATCAGGTCTTGGACGTGTAGAGGAATCCCAGTGGCGTGTTAGGAACTACTGTGCGGCGATTAAAGATAAAAGATAGAGTTAATGGAAAAAAAAAAGAATATTAAAACAAGTAACAGTTCTCAGCAGGTCAGGATGAATCTCGAGCTGAGTAGGTTTGGGGTAAAGTTCAGGCTCCAGGAGCAAACGTAACAACAACAATAGTAAATCGAGCAACATAACAAACTGCCTGCCGGCATAGGATTTGTGGTGCCCTAAGCCTTGTATAGGTTTAGGCAATCAATGCGAGTTGGCGGTGGAGCGAGCCTCGTGGCGGGTTTTTTTTTTGAGATGAGGAGGATCTTCCTGGTGGGTCAGCGCATTCTTCCGGAGGTTCCGGATGATGCCCCATGAAAGTAGCAATTTTGTGCCCCCTTGTACTGTGGATATGGTATGCGGAATGCCGTTGTGGGTCACCAAAATCGTGGCAGGGTGACGCCATTTGTATACGATCTTGTGGTTCGCCAGAGCCTTGGTCACAGTTTTCAGTTGCCTCCGCATCTGAAGAGTGTGTTGGGACAAGTCTGCGTACATTTGAACCTCAGCATATGGGGCAGGGAGCTTCTGGATAGTGCGAGCCTTGTATAGGATTTGTTCTTTCGCTTGATAAAAATGGATGCGCATGAGGACATCCCTCGGGACCGTGTCAGCGAGGTGGCGTGGTTTAGGAATCCTGTGGATGCGGTCTATAGTCAGTTCAATAGGGGACAAGTCGGGCAATAGAGTGGAGAACAGATTAGTTGCAAAGGCGCGGAGGTCCGTAGGAAGGACAGTTTCTGGGACCCCCCTCATTTTTATATTATTGCGCCTAGATCTGTCCTCGAGGTCCGCTAGTTTTATTTTAACCCATTCAGTGTCATCCCTGTGGGCCTCATTGGCATCGACTAGGTCATTCACTATGTCGGTACATTCCTCCATCTTTTCTTCCATATATGTCACCCTGTCTCCCATATGCTGCAAATCTGTGGAGAATCCCTGCATTAGAGAGGACAGGTTGGTCATCAGAGAGGATTGCAGGAGCAGCAGCATATCCTTCATGGTTGTGTCCAACACAGGCTGCCCTGATGTGGGGAATGCTGCTATGGAAGACTGTAATGCGGCAATGGCGTCAGCGTTATGCAGGGGTTACTCACGGTTCCGGCCTGGAGTGTGGTGTCCAAGCGCATCCGCGCTTTCGCTGGGCTCCGGGTATCCGGGGACAGTGGAGGGGCATTTGAACGTGGTGGACGTGGAGGGGATGTCAGACCTCCTTCCGAATCACCCGGACCACTACCAGGAAGGTCTGTGTAGGCCGAGGATGTTCGCCGTGAGGTGCCGTCAGCGCCATCTTGGGCAGGTCCACGCCGCGCTTGCTGGAACGAGAAAGCTGAGAGCTTTTGTATAAACCGTTCCTCCTTCCGCTTGCGGGACATCGTCTCTCCGAGTTCCAGAGGGTGTCCCACGGCAGTTTAGGTAGTCGATGGAGCGGGCAATCTGCCTTTTCGTCGTCGCTTCAGAGCCGGCTAGCAGGAGCTCGGGACTTATGCTGCCATACTGCTCGCGCGCAAGCCACGCCCCCCGCGGAGGGTAGCTTTAACTGCATCAAAGGAGCGCCGCTGCCTCTGGGTCTCCATGGTGTAGTCCGGGAACAACAGCAGCTTCCCATTGCGGTATGCCAGGTCTCCGGTGGCCCTCGAGGCTCGCAGCAGCTCGTCCCGGTCCCTAAAATTCAGCAGACGGAGTATGAACGTACGGGGGGGCGAGCCCTCAGGCCCCGGTCTAGGGGGAACCCGGTGAGCGCGCTCCACAGCGAAGTATGAAGACAGCCGAGCCGCAGGTACCAGGGAACGGAGGAGCTCTTCAGCGAAAAGGGCTGGGGCACGACCCTCCACCCCTTCAGGCAATCCCACTATCCGAATATTGTTGCGGCGGCTCCTATTTTCGGCATCTTCTGCGCGGTATTCAAGCGCCTTGACCTTCGACTGTAGGGCCCTAATAGAGGCATCGTGATCCGACACCGTGTCCTCCACCTCACTCACACGTCGCTCGGCCTCCGACACCCTCGATCTGATCTTGTCGAAGTCCTGCTGGATCAGACTGACATCCAGCTGGACTTCCTCTATCTTGTTGGTCAGAGCCGCCTGACACATCGTGATCGCCGCCATGACTTCAGGAATACCAGGAGCAGTAGGTACAGCACCCTCCACGTGGTCCGTTTGCGACGCCATGTTACAGCGGCGCGCTGTAGGTGCCGGGGAGACAGCAGTCGGCGTAAGATCCTCTGGGATGGAAGCAGGAAACTTCAGTTTTGTTGCCTTCCTGCGCTTCCCGAACGCCCTGTATGACATCCAGAGCACCGCTGAGCCCCGCAGCAGGGCCAGGCAGGAGGTAGGGGAGAAAAAAACGGATCACACTCCAGGAGAGCTCAGGGAACACGTCCGCTCAGTCCGCCATCTTGGCCACGCCCCATGAATGTGTGTGTTTAACGTGCAAAGATGGCTACCACGAGGACCCTCCTGACTGCTTTTCCCTCAGCAGACGGGGTAACCTCAGGCAGGGGGGGGGACTGTGTGGTAGGGGGGTCAGGTCATCACATATGTCAATCTCCAGGCCCTTTCTCATGGCGTAGTTGTGCAGCACACAACATGCACCGATGATCTGATACACAAAGTTTGGGGAATACAACAGGGCCCCCCAGACGTATCCAGGCATCGGAAACGCGACTTCAGGAGGCCAAATTTGCGCTCCACAACTGCACGGGTACGTATGTGTGCTTCATTGTATTTTCTCTCTCCTCTGGTTTGGGGATCCCGGAATGGAATCATGAGATAGGGCCCAAGTGCATATGCGGAGTCACCTGGAAAGGAAAAGACAGGAGGATGTTAGCCGTGCATGTGCCCCTCGTGATGTCTGCATCATGGGGTCAGACAGTCATGCCTGACACCCATGTCACCCACCAACCAGCCAGCTGTCCTTGTACACGTTCTGTTCGAATTTTGTTGGGTTGTTGCTTTGACGGTATATGTAGCTGTCGTGGCTGGACCCGGGGTGTTTGGCACGGATGTGCCATATGAGGTATTTGGCATCGGCTATCGCCTGTATGTTGATGGAATGCCAATGCTTACGATTGCGGTATATGTGCTCTGTGGCACGGGGGGTGGGGCCGTAGTGCCACATGTGTGCAATCAATGGCCCCGATGGTGCATGGGAATCCTGCAATTCTGTAGAAATCCTGCATTGCCTTCTGCTGCAGATGCTCATGGGTGGGTTTGATGATGTGGTGGACACATCTGCTCATGGTGGATTGTGACATCCCAGCCACGACTCCACTTGTACACTGAAAAGATCCACTGGTAAGGAAATGGAGTGTTGCCAGTATCTTAACCAGTGGCTCCACTGCTTGTGAGCGGTGTGTCTTGCTGGTGATGTCGTCATGCAGGGCTGTGGCTAATTCCAGGATGGCATCAGGGCTGATTTTGAAGATGCGATACACCTCCAAATTTCCCATGCCAAAGACGTTAATGCGCGTTCGGTATATCCTCTCCCGTGCCCTCCTCCTCTGTGCCTGTGGCCACAGTACCAGTGCTAGGACCACTGCTGCCCCTGGCCTGTTGGCATACGGATGTGTTGTCCTGCAAGTGTGGTTGCTCAGTTTGTCTGTAACGGTGCTGCTGTAGCTGCTCTCCAGCTGACCTGTGCACGTCTGCTGCTGACTTACTCCTGCTCTATAAGGGGTAACTTTGCGCCGGACGTACAACTTACGCGCGGCGCGCGTAGCCAGCGTCGGGCGCAAGTACATTCGCGAATCGGCGTATCTCCCTCATTTGCATATTTGAAAAGGAAATCAATGGGCACGCCAGATGCGTTCAGCGTAAATATGCGCCCACGATACATCGGCATAGGAAAGTTACGACGGTCGAAAGAAGCCTATTTTCAGGCGTATCTATTTCTGTGGGCACAGATTTGACCGCGCACATTTTGAGTTACGCGGCGCATGTTCGAGATACGTCGGCGTAAGTCCTACCTGAATCTGGCCCAGTATGTCCATTCAGTCTTGAAATTTACACAGCTCTGGCACACAGCTCAGCCCCAGTGAGACATGAGAACCACATATTCTCTGCTGCTGTTCAATAACAATTACAGATCTTGTCCCTGCCCTCACCTTGTAACTGGAAAGTGACAACGAAAACAGTACACTGGTTGGCTCTGTGTGTGCTGTCATTCTTCCCCCTATCTGAATGCTGTTAAGCAAGGGATTGCAAGAAGCTGATACTAAGTCAAATTAAGGTACCATATTTTACGGACCGGACGTATAAGACGACCCCCTAATGCAACTTTATTTCCTAATTTTTTGCCTATACTCACTGTACAGGATGACCCTCCTTCTGAGGCAGGACGATCCCCCATCTGAGGCTTCATATTGCTTCTCAATCGAAGTTGGAGCCATACAGCACTGAGTCAATCACGGCAAGCGATGTATTCTATTGAATACAAAGCCTGCTCGGATTGGCAGAGACTGTAACATCATCAGCCTACGCCGCTCTGACTCACTGTAATTCAGCCTGCTCAGATTGGAAGAAGTTGTCTCCAATCCGAGCAGGCTTAGCAGGCTCTGTGTTCATCACAGGCTGCATTGCCTGCCGTGATTGGCTGAGCGGTGCAAACTGTATGCATACAGTATTACCGAGCATCCCAGCGGCACTGACATCCATCTGGAGGCTGCTTCACCCGGCGTATAAGACGACCCCCAGTTTTTGGATGTGAAATTTAGATGTGAAAGGCCATCTTATACACCGAAAATACGGTACTTATACTGTTTGCATTTGCAAAAATACATTTAATGATGTATTAGCCACTTGCCGACCGTGCTATAGCAAAATGACAGCAACAGCATGGTTGGCCAGTTCTGGGAGGGCACCATATGACCTCCTGTGATGGCACTTCCTGTGTGCCCCCTGGGGAGCACATTGTCAAGTGATCGCTATGTGCCTTGGTCACAGTGAATCACATAACGGGGTAAAGGGCCAATCTTAGCGGCCCTATACCAGGTGATTAGCGATCACTTTGTAAACAAAGCTGGGTCATTTTAGTTCTCTCCTTTCCTCACACCAATACCGAATGTGAGGAAAGGAGAAATTAGATCTGTGCTGTGAGTTTTTGTGTGCCCTACAGTGCCCATCAGTGCCCTACAGTGTTCATCAGCGCCTATCAGTTCTGCCTCATCACTGCAGCTTATCAGTGGCACTTATCAGTGAACATTAGTGCCTGTCAGTGCACATGAGCACTGCTTATCAGTGCTGATCAATTCTTCTTCATCACTGCAGCTTGTTTTTGCACATCAGTGGCACTTAGTTCTCATCAGTGTTCATCAGTGCTGCCCCATCACTGCAGCTCATCAGTGCACATTAGTGGATCCTCATCAGCACCTATCAGTGCACATAAATGTCCATTAGTGCCCATAAGCGCTGCTTCATTACTGCAGCTTATTAGTGCACATTAGTGGTACTTAAAAGTGCACATCACTGCCGCACCATCAGTGGATCCTCATGAGCGGCCGTCAGTTCCTCCTCATTAGTGCACAACAGTGCCAGCTTATTAGTACCCACCCACATCAGTGCAACCTTATCAGTGCACATCAGTGCAAACTCATCAGTACCCAATGGTGCAGACTGATCAGAGCCTATCAGTGCAGCATTATCAGTGCACATCAGCACTTGGATGTTGGGACCCTGTATGTGGCCAGGCTGTGGTATCAAAATACTCAAGAGGAGTAGCAAAATGTATTTTGGGGTGTCATTTTTGGCATTTACGTGCCATGTGTTAGACATATCTTTTATGGACAACTTTGTGTTAAAAAAAAAAAAATGTTCTTTCCACATTTTCCAAAAAACTTGTGATAAAAAAAATACATGTTCAAAAGAACCTTTGTGGCATATAGAATATACATTGAGGTGTTTGTTTTCCAAAATGGGGTCCTTCAAAAGTGCCGCCCGACGAGGTTCCCGGTGAGCGGTCCAAAAAGCTTGTCGAGCAAAAGTCCTCATTGAACAAGCATGCTCTTTTTTTTGGCTCGACGAGCTTCCAGACGGGACACTCGTCGTAAGTGTACACACGACCGAGAACCTCGGCAGAATATGTCTCCCAGCGAGCTTCTCGCTCGATTCTGCCGAGAAGCTCGGTCGTGTGTAGGTAGTCAAGAAATTAGATGTGTAGTTTATGGCCCTAAAACACCTAAAGGTGCTCCATGTATGTTGGCATTCTTAGCATACTCAGGAGGAGTAGCAGAATGTGTTTTTGGGTGAAGTTGCCTATGCTGTTTGTGAGAAATAATTTGGGCCTCAAGAAATTACTTTCTCACAGACCAAATAATATACACTGATTTGGGCTATTTTTTTTCCAAAGAAATGTAGCAGTATACATTTTGGTCAAAATGCATGAAGGAAAATTACTTATTTGCAAAATGTTATAACAGAAAAAAATATTGTTTATTTTCAAAATTGTCAATCTTTTTTTAATTATAGCGCAAAACCCCCCCCCCCCCAAAAAAAAAAACACAGTGGTGATTAAATACAATCAAAAGAAAGCTCTTTTTGTGTGATAAAAAAAATGGCAAAGTTAATATGGGTACGGTGTTGCATGACTGAGTAATTGTGATTCAAATTGTGATTGCACTGAAAGCTGAAAATTGGCCTGGGCAGGAAGGGCAAATGGTAGACAAGGGTTTATTTATTATTGAGCTGCATTAATTTGTGTATTTTGCACCTGTATGGATTCCAGTTTTAAATGTATACAATGAGTAAACATTTGAAACTATAGTGATAATATCTAGTATACCGCAAATCAAATTGAGTATCTACACAGACAATTTCCCTACTTTCCTTTTCTCCTTCTACTTTTTTTCTTTTCTACACTTCTTCTACATGTCTTCTCATATTCCCTTTACCCCCTTAAATTACATTTTGTATGCAGTTGTTTATGACTTGGTTTAGCACCTCTAGCAGCCCCGGGAGGGCTCGTCTGCATTTATATGTATGCTACTGATGACTGTTAAGCCGCGTACACACGATCGGTCCATCCGATTAGAACGGTCCACCGGACTGTTTTCATCGGTTCACCGATGAAGCTGACTGATGAACTGATGTGCCTACACACTATCGGTTCATGAATCGATCGTGTCAGAACGCGTTGACATAAAACCCAACGACGTGATGAAAAAAACAAGTTCAATGCTTCCAAGCAAGCGTCGACTTGATTCTGAGCATGCGCAGCCTTTTAACCGATGCTTTTGCATACTAACGATCGATTTTGACCTATCGGTTAGCTGTCTATCGGTTGAATTTTTAAGCAAGCTATCTGTTTTTTGACCGAAGGATAACGGACCGATGGAGCCTACACACGATTGGTTTGAAGAATTTGAAGAAATACTAATAAAAATATATTCAAAAATATACTCAACCTAAAGTATATTGCAGACAACAATAAGTATCTTTTTACTCATTTTGTGCTCATGGCTAAATTCTATCTCCACATGGAAGGGTTATAGTGTAGATATCAGAAATTAATGATACAGCGGTCTAGACATTCATCTAGCATATATTTATATATTTACAGTGTTCTACAAATGTAACACAAAAAAATATGATTTTTTGTACTCACCGTAAAATCCTTTTCTCTGAAGTCCATGGACGGACACAGCTCCTTAAATCTTGACAATTGGGTTATGTTCCCTGTTTACAGGAGAGGACTAGGCAGAAACATGTTAGACAGTTAAATACATGTTACTTTAACAGAGTTGAACAGCCCCCCCCAGGGGGCGGTCCCTCAAGAAATAACCCTCCTCCCTGCAGTATGCAGCCTCAGTTAGTAACAAGCAGTACAAACCTAAAAAAGAGGGGTGGGTGCTGTGTCAATCCATGGACTTTAGAGAAAAGGATTTTACGGTGAGTACAAAAAATCCTATTTTCTTTTATCGTCCATGGATGGACACAGCTCCTTAAATCTTGACAAGTGGGACATCCCTAAGCAGTGTAAAAAACAAGGGACGGGAACAGTATCAGTAAAACCAATTTTAACTTCACCCCAAAACAAGCAGAGCTCCTCAACAGAGTAGGTGCAACAGTAAACAGCTGCCTGCAAAACCTAGCAGCCGAAAGAAGCATCAGAAGATGCACTCACAGCAACCATGTAAAATCTGGAAAAATCTGGAAAATCTGGGCGTGAACAGCCCATAACGTTCGTAATTCGACGAACGGTCGAACATACGATGTTAGGGTCGAACATGAGTTTGACTAGAACACGAAGCTCATCCCTAGTTGGATTCTTAAAGCCCTAAGCATCGTCTATAGGACCGGTCAGGCTTTTGTTTGCACAAGAAATAAAGTAGCTGCATCTATAGCAGGTACCCCCTCATTTCTTAGTGAAACCTTACTCCATAGGATAAAAGAGAGAAAACTGCTTAGGAGGAGAAAACTGTTTATCTGGGTGAACCCAGTCATCATACATCAGTTTATCCAGCAAGGAATGAACTGGAAAGGAGCATTCCAAAGAGGAAGCAGAAGGCAACTTGCAAGTGGCATGCACCATCTCTGCATAATATTGCATCTGCATCTTTAGCGACTAAGAAGTCGCAGGAAACCTCTCATCCTCTGGTCCTCAGACTGCACATGATCCTCATCTCCAGAGAGGTCCTTAGAAGGCTCATCTGATGAGAGAGCCAAAGCAGATGAAGGGGGATCTACCCTGTTTTCTGCTATCTTTTAACCTCCCTGGCGGTATGATTATGTCTGGAATTTTATACCAAAAGCAGTACAATTTTTTGCATGAAAATTTGGTGATATGTATTATAGGCCTGCAATTCTTAGTAATTACTTACTTAAACCTGACCAAACAAGACTCTAGTAGACATCCCAGATGTGATAAATTTGAAACACAATTTCATGAATTATAATCTAATAAATAATACAATTTTATTCAATAATGTAATGAAAAATAATGAAATTTGTCAAACAAATAAGTTCAATAAACATCCTTAGTGTGAAACATTTTGAAGCATGGAACTGGACAAAGTCTAACGTCGCAATCAGGACAATGGTACCTTGTTTCTTTTCTTATTTTTTTTTCATTGCCATCTCTCTTTGAACAGCAAACCACGCACATCCTGGTAGGCGCTGCCTTTCTTGCGGTTGGCGATATATAGTCCATAAAATGACGACCTGTCAGGCGTTCTGGGTTGACAATGTCAACAGCATGTCGTCCGGGTCTGTTCGCAGCTACTGGTGGCGTCTGGTGGTTGACAAAAATCTGCTCAGCCACCTTTCAGATAAAGTCAGAATGAACAAGAGGTATGTCACTCTTTGCTCTATAAAGGATATAAGAATTCCAAAGGCATTGTTCCAGGAGATGCCTGAAAATCTTTTTGTAATTTTTGTAATATTTTGTAACGGTCAGGGGTTAACGCCGTTTACAATATTCCATTCCACCAACCCAAGACAGCTTATCCGACACTCCAACAATCCAGCAGACACGACCCATTCCATTCCCCAGAATAAAACGAGACACAAGCTCTGTTCTATGGTTCCAAACAAATGAATACTTTATAGGTAAACAGTTTGCTATATACAGTTTAGAAACCAAATATTGACAATGACTCAACTACACCCACAACATGACACAAGGAACTTTAATACACATTCCGTTAGATAATGACATTCAGATGAGCTAATTACTATTCATTCCCCAGACGTCCTGACTCCGCAACAAGCTGTTCTCACCTGATACAAAATACACAGGCATTTAGTAAATATAATTGACATGCTAATCCACTACACCTGAAAGGTCAGACATATGACCTTTCAGACTGCCAACACATATCTATCATCAATAGAACTTTCACACAATACAGTGTAATTAGCATTACACAATAGACAATGAAATATCTTAGGAGCCCGACTCAATTAACACCTCAAAAGTATGTGTCCCCACATTAAATGAAACACTCTATTGACCTGTTGGGGTCAGAATAAACAACTTGTAATATTTCAAGATATCCTGCAATACATGGATTATCATTAATGTCCCATTAATGTAATCCAGGATATCATTTCTCAGTCATCCTATGGCCCTAATGGACATAGGATGACCCTAGACCAAAAAAGGCTTTGGTGAAGCTGGCACAGGAGTACCCCACCTCCTTCAAAAGTCTCTGGGTATCACAGGCCATTCCGTTACATATTTATTTTGCTGTTTCTGCATCGCCGAGTAAAATGTCATTGCCTGATTGTCTCTGTCGACACCTCCCATTGTGTTGTTATAGTCGATCACGACTTGCGGCTTTAGCACATCTTTCCCATGTTTTGTGCGGACCATGGCAGTGGAGGTATTGTGCACAGTGCTCATGAGACACACGTCCTTCTTGTCTCGCCATCGCATTGCCATCATCTTAACCATTTGAAAAGCAACCCTTTCTCCAGTTTTTAGTTTTTTCTTGCCAAACATAGATGGAATGTCACGTCGGTTTGGCCTAACGGTACCATACGCATCAGTTTTGTTTTGGAGCAAAACCTCATACAGTTCCAGAGATGTGTAAAAATTGTCATCACACAATATCCTTGGTTCAGCAATGGGTCCAGCAGTGTAAGGACAGATGATGTGGCCATCCCATTGCGGCTGTACCTGGGGTTGAACTTGGTGCCTTTACCGGTGTAAATGACAGAATTCCAGATGTATCCGGTGGATGACTTTAAGAGCATGTAAAATTTGATGCCAAACCGCGTTTTTTTGGATGCAATAAACTGTATCAAGCTTAGGCGTCCCTTGTAGGCCATCAGACTTTCATCCACACTGACGTCCTTTTCTGGCACGTAGGCCTGCTGGAAATTGGTCACAATCATTTGGTATACCTCCCAGATTTTTTTTAGTTTGGGCGCAGGATGTGTGGCCTCATCAAACTCTTCATTGTTAGTGAAGTGTAAATACATCATGATGAGCGAAAAATGGTATTCGGACATCACAGTGCCAAAAAATGGAGTAGCTGGTAACATATTTGTGGTCCAGTACCATTTCTGGAGCGGTTTCCTCACCACCCCTGAAGGATGATGAGTCCCAGAAACTGCCAGATGTCCTCTTTAGTCACCGGTTCCCATTTTCTGGTTCTGGAAAACCTGGCATGCAGCGTAGCGGATTGCTGCTCTTGGTAGCGGTTGGTCTCTGTGACAATTTCTAAAATTACCTCCTCAGTGAGAAATAATTGCAGGTACGCCAGAGGGTTGTCACTCTCCACATCTACCTTCATCCCAGGTAAGCCAGTGAATCGGAATCTCAGGGGCGCTACCTGGTCCGTATCGCTGTCTATAGGGCACCAAGTGCCCACATCGCTAAGGTCAGGTGCGGGATCATTGCCGTTATCACTTTCTGGATCAGTGTCAGAGTCAGATGAAAAATCTCCCCATCACTCACTATCGCTCTGTTCTGCGAGCACCTCCGTGTCGCTGCCACTGTTGCTCAACTGATCCAAAAGCGCCTTTGTAGGAAAGCTCTTTTTTTATGCCATTTTCAAAAGATTTTATGGTCACAAATGACAATGGCAAGGGGTACTGTAAGGGCACTGTGTCAGATTGCAAGGTGATACAGTGTAATCCTCTCAGATTACATTGTATCACCTCCTGTTTATGGGTTTGTGTTTGTGCACATTTGAATTTCCCTCCCAGTTCCACTCCCATGCACCATTGCTGCTGCAGGGAAAGGAACCAGGAAGTCAGATGACCGACGGACGGAGCAGCGGGGATGTCGTCGGCAATCACAGCAATGGGAGATCATCGCTGGATCGCCAGGAGAGGGTAAGCCACGCCGCTGCAGGCTCTACACAGCTATGATCATGATCATCCTGTGAGGTTGCTACCAGACTGACAGAGGGGGATGGTAAACTGCAGGCAAACTCTGAATCCTTAGCCATAAGCAGGGTTTACCTGGTGCCTCTTTTACTAGCCCTTGTACCTCTTCTGGGGGCATAGTCCTTACTGCAAAGCAAAGGTACTATCCACAAAATGCAATCACTGTTGTGCTATAGTCTTACAATACACAAATATCAGCTTACTGCACGACCTGATGCCGAGTAGGAGTCTTGGGTTTGCCTGGTTCAATCCACAGGGATGCTTACAACCCAAAGCTCTGTGCCCATGCCGCTTTACAGAGGGCTTCTAGCATGCTGGGCTTTAAATCAGCCTCTTGGCACCTGCACACAGGTGTGCCGTGCTTGCACGTGCAACCACGGCCCTCCCCCTCTTCATCTACCTATAGACAGTATATAAAGCATGGTCCTGGTGTGCGCGCACGCCAACCGTCATGGCGGCACCCAGGGTGAAGAGGAAGGGAGAGCAGATCACAGGGGTTTCTTGGGGGCCCCTGTATGCGTTTGTGGCAGAGCTTGCAGCGGAGGAGGTGACTTTGTTTGCTGACTGACTTTACTAAGCGTGTCCTGGATGGCTATGTAAGAATACACCAGGTATGTGCTTTTTCCCTCTAGTGGTGAAAACCAGGAAAGACATCCTACTCATAGAACAGGGATAATCAATTAGTGGACCTCCAGCTGTTGCAAAACTACAAGTCCCATCATGCCTCTGCCTATGTGTCATGCTTATGGCTGTCAGAGTCTTGCTATGCCTCATGAGATTTGTAGTTCTACAACAGCAGGAGGTCCGCTAATTGCATATCCCTGTCATAGAAGATAACATTTATTTAAAAAAAAATGACCCTCTCTTACCTTATCCACGCTGCAGGAAATCTACTAAAAAGTAGATCCAGCTTTCACCCATCACTGCGGGTATGTTGTGCCAACCTTCAAGTTTACCAAGGGTTCCTACTTAGAGGAACCTCATACCTGGACCTGTAGCAGACTCTGCCAGTAACTTTTCGTGCCACAGTTGCACTAGTACATCAAAGTCTGGATCCCAGAGCCCAGACCTCCGCAGAGAGATATTACAGGAAAACCTTTTTTCTTCTTTACAAGAGGCTTTTGATATCAGCCCAAGGTATGGATCTGGTAATAAGCTCCTAGGCCTCTGCAGAAAGCCATGAAAATAGCTTTTTCTCCTTAGCAATGTGACAATCACCTTAGACACTGTCGAAAAAACTGAGGTACTCTCCATTTTGAAGGGGTTACATACGGGAATAACTAAATTTTTATTGGGTTCAGCAGTGTTCAATCACCTGTGATGACTACATAACTCATTAAGTAATTAAGGCTCTGTGTCCCGTGATGTATGAGCAAGAAATATGCATTGTTGTCATCAAATAATCATACATTTAATACTGGGCCATGTAAATTACTCACAGGTTGCATTTTCATCAGAATGAATGTACAGCATTACACCCCCCCCCCCCCCAAAATAAAAAATAAATAAAAAATAAAATACTGCAGAGTTAAGCTGTGCAGCATAAAGAAGCAAAGCACAAGAACACCCTCTTGGATGTCTAGTTCACTGAATAATACATTTCTAATATCTACAAAATAACCATGTCC
This sequence comes from Rana kukunoris, assembly GCA_029574335.1. Taxonomy (NCBI): domain Eukaryota; kingdom Metazoa; phylum Chordata; class Amphibia; order Anura; family Ranidae; genus Rana; species Rana kukunoris. Next base: position 245,054,188 of record CM056059.1, read on the forward strand.
TTAGGAAGCAGACTCCAGCTGTGAAACGCATCAACATGGGTCTATAGACTCTGATTGTTGTCTGAGGTATACATTATGGTATAATTTTAAGTGTTTATACAGTGTGTACATTTAAAAAAGGAACACTCCGGGCCAGATTCTCAAAAAATGGCGTATCTGGCGGCGTAGCGCATCGTATCGCATTTACACTACGCCTACGCAAATTACTGGAGCAAGTGCCGTATTCTCAAAGCACTTGCTCCGTAATTTTCGGCGGCGTAGCGTAAATGTGGCTTCGTAAGGCTGCGTAATTCAAATTTTGAAGGAGGGGGCGTGCTGTATTTAAATTAAGCGCGCCCCCGCGTCAAACGAAGTGCGCATGCGCCGGCCGGGAAAAAAGCCCAGTGCGCATTCTCCAGCTCACGTCGGAAAGCGTTGTTGAAACCGACGTCAAAACGACGTCAAAACGACGTGAGCGTCACTTGCGCAATTCCCTATTCGCGAACGACTTAGTAAAACGACGTAACCGACGGAAAAAGACGACGCTGACCTGACGCCATACTTAACATGGCAACGACGGAACTTCGGAAACATACCCCTCATATAGCAGGGGTAACCTTACGCGTACGGAAACGGCGTAAACGACGGCGGGGCGGCGTAAAAACGTTCGGGAATCAGCGTATTAGGCTCATTTGCATAGGCAAATGAGAAAACAACGTAAAGGCCACCTAGCGGCTGGCGTTGTCATTACATATAAGATCCAATGGTGTAATTGCTTTACACCTGTCAGATCTTTAGTGTATCTATGCGTAAGTGATTCTAAGAATCACTCGCATAGATTCCCATTGAAAAAAACTGCGATACGACGGTGTATCTGAGATACATCGTCGTATCTCAGCTGAGAATCCGTTCTTATCTGATCTACTAATAAATCATTTAAGTGTCTGTAATTCTCTGATGTCCAAAAACTTTTTTTTCCTCTATGTGTTGGATAATGGCTGTGGGATGGAGGCATCTAAGGAACTAAAATATTTTCCATATATATTTTTCCACTCTTTCAAAGCAATATATATTGGATTAATATCTGTTTTAGGTAAAGATAAAGGATTTACACAATTTTGCAAGCATGAATTTTAAAAGCTACTCATATGCAACAGATTTTCTATTACCTGTAAAGTCCAGGCAGCTATGAGCTATGACTAAGCACTGATTTTTGTGTGAAACATGTCAGCTTTTTTATCCCACTGCTTTCTGTGCTGTGTTTTGTAGTGCTTTTTATCCTGTTTACTTAAAGCGGAGTGCCCATCTAGCTTAAAAAAATTAAATAAAAAAAAACGTGAAAAAAAAAATACTCACCCGAAATACCTGTTGCTATGCGGAAGTCCGTAATCTGCCTCTTCCACACCGCGGTGTCTTTTCTTCTGCTTCTTCTGCTTGTGAATGGGGCGCGCTGCTTTCTGGGAACTGTGTGTGTTCTCAGAGTGCAGCCACCCATTCACAAGCCAGCGTGAGACTCACGCAGACGCAGTAGGCTTCACTGCCTGTTTCCCATAGTGTGGATGGCGGCGCGGGACCTGGATCGATCGTGAGATCGGCATCGGGGGGGGCCATCAGCGCGGGCAAGTAGGACAAGGTAAGTGTCCTTATTTAAAGTCAGCAGCTACACTGTTATTAGCTGCTGACTTTAAAAAAAAAAAATTGCGGCTGGAACACCCCTTTAAATAAAGGCCACCTTTGTAGGTTTATTTTGGTGTACGGCTGTCCATGAATTTTCTTCATTGATTTCTGTAAAGTCCAGGCAGGCATAGAATGGTATGACCTGAATCCACCAGGGAAAATTAAAATAAGGGACCACTTCCCACTTTATGTGTGGAATCCGGTAAGAATGTGGCATGGAAGACCTATATCAGTCTACACCAAAGCATGTCTCAATAAAAAAATAAAATAGCAATTTGGTACACAATACAAATACTATAGAATATTATCAAATTAAGGTGAAGATTTATGAACTATATGTGTACCACTATTTACAAAAGCATGAGAGAAAGAGAGAAGAGAGAGAAGAAGGAATTAAAAATAATAATAATATTAGCCAAATACAGCCTGATACTGTATTAAAAACCTACCTTGTGAACTTCTTTTTTTGTAAACTTTATTTATTTGTTTTTTTGCACATACAAAAGTATACCGATCAAAGGCACAGCATCGGGCAAAACATACAGGGAACATACCATCAAGATCACATTATTCAGGGCAGAAGACAGTGTATTACACAGTGTGGTTCCGTAGGCCCCAACCGGGGGTCCTAACAACAAATGTACCAGTTTAAATATACCGGACCCCGAGGGGTCACACCTTATAACAAACTACAACAATGTAAAACTAGCCCCAACAAAAAACACAACAAATAATTCAAAAAACATACACAGCCATTCACACACACTCATACCACAACCACTCCGGCCCCTCCCCCCGCCCCCCCCCCTGTCGATCACGGCTGAGAGAGCGGGGTATCGCTCCAAAAGGAATCCTCTATATCAAGCCACGGTTGCCATATCTTATTAAACTTATGAGGACAACCCCTTCCTTTATATATACACTTGTATATTGGCATAACCTTGTTAATCATACAGAACAGCATGTGGATAGTAGGGGCTGAGGCACCCTTCCAGTGCAGTAGGATTAATTTCCTGGCATAATACAAGAGCAAACGTAGCAAGATTCGAGCATAGACCGTAGGCACATAGTCATTAAGCACACCCAGCAACCCCACTGCCGGCGTGAAGGGGACAGGGAGGTGCAGGGTATCCCTAAAGAAGGAGAACAGTGCTGCCCAGTATGTAAACAAATCAGGACATGACCAAAACATATGCATGCAGTCGGCCTCTGAGGAGCCGCACCTAGGGCAGGATACAGTAGGAACCAGCCCCATGCGGGCCAGTCTAGCAGGAGTGTAGTGCAGCTGATGTATACATTTAAATTGAACATATCGGTCATTTAACCCAATAATATCTAGAAAGCAAGCCTCCGAGGCCTCCTCTTACCCCTCCTCGTACAATCCCGGAATATCCACCCCCCACTTTCGCTGGGTCACCCGGAAGGGATCAGCCCCCGTCGACTGCAGGCGGCAGTAAATTGTTGTAACCAACTTCCTAATATCTGAATATGACATAAGCGTCTCGAGGGGCGATTCAGTGAGCTCCTGGGCCAGACCCCCAAACTGCGCCCGCACAGCATGGCGCAGCAACAGATACTTAAACAGAAAGTTATCCGCTATCCCATTCCTCACCTTCAAGTCCGCAAAAGAGATAAAATTGTCACCCACAAATATGTGGGAGATCCGTGTGATCCCAAATCGGGTCCATCATCGGGCGTCTGGATGACCCAGGAGCTCAGGGAGGTTTAAGTTATACCATAGGGGAGCACTGGGAGACACCCCACCCGGATCCGCGAGCATCCCATTACCTTCATGCCAGGCCAGCCAGCTCACCTCAAATCGGGGAGACCCGGGAGCAGCGCCCGGGAGCAGACCCAAGCAGGCCATCCACCAGCGACTCCCTGTGGTCACACAGCTCAGTCAAAAGGGCAGTGGAGCAGGACAGAGAGGCCCCCGGGAACCAATCGTACACGTACGCCAGTTGGGACGCAATGAAATATTTCCACATATTTGGGCAGGCCAACCCCCCAGCCAGCGTAGCCGCCTGAAGAGAGGCCCTGGAAATCCGTGGGCTCGATCCGTGCCACAAAAAAGCAAAAAGTAACGAGTCAATTTTCTTAAAGAGTTTTTTCAACAAAAAGACTGGAGAGGCCCGAAACACATATAGAAATTTAGGTAGGTATATCATCTTAAAGATATTCACTCGACCAATGAGGTTAAGTGGTAGCGAGGCCCAAGTTTTCAGCCTGGTTTCCATATGCGTTATAATTGGGTTAATGTTTAGGCATTCATACGAGGATAAATCCTCGGTAATGTGTACCCCCAGATACTTAAACGTCACTTGGACAGTCAATTTAGAGCGGGAGAGGTAGTCACAGTCAAATCTAGGGCCTATAGGAAAGGCCACCGATTTATCCCAACTCACCCGCAACCCGGAGACCTTTCCGAATTCCTCCACCACTTCCATTAGAGACTCAAAGGACCGCTCAGACCCATCCAAGTAGAACAGAGCATCATCCGCGTACAGAGAGATCTTCTCAGAGAGGGAACCATAACAGATGCCACCCACTGCCGCCGTCTGCCGCACCTCTTTACATTGATTAAAGTGTATCTACATACAGATTTCAACTTGTTCTTTACATATTGCTTATAATCACCGCCCCCTCCTTTCCAATAAAGTCTTGGAGGACAACAAGGAGAGGCATACATACCCTTGGCACTGTAAGGTGCCAGCAACAAATGTGTCCACAGGCAAAGGTGGATGTGGTTGTCAGTCTTTAGGAAGGGCATAATTTTCTCTGTTTAGCGAGTTTGTCTGTGCTATCCAGCCACAGCATGCAGAGGAGGTGGTGGACTGGCTTACTAAACCTTCCTCATCCTCCCCATCATCTGTCACACAAGCAAAGACAATTATTCTTGCTTTCATCAAGAATACCTCTATAGGGTTACGATGGGAAGGCACCACCGACACCCAAAGACCAATTTTTCTGCACCTATTTGACATGTGCATATCATTGCAATTTTTTACAGCAAGGCCAATTTTTGCTTTCATCAAGATTACCTCTATAGGGTTACGGTGGGAAGGCACCACCGACACCCAAAGACCAATTTTTACTCACCCCGTCACTTTTATCTAAAGTCAAAGTCACACCAGAATGTATCTTAAAACATCAATCTTGTTCTCAATGCATTACATTGTGGTCTCATCATAAAAAAACTGGCTCCCCGGCTGTTACTGAACAAAATAAAGGCAGCTTGTAGGAAATTTTTTATTTTTTTGGCTTTATAAATTCAATTATTGCTGCAGCAGATTCTAGACATGGTATAGATCTGCCACTTTACAGTTATGCCGCGTACACACGATCACTTTTTGTCATGAAAAAAAAATGAAGTTTTCAAAAACGTCATTTGAAATGATCGTTTTATGTCTTCAAAAAAACGACCACATTTTTTTTTCGAACATGCTTGAATTTTTTGTGTCGTTTTTCAAAATGTCATTTTTTGTGTCATAAAAAGTGATTGTGTGTGGGCAAAACGACGTTGAAAACAACGTTTTTAAACCCGCGCATTCTCAGAAGCAAGTTATGAGATGGAGCTTCAATGGAACAGAGTGCCGTCGAATGTGGTGTACGTCACCACGCTTTGCTAGAGCTTTGTTGAAAAACGATGGTGTGTATGCAACGTCGTTTTGGAAAATGAAGTTTGAAAAACGTTGTTTTGTTTCGCCGCATAAAACGTCGTTTTTTTTTCATCACAAAAAGTGATCGTGTGTACGCGGCATTAGACTAAGGCACTATAATTGGAAGGAATTTTTGATTTTTAGGCTTTCACTTAAAAAAAATAAAAATCACCGTTCATTTAAAAATGAAACTTTGTTTTATTGAAACATGTCCCCAGGGCAGGACCCAGACCATTTATAACCATTGTATGATGAATTACTTACATTTAAGCCTTCAAAATGGGTACTTTTGATTTTTGACGTTTGTGTCCCATTGACTTTAATGGGGTTCGTTATTCGGGTCCAAACTTTCACAGGGGTCCGTTCGGCCCATCCCTATGTATCAGTGCATAGTGTGAGTAAAGTGTAGTATCACTGTAGTGTGTTAGTGTGGTGTAGTGTGTAACACAGCATTACATAACATTTAGTGCTGTACACCCCCTTTTTTTTGGTTGCTGCATGTTTTTTTTTTTTTGGGAGGGGGTGGTTTGTCTTTTTTGTCCCCTGCTGGCCTCCTTTTTTTTTAGATTTTCAGCCGCATCAGTCCTCAATTTAAAGTGCACCAAACACCACTTTTCATTCAATAAAATGCATCCAATCACATATTTCCCAGTTTTTATTAAATCTGAGTACTAAGCCCACCTATCTAGTCTGGGAGGCCAACAAGGAGAGGCAGATGTTCCCATGGCACTATGAAGGAGCCAGCCACTGTGTAAAGAGACAAAGGTAGACGTTGTCCGTATTCAGGCAGGGAACAATTGTGTTTAGTTATATTGCCCATGCAGAGGAGGTGGTGTAATGGCTTACTAAATCATCCTCATCCTCAATGACCCAAGCTGACACTAGTGCACAGTCCTCTAAGGTGAACACATGGAGAGAAAGGTACTCTCTCCAGTATTGGTTGTTACATGTGGTTTCCACCAGGAGCACATAAAATTTGATAACTGTAACTTCTGAAGAACCCAATGGAAGGATCACCAGCTTGCTGAGTCTGAGTCCATGAGCGGATCGTCATTCCACTAGAGGGAGAGATCCTTTCTAAAGGACACAATGGACGAGATACACGCAGCTGCTAGGAACTGTTAGGAGTGGAGAGGCGCACACGTTTGGGATTTCCTGTTACCCCGCAGAGGGTTTTTCTGCAGGCGCATACGACCTTGCCTAATAGGGGGTCCAACCTTTCCAGTAAGGTTATTTACTTATTCTCCTTTCCGGTGTACCCTTTGAGGAACCGCTTTCTTTCAACTACCTTGGTGGTGGTGGATTTACCTATTTCAATGTTATTTTCACGTTTGACTGCTCAACAACCAACAGTTGTGGAGTTTCATTTTATTTATTTTTGGACTTTATTCACCTATACTGTGCACTCATTTTTGTATATATTTATTTAATATTACCATTTCAGTATATATAACCGTATTTATCGGGGTATTGCGCGCTCCCGCTTATAGCGCGCACCCCTAAAGTTGTCCCCAAAATTCCTGTAAAAAAAATGTTCTAAGATTTTATTACTTACAGTTTTGGTGTCTTGCCCAGCGTCCATCGTCCTGTCCAGCGTCCGTCTGCGGCCTCGGTGGTGTCCTCCCGGCTTCTCCAGCGCGCGCCTCAAGTCGAATCCCCACTTCCCGCGCTCAGTTCGAACGCCTCTGCCGACATATACCGAGTGCAGTACACTTGGGTAAATTCGGCAAGGCTCGGCTTCACTCGTGCTCACGATCTGTGACGTTTATGCGTGAGCACGAGCGAAGCCGAGCCTAGACGAATTGTCCCGAGTGTACTGCACTCGGTATATGTCGGCGGCTCCATTCAAACTGAGTGCGGGAAGCGGCTATCGGCGTATATTGCGCAACCCACGATTTTCCCCTTATTTTAAGGGGAAAAAAGTGCGTGGTATACGCCGATAAATACGGTATATTCAATTGATTATGCACGTTTAATATAATTTTGTATCACTTTATATATATTTTAGCGCAACTTCATCTCCCCTTTTTTTTTACACAGTCCCCTGCAGCTCCCAGAGCAGCTTATTCTGCCTCCTTATCTACAGAAATTCCTGCTAAAGCCCCAGCATCATCCATGGAGGAGCCAGCTGAATTATTTGAACACAGCATCAGCCGCTTGCGCCGCTTGCTTCTTGAGGATGCACAGATATTACTTGATTCTGATATTGGTTCTGAGGTAGAGGAAGGGAGTAACATGAGCCTACAGAGAGGGTAGAACACTGATAAACAACAAATTGGCAGTCATGTTCCCCCAGCCGCAATGTATTTCCAAGTTGGCTTCAGTGATGATGAGGGGATGATAATGATGAGGTCACTGACATGTCTTGGGTGCCAGATAGAGCAGAGGAGGAAAGTGAGGGGAGGCACAACCCCAACAAGGTAGAATGTCCTCCTGAGGCAGGTATCATGGAAGAGTGAAGAGCAGCCAACCTATTCCATCAGATTGCGGAGCTGTTATCTTCCAGCCCACTTCCCACAGCTCAGCTGTGTGTGTCGTTTTTAGCACATGTGCAGCCAATCGCACTATTGCAATTTGCAATCTCTGCCGCGAAAGATCAAGCATGGCAAAAACACCAGACATTTGGGTACCACATGTTTGACAAGGCATTTAACATCCCACCATGCTCATTGGCAAAAGCTGATCACATGGAGAGTGGGAAATTCCTAACATCGGGGGAGAGAGAGAGAGAGAATGCCTGCAGGACTACAGATCTTTGGTCAGATTGCAACCCAAAGGCACTGGTGGGGTCATCAGCCACAAGCGTTACTGGCCTTTATAAGGGTCCAGTATACCTGGTAAGCAGGCGTTTCTTATCACCGGTGGTGGTCTCATATGGTGTCTATTGCACAGGGGCTAGAAAGAGACTATATTGTGTCCGAAAGTCTACACGTGGACTACTAAATCCAGAATGTTTGCACTGCTGCCTACTTATCACCCTGCTCTTCACATCACTTTTTCCAATAAGGAAGACTGTTCACTATTAGATGTTGTATGCCGTATATGTTAGTTAAAGTGGTTGTAAACCCTCACAACTCACTTTATGCTACAGGTAAGCCTATATTAAAGCGGAGGTCCCACTAAAAATATTATATATATATATATATATATATATATATATATATATATATATATATATATATATTTATTAAAAGCCAGCAGCTACATATACAGCAGCTGCTGACTTAATATATGGACACTTGTTATGTCGGCATTCAAAGCCGAGCAATCGCTCGGCTCTTAGCTGCCCCCGCCGCCATCCTCGGTGAGGGAATCAGGAAATGAAGCATTGTGGCTTCACTTCCCGGTTCCCTACTGCGCATGCGCGAGTCGTGCTGCGTGTCTTCACTGGTCCCCGCTGTGTTCTGGGAGCTGTGTGTCTCCCAGAAGGCAGCGGGGGTACAGAGTAGGCACCGGAAGTGGCGTAGCTCACCGAGGTAATCTATGCCAGGAAGTGGGAGTAAATACCTGTATTATACAGGTATCTGCTCCCCCTGAAAGGTGCCAAATGTGACACCGGAGAGGGGGGAGGATTTCAAAAAGTGGAAGTTCCATTTTTGGGTGCAACTCCACTTTAAGGCTTACCTGTAGCTACCCTGGATATCTCCTAAACCTGCACAGTTAAGGAGATATCCCCTGTGTCTTCATGTGCCGAAGAGATCGGCACATGCGCATTGAAGCAATGGCACGTTGTGAAGTTACTTCAGCTAGACGTGCCATTACTGGTGGCTCCCGCACGCATGCGTAAGAGTGACGTTATCATGGCTCCGGCCAATCACAGTGTCTGAGCCGCGATGCCCGGAAGAAAGCCCCTTGTGAGATGTTGGCCGCCGGTGGGGGGACGAGGACCACTGCGGGGGTTTGATATGAGGTAAGTAATAGATAGTGAGCTAGTTTGCTATTCATACTAGCTCATTATGCCTTTGTCTTTCAGGGTTCTTTTTTATTAAATTTTTGGGGTTTACTTCCTCTTTAAGCGCAACTCATTGGCAAGAGCACCTAAAAGCCACACAAAAGGGACACAATTCTTCTCCTCCTCACTCCCCTTTCATGTATATCCTCGCTATCTCATGGCCTATCAGCTGCCTCCACTGACAGGGATGATGGTATAGCAAAGGGTATCACAGGTCCTTGCAACACGTCTGCCAGTAGCACACCACCAGTTGTAGAGTATAACAGGCAAATTTCTCTGCCCCAGCTGCTGCATAGAAAAAAAATACACTCCGTGCCACTCACATGCCCAGCATCTAAATTCCAAATAAAGAAAGCATACCGTTGTGCTCTAAAGTTTGCATACCCTGGCAAAAATTGTGCCATTGTGGCATTAATATTGAAAATATGACTGATCATGTCTTTTATTTAACCACTTAATCACCGCCTTATAGACAATATACGTCTACAAGGCGGTCGCTTAACTCTGGGAGGACATCCATGGACGTCCTCACAGAATCACGCTCCCCTGGGGCACGCACACGGGAGTGTCCATGATCGACCCGGCGCATCACGGATCACAGTAAATTGCCGCTGATAGAGGCTGTTTACCACTTGATCGCTCACGCCTGTGTAAAAAAACTCACACATGTGGTATCGCCATACTCGGGAGGAATAGCAGAATGTGTTTTGGGGTGTAATTTGTGGTATGCATATGCTGTGTGTGAGAAATAACCTGCTAATATGAAAATTTTGTGAAAAAACAATTCTCTTTCTAAATACCTTGGAATGTCTTCTTTCCAAAAAGGGGTCATTTGGGGGTCATTTGTACTTTTATGGCATGTTAGGGTCTCAAGAAATGAAATAGGCCATCAGTACTTCAGGTGTGATCAATTTTCAGATATTGGCACCATAGCTTGTACACCCTATAACTTTCACCCAGACTAAATATCCTATTTTTTTTACCAAAGCCATGTAGCAGTATACATTTTAGGCCAAATTTATGAAGAAAAGTTACCTTTTTGCAAAATTTTATAATAGAAATGAAAAAAAAAAAACATTTACAACATTTTTGTTCTTTTTTCATTTATAGCGAAAAAAATAAAAACCGCAGAGGTGATCAAATACCACCAAAAGGAAGCTCTATTTGTGGGAAAAAAGGACAAAAATGTCATTTGGTTACAGTGTTGTATGACTTATTGTCTTCAAAATGTGAGAGCACCCAAAGCTGAAAATTGGTCTGGTTATTAAGGGTGTTTAAGTGCCCAGTGGTCAAGTGGTTAAGGATAGCAATCACATGTAGCCATTTATAGTTACATAGTTTTTTGGATCCTTTTTAAATCATAATGATAAAAGGACTCAACCAAATGGTCCTTATAAAAAGTTTATACCCTGGAATGTTTGTCATTGGTGCAGACACAGAAGGTGGCACACACAGGTTAAAATAGAATAGGAAACATACACATATGAGAGTTCAAGCTGTGCACCCCAAAATAAATTTGAATACTGGAACGTTCCCCCAGGGGGGATTTAATGCAGCAAGGTATAAGAATAAGAGTATGAAATTACATAAAAGTCTTTATTGAAAAGAAAAGAAAATACAAGTAAACATTAAAACATATACATTTTGGTTGTAGGAGTACATACAAATTCCACCATAACCTTTGAACGGACCGACCGTTCGCGCGAACATTTAGAACCCCATTGACGTCAATGGGACTCGAGCGTTTGAATTCAAAAGGGCTCATTTTAATGCCCCATATGCAAGTTATTGTCGGAAAAGGTCTTTGAGAACCCGGGTCTTGCCCCAAGGAACATGTATCAATGGAAAAAAAAGTCTTAAAAACGGTCGTTTTTTTCTGGAGCAGCGATTTTATTGATGCTTAAAGGGGTTGTAAAGACAAAAATATTTTCCTCTTAAATTAAAGTCTGACAGCAGTTGATAAAGTAAAAAGTAATGTTTTGCATTATAACTAGTTTGATACCTGTTGAAATTAAAACATTAAAACATATAAATTCTGGTTGTAGGAGTACATACAAAGTCCAAGTAGGGATGAGCCGAACACCCCCGCGTTCGGTTCGCACCATAACCTTTGAACGGACCGACCGTTCTCACGAACATTTAGAACCCCATTGACGTCAATGGGACTCGAGCGTTTGAATACAAAAGGGCTCATTTTAATGCCCCATATGCAAGTTATTGTTGGAAAAGGTCTTTGAGAACCCGGGTCTTGCCCCAAGGAACATGTATCAATGGAAAAAAAGTCTTAAAAACTGTCGTTTTTTTCTGGAGCAGCGATTTTATTGATGCTTAAAGGGGTTGTAAAGACAAAAATATTTTCCTCTTAAATTAAAGTCTGACAGCAGTTGATAAAGTAAAAAGGAATGTTTTGCATTATAACTAGTTTGATACCTGTTGAAATCGAGCTGTTTTATTCACCTCCGTCACTCCTGAATTGTTGTTTTCACTGGTTTGCAGTGCGCATTCATTCTTGCTGCATTACAGCCTAATGGGAACTACAGTTCCCATTAGGCTTAGCCTCCATGCCTGTGAGGAATAAGGGAGCATCTTCACGCAGGGCTGTAGTCATAGGGAGGGGGTGAGCACATTCTGCTTTCCACCATGCAAAACAGCTCAGGTGCTGGTGGAAAGCAAGAAGAGGAGAGACAGGAAATGGCATTTTCAAACCTGGATTACTGTATTTTGGAGGTCAAAAGGAAAAACGAGGTAAGTGATATTTAAATGCTCTAGCTTACAGCAATCCATTGATCTAATAAAAAACGAACCTTTAGTGTTCCTTTAAAGTGAAAAAAAAAATATCTTTTAAATATCGTACCTGCTGGGTGTCTATAGTAGTGGCACATGTTTAGAACTGTCCCTGCACAAAATGAGATTACTATAAGAAAAAGGTAATTAAAAACGGCTTGTGGCTTTAATGTAATGTCTGCTCCCTGCAATATGGATGAAAATCACTGATAAAAATAGCATGGGTTTCCCCCGCCCCCTCCCCCAGGTCATTACAAGCCCCTTTGGCCCTATATACTTTGAACATCAGTATACAGGTGGTGCAAACAGGACAGGGACTGTAGATTTGTTGTTAAGTAGAATCTGTTTGTAATTTTCAACTGGTGCTTCTTTAACCCTCTGTAAACCCGAGCGTGACTCGGGGTGGATTTTCAATGTAAAAAATCGGTAACCCCCGAGTCTCGGGGTGAATATGCAGAGTTTGCAGCGCGCGCTGGCTTACCTTGTATCCAGGCAGGGTACTGTACTTACCTTGTCCCTGGATCCAGCGATGCATCCACGCTGTGTGAGCGAGTGGCGTCCTCCATTCAACTCACACAGTGCCCGCGCGCCGCCGATCTCCGTTCCCTGCAAATTTAAAAAAGTAAACAAACACATTACATACAGAATACTGTAATCTTATAGATTACAGTACTGTATGTAAAAAATACACACCCCCCTTGTCCCTAGACGTCTGCCCAGTGTCCTAGATGTACTTTTATATATTAAAAACATTTTTTTTGTGCCTGCAAACTGTAGATTGTCCATAGCAACCAAAAGTGTCCCTTTATGTCAAAAGTGATTTTAGAGCAGCTGGAAAACAGCGATAATAAATTATAATCACTTGCAGAATTGAGCAATAGCGATTTGTGGGGAAATTCATCATAAAAAAATAAAAGTAATGCCAGCGACAATTCTGCAAACTGAGCAAATTTCAGTGATTTTGATTTGATTACATTAGTGAATAATTTTTATTATAATTATAATTTCATTATCATTTGTTATAATTATTTATAGTTATTTATTATATTATAATTTTATGATTTTGTGTTTCAAACTTTATCATACCAGAGATGTTTACTAGACTATTGTTTGGACAAATTTAAGTGAGTTATTCCTAAGAATTGCAGGCCTACAGTATAAAACGCAGAATTTCCATGCAAAATAATTGTACCACTTTTGGTACGTAATTCCAGACAGAATCATACCGCCAGGGAGGTTAAAGTGTAGCTTCAACCATAGAAACTTTTTAAGATTTTCTGGAAACATAGAGAAGGGTTATCACCCCTGTAACATTTGTTTTGCTGTCTGTGTGCATCTGTTCAGAAGATTGCACCTCACTTTCTGTCCCAAAGACAAATGATTTTTTGAAAACATTTTTTTTTTTTGTGTGTGAAACAAGGATTGTGATAAAGCATCAGTGGACAGGAGACACCTTTAAAGCCCCATACACACTATCAGTTTTCCTGATGGTTTTCTCTTCAGGTTTACCAAAACCATCTAATATAAGGTCAAACCTCAAGAGTTTCAATTTGTATGCAATCAGGCCGGCCCTTGTCCTACATGGTTTTGGTAAACCTGAAGAGAAAACCATCAGGAAAACTGATAGTGTGTATGGGGCTTTACAGAGAATTTCCCTTCCTAGGGGTAGATTTCCTCTCACTTCCTGTTGTCTCCTTCCGTTTGCAAGTAGGAGTCGTTTTTAAATTGGAAGGAGGAATCCGCGCTTAGGACCTGTGGTTTTAGCTGCTGCCTCCCTAGGGATCTCCGAAGAGACCAGTCAGATATTAGAAGGTGATAGGGGGAATGGCGCTGCTTAATGGATCTGTGGTGCTTGACCTGTGGGTGGTGCTATATTAACTGTGATATAGTACTTAAAGTATACCAATGTTGGGCAACTTGTAGACAGGGGTTAATCCATAGGTGAGGATTCCCTGAACCCACGTGATGCGGGAGCAAATAGGTTACCACTTTAATGTAAATTGTTACTGTTAACCATATGTGTATCAAAAATAGTGAGTGTCCCCCACCAATGGTGTCCACAAAGGGTAGGTGATAGTGACCAAACACCAAGGTTAGTGGTTAGTCCTGTGTTCAATTCTGTAATTTCTACAAATGTTGACTAGTGTGGTGATCCTATAAATCTCAAAGGTGTCTCAAGGAAAAAGGGGGTGTGTAAAGAAAAATCAATCAATCTAAAAAGGGGCCAGCCTGCCCATTAATTCTATGGTTATAATCCCTGTATAAACACGACACAACACCACAATCTTAGTGTTAAATTAAACCATCAGTATGGTAAACACAGAATAATAAAAAATTAAATTAAAATGCGATGTGTAGGATTTCAATTGGCCAGACTCCGATGTGTCATCAGGATACTGCAGGCCAGGTGTAAGAAACCCAGTTAATAAGCTGCGTGGAAGCTCAAGGGATGAGCCTGGGTGTGCAAACTCAAAATAGGTGGTAAGTCACCACGTGAGGGTTAACACCCCCTAGTGGGCGCTAGGTAGGTCTAAGTTGCAGTGAATAAAATAACATAGGTATATAAATGAAAATCAAAAATACAAAAATACAAAAATACAGAGTGATATAGATGAGAAATGCAAAGAGTTCTGATATGCAAATTAAGTTGCGTTGCAGATGATTAATGGATAATACTGCAGAGAGCTTCTATTGGTGACTTAAGTGCTGTTTCCTTTTAAAGGGTGCTGTTCCGTGACTTTTGTGCTCCCCCTCCTATCACCAGATGTTGTCTCCAGGGGCAATTAGGCAGATGGTGGTGGTACCTTTAGTATTCCTGGTATATAACATCTGTGTATTCCCAGCGGTTGTTCCAAGATGTATAAAGAGGGTCTGGAAAGGTTCCAATGCGGTGCTCACGGTGTCACTCACCCCATAGCGTGATATGTATAAAACTCACAGGGCTTTTATTGTAAAAAAAGAAAAGTGGTCATTTCCACCATAAAAGCTCAGAGGCACCTTGGTGCATAAAATGACAGAAAAAAGTAAATTGAAACAAACAAAATTTAAAAACAAAATATAAAAACAAACAAAGTTCAAAGCAGGTGTAGTCCGCTGTCCACCAGTCCTGTATGGTGGCGGGGCTGCCAGCTCCGTTGGAAATTTAAGAGCGTGTGTCTCTGCGTTGAGCAGCTCGCCGTTCCATAAGGTGGTGTCTGAGGCAGCTGTTAACCTGAACGTGCGTACAAGCTTGCGTGTTGGACACCACCTTATGAACGGCGAGCTGCTCAACGCAGAGACACACGCTCTTAAATTTCCAACGGAGCTGGCAGCCCCGCCACCATACAGGACTGGTGGACAGCGGACTACACCTGCTTTGAACTTTGTTTGTTTTTATATTTTGTTTTTAAATTTTGTTTGTTTCAGCAAGATCATTGAGATGGTGGAAATGACCACTTTTCTTTTTTTACAATAAAAGCCCTGTGAGAAGGATATTCTTGAGTGACACCGTGAGCACCGCATAACCTTTCCAGACCCTCTTTATACATCTTGGAACAACCGCTAATACACAGATCGTTATATACCAGGAATCTAAAGCCACCACCATAATTGCATACAACATCTGGTGAGTGGGGTCCTAGTGTCCACTTAAGTCACCAATAGAAGCTCTCTGCAGTATTATCCATTAATCATCTGCAACGCAACTTTAAAAAACTCTTTGCATTTCTCATCTATATCAACTCTGTATTTTTGTATTTTTGTATTTTTGATTTTCAGTTACACTGCAGCCTACCTAGGTGCCCTCACGTGGTAGCACACCCAGGCTGGTGGTGATCCTGCACAGCCTGATGACACATCATTTTGAAATCCTACACATCGCATTTTAAAATTTTTTATTATTCTGGTTTACCATACTGATGGTTTAATTTAACACTAAGATTGTGGTGTTGTGTCGACGGAGTCGGTGGACAGGCGCACCCTGTCACTTGTTCTACATTTGTAGAAATTACAGAATTGAACACAAAACCACTAACCTTGCCTATCACCTACCCTTTGTGGACAGGATGGGGGACACTCACTATTTTTGAATGTAACAGTAACAATTTACAGAGGAAAGGTGTCCCCTGTCTACAAGTCTGCTTTAAGTACTTGCCCACCCACAGGTCAAGCACCACAGATCCATTAAGCAGCGCCATTCCCCCTATCACCTTCTAATATAGGAGTCACCCACCTTATATACGCTGCAGAACCCTAGGTGTTGGTGTTGCCACACACTGCAACCCCTCACAGTTAGTCGATGCTGTTGCTGGAACCAGTCATACAACACTGCAACCCCCACATATACTCTAGTTGTAGTGCTGCGGCATCAAAAATGTTAAACAGGGGCAGAAAAATTGGGCCTTAGCCACTGAACGCAATGTTCTTACAAGCTATCAGCAAGATCAGCCGTCAGCATAACAGGATAGTCGCTCCATAAGCATAGGCAGTGTCCAAGGGATCCTTTAAAAAAAAAATATTCAGTTACATCAGCCTCAGGTGCTTGGTAGCTCACCTGAAATAAAAGGTCAGTCTCGACGGAGTCGGTGGACAGGCGCACGTGATCAGTCACAGGACCAGGATTTGGTAGGTCTTCCTGCACCATGTAAACCCCTGGCGATGGTTGCTGGAACCAGTCATACCTTGGGGCTGCGGCCTAACGGTTCAGACAGCCACATTCTCCACCGCTCCTTCTGTGACTCACCAAAGCCTCAGCAACACGTTGTCTGCAGTCTCTGGGAACGGTTGCACAGACCTTTCTGCAAGGCCTCACGAAGATGTTTCTGCAATGGCAAGATAAAGTCCGCAACCTTACCCTTGTAACGTGGATCAAGGAGAGTTGCCAGCCAGTAATGATCCCTCTCCTTGATACCACGAATACAAGGATCCTTATGCAGGCTTTGCAGGATCAGGGAGGCCATGCGGCATAGGTTTGCTGAGGCATTCGGGGCACAGTCATGTGGGTCACTGAGGACGACAGGATCCGCAGCCACCTCATCCCAGCCACGTAAAAGTCCATGGGTTCCTTGGGACTGTAATTGATCCCTTGAAGACTGCTGCTGATGCTGAGTCAAAAGCTCCACCTCCATGCTACTGATACAATCCTCCTCCTCCTCCTCTTCCTGTGTGCTAGGCGGGCAAGCAGAACCACTGTCTGGATAAAGGGGGCCTTCAGAGGTAAGGAAGTCCTCCTCTTCCACCCTCTGTTCTGCCTCAAGGGCCCTGTTTTTTATTCCACGTAGCGTGTGCTCCAACATGTGAATAAGAGGGACAGTCTCACTGATGCATGCACTGTCACTGCTCACCATCCTCGTGGCCTCCTCAAATGGTGACAGGACAGTGCATGCTTACCTGATCAAGGGAAAAAAAAACAAGCTCCCCTGACCCAGTTCTGGTGCCATATTGGCTTAGGTACTCATTGATGGCCCTCTGCTGCGTGTGCAGCCGCTGCAGCATGGCCAATGTAGAGTTCCATCTGGTGGGCACGTCACAGATTAGGCAGTTCTTGGGCAGGTTGTATTCCCTTTGGAGGTCTGTCAGCCGAGCAGTGGCATTATATGACCTTCTGAAATGCACACAGACTTTCCTGGCCTGCTCCAGGACATCCTGTAAGCCTGGGTACCTGCCCAAGAACCGCTGCACTGCCAAATTCAGAACATGAGCAAAACAGGGCACATGAGTCAGTTGTCCCTGTCGCAGGGCAGAGAGGAGGTTTGTGCCATTGTCGCTAACCACCATTCCTGGCTTAAGCTGGCATGGCGTCAACCACCTCTGAGCCTGCCCCTGCAGAGCTGACAGAACCACTGCCCCAGTGTGACTCATGTCTCCCAAGCACACCAGCTCTAGCAATGCATAGCATCTCTTTGCCTGCATTCCTGCGTAGCCCCTCGTACACCTACGGAGCACGGCTGGTTCCGAGGACACATCAGCACAGGAAGAGGCCACAGAGGAAGAAGAAGAGGAAGGGGTGGAGGATAGAGGTGTGTCACAACAAGTAGTAGTGTTTTGGAGGCGTGGTGGCGGAACAACCTCCAACACTACTGTACCTTGCCCCGTGTCCTTCCCAGCTGCCAGCAGAGTCACTCAATGTGCCATGAAAGAGAGGTAATGTCCCTGTCTATGCCTGCTGGACCATGAGTCAGCGGTAATATGCACCTTACCACTGACCGCCCTGTCCAGCGAGGCATGGAAATTGCCTTCCCCATGCCGGTAGAGAGCCGGAATAACCTTCCGTGAGAAAAAGTGGCATTTCGGAACTTGCCACTGAGGTACCGCACATTCCACAAACTCACGAAAGGGGGCAGAATCTACCAACTGAAAAGGTAGCAGTTGAAGTGCTAGCAATTTCGCTAAGCTAGCATTCAACCGCTGGGCATGTGGTTGGCTGGGAGATGGAAGATGACTGCCAGATTGCTGTCCAGATAGCTGTCCTTCTTGGGCACCCCCTCTCATTGGGCTCACATTACTGCCTTCCTCTATCTGTGTTGCATCATCGGAGCCTTCAAAACGCTGCACATCTTCATACAGCATGTACCCAACACTGTGTTCAAACAGTTTGTTGGACTCCTCAGGAGGACATGGTGGGTCTAGGGAAGGAGTAAGTGATGCCATTGAGCAGAGGGAAGTGGACGCCTTGGCAGCTACTTTGCCAGACAAAGTACCCTGAGCATGGGTGAGAGAGGATGAGAAGGATGAGGATGGCTTGGTCATCCACTCTATCAAGTCTTCGGCATGTTGGGTCGCAACACGGCCAGCTGCCGAAAACAAGGACGAGCGTGTCACACGGCCACTTGCTGATGAGGATGCACCATGCCCACGACCAGCACTGTTGCCTGTAGACGCAGAGCCTGCTTGCCCTCGTGACTCTCTGCCTCTCCCTGTTGCCCTTCTAGACATTATGTCAAAGGCAGGACACACACCTCGTAGATTTTGGTGCAAACTGCAGAGGACACATGCAGTACACAACAAGTAGCTTTATGTGCAAAGTAATGAGCACACTTGAACTATGCACCACCAATTGGGTTTAGTTGCAAAGCAATGAGCACACTTGCACTATGCACCACCAAGTGGGTTTAGTTGCAATGTAATGAGCACACTTGCACTATGCACCAAGTGGGTTTAGTTGCAAAGCAATGAGCACACTTGCACTATGCACCACCAAGTGGGTTTAGTTGCAAAGTAATGAGCACACTTGCACTATGCACCAAATGGGTTTAGTTGCAAATCAATAAGCACACTTGCACTATGCACCACCAAGTGGGTTTAGTTGCAAAGCAATGAGCACACTTGCACCATGCACCAAGTGTGTTTAGTTGCAAAGTAATGCGCAAACTTTCAGTATACAGCAAGTTGGTTTAGGAAGATTAGGAAGAACTAATCTAACTAAACTATACAGTGTATAAATATATGTACAACTCCTGGGATGTATAAATATCCTCTACACACTGTAAATTTAACTGACTAGCCTGCCTGCTCTATCTAGCTAGAAAAAAAGACAATCCCTCTCTCTCTCTCTCTGTCTGATCTGGAACAAGCCCGGAAAGCACTACACGAGGCCGCCCTGCAGGTGGCCTTTTATAGTGTGGGGCGTGTGCTAAAGCCCTGAGCCAATATTGGCCAAAGCCACCCTGGCTTTGGCCAATTATGGCTCTCCGTTTTTTTGCAGTGCATGCTTGGCCAATCAGCACGCAATGCCGCAGTGAATTATGGGCCATGGCGCGTCACTCGAATTTGGCGCGAACTACCCGTTTTGTTCGATTTTCGACGAACGGTCGAACAGCCTATGTTCGAGTCGAACATGAGCTCGACTCGAACACGAAGCTCATCCCTAATTCCAAGGTATAGCAAGGCAACAATAGTTTTACAGCATTACAATTAATAATTGAACTGTATAGAAACCCCTTTAAAAACCCTGTTAAAATGACAATTAAAGGTTACTGTATTTATTGGCGTATAACACTCATTTTTTTACCCTGAAAATAGAGGATAAACTGTGCCTGCGTGTTGTATGCAGGGGGGTGTGGAAATGTTTTTTCCTGAAACTTCCCTCTTAAAGTTAGGGTGCGATGTATACCCCTGTGCGTGTTATACGCCGATAAATATGGTAATTTCTCACATTTGTGGCTTTTTAAACACAATTAGTGTCTGTGTATAAATAGTCAATGAGTTGGCTAGCTCTCACATGGATGCACTAAGCAAGCTAGACACTGAGCCATGAGATGGTAGAAAAGAACAGACAAAAGATCTGCGTAACAAGGTAATGAAACTTTACAAAGATGTAAAATAATATGAAAAGGTATCCAAAGCCTTGAATATGCTAGTCAGTACTGTTCATTTGCTTAATAAGAAGTGAAATGGAAAATCTGGGGATTTCTTGAAACCAAGCCAAGGTCATGCGTGCAGGAGATCTCATTCCCTTAATCCGTGGATTCCGCCTGCGCATGCGCCGCTGCAATCAGCGGCGCATTGCGAGGGGAATATCTCCTAAACCGTACAGGTTTAGGAGATATTCTTTATACCTACAGGTAAGCCTTATTATAGGCTTACCTGTAGGTAAAAGTTAAAAAGTGGGGTTTACAACCACTTTAAATAATGTTTGTGAAATGGGTCCAAACATTTGTGATGTTCAAGAGTTCTGGTGCGAACCCAACTGGGGGGGGGGGGGGGTGTTCGACCCATCTCTACTCCAAAACTTGAGCTTAGGAGCTTTTGGCATTTTTTTGCCAAAGCTCCTAAACTCAACTCCATAAAAGCATATGTGTCAATGTACACATAGGCTTTTAGCAAAGTTTAGGTGCCGCTACGTTTAGGTGTGCTTCAACTTCCCTCTCCTGAGTCCGGTAGAATCGCGTTAAGGGTAGGAATTGTAACAGTCAGGGGTTAACGCCATTTCCGATATTCCATTCCACCAACCCACGCCAGCTTATCGACACTCCACAATTCAGCAGACAGGACCCATTGGATTTCCCCCAGAAAACGAGACACACAACTCTGTTATCTGGTTCCAAATGAATAGATACTTTAATGGTGAACTCAGGCTTTTATACAGTAGAAAGCATGCTGCAGTATTCAAAGGGACAATGACACACTCCACCCACAACACCCACAACATCATACAATGGGTACTAACGAGCTTCCAATACACATTATCTTAGGTAGATTTTCTGGCACCGGATCTACATGAGTTAATTACTATAGCTGACAAGTCAGACGTTATGAATCCAGCTTATCTCACCTGCTATTCAATACTCATTCCTTTAGTAAACATAAGTCAGACATCTGACCTTTAAGAGTGTGCTAACTCACATTCCACATCTATCATCAATAGAACATTCACACAATACAGTGTTAATTAGAATCACACAATGAACAGGTCTTTAGAAGCCAAAACTAAGGTTAATTTACAGTAGCAGACTTAATTACCCCCTTGACAGACTATGTTCCACATTGAACGAGTCACTCTATTGACCGGTTGTAATTAGTTCTTCTAGACATTCTTGAATATATTGTGGATTATCATTACTGTCCCATCTCATGTAATCCAAGATATCAGTTCTCAGTCATCCTATGGCCCTAGACACAAGAGTCATTGGTGAAGCTGAAACAGGAGTACCCCACACCCTTCTGGGTCCCACGGCCCATACCGTTAAAGGAATGTTTTAACTGCCGTCTGCAGGAAAACATAAAAACAGCAAAATCACGGCAATCTCGCTGCACAATTTTTCTGAATTTTGTGTTTCCCACGGCTGCGGTAAATGTGTGCTAGTGTACATTAAGCCAGAAGGTTAATCCTCAGCTCTTGTTCTTGTGACAACATATAATTAAAGTATTTGTTAACACAAAATATTAAAATACAGGACAATCTTCAGGACGGTCACGTAACTTGCGGCCATTTTACAGCTTTGATACATGGCTACTGTAGGAGGGGCCGATATCTCCCTTTGAATTTTTCAGGGGAGATCACATGGCCGCTTTACTCCTCCCATAGAAGCCCTGTCTCATAGTTGTAGAGCGGCCATGAGTCATGTGACAAGCCTGAAGATAGCTCTTAAAATGTATTTACAGTCCTTGTTTTAAAAAAAAAAACATACACTGTGTGGTATGCCTGCCTATAATAGAGGGGCTGGTAATGACCAATGTAATTTTTTTTAATTTTTACTAATAGTGGTGGGAGGTGGAGACACAGAACACAGAGATGACAGGCAGCGAGGAGGGGGTGAGGGGTAAAGAGGAGAGCAGACAGGACAGCAGAGGATGATGGAGGGATATACGCTGACCACTGTAGTCAGGGTTCAGCAGCCCTGATTATCGTGGTCAGCGCAGAGAGGGGGACACAGGAAGTGGCAAGATCAGCCAGGTTTTTTTTTTTACAGTTTAGAGGGGGCAGATTAAACAGCACAATGCTTGTGCTGTGTAATCTGCTTTACGGGAACAGGATCTGACATTTTTATTTTTTTGGGTTAGCAAACACTAAGAATTTCTACTCACTTGTTGACTTAGTGACAATGGTCACCAGTACAAACAAATAGGGGAATCTCCCCAGCTAAAACACAGACAGTAATAAAAGTGACAGAGTGTCTAAGGCCTCGTACACACGAGCGGACAGATCTGTCTGCTGGGATTTTGGTTTGCTCGCGTGTACACACGAGCAAACCAAAATCCCCGCCAGCAGACGGCGCGCTGACGTGTCGGTGACGTGGCGGTGACGTTGACGCCGCCACGTCAACGCACCAGGAAGTAAAACACTTCCGCGCATGCGCCGAATCCATTCGGCGGCGGTGCGGCGGCGGTGCGGGACGACATGTCTGCTGGTAAGTGTACTAACCAGCAGACATGTCGGGCGGACAGATTCCCACCCGATAGATTTCAAAGCATGCTTTGAAATCTGTCGGGTGGACAAATCTGTCTGCTCGGCCGTACACACGATCGAATCTGTCTGCTGAAACGGTCCAGCGGACCGTTTCCAGCGGACAGATTTGATCGTGTGTACGAGGCCTAATACAATTTTTTTGGTGCTTACATAATTGTTATACATAAAAAACACGTTTGATTTTGTTATTTTTTAAGTAGAAAATTTAGATATTTCTTTCTAAACACTGTAAATTAATATACCTGCTGAGCTAGTATACTCCACTTAAAGGTGATAACTTTATTAAATACAATACTTAACACTAATGTCGCGTACACACGATCATTTTTCGGCATGAAAAAATATTTGCTTTTAAAAAATGTCATTTAAAATGATCGTGTGTGGGCTTCACTTTATTTTTCAGGTTCTGAAAAACTACGACAAAAGAAAAAAAAAAATCTAACATGCTGCATTTTTTTAAAGTCGTTTTAAAAAATGTCGTTTTACGGGTTGTGAAAAATGATCGTGTGTGGGCTAAAACGACGTTAAAAACCCGCGGATGCTCAGAAGCAAGTTATGAGACGGGAGCACTCGTTCTGGTAAAACTACAGTTCATAATGAAGTAAGCACATTCATCACGCTATAACAGACAGATAAGCACAAATCGCCTTTTACTAACACGGAATCAGCTAAAGCAGCCCAAAGGCGAATGGAACTATCCCTTTATAGTGCCATCGTACGTTTTGTATGACACCGCATTTTGCTAGATCTTTTTTAAAAACGATGGTGTGTGAGCAACGTCGTTTTTATGATGAAGTTGGAAAAACTTTGGGCCAGATTCACAGAGCGATTACGCCGGCGTTACAGGAGATGCGCGGCGTAAGTCTAAATTTGCGCATGCGTTTCGATGCGCCGCATCCCCAAAATGAGATACGCAAGAAATCTACTTTTTTTTGACCGGCGTAATTTCGATAGACAGGCGCATCCGTCCGCGCAAAACTGCGCTAGACAGACCATTGATTTGCTATGGTCTGCTATGGTCTGCTAATGAGGGAGTTACGGGGATCCACAAAAGAACGTTGTTGCAGCACAGGCTACGCGCTGTGCGCAAAAGCTGCACGTCCTGTCTAAAATTAGACCATATAAAAGGTAGTATAAAATTAGACAATCCGTCTACATGTCAGAGAAAGCAACACTGTTAGTGAGGAGCTGAGCAGTCACACTTGTTGCACAACAATCTGTATGCCAACATGCCAGGGACATCCTCGCTCATACAGTAGCTATACTACTGACTTTAGGCCTCGTACACACGATCGGACATATCCGATGAAAACGGTCCGCGGACCATTTCCATCGGATATGTCCGATCGGGAGTTTGATCCGATGGCGTGTACACACCATCGGATCAAATTCCCCGCCGCCGGACGGCGCGGTGATGCGGTGGTGACGTTGACGCCGCCACGTCACCACCACATCACCGCACCAGGAAGTTAAACACTTCCGCGCATGCGCTGAATCCATTCGGCGGCGGCGCGGCGGCGGTGGGGGACGACATGTCTGCTGGTAAGTGTACTAACCAGCAGACATGTCGGGCGGACAGATTCCACCGGATGGATTTCAAAGCATGCTTTGAAATCTGTCGGGTGGAGAAATCTGTCCGCTAGCCCATACACACGAGCGGAGATGTCTGCTGAAACGGTCCATCGGACCGTTTTCAGCGGACATATCCCCTCGTGTGTACGAGGCCTTAGAGGAGCAAAGAAGTAGGAGGGCATGGAGGAGGGCACGGGAGAGGATATACCGCACACGCATAGACCGCTTTGGCATGAGTGATTCTGAGGTGTAGCGCGTCTTCAGATTCACCCCTCATGCCATCCTGGAATTAACCATAACCCTGCAGGATGACATCACCAGCCCAACACACCGCTCACATGCAGTGCAGCCACTGGTCAAGGTCATGGCAACACTCCATTTCCTTGCCAGTGGCTCTTTTCAAAGAACAAGTGGAGTGGTGGCTGGGATGTCACAATCCTCCATGAGCAGATGTGTGCACCAGGTTGTCCCTGCAATCCTCAGACGCATGGCCAACCAAATCATCAAACCCACCACTGAGGACCTTCGGCTGAAGGCAATGACAGATTTCTACAGAATTGCCAGATTACCACGCACCGTGGGGGCCATTGATTGCACACATGTGGCACTCCAGCCCCCCCATGAGACAGAGCACATATACCGCAATCGGAAGCATTGGCATTCCATCAACGTACAGGTGATAGTCGATGCCCAAGGCCTCATATGGCACGTCCGTGCCAAACACCCCGGATCCAGCCATTACAGCTACATCTACAATCAGAGCCCCATCCGAATGGAATTCGAACAGAACGTGTATGGGGACACCTGGCTGGTTGGTGAGTGACATGGGTGGCAGGCATGACTGTCCCCCCCCATGATGCACACATCACAAGGGCCACATTGCATAACTAACATCCTCCTGTCTTTTCCCTTACAGGTGACTCTGCATATGCACTGGGACCCCATCTCATGACTCCTATCCGGAACCCCCAAACACCAGGAGAGGAAAGATACATTAAAGCCCACGCCCAAACACGTGCAGTGGTGGAGCACACCTTTGGCCTCCTGAAGTCACGTTTTCGATGCCTGGATAAGTCTGGGGGTACCATGTTGTATTCCCCAAACTTTGTGTGCCAGATCATTGGTGCATGTTGCCTGCTGCACAACTTTGCAGTGAGAAAGGGCCTGCAGATTGACCTACGTGATGACCTGACCCCTGAACCAGACAATCCCCCCCTAACCGAGGTTACCACGGCTACCACGAGGGAGAAGCAGACAGGAGATAGCTCACATTAGGCATCTTTGCACGTTAAACACACACATTAATCATGGCATAATGAGAATGCATGCATGCACACCACTGTGGTCCCTAGCACAGACACATCACATCCTCATCAAATTGGATTAGCACAAGCCCACCATGCTGGACTTGTGAGCAGCCACGCCACGGCTCCAATTATGTCACTGTACATTCATAAACCATTCACACGGACCTGGGGATCACTTCTCCACCACAAATGAGGGTGACACCCAGGAATGTCACCCCCCACATTCCAAAATCATTCACAAACAGAACCAAAAAAATAAATAAATGCCCAGCAAAAATATAATAAAAAAAAAAAAAAACAACAAAGAAAACACAGAAAAGACAAAAATCACTCTGCAAAACAGTCCCCAAATATCTCAAAGACACGTCACAAACAAACAAACAAACGCTAATAAACAACAGAACAAAAGCACCTTGCTGTATAGGAAGGCATACAAAGGGATGTATTTTTGCAAAGGAATGGCGTTTGTCTCTGTCTATTTAAGCTGTCTGCGTAGTTCACTAAGTTTCCCGGGTCCACTTCCAATTTCACTGATTGCGCCGTTCTGGAGTTGTGAGCATGCGCACAGAGGTGCTGACCATGGTCTGCTTCATGCGTGCATGCGCGAGCCGGCTCTTCATACATAAAAAACACGTTTGATTTTGTTATTTTTTAAGTAGAAAATTTAGATATTTCTTTCTAAACACTGTAAATTAATATACCTGCTGAGCTAGTATACTCCACTTAAAGGTGATAACTTTATTAAATACAATACTTAACACTAATGTCGCGTACACACGATCATTTTTCGGCATGAAAAAATATTTGCTTTTAAAAAATGTCATTTAAAATGATCGTGTGTGGGCTTCACTTTATTTTTCAGGTTCTGAAAAACTACGACAAAAGAAAAAAAAAAATCTAACATGCTGCATTTTTTTAAAGTCGTTTTAAAAAATGTCGTTTTACGGGTTGTGAAAAATGATCGTGTGTGGGCTAAAACGACGTTAAAAACCCGCGGATGCTCAGAAGCAAGTTATGAGACGGGAGCACTCGTTCTGGTAAAACTACAGTTCATAATGAAGTAAGCACATTCATCACGCTATAACAGACAGATAAGCACAAATCGCCTTTTACTAACACGGAATCAGCTAAAGCAGCCCAAAGGCGAATGGAACTATCCCTTTATAGTGCCATCGTACGTTTTGTATGACACCGCATTTTGCTAGATCTTTTTTAAAAACGATGGTGTGTGAGCAACGTCGTTTTTATGATGAAGTTGGAAAAACTTTGGGCCAGATTCACAGAGCGATTACGCCGGCGTTACAGGAGATGCGCGGCGTAAGTCTAAATTTGCGCATGCGTTTCGATGCGCCGCATCCCCAAAATGAGATACGCAAGAAATCTACTTTTTTTTGACCGGCGTAATTTCGATAGACAGGCGCATCCGTCCGCGCAAAACTGCGCTAGACAGACCATTGATTTGCTATGGTCTGCTATGGTCTGCTAATGAGGGAGTTACGGGGATCCACAAAAGAACGTTGTTGCAGCACAGGCTACGCGCTGTGCGCAAAAGCTGCACGTCCTGTCTAAAATTAGACCATATAAAAGGTGGTATAAAATTAGACAATCCGTCTACATGTCAGAGAAAGCAACACTGTTAGTGAGGAGCTGAGCAGTCACACTTGTTGCACAACAATCTGTATGCCAACATGCCAGGGACATCCTCGCTCATACAGTAGCTATACTACTGACTTTAGGCCTCGTACACACGATCGGACATATCCGATGAAAACGGTCCGCGGACCATTTCCATCGGATATGTCCGATCGGGAGTTTGATCCGATGGCGTGTACACACCATCGGATCAAATTCCCCGCCGCCGGACGGCGCGGTGATGCGGCGGTGACGTTGACGCCGCCACGTCACCGCCACGTCACCGCACCAGGAAGTTAAACACTTCCGCGCATGCGCTGAATCCATTCGGCGGCGGCGCGGCGGCGGTGGGGGACGACATGTCTGCTGGTAAGTGTACTAACCAGCAGACATGTCGGACGGACAGATTCCACCGGATGGATTTCAAAGCATGCTTTGAAATCTGTCGGGTGGAGAAATCTGTCCGCTAGCCCATACACACGAGCGGAGATGTCTGCTGAAACGGTCCATCGGACCGTTTTCAGCGGACATATCCCCTCGTGTGTACGAGGCCTTAGAGGAGCAAAGAAGTAGGAGGGCATGGAGGAGGGCACGGGAGAGGATATACCGCACACGCATAGACCGCTTTGGCATGAGTGATTCTGAGGTGTAGCGCGTCTTCAGATTCACCCCTCATGCCATCCTGGAATTAACCATAACCCTGCAGGATGACATCACCAGCCCAACACACCGCTCACATGCAGTGCAGCCACTGGTCAAGGTCATGGCAACACTCCATTTCCTTGCCAGTGGCTCTTTTCAAAGAACAAGTGGAGTGGTGGCTGGGATGTCACAATCCTCCATGAGCAGATGTGTGCACCAGGTTGTCCCTGCAATCCTCAGACGCATGGCCAACCAAATCATCAAACCCACCACTGAGGACCTTTGGCTGAAGGCAATGACAGATTTCTACAGAATTGCCAGATTACCACGCACCGTGGGGGCCATTGATTGCACACATGTGGCACTCCAGCCCCCCCATGAGACAGAGCACATATACCGCAATCGGAAGCATTGGCATTCCATCAACGTACAGGTGATAGTCGATGCCCAAGGCCTCATATGGCACGTCCGTGCCAAACACCCCGGATCCAGCCATTACAGCTACATCTACAATCAGAGCCCCATCCGAATGGAATTCGAACAGAACGTGTATGGGGACACCTGGCTGGTTGGTGAGTGACATGGGTGGCAGGCATGACTGTCCCCCCCCATGATGCACACATCACAAGGGCCACATTGCATAACTAACATCCTCCTGTCTTTTCCCTTACAGGTGACTCTGCATATGCACTGGGACCCCATCTCATGACTCCTATCCGGAACCCCCAAACACCAGGAGAGGAAAGATACATTAAAGCCCACGCCCAAACACGTGCAGTGGTGGAGCACACCTTTGGCCTCCTGAAGTCACGTTTTCGATGCCTGGATAAGTCTGGGGGTACCATGTTGTATTCCCCAAACTTTGTGTGCCAGATCATTGGTGCATGTTGCCTGCTGCACAACTTTGCAGTGAGAAAGGGCCTGCAGATTGACCTACGTGATGACCTGACCCCTGAACCAGACAATCCCCCCCTAACCGAGGTTACCACGGCTACCACGAGGGAGAAGCAGACAGGAGATAGCTCACATTAGGCATCTTTGCACGTTAAACACACACATTAATCATGGCATAATGAGAATGCATGCATGCACACCACTGTGGTCCCTAGCACAGACACATCACATCCTCATCAAATTGGATTAGCACAAGCCCACCATGCTGGACTTGTGAGCAGCCACGCCACGGCTCCAATTATGTCACTGTACATTCATAAACCATTCACACGGACCTGGGGATCACTTCTCCACCACAAATGAGGGTGACACCCAGGAATGTCACCCCCCACATTCCAAAATCATTCACAAACAGAACCAAAAAAATAAATAAATGCCCAGCAAAAATATAATAAAAAAAAAAAAAAACAACAAAGAAAACACAGAAAAGACAAAAATCACTCTGCAAAACAGTCCCCAAATATCTCAAAGACACGTCACAAACAAACAAACAAACGCTAATAAACAACAGAACAAAAGCACCTTGCTGTATAGGAAGGCATACAAAGGGATGTATTTTTGCAAAGGAATGGCGTTTGTCTCTGTCTATTTAAGCTGTCTGCGTAGTTCACTAAGTTTCCCGGGTCCACTTCCAATTTCACTGATTGCGCCGTTCTGGAGTTGTGAGCATGCGCACAGAGGTGCTGACCATGGTCTGCTTCATGCGTGCATGCGCGAGCCGGCTCTTCATATGCATGGGGTCACGGCTCATTTCAATGTAACACGCCCACGTCCTTCCCAATTTGAATTACTCTGCCTTACGCCTCTGAAATTACGTTGCACCGGTGCTAATTTCTGCGCAAATCAAACGAGAATACGGTGATTGCGCCGCTACATTGCGGCAGTCTAACGTAAAGGAGGTACGCTACGCCAGTCAAAAGATGCGCCGATGTACGTGAATCTGGCCCTTTGTTTTTTCTACATGCTGAAAAACTATGTTTTTTTTTTCATGCTGAAAAATGATTGTGTGTACGCGGCATAATGCTAATTGTATTTTAACCAAGTAAAGCTGGTTTTGTTCAGAAATAAAGGACCAGATTTTCTGCAAAGAAATATTTGCACATACTGTATGAATGTGTGTTAATTTTTTTATTAAAAAAAGTATTTTAGTAGCTTATTTTCACAGCAACAGAAGTTAATTTGTACACGTTATCGTAAAGTCACAACAGAAAACATTAGATTATAGGTATTATACCTTTTACTAAGACAACTAAACATCACAACACATTTTTATCTAGGTTACTCACTCAGCCATTGAACAACAAAAGGAAAATGCCAATGCTCCATTAAGGCAGCAAAGTCTGTCTACCCAGTGGAGCTTTGACTGTTATATATTGCAAAGTCCAACAAATGTCAAAACAGAAAGGAGTCACAACAAGAATATGTCAGATTTATTGTCAGATGAGCAGATCTACAAATTAAGGGTCAGATTGCCATTCTCTATACATCATGCTTGATTGGCATATAAACTGCATTGTAGGCCACACAGTACAAATGGAAGACGCCCTAGGCTCTTTCTTAATATGGGATCAGCTGGTGACATTATTGCAGTGATCAACAAGGTTCACTTGTTTTGCTTTCATCTTGTCAATAGGTTTATACCACGTGGCATGCAGTAATATAATCTCTCAGTGTGGAATCACATACCCAATTAGAAGAGAGCAAACTAATCAGGTTTTTCAAACAGGGGAGATTTATCTGCTTTCAAAATTAACCTTATGAATTCTGGTTTACCATATGGTTCCTATGCAAAAGTCTAGCATAGATAGAACAAATAGTGCAATTTTAAAACAAAATTTACTTAAAATAAAGCTAAAACAATGATCACAATGTAATTAGGGATTGTGTTGAAAAAAGAATAACAATGTATGAAGCATTTAACCACTTGGAAATCACAAATTATAAAAGATGTTAGGATTAACAAAAGAGCTGAAGTAGACCTGTCATTAGCAAAACATTGGGACTGCCATTTTTGTGTTTTCTCCTGAAAATGCTGGTTGCCTGGCTATCATACTGTCAGTGAGTCAGTGAGTCAGAAATAGCAGCATGAAGGACTTTCCTGTGATATCACTGCCCTGAAAAATTGTTTTTTTTTTTTTTTTTATAAATTCTTTATTTTATAATTCTTTTCCATATTTCATACACAAACAAGGCACTAAGTCCAGCTTTGAGATATACAGATAGCATTTTCTTTCATCATTACATCTTGTTATTAATTTACTGTATACTCAACTAAAGTTCTAATTACAGTTACCCCCTCCCCCACCAGGTCCGCTCCCTGGTTGATACCCCTTGTCGCCTCCGGCAACAAGGCGTGAAAAAAAAAAAAAAAAAAAACACCTAAATATGTCTCTCCATCTCCCTCTCTCTCTCTCCCCCCCTCCCCCCGCACTCAGGGGTTCTGCTCCCTATAGTGAATGTAAGGCTCCCACACTTGTCTATACTTCTCCTCCTGTTCTCTCATTCCCATTGTCAGGTATTCCATCGACTGGATTTCTGTTACTCTACCGAGCCAATGTTGTCGCGTCGGAGATGTCGTACTTTTCCACAGAGATGGAATACAAGCTTTTGCTGCTGTAAGCAGATGCCTAAGCAATGAGTTTTTGTATTTTGCCGTTGACATTGGGAAATCATTTAGTAGCAGTGCAGCTGGGTTATCTCTCAGATTCTCCTTAGTAATTACATTTACTGTTTCGACTACCATTTCCCAGTATTCCTTTAGTTTCGGGCATTCCCAGAATAGGTGTATCATGGTGCCTCTTGCTTCCCCGCATCTCCAACACCGATCTGACACCTGGGGGAACATCCGTTTTAATACCTCCGGGGTCCTGTACCATCTAGTTAGAATTTTATATCCCCCCTCTTGGTATCTTGTTGCCAGTGAGGCCTTATGAGTAAACCTAAACATTTTTTCTTTCTGGGTCTCCGAGAATCTGATCCCCAAGTCTCTTTCCCATGCCTGAATAAATAATAAGTCTTGCGGGGCTTCCGATTCTACTAAGAGGCTATACATGTACGATAGACTGTGCCTCACTAGTTCGCCTTTATTACAGACTTTTTCAAAAACCGTTAATTCACGAGTTATCTCCCCCCGTGGTCTAATTGCCTGTATCGCTGCTTTCAATTGCATTTGTCTCATTATATATAGCGTCCTCCCCAGTCTCTCCTCCCTCTCCACCACGTCTCCACCCTGACCATTGCTCGTAAAATGTATAAGTCTACTCAGTCCTCCCCGTCTTAAATTATTAAAATGGGTGTCTGTCAAGCCTAGTTCAAATCTCGGGTTCCCGAGTACCGGTATCAGTGGGCTTGGGTATTTAGAGATTTTTGTTTTCTCAAAAATCCTTTTTATGGCTCTTGTCGTAGCACCTACTGTGGGGTGTTTCTTCACCTCTTGTGGGATGTCTGACTCTGTAATCCACGCCATTCCCTCTAGCGGGATTTTCGTTATTTTCTGTTCTATATGGATCCATGGTTTATCTTTCTGATGGATACACCACTCTACCACTCTTGCCATATGACAGGCATCATAGTAGCTCATTGGGTCTGGGAATCCCACTCCCCCCCTCTCTTTTGGTAGAGTCAGGACCTCCCTCCTTATTCTGGCCGGTTTTCCTGCCCAAATAAATTTAATAAATCTAGATCTCAGGTCTCTTAGGAACCCGAGAGGGATCCTTACTGGTAGGGTCTGAATCAGATAAAGCAATCTTGGCATTACGTTCATTTTAATAATATTTATTCTCCCAAACCAAGTAAAAATCTCTTTATCCCATCTCTGTAAGTCAGTTTTGATCGCTCTTGTTAATGGGGTAAAGTTCAGTTCGAAAATCCTGTTTAGATTTTTTGGCATTCTAGTTCCCAAATATACTATATGGGAATCTGTCCAACTAAAGGGAAACTGTGTTGACAATAACTGCTGTGTTTGTTCATTAACCTCCACACCCATTGCCTCCGATTTGTTATAGTTTACCTTAAAGTTGGACAAATCTCCATATTCCCTTATCTCTTTTAGTAGAACTGGTAAAGATAAGCCTGGACTTGTTAGCGAGAACAGTAGGTCATCTGCGAATGCCGCGATCTTGTATTCATCTCCCCCCACTCTGAGACCTCTAATGTCTTTGTTTGCCCGTATTGTTCTCAAGAAGGGTTCGAGGGCCAGGATAAAGATGAACGGCGAAAGTGGACATCCCTGTCTTGTCCCATTTCTTATTGGGAAGGGGTCCGACATTATTTCGTTTATCTTCTTTCGTGATATTTAACATGAATATCGCAATCTGTTTTTTCATGCGTAGGTACCCCGATGCATGCGTTTATGTTTGTACATGCATATATTTGACAATGAAGGGGTTAAAAAAAATTGAGGGGGGGTATTTTATTTTTAAAATTGAATCACCTATGTTTTTTTGGTGACAGGTCCTCTTTAATGAGACATCCAGGGTCTAAAAGATGCAGATCGCATTACATTATTTCCCAGCCAACCTGGCTAGGAACACTGAGAGGCAGACACGGAAGTGATGTCAACGACGTTGCTTTCTAGGTCAGCAACAAGGATGGGAGGAGAGTGGATGTGTGTGCATTCTGCTCCCTGCCCTCTACCCAGCGGCACCTGCTATGCTAGTCCTTGGACTGCAGATGGGCAAGCAGAGCCTGGGATACATGGTGGGGGATCATGCGGGAGCGCTGTTACCAAGGGTGCAGTGATATATTTTGGTTTTGTGCTGCCCTATGCAGGACTAAAATCATGTGTCGCCATAATTTTTTTTCCCATCCTTCCTTTTCAAATAGCTTGCTCCAGACAATGACTAATAAGAGCAGAAGATTCCAGGAGCCGTACATCAGAACAAGACCTGCTATGTGTAGACAAGTGGCAGTTTCAGCCTGGAACCCTGCCGGGCCATGTACCAATGCGTTTCACTCTGCCCACTGGAGCTTACTCATTGGGATGGAGTTTCCGCTGGAGGGGGCAGTTTATATGCATCATTGGCCACCACTAAGTGGGTAATGAAGTGTCAGGTGTGTGAGGTAACATAGCAGGCTGGTCATGCAGATAATATCATTGAAAAGGTCTATGGGCAAAGCAACTACAGAAAATCTATTTGTTTGACTGGCCAGCATCCAGTTTAGTCTGTGTGTGGATGAAGTAAAGTGCAAAGATATGTGGTGGTGTAGCTAAAATATAAAATACTCTCCCCCCCCTCCCCTTTTCACCCCATAAAAGGGCCCAAAAGCTTGATTAGTATGCTTCCTAAAAGCAAAAATAAATAAAAAGGAAGAAGCATTCTATAAAAGTTCTGCTACATAAATAAAGGGGTTAAAAGAGAACTCTTAGGCGCCGTACACACGGCCGAGGTTCTCGCTGAAAATCAGCGAGAACCTCGCTGGAAT
Source organism: Rana kukunoris (assembly GCA_029574335.1). Lineage (NCBI taxonomy): Eukaryota > Metazoa > Chordata > Amphibia > Anura > Ranidae > Rana > Rana kukunoris. The sequence continues at coordinate 245,088,655 of CM056059.1, forward strand.
GCACATTCCAGCGAGGACCTCGGTCGTGTGTACGGTCTCGGCGAGCTTCCCGTCGGGAAGCCCGTCGAGCCGAAATAGAGAGCACGCTCTCTATTTCCTCGACGGCCCACCTGGAAGAATGGCTGGTTGCCATTCCCGACGGGCGGGTCGCCGAATTCGACGGCCGGGAGAGAACCTCGACAGGCGGAACGATGTGTTCTGCCCGTCGAGGTTCTCTGCCGTGTGTACGGCGCCTTAGGCTGCGTACACACGACTAAATAAATCCGATCAAATCAGTCTGACAGACCGATTGGATCGGATTTGTCTGCTGGGATATATTGGTTTGATCGTGTACACACGATCAAACCAAAATCCCCGCTGGCAGACAGCACGGTGACGTTGACGCCGCCACGTCACCGCACCAGGAAGTAAAAAACTTCAACGCATGCGTCAAATCCATTCGACGCATGCGCAGGCAGATATGCCCGCTGGTTAGTGTACTAACCAGCAGACATGTCGGACAGAGGGGTTCCCAGCAGACAGATTTTAAAGCATGCTTTAAAATTTGTCTGCTGGAAAAACCTGTCTGTCCGCCCGTACACACGATCGAATTTGTCTGCTGAAACGGTCCGTCGGACCATTTCCAACAGATCAATTTGATCGTGTGTACGCGGCCTAACAAGACACTCTACAAGCTGAGTACAGAGATTGAAAAAGGTAATGAAAAAAAAAAGAAAGAAAGAATGAAAAAAAAATGGAAATATCCCAGTTCACTCTCATTTGGAGTGTAAAATACAGCAAATCCTGTGTGTCTCTCACATTGCGATTGTGCAGTATCCACGCGACCCGCCACAGGCGTCAGTGTAGTGTAACACCCCCAAAACAGATTTCAAAACACAGTGCGACTGCCAGAACCACACGGGAATGCAATTAAAGCACAGGGAAAAAAGGGTTTCCGCACCAATGCAACCCCAGCCACACAAGCTGTATGGCCGAAATCTCACCACACAGACATACGGTGCGAACCACATGCAATCACACCAGTATGAACATGGCCTAAAAGTAAATATGAGATGGAAAATGGATAAACGGTGTATAGGTAAAAACAAAGAGCCAAAAGTAACAAAACAGGATATATATCTGTAATCAAAGTTTAATCAACAAATGCTGAGAGGAACACAAGATGAGGCTTGAGTGAATCCAGGGAGAAAGAGTAGAAAGAGAAGGATACACAACAAAAAGTAGATTAATGAATGAATAAATGTCAGGGTGATATCAATGTTGTCAAAGGGCTCTCTTATGCCCAGTACACACGATTGGCCACTCACATCGGAATTCCGACAGAATACCATAGGAGTAAAACAGGGCTGTCTTAATGAGAGGGCACTCCTGGGCACTGCCCAGGGCCCCTGCTGCATGGGGGCCCCTGCACATTCCCCAAAGCAGCTGGTCCTTGAGCCAGCCTACCTACTTGATGTGTTTACCTGCACTGTCTTCATTGTAAGTTTTTTTCAACCTGATTATTGTTAAGCCGGCCTTGCCTACACACGATCATGAAAAAAAATGCTCTAGCAAAGCGCGGTGATGTACAACACTTACAACGGCACTATAAAGGGGAAGTTCCATTCGGATGGCGCCACCCTTGGGGCTGCTTTGGATGATTTTGTGTTAGTAAAAGTTTGGTGAGAGACAATTTTTGCTTTTCAGTCTGTTACAGCGTGATGAATGTGCCATCTTCATTACAAACGCTCATAACGAGCACTCATATCTCATAACTTGCTTTTGAGCATGCACATTTTTTTTCACGTTGTTAAAGCCTCTACATGACCATTTTTTACAACGTGAATGACGTGAAAATTTAGAGCATGTTCTAAATTTTTAATGCCCATTTTTAACGTCGCAAAATATGCTCTGGAGCCCACACACAATGGCCCAGATTCACAGAGCGATTACGCCTGCGCAACAGGAGATGCGCGTGCCTAAGTCGAAATGTGCGCGTGTGTTTCGATGCACGGCATCCCCAGAACGAGATACGCAAAAAATCAACTTTTTTTTGTCCCACGTAATTTCGTTAGACTGTCGCATCCGTCCGCGCAAAAGTGCGCTAGACAGACCATTGATTTGCTAGTCAAATATGCTAATTAGGGACTTACGGGGATCCACAAAAGAACGTTGGGGCAGCGCAGGCTACGCAGTGTGCGCAACAGCAAAATGTCCTGTCTAAAATTAGAGCATATAAAAGCTGGTCTAAAAAGATAAAAAAAGTCTACTTGTTAGATAAAGCAACACTGTTAGTGAGGAGCTCAGCAGTCACACGTGTTGCACAACAATCTGTATGCCAACATGCCAGGGGCATCATCGCACATAGCTATACTACTGACTTTAGATGAACAAAGAAGGATGAGGGCACGGAGGATGGCACGGAGGATGGCACGGGAGAGGATATACCGCACCTGCATAGACCTGTTTGGCATAAGTGATTCTGAGGTGTTTCGCATCTTCAGATTCACCCCTCATGTCATCCTGGAATTAACCACAACCCTGCAGGAGGACATCACCAGCCCAACACACCGCTCACATGCAGTGCAGCCACTGGTCAAGGTCATGGCAACACTCCATGTCCTTGCCAGTGGCTCTTTTCAGCGTACAAGTGGAGTGGTGGCTGGGATGTCACAATCCTCCATGTGCAGATGTGTGCACCAGGTTGTCCCTGCAATCCTCAGACGCATGGCCAACCAAATCATCAAACCCACCACTGAGGAGCTGCGGCTGAAGGCAATGACAGATTTCTACAGAATTGCCAGATTCCCACGCACTGTGGGGGCCATTGATTGCACACATGTGGCACTCCAGCCCCCCCAGGAGACAGAGCACATGTACCGCAATCGGAAGCATTGGCATTCCATCAACGTACAGGTGATAGTCGATGCCCAAGGCCTCATTTGGCAAGTCCGTGCCAAACACCCAGGGTCCAGCCATGACAGCTACATATACAGCAGGAATGTCACCCCCACATTCAAACAGCATTCACAACCCCAAAAAAAATTACCTGCAAAAGCAAAAATTTTCCAGCAAAAAAAAAGGGGGAAAAAAATAATTATTGCCCTTTACAAGAGCCACGCCTGGGGCGCCCCCGGCCACGGCCCCGGCTTCTCAGGGGAGACTCATGGGGGAGGGGTAAAACCGGGGAAGGAGGAGCAGCCCCTGATCTCTGCCCACCTGGCGGCCTGCCCTCCAAGGCCACGGCTATTCTGTCCAGGGCAGCACCAAGTGTTGCCGTGTTGGCCTGGATAGCCTGGGTAAGGGCCCTCACATCCTGCCCAATGCCTGCTGATGTCGTCTGCAGTTCGTTTAGGCAGGTTGTGAAAGCCCGGGAGTGGGAGTCCAGGTTCCCCAGCGTATCCTTGATGGAGGACAGGCTCTCCTCCATGCGCACCAATGTCTGGCTGACCTGTCCCAGATGGCAGGTCTGAAGGGCCTGGTCCCTTCTCAGAGTGGCAGGCAGGAGATCGGCCAACCCCCTGGGGTTCTGGGATGAAATCGTGCCTCCAGCTGATGCTTGTGGCCGGGGAGAAGGGGAGGCCCTTGGGAGGGGAGCCATGTTGGGGGAGGAGGGGGGGGGCTCCCCCTTCGGGAGGGCTGCCTACTGCCAGCCAGAGGGGAAGAGTCCTCAAAAACCAAACGTCCAGTGCCTGACATGGACTCCTCCTCCTCATGATTCTCCTCCTCCTCATGATTCTCCTCCTCCTCATGATTCTCCTCCTCCTCTTGAACCTCCTCCGCGGACTCCGGCCTTGTTGGGGGGGCCTCATTAGGCTGCTGTCCTGGGGTTGGTGCGGTCAGGCCAGATGGCCCTGCACCCTCCTGCACATCTGTGGATGACACAAAACATTCACAGGTTGGAGGATCCACACACTTGCCACATATTCCCTTTCACCCCCTCCCCCCCACATGCTGCACACCTGATATTAAAAAAAATACTTACCTGGCACCACGGGCTCCGGACTTGAGTCAAAGCCGGGCAGGCCCTCAACTTCATGCCGATGAAAGGTCAGGGCCACCGCACGCTCCTCCGCTGTCAGCCTAATACAGCATGGTGGGCCCCCTCCTGTGCCCCTGGCATGGGCATGCATTCTGGTCAGCTTCTGTTTGACCAGACGCCGGAGGTCATTGATTTTTTGTCAATCCCAGACTGGGTCCGTGTCTCCCCCTCCCCCGCTGAATTGACCTGCTCAGTGATCATATCCAAAATCTCCCTCCTCCTGGCCGGGGTGGTGTTGGCACTGTCCGGGCCGTGGAGGAAATGCCCATATTCGCTAATGGCCCGGGCAAGAATTCGTTTTTCCCCCCAAAGAAAAATTGAGCTTTCGCTTTCTCTCTGTCATACTTCCTCCCAGTCAACAAAAATCACTCACAAAAACAAGCACAACCAATCAAGCAAGAACACACACAAAGAGAAAACTACTCAGCAAGAAACAGTCACAAAAACAAACAGCAAAAAAACAGCAGGAAAACAAACGAACAGAAATATATCAATCAAACAAACAGTCTCTCAAACACTTATCAAAAAACACTTTCAAAGATCTACTAACAAACACTTGATCACACAAACACTAATCTGACAACTACAAAACACACCGCAACGAACAACAGGACAAAAGCACTTGGTTAAATGGGAAGGGACAAAGGGATGTACTTTTGCAATGCAAGTGCGTTTGTGTGTGTCTATTTATGCTGTTTGCGTAGTTCACAACGTTGCCCTAGTCCATTTCCAATTTCACTGATTGCACCGCTCCCGAGTTGTGAGCATGCGCACAGCGGAGCTGACCATGGTCTCCTTCAAGCGCGCATGCGCGAGCCGGCCGGCCCTTCATTTGCATGGGGTCATGGCTCATTTCAATGTAACACGCCCACGTCCTTCCCAATTTGTATTACTCCGCCTTACGCCTCTGAAAAAACGTTACGCATGCGCAATTTCCTGCGCAAAAGCTACGAGAATAGGGTGATTACGCGGCAAAATTGCGCAAGTCTAACGTAAAGGCGGTGCGTTACGCCGGTCCAATAATGCGCAGATGTACCTGAATCTGGGCCAATATTTTTAATGCCATTTAAAAAAATGAAATTTTTTACATTGCGAAAAACGTTTGTGTGTACATGGCATAAGGCTACAAAGGAATTGCTCATAAAGGGAGAAGGTGTAAGCTATTCATACAGTAATAATGTCAGAGATCCCATTCATTATTTATGCCTCTGGGAATGTGAGTGTCGTTTAGATATCCAGTATAGCCAGACCCACCCCCCCCCCCCAACGGAATGCTTCTGTCTGACAGGCAGGAGTCAGGGTATTAGATATACACAGATGTAAACCCCCACCTTTTAGGTACAGACCTGGCATTTTTCTCATGACAGGTTTATTGTGAGTGACTCTATAAACATTATCATGACACACAGATGACACAGAGTGAAATTTACAGACAAAACTGGAATGTACACAGACCTAATATTTATTAGACAAATATTCCTATGATAATCAGCTATAATTATCTACAGTACAAATAATTTCCAGTGCCATAGGAACAAGGAGAGCAGACTGGTTCCTGTTATGGGAACCATAAAGTCCCCCTTTCATTTTTGTCTAGATTTACAAACATTTCTTTTCCCCTGCCTTGCCTACCTGTCATTTTAGGATTGAGGTTTATTCTTGCTATCTAATTCAGCATGCCAGCTTTCTCAGTTCCTGCCTCTTTTGGCAAATAGTAAGTAGAAAGGTATACTGTGCAGCCTGACCAAAAGAGACAAAGCAGCTGAGTCTTTCTTTTTTTTTTTTTAAACTGAATTAGTTTAGCAAATCTTCATCACTACTTTCTTCCTCATGATTTACTCCAAATTACTTTTTTGGGGGATCTTTTCCCAGGACATAATAGGATGTCTATTTCTTATATCTACTTCTATAAATTGTTTTTGATAATTCTCTGTCAACTTCTCTTCAAAATTACTCAAGCATCTTTCACATCTTTGAGGCGGGTTCACACCTATGCGAATTGGTTGCGGCTTAAACCACATCCAATTTGCATAACATTATAAAATACATTGATTTCAATGATGCTGGTTCACATACAGGGAGTGCAGAATTATTAGGCAAGTTGTATTTTTGAAGATTAATTTTATTATTGAACAACAACCATGTTCTCAATGAACCCAAAAAACTCATTAATATCAAAGCTGAATATTTTTGGAAGTAGTTTTTAGTTTGTTTTTAGTTTTAGCTATTTTAGGGGGATATCTGTGTGTGCAGGTGACTATTACTGTGCATAATTATTAGGCAACTTAACAAAAAACAAATATATACCCATTTCAATTATTTATTTTTACCAGTGAAACCAATATAACATCTCAACATTCACAAATATACATTTCTGACATTCAAAAACAAAACAAAAACAAATCAGTGACCAATATAGCCACCTTTCTTTGCAAGGACACTCATGCAGCCTGCCATCCATGGATTCTGTCAGTGTTTTGATCTGTTCACCATCAACATTGTGTGCAGCAGCAACCACAGCCTCCCAGACACTGTTCAGAGAGGTGTACTGTTTTCCCTCCTTGTAAATCTCACATTTGATGATGGACCACAGGTTCTCAATGGGGTTCAGATCAGGTGAACAAGGAGGCCATGTCATTAGTTTTTCTTCTTTTATACCCTTTCTTGCCAGCCACGCTGTGGAGTACTTGGACGCGTGTGATGGAGCATTGTCCTGCATGAAAATCATGTTTTTCTTGTAGGATGCAGACTTCTTCCTGTACCACTGCTTGAAGAAGGGGTCTTCCAGAAACTGGCAGTAGGACTGGGAGTTGAGCTTGACTCCATCCTCAACCCCAAAAGGCCCCACAAGCTCATCTTTGATGATACCAGCCCAAACCAGTACTCCAACTCCACCTTGCTGGCGTCTGAGTCGGACTGGAGCTCTCTGCCCTTTACCAATCCAGCCAAGGGCCCATCCATCTGGCCCATCAAGACTCACTCTCATTTCATCAGTCCATAAAACCTTAGAAAAATCATTCTTGAGATATTTCTTGGCCCATTCTTGACGTTTCAGCTTGTGTGTCTTGTTCAGTGGTGGTCGTCTTTCAGCCTTTCTCACCTTGGCCATGTCTCTGAGTATTGCACACCTTGTGCTTTTGGGCACTCCAGTGATGTTGCAGCTCTGAAATATGGCCAAACTGGTGGCAAGTGGCATCTTGGCAGCTGCACGCTTGACTTTTCTCAGTGGGCAGTTATTTTGCGCCTTGGTTTTTCCACACGCTTCTTGCGACCCTGTTGACTATTTTGAATGAAACGCTTTATTGTTTGATGATCACGCTTCAGAAGCTTTGCAATTTTAAGAGTGCTGCATCCCTCTGCAAGATATCTCACTATTTTTGACTTTTCTGAGCCTGTCAAGTCCTTCTTTTGACCCATTTTGCCAAAGGAAAGGAAGTTGCCCAATAATTATGCACACCTGATATAGGGTGTTGATGTCATTAGACCACACCCCTTCTCATTACAGAGATGCACATCACCTAATATGCTTAATTGGTAGTAGGCTTTCGAGCCTACACAGCTTGGAGTAAGACAACATGCATAAAGAGGATGATGTGGTCAAAATACTCATTTGCCTAATAATTCTGCGCTCCCTGTATGTGCGATGCATTCGCACTGCGCATTGCCGAAAACGTGTGCGTTTTCTAGGCATTTTCGGTGCGGCTCAGGTGCGAATTCAGGCCCATTATCTTCTATGGGCATGCAACTGATTCGCACATGTGTTCATTTCTCTTCAGGATTTCTCTCATTCAGCTTAATACACTTCCCCCCTCCCCCTCCCCTTTCCCAGGTCTCCAAATTTGCATCTAAAATGGAGCTGATCTGCTGAACAGTAGGCAGGGCCGGCGCTAGCAATAGGCGGATCAGGCGGCTGCCTAGAGCGCCAGGGTAGGGGAGGTGGCAAAATCCAGATCCCCAGCCACTTGCTGGGGTTAAAATACCGGCATTTTTTTTTAAATACATGCTCTATGGCGAATTGGCGCCAGCCGCCAGGCTAGGGGTCGGTTGCGCCTGTGACTACATGCCGGATGGACTGCTCTATCCCCAGCCTGCAGTGCCGCCCTAGTAGCGGCGGCAGTGAGCAGATGAGGGGAGAGACTGAGCCGGGACGAGGAGCAGCCAGCCGGAGGTGCCGCATGATTGGTGGAGCGGATAAGATGGAAGCCCTGGACCTGCATGCACTGTAAGTACCATGGCGGGCTTGCCGCGATATCCGCTCCCCCTCCTCCTGGGCGCCCGGGATCTGGTGTCACACCCGGGGAACGGCCCAGATTTCAGCGCGGAGAGCCAGCGGGAGGAGGAGACTGAAGCCGAGCTTAAGGAGAGAGATGCCGGGCTACACAGGAAGGAAGCTTCCCATCCCTCCTTCCATCTCCATCCCTCCTTCCATCTCCATCCCTCCTTCCATCTCCATCCCTCCTAACATCTCCATCCCTCCTTCCATCTCCATCCTCCCTCCCTCCTTCCATCTCCATCCCTCCTTCCATCTCCATCCCTCCCTCCATCTCCATTCCTCCTTCCATCTCCATCCCTCCTTCCATCTCCATCCCTCCTTCCATCTCCATCCCTCCCTCCATCTCCATCCCTCCTTCCATCTCCATCCCTCCTTCCATCTCCATCCCTCCCTCCATCCCTCCCTCCATCTCCATCCCTCCTTCCACTCCATCCCTCCTTCCACTCCATCCCTCCCTCCATCCATCCTCCTTCCATCTCCATCCCTCCTTCCATCTCCATCCCTCCCTCCATCCCTCCCTCCATCTCCATCCCTCCTTCCATCTCCATCCCTCCTTCCATCTCCATCCCTTCCTCCATCCCTCCCTCCATCATCTCCATCCCTCCTTCCATCTCCATCCCTCCTTCCATCTCCATCCCTCCCTCCACCCCTCCCTCCATCTCCATCCCTCCCTCCATCTCCATCCCTCCTTCCATCTCCATCCCTCCTTCCATCTCCATCCTCCCTCCCTCCATATCCCTCCCTCCATCTCCATCCCTCCTTCCATCTCCATCCCTCCCTCCTTCTATCTCCATCCATCCCTCCCTCCTTCCATCTCCATCCATCCCTCCTTCCATCTCCATCCCTCCCTCCATCTCCATCCCTCCTTCCATCTCCATCCCTCCCTCCTTCCATCTCCATCCCTCCCTCCTTCCATCTCCATCCCTCCCTCCTTCCATCTCCATCCCTCCATCTCCATCCCTCCTTCCATCTCCATCCCTCCTTTCATCTACATCCCTCCCTCCATCTCCATCCCTCCCTCCATCTCCATCCCTCCTTCCATCTCCATCCCTCCTTCCATCTCCATCCTCCCTCCCTCCATCTCCATCCCTCCTTCCATCTCCATCCCTCCCTCCATCCCTCCCTCCATCTCCATCCCTCCTTCCATCTCCATCCCTCCCTCCTTCCATCTCCATCCCTCCCTCCTTCCATCTCCATCCCTCCCTCCTTCCATCTCCATCCCTCCCTCCTTCCATCTCCATCCCTCCATCTCCATCCCTCCTTCCATCTCCATCCCTCCTTTCATCTACATCCCTCCCTCCATCTCCATCCCTCCCTCCATCTCCATCCCTCCTTCCATCTCCATCCCTCCTTCCATCTCCATCCTCCCTCCCTCCATCTCCATCCCTCCTTCCATCTCCATCCCTCCCTCCATCCCTCCCTCCATCTCCATCCCTCCTTCCATCTCCATCCCTCCCTCCTTCCATCTCCATCCCTCCCTCCTTCCATCTCCATCCCTCCCTCCTTCCATCTCCATCCCTCCCTCCATCTCCATCCCTCCCTCCTTCCATCTCCATCCTCCCTCCCTCCATCTCCATCCCTCCCTTTCTCCATCCCTCCATCTCCATCCTCCCTCCCTCCTTCCATCTCCATCCCCCCTTCCCTCCTTCCATCTCCATCCTCTCTCCCTCCTTCCCTCCCTCTTTCCCTCCTTCCATCTCCATCCTCCATCCCTCCCTCCCTCCTTCCATCTCCATCCCTCCCTCCATCTCCATCCCTCCCTCCTTAACATTATAAAATACATTGATTTCAATGATGCTGGTTCACATATGTGCGATGCATTCGCACTGCGCATTGCCGAAAACGTGTGCGTTTTCTAAGCATTTTCGGTGCGGCTCAGGTGCGAATTCAGGCCCATTATCTTCTATGGGCATGCAACTGATTCGCACATGTGTTCATTTCTCTTCAGGATTTCTCTCATTCAGCTTAATACACTTCCCCCCTCCCCCTCCCCTTTCACAGGTCTCCAAATTTGCATCTAAAATGGAGCTGATCTGCTGAACAGTAGGCAGGGCCGGCGCTAGCAATAGGCGGATCAGGCGGCTGCCTAGAGCGCCAGGGTAGGGGAGGTGGCAAAATCCAGATCCCCAGCCACTTGCTGGGGTTAAAATACCGGCATTTTTTTTTTAAATACATGCTCTATGGCGAATTGGCGCCAGCCGCCAGGCTAGGGGTCGGTTGCGCCTGTGACTACATGCCGGATGGACTGCTCTATCCCCAGCCTGCAGTGCCGCCCTAGTAGCGGCGGCAGTGAGCAGATGAGGGGAGAGACTGAGCCGGGACGAGGAGCAGCCAGCCGGAGGTGCCGCATGATTGGTGGGACCGGATAAGATGGAAGCCCTGGACCTGCATGCACTGTAAGTACCATGGCGGGCTTGCCGCGATATCCGCTCCCCCTCCTCCTGGGCGCCCGGGATCTGGTGTCGCACCGGGGAACGGCCCAGATTTCAGCGCGGAGAGCCAGCGGGAGGAGGTGAGACTGAAGAGCTTAAGGAGAGAGATGCCGGGCTACACAGGAAGGAAGCTTCCCCGACCAAAGACAACACGGCTCTGAATGAGAATCCTAGCTCCTCTCGACTGAATCCCCGGACTTCTACCGAAGTTTCTTCCTCTCCTTCCATCCTCTCCATCCCATACTCCCTTGAAAGAATCCTCTCCAACTCCTGAACCTCCCATTCCATCCCTCCCTCTCTTGACCCATCCTCCATCCCTCCTCCCTCCATTCCCCTCATCTGCTTCCATCTCCAATCCTCCCTCCATCTCCATCCCTCCTTCCATCTCCATCCCTCCTCCATCTCCATCCCTCCCTCTCCAACCCTCCTTCCTCATCCTCCAACCATCTACTCCATCCACCCTCCATCCCTCCCTCCATCTCCATCTCCATCCCTCCCTCCATCCCATCCCTCCTTCCATCCCATCCCTCCATAATCCCTCCTAACCATCCCTTCTCCTCTCAATCCCTCCCTCCCTCCTTCATGATCTCCATCCCTCCCTCATCTCCATCTCCCTCCATCTCCATCCCTCCTTCCATCACCCTCCATTATCTCCCTCCTTCCATCTCCATCCCTCCCTCCATCCCATCCAAATTCCATCTCCATCCCTCCCCATCTCCATCCCTCCCTCGATCCATCCCTCCATCTCACCCTCCCTCCCTCCATTCCATCCATCATCTCCATCCCTCCTTCCATCTCCATCTCCCTCCATCCTCCATCACCTCCCTCCATCTCCATCTCCATCCCATCCCTTCCTCCATCCCTCCCTCCATCTCCCATCCCTCCTTCCATCTCCATCCCTCCCTCCATCTCCATCCCTCCCTCCTCCCTCCATCCCATCCCTCCTTCCATCTCCATCCCTCCCTCCATATCCCTCCCTCCATCTCCATCCCTCCTTCCATCTCCATCCCTCTCCTTCTATCTCCATCTCCATCTCCATCCCTCCATCTCCATCCCTCCCTCCATCTCCCTTCCATCCCATCCCTCCTCCTTCCCATCTCCATCCCTCCCTCCATCCATCTCCACCCTCCCTCCTTCCATCTCCATCCCTCCATCCCATCCCTCCTTCCATCTCCATCCCTCCTTCCATCTCATCCCTCTCCATCCTCCATCTCCTCCATCCCATCCCTCCTTCCATCCCTCCCTCCTTCCATCCTCCATCCCATCCCTCCTTCCATCCCTCCCTCCATCTCCATCCCTCCCTCCTCCATCCCATCCCTCCATCTCCATCCCTCCCTCCTTCCTTCCATCTCCATCCCTCCCTCCTTCATCCCTCCCTCCTTCCATCTCCATCCCTCCCTCCTCTCCATCCCTCCCTCCTTCCATCTCCATCCTCCCTCCTCCATCCCATCCCTCCCTCCTCCCTCCATCCCATCCTCCCTCCTCCCTCCTTCCATCTCCATCCATCCCTCCTTCCATCTCCATCCCTCCCTCCATCTCCATCCCTCCCTCCATCTCCATCCCTCCTCCTTCCCTCCCTCTTTCCCTCCTTCCATCTCCATCCTCCCTCCATCCCTCCCTCCCTCCCTCCCTCCATCTCCATCCCCCCTCCCTCCCTCCCTCCATTCCATCCCTCCATCCATCCCTCCCTCCCTCCCTCCTTCCATCTCCATCCCTCCCTCCATCTCCATCCCTCCCTTCCATCCCTCCATCCCTCCCTCCATCCCTCCCTCCATCTCCATCCCTCCCATCTCCATCCATCTCCATCCCTCCCTCCTTCCATCTCCACCATCCCTCCCTCCCTCCTTCCATCTCATCCCTCCCTCCCTCCTTCCATCTCCATCTCCTCCCTCCCTCCCTCCCTCCATCTCCATCCCTCCCTCCCTCCTTCCATCTCCCCTCCCTCCCTCCCTCCATCTCCATCCCTCCCTCCTCCATCCATCCTCCCTCCTTCCATCTCCACCCTCCCTCCCTCCCTCCTCCTTCCATCTCCATCCTCCCTCCTTCCATCTCCATCCCTCCCTCCTTCCATCTCCATCCCTCCTCCCTCCTTCCATCTCCATCCATCCCTCCCTCCTTCCATCTCCATCCTCCCTCCCTCCCTCCTTCCATATCCATCCCTCCCTCCATCTCCATCCCTCCATCTCCATCACTCCCTCCTTCCATCTCCATCCCTCCATCCCTCCCTCCATCACCATCCCTCCATCTCCCTCCCTCCCTCCTTCCATCTCCATCCCTCCCTCCCTCCTTCCATCTCCATCCCTCCCTCCCTCCATCTCCCTCCATCTCCCTCCCTCCTTCCATCCTCCCTCCCTCCCTCCTTCCATCTCCATCCTCCCTCCTTCCTTCCATCTCTATCCTCCCTCCCGCCCTCCTTCCATCTCCATCCCTCCCTCCATCTCCATCCCTCCCTCCTTCCATCTCCATCCTCCCTCCTTCCTTCTTTCCATCTCCATCCTCCCTCCTTACATCTCCATCCTCCCTCCTTACATCTCCATCCCTCCCTCCTTACATCTCCATCCCTCCCTCCTTACATCTCCATCCCTCCCTCCTTACATCTCCATCCCTCTCTCCATCTCCATCCGTATCTCCATCTCCATCCCTCCCTTATTCTTTGTCCATCCATCTCTCCAGCGCAACTCTCCTGGAGTAAAGTAATAAAACATTGACTCTGCTTTTAAGTTAATAGTGCATTGCACTGTGTACAGAGGGGGACACAGACGTGCAGGGGGGTACTGATATGTGGGGGGCAGGCGTGCAGGGGGGGACAGATATGTGTGTGTGTGGGGGGACAAATGCGCAGGGTGTACTGATATGTGTGTGGGGGGGACAGATATGTGTGTGGGGGGCAGGCGTGCAGGGGGGTACTGATGTGTGTGGGGGGGGAGACAGACGTGCAGGGCGGTACTGATATGTGTGTGTGGGGGGGGGGACAGACGTACAGGGGGGTACCGATATGTGTGTGGGGGGGGGGAGACGTGCAGGGGGGTAATATGTGTGTGGGGGGGACAGATGTGCAGGGGGTTACTGATATGTGTGTGTGTGGGTGACGGATGAAGAGGTGTGCAGGAGGGTACAGAGGGGGAACAGATATGTGTGGGGGGCGGATGTGCAGGGGGTACAGAGGGGGAACAGATATTTGTGTGTGCAGGGGGGTACAGAGGGGGTGATGATCTGAGACCTGATAATACAGGAATTGGGGCAATTTGAGGTGTGAAAGGATTTTTAGTGAGGGGCAGAGCGTGCGTGGGGGGGCGCAAAATTAGGTATCGCCTAGGGTGTCAAAACTCCTTGCACCAGCCCTGACAGTAGGGATGAGCTTCGCGTTCGATACGAACGTATGTTCGACTCGAACATTGTCTGTTCGTACGTTCGACGAAATTCGAACAAAAGCGGTCGTTTCCGCCAAATTTGAGTGACACAAAACGGCCCATAATTCACTGCGGAATTGCGCGCTGATGATTGGCCAAGCATGCTGTATGTCCCGCATGCTTTGCCAATCACAGCGCACAAAAAACGAAGAGCCACTAGGAGTTGTACATATATTTATACACTGTATAGCCTAGATAGATCAGTTCTTCCTAATTTACTGGCAGGCAGGTGATTGTGCTATTTAAAGACGTTATCACACGTATAGACACCCAGCAGGTACAATATTTAAAAGGAATTTTTATTTTTATTTAAGCATCAATAAAATCACTGCTCCTGGAGAAAAAATGAAAAATTCCTTTAAATATTGTACCTGCTGGGTGTCTATAGTTTGCCTGTGAAAACGTCTTTAAGAACCTGGGTCTTGCCCGAGGGAACATGTATCAATGGAAAAAAAAGTTTTAAAGTCCTGCTCCTGAAAAAACGACCGTTTTTAAACTTTTTTCCATTGATACATGTTCCCTGGGGCAAGATCTGGGTTCTCAAAGACGTTTTCCAACAATAACTTGAATATTGGTCTTTAAAATGATCATTTTTTAATTCAAATGTTCGAGTCCCATAGACTACAATGGGGTTCTAAATGTTCGCGCCAACGGTCGGTCTGTTCGACGGTTCTGGTGCGAACGGAACACGGGGTGTTCGGCTTATCCCTACTGAACAGTTGTCTTTTCTCTCTGCAGAGATAAGAGAGCTGAAATTCGCACTGCACAAGTGTGAATCCGGCCTTAAGTCTGTCCAACTCCACTTAGTGTTATTGCCCAGGTCACCACATTATATAAAACATATGTTTAAGATTAATTGTATAAATCAAAATTTTAGATTTCTGTAACAAAACCCATGAAATTTTACATATCTTTAATGCTTCATAATAGTCTTTATTGAGCAAGACAGGTAAATAACAAATGACATCATAAAGGTGCAATGGTCACAAACAACCATGAATATTTGAACTGTTAACAGTGCAACTAAGGAATTACAGTCACAAAACATAACAGTGTGTTTTATCTCCTATCCGGTGTGTAGCATGTGAGGGGGTGCAAGGGAACATGAGACAAGTGTGTGGGTCCACCAACATGTGAATGCTTTGTGTCATCCACAGATGTGCTGGAAGGAGCTGGGCCGTCGTCGGCTGCTGGGCGACCCACGCCATCCCAGCAGGAGAGTGCCCACACCTCTCCTCTGGAGGAAGTTGAGGAGGAGCAAGTGGGCATTGAGGGAGATGTCTACCTCCAGGAGGAATACACCATGCCTGGACCCTCCCAAACCACCTCCCCCATCAGGGATAGCCCCTCAAGGACCTTCTACCCCATCAGGGATAGCCCCCAAGGGACTCCTCCCCCATCAGGGAAACCTCCTCAAGGGCCTCCCCATACAGCCAGCCCCAAGCCTCTCCTGCCCCCATGAAGGCTACACGCAAGACCAGGGGTGATCCTGATGCCTTGGAAGAAAATCTTGCGAGGGACCAGGCCCAGCAGACCCGCCATATGGGTGCTATAGATGGTTACCTGCATCGTGTGGCAGAGAGCCTGGCCTCCTCGGCTCAGACCCAGGCTGCCTGCACCTTGCCTGTCCAGCATGCCCTCACACTGCAGGCTGATCAGAGTATCTCCAGCTCTGACAGCCTGCAGAATGTGAGTGTGAACTGCACTGCCATAATGACGTGCCTTGGGGAGCTGCAGGCCACCACAGCAGCGGAACACCACCACCCGCCAGCGGCGGATGCAGTCTGAAACAAATGCGGTACTCATCCGCATTGTCCTGCCATTGGAGGGCAGGCAGGCAGCCAGGGAGAGACCATGGGATGATCCTCCTCAAGATGCCCCACCCCCCCACCTGAGGCTCACCCCAGGCAACTGAGGAGCAGGAGCCGTGGCACCATGCGTGGCCCACGACAGGGCAGATGAGTGCCTTTTCTTTTTTTTCTTTTTCTGCTCAGGATATGAGTTTTGTTTATTTTATGCTCAGGATAAGAGTTTTATTTTATTTATGTGCTCAAAATATGTTTGTTTTTTTGTAGTATCTGCACACGGTGAGGCGTGCAGGCTACAGTGTGACTGATGTGTGAGCATGTGGGTGACATTCCTGCCAGTAAGGGGTGTCACCCTGGGTCGTTGGGGAGAGGTTATCCCCACGGCCGTGTGAATGTGGTATGAATGGACAGCAACATGATTGGTGCCTTGGCGTGGCGTGGCGTTGCTGCTTCCAAGTCCTGCATGGTGGACTTGGGCTAATCCAATGTGAGGTGGATGTGGTGTGTGTGAGCTAGGCACCACAGTGGTGTGCATGCGTGCATTGTCCGTGTGCCATGATGAATGTGTGTGTTTAACGTGCAAAGATGCCTACCACGAGGCACCTTCTGACTGCTTTTCCCTCAGCAGACGGGGTAGTCTCGTTCGGGGGGGGGGGACTGTGTGGGTCGGGGGTCAGGTCATAACATATGTCAATCTCCAGGCCCTTTCTCATGGCGTAGTTGTGCAGCACGCAACATGCACCGATGATCTGACACACAAAGTTTGGGGAATACAACAGGGTTTCCCCCCGACTTATCCAGGGATCGGAAACGGGACTTCAGGATGCCAAATGTGCGCTCCACCACTGCACGGGTGCGTATGTGTGCAGCATTGTATCTTCTCTCTCCTCTGTTTTGGGGATTCCGGTATGGAGTCAGTAGATGAGGCCCAAGTGCATATGCCGAGTCACCTGGAAGGGAAAAGACAGGAAGATGTTAGTCGTGCATGTGCCCCTCGTGATGTCTGCATCATGGGGTCGGACAGTCATGCCTGATTCCCATGTCACTCACCAACCAGCCAGCTGTCCCTGTACACGTTCTGTTTGAATTCTGTTGGGATGTTGCTTTGACGGTATATGTAGCTGTCGTGGCTGGTCCCTGGGTATTTGGCACGGACGTGCCATATGAGGCATTGGGCATCGGCTATCACCTGTACGTTGATGGAATGCCACTGCTTACGATTGCGGTATATGTGCTCTGTGGCACAGGGGGGCCGTAGTCCCACATGTGTGCAATCAATGGCCCTGATGGTACGTGGGAATCCGGCAATTCTGTAGAAATCCTGCATTGACTTCTGCCGCAGATGCTCATGGGTGGGTTTGATGATGTGATGGGACATGCGTGTGAGGATTGCGGGGACAACCTGGTGCACACATCTGCTCATGGTGGATTGTGACATCCCAGACACCACTCCACTTGTACGCTGAAAAAATACACTGGCAAGGAAATGGAGTAAAGATGTGTAAGTTGAGAACCTGCGCTAGAACTACTAATAATAGGTTGCTGCCCCCCTAAAACCTAACCCCTCAATGAGGAGGTAGGTAAGAGTAAATAGTGAGAAAAATGGGGTATTGGCGCTACCTAAAAACGCTTATAGAACCATATGTGCTCAAACATTAGACAGTGAAGAAATGTGTGTTGAGTACAATAGGGTGCGTGAATGAGGTATAACTAGATGTGCCTCAAAATAGGTTATGTAACAGTATGCACAGTAAGGGGAGACAATAAGGCTGATAATAGAACAAACAAGATGCTGGAAATCTAGTCTCTATCACTTGTTAACCCACTAGGTGTACACAGTAGGTATATGGGGTATAGAGGTACAGCCAAAAATAGATTAATAAATAAATAAATAAATAAATGTCAGAGCCCAATATTATATAACTGTCACCATGCATAAATACCACACTGGATACGCATAAATACAGTGTCACAGCTCAACCCAGTATAAATAGTGGTGGTACTAGTACAATAGGGCCGCTGTGATACAGGAGGTAAATAACCAGAGGGCTGCAGAGATGGAGTCTCTCAAACAAGTCTTATAAATAAAGGGGGGGGTGTGTAGATCTTGCTGTGAAGGGGGTGCTTCTATATGCCAGACGTCCGACGGTGTGGTCCCGGTGCTCCCCTCAGGGTTCCCCACTCACCAGATAGCCAACCCCACCAGGGGTCACAGGCATGAATCACAGAATCCTCCGATCGCAGCTGGTGTTCACTCCTCCCAGGACTGTACTCCTCCGATATTAGTCCAACCGGTTCACTCCTTGTGTGTGGATATGGGGGGTTCCTCCGTTCCTCAGAGGGAAGAATAACAAAAACTCCGATGGTGCAGTAGGTTTTAGATAAAAGCACTAAGTTTATTACCTGTGTGCCACGATGCCACACACTGACATGGGGCAACTACAGGCCAAGATGTACAGGAGCCAATAAACCATTAGCAGAAAAATGGCCACAAAATAAAAAATGATATAATAAGATAAAAACAAAGCTAAGTAAAAAAGGCACGCAAAGTCAGACAATCTGACAGCCCGGTTTGAGTAGCACACTCTGTGGGCTCTACGGGTATGCGCGTGTATGGTGTTCAGCGTGCGTTGCAGCTGCGCTCCACCTGACGCTGACCCGGAAGTGACGTATGTGCGTCTATGCCTAACATACGTCACTTCCGGGTCAGCGTCAGGTGGAGCGCAGCTGCAACGCACGCTGAACACCATACACGCGCATACCCGTAGAGCCCACAGAGTGTGCTACTCAAACCGGGCTGTCAGATTGTCTGACTTTGCGTGCCTTTTTTACTTTGCTTTGTTTTTATCTTATTATATCATTTTTTATTTTGTGGCCATTTTTCTGCTAATGGTTTATTGGCTCCTGTACATCTTGGCCTGTAGTTGCCCCATGTCAGTGTGTGGCATCGTGGCACACAGGTAATAAACTTAGTGCTTTTATCTAAAACCTACTGCACCATCGGAGTTTTTGTTATTCTTCCCTCTGAGGAACGGAGGAACCCCCCATATCCACACACAAGGAGTGAACCGGTTGGACTAATATCGGAGGAGTACAGTCCTGGGAGGAGTGAACACCAGCTGCGATCGGAGGATTCTGTGATTCATGCCTGTGACCCCTGGTGGGGTTGGCTATCTGGTGAGTGGGGAACCCTGAGGGGAGCACCGGGACCACACCGTCGGACGTCTGGCATATAGAAGCACCCCCTTCACAGCAAGATCTACACACCCCCCCCTTTATTTATAAGACTTGTTTGAGAGACTCCATCTCTGCAGCCCTCTGGTTATTTACCTCCTGTATCACAGCGGCCCTATTGTACTAGTACCACCACTATTTATACTGGGTTGAGCTGTGACACTGTATTTATGCGTATCCAGTGTGGTATTTATGTATGGTGACAGTTATATAATATTGGGCTCTGACATTTATTTATTTATTTATTTATTTATTAATCTATTTTTGGCTGTACCTCTATACCCCATATACCTACTGTGTACACCTAGTGGGTTAACAAGTGATAGAGACTAGATTTCCAGCATCTTGTTTGTTCTATTATCAGCCTTATTGTCTCCCCTTACTGTGCATACTGTTACATAACCTATTTTGAGGCACATCTAGTTATACCTCATTCACGCACCCTATTGTACTCAACACACATTTCTTCACTGTCTAATGTTTGAGCACATATGGTTCTATAAGCGTTTTTAGGTAGCGCCAATACCCCATTTTTCTCACTATTTAAGGAAATGGAGTGTTGCCAGTACCTTGACCAGCGGCTGCACTGCATGTGAGCGTTCCGTCTGGCTGGTGATTTCATCATGCAGGGCTGTGGCTAATTCCAGGATGGCATCAGGGCTGAATCTGAAGATGCGATACACCTCCAATTCCCCCATGCCAAAGACGTTCATGCGCGTTCGCTATATCCTCTCCCGTGCCCTCCTCCTCCGTGCCTGCTCTCCAGCTGACCTGTGCACGTCTGTTGCTGAGTTACACCTGCTTTATGAGGGGTAACTTTAGGCCGGACGTACAACTTACGTGCACCCTGCATAGCCTGTGCCGGGCGCATGTACGTTCTTGAATCGGCGTATCTCCCTCATTTGCATATTTGAATAGAAAATCAATGGGTGCGCCAGATGCGTCCAGCGTAAATAGGCGTCTACGATACGCCGGCGTAGGAAAGTTACGTCGGTCGAAAGAAGCCTATTTTCAGGCGTATCTTGTATTGTGGGTTCGGCGCATAGATACGACGGCGCATCTTTACACTTACGCGGCGCATCTCAAGATACGTAGGCGCAAGTGCTTTTTGAATCTGGGCCTAGGACTTCTTCCGCTAGCAGAAGTGCCGGTAACATATCAGAGTCCTTAAGTACTTTAACCACTTAAGACCCGGACCAATATGCAGGTTAAGGACCTGGCCCCTTTTTGTGAATCGGCACTGCGTCACTTTAACTGACAATCCCAAACAAAATTGGCGTCCTTTTTTTCCCACAAATAGAGTTTTCTTTTGGTGGTATTTGATCACCTCTGCGGTTTTAATTTTTTTTGCGCTATAGACAAAAATAGAGTGACAATTTTGAAAAAAATGCAATATTTTTTGCTTTTTGCTAAAATAAATATCCCCAAAAAATATTGTTGCGCTTACCCCCGAAGGAGCCGCTGGTTGATTTTGGGGTCGGCGTATTAAGTTACCAATTATACTTGTCTAGGGGTGAATACTTGTGGAAAGTGAATAAAGCAAGTGTCCAGACATCAGAGTACTTTTCAAAGTTTTATTCCAAGGCCCAACATGGCCAACATCAACATGGCACACTATAGAGAAAGATTGATGAGCAGAAGAAAACTGCAGTATCAGGCCTTGGATATTATAGAGAGCAGCTTGCTCACACTTAATCGTCGCCACTCTTGTCAGAGTGGGTAAAGTGCCCCGGACAGGCGTTTAACTTGGGCCTTGCAGCCGAAAGGTCACCTGCAATAGTCACTGGGAGGAATTAGGGCCTCTGCCACAGGCCTGAGGAATTTCCATACTTTTCAAAGGGGTAGAACTAATGGATCCTCCCAGTAAGTCACTTCTCTAGAGTCATCAGAGGACAGTTGAAGTGTACCTGTCATGTAGTGATGACCGGATCCCCGATGGTTCGGCTAGGCCTCACAGACAACCTCTGCATTTGGGTCTCCCGAGCCAATCCCCCACCGTACAGCTCCCAGCTTAGGATCTGGGACCCAGCAAGCCGCTGGGGCCCCTTTCAATGTCACGGCAAATCTCCGCTTGGTGCGTAGCTTCGGCCAGGCAGGCCTCGGTGGCAGGGCCCATGGATGGCCGCACCCTGAAGGTGGATGCCGCACCGGGAACGCGGACTCCGCGTAGAACGTCTCCCTCTTCTCTCATGTGTCTGCCACAGATATATTCTCCCGCCAGCATGTCCAGAGGGAAAATCCTCCTCTGATTGGCTGCTGGGAGAAAGTGGGTCTGTCAGAACCCTTTCCAGCGCCAACTGTCACCCAGGGTTAAAAACACCTCCCCTAGCATGCAGACTGGCCTAGAAAGCAGTTCTAAACTGATGATTTGGACAGACAAAACTGTCAGTTTTTGGTATCTGCTTCCTGGCCAAATCTGATAAAAAGTGGATAATTGCATGCATGCATAGAATAATTTCACACTGACAAAAAGCTGCAGTTTAAAATACTTCCTCTTTTTTTATTTAGAGCTCAACTTAAATATGGTTAATGACGTGCATATTCATGCTCATTAATTTGTAATATTAGTCTTGTGACGTTCTGATTTGTAAGCTATTAACTATTTAGTGTTAGGATGGTGCGAAGCATGAAGCAACAATGCTATATATATATATATTTGGCTTGTCTGATGTCTGGTTTTCTGCGGTTCGATCTCCAGACGGGCACTTTTTCACCAATCTAATTTCAGCTTGTTTTTGCAGACTGACTTCCCGTTTTCCTTCAGACCTTGTGACACATATCTGATAGCATCATGTGAGCAAGGATTGCAAGAACTATGACTATGTATTCCTATAGAAATCAATAACATATAAAGTATATAGGATATATACATATGAGATATAGAGCATAAGCATTTCATCATCTTACTTTGGCCATTTTTACCATATCCACAACAGATCCCCCCTTGAAATGCCTATTTTAATCTATTTTAATCTGTCCCTATCTTAATAAAAGATTCCCCACCCCAGGGTGCGCAGAGTCTAAGGTACAGCAGGTGTTCTCCAGAGCCTCTAGTGGTGAGGATGGCTTTCGCTGCAGCTGAACCCAGGTCGCGGCCCTTGGGTTCCCTACCCTTTCTGTCCCTGTTGTCCTGCCTACTCATGATGTGAGACTGGGAATGTTTGTAGTGGAATGTGTGGTTCTTCGTACTCGTCTTCCTCGTGTCCTACATCTTGGTTCACGAATGTGGGGATTCCTTGTTCCACTGCTTTCTCTATACATTTCTTCAGACAAGGGAGTATGCAACAAATTACCAGAGCGAGGAGAAATAGGACAATTAATATAGTTACTCCTATTTGGGTTAAAATTCTCTGCCACCCATTCATCTAACTGAAGTATTGGTCCCATGGATCTGCGATGCCTGAATTTTTCTTTAGTTCAACTGACAGATTCTTCAACTTTTTAAGAGCTACAGTGACTTGGCCATTCGGGCCGGTGTTGTCTGGGATATAGGTACAGCAAGTGGTGCTGGTCATTTTGTCTATCATAGTACAAACCCCTCCTTTTTCTGCAAATATCATATCCAGAGCCATCCGGTTCTGGAAAGTCATTTGAGAGTCGACCTCTAACTGTTCGGCTATTCCCTGGAATGCATCTCTCTTGTAGTTGACAAACCTTTGGATAAATTATATATATTACAATCAGCAATCTACATTTTAGCTAACAGTTATTATGGGGATTAGGGCCTCTAAACCTGCTTTTACCTGGTCTTGGGCCTTGAATTCATCAGGGACCCCCCTTGGGACTTCAATGGCATCTAAATACACATGAGGGTCAAAACTTCCCAGAAGGGCTTCCCTTTTTGTCCTTTTTCCCTGTGTGTTGCGAGTACCTTCCGTTAGGATGTGTAGAGGCATGATAGCCTTTGCAAGGGCACATTCTCCCTTCCATTGCCCCTCCAACCTAGTCCTCACCTGCATGTCTCCACATATCCAATACACATCCCCCAAGGATTGACTTTGATTTTGTACTAAGTTGGCCGGGACATGACTGTAAGATGCACAGTAACCTTTGGAAAAGTTGCCTAGGTTTTTACCCCTCCCTTCATGGTGAGCATAACAAGTGTAGTTTCCGGGGTATATGGTGATAGCTATCTTGGGTATTGTGGCCATAGTGTCTATGGGATATTCCTTTTTCCATTTCTCACATGTTAACTGGTTAGTGGAAATGTTTGTGTAGAGGCTTAGGAAGCACTCTTCCTCCTTTTTAGGTATAACTAATGGGACTGTACCCAAATGTGGCCTAGCACTACCACAGACATAGCAGTTGGTTTTATTATGTTTACTGGCGCTATATCTCATCCATTCTAGCCAGAGATTGACTTCCGAGAGGCCGGTTTCAACCTCCATTGTATCTTTGAAGGTAGGATCCGCTATTGCAACCATGTCCCCCAGGGTCTGTACATGGGGCTTCAAGGGGTTTGGTGGGGGCACGTTCTTGACTGGCTGCCATTCATTGTTGTTGTACATATCTTCTAAAACAGAAAGACCCTCTATGACCCCAGTGACCCCTTCCAAACCACCACCCCAACACATACTCTCCCTTATCGGATGGGCTCGGATTCCGTATGTTTAGAACCAGTGTCATACTGGGCCCTGGCTTGGTGAGACACGTTAGCAAGGGCTCCCCCTGGCTGTCTTTACTGTCATAGGCTGGTTGAGGTTTATATCCCCAGGGTGTCCCTGTGTTTCAAGCTGCTGCTCCCCAACTATCACAATTTTTTCCCAACGACCCTTTAGTGACACATATATACCCCTCTCCATCACCTTTTTCATACCAATCTGACCTTCTGTTATGCTCTGGACACGGGAGTATCTTACACGGGTGGAAATCAAATGTGGCTACATGGGTATCAGATGAATTATACCAAAAAATGACCTTCCCATCTTCCTTAGTGATGGCTGCATGTTGTGCCCTAGTCAAACCACACAGACAAAGGATATATAGGATCATGATTTATCTTTTCCTGCTTCCTCGGGTATTCTTACAACGGGAGGCATGTATCCAGGTGTTCTTCCCTGCAACTTTCACCGATGTAGCTGTTATTAGGAGGACCTGGAAGGGACCATCATATCTTGGTTCAAGAGGGTGTTTTCTCACAAATTTCTTTATCATAACCCAATCACCGGGGACCAGCTTGTGTGTTTCTGTATCTAACTCAGGATCTGGAATGGAAGAGAAAACTTTTGCATGGATACGGGTTAATTCACGAGACAAAGCAGTCACATAATCAATTAATACATCGGATTGTAGCTTTAATTGCTGTGGATAATAACACCCTAATCTCGGTGCTGAACCAAACAGTATTTCATAAGTGTATCTTACACTGAACAGGGCAATGGGTAGACTGTCTGGCCAGCTCATCTCAGTCTCCTGAGACATTTTCAACATTCAGGATTTTATTGTGCCATTCAATCTCTCTACCTTCGCACTGCTCTGAGGGTGGTATGGGGTGTGGAAAGCCAGTGTGACCCCTAGGGCTGTCCATATTTCTTTGGTTAATGAGGCCGTGAAAGCCCACCCCTGATCACTCTATATGACCTCTGGGACACCATATCTGCACACTATTTCCGTTAGAAGCTTCTTGGCTGTGGTCTTTGCTGTCATGTTGGTCACAGGGAACGCCAGGAACTGAACATAACGATTACTAGAGCGTATTAATACTGGCCACTCTTCGGCATCTGAATGTGATCGATCTGTATTCGTTGAAATGGATATTGAGCTTTAGCTAGATGTTTCATGGGTGTCTTTTCCATTCTTCCAGGGTTGCACTTAGCACAAATGACGCATGACTTGCAGAAGTTGTTGGTAAGCGGGGAAATTCCCGGGGCCAGGTAGTATTTATTGATCAAAGAATTCATCAAGGTCTTCGACAGGTGAGAAGCACCATGAGCCCACTGCACCACAGCTGGGAACATGGACAGTGGTAAATATGGTCTCTTATTCACTTCCATGAGTCCATCCTTCCATATGGCTCCCTTCTTTGTCCATGTTCCTTTTTCCTCCTCACTTGCTGCCTCTTGCATTTCCTTCAACCGTGCCCAATCCACAGGAGGGTTCTGCAAGATCATGGTGGCCTGTACCGTGTCTTGTGCCAAAGTTTCTTGTGTCAAAATGTTTTGTATCAGTGTGTCTTGGACGTCCACTCTGCGTACGACTTCTCGCACACCTTTCGCGGCATGTTTTGCTGCAGTGTCCGCCAAGTGATTACCTTGTGCTTCTTGAGTATTCAGTCTGCCATGTGCCTTTACCTTGAGAACCGCCACTTGTGTAGGAAGAAGCAGAGTGTCAATCAGGTCCCTGACTGCTGCGCTGTGTTTTATGGGTGTTCCCACTGCTGTCAGAAATCCCCTGTTCTTCCACAGGACCTTATAATCACAGGCAACTCCAAGGGCGTATCTTGAGTCTGTATAAATGTTAGCCTTTTTCCCCTCCACCATCTTGCATGCCATGATTAGGGCCTGAGGTTCTGCTTCTTGTGCGGACTTAGAGGGGGGCAATGCAGAGGCATGGAGGATTGTGTCTTTTGTAGTGACAGCATATCCGGTATGGAACCTCCCTTCATGATCTGCATATCTTGATCCATCAACATAGATTGTCAGGTCAGGGTCATCCAGCGGCACTCTGCTAACTGTTGGCAGGTGTGTAGTTTCCATCTTTATCAATTCGAGACAGTCATGAGGGGTATCGTATGGGTTGTTTCCCCCCTCGAGAAGTGGGAGCAAAGTGGATGGGTTGAGGGTGTTACACCTGAGGAGGGTGATGTTATCCGGGAGGAGCAAAGTGCATTGTAGCCTGAGATGTCTTGCTGCTGACATATGTTTTGGTTGTACTTGGTTCAGCACGGCTGATATGTCATGAGGGGCTAGTAGGAAGAGAAGGTGGCCCAGCACGAGATCTGCAGTTTTGTCCAGAAAGGTCTGAGCTGCAAAAACGGCTCTGAGGCAGGAGGGTGCCCCCCTAGCTACTGGATTTAATTGACAGTACCCGATAGGTCTAAGTCTGTTGTCATAAGATTGGGCCAGTACTCCTGTGGCGTGTCCTTCTCTCTCAGACGAATAGCTTGAAGCTTTTTTCATAGACTGGGAGGCCGAGCACAGGGACCGAAGACAGGATCTGTTTCAGAATTTCAAAGTTGGTAAGGGCCTCTGGTGGCAGTGTGAAAGGATCAGTCTTTAGAGCATCATAGAGTGGTTGCATTAGCAGAGATGCTTCTGGAATCCATGAACAACAATAAGATATTAGGCCCAAAAAAGCATGGAGAGACTTGTGGCCAACTAGCACTAGAATTGCCTTGATCACAGCTATTCGCTCTTGAGTAAGATGTCTTACACCTTGTGAGATACACCTTGTGAGACCACTGTTTGCTTGCACCACTGAATCTTCTGCTTTGATGCTTTACAACCTTGTTCAGCCAGGTAACAGAGAATGTCTTCAGAATGGGCTGCAGCATCATCTTGGGTATCCGCACAGAGCAAGAGATCATACACATACTCGAGAAGTACAACGTCTGGGTGGAGTTTGATCCATGTGTCCAAAATGAATTTCATTGCCTTGGCGAATTGGGACGGAGAGTTTTGGGCACCCTGCGGCATTACAGTCCAGGTGTAACTTTTCCTTTCATGGCCAAAACTGAATAAGAATTGACACCGCGGGTCTAGGGGGAAACTGAATTAGGCATTCGCTAGGTCCACCACAGTGAAGCATTTGGCCGTGGGTGGTATTTCCGCCAGCAAGGTGTGTGGGTTGGGTACGATGGGCGTTTTCAATATGGTGGCCTCATTCACTGGTGGGAGATCCTGTACCATGCGATATTTCACAGGTTCTCCTTTTGGGGTTTTCTTCTTGACTGGGAAGAGCGGGGTGTTGCAGGGGCTTGTGCAGTGTATGAGAGCCCCATTCCGTAGGAGGGCCTCTATCTGGCGAGTGATTGCTGCTGACACGGAGGGCTTGAGGGGGTATTGGGGTTTTCTGGGGAAAGGGGCTCCAGGCTTCATTCTAACCATGACTGGCGGGACTTTCAGATGACCGATGTCTTCTGGGCCTGTAGACCACAGGCAGTAAGGTATTAAAATATCTTCCGGAATTCCAGTCTTGTCTTCTATGCTTAGGGACAGCAAGAGTGGAATGGAGCATAATGCTGAGGTGTCTTCATCAGTCAGTGGTGAGGTCACTCAGATACCGCCATCAGGTTGGAAGGAGATTGAGGCTTGGAGTCTGGATAAGACGTCAGCCTCTAGTAAGTTCAAGGGACAGGTGTCGGAGACCACAAATCTTGTTAGTAGGTCAGGGATGTTGCCAACTTGTAGAGGGCGTGTCAGTGGACTTTTTCGGGGTGTTCCATCCACTCCAACGCATGTGATGTCGTTGTCCGATAGGAATGAGGTATCGGGTAGTTCTTTTGTTCTAATCACGCTCCGGGCAGCACAAACAAAGGTGGTGGGCCGGCCCTCGATACTGAGAGTTATCTTGGCTAGCGGTCCTCCTGAATCTTTGTATGCTGCGATCATGGTTGGAGTGTATGACACAGGCTTGCCAAATTCCTCTGTGTCCATATGGCCAAAAAGAGGAGGAGGAGGCCAGTCATTATGTGCTGAGCCGGAATTCCCCTGGACATTTTGTCCTTGGTGTTGAGCATCTTCCCTTCTTGGGCCATCCCCATGATTGGGCTGTCTTCGATCGGGTCTCCACGGGCTTCGGCATTGTCTCCTAAAGTGTCCGGGCCTCCCGCAGTTGTAACAGCAGGCTCGCGAGTTTTGTGCTTGTGGTGGCGGGTATGGTGTGTCAGAAGCCAACATGAGAGGGACTGCCTTCCTACTACTGTGAGGACTCTATGCCCTTTTCTACCAGTAGTAGAGTGTCAAGAGGTAACACTCTGTATTCTGGCCGAGATAGTAGCAGGCCTTTCTGGATTGCTTCCCTGAGGCCTGCTACAAATGCAGAGGATAGCATCTGCGTATGTGCCTTGTTTTGTGTGCTGAACCCCAAATCAGTGAACACCTGTAACATCCTAGTATGGAATTTCTCAACTGATAAAGCCTTATCTTGTGTAATGTCTTGTAGGCTTGTTGCTTGGTCTGCCAGGCGGGCACGTGCCCATCGTTGTAACTGCGTTACAAACTCACATCCCGAACCATATGTATTGTCAGGGACGCCACCGTCCACCCTAAAACACATTTCCATTACTGGCCAGTAAGCATCCCCTGCTTTGATTTCACACAGGCTTACCAGGTCCCGCCAGGCACAGGAGTATGCCTTCTGGATCTGGGCAATCCTTTTGAAAAATGGCATGGGCTGTTTCTCAGGGTCTGGTAGACTGGTTACAAGGGATGACGCTTGTTGAGGGTTAAAGGTCACATACATCAGGGGTGCGCCTAATGGTGCAGGTGGCATTCCCCCCCCCCCTGGTATTTGAGGTTGCAACCCATGGGGTGGAGGTCTCCAATCATTCCCCTGTTGTGGCGGTTAAAGAGGTAGTCCCCTATTTGGTGGGGGGGACCATACTGTATGGTGTCATGTGAATCACCTGTGGGTCTTCCTGAGCCATTTGCAATGTCTTTGGAGAACGGTTGTGAAAGAGGAGGGGAATACAGTGGGAGTGAGTACCTAGCACCTACTCTGGCTTTTTGCACTGCTCCCAAAGGGCCTGCGGATGTAGGCCGTGCTGCTGTGGATGTGGGATGGGGATGTGAGGATGTCACTCGGTCAGATTCCATACAGATTTTCCGCAGCACCCTGTGAGGTGACTGGAAGGGGGGGATGTACTGGTTCATGGCCCTGGTAGGGAAGTGTAGTTGCCCTGGTGTCCACATTCGACAGGCCTCTGGACACTATAATCTGAGCTGGAACATGGCTTCCATGACTGGCTGAACTGGGGGTGGTACCAGTTAGATTGACGCCCCCCTTGGTCACTGGTACTTGTTGGAGCTCAGCTGAGTGGCAGTGACTGCCACTACTTGCCTCTGCCTTTCCTACTCATCTTATAACATCATTAATGGGTTAACATCTTCCCTGTAATATGCTCTGGTCTGATCTAACATTGGGCATATAGGTATGGGTGTACCAATATGGCCGTCACAGGAAGTAGTCATAGGGAGTCTTCCTGTGGGTTGACTGGGTGTGTCACCACTGTTGGGTGTATCAAGATGGCCACCATCCGGGGAGGTGCCGTGGGTGGTAAGGGAGGTGGTACATTGGGGAGCCTGATGGGAGGGTCAAGCGAGGGGGTGGTTACTGAGGGGCAGGGTTTCCTGTCTTGTGTTCGGACTCCATTATAGGGTGGTGGCCGCTCAGACTCCAATGTACTTTCTGGTTTATGATACACATATACAATATATCCATGTTGATTTGTCTCTCGCTCTAAAAACCCCTCCCCTGAATGGCTTTCAATACTCTGTATCGGGCTTTAGCTGTAGCCAATAAGCCATGATCAGACAACAGACCCTTTTTCCGTTTTAACAAAATACGCCATTCCTCTGCTTGCAATCTCCCACCCATATACATGTTGATGTCACATATTCTTGCAAGCTCATTCACCTCCTTAACTGCTCCATTTCCTTCCCTCTCTGCAACCAAGCTGCACGCTAAACTCCCTTCCTCTGGCTTCTGTAATTTCTGTCCCATTGTTATCCCACTATACAAGGAGAGAAACTTAAGTTTTGGCTGCGTGTAATCTTGAAATCTTTCCCTTAGTCCCTTAGAACAGCAGCACTGTCACTTAAAAAGTACACTTTCTCTTTTTTTATTTTTTTTATTAAAAAAGTGTCTTTAGCCTGCTGCAGACGGGCTTTAACAAAACAGCAGTTAAATTCAGTGCGTTCCTTTTAAATGTCATCTACTCATCCCAGAGGCAAACCCAAACTTCTGACTCTATCCTTTTCACTCTCCTCACACTTATCTGGCTGTTCTGGCTGGAGTGGACACCTAATAGGTAAGTATCCCCTCTCTCTAGCTTCACCTTCTATCGCTGGCAATGATGCACCGACTGCAATTCTAACTGGGTAATGCACATTTAATCTGAACACCAACACGTCTAGAACATCCACCAACAAAGGTTTCAGGCCAAGAATTTCCTCCCTGTACCCTGGGGTTACCACTTTCACCAGCCCCCAGCCTTCTAAATGAATTCCTAACAGTAGCCCACAGACACATTCAGGACATGACATTCCTGGCTCATGCGATGGGGAGATGAGACCTCAGAACACCTGTCACGGGATTTCCTGCACCGATTGTGCATGTACCTCTGAATACCTGATACCCCGGCTGTGCGCCCCCTCTCCCGCACACTTTTCATCAACCCTGAGAGAAGTTTGACCACGTTTCACAGCCAGTTATCGCATCTGTGGCTCTATTCCTTTCTGCCTGTCTCATCAACCCATCAGAAGCAGCACATATAACAATAAACCAACAAGATATGTGACAACCGCAGTGAAGTACAGGATTATTAGGTCATCACGCAACTACTATGCGTTCTCCTGACGCCCCCTCCTGGTCATCCGTGCTTCACAGCACAATTATTTATCCCCCAGGAGGAGTTTGACAACGTCAATTATCATCCGTGACTATATAATTAATCCCCTTATTCCCAACAGCTGTCACAAGCTTGACAAAACCAAAACAAAACAGGAAACAAAATATACAGGCTGCAGATACAAGTTATGCAGGTTCTTATAAATGACCTTCGGGCAAGCTATAAGCTATATTACCTGCCTTTTTTGATCGAGGTAAGCCAACACAGGAACAAGAACCAACCAAAACCACGGGACAGGATATAAACAGTAGACAATATTAAAAGTCTTAGGCCTTGTACACACGATCGGACATATCCAATGAAAACGGTCCGCGGACCGTTTCCATCGGATATGTCCGATCTGGAGTTTGGTCCGATGGCGTGTACACACCATCGGATCAAATTCCCCGCCGGCGGACGGCGCGGTGACGTGGCGGTGACGTTGACGCCGCCACGTCACCGCACCAGGAAGAAAAACACTTCCGCGCATGCGCCGAATCCATTCGGCGGCGGCGCGGCAGCGGTGCGGGACGACATGTTTGCTGGTAAGTGTACTAACCAGCAGACATGTCGGGCGGACTTATTCCCACCCGATAGATTTCAAAGCATGCTTTGAAATCTGTCGGGTGGACAAATCTGTCCGCTAGCCCATACACACGATCGGAGATGTCTGCTGAAACGGTCCATCTGACATATCCGCTCGTGTGTACGAGGCCTTACAGTTCAGTCAGAGAGTGATCAATTCTCCGTGCCCTGTCGTCCGCGTTGGTTCGTCCTAGTTCCCTCTCGATTGGTTTGGCCCTTCGAATCAGGAAGCCCGATGCCCCACGTTGTTAGGCGGCAATTGATTTGGACAGACAAAACTGGCAGTTTTAGGTATCTGCTGCCTGGCCAAATCTGATAAGAAGTGGATAATTGCATGCATGCATAGAATAATTTCACACTGACAAAAAGCTGCAGTTTGAAATACTTCCTCTTTTTTTTATTTCAAGCTCAACTTAAATATGGTTAATGACGTGCATATTCATGCTCATTAATATGTAATAGTAGTCTTGTGACGTTCTGATTTGTAAGCTATTAACTATTTTGTGTTAGGATGGTGCGAAGCATGAAGCAACAATGCTATATATATATATTTGGCTTGTCTGATGTCTGGTTTTCTGCGGTTCGATCTACAGACGGGGACTTTTTCACCAATCTAATTTCAGCTTGTTTTTGCAGACTGACTTCCCGTTTTCCTTAAGACCTTGTGACACATATCTGATAGCATCATGTGAGCAAGGATTGCAAGAAGTATGACTATGTATTCCTATAGCAATCAATAACATATAAAGTATATAGGATATATACATATGAGATATAGAGCATGTGTGTGCGCATTGAAATAAGCATTTCATCATCTTACTTTGGCCATTTTTACCATATCCACAACAGATCTCCCCTTAAAATGCCTATTTTAATCTATTTTAATCTGTCCCTATCTTAATAAAAGAAAAAGAAAATGGCAATAAGCGTTTGATTGGTTTGCACAAAAGTTGCAGCGTCTACAAAATAGGGGTGTCATGTACCAGGTGTGACCAGAACTGTGTGGCAAGCAACAGAGGAACACCAAACACATATAAGTGAAAATATAATAAATTATTTAGGTAACTGAATAATATAAATACAACCACCTCCAATATGACACAGTGCAACAAACCAACCAACAGACAGAGACCCACAAATAACAACAGACAGATATGTACAATAAATGGGAAATGCCAGAATCATAAACAATAGCCAGGCCAGGGTCATACACAGCAGGTCGGCAAAGGGATATTCCAGAAACATAAACGTTAGCCAGGCCAAGGTCATACACAGGGAGATCAGCAGATGGGGTAAGGAACATAGGACAGGGAGAGGATGGGTGGTCAGGACAGGGAGACAGGTATTAGGAACAGGTTCAGATAATCAGGCAGCAGGTACAGATCAGGGCACGAGGACAATACCAGGGCAAGGTATGTTTGCACTTTCCGGGTATTTATAGGAATGCCTGTAATTGGGCTCAAGTCACACCTGAGTGCAATAGGTGCTGTCTGCTCCACACTGCCAGGATCCATCTGCTGGTGGACGCCAGTACTGTGGCCTAAGGATGACAACACCAGCAGGGAGAAGTTCCCCTGACAGTTCAAAACTGCCAGGAGACACCTGCTGGTGGACCTCAGTACTGCATGCCAAATGATAAATAAAACCAGCGAATGGAACCTTTCCTGACAAGGAGATAGTTTTTTGGCATTTTTATAAAAACAAAATTTACTAGTTTTTTGGCATTTTTATAAAAACAAAATTTACTAGTAATGGCAGCAATCAGCGATTTTTTTTTCGTGACACATCGAACACTTTTGACACATTTTTAGGACCATTGTCATTTTCCCAGAGAAAAGTGCTATACAAATGCACTGATTACTGTGAAAATTACAATGGCAGTGAACGGGTTAACCACTAGGGGGCGCTAAGGGGGTGTGGCTGGACGTGTGATGTCACTGTTCATCGTTCCCTATATCAGGAAACAGATGATCAGTGACACTGCCACAGAGAAGATTTACACTCACCTCTCCCCGTTCTTCAGCTCCTGTGACCGATCGTGGGACACCGGTGGTGATCGGGTCCCGCGGGCACGGTCACTGAGCTTCAGACCGGTTTGCGAACATGTGTGCCACACGGCTGAGCTCTTAAAGGCATGTACCTGTACGTGCCTGTGCCCAGCCTTGCCATTATGCCAAAGTATATCGGCGTTTGGTGGTCCTTAAGTGGTTAATAGCCAAAAGAAAGGAACCTTTCGAACAACTTGCTGTCAAGAGAGTAGAAATTGGGATGGAATCTGCCATTAAGGCACAGCGTCTATGAGTAGCAGAAATTGAAAGGCTGAAGGCAGTTAAGATTATAGAAGCCAGATTAAGAGTACACGAAGAGGACATGCATAGTAATCATAAGTCCAAATCTATACTAAGTGAAGATGCAGACTCCTACTTCCTTTCATACGCCCAGGAGAATGGAAGGAATTCACCAGTATGTAATGAAGAAAAAGGTCATTGCCTTTCCATCCCTGCTCAGAAAGACAAAGAGAGAGACCTCACCCAATTCAGAACGAAGTGAAAAAATAAAACAGGAGTATTCTGTTCCTAGATGTCACTGCAATGATCAGGAGAATGTTGCGATTATTGTCCCAGCAAGATGACAGAACAGTACCAGCAAGACTTCCCGTTCCAGAACCTACTATATTTTCAGGAGACATACTGAAGTTCATAGAGTGGAAGGCAAGTTTTGACATGATCATTGAGCATCATTGCTCCAGGGCAGTTGACAAGTTATTCTACCTTCATAAATATGTTGGTGGAGAAGCAAAGAAAGCTCTTGAAGGTAACTTCTACAGAACTGATGAAGAAGTCTGCAAGCTTGGGAAAAGTTAAATGCAAGATATGGTCATCCTTTTAGTACAAAGTGCCTTTAGGGAAAATTTGAATAACTGGCCCAAAATAGGTCCTAAGAACACTTCAAACTCCAAGAGTATGATGACTTCCTGCAAGTATGCAGCAATGTCATCCCACATGTACAAGGACTAGAAGTACTGAATGACTATCTAGAAAACCACAGGATTCTAGTAAAGCTACCTGAAGAAGTGTCTTCTAGATGGAATCACTATGTGACTGAACAGTTAGATCTAAGAAAGAACTTCCCAAGTTTTGAAAAGTTCCGAGTTCGTTAATAAGGAAGCACAAATAGGATGTAATCCAGTAACAGCATCTTACGACTTAACTACTTGCTGACCGCCCACCGTCATATTACTGCGGGACGGTGGCACTGCTACGCGGGAGCACGTAGCTCTATGTCCTCCCTTTAGCAGCTTGTAGGGCGCACGCGCCCCCTAGTCCCGCGTGCGTGTCCGGCGGGTACGATCGCCGCCGGGCACCCGCGATTGCTCGTTACAGAGCGGGGAACGGGAGGTATGTGTGTAAACACACAGCTCTCGTTCCTGTCAGCGGGGGAAACGCTGATCTTCTGTTCATACAATGTATGAACAGAAGATCAGTGATTTCCCCTAGTGAGGCCACCCCCCCCATACAGTTAGAACACACCAGGAACACACTTAACCCCTTCCCTGCCCCCTAGTGTTAACCCCTTCACTGCCAATGGCATTTTTATAGTAATACAATGCATTTTTATAGCATTGATCGCTATAAAAATGCCAATGGCCCCAAAAATGTGTCAAAAGTGTCCGATGTGTCCGCCATAATATCGCAGTAACGAAAAAAAAAAAAAACGCTGATCGCCGCCATTACTAGTAAAAAATAAATAATAAAAATGCCATAAAACAACCCCCTTTTTTGTAAATGCTATACATTTTGCGCAAACCAATTAATAAACGCTAATTGCGATTTTTTTTAACGAAAAATATGTAGAAGAATACGTATCGGCCTAAACTGAGAAAAAAAAAAA
This sequence comes from Rana kukunoris, assembly GCA_029574335.1. Lineage (NCBI taxonomy): Eukaryota > Metazoa > Chordata > Amphibia > Anura > Ranidae > Rana > Rana kukunoris. The sequence continues at coordinate 245,123,857 of CM056059.1, forward strand.
AAAATTATATTTTTTTGGGGGATATTTATTATAGCAAAATGTAAAAAATATTGCATTTTTTTCAAAATAGTCGCTCTATTTTTGTTTATAGCGCAAACAATAAAAACTGCAGAGATGATCAAATACCATCAAAAGAAAGCTCTATTTGTGGGAAAAAAAGGACGCCAATTTTGTTTGGGAGCCACGTCGCACGACCGCGCAATTGTCAGTTAAAGCGACGCAGTGCCGAATCACAAAAAGTGCTCTGGTCTTTGGACAGCAATATGGTCCGGGGCTAAAGTGGTTAAAATCCTCAGAAGAAAGGCCAGCGAGAGATATAAGACGTGCAAGAGCAACTAGCTTTGCAACCGACACAACAGCTAAAGGTCTAGATACCTGCAAGAGCAAGTTCAAAGTCACTACTAGGATCAGAGAGACAGAACCGACAAATCCTCAGGCTACTTTTAAGTGTATGTTCTGTGGAGAGAACCACTCTATACACAAGTGCCAACAATTGAAGGAGAAATCCCCAAATTAAAAGAAAAGGTTTGTACTTGTAAACCAACTGTGTTTTGGGTGCCTAAGAAAAGGCCATATTACTAAGGAGTGTAGGAATAGGGCCACATACATCCTCATTCATGTTAGCCTGGGAGGATTATTTCCATTTTCAGTGGAGCCTGGAGACCTGGCAGTCGGCTGTAACCCGTGCGTATGAAGGTGTTATCAATACTTCCCTTACTGAAGCGAGTTTAAACATTTTGAGTAGATGGTATCTCACGCCTTCCAAATTAGCAAAGATTTTCCCTTCTGCTGACCCATTGTGTTTTAGGGGTTGCCAACTTCTGGGCACAATCGCCCATGTTTGGTGGGAATGTCCCAGAATCCGATCTTTCTGGAGGAGGATACTGAACCTCATTACAAGAGTCACGGGTTGCGAGATTCCCAGGTCTCCAGAGTTTGTACTTCTTAATGCATGTATACATAGGTCTTCTAATCTTCAGTCGTATATTGATCCACTTTATTTTGTTGGGAGCTAAAATCACACTGGCTAGAGCATGGAAATGCCTGAGAGTTTCAATTAAAGTTGCGATTAGGAAGGTGTCTTGGATCATGGCCCAGGAGAAGTTTACCAGCATCCTTAATGATACTAAGCCTGCCTTTTAGCAGGTTTGGGGCCCTTGGGCCAATTTCATGGGAATATCCCTGGTTCCAGGTATTCAGCCTACTTGAAAACAGATCACTAGTTATGAGTAGTTAGTTGGGCATCCCTCCATCCCCCCATTTTTAATTTTCCTGCTTCTTCTGGTCTTTCTTTTATTCTGTCTTTGTCTACTATTCTTTTTTTCTTTCAGAGTGACGACTTTTTGATGTTGGGGATCTCCCGGATGATGGTCTGGGGGTTATTGTCAGTGATTAGAAATAGACCAGTACTATGTGATTGCAAAGAGGAATCCAAACAGATATAGGTAAAAAGGGTGATTTATTTAAGAAGAGGGGGTAACACCCCACCACCTTCAACAAGTTCAGTGCAAAACAATCAATGACCCACAGTGACAAAAACAACACTAAGACAATATGTACAGCAATGGGAATACCAGAATCATAAACAGGCCAGGCCGAGGTCATACACGGGGGATCAGGAAATAGCTGCAGACGGGGAATAAGCAGGAAGGGAAAGTCCAGGAGAGGGATCAGGTCAGGATGGGTCAGGATGGATCAGGTCAGAAGTCCAGGATGGAGACAACAGGTTCAGGGTCCAGATATCAGGCTCAGGGTCGGGTTAATAGACGGATACCAGGGCGAGTTCTGCTTGAACTTCTTGAACTTGCCGGGTATATATAGTGGGTGTATTGATTAGGTTCAGGTCACACCTGAACACAGGAAAAGCTGTGTGCTCCAACTTACCAAGAACCCCCCGCTGGTGGAGGCCAGAACTGCAGCTAAAATAATAGGCAGATTTACCAGCAGGGGGGACCATTCCTGACAGTACCCCCCCTCAAAGGAGCGGCCTCCGGACGCTCCAACCAGCTGTTGCTGGGGAAGGCTCATGGTGTCCTCGAGCTGGGCAGCGGGCTCCGAGTCATCGAGCAGGTCAGCAGATGAAGGCTCCGGGTCAACAAGCTGGGCAGAGGGCATAGGCTCTGGGTCCTCGAGCTGGGCAGCGGGCTCCAAATCCTCGAGTTGGGCAGCGGGCTCCGAGTCCTCGAGCTGGGCAGCGGACGAAGGCTCCGGGTCATCGAGCTGGGCAGCGGACGAAGGCTCCGGGTCATCGAGCTGGGCAGCGGACGAAGGCTCCGGGTCATCGAGCTGAGCAGCGGACGAAGGCTCCAGGTCATCGAGCTGGGCAGAGCGCATAGGCTCTGGGTCATCGAGCTGGGCAGAGCGCATAGGCTCTGGGTCTTCGAGCGGGGCAGCGGGCTCCGGGTCATCGAGCTGGGCAGCGGATAAAGGCTCCGGGTCATCGAGCTGGGCAGCAGGCTCCAGGTCATTGAGCTGGGCAGCAGGCTCCAGGTCATTGAGCTGGGCAGCAGACAAAGGCTCCGGGTCATCGAGCTGGGCAGCAGGCTCCGGGTCATCGATTTGACAGCAGACAAAGGCTCCGGGTCATCGAGCTGGGCAGCAGGCTCCGGGTCATCGAGCTGGGCAGCAGACAAAGGCTCCGGGTCATTGAGCTGGGCAGCAGGCACAGGAACGAGCGGCTGGCAGACTGGCACAGGAACAGCAGGCCGGACAGCGGACTCAAAGTCATCAAGCTGGGCAGCGGACTGGAAGTCATCAAGCTTGGCAGCGGACTGGAAGTCATCAAGCTTGGCAGCGGACTGGAAGTCATCAGGCTGGGCAGCGGACTGGAAGTCATCAGGCTGGGCAGCGGACTGGAAGTCATCAGGCTGGGCAGCGGACTGGAAGTCATCAGGCTGGGCAGCGGACTGGAAGTCATCTGGCTGGGCAGCGGACTGGAAGTCATCAGGCTGGGCAACGGACTGGAAGTCATCAGGCTGGGCAGCGGACTGGAAGTCATCAGGCTGGGCAGCGGACTGGAAGTCATCGGACTGGCAAGCTGGCACAGGAACATCAGGTTGGCAGGCTGGCACAGGAACATCAGGGTGGCAGGCTGGCACAGGAACACCAGGGTGGCAGGCTGGCACAGGAACACCAGGGTGGCAGGCTGGCACAGGAACACCAGGGTGGCAGGCTGGCACAGGAACACCAGGGTGGCAGGCTGGCACAGGAACATCAATCTGGGAGGCTGGCACAGGGTTGAAAGGTTGAGCAACTGGCACTGAAACGGGCATAGCAGCTGGCACAGGCAGAGCGGCTGGCACCGGAGCAGGCTGGTCGGATGTCACAAGCTGGGCGGCTGGCACTGGAACAGATAGAGCAGCTGGCACAGGAACAAGCTGGGAGACTGGCACTGGAACAGGTGGCACTGGAACAGATGGCACTGGGACAGGTTGAGCAGAGGGCACTGGGACAGGTTGAGCAGAGGGCACTGGGACAGGCTGGGTAACTGGCACGATGGTATGGGTTGGGAAGTACTTCCGTTTCTTTTTAGATTTAGACACTGCAGGTTTGCTAACAGAAGTGATGTATGAAGAGGATGGAATTAAGTAGGAGGAAGGATTGGAATATGGCAGAGACACGGGGATGGTGACTGGAGGAGGTTTTTGTGGAGTTACTGGTGAAAAGGAAGAAACAGGTGGATTAAAGGCGGGGTAGGTACAACAAGTAGAGACTGGGTAATAATACTTGGTAGGAAGCGGAGTTAACTGGGCTATAGCTGAGGTTGTCATTGGCAATGGACGGCTAGATCCTTGGGAAGGTAAGTGGTTAATGGCAGGGCTGGGATGCAGTGGCTTGGCTGGGATCAGGAGATCTGACCATGCCTGCAGCACAGGTTGAACAAAGGCTGGTTCACACACACCTTGTTTAATCAGAGACTGCACTGAACTAATGCAGTCAGATAACTTCTGCTGGGAACAAGAGCAATAGTGTTCATCAAAGGAGGCTGGATCATCCTCCATCAACCATACCAGGGATTCAACTTGGTCAGGACTGAAGGGGGGAGAGAAGTCGTCACTACCATCAGGAATAACAGACGGAGCCAATTCAACACATAACTGAATCAGTGAGTGAATATCGTCAAAAGACATATAACCCCGATCCACCAAAGAATGAGCTGATCGGATGGTTTCCATCAGCTGATCCCTTGTCCACCCCTCAAAAACCTGGCGACAATACTCCCCATCCTCCTCAGCCAGTAGGGAAAAGTAACAGATTTCATTGAAATCCATGCTTCAGAAAAACGCACAACAACAGGGTGGTTCCTTAATGCAAGCACGTCTGGTCTAGGATGGCCCTGGTATACTGTCAGTGATTAGAAATAGACCAGTACTATGTGATTGCAAAGAGGAATCCAAACAGATATAGGTAAAAAGGGTGATTTATTTAAGAAGAGGGGGTAACACCCCACCACCTTCAACAAGTTCAGTGCAAAACAATCAATGACCCACAGTGACAAAAACAACACTAAGACAATACAGTATGTACATCAATGGGAAATACCAGAATCATAAACAGGCCAGGCCGAGGTCATACACGGGGCATCAGGAAATAGCTGCAGACGGGGAATAAGCAGGAAGGGAAAGTCCAGGAGAGGGATCAGGTCAGGATTAGTGTTGCTCACGAATATTCGCATTGCGAATATTCGCTACGAATATTGCATATTCGAGTATTCGCGAATATCTCGAATATCGCGGCGAATATTCGCTATTTCGAATATTCGATATTTTTCAAATTTCGCAAACAAATTCGCAATAAAATTCGCAATAGCGAAAATTCGCAATTTTTTTTTTTATCAAATATCACGAATATTCGATATTAACGAATATTCGCAACCGCATATGTGAAATTTCGCTTTTTTTTTATATAAAATATACCGAATATTCGTAAATATCGAATATTCGTGATATTTTATAAAAAAAAAAAAAAAAAATCGCGAAATTTCACATTAGCGAAAATTCGCATTAGCGAAAATTCGCATTGGCGAAAATTCGCAATTTTTTTTTTTTTTTTTTTTATAAAATATCACGAATATTCGATATTAACGAATATTCGCGAATATTCTTCGAAATATTCGCGAAATATTGCGAAATCGAATATGGCGTATTCCGCTCATCACTAGTCAGGATGGGTCAGGATGGATCAGATCAGGTCAGAAGTCCAGGATGGAGACAACAGGCTCAGGGTCCAGATATCAGGGTCGGGTTAATAGACGGATACCAGGGCGAGTTCTTCTTGAACTTGCCGGGTATATATAGTGGGTGTATTGATTAGGTTCAGGTCACACCTGAACGCAGGAAAAGCTGTGTGCTCCAACATACCAACCGCTGGTGGAGGCCAGAACTGCAGCTAAAAAAATAGGCAGATTTACCAGCAGGGGGGACCATTCCTGACAGTTATTGAGCCTTTATGGAATATCCTTCCGGGCGGGGGGGGGGGGCGGTGAGCTTCAGCCATTAGGCACAGCTTGTTCCCTGTGGGGGTGCTGGGTGGGTGGGGGGCCCATTATGCCCGCCTGCTAGTGGGTTTGGTTCATTTGTAGCTGTCCCGGGGCTCACTGGTATTGTAGTATTTAGCATGTTTTTTTGGGGGGGGGGGCATTTGATTCCCCTCTATATGCATCTCAGATTATCCATTCTTTTGTTTTATTTTGTTTATTTCTTTTGGTCCGTATCTATTGACTAGATGGCATTTGCGCATTGCGTCTTGTACAATTTATGTATATGTTTATTGTTTCTTATTCTATGATTTGTCTTTATGACCATGTCATGTTTTTGCATTTTATTATTGGTCATTCTGTATATTGATCTTTTTTTTTAGTTTCTTGAAAATAAAAACCTTTTGAAAGTAAAGAAAAGGGCCACATGCAGCGTTTGCAAAGGAAGCCATCCTACACCCCTACATGAAGAATGCCCAAAGTAGCATAAATCCTCAATACCTAAAGATGCCGAGGAAGAAAAAAAAAAAAAAACGGTATTCTGTTGCAGAGTGAGGGAAAGGAACGGCACATCAATAGTTGAACCAGTGTGCATTTCAAATCCTAAAAGGAAGAATAGGAAGGTATATGCCTATGCACAACTGGATGCCCAAAGCGATGTCACCTTCATTGATCAAGAAATCTGCAAGAAATTACAAGTGGCTACACAACCAGTGAAGCTCAAACTCACCACAATGACAGGGAAAGACACATTAGTGAACAGTCAGAGGGTCAAAGGATTGAGAGTCAGGCCGCGTACACACGATCAAATCTGTCTGCTGGAAACGGTCTGCCAGACCGTCCCAGCAGACAGATTTGATTGTGTGTACGGGCGCGCCGACGGATTTGGCCAGCCGACAGATTTGAAAGCATGCTTTCAAATCTGTCGGCTGGGAACCCGTCCACCCGACATGTCTGCTGGTTAGTACGCAAACCAGCAGACATGTCTTCTCGCACACGCGTCGAATGGTTTCGACGCATGCGCGGAAGTGTTTTACTTCCTGGTGCGGTGACGTGGCGGCGTCCACGTCAGCGCGCCGTCAGCTGGTGGGGATTTTGGTTTGATCGTGTGTACACGATCAAACCAATACGTCCCCAGCAGACAGATTTGTTCAAATCGGTCTGTCCGACCGATTTGAACAAATCTGTCTGCTCGTGTGTATGGGGCCTTAGAGGACTTCATTCAAACCTCACATTGGATCTACCTCCAGCTTATACGAAAGACGATATACCTCTAGATCGAGATCGCTTACCTACCTGTGAAACAGACAATAAATGGGAGCACCTATCTGTCATATCTCATCAAGTTTTTGGATGGGGGGTGCAAGACTCCGCCCCTTCATGTTTGGCCCCTCCCACTTCCCACACACCCCCTTATATAATTCACCCACTCCGTCCCCTGTATTTCACTTGTGCAAGTGAAAGGAGTCTGCGTTGTGAAAGTAAATAAAGTGGAGTGGGTGGGAGAGGGCACAAGGCTGGCGGTGGGTGTGGAAAAGTGCACAAATGAATGGCAAATACGGTGACTAAAATACAATATTACAACATGATAGCAATGAACATACTCAATATGTCAAATGGTAGCACTCAAAAAAGGCATGAATAAGCACTGTATGATAGTGTGAAACGCGTCAGCTTTTCTCCTGATTTTTTGCTGTGATATGTTCATGTTGTGACCAGTTTTATTAAAAGGAACCATTTTTTTGGAGTGTGGCTGTCCCGTTTTTTTTCTATACATTTTTGCAGCCCGTCATTTTAAATTACGTTTTAAAAAAAAACACATAGTATGTCTATTACGCCACTACATTCGTGTTTGTTGGCTGAAAAAGTCCTGCCGTGTGTATGCATACCAAGTTCACGGCCGACGCCTATTCGGAGCGAAATCAAAAGTCAGTTATAAGTCCGATCATGTGTATGAGGCTAGAGATATACCTTTATGCTGTTGCTAATAACAAATTCAAGCAAATCCCTATTTGCATTTTTTACACTTTTTGAAGAGTCTAGCTTCTTTTCAGGGTTCTGAATAAGCTGATCTGCATTGATAATTTTTCTACTTGACCCTTCAACTCATGTGTCTTACCTTCAACTTGACCTTTAGTTTCAGACTTGGTAGTCTGAAAATTTCTGCTTGTTAGGGTCCAACTTTCAATAAAATTATACTTTGTTTATAATAATTAACCCATGCTATAACAATACAACTGAGCCTGAACTTGATATGTAATTATAACATTTTAAAGATGATTTTCCTCTTTCAAGTGGACCTGACAGTAATTTTACAAGTTTGCATGAATATATTCCTAACATATCCTAATATACTGTAACAAGCAAGTGATTTTGCCTAGGCTGAGATGATGTTATGAGTCTGCTGCAAGCAGAAGGAAGCAATTCTCTAGAAGGAAAAGTAGATGAAGACTATCAGGAAAAGAACTATGAGCTCTGGGAGGTAATACATTCCTGCAAGTGCTGTTCTGCTTTCAGCAGGATATTAACCACTTGCTTACTCGGCACTTCGTGCCCAGGCGAAAATTTCAGCTTCCGGCACTGCTTTGCTTTAACTGACATTTGCGCAGTCGTGCGACGTGGCTCCCAAACAAACTTGACGTCCTTTTTTATATTTTTTTCTCAGTTAAGGCCAATATGTATTCTTCTACGTATTTTTGTAAAAAAAAAAATCGAAATAAGCGACTGCTTTGCGCAAAAGTTATAGCGCCTACAAAATAGGGGACAGAATTATGATTTTTTTTTACTATTTTTTTTTACTAGTAATGGCAGTGATCTGCGATTTTTATTGGGACTGCGACATTACGGCGGACACATCGGACACTTTTGACACATTTTTGGGACCACTTACATTTATACAGCGATCAGTGCTATAAATATGCACTAATTACTGTATAAATGTGACTGGCATTGAAGGGGTTAACACTAGTGGGTGAAGAAGGGGTTAAATGGCTTCCCTGGGTGTGTTCTAACTGTTAGGGGGAGGTGACCGATGCTGTGTACAAGGGAAACAGCATCTGTCTCCTCTCCCTGACAGGATGTGGAGCTCTGTGTTTACACACAGAGCTCCACATTCCTACTCTGTCACCACCGATCGCGTTTACCTGACGGACACCGCGGCCGCCTGGTACACGCATCGAATCCTCAGCAATGCGACGGTACTGTTTTTCCCCGCTGCGGGCCACCCAGTGGCGCGCGGGGGATTACAATAACATGACGTCCAAAGACGTCAACCCAACACTTCAGGTCTGCGCTGTGGACGTCTTTTGTCTATAGCGTGGATCTGAAGTGGTTAATTGTGTTATTTACCTGCAATATCAGATTTGACCACAAGATAGTGCTGGCGGTAAATATACTGGGGCAGATTCACGTAGATCGGCGCATTATCATTCCGGCGTAGCGCACCACTTTTCCGTTAGACTTGCGCAATCTAGCCGCGTAATCCGGCGATTCACGTAGCTTTTACGCAAGAGCTTGCGCAAACGTAAGGTTTTTTCCTGAGGCGTAAGGAGGAGTAATACAAATTGGGAAGGACGTGGGCGTGTTACATTGAAATGAGCCGTGACCCCATGCAAATGAAGGGCCGGCCGACTCGCGCATGCGCGCGTGAAGGAAACCATGTCAGCTCCGTTGTGCGCATGCTCACAACTCGGGAGCGGCGCAATCAGTGAAATTGGAAATGGACTAGGGCAACTTTATGAACTACGCAGACAGCATAAATAGACAGACACAAATGCACTTCCTTTGCAAAAGTACATCCCTTTGTATCCCTCCCTATACAGCAAGGTGCTTTTGTTTGTTTGTGACGTGTCTTTGAGATATTTGGGGACTGTTTTGCAGAGTGATTTTTGTCTTTTATGTCTTTGTTGTTATTTTGTTTAAATTATATTTTTGCTGGGCATTTTTTATTTTTGCTCGTCATTTATTTAATTTTTTTGGTTCTGTTTGTGTATGATTTTGGAATGTGGGGGTGATATTCCTGCGGGAAAAGGGGTGTCACCCTCATTTGTGGTGGAGAAGTGATCGCCAGGTCTGTGTGAATGGTGTATGAATGTACAGTGACATAATTGGAGCCGTGGCATGGCGTTGCAGCTCACAAGTCCTGCATGGTGGACTGGTGCCAATCCAATGTGATGAGGATGTGGGGTGTGTGTGCTAGGGACCACAGTGGTGTGCATGCATGCATTCTCATTGTGCCATGATTAATGTGTGTGTTTAACGTGCAAAGATGCATAATGTGAGCTGGCATGAGATGGGGTCATGAGATGGGGTACCAGTGCATATGCAGAGTCACCTTGAAGGGAAAAGACAGGAGGATGTTAGTCATGCATGTGCCACTTGTGAGGTGTGCATCACGGGAGGGGATAGTCATGCCTGCCACCCATGTCACTCACCAACCAGCCAGCTGTCCCCATACATGTTCTGTTGGAAATCTGTGGGGATGGGGCTCTGATTGTATATGTAGCTGTCATGGGTGTCATGGGTGGTGCCATGTGTTGGGCTGGTGATGTCCTCCTGCAGGGTTGTGGTAATTCCATGATGGCATGAGGGGTGAATCTGAAGATGCGAGACACCTCAGAATCACTCATGCCATAGATGTCTATGCGTGTGTGATATATCAAGTGAAGAGTGAGGGGCTTGTATCAGATAAGAATATTGTATTAGATTAATTTAAATTGTAAATTTTATATAAGCAAATAAAAAAATTAAAAAAAACATCTCCCGTGCCCTCCTTAGTGCCATCCTCCGTGCCCTCCTCCTTCTTTGTTCATCTAAAGTCAGTAGTATAGCTATGCGCGACGATGCCCCTGGCATGTTGGCATACAGATTGTTGGGCAACACGTGTGACTGCTGAACTCCTCACTAACAGTGTTGCTTTATCTGACAATTAGACTTTTTTTCAAAATTTAGACCAGCTTTTAGGTCCTCTAACTTTAGACAGAACATTTTGCTGTTGCGCACATCGCGTAGCCTGCGCAGCAACTGCGTTTTTTTGTGGATCCCCGTAACTCCCTCATTAGCATATTTGACTAGCAAATCAATGGTGTGTCTAGCGCAGTTTTGCACGAAGGGAAGCGAATGTCTAATTCAATTACGCCGGACCAAAAAACGTAGATTTCTGGCGTATATTGTTTTGTGAATCGCGTCCAACTATACGCACGCGCACATTTAGACTTACGCACGCGCAACAGCAGTTGCGCAGGCGTAATCGCTCTGTGAATCTGGGCCACTGTTCTTGCAGAAACTAGAAACTGTTCACCTTTAACTAAAGTTCCCATCATTCTTTAGTCTAAAGACGAGAAACAGGTGCATTCTTGGAACTTAGACGCCATCTTAGAGACTGAAAGAAGAAACCAGCTATCAGAGCACATATTGGACTAAAACTTGCATCCCCTAAATGCAACATTGCTGGTGAGAAAAATGTATTAACATCTACAGCCTAGCTTATTCATTGTATTTCTGTATACTTCATATACTGATTATAGGTATTTGTGTTTTCTCAATAGTTTCATCCGACCCTGTTTTTTTAATAGAGCTTCAAAATTACACACAGTCTGGCTTACTGCAGAATAGGAGAGTTTAGCTGCATGTCAAGTTAAACACGAAGAGCGAGTACACAGCAAGTGCTATAATAATTTGTTTAAAATGCATGTACTTCACAGGAAAAAATAATCCAATGCCAATTCTGTTTTGGATATTCCTTCTATTCTGCTGAATACATACAGTATATTCCACATTATATTGTGAATGTGCTAATTTAGCGTCCACAAGGCCCTGTGCTAGGGGATACATATAACTGTTCCGTTTATGCTTCAACCTCTTGCCAACTGGCTGCCATCATTATACTGTGGCAGGTTGGCTCTCCTGTGCAAACTGCCATAGCTGTATGTCGGTCTGTGCAGGAAGGCTACCGGGTGCATGTCCGGCGTGCACCACGGGAGTGTTCCCACAAACTCGATGTCCGCCGCGACCTGTGATTGCGGTGTACAAAGGCAGAACGGAGAAATGCCTATGTAAGCGAGGCAATTCCCCATTCTGCCTAGTGACATGTCAGAGATCTTCTGTTCCCAGCCTTCTCTATCATGTCCTAGGTAGCCTATCCACCATACAGTTAGAACACACCCAGAAAACACACTTAACCACTTGATCGCCCACTAGTGTCAATCCCTTTCCTGCCAGTGACATTTATACAGTAGTCAATGCAATGGATATTTTTGTAACATCCAGTTTATTGAAAAGCAAGTATGAGAAGTTCAATTCGGGAGTCACAGCTCCCAACTCACAAGTATTACGTAATACAAGACAATCAACCAAATATATGTTATCAAAGAAGAACAACAATGGTAACAGTTGAAATTATCCAAAATTATTAAATAACAGATGCGTAGTACGCAAAACATAAGGGTTGGTGAATGTCAAACATCATCTGGAATGAATTGAGCTAATTGTTTCAATGAAGATAAAGGGATAGAAAAGAAAAGTGAAGTGGTAGAAAGAGAGTATGAGGCGCCGTACACACGGCAGAGATCCTCGACGGGCAGAACACATCGTTCCGCCCGTCGAGGTTCTCTCCCGGCCGTCGAATTCGGCGACCCGCCCGTCGGGAATGGCAACCAGCCATTCTTCCAGGCGGGCCGTCGAGGAAATAGAGAGCGTGCTCTCTATTTCGGCTCGACGGGCTTCCCGACGGGAAGCTCGCTGAGACCGTACACACGGCCGAGGTCCTCGCTGGAATGTGCATTCCAGCGAGGTTCTCGCTGATTTTCAGCGAGAACCTCGGCCGTGTGTACGGCGGCTAAGGCATAAAAAAGAGTAAGTATATAGGCTAGAGATACTAGGTCTCATCCAATATCTTTCCATAAGTTTGTGATAATTTAAATCCACGGAGACCAAATCTGAAAGAATTTCTCATTATCATCAGTGGATTGGGCGACAGTCTCCTCCATGTAATATATCTCATTTACCTTGGAAAGCCAGTCGCAAATCGAGGGAACTCGGGTGGATTTCCAAAACAGAGGCACAAGAGCCTTGGCCGCATTCAGAAGGTGCTTAGATAGAGAGCGGTTTTGTACCTCTGAAAGGACACGTTTGAGATGTGTAGGAGGCAACATGCAGCATCCAGCTTTATCTTGGTCTCCGTGATCGCCTGAATAGATTCACAAACCTCCTTCCAGTAAGGGGCAATTAAGGGGAATTGCCACCAGATGTGCAGGAGAGTACCTCTATCCTTACCACATCTCCAGCACGTGTCCGGTGTCTGCGGGAACCAAGAATGTAACTTCACAGGTGTAGCATACCAATGTGTGAGTAATTTGAAAGCAGTTTCCTGCATTCTAGTGCTCAGGGAGCACTTATGAGCCAGAATGCAAGCTCTCCTCCATTGAGTCTCCGAGATCTGCATGTCCAAAGCCTGTGACCATCTCTCTCTGAATCTGTCATATCCCTGGACTAGTTAATCTCGTAGCCAAGCGTAAGCGATCGAGGTTGCCCTCTGAATAGGTTCGCCCACCAGGCACACCGACTCTAATTCCGTGGGTTCCCTGACAAAGTTTTGTCTCCTAGAGGTATGATTTAAGTAGCTCCTCACTTGGAAGTAAGTCCAAAGACGTAAGCCGGGTGAGTTAGTGACCAATTTAAGAGTGCTAAAGTCCTTGAATGATTTATCGTGTAAGCAGTCAGCGGCAAGAAGTGGTTTGGTCGCATTGGGAGGATGGAGAAACCGATTCTCCATTCCCGGAGTAAAGTCAGGATTATTGAACAAGGGTGTCAGTAGGCTCAGAGGAGTAGATAGGCTGGACACCCTCGTTAGTTTGTGGAAGATCCCCAGGGTGGTTCCTATCAGTGGGTGTGTCTTAAGTAAAGTAGGAAAGCTGGTCCATGGTGACCATGGGGAGAATCGTAGGGGTATAGAGTTTAGGTCATCGTCTAATTGTATCCAGTCTTTGAGTTTAGAATGACAGTGCCAGTCAATGATTCTAGTGACATGTGCTGCGAAATAATAGTGTTTAAAATCTGGGGTGCCCATGCCTCCCTTACACTTGGATTGTGCTAACAGTTTAGCTTTTATTCTCAGGGGTTTGTGGGCCCAGATGAATCTCTGTTGGATTAAGGAGATAGCTTTGAAGAATTTCAGGGGGATCCTGACCAGTAGATTGTGGAATAGGTACAAAAGTTTCGGCAGAATGACCATTTTACATATAGCCGCCCTGCCAAACCAGGAAAAATTGAGGGTATGCCACCTCCCCAAGTCTTCCTCTATCGTCTTGAGAATGGGAGGGAAGTTACGCTCATACACTTGTGTGATATTTGGTGTGAGCCAGATTCCCAAGTATCTGAGGGCATCCGGCTCCCACCTAAAAGGGCAAGAAGATTTAAGTGTCTCTAGTGAATGTGCAGGTAGGTTAATATTCATTGCTTCTGATTTTAAGAGATTCATTTTAAAGTTGGATATGTAGCTGAACAGAGAAAATTCCTTCATAAGAGATGGTAGGGAAATGTGGGGATTAGATAGGAAATAAAACAGGTCATCGGCGTAGGCCGCAATCTTGTGTTCCCTGCCTGCTATTGGGAAGCCCTGTATCGCCCTCTCAGCCAAAACCCTCCTGATAAAGGGCTCAAGGGACAGGATAAAAAGGAGGGGCGAGAGAGGGCAACCCTGCCTAGTGCCGTTGCGTATCTGAAACGTCTCAGACAGGGAACCGTTCACCTTAATACGGGCAGACCGATTCCTGTACAGAGCGAATATCCAAGACCCCATGTCCTAGATATTGGCAGGTGTCGAACATATAGTCCCATGCCACCCGATCAAAGGCCTTCTCAGCGTCAGTAGACAAGAGAAGGCCCCCGATCTTCTTAGTGCGTGCTGCATAAATCAAATTGAGTGACTTAGTGACATTGTCTCTAGATTCCTGCCCGGGCATAAAACCAGCCTGGCTTGGTCCAACGATGTTGTGCAAGTGTGGTTTAAGCCTATTAGCCAATATTTTCGCCAATAACTTAACGTCTAGGTTAAGAAGCAAAATTGGCCTGTAACTAGCACACATCTGGGGATCTTTGTTTGGTTTCAGTAAGACAGTGATCTGTGCGGAAAAAAAACATGGGTGGTACGTCTCTGGGGGAAGCCAGGGAGTTCAAAGCCCTCCGAAGAGGCTCCACAATGAGCTCCACAAAGGTCTTGTAATAGATGGAGGTGAAGCCATCCGGGCCCGGACTCTTCCCTGCCTTAAACTCCCCAATAACTGCCCGTAGTTCATAGCTCTCAATCGGAGCTTCCAGTTGTTGGATCAACTCCTCCAATAAAGTAGGGAGGTTAGAGCAGAAATGGATTAGTTTATAAGTCGAGTGAACCAAGTCAGTCGACTCACCGCCCTCAAGAGATTTTAAAGAAAGATAACATATTGGTCAGCTTTGCACTATACTATACTCCCCCCTGAGCGGATTCGATGAGCAGGATCTGCAAGCGAACAACCACAGATTAAAATAGAAAGGTTGAGCCTCGGCTGGAAGTGCCGTGTATCGGGACTGCCCATCAGCTGTAAAGTTCGCTCCTCATCTTCACGGACAATCGAGGCAACAGTAAGTAGTCTGTCGCTGGTCTGCGCTGAGTCAGAGCACTGGCAGTCCATTAGGGGGGGGGGGGGGAGACAAGTCATCAGTGATGCAAATCGCAAGTGTCATGAGCTGCTGTTAAAGGGGCGCCTATGGGGGCAAGGAATAGTTACAGTTCTCTATTCAGAACTCATCCAGGGCCCTGGATGAGTGTGGTTTGTTGTTGGGGTTGCTCGCTAGAGAACCCACCACAGAGTCTCCTCAACAGGAGGCCTTCATCTTCTTAGAGGATCTGTTATCTGGAGATGTCAGCAGGGAATTTGGTGGGCTTCTCTCTGCGGGCGGCAAGCGGAACTCCTGGTACCAATCAGGGAGGTCAATCCGGTCTAGTTGCAACGCAAAGCAAAAATCTGGGAGGTCCATGGGGGAGCGCAGAACGTGTTGTTTGCCATTGGAGCTCACCAAGAGAGCAAACGGAAATCTCCATGTGTAACGTAGGTCTCTCTCCCGTAGTTTGTCCAGGAGGGGGGCGCAACACTCTATGATTCTTTTAAGTGATCTGGGGGAGATCTTGAAAGAGCATGATCGTTTCCCGGTTAAACACAATTCTTTCATTCCTGCGGGCCTTTCTCATGATATCTTCCTTCAGGGTAAAACTCTGGAGGCAGCAGATTATATCACAAGGTGGTTGGGAGTCAGGGCCCTTGGCCCTGAGTGCCCTGTGCGCCCTCACAAAATCAATGGCTGTGTCTTCCGGCCTCTCTAACAAGCTGTTGAAGACTTTCTGTAATGCTAGCGTTATCTGGTCAGCTTCCACCAATTCGGGGATCCCCTCACCCTTATGCTGCACCTCTGTCCTCTATTGTCCAGGTCTTCCAGGTGCCTGTTAATTTCAATAAAGTTCTCTGCATGGGAATGAGAGACTCTTTCCAGTCTGCGGATGTCCATGTCCCTGTGTCTCCCTTTAGCTTCAGCTGCCTCCATCTTCCCATTTAGGACCATGAGGTTGGATTTCAGGTCTGTAATGGCCGCAGAAAACGTGGATTTGATGTCTGCAGCAATGCCTGTCATGTCCTCGTAGGTGAGAGGCCTGTCACCCCGGGAGGGCTCCCTGCCAGCCTCCTCCGTAGCGGATTCAGAGTCCTCGCTGTACTCCTCTTCCATGTGCAGCGGCGCCATCTTGGATTTCGCCGTGCTGCTCCGGGATGACGAGTGATTTTTAAAGATATCTGTGATATCTCTCCCCTTGCAGGCACCTAAAGAGCGGTGAGATCTTGTGTGTGGGGTACCGTACGATCTCTGGTGCATCCTGCGGTGCTGTAGTGCAAAGAGACGGCTTCAGGCGGTGAGAAAGAAGGAGCTCTTGGATTAGGCTGCCATCTCCATTGCGCGCCAAGCCATGCCACCGCAATGGATATTTTTAGCTATAATCACTGTATAAATGTCACTGGTCCCGTAAAAAAAAAAAAAAAAAAAAACAGTGTCAAAAGTATTGAATCTGTCCACCACAATCCCATTAAAAATCGCAGATCGCCACCGTTACTAGTAAAAAATAAATTATAGTAAAAATGGCATAAATCCATTCCCTATTTTGTAGACGCTATAACTTTTGCACAAACAAATCAATAAAAGCTTATTGCGATTTTTTTACCAAAAATATGTAGAATACATATTGGTGTAATTTGATGAAGAAATTATTATTATCTTTTTGTTTGGGTACACTTTGCACGATTGTCAGTTAAAAGCGACACGGTGCCGTATGGCAAAAAAAGGGCCTAGTCATTAAGGGAGCAAATCCTTCTGGGGCTGAAGTGGTTAAATAGCCAAATAAATGTATAAAAAAAACAGAAAACAATCTAAAAGCTGATCAGTGATTTATAAACTTTCACAACATTTTTCTAAAGGTTTCTTTTTTGTTTAAAACTAGCAATGTATTCTTGGCAAAGATTAAAACACAAAAATATGTGAAAAATGCTAAACCATTGGTTTGGCTTGCCTTTCTAACTTGTCTTATTCAAACACTGAAAATGTCAAGTTTACTGACTAATTAAACATGTTTTTTGAAAGCCCATCTTGTATCCTTCAACCAATGTTTGTGTGGGTTGGTATATGCAGAATCCTTTAGCATTTTTCAGCAGAGAATAAATGTGTAGCGGGCCAGATTCACGTATTCCAGAGCATCTTTGCTCTGGAGTAACGCTTCTGATTTGCGTTGCGCTGCCGAAATTTTAGGAGCAAGTGCTGTCATTCACGAAGCACTTGCTCCTAAAGTTGCGGCAGCGCATCACAAATGAGCCGGCGGAATTCAAATGTCGCGGGTACGGGGCGTGTAGTATGCTAACTACGCGCGATCCCGCCGCCAACGTACTGCGCATGCGTCGAGTGTCAAAACATCCCCGTGCGCATGCTCCAAAATCTGTGAACGAACGTCAATGACGTCACATTCCCATTCATGACCGTTTTACGCAAGCGACGTTTTTTTTTTTTTTTTCCGACGCGATGACGACGCCTATACCTAACATAGGATACTCCAGCCCCATGTAGGTATATCTATGCGCCGCGTATCCCGTCCGGAAACGTCGTATCGTCATTGCGTCGCGCCGGATTTCGATCGTGAATTGCCGATTTCCGCTCATTAACATATTTTTTGAGCGTAAATCGGCGGGAACGCCCCCGGCGCCATTTTTAAGTTGAAGTAACGATGCGATGGCGAAACTCAGTTACGCTGCTCGCATCGGAACTTCAACCCGGCGTTTCTTGTTTTCTGGTTACAGAAAACAGAAACGCCGGCTCAAAGCCACAGTTAGGCTGGCGGATCACTCGATCCGCCAGCGTAACCTTTGCTGAATCTGGCCCGTAGAGTTTATACAAATGTGGAACTACACCACTGACAATTTGGTTCCTTACATAATCACATGTGCTAAAATACAGTGCCTTTAAAAAATATTCATACCCCTTAAAATTTTCCACATTTTGCCATGTTACCATCAAAAACGTAAATATGATTTATTGGGATTTTATGTGATTGGCCAACACAAAGTGGCACATAATTGTGAAATGTAAGAAACATGATAAATGGTTTTCAATTTTTTTTACAAATAAATATCTGAAAAGTGTGACGTGCATTTGTATTTAGCCCCCTTTACACTGAGGCCACGTACACACAATCAGACCGGTCCGATGAAACTGGTCCGATGGACCGTTTTTATCGGACCAGACTGAAGTGGTCTGATGTGCGTACACACCATCGAACCACAAATCTGATCAGATCAGAACGCGGTGACGTAGAACACAACGACGTGCTGAAAAAACTAAGTTTAATGCTTCCAAGCATGCGTTGTCTTGATTCTGAGCATGCGCGGATTTTTGGTCCGATGCTTTTGTACAATAACCATCAAATCTTTCCGACGGACAGATGTCCATCGGACAGATTTTAAAGCAAGTTTTAAAACTTTGGTCCGACGAACAACGGTCCGATAGGCCATACACACCATCAAATTGGTCAGATGAAACTGGTCTTAAGACCAGTTTCATCGGACCGGTCTGATAGTGTGTACACGGCCTGATACCCCTAACTAACATCTAGTGAAACCAATTGTCTTCAGAAGTCACCTTATTAGTAAATAAAGTCCACCTGTGTGTAATTTGTTCTCAGTATAAACACAGCTATTCTGTGAAGTCCTCAGAGGTTTGTTAGAGAACCTTAGTGAACAAACAGCATCATGAATGCCAAGGATCACACCAGACAGGTCAGGGTAAAGCAGGGTTAAGCATTGTACACACACACACACACACAATACAATTGTTGGCAAAAGGGCGTGTGCCAGGATCTTGTCTTGCATACGTTCAGCTCTTGAGCACCACCCTTTGGGCCCCTTTCGCTAACTTTGTGTTTGGTGAGCATTGATTCCCAGCAAACTTGTGTCAGGGATCTGCGTCTAAGAAGACCAGACACTTAGCTACACAAGGTAACTGAGACCAAACTAAATATTTATCATTAAAGTAATAATTATTTACAGTGAACACACACCAATAAATATTTAACAGCAACCAGTGAAAACATAACAAAACAGGAACCAAAATAACTAATGAACTTATATATATACACAATATCTACAACACAAGGAACAAAGATAACAAGAATGCAATGAAGGGAAACACGACTGGGTATAAGAGCAGGACACTGGAAGGTTCAGTTAAGATATCAGACGCAATCTGGTAGCAAGGAGGCAATCACACAGGATAGTAACGCCATGGGGGAAGGGAGGAGCAGCCTTAAATATCCACATGGCAACTGCAGCCAGGTGTGGTTGATCGGAACCTGCTGGCTTCTGGGAGACACTGAAACTGCAGCTATCAGCAAAGTGAACCCCAGTGCCACTAGCAGGTGAACTCAACCCTGACAGATTCCCTCCCTTAAGGAGCAGACTCCGGGCGCTCCACAAGGACCTACCACTGGGGTCTGCAAGCCAACCGAGGACCCCAGTGCCAATATCTGAAAGGCTTGGCGATAACCCCAAAAACCGGGGTCCAAAAACTGGCTGGGTTTTCTTCTGGTCAGACCCTCAGATGTACAGTATTTTGTAGTCCCTCAAGACAGCAGGTACCCCAATGCTGGGATTCCACAGGTTATCTGCAGACTTAGCTGTGGGGTCATGTGACAGTGCCAGAACCCAGACACTGAAGTGTCTCATCATAACTCTGTAGCTTGCCTGGTTTAAAGGACTTGCTCTGCACATCAAAAACCACCTAGGTCTCTCTGAGGCACTGATTACCCAACACAGATCCCCTAGTACACCCGGAGCTGTAGCAATTGCATCCAGATCATGGCCAGGCACAGATCGTACTCTGCCATTCCCTGGCCACCACCAGGGCCATGAAGGCAGATGCAGCTACCAGTTACCAAGGGTAGTTCCGAACCACCAGGCTTTGGAACCATAGGAGCAACACACTGCCAAAGGGACTCAATCAAGGCAACCATCAAATGAATCTCAGGCCCAGCAGATGACCCATTAGCAGGTGCTCTCTGGTCTCTTACCTTAGTAAGGAGTATGTATATAGCCTTGAAGATTTCCTTAACTGGGGGAACGGGGGTAGATCTCCCAGTCTTTAACTCCAGTAATGACTGGTGGTGTCTCTCCAGATTATGTGTTCCAAATAAGGATGATTGCTTCCAAACTCCCCAGCGAGATTTATTCGCAGGAGTCAGGCAAAAGGAAAAAGTAAAAAAAAAAAGAGAAGTACAAAAAAAGGTGTTGCAGACACCTCTTACTTCACTTCTAGTTTGTTCGGTATCCGGCACTCCCTATGCATTATGTCACGACACGTGACATCATCAGGGGACCCGGATGGGTTCCCTGATGGGACCCATCAATTTATTTTACAAACACAGGAAGTGTATCTGTGGCCATTTTGTAGGAGTTATGTCTCCTATACGGAGGTGGCCATTTTCCAGGTGGTAAAAAAAACATATACACTGATTTAAATTAAGCATGTCTCACTCATAGTGGCAGCCACATTTTTGGTGGGAAGAAAATGCTAAAAACAAGGCAGTAATAAGCTAAATATATATAATAGAGCACAAACGTGCTATGAACTATGAGTAATTAAATAGTATAAAAATGTATAATAAAAAAGCATGTATAAAACACGGGGATCACTGTATCCAACCCATATAAGCTATTGTAAATGTATATTTATTAAAATCGTTAATTGTATTGATATGGTAAAATGTACAGGCATCTTCCTAATATGTACAAGACTATTCCTCTGCAGGGCATACATATTATGGAACACAATCTGGAGAGCAGGGTCGTTTAATGGAATTTGGGGGCCCCAAGCAAAATGTCTGCTTTGTAAATTTTTGCAAAAATCTTTAATACATATTACCTGATTCAAAAAAGA
Organism: Rana kukunoris; assembly: GCA_029574335.1. Lineage (NCBI taxonomy): Eukaryota > Metazoa > Chordata > Amphibia > Anura > Ranidae > Rana > Rana kukunoris. Next base: position 245,144,825 of record CM056059.1, read on the forward strand.
AGCAATAAGATGGAAATGGGATGGTAAAGAAAGAAAATGCAAAGAAAGCTTTGGTAATTGTTTATTATACATATCATCCAGCCAGGTAGGGTTATGGTTAGCAAGCTACCATATTTTTCATACAAAATGGGTGATGACTGCCTCCCCCTTACCCCCCCTCCCCATGTTCTTTTTACCCCCCTCCCTACCGCGTACCGTGCGGCAGGAGACTCAGTTTGCTGTTCCCGGCCACAGACTGAAAGGAAGTGAGCACTCAGTGTGTGCACTTCCTGTCAGTCCATCCGGGAACAGGAAACTGAATCTCCTGTACTGGGCAGTGCCCGGCCAGACTGCAGGAGGAGGGATTCAGTAAGAGGCTGCAGCATTTATAGGGTTGTAAAGCCCAATTTTGGAACACGTCTTTGAGAACCCGGGTCTTGCCCCAGGGAACATGTATCAATTGAAAAAAGTAAAAAAAAAAAAAACGGTAGTTTTTTCAGGAGCAGGACTCCTGAAAAAATGACCGTTTTTAAAACTTTTTTCCATTGATACATGTTCCCTCGGGCAAGACCCGGGTTCTCAAAGACGTTTTCACAGGCAAACTATAGACACCCAGCAGGTACAATATTTAAAGGAATTTTCCACTTTTTTTTTAAGTTAAGCATCATTAAATTCACTGCTCCAGGAGCAGTGATTTTATTGATGCTTAAATAAAAAAAAAAAAAAAAAAAAAAAATTCCTTTAAATATTGTACCTGCTGGGTATCTATACCTGTACTAACGTCTTTAAATAGCACAATCACCTGCCTGCCAGTAAATTAGGAAGAACTGATCTAGCTAAGCTATACAGTGTATACATGTATGTACAACTCCTAGGGATGTATATATATCCTCTACACACTGTAAATTAAGCTAAACTGACTAGCCTGCCTGCCTGCTCTATCTAGCTATATAAAAAGACTCTCTCTCTGTCTCTCTGACTGCTCTCATTAACAACCACAACACACGTATATAGTGTGGGGCGTGTGGTAAAGCCCTGGGCCATAATTGGCCAAAGCCACCTGGTCATAGTGCATGTTTGGCCAATCATCAGAGTCGAACATACGTTCGTATCGAACAGGGAGCTCATCCCTAGACAGCAGTGACTGGGCAAGTGAGATGTTCCCAGGTGCTGGGTCCTCCCCTGTTAAAGCCTGGTGTGCTGGCCACCAGCACTGAGCACAAGAGCACACAACATCTTTCCAAGCCCCAGTCACTGGAGTGGACTCTGTTACAGTCCATTTGGGGAATCTGTCCATGAAGTGGGTTGGCCCTATCTGCAGCCACCAGAACCTCCTGACCAAAGCAAGTAGCAAGCAGTGCCAGTGTTAAGTCTGTGACAGCAGGAGGTCTACTCAGCTCACAGTCTGCTGAATGAACGATTACTATCTTGGACACGTGAGATTATTTTGCCCTCTATTCTATCTGTAGATTGAACTCAGAACACGCTGTTTGACATTAGTAAAACTGCAGTATAGTTGTTATATCCTTTCCCTATGGTTCATATTAATGTTTTGTACTGTATACCCGTGTTCGCATGATCTCCTGCACAGTTTGTGTTGAATTTAATTGTTAAGTAAAGTAGAAATTGCATATAACCACTGGTCTGGTCATTTGGCTGCAACTGTTACTCAACAGATCTACCCCCGTTCCTCCAGTTAAGGAAAATTGTCAAGGCTATATATACACTCCTTAATGAGGTAAAAGTCCAGAGAGTATTGTGTGGTAGTCACAAAGATTTCCTTTAGAAACACTGTTTTTGACACCACATTCATCACAGTTACTTTAGCACTTAATTTATTTGTTTACATAAGATATTGTGGACATTATTTCAGCACTTTACTTATCAGGGAGGGAAGAGTATTAGAAATACAGGAAGAGGCCTGAGATGTTGCTATGGGTAACAGCACTGCAGGTGGAGCTTTCAATGGATTGCATACAGGGGAAGAATGCCCACTGGTGGCAGGGTATTTATATGACTCATCTTGCATTGGGGATATGATCTCTGACCAAGCTTGTAGTAGAGATTGAACTAAATACAGTTTGTCTCTCCTTTGCTCACATTGCTCAATTAAATGTTTGTGCACATAAGAAATACATTCCAACACCACCTGTTGTGAATAGGCTGCATACTGCTGGAGAAAAGAACCTGCACAATGTTTTAGCAACCATCCCAAAAATCCAGCCTGGTACAGTACAAGTAAATGGGGGAGTGAAAATATCATGGCCCTGAGAGGTAACCTGAAATAGTAGCTCAGAACAGACCTAAATGAAAGGTTGTACTTCAAGTGAAAGTCTACCCTCAACGGCTAAGGCATGTGCAGTCAGAATGCTTCCAAGCAGCTCTTCCTAATTGAGATCCTGACAAAAAAGTGAATGACACAAATCCTTATACTCTACTGCAAGCTGCACAAGGCCCAATAACCTGCACTCTCAGCATTGTGACAAAGAAAAAAGCAGAAATCCAAAGAAACTAGCTCCCATTTCCCAAGTGTAGCTGATCAGGTCATTTGTGGGCATCAATATTTTGTCCAAAACCACTCCAGCAAACAAGAAAAAAATAACTAATGAACCTAACTGCTATGTGTATACAATATCTACAACATAAGGGACAAAAGGGAACAGGAATGAAAGGAAGGGAAACACCACAGCTGGGTACAAGAGCATGGAACAAGACAGAGGAGTGCAGGATGGATCAAGACACAGGAGGGTTTAGGAAAGGTATCAGGCGCAATTTGGTAGAAAGGAGGCAATCACACAGGATAGTGATGCCCTGGGGGAAGGGAGGAGCAGCCTTAACTATCCACCTGGTAGCTGGAGCCAGGTGTGACTGATCAAAGCCTGCTGGCTTCTGGGAGACACCTGCTTCTGGACACTGGAACTGCATCCATCGGCAAAGTGAACCCCAGTGTCACTAGCAGGTGAACTCAACCCTGACAGTGCGTTTGTACTTTTGACTTTTGTGTGAGGCCGCGTGCACACGATCGAACATGTCCGCTGAAACTGGTTCGCAGACCAGTTTCAGCGGACATGTTTGATCGTGTGTACGGCCTATCGGACAGTTTTCCAGCAGACAATAGTTTCCAAACATGCTTAGAAACCTGTCCGCTGGAAACCTGTCCGTTGGACAGGTTCGATGGTTAGTACGCCCAACCATCGGACCAAAATCCCACGCATGCGTCAAATTAATTTGACGCATGCTTGGAAGCATTGAATTTCCTTTTTTCAGCACGTCGGTGTGTTATACGTCACCGCGTTTTGGTTCAAGGGGATTTTGGTCCGATGGTGTGTACGCACATCAGACCAAAAGACCTCTTCAGACATGTCCGATGAAAACGGTCCGTCGGACCTGTTTCCTCGGACATGTCTCATCGTGTGTACGCTGCCTGATGGATTTGTGCATTGAACATACAAAAATCTGATGAGAAGTCATTGTTGAAAATTTTCTAGCCTGTCATCCAACATTTGTTGGCCTAACGTTGGAAAACAATTGTCAAAAGGGACCATACTAACGGTAAGATTTTAGGACAGTAGTCTGTCAATAGACAATCCCCTGCCAACAATCGTACCCTGTGTACTAGGCTTTAGGTTTTATTTTTATTTTTTAAATAGTATCTCAAGCTTTGAACATCTCACTGAGAACTGTTCAATCCATTATCTGAAAATGGAAAGAGTATGGCACAACTGCAAACCTACCAAGACATGGCTGTCCACCTAAACAGACAGGCCGGGCAAGGAGAGCATTAATCACAGAAGCAGAAAAGAGGTCCATGGTAACTCTGGTGGAGCTGAAGAGATCCACAGCTCAGGTTGGAGAATCTGTCCACAGGATAGCGGCTGGTCGACAAGTAGTTAATGACCTTGCAAATGAGAGTCTCACTCAGGAGACGTTGGCCCATCTCCATTTGTGTCATTTTGGCAGCTATGAGGGTGCCATAGCCCTCTTAAGCGATGGGGGGCTCTCTGAGGACAGCAGTGGCCTCCCGAATGAGGGCAAGTGTTTTCTCCTCCATCTGCCTACCCCTCCTGGCCCTTCTGGTTTGAAGGCGGAGGGGTGGAATCTGGGATCTAGTGCTGGACCTGCCACCTTTTGGCTGCCGCTGGGCCCTGTCACCTCCTGACTAACAATGTCTTCACCCTGGCTGAGCTTTCCATGAGTCAAAAAAGGACATATTTTTTGGCTTATGACCGTTGCAAATTTAAAGTTAATAAATAGCAAAGACAATCATTCTGACCCCTGCATGTTTCCTTCTTGTCCCCCTCATTTTTGTCCACTACTGTCTATTGATATGTCAAACACTTTTTTTCAAACAATAATTTTGGTGTAAGAGTAACATCTATTTTACATCATATTTTTAAGTACAAGTAATCTACTATACCGGGCAACATATGTCCAAATTCGGTTCTTCCAGGATCTCAGGTTGTTCCTCCAAAGAAGGCCCAGCTGGGGTTAAGGTAAGGGTAGAGGGTTGGCTGGAGTGACGTCTGGAGAGAATGGTAGAAAGGGATTTCCTGACTTACAGATGGTCGTCCAGAAAGCTCAGTTTTCTGTAGTACCACAGACTGGGTTCATATACATTCTCTGCTGCTGCTCCTGACCTCATTGATTCCAGGACCATATTGCGCTCCTTTCTATATGTGCCCCTAATGGTCCCAATTTTTGTGTTCACCTCATGGATGGTGGCTGTGGGGATCCTGGTCTTGACAAATTCAAGCAGGGTCTCAAGTGCTGCCTTCCTGGCTCCTTTTTTTTAATTTAGTTTTTTGTTTTCCACAGAGCAGGCAGCTTCCTCCACCTGTCCAGGAATTCTGACATAAATTCATGCTCCTTGAAGCAATACATTTCTGCAAGTCAAAACAGACAAAAATACTAATGTCAGTCAAGACTCTCCTAATTTATATCACCATATATAAGCCACAATCTCAGCCACTGATGAGTCAAGATTATCAGTACCTCCAACGAGGAGGAAAGTCCGGAGGAACCAACGCACCAATCCCGGAGATACAAGGCCTCAAACATGGCTTTCGAAGAGATGGTCTCCATTTTGAAGATGGCGGATTATGATTCAAATCATGGGCCAAATAAAACACCAAATCTGCGCAAGGCCAAAATTATGTAAAAAGTGGTGAAAACTCTTCACAAAAAACTTGGGGTACACAGATCTACAGAACAGCTGCGGAAACGGTGGTCTGACCTGAAGCTCGGGGAGCTGGAGCAGTACAGGAGAATAAAGAAAGTTCTTGGAAAAAGTAAGTAGTTTTGTGTTTTACTATAATTATTACTTGCATGTTGCTGCATGAGCTTTTATGGAATATTGTACAGTTATTAAAGATTATTTAAAATAAGATATTAAAGATGGCAACTTTCATGTTCATGGGCACAGTAAATCGGTCGTAAACATTGTTTGTTCGCTCACTAATACAATCTTTTTGCCAGATACAGGGTTAACTAAATTTGCACATGCCTATTTATTGTAGAAGATCTTTTGATCTTTGTTGTCTAGATGTGTTGGTAACTACATTTAAATGATATAACTGGATTCAGTGTAATGTATGTATAGGATGCTCAACAGCTGGTTACACATTTGGACTCAGGAGTAGGGATGAGCCGAACACCCCCCCCCCATTCGGTTCGCACCAGAACCTTCGAACGGACTGAACGTTCATGCAAACTTTAGAACCCCATTGAAGTCTATGGGACTCAAATGTTCAAAATAAAAAGTGCCTAACCAAATCCACGAAGGCTCTATTTTCCCGTAACTATGCCGAAGCGAAACTTTTCCTGGGCAGGGAGACTTGCGGCTTTTAAAATTATGATTTTATAAAAGACTTCTTTATATCTTCCGGACACTTCCAATCCCACTGCCACAATCCTACCTTAAGTCCCTGCAGTCCATACTAAATCACTTTCTCTGGCAAGGCAAGAAGCCCAGATGTAACCAGGCTAAACTTATCAAACATAGATCTGTGGGGGGCATGGGTCTCGTCGACATCAGAGACTATTATACTGCCACGCATTGGGGCGATATAGAATCCAACGTGATCCCGGGCTCCAGCCTGTCCCAATGGTTATTCAGCACGACCGCCAAACACCCACAAGTCTCCCTATACTCCCCTACCATTCAGGCTTCTATCAGGGTTTGGAGAACACTCCACTCCTCCAAATGGCTGACTCTCGCAACCAAACCTATCTCCGTACCCGTAGAAACACTCCAACTGCTGACTCCCGACTAGGGATGAGCTTTGCGTTCGATGCGAACACATGTTCGCATCGAACATTGCCCGTTCGATCGTTTGTCGAAAACGAACAAAACGGGTCGTTCGCGCCAAATTCGAATGACGCGCAACGGCCCATAATTCACTGCGGCTTTGCGCGCTGATGATTGGCCAAGCATGCACCATGACCCCGCATGCTTGGCCAATCACAGCGCCCAAAAAACGAAGAGACCTAACTGGCCAAAGCCTGGTGGTTTGGCCAATTAGGGCTCAGGGCTTTAGCACACGCCCCACACTATAAAAGGCCGCCTCCCGGACGGCCTCTTGTAGTGTGTTCCGGCTTGCCTTACAGTCAAGTTAGACAGACAGTGAGTTAGAGAGAGATAGATAGAGACACAGGGGTAGATTCATGTAGAGATCCGACGGTGTATCTACTGATACACCGTCGTATCTGTGTGATCCGACGCTCGGATCTATGCGGCTGATTCCTCAAATCAGGTTCCGCATAGATCTCCCTTAGAGCCGACAGGTGTAAGTGAGTTACACTGTCGGATCTTAGGCTGCAATCTCCCACCGTCCGCTAGGTGGCGCTTCAGTTATTATACGCAACGAATATGCAAATGAGGAGAACCGCCAATTCAGAATCGAATGCCCGGCCGTCTTTTTTTTTTTTACGTTGTTTGCGTTCGGCTTTTTCCGGCGGATCGTTACCCCTGCTATATGCGGGGTAAGTGCGGCGGATCCTATGTTAAGTATGGCCGTCGTTCTAGCGTCGAGTTTTGAATTTTTTACGTCGTTTACGTAAGTCGTTCGGGAATACGGCCATACGTTAATAGCGTTAACGACGAAAACAATGACGTCCTTGCGACGTCATTTAAAGCAATGCACGCTGGGAAATTTAGCCGGCGGCGCATGCGCAGTACGATCAGCGCGGGGACGCGCGTGATTTAAATAGTAAACTCCCCCTAGCCGCGGAATTTACATTCCGCCGGGGGATTTACAATCCGCCAGGGCTACTTACGAGGCAAGTGCTTTCTGAATACAGCACTTGCCTCAAAAACTGGCGCAGGCGGATCGTAAAAAAGATAGATCACACGGATCAAAAGATCCGCTGATCTATGTGAATCTACCCCACAGTGTCTTTTCAGATAGATAGATAGATACGTAGAGAGTAGGAAGGCTAGTAGTCAGTATAGTTGATTTTACAATTTTACAGTGTGTAGAGAATATATATACTTCCTTAGGAGTTGTACATATATTTATACACTGTATAGCTTAGCTAGATCTGCTATTAGTTTTTGTTAGGCAGGAGATTGTGCTGTGCTATACATTTGCTGTGTCTTTGCCCATAAAGACAGGCGATCATACTGCACGTTGCATGTTTGCTGTGTCTTTGCCCATAAAGACAGGCGATCATTCTGAATGTTGCACGTTTGCTGTGTCTTTGCCCATAAAGACAGGCGATCATACTGCACGTTGCTTGTTTGCGGTGTTTTTTGCCCATAAAGACAGGCGATCATACTGCACGTTTCACGTTTGCGGTGTGTTTGGCCATAAACACAGTAGATCATACTGCACGTTGCACGTTTGCTGTGTCTTTGCCCATAAAGACAGGCGATCATACTGCACGTTGCACGTTTGCGGTGTTTTTTGCTCATAAAGACAGGCGATCATACTGCACGTTTCACGCTTGCAGTGTTTTTTGCCCATAAAGACAGGTGATCATACTGCACGTTTCACGTTTGCGGTGTTTTTTGCCTATAAAGACAGGTGATCATGTTGCACGTTTGCGTTGTTTTTGCTCAATCGATCTTACTAAAAGTTTGCTGTGTTTTTGCCCATAAACTCAGTTGATCTTACTATACGTTTGCTGTTTATTTCTGATTTTGTCCTGTGCAGGCTATTAAAATGTCTTGAAGGACAACAAAGAATGGCAGAGCATTACGAGGGCAAGCAGGCTCTGCATCTAGAGGCAACAGTGGTGGTGGACCCGGTGCATCCTCTTCAGCACGTGGCCGCTCATCCTTATTTTCGGGAGCTGGCCGTGTTGAGCCTCAACATGTAGACCAAATAGTAGATTGGATGACCAAGCCGTCCTCATCCTCCTCATCCTCTCTCACACAGACTGATCATAGTTTGTCTGGCAAGGCAGCTGCCAAGGCTTCCTCTTCCCTCTGTACCATGGCATCACACAATCCTTCCCTAGTCCCACGGTGTCCTACTGAGGAGTCCCCCCTAACTATTTTAACACAGTGTTGGGTACATGCTGCTGAATGAAGATGCGCAGCGTTTTGAAGGCTCCGATGATGGAACACAGATAGAGGAAGGCATTGATGTAAGTCCAGGGAGAGGGGGTGGCCGAGAGGGACAGCAATCTGGCAGTGATGTTCCCCCAGCTGGAGCATACTGCCAGGTTGTTGACAGTGATGAGGAGGGAGGGGATGATGAGGTCACTGACTCTACCTGGGTGGCTGATAGGAGAGAGGAGGAGGAGGAGGAGGCATATCTCCAAAGAGGCAGGATGCCCTCCAGGGGTCAGCTTAAGGGCACACCAACTGCATTACAGCGCACATCTACGGCGCTTGTGCATGGCGCTGCTGTGTCTGACCGGTACAGCAAAAGTTCTTTGGTGTGGGCCTTTTTTGAAACATGTCCACAAGATCGTACCTTTGCTATTTGCAACATATGTCGCAAGCGTATCTCGCGTGGCCAAAATATCAACCGCCTGGGTACCACATGCTTGTCCAGACATATGTCGACCTGCCATGCAGCTCGTTGGCAAGCACACCAGAAAGACCCACACCAAAGACAAAAGCGTACCACCCCTTGCCCTTCTGGGACCTCCAACCCTACTAGACCTCCAGTCCTCTCTGAAGCCTGCAGTGAAGGTGTAGAAATAGGTGTGTCACAAGCTAGTAGTAGCGGGCAATCTACTGATAGTGCCAGGCAAATTTCCCTGCCCCAGCTGCTGCAGCGCCGAAAGAAGTACAATCCCAGCCATCCACATGCCCAGCAGTTGAATGCTAGCTTAGCGAAATTGCTAGCACTTCAACTGCTACCTTTTCAGTTGGTGGATTCTGCCCCCTTCTGTGAGTTTGTGCAATGTGCAGTAACTCAGTGGTAAGTACCAAAACGCCACTTTTTCTCACGGAAGGCGATTCCGGCTCTCTACCGGCATGTGGAAGGCAATGTCCATGCCTCGCTGGACAGGGCGGTCAGTGGTAAGGTGCATATTACCGCTGACTAATGGTCCAGCAGGCATGGACAGGGACGTTACCTGTCTTTCACGGCGCATTGGGTGACTCTGCTGGCTGCTGGGAAGGACGCAGTGCAAGGTCCAGTAGTTTTGGAGGTTGTTCCACCACCACGCCTCCAACACTACTACTGGTTGTGACAGACCTCTCTCCTCCACCCCATCCTCTTCTTCTTCTTCCTCTGTGGCCTCTTCCTGTGGTGTGCTGAGCTCTGCATTGTGATGAAGGTCTTCCTATAGCTGTGTACCATCATCGGAGCCTTCAAAAGGCTGAGGATCCTCCTGCAGCATGTACCCAACACTGTGGTCAAACAGTTCGGGGGTCTCCTCAGGAGGACATGGTGGGGCTAGGGAAGGAGTGACTGATGCCATTGAGCAGAGGGAAGAGGCCGCGTTGGCAGCTGCTTTTCCAAAGTACCCTGAGCCTGGGTGAGAGAGGATGAGGAGGATGAGGAAGGCTTGGTCATCCACTCTACCAAGTCTTCGGCATGTTGTGGCTTAACACGGCCAGCTGCCGAAAAAAAAAAGGACGAGCGTGTCCCACTGCCACGTGCTGATGAGGATGCTCCGTGTCCATGACCAGCAGCACTGTTGCCTCTAGACGCAGAGCCTGCTTGCCCTCTTATCGGCTCGTGACTCTCTGCCTCTCCTTGTTGTCCTTCCAGACATACTAATGGCCTGCAGGGAGATGTAGCTGCACAAATACTGACAATACTTGCTGATCACTGCATGTGGTATTAATATGAGAACACCAGCAATTGTATTCACATAGCTTTAGGTGCACACTGTGCAGAGGACACAGTACACCAAGTGAAAATACTGCAGCTAGCACAATCACCTGCCTGCCTGTCAGTATATTAGGAAGAGCGGATCTAGCTAAACTCAATACAGTGTATAAATATATATACACACACACACAACACCTGGGATGCCTATATATCCTCTACACACTGTAACTGACTTGCCCAGGGCCATCTTAACAACATCAAGGGCCCCTGGGCAAAGTAATGCTCTGGGCCCCCTACGAACCTGTGACAATTTTTGCACCTACTCTCAAGAATTAAAGTATAAATAATTGATAGATTTGTTATTAGATTATTTGTTTATTGGAATGGGTAGAGCTGTGCTGCAACTTCCCCGCAACTGTGTGCAATACATGCGATTGTGGTGGGGTGATGCAGCATTTTTGTAATTAAAATAAGTGGTGAGGAGCTGACACTGCAGCATGCTGAAACGCAGCCATATGCTGCGTTGCAGTGTGAATGGGACACATAGGAAACAATTGTTTTCTGAGTGTTCCTGATGTGATAGATGTTTTACAGTGGAGTAAAATATCTGTCACTGCATATAGTGCACATTAGGCTACATTCACACTGGTGATTGGGGCCAGAGCGAATTGAAGCTGTAGTTCCTCCTGTAGCTCTCTGCAGGTAGGTGCCTCCACAGGCCCTGTTCACTATAACTACAGGTCACCAGTGGCTGAACCTATTTGTTGCTCTCTGCGCAGCTAGCGATTATCTGTGGTGATTGTTGCTGGACACAAAGTGCATGCAGCAGCGATCACTATAGTGAACAGGGCAAGAGGCAGCATGTACCCACTGACAGCCGCAGGAGGAACTGCTGCTACTATTCACACCATCCCTTATCACTGGTGTGCATGTAACCCTAGCCCTCAATCAGAGACTCAGAGCAAAGGGAGGGACACCTGCAATTAACAAGGGGGGAGGGTTAGACACACTCACCAATTCTCCAACCAGGATCTACCACTATATGTGTGTGTGTTCCGTCAGTTGTGGAACATATGTGGAAGATGTGAAACAGAGTGAACAGTGTCAGTAGGGCTGTGGCTGGTGTCAGTGGGGCTGTGGACGGTGTCAGTGGGGCTGTGGACGGTGTCAGTGGGGCAGAGGACAGTGTCAGGACAGGGTGAGTAGTTTATTTATTTTTACCAATTTTGTTTGTTTTTAAGCAGTCCTGTTGGGGGGGGGGCTCTGGTCGAATATCAGGGGTCTAAACAGACCCCTGATGCCTCTCTTTTGAAACAGAGAAAGTAATTAAAGACACAGACCTCAATCTCCATCTCTTCAGCTTCAGCTACACAGAATGAATGAACAGGAAGAGCTGTGCACTGTCTTCCAGTTCATTCACACACTGAAGCATAGCAAACAGAGTTCATTATCCTGAAACATCCCCCACAGAAGCCATAGGCTGCTGCAGGAGAGGGAAAGCCAGCAGCACTGTGGGGGTTAAGGGGAGTCACAAAGGGCATGGGCAGCAGAAATAAGAGTAACCTGGACAGGGGGCAGCATATACAGGAATCGATCCCTCCATTTTCCTCCTGCAGCCTCTGAAAGCTGTTGTCAGAAACACAAGTACTTACCGAGGCCGAGATGCTGAGGACGGCTCACCTTTACGACCAAACGCACCTGCCCCCTGGAATTTGAGACAGGAGGCAGAGGCACAAGGAGGTACCGGTACCGGTGGGTAGGTAGATGGGATGCAGGTACTGGAGGTCAGCGGCTGAGATGTGCTGCAGGTGCTGGAGGGTCTACAAAGGCAGATGAAAGTGGTAAAGTCCCAGGGCACAGTTCAGAAACCAACAGACTAATGGTAGCAGATCCGGGGTACAGGTAAAAAGTCCGGGTTCAGGGTAGAGCTAAGACAAGTCCAGGTATGTAAGCCGAAGTTCAAGGGCAGGAGACAGAAGCAAATCCAGGTCACGGTCCGAGGTCAGAGGGTTCAAGAAGGCAGCAGAGTCCAGAAACAGGCCGAGGTCAGGTTTCCAGGCGAGACCTGAGTCGGGAAGTAAATCCGGGTCAAAGGGCACAAGTCGGGGGGGCGTGGCTACCGCGCAGCTGAATGGCAGCGTGAACGAGTAGCTCCGATCCAGACACGGGAACCGATCGGCCTCGCCGCAACATACATACACAAATCCTCCCGTTTTCCTAGCCGAGGACTTCGTGGAGCCGGAGAGATGACCCGCAAACGCAAAGAATCCGCCAAGCCCAAGAAGTTAGACGACTTCTATCCGCCGCGGAATCGCGGCCTACAACAAGATGGCGCCGGTGCCGCAGCGGCCTCGCCTGCCTCCTCACGCGGCTCACGCTCCGCTGCATCTAGCCCAGGAGACGCTGCAGGCTCTGCTCACAGATCCCCAGAGGTGTCCACCCCGCTGTCTCGGAGCCCTGCCAAGTCGAAGCCTCGGCTGGAGGGCTCAACGTCCCAGGTAAGCCCTGTGCAGGACTCATTCAATGATACAACGGAGCTGGTGGATCCCTTTACAGCTTTCCCCACCTCTGGTAAAGCTGTCTCTGACACAACATTAAAAGATATGTTAGTGTCCCTCCGAAGCTCCATGCATACTGACCTACTGCAATGCATGAAAACTTTCAAGGCTGACATAGGGGAACTGGGTGACAGAGTGTCACATGTGGAAGAAAAAATGGAGGAGTTTGCTGCATCGCATAACACATTAATTGATGCCCACTCTGAGCATGATGAGGAGATTGCATGGCTGAGGGCAAAGGTCGCTGACCTCGAGGACAGATCAAGAAGGAACAATGTCAAAATTAGGGGGGTGCCTGAAACTGTACTCCCTGCACAACTCCAACAGTTTGCTAAAGATTTACTACGACAGTTCCTGCCATCAGTTCCAGATTCTGAACTACAAATTGATAGAATTCACAGACTACCTAAGCCAGCATTTCTCCCTGATAATGTTCCCCGAGACGTCCTAATGAGGGTACATTTTTATCAGGTCAAGGACCAGCTGGTATCCACTTTCAGGAAAACTCAACAACTGCCTGACAGATTTGCCCACATTCAATTATTCGCTGACTTGTCGCAGTTTACGATGCAGAAGCGTAAATCATTACTCCCAATAACTAAAGCCCTCCGCAATCACAATATTCCCTATCGGTGGGGGTATCCAGTCAAAATCACGGTCACTCATAATGGGCATGACACAGGGATTTGGAACTTGGACGCTGGGCTTTCGCTGCTCAGATCCCTGGACATTCTCCCAGATCAATCAGTTCCCAGCCCACAGTCCTCACCTCCTGTGCGGATGGCACAACAACATGAATGGCAGACAGTGATGAAGAAGAAGTCAAGCAAGAAATCTACAACCTAAGCTCTCTTTTGCGGCTGTACTAACCTTATTCGCCACTAGTTCCTCTGTGTTCTGGAGAAGTTCTGTTTGAGTTTCCCTCCATGATTTTGGGCAGGATTTCTGCCCCTGGTTGCTTATTTTTGAAAACTGTTTTCTTTTTGTGCTCCTTATTTTATTTTACTAGTTTTCAGTCCTCTAACTCCTTTTCCCTTCCTCCCTCTGACTCTTCTCCTCCCATGGTCCACTACGCCCGCTGGTCGTCGCAAACCTTCCATGTTGTCCTGCTGGGATCCTTGCTCTCGCATCTGAGTGGATGTTGGCCTCCTACTTACCTAGATCAGGAACCATTGTTTTTAATTTTTTTCATTTTTGCACCTGAGAAATGGCTCTTAACATAGTTTCATTTAATGTGAACGGCCTCAATCACCCAGCCAAGCGAGCCTCGGTCTGGAAAGAAGCTATTGCTCTTCGAGCAGATGTTCTATGCATTCAAGAGACACACTTCTTAAAAGATGATCCCCCCGGGTTTCAGAGCAAGCGATTCCCACATGTCTTCCTGGCTTCCGCACTGGTTAAACGCAAAGGCGTTCTGATAGCTATCAAAGACTCTGTCGCTCTCAAGGTTTCACAAGTTCATTCTGACCCGGAGGGTAGATACATTATTCTGATTGGGGAATTAAACAACAAACTTTTCACTATAGTGAACTTGTACGCTCCGAACTCCCACCAGTTGCGCTTTCTAAATCGCTTGTACTCCAAGGTCGCTTCGCTTCGTCAAGGATCCCTGGTGATCTGTGGTGACCATAATTTAACGGTTGATTTTGCCCTGGACTCTTCTACTACTCTACGACGCCCTCCTCCCCAATTACAACAATTGCTTCACTTGGAAGGACTTGTTGATGTCTGGAGGTGTCATCATGCCACAGAACGTGACTATTCATTTTACTCAGCTAGACATAATTCTTACTCAAGAATTGATTTTATTTTTGTTGACAAGTCCTTACTACAGACGGTGTCTTCCTCCGCCATTCATGCTATTTCGTGGTCGGACCACGCACCAGTATCAATTGTAGTGGCGGGGGGACACACCTTTAATCCTGCCAGTGTTCGGAGAGCTAATTCAAGGGTTTTCCAAATGCCCCTTCACGCGGCTACTATAACTGATAACCTTGAAAATTTCTTTGTCGAAAATAGGGGCTCGGTCTCCGACCCTAATACTGTGTGGTGTGCCCATAAGGCGTATATTAGAGGTATCATTTTACAAATTTGTGCAAGGGAAAAGAGGCAGAGAACGCAAAAACTTGACCGCCTATTGGAAGATATTAAGAGTTTAGAGTGTCAAAACAAATCTCCTCCCTCTTCTTTGTTAGCACAGAAGCTCGCAAAGTGCCGCTTCGATCTCAGACTCCTTTTGATTGAACAATATGACAAGCACCTGCGCAATCTCAAATTGGCCCATTATTCCTCAGGAAATAGAGCAGGAAAATTTCTAGCTCAGAGACTTAAAGCAGCGAGAGCCAAAGCTAATATTCCATTCCTGCTCCACCCGGTGGACAAACATAAAATTGTGAATCCTAAGAAGATTGCTGACTCATTTGCACAGTACTACTCCAGTCTATATAATCTCCATCTGGACCCTAACACCCCACAGCCTGTAGATAGTGCTATTCAGGATTTCTTACATAAGGTGAATCTCCCTTCTCTTTCCCAATCTCAATTGGACGCTTTAAACGCCCCCATTACTGAGTCTGAGATCGAACGAATCATTAAGCAGCTTCCACTAGGTAAATCCCCTGGACCGGATGGCCTCCCTAATGATTACTATCAAGTCTTCCAAAAAAGTTTAGTCCCTACCCTCAAGGAAGTATTCTTGAATGCTATGTACTCTGCCTCGTTTCCCTCCGAAATGTTAAAAGCATATGTGGTCACTATTCCTAAACCGGGCAAGGATCCTGTCACACCGGCCAACTTACGGCCAATATCGCTACTTAATACTGACGTCAAACTTTATGCGAAGCTTATAGCCCACAGACTACTACCTATCCTCCCATCCCTTGTAGGACCTGACCAATCGGGCTTTACCACTGGAAGACAGGCATCTGATGCCACTGGAAGGGTGTTGGGAGTGGTGCAACATGCCAGGACATTTCAGACGCCTTCTTTGCTCCTGTCATTGGATGCAGAAAAGGCGTTTGACAGGATACATTGGGGATATATGAGGCAGACCTTGCTGAAATTTGGGTTTGTGGGACCGATCCTTTCGGCCATTTTAGCTCTGTATTCCTCCCCGTGTGCACAGGTATACACCTCTGGTCTACTGTCGAGCACATTTTTAATTACAAATGGCACTCGTCAAGGTTGCCCTCTTTCACCCTCCATTTTTAATTTGCTTATTGAGCCATTGGCGGAGAGGATAAGGTCCCACCCAGGTATTGAGGGAATCCAAACATCTAAAAAGACTCACTCTGTGAACCTTTTCGCAGATGATATAATTCTCTTTCTGACCTCGCCCTCCACCTCCCTGGGTCACGCCCATTCCACATTATCTGAATTTAGCCTCATTTCCTATTACAAGGTGAATTGTACAAAATCCTTTATCCTTGACCTAGGAATATCCATGGCTCTTCGGACCCAACTGCAGGAGACATTTCCTTACTCCTGGAGTGGGTCCTCTATCACATACTTAGGATTAAAAATAACAGCAGACCCCGCGCAACTAGTAGAAGCCAATTACACTCCTTTGATCAACAAGATTTCGGGTGAAGTTGTTAGATTAACTAAGGTTGAACTCACCTGGTCTGGCCGCTTAGCCGCCTTTAAAATGCTACTCTTACCACAGATGTTGTATGTTTTCAGGACCCTCCCAGTCCCTATTCCATCCCTTTATCTTAAAGCACTCATTACATTACTCTCTAAATTCATTTGGCAGAAAACAAGACCAAGATGTTCAAAACTCTTTCTAGTTAAACATAGGATGGCTGGGGGCATGGGATTGGTCGATATACGCGACTATTTCCGTGCCTCGACCCTATCACAGCTTCGGGCATGGATAGACGCGAATTCTGGTGCTGTATGGAAGGACATTGAGCAAGACCTATGCCCAGTTCATGATCTGAAGGACTTTCTTCTCATTGATGCCTGGAAACCATTTGGGTTACAGGGTCTCCCCCTGTCTCTGCGGGCCTCTGTTCAGGCCTGGAGGGACCTACGTTGCAGAAGCAGCCCTACCTCCTCCCTCACAGAGGTCCCCATCCCTATTAATATTTTTACTCGGGTCATCCCCGACATTTCTCTCACTACTTGGCGAAATGGAGGGATCCAATTTGTTAATGATTTATTTCACAATAATGCTCTTCTTCCCTTTGAGTCCCTACGTGATAAGTTTGATCTGTCCCTGACTGACCATTTTACTTATCTCCGAATAGCTCATTTTTTAAGATCCTTGAAGACACATCAGGTATTCCTCCCTAAGGAAGTCTGGCACTTCTACAACTCCACTCCTGCCCCCTGTAAGGGAATTGCTCTCTTCTACAACTTATTTCAAGACAAGCTTCAATTTACGAAATCCCCCCCATTTCTGAAATGGGAGAGTGACTTAGGTGAAACTTATACAGAAGTCCAGTGGAAGCGCGCATTCCGGGCCTTGTTCAAGGCCTCGGCATGTGTGAACCATTGGGAACTATCCCAAAAGATAACTTTGAGATGGTATCTCACCCCTTATAGAATTTCTAAATTCAGCGGGGACTATTCCTCGCTCTGCTGGAGGAACTGTGGTATGGTAGGGAACCTGTTGCACATGTTGTGGTCTTGCAAGCACCTTACAAGTTTCTGGACCTCAATCTTTTCAAATATTTCTAGACTTACGGGCATACTTACACGACCAAATCCTGGGTTGGCGATATTACACTTGGGTATAGATCTCTTCCCACCCAACTTTAGGACGGTGGTTACGCATATCCTCCTTGCAGCTCGGACATTAATAGCCCAACACTGGAAGGAGGATAAAGCACCAAATGTCTCAGAGGTCTGGAAAATGGTTCAGTCCAATTACGTACATGAATCCCTCCTTGCAAGCAGACGTGGAGTGAGAGCGAAATTGGACGCCAACTGGTCTATTTGGAAATTGTGGTATACTGGTGGGACCTAAAATTACCCATTGATTGCTACATGTAATATGTAATGTCCGGGAGTCTTTATGCAACTGACGAATGGGACCATGGATCTTCCTACTCTTCCTACCCTTCCCCCCTCCCTACTTCTTTCTTTCTTTCTCTCTTTCACTATACTCTTCATTTTCTTTCTTTTGCATCTGACCCCTTCTCTTTCTCTCTTTCTACTACTCCCTCGTAGTCAGTATGGCGGTAGCCTTCTCCCGGTAATGGGTTGAGGCTCTGGAATGAACCCACAGCTGTGCTGTAATCTGTTGGCTGTTTGATATATGACTATATCACGTTTGCAATAATTATTTCTTGTATGATATCTGTAACTACCGCTGTGGTATTCACTGCCAGTCCTGGCTATGTTGTATTTTTGTGTAAAACCCTTTCAATAAAAACTATTTGAAAAAAAAAAAAGGCACAAGTCAAAGTGTCAAAACTTTACTCAGAGCTGACGATAAACCAGCAACCTATGCAAAGACAGGGGCTGGTTTAAATAGGGCTGTCAGGTCTGTGATTGGTCCCGGGAGGAGGCGCGCACGTCCGCGCGCTCGTGCACGCGCGCGCACCCCAGGTGCACGGGCACGCGCCGTGACGCGATTCTAGCGTGCCTGTGCACAGATTGAGCGCTGTGAGCGCTGGGACCCTGACAGCTGTCTCCTCCTTTCCTGCAAGCTTCAGCTGTTGCAGAAGAAAATTAAGGGGTCACTTCCTGTATATGCTGCCATTCCTTCCCAGGTGTAGGACCTTAATGCAGGGGTGCGCAACCTTTTGAAGAGCGATGGCCACTTCAGCAACTTAATAACCGTTCGTGGGCCACAATGAGTGGCCAGGGAAGATGACAGGTCCATATCCACTCCACATATGCAGAGCAGACACTGACACAGCCCGCTCTACTCTATGGACCATCCGATCTGATCTGCCCAGAAGGAAGGGGATGTATCCCCTTCTGTTTTTTTTAGCGGATCAGAGTGGAGGTAGGCAAATGTACATGGACACAAATACGTTTATATCTGCTGCTCCATAGAAGTAAATGGAGGGTCCGATTGGGCCCACCTGAAAAATAGACAGGTGGACCCGATTGGACTGATCGTATGAAAGGGACTTAAGGCTGTATTCACACTGATCAATAAAGGTTTACTCACTTCTGCGAGTTAGTTGCCATAGAATTCTATTATATACTGCAGTTGTGATGGATGCACTGAAAGTGCACCAAACCTGCAGGTAATAACAGAAGTCTGTGGCACAGTGCAGGTAACCCGCAGCTGCACCTGCAGATCAGTTTGTAGCTAGTATACCAGTGTAGAAAACAGACATGTCCATTGCTGTTTGATTTGAATACAAACTGACCTCAATCTTCACTGGATGGCGGCTTGCAGCAGCTGCTGTCCTCCAGGGCGGGTATGGCTGGCGACTGCTGCTGCTGTCCTCCAGGGCAGGTATGGCTGGTGGCTGGAAGCTGCTGCTGTCCTCCAGGGCAGGTATGGATGTCGGCTGCTGCTGCTGTCCTGCAGGGCGGGTATGGATGTCGGCTGCTGCTGCTGTCCTGCAGGGCGGGTATGGCTGGCGGCTGGAAGCTTCTGCTGTTGGCGGCTGGAAGCTTCTGCTGTCCTCCAGGATGGGTGCAGCTGCTGTCCTCCAGGGCGGGTATGGCTGGCGGCTGCTGCTGCCCTCTAGGGTGGGCATGGCTGACGACTGCTGCTGCTATCCTCTAGGGTGGGCATGGCTGGCGGCTGCTACCCTCTAGGGTGGGCATGGCTGATGACTGCTTCTGTTGCCGGGACCTGATCATGGAGGGGCAGAGCCTAATCACGGAGGGGCAGAGCCTAATCGGAGGTGCACGACTGCATAAATAGGAAGGACAGGAGGGAGTTGGGAGGCAGTGTCATTCTAAGCAAGAGAACGGCCCCATAGCAGATGACCTGCCTCCTCCACTCAGCGGCCTGTTCCAACAGCACCTATAGGGAGGGGGGTGGATTGTCACATAACATGCCAGACCCTCATGCTGCACTGCTTCTAACAACGTTTCTGGAACTTAATTAGTGTGCAGTGCAGCATACAATTCCACCCTAGCACTGCCAGAAGCTTCGCTCTACATCTGACTGGCCCTGATTGGGCCCCTTGTTCATCTGGGGCCCCTGGGCTGTGCCCAGGTGTGCCCGGTGGATAAGACGGCCCTGGACTCGCCTGCCTGCCTCCTCTATCTAACTCAAAATAAATTACTCTCTCTCTCTCTCTCTCTCTGTCTTTAACCACCAACACACTACACAAGGCCGCCACGGAGGTGGCCTTATATAGTGTGAGGCGTGTACTAAACTCCCTGAGACATAATTGGCCAAAGCAACCCTGGCTTTGGCCAATTATGGCTCTCACTGTTTTTTGCGCACTGTTATTGGCCAAAGCATGCGGGTCATAGTGCATGCTTAGCCAATCATCAGCCAGCAATGCAGTGTGATGACGCAGTGAATTATGGGATTGTGACACACCACTCAAATTTGGCACGACCAGCCCATAACGTTCGTAATTCGCCGAACATGAGTTCGACTCGAACACAAAGCTCATCCCTACTTACTAGTGTGGGCCGGGCAACAAGAATATTCCTTTTATGGTGTCCCACACAGGTGATAGTGGATACGTGGGGTGTTTCAATGTGTGAAACATAATCAATATAGATAAATGTGCCGGCTTTGAAAAGGGATACAATCATGTGTTCAACTTGGAACTCTGCCCAAACAGTCAATTGTCCCACACTTCAAAAGAGTGATTCATATTCCTCTTTCTGACCTTAAATATAATTTTGCTAAAGAATATTTTTTGTTTCATTCTCATAGGGCTTCAAAGAGCTTCTATCCTGGAGTCCAGGAACCCCACACCGCCAAGAGACCCCCCAACCATGGGATGTGGAGGAAGGAGAGGTGAAGGAAGTGGTGGGAACTGGCACCACAACAGGTCAGTGTCATACACCACAGATTTTGGTAATAGCTGTATGCCTGCATATTAATAATACATGGTGTTTTATTTTTTATTTTAGGTGATATTCTGCTTGTGGACCAAGAACCTACCCCTTTCATAAGTCATAGTGCACATATCATGATCCAGGACATAATGGTCTGCTGTCATGACTTGGACATTATCAAGGAAAAAAACAAAACAGATCTAGATCAAACTAAAGAACATGATTGATGTTCTTTGGAGAATAGAATATTTATTTTTTACATAATGCATGTTTATTTTTTTACGTTATAATAAATTTTTTGGAAAATTGTATAAATTAAAAAGCCACATTTTGAAGATGCAAACAGTTGGGGTTATTTACGAAAGTCAAATCCACTTTGCATACAAGTGCACTTTGAAGTGCAGTCGCTGTAAATCTGATCAGGGGTAGATCTGAAATGAGGGGAAGCTATGCTGATTTTATCATCCAATCAAGTGCAAGCTAAAAAAATTTTTTTTTCTCCTTGCATGTCCCCCTTAGATCTACAGTGACTGCACTTCCAAGTGCACTTTTCAAGTGCAGAGAGGGAAAAACTGCATCTCATTTTGTTTTTAGCTATGACTAAGCATTGAACCCCAATGCAAAATGCATCAGCTATATACCCCACTGCTTGCTGTGCTTTGTAGTGCCTTTTCTCCTACCATTAAAGGCCACCATTTTAAGGTTTGTTGGTGTGCGGTTGTCCATATTTTTTCCTCAAGTTTTGCTTTGTGCATTGCCGGCACCCATCTGATTCTGAGAGGGCATTGATTGCGCAGTGCACTCACCTGGAGCAGCAGTGTTTCGTTCTGTTGTCGTTTTTGGAGTGCATCCACTGACTGCCAGCTCGGAAGTGTTCACTGGCTTGTCCGTCCTTTGAATCTGGTTACATCATCCAGACATATTTCTCAAAACAGCCTATTCATGGATATTACTATGCCTACTCTAACAGCAGCAGAACCCGCAAGGCACCCTTGGATAATCCACTTAGATTGAACTCACAAGCACCCACATCATCCGTTAATGAGGACAACAATGTCCCATTGATTAAAATGTTCAGGAAACTTGGCTCAAATTCCTCGGGGTCTACGGATCAAGAAGTTTCCATCTTCTGAACTTTTTGATGAAGATCTTAAAACAGGAGTGGACTGACACTCTCAGCACCTGCTCACTAAAACTAATGGAGATCCTAACACGATCTAATCGAAAACAAGTAGAAAAACTACAGGTGGAGATGGCCACCTTACAAACAGATCTAGTTCCACTCCAGGCCCACATCGAATTTGCAGAGCTTGATGGACATTTAAACAAAAAACTAGATAAACTAGAAAAATCTGTCATAGATACTAAAAGGGGCAAGATGAGCCGAGACCATATCGACTATGAGAGCGGCAACGTTTACGTCTGGAAAAGACCACAGTTCCAATCAGGTTGTCCACGCAGAAGTCGCTCCAAAAAAGTCAGTTTTTCTGATCAAGAATCAGAATTTGCCTATGACACAATGGGCACTACAGGATCAGACTCATCGCCTGAACGGGCAGCTACACCATCAGCATGGTCTTCAAATGAAAAAGCTTGTAACCATGGACACCCTAATGTATCAGACAAAAAGTCAAAAAAGAAAACGTCCTCTACAAAAAGGACAAGAAGAGGAGGGAAGCGACACAAAGACGCCCAAGAAACCTCATTACACTCTTCGGGGACGGATGAAACGATGACATCTAACACCTTGAACATTTCAAGCAGAACCCTCAGCACTGAAGAAAACACCTTACTCTCTAAAGGACTTAATTTTTAAGTCGGATCCAGGGGCAGGGACCTGGATCTCTTACAAAAAATGGTGGAAAGGGACCTCGCCCACCGAGCTCGGGACTGTCACAGGATACACTCTCCCAGTAATTTATCTAAAGGGGAGAAATGTGCTTTAAAGAACACTGGAAACAGATAAAATCATTACCATTAGAAATTCTGACAAGGGGGGCACTGTGGTCATTCTAGACTCCATTACATATAAAAATGAGGCATTGAGTCAATTGTCTGACATCCACACATATCAATCATTAAAATCAGACCCCACCATTCTTTTCTCGAAAGAATTAGTCACACTTGGGGGCGTGGCTTGCGCGCGAGGAGAATGGAAGCTTAGAACCAGAGCTCCCGCTAGCCGGACACCTAGCGACAACACCACAGCAGTCACATCGACCTATCGACCCCGCAATCTACCGCCAGAGACGTAGGAGGTCCTGGGGAAACTATGTCCCGCAAAAGGAAGAAGGAACAATATTTTCAAAAGCTTACGGCCTTCTCGTTTCAGCCCGCTCGGCGGGGCCTAGTCAAAGATGGCGCCGACGGAGAGATGGGGCGAATGTCTGCGGCGTACACAGACCTCCCTAGCAGTGACCAGGGAGACGCAGCAAGTGGACTGTCATCCCCGCTTCACGAAGGTTCCCCTCCACTGTCCCCAGGCACTAGGAGCCCAGCAAAGGCGTGGATGCGCCTGGATCCATCGCAGCAGCAGGGACACGTGAGTACCATGCTTCACAGCCCTGATGCCATCTCCTCATTGCAGTCCTCCATAGCGGCCTTCCCCACAACAGGGCAGCCCGTCTTGGATTTGACTATGAAGGACATGCTATTGCTATTGCAATCCTCACTGATGTCCAACCTGTCCTCTTTGATGCAAACTTTCTCTTCTGGTATGCAACGGATGGGAGATAGAGGGTCATATATGAAGGAAAGAATGGAGGAGTGCACAGATACTGTAAATGATCTTGTGGATGCCTGTATGGATCAGAAGGAGGATACTGAATGGGTCAAAGCTAAAATTAGCGGACCTCGAGGACAGATCCAGACGCAACATAAAACTTAGGGGTGTCCCAGAGACTGTCCTCCCAGCAGACCTTCACTCAGACGCAGGCACCCTGTTCTCCACTTTGCTACCAGAGCTATCCCCCATTGAATTAACGGTGGATCGCATCCACAGGATTCCCAAACCGCGCCACCTGGCGGACACGGTCCCGAGGGACGTGCTCCTGCGTATTCATTTTTATCAAGCAAAAGGAACAGATACTACTATCTAAAGCCCGGGCACTCCGCACCCTACCTGCTCCCTATGCCGATATCCAAATGTATGCTGATCTTTCCCAACACACACTTCAGATGAGGAGGCAGTTCAGCACAGTGACCAAAGCTTTAACAAACCATAAGATATTCTACAAATGGCGTCACCCTGCTACCATCCTGGTGATGCATAATGGGATCCCGCACACTATTTCCACTGCTGAGGGAGGCACAAAGCTGCTTCTCTCCTGGGGCATCATCCCGGAACTCCCTAAAACCTATCCCAACACAAGTGAGAAATCCTCTCCATCCCACAGGAGCCCCCACCGTGCGGAGCAACCTACTGTCAAGATGCACTAATCCTATCAAGGATAACCTCCTGCACATGTTTTAATATGCTACAAAGTCCGTGCCGGCTGGCAACTTGTATGTTGCTCTTGATTTTCTTTTTCTGTTTTTTTTTCTCGTTTTCCACCGGTTCTCTCTGTTCTCTTTTTGAGCCAAAACATTACCCCCAGTTACTCAGCATTAGGGCTTTGTCCAATCTGCTGATTTGTGTTGATTTCTTTTAAGTTTGTTTTGACTGTTTTGTAGCCCTCTACTAAAATTTGGCCTCGGAGCACTTTCCTACAGGATCCTCACACACTACAGCTTGACAGGAATCTAAGAGTCGTTTGCCCATCGCCTGCTAACTGTAAGTCTTAATTTTTATACTCTGTTCCCCTGTCTGGACACCATGTCGTTCTCCATATTGTCACTGAATGCAAAAGGATTGAATCATCCAGTCAAACGCTCTTCCCTGTGGAAGTCAGCCTTATCGCTTAACTGTGATATCCTGTGTGTCCAGGAGACCCACCTGCTGCATCAATCACACCCCCGCAGCCAGCACCGGAAATTCCTTCATATTTTTACTTCATCCTATACGAAGAAACAGAGGGGAGTGCTAATTGCTATCCGGGACACAATCTCTTTCCAATTGCAAGATAGCATTCTTGACCCAGAGGGACGCTTTAGTGTTTTACTTTGTACGATAAACAATGTTCAGTATACCTTGGTTTCACTTTATGCACCTAATGAAGGACAAATTTATTTTCTTAAATCTGTCATGAAAAAGGTTAAAGGTTGCCAGAAAGGCCATCTTCTACTGTGCGGAGACTTTAACCTTGTCCCAGACCAGGTTATGGACTCCACTGCAGGTCCCAAACGACATGCATCCCCTTTGAAAAACGTTATCTCGTCAAATGAATTGCTTGATGTGTGGAGGTGTTGTCATGAGAGCGAAAAGGATTATACATTCCTTTCCCCACGCCACAACACCTACTCACGGATAGACCTGTTCCTGTCTGATAGGTCACTGCTCCAAAGAATATCTGCTTCAGAGATCCACCCCACCACCTGATCAGATCATGCCCCTAGCAGTATTACTATTGAGTCCGGGACCTCCCCGACAAGCTCTTACCTCTGGAGAGCAAACAACTCCCTTATCCGGGACCCGAATACTGCTAATCTAATACAGCAGCGCCTGGAGGAATACTTCTCCCTAAACTCCCAATCAGTATCTGACCCGGCGGTGGTGTGGGCTGCCCATAAAACAGTAATTAGAGGAATACTTATTCAACTAGGAGCCAGGGCAAAAAGAACTAGGACACGGAAAATAGATCAACTGACAGCTGATATTGAACTCGCTGAATCCCAAAATAAGGCTCTACCCTCCCCCTCTCCAGGCTAAAATATTTTCCTTTCGACACGAGTTGCGGTCATTACTTTTAGAGTCATTTGAAAGAGCAAGCACTAAAGTTAGGGCCACGTTCTACGCGACAGGGAATAAGGCAGGCAAGCTGTTGGCCTCAAAAATACGCGGTCACAGAATCAAATCAAAAATTCCATATATCTACCACCCCCACACTAAAGAGAAGCTGTTGAAACCCCACGACATTTCAAATGCATTTAGCAACTACTATGCCGACCTGTATAACTTAAAGACGGACAAATCCACATCCCATCCTTCCCTACAGGACATAACGACTTTCCTGGAACGACTTAGCCTTCCTTCACTATCGGATGCCCAACTAGCAACCCTTAATGCCCCTTTCACGACTACCGAACTAGAAAACACAATCAACAATCTACCTAAATGCCAAATCGCCAGGACCTGATGGTTTCACAGGAGAATATTATAAAAGGTTCCAACATGTCCTGATCCCCACCCTTTGTGAAGTCTAATTTAGCAGCAACATCCTCCTCTTTCCCCCCTGACATGCCATCGATTGTAGTAACTCTCCCTAAACCGGGCAAAGAACCAACCTCGCCTCAAAACTTCCGCCCCATCTCCCTCCTCAATGTGGACACCAAACTGTATGCTAAAATGATAGCCAATCGAATGACTGATATTCTCCCCACACTTATCCATACGGATCAATTGGGATTTACGGCAGGCGTCGGACGCCACAAGGCGAATGATAAATGTCATCCATGAAGCAGGAACTTCTGGGACCCCCTCTGTACTCCTGTCCCTCAAAACTGAAAAAGCGTTCGACAGGGTACATTGGGGGTTCCTGTCTTCGGTTCTAACTAAATTTGGATTCACAGGTCACATCCATAAAGCGATCATGGCACTATACTCCAACCCCTCAGCCAGGGTATACTCTGCTGATTCGCTATCTTCCACTTTCACTATTACCAATGGGACCAGGCAGGGCTGTCCCCTCTCCCCCCTGATCTTTAATCTGTTAATGGAAACACTGGCCCAAACCAATCTGCACAAACCCACTCATATCTGGCATATTGGTGGGAGGACAGGAGCAAAAAAATCAGCTTGTTCGCTGATGATGTTATACTCATGCTATCTAACCCCTCCTCTTCACTCCCTGCGGTTCAAGAAGCGCTGGCTTGTTTTAGTAAAGTATCGTACTACAAAGTCAATTAAACTAAATGCCATGTTTTAAATTTAGGAGTTAACATCCCCACTAGCCTCTTATTGCAACAACTTTACCCGTACTCATGGGCAGATCATAGCATCACTTACCTTGGCATCCAACTAACGAAATCTCCGAACCATCTATTGCGCCACAATTATATTCCCTTTCGTAGTAAACTCCAAAATGATCTACACAGGTTGGCACGTCAGGAAATATCCTGGACGGGTCGCTTAGCAGCCTTCAAAATGCTTCACTTGCCCCAACTACTATATCTTTTTAGAACTCTGCCGATCGCTATACCAACCCAATTCTTCAAATCTCTCCAGTCTATCTTGTCTTCCTACGTTTGGCAGGGGAAAAGAGCCAGATGCACACACTCCACCCTTATTAAGCACCGCAGGGCAGGAGGCACGGGCTATGTGGACTTTCAACTCTACCTGTCCTCGATCCTTACCGAATCCAGGGATTGGTTCTTGCCTGTACCACAAACTCCGTGGGGTAGGTTGGAATCAGCCCTCCTCCCTAACTCCTCTCTGGCCTCATGGCTGCTCTCTACCACTTCCAAAACTAAGCTTCCCTCCTTCATCTCCCCCACTATGTCTGCCACTGTTCGAGCATGGAACAAGTTTGTCCACACCTGCCGAGGATGCCCAGATAACACTCCTTTAAAAATCCCGATTGAGACTCTGCAAAATAACATGGTCATGATATCCTACAAAGACTGGCGTGAAAGAGGCATATTATTTTATCAATGATCTATTTACGAATGGCAAGGCTAAGTCGTTGTCCAACTTGCAAAATGAATTTAAATTACCCAATTCTGACCTATATCTTTATGTTAGAACGCGTCACTTCCTTACTGCCTCTCCCTATTGGGAACGTAGCATACCTGTGTCCGCTTGGTCCTTTCTTAATCACCCCGAACCCCCCCAAAAAGGTATTTCGCTCTTCTATAATGTACTCCAACAGAAGACTGTGTTCTCAAAAACGCCCACCCTGCTTAAATGGGAACTGGATTTGGGAAGTCCTTACACCACCCAACAATGGGCCAAGGCTTGTTCAGCTACACTTAAGGTTACCAGCTGTTCTACCCTCTGGGAACTCTCCACCAAAATAACACAGAGATGGTACTTAACTCCTGAGAGATTATCCAAATTCAGTGCTACACGGGATGATGGGTGTTGGAGAAACTGTGGTCATCGGGGGACCTTACTTCATGTTTATGGAGTTGCCCTAGATTATCCCAGTTCTGGACATCAATTTTCCACGTGCTTTCTGACACCTCCCAATCCGATATTGCTCCCCAACCGGGTCTAGCACTCCTGTCGCTCAACCTGGACCAAATTCCAGGCCACACCAAACATACGTTCCTGCATATACTGTTGTCCGCTAGGCTCAACATTACTAGACAATGGAAAAATCCCTTGCCCCCTACTGTAGGAGATGCTATACAGACTACCCAACTACACTGTACATATGAGAAGGTCCTGGCACTCAGGGATAAAACATAGGGAGGACGCAGCCAAAAAATGGCACCTATGGTCATCCTGGTATGAAAAGAATAGAAGGAATCCCATTGTGGTACCATGAG
This sequence comes from Rana kukunoris, assembly GCA_029574335.1. Taxonomy (NCBI): domain Eukaryota; kingdom Metazoa; phylum Chordata; class Amphibia; order Anura; family Ranidae; genus Rana; species Rana kukunoris. The sequence goes on from CM056059.1 coordinate 245,173,122, forward strand.
TCCTTTCAACCAACTTTAGGATCTTGAGGAGGGCTCGCCTCGGTGCTCGGAACAGTCTTGAACCTGGATGGGGGTATCTGAGCTAGAGGCGGCCCTCTCCTGAAACCCACATATCAATGGTACCTTGGCCTTTTCCTATGTTGCCACTTAGAAGCTACAGTCGAGATAGGAATCCTGTGGATAAATGATTACTCTTTCAACCTGTTGAAATGACATGGTGTTGTGTTACCGCCATAAATGTTCTTTTTTCTTTGCATTGCCTAGATTCATCCACTAAAATGATGCTCTATATGATGGAATTGCTCCGCTAACATTGTATTACATTGTAGTGCATTGTATGGCAATTTACTGCATTGTTATGACAAAACCTTAATAAAAATGTATTGATGAAAAAATGTATTGATGAAAAAAATAATTAGTCACACTTTTAGATCAAGCTATACAGGCGGGTATTTTTTCTGGCCAAGAAAGGGACCTTTTCATTCCCACCAACCCTATCATACCCTTTTCCACCACCTGCCCAAGGTTCACAAGGGTTTACACCCACTCGTTGGGAGACCAATAGTGGCAAGTATTGGCTCCCTGAACGAACGCCTAGGAGAGTGGGTCAGTTACAGCCGTTGGTAGTGGAGCTTCCCGGCTATCTCTGTGACACTAAAGATCTGCTCATCAAACTCCATGGATTTGCATGGACTGATGAACATAGATGGATAAGTTGTGATGTCACCAGTTTGTATTCAAGTATTCCTCATTATTTAGGGATACTAGCAGTCAACAGCTTCCTCAGGGAATCAGGAAAATGTTTGTTGGTACTCCAGAAATTTATATGACAGGCACTTGAATACCTTCTGACTCACAACTTCTTCATGTTCGATGGGGGCTACTACCTTCAGAAGTGTGGGGCCTCTATGGGAGCCAACCTATACATGGGTTAGTGGGAGAGGTCCCGCATATTTGGATGTGGTGGCCCCCGTCGTTTGGACACCTCTTTTTACTGTCGCTATATCGACGATTTGTTATTTATAGTTTCAGACAGCACAGTTAGTTTAGCCATCTAGCTTTCTTACCTAAATGATAATGGCCTAAATCTACAGGACACAACCATTGATTACTTAGACGTCAAACTTTCAGGGACAAACGGTGAGATTGTTACCGGTCTGTACAGAAAAAAAAAACAGCAGGGAACTCCCTTCTTAGGGCAGACTCAGCACATCCTGGGCACACCATTAACGGTGTACCCTATGGCCAATTTTTAAGGCTTAAACACCTCTGCAGCTCACCAGAGGACTTTGCCAGAGAAGCCACCAACATGTCACACAGATTTAGCCGTGCGAGTTCAGCTGAACTCGCACAATTTCACTCCCGCTGGCAGTCCCGATTTCGGCCACGATTTAAGAGACATCTGTGCAGGTTTCTGCACAGACGTCAATGTAAATCGCGTCCTGAAATCGCAAAAAGTAGTACAGGAACTACTTTTTGAAATCGGTGCAGCGCTACAGATGCGGCGTCACACCGATTAGGGTGGTGTCATTGCCGGCAAATGCCGCCGATTTGAGATGCAATTTCACATGTGAAATCACATCTCAAATCGAACTAAATCATACCCAGTGTGAACCTGGGCTTAAAGAGAGAGGTTATCCAACCAAGATTATTAACAGAGCTTTATCTAAAGCAAGTATTATTCCCCGGGACTCTCTATTAAACAAGAATAAAAATGGAGCTTCTGTTACATCTTTTAGTGACATCCCCGTCTTTTCCACCCCGTATAGCCTGGAATTTAATAAGATAAAACACACCATTGACAAATATCTTCCGATCTTATAGAACGATGTGACCTACCAACAAATTCTAAACAGAGGAATTAAAACAGTGTCCCAGAGGGCCCCCACATTGGGAGGTACTCTGTCACCAAGCTTATTTCATAGCCAACAAACAATTTTAGGGGACTTTCAAGTGTGGGATAAGGGGCTGTAGATATTGTTGTCACATAAAAACAGGGCAACACGTCCACTCCTATACCTGTGAAAATTGTTTTGAGATTAAACAGTTCATCAACTGCAATACCAAATTCATAGTGTATGTCATTAATTGCAACATATGCCAAGTCCAGTATGTGGGTCGCACAATCCGAAGATTGAAAGATAGGCTGTCTAACCATCTACAGTATATGATATTGACAAAAACACTAACGTGGCCAATCACTGGAATACTATACACTCTAAAGCAGCCCTCAAAATTTCCACTCGCCTACTAGCATTTGGCGAGTGGATTTAAGCTGGGGGCGAGTGATGACAGGGCTGCATGACCAATCTCCCTCCAATTTGTGCCTACACTTAGAGTCCCGATGAGATTGGCGGCCGAAGAGGAAAGGTGCATGCTAGGGAAAAATAGTCTGGTGAGCCTCGCACAGGCAGAGCAGTACACAGGTGCTCTCCTTACAATTCTCATTAAGCCATGGGACCTCCTATCCTCACTGCCAGCCTGAATAAAAGGGGGAAGTGGGGACATAAAAGCGTGGAGCCGCACACACAGGCTCCTGATGATGAGATGAATAGGAGAGGGAGGGATGGAGGGGAAGAGGGAGAGAGAGAGATGCAGAGGAGACAGCAAGAGAATGGGGAAGAGACCCAGTTCTAGTGCCCTGTCCTTCTGGGCTGCCCCCAGTGCCCTGTCCTATTTTGGTAAAGTTGTTGTTGGTAATATTTAATTTTGTAACTTAATTCTGCATAAAACATTTACCAGTGTCATTCCATGAGATAATCTACGAGGGCGTTTTTACAGGTGCAATTAGGCGCAGGGCAGAGTATGAATTAGGTGGGGCAACTGGTGGCGAGTAACTCTTGAGGCCTGGCTGGTAGCTCAGAACTTGAAATTTTGAGCCCTGCTCTAAAGATGTGTCAAGCTTATCCATCCAAGGCATTGAGAAAATTACCATTTCAATTAGAGGAGGTGACAGATTCAAGAAGTTATGCAGGCGAGAAGTGTTTTGGATTTTTTCCCTTCATACAAGAATTTTCATCGTTCTTTTGACCTCCAGTCTTCGGTTTGAGTACGTGCCCTACTATGGCGTACGGGCCTTTATTTTGGTATTGCAGTTGATTAAGGCGCTAACGTTAACTTTGACACCATGCTTCCTTAAAAAACATATATGTATACACTACGACTATTTAGTCTGTCATATTGCAGTGCGGGGGTTGAGCAGTCTCACTGTGTCTTAACACACTCTACATACAATTCCCACGCTTCACCATTTTTAACTACACTTTTGGTAGAAACACATTTTCTATCACAACATTGTAGTGGGCCACGCTTTCAGTCTTTGGTTTCTTTCTGAGTATTTTTTCTCCATCGCTTTGATGACTATATTGTCTGTTCCTTCTTTTTATTGATTCAATAGGAACATACTTATTTGACATAATCCTCAGAGACACTGAGATATACATAACATACACACCTTGAGGGTTCAGTTAAAAACAAAAAGTAAAAGCATCAGGATGCCCATCGGTCATTTTCATTATACAAACCACATTCATGTGTTTCTTGCCAAGTCTACGACACGACAAGAAATCAGATACCAACTAAACCATTGAGGCACATGGGTAGGAATAGATTATTGCTTAATCTACATTTCATTTGATTCAGGACATCCACTTTTCTTTTACGTACATCTCTTTACCTATATTCGTTTTAATTAAAACATCTTTTTCTTGTGTAGGTCAGCATTTTACATTATATAGGAATTCTTTCCTATATTCAACTAATATTCACATAAATTTGTTCTGTATTTAATACACCGATCGTCCATCACTCTTTCTTGATGGTCTCATGCCTTAACACCTTTTTTTTTTTTCTGACTTCTTTCTGTGATCATACATGTGTGATTGGCCGAGTATTCGGTAATTCATACATTGTACCCACAGTTGCCTGGCACACACGTCTCCACTTTCTACGTCCGAATCTTTGTTGCATATGAATCCAAAAAGATGGTCTTTAGCGAGTACATGTACCGGGGTATTAATGACACTCGAGAGCGATTACGATTTTCCTCTTTTTTTATAAATATAAATGTAAATGTCAATAGCATTATATCAAGCTTTGGCTCGACTTTTTTTAATATTTTAACATATGTACATCTATATATTTTTCACTTAGGAGATTTTTCTCATCTTTCATTCGATTGTCGTATTTAATATTTACGCCAGGGTATGGACGGTGGGAGATTGGGTGTGGGACATCATGGACATCATGGTATGCACATTTATATTTGTGTCTCCGTTTTGTGCATTTCTTTGTCCCCCTGTCTCATCTTTTTCATCTTTCATTTCTTTTCTTTTTTTTTTACATCTATATACATACATATCAGCTATCTACACCTATTTTGACACACTTATATTGTCACCTTATGGCTTACACTTTGTGACTCCATTAATTTTTCTAGTAAATAGATATATGGATTTACATTTAGCATTTTTTCTCTTCATGCATCATCTTTCACTTTGAGCCCCTTCCGTGAGTATGTATTTATACACAGCATCGTTATTACTGTCTTATCCACACCTCTGGGCTTCATTACACAGCAAATCCCCTTTTCCCATTGTTCCTTTATCTTTCTTTTATTCACTTCATATTAATTTTTGTTTACCACATGTCGTATGTTTCTTCACTTAGATTCACACTTCCACGTTCAGACTCAGCTTCATTTGGTCATGTATATGCTTATGATACAAACTGACTGTCACAAAGTTTCACAGAGCAAACCTAAATAAACATATACATAATAATGCTTGATTCACCACTGTATCACAGACGACACGTTTTTGTTTGTTTTACATTTATATTGATTTCATGTATGTGTATTCGTTTTATTAGACCCTGTGGGTCTCATCCTTGTCCAATTTTCACTTCTAGTTTTTTTACCATTGCTCGACTTAATTATTTTTTATTTTTTTTTAAATGTGTATCATTCATTCTCTTGGTCCACTCCCGCAGGTGATCGTCATTGTCACAATTAGCGATGGCCAATCACAGGTGGGGCGGATCACACAATGTTTTTAGATAGACATATATATTTGTAGTGTATCTCATTTTGTTTTTAGCTACGACTAAGCATTAAACCCCAATGTGAAACACGTCAGCTATATACCAAATATAGGAGGAGACAGGAACAACAAGATATCAAAGGAGACAGAAACAACAAGCGCCCAGAGGCGATTCAGTTCGCATTAGCCGCGCTATATAAGTTTTCATTCATTCATTCATTCATACCCCACTGCTTGCTGTGCTTTGTAGTGCCTTTTCTCCTTCTACCATTAAAGGCCACTGTTTTAAGGTTTGTTTGGGTGCGGCTGTCCATATTTTTTCCGCAAGTTTTACTTTTCAAGTGCACTTGTAGTGCAAAGTGGATTTGCCTTTCGTAAATAACCCCCACTGTGTCAACATGTGCTATCTGCCATCAGGGGATATCAATGTACGTGTTTTGTGGGTGCAACCCCTTCCTCACAACTGAAGAAGGTGAGAGGAATGGGTTGCACCTCCCAAAACACATCCATTGATCCCCTATGATGGCAGATAGCACATGTTGACATGAGGCATGGTATCATTTGTGGAATGTACTTACAAATAGCTGTGCAGAACACAGCAAGCCATAACAATATGGATGATTTTATAATCCGCTAGATAGAAGGAGGTCTGAAACAGGCGGAACTGGCTGGCCATGATGCCAAATGCTTTTTTAACCACTCTTCTGGCTCTGGCCAGCCGGTAATTGAAGACCCGCCTCTCAGGGGTGAGGGTCCTTTGCTGAAATGGCCTCATAAGATTGGGTCAAAGCACAAAAGCCTCATCTGCGACGAACACAAATGGTAGTCCCTCCACGTTGTCTGACGCAGGTGGAAATGCCAGCCCACCACTCTGTAGAGGGAGGGAAAACTCCGTCTTTGAAAAGACTCCTCATCGGACATCCGGTCATTTAAATTGTATGTCCACATACAAAAATTCATAGTTCACCGACACCACCGCCATCATCACAATACTGTGGAACCCTTTAAAGTTATAATAATAAGATCCCGAATGGGGTGGTGGGATGATGTGGACGTGCTTCCCATCTATTCCCCTCCACAGTTGGGAAAGTCCCACCGCAGGGCAAACTGGTACAGTAGGTGACTGGGATATTGTGTCAATCTCGCTCCCTTTCTCGGCGAGATTGACCACCTACGAGCCCCATCGCGGGAGCCAGCGCCGAGCTGGCTTGCCGCGATGGAGAGCGAGCACGTCATAGAAGCGACGGGGATCCGACGCGGATTCCCGCCAATTCTACACGTGGGCGGAGTTTGTTATGAATCCTGAAGGAGAAATCCCCGCCGGATTTTTAAAGAAAAATCCGGCATGGGTTCCCCCCTCAGGAGCATAACGGGCCCTTAGGTCGGTTACGGGTTGTAAGGAGACCCCCCTACGCCGAAAAAACGGCGTGGGGGTCCCCCCACAATCCATAACAGACCCGTATCCAAAGCACGCCGGCCGGCCGGTCAGGAAGGGAGTGGGGGCGAGCGAGCGCCCCCCCCCTCCTGAGCCGTACCGGGCAGCATGCCCTCAACATGGGGGGGTCAGGTGCTCTGGGGTAGGGGGCGCACTGCGGCCCCCCACCCCAGAGCACCCTGTCCCCATGTTGATGAGGACAGGGCCCCTTCCCGACAACCCTGGCCGTTGGTTGTCGGGGTATGCGGGCGGGAGGCTTATCGGAATCTGGAAGCCCCCTTTAATAAGGGGGCCCCCAGATACCGGCCCCCCACCCTAAGTGAATGAGTATGGGGTACATTGTACCCCTACCCATTCACCTGCAAAACAAAAGTTTAAACACAAATAAAACACACAGGGTATTGAAATATTTTATTAGTTGGCCGCCGGGGGGGGGTGTGTATGATCGCTTTTAGAAAAGCGCCCCCCTCCGGCGGGCTTCTGTGGGGGGGTGGGTGCCGCCGTCTGGTTCTTTTCCGCCGCCGGGGGGGGCGCTTTGATAAAAGCGCCCACCACCCGGCGGGCTTCTTTCGACGTCTTCGGCGGCTGGGGGGTCTTCTCCCACTCTCCGGGGTCTTCTCCCGCTCTCCGGGGGTCTTCTCCGCTCTCCGGGGGTCTTCTCCGCTGTCCGGGGGTCTTCTCCGCTCTCCGGGGGTCTTCTTCTTCTTCAGGACTCGCCGCCGCTATCTTCGTGTGTTAGCTCAATTACTAGCGGCGGCGGTCCCCTCTTCTGCGACGTCGGCGTCTTCTTCTTCTTCTTCTTCTTCTTCTGCTGCTGTCCAGATGTTGACGCGACGCTTCCTCCCGCTGTTATGCCCGGCGCGCGGCTCGCAGCGAAATATATAGGCCTGTCTTGTGACGTCGCAGTCCCATCATGCTCCGGTAGGTATCACGTGGTACCTACCGGAGCATGATGGGACTGCGACGTCACAAGACAGGCCTATATATTTCGCTGCGAGCCGCGCGCCGGGCATAACAGCGGGAGGAAGCGTCGCGTCAACATCTGGACAGCAGCAGCAGCAGAAGAAGAAGAAGAAGAAGAAGACGCCGACGTCGCAGAAGAGGGGACCGCCGCCGCTAGTAATTGAGCTAACACACGAAGATAGCGGCGGCGAGTCCTGAAGAAGAAGAAGACCCCCGGACAGCGGAGAAGACCCCCGGACAGCGGAGAAGACCCCCGGAGAGCGGGAGAAGACCCCGGAGAGTGGGAGAAGACCCCGGAGAGTGGGAGAAGACCCCCCAGCCGCCGAAGACGTCGAAAGAAGCCCGCCGGGTGGTGGGCGCTTTTATCAAAGCGCCCCCCCCGGCGGCGGAAAAGAACCAGACGGCGGCACCCACCCCCCCACAGAAGCCCGCCGGAGGGGGGCGCTTTTCTAAAAGCGATCATACACACCCCCCCCCGGCGGCCAACTAATAAAATATTTCAATACCCTGTGTGTTTTATTTGTGTTTAAACTTTTGTTTTGCAGGTGAATGGGTAGGGGTACAATGTACCCCATACTCATTCACTTAGGGTGGGGGGCCGGTATCTGGGGGCCCCCTTATTAAAGGGGGCTTCCAGATTCCGATAAGCCTCCCGCCCGCATACCCCGACAACCAACGGCCAGGGTTGTCGGGAAGGGGCCCTGTCCTCATCAACATGGGGACAGGGTGCTCTGGGGTGGGGGGCCGCAGTGCGCCCCCTACCCCAGAGCACCTGACCCCCCCATGTTGAGGGCATGCTGCCCGGTACGGCTCAGGAGGGGGGGGGCGCTCGCTCGCCCCCACTCCCTTCCTGACCGGCCGGCCGGCGTGCTTTGGATACGGGTCTGTTATGGATTGTGGGGGGACCCCCACGCCGTTTTTTCGGCGTAGGGGGGTCTCCTTACAACCCGTAACCGACCTAAGGGCCCGTTATGCTCCTGAGGGGGGAACCCATGCCGGATTTTTCTTTAAAAATCCGGCGGGGATTTCTCCTTCAGGATTCATAACAAACTCCGCCCACGTGTAGAATTGGCGGGAATCCGCGTCGGATCCCCGTCGCTTCTATGACGTGCTCGCTGGAATGTATTTTTACTATTCCAGCGAGTGCGAGATGTCGGCAGCCTGTCGCCGAGATTCAGCGCGATGCTGGCGTGCTGAAAACACATTCTCGGCGGCAGGCACTGTATGCCACATTCTGCCATTACTGTGGTGTAGAAGTGAACTGGAGGCAAAATTTTTACACATAAACTTTGCAAGCAGATTATAGACAAAAACATTCTTGGAAAACATCAGTATAAAATTTTTTGGATTAAGAATTTTAGGATCCCGCGGACGCTTAAGCCAAGGAGGAAACCCACGCAGGCACAGGGAGAACATGCAAACTCCAGGCAGATGGTGTCACGGGCGGGATTCGTACTAGCCACCCTTTTTGCTGCTAGGTGAAAGTGCTATCCACTACACCACTGTGCTGAACGAACATGACTGCGGCTGAAAGCATGAGATCAGTTTTTTTTTTCCGATCTCATGCTTTCCAGCCTGGAGGACAGATGTGGGGTCTTATTGACCCTGCCTCTTTCCATAAAGAGGACCTGTCACACACTAGTCCCATTACAAAGGATGTTTACATTCCTTGTAATAGGAATAAAAGTGATCAAAAAAGGGACAAAAAAAGTGCAAAAAGAAAAAATATTACATAAAAAAAAAGAAAAAAAAAAACAGGCGCATGTGCGGCGCTCTGTGTGATGGCCGCATAATCACAGAGCTCCGTCCCGCTCTGGTGATTCCGTGCCCCCTGCGATGAACTGACAAGCCCCAGCCAGCTACACAGAGAACGGGGAACAGAGGACACCCGAGCGACCACAGCGGGGACGCGGCGGGCGGTGTTTTCAGTCTCTTTTCGGCTCCTGGAGAGCCTCCGGAAGCAACCACGGACCTCCGTCCCACTCTGGCCGCTCCACACTCCCCGTGGTGATCGAACGAGTCCCGGCTGGCTCTACAGGGACCGGAGAGCAGGGGACGCCTGAGTGACAGTGTGGGGACTCGGCGGGCGGTACATACAAGCCCTGTTGCCGCTTCTGGAGACAGCTCCTGTGACGGCCATATTTCTACGATGGCGGTGGAGCGGCCGCCTCATGAATCTCTCTCAGGGATTGCCTGCTCTGCTTCATGGAGGGATGCATGGAGGTATGTGGAGGGGCTCCCTCACCCACCATGTGTCCTCTGTCCCCAGCTACCACAGTGTCTCTCTTAGACCAAACGCTAGATGAGATTAATGGGCTTATGCCCTCTTCTGGAGCTCCTAACAGGTCCCATGTTTTGAGCCAGGGGGCTGATCAGATCTCCTCACAGCCCCAGGACATTGCTATGATGTTCTCAAAATTTGGTGAGATGCTGGACAGGGGCTTAACGCTGACTGCAACCAGAATCACCTCTGACAAAGCAGATTTACAACTCATTGGCTCGCACATTGAACATAAAGTGGATGCCACGATCGATCGAGTGAACCAAAATTCCGATCGTTTTCAAGAACTGCACAAACAACTTGAGGGAGCACTGGCAAAAAAAAAATCGATGACCTTGAAAATAGGTCCAGGAGATGTAATTTTAGAATTAGAGGCTTGCCTGAGTCAGTCACAGACGTCCCCGAAGCAGTTCACTCACTTATTAAGAACCTCCTTCCTGACGTTCGCGCCCACAAATTAGAGCGTAAAGATGGCCTCCCACGAGACATCATTGTCAAACCACACTATTATGACGTCAAAGAGGAGGTAATGAGAAAAGCTTGTACCACCCCACACATCCAACTTATGGGGTATTCAATCCAAATTTATGCAGATGTCTATCCTCTCACCATTCAGAAAAGGCGGGCGTTTAAACCCCTTTTGACGGCTTTGACACAGAAGAGTATGAAATATTGGTCGCTTTTCCCCTTTAGCCTGAAGTTTGAATACCAGGGCAAGCCCTTTAGATTCTCCACTTTTCAGGAAGAACAACTGTTGCTAAAATTGGGACTACTTCATAAGGATCAACCATCTCCAATGCAGACCTCTACGTCCAGCTTGACCAAACACCCGCCACCATTTAGCCCTCTCACTTCCCTCTGGATGAAGTGAAGCCCCCTTTCCTCTATCTTAAATCCCCCCTTTTTGGGGGGTTGGGTCCCACCTGGACTTCCAGTCATTTATTGGTTTTCTACCTTTTATTTTTTATTTATTTTTTGCATAGGAACACGGTCATCGAGCACCAGGAGGGTGCTTTCTCATTAAATCCACGTGTTAGTGCAGAACGGACATTTCCACTGGGGCTTCCCACCTCCCCTTCCAATGTTTTTTGTTTGATTTCCCCATCCGAGTTCACATGGATGGTTCAAGTTCAGTTTTGTAGTTCTCAGTTCCATGTTATTGGTTGCTTTTCCTCTCATACACTGTAATGTACTTGCTCACACCCTGATATACCCTTTGACTCCTAGCTTATCAGTTTAAGTTTTTATGGGGCAGATAACATGTTTTTTCAAATGCCTTTCACTTCGCTTTTTTTTTCCTTTAAGTTGTTTTTTAGGGGAACGGAGGACAAAGCAGGTCCAATGCACCTCCTTCCGATCTCGGAGCCGATAACTGTTTAGGTTCTCCCGCTCCCGGTTCGGAACTCCCCTATTTGACTCTACCATTTCTCTTTTCCTTCTTCTTTCTTTCTTCCCTATATTTTACCTCTCTAATTTTTCTTTCAGTGGCGGAGGTGGTTTCGCTTCCTCGCTGGAACCCGGTTGGAGGTCACAGTTACCCTTTTTGCAGCTCGAGCCCTGGAACTGATCGCGGTAAGGAAGGTAAGTGATCAGGGGTTGCCCGCGTTTACCTCAGCTCTGCTCCATGGCTGATTCCTCCACACACAGACCTGCCCTTTGCATTGCATCCCACAACGTGCAGGGCCTTAACTCTACTGTGAAACGCCGGAAAATTTTCCAACATTATCATGACCTGAAAATAGATATACTTTTCCTGCAGGAAACGCACTTCCCTAAGTCCTATTCACCTTCTTTTATTCACGCTAAATTCCCCAGTTTTTACCTAGCAAACTCAGACAATAAGACTAAAGGAGTGGGTATGTTTTTTTCTCGCAAAACTCGGTTCTCCCTGATTTCTGAATTTAAAGGACCCGGAGGGCAGATTCTTGCTAGCAAAGGGACTTATTGAAGACAATCTATTCCTTTGTCTCGTATTATGCCCCAAAAAAAGGGCAGACAAATTTCTTCAAATCTCTCTTCCATACTTTAGCACCACTTGTTGAAGGTCTGGTCATTTTTGGGGAAGAAACCAATATAGCATTTGACTCAGGCATTGATAGAACTCGCCCGGCGGGCAAAGATCGTATTCGTCCTACCAGGCAGAGTCTTAATGTGGCCAGACAGCTTTACCACCATGGGCTGATTGATGTCTGGAGGGAAATGAATCCAAAAGCGAGGGACTACATGCATTACTCCAACCCCCATGATACTTTTCCAGGATAGATCATTTCTTTATGATGCAAAAACATATACCGTTAGTGCAGGGGTCTGCCATTAAAGAATCGGCCTGGTCGGACCATTCCCTTCTCCTTTTAACACTTAACAGTGGGTTATCTCAGCACTCTGGATCTAAATGGAGACTTAATGCCTCCATTCCCAGCAACCCAACTCGTGAGCAAAATCGAAAGAGATATCCGGGAATATTTCCTCCTTAATGATGTGGACTGCATCTCTCCGTCCACCTTATAGGCAGCACACAAAGCAGCTATCAGGGGTAAAATACTCCAAATTTCTTCTAGGCTACACAAAGCGCACAAGATAGACATTGATAGGCTGGAGAAGGAATTTTCTTCCCTGGGTAAGATACATAAACACGATTGGATTCAGCACGCATGGCCCTAAACTTGGCTCTTACTGCTATAGCAGAGAAAAGCCTTAGATGGGATGGCGGACGGTTCTATCACCAAAAAGATAAACTGGGGTCTTTGTTGGCACGGAGATTAACCCGAAAACCAGATCCTACACTTTACCCAAAATAAAACTGAACAATGGCCTACTCACACATAATCCCAAAAAGATCATAAGAAGCCTTTCATGACTATTATCGCAATCTATACGGCAAGGGAGGGACTTAATTGACACCTTCTTAGGATCAGTGGACATCCCTAGGATCAGTGCTCAGCACAGGAATGAATTAGAGGCACCAATCTTGACAGAGGAGGTGGCACAGGTCATTAGACACCTTAAACCTAACTCAGCCCCGGGCCCTAACTGCTTCTCTGTACCGTATTATAAGCATTTCTCCACATTACTATCTCCATTCTTGGCCCGATTCTCCTCCGATTGGGAGTCCCCCTCAATAAGACATAGAACTCAGCATTTATAACAGTGCTTCCCAGGTAAAGACCCTAGTTGCACATCCAATTACCGCCCCATTTCTTTGATCAACAATGATCTCAAAATCCTCACTAAAATATTAGCTGACAGGATTTCCAACTTTATTAGCCTTTACATCCACAAGGACCAGGTGGGTTTCATTCCAGGGCGGCAGGGCCCAGATCAGATCAGGAGAGCAATCAACGTGGTTTCGCTCTGGCACTCTGGATGGGACGGAAGTCCCAAGCAACAGGGGTTCCTGCTCTCACTAGATCTCACAAAGGCGTTTGATTCCGTCTCCTGGTCGTTTATGGCTTCTGCACTACATAAATGGGCTTTCGGACAGTTTTTATGAACATAATAAGCGCACTCCATTCCACGCCTGTAGCTAAAATTAAGATGCAGGGCTTCCAATCAAATTCCTTTCCGATTCTGCGGGGTACAAGAAAAGGATGTCCCTTGTCCCCCCTGATCTTTTCCATGGTCATCGAGACTCTAGCTAGTTCTATCAGAGATAACCCAGATATACGGGGCGGGTAAAATGCGGACCGCAGACTCACAAATGTACTTTGTTCGCTGACGATCTCTTGCTATTTGTTTCCTCTCCTGTTACTTCCTTGCCTATTATTTGCAGAGTACTTGATGACTTTGGCAAAGCTTCAGGGTTACGGGTTAATTACGCTAAATCCTTGGCCCTTAATGTTAATTTACCAGCACACACGATTTCACAACTTAAAAACAACTTTAGGTTTGGATGGAACTAAACGGTCATTCCATTTTTAGGGATCAACCTGACTGCCAACATAGACAATCTGTACTCTGCTAACTACCCATTGATCTTTAACAAACTGGAGAAAGACCTCTTATCGTGGGACAAACTGGGCCTCTCCTGGCTGGGCAGGGTAAATTCTGTGAAAATGACCCTTTTACCTCACATCCTTTATCTTTTCCGATCATTACCTATACCCATCCCCAGGGATCACCTCAGGAACTTCCAATCAAAGATTATTAAATTTATATGGGGATCAAAGGGGCACAGAATTGCCAAAGGGACACTATCGCAGTAAAGATCAGGGCGGAATTAGAGTACCGAACCTCCTCTGGTATTACCAAGCGGCTCAGTTAGCCCAACTCTCCACTTTATACTCTAAAATTGCTCATCCTGATTGGGTACATATGGAAAGACAGTCCATTCCCCATTATACCCTTGACTATATACTCTGGTGTTCAACCAAGGCCAGACCAGCTATCATGGCCCCCACACTTTCCCACTCCTTAAATTTATGGGAATCTGTCAAAAATAATCCTCGCTTAGTTTCTCACTGGCGCCCGCTTTCCTAAATTTTTAGAAATCCACTGTTCCCTCCTGGTCTAGACATCAAAGCCTTCCAGTGGTGGCTAGGTAAAGGACTGTACAGGATTGGACACTTTGTCACCCTGGTGGGCCCTCTTACCTTGGCCCACTGCACCAACAAACTTGATTTACCAAATACGGAAAGGTTTAGATTTCAGCAAATTTCCCATTTCATCCACTCTCTAAGGCCCCCTAATCATTCTCCTCTATCTATCACGGACTACGAACGGTGGTGTGGTCAGCTCATGGTCAGAGGGGAGGGGGGGTAACAGTGATTTATCGAGCACTAGCTAAGGCGGATTCCAAAACACTCTTTATGCAAGCATGGGAGACTAACCTGCAGAAAACTTGGAGCTTAGCGGAATGGCATAGCGCGGCTGTCGCTGCGTCCAAAGGCATTTTTAACATAGCTCTGGTGGAAGCCAATGTGAAAATCCTAATGAGGTGGTATATGGTCCCCATAAGAATAGCTAAATGTTACCCGAATGCATCCCCCTTGTGCTTTCGCAATTGCGGCCATATTGGCTCCATGTTGCACATTTGGTGGGACTGCCCCAAAATCAGGGGCCTTTGGAACAAAATCTTTCATATTATTAGGAAAATTACAGGTTTACCTGTCCCAAAATCTCCTCAGTATGTTCTACTAAACTTCTTTACCCCTAGTTTTTTATCAAGTACATACTTATAGGAACCAAATTAACAATCGCCCGCGCTTGGAAACAGCCCACGGTCTCATTTTGATTAGTTAAAAGAAAGATCTCTTGGATCATGGCACAGGAGAAAACAGTCAGCATTCTTCTGGATACTGTTGACAGAACCAACGCTATCTGGGACCCATGGGTCAAATATATATCCTGTCCCTTGGGCCTCACAGACCCCTCTGGTTGACTGCGTGAGAGCAAACGCCAGACCACCACCCAATGCTTTGCTTGCGCCTTTTCTTTTCTCTTCCTCTTTTTCTTCTTATAATCTTTTCTGTCCTCTCTGTCTCTCTATTGGCTTCGTTGGATCTACAGTTACAGCCTAGACCTAGCTTATCCGTAAGTTTTAGGAACTATAGAGCTCTGTAATAGATGCCATGAGGTTGTCTCATTTACAGTTCGCCTCGCGACTTCGACCTTCCCTATGCTACCACTTCTGTCTGGCCAGCCAGAATGTGTATGTTTTATGAGTGTTCTGTTACAGGCGGTGCGGTGTCCCTCATTTCCTAGCACAGTTTGATCCCATTCTGGGTGCTGGGATTGAGGAGCTCTCGCCTCCCTCTGTTACTGACAAAGGTCGCTGTGCTTTCACCCATATTCCTCAGGATTCCGTAAGATGTAGATTAAGATGTAGATTCGCTCCTCATGTTACTGGTTATTTTGTTTCAACGGAGTTGTAAACATTTATTCATGCTGTACCTGTTATACTGTATCCACATATACCTCAATAAAAATCTATTGAAAAAAAAAAAAAGAAAAAACAAACAGAAAAAATTTGAAACGCCCCTGCCCTAGTAGCTCGCACTCAGAAGCGAACATGCATGTAAGTCCCGCCCACATATGTAAACACCGTTCAAACCACACATGTGAGGTATTGACGCGTGCGTTAGAGCGAGATTTTTAAGTCCCAAAGTTTGGTGCCATTCCATGAGTGTTTGCATAATTAAAGCGTGACAAATTAGATATCTATTTACTCGGTGTAACATCGTCTTTTACATTATCCCTAAAAATTCGGCTAACTTTACTGCTTTGTTATTTTTTAATTCATGAAACCGTTTTTGGCCAAAAAAAAAAAAAAAGGCGTTTGAAAAATGATTGCGCAATTACCATTGGAAATAAAAAAAAATGATGACCGCCACTTTATTCCCTATGGTGTCTGCTAAAAAAATATATATAATGTTTGGGGGTCCTGAGTAATTTTCCAAGAACAAAATATAATTTTGACATGTAGGAGAGAAGTGCCAGAATAGGCGTGGTATGGAAGTGGTTAAAGTGAAACAATAAAAGTGAAATATTCCTTTACATTTCATAGGGGGGGAGGGGGTATAGCATGCCTGTGAAGTAGTGCATGTTTCCCAGGCTTAGAACTGTCCCTGTACAAGATGTCATTTTTGAAGAAAAAAAAAAAAGCTATTTAAAAGTACTCATGACTATAAAGAATACAGTCATTTGGGTCCCCCCAAATTCAATTACCAGGCCCTTCGGGGTCACAGGAGCGTCACACAGTGGAAACTTCAATTGCAAGCGGATCGTCCACATCTTAATATCCATACCAGACCTGAAGGGCCTGGTAATGTAAATTTGGGGAGAAAACACTTTTTTTTTTTTTATGAATACATTTGTTCAGAATTGCCGGGAGCTGACAATTCATTATAGCCGCGAGTGATTTTTTAAATTACTTTTTTTCCTTCAGAATGTCTTTTTGTGCAGGGACAGTTCTAACCATGGGAAACATATGCTTTTTCACATGCATATTATATTTTCGCCATCTCGCCGTTTGCCCCTGATGTCGACGCGCATGCCTGGTGGGTGCGATCACCGCCGGGCACCCGCTATCGCTCTCCTGTCAGGGGGAGAAATAGCTGATCATCTGTTCATACAACGTAAGAACAGCGATCAGTCATTTCCCCCTGTCAGTCTCACCCCCCCTTCAGTTAGAACACACCCAGGGAACATAACCCCTTCCTCGCCCCCTAATGTTAACCCCTCACCTTCCATTTTTATAGTAATCAATAAAACAGTATCATATGGGACTTTTGTAATGTTTACTTGTAAATGAAAGATTACAAAAGGTATAAAACAACTATTTAAAAACTTGGAATCATAAAAAATTCAAAATAAATCAACCCAAAATGACCATAGTTTACCCTTAAGCCCTGTACACACGATCGGTTTGTCCGATGAAAACAGACCGATGGACTGTTTTCATCGTTCAAACCAATCGTGTGTGGGCCCCATCGGTTGGTTTTCCATCGGTTAAAAAAATAGAAATTGTTTTAAATTTTTCCTATGGATAAAAAAAGATAGAAAAAAAACGATTGTTTGTGTGGAAGTCCAACGGTCAAAAATCCACGCATGCTCAGAATCAAGTCAACGCTTGCTCGGAAGCATTAAACTTAATTTTTCTCAGCACATCGTAGTGTTTTATGTCACCACGTTTGGACACGATCCGATTTTTGACTGATGGTGTGTAGGCAAGAGTGATGAAAGTCAGCTTCATCGGATATTCGACGAAAAAATCCATCGGATTTGATTCCAACAGATATCTGATCGTGTGTACAGGGCTTTAAAGTGTCTGAAGGCCTTTATATACATACTCTGACCAAACAACATGTTAGTTACTGTAAAATACATACCTATAACAATGGGCTTTGTAGTTTAAAGTTTATTCAATCAGAAAGAAAAAGAAACACTGCCAGCTTAGGCAGACGTTACATAAGCATATTTAACAGTGGATCTCATTCTCAACATCTCTACTTTTCAACCTAATAAACTTGAAAGTAGTGTTGAGCGGAATACACCATATTCGATTTCGCGATATATCACGAATATTTTTCCGAATATTCGAGAAATATTCGCTAATTTCGAATATTCGCGGTATTTTTGCGAAGTATCATAAGTGCGATTTTTCGCTAATTGCGATATTTTGATTGCGATTAAAATCTATTGCGATTTTTTTTAAACCTGCGTCCAAATCGAATGTTATTGATATTTTATTGAAATAAGAACATTGCTAAATTTCACTAATTGCAAATGACACTTGTAATGCGATCTTACGTTCCGGCGCGTGCGCATTCCCGCGATTTTTTTTGGAAATAAAGTTTCACTTCCTGGATTTGGGCCAGCCACTGCAGCCAGAAGGAGATTTTCAGGAGATAAAGATGGTTGGAAGCATGTTCACCATTGATGAGGAGAATATGCTAATTAATGTGAGTATTTTGACTTTAAACAATGTCTGTAACTGCATTTTAGACAATTTTAAAACTTAGGTTATGAGATCAAATGTTATTATTAATATTTACTAATTACTATAGTACAGGCCCAGTACTATAGTACAGGCCCAGTATAAAACTCCAAAAATAATTGTAGCGGTCAGGTGAATAGCAACTAATTTCTCCCCTATACATGAATCATGTGATGTTACTCATATATATACATAATTATGCAAATGATAATGGCTGCTATATTTATTCCAAAAAGATGTCGCTGAAAATTGCAAGATCTAAAATCTTTCATGTTACCCCTGCCAGTGATTATTAATAAGGCGAGAATGCTTCCAATTGTTGAATATACCATACATTTTAATTTTTTTTATTTTTTTAAATTGTATTTTTGTGCGTGAACTCGAGAGAGGAGCCAGACTGCAGGAGCTGGAAGCAGGCATGCCCTCCCCCCGGAGGCTTCCGCCATCCTTCTCCATGCCCCCAATGGTAATGGCGGGTGTGAGGGAGGGCCTCTCACTCACCCCACCCTACCTGCTCTGTTTCCGAGCTTGACGGGTCCCAATGGGACCCCAACAGGCCAGAGGGACTCCCCATATTAGGAAGTGGGGGGGCCAACCTGCTCAGCCAGCCCCATAGGTCCTTTGCCTCTCTTTCTTAAGAGACCGCATGGTCAAAGTGCATATGTGTGTTAAACCAATTTTTGTGTGAGTGCAGGTGTGGTGGTTTTTGTGGGGGGGGGGGGGGTGGGGGCGTACTAAGCGCAGGCTTACCTCGCATAGCACACCCACCAGGAGCCGGGCTTAGACCACCAAACTCAATTGACATGTGGTCGGGACTGGGATCAGAACCCTAGGCTGCAGAGGTGAATGGCTTATCAGCGCAGTCACAATCACGTTGAGGCACCACAGCTCCCTTGACCATACATTTACGTCATATATCCATAAGGGTGTAAACAAATTATAATATACATTGTTCTTCATCTTGCAGTGCTTTCTTCGCGCAGGCTACGATAGCCTGCGAAGGCAAGCGGAGAAAAAGTCAGTCCTCCAGGCCTTTTCAAAGGAGCTGCAGGACAAATTGGGGAGCCAACATGCAGAAATAGCGATCACCAAGAAGTGGTCCGATCTCAAACGGCGACACATGGACAAGATCGCTGAGATCCGGAATGAATTTCACCCTGGTAAGTTATTGTTTACACGGCAGTTAGGGTCAAGTGGGAGGGGGAAGTGGGACCGATGGAGGGTGAACAGTGGGATGAGGCTTTGCAGGCGGTACCACTCTGCTCTCTAAATGTGTCTCAGAAGGTGTCGCAGCTATACCTACTGCTGAGGGTGTACTACACCCCTCATAGATTGTTTGCTATGGGGCTGAGACCTACTCCGTTATGTACTAGATGTAAGAGGGATCATGGAGACCTGATTCACCTACTTTGGAGATGTCCAAAACTCCAGCCCTACTGGAAGGGGGTGGTGGACACCATTAATAGGGTGTTCCGTATCTCGTTACCTCCTGACCTGACAATTTTTTTGCTTTTTATACTAGAGGAGTTTAAATGGGAATAAGGTACTAGGGTGGCTGTTAGTAGGTCTCTCTTCTTGGCTCGCAAGATCATAATCACACATTGGATATCGGAGGAGGCTCGTAGTCTAAAAGAGTGGGTAAATGTGATGGGGGATATGCTCCGGAAGGAGAAAGTGATATACCAACATAGAGGGTGCTCCAGGAATTTCTAGAGGCTGTGGGATGCATGGCTGGACGTACCGGGCCTGGCCCCGGTGGATCTGGTCATGGGGAGGATATTGGGAATGGATTCCTGAACGTGATAGATGGTTAGTGAGTAGGCCCTGTACATGAGATATGGTGATTAGCTGCTATGGGAGAGGGGCGGAGGGCGTGGCCAGGAGTGGTTATTAAAATATGTTTGTGGCTGGTGCGGTGGTTCGGGGTATTGATATTAGATTTCACCCTGGAATAATTCTATGTTATGTTCTTGTTATGTGCTCTCTTTGTGCTTATGGCCTTGATGTATGGATCTTTATATTTATTTTTCAATGAAAAACTTTTATGAAGTCCTGCTGCTTTCCCAAGAGAAAAGAGGGAATTGAAACCTTCTCCCCCTTTTCTTTTATTATTCCAACAAGTTAAACCATGGAATTAAAGTGGTGGTGTGGTTGGAATGGTCAAATGTGAAGGGGTGGTATTTTATAACTGAATTACCACTTAATTCCTCTACTAGGCGTGGGGTTATCATACTAATTTTGTGTACTCCATCAGGCACTTTTTTTAACATGAGATCATCACAATAATACAAATGAAACACAAACTGCGCATTTTACCATGGTTGGAGCCCAGCTTACAGTCAGTCCCCTGTATCGCCAGCAAGACCCTTTATATAGACAGTTAACCAATGGGATAATGTTACATTAAATACATTTGTATTCATATACAGCAGAGTACACAGAATTTGCATACGTTATTACAAATCATTTTTACATATATGAACTTTGTGTTATTACAGACATGCCACTACCGGTTGTGCGTCAAAAACGCACTAGGCGTCAGGCGGAGGAGGAGGAGGAGGAGGAGGAGGAGGAAGAGGAGGAGCAGGAGGAGAGGGCCTCCAAACGGCCTCGTACATCAGCCGCTGAGGAGGAAGAGGCGGAGCAGGAGAGGGAGGAGCCGCCAGGTCCCTCCCACTCTTCCCCTCCCCTTGAAAAGGACAATCAGGCCGTCACCTACACGGTCGCTCAGGAGGGTAAATATGTGCACAAATATTAATATCGTTTGAACAATAAGATGTAGATATAAAAATGTACAGCACTTAAAAGCGCACCCGTCACATTTCACAACAGTAATATGGTATATTCACTGGTATTAGGGTTGTACCGATACTAGTATCGGTATCGGGACCGATTCCGAGTATTTGTGCGAGTGCTTGTACTCGCACAAATGCTCCCGATGCCTCTGACGATACCTGGGAGAGAGAGATGCAGCTGGCAATGCCTGTGTGTCTCGCACGCTGTCTCCTCCGCTGCTACCGGCATTCTGTATGTCCGAGAAACATGGGACAAGTGTATGAAAGCCGCGCCTCCTCTTCGTCTGTGATAGAACACTCCCAGCAATGACTTTGTTTCTGCCTATCATGGACATCCTGTGTACAAAGCCGTGCCTCCTCCTCGTCTGTGATAGGGGAACACTCCCTGCAAGTGAGTCAGTGTTCTGCCTATCACGGACATCCTCTCATCTTCGTCCATGGGATGAGGATGAGAGGGTGTCCCTGATAGGCAGAACACTGACTCCTTGTTGGGAGTGTTCTCCTATCACAGACGTAGAGGAGGCGCGGCTTTCATACACTTGTCCCATGTTTCTCGGACATACAGAATGCCGGTAGCAGCGGAGGAGACGGCGTGCGAGAACAAACAGGCATTACCAGCTGCATCTCTCTCTCCCAGGTATCAGCTGAATGAGGGACTTACTCGTCATCATCAGGTACATGGCTGCAATATGTGGGGGCCATGTTTTTTAAATTTAGGGCTTTACTGGTTGTTTGCTCCGCACCGCTAGGCCGCGGGTGAAGCCGCGGCCTTTCCTAAGTGCGGCCACCGAAAATAGTTCCAGGGGGTGGCGCGAGGGGAAGCGGCTGCGGCATATGCTACTGCACCTCTGCAAAGTGGGGGGACATGGCTGCAATATGTGGGGGACATGACATGCCTGCAATATGTGTGGGGACATACATGGCTGTAATATGTGGGGGAACATGGCTGCAATATGTGTGGGGACATACATGGCTGCAATATGTGTGGGGACATGGCTGCATTTTGGGACACGTTTAAAAAAATGATCGGTATTCGGTATAGGTGACTATTTTAAAAAAAGTATCTGTACTCGGTCCTAAAAAAGTGGTATCGGGACAACCCTAACTGGTATTTATGATAGAGGTATATGTGCTAGTCAGTAGTCACCAAAAAATTGTATATACATGTAGCTCGCAGGGTTTACCTCACCTTGGTGCCCACTGCCCTGCTCGCTTACCAATCATTTTCTCCTAGGATAAGAAAATAATTAAACTTGGAAGTTTTCTAGCTGACCTCTGCAACACATTCTCGCCATGCACTGTAGTAACGGATATTCCACACAGCTGATTCTCGTTTTCTCAATAAAAGGATTTTTATTTCACACATAGATTCGGTATAACAGCATATAACTTTGTAGTGTGGAATTGTAGAGACAGACAGAGGGAAGAAAGTTCCTGCTCAGCGCGTTCAGATAGATTGAAGATTTAGGTTAAGTAGGTTGTAGGATGCTATCCTTCCATAGACACAGTTCTCTCAATCTGGTTGAGTAGGCCTGTGCCACAGGTCAACTACTCTAAGTGCAAAAGATGATCGCAGCCGCGATTTAGTTGAGTATACTGTCCTATTCCCGTACGAAATAACCAGGCGGTGAATTAGTGCTTCCTGTACCGGTTTCTAGTTACTCGGATCCTCGACGGTTCTGTCTGCGTCCTATTGGCCTCTCTACCTCAGACCGACTCCCCGATCGAACGGCCTCCAGCCTGGGATCCTTCTATTGGAAAGCTGTCCCAACCTCTGACCGGTACTCCAGCCAAACCGCTGAGTCCACGATCATCTTAGTGTCTCTCCTAGCCAGGAGAGGCTCGAACGCCGAAGGCTCCACAGAGTGCGGGCCTCGGCCTAGACGGCCTGAGCCGCTCCTCACGCAACGTGCGCACACCCTGAAGGTGGATGCCGCAACTCCAGTCTGACTTGATTCTCCCAGCAGCCTTTGCTAGAGGACCTCTGTCCTCTCCCATTGGCTGATGGAAGACGCTAAACTACTAACCAGTTCCTCTGGCGACACCCTCGGTCCGGAGACGAACTGCATCCCTGGGTCACAGGGTGACCCAAACGAACCAAACCTCACAATAATACGTTAGCTAAAGCAAATTACATCTTTCGCTGCTAAGTTTTAGGATACTAGCACCCACTAGGAAGTGGTGGGCGCTACATACATGATTGTTAAAGGGGTGGTTCCCGTAAAATTTAACTTCTAGTAGTGTAGTGCCGAGATGTCCGAGTGGCATAATCGGCATTTTTTTTTTTTTTAATCGGTCCGTACATACCGTTCCCAGTATGTACTCTCACGGCCGCTTCCGGGTCTGGTGGTCGGGGCAGGGCGTGCCTGACTAATTGACAGGCATGCGACCGACCCATACAGTGCATTACGTTATCCCGAACGTCGGCGCGGCTCTTAACGGCGCCTGCGCACGGCATCTCGTGACGCGCTGTGTGTGTCGGTCGGATGCCTGTCAATCAGTCAGGCACGCCCTGCCCCGACCACCAGACCCGGAAGCGGCTGTGAGATTACATACTCGGAACGCTATGTACTGACCTATTTTTTTTTTTAAAAAAGCCGATTCTGCCACTCGGGCATCTCGGCACTACACTACTAAAACTTAATTTTTAGGGGAACAACCCCTTTAAGACATGCATGGGTTAGGGTAGTGCGACCTTCTTTCCACCTCCCAATCGCCAAGCAAAAAGGATTATCGCTACCATAGAAGGTATACCTGCCATGACATATACCCTGATAGGCCAAATCTGAGGGACCAACTTTTCAAAATTTCACCAAGATCGGTCCAGGGGTTCTTAAAAGACAAATAGTTTCTGAGAAAATCCAGTCTAAAGTCTATTTTATTCACAATGATAATGATAGTTTAATAAGCAACATAAATATTTTATTTGTTTGGTAACGGTCTTTGAAATCCGAATTTTTTTTTCTTATATCCTAACAGTTTTGCAAGACATGAGGAAAACTCAGGAGCTCCTCAGGAAGGCCCAAGAAAAGATTATGGCCAACACTGAAGTCATCCAGGCCAACACTAAAGTAATTCTTGAAAACTCAAAAATCATCCAGTACAAAACTGCGCAAAATAAGGAGCTACAAATTGTAGTCGAAAAAATACTGAAAAAATTAGACCAGTTGCATCATGACATGCAAGGCCACATTTAATTTTTTCTTTTATAATAAATAATGTTATTCTTTGGAAATGTTTCCTTTCTTATTGAGATTGTAGATTTTATAATATTATTTTATTTAACACAAACTGAAGACAAACTGATAAAAAAACGCACACATCCACTACTAAAAGAGCGTAAACTGCTGAAAAAAACAGGGTTTAACACAAAGTTCAGTGTTTTAGTCACACTTGCTGTAACGATCTGGTTTGGTATCTTTTAGTTGAGGCTGTTGGTGGATACGCTGTGCCAGAGGTCATGAAGCATGGGGAGGGTTCTCTTGCACAGTTACGTGGTGAGGCTTCTCTTGTGCCGAGTGAGGTGACCCGGAAACGGCGTGCTGTGGCGTCTAGATTTGCCATAGAGGAGCAGTGCGGGAGGGGTGACGGCTGTCTACCGCCTGACCGTTTGATTGCTCAATCCACACATTGGTCCCAGGGAGACCGCCACTTCCCTGCGCTCTATGAGACTGCTGCCAAACAGTCTTTTCATCTGGTAAGCAGTTGATTAAACTCACGGGTGCGGTGTGGAGAACTTCCTTGCTTGGCAGCATGTTTGATGTGATTTGAACACCTAGCAACTTATTTATATTGGTAATCCTTCTTCTCACAAGAACTTTTCCCCTGAACTTTTATTTTTATTCACATTCATTTATGTAGTCACGATTCACTTTCGATGTTTTCTTCAGTTTGTCACAATTTTTTGTTATATCACTTAATTAGATGTTGATAGACATATTATGCCTTGTTAAAATTTGTTTTTTAACCCTTAATCATTCATCAGCGCTGCACCATTTTTTATTTTTTTGTCTTAAGTAGCTGTAGCCTGACTATACCATAGTGCCTCAGGATTTAAAAGTTTGATTCACGTTATTGATGCTATACGTGACTTTTTAAATTCGTGATGAGCATTCAGCAATTACATTTAAAAAAATGTGGCAGCAGCCTTATATTACTCCTTACAGTGGCTTAATGACACAGCATGTGAACATTTATGCCCTGAACAACACTACCTGCCCACTCTGACTTTCAAAGGTAAAAATACATCAAAGAGGTAATGTATGACAATGGACCATTCAGCGCCCTGAGCCCATTAGGTCCCCTGCTCGGCTGTTGCTGCTGCTGCTGCTGCTGGTGGATTCAGCCATCTGCTGTGTGAGATGACGGGGGACAACTGGAGGCCGGGGAGTTGCCTGCTCCAAACGGCTCACTAATAGGAAGAGGAACAGACAGCAAGCAGCACCACGGTCACGTGGATAAAAGTTTTCTGAGCCCAGTAGAAAGTGTTGCTGTCTGTCTTATATAATGAGATTGTGTATTAAATATATTGACAATGACATGCAATTTTGAAATGTGTGTGTGTATATGTATATTCACTTAACTACTAAATGACTAGTATGTACCGAGGCCCCCCCAACACCCGGCAGTGGTGAGAATGTATTTGATGGGCACAGGTGAGAAGGAATACAGGGGCACAGCGGAGACTGTATTAGATGGGCACAGGTGAGACAGAATGGAGAGGCACAGCTGAGACTGTATTTGATGAGCACAGCCGAGACTGGTTTTGATGGGCACAGGTGAGACAGAATGGAGAGGCACAGCTGAGACTGTATTTGATGGGCACAGGTGAGGCGGAATAGAGGGGCACAGGTGAGGCGGAATAGAGGGGCACAGGTGAGACTGTATTTGGTGGGCACAGGTGAGACTGAATGGAGAGGCACAGCTGAGACTGTATTTGATGAGCACAGCTGAGACTGGTTTTGATGGGCCCACGTGAGACAGAATGGAGAGGCACAGCTGAGACAGCATTTGATGGGCACAGGTGCGGCGTAATAGAGGGGCACAGGTGAGGCAGAATAGAGGGGCACAGGTGAGACTGTATTTGGTGGGCACAGGTGAGGGGGAATCGAGAGGTACAGCCAAGACTGTATTTGATGGGCACAGTTGAGACTGTATTTGATTGGCACAGATGAGACTGTATTTGATATGTGCTGGTGAGGGTGCATTTGATGGGCACTTCATTTAAAAGGTAGGGTATACATGGGCAGGGAAAAGGGGGTGGGGTCAGGGGAGGAGGCAATGGGGTGGCAAAAATAGGTTTCGCCTAGGGTGTTAAAAATTAATGCAAGAAGGAACATTCAGCGCCCTGAACCGACGGCGGGTGCAAGAAAGTCACCGCCGATCCAGGACTCATTCATCTTTATGAATGTGAGTCTGTCCACGGACTCAGTGGACAGACGGGTCCTCTTGTCTGTGACCACCCCACCTGCCGCGCTGAATGTCCGCTCAGATAGTACACTGGAGGGGGGGCAAGACAGTAACTCCAGCGCATACTGAGCGAGCTCGCGCCAGGTGTCCAATCTGGCTACCCAGTACTCCATGGGGTCGTCTGTGCTCATACTGTCAGAAGCACCAAGGGACCCCATGTAGTCTGCCACCATGTGGGCCAGCCGCTGGTGGTGACTGCTGCTACTGCTGCTGGTACTGGGTCGCTCAGCTTGGAAGAAAAGCCTCATCTCACCCATTAGGTCCCCTGCTCGGGTGCTACTGCTGCTGCTGGGTGCAGCCACCTGCTGGGTGACATGACGAGGGACAACTGTAGGCCGGGGAGTTGCCAGCTCCAACTGGCTCACTATGTGTGCCTGCAGTTCCTCCATCCGGCGCTGCCTCTGACTGGCTGGGAGGAACTGCTCCACTTTCCCCTTACACCTTGGATCTAAAAGGGTGGCCACCCAAAAATCATCCCTCTCCTTAATACTCAGGGGTCCCTCCTGAGGCATCTCAGCATGTGGGCAGCCATGGGGAAGGCCTCAGCCCGATGTGACTCCTCATGGCTGCCCGGGTCCAGGACGTCCGACTCCTCATCATCGAGGCGCTGCTGCTCACGCGCAGAGATGCCCAACCCCCGGACTATCGGTGCCCCCAACACCGGCTCTCCCTCCTGACCAGGCCCTGACTCCAGGACGTCACCCCCAGTAACCTCATCATCCTCCTCCTCCTCGTCCTGGTCTTGGTGGAGCAGTCTTGCCTCCTGCTCCACCAAGGCCCTCTCCCCATCTTCGAGCAGGCGATCTAGTGCCCTTTCCAGCAGGAACACTATAGGGAGCACGTCGTTGAGGCCGACATGCTCCCTGCTCACCATCTTGGTCGCCTGCTCAAAAGGGACCAACACATGGCAGACCTGCTGTATCTGCCCCCACTCCGCACTGGTGATGTACGGTAGGGATTGTGATGGCCCGCCAGTGCCTTGCTCCAGCAGGTACTCCATCACCGCCCTTCGCTGCTCCCACAACCTCTCCAGCATGTAGAGGGTGGAGTTCCACCGCGTCACACTGTCCACAATCAGCCTGTGAGGGGGCAGGCTTTTGTCCCGCTGCAACTTGGACAGGGACGCGGTAGCAGTTGGGGAGCGCCTGAAGTGGCTGGCAATCCTGCGTACCTTTAGCACAATGTCACTCAACCCGGGATAGGTGCGCAGGAACTTCTGCACCACAAGGTTGAGGACATGTGCACAACAGGGCACGTGGGGAAGACTGCCAGACAGGAGGGCGGAGATGAGGTTGCTGCCATTGTCACAGACAACCATACCTGGCTGGAGCTTTCGGGGGGTCAGCCACTTCTGCACCTGAGCCTGAAGTGCGTTCAGCACTTCTTTGCCGGTGTGTCTCCGTTCCCCTAAACTAACAAGCTGGAGCACGGCCTGGCAACGCACGTGCCCCACACCTGAGTAGCTACGGGGGCGCTTGCTGGGAGGCTCAGCAGCTGCGGAGACAGTGTCTTGAGGGAGACCAGCAGTTCTCCCCTGGACACCCCGGGGCGGCACCACAAACTCTGATGGCGCCAATCCCTCCCCGGCGCCTCGGAGGGAAACCCAATGGGCCGTGAAGCTAATGTAGCGTCCCTGCCCATGCCTGCTGGTCCACCCATCCATCGTGAGATGCACCCTGTTGCTGACAGCGTGATCCAGCGACAGGGTTACATTCTTCACAATGTGCTGGTGTAGAGCAGGGACACCAGTCCTGGCAAAGAAATGGCGGCTGGGGACACGCCATTGGGGTTGGGCCTGCTCCAACATCTGCCTGAAGGGGTTGGAATCAACAATGTTGAAGGGAAGCAGATGTTGGGCAATAACCCTTGCCAGGAGCCCATTGAGGGAACGCACACGTCGGTCTCCGGGGGGGAAGGGAGTGGTGCGTTCAAAGGCGTCGGAAATCGTCGCCTGGCGCGGGACGGTTATGCGGGACACGGAAGATGAGGGTGCTGTTGATGTAGAGATCTGGCTGCCAGTAACAGTAACTCTACTAGAGGGAGCGGGGGGGCATGACCTGCTGGTGGCAGATGAAGTTGTGGCAGGGGCTGCTCTACCCTGCACACTTGTGGTTGTGGCGCTGCTACCACCACCACCCTTTCTCATCTGGTCATGCACCTGCCAATGATTGATTCGGAGGTGCTGGTTGAGTGCTGTGGTACCCACCCGAGCCAAGCACTTCCCTCTCTTCACCCTGACATGACAGATCTTGCAGATGGCTACGGTGTGGTCATCTGCTACCAGGGTGAAGAAGGTCCAGACAGGTGACTTCAACACCACCCTCCTGTCAGATGGGGTGACGCTGGCTTGCACCTGCTGGGACTCAGTGCGCACAGGTGGAGCTGCCTGCTGCTGCTGCTGAGACCTCCTGCTGCCATCACCAGTGGAGACCCTGACGCTGGTCTCCCTGCTGACCTGGCGCACCGTTTCCCCAGGGTGCCTACCTTCCTCGTCGTCACTGCTGCTTGCAATCGACACGGTAGGTGGCACCCATGTTGGGTCACCCTCCTCTTCACCCCCAGATATATCAGACTCAGGGCTGATCTGTGTTGTGAAGGTAACAGCATGGCTACGCTGTCCCCTCACCGACGCCTGGGTCTGACTAGGTGCTGGTGTTTCCTGCACAACAACAGCACCACTTACAGCATGGCTACGCTGTCCCCTCACCGACGCCTGGGTCTGACTAGGTGCTGGTGTTTCCTGCACAAGAACACCAGCATCACTTTGAGGGGATGACTCTGGGCTAATGCAAGCAGGTACCCCATCCTCCTCCATCAACCCTTCATCCTCCTCCATCGACCCTTCTAAAAGTTCCTGAGCATCAGGACAGAACTGCATGTCTGCCTGATGCGGGGCCTCCCCCAAGATATCGCTCTCAATGTCGCTGTCCTCAAACATTAAGACGCTGGAATCTTGGGGGGTGGGGGTGGGTACTAAAGGCACCGTTGTGATGGTGGTGCTACCCTGAGTCGGGACTGATGATGACTCAGTGGTACTGCTGTGCCCCATATACTCCACCACAAGTGGAGCCTGCGAATCCGATATAGGGCGGCTGCCCGCGGGAAAATAATGACGGATCAGGCGGACTCCACTTCCACTAGTACCAACAGTAGGGGCGCGAGAGGTACCCCGTGCTGGCAGCGACCCAGCACTGGGAGTAACTCCCCTACCCCTGCTGCCACGGCCACGGCCGCGCATGCTGGACATACTTGCTGATGTGTGTTTGTGTGTGTGGGGGGGGGGGTTAAACTTTATTGGGGGGGGGGGGGGGAAATGTGTCAACGGTGTATATGATCTTTTTTTTATAATAAGGAGCGCACAAAAAGATAAACTACACAGTTATCAATCTAGGATAAAACTACAATTTTTTTTACACTAAAGTCACTAAAGGACTCAGACAAGGACTACAACAATATGCACTAAACAATAAATCTAATTAAAGAAACGTAGATGACTAATCTAATATCTATGCAAAAAACTGCTTAAAGAAAAATAGAATACTAAACTAAAGGAAAATTTTTTTGGTTTTTTTTTTTGGACACTAAAAAGAGAAACTAAAAACAGAATAAACTAAGCAAGTTTAAAGAACTGTACACTTACACTAATTTAGCACTAGTTGTAAGCACACAGAAATCTATCTAACACTTTGAAAAAACAGTTTATAGAAGATATAAGTGCAAATATAAAATGACACTAACCACAGAACTTATAGAACTATGCAGACAGTATACCAAGCACAGTACTGACTGCAAAACACTACAATTAAAGAAATAAGCTAAGTTACAGAAATTTGCACTTACACTAGCTGGAAGTACACACAGAAAACTATGTAACACTAAGCTAAACTAAACTGGAAAACCACAGCAATAAGAACTTTGAAAACAACTGTCAGGAACAAGAAAAGCTGATAGAAGTATGCAGTAGCAAGGGCAAAACTGGTGCTAACACAGTACAACTATAAGCTACAACTATAAGCAAATATAAGCTACAGTACTTAACAGAACTCTGCACTTACACTAAAAACTAGCTGTAAACAACACTAGCTGTGAGCAAGCACACAGAAAACTATCTAAGACTGAGCTAAACTCAACTGGAAAACCACAGGAACAGGTAGCTTTTAAAAAAACTATTTGGTGTGTTGCTTTTAAAAAAGCAGTTTGTAGAACATACAATTGCAGCTATAAGCTGCCAGGAACAAGAGCAATGATAGATAAATGCAGTATTAGCAAGGGCAATACTGTTGATGCACTATCACAGAGCACACAGAAACACTCCACTCTCCTCAAAGAACTGGTGAATCTGCAATGAAATCCTGCTGGCACCTTACTTATATAATGCCCAAGAAGGCAGATTCCTATTGGCTGCTGTGGAGGTTGCTAACCTCTGACAACTGTGGGAAGAGAACTGTGATTGGCTGTGTTGAAAAAGAAGGGCGCGAAAGTAATCGCGCGATATCGCAGTTTTCCCGAATAATCGCATAGCGATTATTCTGTAAAATAAAGAGCACGCATCAGCTACTCAGCCCAGTGTAGGCATAGGCAGGCAGGTTCATCTTGGCTGCTATGGAGGTTGCTAACCTCTGCAAAATGTGGTAGGAGCACTGTGTTGCCAAAATAACAAAGAATGAAAAAATCGCGTTATATCTCTCCTTTGCCGATTAATCGCAGTGCGATTGTTTGGCAAGATACGACGCGCATCAGCTAAGCTATTAACTGATGCGCGTCCTATGTTGCCAAATAATCGCACTGCGATTAATCGGCAAAGGAGAGATATAACGCGATTTTATTCTGCTAACTTACTCTACTACTATGCATGAGAGCCAATCAGAAAATCTCGAATATTCGGCAAAAGGAATATCGCGCAATATTGCTATTGCCGAATATTCGAGATTTTCTGATTGGCTCTGATGCGCCAATCAGAATTCATGCAATATCGCGCAATATTGCTATTGCCGAATATTCGAGATTTTCTGATTGGCTCTGATGCGCCAATCAGAAAATCTCGAATATTCGGCAATAGCAATATTGCGCGATATTGCATGAATTCTGATTGGCGCATCAGAGCCAATCAGAAAATCTCGAATATTCGGCAATAGCAATATTGCGCGATATTCGAGATTTCTGATTGGCTCTGATGCGCCAATCAGAAATCTCGAATATCGCGCAATATTGCTATTGCCGAATATTCGAGATTTTCTGATTGGCGCATCAGAGCCAATCAGAAAATCTCGAATATTCGGCAATAGCAATATTGCGCGATATTCGAGATTTCTGATTGGCTCTGATGCAAAAGAAGGGCCGAGTAGCTGATGCAATTATTTTATGTTGCCGAAAAAGCGCAATGCGTTTTTTCGGCCGAAAAAACGCAATGCGATTTTTCGGAAAATAAAAGAATTGCATCAGCTACTCGGCCCAGGGTCTCTCTGTAATCATACCAGCATGCTTTTAGACCTTGAAGGCGATCATTGATCACTAGGATGTGATCTGTTTTAAAAATAAATTTGAAAAAAATAACAATATTCGAAATAGCGAATATTCGCCGCTATATTCGAGTTATATCGCGAATACTCGAATATGCAATATTCGCAGCGAATATTCGCGATTCGAATATTCGCGAGCAACACTACTTGAAAGCCATTTAGTTGCTACGGTTTCCTATTCTTTAGCGATCATTAATAATTAACACATTTCCATGACTGTAAACAGTGCTGTAACCTGAGACCATTGTTAAGAGAAGCGGGCAATTGTATTTATCCCAGTGGCTTCGCTAAAGCTTCCTGGGCACTTATGCAAAGCCAGTCCTGCTTACATCAAATGACTTTAATCCTGCAAACACATCTCAAGATGAATATCCCATCCAAGCAAAAATAATTCTATAAAAAAAAAAAAATGTAGGTTTTAGTTGAATATTATTTTTGAATGGCCCCACCCACTTATATATAATAATCATTGTAATATACAACCTATGCTGGCACACAGTATCTACCTGTGGTTATTACTTTTTTTAGCCTAAAGGGATTCCAACATAGAGCTGAAGCACTGTTCGACATGCAATGTGCAACATAAGTGATTTCAATAAGAATAGATATTTGCATGGCTAGATGTTTTAAATCAGTAAATGCTGTACAATTCTTTTAAAACCCCTTGAGTAAGGAATTTCATTATAAGACTGAACGGTCATGTAAAAATGGCAATTTTGGCTTTGCATTATTTTTAACCATTTTATCAATCAGCATTACTTGAATTCACCATACCATTATTTAGCTCCCTGGTAAAGCATGTTTGGAGATCTGTTTAATCTTTGTTTTCTGAAGCAAATTTTTTACTTAAAGGGGAGTTCCACCCACAATTTCACTTTTTAAATATAAATACCCCTGTAATACACAAGCTTAATGTATTCTAGTAAAGTTAGTCTGTAAACTAAGGTCCGTTTTGTTAGGTTGTTACAGCATTTAGATTATAATCTAGAAATAGACCGTGGCCATCTTAAGTGTGGGCATCATGAAGCCAGACTGTATGACTTCCTGGATTTCAGCTTTGCATATCTCGCACATGCTCAGTGCTGCACACTAGGTTTCAGTCAGGTTTGCAAGGACTACTGGGAAACATGATGCCTATCCCAAAAACCCTTGCAAATAGCCTTGTGACTTAATAGCCTAGGCTAATAAGGAGGAGGAAGTAATGAAAGACTACAAAATAAAGGTATTTACAAGCAACAGAATAAATAAAAATTGTCCATTCTGAACCCTGAGATTAGGGCATGCAGCACAGACAAACATTAAAAAATAAATGGAACTCCACTTTAACTAATCGTTGCTTCCCTGCCACGCCATTTACAATTGCTATTAAAGAGAAATACCCAGAATTTCCAGAAATGTGACTCATAAAACCCACTGGGGCAGATTCACAAAGACGTAATATTCCGCTGCGTAATCGAAATACGGTACGCTGCCGTATTTCACCAGACTCTACACCGAATTCAGGTAGTTTTTTTGCGCGTACGCTATTGTGTCGTATTTTTTTTCCGCCGCGCAATCGAAATACGTGATTAGGGGGCGTGAAGCATTTAAATTAAGCGCGTCCCCGCGACGATCGAACTGCGCATGCTCTGTTCAGGAATTTCCCGCCGTGCATTGCGCGAAATCACGTCGTGACGTCATTCGTTGTTTGAGTAGCGGCGTTTACGAACATTCCTATTCCCGGACGACTTACGTTAAAAATAATAAAAGACATCGGAAAACGTTGAAATTCGACGCGGGAACGACGGCCATACTTAACATGGGCTGTCTAATATTAGAGCAGCAAAAAGCTGGTATAGTGAAACGGAAAAAAAAGATGACTAAAGGTGCCGTAAGAGATTGCGTTTAAAGTGCGAAATTTTGTGGATTGCAGGCAAAAGCTCATTAGCATACCCTGACGGCGAAAAACAACAGGAAGTCCGCCCAGTGGCCGAAATTTTCTTGCAGCGTAGATCTGAAGGCGTACTAACACGTAATACAGTCGAAATGAAGCCCGCAGGTGTCTTTTCATGGTTTGAGGATTTCGACTAGCTTAAAAACGCCCGTAAGTCGAAATTACTCCAGTCTAACAACATTTACACAGGCGTAATCGCTTTGTGAATCTAGGCCACTATTTTTGTCTCATGTGACAGCACCGGTGCTTGGTGATTGGCCCAGCAATATGCTACGGCAGTAATGGCGAACCTTGGCACTCCAGATGTTTTGGAACTACATTTCCCATGATGGTCAACTACACTGCAGAGTGCATGAGCATCATGGGAAATATAGGCCTAGATTCACAAAGCGATTACGCCTGTGTAAATGTTGTTAGACTGGAGTAATTTCGACTTACGGGCGTTTTTAAGCTAGTCGAAATCCTCAAACCATGAAAAGACACCTGCGGGCTTCATTTCGACTGTATTACGTGTTAGTACGCCTTCAGATCTACGCTGCAAGAAAATTGCGGCCACTGGGCGGACTTCCTGTTGTTTTTCGCCGTCAGGGTATGCTAATGAGCTTTTGCCTGCAATCCACAAAATTTCGCACTTTAAACGCAATCTCTTACGGCACCTTTAGTCATCTTTTTTTTCCGTTTCACTATACCAGCTTTTTGCTGCTCTAATATTAGACAGCCCATGTTAAGTATGGCCGTCGTTCCCGCGTCGAATTTCAACGTTTTCCGATGTCTTTTATTATTTTTAACGTAAGTCGTCCGGGAATAGGAATGTTCGTAAACGCCGCTACTCAAACAACGAATGACGTCACGACGTGATTTCGCGCAATGCACGGCGGGAAATTCCTGAACAGAGCATGCGCAGTTCGATCGTCGCGGGGACGCGCTTAATTTAAATGCTTCACGCCCCCTAATCACGTATTTCGATTGCGCGGCGGAAAAAAAATACGACACAATAGCGTACGCGCAAAAAAACTACCTGAATTCGGTGTAGAGTCTGGTGAAATACGGCAGCGTACCGTATTTCGATTACGCAGCGGAATATTACGTCTTTGTGAATCTGCCCCATAGTTCCCAAACATCTGGGGTGCCAAGGTTTGCCATCACTGTGCTATGGGGTGGGGAAAGAACCATGAGCTCTGTGTAAACACACATTATATATATATATATATATATATATATATATATATATATATATATATATATATATATATATATATATATATATTCTTACAACATATTTGCATAATTTTTTTTTTTTTTACAACATCTTTTTTGGTATAATAAAACAACACATTAGCAGTGTGATTTTAATTAATGCACAGCCACCCTCAGTTTTCATATTTAGGATAGCCTGACATTTGGCACAGCTAAAGATGTACACATTTATTGCTTTGGGTTTAATGACATTTTAACAACATTTCAAAGAAAATCACAAGTCCATGTGTTACTTTTAGCATCTCTTTTCAAAGTTGATGTGATCTGATTATAAATATTGTACATTTAAAATCATTACGTTATGATAGTTATGTAAGTAATTCAGCTAGTTTAATATATTTTATGATCTGCTTAAATTATTTAGCATAAATGCAGCTTCTCATATTTTACAGGTTTGCCTACTCTAAGGGAAGCCATACATTGCCTGAACACAGTGCAAGTTGGCATAACCTTGAACAATCAAACATTAATTTTGCTAAAGATTTCCTAGCTGACAATAATGTGCTTCAAGCTTTTTCAATAGCATATATGCAATGAATTGTATCAGTATTTTATTTTATGTTGAATGAAAAAAAAAACAATAGTGGCATGTGCTATTTCGGAAAACTAGCAGCCGATAAGCATCTGATCAGCGCTGGCAATCAATGGCCATGAGTGTCAACAAGTGTGTTCTGACGGGCGGGTAGAACACAAATGCTCAGAGGGGAGATGGCTGTACTAACGTTGCATAGTTATTACAGGTAGCTCCTCCTGAGCTCCTTCGTTTTTTTTTTTTTTAACTCTTAGTTTGTACCCCACATTAGAACCCCTCACTATAAAAGATTGGGTTCCCAGCAGCCATATTGACAATATGCCACAGCAAAGCATAGCATAGCAAAATAAAGCATGGGAAGATTTCTGAGAAAACACATATGCCCGGATTCACATACATCGGCGCATATTTATGCCGCTGTAGCGTATCTTCTTTACGCTACGCCGGCGCAACGCAGTGAGGGAAGCATAGAATTCACAAAGCAAATGCTCCTAACGTTGCACCGGCGTAGCGTATAGTCGTAGGCGTAAGTCAGCATAAGTCAAAGTAGGTGGAAGTGGGCGTGATACATTTAAATGAAGCGTGACCCCATGCAAATGATGGGCCGAGCTTCAGACAAGTACTTAAAATAAACTGCGCATGTGTCGTACCTTGGACGCATCCCAGTGCGCATGCTCACAATCACGTCAAAACAACTGGCTAAGATATGTCAAATCACTGCCTACGACGTGAACGTAACCTACTATATACAAAAAGAACACAAACTCCTGCGCACAAGTGGGATGTTCAACAAATAGTCAATATTCTGCATACAGAGTACTTCAAATGTCAAACGGTGGCAAAAAAAGCCTTGCTGCCCTTCATGGATGGGGGGGATCCTGGCAAAAAACAAGAAAGGAAAAAGAAAGGCGCACCAGCCTTGTGTACTACCATTTGGCAATTTATTAAATAAAAGATTAATAATACAAACTACTGTACTCACAAACAAATGGTGATAGAAGGCATGTCACAAACGATAAAAGTAGATACCCCTCGAACCACACTCCGGAATGTAGGGGGGGGGGGGGGGGGTTTAAGGTGCGTTACTGCAGTAACGCACCTTAAAACCCCCCAAACCCCCCCCCTACATTCCGGAGTGTGGTTCGAGGGGTATCTACTTTTATCGTTTGTGACATGCCTTCTATCACCATTTGTTTGTGAGTAGTTTGTATTATTAATCTTTTATTTAATAAATTGCCAAATTGTAGTACACGAGGCTGGTGCGCCTTTCTTTTTCCTTTCTTTAAAGTAACCTACGCCCAGCCCTATTCACATACAGCGTAAACTACATAAAATTAGACGGCATTCGTTCCCTGGTCCATACCTTTGCATGAGTTGTGCCTGCAATATGGGGAATAACTTTACGCCGGACGTAAACTCAAATAACGTGTCGGGCGCAAGTACGTTTGTGAATCGGCGTATCTCCCTCATTTGCATCGAAAATCAATGGGAGAGCCAAATGCGTCCAGCGTAACTATGCGCCCACTATACGCCGGCGTAGGCAAGTTACGTCGGTCAGATGAAGTCATTTTTTAGGCATATCTTAGTTCTGTGGGCACGGCGCACATATATGACGGCATGTATTTACACTTACGCAGCGTATCTCAAGATACGTCGGCGTAAGTGCTTTGTGAATCCGGGCCATAGGAGCATATTTGTGTGGGGCTTGTGAGCTCTGACTGGCCATTTAAAGTAGATCTAAACCATTACTGAATGTCCTTTAGGTAGTAAAATGCTATATATTGGGAAAAATTGGGGTGGGGGGAGGGAAGGGTTTTTACATCTTAATGCTGCTGATGACCTGCAGATTATTTTCAGCCAGATCCTCTCCACATGTGCTACACTAAAAACAGACTGCATATGTTTATTCATAGGGCATATCTCCTAATTGGTTCCGACTGTGATTGTTTTTAAAATATATGTATATTTTTTAAAAGGGTAATATTCCTGGGCAATGTGAATCAGCAAACAAGAGCTGCCAAGTAATGTGACACACCCCTCACACTGCTTAGCCCAGCATTTAATCCTCAGTCACTCTAAAGCCTGGCACACACAATCAGATTTTCTGTGGACAAAGCGTAGGACTTTTGTCCGAAGGGAGTTGGCAGGGAATTTGTCTTGCATTCAAACGGCACACAATTGTTGGCCAACAAACACAAAACTACATGTTTTTTCTCTTCTTTAGCACTACCCTTTGGGCAACGTCTGCTAATGTGTTATGGTTAGCATTGCTTCTGAGCATGAGTGTTTGTACTTTGGAGTTTTGTCAGAAAATTTAAAAGCATGCTATCCAACATTTATTCGCAGAAAATCTGCGAACAATTGTCGGATGGATCATACAAAAAGTCAGTCTTTCCAACAACAGCCTGCCATCACACAATTCCCATCGGAAAATCCGATTGTGGGTATGAGCCTTTAGGCAGAAAATAGTTTGTGTGCTTATTTTTGTTTGTTTTATTGAGGGAATTTATTTTGGATGGGCAAGGGAAATATGAGATGCCCGGTGAATTGTATATCAGTCAATTGGTAGATTGTATATCAATCAATTGGCGGATTGTATATCAATCAATTGGGACAACTATATACACTTCTCTGTACAAGTTACCACTTCAGTCTCTTCCTGCGCAACTCTTGCTTGAAGACTATTGCTCTCTACCTATTTGTCCTGCACAACTCAAGAACAGCTAGTACATGTACGGCTAGTCTTGACACCGGCTCAGCCAGGCCTTAGCAACTACCTTTTGCAGGCAGGGACCGCGGGCCCCTATGATGTAGCAGAAAATAGGAAGTCTTGTTGTGCTAGCTGTTCTATAGATGGACTACTGCTCCCAGTCAGCCCTCTTCAAGCCCTGACTGCCCTCCTGGCTGCAGCAGCCCGACTCCACTGTCCATGACATTGCAGCCCTCACTACTGGATCTGCACCCAGGGCTGTCTTAATGAGAGGGCACACCTGGGCATTGCCCAGGGGCCCCAGCTGCATGCTGTGCAGAACGATACCTATTTCACAGCCAGCAGGGAGGGGCAGGGCCAGAGTGCCAGTGATTCTCTGACCCCGCCCCATGCAGCTTGAATGCTTGGCACTCAGGCCTCGTACACTTACCAGCAGACATGTCGTCCCCCACCGCCGCCGCGCCGCCCCCGCCGAATGGATTTGGCGCATGCGCGGAAGTGTTTAACTTCCTGGTGCGGTGACGTGGCGGTGACGTGGCGGCGTCAATGTCACCGCCGCGTCACCGCCACGTCACCACGCTGTCCGGCGGCGGGGAATTTGATCCGATGTACACGCCATCGGATCAAACTCCCGAACGGACATATCCGATGGAAATGGTCCGCGGACCGTTTTCATCGGATATGTCCGATCGTGTGTACGAGGCCTCAAAGGCATGCGGGCCAGAAGCTGGAGTGGAAGCTGCTGAATCAGGCAGCACTGAGAGCCTACCTGTGGATGTAGCATTGTGGATGGTGTCATGGTGAGCCAAGCTGTCCAGCACTATTTGCACTGAAAGGTTTGGAATGCTCAGAGGTATACCCCCTCTTTGGCCCCTCCTTCTACCTGCTTGATTGGTATAGGCGAGTCCAGTGCTGGAGGTGGGCACAGAGGCAAAAGTTTAAATGCACTGTATCTCCACTGGAAAAGAGGGTAAAACATGGATAGAATAATGGTGCTGGAAGATATCAACGGTGTATGGGGTAAAACAATGCTGAGGGGGGGGGGGGTGTATAGGGGGAAGCAATGCTTGGGGTAGCTATAGTGCTAGAGGTATCAGGGAGGGAGCCACAGTGTATAGGGGAATCAGGAATGTAGTGGGGTCACAAGGTATCTTATGGTATATGGTTACAGTGCTGGGGGATATCTGGGATGTAGAGGGGTTAGAGTGCTGGGGAGATATCTAGGGCGTAGAGGGGCCGTAATCCTGGGGAGGCATTAATCTAGCAGGTATAATATTTGCACAGGACAGCTTTGTTACTTTATTAATATTTTTCCACTGTTTCTTTGCTGTACAGAATGATTGTTCATGTAGTTAATGCGGAGCTGCACCCAAAAGGGGAAGCTTCCCTTGTCTGTCTCCTACCTACTTGATGTCTGTTTACCTGCACTGTCTCCATTGTAGGGGCCCCAGAGCATTACTTTGCCCAGGGGTTCATGATGCTATTAAGACGGCCCTGTCTGCACCCATGTCTAATGGCAATCTCCCATTCCTCTCAGGCCTGCCTCCTCAGTCCTCCTGACTGCACATATCACTCACCAGTCCTCCTGGCTGCAAATGGTGGTTCTCTACTGAAAACTTGCCTGGCAGTACTAGCTTCTGCTGTCCTCTCTTGCTCATCCCGTGCCTCCTGTTCAGAGCATCTGCGTTTTTCTGGAGGACTCCATCCTGCACCCGCTTACAGGCCCAAGGTCACCCCTGAGACCGAGGAGCTCCCTTAAGTATATTTGATTCATTCCAGCCTCAAATTGCAGCAATATAGGGAGTGGTCAACTGGCAGAAGGCTTCTTAATTGTCCAGGAAGTGTATCAGTGTGTGGGTGCATGTCCTCTGTAAAAATGTGTGTCTGTCTTTTTATAGGGTGGAGTACTATTGTTTTATTAGGACCTCCCATCCTCATGCTTGGCCAATCCCAGCGCCATCAGTACAGAGAGCCGTAATTGGCCAAAGCCAGGGTGGCTTTGGCCAATTATGGCTCAGGGGGTTTAGTACATGCCCCACACTATAAAAGGCCGCCTGCAGGTCGGCCTTGTGTAGTGTGTTGCGGCGGTGGTTAGAGAGAACAAGAGAGACAGAGAGAGTGTCATTTTTTTGCAGGTAGATATGGCAGGCAGGCAGGGTAGTCAGTTAATGTTACATTGTGTAGAGGATATATATATACATCCCAGGTGTTGTACATATATTTATACACTGTATCGTTTAGCTAGATCAGTTCTTCCTAATTTACTGGCAGGCAGGTGATTGTGCTATTTAAAGACGTTTTCACAGGCATACTATAGACACCCAGCAGGTACAATATTTAACTACTTGCCGACCCCCCGCCGTCATATTACTGCGGGATGGTGGCACTGCTGGGCGAGAGCCCGTAGCTATACGTCTGCTCTAAAGCGGCCGCACTGGCCCCCAAGTCCCGCGCTCGTGCCCGGTGGGTACGATCACCGCCGGGCACACACGATCGCTCGTTACAGAGCGGGGACCGGGAGCTATGTGTGTAAACACATAGCTCCCGTCAGCGGGGGAAACGCTGATCTTCTGTTCATACAATGTATGAACAGAAGATCAGTGATTTCCCCTAGTGAGGCCACCCCCCCATACAGTTAGAACACACCCAGGACCACACTTAACCCCTTCCCTACCCCCTAGTGTTAACCCCTTCACTGCCAATGGCATTTTTATAGTAATACAATGCATTTTTATAGCATTGATCGCTATAAAAATGCCAATGGCCCCAAAAATGTGTCAAAAGTGTCCAAAGTGCCCACCATAATGTTGCAGTACTGAAAAAAATGCTGATCGCCGCCATTACTAGTAAAAAAAAATATTAATAAAAATGCCATAAAACGACCCCCTATTTTGTAAATGCTATAACTTTTGCGCAAACCAATCAATAAACGCTTATTGCGATTTTTTTAACGAAAAATATGTAGAAGAATACATATCGGCCTAAACTGAGGAAAAAAAAATGTTTTTTTTAAATATATTTTTGGGGGATATTTATTATAGCAAAAAGTAAAAAATATTGCATTTTTTTCAAAATTGTTGCTCTATTTTTGCTTATAGCGCATAAAATAATAACAACCGCAAAGATGATCAAATACCACCAAAAGAAAGCTCTATTTGTGAAAAAAAAAAAAAAAATAGGCCAATTTTGTTTGGGAGCCATGTCGCACGACCGCGCAATTGTCAGTTAAAGCGACGCAGTGCCGGATCACAAAAAGTGCTCTGGTCATTGGACAGCAATATGGTCCGGGGCTAAAGTGGTTAAAGTAATTTTTCATTTTTTTTTTCAAGCATCATTAAAATGCTTAAATAAAAAAAAATATATAAAAAAAAGGAAAAATTACTTTAAATATCGTACCTGCTGGGTGTCTATAGTATGCCTGTAAAAAAGTCTTTGAGAACCCGGGTCTTGCCCAAAGGA
Organism: Rana kukunoris; assembly: GCA_029574335.1. NCBI lineage: Eukaryota > Metazoa > Chordata > Amphibia > Anura > Ranidae > Rana > Rana kukunoris. The sequence continues at coordinate 245,214,948 of CM056059.1, forward strand.
ACATGTATCAATGGAAAAAAAAGTTTTAAAAACTATTGTTTTTTTTAGGAGTCCTGAAAAAACTACAGTTTTTAAAACTTGTTTCCATTAATACATGTTCCCTGGGGCAAGACCAGGGTCCCCAAAGACATTTTACGACAACAACTTGCATATTAGGCTTTAAAATGAGCACTTTTGAATTTCGAACATTCGAGTCCCATAGACGTCTATGGGGGTTCTAAATGTTCGAGCGAACATTCGGTCTGTTCGAAGGTTCTGGTGCGAATAGAACGGGGGGGGGTGTTCAGCTCATACCCAATCATTGCGATCGTTAGAGTGAGAGCAATAATTCTAGCCCTAGACCTCTTCTGTAACTCAAAATATGCAACCTATAGAATTTTTTAAACATCGCCTATGGAGATTTTAGGGGTAAAAGTTTGACGCCATTCCACGAATTTTGAAGCGTGACATGTTGTGTATCATTTTACTCGGTGTAACATTATCTTTCACAATATATATATATATATATAAAAAAAAAAAAAGGGCTAACTTTACTGTTGTCTTATTTTTTAATTCAAAAAAGTGTTTTTTTTTTTCCCCAAAAAAGGTGCGCTTGTAAGACCGCTGTGCAAATACGGTGTGACAAAAGTATTGCAATGACCGCAATTTTATTCTCTAGGGTGTTAGAAAAAATGTATATAAATGTTTGGGGGTTCTAAGTAATTTTCTAGCAAATTTTTTTTAATCTTGTAAACACCAAGTCTGAAAAACAGACAAGGTCCTTAAGTGGTTAAGGGGGGAAATCCTTCCAGTAATTAAGTAGTTAAAAATGTTTCATTTTACTGTGATCTGGTTATTGCCCGCCTCCATAACTCTTTGATTCGCTGTTCCCATATTGTTTACTTTGCTGGTTATAAAAAAAAAAAATATTACATTTAATCAATATATTGTGGCTGTCATAATTTCATGATACAAATCAAACAAAATAATTTCCCCCCTTCATACAATAAGTTCTTTCACAATATGTGGATAAGAATATATAATGTCCTTGTATGATGGTGTCTTCTTGTTATTTTTGGTGGATAACTGGCATACATTAATTATTTTTTTTCTCATTAAATTTTTATTAAAGTTTTAGTTTGTCAGTAACAAGCATACAGATATCTTACAACAACAAACGTAGGAACATTACAAGAGAGTAGGGCGGAGTCACAGCATAACATCGGTGATAACAAGGAGCAAGTTTGTATTCATAGCGAAACATGTTAAGCAAGACAGAACACTCCAAACAAGTCACAAAATCAGCCTTGAGGACCCCACCGTATACACTGCACGTTGGTAGGGATGTATAACCATTGTAAACTAACAACAGGCAGGTAGGGTGTGAAATAATACAAAGGGGGGGACTAAAGCAAAGAGGGGGGGGGGGACAGAGATGGATCCCAAGTTCAGAACATTTTTAAAGGGAGTAGTATTGGGAGGGTATTGGGAGGGCAGTGATTGGTGCACTTAGAGGCTTTATAAACTGAGTTGAGTGCGACCCGCCACTGTGGGTCTGTAAAAGTGCTGCCCAAGTCATCCTCCCATTTGAGAAGCGGGGGGGATTTGACAAAGGTACGTCTGTGCTGGAGAAGATTGAAGAAAAGGGGAATCCCCTTTATAGAGTGGGTAGGAATCGTAAAGAACTTCCAAACCTGGACCGGTAGGAATACCCTGTGGCTAGTAACTGAATTCAGGAAGTGAGAAACTTGTCGAAATGTATATGTGTCCTTCAAGGAAAGGTCGTATGTAGATTGGAGAAACTGGAAAGAAGCAAGACGACCCTCACGATAAAGGTCTGAGACATGAGTGATGCCCCTGTCTCTCCAGTCCCCTAAGTTAATATTGGGAATGGCACCCGTCAAGGTCCCAATAGGGACCGGCACCTCCACTACCTCATTTCCAGAGACTGAGATCCCCCCAAGATCCCTCCAGGCCCCCAAGGAGGCTCGGATGGACAAGGGAAGTGGTTGCAGAGGAAAAGGCTTCATTCTATCTAGGAGCAGCAGGGAGCGCAAGCCCCCACCGGGACTGAACGACCGCTCAATGCTACACCAAGGGACCACCGGGGGGTCAGCGAACCAAGCCCTTAGTTGGTTTAGAAGGGATGCGAGGTAGTAGTCTTTTAGATCCGTAAAACCCATACCCCCTGCGGATCTATGTCTGGTTAGCAGGGTCTTGGAGCACCTGGGTCTGCGGGCACTCCACACATAAGTCCTAAGGATAGAGTTCAGGGATCTCAGGTGGGAGGGCTTAATAGGGACGGGGAGTGTGCGAAATATATATAAGATCTGGGGGAGTAGTAGCATCTTGATGGAGGCAAGACGGCCAGACCAGGAAAGCTCAATTTTTGCAAGTCGGGAGGATTCTCTCAGAAGTTTCCCTATCAGTGCAGGGTAATTGGCGTCCGCCAACCCAGATGGGTCTGCAGTAATTTGAAGGCCTAAGTATGAAATGCTTCTATGAGTCCAGGCATATGGGAAGGCTCCCTCCAAATAGGCCTGGACAGAGGTAGGGAGATGTATAGGTAGGATAGTTGATTTGGAGCTATTAACCTTATAATAAGAGACGTTGCTAAAAGACTGTAGGACTCTTTGGACGTGGGGGAGCGACTCAGTCGGAGAGGTTATGGACAGGATGATATCATCGGCAAAAAGATTAATTTTGTGGGACGTGTCGTGGATGGAGAAACCAGTGATGTGGGGGTGGGCTCTAATTTTTTCTGCCAGTGGTTCGATCAAAAGGTTGAAGATTGAGGGGGACAGAGGGCACCCCTGACGTGTCCCGTTGGAGATGTGGAAAGGCCGGGAGAGGCAATTAGAGGTGTAGACCTGGGCCAAGGGATGGGAGTAGAGGGCCAGGATGGCGGACATGATAGGGCCCTGGAATCCGAACTTGGTTAGGGTCTGGGACATATAACCCCAATGGACCCTGTCGAACGCCTTCTCCGCGTCCAAAGAGAGGAGCAGAGAAGGCGTCCGAGAGGACCATGCATGTTGCACCACCCCAATGATTCTGCGAGTTGCGTCGGATGCCTGTCTGCCTACAGTGAAACCTGATTGATCTTGGTTAATCAATGATGGTAAGACTGTCAATAGCCTATGGGCGAGGATTTTAGCGTATAGCTTAACATCCGTGTTCAAAAGTGAAAAGGGGCGGAAATTGGAGGGGACATCAGGGGGTTTACCTGGTTTGGGGATAGTTACTACATAGGCGGTCAACATCTCAGGGGGGAAGCTAGCAGAAGACATAGCCTGTGAGAACACCGAACGCAGTGAAGGGGTAAGAAGCTTGCTAAACGTCCTGTAGTAGTCGTTCCGCAAGCCGTCGGGGCCGGGGGACTTGCCCAGGGGCATCTTGGAAATCATTTTCTGGATTTCTTCGTCCGTGACGGGGGCGTTTAGAGCTTGCAGTTGGGAAGGAGACAGGGAGGGGAGAGATAAATCAGCTAGGAATGTTTGTATGTCCTGATCTGAGGGCTGTGGGGTGGTACCATCGTCTTTTAGGTTGTATAGGGAAGAGTAGTAATCAGCAAACGAGTTGGCAATGTCTTTTGGGTCATATAATTTGTGGTCGTTAGTTGGGCTACGTATAAAGGGGATTTTCGTACGTGTCCTCTGGTCTTTCAGGTGACGTGCCAAAAATTTGCCAGCTTTATTCCCAGAGGAGTAGTACGTCAGCTTCAGGGCTTTAACAAATTTACCGTGGGCTTCTAAAAGCAGGCGTCTGAGGTCGCACCGTAGTTTAACCAGTTTGTTTGACAAGTCAGGACTAGGTGAGGTTTTGTTGTGCATCTCCAGAGATCTAATCTCTTGAAGGAGAAGGTCTACTGTCAAAGTCCTCTGGCGTTTTAGTTTCGAACTAATTTGTAGTAGGATGCCCCTAATGAAGGCCTTGTGAGCGCACCACAAGACCGTTGGATCCGATACTGATCCCACATTTAACTCAAAGAATTCTTTCAGATGACTAGTGATGGCATCAACCTGGGAACGCATCTGGAACACTCCCGCATTGGCCCTCCACACTCGAGTCGGGCTGGGGGTCAATCCCTCCACCAATGAGATGGAGACAGGTGCGTGGTCTGACCAATAGATGTCGTGAATGGTGGAGGAGGAGACCGCCCCAAGCAGAGACCTATCAACAAGTATCATGTCAATGCGGGAATAGGAGTTATGCCTGGAGGAATGAAATGTGTAGTCGCGTTCACTAGAGTGTTGACACCTCCAAACATCATAGTAGTCCTCTCTGAGGAGGGCAGGGTGCAATGAGGGGAGAGGACGTTTAGATTTAGAGGTAGTGTCAACACTGCAGTCAACCGACATGTTATAATCCCCACATATAATGACCTCACCTTTTTTAACGGACAACAGTTTTTTGAACACCATATTAACAAATCTGACTTGGTTGACATTTGGGGCATAAAGATTGACAATCGTATAGGTGCGACTATTAAATTCACCCACAAGAATTACGAATCTACCAGCAGGGTCAGATACTACTTCACCTAATTTGAATGTCACAGAGTCACTGATAATGGTAATGACCCCTCTATGTTTCCTATTAGGGGCTGAAGCGAAAAACATATGAGGATAATTCTTATGTTTGAAGCTAGGGGGCTTGGAGGAAAGAAAATGGGATTCCTGTACGCACAGAATGTCCGCCCGCAGTTTTTGGGCCTCCTTCCACAGTGCCGATCTTTTAGCAGGGTGGTTTAGTCCGTGTACATTAAAGGATACTACGTTAAGCACCATTGCGTGTGGGGGAGATGCAAGTACAATACCTCAGGGTAAAGATACAAACGAAGCTCTGCTGAATTCCAAGGTGTCGTCTTCGGGGTCAGGGGATCTGCCATGTCCTGGTCCATGGAGCGGGGTCCATCTCTTGATAAGGGTGGAAAGAAAAAACAAGGGGGGGAGAAAACCAAAAAAGAAAGAAAAACAGTAACAGTCAAATAACAAAATAGCTCGATCAGAGCTAACCTGAGAGGTAAAAAGGGAGATTCAGTGTTGAATCTAGGAGCAACAGTGTTGCCCATTAATCACGAGGGGGAGAACAGTGTAGTCAGTAGGTATACAGTGGTGTGGCTTTGCATTGGTGGCCAAGGCACCTAGGACGACCTTTTTTTGCCCTTCTTCCTAGTGGATACCAGGTGCCAGGAGTCCTGAGTAGCCATTTTGGAGGCAGAGGGTGGGTCCTCATCCGTTTTCTCTGGGACAATGTTCCAGGAGCGGAGGAGATCCAGGCCCTCCGAGAGGTTGTTGATCACGGAGGTGCAGTCATCTCTAGTGATGGTGAGTTTGGCCGGGTAGCCCCATCTATATATGATTTTGTGGTTGCGTAAGGCCTTAGTAACCGGCAAAAGTGACCTGCGTCTCTGCATGGTGAATTGGGAAAGATCCGCAAAAAGTTGAATGGAAGAGTACTGAGCCTGCAGGTTTTTGTTCTTCCTGAAGGCCATCATGAAACGCTCTTTGATTTGGAAAAAATGCACCCGCATCAGGACATCCCTGGGGACATTGTCGGGTAGGTGTGATGGCTTAGGCTGGGGATGTATCCTATCAATAGCCAGGTCAGCAACCGACAGCTCAGGAACATAGATCTTCATGAGGTCCTGTGCATACTGCTGCAGCTGTTGAGGGAGGACAGATTCAGGAACACCACGGAGTTTAATGTTATTTCTCCTGGACCTGTCCTCGAGGTCTGAGATCTTTGTCTTGAGCCATGCTATTTCATCAGCCTGGTCATTGTGTGCATCCACTAAGGAGTTGTAGGAGGAGGCAAACTCTCCCATCTTTTGTTCAACATGGTCCACCCTTCCACCCAGTTCCTGGACATCAGCTTTGAACCCCCTCATGCAGTCCATCATATCAGCATGGAGGGAACTGCGGAGGGACACCAGCATGTCTTTCAGCATGGTGTCTGACAGTGGCTTATCTGTGGTGGGGAAGGCGTTAATGGCCTCCGTGAGTTCCCTGGTGTCATTTAGGGAGTCCTGTAAAGTGACCGCCTTCCCTCCCGAGCACACAGGGGATAGCCGTGGCTTAGATTTAGCTGGGCTGCGCATGAGAGGTGTGGAGGCATCCGGGGACCTGTGTGCTGCTGCGGATTGTGGGTCCGGGCTAGTCTGGGAAGAGCTGGAGCCGCTGGATGAGGATGGCGAGGCGCCGGCGGCGCCATCTTGGACAGGGCCGCGAGGAGTTGGGGAGAAGAAGTGGGACAGCTTCTGTACCTGCGGCGCTGTCTTCCGTTTTCGGGCCATCGCGGGTGTCCAGGCAGTTCCGTGGATCGATCCAGGTAAGAGCGGGTCTCTGGAGGTGCCTTAGCCCGTCGTTGTACCTATGGATGGCACGGAGCTCTCTGCTTAGGCGTCCATGCAGGAGCTCGGTAGCCACGCCCCCCCTCCATACATTAATTATTGAACATCACAGCATAGTAATATTTTTTATATATAGATATATATATATATATATATATATATATAGTGACGGTATGCGAGGTTGCGATACTTGATCACAGGTATATTTCACCTCGCATACGTTCTATTTTGAGAGACTGAACCAGAATCCGGGCCGGGTTTTACAGCCTCTGGAGTTCCGGTCTGGATGTTTGGGTCCACTGGAGTCCAATGTCAGCTGGACTTTAAAACGACCAGGAAGAGAGCACAAGACAGCTCTTTGGTTTTTGGAGACTCAGGAGGGAACCTAAGTGTGAGGAGCTCTCTGTAAAGACATTACAAGAAAAGGTTTGTTTTTTTGTTTATTTTGTGGGTGGTGGGGACCAGCCCCACACTGTATAGATAGGAGACCCTGATGTTTAGTTTAGCGCCGGATGGCAAGGATTTAATTTTACTGTTTTGTTTATTTTAACCTGCAAACCTTTTATAAATAAAACCTTAAAAGAAAGTGCCTGCTTACAGACTGTGGGGTAGATTCATGTAAAATGGCGCATCGTTGCTCCGGCGTGGCACATCTTTTTTTTTCCGCTACGCCGTACCAGCGGTGAGAGGCATGTACTGTATTCATCAATTTTCCACTCACCTGCGTAGCGGTTTTTCGACGGCGTAAGGCGGCGGAACTGTAAGTGGGCGTCAACACATGCAAATGATGGTCTGACGGTGGCGCGGCGAGATCCGCACGGTGTATCTTAAACGGCGCATGCGCACTGATGTTACCTGCCTGGCTGGCTCCTTTGCACATGCGCAGTACGGTGCGACGTCACCACCAAGATCCGCCGCACCACTTCCTACTAGTGCATAAATACGCACACAGAAGCGCCACTCCCTTGCAAAGCGTGACCAGCATTTTTTTGGAATTGCCAGGGCTTTTGCTTTTAGGATGGCTGCACAAGACACTGCCGGTGACCGCAGAATGTTTAATTTCAGCCCTCAGGAGAAGGCTGTGATCACTGATGCGCTCTCCCAACATGGGTCCCGCCTCTATGGGCCACAGAGTGCCCACACTGGCAAAGCGGAGAAGACACGCATTTATGCGGAAATCACCAGGCAGGTGAATGTTGTTGGTGTGGCAGAGAGGGAGCCCAAGCATATCCGAAGAAAAAATTAATGATATGCGGAGAGTGGTCAAAGACAAACTTGTGGCCATCAGAAAGCATGCCAGTGGCACAGGAGGAGGACCAGCCACAAGAATGACCCTGACTGCAGAGGACATGGTGGTGGCCAGTTTGCTGGATAGGGAGCTGGTGGAGGGTCTTCCTGGCTTTGAATCAGGGGAGCAGCCTTTGAGGTCAGGTAAGTCTGTTTTATCTGTTTTGTGGTGACTTGCATGGGTGGGGGGGGGATACATGTGACAAGTGCGTGGCTCCTCCAACATGTGTTTGTTTTGTGTCATCCACAGATGTGCAGGATGGAGCTGGCCCGTCAGTTGATGCAGGGCGACCCACCCCATCCATGGTGGAGATTGCCCCTACAGCAGTGCTTGAGGAGGTGGAAGAGGAGCACGTCGGGGTAGAAGAGGCTGCTGTCTATATTCTGGAGGAGACCCCCATACCTGGCCACTCCCAAACCACCCCCCATGCAGGATTCCCCCTCAAGGGACACCATCCCCTCCAGGGATTCCCCCTCAAGGGACACCATCCCCTCCAGGGATTCCCCTTCAAGGGACCTCCCCTACACCCATCCTCCAGCCTCTCAGGCCTCTAGGAAGGCAACGAGGAAAACCAGAGGAGTCCCTGATGATTTTGAAGATCACCTGGCAAGGGACCAGACAAGACAGACCCGCCATATTGGTTCTCTTGCGGGTGATCTTCATCGGGTGGCAGATAGCCTGGCGTCCTCGGCCGAGAGCCAGGCTGCTTGCACTGTGGCAGTGCAGGAAGCCATCACCCAGCAGGCTGGGCAGAATACTGCAATAAATGATAGCCTGCAGGACGTTGTGGGGAACGGGGCAGCCCTTCTGTCCTGCCTGGTGGACCTGCAGACCACCACATCTGACCTGGTCACCGAGGTCCGGAGCCTGTCAGCTGCTGTCCGTGAGGAGGGGAGGCAGACACGGCGACAGCAGCGCAGCAATACTAC